>LR999963.1:27855000-32855000 GCA_905220375.1 Tachina fera
AGTTGACCAAAAATCTAAAAAGCTTTACTTGTTTTTGTTTGTAGGCTTATTCGATGGATGTGTATGTGTGTGTGTGTGTGTGTGTTTGTAAGCTTATGTCGACTAAAAAGAGAGTGTATGAATACTTGTAGCACAGTGGCCATAAGCATTTGTGCATTTGGTTGTAATTATGTTAATGCTTAGGTGGTGACAATTTAGTGACACCAATGATCTGTTTAAATAAATCTTTAAATATGCCTCATTTAACCAACACAAAAACTAAACACAAGGACAAACATTTTCTAGTATGTATACATGTTTTACAGCAAATATATAAGAGCAGCAGATATTGGGGAATAGAAAAAATTAATTCTGAATGAATGGCGGGTGGAGCATCAAATATTTTTACTGCTCATAATAGTGCTTTTAAGTATGAGCAACATCTGACAGATACTTGAAGTATACTTACCACGCAAAAGAGAAGCTGCTTAGGCACTAGATTTTGTCAAAATCTACTAGTATTTAATTAAGGAGCAACTATGGTCTTTATTTGTCAAAATTGCATTAAAAATACAATTAAGAATCAAACCTATGATCAAACCCATGTAATTTAAATGGGTTTGATAACAGGTTTATGTCTAAAACGACCAATGCAGCAAGTTCGAACGAGTTGAACCTATCTCTATAGTATACTTGTGCAGTTTTGACACTAGCCTTTAATCGAACCCACATAATTTAAATGGGCTTGACAACAGATTTGTGTTAAACCATCTCTATAGTAGTCTATATATAGTCGATTTAACTCGTTCACTAGTTCAGTTTTGACGCAAACCTATGATCAAACCCATGTTATTTAAATTAGAATTATATAAAACTCTTTCAGTAGCTCATTTTTGACACAAACCTATGATCAAACCCATGTATTTTAAATGGGTTTGATCATTGATTTGTGTCAAAAACGAGCTACTGAAAGAGTTCGAAACAAGTCTAATTTAAATGGGTTTGATTGTAGGTTTGCGCCAAAAATGAACAAGATAGAGGTAGAGTTCGATCTCAGCCTAATGGGTTCGATCACAGGTTAGTGTCAAAAATGAACTAGTCAACGAGTTTCAACCAAGTGTGGTGAGTAACAGTGCTCTGCCTGCTTTGATCTGTGTCTCTGCTACTTATAATCAAATTTGTTTTACACTCATGCACGAAATCGATGTTTACATTCCCCAATGAAAAACTGCAGTATATAAATTTAATTTACCTTAAATGTTTATCTACTTTACAAATGCTGTTATTGTATTTTTACAACCAACCGAAAATTAAGTCTTGGCTTGCCAGGTACTTTTGTGTTAAATACGTATGTAATAATATATTTTTTGGTCAAAAATATCAAGTTTATTGTACAAGTATTTCTTTATGTACACATCATTTATTGCAAAGATTGTGGCTTTTTATTTGACCATAAGTATGTAATTTGCAAAGAGCCATAGCCTATGTTTAAGTATATTAGATTATATGCTTAATGTTAAGATGGAAGGAAACTTAATTTTATTATAGACATAAGCTTAAAATAATCCTAAATAAAGGTTATTTTAATATTGCAACAAAAAATAATTGTATGTGATTTATTTATATATAAAATCATTATTTTATTATTGAAAGTCAATTGTGTGTTATAAAGGCCTTATTCATAAAAAATATTTTTGATTTATAAGAGGTTTATACAACCGGGTTTTCATAAAAAATTTTGTTCTATAAAACCTTTATAAAACACAATTATTTTTTATAAATAAGACAGTAAAAATTTAATACTTTAATATATAGTTTTTTTAATAAAAAATTTATGTTTCTTTATTTTCAGTGTTTAAAAAGTGTGTGTTTGTGCGTGTAAGTGTAGGTGTGAGTGTTGAATTAGCTGCAGCTGAAGTTCGTCACTAATCAAGGGTAAGTCACTATTGTTTAAAACACATTTTAATTAAAATACCCATATCACTGTTTTTGTTGTAAAAGGTGCAATTTAGTTCTCAAGCTGTAGCTGAAACTAATTTAACACCCGGTTTCCACAAGTCAGGTAGGCGACACGCTTAAATTTTTTTCAAACAAATGAGCGCTTTTCACATAAATTTTTTACTCAAATCGATCGTGCTGGTTGAAGAAACAGGAGTTAAATTTTTTAGGCCTATTATAAGGCTTCCACAAGAGAAGAGGATTTTTTTGTAATGAAAATTTGCATAATTACTAGTCGCCACCGAAGAGAGTGGCTGTGATCGGCTCGAGTGTAAGGGTGTGTACAGAGTGGCCGCTTGTTGCCGAGCCGAGCTGGTTGAAGCTTATTGCGAGAATTTTTCATGCGAGAAACAACCTTGAGTGTGCATAGTGGATGCGAGAACCAGCACTGATATTTTATTTATTATTTGTGTCTTATGAATGTTTGTATTCATTTAGGTTTGTTGTTCATTCGTTTTTGTGAAATTGAAGTGGTTTCAATTGGTTTACAAAACAAATTTTGCATGGACATATGTATGTTTGGTAAACGTTTTGTAACCCAAAATTATTTTTTCTGAATAATGTCTTAAATGTTTTGAAGTTATCTTTCTTTAAATTAAATTACAAAAATTTTTTGATTTTTATGGGGGGAAATTTTTTAACATGTAGAGAAAAAAATCTAATGGTAACACTGATAAAATTTTCGGAAGAAAAAAAAATCAAAACTAGAAACAGAAAAAATCATGGTATGAATGTAAAATGTTTTTGAAAGCAACTTTTAGAGAGAATCAAAAATAAAACAAGATTTTTAAATCATCGTATGAATTCGACTTTTTCTCAAATTTTTGTTTTTAATTTTTTTTTATGTTTTCCCAACAAGTGCAAAGCATAACAAAATAACATAAACAATGTTTTCGGCTGAAAAACGCTTTGGAACTGTCTCGCCTTCAATCAGCTTTGCGCTCTGACCACATCGGCGCCCACTATGAATGGTTCGCGCTTACTTGTACTAATTTGTACAGTACCAGTTTTGTCGCATTGGTTCTCGCAACAAGCGTCAACCAGCTCGGCTAGGCAACAAGCGGCCACTCTGTACGCACCCTAAGTCAATTTTACAATTTTGTTGAAGCCGACACATTTTTCTTAGCAAATATGTTTATATCTATATGTATATATATATATATCGGCTTCGCCTTCTACAATTAATGGTTTCATGAAAGGTGTATTAATTATTGTGGTCCTGCTGAACAGTCCTTTCACTTGAAATCAGAAGACTTTTCCTGTCATGTTCCTATGACAAGTGCTAGTCATTCTCATTTCCATATTTCTTCATGATGATGGTGCGTTCAGTAAAAAGATACTTTCCTCTGCAAGCAATATTAATATCTCTTTATTAAGGATTAAATTCGTGGTAATAATTATTATCTTCCTGTTATAAATAATAATACAAGATATCAAACAGTTTTCTAAGCAAAATAAAAGTGAATGAAAATTAAACAAAGACTTTTCACAATAGTGTGTTTGGCTTTTACAATCCTTTAAATAGTTCTTATCTATTTTAAAATTTAAATTCGATATTTTCATTTGCCACACTCTGGCTAAATTTATTTATTATTTTCCAAAACAAACGCTTTAAATGTAATTTCGTACATATTTAAATTATCTGCTGCTTTATAATTAAAAACAACTACGAGCATAAGATCGCATTAAAGTGCCAGCGAAATAGCTTTGCAGTATTTGGGAAAAAGATAAGCGTCCTAAGACTCGTAACGGTTGGTTATTAAATCAAGTTAATAACTTTCTAAAGGCAATAAAACTGTCAAAGTGATAACACATTCTTTGCTACCGAAAAGTTTAAAGAAATCTCAATGAACATTTTCTGGCGGCAACACAATGGAGGCGTTAAAGTCAGGCTACTAGCACAATGGATAGAGTGTAAAATGGTAAAATGGTGTTTTGTTTTCGTTATTTCTTATCACAAGGTATATCAAATGCTATTTCAAATATTTTCAAATAAAATTAAAGGAAGTTGTAATTAAAATTTTATAAAAAGAAAGTTATAACCCAAAATACGAGTACTTTAAATTGGAAAATGAGATAAAGAAAGGCATTACGTATTTCATTTGACAATCTTAAGGTGTGAGATTAGAAAGTGTTGTGAAAAGGGGAGGGGGTGTGAAGGGAAATGTAATTTGATTTTGTAATTTTAATAAAATTTAACCATGAAATAACCTTAGTTATTTAGAATTTGAAAGAGTTTGTTTAAGTTTGTTTTATAATTTAACATTAATTGGCTAAGAATTAAAATTGTTATTTGCTATTTCTACAGAGATTTGCTTTTCAAGGGAGTTCATATTTCTTTAAAGGGAAAATTGTTATGGCAAAAGGCTTAACAACTTTAAACTGCAGCTCACTTCACGTTAATAAATATTATTTATGCATACTTTTAGGCGCACAGCATTATTTTTATAGCATAGTTTTCTGTATGCTTATTAATTTATGTAGCAAAGAGGAACAAGTGCTTAAGTCGAGATAATTGATTTAGTACCATTTTTGCAATCTTCATATTTAAAAATATCTCCGGGAGAAATCTCAATTATTTTGAGCGATTTTTTAGGAAGTTATAGAGCAGTGTTTCGCTGCTAATCTTTCTTGGACTTATAACTTCATATGAATGATGAATGATGTTTTGATAAATTTTTCAATTTATCTGTCATAGAAATAAGTTTCAAATTGCTTTCTTGCAAAACTTAAATACTTGTACGACTTGAGCACTTTTTCGACAGATTTTTATAAACATTGCTTGTTGTTTAACAAATCTCTGACTAATTTTTTTCTACTCAACAATTCTCCATACTTGGATTCCGTTTCTTTCTACATATTTCCAACAATAAATTTTTCTTTTTTAAACTAATTGTGTTGTTTGATTTAATGAAATATCTTAAAAATGGGTCGATACTTTCAATTGTTTGTGAGCTTCATATGTAGGACTTAATAATAATTATTATTATTGTTATAATCTGTGCATAATATGCTTCTTGTTGTAATAAATCCATATACAGTAGAATAATATTTATCAACAAATGCCCCCCAAAAAAATAAAAAGTTTTTCTTTTAATGGTTTTTCATATAAAACAGACCATACGAATGGAACAAATGTAATGTAAGTAATTTAAATATTTCACATCACAAGTCATTTCGCGGCCTATTAAAATCAGCCATTAAACGAGTCAGCATTATTTTCACGCAGCTTCAATTGCGTCACACCCATAGTTTTTGCGTTTGTTCATGGCATCCTTGATTTTAAGTAACCAATACACCCACAATCCACCACCACCGCCACCAACCATGCTACAGTTACTACGATTTCTTCTTTTTGTGCCACTGCCGACCGACTACTGCGATACGATACGATACGATTATCATCACCATTGTATGATGATGATACATTAAAATATTTACATCGGTGAGGCATTAACGGCTGCAAAAAGGAAGACCCTTAAAAACCATTGCTGCAGCCATAACGGCACCAATTGCTCATAATCTTCATTGAAATTTAATCGGTTTGGTTTTCGTAATGTTTATGTATTCGCTTCCTTATGGCCCATCATTAAACCAATTGTACACTTAAAGAAATTTTGTGTAAGAAAATCATAATTGCCTTATTACTGCATTCTTTAAGGGAAGTAATCGAAATAATATAACATACATATGTAGGGACCAATTATTTAAAAGTAAAATTATTTAAATGAAAAACTAAAACAAGTTTTAAACAATTTTAAAAACGGGCTGATGACTGAATTTGTATTGTCAAATATTTTTTTTTTTTTTTTTTTTTTTTGTTTGCATGTTTTTTATTTATTGTATCTTCATATATGAACTAACAATAAGTATTCAAATCTTAAATCTAACATATAATTAATAGGCCCGACCAATGCCAGACCTAACTAAGTGATAGTTGTAAATAATACATAAGTAGTGATAAGCAAAAAAAAAAATAAAAAAATTTCAAGCAACTTCATTCGGAGTGTTTAGTATAAGAGCCCTTGTATCTCTCTTTTTTAAGCGGATGTGTCCAGTAAAGTTTAAAATATTACGAGCAAGCGGATTAGGATGTGACTCGAGTTTGTTTAAGTATTTGCCTGCGTATCTTGCAATTTCTTCAGTCACTAGTGGCATTTTTAAATCACGATGCAAACTTGAATTCTTAATGTACCATGGAGCAGATGTTATTAACCTTAATATTTTGTTTTGTCTTCGTTGAATTCTCTCTACATTGGAAGCAGAAGCAGTGCCCCATAACTGGATACCGTAACACCATATTGGCTTTAAAAGCGACTTGTATATTAAAAGTTTGCAGTCTAGGCTGAGTGTTGAATTTCTGCCAATCAGCCAATGTACCTGAGTTAATTTTAGTTTCATTTGAGTTAACTTATAGTCAATGTGATGTTTCCATGTAAGCCGTCGATCGAGGTGTATACCAAGATATTTCACATGTGAATGTTGAGGAACAACTTGATTATTAATCCGAATGGGGGAACAAGTATCTCTTCGTAAGGTAAATGTTATATGGACACACTTTTGTTCATTTACCTTAATTCTCCATAAGTTCAACCATAGTTCCATCTGGCTAATGTGTTCCTGGAGTTTTCGGGATGCCTCATCAGGGTTTTCGTGCATACTAAGGCAGGCGGTATCGTCGGCAAATGTAGAAGTGTGAATACTACTGCTCACAGGCATATCACAAGTATAAATCAAATATAAAAATGGCCCCAGTATACTCCCCTGTGGCACACCGGATGAGATAGTTTCAGGCATACTCATAAAGTGTCCTTCCACAACTGTAAATTTTCGTGCAACAATGTAACTTTCCAAAAGATTTAGAATGTTTATTGGTAAGTATGTCTTCAATTTCAAAATCAGGCCTTCATGCCACACTTTATCAAATGCCTGAGAAACATCAATAAACACGGCAGAACAATACTTCTTTTCCTCAAATGTTTTTCTGATAAATTGAACCAATCTATGCGTTTGCTCAATGGTGCTATGCTGGCTTCTAAAACCAAATTGATGGTCCGGGATGCACCCATTTTCAGTTAAAATTGAAGACAATTTTGTCATGAGTAGCTTTTCAAAAAGCTTTGACATTGTTGACAGTAAACTTATTGGCCTATATGACTCAGCCTTGGAAAGATCTTTACCCGGCTTTGGAATCATTTTAACCTTGGCAAGCTTCCAGCAGTCTGGATAATACTCCAGTCGTAAAATGGCATTAAAAATGAATAACAGGATTCTAATTGCAGTACGAGGTAACTTAATCAGCATCTGATTACTAATTCCATCCATACCGGGAGCTTTTTTCGGGTTGAGTTCGGCAATTAGTTTTTGTACATCACACATCGTAAATTTTAAGGGTCGAGGTGGTAGAGCAACTACACTCGGCAAATCAGCAACATTGGTACATGTATTTGGTGTAAATACGGATTTTAAATGCTCAGCAAATATGTTACCTTTTTCAGTATCGCTTCTTGCCCAACTTCCGGTAGATGTGCGCAGAGGTGGCTTAAACTCAACGGGTGTTTTAAACTTTTTAGCAGCGCGCCACAAAGAGTAATTAGATGCTGGTGTGACATCAAGGCTTTCCAGATAGTTTTTGAAAGATGCAGTTTTTTCAGATGCAAGCAACTCTTGGAGTCGTTTAGTGCACTCTTTAAATCTGATTTTGTGTTGAGGTGATCTGTGCTGTTGCCATTCCCTTCTAGCTCTTCTTTTTTCACGTACGAGATGTTCAACGTCTGTAGAATAAATTTTATTGAACCCAGTATGCGGATGGGAGGTAGTGGCATGTTCAGAAGCTTGTTTAATATTCTCGTTAAGATTTGCAATGTTCGATTCAATATCATTGGGTGTTCTTAGCGTAATATTTTCCGTGCAATGACTACTAAGATATTTTTTGAATCCCAGCCAATTAACACGATTTATCATCTTGACATATGGGTGAGGTAAAGCGCTTCTCAGTGGACTACAGATTGTAACGATCGTGGGAGAGTGATCAGACGACAGATCTAGGGAAGCTTCAACGTGAATTAATTCCCTAGAAATACTTTTTGTGACGCCGAAATCTATAACATCTGGAATTTTTCGTACGTCAGTAGGCCAGTAAGTAGGCTCCCCACTTGAAATAACATCCAAACCCATTTTTGAAATTGTGTTGAACAACGCCCTACCTCTAGGCGTAATAAGACGCGAACCCCAGAACGTATGCTTAGCATTGTAGTCGCCAGCTGCTACGAAACAAGGTCCAAGAGATTTGTAGAACTTCTCGTATTGGTCCTCAGTGATTGAAAATCTGGGAGGTGAGTAAATTGATGATATCACGAAATTAGAACAAAAGTTTTCTACAAAAATATTCGTAGCTTGCATATATTCTTCACTAACATTGTCAAGGATATAGTGCTTGAGTCGTGACTTAATTAAAATTGCTGATCCACCGCATGCTCTCCCTCTAGGGTCCTTTGTATCATACATAGTATAGCCATTTATTTTGAAAAAGCTTCTCGAAGTCAAATGTGTCTCAGAGACCAACATTATATCAATATTTTTTTCCGTAAGGAAGTGCTCAAGTTCATTTTTATGTTGGCGAATGCCGTTTGCGTTCCAGAAACATATTTTTAACGTGTTCATGGTTTGTTAATTAATGCTTGAAGCAGAGTATTCTGCATTCGTAGCATTTCTTGCATCATGGTAGTCATATTTGTTGTAAAATTATTTATAGTTTGCACCAAATTGTCAATAGTAGCTTCAAGGCGACTATAGTTAAAGCTTGAATTTGCATTCGTTGAATTATTTGGCGGTGAAACATTTTGTATGGGAATACAACTAGCCTTAGCAGCATCGGCATACGATACACGTGAAGTAACTGGTTGACTTACTTGAGCAAAAGAGGCGGTGTACGCGTTTAATGGTTGAGCTGTAGCTAATTTAGGTTTTTGCACCATAGCCTGCTTGACGAAAGAGTACACAGGACATCCTCTGTAGTTAGCGGTGTGATTACCTCCACAATTACTGCATTTTTTTTCCGCTTGATCTTTTGGTTTGGTACAACTTGCAGTACCGTGCAACTCACCGCAGATAACACACACTGTAGGTAAATTGCAGTAAGCTTTTGTATGGCCATATTCTTGGCAATTATGACACTGCACGGGACCTGCACGCTTATGTGGCTCTTCAACTGTGATTTTTCTGTATAAAAGGTATTTAAGGCTATAAATAGGATGAGTCTCGTTTTTTTTCAACTGTATATCATTTGGCTCCAGTTCAACACGAAATAGGGGTTGGGGTACTTTTTCTTTGTTAAATATGTTTGATACATTCTTTACCTTAAATCCCTGGAGGACAAGTGCATCTTTTATTTCTTCAGGGACAACATAAGAATCTATGCCCTTCAATACTATCTGTAGGCCTTTAGCGCTCTTAAGCTGGTATGTGTAGAAGCTTGTTTTATTTGTTTCAAATTCAGAAACCATTTTGCGGAAATCCTTTTCATCATAAATTTGAATTTTCGTTTCATCGATGTTGCCACGTTTTATTGGGACAATGTGGAATTTATTTTCACCAATGACCGAAATTAATTTTTTAATAAGGCCATTTGAATTTTTCTCTCTCAAGTAGATTGGTGGCGGCTTGGATGTTTTATTCGACGATGCATCGGGTTTGTCGTTTTCATCTTGTAAAATTTTAAAACGGTTTTGGCGATTAATTGAGGATGCGCTGTTATCCCTAGACATTTTTGGAGCGGATGAAAGTTTTGAAGAATTTGGGCTTCGCCCACGCTTTACCACGGTTATATATCTGTCCATACCGACTTGCACCTTGGGTTTTGAAATACTGTTATCTGTAGTGATAACTTTGTTAAGTGACGAATACGAGCCCGAAGGGGATGATATTACTGACTTATATGAAGAAGTACTAGGCAATTGTAATGTTAATGAATCACTACTATTTGGCATTGGACAAAGCGAAGTTGATCGCTGACGAAAAATTGGTTTTGCCGTTAAAAAAACACTTTCATTAGATTTATTATTTCTATTATTTTCATTAAGAGCTTCAGAACTCACAGTAAAATATGCATTTCTGCCGTTAGAACTCACTTCATATTTTTTTGTATTTGAGGCACTCATATAGAGTATTCCTCAAGGGCACGTTTTGTGTTTTTTTGCTTACGGTTTTTTTTTTGCTTTTGTAATTTATGATTGTTTGTCTGTTTTTGAGTTACTCGTATAGAGTATTCCTCAATGTCACTGTTTATATTTTTTTGTTTGCTTTTTTTGTATTTGTTATTTCCACTATGTAAAAAATATTATCAAAGCAATAAAGCTTATTTATTATAGTCACTATGTACCTATTACGAATAATATGTACTACGAATATTTTTTTGTATAATTTTTTGTTAGTTTGGTATGTAAAAAAAAAATTCCGCTAATCGACTGTTCGCTATGAAGGTACCACGAGAACTCGCATTGTCAAATATATCGCGAAATTAGTTGCATGATTTTTTTCTATTTCTCAATGATTCAGATCAAAAAAGTTGCCGAAAATGCTCAAGAGATTCATGTTGCTTTGTGTTTTCTAAGACCATCGTTGTCATATTTTTTTTCTCAAAAACCATCAAGTCGAAAAAAAAAATTTTTTTCTTAAAAAATTTTTTATTTTTAAATTCAAATTCGGGAATAAACTATTTTGCTTCAAATAAATTAACCCTAAGAGAATAGTATCAATCAATTGACCGGTCATTTGATCGGAAGTCATCATTGCGAAGAACAAAGTTTCTATCACATTATTAAGAGCAAAATGAAAAATGTGATGGAGACTTTTGTATACGTGTGATGTTGCATCTATCCCTAACTAATGAATATAACTTATAGTCGAACTGCTCACTCCAGTGCTTTTTACTAAATAATGATAGCATAAATATTAATTTCACTGATCATAATTGATGAATATATCCCCCACAATTGAGCAATCATACATGATTGATATACTAACAATAAATATAATTTTTATTACTTTAATTGTTTTATTTTTATTTTTAAAAGTCAATTCGAAACATATAAGTAAATAAAATATTTTAAATTAGATAGAAAGAAGCAAAAATAAACAAAAAATAAAAAACACCTTTTCACCGCCAACACATCTTGTTTTTTAACATATTGTATTTTTCATTTAAGAAATTTATTATTCGACATATTGTCATAATTATATTTTAATTTGAAATTTATTTGCTGGTGGTTTAGCTTGGTCTATATACGTATTTCATTGGCGCTTGAACCAAATCATCAGTAGACTTCAACCACAAATTTTTAACAGTCACAAACCTCTTACTTTATGCACAGACTTTCAAAAACTATATGAGAATTCATAAAATAATAATATTTTTGAAAATCACAAAGACAAAATAAGCTTAGTAGGCTTTGTAACTCATTCAAAACCCAGCAAATAATTTATATTTGATATGAATCTATTTTATTTCTCTAAACCTTTATACAATTAGAAATCCATTGGATAACAATAAAAGTAATTACAAGGCAAAATGAAAAATAAAATCTAAAATTTAACGTTTAAGAAATTTATTATTCGACATATTGTCATAATTATATTTTAATTTGAAATTTATTTGCTGATGGTTTAGCTTGGTCTATATACGTATTTCAAAAAAAAAAAAATTGATTCATATCGAATATAAATTATTTGCTGGGTTTTGAATGAGTTACAAAGCCTACTAAGCTTATTTTATCTTTGTGATTTTCAAAAATATTATTATTTTATGAATTCTCATATAGTTTTTGAAAGTCTGTGCATAAAGTAAGAGGCTTGTGACTGTTAAAAATTTGTGGTTGAAGTCTACTGATGATTTGGTTCAAGCGCCAATGAAATACGTATATAGACCAAGCTAAACCACCAGCAAATAAATTTCAAATTAAAATATTGTATTTTTAAAAAAAAAACTGTAGTTTTAAAAGTTTTGGCATATTTTCATTAGATTTTCCACTCTTAACATATGTGCTAGAATAGAATAAATATAATTAATAAATAAATCCATCATCACTTCCGATCAAATGACTAGGTAACTGACTGTCGCTATTGAATACAATGCAATACGGAAAGTTGTATTTGGGATGGAAATTCTTATTCTGATCCATTTGCAGTTGAAATAGGTGTAAAGCAGGGTTGTATATTAAGTCCTCTATTATTCTCATTATATGTTAATGATTTGGCAGATGAGTTACCTGGGGGTGTAAATGTTGCTGACGTTAATGTTAAAATACTGCTTTATGCCGACGACCTTGTTATATTATCAGATACTCCATCAGAATTGCAAAAAATGATTGATGGTTTATACAATTACTGTTCGACGTGGTCCTTGAAAGCTAATCTAGATAAATCTAAAATAGTGGTATTTCGTTCCGGTACTAGAATTTCTTCAAATCTAAACTGGGTTTTTGGTGGTGATAATATTGAGATTGTAAACAGTTATAAATATCTTGGTGTAGACATTACATACAATCTCTCCTTTAGAAAACACTTGAACAATAAGTTAGCAGCCTCGAAACTGGCGATAAACTCTACTTGGTCCAAATACATAAACAATCCGCAAATCTCACAGAATAATAAGCTTAAAATATTTCAAACAGCATCCAGATCTATTATGTTATATGCAGCGCAAGTGTGGGGATATGTGAAATATGATGAGGTTGAAAAACTATTTAGATTTTTTATTAAAAAAATGTTGTATCTACCTACCGCTACACCAAATTATATTTTGTATATAGAAACAAACCTAGAGTCTCTATACGTATCTACCTTAAGACTTCACCTAGACTATATTAATAAAGTATTAAGTATGAATCCTCACAGATTACCTCGTATTTTGGCATTAAAAATTATAGAACAAAATATTTGTTGGGCCAAAGAGTGGGAAAATCTTTGTCAACATATACAGTTTACTCCTGATGACTCAATATCTCCACTTAGCAAACAGTGGAAACCTATACTGGACCAACTCAAACTCAAGGAACGTAATGATCACATAGAAAATGCAAAAAGTTCACAGTTTCATGATCTATATTCTATACTGGATTACAATGTTTCTTCATTATATACTTCAAATTTTTCTCCACGTACAGTCAGTTTAATAATTAGGGCTAGAGGTGGCTTGTTAGATTTGAATGCAAAATCTTTCAAGAATAACACTGTTGGTATTTGTACAATGTGCAATTTAGATGCTTCGGAAAATACTTATCACTTTATTGGTGTTTGCCCATTGTACAAAGAATTTAGAATACAATATTTTGGTAAAACCATACTAAATTTGAATGAAGTTGTGTGTATACTAAATGGCTTAAACTTTTTCTCCCTGTATAAATATATAGAACTTTGTTTAAAATATAGAAGATTTATTTTAAATGAATTTGTTATTTAATTTTCCATGAAAATATTAACTTATAATTTATCTTGTTATTTTATTAAAAATTATATAAAATCAATATCTTGTAAATAAAATTTATTTTCCTAGAATTGTGCCAATCTGGCTTACAACAAAATGTTATGCCATATATAGATTTAGATATTAAACATATTGTAAATGAATTAAATATGTACATACAAAAATCTATTAATAAATAATAAATAATAAATAATAATACAATGCAAAATTGTTGCAAATGTATTGGTGAAGAACTTTTTTTTGTATTAGTTTCAGTCATCCATTTCTTGTAGGGAACAAACGTAAGGGTAAATAACAAAAAATATTTACTGAATAGAACATGTATAAGATAAATATATGTATGTATGCACATAGTTCATACTTTTGATGAAGGAAAGAACAAAATATTTCAGTACTTAAATGAAAAGGATATTAAATTTTTTTAGAGTTTGAACTTTTTTTTCGTTTTGGAGATTTTTTTTCAATTTGGAGATTTTTTTCGGTTTTTGGCGTTTTTTTCATTTTGGCAATTTATTTCAGTTTTAGAGATTTTTTTAGTGTTTGCACTTTTTTCCGTTTTGGCGATTTATTTTAGGTTTTTGGCGTTTTTTTTCATTTAAATGATTTGTTTGATTTAGGCATTTTTCGGTTTTCGTAGATTTATTTTAAGTTTGACGAATTCTTCGATTTGGTGATTTTTTTGTTTAGAGATTTTATAATTTTAAGATTTTTTAGTTTTACCGTTTACGGTTTCGAATATTACAGATAGTTGTCAAAATTACATAGTAAAAATTGCATTAACTCATAGAATACCCTTTAATTTAGATTTTTTTAAATTTTAGTGTTAATTGTTTTAGGCTGTATAAAATACACTAACTTTACAAATTTCAAGTGTCTATATAAATATAATTGTATGTATATATCATGGGATTAGAGTCGTAAGGCAGCTCTGGGCGAGTCAACATCACGCGTCGTTGGAAATTATTTTTTAAATGCAACCAAGCCACTGTTCCTTTTCACCTTTGGTGTACGGAACCCAAAAAAGGACACATGCGAAAGCGATCAATAACTGCTTGCATTTCTTGCTCACTATGCTGACCATAAAATGGACGAAGTGCTCCATGAACTTTGCGAGCAGATATATTTTTTTTAAAGTAAATTTCCTCTATTTAGAAGTGTTGTTCTGGTGTTAAACGATTCATGATGGCTTACCAAACCTTACTGTCAAATCCTAGTTATCGAAGTCGATTGGGGGCTTTTGTACATACTTTTCACTTGTTAAGAAATCTTCTAAGATTATACCTCCAGTTGCTGAAATGAAACGTAGATCTCAAAAGATGTGGTATTTGATCAATAACATAAGATATGGTGAATCAATCAAATATAATTCATTATACTTGTGGTATTAAACATAAATTACCTTTGCTGAGATAAGCACAGACCACCAAATGTTATTAAACATAGTATGTACATATATCATAACTGGTCCAAATTTCTTTTTTTCAGTGTGTGCCAAAGAAATATAACTACAATCTCCTTGAACATTTGTTTGCAATGATACGAGTAGCATACTTTTAGGCGCGTTAATTGGCATCAATGCCTTTTCTACCGTTCCTGCTTTGCGTTCGTTCTACCTCCCTTTTGCGACCATTAGCTTAAACAATTTTAAGCGGATTTCTTAACTTTTGTTGATGTTGTTTTTTTAAGCAAGAAACACTTTGTGTATCTCTGCTTGTGCCTTTCGTTTATGGGGGTGGAGGACTTTGTGTGAGCATTTAAGTATTTGTATTGGCTACTTGAGGCGTGCTGGTTCACGCCTTAGAGAAATTAACTGTATTGCTTGCTTTAACGTGTTGGTATTTACTGCTTAAAATTTTCTACTTAAATAAATTTTTTCCCAACTAATTTTCTCTACTGCTGCTTCTATGCAAAGAAATTTTTCCCAAAAAAAAATTTTATGGTATAAGTTTCATGTTATTTATAAGTAAAACTAATAAGTACATATTTTGCTTAATGTTTGTAGCTTGATTTAAATTCCAAATGTTTATTCAATGTTTTTATCTGTGTTATTGTAAGAAATCATTTTAAGTTGACATATTTTATTTTCATGTAAGAATTTACAGTAGAATTGTTGGTATCTTAAGACATGTAGGAAGTTTAGATACAGTTGAAGTTTAGCATAAACGAAAGATCTTTCAAAATTTGTTTAAGTTAGGATTTACTATCCTACACAATCTTAAAACTTTTGAAAAATTTCAAGGCTGATATAAAGGAGTTTAGATTATTTTTAAAACACAACAAGAATTCATTAAATCAGAGTTGTATATTTTCCAAAGTCGTGGGATTGTGTACGATAGTGAGTCCAAGACTTAATTTTTTAGCTAAATAGAAATCTCCCTGTTAGGGACTGTTCACATGTAACAAAACGCTTCATGGGCTTAAGGATTTGTTACGCCTTCGAAAATTTATATTGAAAATTTGGTAAAAGTTGGGCCTTTTGGGTTGGGTTGGGGTGGGGGAGAGAGTTGGGGTGGGGGAGAATAAAAACTCCGGAAATACCGTGACGTAATATGTGAATTGCCCCTTAAGGCCGGTCTAAACGCTCTGTTTTGCACAACGTTTTGTCTGCACACTTCAATACGTTGCATATAAAACTTTACGTGTGGACTGGAAAAATCTGCAGTTTTGAATCCGTTGCGAAGACGGTACAGTTTTATTAAAACTGAGCAAGAGAGCTCAGATTTCCTTGAACTGCGCAGACAACTTGTACCTCCTCCATGACGATCTCATACAAAACTAAACAAATTATACAGATATGTCTGTACCGTGTGGACGCTATAAAAATAACAACGTTTTTATTCCATATTAAGACTGCGCAGACAAAACGTTCTGCAAAAGGGAGCGTGTGGACCGGCCTTTATGTGCATTAAGTAAATGTATTAGAAATTTAATTATTTTATTGCACATATGTCGATCAAGCAGTCATGCATGATCATGATCATAATTACTAGTTTTCGCCTCATTTTTTAATGAAAAACTCTGTAGGGTACTAAAAAATCTTTAATGCTTTTCTATTATTTCTGATTTCTTAGAACTTCAACTTTTCCCCTGGAGAGTATTTTTTATCTTTATAGCAAAGTATTTTGTTCTTTTCTTTTTGGTATCTTGGTATATTATTAGTTTAATTGGAATTTTTGTTTTATTTATTCCAATTTCTTTGTAAACATTTTTTTATTTCAGTATTATTTTTGTTGTTGCTTTTGTTAATACGTTGTATATATAAATATTTCGTTTTGTAATTGCATACTTTTGTGATGTTCTTTCTGTTATTGTACTTTTTCTAAATCAAGCAACTATCCGAAAAATATGATGAAGAATGTGCTTCAGATTTTATTTTACTCGATTAGGAGAATAGCAGAAATGGGATAATTTCACGAATTTTTTGATTGTGGAGTTATTTAGATTTAAAATTATTATACACAGAAAAAAACCAGGAATAATTTAAAGTTTAATTGAATTTATAATAAGCTTTATTTAATTTATAATTTTTTTATTTATGTTTTATTATATTATATATTATTGAAATGATTTTCTGAAGCACACAAAAAAGCTTAACTCTGCTGGCTGGGAAAAAGCTGCATTTTCTGTATTTCCACGCATTTCAGCTGCAGTCGTTTCTGTCTGCAATTATATTAACAAATCTAAATATGAATAAGTGTGGCATAATTTCCTTAAAAGTTATATTTGAAACTTAAATAATTAAGAGCCTATTTCAGCAACTTATTTAAATATAGATTCATATTTAAAAGTAATTTTTCCATAAATAATTTTAATGAAAATCGAATTGAATTGATATTTCAATATAGTTGGTAAAATTGTGTCTAAATAATTAAAATATATAAGTCCTAAATAGTTTATTTAATTTTTATTCTAAATTTCTACAATCTTGCAAAATTCCCACACTTTGTCCACGTCAAATTAAATCGCGACTCTGGCAACATTGTATTTTTCATTTATGAATTGCTGTAAAATTAGAACACGTTTCCTATTTCTTAACATCCATATGAAATTGATTTCTGTGGTCCTTGTGATTACTATAAATGTAAATACCATTTAAGTCTATCGTTAACATTTGATTTTCTATATCAAAAAATCGTAAAAAGTAAAAAAAAAATTCAATTAATCTGTGACTCTATATGGAGGAATAAAACGTCTATTCAAACAAAAGCTCTATATTAAGAAGACATAGAAATAAAATACTTTACAACAATATTATTACAAATATCATAATAAAAGAAGCAAAACCCCAACAGATTACAAATGAAAAATCCAAAATCATAAAATGAAATCCAACCATATTACGTCAACACTTCAAACGAGGAAAAACCACACACACTCACAGCGAATGGGAACTCATCAAAAACAGTGTCATCATCATCATCAAAATCATCAACATAATCGTAAAAATAATGTGGAAAATGCAAGTAAACAGATTCTTAAAGTCGTAAATATAACACCATGTTATCCTGCCGCCTACTCCTGAAGCTTCATTCATATCCTATCAACACACAGTTGGCCGGCCGTCAAGTGTTCATGGCACATGTATATGGAAAGGCTGAAAGGGAAACACAGGAAAACGCAGATGAAAAGCTTTATTTGTTTTTAGTATCAATTTAACACATTTTTTTTACAACTTCCGTAAACAAACAACACAACAATGAGTTTCATTCACATGAAAACAACAATAACAATTGGATCATAAACTGTAATCTTTATGATTTTATTAGAAGCAAAAAGATTAGTAAAGCAACCGCCCGTATCAACAAACACATTAGAAGAATGTATGAAAGTCATGTTCGAACTACTACAACAGTTGGTTTACACTTTTGTTGCTGTCAGTGTGAAGTTGTTATTATTATTACTATTACTTGTATTGTTGACGCCAATTAACAGCGCGGATGTATGCATTTTTACAACTGTCAAACTGACATTTTAGTGTTGACACTTGAGTATCAGGAAACTGCGCGAAATTTCAGCACTACTGAATGTAGAGCACAATGTTAAAAGTATTTTAGAAGCAGTTTTCTTTGATTGTGTTTTGCATAAATATACGAGGAAGGATGAGAAATTTCAAGCAAGAAATTTTATTAAATAAGTAAAATATAAATTTTTGGGAGAAACTGCGATAAATATACTAAAACTTAATTTAAACAATATCTAATGAAGCAGAAATTATTATTTTTAGTTTAACACAATGCAATGCAAAATTTTTCGCATATTATGCAGCTAAAAACATTGGTATCCGAAATATTTATATTGAATTTTCGCACACATGTGCTCCTGTCTCAGTGTTCTGCTGGTCCCATTTATCTTTTTTGCTTGAAAGACAGGCTCAATGTATCCAGATCTTCCGACCGATGTTGGTTTTACTCAAATATTGGTATATTCTTGCACAAAAATGCATTTCGTTTAAAATTTCGGCAGGCGGTATGTTTCTCTTTATAACCAATTTTAACAAGTCAAGAATGCGTTGAGGATTTTGAGATCAAGCAGGTGGTGAAAAATTCGATTGCAACCCAGTAAAAAAGAGACTCCAAAAAAGTCATGAAAGTGTAGAGTTTGCGGTGCGGCAGTAGTGAAAATTTCGATCCGATCTGATGATTTTTACATAGAGTTGTCATTGCAAGAAGTTCTCTTTTTCGATGCCTGGTCACTGAATTGGAAGCGATATTATTAGATTTTCATCTAGGAAAAATTGTAAATAGTTACCTATTTTAATAATTTGATTCTTTTTATACGAATTTGAACCCGAAACAGTGTTTTCATGTAAATTTAAGCAAATAACTTATAATTTTAGACTAAAATTAGTTCGTAAATTTCTTTAAAATAAATGATTTTTTTTAAATTCTGGTGAGTATTTTCTAACACTATGGAGGAGTTACAAGGTTTTGTATGACTAAAATAAGCTTTCTTATGGTTTTTAACTTACTCTCGCCAAATTAAAAATATCGACTTTTTGGAAGCAATGAAAATGTAGTCCCTTTAGAATGACTTACATTTTTTTCACTGGGGAATATAATATCGTTATACCTCTTCACTAAGAGCTTAGGATGAGTTCCAGCGAAGGAAGAGAAGGGATTTACATATTGTTTTACATTGTTTTTCTAAAGAACTGAAGTTATGTCCACTAAAGACCTACACAATATCTCTTACAAGACTTTTTAAGACATGAGAGATTTTTCAAATGTTTTATTATAGCCAAATGTTCTAAAACAAACGCTAAAAAACACTGTTGGCAATACATTTGTATAACTTTTTGCAGGTATATAAGTAAAAAAGAAAATAGTTTGTGACTGTAAAATTTGTGATGCTTGTGCTTGTTTCTACGTATGGACGCGTATACAAACATCATGCATGTGTGTATGCTCTTTTAGTTTTCTGCGCACATACAAACGTTCACATGCTTTTACATTAGTTGTGCGCGCTTGCTGTAAAAAATCACCCTTAAACAGATAATAGCTTACCATCTACATCTTACACACACACTCAAAGGTACAATATGTAAAATAACAATCCTGCACGCATCAACTTAACTTCTGTTGATTGTTTGTTATGAACATGAAGTCTTGGCGACATCGCTTGTTAACAGTTATATACACGTACACCAATACATCCATCGTGTTTCGCTTATAATACGACAGCATTTATTATTGGTTTAGTATAGAGAATTCATTTAAAAAACAAGATGTATTTACATTTTAAGACTGTTTACGTAGGTCTCTAATGTCAACTCCATCAACTGTTGTCATTCGTGACCCCACTCTTCTTTCATTATAGCTGCTTTTGTGGGAAGTTTGTCTTTCGGAAGTCCATTTATTCTAATTGATAATTTGATCTAGACATATTTTTTTCACTTCTGGTGGAAATTTGGAAATAACAGATCCAGAAACTCCAGCGAAATCATATGAGTATAAATAATTGCTAATCAATTGCAAGTTATTTTTCCAAGGCAGTGCTTCGAAATTTTGATAGCAGATCATTTATAACCGACCCTAATTAATGTAATCTGCCATGTTGATCTTTTGTCGAAAAAGTTGGGTTGTCGTTTAAGTGCATGCTTTGGGTACATGAACAACTGACATGTATATAGTAATTGCGATAAATTTCTTAAATAGTGTATTAATTTGATTCTTAGACAATGTTCTTTGTTAAGTCCTTGAATAATAAAAAAACTCAAAGAGTTGATACGATGTTTCGAAATTTGGTAATTCACCTTCAACTTTAGAATTTCTATCAAACTTTAAATCATATTCCAAATATTATTTCTTGCATTTGAGCTTAAGTTTGAGAAACAGTACAACAACACAACAGTAACTGTTCTTTATCTACTCGACAAGCTGTTGTAGTTAAACTCAGCACCACTTATTCAGCTTCATCTTTTTCATGCAACAAACTTTAAAAAAAAACCTGGGTTTCCAAAACTACCATCAATAAAAGCAATAGCTATATTTTTAATTCCCTCATAATTGCATTCCAATAAATATTGCGTCAGCTCTTTCATTGTTTTAAAATGCTTATTCATACTGGAAAAAACTTTATTTTTTCTAAAATAGCCAGAGCTAAATCATTAAAAAACCCTTACCCTACGTTCATTTACACAATGTAGCCATTTAGCAACAATGGTTTTTTTTAATACATATGGTCACTATAAAAAAACTAAACCTTATAAACCGTTAATTAAACAAATACACTAATGGTATGGCCATATTTGCCAAAAATTTTCCCAAAAAAGCGTAACCATTAAATACTAATGACAAAGGTTTCGATTCAGACACGTTTTTATTAAGTTAAACGGTTTCAAGCATAAATAGTAAATAGTGTGATAGAATACAATATAATTGGAAACTGTTTAAGTTAACAAACTCGTGCTTGAATCAAAAGGTTTTTCATTAGTATTTAGTGGTTAAGTTTTTTTGGGCAAATGTTTGCAAAGTGTTAACGTTTATATTAACTAAATCTTATTATCAGTACGAATCCACTCGGCATCACAGCGAATTAAACAGTCATTTCTTTTTACAGTATTATTTGAAGCCTTCTGATGACTTTGTTGCCAAATGGCAACTATAAGCATTTATGGGTTAAATTATGTATTTTTCGATTTTAAGGATAAAGCTTTGAACTGACAAAAAAGTTATTCAGAGAAGAATATATAAAGATTGGGATTGTCAGGACAGCAAAAAGACAACAAGACTCCACTACAATATCCCATATATCTAGATTGACTTCAATGTCGCAAATAAAATGTATCTTATAGTTGGCCCAATCATGTATATTCACTCGAAATTTATTTCTCACGGAAAATAGTTTTGTGGAAAAATAATTACTCCAATCATAAATTCCTTGAGAACAGAAAATACTAATAAATAGCATAAACGCATTTTTTTTAATGCATGAGTATAAGCAAAATTATTGAAATTCAACATTTTGAAAATAATTGGGAAATTCAAACGGTAATCTTAAGTATTCTGGTGTCAGTATTAAGTTTTCTGAAGGCTTTGTTGCCAAATGGCAACTGCAAGCATTTCAGGGATAAATGGTTTTTGATGTGGACGAGCAAAACCGTTGATCGGAGAAAAAAATATATTTTTATAAAGGGTGGGGAGGGCCAGGGCAGCAAAAAGCTTATAAGATTCCGCTAATACATATGTAGGTATATCAATATTGCTAAAATGACTTCAATTTCTAAATGATTTTTTTTATATTCGAATTTAGAAGAAAACAATTTGGAAATTCACGATTTTGAACTTTTAGATTTTTTCGCTTTCACTTTTGAGAAAAAAACTCGTATTTTTTTACAAGACTGTTAACAAGTGAAAAGAATACGAGATTTTTTGCAAAAAGTGAAAACGAAAACAAGTTACTGGCAGAGCTGGAGTAGCCTAATAGACTCTGCGAATATACATCACGTATGTTTGAATTCGTTCGGATATCAGAAATATATATTTTTTACTGCAAATTTTTTTTAAGGTCGATGCCAAAAGCAGATAGATTTTTTTGTTAAACTAAACAATCTGAAAATATAGACATTTAATTCTTTTTCACTAGAGAAAATGCAGCATTAGTTTTTTTTTAACTATTCTGTTGTAAGAAAAAAATTTCAAATGCCCTAATTGATACTTTATAGACCAATCCTCGTACATATACAGACATGCAAACTCCCATTCAAATGACACTGATGATAGATCGTAAAAATTTAGCTATAAACAAAAAGACACATTGCTCGGAAGTTGGTTCCTTAACACTCGTATATGTGGTTGTTATACTACGAGTATGTAAGTGTGCGTTAAACACTTTAATAAAATGTTTGTCACCGGATAAACAATTAAATTAAGGTTTCGAGTGGAACATAAAAAAATCGTAAAAATGCTATAAACTTTCACCAACCCAACAAGGATATTTCTTTTTTAAATACCCCAACGCAATAAATGTGTGGTCTGTCATCTGACAGTCCTTAAAATAAAACTTGTATTTAGAAAAATTTTGCTGGCTAACTTGTCCTTACGGTCGTAAAATTATTCTCCTTAAGCTTTTCATCACAAATCGTATGATAAAGATGAGCCAAAGGATAATAAAGTACAACTACACTTACATACATATGTAAATGTACTCTAGAAATATAGTATAACAAATAATTTGGTTTGATGTTAAGTCATCAAAGACACATATATGTATATACTTTCCATCACTTAAGCTATGAAAATAAAGAAAGTGACATTTAAGTCCACTTAGCATATGCCAGTTTACGTACATATGCACGTACACTTATACGTATGTCTGTATATAAGTATGAGTAGTTTATGACTGTCTCAAGGGTAAGTCGTAAAAAAGAGAGAGAGTCATATAATAGTTAACACTGTGATAAGTCGCCATGTTAATGATAATAAAATTATAATTTCATTTCACCATAAAGTCATTCATATTGTTGTTAAAGAGAACAATAACTGGGAGAGAGAGAGTTTAACGAAAGTACTTAAAAATATTTTTATAAGCTTTCAAGTATTATGTTTATTATTAAGTTGTCATTGTTGCGGGTAATTGACATTTAGGGATCTTGGGGTCTCATAAAGGGAGTAAAAGGACATTTAAAAAAAATTTACAGCAGACAAAAAATACAAAGAGAACTTAAGAACAATTAAAAGGAAGTTAAGCGTTTTATGTCGCAGGTTAAACAATAATTGTTAGATATTTAATTAAGTTTAAAATTTTAATAAATCTATATAAAATTTGTAAATTTTGTATAGCGTACTTTAAAGGTTTTTTTATTTGGAATTCAATTACTGTTTTCTGTCTCCTTGGTGGCCACTTGGTGACCACTTTGTTTGTCTATAAAATTTAAAAATTTACATTTTCACTTTTTTCCTCAGTACGTTATCAGTCTCAGTATCAGGTTCTGTCTCTGTCTGGTTTATTTTATTTTGTTTTTTCTTACAAATTTACTCGTAATGTGGCTTTATTGTTCTATTTACATTTCAAATAAATGAGACAAAATACAATTTTAAAACAATTTCTTTGCAATGAAAATGTTTTGTGGTTTTTTGCCCTTTACGAAAAATTTTACAATAGTTTTTCTTTTTTCTTTTTAGTTTGCAGCAGAAAACGTGGCCAGACAGTTTTTATGACAGCCACAAAATCTTTTTGGGCAAATGATAAAATTTAATTTTATTTCTTGGTAAAATAAAAGAAAATTGTTTTCTTTTGCTTAAATGTACTTATTTAAGTTGAAACTTTTTTGATATTGAAAGTAAGTTTTTTTTATGAAGTTTTTAATTAAAATTCGACTGTAGTGTTTGAGTAACAATTTAAAGTTGATGAAAGACAAAAATGGTACTCGTGCACTCAGGGAAAAAGCTGCAACTTGAAAATAAGAACGCATGACATTAATTCAATAATTTTCAAAATAATAGAAAATATATATTGAGATACTGAAAAATAAGTAAAATTAATAAATTAATATTTGTCTATATTGAAATAAAAAATTTCAACATGACTAGACTTTCGTTAATATTTCTTATTAATTCAATATGGTTTTTATTGATTTTAAGCTGTTTTTTTCTGGGTGTGTGTTTGTATGTTTATTATATTATAATATTTCTTTTTGCAATAAATTATGACTGTACTTTTCAGGTTTAAGTAAATCGATGATGATTTGATAAACTTTTAGCGGAGTTGACCCATATTTTTGGCAATCAAACGTAACTGGCAATGACATTCTGAGAGTTATCTTAAATTTTTTATATATATTTTTTTATATTTTTAATAAAGTGAAGTAACACTCAGGCAATGAATGCCTACTTCTATTACTAGGTGTTACCTTCTTTTAAGGAAAGGAATAGTGATAGAGAAGAGAGGCGGCGAAGGAAAAGACAGAGAAAAGCTTCATTATTTTACAACTCTGCTCTTTGCACGTTTTTAATAGATCGTGGTGTTAATTAAATGAGGCGTATTAAATTTTCAAAGTTGTGTTTTGCAGCCATTTTATTAGTTATTTTACCTCGCCGATGATTCTGCTACACTAAGAAAGGGGGGCGCTCTGATGTTACATTACGATTAGTATCTGCTGAAGTCGGTATAGTTCAAGTGACCAGTGACTACGCCTTCATCACTTGAACTTTCCTAAAAGAACTGATAGATAGGGACTCCAATGCATATTAGAAAAATGCGTGGAGTTGTTATTTAATGACTGGTGGATACCCGGCGCGAACCTAGGACAGTCAATGAGCTAACTACTTCTGCCAATGCCACCCTCAAAGTTTAACTCCTATATGCAAAAAAATTAAAGTGTGCTTGAAGTGTACGTTAAAAAAAATTTCCACAAAAAACGGTTTTAACGTACACTTGAAGCACACGTTAATTTTTTTTTGCATATTAAGGGTAAGTCTTTAAGTCTACTTTTGCTCAACCTGTAATGAAGAAGAAAACAGTGTACAAAATGTAAGAGCGGGGAGAGAGAGAAACAGGTAAGAAAATAGATGTAAAGTGGAGTATTATCAGAGATCAAGAATGATGAAATATATAATATATATATAATATATATACAGTGCTTTTCGCTTAAAGCGAACTTCAAGGGACTGATTAAATTTGTTCGTTTTAAGCGAAGTTCGTTTTAAGTGAAGACATCAAGAAACCATTATTGTGTGTGCACATGTCTTTTTTTAACACTTTGGCTATTTACTTACTTATTAAAACAATTTTAGAACATTGCAGTCAAAAAAAAAATAAGTTTATTTAGTTTTTAAAAAACCAGTTATTTTAGTTTGCTTAGTATTAATATTGGCTTCATTTATATACACTTCCACTTGGGCTAAGTGGTCAAGAATTTGTTGTTCAGTGTCGCGAGACTGAAGAAAATTTATAACACAGCTTACGCTACACATTAATATATAAATATAATTTTTTGTTCATGGCAACACACTTCTTGGTTCGTTTTAAGCGAAAAAAAGAACAATTTACATGCAAAAAAGTGTGTTATAACCGAAAGTTCGCTTTAAGCGGGTTCGTTATAAGTGAACAAATTTTCATGGTTTTATAGAAATAAAAGTTTGTACTTTCGAAAATGGTTCGTTTTAGGCGAAAGTTCGTTTTAAGCGGGTTCGATATAAACGAAAAATACTGTATATATAATAATAAATATATAATAATAATAGAGACGTGGATTGGAGCTGGACTGGAGCGGAGAGTTGCAGAGATGATGCAAGGAGTGGTGTGGTGAGCAGAGAAGAAGATTAGAGAAGAGAGAGGGAGAGAGAGAAAGAGAATAGAAGAGTGGTGAGGAGAGGAGTGAAGTGAAGTGAAGGGAAGCGAAGTGAAGTGCAGTAAAGTGGAGTGGAGTGACGAGGAGAGGATTGGAGAGGAGTCGTGTGGAGTGGAGAGGAAAGGAGCGGAAAGGAGAGTGGAGAAGAGAATAGAGAATGGGTCATGTTGGACGTGTTTCACACCTAGAAGGTGCCAGCCCTTCCCGCAGCCACGTATTAGAAAACAAAAAGTAGGTTTAACTCAAAATAAACTCAATAACGTACCACATGGTACCAAAAGATGCAACAAGAGATCGTTAAAGGAAATAAGTGCAATCTCTATTTTCATGTTTTCCAATGTTCCTTTCATGCCTTTCCTGCTGATTTTATTCTGTAGTAAAATGCTTACGTTAACAAGTGTGAAATTAACATTTCACCGAACTTCGAGGCTTAAAAAATTTTTGATATTTAAGTTTTACTTCGAGCTTTGATATACTCAAGCGCTTATACTAGAATTTGATGGCGATAATTTTTGAAGAACATTTAAATCCTTGATATAAATATTTAAGGTATTTTGTAGCCCTCCTTTTGACATAGACAGCCAGACCCTTATTTAGTAGTAAGATTTGACTTAAAGTGCTAAGTAATTGCTAAGCCCAAACTGCAAAACTTTCATCAATTTCCTTGCTGACTCACCATAGCAATGTACAAAAAGAGGGAAACTTTAAACCCCTCTGCTTATATAAAGCTCAGGCAATAGCTTCAAAGAAAACACGTCGCGCTGTTACATGTGTAATATTTTTATTTATTTATTTATTAATAGTGATATTATAGTCAAACATAATAACAATATATGTATGAGGAGGGATAAAAGCCTTAGATACTGAGGCCATCGTCTAAATAATATTTTAATATTTATTTACTGTAGTTGTTAAAACCTTTTTTCATTTGACAAAAATTATAAATTTGTTTTTGTCAATCAACTTTTTGATTGATTTATAAATAGTATTCAATTGAAATATTAATTGATTGAATGAACTAGAAGTAAACTTATAGAATTAAATAATACATAAATATTTTTAATATTATTTTAAATAAAAATACAACTTCCATTCATTGAAGACATACTTTTTTTACTTCTTACAATAATCAAATAAGTTTGTGAATTTTTTAATTAATAAAAAATCATATGATTTTTTGAATGTGTGTGAAGTTAGCTCCGTCAGTTAGCTTCGTTTTTAGCATCCCTGTATTAATTAACATATATCTCGCTCAAACACTGTGAGGTAAGAAAAAATCTCTCACTTGTACACTGTTAACTTAACAGAGCAGATATTTTATAACATTTTCAAGCAAAAATATTAATGTACAAATTGTAACTTATTTTGGTGGTCAAAATTTTGGCCAAAATCGAAATGGTGGGGTTATACGGCCAATTGGGGTCGAAAGCCAAGGCTTCAAATATTTCAGAACTATATAGCTTATATTCAGAATCAGTATAGCTTTTGAGAAATATGACTTTGAAAAATGTGTAATAATGCATTTTCATATGTATATGGAAGCTATTTTTGGTAGTCATAATTTTGGCCAAAATCGAAATGGTGGGGTAATACGGCCAATTGGGGTCGAAAGCCAAGGCTTCAAATATTTCAGAACTATATAGCTTATATTCAGAATCAGTATAGCTTTTGAGAAATATGACTTTGAAAAATGTGTAATAATGCATTTGCATATGTATATGGAAGCTATTTTTGGTAGTCATAATTTTGGCCAAAATCGAAATGGTGGGGTAATACGGCCAATTGGGGTCGAAAGCCAAGGCTTCAAATATTTCAGAACTATATAGCTTATATTCAGAATCAGTATAGCTTTTGAGAAATATGACTTTGAAAAATGTGTAATAATGCATTTTCATATGTATATGGAAGCTATTTTTGCGTGTGCTCTTGTGTGTTCCTTCTGTGTGTTCTCTCTGTGTGTTCTCTCTGTGTGTTCTCTTAGCAACAGTGTTGCTTGTGTCTGTTGGTCTTTTGTATTTATTGAAACGGTTTATATTTTGGTGACATACTGACAAAAAAACCAATAAATACTAACTAACATAAAAACTAATGCAGAGCATTGGTTTCCAGCTTTTGGTTAACTACCAGGCGCTTATATATCATTTTATTAATATTATGAGTGAATTCTTACAGAATAAGTGAGTACATGCATCCATACATACATACTACATTTTAATATATATTAATGTATAACATTTTAATATATTATTATAGTATATTAATGTATAATAATGCATGTAATGCATGTACTCACTTATTCTGTAAGAATTCACTCATAATATTAATAAAATGATATATAAGCGCCTGGTAGTTAACCAAAAGCTGGAAACCAATGCTCTGCATTAGTTTTTATGTTAGTTAGTATTTATTGGTTTTTTTGTCAGTATGTCACCAAAATATAAACCGTTTCAATAAATACAAAAGACCAACAGACACAAGCAACACTGTTGCTAAGAGAACACACAGAGAGAACACACAGAGAGAACACACAGAAGGAACACACAAGAGCACACGCAAAAATAGCTTCCATATACATATGAAAATGCATTATTACACATTTTTCAAAGTCATATTTCTCAAAAGCTATACTGATTCTGAATATAAGCTATATAGTTCTGAAATATTTGAAGCCTTGGCTTTCGACCCCAATTGGCCGTATTACCCCACCATTTCGATTTTGGCCAAAATTATGACTACCAAAAATAGCTTCCATATACATATGCAAATGCATTATTACACATTTTTCAAAGTCATATTTCTCAAAAGCTATACTGATTCTGAATATAAGCTATATAGTTCTGAAATATTTGAAGCCTTGGCTTTCGACCCCAATTGGCCGTATTACCCCACCATTTCGATTTTGGCCAAAATTATGACTACCAAAAATAGCTTCCATATACATATGAAAATGCATTATTACACATTTTTCAAAGTCATATTTCTCAAAAGCTATACTGATTCTGAATATAAGCTATATAGTTCTGAAATATTTGAAGCCTTGGCTTTCGACCCCAATTGGCCGTATTACCCCACCATTTCGATTTTGGCCAAAATTATGACTACCAAAAATAGCTTCCATATACATATGAAAATGCATTATTACACATTTTTCAAAGTCATATTTCTCAAAAGCTATACTGATTCTGAATATAAGCTATATAGTTCTGAAATATTTGAAGCCTTGGCTTTCGACCCCAATTGGCCGTATTACCCCACCATTTCGATTTTGGCCAAAATTATGACTACCAAAAATAGCTTCCATATACATATGAAAATGCATTATTACACATTTTTCAAAGTCATATTTCTCAAAAGCTATACTGATTCTGAATATAAGCTATATAGTTCTGAAATATTTGAAGCCTTGGCTTTCGACCCCAATTGGCCGTATTACCCCACCATTTCGATTTTGGCCAAAATTATGACTACCAAAAATAGCTTCCATATACATATGAAAATGCATTATTACACATTTTTCAAAGTCATATTTCTCAAAAGCTATACTGATTCTGAATATAAGCTATATAGTTCTGAAATATTTGAAGCCTTGGCTTTCGACCCCAATTGGCCGTATTACCCCACCATTTCGATTTTGGCCAAAATTATGACTACCAAAAATAGCTTCCATATACATATGAAAATGCATTATTACACATTTTTCAAAGTCATATTTCTCAAAAGCTATACTGATTCTGAATATAAGCTATATAGTTCTGAAATATTTGAAGCCTTGGCTTTCGACCCCAATTGGCCGTATTACCCCACCATTTCGATTTTGGCCAAAATTATGACTACCAAAAATAGCTTCCATATACATATGAAAATGCATTATTACACATTTTTCAAAGTCATATTTCTCAAAAGCTATACTGATTCTGAATATAAGCTATATAGTTCTGAAATATTTGAAGCCTTGGCTTTCGACCCCAATTGGCCGTATTACCCCACCATTTCGATTTTGGCCAAAATTATGACTACCAAAAATAGCTTCCATATACATATGAAAATGCATTATTACACATTTTTCAAAGTCATATTTCTCAAAAGCTATACTGATTCTGAATATAAGCTATATAGTTCTGAAATATTTGAAGCCTTGGCTTTCGACCCCAATTGGCCGTATAACCCCACCATTTCGATTTTGGCCAAAATTTTGACCACCAAAATAAGTTACAATTTGTACATTAATATTTTTGCTTGAAAATGTTATAAAATATCTGCTCTGTTAAGTTAACAGTGTACAAGTGAGAGATTTTTTCTTACCTCACAGTGTTTGAGCGAGATATATGTTAATTAATACAGGGATGCTAAAAACGAAGCTAACTGACGGAGCTAACTTCACACACATATTTTTTGATGTTCTCTCCTTTGACCTCTGTACAATTATTTATCCAAAGTTTTATTTTCCATTTTTTGATCCCTTAAGAAATTAAAATGGCTTGTGAGCTGACTTTTTATTATATCAGATCAAATATGCAGAAAAATATGTTTATCAGTTTTTTTCGCTTCGTGCCATTTTTGATATAAAATCCAGATTTACTTTACTCATTGGTTGAATCGTATATTTTTTTTATTATTTTAATTAACTTTTTAATTGATTTGTAATTAATTTTTAATTAAAATATTAATTTATTAAATCATTCAATAGAATAAAATTCAATTACAAATAAAACTTCTTTTTATTGGAATATGCACGAATACTTTTTGTATATTTGCTATTCTGATGGCATTATTATATTGGTAGTATGTAGGTATAACATTGAACAATTTTTTGATTGATTCAAGTAACTTGACGATTAAATTATCTAATTTTTCCTCTGTATGTGCTGTGAGTTGTGTGGAAAATATTGGAAGTAAATTTACAATTTAAGCTGCCAAATTGTAATAAGTTAAGTACTTAAATATTGTCTTGTATTTTTTTTAGAAGTTCTTGGCTGCCACCAAAGATTCTGGTCTTTGTTACTATTGCTCGTCAATATCAGTTACTGTAATTGTATGTGTAATACTTATTAGAAAATAAAAAATATAAAATATAAAAAAACATCTATTGCCCATTAAAAGGGTTCAGGCATGTTGTCTGTTTGACTTTTGTTACACAACAAATACTTTCAAATTGGCAAATAGTATTTTTAAGAACAAAATTTTCATAAACTAAATTGCCAAATCGGATATGACGCCAACATTGTCGTCTTTTTCCATATTTCGTCTGTTTGCTTTGGGGAGTTGGTATAAGTTATTTCATATCAAAAATAATCATCAAAACAATATTCAATCTCCCCTTAGAAAACTCATCATTTTAGTTTACAAAAAAATTTTACAGGGCACAACTAAAAATATCCAGTTGACCATGTTTTTCACTTATTTTGCAAGACGGATGCATGACCATGTTAAAGCGTGGAGGACCTGTTGGCGACAGCTAAAGCAGATCACTGGGGACATTTTTGAAAAAATGGCCCATAAGTTCTTACTTCGCAGCAAGAGCGACATTGTCTATAATATTTTCATTAATGATCATGTAAATGACAACATGCTCAAACATGTCATTGATCTCCATTAGTGATACTTTTTTTTAACAAAAAATCTATTGTTTCGCCTGTGACTATGTAAGCATCAATATTGTTTATCTTGACGCCAACCATTAAATAGCAGCAATGTCGTTCAATAAGTATTGTCTGATTTTGCTGGAATTTGAACTCAGGCTGCATGTTTATAAGTTTTTTTCACAATAACCACTACTCTTCTCCAGAAATTTTGCTTCAAAAATCACATTTTCCAATTAATTTTTCTAAACTCCCAATATTGGTGTCTATTCTAAAATACGCATCGACATGGTGAAACTTACATGGAAAACAAAAACAAAATTGTGTAAATGTAAAAAATTTGTTTTTGTTTCTCATAGAAAATTAACCGTTTTTAAAAGAAAGAGTAACGCGTTGAAATTCTCACGTTTATTTCATTTAAGAAATACGTGGCAAACAAAAACAATTTTTGAAAATTTGTTTTTGTTTGAATGTAAAGTTTCACTTCTTCGACGCGTTTTCCAGAATAGCCCCCATTATTTAAAAAATACGACTTCTTTGACCTTTAAAGAGCAATGTAGAATTTTTCTATTTTCCACAATGACCATTACTCTTTTCCTGAAATTTTTCTAACAAAATGATTTCAGAAATGCGACATCATTTGCTCTTGAAAAAACCATCCGGAGCACGATTTCTATTCAGTGGGATAAATGAAGAATTCTTCTATTTTCCATAATGACCAGTTTTCCTTCCTTGTTTTCGCTACGCTATCCGTCTGTCGGTGACACGGTATTTCCTCAGGAACCGAAAGAGCTACGGACCTGAAATTTGGACAAAGTATGTAAAACCTTGGCCGCTACAACAACAAATACATGAGAATTAAAAATTAAAGGGTTTTCCAAAACGAGCATGTAACAAACATACAATTGTATGTATATTGACACTTGAAATTTGTAAAATTAGTGTATTTTTATATAGACTGCAACAATTAACATTAAAATTAAATTAATTAAATTAAATTAAATTAAAAAAAATAAAAAATTTAATTTAATTTAATTTTGGCTATGTAATTTTGACAACTTTTTATATCTTGGAAACCGTAAGAGGTAAACTCTTGAAATTTTCAAAAACGGTAAAACTAAAAAATCCGAAAATTATAAAATCGCTAAACCGAAAAAAATCGCCAAAACTTGAAAAAAATCGCCAAAGATTTCAAAAAATTTGCCAAACGAAAAATATTGACAAAATTAAAAAAAATTTCTAGCACCAAAATAAATCGCCAAATTCGAAAAAATGCCCAAATGAAAAAAATCGGCAAAATGCGTAAAATGCATAAAAAAAAATTTTTTATGTGAAAAAAATCCCCAAAATTAAAAAAAATCGACAAAATTAAAAAAAATACCAAAATAAAAAAATCGTCAAAATTAAAAAAACTTCAAAAACCAAACAAAATTGCAAAAACGAGAAAAAAGGTGCCAAAACTCAGAAAGCGCCAATAAATTAAAAAAACCCAAAACAAAAAAAAACGCTTAAAACCGAAAAAACCCAAAAACTAAAAAAATGCCAAAACCATAGTTTATATTGGCTAAATTCGTATTTAATTACATATCTTGTGTCCGTACGGGGCCCTTCGTGCGCGGTTCAAAGTCGCACTTCGCTGAATTTATTTAAAATAAAATTTCTGTATTATTGATAGATCTGTTGTACATCCTATTAGTATAATTTCATTATTCAGATCTCGGACCATATTTTTCATTTGGGTATAGTAGTAGTAGTAGTATAGTCAATTTTTGGGTATAGTATCAGTCCCTGTTCCTAGATTTTGCCACCGAAATAATATTCCTTTATTTTACTAGGACTATTAAGTGCTTAACAGTCCGCTGTTAACTGCAAAATGGGCTATGTAAACTTTTTTGGTTTTTATCTCTGCTAGTTAAATTTATCTTTCAACACATACTTATATTGTCCTCCATAATGTGAATGGACTTAAAACCTAAGACATTGTCCGTCATACTAAATAATAAAGTTGATTTGATGACAGCAAATACGATATTGTCGTTCATATTGTCCTTAAGAAAGTTGAATTGAGGACAAAACAAAACTCATTGTTTGTTGATGTTGTCGTCAAAAGAGCACAACTTGCAGGAATTTGTCGCTCAGTTTGTCGTGAACGATGATTTCGTTTAAGCTGACGATTAAAGAACAATGTCGTGCAGGAATCGTTGATGGCAATGTCGTACAAGGCAGTTTGGCCAACTGGGATGCATGTACTATACACATACATATGTATATAACACATATACATACATACGTACTTAGTACATATTTATGTATTTCCATGGATGGATGAATGTTTTGCTGTTTGCTTGCTCCATTCGTCCGTCTGTCCGTCCGTCCGTCCGACCGCTGGTATGCTGAGTGTGTTGTATGTTGTATGTATGTAAGTATGTGCTGTCATAAAATTATGCTTAATGTTTGTTAAAATTGCTGTTTTTAAGAGATAAGTCCATAAAGTAAATTACATTGTAATTGAAAGTGCGGGTTCAAATGTTTATACGAGTATAAGTCTGCTGTAGTATGTATGTATGTACACTTGTGCGATTTTCTCTAAATGTGTGTGCGTGTGTGTGCTAGTGTGCAAGTAGTTGTTGTACTCCGTGTAAATGTTATTGTATAGTTAGAGTAGTAAAGGAAACAAATGTACTGTATACAAATTCTAAAGATCGAGCAGTAGGAGTTGTAATGCGTCAATGTGGCATAATAATATCGACCGCTTTGCTATACACATACATACGTATATACTCAATTCGAATTTGTTATTGTTAGTTCAAGTAAACGAAATGTACTGGCGAGCAATTTGTTGGCTGATACTACTGCTAAAATTGCTTCTGTTTCTGTTTATATTTGGCCATTAATTTTTATAGTTTGTTTATCTTGAAAACAAACGAAAAGAAAAGCCAATATGTTTTATAATGTTTTAAATCTTAAAGTGTCGTTTTTTCCAATTTTAAGGAAAAGTAGAACAAATTGTAAAGAAACTTAGACCAACGTAATTACATTTTAAGAAAAAAACACAATAAATAAAACATTAAAAACAAAAAATTTGCATTAAGTTTTAATAATTTTATCGCAATTTTTCTCTAAATTAATATTTTACCTAATAACTTAAATATTAATTTTGAATATCTTACTGAATAATGGCCCTAATTAAGTAAGAAAATTTAGGACGTTTTTGTTTAAAAATACTTTTTAATCCTTGTGTTTTAATTCTCTAAATTATTTTCTTTTAAAATGGTTGTTGTCTTTGATAATGAAAAATCAAAATATTATTGCCATGTTTTTAAATCATAAAAATTAAATTAAAATATTATACAATAGTTTAAAATATAAATGAGAAAATATGTCTTAGTTAAAGCAAATACCCGAACCTTCTAGCTTAGGAAATAAATAATAATTGTTTTATTCCCTAATTCTGTTCGACGATTGTATTATTTTGTCTATAGACAAAAAAAAGCAGCAATTTTGATTCTTTAAAACAATTATTATTTATTGTCTATGCTAGAAGGTTCGTGTATTTGCTTTACGAATTTGTTCCAAATATTATATACAACACATATTTATTGATATATTTTTCAAACTATTGTATAATACTTTAATTTAATTTTTATGTTTTAAAAACATGGCAATAATATTTAAAATTTTCATTATCTTTCACTCATTTTAAAAGAAAATAATTTAGAGAATTAAAACACAAGGATTAAAAAGTATTTTTAAACAAAAACGTCCCAGATCTTCTTACTGAATTAGGGCATTATAGAATAACAACTGAGGCTTTTTTCATCCATAGTTAAATATTAATTTTAGAAAAAAACTACCACAAAAGTATTAAAACTTAATATAAAATAAAAAATTTCCAAAAAAACTCAAATGAGTTTGCTCTAAAATCTTTTATGCTGAATTTCAAAAAAATGTATATGTGGTAATTGAACTTACATTAATACTTCTATTGGTTCTTAAATCATTTAATTTTTTACAATAATCTTTTTATTTGACCGATTAAAATTCTCATATATTTTTGATTTAATTTTTTTATATTCACATTTCCTTTAAGCCTTTTCATTAAATAAGATTTTCCAAAAAATGTTGCTAATTTTCACATTATATAAATATAGATATCTGTATTTGACCCACATTTCACACAAAACCCATAAATAAACCATTCAATGTTGAATACGTACGTTCCAGCGAAATCTTACTCACAAATACTAAAATGTATAAAAATGAAATAAACACTATAGAATGCAGCAACTTTCATATTGATAAATCTTCACACATTTGTCCGAGCTTTAACCAATCAATCCAAATTTTTATATTTTTTTGTTGTTGTTTTTGTATTGTTGGCCATCCCGCATAACGCGGCTCTATACAATATGATAAACTCTAAGCCAATTTTATTCTATGGGCTTAACATTGAACAGTGAGAGCAATGAAAAAAAATCTGTTTATTATCCTGAGACAGTACTTTAAAAGAATTAAATCATTAGTCTAAAAACATTAAACATATAAAGATTGCGATCTGTAAAAATTTGGAGTACATTATTATTTTTATTTTATTAACTCCCCTTTTCACAATGTATAATTAAGAGTTTACGTGGACTTTAACTGCAAGTTCTTCATAAAATCTTCCCGTGAAAGTCCCTTGCTTATATTACAAATATTATATAGTAACTTGTTTTGACGAGCATAGTAACAAAGTCCTTCAACCGTTGTAGTGAAACTGACTATAGTGTTTGGTGGCAGTAGAACGCATGATCCCCGTACTGATAGCCTAGTATACTATCCACTAAGCTATCGGGCGCCCTAATTTCGAATATTTGATAATTTCCCTTTCTATGTCCTTCAAAAAGTAAAGTAGGTAGTAGAAATTAACACTTGTTTTATCATATTAATTAAAAATAAAAATAACATATTAAATTTTTTTGTCGCCTTTAAGAAAAACCCTAAAAACATATGCCTAAACATAGTCCTTTTCCGACAAAAACTTCCACGAAAACAAACAAAACAGCTGGAAATGAAATAGAAGAATTGGCGGATTTTATTCTCAGAAACAATTTAGTTCCTTCAGTACTATTTGCAGGAAAACTAGATTCTTAATCGGACACTAACCTTACAATAACCTTAACTTAATATTAGTTTTGGATAATCATTTTGCTTCATATGTGTTTCATGTTAATTTAACATGATTAACAGCAATCTTCAAAGAAAATTTATTTCTTTTGAAACAACTTGATTTAATGTTAATTTCATATTTAAGTACTGTGAAATCAAAATGAAAAATCATATTGAATCAAAGTTATTTCGAGTTGAAACAACATGAATGTAATTTAATGTAGTCGTCTTATATTATTAATCATGTAACTTGCGTGATTGTGTGGTATTGTGTACAGGTATCAGAAAAACTATGTGCTGTAATTAATCAGTAGTAGGCTTTCTCCTGGAAAGAATTCATTGCTTCAATAAAAAAATTCATATGTGGCACGAAGATTTTCCTTTTAGTGCATGTTTTCCTTGAAGAAGAATATTGAAAGTGCAATGCAACCGAATAATTGATTTGCGTTATTATTTATTTGAGGGTGGCGTTGGCTGAAGTAGTTAGCACTTGGACTACAAAACCGAAGGTCTTGGATTCGATACTGTTCTCTGATTGGCAGCCATTAAAAAAATAACACATTGTATTTTTCTGATGTGCATTAGTGTCTTTTGTATCAATTGTGATAGGAAGAGATCTAGTTAGGCAGGCATAGGTACTTTTCACTAAACTACACCGGCTTCAGCGGATGGTAATTTAAATGTAACATCAAATTACCCTCCATCGTTGGCATTGTATACCAGAATCATCAGCGAACAAAATAAAATGGCTTCAAAAAATTTAATATGCCTTAATGACACCAGAGGCGCTGCAACTCTGCATAATTAAAAAATGTGAAAAAAGCAGAGTTGTAAAAATATTAAAGCTTTTCTCTATCTCCCCCTTCACCACCTATCTTCTCTATCACTATCCCTTCCCTATTGCCATCTCTCACTATCTTTTCTTCAACTCACAGGTAGCATAAAGGGATCATTGTATTGAAACCGAGTGAGCTTAACTCTGAATTTCACCCTTCCTGCTAACCTAACCTAACCAAACCCAACTTAACCTATTATTTATTTGATCATAAATAAAATCTTTAGCACAGTGATGTCCTTGATTTGTCTAATTTTAACGTTTGATGCAAGCATCTTTAGAATTTGTCATTTCGGGGCCTTGAACTGGATGGTTGTGAGAGAACAAGCTGGTTGAGTTGTCAAATATAACAGACATCTTAGGAGGTACAAGCAATTCTTCATTTCGTCAACTGTAAACACTGTAGTCAAAACGAAAGCAGTTTAGCACACTTTCTGATTAATATAATACCAGCAAAAAATGACAATACAATTCATTAGTTACAGCTTTGATGAAATCAGGTCCAAGTAGTTCCATTTCATAAGAATCGTCAATGATTTTAACACATGGTTGTCATAGGACGGAAGTGATCCAAATAACTGAATGGTATGCGCTTAAAATGTTGTCTGGGACAATTCTTTTGTATAAACAACAGCCTTAGAATATAAAATTCTATACCTGCAGTGATTGGTATGCAATGAACTAGTTCCAATTTTTTTTTTTTTGCTGGAATGTTATTGCATAAATGCGTGAGAATATTGGTTAATACAGCAGTATATAGTATATTTTCCATGATTTAACTGCTTAATTTAAAAATAAAGATATCATTCTTTCAAATCACACTCATAGTCATGCATGTATGCATGTATGTATGCGTAGCCCTGTGGCTGAAAGGCAGCCAGCCACCAGCCTTATTTAGTCGGAGTAACACATCATAAACGTAAAATATCCAATATGATAAAACCCGCAACCGTAACGCTTACAGCTTTTGGTTTGATGTTGATACAGGAAATAGTTGCTGGCCTTGCGTTTTTTGTTTGTTTTAAATTTGTTATACATAGTTTTACACTTTTATTTTTTTCGTTGTATCATGTCATGTTGCAGATCTATTTGTTTGTTTTTTTTTGCGCTGTTATTTTCGAAACTGATATTTGTGGGTGAATAAACTTTTTGACAGTTAAATTGATGCGCCCGCCCATACACTCTGCCAAACATATACATGCACATGTACGAGTCTGTTGTTTGGACTTTAAATTTGCTCTCAGTCTCTTTTGTCTGTAGGTTGTTTGTATGTGTAAGGTTTTAAGCACGATGCGGCATACACTACACACTAGAGATGTGAGTGATTGTTTGTAATGTGTTTTTTTGGCTTTGTGTGCGCTTGGTGCTCTTTCATGCTGCCAATGGGCTTTAATGGCTGCTGATAAGCTTTACGGGTATTTTGCCAGCCTATTTTAAGGGATATAAAACAATGCAAGAGTGTTTGTGTGTGTGTGTATGCATATGATGAGGCTATTGGAATTTTGTTGTTTATAAAAAGCTTAAGGCCATTACTTAAGAATTTCGTTGATGTTGATGAGGACAGTGATATGCAGAAAAATACCGGAAAAGAAAATTTAGGTTAATAGGATTTTTTTATATATATTACATATTAAAAAAAATAGAACTTTTAGGACTGAAAATAATTTTAAATAGATTTTATATAAAGAAAAGAGGTTTTGAAGTTGAAATAGTTGTAGCATGCTGTTAAACTATGTAAAATAATATATTTTTTAAAGGAATAACAACAAACTGCTTTTAAAGCACATTTCGATAAGGAAATCTAGCGTAAATCTATTAATAAAGAAGTATAAGATGCTTTTGTTAATAATATTAATTGCAGTCAACTATCAATAATTCAGAATTTGAGGCACAAACCCATTTAAGGGTCGAGGTCGCAAACCCATTTAAATTACATATGTTTGATCATAGGTTTGTGGCAATTAACGAATAAACGAGTCGGACCCAGCTCTACTGTGTGCAACTCTCATATTTTAGTTTTGGGAAGGTCTGATCTAATCAGAGTTACCGTTATGACGTTTAAAAGAAGTATCAGAAGAAAATTATTTCCTTAAATCAAGATTTCACTAAAAACTATTAAGTTTTAATTTTTAAAAAAAAAAACATACATAACCTGCGAAGCGATTAGCTTGCCTGCAGAAAACCCCCAGGGTCTATGCCGAGAATCGAACCTACAACCTCTGGACTGAGATGCTAGCATCGCTACCACTCAGCCACAGGAGCACCCTAACGTAACGGATGTATGTATGTAATATTTTACTTTAGCTTTAACGTTCATAGTAGTCGCCAAGCACTTTAAGGCTAACAGTACTTTGTTAAGAAATTAAATGCAAAAGACAACTTTAATTATTTTGTGACCTAATAAAAAATACTGGCAACACCACCGTGTTCAACAACCACTTCACAGCTTCTGATGTACAAAATCGAATACAATTTCATTCCAGTACCCCAGTGAAAAAAATGGAAGTCATTCTAGCGGAAGTACATTTTCATTGCTTCCAAAAAATCGATATTTTTAATTTGCCGAGAGTGAGCAAAAAACCATGTAGAAGCTTATTTTAGTCACACAAAACCTTGTAACTCCTCCATAGTGCTAGAAAATACTCACCAGAATTTAAAAAAAATTAATTTTTTTAAAGAAATGTATGAACTATTTTTAGTCTAAAATTTAAAAGTTATTTGCTTGAATTTACATGAAAACACTGTTTCGGGCTTAAATTCGTATAAAAAGAAACGAATTGTTAAAAAAGGCAACTATTTACCATTTTTCCTAGATGAAAATATTATCATAGAACACAAAAAAGGGAATTTTTCTTAATATCGCTTCCAATTCAGTGACCAGGCATAGAAAAAGAGAACTTCTTGCAATGACAACCCTATGTAAAAATCATTAGATCGGATCGAAATTTGCACTACTTCCGCATCGTAAACTCTACATTTTCATGACTGTTTTTGGAGTCTCTTTTTTTACTTTTTATTATCTTGAAGTAAAGCAACATAATTTAAGAAATATGAGCTTCTGACATGACAGGAAAATATAAACATTTCTATGAATTAAAAGTAAAAAAAAATATGATAAACAAAGAAGAATTATCACAATTGCTTTTATTCCAATGAAATGTGTATTTGAATATCCAGCTTTTTTCGATTCGTTTTGATTGTAAGAATATCACTAAAACATTTATGGAATGTATTTCGAATCAGTTGGATAATTTGGTGATGTTTTCCATTACATGACAGAAATTATAAATTTAAGCTAAGAGCTTTTAGCACTTCTAGCTTAATTTTTTGCTATATTAACAAAAGATAATTGAGGTACAAAATAGACATTTTGAAAATATCAACTTAAAGTAGTCTTAACAAACGTGGTTACTTACTTTAGAATTGTTATATAATATTTTTTTTAGATACAACTTTACTCAACATTGCGTGGCAAAGCTACTTATAGTTTTTTTGCATACAGCTGATAACCTCTAGTTGGAACTTTTTTATTTTCTCGCTATCAGAAATATTAAGGGGCTGATTACACTCTGATTTTCCAAACTACAGTTCTCATCGGGCCCATGTTCTGTAACTTTGATGGGAACTTCTCGCATCGGAAAGATGGGGAAAAAAATATTCCATCGTTTCTCGAAAAGTAAGAAAAAAATCATTATTATTATTACGTTACAAATTTAATAATATACTACTCAAAGCCAATTTAAAATCACAAACTTTGTGAACGATTATCAAAAATGTCTTTGACGGCAATCAAAATTCAGTAAAAGTCAAAAACTTTACACAATGACGGCAAAAATACAATCGTCAGCTATACCAAATAATGTATAGTGCGACTTTGATGATTGTTGTTTACAAAATTTTTTAAAAAATAAATAAAGTATGTTGTTAACATAATCTAACAATAAACGTATCACGTCAGAATAAAATGCTTAACTTTTTTGCGTTATTATTCATTACATTTTGCGTTTGCATTTAGAACATATGTTATTTGGTTAGAATTTTATCTTCACCCTGTTTTTATTTGTGATTATATTTGACGGCATCAAGCAAAAACTTTTCTCATGAAAATTTTACAGGCACACTTTTTCTATAAACTGTAGAGTAATTTCCTAACTTGACAGCTATTAAAGTTACAGACAAAATTTAGGGAGAAAAACAGCAGTTTGTTTCAATTTATGGAATTTTTGTTTCATTTAACATGTTTCAAGTGAAAAATTTCTCGAGACGAAAGCTACAGAGCATGAGTACAGACCTTTCCTGTCTTTAAAACAATATTCCAGAGACCATGACCTCACTTACATTCCGTGATATAATAAATTTTCGGTGGATTTTAAGGATATCCAAAAACTTTTCGTTGTGGAAAAATAATGAAAAATCGCTTTATTTTAGTAACTCCCAAAAATTCTTGCCTAATCGATTTTCAAGATACACTTACATATTCGAACTTATTCCAAATTTGTTCTCATTTAAATTTCGTGAGATTTTTAGAATTTTCGAAAATAAGTTTTATCAAATAAATTTTAAACTACTAAGTCGGCCCAAATAAAATCGTGTCTACTCTTAAACTCAAAATTTATTAAAATCGGTTTTTTTCGTTCAAGAGATAACGTTAAGGAAGAATTACGAAGAAACTCTTTCTTTCAATCACATAGATTTTAAGCATTCATTTACTTTTTTTAGACTTTAAATACAACTGTGTCAAATAGCGGCAATTTATGGATCTTGCAGCGTGTTGCGCTTGAAAAGAGTGGGAGATTTCATTGATAACCTGCCAGGTCAACCTTTTTTCATATTTTTTTTATTTAAAAATTTATTACATAAATTTAATGAAATATTGTCCTTCGTATGCCATTTAATTGTGTGATGTTCTCCTTACTTTCATTTTTATTTTCATTAGTAACTGATTTCAATGATATTAATTAGCTTTATATAAACTTAAATAAATATTTCTCTTCATAGATATATTTTAAATCAATATATTTTTCAAAATAATACAATATAGTACTGAATATAGGCATTGATTTCATTTACTTAAAAATTATTAATTAAATTATGTTTTTAATAATCACTTCCTAAAAACCAAAAAAATACAAGTGTTTGGTGCTTTGTAAGTAGAGTAGATTTTCAATAATTAGTAAAAAATTTTTATTAGTTGGGTTGTGAAGAGAATAAAAGTTTTTAAAACCCTACAATTTTATTAATCTAGCGCTATTAAGTGAACATTCGCAGGATTTAAATAAAAAATTTAACTATTAATTGGAATAGAGAACTTTATTTGGAATGGGTCTTAATTTAACTGTAAGAATTAAAATAAGATTTTTATTAATTTGAAAAAAAAACCAAAAGTTTTATCCAAAAATTGGCCATAAAATTTGTTTTTAGAATTGAATTGGTTTTCTACTTGATTTTTATTAATTATAAAAAATTCTAAGTTGTGATAAAGCAAGGATATATAAAAAAAACAAAATGAAATGTTGCAGTTGCAAAATAAAAATATATAAGCACAAAGTACTAATAAATAAAGGACTTGGTTTAAAAATTTCGTTAATTTTATGCAGAATATTCTTGAGTAATTAAAAAACAAAACTACAAACCAGTCTTTAAAACAATAACATATAGATGTGTTCTAAACAAACTTTTTCAAATCAGCTTTTAGTAGTAAGCTTCACATTTAAATAATTTTAAAATGAATGACATGCAAGTTCTCTAAAGTTTAAAACTTAAAGTAAACAATAAAGTTTTTGATCAACAATTAAAACATGTACTGAAAATTCTCTTAAAGCATTAAGAAAAAACATACAAATGTTACTTTGCAAACTTGTACAGCTTTTTCTCTTTCCTCACTAATACACATAAACACATGCAAACACACACACAAACATACTTACGAATAACCAAATGTCTGCTGTGAAATCTTCCGCCATTTTCTATGATGAATTGCTATCCGAAAGCAACAACAATAACGATTACCTTTTTTAAGCACAATGAAAAAACAAAAAAAAAAAAACGAACAAAAATGCAGAAATAAGAAAAACTCCCTCTCACAAGTAAACTGAAATGGGCAACACACACAAAAAACAACTAATACATGCACATACATACTTACATACATACATGCACATATTTATAATTACATACGTACGTATGTGTGTGTGTATAACAAAAGCAATAAAGAAGAAGCAGGTGAATGAAGTAGAGTTGTTTTCCTTCCTTATTTCCTGCTGAATGCGAGCAACAACAACAACAAATCATGACATATCACCAGACAAAACGTGAATATCCTTGATGTATGAGCCATACACACATTAATACATCCATAAGATGCGAGTGTGTGTGTGTGTGTGTATACGACGGATTGGTGGTGAAATGCTAAAATATCTCTTGCTTTATAACCTCCACTTACACATACACATAAACCTGAATGATTGTGCAAAAGCAGCCCATAAACTTTAGACTCAAATGGTTTAAATAAAAAGGAACAGATGAGTCTGATGCTGCTGTTGTTGCTGTATCTTGCTGTATGTTGCCACTGCCACTGCCACTTGGTTTGTTGGCCAAAGAGGAGTAAACAGGACCTGATAACGGATGGGTGTTTTATTATTAGTGAATTGCTACAGGGTGGTTGTTGGTAGATTTTATTTAAAAGTTTTTCGACTTGTTTCTTTTTTTTTTGTTTTATGCCGTTTGATGGTTTTGAGGGAAGTTCTCAAAAATCTCGTCTATTTTGTTACGTACTCTTACAATGAATGCAACCATTAGCCATAAAAAGTGATGATGAGGATGTATTTGCAGAAGCATTATAATTGTCGGTGTTGTTGCTAATGTACAAGCATATATGCTACTGTTGCACGGTGGGCTGTGATTGAAGTGTATCACTGAGAGGAACTGATATATTATAAGAAATCATATACATATTTAGATAGAAAAGTAGTCTGTGAGTTACGCAGGTTAGCTGGCCATTTATTATGTGAAATTTTGTTTTGTTTTTAAAAAGAAAAAAATCCTTCCTTGCTTATGAAAACTATGATCTCCACTGTAGGTTACGAGTATGTGGCAGCTTTTCCATATGAAACGTATACTTTTTTCTTTTCTTTCGTGGCCTTAAGCAGCACTTTTAGTTTTTATGCTGTTGTATACTTCTTTTGACCGTTTTATAGCTGTCGTGCTACATCTTGCATCTCATTCCTTTGCATGGCTTTGCTGGAAAAATTTTTGTGTTAAGTTGTTAGTGTTGTTAAGTTTTACGACCGACTATACTGATAATGGTAATGATGATGATGATGAAATATCAGTGTTTTTTTATTTGTTTGATATATTTGGTCCTTTATCTACAACTCCTTTACTATCCTTAAAAAAAACCCACAAAAGCGAAAGAATTTCATTTTGAATATCTCAGCTTAAATGTATGTTTTTATGTGCAACTTTGAATTGACGAATGCTACATAAATTGCATTAAAACTAAGGACTGGCAAATAATTTCTCTATTGCATTCCCCCTCTTTCAATCCTTAAGGCTTTTAGCCAAAAGCAGTGGGTTGTTGTATGGCTGTGTTGACTGTCAGAGCACATAAGAGACACCAAAGTAAAACAGAGCAGAGCAGAGTAGAGCAGACACAAAGAAATGTTTCAACCATCAATGGTATTAAATATAACTGCCAGTGACAGTTTTGTGTCGCAGACATTCTCATACTCCTCTTGGATACACACACAGCCAGCAAGAGCTCTTTTTTTATTACATTATTTTTAAGCAAAGTTTTATTTTTAAGAGATTTTCTATTTGAAATATTTGCCAAGAAATTGACGGAAATAAAAATTTTGTTGTTGTAATAAATTATTTCTTGTTTTTTTTCTTTAGAAAATCATCAAGAAAATAAATCCATTTGACTTAATATAACCTTGAACATTTTAGATTGATGAAAAAGAAGGTATTCAAGGGAAGCAGAAGTAGTTTAATGTTTATTTTTGTTGTTCAGTTAAATTTTACTTTAAACTAGCTAAACTCGGTGTGCTTTGCTACCCTATCGTCTTTTATATTTATCCTCATCGTTTTTTTAATATTATTTAAATCGATTTGAAAGTGTTGAAGGGGTAAAAATTAGGTACATTAAGTACATAGACTATGTCCTCTTCTAAATGAAGGGATACCTATGCTTCAAATTTCATTAAAAGCGACTTCAATGTTTCGGAGGAGCAGGACTCATCCCCTGCCCTGCTGGTTGTATTACATTTGAGAAGGTGCATAGAGTATGTCTCCTAAACGAATGGGTGTGTATATTTGAAATTTCACCAAAATCGAGTTGAGACTCAAAAATCGTCGCCATTTCTTTCCCCTCGTCCTAGTTAAGAAAATTTATAAGGTCGAATTGAACGTTTTGGAGGGGCAGAAATTTCCCACCTGCGAGTTCTTAGACATAGATCTATCTATGTTCTAAATTTCATTAGAACTGCTTTGATTGCTTCGGAGGTAGAATTTCCCCCATGGCCCTCCTGGCCCTAGTTTTAAGAGTATATGTACATATCTTATGTGACTTTTTAGATGCAGATCTATCTATGTTCTAAATTTCATTCAAAATGGTTTCGAACGTTTTGGAGGGGCAGAAATTTCACCCTATTGCCCTTCTGGTCCTGGTCTTAAAATTATATGTACACACCCTATGTGACTTTTTATATTCAGATTTACTATTCATGAAGATCGGTTTGAATCGGCGGGGCAGATATTTCCCCCTATCGCTCCCTTGGTTCTAGTTTTGGGCAAATGCGCATAATTTCCTATAAGTTTAAATCAAGCTTGTTGTTTCGACAGATTCCCTTTTTTGTGTATATTTAATGAAGTGCAAGTCACGAAAAATAGCTTCCCATGATGCTCTTTTTCCCATGATGCTCTTGAAGTACTTATATTAATTTCAATAAAAATCAAATGAGAATTCTATCATACTTTGTTATACACATTAAGTGTAGTAAATACACTGCAATCAAAATTTGATAGTGCATGACTATAGCCGACAATATTCGCTAATTGAAAATATTAAAGAAATATTTTTCTTATTTTTTGAGGAGTGTAACATGAAATTAACGTAGAACATAAAATTCATAATAAAATGAATAAGTAGACAGAAATGTAAGAAGTTGTTCTAGGGATATTAAATTCAGCAAGCTAATTAAATTCGAAATTGTTACCATTGCCATCAGTAAAAAGTAAAATTGTATAATTATTTCTAAAAGTTTACAAATTCTTTTTTTTTGCATTGCGTGACCCTTTCACAAAAAAATTACCTTAAATGTTGAACTTAATTCAATCAAATTCTTAATTCATTAAAAACCAATCTAAATGAAACATAACTTAATTTCAATTAATACAAATGAATAAATTTTAAGTGTTATGGGGTAAAGGTTTTGAAATTCGACCACATTTCCATAATATTGTGTGTGTTTGTGTGTCCCACTGACTTCAACATGAGGGTGTGTTTTATAACTGTTTTTGACACATCAACAGGGATTTTTTTTATTCCTTGTTAATCCATCATTTCCTTTATACACTCTTTCTCTTCTCTACTTATGTATGTATGCTAGACAGACTTAAAGCTAGAAAGAGATGTTCATATAGTTACATAAGTGCTTTATACCAGGCATGAAAAACGAGCAACTCAACTTCTTGTTTTTTTTTCTTCAAATAAATGTAATTTTTAGAGACATTTAGGAAGCATAAAAATTTTAATTATTCTCCATTATTGTTCTGGAAGTACAATTTATTTTCATTTGCTTACTTAAAACATTAACCTGCTTTTCAATTTCGCTTAATCATTATATCGCGCTTGTATTCTAAAGGGGGTCAAAATTTAAAATTTTTTATTATTTAATGTACTTTTATTTCACAAAAACAAATACGAGTGTATTCTCTTTGGTGAAAGACTAGATAAAATAATGTAAGATTCTTATTTTTATATGGCTTTTTTACAAAAACTGAAAATTGTAAAATTTTGAGTTGACCTCCTTTAGAGGAACAAATGACATACGAGTATTATCATTTATTTCTTAAGTCTTCAAAATCTGAACAGCTTAAATTTTGTGCACCTAAAATTGCGCCTCAGCTATAATGAGACTTAAAATTTCAACAGCATATTCAGGCACTTTAACTAAAAGCACAATACATTAACTATTTAAGTTGGTTAATATTAAATATTAACAATTAAAAGTAATGAAATTAAGAAAAAAATACTTTATTCAAACGCAATAGTTTATTCATCAACTTTTATTTGCAGTAAAATTAACAACTAAAATTGGTAAAATTGATATTGGTTAAATTTTTAGAACTAGTCTTGTCAACTTCTTATATCTATTAGATTAACTGAAGAAATACTAATTATTTTTTCCAAATTTCTTTATGAAACAAATTTTAACTACAGTTTACCCTCACAGTAAATTAACAACTATAATTGGTTAGATTGATCAGTCATATAAGTTGTTTAGAAAAGTCGTAAAGATATACTGCCTGATTTAGAAAAAATAATTTTGGTTTAAAAAAGTCTTACAAAAGAAATTTTGTATGGAAAGTTTTGTTGTTAAACATTTTGTAAACCAAAATGAGTTTTTTCTGAATAAGACCTATAGTTTTTAAGTAAAATTAACAAAGGAAATTGCTTTGGATAATATAATTTTGGATTTAGTTTTTTAAATTCTGTATATCTTTAAATCAATCAAGGAAATAGCAAAATTTATTAGACTCTTATAATAATAGGATCTAAAGGTAACACATTTCTCTGAAATATAACATTTAGGCTTTCTCTCGTTTGAGTATCGTTTTAAAAAAACAATTTAAAGACGATATGGTACTACGATGGTACTACGGTACTCCGGTAACACGGTGCATTTTCAAGATAAGAATGTTGTTCACATCCAGCGTTGCCAAATGTGCAGATTTGTCTGTTTTTCACAGTTCTTTGAACTGTTGAGCAGGTGTCCAGTTTGTTGTATAAAAAATTATTTTTTTTAATTATAAGTTATTAGAGTTTATTGCCTTTTTCTACTTTTCAGTATATTTTTCGATTAATTTTTTATAATTTATTCTTATCTTTTATTTCTTACCTGCCTTTTCTCAATGTATGATTAACGTCCCTTTTCACAATGTATGGTTGAGAGTTAACGTGAACTTTAACTGACAGTTCTTTATACAAAACTTGCCGTTAAAGTCCCTGTTATCTTTTAACCATACATTGTGAAAAGGTACGTAAGAGTTAACGTGAAGTTTAACTGACAGTTCTTCATACAAAACTTCTAGTTAAAGTCCCTGTTAGCTTTTAATTGTACGTTGTGAAAAGGGCCGTTATTCGTATAAAACAAGGTACAATTTATATAAAAAAAGAGTCAAAAATATTAAACAATTATGTTTAACATTAGATATCGCAAATTATTATTTGAATTATTTAATAAAATATCTTTTTAAAATGCTTCGAAACTGTTTATTGAGGTTAGCTTATTTATATGAGCATTTCATTAGGGAATTTTTAAGAGCAACTAGATTAGATATATTATTTAAAAATTTCATTTGAACAAATTCAACGACGTTGTGATAATTTTACGTTTCAATAAGAAATTTTTTGGAAAATTTTTTCTTCTTGTTCGATATGGAAAGTTTTTCCCTCAAACTTATATGGCAGCACTGTTGACATTTCTCTTTAAAAAACAATATTCTGATCAAAATCAAAAATTTCTTTTTTTGGGCCTGTGCCAAACTGTACAAAGTACTAGTGTAAGTAATTTTTGCACTTCTGAGGTGAATAAAATTTCACCAGCCCAAGGGGCTAGTAGAATTTTTGACACAACAGATAAATTTTTGACAAGCAGCAAATAAAAAGCATGGTATCATACAAGGTATGATACCGCCGTCGCTTCAAGCCGTTGCCCATTACATAAATTTTTACATTCCTTAAATGTAGTTAGACTGTGAAAAATGCATTTTTGTTATTTCAATTTGCGAAAAAATTTGCATCAGCTATATAATTTTCTGCTGCAAAAATATTGTTTTATATAAAAATGTTTTAAAAAAATTTTGGTAGCCGGCGGCTTGTATGAAAATTTTTGGTTTCGCCACCGCAGTAATATTTTCATCAACTTCTCTCTATGCTAAATGGAATTTGTCAAAATTTTACATTGTCAAAAGAGATATCATTTGGCACAACAGAAAAAATTAAATTTTTTCCCCACAGCTAAATATTTTTTTACCATAGTACTTTGCTAGCTTTTGGCACACTCCCTTATTGTAAAAAAAAATTATAAATAATACTGATAGTCCGTTGAGCAAGTATATGCTCTTGAGTACTTCGTCTTATTAAAGTTTCATTTCATAGTAGAATCGAAATTTATATCATCGTGAAGAAGGAAATATAATAGCGCAATGGAACCATAAATTCAGTAACTAATTAAAATTGGTTATTTAAACTAGAAGAAATCTGGAAATCACAACAATAATTTATATTTTAAAGTTTCGTTAATTTAACCCAAAAAATTTTGGTAATTTAAATTTCATCAACAATTTATTTTAACTGTAAAGCCTGACAGCTGAATTGGACAGCTTCTTCGACGAGCTTTTTTTTGTAGTAGCCTGCAAGATTTTTCTTTTTTGCTGAAACTTAAAAAAAATTAAAAGTTCTTCTATAGGGCTTAAAAATACCCAGAAGCAATTGATAGTCTTCGAGATCAAGAGTTAAATCTCTAGCCAAACGCAGTCATAACAGCATAATAAAATTTTCTGATATGCATTAGAGTCTGTGCTAATGATGTCGCCACGCCCTTCTTCGCTAATATTTGTAGTATTAAATCGTTGCTGAAGTAAAATAATGAAACAAATGGCTAAATAGCTTAACAATAATGTGACTTCTTAACACCAGAGGCAAAGAAAATAAGGATAATAATAATAATAATAAGAATAAGATCTATCGAAAAACCGATGGAACAAACAACCACACACACCCACATATTTTGTATTCCATTTCATATACGCACATGCATGAATACAGTGACGCAGGATGAATATCCTGAAGTATCCTGAGTATCATCAGTATATTTTTTTGGTTCCGATTAAATATCCATACTCTGAGTATAAGCATATTCCAACTGTAAGTATGAGAGAGAGATAGTCAATACGCTTGAATCGCATCTGCTTTTTTATATCTAGTTGAAGCGTATTTTATTTTTTTGCAGAAACTAAGTAGAGATTCTCTTATGTGTTGGCATCGGCTTTAGTCATAGTTGTTTGAGAGAAAATATATGAGCGTACGAATTGTTTGCACTAAAATTATGATTATGGTGATTAACATAAGGTATTCAGTATAGCTAAAATCAAAAAGTCCCTTGCTCATCCCTGCTAAACACCTCCAACCCACATGACAGACAATAACTTAAGCTTAAAAACAATTAAATTAAATAAACTTTCAATTTACTTATTGATCTATTTTTCATTAAATTCAAATGGAAGGAATTTAAAGATTTCTCTTATTGAATTTAGAAACCTAGGTTAGTTTTATGTTTAAATATATTTCCGGCACGCAAGCAGCAAACGAAAACTCCTGCTGCATACACATCACATGCAGAGTGTGTAATTTTTTACGCATTTAACACGTGTCTAAAGGTCGTAAAAATCGTTAAATTTTTTTTTGCTCAATGCTTTTTTTCCCTGTCAAGGAGAGAAAAGTTTAAGGATATAAAAATAATAAAAACAAGACTGAAATGTCGTAAAAGTTTATGATTATTTTTGTCATGTTTTGTATTGTAATGCTTACAAACACTTTTGCTTTAGTGCTGCTGTCTCTGCTGCTGCTGCTGCTGCTGCTTCTGCTGTAAGTGAAACGAACTGGTGGCAAAATTTACTAGTGTCAGTTAACTGTCAAATTGAATTTGTTTAGCCTAAATGTTTTGTTGTTGTTGCTATTGCTGTTGCTGTTGCTGTTGCTTCCGTTCTTTTCTTATAAACATGTATTTGTGTGAGCTTAAGATCTGTTTTTTTTGTATATAAAAATTTAATAATAGAATTCAACAGGTTTTGTTTCGTGAGTTTTATGTTTGTATGTGTGTTAAGTGCAGTTTAGAAATTTTTGTGAGTTTTACAGCGCTGCTGCTCTTCTTTTGTTGTTGCTGGTTTTGATTTACCGGAAGTTGTAGTGTCATGCTGATATTTGTAATTTTTAACACCATTTTATTTATGTTTCTGACGTAGTTAGTTGTGTGTGTGTGTGTGTGTGTTGGTTATTTTTATATGTTTTTTTTTTCTTAAATAAAAATATTGTGCGTTGTTGTATTCCAGTGTTGGCTTAGGTCAAGAATTTATGCTTTTTTATGTTGTTTATTTATCTCATTTGACGTTTCAAAGTTGAGGTCAAAGTTTTATTGTTTTATTTAGCAAACACATAAAAAAGTTTATACTGCCTACATATACATACATACAAACATATTTTTATTTGATACAAATTGATTTTTCCCTGTCAAAATGATGAAGCGGTCTCGTCTCGTCAGGCTTAAGAGTTTACAAATTTAATAATAAAATTTTGTTTTGTTTGATTTTGTTAGAAATTATTACTCACGTTATATTTATGGCTGTTACATAACAATAAATTTATTATATAACAAAGTATGTGCTTATGCATGTTTGTATGTATTTATGTGCTTTTAAACGACTTTAAAAGAGGAGTACGTTCTCAATGCGGTCGTATGCAGCGTTACCGTTTGACCTACTAAAGTGGCAAGTTGCTGCTTTTTCGACTGCTTTGCCACTTTTTGTCTCCCTTTTTTTGGAGTGAATTATATAAAAATACGTTAAAAATAAAAAGTTTAGTGTAGTTTTCTAGTTTTTTTTTTGAATTTTGCCCCTTTTTTTGATAAATCCCCTTTTGGTGCCACTTTTTGAAAAATGTCATCGGTCACCCTGGGCGTATGCTTTATTATTAAAATGGACCATATTGTTTTCGCTACGATGTCCGTCTCTAAGTCTGTTCGCATGTTCGTCTGTCTATCGCAGGCTGTTTTTTCTAAAACTGTGAGAGCTACGGATCTCAAATTTTTACAGAATATGTAAAACTTTGGCCTCTGCAACAGTAAATATATGACAGTTAAAAGCGAGCAATAATAATAATACATAGAGACAGTTATATATAGACACTAGAAATTATCCAAGTTAGTGTATTTTGACGCAGACTACACCAATTAACACTAAAATTTAAAAAAATCAATATAAGGGCCTGTTCTGAAAATCACGCTGATTTCAAACCACGTGATTTCAAAAGTAAACTACTCACTTTATAGTGGGTTTTTATTGTATTTTAAGTCTTGTCATTTATAATAGAATATTTTCTTTCAATTTCCAACTCTAAAAATCCTGTAATTCAAAAAAGCAATGATTTAGCTTTCATAGATTTTTTGAAATCACCGTGATTTGACATGTCGTGATTTGCATAACAGGCCCGATAAAGGATATTTTAACATTTAATGTAATTTAGACAACTGCTGTATCTTGGACACCATAAGAGGCGAAGTCTTAAAATGTTCAAAAAACGCTAAAACTAAAAAGTTTTAATATAAAAAAAATCGCCAAAACCCGAGAAAAAATTGCCAAAACGAAAAAACAACCCGAGGCTAATTTCTAAATTAAATTCCTTAAACTAAAATAAGTCGCTAAAAACCAAAAAAAAAATTCCAAAACGAAAAAAGCACTAAAACTAAAAAAATCCTTAAACTAAAAGAAATCCCATGAACCTAAAAAATCGTTAAACGAAAAAATCGCTTAAACTTAAAAACACAAAAATCGAAAATAATCCCAAAAACCAAAAAAAAAAATCGTAAAACGAAAAAAAAACGCTAAAACTAAAAAAATCGCCAAAAACCGGAAAAGTCGCCAAAGTGAAAAAATGCGCGGAAATAAAAAAATTCCATAAACTAAAAAAAATCGCATAAATCGAAAAAATCGTAAACAAAAAAAAAAACATCAAAGCGAAAAAAGAGCCAAAACTAAAAAAATCCTTAAACTAGAATAAATCGAAAAAATCGTAAAACGAAAAAAACGTTAATACTAAAAAAATCGCCAAAATGACAAAAATTCCTTAAAATAAAAAAATCGCTAAAAACAAAAAAAATATTGTAAATCGAAAAGACGATAAAACTAAAAAAATTGCCAAACCGAAAAAAGCGCCAAAACTAAAAAAATCCTTAAACTAAAACAAATCATATAAACCGAAAAAGTCGTTAAACGAAAAAAACGTTAAGACTAAAAAAACGCCAAATTGCCAAAACCAAAAAATAAAAACGCTAAAAACAAAAAAAAAACGCAAAAAATCTAAAAAATCCCATATACAAAGAAGTCATAAAATTACTTTTATGATACTTTTTTATGCGTTTGCGATAACAATAATGTGTGTTTTGCATTTATTTGGATACGAGTATCATGTGGCATCCCAGCAAACAAAATGCCAAAATATGCGAAAAGTACAAAGTAGGATTAAAAAAAACCTCAATAAATTTGAGCTTTTGCTCATACATTTTTTACTTAAAGGGACAACGAATATCGTTCAAATATGTTATTGAATACGAAATGTTTTTAAACAACACAACTTGCGAAGCACTTAACTTGTCTGAGGAAAACACCCAGGGTCTATGCCAGGAATCTGGTACAGGTAAAATATTCGCTTAAATAATATTCAAAGTCGTACTTTACTGAATCTATTTTATTTGTTTGTTGCCCTAGAGCTGCGTCAATTGTTATGCGATTTAAAAAATTTTTTTCGATATTTTTTCGTGTAAAAACAGTATCATGAAAATCTTGCTTTTAAAGATATTAGTTTAACGAATCAAGAAAACCGAAACTTCTGCAAGCATAAGCCATCTTCAAACTTCTTCTTTGACTGCAATAAGAAAAAAAAACACTTAAATCTGGTGAAATATTTTGCAGATAATTTCAAGTTGTTTTATAAAAGCGCTAAGATATCTACACAGAAAAAAAATCATTTTGATATTTGAATACGAAAATCGCTCATTCAATGAAACAATATTTTGAATTTTCTGTGATGACGCTTTTTGCATTACATATTGATAAATAAAATTGTATGCACGTTTATTGAAAATAAAAATAAAAAAATTTAATGAAGCAAAGAAAAAAGTTATTCGACTGAAATTTTATTTTCAGTGATAAATGTAATTGTGTGTGTTTAATGAACGTTTGATAAGCAATATGCTTGAATCAAATACATAATTTTGTGGAATTCTTTTTCCATAGTCAACAATACTAGTTTTTGAAAATAGTTTTGGAAAATTTTTTTCTGTGAAAATTTAAAAACTGTCATTTATGTTATCTCTTTAAGGGCCATTATTGCAACTTAAAGATAGTTAAAAGTAGGATTTTGTTGGACATATAAAACGCTAGCCATTATTATAAATTTAATTTGACTTACCACGAATGATACATTTGCCTTTAACTTAGCGCTCACTTTAGGTTAAGCTAAAATTGTAGTGATGGAAAACTTTTTAAACGTCTCATAAAATCCTACTTTTAACTAACTTTAAGTTGCCTTTAACTTAGCGCTCACTTTAGGTTAAGCTAAAATTGTAGTAATGGAAAACTTTTTAAACGTCTCATAAAATCCTACTTTTAACTAACTTTAAGTTGTAATAATGGCCCTTAAACTTTAACTGTCTTATTCATAAAAAATATCTCTGTTTAATAAGAGGTTTATGAAACAAATTTTCTGTGGAAATTTGATTAATAAACCTTTTATAAAATCAAAATATTTTTTATGAATTAGGTTCTAAATCAATAAACTTAAATTTGAGCGGCTTGGCCGGTACATTAATAATATTAGTCTTAAACATGTCGTCATCTACGGGGTAATCAAACTTTATCTCAAAATTTCTCAACAATCTTGACACAACAATTTCCAGCTCCAGGTCCACTATACGTTTTCCTATACAACTGCGCGGTCCAAAGCCAAAGGGCAGATAAACAAAAGGATTGCCCTTAGTGGCAGAACCAAAATCTTCAGTTTCATTGAAAACTTTTGTACGTAACCAACGTTCTGGCAAGAACTTGTCGGGTTGCTTAAAATATTTGGCATCCTTAAAAAGTAACTGAGCCGTCATAGAGACATCGGTATCGGCAGGTATACGATAACCACTCAACACCACATCCTGTGCAGTTGTGCGAAAATTTCCCGTTGCTGTGGGATATAAACGCATTGACTCCTTGATGCAGGCTCTTAAATAGGGCAGATTATTCATATTTTCTTTTGTTAAACGTGAGCTTTTCTGAGGTAAAGATGTCATTAGTTCTTGTCTTAGTAGGGCTTGCTTTTCGGGATTTTTCGCCAGAGTGAGAAGGCAGCCAGCTAAAGCAGAAGTAGTCTACAATAAAACAATTTTTTTAGATTGTTGTTAAGCACTACGCTTAGGGTAATAGCACTAACCGTATCTACGCCTGCCAAAAATATATCCATAGCCATGGTTGTAGCAATTAAAGGATCTGTGTGAATTAGTCTCTCCAAAATACTTTTGTCACTTTCCGATTTATTAACATCAGCCTTTTGCAATCTCTCCGTAGCCTGGTTAATATACTCCAAAGCCAATTCGTTAAGTGTGTCTAGTATTTTGATAACTTTTTTAAACTTCGGTGTGGGTATAAACTTCCATATGGAGGGTTGCAGGTCCAGTTCCAATAAAAGCTGAAAAAATTCTTCCATATTGTTTATAATGGCTTGGGCTTTTGGATTTGCTGCACTATTTTCTATCATATTTAAATCCGTATCTAAAGCTATAAGACCCACAGAGTCCATAATGCAATATTTCATATATTCCTCAAAATTTGCAGGAACCTCCAGAGTTTTGGGGTCTCTTATACGTTTAATGCAATCAACAAATTTTATTGCAACTCGATCAAGTTTTGGTATATATATTTTTATATTTTTAGGATTCATCATTATGGGATTGACAGTAGAACGAAATTTTGCCCAATTTTCTCCTTGTCTGCATAATATGAAAGATATGTATTGAGGTTTTGGCTAAAATATAAACAAATAAATGTCTCAGAAGCTAAAAGGCTTAACTCCACTTTTCGAAAGTTTCTCAATTTTGTTATATTACTATCTAATTAGTTGTGAACTCTATGGAAATTATTTTGTTCTTCTATTATTCTAAATTAAATATATTAAAAATCAGCTTTGAATCTTATTTGAATTCTTTCAAAAGCTCCACTTTAATTAAATGCATTGGTTTAATCAAGAAAAATTTCCATGTTTTATGATATTTTAAAAAACTAACCAATGCATATGATACTAGGGAATGCCCACTCCCCTAATTTTTTTATGCTAAATGCCATAAAAATATTTTGTGCTTTTTATAATTTTAAAAAATTTTGGAAATCTATTTGCCAAACATTACTAATTTACTCAACTTTTTATTTTGTGGAGTTAGGACTTTTAGCTTCTGACACATCGAAATATTTTCTTACGCTGCTACCAAGCCTACTGCATGCTTAAACATATCTTTTCTCAGTGTTTCCCGATGAAAATGTACAATATCGAAACCTCTACGCATGGGATATATGCCTTCGGTGCGAAAAACTTGCTGAAAATCGTTAGGGTTATAAGAGAATACAACATCTCTTTTGCCGAACAGGCCTGGTATAAGAAATATGTTTCCATATTGATTTCTGAGCTGACGATTGAAGTCTATGAAAGATTTCTTATAAAACTGTCCTACAAAGAAGTATACGTCCATTAAAAAAATTTTTTTTTGTTAAAGAATTGTTAGTTTTACCTCCTGGCAAAAATGCTCTTAACAGTTGAAATTTGGAGGGGCCAGGTAAATTTTCAAATGGCCTGGCTGCCAGCCATTCTTGATTTATTGCTTTATCTAACTTTAAAAAATTAAATTATAGTTAGGCAAATTTTTAAACAAAATACTAAAATACATACTTACATGAACAACCGTTGTATATCTAAAAGCAGACTGTGCAACTACTTGAACTTTATTTTTCATTTTGACAAAATTTGATTTTAACATTTTTAATCTACAAAAAAACGAAAATTGACAATGTTTCTTCTACAAAATATTAACTACAAGTGATTGAAAAAAAAACAGATTGCAGTTGTTTGTTTGCTAATGAGAACAAAACAACCAACGTTATATTGATAATAAATTTATGCAACAACAAGTACAATATAAATAAAAAAAAGCTTTTATGCAGGGATAGGCAATTCATACCAAAAAGTTTTTTAACCCTTGAGTACCAAAATTCCGTTAAATTTTTTATTACGCAGAAAAAATTAAGAAAAGGTTTTCAATGTGAAAGTTTAACAACAACAACAACAACAACAACAACAACAACAACAACACAATTCAAAAAGTTTTTCCGTAACGAATACCAGGGATAGAACATTTGTATTTTTTTCACAATGAATTTTTTTATTACACTGAACAAAATAGCAACAACACAAATAGAAAAGCTTCAATATAAAAAAATACCAGGAATATAAAATTTGTTTATTTTACGATGAAGTACCAAAATTCAGTATAATTTTTTATTAAACTGAAAAAATTAAGAAAAGGTTTTTGTTGTCAAAGCTTAAAAACAACAACGACATAAATAAAAAAGCTTCTCTGTAACAAATACCAGGAGTAGACAGTCTGTTTATTTTACGATGAAGTTTTTAACCCGTTACTACCAAAATTCAGTTTAAGTTTTATTACACTGAAAAAATTAAGAAAACATTTTTATTGTCAAAGCTTAACAGCAACAACAATGACATAAACAGCAAAAAGCTTTTCTTTAACGATTACCAGGGATAGAAAATTTGTTAATTTGTTTATTTTAAGATGAAGTTTTTTAATCCATGAGATCCAAAATTCAGTATAATTTTTAATTACACTGAAAAAATTAAGAAAAGGGTTTTTATTGTCAAAGCTTTACAGCAACATAAATAAAAATGCTTCACTATAAAGAAAACCAGGGATAGAAAACTTGTTTATTTAACGATGCACTTTTTTGAACCATGAGTACTAAAATTCAGTTTAATTTTTTACTACATTGAAAAAATTAGGAAATTTTTTTTATTCTCAAAGCAACAATAATAACAACAACAGCAATGACATAAATAACAAAAAGGCTTTTCTGTAACGAATACCAGGGATGGAAAATTTGTGTATTTTAAGATGAATATTTTTAACCCTTGAGTACCAAAGTCCAGTATATTATTTTATTACATTGAAAAAAATAATAGGAAATGGTTTCCATTGTCAAAGCTTAACAACATAAATAAAAAAGCTTCAATCAGGGATATAATTTTTTTATATTTTACGATGCAGTTTTTTTATCCATGAGTACAAAAATTCAGTTTAATTTTTTTATAACACTGAAAAAATTAAGAAAATGTTTTTATCGTCAAATATTAACAACAACAAATAAAAAAAGCTTTTCCGTAACGAATTCCAGGTATAGGAAATTTGATTATTTTACGATGAAGTTTTTGTTTTTACCAGTGAGTCCCAAAGTTCAGTATAATTTTTTATTACACTATCAAAGAATACAACAACAACATAAATAAAAAAGATTTTCTGTAACAAAATCCCAGCAATAGGAATTTTTTTTTATCCTTGAGTACCAAAATTTACTATTAATATTTTATACACTGAAAAAAATTAAGAAATGGTTTTCATTGTCAAAGCGCTTAGCAACAAAAATATTAAAAATCCTTCCTGTAACTAATATCAGTGATAGGAAATTTGTTTATTTTACAAGGAATTTTTTTTACCCGTAAGTACCAAAATTCAATATAATTTTTTATTACACTGAAAAAAAATAGAGAATATATTATTATTGTCAAATCGCATACGTCAACTAAACATTTTTTTCAATTTTAAAGCAGACCTTTTCTTCTACTTAACGGTATTTTTGCTTTTATTTAAAAATTAAATGAAAAATATATATAAATTCAATTAAAGCATTTAGTTGATTTAATTAAAATTTTAATTTAATATAAATGTACTATCAATTAATCTAATGATTGAATTAAAAAACTCAGTAATTGGAATTTTAAGCAGAACAAATGAAAAATTGTATGAAATATGTTAATAGAAGAAATACTGACTTTGCTTTTATTATCGCCAGATTCCATTGTTCTTCTTCTCTTTTAAACTTAATAAAGAGTTCTCTACTTTCACACATTGTTCCGAAACCTGAAATATTATTTCAGCATTCTAATAAAATAAAATAAAATGAGATTTCGATATCTATAGTAGCAATGACTTCTACAACTAAGCAATGAAATAAGCAATAAGAGTCAAAAATTGTCTTACATACCAGTACCCTTCTACCATTATACACATTTCTCATCTTAACAATCTGGAAGTTATTATTACAAAACCTCTCGAAATACTATCAATGGGAATAATACTTCAACTTATAATGACACCCTCTCAAATGTTATACAACTTGAAGAAATAAAAATGTCTTCCATATGTGACATAAAGGAAACATGTTCATCATCCACTTCAAATGTAAGAGCATGATTTTGATTTTCTTTATTACTCAATGTTTCTTTGTGTTGTTGTTGTTGTTGTCATTGTCATCTGTTTTGGCACTAAAACGTATGTTAAGTGTGTAATTTTTATGGCAAAAACTAACAGATACTTTTCACTGATGGCAATAGTATTATGTGCCATTTGGTTTAAGTTTTTATTATACATTCAATAGCGTCGAAGGAATTTCTGTTGTCTGATTTATAAAAAAAAGAAAAAATAATAATAATAATACTGAAAATAAAAAATTTTAAATGTGAGAAAAAAGTTGTTAAGTATTCTAACAGACATGAGTGAGCTCTTGTCTTCTATGATACGCTGAAAATTTTTAGTTTAATACTGTTTTCACACTGACATTGTTTAAATAAATGTTGGCTTTAACGTTAAACGTTATGAGATGCAACCTTTTTTTACTGTAATATATATGCAGTGCTGCCACGTTGAGAAGATCGCAAGCAGCTGATAACACTGTGTAACAAAAATAAATGAATTCAAAATACCTGGTATGTGTTACTATTTTTTCGGTAGATATTTTCGAGTATAACATTAATCTGTCTTCAATTAAACTATTTTTTCAAGCTCAAGTTCGATATTTCGTTTACCTTTGGTCGACATATAAAAAAGGTTGAAAAATTAGATAAACAAATTTGAAAATAAATCTGTCTCTCAAACACCTCCAAAATCTCGATTTACGGGTAAAACCCCAGTTCTTCGTACCCGTATGCAATTATCAAACTCTAACTAAATTCAATATCAACCGATTTTAAATTTATAAATTGAGTTAGAAAGGAGATACTTATACCTTTCGAACAATGTATATTTTATTTCATTATATTTCAGACATACGTGAATTTGGATTTACCATACCCAGCAAAAATTATACAATAAGATACATATATAATGAATTAATTTTCTGATTGTCAAATTTCATTACTCGCTTACAAGTTGATAAATGAGGAGAATTGTTCTTTGTTGCAGCGCCTCTGGTGTTAAATGAGGCGTATTAAATTTTTAAAAGCTGTGGTTAGTAGCCATTTTATCACTTATTTTACTTCGCCGATGATTCTGCTACACAATGAAGGATGGCGCTATGATGTTGCATTGGGATTGGTATCTGCTGAAGTCGATATAGTTCAGTGACCAGTGACTATGGCTTCATCAATTGAACTTCCCTACAAACAATGGAACACTAAGGCACATCAGAAAAATGTGTGTTGTTGTTATTTATTGATTGTTAGATACATGGATTGAACCCAGGACCTTCGGTTTTGTAACTATAAAAAAAAGAATTTACATTACGAGTAAACATCTGGTATTTTGTGGTGTCATTAGCAAAATATGTGCAACGCTGTTCCAATTATGTTTTTTATATGGAAAGCTATGCCACACAACTAAAAATATCGGAAATGACAAACGTTGTTACCAGCATACACTAGTGCGATGTCACAAAATGCCATTGTGTGTATTTGGCATAAGTTGAACAAATTTCTACACGGCTACCACTAACAAATGCAACTTTAAGGACTTTTCACAATTTTACAATATATATATATTTTTCATATTTTTAAATTTGTTTGCAAAAATTTTTTTCATAAAATATTTTTCATGTGAAAATTTTCTTAAGATTTAAAAAAAAAATCGTAAAACATTTTTAAAATTTCTGTTAGCTGTTTCTTCGCTATTAACTGGTTAATATGTTTCGATTTGAAGGGAAGTTCATGTGAATTCCATGTGTGAATGTGGTTCTCTTATAGTTGACTCATTTAAATCAAGAATATTTGATAGTTTTCTTAATTTTTCAGACAATCAAAAGTCTTAATTTTGTCGTATAATGATATTGCATAACGTTTCGTAATTATTTTTTATGCCGGTGCCATTTTTATAACAAAACTAAAAATATTTTTTAATTATGTTTAATTATGCTGATGGTCTATCAAAAATCGCATTTCGCATTAAATGAGTATGGTCATAAATTTTCAATCGTTAAAAAATCGGTTAAAAAAATCACGTTTGCTTTTATTAAGCCGTGTTAATTGAAATCACTTAAATGAAGTACCGCGTCATTAGAGGGTTACCTGTATTAATATAAAGTTGAGTATTATTTACATTTTTTATGTCATCCTAAGACTATGCAATACATTTTGTGATCATTCAATATTAAATGCTAAAGATCAGGCAATACTTCTTAAAATTAAACATACGAACAACAGTGTTGCCATCATAAATTATTCATGTACATACATATTCATAAAGGCCCACGTCTAGCAAACACATAAATATTGTTTTTATACTTTCCCAAAGAAAAAACATCTCACAACAATTTTTTCCCCAAAGAGAAAATAATCTTTAGAACACAATTTCCATTTTCATTATAATGAATTTTCTTGTTTTTTTTTTATTTTTATTTTTAATTTAATTTTAAAATTAAATTCACATTCCTTTCCACAAAGGATATCATTTTAATGAATTCAAAACCCCCAAAGAAGAAAAAAAAATTCACACTGATGAATTAAATAAAATGAAATGCAGCCAAGAGAAAAGGAAAGAAGGAAAAAAATATATGAAGGAATATGGAAGGAATTGTATACAGAAATATAAGTCAAATGTGTATAGTGCGTCTCCATACAACAAAAAACAAATAAACCGGCACTCGGCACACACACACACAGACACACACACACACGGAGGCAAAAGCAAAAGAAACGCCGTCATGCATACGTTTCAGTGACAGGACATGATTAATGGTTGTCATTGCCAAACAAAACATAAAAAATTGTTTTTTTGTTAAATATAAACATACACTCACATACATACACACACTGGAAAGTATCGTTCTTTAATGTGTGTGCAGAAACACATTTACACAATAAGAATTTTTATCGCATAATGTGCAACGTTACTTAGTTGTTTTTGTTTCTTGTTACCATCTCATCAATGTTACACACTACTGCTGCTATTTCATATACTACTTGATGATGTTAATGATGGTTGCCATTATTTCCCTATTAAAGTGAGTACGCGGAAACATTTTAACGTTTTAAAGTTACAACCCTTTTAAGAATTCCATTTAGAGTATATTGCCCTAATTCAGTAAGAATATTTAGAACGTTTTTGTTTGAAAATGCTTTTGTGTTCTTGTATTTTAATTATTTAAATTATTTTCTTCAAAAATGATTGTTGTCTTTGATAATGAAAAATAAAAATATTATTACCAAGTTTTTAAAACATAAAAATTTAATTAATTTAAAATTTTACTTTAGCTTTAAAGTTCATAGTAGTTGTCAAGCACTTAAAGGTTAACATTGCTTTGTTAAGAAATTTTAAGCTGTACAAAATCGAATACAATTTCATTCGGGTATTCAAATATTTTTTTATTTTATTAAATAAATTTTAATTTTCTTAAAGCAAAGCAACCTAATTTAAACAATATGAGCTTCTGACATGGTAGGAAAACAGATAAACATTTCTATAACGTAAAAGTTAAAATAATATGAGGAACAAAGAAGAATTATCACAATTTCTTTTATTCGAATGAAATGAGTATTTGAATATCCAGCTTTTTTCGATTTGTTTTGATTGTATGTACGTCCCTAAAACATTTTCGTACAATTGTATTTGTTTTAATAATTTTTTATGAATTTTACCATGTATTTTGAATCAGTTGGATAATTTGCTGATGTTTTCCATCACATTACAGAAATAATAAATTCAAGATAAGAGTTAGCACTTCTAGCTTAATTTTCAGATGTAACATGAATCGATATGTGTTATATTAACAAAAATATTTGAGGTACAAAATGCACATTTTGAAAATATCAACTTAAAGTACTCTTAACAAACGTGGGTGCCTACTTTAGAATTTTGATATAATAATTTTCTTAGAATACAACTCAACTTAATATTGCTTTGCAAAGCTTTGTTAAGTTTTTTTTTTTGCATAATAATCTTATACAACAGTTTGAAAAATATATGAAAAAATATGTGTTGATTATAATTTTTAGAACAAAATCATAAAGCAAATACACGAACCTTCTAGCATGGACAATAAATAATAATTGTTTTAAAGAATCACAACTGCGGCTTTTTTTCGCCCATAGACAAGACTATACGATCGTCAAACAGAATTAGAGCATATATCTCCAAGATTTTAAAATCTAACAGAACTTTATTATCAAGTTAACACAGCTCTGTTAATGAATTTGGTTTGTGTCAAGGATTTTAAAATTCAAAATTTATCTTCACACACGAGGGCCTCTTCACTCCATATGCGACAATTTGGTTCATTAACAAACATTTTCAGTCAAATACGAGCCTCATCTATCGGTTAGTATAACTTAAACTAACCATTAACGATTTACCGTGTACTCTCTTTGATAGGTTGAGAAATAACTGAATGCGGTGTGGTGTGATGAACTTTAAAAAAGTCGCTGCTCGCAAGTACGTAACACTAATGAAATTACTATGAATATTTTAACAATAAAAAAAAATATTCCAAAGAATAGAGTAATAGAAAAAAAAAATATACAAAAAATGAAACATTAGTGTGCAAAACAACCATTTGACAGGATAACACCACCCTCTATTAACAAAAGAACTAGATGATTTCAGTGTTTCCTATAATGTGTCGTAACTGTGTAACTGTGCGACTGTGTGTATGTGACTCTGCATTTGTTGTTCTTTGCGGATATTGATATGGCTTTTTCTTCTTCTTATTTTTCTCTATTGATGTTTATTTTGTTGTGTAGCTAATATTGCTTGGCTTTGAAAAGGAATTCCCTGGCAATTTTGCAATTACCTAAACTTTATTTTTTTTATAACTCTACCAAGATCGAATGCTGCACAATAAAATATGTACATAATTTTAACGTATGCAAGTGGGATGAATTGAAAATTACACTAGATATATATTAGAATTGTTACAATTATGTTTAAAATGTAAAATTTATTTATTAAGATTTTTATTTTATTATTATTTATTATTATGCATTAAACAAACTCACCACATCAGGCTAAACGAACTCATGACTTCAAATGTTGCATTTGTCTCCTCGTAGCCAGCTACTTAGTTATTTTGAAAGCGTTAGCAGCACCATAAGAACCACAGATATTGAAGTATAAATATATATTTCAGTGTTGCCACCTTTAAATATTTCACATTTATAAAAATGAAATATATTATTTAAAATAAAAAAAATATAAGAACGAATCAATTTATTTCTTGATATCTTTTTTCCGAATTTTACATTTACAGGTTAAGTAATTTCTTTTATATAAAAGGTATTCATTTCAGGTTTTTCTCGTTGGAAAAATGGAAAAATGTAATTTTTTTGACAACAAACACAGGAAAAAAAATTAAAAAATTTTTTTTCAAATTTTTTTTCCTGTGCTTGTTGTAAAAAATTACATTTTTCCAACGAGAAAAAAAAAACTGAAATGAATACCTTTATATATTTAGCAATTTTTCGCTAACTTGGTATTTTTTAATGGCCTTGGCGACTTTTATTTATTTATTAATGCCTCAGAGCAGTTGGCAATACTATAAAAAGTGATATATTAACTAATGCTACGGTCACACTTGTCAAACATTTGCCCAAAAAAGCGCTAACAACAAACAGTAATGAAAAAAATTTTGATTGAGACACTTGTTTACCAAATTAAACAGTTTCGAACACAACTAGTCTATTAGTTGTCATAGAATCCAACATTATTCTCTACTCTTTAACTTGACAAACTTTTGTCTGAATTGAAAAACTTTTCATTAGTATTTAGTGGTGACGTTTTTTTGGGCAAATTTTTGACAAGTGTGACCGTAGCTTAAGTTATATTTTCTGGCGATTTTTTTAGCTTTGGCGCTTTTTCTTAGTTTTGGTTTCTGGCGTTTTTTTAGTTCTGGAATTTTTTCTTAGTTTAGTTTTAGCGATTTTTTTTAGTTCCGGCGCTTTCTAGTATTTGTCGTTTTTTAGTTTTGACGTTGTTGTTTCGTTTTCGAAAATTTTTTCGGATGCTATCGATTTAGTTAAGTCTTAACGATTTTTTAAATTTGGCGTTTTTTTTTCTAAATTGTGACGATTTTTTGTTTTTTTTTTTGGTTTTTTGAAATTTTTTTCCATTTTTGCGTTTTTTCTTAGTTTAGTCCTAATGATTTATTTATTTTAGTTCTGTCTCTTTTTCTCAGTTTTAGCGCTTGTTTAGTTTTTTTGCTAATGGGATTTTTGTTTAGTTTTTTTTGTCGTTGTTTTTCGATTTTGATAGTTTTTCCGGACGCCAAGACTTGCTTAAAATTTAGCGTTTTTTCTAAGTTTTGACGCTTTTTTAGTTTTTTTTAAATTTTTTGTTTTTTTTTTTCATTTCAGCAATTTTTTTGCGGTTTTGACGTTTTTTCTAGTGATTTTTTTTTAGTTCTGGCACATTTTCTTAGTTTTGGGTTTTTTTTTGATTTTTATGTTTATGTAATTTTTTCAGTTTTTTTATTTTGGCGATTTTTTTAATTTTTGGCGATTTTTTTTTAATTTTGGCGTTTTTTTATATCGGCGTTTTTTTTGTTTTTTGCGATTTTTTTTGTTTTGGTTTTTGGCGTTTTTTTTAAATTTTTGGCGATTTTTTTCGGTTTCTGGTATTTTTTTATTTTGGCGATTTTTTTTATATAAACAATTTATTTTATTTTTGGCTCCTTTTTTTCGTTTTGGCAATTTGTTTTAGTTTTTGGCGTTTTTTTTTTGATTCTGGCTATTTTTTTTCGTTTTTGGCGATTTTTTTCGATTTTTGGTGATTTTTTTCGGTTTGGCGAATTTATAATTTAGAGATTTTCTAATTTTATCGTTTTTGAAAATTTCTAAATCGGTAAAAAAAAGATCGTGTATGATTTTAAACACGTCCGCAGGACCATTATTAATTTTTTGAAAACCAAAAATTTACTCGGATTCGATTTACAGAAATTGTACTGTAACGTATTTTTATTTTACTGCTTTACTTTCAATTTCGGTAATTGGTTTAATTCTTATAGTCGAACTTTTTTTGATAATTTTTCCGGACGCCAAGACTTGCTTAAATTTAAGCGTTTTTTCTAAGTTTTGGGGCTTTTTTATTTTCTTTTTTAATTTTTTGTTTTTTTTCATTTCAGCAATTTTTTAGCGGTTTTTGACGTTTTTTCTAGCGATTTTTTTTTAGTTCTGGCACTTTTTCTTAGTTTTGCGCCTTTTTTTGATTATTATGTTCATGTAATTTTTTCAGTTTTTTAGGGGTTTTTTATTTATTATATTGTTTTTTTTTTCGTTTTTGGGAATTTTTTCCGTTTTTGGCGACTTGGTTTAGTTATAGCGATTTTTTTTAGTTTTGGCGCGGTTTTCGCTTCTTGGGAGGTTTTTATTTTTTTTTTTTTTTGAAAATTCCGAAAGTTACCCTTAATAATAATTTTTTTAATTCCAGTGTGAATTGGAAATAAATTTACTGTAAAAATTTCAAGTACTTATATCTTAATGGTCTGTATATTACATTAGGATTTAAAAATTTTTTGTTGCTGGCTTTTGAACACCCTTTAATTTTTAACCGTCATATATTCGTTGTTGTAGGAATAAAAGTCTTACTTATTCTGTAGTTCTTATGGACAGACGGAGATCCTGGAACTTTAAAAACAGCCGTTAAATACACTTAGCTGTAGTTTTCCTTCTCCGAGAAAAGGGACCTAGTGTGTCAAAAAACGAGAACTTGTTAAAATCGATAAAAATTAGAAAAACATTAAAATTTAATTTTTTAAGGTCACATATGTATATTAAATAGTTTAGAAAATTTCTATTTCTAAATTTCTAACAATTTATGACATTTTATTTGAATTTTCTAAAAAAGTTGACTGTTTCTAATATAGAAACTACCCATTAGTCTTGCAATTTGAATAAATAATTTCTAATCCTTTTAAATCCACTCACTGTTAACCATTTTTTGTTCAGACTTGCCCGCCAAAATAAAGGCCGTTTAAAGTAATGATTTCACATTGATGTTTGTACACATACAAACACTATTGAAAAAGTTGTTTGCAAAACTTTTGGCACTGCCACTTATGTGGTGTTAATTGTATTTTAAATCTTGTCGCGCTTTAAATTCAAATTTAGTTCATTATTTTTTTCTTTCTGAAGCATTGCTAATCGAATTGCGTTTCAATCAATTGAATTGAAAATTAGAATTAATGATAAAAATGGGATTTAATGTTTACCCCAATACAAAGATATTACTGTAAGCAAAAGTGATGAATGTTTTCAACATTCATGAGCTAGTACTTCATTATTGAAATAAAAATTAAATGCAAACAGAGGGTAGAAGGGAAATAATATATGTATGTAGAATATTAAATTAAAGTAACTTAAATCAAGAAATAATATCGATGGTCACAAGTAGAAGAAAGGACCTAACTAGTATTTTAACAAATTTGAGCTTTTCAGTAATTGCAATACATTTCACACAACTACACCGCGCCACAGAAATTTATTGCAATACTGTAAACGCTTTAACAAGCAGTTTTAAAAGCATTTGTACGGTTTATTATTATGTTCTTACCTTCTCATGTAAAGTTACAGTTATTTGAGTTAGGGCCTTTCTACTTGTTACCGTTGGTTGGTTGGCATTGGTGGTATTAGAAGAATAGTTAAGTATATAAAGGAAAGTGCTTGCTTGGAAGTACAATCAAGCTTGAGCACAATCAATTCTTATCTTGTTTTTTAAATGCAATCATTTAAACCATTTATTTTGTTTGGACACACTTACTTCAAAGCCTTTGACTTTTCGTTTTGTGTATATGCAGAAATTCAAAAAGTTTTCTATATTTGCTAAATCTAGTTTCCAGTGAAAGGTTACATTTAAGAATGTCAATAATTTTTTAAACTAGAAATAATGTTTAATGATTTTTTTATACAAAGAAAAAAGTTATAAACAAATCTATATACTGTATTCGACTATAATAATTAAACCATTTACCGAAATTGAAAGTAAAGCAGTAAAATAAAATTTATGAGAAAAAAAACGTTACAGTACAATTTCTGTAAATCGAATCCGAGTAAATTTTTAGTTTTCAAAAAATTAATAATGGTCCTGCAGACAGACGTGTATAAAATCATACACGATCTTTTTTTTACCGATTTTGAAATTTTCAAAAACGATAAAATTAAAAAATCTCAAAATTATAAAATCGTCAAACCGAAAAAATCGCCAGAATGAAAAAAACGCCAAATATTACAAAAATCGCCAAAATTAAAAAAACGCCAAAATTGAAAAAAAAAGCCAAAGACCGGAAAAAATCGCCAAAAACGAAAATAAAGAGCCAAAAATACAAAAATTTTAGAAATGAAAAAAACGCCAAAAACCAAAAAAATCGCCCAAACCAAAAAACGCCTGTATGAAAAAAATCGACATATTAAAAAAAAGTGCCAAAATTAAAAAAACGCCAAAAACCGAAAAAAATTGCCAAAAATTTAAAAAAAAATCGCCAAAATCGAACAAAACTGCCAAAACGGGAAAAAAGCTAAAATAAAAAAAAATTCTAAACACCGAAAAAATCGCCAAAACGAGAAAAAGTGCCAAAAATACAAAAATTGCCAAAATGAAAAAAAACGCCAAAAAAGTGAAAAAATCGAGACAACAAAAAAAAGCCTATATGAAAAAAAATCGCCAAAATTAAAAAAAAGTCAACAACCAAAATAAAAAGTCGTCAAAAGGAGAAAAAAAAGCACCAAAACTTAAAAAAAATCGCCAAAAACGAAAAAAACCCTAAAGCTAAAAAATTGCTTAAAACTGAAAAATAATCCAAAAACGAAAAAAACTCCAAAACTATATTTATTCGTACTGAATTACATATCTAGTGTCCGTATGGAACTCTATGTGTGCGAGTTAAAGTCGCACTTCATTGAATTTATTATTTACTCATTTAAATATATTAAGTAGTAAATTTTACCTTGACAATAATATTCTTCGAATTTTTTGTATCAGTTCAATGGAAGCCACAGAATTCTAGTCCGTCTTCCATCTAGCAATTCATTCATTTTTCTTTTAGTCGTCCTTTAAAAAGGACAACAATAAAATAATAAGAAAGTTTCTTGCAATATGTTTTTCAGATTTTTTTCTTTATCTTACTTTTTATTTCATACAACAAAATTGACATTTAAGTTTATTCTTCTTCTCTAAAATGTATTCATTCTGGTCCTGCAAATGTGTTTTACACCGGTCGGTATTTTATTGTATTCACTGAAGTTCCATACAATCTTTCTTTAAAAATGCAGAAACCGTAAGACACATTTTGTTCGATAAGATTACCTTCATTGAATTTGTTCATGTATTTGTCCAGTTATTTATTTATATTCTAACGTTTTATACCTACAATGTACAAGGTCCTACATATCGCTCATTTAATTCAATAGTGTCACAACTAAAAAAAATTAAGCAATGGTAAAGTAAGAAAATAAAAAACATGTTGATATTGAGTTCTTGTTAAAACTTCGTTATTTGTTGTTGAGCCTCTAATTTGCTTAAATGAAAGTTTATAACATAATAATTCTAGTTGCTCTAAGAAACTTTGGGTAAACCCCTCAATAATCAATTTCAATGTATTTTTAATAAAAAATATTTAACTTAATAAGTAAAATAATAATTTGAGATTATTAGTGCGTTAAAAAATTTTAAACTTATAAAAAAGAAAACAATTTTGCAGGAAAAGCATTTTAAGTTTTCAATTCACATACAACTCAATGAAGATGTGAAAAAATATTTTTTCTCTCAAGCTTTTTATAAAAAATTTATAAAATAGATAAAATATAAAATGCCGCATTAGTTGTGACACTATTGAAGTAAAAGAGCGATATGTACGTTTGTACATGCATACCTGCATTTTTTGTTTATTTTTTTTGTCGTGCAAAACATTTGCAGAGAAGTTGCAATAAGAATATTATATTAAATTTTCCACTCTATTTTGTATGTTTTATTTATTTATTTTTATTGAGGAACAAAGAAAAATAAAGTTTTACTTAGTAAACATTTTCTGTAGCCATAATAAGTTTACAAGACAATGTATTATTTATAAGATATAATAAAAAAAGTAAATAGATTGGTATAGTGTGCATAAGTAGTTTGATTGGATAAATAATAATGAGAGCTGACACCTCGGACAAATTCATGAGAATCATTATTCGTCGCAGCGGTTTAAACTGTACAAATTGCAGACTTTTCTTTTTCAGTCGCACATTCTTGTAAGGTAGAGACATTTAAGTTGGCAATATTGCTTTTACAATTTTATTATGAATTAAGTTAATGGGGTCAAAACGGAATTGAATATTGATCACGGCAGAGCTCATTCTTGTTCCAATAGATCAATCAATAAGCAAAATTTCCACGTATGTAGGGAACATAGAATTTTTTTTTGCAATTAACACATTTTATTACAAAAAAAACACATACAATGTAATTAAACTTTTGTTTAAAAATTTTATGCAATCGATCTCACATTTTCGCCTAAAAATTTAATTGTGTCAATTAAACTTGTGTTTAAAAATTTAGTTAATTTAAAAAAGTTTTGGCACAATTAAAATTTTAATTAATTTGTTCCTTTGTAATAGTAGAGTAAGGGCTAATAAATCAATGGAATTTAATCTCTATTTTTGGTTTAAAATGTGTTTAAACCAGTAAACCTATAAATCAGTGGAGTATTTAAACCATCTGTAAGCGCATAGAATTGGGCGTTTAAACTGCCAATGCATCCCATATGATTTTGTTACTTACAGACCATATGTTTGGCATTAAAGGAGCACTCAACTTTTTTACAAGCCTCCATTTTTTTAGATCTTGTTCGGGCTGTTTTCTTGCACTCTGTTATTCTTTTAAACTATTCTACTTCGCCTAGAATATATATAATTTATTTTTAGTAAAATTTAGCCACTTTTAATTAAATTTTTATTAAATTTTTTGCTCCTTTTATTGTGCAAAGAATTGATAGCCTGCTGCAAAACAGCTGTGTTTTGACATTTATTCTAGTGCTGCTATAATATTTTTTTAACTACACATAAGGTATGGTTCAGTGATTTACTCTAGTTGAGTTAAAACCACATATAAAGTTGAGTTTAGTTAAACTAAACCAGTGCTTAAGCTTTCACTGATTTATTAGCCCTAGCTGTTATTTCTCTTTAACAGCCTGTTGTTAGAAAACATAAGGCCTTTCCTTTCCTTTTTATGTTTCGTTTATAAACAATAACGTTTAAAATTTGCTTTTTATAAAACATTTTCAAAAGCTTTCGTTTTGTCATAAAAAGAGCTTTTTAGGTATAACTAAAATATCACACTCACAAAATTATAGCAGTGACGGAATAAAAACAAGTAAAATTTAAAAAAAAAAAAAATTCAATGAAAAAATTTAAATAAAACTCATTTTAAATTTTATGAACAAGGGGTAAGCAAATTTTTGTTTAATTGATTCCAGCATTCATTTAGAAAATTATACACTACTTAATATAGATTTTCATTGTATTTCGTATTTTCCATTGTTATTAGAACTATTATTTTTTCCTATAACTCATACTTTATTTTGATTCAATGCTAAAAATTTTTGTGATTTGTTTGACAGTATGAAAAATAATGGAAATATTATTTTGTTTTACTGAATTTGGTAACAGAAATATTACAGCAACAAGAGACATTTTTCTTTTTCTTTATATGGTAGTCGAGATTCGTTCTTGTGCAAGTTTAGTTAATCCGATTAAAGAAAACCCCCAATTGTACAAAAAACAACTCAAGTGTACGTTAAAACCGGTTTTTGTATGGAAATTTTGATTTACGGTACACTTCAAGCACACGTAATTTTTTTTTTGAATAGCGGAGAAAGTCTTTCACATTTTCTCGTTTATTTATTTATTTTTGTAAGTTAAAGTGTAAAATAAAAGAAAAAAAATTTTTCTTTGAGTTTTATTTAACTCAGTTAACATTTCAACATTAAAAATTAAATATAATTTTCGTTAAAGTGTGTAGACCGAATTTTAATAATTTTTACTTAAAAAGTTTTACGAGTGTAGAAAACTCAAAGCCCTTTTGTTGTCACTCACATGAAAATAAATAAATGTTTTAAAAACGAAAACATAGTTTTGTTCGTTATTTTAAAAAACTTATACACTAATTCATTTTCGAAAAACAGGCTGTAAAAAAAACATTTTTTTTTAGAAAACAATCTTCATTCTGGCCGGTACACAGAAAAAATTAAAAACAAGATTCAATTAAAAAAAACCAAGCTTCAGTTAAAAAATTAATTAGTTTTCAACCAATCACGGAAATTGTAGTATTAACTCATCCATTTTAATTGAAAATATTTTGGTTTTTTCAATTAAAAATATGTTATATTAACAAAAAATTTAATTGATGGTTTTTTAAAGATTCAAATAAAATTTAATTGAAATATTTTTGAAGATTCAATTAAAAAATTAATTGAAATATTTTTTAGGATTCAATTAAATAACTAATTACAATTCTTTATAGATTCAGTTAAAATAGTAATTGAAATATAAAAAATCTAAGAGAATAAAAATATAAAAATTTTAAAAATATAAAAAATTTTATGTACATATGTATGTATCTTCATATAAAAAATTTAAAAAATGGAAACATTTGTGTATTGTACCAAAAACCTAACTGATGCATAACATGGCTTTTGAAGTTTGAATGGAGGAAAATCGTACAATGGCCGCATCCGGTGTTTAATAGTCTTGCGTAAGTGTAAATGCAGAATATCGTCGTAGCCTTTCTTTGAATTGTGTGTATTTTATAATTGGATTTTAAAGAAAGGCTTCGATGTTTTCCATATGTACTTACGCAAGACCTTTTGCATCGAACCCCTAATACCGCCAATGTACTAACTTTACCATCCACATTTGGTCTATAAGCTTGCATTTTTTATCATTATTGTCTTGTTATTTCTCAACAAAAGGGAACAAAATGAATTTCTGTTTTTTTATTTTCATATTTAATTTTTATTCAACTTATGTCAACGAGTAAAAAAAAAATTAAGCTGAGTAGTTTTTTCTCCCATATAAAATATCAAAACCAATTAAAAGATTAATTGAGTATTTTAATTGAAAATATTTTATCAAAACAATGTGGCATACTACAAAAAACAGCTCGATTTTCATACATAAAAACAAACGTTACATTATTTACATACAATTAATAATAATAATAATAATAATAATTGTTACCCATTTCAGAGTATACTGAGTTAAGCTCTGTTGATAGCACTTTTTTGTTAGAGTAGCAAAGTCAATTAAAATAAACATATATTCAATTAAAATTTTAATTAAAAGTATTATTTTTTCTAAGCAATCACTTAATTAAAAAAATTCAACAATAATTTTTTCTGTGTATCGTTTGATAATTCGACAATCACATGAAGATTGTCTTCCCACAAAAAAATACTTTTCTAACTAATACCTTAACTAAACTTTTTAATGCATTTTTTTAAGCAAACGTTTAATTAATTCAATTAAATGTTGAAGCAATTTTTAAACAAAAGCTGAATTAACTGTATCAAATTTTAAATTAATTTTGTACATATAACATTTTTGTCTGTCTTCCCTACAAATGTAAAAGTTTTGTTTATTAATTTCTTTATTTGATCTAGAATGAGTTTCGTTCGATGTGGAATAGAATTTTCCTTAAATTCGTGATCAAGAGAAATTGAGTTCATTCACTACATTCATGATGAAATGGCAATAGCAGTGTTGCTAATAAAACATCCAAACATAAAATTTTCGCATTTATAATATTTGTAAAATTTCTTACATTGATTAATATGAGTTAATGAGTTTCTAAATAAAATGCATGTTACAGCAACTTAAGATCAGTGTATTTTATAAGAGGCGTTATATGCCGAAAATAAAAAAAAACAACTTAACATCATAACGCCCCGTTTGGAAACTTGAACTAACGCTGCAAATTGACATTATATGTTAAAGAACATGTACCGGCAACACCTACAACGTCGACAGCATTCTCATTTACTAATGACACTAGCAAAAATTTAACTAAAGTACATACAAACATACTCAATTGACACGTGACATGAAAAGTCATTTAGTTGTGAGAGTTTTCAAATGGGCAGACTTGTAATTTTATGGAAACGCAAGGCAAACATGTTGGCGCTCATTATCTCAAGAATAGTAAAACTTATGCAAAATATGTACGAGTACATGTTGGTTGGTACTCGTATGTGTAAGTGTGTAATTGGAAACAAGTTAAGTTTTCGTTTTGAAATGTATAATTTTGTAAATGAATTGTAGTATAGTTGTTGATGTTAATATTCGTATGAAGGACACGTTGATAATGGTATGTTAAGCATAAAAGTTCAATTGGAAACATGTCAAATTTTACCGAAAATACCAAGAGTCTTGCATATACATACATACATATACAGCCAAAGTGACACATCCTTAAAGTATGCAAAAGGTTGAAGCAAATTATATATTCTGGAGACAAACACCTCTCCAGCTCTCCACCAAAAGTTCCCCAAAACTAAACTAATAATATTGCCAGTAAGATGACAACTAAAGCAACTACATTAAACAACCACAACTTCACACCAGCATTAACACTAGAGCTTGCAACAGCCCTCCTACTTACGAAAAAGGTATTTCACCCATACTTGTACTAGAAATTTCATTTCAAACTGTGAAACTTTGCAGCAAATACAAGAACATGTCGATACGTTTATAATGTGATGCCATTTACTTCTACTGGATGGATGGATGGTGGCAACATTTTGAAACTGGCCGTTAGTTGACCTCTACACACCCTAAACATAAATACTTGTACTGCTACAGTGTTGTTGTGTACGTGCCTGGGCCACCTACAAAATTTGCTTTTACATTAGAAAACATGTACGAGAAACATTTTAGAGCAAAGCAATATTCCTTGTATTGGAAACATGTGGCAAAATAACCAAAAATGTCATAAAATACTTAGACATCAAATGACAAAAACAAGTAGTAGGTGGATTTGAAAGGAATTCATAAACACATACCCACATACCAACAATATTGCATTACAATACAATCAAATTGAAGTGGTCATACATGCATACGCAAGGCATTGGAGCAGCCTGCGATGACCATTTGCAAGGGAGATGTTATTTAACAAACGTCACTCCTTTTGCCCCAAATGAATGTCTAGAAATTGAACGAAAAGCTAAAGAAACAGATTGGTGTGGGGGAAAATTACTTTCTAAAAAGTCTATACGTATGTATATCGTGTCATAACCGCCAAAAAAATGCTTAAGCAACATAGCTTTCGAGCTTAATTTTCTTTCAAGATTCAACTAGATTCCTAGTTATGGTTTGATAATCCTTAGTGATTCTACATGCAATAAAAAAAACTCGGAGTCTGAGAATATAATAGTATAGAATAAAATAGAATAGGGGAAGGTTTGGTCCAAAGACCGGCACTGCGATACCTGATATATTTTTTGTGTCTTAGATAAAGCGGTGCCAACCATTTACAACCCAAACGCGCTGTTGCCCTTCTCAAAACGCGCTAGAACGCGCTAAGTTACAACATTTCTTATTTATTTATACAAAAAAACGCGCTATTTTCTAGCGCGCTAAATTAAATTTTAATAAAAGTCGATGTATGTATGAAAGTATGTATCCGTAAATAAAATTTTTTAGTAACCATTTTTTAGATTTTACAATATTGCTTCTTCGAAAATAAATACATACTGCCTTATTCAGAAAAAATAATTTTCTTTTAAAAAAGGTTTATAACACAAATTTTTAATAGAAATTTGTTTGTTAATCGTTTTGTAAACCAAAATTATTTTTTTTCTAAATAAAGCCTTAAATAACTTAAATCATTTAATACGGAATAACAATCGCCTTCCAAATAATAATGTACAAAGTTTTTATTTTAATTTTAATTGCCAAACTTTGTAACAACATATACATAATTTGTCGAATAGTTGCGATTCAAATGCTTTGTGTACTTTAGCTAGAATAGATGCTTGATAAGTTATGTAAACTTCTTGGTTCATTAATACATATTTTTAGTTGTGAAATTTCAAAAACATTTACCGTTTACAGTATTAAAATTACTTTTTAATTCTAACCACAGTCAAGGTAATTTTATTTGGTATAGCTGAATCAATAACAAACTTGAAAATTTTTATCAGATTTTCGGATACTAGCAAATTGTTAATCTTATACAAAAAAATTAATAAAATATTGAACTGAAATGATGTTATCGACTTTATTCAAAACGCGCTAACTTAGCGCGTTTTTTATAAAAAGCACTAAGACGAAAAAAAGCGCGTTTGGCATATTTAAAACGCGCTAAATTGGCATCTGTATCTCTGTATGACTCTCTTTATGAAAGTCAGCACAATATCATCTGAACACAGAAACCCAGAATGAAAAACATGCCTTTTAGTGTTACATGCCATTGTCTCGTCATCCTCCAAGCATAAGCGACACAAGGGTAAACGAACTTGGTTACTTTCCCATAGATGATAGCTCAGTCCAGAGTGACCCGAAAGAAAACCAGTAACAAGCCGTAAGTTACTCATGTTAAATTTCAGGATACAATTATATGTAAATGGCTGCAACAAGGATTTAGTCAGCCTTAAACCAGAAGAAGCGGTCGAATTGTCTGAAAAGTATCGATAAAAATTTGTAGCTCTGTTACAGAGGAAACATGGTGTTGCGCACCAAATATACTGAAATAGTGAGACCTATCACCACTTATGGCGCTGTTGCTTGTTCATTTCGGGTTAGACGGTCTATGACCAGGGATCACTTGGAGAGTTTACAGACGCTTTCATGTCTCTGTAGTTATAACAGAGGCTATAAGGGGGCTTATCCCACTATGGCGATGGAAGTCCTCCTTGATATCAAACCTCTAACCATTGTGGTAGCAACTGGTGTTAGGCAGAAAGTCATAAACATCTTAATTAATAAACATCTCGATTTATTATATATTGTAGAAATATTCAAATAAAAATAAAATAGCATCAAAAATTATAGTTTTCTATCATTAAGCACTTCCCTACTTTAAATTTAAATAACAAATAGCGTGTGTAAATTATCATTGTTTGATTGATGTCATTGTGTATGGACGTGCATCTGAAACGTCCAGTAGTTCACATTACCTCCCCGTGAGATGAACAGGCTCTCAAATTGTACGTATAAAATGTTTAATGTGACATTAAGCATTAAACACATTCACCACAGCAAGCTACCGACTACGAAATGTCAAAAATATAATACAAATGTTTTTTATGAGAGTTATTCTTTTGAAGACACCAAGGCAACATGGCGGCAGGTTGTTATCTATGCTGATTTTGTCGTTTTATCCAATTAAACTAATTTTTATTTCTTTGGCTGAAATGAGAAAATTCAGTGCTGCCAGTACAATACAAAATATTGAATGAATGATATCGCACAATTATTTGATATTATTTAACAGAAACAAAATATCCAAGAATTGATGTAAAGCATAAATTGATTAATTTTTATACTTTTACGTCATATATGTACATTTTAAAAGAGTATTTTAATTATTATAAATGCGAAATATTTGAAGGTGGCAATACTGAACTATGTATTTATACTTAAATATGAGGTGCAGATGGTGCCGCTGCCGTCTCCAGAATAATTAAGTAGGAGGCGACAAATGCTGCTAGCGGAATTTGAAGTCGTGTGTTCCTGTAGCCTGCTGTGGTAACGACGATCTATTGAAACCACATGTCGTTGGAGTCCATATCATACAATAATAATTAATAATAATTTTTTGCTGTTACACCAAATCATGGGCGCACATTGCCAATACAATGCTGAGCATAAAAATAAGTTAGTAATCATTGATCTATAGCAGTCACGTAAGTAAAATGTGCGAAGTGCATGATACTTTCGTATTGTTAAACGCATCCATGCATGCTGATTTAACAAACTATAGTGCATGAATAATACGAGTAATCAACTGAGCTCTCAAAATTGGGAAGTCCAGTGACAGGCACATTAAAGGTTTTGTGCGGCAGTTTTATATGAACTTCAGTCTGTATAGTCAAATATCTTACCTGATGTAGACATTTAAAGAAAGTGCCCGGTAAACTTTTTTTCGGTAGTTTTTCTTATTATTGGTGGTTTTTTTTTGGTTTTGGAGTTTTTTTAGTATTGTCGTTTTTTTTTGCGATTTTTTCGGTTTTTAGTTTTAGAGATTTCTTTTTATTTTGGCATTTTTTCGTTTTAGCGATTTTTTTGCATTTTTTTGTAGTGACACTTTTCTTAGTTTTGGCATTTTTCGTTTTCGCGTTTTTTTTTAATTTTTTGTTATTTAATTGTTTTTTACAATAGCTTTGGCGTTTGTTTAATTTTGGCGTCTTTTTCGGTTTTTGGGGTTTTTTTGTTATTTTCTGGCGATTTTTTTTAATTATTTTTGGCGACTTTTGTACTTTCTCTGATTTTTTTGATTTCAGCCAGTTATTTTTTTTTGATGTTAAATTTCATTTAAGGATTTTTTTTCTATTTTGGCGTTTTTCGTTTGGGAATTTTTTAGTTTGGGAATTTTTTAGTTGTAGCGTTTTTGAAAATTTTTCTAGAGTTTGTCTCTTACGGTTTCCAATATACAGCAAGTTACAAAAATTGCATTTACTATTAGTATATCATTTAATTGGTGTAGCTATTGAAAATTTCAAGTGTCTATATATGTATGTATGTACATTAGGCCGGGTCGCTTTGTATGGACAAACAAAATTAAAAATCGTATAGTAAAAATGAAATCTACATATAATTCTAAGAACCGCACATCTTAATATGAAAATTTATTTCCTGTTGCCGAGCTGCTTCTTGTTTGGCTACTGCCTGCCTTACTTAAGGATATTGACTTTATAGTTGAAAATGGGGAAACAAATTTTATGGAAAATTTAAGGTAGATTGCGAAAAAAAAATAAAAGCAGTGCGTACATACGTGGGTGGAAGAATAATGATTTGAATTTAGTATAGGGCTGCCAGAAGTGTGAGCTCGTCAACCAGGACAGTCATACAAATCACAAAGGAACGTACAACAGAACCTTATATACGAAAATCGAATATTTAATTTATATTATGAGCATCGAAAATTTCGTGACCAATCGAACAGAATTTAGCTTTCAATGAAAAAAAAATTAGTAAACGATTTTTTTTTATTTTTTAGGTATAGTTGTTGAAAATTTTAAAAATCGTTTTGAGTGATATTCAAATGATAATTCGTTCGATCAGAAGACCGAAAGTTGCTCATAATAAGGACCTTAGTTGAAACAAAAAATTATTGTAGTTGCTGGCTCTTGTTTAAATTTATTGTATTTGCTGGGAAATTTTCCTGTACAAAAAAAAAAACCAGGACAATTTAAGAGTACACCAGGACACCAATACAATTTGTCCAAATTTAGGACAAATACTGGAAAACCAAGACGTATGGCAGCCCTAATTTATTAGCATTTATTTCAATACATAAATTTTTTGTATTTGCAAAAAATTTTAATTTAAAAACATAACTTGTTTTTCTGAAGCAGAGGAAATACATTAACATGTCGAGAGGCGTGGTGTAGGGTTTGATTTTAGACCCATGGTTTCTTGGCAAGGTATTCTTAGATTTATATTCAGATTTAATTTTTACTATACGGTTTCTCAATTTTTGTTTTCATCCATACAATTTTTATGGATGATTTTATGATATTAGACACGTGATTCTTCGGAGAATTTTCACAGAATTTTGTATAGACTACGTTTTTGCTATAGGATTTTTGCAAAAAATATCGCCCCGGCCTAATGTACATATTGTCTGTACATTACGATTTCAGCATATCATAGCCAATTTTTCAAGTTGAATATACATATAGTTTTCTATGAAAAAATATAAGTAAAAAGTTGTTTTGGACATGTTGGCAACATAATAGCCCAGTTCACAATCTAGTGCAAGTGGTCTTGCATCGTAGCATGTGCAAAATGGTATAGTATATTGATCTCACCACTTAATAATTCTTAGTGGTGAGTATCAATATACTATACCCATTTTGCACATGCAATGATGCAAGACCATTTGCACAAGATTGTGAATTGTGCTAATGTTTTGCCACAGGGTGGGACTTATAGGCGAATTAACGTAAGCTGCACAATAAAGTCGAGTCGCGTTATACAAATGCTTTTTATTACGTATTCGTCCATCAATTGTCTCGTCGTGAGTCGGCTTTGTCGTGTTCTATAAGCAGGCTGTAAATTGTGTGAAAAATAAATTTTTGTTTTCATGTATTTTTGTAAACGTTTGTGATCGGAAGTAATTTCAAATAAATTGCGTAATTTTATTTCATCTCACGTGTAATTTTGAATTTTGTTGGTCGTAAGACTGCTTTCTTAAAACCAGTAGAAATGATTGCAAACTAAACTTAGTACCGCATCACTTGATTTCATTCACTTATTTAAATGTTTTCACTTTGCTGACAGTGAGATGCTTCATAAATTAAGATAGAATATCACTCTTTCTCGGCACCAATAATCAATTATATCGTATACCTTCCTATTTACTGATGATAAAATGTAACGCCTTCTGGCATTATTTGATACAAGTCCATTTACACAAATGCTTGAGTGCATATGTGTTTGTGTGTTTATAATAACTTTGCCATAGAGTAGTTTTGTAGTTTCTTGTTTTTTTTTCATTTTTCGATTTAACATAGAAAATTATCCAAGCTATTGAAAATACTGCAAGCACAGTATAATACATACAGCCTTCGACAGATTTACATTCATACAAATTAAGTGCACACGTACATACGAGTAGTTACTACATATTCAAAAATAACAGAAACATATCATATTAGCAGAGTTGGTGGGTAGGACGCTAATATGTCTGCATGTGCCAAAAATTTGACTTTGATTTGCAATTTATTGGCAAAACTCACATTAAAACACAAGTTGCACACTCAAGTATACAAATAATATAAAACCTTGCGTCTCCCTCCCTTACATGAGCAATATACATATATGTATGTATATGTATGTTAACTATGATCGTATGGCTTCCTAAAAAGCCCCATTCACTTCTCACACTATTTGCATTTTGTCAAAATGTCTCTATAATCATCTCATCTCGTCCACATGTAGACGAGCTTGTGAGTGAGTGTTTGTTTGGTGGAAAACTAAAGAAAAATTGTGTAAAATTGCGGGTGGGCTGTTGTTGTTGTGACAACATGTTTTAGACCATGTTTATCTCAAATCAAGTAAATTTTTTTCTCTTTCTTTTTTTTTTTTGAAGGCAGAAATATAAAAATATGTTACAAATGAAGTTGTTGTCTGTTCCTAATATTAGTAAAATGTTATTTCATAACATGTTGCTGCCCATGTCAGTTATGTATAGCTGTTTCTGTTATTGCAATTATCGCTGAGATTTATTGGTTTTTTGCCAATACGTCAAAAAATTTTTATGCGTTTTTCGTAATGTTTTCTTCTTTTTTTTTGGTTTTGATAATTTTGAGTAAGTATATTGTTGTTTGATTGCTTTGCGTTGTTTTTTTTTTTGGTTCATTTGTATTTTGTATCATTTTATGGCTTTTGTGTAACAATGTTGGCAATACACTCATTCATTTAGGTTTGCTGCATCACAAAGACGTCAATTTTGACAGTGTGGATAAAAATTTTGAAATACAGCTTTGAGATAATTGGAACGAGTGTATGTTATTGTTTCTAATTTCGTTCGTTAGTATGGCATTAGAAATTTTTTATTTTAAAATATACTTAGAAAAGTTAGGGAAATTTATTTAAATCAATTTTCAGATTTAGTTTTCCCGTATGAAAATGTTCTGAAGAAATATTAATTCTACTATGGGGAATATTTTTTTCTGTAGATTAAGAGTGTTGTTGAAAATTACCAGTATTGTGAGTCGCTGTCGTTTGCGGTCTAGTTAGCATAAAAAATTAATAATTTAAAATAAATAACTAACTGCATAGTAAATATTAACAGCCTTATTTATAAAAATTACTAACCCCCTGTTTCTACAACCCAGGCGGTCGACTTGAGTATAAAATTTATATGGAAAGCACTCATATTTTTGAGTGATTTTCATACAAATTTTCTAGACGAGTCGTCTGCCTGACTTGTAAAAACTTCACATAAGGCTTTATAAGACGTTTTAAGAAAAATTTTAATGAAATTTTTTTCTAAAATACCTTTTAAAGCCTTAATAAGTTTTATAAATAAGGCTGTAAAATTATATAATAAAATTAAGTGGTAAGTTGTATAAAAATAATTAAAATAAAATATAGATGACAAGGAAATATTAATTTGATTGCGTCATTACGTAGCGCTATTTTCAGAGTTTTGATACCCCCCCCCCATTTTTATTTTTTCCCAATTATTTTCTGAGTATAATGGCTCGATTATGGATGGCAACCGAACTTCAGTTGCCGAGTTAACTAGCAACGCAACTGAAACTAAAATTGGTATTATGTATGGCAACTTCCCACAGTTGCCAAAAAGTTTTCGAAAATGCGATTATGACAGATTGGCAACTGAAAATAATATGAACAAGAAGTGCAATATATAAGAAAAACAAGTGATTAAGACAAAATCATCAAGTAAAAGTGCTTGAAACAATACTTATCTTAAAAATTATTAATTAAGTGGAATTAATTCCTGATAAAGAGAAGGAAATGCAAAATGTTAAATCTATTAAACGGCCTAAAATAAGTTTTAACAATCCCTTTTTTAACTTTAAATTATATTATCTTTAAATATGCAAAGAAGAAACTCAAAAATAAAAATAATATAGCACTTAATTTTTAATTTTTTTTACTTTTTACTACGCAGAAACTACAAATTTGTGGTTGCCAATATGGCAGCTGAAATTACGAGCTGCTAGTTGCCAGTTGCCATCCGTAATACCATTTCGGCAACTAGCAACGCAACTACAGTTCGTTTGCTATCCATAATCGAGCCATAAATATTCCTTTTATAGGACATTTACACCTTCATAAAATCTAGCAGCTTTTAATTCAAATCTTTATAAAAGTTTATACCATTTACACCAACTTTTTTGACATTTATGAAGATTTTTTTTTTATCCAAAACAAAACTCATTATATGAAAAAGTCCAAGACTACAACCAAGCAGCTAGAATGTAGCCAATTCACACACCTTTTTAAGCAGACCGTAGGTAATTCACTCATCTTTTTATAAATATATTGTACAGGGTACACACAAAAAAGTAATATGAATGATTTTGTAATATTAATTAAAATATTTGTAGTAACAATTAAAAAATTAATAAAATTTTCACCTATAAACAATTTGATAATATCAATTAAGTTTTTCCACTCAAATTAATAAATACAATTAAAAATTTAATCAATACAATTAAATTCTTAATTGAAAATATTAATTGGTGAATACTTTTTTCTGTGTAGTAGAGAATAAATAAAAATATTAGATTTTTATTAGATTTGCTACAAATCTACTGGCAAAATATGTTTTGTTTTCTATTAGAAATCTAGTAAAAAGCAGCTAGATTTAGCTCGAAATTAGATTAGAAATTAGATTAGATTAGATTTCCTACAAATCTACTGGCAAAATATATATGTGACCTTTTTCAAGAAAAGGGGCCTAGTGTGTAAAATTTAAGTTTTGAGAAAAACGCAATTCAAGTTTAAAGTTTTAATGTTTTTCTAGTTTTTATCGATTTTCCCAAGAACCCGTCTTTTGACACACTAAGTCCCTTTTCTCGGAGAAGGTCACATATGTTTGGTTTTGTATGGGAAATCTAGTAAAAAGCAGCAAAATTTTGCTCGAAATCTCATAAGTACTAGATTTCTTGAGGTTTACTTATTCACCAGTAAGTATCTTTTTCAATTTCTTTGTTTTTTTTTTTTGCTTTGAGCACAAAAGTTATTTTAACTGGGGGCAAATCGCGGCTCTCTTTATCGAACGAAATTGTCAATATTTCAATAGAGTTTATATGGAAATATTTCGTAATTTCGTTCGATAACGAGGGCCGCGATTTGCCCCCTGACTTCAAAAAAGGAGGAGGTTATCGAGTCGTCTGTATTTATATATAAATTTTTTATTTTGAGTTAATAACTCAGTGCATTTTAGACCGATTGCAAAAATTGTTATTTTTTGTCCGATAGGTATAGCTTCTATGGTCGCATTGTATATATAATAAGACACGCCCAAAATTTGTTAATTAAATTTTATGATATTAAACTTATTTGATTGCTGCGAAATCACAATTTGTGGTACTACTTAACCACTTCTTAGGAAACTTACCACACACCTTGAGCTCTAAAATAGTCACAATATTCCATTTAAAAAAATAGGCGGAGTCAGGCCCATTACAATTAAATATTTTATTTTAAGTGGTTCTACTTTACCGATTTTTACTAGACTTAACACGCACCCTGAGCTCTGAAAAACACACAATCTTGCATTAAAAAAATGGGCGGAGGAAAGCACGCCTATTAAAACTTAATTTTATATTTTGTCTCATTCTTTTCTTTAATATTTCAACGAGCCTAAGATTTCTTTGATCAAAAAGAAAGAAAATTTTTGCAACTTATAAAATTCTTGAATACAAGTGATCATGTTATAGATTTACTACTGCTACTTCGTTCACATATAAAAATAAGGACACAAAGCAGATAAGGCTACACATACATGTCGTCGACTCAGAGTGTAAACCAGCTAACTTATTTCAACTTAATTTTACAAGAGCGACAAAATACTGTTAACGTTTTCATGAAAAATAACCTATGTTATATAAATATAAATGCTTTTTAAAACGGTCTTAGAAAATTTAAAAAATTATACAATAATACAACTTTTACCTTTTTTAGGGTTGCGTACACTTGAAATATGTAAAATTAGTTTATTTTTATATATACTACAACAATTGACACTAAAATTTAAATTAAATGAACCACCCCATCTGTTAATGCAATTTTGACTATGTAATTTTTACAACTTGCTGTATCTTGGAAACCTTAAGAGGTAAACTCTTAAAATTTTCAAAAACGGTAAAATTAAAAAATCCGTAAAGTATAAAATCGCCAAACCAAAAAAATAGCCAAAAATCCAAAAAAAATCGCCAAAATTAGCAACAAAATTCTAACACTAAAATAAATCGCCAAATAGGAAAGAGTGGCCCAAATGAAAAAAATCGCCGAAATTAAAAAAAAAACGCCAAAAACCGTAAAAATTGCCAAAACGCGAAAAAATTTTCAAAAGGAGAAAAAAAAATGTCGAAACTAAAAAAGCGCCTAATTGACAAAAATTGCCAAATTGAAAAAAGCCAAAAACCGAAAAAAATCGCCAAAATGAGAAAAAAGTGTCAAAAATAAAACAGCGCCTAAATGAAAAAAGTCGCCAAAATGAAAAATGCCAAAAACCGAAAAAATCGAAATAACTAAAAAAATCGCCTAAATGGAAAAAAATTGCCAAAATTAAAAATAATCGCCTAAACTAAAAAAAATTGGCAAAATTTAAAAAAAAAACTCCAAAACCCGAAAAAATCGCCAAAACCAAAAAAAATCGCCAAAACTAAAAATATTGCCGAAATAAAAAAAATCGCCAAAATTTAAAAAAACTTCAAAAACCAAAAAAAAAAAAATCGACAAAACGAGAAAAAAAGTGCCAAAACTCAAAAAGCGACAATAAACGCAAAAACCCCTTCAACTAAAAAAACGCATAAAACCGAAAAAAACCCAAAAACGAAAAAATGACAAAGCTATATTTTATATAGGCTAAAGTTCGTATTGAGTTACATATCTCGTGTCCGTACGGAACCATTCGTGAGCTAGTCAAAGTCGCACTTCACTGAATTTATTTTAATTAGCTTTCAAAAGAAATTGTTTTGGTTCTACTGAAAGAATTCTATTTTTGACATGCATTGTTATTCACGAAAACAACACAATTTTGTTTTATTTTTGTATATAGATATAATTTTTACCATATTAAATTTGTGTACGCTTAGACGCATTTTAGACACGCAAAGCTTGCTTTGTAAAGTCTTAATTCAGCTGGGAGAAAGACTGAAAGTGAAACTATTCCTCTCTCTCTCTCTCTCTCTCCTTACAAAGATTAACTATTATTTTCTCTGTCTGCCACACAGCTCAATTATGAGTTAGCAAAGTAAGCTTTCCGTATGTAAAAAGGATGTTAGCGTTAAGCGTTTTAGAAGATAAGCTGCTAATTTTTTTTCGCCATAAGGAGTTTCAAGTTATAATAAAAAGATTTTACCAAGCCGATACGCCGTTTCTCTTTCTTTCTCGTATGCTATAAAAAGTGGACTTAGCTGGTTAACACTCCATGTACAAATGTACATACGAGGCAATTGAAGAAAACTGAATGATTAAATGCATAAAAGAAAACAGTACAATACAAGAAAAACAAGAGTGAAAAAGAAGACAGAATGTGTGAATTGCATAAATAATACTAGGGATTCATACTCGAATAAGACTTGCCACTCTTCATATTTCCCAAATAAAAAACAAAAACTTATGCACACAACGAAAGAAACAGGATATAAAAAAATGTTTTAAAAAAATATTAAACTTAAAAATGTTAAGAATTTGTTTACGTTTTTTTTGAATTAATTTTCTGTTTTTTTTCAATATTCATACAAAATTGTGTGCTGTCGAGGCTTGATGTGATACAAACTTACTTACGTATCTGTTGAAGCTTTTTGCATGCCAAAATAAATAAAAAATTCCCAAAAAAATATTAAACATTTATACGCGTTTGTACTCGTATATGAGAGTATTAAGCTTGCCTGGCTGGGCGTGCAAGTGTTTGTGTGTTTGCATATGGATGTATGTTAGTATGTGTGGGCTTTGGCTAGAGCTGCTGTTGTTGGATTTTTGTAGATAAGAGAATTGTCCTGTCAACTGGAATGATATATGTGAACGCGCATTTAAATTGGGCAAATGTAATACTGTAACACATCATATAAAATTCCACCTACCTCACCGCTAACTCACTCCCGTTGTTATACTTCTAGCTGCTGCGTGTCCTCTTTTCATTTGCACAAGCAAATTTCATTACGACTTTTCAAAGGAGACGGAGGCATGAGGTTTTAACAATTTTCTCCTTCTTGGTTTATTGTTGTTTACCACTTTTTGTGGCACTGATATGTGTTGGTTGTTGGCTTTGCTTTTTTTTTTGCTTCCTTGGATTATTTGCATTTTTTTCTTTTGATATGGCTCCCTATTTTTTTTGGGTTGGTGAGAGAGGGGGGAGAGTAGAGGATGACGAGCACACAAACACGGATATACAATGAGCCATAAAACAAACATGGAAGGTCGTTGTGATGAAAAATTGGTGTGAAAATGCATCAGAATTTTTGAAATGATTGTGGATATATTTGCTTGTAATATATGGTTATTCAAGATAACTATTAAGGTAGTGTTACTTTCAAGTGAAAATGGATTACAGAGAGGGATGTCAGCCTTTTAACACTTAAAGCTCAAGTTGAATTTGATTGTATTAGTAAACTTAACTTGGTTTTTAAATAAAAGAAAACTTTTCGATTGAAAACTAGCGGCCTAGCCCACGTTCAATTGACAATAAAATAAGAAAATTTGTTTTTGAGAAAATTTGTTTCTATCGTCTTCGCGGAACAGGCCGCAAATAAATTGTATCCTTTTTTGTAGTGTTGATTTAATTTAAATTTCCAATGGGAAATTTTTATTTTCTTAACAAAAACTATTGCAAAGTCTTAAGTGAAACATTACTCACGTCTAAATATTTATTCATTGAGTACCAAATCATTTAAAACTTATTCCAAGGACGGTCTTTTATATCGGGATATGAAAATAATTTATGTAAATAAATTTTTAAATTTTATAAGGCAACACTTTGATTAAAATCCCAATTTGGGTTTCAAACAACTTTAATGATTTGAACGAGCTAAAGTTCGTATCGATTTTTAAGCCAAATTACATATGATAATTATTAATGAACAAATAACACTAAAGTTAGTTGTAAGTATTCTGACAACAACACATAGTTGAACGGAACAACTAGCTGTTTTCAAAGGCCACTAAACCTTCATCATTAGCGTTCTTTTATGTGAATTGTTTAGATTCATCGTATTTCAATTTGCTGAAAGCTTTTCGTAATGAAAGCTCAACTGATAACACACACAGTAAACCAAACACAAAAGAACGGTGATGATGAAGGTTTAGTGGCCTTCGGAAACAGCTGGTTGTTCCGTTCAACTATGTGTTAGTTAAAATATTAAAAACTTACTTTATTGTTATTTGTTCATTAATAATTATCACATGTAATGTGGCTTAAAAAGCGATACGAACTTTAGCCCGTTCAAATCATAAATATACACACAGAAAATAAAATAAATGGAGAATCGTTAAATATAGGGTTAATATTAAATTTTTTGGCAATGTTGCTTCATGTGTGTTGCATGTTGATTTAATATGATTTATAGTAATTTTAAAAAAATTTCCTTTTGAAATAGCTTTATTTCATGTTGAATTAACATTTAAATACTGTTAAAATCAAAATGAAGAATCATGTTGAATAAAAGTTATTTCAATTTAGATCAACATGAATTTAGTTTAATGTAGGCATTTGTATTTGATTAATTATTGAACTAACGTGTGGTTCACACAGAGATCAGAAATTTTTTTGTATATATATTAAATTGGCTTCCTCGGCCAAGATTTGAGCTCGGAACTCATCGCGTTGTAGTCAACGTGCTTACAACTGCAGCCACAACAACTTTAAATATTCTTAAGACACACTATATATGTACCATCTTGACTTAAATTATTATTTAACATTATTTCTTATCATTTAACATACAATTTATTTGAAAGGTTTTAGTTAAAAAAAACAACATGCTTTGACTTGAAAAGTTTTAGTTAAAAAAAAAATGCAAAATACGTTGACCTGAATCCAGGATTTGAACCTGCGATCCTCCGAATGCAATACTAGTACACTGCCTACCAGCCAGCAGCAGTTTGTCGGCTGTTTACAAGCAAAAAAAAAAAACAACAACAATACAAAAACAACCTACACAACTAAGCACAGAGTGTATTGCAGCTATGAACAAAGCAAATAACCACCAGCACACTCAAACAACATAGTAAATTTAATGTGATTTGAATGATTGTGAATTAACCTTTTGGCATGTTGATTTTACATTGGTATTTTTTTCTGTGTGTAGAAACAAATGAAGTTCGAACAATAATAATTAAAAATTAACACTAATATTAATTTTAACATAAATCAAATGAGAATTCTAACATATGTTATAACGTTTAATGTATGAAATATCATACAGCAATGTTTTCTATCTATCAATATTCCTTCATAAGAAAGCAACTCTATGTCAGATTTCAAACTTTGTAAGAAAAATATTAACAAGCAGAAAAAAAATTTCTTTTTTTAACTTTAGCTAAAGTAATTTCCTCAGAGAGAGAGCTTTTGCATTCCTTTCGGCTACATTCATTGAATACCACTAATTTTTATAAATCCCTGCACATGTAAGCAATAAACGTTCGTGCCTGTTAAAACAAATATTTCCAAATTATTTTAATTCTGTTTGTAGCCCGAACGAATTGTTACATTTAAGATTTGTCTTTTCCCCTGAATGACTTTTAAAGATTATCTAGTTAATACTACTACAAGCATAAATCAAAAAAAAAAAAAATAACAAGAAGCAAAAGTTTACGTTTCATTTGAAAATCCTTAGTTGTTGAATTATTAACTCTGTTAATGTCAAATTTGTCACTTAACAAGCAGTTTTTATGTCGCTTTGCTGCTGTTAAACTTGCTGATTGAGCATTAAATAACAAACATTCATTATCAAGAAGACTGACATGGTTGGAAATGGCGCGGCATTAGGAACAGGAAGGCAACATAATAAACCAACAACAGTTGTAGTATATCAAAGAAATTGTTTCATAACAGAACAGAACTTGCAAATGTTTTTTACTACAGAATCAGCATTTTACAATAAATGCTAGTTCGGAAAAAAAGTAAAAAAAAAAAAAAAAAATAACAAACAAATAGCAAAATCATCATCAGCATTTGTTCCAATAATAATTCCTTGAAGTCATCATCATCTTCATCGTCATCATCATCATCATCATCATCAGCAACAACAGTGTGCTAGTAAGAAAACAAAAGTCGACATTCCCTTACACTGACATTTTAGTGTTATAATTGATGCTATCTAACGTCTTCTATATTTACTTACTACAGTGGAACAGGGCTGTTATGAACTAATTAGTTTTATTCTACAAATAAATATTTTAAATATTTATTTCAATATTTTATTATTTAACGCGTTAAAATATTTTTAAATCTTTAAATTACGTGTAGTTTCCACAATGCAAGCAAGCGACTTGTCTAAAAAATTTATGAAAACCACTAAACTTTTTGAGTGATTCCTATAAAAATTTTCTAGACTTTCTAGACAAGACAAATAAATATTGCCTGCAGAATATCTAGATAATTTTTTTCATTGTAGAGCCCAAAATTAGGGTAATCACTATAAAGAAATTGTTCTGATGAAGCATATATTTTTTTAAGAATTAATTAATTAATTAACCAAATATATGGCGCAGCCTTAGTTTACGTTTCAGCAAAATGAATGTACACAGCTACAGAACAGAAGCCTAGCGTGGAATTTAAACGATTCCTTGAGTCCCCTTCAGTACTAATATTTGTAGCTGCTTTCGCAGCGTCCACCAGAAAATGACAATAACTACTCGAAAAAAGTAAATTTAACTAAGTAGTCACAATTCTAAAAACAATTCGTGCGCTCATAGTGGCTTGAGACTAAAGCCGATTCCAATATACATGAGAGTCTAGTCACTACTCGGTTTATGCAAAAACCTACAACTATAAATAAAAAGCGCATGCGTATCAATCATATTGGTTATCTGTCATACTTATAGGCGGTGTATGCTTATACTCAGAGTATGGATATTTAGCCGGACAAAAAAATATATGCATGATACACAGGATATTTTTTCATCATTTGACACAGTATGCATACAATTGTGTATATAAAATGGAATACAAAATATGTTTTGACTGCTTAAAAACATGATTTATGTTTGTGTAAATCATATAGCCATATACATACGCATATATGGCCGATTAATACTCAGAGTATTTTTATACTCATGCATATGAATTGATGAAGTTCATACAGTCTGTATATTTTAGTTATATACGTTCGTGCTGCGTAATCTATAAATTGTGTGTGTACATAGTTTTTGGTTATTTAAAGTTTAAAATTAATTCAGGTGTTAGAGTATGAGCATGTTTTTTATTTTTACCTGCACACATTTATAGTTTTTTGATGGTCAATACGCAAAGAGTACTTAAAGCGATACTTTTGTCACTTGCTGGTGCAAGCTGTTCAATATCTTTTCGAGTATTTTCTGTCTAGGTGCGAATCCTAACCCACAAGTTGAACCAATCTGGGTGATTGCAAGATAGTTTTAAAAAAATATGAGAAAACATGTTTTGGATATAATGGTTCTTGACAAAAGCCTAACAACCTTCTAGCATAGACAATAAATAATAATTGTCTGAAAAAATCACAACAGCGACATATTTTCGTCCATCGGCAAGACCGCACAATTGGCTAAAAAAATATGGGTGGAGTAACTAGAACATATTGTTACGTTTAAATTTTATTAAACGTGTGAGTTTTTTTTTATTGCTCAAAAATAAAAATAAATAACACACAACTTTTATTTGCTACTGTTCATCCTTTTATTCTTGACTAAGCAAATTACAACTTGTCTCTACTTAATTATTTCTTATCGTTATTATCCAACGCACGAGATCTTTACTTTCAGCGATGCTGACTTAACTACTTTCTGATTAGCACTGACTCATTCTCACACAGGGCACCTCTTTTTATACTAGTTACGGGAACCGGATCTAGAATGTTCGCCTGATAGATGGCGTAATAACATGCATGTATGTACTTAGTAAAAACAACTAGAAGAAACTGTTACTGCAGATCAATGTGGCTGCTTAGGCGTAAATGATAATTGCTAGCCAAGTGATCAAACAGTCTTCCAGCACCATTTGGAAACTTAATGCCACTGTTTCTAGATGTTTGTAGATAATTTCAAAGTAACGACTTTTATGTTGGCAAAGCGGGGTGCTACCGGTGGTACAGGGTGGTTACCATAAGTGCTTGCACTTTTATTTGTATGCGTGTACGCCTGTAGCTATATACACACTTATTGTTGTTGCTATAGTGCTTGCACGTGAATATGTGTGTACGTTTAGTGTTTCAGTTAAGTTCTTCTAGATAGTTCTTTGCATTAACGCTGTAGGAATTATTTTCGCGTAAAACTTACATTAAACCTCTTGGAATATTTTTACGTAACAATATGTCCAAAATATTATTAACAGTGTTTTAAAAAAAGTTTTTACATGACCTGTGTTGTCACATAGGAAATTGCAACATGGTTGTTAAAGAAATTCTACAAAAGAACCACAAGATTATATGGTTATCCGAGGCATATCAGTCAACCAGTGCGAGCAAGACGAAAAACTCTAGAAGGACAAACAACACACACAAGCTTAAACATATTCAAGAAATAATTACGATGAAGCGAGAGTTAATCTTCAGCCCAGAGCTACTAAATGACTGATTTCTGACTTATGTGCAAGGTTTTCAGAGCAAAAAGAATACGTGAATTGATAAAATTTTTTTAAATATTTTTTTGTTGAAATCTCACTAATTTACCACAGCCTTGCCCATCTTATTTGTTCTTTGTTAATCTCGGACATTAGAGCGTATCACAAAATGAATAAAGGACGGCGTACACATTCGAATATGAAGCACATATCGTTGGCATCAAGTGCAAAGGCCCTAACTCATAATTTTAAAGAAATTGAGTTTTTTACGTTTTACACAAATACAACTCATCACAAAAATTTATTGCCATTGTGTAAAAAATAATGTTTTACAAGCGGTTGTATGAAAAAAGTTACCTTTTGAGTATTACAGTTCATATTATGTATTTGCTTTCTTCTGTACATTTACAATTATTTGAGTTAGGTCCTTTCTACTTGAAACCAACGACATTTATTATTGCAAGGCAACTTCGAAATTTTTTTAAAAATTTTTTGCAGAATATATAGTGGAGAATGCTATTTGAAAAGACTTCTAAAAAATAATCAAATTTTAATTAATTGTTATGCTTACTAATGCTATAAATGTGTTTCTTTGTTTGCTCTGCTTTCATGCCCAAACCGAGTTTGAAAGTTTTTTCACAAGCGTCAAACTAAGGCTATCTTTTTATCCGATTTGGAACTGGGTTTTTATATTTGGCACGGAGTATAAAACCAGTGGAAAGCTACATTACCAGCTTCAAATATACATAGGATATTATTTATTCGGCTCGTAACCGGGTTTTCTTATATTTGGTACGAATTTTTTTTCCCCAAAAAACACATTTTTGGGTTGGTTTGGGTAATTCGTTTCGGGTTTGACTGTTTAACCAGTTGTTAACCGATTTTTGTGTATTTAGTAAACAGATGAACACTAGCGGGTAAAATCTAGTCATTAATAATGACTAAATGGTTGAACTTTTTAATCCCTTCTCTTGTTAGTTATGGCCCTGTTCCACTATGCAGCTTTTTTTTCTTGCTTATCTTCCAGTCGCTTCATTTATGCTCAATTTGCTAGTGACATTTGTACAATAACGCCTACAAACACAACAAACATACGTTCGTTACAATTTCCAATTATTCTTAAAAAAAACAATAAGAAAAAAAGTAACAAAAAACAAAGTGTATTGTTTTTTTTCTTTGCTTAAAATGTTTACTTTTTTATATGTTTGTACTCGTATTTATAATACTTTGTATAGATAAATTTTTTTCTTTCATTAATTTATTCTGGCAGACATGCCTTACATTAATATATAGTCATGCTATATAGCCCCCACTACAATTACAACATCGGGGCCATAAATAAAATGTTTTTAGCTTAACTAATTTGCCAATAAATTAATGAATATATATTTGTGTATACTTTTTTCTTTTTGCCTTGTAATCATTTTTATTGGTTTTTGTTTTCATTTAAACGAATGTAACGTATCCTGTGGGCTTTGTCCACCATCTAAAGTAGAGATTATTTATGGCTTTTATGAAGGTCATACAAATACTGTCGTGGAGCGACGAATCATCAAAGAGATTCTTTTCTTTTTGTTTGTTTATTTCGCTTTTTTTCCTCCTTTATCATAGTGGGCATTAAAGGCCTTAAGAGTCCTGTTATTACAATATTCATTATACGAGTCTCTATGAATGTATTTGAAGGACTTTAAAGAAGTTTGTAAAATTCTTGTTCAAATGGCGGATTTTCTACCCAGGGAAATATTGAACATTTTAAAATATTAAAATTTTTTCTCTTCAATTAATTTAATTTTTTTCAAATTATGATTTATTTCGGATATGTTAACGTGCGCTACGTTCATTTTGCGATTGGCATTTATTAGACCATTATATCTTCCGCGTCACTACTAAAAATTTATAACATTAGAAAATTAGAGGTCTTATTCTTTTTTTCTAGTTCAGTGTCTTAAATACTTTTTAACCGACTTCAAAAAAGAAGTAGGTTATTAATTCGTCTGTATATATATTTTTTTGATATTGTTACTTCATAAGTCGTTACATTTCAAGCCAATTGTAAAAATTCTTGTTTTGTCTGAGATGTTATAGCTTGCAATTGGTCCGATGGTAACAAAAGTGGGCAGATACATGCCCAAAAATTTTTGAAATGGTTTTTTTTTCTAAATTCGAATGAATTTGCTAAGATGACTGTGCATCTACTCGTAATTCTTTGATAGAATTGCTTACTTGATCTATGGATCTATACAATTTTTGACATTTTTATTTCCGAGAGTATTAAAATGCACAATTGAACATTGTCATGAAAACCCTTATTATTATTTTTGTCTTATTTTATCTGCAAACGTTGTTGAATTTTTTAATTAAAAATATATTTTCATTTATGCTTAAGCCAATTTATTTTATTTTTAAGAGCACATTTTTTGAGTTATTAGTGCATATTGAATGGGCATAAAACACTTTTTTCAAAGCATATCTCTGGTTTCTCTACTTACGAGCATACACGTGTAATATTTGTATTAATTTTAAAATAAACCAAACGAGAATTCTATCAGACATTGTTGTTTTCAATAAGAGCAGCAAGCTATTGCAAACATGCTTCTTCTTCTTCTTTTTAACTTCAAAATCTGAAATAGAGCTTTTGCGCATTCACACCCACGAGAGCACAACAGCCTAGCAGACTCGTCGACAACAATGCTTGCTACTACTTTTTAAAGAAACCAGACCAAATATGTGAGCTTTTAAAGCTGTTTACGTAAAATTCAAATATCAGAGTATATATATGTGTTTGACCCCAGCTGCTTTAAAACATTAAAAATTTGCTTCCTTATAAGCAGCTTCCATATATGGTCTGGGCAATGCCTAATCATATTTAAATAAAATTAAAATTTCCACTTGCCGAACTAGCTTAATGCAAATACAATTTTTTTTCTCTCCTTCCAAATTTATTTAGGTCAATTTAGAAAGCTTAACCTTAAAACATAATATTAAGCTACTTACATTAACCCAAAAGCTGATTATACAATTTAGATATTCACTAAGTTTTTTTATTATCTCTTCCCCCTCTTTTTTGTAATGTAAAAAGTTTATTACAATTTTCATCTTTTTTTTTTTTTTGAAGATAACATCCATTCATTTTCCAAATGAATTCATTACAAAACAAGAAAATGAAATTCGCGACAAAAAGCGAGCGACAACATCATAATGAAACATTCCATTTTGCGCCATAAATGTTGTAACAAAATGTGATCTGATCCTTTTATGAACCGCGATTGTTTGTCTATCCATCATGCCACCATATTATTACCAAGTGATATGTGTAACGAAATAAATAGTTGAAAAGCGCAAAACGGAGTAGTAGTTGTGGAAGGGAAAGCAGCAGAGACAGTTTTGTTGTATTTAAAAATGTTAAGCAACATTGTTATGCGACTTTTTGACTTCCGTTGAGTTGATGTGTTTCCGTTTCCTTAAAAATGTATTTTCATATTCGCAGCGAGTTAAAAAAATAAGTTTATATCATCAAAAGCATGAAAAACAAGAATCGTTTACGTTTACAATTTTTGTTAATTTCTTTATGTAGCGTATTTGATTTTTGTTTGCTTGCCTTACCACTTTTTGAATTATTCTATTTTTTTTTCGTATAAACCCTTATAACTTGCGTATCCTTTTCTGTTCATTTTAACCCACATATACATACATTAATATGTTTATACTGGAATGGTTAAAAGTTTTTGTGAAAATGTATATTTGTCTGTATGTATGTCTGGTTTTACAAGTTTTATGCTTTTTGGTTGAGATTTTATCATTTTGATGTTCACTTTAAAGTGAGTGACGAAATATAAACAGGGATAATAACAATAGCAACAGAGCAAACAGTATGTGTATTTTTATTTCATATAATAATAGTTGTAATGCTGCAAATACAAGTGGAAAATAGTGGCAGCAAAGCAAATAATAAAAAAGAACATAGAGATTTTTACGCTGTGTTGATTTGCTGCCGGCTGTTTGTTCTGGCTGATTTTAATTTTTTTTCTGCCATTTTTTCCAGCACACACACACAAACTGTTTTTTATGCTAAAGTTTGATTGTTGGCTGGGGATTTTTTTCTTCCTTTTTTGCTTAAACAATTTCCTTTTTATGTTATTTTAATTTTATGTTATTGTTACGACACAATGAAATGAAATTGAATTGACACTGACGCCATATAATAGCACAAATAATATGTAGATATATACATACATACATATGGTTGTATTTATGTACATATGTATGTGCATGTGTGTGTACATGTGTATGGAATACTATAACTTCAGTAGTAAGAACGGTTTTTGGTACTTTATGTCATATGTTGTTTTGGCTTTAAAGAAAAGCGGCTAGGTAGACTGATCAAGGATTATTTAATGAGAAATTACTTGCTTTTAAGTTTTCAAAATATTTATAAGATAATTTTTTCTAGCCAAACAGATAGGCAAAGTTAATGAATTAGCAAAATTTTTTTGGTATAACTTTCCTGAGATTTGTTACATTGATGTAGCACTTCACCACACCGGTTTTAACGATATTAAGGGTCAATTTCAATTCGTATTTAAAACTCGTTTTTCATAGGTACGAGCAAATAAAACGGTAATATATGAAAAACAACTAAAGCTCAGCATTTCATCTATAAAACGAATATTATTTACAAATTCCATTTTTTGTAGAAAGATGCTTTTTTAAAAATTTACTAATTCAAAAATCAAACTTAAAAAAAGGTATTTTTTCTTAAAAGTAAAATTTGCTAAGAAGATAATGTAAGAAAGGTTATTTAAAAAAAATTTATATTTAATACCTACTTTTTCCAAAAAGGTGCCTTTTCAAAAAGTACTTTTTTTTATTAAAAAGTACTCTTTTAAAAAAAGGCACTTTTGCAAAACACTACTTTTTTAAAAATTTTCTTTTTCAAGAAAATACATTTTTAAAATTAGATTATTTTCAGGCAAATAGTTTTTAAAAATTGGTACTTTTTTATAAAACAACTATTTCCAAAAAAACATATTTGTTTCCTGAAGATTTGATTGTTCTAGAAAGTCACTTTTTCTAGAAAGGTACTTTTTTTTACAAAAGCGTAATTTTCCAAAAAAGGTAAACTTGCTAAAAATATGTTTTCTAAATGGTACCTATTGAAAAAGGTTACTTTTTCACAAAACTTTTTTTCTTATTAAGATTTTTTTATCAAAACTTTTCTGAAAAGGAAATTTTTTTGTACAAAAGCACGTTTTCTAAGAAGCAAAATATTTTAAGATATTTCTTCAAAATGTACTTTTTATAAGAAGGAAGTTTTTTATACTCGTAGTTACTTTTTCTAAAAAAGTGCTTTTTCAAAAAGTTGGTAAAGGGTACTTTAAAAAAAACACTCTTTTAAAAAGGTATTTTTTTTAAAACTGCTTTTTAAAAAAGTAATTCTTAAAAAAATAATCTTTTATAAGGGTACTTTAAATAAATACTTGTTTGAAAAGATAAATACCTGTACATACAATACAAACTTTTTCTAATGATGTGCTTTTCCTATAAAGTCACTTCTTCTAAAAATGTACCTTTTTCTCTAAAAAGGGAAATGTGCTAAAGTTTTCTACAAAACACTTTTAATGAAATAGTACATATAATTTTTTTTTTTAAATTACGATTTTTTCATCAAAAAGTACTTCTATAAAGTTAGTTTTTCTAAAACGTACTTCTTGTAGAAGGCAAGAAGTTAAATATTTTTAGAGGATACTTTTTCTAAAAAGGTATTTTATCTAAAAAGATACTTTTTGTAAAAATGTACATTTATATAAAAAGGTACTTTTTGTAAAAAGGTACTTTTTGTAAAAAGGTACTTATTTTAAAAAGTACTTCCTCTGTAAAGGTACATTTTCTTAAAAGAATTTTTTATAAATAGGAACTTTTCTCTCTAAAAATGTTATTTTTATGTAAAGAGTTTTTAATTAAACAGTACTTCTTTTATAAATGTACTTTTTCTTAAAAGGAACTTTTTGTAAAAAGGCGCATTGTTGTTGTTTTGTTTTTCTGGAAGAAATATCTTAACATTTATGTACTTATTATAAGATGGTAGTTATACAAAGTATTATCTTAAAATTATAACTTTTTCAAAAAGTACTTCTTGCAAAAAAGTACTTGTTGCAAAAATTTACTATAATTAAACTTACTAAAATGCACCTTTTCTTAAAAGCTACTTTTTCTACATGTAAACTTTTTATATTCCCCTTTCTACTGCACAAAAAAAAGAGATACAAAATTAATGAAAATCGACATTTAAATATGAATTTATAATTAAATAGAGTTGATGAAATTGGCCCTGAATATCTGGATAAGCTTGGAGCATTCTTCAGTTGGAAAAATAGGCTGCTACGCGATAACGAGGATCGCATTAGCCGACTCTATGCTACTAAAAGAAAATTCTTTACCCTGCTTAATAAACAATCTTGGTCTTCATTATATAAAACACGTTGTCAAAGTGAAATTTATTTGAAAAACGATAAAAACATAATTTTTTTTTAATTGTATGTGCACAACTTCTAAAAATTTATGGACGGCTAAGCAGCGTCTAAGTATTTCTGAGTTGTTTCGGTACCGAATTCACATGAAAAATAAAATCAAAATTTTTTAAAAGTTTGAAATTTTTGTATGTAATACGAGCCTCGTTTATCGAGCCTTATTTGCCATTTAATGGTAAGCGAATATAATTAAAATATTCAGGGGAAGGATTTTTTGTGAATATTCAAATATGCTTTTGTTAGTAAATTGTTACTTACAATATAACTTTACAGCTCGTATATTAAAAGTTATCAACAAATTTGGCATTTTGATAATTATAATCTATGGGTAGGTCCATAAAGTTTTAATTTCAATAAAAAGTCTATTTTCGATAACATGTCGCTTACGATTAAATAGAAAAAAGGCTCGATATAATATTCTACATAAACATACATATCGAGCCTTTTTCGAAGCCCCAAAAAGAAAACTGTACGTCTTCAGTTTGTAACTTTTTTTTAATGTCTTTCATACAGTTTCCACTTGGGGAAGTATCGTAGACGATTGGACCCTGAATTTTATTCTAATACTTTACAAAACTTATTTATTTCTACTTATGCCTGCCATAGACTGTAAACTTCCTTTAAGTGCAAGTATTGACGAATATTTTGTGAAATATGTCATGATTTGGTAAGCATTTTTTTCTAATGCCAAGTATGTATCTGTCAAGATTTAGAGAAGAAGTCTTGCTCTCCCTGCCACCACATACTGAACAAAATTTCACTTTATTTAAATACTGTTTGTGCAAGACGTTTATCTTAACGTTTCTGTAAGATATATGTGCAGAAACAGGCTGTTAAATTACTTCAATACAATCGAATCCGCTTTAACGCAAGACGCTTTACTGAAATAATCGAATCGAAATCCCCGCACTGATTTTAAACCCAACTAGTCCTATTCACTTCGCTTTAGCGAAACATCGCTAAAGCGATTTTCGTATTACTGAAAACCCACAATTACTGCAAGCCCACAACTGCGTTGTGTATGAAACTTACTTCGCTTTAGTGAAAAAATAAACAATGACAAATTTATTTAAAAGAAATCGATTCCATAACTTAAGGCTGAAAAAATTGTGCATGTTTTGTCCGTTAAAAAATTAAATTGCAAAATGTTTTTGTTCTTTTCGCTCTTACGTACTTTATTGTATTTTTCTATTATATTGTACTGATTTTAAGCAGTACGCTTAACTATAACAAATTTCAGTAATCCGAACTACGTTTTAGAGAAAAAATCGAATAACAGAAAAAAATTAGGTTTTGGTTATATCCAGTAAAGCGAAGTCAACTGTATCCTATTCAGTATAGGTATGTTAAATCCTAAATTCTAGCTATAAACTTATCAGCTAGCCTACGTTTATTTAATTTAAACAGAACGTTATACATTTTAAACTCATATAAATATAAAAAGCATCCATATGAAATACAGACTTCTTTCTACTCTTCTGCTCATACAAAGTGAGATAACACCAGAAATGACAGTTGTTACTGACATTTTTATTGTTGATGTGGTATCCTTAAGTTAAGCTTTTTTGGGTTATAAAAAGGATTTTCTTTTTATTAATATTGTAGGGTAGAGTCGTTTAAAAAAAATTTTTAATACTCAAAATGGGGTTAAAGATTTAACTGGAGCTGTTACGATTGTGTTCGTGTGTACATTTGAAAAAAAGAAAAAAAATAATAATAAAAATAAATAAATGAGTATGAGCTGAAAAATGGGTTAAAATACAAAATATTTGAATAAAATAAACATTGAAAGCAGATATATGTATTTTCGCTAATGTACAGCAAAATTTTCATAGTTATTATTTTTACTTATCTAATTATGTTAATGCATAGTTTTTGATCAAGAACCACAAATAGGTTTGTTAAATTTAAACTACTTCCTTACAAAAATCTAAAATTATTCTGTAGTTTCTCATGTTCAGATAAAAAAGTTACAGAGCATTGGCGTTGCGTAAAAGCTTTGTACAATTTAATAGCCCTTTTATATATAAAATTTTCTCTCCGTCTGCAAAATTTTCCAATAATTAACCTTTTTGATTTCTAAGCATGCGAAAAAGCATCTAAAAAAACTGAAATAATATAGTGTTCAGTTTTGAATTTTTTCCATACATGTACACAATAGAGACCTGCGTAAACAGTCTTAAAATGTAAATACGTCTTGTTTTTTAAATGTATTCTCATGGCATGTATTAAAGTAAACCAATAATAAATGCTGTCGTATTATAAGCGAAACACGATGTTATCAAGACTTCTTGTTTATAACAAGCTATCAACAGAAGTAGTGTTGATGCGTGCATGCTTGTTATTTTGTATATTGGACTTTTGAGTGTATGCGTAAGATGTATATGGTAATCTATTATGTTCTTAAAGGCTGGACGCACCCCCTAAAACACAACATATCGGTACGAAATTTTTTTGTATTTTTTTTTACATAAAACTGAACCGATTTGGGAGGTGAGAGTAGAAGAAATAAAAAAAAATAACGGCCAACCTAATGTACATGCATATTGCTTGTATACGCGCCCAAGCATATCAAGAAGCAAGCATGGCAAATTTTTCAATCACGAAGTATTTTCTTCTTTACCCCTACCTACAATAACTGAAACAAATTTCTTGCAAACAGTGTTTTTTAGCGTTTGTTTTAGAATATTTCCCCGTAGTAAAACATTTGAAAAATCCCTCATGTCTTAAAAGTTCTTGTAAGAGGTCTTGTGCAGGTCTTTAGTACACACTCAACAAACTATTTAAGCAAATATTTTCTTTGTCATTTATAATTCCATAACTGTGATAAGCAATTCAATTAGAAGCATTACCATCCATCACAACAACAACATAATCTCTTGTGCCAACTTCCGTTTAGTTTTCCCAATTTCTCACCCTGTTGGAAACTAATCAATCAACCAAAGATCAAAAGAATATAATTTATAAATCAATAGGATTTCATTATTTCATAATAAACTTACAAGATTAATTTGTAAATCATCGGTATTGTGAACTGCAATCGCAGCAGTAATTAAGTAATTCGCATATTAAACGTTGCAATAATTTACGCCCACATAAATGATTTGTTACTGCCTTCTTTTGGGTGTAACTTGTTTCTTTTTATTTTACAAGTTACAAAAAATAAACACAAAATATGCAACATCAAATCATTCGCAAATTATCATACAGATGTTACACATCACAGTCTATAGCAAAAAAAAAAAAAAAGTTACTTGTTTATGTGTTTATGTGAAAACCTTTGGAAAACAGCATAATATTTTTGATTTTGTTGTTTTCAAAGATTTATGTTCATAAATGAAACAAAAATCCAATAGACAAGGGTACGAGCAGCAATAAAAATTTTACACTTGCATTTAGTTTGAAGTTGCCTTGCAATTGTTATAGAGAGAGGGAAGCGAGGGAGATTAGTTGATATATTTTTTTGGCAACAACTAATTTTCACAGGCTGTTGTGTTATTGGTATTGGAATCAATTAGATTACATTTAAAAAATAATTGTACTGATTATATAATTCCCTTTAAAAGTTACTTGAAATTACAGCAAGTAATCAAAAAGAATCAAAAGTAATCAAAAAGTAATCCGACTACTTTCAAAGATTATTAACAAATAATCAAAAGTCCATTATTCCCTATCCACTATGTTTAAATTGCCGACTCCATTCGCACTTACGTATGTATCCCCAAACTGGCAATGGGGGTGGGCCACATGTTAAATTTTTTTTTATCAAAGCCTTGGTTTAAAAAACCATATCCTCGCTTTAAAGCTTTTCTGTGATAATATAGAACTGACTTTGAAAGCAAAATTCTCTTTAAAAACACTTGCCTTGTGCTAACAGCAACATCAGTGTTCTATTACTTATAAGGGTAATTGCTTTGACCCCAAATATTTTTCATATAATACAATTGTTATTGTTAAGATGAATGTTTGCAATTGCTAACACCTTTCGTTGTCGTTTTTAGTTTTGCTGCCAAATGTTATTTTTTCCTAAATTTTATTAACGTTTTCATACGGGAACATTTTCTTTCATATTTTCCACTCAGCTGTCACATGTTGTTATTAAGGGCTTTTTATTATTTCATTCTTTTTAAATCTTTATGGAATTCATAATATTGTACGCACCATTTAAGTGAGTTATTAGCTGGGAATTAAGATTTAGCTCATTCTCCCTTTTCTGCTTTTTAAGTATTTTTGTATTTTCAATAAAGGGGACACTCTTACATGGCGTCATCTTGTGCATAGAAAATTAGGCCAAAGATTAAAATTTGCTTGGAATTGCCTTTGATTGTTATTACTTTCATACTAAAATTTTCATACTAAAATTAAATGAAAAGCAAGAGAATTACAAGTAAAATTTTTTTATTCAAAATAAATTTTTTTTAAGAATAAACTATGCTTAAATATTTATTAGCGTAATTTAAATTTTTCTATTTGTTGGTCTTGGCAATAAAATTTTAAAAATTAATTGTAAAATTATATAGTTTTTGGTTAAATTATGAACTCGCCTTGCTGGCTCTTTATTATAAAAAACAGGCAAAATTTCATATCCTTTATAACCAATTTAAAGTTGGCTGGATTAACATCACAAAAAAAGGAAAGAAAAAAAAAAAAAAGAAAATGCCAGAAGACTCAGTGGGATTTATTCATACTGAGCACAAACGAATGTCGTAAATACTCAACAAATATGAGTCACAAACAGTCAAGTACTGATAAGAAAGAAAACCTATCAAAAGCTTACACAGGACACAAGCAAACTAGTGGACACAACACACTTAAATCGTATACATGTACATGGAAAATGTATTCTAGAATAAGGCCATAGAAAGCAGCAGGATATTCCACAATGAAAACACTCACACATACTTATCTAATATAAAAGACAGTAGTCGCACCAAAATATAAAAAAACAGAAATATTAACTAAGCTTAAATTAGGGGACAGGTTAAAAAGTACTTTGAATTATAAGACCACCGAATTACTTGTTGTTTCCCCAGATTCTGAAATCGGAATAAATTTCAAATTCCATTGGGTCACATTTTATGCTTATGCTCGTACAAAAAAAGTTCCTTTATTTAGTTTTATTTTTTTAAGAGAAGTAGTACTTAGACAATGATTGACAATAAATCATTAAAAATTATCCAATTTTTTACTACTTTTGGGTCACAAATTCAAGATCTTATTGACTTCCTTTGACATATCTTTTTTACTGGGTTGTTTTACTTCGCCGATGGTTCCGCTGCACAATAGTGGGGGGAAAAGGCCACTCTTATTGTACAATTTGATTATTATCCGCTGAGGGCTTCGATTTTTTAATTAACGCGCTAACTAGTTCAGCCGACGTTACCATTCTTTTCTTACTTTACATTTTATTTCATTTCGTTTCATTTAATTTAATTTAATTTAATTTAATTTAATTTAATTTAATTTAATTTAATTTAATTTAATTTAATTTAATTTAATTTAATTTAATTTAATTTAATTTAATTTAATTTAATTTAATTTAATTTAATTTAATTTAATTTAATTTAATTTAATTTAATTTAATTTAATTTAATTTAATTTAATTTAATTTAATTTAATTTAATTTAATTTAATTTAATTTAATTTAATTTAATTTAATTTAATTTAATTTAATTTAATTTAATTTAATTTAATTTAATTTAATTTAATTTAATTTAATTTAATTTAATTTAATTTAATTTAATTTAATTTAATTTAATTTAATTTAATTTAATTTAATTTAATTTAATTTAATTTAATTTAATTTAATTTAATTTAATTTAATTTAATTTAATTTAATTTAATTTAATTTTATTTAATTAAATTTAGTTTACATTAATTTAATTTGATTTATTTTAATTTATTTTATTTTATTTTATTTTATTTTATTTTATTTTATTTTATTTTATTTTATTTTATTTTATTTTATTTTATTTTATTTTATTTTATTTTATTTTATTTTATTATATTTTATTTTATTTTATTTAATTTTATTTTATTTTATTTTATTTTATTTTATTTTATGTTATTTTATTTTATTTTATTTTATTTTATTATATTTTATTTTATTTTATTATATTTTATTTTATTTTATTATATTTTATTTTATTTTATTTTATTTTATTTTATTTTATTTTATTTTATTATATTTTATTTTATTTAATTTAACTTAATTTTATTTTATTTTATTTCATTTTATTTTATTTTATTTTATTTTATTTATTTTATTTTATTTTATTTTATTTTCTTTTATTTTATTTTATTTTATTTTATTTTATTTTATTTTATTTTATTTTATTTTATTTTATTTTATTTTATTTTATTTTATTTTATTTTATTTTATTTTATTTTATTTTATTTTATTTTATTTTATTTTATTTAATTTTATTTTATTTTATTTTATTTTATTTTATTTTATTTTATTTTATTTTATTTTATTTAATATTCATCTATATAATAGCACATCTTTTAATTTTATTTTACTTTATAATATATTTTATATATATGCTATAAAAAAATAGATACTGATTAGAAAACTTCTCAACTTACTTTCGTTTAAATTTACATCTACTTAGAAAACTGCTCGTAAGTCTCTTGCATGATTTTCCAACAGAGAGTCAATGGGTATAAGAAGAATAAAAAATTAATAGAAGAAAAAAAAATTAAATAACAAAATAGAAGACCCCATAAACGACCATCTAACATTGGTTGCATGTTGTAGTCATTCATTGCTTTTGTTTGTTGCTGCTGTAATCGTATGTAATGTTCAAGATACAAAAATGAAGAAAGGACAATAACAACAACAAACGGAATACAAAACAAAACGACAGTTTCAGCCATGCAACGAGAAAGGGAAATGAAACTCTATCACACACACACACACATACACACACCACTACGAAAATCCTTTAATGTGTCTCTAAAGTCATACACACTAAAGGAATGACTGAATGAATGAATGAATGGATGAATGAATAAACGTATAAGACCCAACTAAAGTTGTATTGTTTGAATGGTGTAAAGACTAAATACACACAATGATTAATTGCCATGAGCTTTGATCGGTTAGATGATGGTCGGTCGGTTGGTCCTTCTTTAGTTTTGTTGGTCGTTCGTTTGTTTGATTGTGTGGACAACGGGAGGTCACTGATAAAATTGATAAAAAGGGAAGCGGCAAAAGTAATTTCAATGTTTTGTTAATCCACACGAATTGTTATTTAAATATTTATGTATATAAAACTAGGAAGGGCCCATTAGAGAAAATGAAGAAAGGGCTGCATTATGGAAAGGTTAAATGACAGGAGAAAATATACATATGTATATAACAAAAGTTCTGACCAGCAGAGATATAATGCTTGAATATCTGATATTAGTTAAAGCTCAACTTGAAACCTTTGAGAAAACTTTGAAAGTAGCGAGGGTAAAATGAACTCCTTAGTATAATTTTTGTAAGAAAATTTTATCGAACGATGTTTTTTTCTTATAAAATGTGTTAAGAGCGTGGTCTTTTTTCTCAAAAAATAGACATACCCGTTCACTTTCGCAAATTGAATAAATAATAGTAAATATCAGGGAGTATTTTGGATCCCATATTTCCAAGCACGAGAGAGAAAAAGTGACAAATTTAATATCAAAATTTCGCAGAATTCGGGCAAGAGTTTTGAAATATGTGTACTCTACTTTAAAAAAGCAAAAGATTCCTTAAAAGCTTCAAAGTGAGTGCTAAGTGTCGTAACAAATGTGTGAAAAAAAATTTAGCCAACGCGATATATAAACGCCTTAAATATTTTTGAAGTTTCATAACAATCGATAATATATTGATGTGATATATAATAATTAGTTTTAGGGGCGTGGTCCTTATATGTATCCAAGAAAAAGGCGATGCTTCTTGAGAAATTGATTGAATAGAATTTTGCAAAATACAGTATTAAAGTTTAGTGGGCGTGGCCTGCTCACTTTTTTAAAAGCGTAGTTGCGTGTGACAAGTTTCGCGTGAATTGTTTAGCCAGAGGTGCATAACATTTTGGAGTTTGTAGAGCTTCTTTATAACGAATTATTGCGTGTAACGAACACCTGCTCTGATCCCAATAATTTTGCGCTTATATTTCACGAAATTCAATACACCTATAGTGAGGATAGCTTATAACATAGATTCAATTAAAATCTAACGAAAACTTTTCTAAGTCTTGTAAATAAAACTGCATGTAATATTATTTGCTTATAATGAGCATAAAAATCTGAACTGAACCTTATTTGAATAAATGTTCTCTTTTATTTCATTTATTGATATCCAATATGCAAATAATTACAAAAAAAAACTAGAAATGAAAATTGATGCAAGAACGAATAAAGTTCCTTGTTTTGCAAAGATTTTTGTTTGAGGCCTTAAAACTTGTTGTGTTTGTTTGTTGTAATTCTCAATAACATATGAAGAGTCTAACTTTAAATATTTGAATTTTTTTGTTTATTTCAAACACTTTTGGGTTAGAGTCTACTGCTTAACCAAACAAAGAAGCAAAGATTTCTATTTTTTTATTTTAGCACTTGAACACTTCTGGCTCTCAGTTCCTCAATTCAGAGCTTCCTTTAGGTATTATTCTATTTAATCTCTTAATGTAAGCTTAAACTGAATTAAAAGTAACAGCTACTTAGGTAATTTAAACAATTTCTGGTTTCCATAGAACCGTTTCCTTTACCAACTGACAGACACAACCTCCCTTCAAAGTCATTTTGTAACGGAAAAACGGTAATGCTTATAAAGAAGTACAACATTTTTAAATAACCAAAGGCCAGTTGTTTTGATTTTCATTTTCTTTTATCACTTTTTTCTCTTTTCCATGCATTGTAGTGAAATCAGTATTTTTTATTTTTGTGTTAACTTTCCAAAGGCTAATGGAATGCAGCAAAGCGGCAGATAGTGGCAACGTTTTTGCTTTTTTGTTGTATTCTGTGTGCATTGTTTTGTGAAACTGCTTAGGACATTATTAATCTTTTTGAAATCCTCTAATAAGTAGGGTTTATCATTTAACATTCGTATTATTTCCTTAAGTCAAATCAAATAGGTAAATTTAGTAAACGTTTTCTTAAGTAAAATAAATATAGCATGGAATTAACACCTGCAGGAAATCTAGCAGATTTTAATTAAAATCCTTATCAAAATTTGTATCGCTTGCCGTTTTTGACAATTATTAATCAAGATTTCTTATCCAAAACAGAAACCATTAACTTAAACCCAACAACTGCAATGTAACTAATTTGCAATCCTTTTTAAGTACAGAGCATTTAGTACAATTTTGGGAAAAGAAATAGTTGCATCACTAAGTTCTACTAGATTTTAAGTAGATTTCGACAAAATATAGTGACAAAGTATACTTTCTTTTGTATGGGAAATCTATTAAATTTTGCCCAAATTTCGTGAGTACTATATTTCCCTCAAATGTTAACGCAGTATAAGTGAAATTTTTAAAATAATAAAATACTTTACTTAACAAAAATTTATATGTGCACTCAATAATCTGTTGCTTTTCTTAGGAATTCTTAGGGTTGCTTGGGAGCGATATTCTTCAGAAATCTTCAAGGGAATTAACCAATGCATTGCAGCCTCTAGCACCTGCAAAATGTACTGATTTGTTTTGCGCACAGATACGAGGGTGCGGCACTAACACAATGTCTTCTTAAATTCCCACCGTTAAAATTGAAATGGCAACAAGCTGCGTCATTTAATTTTTGTTTGGCAGCCTTTAATAGCAGACTACCACTCCTTTTGAAAAGAAAACCGATTTTTACGAAACTTACCGCAAACCTTGCACTTTAAAATAGACACATTCTTTAAAAAATGGGCGGGACACGCCCATTAAAATTTAATATAATATTTTACAAGTGTCCATTTCACCGATTTTATAAAAGGCACAATCTTGCGTTAAAAAAAGTGGGCGGGTCACGCCTATTAAATTTTAGTATAATATTTCACGTGCTTGTACTTAACCAATATTTAGGAAGCTTGGCACACACCTTGAACTCTAAAAATACACAATCTTGTTTATAAAAGGGACGTAGCCACGCCCTATGAAATTTGATACTATATTTCACTAAAAAGATAAAAATAAAACTTAAAAAAAATTTAACCTACTTCAAAAATAAGCACTATAAAGCTAAAAATAATATTCATCTAGTTAAATAAAATATTTTTACATATGTGACAGCGCATAGAGAAAGGGACCTAAGGGTAAAAATCAATTTTCACTTTTTTTTTGATGTGGACAACATATGAGCATCGAATGAGACTGATCTTATGCCCCAAAAGTTTTCCCTCCCAGAGATACACGAGTTTTATGAAATTGAAGTCAACCAAAGATACACGTATTTAAATCTTTAAAATGGATCTCCTGAACAAAACCGGTTTTTACCCTTAGGTCCCTTTCTATTTTGCGCATCACATATGTTACCTATAGTGTTGTTTGAAGTTGGTGCGAGTAATACAGACACTAAACACATAGGAACATGACCGGTAAAAAAATTGCAAGAATTTATTTATGTATGTATGTATGTGTTTAGTTACCAACTTCAAACAACACTATAGGTAACATATGTAAAAATATTTTATTTAACTAGATCAATATTATTTTTAGCTTTTTAGTTAAAGTTACTTTTGAAGTCGGTTTAATTTTATTTTTAAGTTTTATTGTATTTGAACTTACAAATGAATTGTAAAATGTTATTGTAAAATGTTTTAATTGTAATTTGAATTTTTTCTATGTACGACTCATCACTGGAACTAGACATTTTGCACAGGTTAGAGTGTTATTATTAAAATGGAACCTAACGATTCTACTTAATTTCTTGAAATTAAAAGGCAGCCACTTAAACTAACCAACCAATGTAATGGATTAAAACCCAATGCTGTGGAGGCTGCTGCAATTGCCAAATTCAAATGACAAAAAATTCGGTTGTTTCAACCCATCTTTTTCTATAAGTAGTTTTAGCTGCAGTTAGTGTTGATCTGTTATTTTCGTTAGTAAATTTGAGTTCAAAAGTCTGGAAATTAACTCTTACAACTTAAAATCTAATTGCAATGATGTGATATAAAAATATAGTCATACTTGAATATAAAAAATATTTTTGTAATTTTTACAAAGAAATGTGAACCCAAGCACATTATAAAAAATTAAAACATATTTCTGATTTCTTTTATAAATTTCCTTTACTCTTAGCCATGAGTAGTTGTTTGTACTCCTTTTTGTAAGTCTAAAACTCACATACTCCTGCTTATGAATAAAATGGCATTATTATTTTTATTAATTTTCTTGTATCCTTCTAAGTTAAAAAACTAGCCAGAAAATCTTGTTAACTTTCTCCCAATTCACTTCATATTTTTCACAACATACTTACATGCATATGTACAGTAAGTTTATGATTTCCTTATGATTTCATAAAATATCTAAATATTAATATATGTAAGTATGTTCATATGTATGTGTGAGTGCGTTGGGGGTAAGGGGAAACAACCATAAACATGTATGATGATGTCAAGCGTGCAGAACAAATCGCTGAGAAAAATACGCAATTTAAATGCATAACACACGAAAGGACATGCCTAATTCCAATAATAGAAAAAAGTAAATCCTTATACATTTTAACATAAATCCCCATATACAATAGATGTACAAACGCACAAAAGTATATGACATATACTACATATGTATGTATGTGTGTATGGATGTGTGTACTTATCGAGCATAAGAAATGGAAAGAAATTTTCATGTACCTTTTAAGTTTTATATGTATGTATGTATTTTTTTCATTTTTCTACGGGAGACATTTTGTAGCAGATTAAGTTCTATTCGCACATGAATGCGTTGAAATATGAGCTAAACTCATACTTTCATTTATGTTGTATATTATTTTACCAGAATACTTAAGATGAGCAATGTTGCCAGTTTTGAAAAAAAGCAAAATAAGCCAAACCTGATTTTATTTTACTACTTCGCTGCTGATTGATAGTTGGTTTTACAGCTGCAGCAAGTATAACTCTCTGATGTTTCTTTTATATCCAATAAATCCTTTCTGTAAAATAATGATCAAATAGAATCGAAGAGCCAAGCTAATGAGAGCTTTAAAATTTGTCAAAATTCAGATCTAGATAAAGATCTTGCGATATTAGCCGCACAATAATATTTTCTTGTGTTCTCTTTATATATTTGAATTCAACTAGCATAGACAAGAACCAAAATTTCTAACGTAACATGTCCTGCACATAACAGAGCACTGTTAGTTATTTAACAGTAGTTGCTTAATGTTTTCCGAAACCTTGGAACTGGAACGAAATCAATTAACACATATTAAAAAAAAATCGCTCTAAAAGAGGGATGTTGGAATTCTCGTATATTATATTTAAGAAAACCCATTTCCTCGATAAGATTTGTGTGTGGTCATTTGCAATCGTACATGTACTACACTATGTGTAAGGTAGTCTTAAGGGTCCTAAATATGACCTAAAAGTGAAAATTGGAAAGCTTTTTTAAATTAATTTTGAAAATTGATATAATCAATGTGAAAAAAATTATTTTATAGTGAAATTTCTTGAGAACATTGGTAGTAATTTTAGTCAAATATGGAATTGCACATGTACTAGATTATATAGGTAGGGTAGTCTTAAGGGTACTTACTTAGTCACTTTTTTTAAAATTAATTTGGGAAATTGAAATAATCGATTTTGAAAAAAAAATATTTTTTTTTTATTATCTTGAGTCAATATTAATATTTTGGGCAAACATTAAATTGTAAGTACACCCAGAAAAAAGATTGGTTGGAAAATGCTTAGGCCAATAAAATATCATTTGCATGAACTATATTTCAGTACACACTATAAATTTTCTATTGATACAAAAAAAAACAATCCATGTTCATTGCCATCATTACATAATTGTAATAAAAATATTATTGTGACAATTCTTAAATTGATTGCATCAACCGAGCGTATGCTTTTGTTATGACTAATGAACTGATTGATTAGCACAACCGAATAAGATATTATGAATTGGATTTTACTACTAACTTTCGGTATTGGCAACTAAACAATTGTCATCCTATATTAACGTTAAAATAAACACTTTCTTTCAGTTGCTGCAACTAACTAGAGGTTGAGCTTACTATCATAGTTGATAGGAGCAAATTCAAAAATTAACGTTTGAGATTTTCAAAGACATTATGATTTGTGAATTCTCAAATGGTTTTTGAAAGTCTGTGCATAAAATAACAGGTTTGTGACTGTTTAAAATGTGTAGTTGAAGAAATGCATACAGATATGCTTCACCACCAGAAAATCAATTTCAATTAAAATAAACTTACGACAATATGTCTAATAATACATTTCTTAAATTTTGTATTTTATTTGACTCTATTGTTTATTTTTGTTTCAGCAAGGAAGACCAATTTTTCTTTCACATGTACCAATTATGATATTGTGTTAGTTATATTAACGATACTTTCGGTGGCAAGAATAATTTTTATTTCAAATTCCATACTGTTAACCAATTTTATCTGTGGTTGCAACTATTGGGTTAATGGTTATAATTAAATATATTGTGGTACCACAAGACAATTGATAGTTGGTGTAACCGCCAAAATTCGTTTGGCAACAAATTCGGTTGTCTCAACGAATCTGTTTTCTCTAGAAATCTTCAATCATTCCAAATTTTTTGTTGCATCTCACAAATCTTTTCCACACAGTACTGGCAACACTGTATCTAACCCATCTTATCGGTGAGGGGAGTTAAAAATACCAAATTCTAAAAAGAATTTTATCATACATTTTGCTGTCATACGTAACAATAATTGGAACATGTTGCAAGCACATAAAGTGTTTTGTCTTTTTTTTTCCTGTACGACTTATGGAAATCACTAAAAATAAAGAAAACATTTTTTCTTAAACGAGTACAGGTAAAAGAGATGCCAGCATGGAGGTCAGTCAGAGGATTGTCATTTTAATTTTCTATATTATAATGTAAACTAGAAACTTTATTTATATGTATATATTATGTAATGAGCTTTATATTATCATATTTAAATTTTATATTTTTATTATTTGTATTCCAAAAGCGTTGGCAATTTTATTTTAAGTTATGTCTACGAAAGCATTCGAAATATTCCACAACTAAATGGGTAGGACAGGAATTTTGATTCCAAAATTATCATTAAATTTTATATATCAATAAGTTTTCTTTTAAAGTTTATTTTTTTAAGATTTAACAACACTTATGCCCTTTGAATATAACAAATAATTTTAATTTAACTTTGCTAAATTTAGCGGCCTGTGCCACGATGTCGATAGAAAGCGTTCGATCGATTACTTATATTGACAACAAAACCAAATTTTCTAACTTCATTAATTTTCAATGAAATTTATTTATTTGACATATTATCAGAAGTGTAAGTACTACAATAATTGAAATTTATTTGCTGGTGGTTTAGCATGTCTATATACGTATAAATTATTTGCTGGGTTTTGTATCAGTTTCAAAGTCTACTAAGCTTATTTTTTCTTTGTGATTTTCAAAAATATTATTGTTTTATGAATTCTCATATAGTATTTGAAAGTCTGTGCATAAAGTAAGAGGTTTGTGACTATTCAGGATAGGTGGTTGAAGTCTACTGATGATTTGGTTCAAGCGCCAATGAAATACGTATATAGACATGCTAAACCACCAGCAAATAAATTTCAATTATTGTAGTATTTATTAATTTTCTTTTTAACATTTGTTAACGCACTAATAATTCAATATGGGGTGTGGCCTTGCTAAAAGGTTCGTGAATTTGTGATAGCTAACTTATATTATAAATGCGAAAAAAAAATTTATTTTAGTTTTTTTTTTATGGGAATTGTTAAAATTTTTAACGCAAAAATAATCCCAAATTATTATTTTACCTATTTAGTAAAATGTTTTTTTTTATATTAAAAATACATTGAAATTTATTATTGAGGGTTTTATCTGGATCCTTTTCGTTAGACCTTTTTTTCATTTCAACTGTCGATATATAAGTTTGCCATTCCACTTTTAATTTCTACAATATTCATATGCGACCATATAAAATTTATAAATTTTGCATCTTTATGTATTTACCCAGGCAGAAATTGTGACTTTGCCTAAAAAATATATACCACCACAACACTGTCAATCCAAAATTACGACTCTTCCAAAATTGTTGTACCACCACAGTACTGTAAACACAAAAATATGACTTAACGTTTACAAATACCGCGTTCTTAATAATGCTGTACCACTATAACACTGTATTTACAAAAATCTGACGTTAGTTTCTCAATACCCCGTTTACAATAATTCTATACCGCTACAACACCGTAAGTACAAAAATGTTACTTAAGTTGAGAAATTTACATTGTGGCGACCTTATAAATTTGTATTTAGAGTATTGTGACAACATTGAAAACAAGAGTAGGAGGACGGTCATTGGGCGTTATCATTTTAATGTTATGAGTACATTAACATTTGTTGTACTGATGTTAGTTGTACTTGCAAACAATCGTAGCAACGTCGTGCTGATTGTCTTTTTGTGCCTGGGTATGTATAAGATAAGCGATGTCCGTCGGTCTCTCTACCCACATCCCAGGTAGATTTATTAGTTGATTGCGGGTGCAGCAATCCCGGAGATCCTAGCCAGGGTAAAATAGATTCTACTGAAGGCGTACCTTTGGCTATTTGCCCAGAAAACTTATGTGTTACTATCCAATATCTGGCAACAGAGCAATGAATGTGCACATATTTATAAAATAATGTAGCTTGCAATGTTGCCTTATAAGTGCAGCGTCATCTGGAACTGCCTGAATTTAAAAGACTATAGATGTGAAGCTTTTTAGGGTGGAACTTAGAGGTCTAACCAGTGGGAGGCTTGGATATACATATTGCATTGTGTCGGCTCGGGCATTCGTTTGGCTTCAACATGAGTAGTTGAACTATCCGGGCAATTGGAAAGGAATTCTCTTCTAGAACCCGCTGTGGCTATGGGCAACCACACTGGCACTGGCGTGATCAATGAAAATCTTACGTGGTTGCTACCAAAAACGCTGGAAGAATAGTCTTTGCTTCCCAGTTTTAAATCACTTCTAGTGACGCGGTTACCCAGACATTATTCTAGGTGCAGTTCCCATACAACAGAAGCTGTTTTGATTGGGATCTTAGCAGCAAGAGTTAAGAAAGCTCTAAGTACCTCTGTAAGGTACTTGTTCATATTTTGGAAGGTTTTTGAGAAATTGTACATAAATCCCTGTATTTATGAATGTATGAGGAATGAGTGCTTAAGTCATATTTTAGTGTTTTGAAGTAGAGCACTTTTAAGCATTCAAGTCGATTTTCAGAAATTTATATCTTTTACAGTTATCCTTTATTTTTTCAAGCCAACATCCTTCTACACACTATTAGTAATACATTTAAGTTGATTTATAATAAAGTATAACCTCACTTAGATTATTATTCCAAATAAAGTTAGAAGTCTTAAAAAGACAAGTTGCAAGTCATAGTGCTTAACTTCTTAAACAACTACTACAAATGAATGGAGATTTTGACCGGAGGTACTTTAGAATATGCAGATTACGGAGTTACCATTTAATTCAAATCAGATTATCTCTATTTAAGCACTTTTTATTTTTTACCACAGATATATAAGACACAGCACAGCCGAATATGGGAAGTTTACTTGTTTATTAAATGACAAAAATATTCACACAGAAAAAAGTTCCAATGTAAGATCAATATGTCAAAAAGTTAATTCAAATTCATTAAATCACATTAAATGAACTATGCTGTTTGAGTTTCTAGGTTGTTTTTGTATTGTTGTTGTTTTTTTGTTTGTAAACAGCCGACAAACTGCTGCTGGCTGGTAGGCGGTGTGCTAGTCTTGCATTCGGAGGATCGCAGGTTCGAATCCTGGAGTCAAGTCAAAGTATTTTGTATTTTTTTTTAACTAAAACTTTTCAAGTTAAAGCATTTTGTTTTTTTTAACTAAAACTAAAACTTTTTAAACAAATTGTATGTTACATGCTAAGACCTAATGTTAAATTATAATTTAATTCAAAATGGTACATATTTAGTGTGTATCTTAAGAATATTTAAAGTTGATGTGGCTGCTAAGTTCCCAGTTCAAATCTTGGTCGGGGAAGCAAATTAATTTACATACAAATTTTTTTTTATGTCTATCTATGTCAACCACACGTAAGTTAAATAATTAATAAAATACAATTATTACATTACATTAAATTCATGTTGATCTAACTTGAAATAACTTTGATTCAACATGATTGTTCATTTTGATTTTAACAGTACTTAAATGTTAAACATGAAATAAAGTTATTTCAAAGGAAATTTTTTTTACAATTTCTTTAAATCATGTTAAATTAACATTAAACACACATGAAGCAAAATCATTGCAAAAAAATATAAAATTAACCCTATTTTTAACGATTCCACATTGTTTTTTTCTGTGTGTTGAGTTCGGTTTTCAGTAAAAATTCCAAAAATTAAAGTTCTCTCTACTCTATTGATTTTCTCCACATTTGTTTAGAATATGTAACGTTATTCTCGCTAAGCATTCCCGGTAAATATTACTTACAAGTTGGTAGAGCAAAAAAAAATAATAATGAAAAATTTAAAAATCTTAGCAACTCACTAAATTATTCTTAATGAATGGACTTATGCCACTTTCAAAATAACGGCTTATAATTTAGAATATTATTTTTATTTTTTTTTTCATATTACTTTCTATTGCATTTTTTTTTGTTACTAGATTTTTTTAAAAATTGATTCATGTCACTATCAAAATAGCGGCTAACATGCTTTCGTATTTTTTTATATTACTTTTCATTGCAATATACATATAAATTTTTTGTTCACTTTTGGCATTATGAAGAAAAATTGTAAAGCCATTTTAATAACAAACTTTTTTCTATTTAAAAAAACCTTCAAATTATGCCAAATCCTTCAAATTTAACACTTTTTAAATTTAAGTAATCTCAAATTTCTTTGCCTTTTTGTAGCATATTTAGCGTGCAGAGCATGACATGTGTGTTTGAGGATTTAAAGGATATTTTTGAATTTGTTTGCTCTTTTTGTATTTTTGTTGGTGGTGTCCTTTTATTTACAAACAATATTTCCAATTGCATTTTAAACATATTTAACATAATGGCTTTTGTTTTCTCTGTTTAAATCTAACGTGTTTTATCAGCAATATGAAACAAAAACCATTTGTCAAAAAAGCCTACAAGCTGCGTATGATAATGTAATGTTTAAGTTTGTATAGAAGTGTTCGGCAGATATGCAAAATAAATATACGAAGGCAGTTTGAAGAGTTTTATATTTAATTGCTAATACAGAAAAAATTAGCTCGTGTTTGCATTTCGCGCACTAAATAATCTTAATTGACTTTTAGTTTTTTCTTTCAGGAAATACTAACCCGATACTTTCTCTCTGGGCATTTAAAAAATAACTTCAAATAACGCCAAATATTTCTGGCACTATTATAAATATTTGAAGTACATTTGTAGCTTGCCGCCGTTTATGCGAACACATTATACTCCATTGTGTGTATGGCTGCTCTAACCAACACGCCCACACTCTATTGATATCATATGTGTGACGGGTATAGTAAACAATCAAACCAACCATTCTCCATAAATAAGTAACATATGAATGCATATAAAGTCTAGTATTTTAAATGAAACACAAAAAACAAAAAAAAATCGTTATACCGAAACGTATTGTATTAAAAGCTTCTCTATGGTTTGGCATACAAAACGTTTGGATAAACAAGGATATATCGTAATACACACATACATATGTACATACGAGTATACGCTTATTTTTTGTTTGTAATATTGCGAGAAGAGAGAAAAATATCCTGCTCCTGGTGAGCATCTCATATAATGGGATTATGTGCGATTAATGCATTGACATGTAACGATTTCCAATTGAATTTATTGCTTTACTGTTTTTACATTGTTTTTTTCTCTTTTGTTTTGTTTTGTTTGTTTAAATTTTTTCTTGTGTGTGTAGGCGATTGTTTGATGTAGTGTGGGTGCATAATCATTAAAAAGAGTGGAGTATGACTTGTTCGAAAATACATATTCATCGCTATTAAAAGCAACAACAGCAAATGAAACAAAAGGGTGTCAGAGTTACACATGTTTTGCATAAAAAACAATGAATAATTTTTTTGTTTTGTTTATGTTGCCGCGCTTCTTGTTGCTGTTGTTGTTGTTGTTGTTATTGCTACTGCTGGCTGTTTTCCTTTCTAATATTTAGCCATTGAAAATGTAATTAAGCTTAACAATATTAACAACAGACATTATAAAAGACGAAAAAAAATCAGCTTTTGTTTAATTTTTAAAAAAATCAAAACACAAACAACATCATAAGAACAACAACAAAATATCTAACAGCGGTAGTATCAACCAAAAGCGACAAACAACAACGCCAAAATAGCCAAAAAAAAGCAACACAAAAAGGACAATAGAACCTCAGCTGTGTGATTAACACATGTAAAGTTTGTGTTTTTCTTTTTTAATGTAAAACAACTCACAAATGGCAGACGACACTTGCTACAGCCAAACGTAAGAAGCAGTGGGCGAACGAACAGTGGGATAGAATAAGCGGGAGGATTGATTTGGATTTGAATAGCAAAAGGATTAGGAGCGTGAAACTCCACTAGAAAATAATTATTTTTTTCAATAGAAGCTATTTAAACTTTGAAAATTATTGGATTGTTCTTAAGCTAGTTTTAGAAGGCATTTTTCATCAAAGCAGCTAATTATTAAAATAGAAGGCTCTCTAACTGAAATTTTGTCGGCTGACGTTGCCACCTGTACCTGGCTTCGGTAAAGTTTAGTACGATAATCGTATCGCTATCCGCTAACATATTTAAACGATATTCGCTGAAGTCGCACCAGGGGGATATATTTTTGGCAACGGGTGCTGGCAATCCCCAGGCCCCAGCTGGTGTAGTGTGGCTTTTTCTCTTGACGTACCTTTAGTACTTTGCCCATAGAACTTATTTGTTACTACTCAATCTCTAGTAACAGAGCAACATCTGTGCACATATTTATAAAAGCAAACAGGTCAGTGTGTCAACCATGTGCAGCATCACCTGGAACTGCCCTGAGTTCAAAAGACAGTACCACGGGTGCCGGTTGCCCGACAGTCGAGCTGCTCTAGGAACTGGATGGGGTGCAGCGGTCGTCATGATCCTTTACTAAAAAGTCGATGTCGACCCACACTACTGGGTTTATTGAATGCTGCTGAGCTGTGTGGAGTATGTACTCGATCGCATCGGCTCAGGCATTCGTCTGGCTCTGATGAGTGGTTGAGCTGTCCTGTTAAATGATGAGTAATCCTTTTGGAGACCTCGCTGTGGGTTTAAGCAATTACACTCGTGGCGAGTGATCACGAAGAATCCTACGTGGTGGCTACAGCCTGCTACCAAAAATGCTGGAAGAATAGTCTTGGCTTCCCAGTGTTAAATAAATGCTAGTAATATTAGCATGATCTTTTCAGTCAGACACTATTTTAGGTACTGCTACCATACAACAGACGTTGCTTTGAGGACGATCTTAGGGGCAAGAGTTTAGATAGCTCAAAGTAAGTACCTCAGCAAGGTACTTGGTCGTAGTTAAAGGATAACTGTGTAAAGAGATTGCAACCTATATGTTCTTGGTAAGTCACATGGTGCTTTCTTAAAGTGTTTGCACTACCGTGAGATAGTAAAACAATGTAAAATCACTAGCTCAACTTCATTCAGACTTCTTCGTTATGATTTCTCCTTGTTTTGAAATTAAATGATGAGTAAAGCACAGTTGCACACTATGATAAAACGAATAAATATATTAATAAATATTATGATTTGCGGTTTGCAAAAAGTTACTGAATCCAGGTACTGATTTCTACAGAAGCAAACTACGAGTATTAAAGTTTTCACACGGCGTGTATAAATTTGGCAGTGAATTTGACATGTCAGATGTAAAAAACAAGTTGTATGAAACCAGCTATACAGGTCTGCTACCATTTGTAATACCTGTGCAACTGCTTTAATGACTGAAATCTCCACAAAACAAGGTTAATATAAAATTTTTCGGCAATGATTTTGCTTCATATATTTTTCATGTTAATTCTGCTTGATTAACAGTAATCTTCAAAGACATTTTTTAATTTTGGAATAACTTTATTTAATGATGATTTAATATTCCAGTACTGTTTGATCAAAATGAAAAATCATATTGAATCAAAGTTATTTCGAGTTGAAACAACGTGAACTTTATACTTATATAATAGAATAACCATGTTGAATAAAAGTTATTTGAAGTTGAGACCACATGAATTTAATGTAGTCATTTAACTTTTTTATTTATTTAACTTAAGCGATTTTGTGTAGCAGCACATGCATCCGGAAAATGTTTGTGTGTTATTTTTAATAAATTCAAAATGAAGGTTTGTGTCTCCGCTATTTAAATTATAAATTATCTGCACATGTGTTGGGATAGAAATAATTAAAATATATATAAATATCCCACTATGATCAATCTTATAAGTTTTGTGTTGTTTATGTTGTAATCAATCCTTGATTCTAAGGTAGTGCATTCGACGTGACTCGTGGCATCTGGACCAATTAAGAGAATACCGCCCCTAGCATGTCCAACTACATAATATGCAAATTTTTACTTTTTAGAAGAACACAAAGACCCTTCCATTGTGAATTTAAAGGCAGCGTGTTACTAAAACTGTTAGATTTAAAATATTTCTATGAGAATTTTAACATTTTGAAACGAAGCATATGGTATAAATTAGGGTTTCAAGTTAAAAAATCTGAAAAATTAATTTTTAATAGTTTGACCATAGTAGGGACGATATCATGGCATGATGTTTTGGGTCCCAGACTGTAAAGTAAAAGCTTAAACGATATCATGTCATGATGTTCTTGGTCCCATTATATAAAGTCTGGACTAGGTGGGAATAGAATCTTGGAAAGTAAACTGCTTTCGCTAGTAATTATTAGCAACATGGCGGTGAATTTCGTGACGGAATAATTGTCAGATCGATGGCTACTCCAGAAAATCATTCCACTAAAAAGAGCAAAATCAGCTCCACACAGGCTTAGATAATTTTGCTATCGATTCTTTCAATAGTTACATTAGATATGAGTTTAATGATTTGACGTGTCTTTCTGGAGCTGTAATATCCAGATTATTGTATAATTGTAGGATTATATCGTCTTTTAATACAAAATATCTTATAAATGTTTTCCGGTATCTTTTTTAAGTAAACTAATTTACATTTACTTTAATATAATGATCTCATTACCATTTCTAGCCCACTGTTTAAACTTAATTTTGAATGCAATATTTGCATTAAACAAAAAGCTTAAGATTCCACAAAAAAAATATATTCTCTTAACACCCTTTTCACTCGAACGTTATTAATATGCTCTCTCATTGACTTTAGCAATTGAGCGTATGAAAATTAAGGGTTTTAGTTTAATTTAAACATTTTTGTTTGTTTTTTTTTTTAAAGTCACAAAAGGGATATACTTTCCCTTGCAACATTGCCTCATGCCAGTTTGAAATTCATCAAAAACAACAAGTATAAAAAAAAACAAATTTAATCAAAACACCAGTGCTGTGCTGCACAAACCAAGGGTGTTGCTGTTGCCCGCTACTGTTTTACTAGTTTACCATCAGTTGCTCTTTGTTTCATTCTGATTAAGTCGTAATTACATATAAAGATATGGCACCAGTGGTGACGCAAACTCATTCTTCATCCTTCGGCTTTTGTTGTGCTTACCCCCATCTTCAATGTCCATAGCGTCGTTGCCTGTTGTTTATGTGTTTATTTAGTGTCTTTCTGGTTGATCGTCGTCACATACTCGTAGTTGTGCTCACATCAAATGATGAATTTCTTTCTCCGATATGATTCATAGACATTTCGATGGTTAAGATACCGCCTGTGTGTACGTTCGCATCACATGTTGGGTGGTTTTACTTCCTCCCCTTTTGCTGCTGATTACTTAGATTTGATATGAACGCAAATACTGGGCTATAATGCTACTGCTGCTGCTGCTGCTACTCATGCAGCTATTAGTGTTGATGACCAAAACATTCCTCAAAATCGAATACGTACGAGTACATACGCGTATATGGGGTTGTGATTGCTTTGCTGTTGTTTTGCACTTACTGTTGCGAGTATTCGGTATTGCATAGTGTTTTTGGTAGGAACGCATGTTGACTAATATGTTTGTATGCTGCTGTGTTGAAAGTATGCAGGGAAATAACTGGTGTGACTGTTAAATGAGCAATTTGGTACAGTGAAAGAAATTCAAAGAAGATTTATATACTTTTAAAATGGAAGTGGAATAAATTAATATAAGCAAAATAATTCCTAACTTCTTTGTTGGTTTCAAGCTTTCTCAGGATTTAATTCAATTCATTCAAGATTTAAATAGTTAATATCATTTATTATAGGGTTTATAAAGTGATCTTAATACACCCTCTGCTCATTAATCAAAAATACCAGAATAAACATTATGTAATTTCTTTATTTTGTTGACTGTAACGTGTATCCTCAAAAACAGCCAATTACTCTATAAATCGCCAACATATTGTCAAATCGAAAATAATGTTACCATATAAGATTTAAAATCACTGTGTTTAGCGAGAAATTGCCCATCTGACAACCCTGCTTATCCGTATCCGTATAGTGTTATGTTTTGTCATTTATACTGACAACTCCATGAGGTATTTTTAAATTTTACAGTGCTGTATTTTAGTTTGTTCGTTGTACATATCGTTGGCTTATAGCACGTTTCCACTATGAGAAAAATAGTTGTTTTACTCAGAACACTCCGAAGGATTTCTATTATGCTTTTGTGTGTTTTGGTTATAAGAATTTTCGAAATTAATTTGATTTGATTATCACTTCCGCAAACGTTATAATTTTTTGCTCATTTACATATAAGAAACATGTAAATACCACTGTTGTGGTTTTTGCAATTTATCAGGCTTTTTTTTTCGAAGTTTCAGCCAACAACACAGTGTTTCACTGACACATTTCGTTATGCTTTGGAGGAATACAACTTATCTGAGGTGTTTTGCTGTTATAAAAAATTTATGGTTTTGAACAAAACAAGTTTTCTGCTCCAAAAGATTATTTCAACTAGGAATAACTTTGATTCAACATGATTATTTTTTTTTTTGACTTAAAGCGCAGGAATGTTAAATAAATCTTCAATAACATTATTTCAAAAGGAAAAATTGTTTTTGAAGATCACTGTAAATCATGTTAGATTAACATGAAACACATATGAAGCAAAATCATTGCCGGAAAATTGTTAACGTATAGTTTAAGTGGAAATTTTTCTGTGTGATATCGTGTTGTTGAATACGTTTAGTTCTTTATTTAATTATGGTGTTATATTTGAAAATTCCTTGATTTTTGATGCCCATTCATAAGTACTTACTACCTAAAGTTTATAAAATACTGGGTTTTCGGAAGGGAACTTGTAATGAGTTTGCTGATCCATACAGACTTAAATATGTGTGCGTTTCTGTGTGAAGTCTAAATAAGAATATGGTTTTATATTTTGGAATCCTAATAATCTTACACACAGAAAAAAATACCAATGTAAAATTACCATGCAAAAAGTTTGATTCAAATTAATTCAAATCATATTAAATTTAAAAGAAATAATATCATGTTTGAGTGTGTTGGTGTTCATTTGCGTTGTTCATAGCTGCAAAACACTTTTGTGCTTAGTTGTGTGATTGGTTTTTCTTTATGTTCCCAGTGAAAAAAAATGGAAGTCATTCTAGTGGAACTACATTTTCATTGCTTCCAAAAAATCGATATTTTTAATTTGCCGAAATTGAGCAAAAAACCATGTAGAAGCTTATTTTAGTCATACAAGACCTTGTAACTCTTCCATAGTGATAGAAAATACTCATCAGGACTTAAAAAAATTAATTTTTTTAAAGAAATTTATGAACTAATTTTAGTCTAAAATTTAAAAGTTATTTGCTTAAATTTACATGAAAACACTGTTTCGGGCTTAAATTCGCATAAAAAGAAACGAATTGTTAAAAAAGGTAAATAGTTACCATTTTTTCTAGATGAAAATATTATTATAAAAATGGAATTTTTGTTAATATCGCTTCCAATTCAGTGACCAGGCATCGAAAAAGAGAACTTCTTGCAATGACAACCCTATGTAAAAATCATTAGATCGGATCGAAATTTTCACTACTTCCAGATCGCAAACTCTACATGACCTTTTTGGAGTCCCTTTTTTTACTGGGTTTATAAACATTCGGAAAACTACTGCTGGCTGGTAAGCAGTGTAGTAGCGTCGCACTCGGGAGACCGGAGGTTCGAATCCTGGAGTCAAGTAAAACTATTTTTTTTATAAAACTTTTCAAATAAATTGTATGTTAAATGATCAATGAAATAATGTTGAATTAAAATTTTATTCATGATGGTACATACTTAATGTGTATCTAAAGTATATTTAAAGCTGGGGTAAGCACGTTGACTACCACGCGATGAGTTCCAAGTTCAAATCTTGGGCGGAGAAGCCAATTTATATACAAACAACAATTTTTCTAATGTCTATGTTAACCACACGTAAGTTAAATAATTACAAAAATATGTTTACTATATTAAAAAAAATTCATGTTGTTCTAACTTGAAATAACTTTGATTCGACATGATTCTTCATATTGATTTTAACAGTACGTAAATGTTAATTCAACGTGAAATAATGGAAAAATTGTCTTTGACAATATGAAAATATATATTTGACAATATGAAAATATATATTTCAAAAGGAAAAATTGTCTTTGACAATATGAAGCAAAATCATTACATAAAAATATTAGATTAAGCTTGCTTAAGTAGATTTTAAGTTGAAATTTTTCTGTGTATTCATATACCTGTTTCGGGCCATTGGCACTTGGGCAATAATTCGTACAGCAGTCTTTGTGTGGGGTCTAAATTAGAATATGTTTTACATATTTGGAACCCTTATCTTTCGTTCCATATGCTTCTTTGTAGAAGAAAGCTGTTAGCCACGAGATTCATTTTAAATGCTTCAATAAGCTTAGAAGAGATGTCATTCGCCAGTAACGAAGCTGTGGTATTTTTATTTGACTTCAACATTTTTGTAAGAGATTAAAAAAGACTTCAACAGTTTTTCTTTCATCTAGGACCAAAGTGTCGTTGACTTATTTTACTGCAATAAACTTGAATTCATGTAATTTTATACACTTTTTTTATCCTGTCAAAGTAATGAAAATCATCTTTCTTAAATGTAATTCAGCAAAACGTTTTCTTTTTGAGATTTTGGGCAAAATCTAGTAGTTTGCCCATACAAAACAAAATATACGAGTACTTCGTCATTAGATTTTTTCAAAATTTACCTTCTGCTTTATATAAAAAAATATTAAGGCTTTATTAAATATTTTTTAAAACAAATTTTCATAAAAAATTTTTCTTATCAAGCCTTTATGAAGCTGAAGCATAATAATTTTTAAAAATAGGAGAACTTAGTGATGCAATTATAGTTTTTTGTTTCAAATTTTGTATATAATCAAGGTCAGCCTGTCAGTACTTGGCTACACTGCAGTTGTTTGGTTGCAGTTCTGGAAAGTTTTTAGCTAGCTTTCGTTTAAGATAAAAAGTCTTGAAAAGAAAACTTTCATAAAAATTTTAATTAAAATCTGCTAAATTGTATGCAGGTGTAAATGCGCTATTAGTTTTTTCAGTAATAGAAAGAAAATTTTTGCAAGTGTACTTGTGTTCATTATTTTATATTATTTTTTTTTCAAGGGTTGTGAATGTGCTACTATTTCTTTTTTTTTCTTCTTAGATTTTAATTTTATTTGATATGTATTTTTTTTACTTTTGCATTACTAATATTACTTAAGATGCCGTGTGTACCCCTATGGATTTGGAAGACGTTATGTGAATTCATGGCAGCACCCATGAGCAAAAGTATAAAAATAAAAATAAGAAGAGATTGCAAGGAAACTTTTTTGTTAATCAATATAATGTAACAACGTACTCGTATCTTTATATTGAAGTGTGAGAGTGTGTGTATGGGAGTTGTAATTCATATCATCAGGGATAACCGACATTTCGTACTATGTACATAATAATCTTCGACGTTGATTTCAAAATGTTTCAATCCGTATACAGGCACAGCAACCAACACTTACATAATTATATCGTAGTTGCTGTAGCTGTTTGTAGGCCATGGCACAGTGACTATATGTCACAGGATTTATGGCAATCATTAATCTTATTTTGCTAAGCTATAAACGCAATATTACTTTGACTACTCTAACTGTTACACGTATACGAGCCGTTTGGCTTGTAAGTGGTCTAAGTCTATATGTAAAAAAAGTATGAGTTTTGCCATTATCACAAAGAAAAAAATATTCCTACAATAAACAACTTTAATTGAAAATAAAACAAAAATCAATTAAAAATATATTTAAGTCAATTAAACGTTTATTTAAAAATTTAATTATCCGCAAAATTTAATTGATTCAATACATTTTTAATTGATTTTTGGTTTTGTTTTTAATTAAAGTTGTTTATTGCAGAAAAAAATATTTCTGTTAAAATTTTAATATTTTGCTTTTAACTTGGAATTTTATTTTATATAATAAATATAGAAAACCAACTTAATGTTTTATGGCCTATAAGAAGCATAGCGCCTCAAGTTGTTTTTATTAATTTTACATCTTTTTTTCTTGTATCTGATACAAAAATATCTTGAAACTAAATGTAAATATAAAAAACATGACTGCTGTATCACTTTTCTTAACCAATAACTTAAGCCGTTTTTGAAATAAGCGGGTCCTCTAACACCACCACCACGAACATTGAATTAAAGCTCTTTGCTAACCCCAAAATCCCTTTCACTGTTTCCGTAAAACGGTTTTGCTTGATTTGCTTCCTGCTTAATGAATCTCAGGTTGATTTTGTGTGATTTTATTAAAATTTCTTTTGTTGCAAAACAACTTTCCCTTCTCTGCCGAAATGTTTAGGGATTTTATTAATTTATTAAGACCTAAAATACAAGCAAAGAATTCGTAAAATACTTTAGCTAAATACAAGTTAGAACAGTTAACAACTACTTGTACAAGTTTTGTTAATATTTTTCCATTAACATTTAATTTTTAGCTGCATAACCAACAAATCCAAGTGTAAGTGCGACAGAAGAATGTATTCTTGTGTTTTAAGGGAAATGGCCTACATTCTCCGGTTATTGGAACGTTATATTAATAATTTTAGTGTAATTTTTGCTTGTTACAATTCTGTTTTTTTCTCTTCCTTATCGCTTGGTGTTGGTGTTTTGTCAAGGAATTAATTTGATTGCTTTTGACGTAAGTCAGTGATTGTGTGTCCTGGTTGCCGACGACTATGATAAATCCTCAAATAAATTAATGAATGTATTTTTGGCATTCCACCACTTTCTCCTGAAATTGTAATTGTTTTTGTTCATTTAATGCCAGCGTTTTGATTTAATGAAAATCCATGTAGATGTAAGTGAACTTAAACTGCATCACTTATGCAATCTTCTCTGAGGGGAGGAAAAAAAAGGAAATTGAAAGAAAACACACCAGCATCATTAATCATTTGAAAGATACAACGAACAGTTGAAGAAGAAAATTAAATTGAATATTTTTGTGACTTTTTGCAATTGCTTGTAAAATGTTTTAATTAAAGATAAGCAAATGGAGAGAAAGAATTCTTAGTTTTCGTTTTCTTTTAGTTATATCTAAAAGGTGTTTCTTTTAGTTTTGCGAGAGCAGCAAGTTGTAATTTTTGTAATTGTGGTTGATTTTTTTTTACAAATAAAACTTGATTGATGTTTTTCTATTTGCAGTTTTTAAGTGCTTTTTTTATGTATATACTGGGCACTATAATATGGTTGCAGTGACCATGTCCGCATTATGTTTTTTCATATATTGAGTTCTAAATTTAAGTAATTTATTTTGTTACAGTAACAGTTTGTTGTTTGACTGAAATGTACACTATTAATGAACATCAGCATGGTCATAGAACCAGTGGGCAAATACAGTAATACTCAAAAAAAAATTATGTTCAGTGCAGCGACATCTTTTTTAATAGTTATGGCAGGATATCAATAGCGAATTGAAGGCATTATTTGTGTGTAGAACAATGTTTACACAGAAAAAAATAGACAGAAATTATTGTCAATAAAACCATGTTATTGAATAAAATTTTGAATTTCAATAATATTTGTCATTAACTTGAATATTGTATTTATCAATTCTGCGCATTTTAAAATATCATTTCATTCAGAGCTGCTCAGAGAGAGAGAGAAGCGAGAAAAATGGCTAAGCGTATGTGTATTAATTGGTATAAAAAGCCGATTGATGTTCGGCACTCTGGCGCTTCTCTGGGCAGCCTGGATTTAATTTAATTTGTTTGTGTTGATGTTTATCTTGCTTGCTGTTTGATACAACGCGCTCACGTGCTATTTTTGTTTTTTATTTTGATTGCTCGTGTTGTATACGTGTGAATTCTGACAAGAAGCCTAAAAATGTCGTGGCTTGTTTTTGTTTTTACTCAACAAAGTAATTATTACAAAATTATATCAATGCAATGCGCACAAGTAGAAGATACATAAGAAATAATATTTTGCGTGTATTCATTATTTGCGTACCCAATGGCGATTTGCTCTTTAGCTGAGTGGGAAGTACGTTAAGGCAGGGACACAATGAATCCTTCATACGTTAAACTTCGCCTTTTTCAACCGACATTAACGCAGAGACGGAGAAGTTCGGCACAATGAGTACTTTATTGACAGAAACATTTGTAGGTTGATTCTCCATTTTATTTATTAAATTCAACTTTTTTATTAATTTTGATTATTTCTTTTGTTTAATATTATTTTTGCTGCCACAAAACACAAAAACATACGAAAAAACCAGCATACCAAAAAAACCAACCAACATCTGTCAAACCAATCAACGTACGCAAAAAATTTAAAAGTTGAAAAATTTTTGTACTTTGCGTTGACGGACACGTACTGAATATAACAGACCTCATAAGACACCATGTATTTCAACTTAGCTGATAGTTAAAAAAGTCGAAGTTTAACATATGACGGATTCATTGTGCCCCAGCCCTTAGTCTATTAGTCAAGAGATTGTCGGTTCGACTCATCCCAAACACATTTAGTTTTAATAGCAGTCAGGAAAAAACAAGCAAAAAGGGATTTAAAAACTTGACATTTTTCATCCACAAACACACACACACATACAAACAGACACACACATACACATACACACAGACACACACACACGCACACACACACACACACAATAACTATTATCACTGAAAATAAAATTTCAATCAACAAATCTTTTCTTTGAATCATTAAATATCTTTATTGACTTTATTTTCAATAATCATACATTTAATTTTATTTATCAATAATGCAAAAATCGTCATCACAGAAAATTCATAATACTTTTTTATTGAATAAACGATTTTCGTATTTAAATATCAAAGTAATTTTTATCAGTGTAAAAACAAATTTCTAAAACTCGACTTGAAAGCATAAAAAGGCTCTTATACACGCAGAAAAATACCGATGTAAACTCTCCATACAAAAAGTTTTAATTCAAATCATACTAAATTTACAAGAAATAATGGACCACATTGTAGTGGGTTCTGGATTAAACAAAAAAATATTGAAATGTTCATAGCTACAATACACTGTTGTGTTTAGTTGTGCGACTTGGTTTTGAATTTTTGTTGTTTGTCATGAAGTTCGTAAATAGCCGAAAAACTGCTGCTGGCTAGTAGAATACTTGCAGGTACAAGTCCTTGAAACAACTCAAAGTAGCTTCGCAGTTTTGTATTCTTTAAACTATCACTTTTCAACTAAATTTCATGTTAAATTTTGAAATAAATAATGTTGAATTAAAATTTTATTCATGGTTATAATACGTCACTAAATTTTTCTGAAGCATTAGACAATATACATACGTAAGTAAAATAATAAATGACTACAATTAATGAAATTCATGTTGTTTTAACTTAAAATTACTTTGATTTAATATGGATATTCCTGTTATTTCAGTACCGAATTAACGTTGTTTGAAGTTGAATTAATTTTGATTCAACATGATTCCTCATTTTGATTCAACAGTACGGGAATGTTAAATAAATCAATAAATCAATCAATAAAGTTATTTTATAAGGAAAAATTTTCTTTGAAAATTATTCTAAATCATGTTAGATTAACATGAAACACATATGAAGAATAATCATTGCCGAAAAATGTTAAATTAACCTTGTTTACTTAGATTTTAAGTTGAAATTTTTCTGTTTATAGGAAAGTATTACTCAAGTATTTTTTGCTTACTGCCACAGATTTCATTGATAGAACCTCTTGGTGGAAAACGACGGAAACATATTTTTTTTTCTATTAAAGCTTTAAAATATATGGAATTGCAAAAAATATTTTCCTTTTCCGAAAATATAATTTCAGCTCTTAAGTTATTAAATTTCTCCAGTTAGAGTTCTTCTATAATTTTTAAAACAATTTTCTATTTAAACTCTACATCAAACAAATAACTGAAACCCTTACAAAAATTAAGAATATCACCCTTCAAAAGCAAATTACTTATTTTTAAAAGCTCTTTAATAACACAATTATAATTCGTAAATTCCTTTAAAACTAAATCGAACTTGCATGTGATCATAATTAACCTTTAGGAAAACAATTTAACCATTTCCTTTAAATATTTTATTACAACCTTATGGGAGAGTGCCATGGGATAATGACTGCTGCATTGGAAATGATTTGATAAGTTTATGTCAAAAGTTAATTGGGTGCACTTCAATGACTGTCATAATATTTTCATAACTTTAACAACAATTGCCTTCAACAGTAGTGCAGCAAATAAAGAACATTAGAATTTAATAAAAAATAAAAATAAAATAATAAAACAAAACTGTAGTTACATAACATGAACTGAATGTCAGGAAATAAGTCAGGCAAAAACACTGCAGGTATTCACAAAATTCTCAGAATACTGCTGTGAAGTTCATATGTATTCTGCCAAAGTCTTTCAGTTCGTTCACCAATAAAGCAAGAGAAGGAAAGAGGCCCAATTACACGCTGAATAACTGAAGCATTTTTAAATATTATTTGTTAGCAAAAAATTAAAATAATTGCACAACTAAAATTTGCTCACGCGTTTAAGTGTGTGGCAGCAACAATACACGCGGCATTAATTGCGAATTGGCAGTGTAAGGGAAATAGTTTGAAGTATAAAACAAAACAAGGATCCCCTACAGATTTTGGTTTTTGAGTTTCATGATATGCCCTATATTTAGTTACGAGGGCAACTTTAACGTCAGTATCCTCGTATATGTTCTCCTTTTGTAAATGTGATTTGATTTTTTTACACATGAATGTATGTACATACGAGTATATAAATATATTATATAATGATAATAAAATTCGTAAATAGTATTATAAAATTCATATATATCGCATTTGTTCCTCTAAAGGTGGTCCACACAAAATTTTAAAGTTCTTTACTTTTTGCGAGAAACCATTATACAGTATATATATTTAAATACAGCAAAAATCTTACACAATTTTCTCTATTTTCCGCCAAAGAGTTGTCTTTTTTTTTTTCTTTAAACATTTTATATTTAAATTTTGATTGTTCTTAGTCCTTAGCAATAAGACTTGCATACCCAGCTAAAAAAATATGTATGGAGCATATATGATATCCCATATATGGTTCGGATCCGAAAAATGAGGGTATATGGGCATATATGATTATCAGGGAAACCAAAAATATGCTCAAAAAAAAAGTGTTTTATGCGCATTCAATATGCACTAAAAACTTCGAAATATGCACTAAAAACTCAAAAAATATGCTCTTAAAAATAACATAAATTGGATTATTAGGAAATGAAAATCTAATTTTAATTCAGCAATTCAATAAAATTTGCATATGAAAGAAGACAAAAATAAAATAAACATAAGAAGGAAACAATAATAAAATTAATTAACAACAAAAATTAAACTTTTACCTCTAAAGCGATCACAATATCAGATTTAAAACTTTGGAACTGTATTTTAAATGATAACTGCCAGTTCATAGACGTAAAAATTCTTGGCTGTCTATTTATGTTGGAAACAATATAAATAGGCAATTTTTTTTTCAATATAAATAGGCAGACGAGAATCTTTGCATGGTTTCTATGAACTGGCAGTAAGACAAGTTTTTTATTTATAACTGTTATTGCAATAAATAAAAACTATTCATTTAGCTTTTTAAATAAAAATCGCCGCCTGTAACATCTAAGTAAACTTTTATACATTGAAAGTGTTCTTTTTCTACCTCAAGTGATGTAATTGGGGGCAGAGTCCTTCACAATTACCAAACCAAGCTTTTATTGAAATTAACGTTCAGTGAGGATGTTAAAACACATGTTACACCTTTTTAAGTTGAAATTTTGAAAATACAAATCAATACTATTTGTTTCAGCATTAAAATTTAGCAGAAAAAAGTTGGACATGTACGATTTAATTTTATTTATTTTCTTGTTTCGTTTCTCTTTCACAAGATGTTAGAACACATACTAATAATAAGTATATTCTAAATTTCAACTTTAACACGTGTAGCATGTGTTTTAACATTAGAATTCACAAGAAAACGTGTGAAATCTATTCGGAAGCCAGAACATACACAATGGCCTTTTTGAAAGTGTAACTTCATAAGGGTAGCAAAATATTGCTTCCCCATACTACTGTTTTTTTCACTACAAAATGAAATTTTTACGAAAAAAAATCAAAAATTTTTAAATTTTAAATTTTAAATATTAAAATGATATTTTTTTTAAAGTACCAAAATATGCCCTAAAAACACCAAATATTCTATAAAAATTCGAAAAATGCTCAAAATATGCGTGTTAGACTGAAGTATGCAAAAACATGCTTAAAAGGGTAAAATATGCAAAAATATGCACTAACAAATCGATGCCAGAATTCATAAAAAGTTCTGAAACGGATAAATATCTTAATTCCGCATTGATATATCAGACAAGAAAAAACATGCAATTGCATATTTGTGGTTTCCCTGATGATTATATATATTCATACATTTTCATACATGTATGTGTAAATTCCCTGCACAGTAAGCAAAGTTCATATTCATATACTCTTGATTCACAAAAGCGCACTGCTGTGCAATAAATTAAATTACTAAAATTAAATTTTTTTAGACTTGAGAGGGAGGTTTTATTTAATGAAACATTTGATTGGACAAATAATTCAAAACGAACTAAAAGTCATTTCACCCATCAACAGGTGAATCAATTATTTAAAAAACACATAAATCGTATTCGTACATAACATTTAGCTTAAGAAATCAGATTAAAAACTAATACAATTAATTACAAAAAAATAATCCGTCTAACAATAGTTTTCAATACAGTAATATGAACTTTGTTTCTTATCTAGAGAATTTTGTTATTTTCTACAAAATTAATGACTGGATTATCCTTTTGATTATTTGATATATTAAATTGGGTCGCTATGTATAAAATCATACAAGAATGGTTTTTTTGTAACAAAAAGTTTTTTTTTTACACGTTGAGGGTACGCATATAAACTTTGCATACCGTATGTATTTTCTAATGGATTTCCAATTCAGCAGTGATAAAATTCCAAGCTTTTTTGATTACAAAAACGATCTTATGTGAGATATCATGTATGTATACATTCCCAGTAAAAAAAGAGACTCCAAAAAAGTAGAGTTTACAATGCGGAAGTAGTGCAAATTTCGATCCGATCTGATGATTTTTACATAGAGTTGTTATTGCAAGAAGTTCTCATTTTCGATGCCTGGTCACTGAATTGGAAGCGATATTAAGAAAAATTCCCTTTTTTGTGTTCTATGATAATATTTTCATCTATGAAAAAGGGTAAATAGTTGCCTTTTTTAACAATTCGTTTCTTTTTATACGAATTTAAGCCCGAAACAGTGTTTTCATGTAAATTTAAGCAAATAACTTTTAAATTTTAGACTAAAAATAATTCATAAATTTCTTTAAAAAAATTTTTTTTAAATTCTGGTGAGTATTTTCTAACACTATGGAGGAGTTACAAGGTTTTGTGTGACTAAAATAAGCTTCTACATGTTTTTTTTGCTCACTCTCGGCAAATTAAAAGTATAGATTTTTTGAAAGCAATGAAAATGTACTTCCGCTGGAATGACTTCCATTTTTTTTCACTGGGATTCTTATATGGCTCCATATATAAAATCTTATATTTATACATATATGGATCCACATATGAAGACCTTCATAATTAAATTTTCATAAATGAGCTCATATGTTATAATACATTTCATATATTAGTCCATATAATAGTTCATATATAATAGTTCTGCCATGTATAATCCCATATATTTCCATACATAAAATCATACATATTCATATATAGTTATATACATTCATATATTAAAAATATATGGACCATATATAATTTTTTTAGCTGGGTAGTGTAAATTAGGACTTACTATAATTTAATTTGCATTTTTCCTCTCTGCTGCAGCTAGCAGAGGAGTCTTGTTACTTTTTTCACTTGTAGGTACTACCCTCGTATTTATCGTAATGAACGTATGTGATTTCGTTGCTAATCACGAACCCTACGAAACTATTTCGCAACTGTAACCGCATTGCATTGACCAATACCGGCAGCTGCCAGAATTCTCATGTTTAAAAAATTATATGACTCAAGCGAGAAAAAATAGAGTTCAATTTGTTAAGATAATTGCAAAACTGAATGCATTTAAGAAAATTGGAGCTTAATTTTACACAATTGTTATGTATGAATGCCTGCGTTGATTGTTTGTAATTATTGTAATAAAACAGTTGTAGGTGTAATGGGTAAAATAAAACAATTTTGTATTTTTTATCTACTAAAATTTAGAAAAAATATTTGCAAGCTTTGTTGTGGCTTAATTTGAGAGTTTCTAGGAATATTGAACATATTAGGGCATATAAATATTACTAGAATCAAGTGCAAATCTTAAGGTAGAGGTAGAGAGGGCGCTTATTCGTTTAACAACCTGCTTCCGTATTAAAAGATTTTTGTATGGAATGCCCCACTTGTTAGGTTGCTGACAATAAGCCTCGTTTTAAGCATGCTAGTACCTAAGTATTTTTTCTTTGTATACAAACAGTGCACCAATGGTAAAAGGGAAGCCAATTTTTTCCTTATGATATCCGTCCGTTTGCCAACATGTCTGTCTGTCTGACTCAGGATGTTTTTTTCAAAACCGTAAAAGCTACGGATTTGAAATTTTCGCAGAATATATAAAACTTTGGCCGCCTTAACAAAAAATATTTGACAGTTACAAATAAAAGAATTTTCTAAGCGAGCAACGATACATATTCAAATCAGAGTTGTTAAGTTTAAGAATTGTAATGATTATATAATTGCCTTCAAAATAATTGCTAATAAATAATCAAAAAACATGTGTATTCTATTTTTGACATTTCGTAGTCGGTAGTTTGCTGTGGTGGATGTGTTTAATGCTCAACGCTCAAAATTTGGCGTTTTGAGTCTTGAAAAGGCACTAAAAATAGTGAAAATCGATGGTAGTCTTATCTCACTGTCTCTCTCTCTCTTCTTTTAATCCACCATGTAAAGTTAATCTCATTCCAATCAGTTCACTGGTTTTTTTTTAACTTTATGAGACCAAAAAATCCTTTTACAATTTGTTAATAAGTGAAGATTGTAAATTATTCATTTAATTTAATTTTATTTAGCGTACCATTTTGATTTGGCATATAATACAGAAGTCCTTGGCTGCATGTCCGATTAAATGTATGTGAAAAATTATTATGTATAAGCTAAGGTTTGGCAAAGAAATGTTTGATGTCACCGCCTCATAATACAACAACAAAAACTGCAAAAGATTAAATAAATTTTAAGTCGCCAACATTACAAGTTTAATCTGAGCAATTCAAACGGCCACAAAGTAGCAGCAGCACCAGCAGCACCAGCAGCACTTTTGAACTGAAACAGTTCATGTATTAACAGTAACATTGTTCTCATTCTTGAAACTACTTGTTCTGCAAAAAAAAATAAAAATATAACGTAAGTCTAAAAACAAAAAGCTATAACAAGAAAAAAGTTTACTTCATAAGTTTAAGTTAAAGTTTTTAACGAAAAAAACCAGATTCACTTTGCAGAAAAAATTAAAACACAGCAACAACATAATCCGTACCTTATTTTGTTGTGCCTGCAATTTATTTATACTGGAGTATGAATGAGTATTTATGGTGTTGTATGTAGCGAATTTTTTACCGGTGTTTCATCTACTACTGACCAGCTCATCAGTCTTGTTCGATCAATTGCTTATGAGTACGTAATAGTCGTAGAGGACAATGAAGGATTTACGGAAGGAATTCTGGTTTTTATGTCATTTTTCATTGTTGTTTCAGTGTATTCGTATTTAGATACATAAATCTGACGACTTTTTCTTGTTTTTGCTTTCATTTAAGTAGTTTTCTACAATTATTTCATGTCTGCTTAACAACTTTGTCCTTTATACTTAAATACAGGCTTACCCGGCCATAATGATAATTATCATTTATATCATTATCTTTATATCCAACAATCAGTTTGTTCGTTTATAGTCACTATCATTGCCGTTGCGGTCGTCATCGTTGGGATTATGTTTTATTTATGTTTCGGTTAGAATTTAACTTCAATAAATGTCCAGCAAATATGTGGAGCATGTGTTTTGCTGTTGCAATTTTTGTCGTAAATTTCTCATCATACACATTTAAGTTGAAGTGATCGTTGAAAGTTTTTTTTTCTCTGCCGCTACTGTTCTTTAATTTTTATTTGGTTTTTTTTTTGGTCATTGTAAAAGATCAAACAAAATCGTTGCATTTGATGACTTGCCAAATAATTTTTGAAGAGAATTTTTTTGCTTTGCTTGTATATAGTATTTAATTTTGCTAAATCTTAACTAAGTATTTCCGTTGATAAGCTCTCAAAGATTTTTGCTGCAAAATATGGAAGAGTTTTATTTATTTTTTGTAATGCGATTGTTAGGAGCAGGGATTAATGTGTGTGATTTAGTTATGGAGCAAATCGTTAATTTTTATATGACAAGTTCACCTGCCCTTTGTTATTTGAAAATTCAACTTCAACTCAGCAGGGAATTTTATTTCTAACATACATAATTCACTTCAAGATAAGATTTAATTAAGATTATTAGCAAACGGCACAGAAAATATATAGCTGCAATAAACAACTTTAATTGAAAATAAAAATCAAAAATTAATTAAAATTATATTTAAGTCAATTAAACTTTGCAATTAAAAAGTTTAATTTACTGTCATTCACCCGTTTTGCGTATGTATGTGTGTCTCGTCGAATAGTTGTCTGCGAGAATTTCGTACTAGCTTAAAGGAAATGTGTACAAGGTTTGTTTAATCTAGGAAAAAATTCTCGCAGACGAATATTCGACGCAACATACGCAATAGTGTCCTGCACAACACCATTTATAAGATATTTCAAGACATGAGAGATTTTTCAAATGCTTGACTACAGCGAAATATTCCAAAACAAACGCTAAACAACACTGTTGGCAAGACAAACAAAAAATGTATTGCCAACAGTGTTGGTAATCATTTGTTTTATAATATATCACTGTAGTAAAGCATTTGTAAAATCTCCCAGGTCTTTAAATGTCTTATAAATGTTCTTGTGCAGGACTTTAATACGCAATACGGGTGATTATTTGATGTGCGTTTCTTAGACATGTACAAATGTCATGATTTGTTACTTTTGTGTCACTCATAAGTCATGCATTAATCACACGTTAGTCACGTGTGAGTCACGCAATAGTCACGTGTGATGCACGCATTATTCAAGTGTGAATCATGGATTAGTCAGGTCTGGGGCACGAATTAGTCACGTGTGAGTCACGCGTGATAGTGGTTGCATATGTATAAAATAATGATTTTAAAAAATAACGTGTATGATTTCGTTTAACCTTCTTAGGGCCATTATTATGACTTAACGCTTAAGTTTCGGATAGTTATTCCTAACTTTAGAAAAAAACTGAACTATAAAGGGACGCGTAAAATTTTATATTATTACAACTGTCTGACAAAATAAATATTGAAATGTTTGGCTGGTGGTAACATTTCAGTGGATTTTCTTTGTTAAAAATGATTAGTGGCAACTTGCATTTGTTTATTTGCCAAATTAAATACATAATAAAAGTATTTTTGAAACATTTGTAAATTTTTTGTAAATTTTTAATTGAACTTTTAGTGATTTTTAATCAGAAATAATTTTTAGTCAGGCTTAAGTTCAGTAATTTCAATTCTTATTGAATGAAATATTTTTATTAATTAATGTGAGTATCTAAAGAAGAGAAGAAGAATTAAACTTAGACTTTAAGCTGGGGGAAATACCGATACTTTTCTGTGCAGCCACGCACTTCATCAGCTCCCTAGTCTATCTACTTGGGTAGAGATTCTTATTAAATTTTCAATGAAACGGAATATGAGAAACGATTGTTGTGTATACAATTGATTTACCTTTGGTAAACACATTTATAAGTATCACTATTAATTTTCTGTTTTTCCATTTTTTCATTTTTCTATTTAGGTTAGCACGAAATTATATTACTCTACCTAAGTATGTTTAGTCATTCTTGCTTATCTCTTACGATCATCACATTAATTATTTTTACTTATTCGATGTACCATCGGTACATGCATGTAAGTATTATTGTATTGGCTTTATGTTACTTGTTGTTGCATTCTACAGTTTTACTTGGATTTCCAGCATTCTGAAACTGTGATGGCCAAGTGAACAGTGATTGCCAAGTGAACATATTTTTTTCACGTGCCCATGATTAATTAAGTGAAACATTTGTAAATTTTTAATTGAACTTTAGTGATTTTTAATCAGAAATAATTAATAAAATAAATAATAATAAAAGTATTTTTGTCAATTCTTTTGATTTCTGATGTCTAAACATCTATATGCTAGAGGGAAAAAAATCTTTTTCACAATAAAATTACAAATTTTGAGTAAGATCGTAAAGCGTTATCAAATCGGTGTTAGCTATGTATGAGTGTATTAGTGTAATCATACGAACAAGAAGTACAGATAAACTTAACAGTTTTTTAAAAATACACTCAATTAAATTTTAAAGCATACTTTCAGGAGCAATATTAAATTTAATAGAAATTGTTGGTGAAGTGTAATAGTGTAATAGTGTTGCCAATGGGGATAATTTTCTTAAAAAGTTGAAAAATATAAAACAAATAAAATATATATAAACTTTTAAATAAAAGAGCGTTTAAATGTCAAATATTTGTTTAAAAGACAAAAGGCAGCCTTTATAAAGAATATACAATATTATATTATATCATATCTTCATTACGTACTGTTGCCTTACACTGAAGCTGGTGCACGACAATTGGCTAACAATCTCCATCTCATGCCAATTATTATGGGTGGAAATTTAAATAAAAACCCCCACAACTAATAATTCCACTACTATAGATGCAGTTTTTCCATAGATTTTTAAATATAGTAGATTAAAAAATTTATATATCTTATTTTAGTTACCATAAGCCAATATTAAAAAAAAAAATCATTACTAGATGTTTACACATCTCCCCTATGATCAGGCTTACATTGCTTTTATTTTTATTCTTACGTGTTTTGTATTGTATTGTTTTTGTTTTATGCCATATTTTGACCAAATAAATTTGGCTTTGTTTTATAAAGTAGAAAGTGTGGCAAGTGGCAAAAATGTGGCAAGTTCAAATGACTATCGATACGATAAAAATTACACGTAGGATGAACTTGTCCTTAACTTAACGCTCATTTTTTGTAAAAATGAAGTTGTAATAATGAAAAAGTGTTTATCCATCCAATAAAATCCTAACTATAGTTAACGATTAGTTATAATAATGGCCTTTAGCCTTGATAAAAAATCTATTTTTGGATAATTCGCATCCGAAAGCATTCAATGGAAGACAATTCATTAGAAGCGTGGGTCAAAAAAAATAATTATGACTTTTTCCTTGTTTTGTTGCTTAAGCAAGGTTTGTAAGCATTTTGTTCCTGCTTGGGTATTTCTTGAATAAAAAAATTATGTTTATAAATTAATTAAGAATTACTTTATATGGGCGTAACCCGTCTCCCCCATCCTATACCACCAATATTATGATGGGAACATACAATTTGTTTTAAGAGTTATTTTCATTAAATTTATAATAGGAAAAATATTAGCCCTTATTATGAGCAACTTTTTATACTCGCTATATTATAACTACTGCCAGTTATTTGAGAATAATGTTTAAATTTATCTTAAGATTTTTCAATTCGAATGACCATCAATGATCTTAAACTTTTTGAAGTTGTTCGCAGTCGGGTTTTTTACTTTTAAAATTTTCTTTTTTTAATTTTTTACTTATTAAGTGTTACATCTATATTGACTAACTTCCGTGAAATACTTCCTTCTATCACAATTTTATCTCTGCGTGACAATAAACTATTAAGTCATTAGGAACCATGTTTCAATTATTGAAATATGAAATAAAAGTTAAAATTCCCCACCAGTTTACAGAAATTAACAGTGCTTAAAACTCCTCAAGGATCTCCATCCTTAACTCAAATAAAAAACTCTTCCAAAATGTGGTCCTTTCCATATCTAGCACACACACACACACACACAACAATTTCAATCATTTGAAAGTGTTAAATTACACTGCGCATATTAAATTCTGCATTTATAATTTTCTTTTCGCCCTTTTAGTCCAGGCCTTTCAGTGATTCTTGGTAATGTAATTATTCAAGAAAATTATTTTTTAATATGTTTATGATGCTTTTGTGGACTTTTGTTTTTTAAAAATTTATGACATTGTGTGTGTAATTATATAATATTCATATGGATATGATTTAATTACTGTAATGGGATTTACTTGCTACTGCCACACACTACACTACAATTGTATGAGAGTAGTATGATGGCTAAATGTTAGTCGTTGTTGCAATTCAATCTTGTCCATTATTTCGTAGTCGTAATGTGTCATAAAATATTTAATATGATTCATGTACTAAGAGTTCGAAAGGGAGAGCAGAAAAAAGGGTGCAACTATTAAGAAAATGTGCTGTAACTGTAGCAAAAATGTTTTTTTTTGGTTATACGTAAAATATTTTGGCATAATTTTCTCTGGTAAAGTGGGTGATGCAGTACAGTAACTTGAAAGTATGTTAGTTAGTTCGCCTCATACGTTTTGAAAAAGGAATTGGGGAAGGAGCGAGTATCTTGAATATATTTAATTCGATTATATAATAAAAAATATTTTGTGCATACCTTTAGGGGCGAAGATATAAATATTTCCTGCCTGATGCATTAAACACTTTGACTACAGCAGCCTACACGACTTCAAAGGCAGCTAGCTCCAATTGTTGCCGTTTAGCCAGGTACTAAATTATTAAGAAAGCGCCTGCGAGATCATATTTGATGGTATTGAAAAAACTAAATGTAGACAAATATGTATATAAGGAAATAAATAGGTAAATAAAACAAGCTTCAGTTTTGAACCGTTAGTTATCCTAAAAGATCATTTGAAATGAAAAATCATAAAAGAAACCTAAAGATGATTTTAAAATATTAAATTTAAAATTATTTATATTTGCAAAATGGTATCTGTTGGCCGCCATATTGAGTTTTGACTACTGTCTTTAGTGACACTTCCAGTTTCAAAACAAATCGATTAATGTAAAAATCATTAAATCGGTTCACGTGTTTTATTTATATAGTGCTGCAAGCATACATACATGCATACTATTGATGTAACGAGTGTCACATTTTGATATTCGCGAATACGAATACGAATATTTGAAACGACATTTGCGAATACGTATATTATATGTAAAATTTATAAAGATACAAGTGAGTTTATGTTTGCACCTGCAAAATGAAATATGAAAAAATTGTTAGGAAAAAGAAACTTCATACTCCTGCTGGCGTACTATAAAGTAATAAAAACTGCCCAAATGATCGTCATTGAATAGCATTTCAAAGTGACGGAAAGCACAAATTTCCATAAAAAATTTAATGAAAATTTATTTTTAGCCCTTTATTTAAATTTCGGTTATTGCTTATGAATTTATTTGTTTAATTTTTTTGGAATAATATTTGCATTCGTATTCGCATGAATCTGGCGAGTAAGAATGCGACCTCGAATGTCTAAAAATGGTCGAATATTCGGCAATTCGAATAAAGTTACGATATTCGTTAAAGTGTTAAACACAATACTCTTCTTTGCGTCCCGTAGTCGAGTAAGAATATATAAATAGATAAAAAGATAAATAGATAAATAGATAAATAGGTAAATAGATAAATAGATAAATAGATAAATAGATAAATAGATGAATAGATAAATAAATATTTAGATAAATATATAAATAGACAAATAAATAAATAAATAAATAAATAAATAGATAAATAGATAAATAGATAAATAGATAAAAAAATAAATAGATAAATAGATAAATAGATAAATAGATAAATAGATAAATAGATAAATAGATAAATAGATAAATAGATAAATAGATAAATAGATAAATAGGTAAATAGATAAATAGATAAATAGACAAGTAGATAAGTAGATAAATAGATAAATAGGTAAATCGATAAATAGATAAGAACATGAAAAGATAAACGATAAAAAGATAAATGTATCAATATATAAATGGATAAACTTATAAATAAATAAAAAGATAAGTACATAAATATATTAATAGACTAATAGATCAATATATCATTAGATAAATAGACAATATATAGGCGAAAAAAATGCAGTCTTTTGAGTAACATAAAAAAGTTTGTTTATCATCTTTTCCCCTTTGTAACTTTTATAAATTTCCCAGCAATCCTACTTTGAGATGTTGCAGTTAGTTTTTCTGTAAAAGTTTCCTTAACCAAGTTTTATAATAAATGCATTTATAAACACAATTATTTGCTATCCTCTTTTGAATATAGACAAAATTCAATGTAAAAAAAATTTATATCAACCAATAACAGAGAAGTACAATCAAACAATTTTAAATTCGTACAACATCAACAATCACCCACCATATTTAGTTAAAAGTCAAGATGTCGCTCTTCGTCTTTTAATCCAACATCTTAGTGAAATCTATGCACAATTAATTATAAAAATATTTTAAAAATTCCCTTAAATATGTGCAATATTTGATAAGACTTTAAGCAATGTGTCTCATTTGAAGCCATAAAAGGTAAAAAAATAGAACAATAACACATTAAGATTGACAACAATTATAGCCAGACATATGAAGACATTTAACACTCAATCGTGACATTAAGTTAAATTTATAAAAACCAAAAGAAAAAAGCAAAACTCTTGAAACATTTCAAAAGCAAACATTTTAAAGAAACTCTTTCGAATCAAAGTCAATCAAAATGTAAAATATGGCGCCACAAATAAAACAACTGAACGCAACAGCAATTAGACAACAAGGCACGTACTACAACTACTTACTGCTGCAACTTGCTATTTTACTATTTCACTACTTTACTTTACTGCCTGCCACCTCAAGATAAGAGGAAAAAAAAACAAACCAAAATTGGTTTTAAAAAATTTAGTTCAACAGTAAACGACAATCACTTTATTAAGCTGAAAAACTTCAAAAAAGACAACAACACTTTCATACTCTTTAAATGACAAACATAAATTGCAGTTTAATTGGAAATATTTAATGCTATTTGTTGATACGATTATGTATGATATTTTGAAATGACAACATCATAATTGCATTCAACTCTATCTCGATTAGATACTTACTTCTCTATTTGTAAAACAAATCAAGAAAACTTTGAATGAATTACAAATTATCAACTAAATATTGACAAGGTTTAATTTACTCCATATCACATGCATACATACGTTTCTCCATTTCAAACTACAGCCAAACATTCATGCAGGTTTTGGTAAAAATGCAACATTTAATTGTTGTGTACCAAACATAATTCTACAGCATTCATTAACAAATAACGTAAATCCAATAACCCTTCACAAAATAAGAATTTTTGTAAACGTGTGTGTATGTGTCTGCATGCTTTGTAGTGTGTGAGCGTATCTTGATGTATTTGCAATATTTATTTTATTTGGTAAATGAAGTGAATTTTAAAGAGGCGTTATTATAATTACAGCCCAAAGCCCAATCAAAATTTTAAACAAACAATTGCATTTTGGTATTTCAAACGTCAGCATTGCAACATGCAGGCATACACACACTCTCTCTCATATAATTAAGCTTCAAAAAAGATTGTAAACCAGCAAACACTCAAGTTGATTTTCGATTCAAAAATAATTCTTAAGGCTTCATTAATCTTTAATTTCTGTTGCTGTTCTGTGACGTTCTTTTCCGTATAAAATATTTTGCAATTACTTTTTCTGTAAAAAAAAATCAGCTGGCAATTTATAGAATTGATTACACTTGTACACAAAGTATCACAACACACTAATACATACACACTTTTGGCTGTCACTTAACGTTGAATTCTATTTTCTACAGATCTGTCCGCAGCAGAACAGAACAGAACAGAACGAAAAAGGAAAAACTAACCACACATACAGACTTTCAACTAAACAGAAACTAAACAGCTGATTCAGAACAGAACAGCACGTACATACAAACTAATTCTCCCTTTAATCGAAAACTAATGTATGGTACGTTGTAAAGTGCCCAGATTGGGACTGCTAGGAATGCCTATTGATAGGATAAACTGTGAACTGAAGTTCGACAGTAGACTTAATGTCACAATTCCACCCAGGGCCGTATGGGACGAAAACGGTCCTGTTGTGGATTCCAGAAGTTTATGTTGGTATACGGATGGATCCAAAACGAAGGATGCAGTTCATGCTGGAGTTCTTGGGCCCAACGTAAAAACATCTTTCCACATGGGCAAATGGCCATGCAGAAATACAGGCAATCTCCAAATGTGTTGACATTCATTTAAATAAGGGCATTAGAGGCGTACATATAGCTTTCTTTTTAGGTAGTCAGGCAGTTTTTAAGTCTCTCCTTTCATGGGAATTGCGTTCCAGGTTAGTTTTAGAGTGCTTTGACTCATTACAAAAGCTATCCATATGGAACAAGATTTCCATTTATTGGATACCTGGCCACAGCGGTCATCCAAAGAATGAGTAAGCGAAAGAACTGGCCAAATGGGCCTCTTCTGCTTCTTTTATGGGCCCAGAGCCGTTTTATGGCGTAAGTTGGTCGACTGTAATGTCTCTGATTAAAGAAGATGTCACTTCGACCGCTAAGGAGACATGGCTGTCTTCTTCAGCTTAAGTCAGGCCAAAGCTTTGATGCAGTCATTTACATATAATGGCATCCTGAACTTCAACAGGAATAACTTACGGCTTGTTACAGGTTTTCTGTCTGGTCACTTTGTACTAAAACTATCCTCTGTGGAAAAGTAACCAAGTTCGATCACCTTTGTGTCACTTGTGCTTGGAAGATGGATGACGAGACGACGACACACATTATTTGTGAGTGTTTCGTATTGTGTGAGTTTCTGTGTTCAGATAATATTAGGCGGGCTTCTTCAATATAATTCAGACCTTCATAAGGAGACTCATGCAGAGATTGAATTAGTCTCATTCATAGATCTGTGGTACAAAATATCCACCAGGTGTCGCAGTGCCGGTCTTTGAACCAGATCTTCCCCCTACTCTATTATTCTATTCTATGGTACTTACGTTTGGGTTCCAACTGAATCAGAATGAGCCAGCTTTGTGCAGTGGAAATTACAGAACTACCTTAACAAATTTTGATGCATGATTCTTGCGCAGTAGAGTCGCTAAAGCTGAAATCACCAATTTGATTCAGAAATATTTTTTGTCAGGATAAATTAGATTTTGTTCTTTGTCTGAAACAAATAGGTAAATTCAAGTTTAGAGCCAGAAGCGACTATTTCCTTTTGATGTGTAGTTTCCACAATGCAAGCAAGCGTCTTGTCTAGAAAATTTGTATAGGAATCACTCACAAATTTGAGTGCTTTTCGTATATATTTTTTTTAGACAAGTCGCTTGCTTGCATTGTGAAAACTACACATTAAATTAATTTATATAATGATATTATATCGCATACATTTGAGCTGTTAAAAAGAAATCCAAGGCAAACCTTATTATTTTATTTATTTGCAAATTTTAATAAGATAAACAAAATGTGTTATGAAAATACATAATAATACATACATACATACATATCTAATTTTCACAAATTTTTTCTGCTTCTTCCTAAAAGTATCACTAGCGAGCAGCTTGAGATAATAACTAAATGTTTGTTGGGTAAATTTCTATGTACAACTAAGTAACAAACGTTAAAGGATAATTGCTAAAATATGCAACGCTAAGCAAATTTCTACATATATATATATATATATATATATATATATATATATATATATATATATATATATATATAAATCTACCACTTTTATAGAACTACATATTATCTATGTATTTATTTGTAAATAATTGGATGAGGGAAAAAGTATTTCTCAGAATTGGGTCTATTCTCCTTTGGTTGTCGTCTTAAAACGATATAGAAAATCTTACAGCCTTATTTATAAAAATTATTAAGGCTCTATAAAGGTTTATTAAGACAAATTTTCATAAAAAATTTTTTTAAAAAGCCTTAACAAGTTTTATAAACAAGGCTGTTAATGCTTTGCATTGAAATAATAAAGTATTATTAAGGTAATACGGTAATAGGATAATAACATTATAAGGTAGTACCGTATCCGGGTAATGCGGTACCTTATCGATGAAAATTTTGAAATTTTTGATTCGTTTTAAATTAAACAAGAATAGAACCGAATATATATACATATCTGTGCAATAAAATGATTTTGAAAAAGTAATATAACTCTGCTATTTGTGAAAGAAAATTGCAGGCTTACTGTTAGAAAATTAATGGTTCACTTCTTTGCAGGAATATGTCTTAGAAAAACCGAAATCAAGTACCAGGCTAAGAAAAATTTCTTCTTGGAAGATGTTTTTAATGTTTTGAAGGTGTTTTTAATATTAATTAGGAAATAAACGACTGTTCAAGTGCCTGAAGTCGTACTTGACAATGCTGGCAATAATAGCGTCCATAATTTCATTGACTGCGATACAGTATAAGTTGTAATATATTTTTAATACTTTGAAAACTTTCGATTATATTTAAAAATCGTTCATATCATTAAAGTTAGAGTGAGTTGAACCAGTTGACTTATACACTGCAATCTAGCTAGTAGAATATCAGACGATACCTGCACAAATATAAATAAAAATTATAACTATCGTTAACTAAGTTGTCTTCCAAAGAAATTTAAACTTGAAGACAATTAAATTGCAATAAATTTTTGTCTATTTTTTCGGGCCTCATTCTCAATAAACGCAAAGATGAGTAGATAGTTTGCTCTGAGAACAAGAAATATATGGTTTATGAATTTGTTTTATTGGATTTTCATGATATTAAAACAATGCTTTTTGTAAACTTTAACTTTCTCCTTCGTGCTTTTCCAAAATCAGGTTCTTTGGCTCTAATGACTTTTGCACTAGGACTTGATATTATTATACACATTAGATGCGGCTGTAGTTCATGTTGTCCTCAATAAGCTTTCATTCAGGAGCAGTTGCAAAGATATCTGTATTATTTTGATACACAAAGCAGTTATATAATTTTATATATGTATATGGTATTTGTACTAAAAAGTAATCCCCTGAAAGGAGGTGGGAGTATTCGCTACATTGTAGTTGTTTGGTTGTAGCTTAGGAAAATTTTCAGCTAATGGTTTTTGGTAAAAAATCTTGATAAATGTAAAAAACATTAAGAAATTGGCATAGATTTCAATTAAAACTATCAGGATATATTGTGCTGGTGTAAATGTGTTGTTATGTGTGTAAATATGATTTTAGTGTAGACACATTTGCTTAACAGTCATTGTGAAACTGATACATTTTATATCGAAAACCAAATCCAGGAATATGGAGTTAGCATTTTAACATGAATCGAGGGATGCTTGAACAAAGCATCCGATTCATGATTCTGCTTAAAATACATATCGCGCACATGGACATACATTTTACGGTCACCATAATCTACCATTAGAGCAATTATTTCGATTTAGTCTGGAACGTTTTCGTTCCACGTGTACTCTTCTAAATGATAAAAAGTATCAAAAAGAGATGTCGTACAGTGCGTATACAATTTACGAATCGGTCTATCCGCCACGATTACTGACTTCTTCGTACATCAGTTGAATATCCAAAATATACAGAAGCTGTAGTTTCAACAAGACGGTGCAACATGTCGTACTGCTTGTGCCACAATTAAACTTTTGAAGGAAACATTAGGTAACTGAATAGTTTCACGTTTCGGACCGGTAAATTAGACACCAAGATCGTGTGATTTAAGACCGAGAAGACCGAAACGATTGACCACTTAGAGGGCACCACTCAGTGCGTTATTGCCAATACACGTCCGCAAATGTTGGAAAAAGTCATGGAATAGATGACTGCGTCTGAGCCAGCCATGGCGGTTAATATGCCAGAAGTCATATTCAAATTATAATTTCAGAAGATTATCTTTCGAAAAAAAAGTATTCACCAATTAACGTTTTCAATTAAGAATTTAATTGATTCAATAAATAAATGATAGATGAACATTTTTGAACTATTTTAATTGATATTACAAAATTATTCATATTACTTTCCTGTGTAAATAAAGTAAATTTCATGTCAATTTAAAAAATTTAGTTTTTTTTAACACTATTCAAAGTTAAAGTCAAAAAAAAAATCACACTATATATATACAGAAGATATAAACTTAATAAATGACGATATCGATGAAACAGATTCTCACAGAATCTTTTTATATTCTTGTGGTTTTCAGTCCACTAAGCTGATATTGAATAATAAAAACCTTTTCGAACTGTTACCAACTATCACTCAGAAGCCAATAAAATAACTCTGTTTATTACGTGTAAATGTTTCTACTCGAAGAGTAACTGGTGAAGTCTACTTATTCAATAATTTTTCCAACCCCTAATACTATAATATATATGTATATTCTCATAGAAATTTGTTGGTATGCTAAATTATAAATTTATTTTTGGCCAAACACCAACATAAATGATATAAATTTGTTAAACAGTAATTGCTGCTATGAAGGGACAAACCAGAAAGTCATATTTTTGGCAACAACATAATTTTTCCACTTACTCTTCACTGTTGATTTGTTGGCTGCTTCGTTATAACAGTTTTATAATTACATTTTCTAATATTTGGAGGTAAAATCAAATGGCAGCATAACAAAATTTAGTTTAAAAACTGCAATTGCCAATGCATACCTTGTCTATTGTTAATTCAAATATTGACATTTGATTCCTTCGAGAGATACAATTATATATTAAATAGAAAATCTAGTAATGTTTCTAATGAAATTAATATTTTAGTGTTGGATTAATTTGAATAATAAGTTAATGATAAAAGATATTAATTTCAGTGATAATAATAACAATATATATTGAATTATGGAAATAAATTATATTTCAGCTAAGACCTTACATTGGAATAAACTCCTCGTAAAAATTTAGCTTAAGTCTAAATATTACAAGTATTTTTTATGAAGCAATTCCAAATCAAACATGGCAAATTTATTGTGCCACTCTCTCTCTCTCTCTCTCTTTCTTTCTAAAGCTGCTACGTTAAAACACACATACACTGATATTTGGCATTTGAGATAAACAGCTTTGAAAGCTCTTAAATTTGTTCTTGTTTCTTTGCAAAGTAAAACACTGCATTGCTGTCTGTTGTGTTGTTGTTGTGGATGTTGTACTCTTGCGGGTATGAAAGCACAAAAAGCTCTTCATAAAAGTTTGCACATTGTACATATGGCTTGGACGTAGCTTATTTAAATCAATCCAAGCGATATATACAATATGCAAACTTTAAAAAAATAGCTTTTGTGCTTTCACGCCGATGAGAGCACAACAGCCAATCACAATACTTGTTCTTACTTTGCAAAGAAACAAGAAAGAATTTAAGAACTTTGAAGGCTGTTCGCTTCCAATGCAAATATGTATCAGAATGTGTGTGTTTGGACGTGGGTTATTTAAATCAATTTGTCAGAAAGTACGAATTCAATTCGAAAGTAATTTTCCAATTCGAAGTCATTTAATCGAAAAGCTTTGTAATGTACACGTATGTTTTTAGTTATAAAATAAATCCTTTAACATCCTTTCTGTCTTATGAATATATTCACGAGTCAATGTTTTTTCTCGTTCGTGTTTCTTCGTATTTATTTTTAAATTCTTGTGGCTGATTTGATGTGCTTGTCACGTTCATTTAAGCCTGTCGCTTTTGGAGATGTACGGTTGTTGTAAGAAAGAAAAATGCGAGCGAGATTCAATTGAAATTCAGTTGGCTGTTTTCGCCACACACACACACATACAAATTCGTGTAGCGATTATTTCCATATCAAAATGCCGAAACCGTATAAACTTTAAAGCAGCAGGAACGTGCAAGAAAAAACTCGTACATAAAGCATTCGCTAAAGCATTAATAAAAAGAGCTGGTAGCCCCACAAACGCTAATAAATTTTCCCAAAATAACTTGAGATACACGAGTTGAAATAAAGATGAGCCCAAACTCCCCCCAAACCTCCCCCCAAGAAAAGGACGGATATAAACCAGTAGAGAAGTAAAAGACAGAACACAAGATGTGAATTTGTTATTTTCAATTTGCCACAAAAAAAAGATAAAATGAAATTTTTTTTGGTTTAATTTAGCGCTCAACGTGTTTTTGCGCTCACTTCTTCTAACTCAGCTGTGCGGTTTAATCTAAAGCATTTTTTATTTCACTTTTGTGGGAAAACCACAAATTTAAAGCAATAAAAAGAAAAAAGAAAAACAGAAATTATACAAGAAACGTAATACATGAAAATAGATAAATAACTGGGAAAGAAGTACATTTTTGTAAAAGATGTTTGCACAAGTTGAAGCTGAATTCCAGGCACAATCTTAATATGAATGAAAATTTGTTTTGCTTTAGTTGATAGTTGTTCCATTTACAAACATGTATAAGTTGCAAAATTATATCCTTTCTTGCACTTTTAAATTCTAGCAAAACATCTCAAGGATCTCAAAGATGCTATTCTTTGTGAGTGTTCATTTGTGTGTGTGTGTGTGTGTTATTCTTGCTAAACCTGATGTGGAGGCTTTTGGGATTCTGTAAAAATGCATGAAAATTCGTTTTATAATTTCTCAGTTTACCCATTTGACAAATCATCAAAGAAAAGATAATTTGGCTCGTTATTCTCATATAGAGTTTTCACTTTTAAACTTTTCTTTCTTAATTTTTTATATCTAAACGGTATAGATTATATCGTTTACACCACATTTATTTGATATTTCCCAAGATTTCGTATCCAAAACAAAAACCATTGACTGAAAGTTTCAATAAACTACTACCAAACAACTGCAATGTAGCAAATTCACATACCTTTTTAATTACAGAACTTTTTTAAAGCACAAACTTGCATCACTAAGTTCTACTAGACTTTCAGCAAAGCAGATTTCGACAAAATGTAGTGAAGAAATGTGATCAGTGTGTATGAAATTTTGCTCGGATCTAAGCGCACTATAAGAAAAAAGATTAACATCCTTAAAAAGGTGTTTAAATTAGCTATATTGCAGTTTGGTTTGGTTGTAGTTTAAGAAAGATTTCACTTAATGGTTCTTGCTGTGAATATGAAATATTGATAAATGTAAAAAAACTTGATGTAAACGTTATAGATTTTGATAAAGACTGTAATTGAAATATATTAGATCCATCAGATGCTTTTTGAATATTATAAATAGACAAATTTCATTACATTTAATGGACGCTGAATCAAAATTTTATTATTCGATGCTTTGAAGCGAAAATATTTTTTTGTATTGATCCTCACGTGTAAGGTTTCGTGGAACACTTTATACATCTCTTATAGCAGCAAAAGTAAACTTTGTGTATTAACGTTTTTACTTTTTATTAATCCCCCATTAAGAAATTTTATGAGAAAAACAAATGCAGGGTTTGTCATTCAAAAAAATCATTCTGGCGACTTTCACCTTTTTTATATTTTTTCTATATCAGTTTAGATTTTTGTCTTGTACCTTAACTTATATAACAATAAGAAACTTTTCTTAAGATAACGTTCAATTTATTTAATTTTATCTTGAAATTGACATTGGCCGATGAGTTCTTGAAAAATCTGAACTATTTCAATAAATGTGGATAACGTTCAATATATTTTTAAGTGTATAATTATGACTGCTTAACGAATATTTTCGCAGTGAATGCAGAAAAAGAACATTGCTAACCGTATGTCACAAATAACAGGATGGCGATTGCTGAAGTAGTTAGGACGTTGACTGCAAAACAGCATGTCCTGGGTTCAAGCCAGATATCAGTCATTAAAATAACATCAACACGTATTTTTTTGATGTGTATTAGTGTACCTTTGTATCAATTGTTGTAGGAAAAGTTTAAGTGATGAAGGCATAGTCACTGTAATATCAGAGCGCCCTCCTTTGTCGGTACTTTGTAGCATAGTTATCGGCAAAATAAATAAATTCAGTGAAGTGCGACTTTGACCCGCGCACGAAGAGTTCCGTACGAGCACGAGATATGTAATTCAATACGAACAATACAAACTATAGTTTTGGCATTTTATTCGTTTTTGGGTTTTTTCGGTTTCAAGCGTTTTTTTAAGTTTGTGGGTTTTTTGAATTTATTGGCGCTTTCTGAGTTTTGGCACTTTTTTTCACGTTTTGGCGATTTTTTTGGTTTTTGAAGTTTATTTTAATTTTGGCAATTTTTATTATTTTGGCGTTTTTTTATTTTGGCAAATTTTTTATTTTGGCGATTTTTTTTATATTTGGCGTTTTTTTCATATAGTTGATTTTTTTTTTGGTTTTACCGATTTTTTTAGTTTTGGCACTTTTTTTCGTTTTGAGGATATTTTTTCGGTTCTTGGCGTTTATTTTAAATTTTGGCGATTTTTTTCGTTTTGGCGATTTTGTTTAAATTTGGCGATTTTTTTAGTTTTGGCGATTTTTTTTCACATAAACAATTATTTTGGTTTTGGCGCAGTTTTCGCGTTTTGGCGATTTTTTCGCTTTTTGGCGTTTTTCATATTGGCGATTTTTTTTCATTTAAACGATTTTTTCGAATTTGGCGATTTATTTTAGTGCTAGAATTTTTGTTTAAATTTTGTCGATTTGGCGATTTTTTTTAAATTTCTGGCGATTTTTTTCAGGTTTTTGGCGATTTTTTGCCGTTTGGCTATTTTATAATTTTCGGATTTTTTAGTTTTACCGTTTTTGAAAATTTCAAGAGTTTACCTCTTACGGTCTCCAAGATATAGCAAGTTGTCAAAATTACATAGTCAAAATTGCATTAACTGATGGACCATCCTTTAATTAAATTTTTTTAAAATTTTAATGTTTATTGTTGTAGTCTATATAAAAATACACTAATTTTACATATTTAAAGTGTCAATATACATATGTACATACAATTGTATGTATATTACATGAGATTTTAACATTTTTCGTCGCTCGTTTCGGAGCACCCCTTTAATTTCTAATTCTCATGTATTTGTTGTTGTAGTGGCCAAAACAATAGGGTTCCTTTTTTCACCTTTGGTCTACGGAACCCTAAAAAAGCAATAAAGTTGCTACTAAACACAGTTTGAAAAGTGTAATACGACTCATTGACACCAGAGGCGCTGCAACTCTGCATTGTAAAAAAAAATAAAAAAACGTGTAAAAACGCAGTTGTCTTCACTACTTCCAGATCGCAAACTCTACATTTCCATAACTTTTTTGGAGTCTCTTTTTTTACTGGGTGATGGCTTATTAGCACTAAGAAGTGACATTACGCGTCCCGAAAATAAATAACTGTGAGGTGTCAAATAGTATAAGCTTACATGACGAAGGTCCATATCTTAATTTAACACAAAATTTTTACTTCAATAAGTCGTTGATCGTAGTAGTAGTAGTATGGCCATTCTGTTGAAAATATACCTCGTCCGAATAAATGTCATCAATATTTTTCATCAAAAAAATCATTGCTCACTGGGCGCTAACTATCTCCATTAACCATAATGGAAAACTGGGGTTCATTTTTAAAGAAATAAGTTCCAATGATGCCACTGGCCTGAACAGAAAAGTTAATTTTTTGTCGGTGTAATAGAGTCCTCAAAGTCCGTTATGAATTGTTTTCACTCGATAATTTGGTTTACTAACAAATCCGTTAAGCCTCATCTCTGAATACGTTATATTTACATTAAATCTGTTCAATTTAGTAGCATTAAGGGCTTTCATAAGACGTAGCTGTTGAGCTCAACAGTTGTGAAACTGCTGGCAACTGTTGGCCCCAACAGTTACGTCTTAGAAACGACTTGATGGGTATAATTTAATTTTATATCTTTATTTCGTTACTTCATCGCATTTGTAATTTAATATTTAAAAAATATTTTCTCCTGCCACCTTACAAAGCATATAAAAGAAATAGCTCTATTCGATCAGCTGTTCAGGCTGAGCACAACATGTTGACAATATATAGGTAGCGAAAAAAGCTTATGATGCAAAATTACTCAACTGTTGGGTGTAGCGGAACTGCTTAACTATGCGTTTCCAATGCAAATACTCAGCGGTTGCGCAACAGCTACCTCTTATAAATGCACCCATTGTTCATTCATGGTAATTCATTACAGTATATTGATGATAAATATAAAAAATTCAGTACTATCGGGGTTAAAAGAGACACAATATTTTTCGTTGTTGAATATATAATATAACAAATATAAAATTGCGCAAAAATGAGCAAGCTGTTATTAGCTTTCTAGATCAGAGATAATCAAAAGGCCGCCCGTGAGCAGCGTGAACATTTGGTCGACTAAAGTGGCAAAGTGCCACTTTTTTGGCAGCCTTGCCACTTTTTTGAGTGCTTTTGCCACTTTTTGTCTTCCTATTTTTACAGTGAATTATATAAAAATACATTAAAAATAAAAAGTTAAGTGTAGTTTTCTCGTTTTTTTTATTTTGCCCCTTTTTTTTTGATAAATCCCTTTTTTGGTGCCACTTTTTGAAAAATGTCATCGGTCACCCTGCCCGTGGGCACTTTTTTATGCTCTTCCTTACACGTACATTCGTACAAGCATGTATTTTAGTCTCTCTTTTATTATATATATGTATGTGTTTGATTATCAATATTTTAGATGCGTAAAATACTTCGACCGGCAATACTTATAAATAACACATGCAAAGGAACCATGAACTACTGTCCTGAGTATCATGTAAGTAATCACATTTGGCTTAATTATATTCTGGTATATCTTTACTTAGACTCTACTGCTTGTATAAGCAAAAAAAGGCACAATGATGGCATATGGTCCTTCGAACCGAATTCACGTACACTAAGAGAAAAATTACGATATTAATTTAAAAACTAAATTCTTGAATTAAGATTGCTGAAATCTTAATATTTCAATCTAGAAACTTGGTCAGTAAGATTTACGTTCTCAAATTTAAAAATACATTCTTAATTTATAGAAATATTTCTGAAAATCAAGAACGTGGTCTTAAACTTTGAAAAAGCATTCAGAACGCAAGCTTAATTTTAAAATTATATTCTTAAATTTTTAAGAATGTGTTTTAATTTAAGATTTGTAATGAGAACAAAATCTTGAATTCAATCTTAAAATTTGATATTATTAAACATTACAAATTTAAATGCGATCTTAAAAAAAAATTTAAATTTTATTCTTGAATTCAGAATTATCACAATTTAACAGACTATTAAGATTGAAATGATTTGGTTTAGAGCATAAAATCTAGAATTTAGCAAATTTTTTTACCTTAGTAAATATGATCTATAATATCAGCTTAAATAACAACTGACTAAGATGATTATTTATATCTTATAGTATATTTGCTTATGGTCCTTCGAGCCTTATTTTAAAGTGGCTAAGCACGCATGACATTTTTCAGGTATAAAATGTGAGCAAAATTTAAAGCTTTCCTGCTATAGAATCTGGATGTTTGATGCCTGTCGAACTTGTTTGAACAAACAATTCGAACTTCTTTGAATAAACAAATTTAAGTCAAAGCGTTTCGGTAAAAAATAGACTTAGATCGAATTTTTTCCGTAGCTTATTTTTGACAAAATAGCTTATTCTTGACAAAATAGCTTATTTTTGACAAAAATCTATGATCAAACTAGTTTTAATTACATGTATTTTGAATATTAGTTTGTGTGAAAAACAATTTGCTGAAGAGTATAGTATAAAACAATGACTCTAATAACACTTTCTTACCCCCTCTTTGGTTAACTGGGTTATAACCAAGTAAAACTACTTAAAAGCTTTGATATCCTTAACGTTTTCTTCCATATTTGTATGCATGAAGCGTTCTCTTTCCAATTTGTTGTTCACTTTTTTTTCGTCTTCTTCTTCTCTATTTCTTCATTCTAGGAGTTCTATTTTTTATGTTGTCTTTTTTTTTGTACATTTTAAAAGACGCGTGTGAAATTTTGCTTTCGTAGAATTTTCAATTTTGTTAAAATAGAATTTCAACTCGACAAATGTAAAGTATAAATTTGCAAATATATGGATTGCGGTTAACCCTCGAATAGGTAAAATGCTCAAAGTTTTCAGTACTTACACACTACATACAAACATACATATGAGCATAAATATGTTTATCTTTGTTACATCTTAGTCTTAAATATACGAGTACTTTAGTTATTTGCTTATTCTTCATGCAACATACAAATAGTATGTTTGTTACCATGTCAGCTTAAGTTATATGAAATTTTGTTTTATCTTAAAGAAATTTTGTTTGTTCTTTTATTCTTTTAATATGTTTGTATTATGTATGTATTAGTAAGTACGTGTACATTAGGAGACAGCTTTATTTTAAACAATTTTAATGGTTCGATCATCATACTGGCGTTATTGTGCTGGAAAGCTTTTAACAAATAAACCACAGCACAGTGCAGCTGATTGAATAGTATGCGCTATTAATTTGCAGCTTCTGAGAATTTTGAGTTCATTAAGTCATAAATAAAATTCAATGAAATAAATAAACTAATGATTTCTATTCAAGAAACACAAGACAAAAAAGTTAGAAAAGGACCAGGGCTTTCAAAAACAATTTTTAAGACAACTCGTTATAGGCCAGTTCCAACTGCATGAAATCTAACAGATTTCAGTTATAATTTTTATGGAAATCTATAGCGTTTACTTCACTTTTTTTTTTAGATTTAGTAAGATTTGTTATCCAAAATAAAACATATTAACTGAATATTTTCCAACACTGCAACCAAACTGCTGCAATTTAGCGAATTCACACACCTTTTTATGCACACAGGTGGAATTTTTAGTACCAATTTTTTAAACAATAAAATACTTCACTGGTGTAAATACTTATGCCCTAAGAAGATTTAGGACAATTTCGCTTGAAAATACTTTTGAGTTCTTTTGTTTGAATTCTCTAAAAAAATGGCTGTTGTCTTTGATAAGGGAAAATAAAAATATTATTGCCATGTTTTTGAAACATAAAAATTAAATATTATACTAAAGTTTCAAAAATATTTGAAAAAATATATCTCTCATTTACTTCAATTGTGGCATTACTCAAAAAACCCATTTGTGCAGAAAAATTTGGCATTTCGTATTTTATCTTGTGTAAAAATTTCATACATAACAGTTTGTACCATCACCTCCTGAGAGAAGATTTTTTTTTCATTTCTCCAGTGAGTTGTATGCAAATTGAAAACTTAAAACGCGTTTTCTCCAAAACTGGTTCTTTTGAGTTGTGCCACTATTGAAGTAAATGAGCATTATGTGTTGGATATAATGTTTGGAACAAAATCATAAAGCAAATACATGAACCCTCTAGCATAGACAATGAATAATTGTTATTTTAAAGAATCACAACTGCTGCTCCTTTATTTCGTCCATAGACAAGAATTAGGGCATTAAAAGTTTTGACAAAAGTTCATATGAAACAGCGTAGAGTTAAAATGCGCAGCAAGAGGAACACCACAAGATAGGCGTAGCGTACGAGGATTATGTTTTACTACCAAGTAAATCAAACTAAGTACTATTCACCATTAATATTAATTCTTTAATTCTCTTCGACGATTGTGTCGTCTTGTCTATGTACGAAAAAAATCGCAGTTGTGATTATTTAAAACAATTACTGCCTTATTCATAAAAAATATTTCAGGTTTATTAAGCGATTATTTGACATATTTCTATGGGAAATTTGTCAATTAAACCTGTAATAAACCTAAAATATTTTTTATGAATTAGACCGTTATTATTTATTGGATAAAAAACAAATTTGATTTTACTTAAAAATTAAAAAAAATAATAACAAAAACACATATTTATTTGGGGTTTTAAAACAAATTTTTAAGTGAAAAGTCCAATAATGGCAATTGCTTCAATAGCATTGTGGAGCGCTAAATTTTGGAAATAAGTGGTAGAACAGCTATAGAAAACACTAGGGTTTACCTGTAACGGAATGGCGGTATGTTTACATACGAATGCAACAGCGGCAATCAGTCCCGCAAAATTGAGTGAATTTTGCTGGTGAAGGTTAAAAACTTACGCGCACGCAAAAATCTCAAGTCGTTTATCTTCAGATCTAAGAAAAACCACAGATTATGAGATAACCAAATTGAACTTTATAGAACTTTCAAGGTCAATTTCTCATCCAGAAAGAAATGAAAAAGGAATACGAGAATCTGTATTGATCTGCAGCGTAGGGTATGGAATTTTCTGAAGTGATCTGTGCTTACATCTTTCCGATGATGCAACAGTATTTCAGGCTGAAAGTTCTCGATGAAAAATTTTAATTTTCAGTAACAGCGACGTGGCGCTAAAATTACTTGAATCTCCACAATTTTACTTAATAAATGTAAGGATGTGTTATCCACACTTTGTCACTAGACCGTCCGCTTATCGGCGCAATGGCACAAAACATACAGAAGTATCACGAGATGGAAGATAAGGGAATTTTTCTGTTTGTCTCGTTTTCCCCCGAATTTCGTCTTCGTTTTTCTTTTGATACTTCTTTCTAGTGCAATAAAGTTTTATTATCTGTGTTAATTGGTAAGTAGTAATACACTACAGTATCAATACACTATACATTTCTCTTTTTTCCAAGAGTTTTAAAGAAAAACTGATTGAAGCTTTTTTACCTGTCACTTTCTTCACTTCTGTGTATTCTGTGGCAATGGGTCGAAAGATGAACTAGCCAGAGCTGGATCAGCTTTAGTCTCCTCTAATGCATTGCTAGTCCAAGTGCCGTTTGACACCATTAAAAATAATATTCTCAAACACTAACTTTCTGCAAAAAGCAGAAGATTTAATGGAATCAGAGAAACAAGCCGCCTAAAAAAGTCGACAGCGACGGCTTAGGAAAAAATATTCGGTGGCGGCTCATAAGCCGGCTTGAGCCGGCTGACACTTACAGCTCAGCTCAGCTGTTTTCTACCGATGCAGTTACATTGCATTAAGGGTGAGTTAGCCGACCGTAATGTAAAGTAACTGCAGCAGTAGGAAACAGCTGATCGATATTGTTATGTGAAAAGTAATGAAAATGTTTAAATATATGTAAATGCAACGTAACCTATTTTTCATATAAAAGTATCGATCAGCTGTTTCCTACGTTGAGGTTACTTTACATTACAGTCGGCTAACTGAGTCTTAAAAGTTGATTATACTTGCAAACCCAATGATCTTCGCTCCGGTCCACTGTATATAGCTAAAATTTCTATTCTGGCGTTTGTGTATACATACTATATATGTATATGTATATGTATGTATTTGAGCTAGTGCTAAACAATACTTACAAACATTTACTTATGCACATATGTATGCATGTATGTATACTTGATATTTTCATACACATGTGTTAATGCGGTTTGATGCGTTGCCAACATTAAACTCGTTAATTTTTTTTTCGTTGTTAAATATTTGTGCTTAGAAGGAAATTTGTTGTCGGTTTTTCTTCATTTCGCAATCCATGTAGATGTGCAGACAGACTTTCGATACATGCAGGATATTAAAATTGTTTTAAGTATAAGACCACAAATATTTTCAATATAAAATATAAAATGTTAGCAAGCAGTAAAGTTTTTTTTCTTAGTTTGTTTAATTCGAGTGAATTTTTGTGCAACAAAGGATTATTGTTGTCTTTGTTGTCTATGCGGACATTGCTAATGTTCGGTATTGTATGTATTGCAATAAAAGTGTGTGAAAATTAATAAAACTTAAAATTAAATTTATTCCCAAGCCACTACTCGGTTTAAAAAAATCGTTTATATATAACTGCGTAAAAATCAATTAAATAAATAAAAATATTAAATTTATGTTTAGTTTATTTATGTTGAGCTCTTTTGAACTAAAATTAGCTGTTGGACACAAATCCGATCGATCAAAAACGCCAATGTAAATTAAATGTGTTTGAAGCAACTTGAAGCGAAAGAACTAGTTTGTAACAAAATTAATTGAATTAGTAAATATTTTTTATGAATTGGGAACATACAAATGATTTTGTAAATTCTGATAACAATTTTGTAATAATATGGTATACCAGAGGAGGAACATGGGGTCGTTTACCAGAGTTTAGCTGCGAGAATTTGTTATTTAAGCGTGTCGGTGTTTATCTTATTTGTGCTCTTGTTGTTATTTATTTTGATTGATCGTGTTGTACGCGGGCTACTGTTTATATTTCGGGAAGTGGCAACACTAATGTGTAATGTCAAGTTTGAATTTTTTTCATTAACGTATTTACAACGTTTTGTTTACAGTGAGTTCAATTTGACAATAAAAATGGAAATTTCAAGAAAAAAATTTTTTTTGGATTATTTTTTACATTTTGCGACGTGGATTATATCCATAAGAATGTCTCGATGAACTAAGGTCTTTCCTTGTATGGCGGTAAAGCACCATGAAAAACCACAGCATATGGTGAATTAAATCGTGGTCGCGGTTCCGTCGCCGATAAATTCCTTGAAGGGGGTCCAAAATCGCTTGTTGTGTCATAAAACATCGATGCAGGGCGTGAACTGATAATGCAACATTGTCATATAACCTGAATACTTAAATACCCCATATTTTACCAATAGTTCAAAAAAAGCCTCGCGTCAAGTGGTGTAAGGAAATGATTGAAAAGTTCACCTGTGGTGCTTCAAAAGAAGTGTATAAAATCGTAACAGGTGACGAATTATGGATATATGCTTATGAGCGGGAAACAAAACAGCAATCGACTGTGTGTATTCCAGGATAAGCTAAATGCACTGTCAATTCTGAATAGTACACCACCCATTTTTTCGGAAGATTCGTAAAAATAACAGCCGAAGGCGCATAATTCTTCATCATGACAATTCGAGCTCTCACACATCTCGACAAACAATTGAATTTTTGAGCAGTCAAAACATCGAACTGATGACTCATCCTCCGTACAGTTTCGACTTGTCAATGGCTTCTTCTTGTTCTATTCCAAAAAGTCTGTGCATAAGATGTGACTATTCCAAACGTGTGCTTGAAGTCTACTGACGATTTGTTACAGCAACAATGAAATGCATATAGACAAAGCTGAAACACCAGCAAATAAATTTCAAATTAAAATATAATTTTGACAATATGTCGAATAATAAACTTCTTAAATTCCTCATAAAATTTTGTAAAAAAGTGTCGAACACCTTCTTTATCTAAAATACAAGTATTACAGGATTTGCTCTGCCGACTAATAATAAAAATATGGAAAAATAAGGGTGGGGGGGGATGGTGCTAAGCCAATTTTTTTTAAACAGGTAAATTTTCACAAATGCCCTTAAACTTATGTATACATATACAAGTATATATATATATATATATATACAAGTTTGTTTTTTGTATCCGCGACCAAAATCAGCTCCTAGAGCCCTGCTATTGCTTTATAATGCTTATTGTTATTTTATTTTATAAAGTTTTACCTTCAAGAATCTAATTTCGTGGTGATAAACAACTGCAATATCTAAATAAAATATATGCATGCCTTTCTTAAAAAGAAAATAGCTTTTGTTATCACTAACCAATCATGGAATGCAATTTTCGCTTAATCCTCTACAATTCTTCAAGCTCACACTTTTGTTCGGTGTCCCTCTTTCTTACCTTTGAAATCCTTGTTCAGTTTCAGCAAACAAAACTCAGCAGTTTAAAAAAGAAATGACCTCCTATCAAAAGCACAAACATGTAAACAACAGGAAAAGGTTTTACAAAGCAAAAATAAAAAATAATAAAAAAAATCGAAAACTGGGAAACTGAAAAACAATGAGTCAAACAATAAGATTTCATTCGATTAGAAGATGGAAAATAATAATGGCAAAACAGAAAATGAGAAAATAAAAATGCTGATGGTTTCATTTCCGATAAGTAACTCAAACTGGCACACACAAACACACGCACAAGCCTTAAACAGCGTGCAGAAGGCCAGTATCTAACAAGAAAGCCGGAGCTGAATAATCCAAACAAACAAACAACAAAATGATAAATTGCTTCAAAGAAAGGTTGACATTTGTTGTTGCTGTTTGCACTATACAAACAGAGCAAGTATTTGAGAAAAGCTTAAGGAAGATGAACTAACAAAGTTAAGGAAATTAGAAAATTTAAACATGCACACACCATTCCAGGACACGACAGGACAGGACAACAGCCGTGAAAGCAACAACAAAAAAAGGATAATGCCAATAACAGAATTGTATTTTAAAATGCATTAGGAAGAGAGGAAAACAAGTAATGAAAAACATAATTATAAATGCAAAATATATTCGTTCGTACTTGAACAAAAAAAAAAACAGAAAAGCCAGTTAGATGGTTTTAATTTTTTTTAAAGGACGAGTGAGGGTTGTGTGAAAGTAGTTGAATGTATTAAAATTAAAAAGAAAAAAAAAACATTAGGTAATAAATCATTACAGCATAAACATGTTTTAAGGGAAACTTCATTTAGCTTTTTTTCTGTTTGGTTGTCTTTTCGTCATTTCCATTAAGCCCATATAAATGTATTTTTTTTTTTATTATTTTGCCGTAAATGGTGTCTCGGTGTTGATAACACCAATTGTAATAGTGAAACCAATCTCTCATACATACAAACATACGCATTCATATATTTTTTAACGTTTATTTGCTTTCCTTTCTTATTTACCAATTTCTCCTTCGTTTGTCTATTATGTGTGGTGTTTGTGCATTTAATCCTGATTTATTGCCATTTTCCTAGAGATTGCCTAAGATTACTTTTGCTACAAATAGATCTTTCAGTCAACACAATATACGAATTTACATTTGTATGAAACGAAACAATGAAATAAAAATATAACAAAAAAAAAAATAGAAAAAGAATTTAGCAAAAGAATGTCCTTTAAATTAAACATCCCCTACCAATCAAAACCTGTGTTTAAAACGAGAAAACACTAAATCATAGCAGCGGGAGCGGGGTGACACAAAAAGAAGCCTGGGCAAACAATATAGAAAGACAACATTTTCTAATTCGATTTCATTTAATTTTTTGTTTCGTTTGCTTTTTTTTTTTGCTTTTAAGATATTAGAAATTAATATAAAATTTCTTTAAGATTTTAGCTTAGTGATTAGAGGTTTTTTATTTCATTACAAAAAGTATAGAGACAACGAAAAATCCTATTAAAATGCGGCATAGCTTTGTTAGCATTGTCTGGCAAAATCAAACTTTAGCTTATTGCTTCAACACCCTACATGAAGAATGGAAATAAAATTTTTCGCATATATATATGATTTAATTAGGCTAAAGTTTATATCACTATGTAGGCCAAATTACATGTGATAATTGTTAATGAACAAATAACACCAACGTTAATTGTAAATATTCTGAATAACAGTAGAACGGAACAACTAGCTGTTTTCAAAGGCCACTACACCTTCATCATCAGCATTCTTTGTTTTATATACAATGTGTTTGGTATCAGTTGCTGTACATTTTTGCTGCAAATGAAATATGTGAATTGTTTTGATTAAATTTTACCATCTCTAAATTTATAACAGTCTTGCCATTGTCGTTTGTTCTTTACTAATTATACTTATGCTAATTAATTTGTTTATTTTTGTTTTTCTAAGCAATTTTACCCATAGACTATGCAATATTATTGTGTACTTCAGTGCTATGATTATAGTCGTTTTACTGCACACTATTCAACAAATTGCTTAATATAAAAAATATTTATGGCGCAATTTTTCCTACAGTATATGGAAAAGTAAATAAAAGTTACACACACATAACCATTTCAAGCGGAACACTTAATTGCAATATAATTGTGCAATTTTTCGTTCTGTACAATAATATCAACAATGTGTAGGTCATATTCGAAGGTGTCACAATACATTGGCAAATATCAAAACACTTTTCATTTTTATTCTTCAATTAAATCAAGGCAATTGTGTAATGTGGTAGCATTGTTGTTCAATCTTGTTTACTTTTCTACCGTCACGAAAATTGTGCAATATTTTCATAGAGATTTTTTTAAAGGCAGTTGGTTTGTGTCTAGGGTTAGTTAAGGTTAGATAAGGTGGCAGTAAAAATCCCGGACTCTCTTAAACCTTTGTCCTAATTTACACTATGCAAGTCTTATTGCTAAGCTGATTAGTTTGTTAGGAGAGAGAAAGAGACGAGTTGAAAATAAACGGTTCTGTTCCCCTTGTCTCTCTTTCCCACAAACTAATCAGCTTAGCAGTAAGACTTGTATAGTGTAAATTAGGACTTCCGGATACATTGTTATATCACATATACTCTGGTTAAAACTTTTATGCTTAAAATTTTAAATTATCAATCTTAATAAAAATATACTCTGCTTATTCGGAGTCCTCACCCTTGAAGCAACCAGAGCTCTATACAGAGCCAATTATACTATGCGGTTAAACACTAACCACGCCAGATAGAAAGTTTCTGGAACGCAAGATCAGCCACAGTGATTATTTTCTTTCTTAATAGTCCAGGGAAATGACACAGAAAATGTTATATATTTTCTTCTTCAATGTTGTAAAGAACAGCAACTGCGAAATAAATTTTCTACATTTACTTCTTCATCATTGTCTTGGCAGGCACCGCAAAAGTCTTTGTGTTCTACCCTTAATCTTTAAGCATGACTGCCTATGAGATAGTGTCTACTCAACACGTTCACTAGAATATAAATTTATTTCCCATTTCTTGATATTAGAGATACCATAGTTTTCTTATTTACGCGAGTCCATAACTACCTGGTGATCATGCCGTCCTTTACGAGTAATAATCAAATATAAAAAGGGCCAACGTCTATTTGGTTCTTACTCGGTCTTCCGCCTAAGTCTGAGCTTATTACAGTTCCTCTGGAACATGTAAGTTTGTCTAAGTTCTTGAAAGCTAACCAGCCCAAGGTGCATGGTCATCTAGACCTGATATTAGTCCTGATATTAAACTAATCTACGTTAAGACATGGTCAGCAGTTGAGGGATGTTGCTATTCTTAGAAGTGGTGACTATAGGGCAACAATAGCGACCCAGCTATCTAAGTCTATGTTAATTATAATCGATAAGGTAACACTTACTCTTATCTAATATTAATGCCCTAATTCTGTTCGAAGATTGTATCGTCTTGTCTATGGACGAAAATAAGCCGCTGTTGTGATTCTTTAGAACAGTGATCCGTGAAATAAAATATGATTGTATTGGTGAGAAAAACGAGAGTAAAATAAAGTTGCACTTGAAGAAAAGTTTTGTAATATAAAATACATGTTTGGATTATTTTTTGTAAGTAAACAATTAAATAAAAACTTGAATAAAAATTAAAAAATCAAATACTACGTTCAACAATGTAGTGCATAAGTTCCAAACTAAATTTATTCACAGTGGTGTCAAAACTATTAAAATACCTTTTAAGGGTATATTCTCTATTATTTTTAAATTTTGCATAACATTAAATGAATTGCATATTGCCAAAAGAATTTTTTTGGCACGAAATGTTTATAAGCTTCCATAATTATTTTTTGCCTCGGTAGGCTGGTGAGTAGTGTGCTAGCCTATCAGTGTGGAGGTTGTGGGTTCGATTCCCACCATAGACTCTGGTATGTTTCACTACAACGAGTGAAGGTCTATGTTACTATTCTCGTTTAACTTAAGTTATGATATAATTTGCAATTGTATTTGTAACATTTAATAAATAAATAAATAAATAAAATAAATATTTTTTGCTGTACAAATTTATTAAATTTGAATATTAATTTCGTTCAGTGTGCTTAAAAAACTAAGCAAAAAACAAGGAAAACTTTCGTACATACGTGCACTACTTCATTCGTGATTTGCTCAGTGACGATTAATGAAAGAGCATAAGCAGGTATGGGTATGTATGTATGTGTCCACAATTGTGGTATGACGTGCGGGTTACTGCTTTAGAACAATAATTATTTATTGTCTATGCTAGAAGGTTGGTATATTTGCTTTATGATTTTGCGCCAAATATTATATTCAACACATATTTTTTCACATATCCTTCAAACTATTGTATAATATTTTAATGTAATTTTTATGTTTCAAAAACATGGCAATAATATTTTTATTTTAAATTAATTTAGAAAATTCAAACACAAGAACTCAAAAGTATTCATAATTGGGCTGATAATGAAATGATAATACGGTTCTAAGGCAACACGGAATCTTTTTAATGAAAAATTAATGTTTTTATCGTTCGTTCTGAAATGATACTCAAACGAGAATAGACCCCAATATTGACAACAATAGCAATATCGCAAGTAGCTGATGTTGCATTAGAATTATGTGTACATTTATACATATGCATTTTATGATTCTTATTATTTTGTATATCCTTCTCCAAAAATATTAAAGGATCACATAGGTTAGAGAATAATACATCTTCTTTAAAAATTCTGTCTGTGTGAAGATAAAAATTACAGAGGAAAGCAACTTGCATGCGTGACAGATCAAGATTTCAAATTATTAAAAGTAGGGATGTAACCACTACCGATACCGATTCCGATATATCGGCGATACTTCTTATTTGCCGATATATCGATATCGGCGATATTTTACTGTCGATACGATGATATTTGTTAAATTTATTGGAGATGTTTTGAACAAACAATTAATTTTTCAACTGCTTTTTTTTTGCATAAAAACTAAGAAAAATAACACATTAAAAGCAGAACATAAAACCAAAACAGAAAAATTAAATTGTTTCTTTTGTTTTGCTTTGCACCATAGTAGTGAAATGTTCTATAAATTCTAAATCATGTATGTATTTTGTTCAAAAAAAAAATAGTTTGCTTTCAGTTAATTTAAGAATGAATTAAAAAAACTATTTTAAATATTAATAATCTCTTACACTGTATAATAAAAGAATTACTCTACTTAAGTTTCGTTAATTTTAACTTGAGTTCAATTTCAATATGCCTGTCGGTATCGGTATCTGCGATATTTCTTTTTTAGTAACGGTATCGGATCGGCAAAACATCGTATCGTTACATCCCTAATTAAAAGCTTTGAGGACTCAAGAAAGAGTACTATGAATTTCGAGGCTGGTGCAGCCATTTGCTAAGAAGAAAACCGATCAAATTACCTGTAGTGCATGGCTTCCAATTCGCTGATTAAGAAGCGTAAAAGAGAACTTATTGCAATGACAAGCTTATGTAGAAATCATTAGAAGTGATCCAAATTTGCTCTGCTTTCGTGAATTCTTAGGACACATACATACATACGTACAAACTCGCGTTAAAAAGTAACAGAATATGAACTTAAGGTTTTGATATAAGGTAGCATATGGGCACTTTTTCGAAAATTTTTTCTAAGTGATGAAGTGTGAACTCGAATCCACATTTTTTTACAAATCATATCTTTATAGATGCACAAGTAATTATTATTCGTTTTACACCGCCTTAAAACTCTCTTGTTTTCTATTTTTTTTTTTTTGTTCTACCAATAATATTTCATACATCTACAAAAAATAGATAATGAAACAATAGCTTCGTTTCATTTTATATAAAATTTTTTGTTGCTCGTATATTTTATGGTAAAAAGTTTCTTTTTTTTGTTTTTTGCTTAATTTCTGTAAGTATATAAGTTTGTTTGTCATTTTATTATTTTGCCACTGAAGGAGTCGTATCTAGGGATGAGGCCAAAAGTGAAACAGAGATAAGCTTATGAAACATCATTAATTATCCTTGTTTTGGATTCGTTTGTTTTTTTTTTGTTACTTTTGGTAATTTTCTTGTTGTTTTCCTGACTGAGTTTTCTTTTTCTAATAATGGTTTAATTTTCTGTTCGTTACTAGTATTGTTTTTTATAACCAAAATAGCAAATACCATTATGAAATGGAAAAAAGTCATTAGATTTGTTATTTGGTACACCTAGATATGTTTTTGTTTTGGTTTTTAATTATTTTTTTTAAATTAAATTTAAAAACTTTTTTGGGAAAATTTTTAATAGTTTTTAGAATACTTCTAGTGTAATATTCCTGCTAAGGAAAAGTTTATAAAATAAAATAACAAAATTTTGTTTTAGAGGACAAATCAAGTTAAATGAATATTAAATAATGTAAATGAAAATATTTTAAATATAAATCAAGCGTTTAAGTGGTTTTTTAGAATAAATAAATTTTTTTACGTAATAGTGCATTTATACTTGTACAAAATCTAACAGATTTTAATAAAATCTTTATGAAAATCTATACCGTTTACACCAATTTTTTTAAAGATTTACAAAGACTTTTTTATCTAAATTTGCCTTTTTGAGCAGACCGTAGCTGATTCAATCATCTTTTATATGAATGTCTTGTACAAGGTAGTAAAAATAAAATAAAAATATTAGGTTTTAAGTAGATTGCCTACAAAACTACTGACAAATTAATTTTCTTTTTGTATGGGAAATCTAGTAAAAAGAAACAAGATCTAGTACTTACGAGATTTCGAGACAATGTAAATGCCCTATAATTTAATTTAATTCTGATTTGAAATTTTGTTATGAGAAGTTGTGTATATTGGAATTTATGATTTCACTTTTTCTAAAAAGTTTAGCCTTTTAATTTTACAAAGTTACTTAACAAAATTTTTAATGAAATTTTGTTTATTTTGAAATTTCGACTTTAAAAAAAGGAGGAGTTTATCAATTCGTTCGTACGTATGTATTTTTAATTTTTTTTTTATCTTAATGGTAAAATTTTTTTTCTTTTTCTGAACTTCTATTTGTAAAAATATTGTAAAAAAATGGCCCGGGACACGCCTATTCCTTATGGTATTTTATGATATTCTACTTATTCAATTCCTGCGAGACTTACATTGAGATCCCGTGACGACACAATCTCAACTGAAAGTAGAAAAAGTTTGCGGAGCTACGCCCAACAAAAGTTAATATTATATTTTACGTTAGATATTTTTAGATTTTTAATTGAACTTTAGTGAATTTTAATCAGAAATAATTTTTAGTCAGGCTTAAGTTCAGTAATTTCAATTCTTATTGAATGAAATATTTTTATTAATTAATGTGAGTTTCTAAAGAAGAGAAGAAAAGTTAAATTTAGACTTTAAGCTGGGGCAAATACCGATACTTTTCTGTGCAGCCAGGCACTTCATCAGCACCCTAGTCTATCTACTTGGGTAGAGATTCTTATTAACATCAGCTATTTAACTTAAATTTTCAATGAAACGGAATATGAGAAATGATTGTTGTGTATACAGTTGATTTACCTTTGGTAAACACATTTATAAGTATCACTATTAATTTTTAAATCAATTGTAGCGCCAATTTTGTTTTCGGTTGCTTTTATTTGTTAAAAAAAAACAACTTTTATTTTTTTAGTATTTGTTAAGAAAACCGTACCTTTACTTAGGAGTAGCGAATTAAGACTAATTTTACAATGTTTTTAATCTAAAATAATAACTTGCTTATTGCTTAATTTTGTTTATTTTTTATGTGCTTATTCTTTTACCAAAGCATTTCGAAATATTAAATGTTCCAATTAAAATAATTCTTGCAAGAAGTGCAATTAATTTAAAAGTGCATTAACAACATTTATTAATATTGTTATTTCGAAATACTGGTACCTAATTACAGTTTTTAGTGCAATTGAACTTAAAGTTCATTTACCTATTTCTTTTAAAAATTTATCAATATCGTCATTATAACATTTATATGTAACTCGCCCGCTGCATGGTATGTGGCTCCATCCTCTTAGAACCACATATCAGCAAGATTAATGCCAAGTCATTGAGATACGAAATAATTTTGAATCATGTTCCTATACCGTTCACCATTCACAGCGACATTTTGACCATCACCGTTTTTGAAGACATATTGAACAATAACTCCTCCAGACCATAAATCGCACCAAACAGTAATTTTCTGTGAATTTAATGGTGTTTTGGCAAAAGCCTGTTTATTCTCCTCTCTCCGAATGCGCAAATGTTGCTAATTTACGTACCCATTCAACGAGAAATGGGTACGTAAGAGATCGACTATGTACGCCATAAAATGGAAGAAGTGAACGATGAGTTTGACGAATAGAACAATTGTTTTGATTAAAAATTTCAACAATTTGCACGCGTTGCTCAGGTATAATTCGATTTATAATAAACTTTCAAAGCAAACTAAATTCATAATGAAATTTGAATTTCAAAGCAAACTGAACAAAAAACAACTATCACCTGTTTAATAAAAAAAACACGCTTTACTGTTACTAGGTGTCACCTTCTTTAGGAAAGGGATACTGATTGAGAAGATAGATGGTGAATGAACAGATAGAGGAAAGCTGCATTCTTTTGCAACTCTGATTTTTTACACGTTTCTAATAATGCAGCTTGCAGCGCCTCTGGTGTCAATGAGGCGAATTAAATTTTAGAAGTTGTGTTTAGTAGCCATTTTATAGGTTATTTTACTTCGCTGATGTTTCTGCTAAGAAAAACTAGCGAGGGAGGGCACTCTGATGTTACATTAGGATTAGTATCCTCTGAAGCCGGTGTTGTTCAGTGACCACTTTCTATGCCTTCATCACTTGAATTTTTCCACAACAACTGATACAAAGGGACACTAATGCACATCAGAAAAATGCGTGGTGTTGTTATTCAATGACTGTCAGACACCGGGCTTGAACCCAAGACCTTCGGTTTTGTAGTCAACCTGCTAAGTTCCTTAGCCAACGCCACCCTCCAGGTAAGATTACAAGACAATGGCTTGAGTGGGACACATACGGTCACAGGAATTCTGTTAGATCTCGAAATGCATTGATCGGCTGATAAAGAATGTAATAAGACATGAAACCAAGTAGCGATGCTAGCTAATGATGGAGTAAAGTAAAGAGTATTCATGGACGTCCCGTATTATTGAAATTATTAAAATTTTTATCCGCTAAAGATACTTGAGGAGAGCTCGCTTATCAGAAGTGGTCACACACAACTGCCAGAATCATTACTTTTTTGGCAACAGTTTGACTTTATTTAATGTAAATTGCAATCTGTGTTGTTCAATCTCTTGGATATATGTAAGTATTACTGCTTCCAAGAAGCGAGTTTTTAAGGGAGGAAATGTTGCTGGCATGTTTTTTATTCAAGATGGGTCAGCTACAAACAATACATTCAGCTTCCAAAAAGCCATGCATTTTTTGCATTACTAATGTGCTAAGTTGCATCTAAGTGCAAAAGTTACGGTTTTGGTAAAATTTCTGTGATAATTTTATATTTTGTTAGAGACCCTACCTTACGTTAGTGCTTTTCAGAAGCATTTTTCAAAGCTCTTGTTATTAAGTAAGCAATGCATTTTGCTTCCCTCAGTTGTTAGTGCTTTCAAATCAAATTTTTTGTTTTGGGTAACCTGTCACTGCATCTACATATCATGGGCTATGAGATGCTTAACATGAAAATGCTATTAAAGTAATTGAAAGATCAGCTTTTATATGAATTTATGTTTGTAAATAATTTGAGGCTAATTTTGATAAATTAGTCAAGTATCCTTGCTGGTAAATTTCTTTGGCGCCCGAAATTCTTTTAAAAAGTTAACACCATAAAATTTGTAATACTAATTATCGGTACAATTTTCACATGAAGCCATAATGTCCAGCGGTAACAAAAATAAATTATGAAATTATGAAGCTGCGAACAAATTAAAAATGTCCAAATGGTCTAAAGTAGTCAATGCAACAGCTCTTAATGACAGCCAGGCTCCACGCATACATACTTTGGAATTCTGATGACAACGCTGGCAAATAAAATACAAACAAAACAAACAAACATCTTGGCCAATGCCACCGGAAAGCTCTGCCTGTCTTCGCATGCAGCATAGCCAAATTGGTAACACAAATAAATGATGATACAATTTTTGCGTGAACTATGCGTGCACACAATCGTTCATTCAAACACATTTGCAATTTTGCACAGGGCCATTGGTGCACGCAGTCATTGGTTGGTATATTGTGAGTTTACTTTTATGCTTCCAAATGCAATAACAAAGCAAAAGGAATTACAGACGCGACATGGTCAAAGTTCTATATGACTAGATGCAACCATAATGCATACACGAACATTGAAGAATTCTGCTTGTTGTACTACAAATTTAATTAATTATGCTCTTTGTTGGTAATTTATTAATATCAAAAGTTGACAAGGTGGAAATTTATGGATTTTGCACTGCATTGCACTTGCTTGTGGTCTGGGTTTTCTACTACTCGGTGTACACAAGCTACCCGTTGTACAAAGAAATAAATACACTATATTGTATTATACGCTGTAACACAAACAGCCACAGACACACGCACACTCTTGCACATGCACTCTTTTCATTTTGCACATGCAGTCGCCAGAGGGCGCTAATGTAGTCAAAGATTAAGATGTTGCAAGTAGTTTTAATTCATAAAACAACAACAAAAAGAATTTAGTGCGAGTAAAAGAAACGTAGAATGTAGGAACTTTGAGTTTTCAAATTAAATTTACAAATGCACATTCAAGTCATCTATCAAATCGTGCATTCAAGCAGCCAACCAACCAACTAACGAGGCAACTGAATTTAGCCAACCCATCCCTTTTACACTTTTCGTAGATAATAATTTTCTGGGAGAATTGTAAAGCAATAACAACGGCTGGCAGAATACTTCAAAGTGAGAATTTAAAAAAGAAGAATTTTTTTCTTTTAATAATTTTATTTAGCGAACATAATAAGCACATTGTCAAATATTTTTTTCAGATTTATTAAAAAAAAGGATAACAAATTACTTCAAGTTATTTATTTATTGGTGAATTTTTAATTTGGCGCATAACATTTATTATTAGTGCTGTTAATTAGCTTGGTTTTTATAAGAAGAGTACTAAATGTTTTCGTTAATTTTTTCAGTTGTTTCTTTTTCTAAAGAGAAATTTTGGGATTATGAGAAACTTTTGAGACTTTATCGTCAACTTCCATTTATTAGATGCAAAGTCCCAGTTTACACAATACAAGACTTATTGCTAAGCTGATTAGTTTGTAGGATAGAGAGACACGAGGGAAAAAGAAACGAGTACTCAGCTTCTTGTACTGTCAATACGTTTTGTTTTCTCATTCGCAATGTTAAAAAATCACACATGCATACACAAAACTATTCATAAAAAATATAAGCTGAAAAGTTAGACTTATATTGTGTAAACACCGATGAAAGTTCAAAGAAGAAAAAGTGATAAGCTTGGCAATAAGACTTGACTAGTGTGAACTGGAACATATAAGAGATTTTTTTTTTTAATACATATATTTATTTATTGTATCTTCAAAAATGAACTAACAATAAGTGAACAAATCTTAAAGCTAAAATATAATTATTTAGCCCGACCAGTGTCGGCCAAAACTTAGTGATAATTTAAATAATACAAAGTAGTGATAATCAAAAAGGAAAATTAAATGTATTTTCAAGCATTCCCATCTAGAGTGCTGAGTATAAGAGCCCTTGCGTCCCTCTTTTTTAGGCGGATGTGACCATTAAAATTCAAAATATTACGAGCAAGCGGATTAGGATGTGACTCGAGTTTTGTTAAGTATTTGCCTGCGTATCTTGCAATTTCTATAAGAGATGTATTTATATAAGAGATGTATAAATAAAATATTGTATCAATCACTTTCTAGGTCAACAGTGCACACAGAAAAAACTCTAGATTGTATTCAACAAGAAAAAAACAATTCTAGTGAAGCTTTTCCACTGGAAAAAATTGAAAATGGGTCCACAAACGACAAAGTTTGTTGAGGAGGGTGTTTTGCTTCTTAACACACAATTTCCATTATTAGACCTTTTCCAGATGAAATTTTTTTAAATGATCCAATAATGACAAAGTAATTTGATAATAAATTTTTGGAGCCAGCATTTTGCACTTTTGGCCCACCATCCAAATAAAGAAAAAGAATTAGTGTAACTCTTCCATATGCAAAAATAATTTTGAAATTTGTTCTACAAACAACGAAGTTATTTGATAATCAATTATTGGAGCGAGCAATTCGCGACTCCCTTGCCCCTTCCCAATTGCAAAAATAAATTTCCATATAAAAAAGAATTTTGGATGACCAAAAAAAATTTTACAATATTTCACACCTCTCCCAAATTAAAACAAATATTTAATGCATCTTTTCCATATGTGACCTTCTCCGAGAAAAGGGAGACCTAATGTGTGAAAATGAAGTTTTGAGAAAAACGCATTTCATCTTATTCTACACCCTTTTAGGTACCAGAATCCACTGTTAAGTACAAACCCGTTTTTTTAAACACTAGGTCCTTTTTCTGAGAGAAGTTTACATATTCCGAGGAGACGGACGCGACATTCATAGACTTTTATTTGAGCAAAAAACTAGAAAGGAATGGAAAGATCTAACATATATCTTAGTGTTTTAAAGCAATGAAGGAGTAGTATATTTAAGAAAAAATTCTGGGCGAAATCAATAACATAGTAAAAAGATATAAGCAAATGTCAGCAAGAAACGGACGCGACAAAAATAGAAGTTATTTTTGTGTACTTATTAAAAAAATATACATAATTCAGCGAAATTTTATGAAGAATTTTTTTTTTGTAAACTTAGAAATGAAGGTGAAAAAAGATCTGAAAAAAGTATATAAATATTTATTTTATGCGTCGTATGCGACATTAAGGTATATGTGGAAGCAACCTCAAACAACTTCCCTTATTAGAGCTCCGTTCTTCTCTTTTTCTGCTACTGCGTGGCTTATTGTTAGTAGGAAATTTGGAAATTACAAAAAAAAAAAAAAAACAAATTACTTTAAATAATCGCTAAAAAAAGATTCAGCATAGAAAATATTTCTTTTAAAAGTTCCATATTTTGCTCAAAAAATTTCACAAATTAAAAACGTTTTACATTTGTAAAGTACAGAGCTTTATGCTTTATTATTTAAAGCAAAATAAAAATTTTTGAGCAAAAAAAAATTTTTTTTTGGTTGACCTTTTTCTGGAATTACCCATATGCAAACAGATTTTTGAAAATTGGTCCACAAACGAAAAATTAAAGTAATCGATTTTTTGCACCCTACTCTACCAATGATGAAGTTATTTGATAATCAATTTTTGAGGCGGGCGATGTGCGATACCATCTAAGAAAATTAGACCAAAAATTTCGAGGTTTTGCTCGTTTATATTATAAAAATTATGTGAAAGTAGTAAGCCAATTTAAAAAAGGGACGTTGCTGAAAATCGTGGCATATAAGTCATTCCATATTGCCAGTTAAATGTTGTGAAAATTTCAGGAAGATCGGTGCAGCTGTGCAAACAAACACACATTGTGTATAAAGATTACTAAATCCAAAAACCAAATAATATCTTTTTACTGAAGAGTTCGTTAAAGTTTTCTAGAAATAATTTATTATAAATTCATTAAACAAAATAAAGAAAATAAAGAAACTTGTGGCATTTTTTTTATGGAAAAACAGTTTAATTATATTACTCTTTTCAATGAAAATTCGCAATAAAATGATTTTCTAAAATGAAAATTTTATTAGAAATTATTGTATCATCTTTTGCGAGCTTAAATTTTTTCTTTAAAATAACACTGTGTGACAAATTTTAATGAAATCAAAAAAACCTGGGCCGTGTTACAACTTTTCTGGTAGGTATTGTCGAGTTTCAAGAATAATCTGTAATTGAAATTTTCCAAACACCTCGAAAATCTTAAGCTACGGGCAAAAACCCGGTTTTTCGTACCCGTAGGCACTTATCAACCTCTAACTAAGTTAAATTTCAACCGATATTGAATTTATAAATATATTTAGAAAGAAGAGACTAAAACCTTTTGAATAATATGTATATATATATATTGTTTCAGTAAATTTCAGATACGTGTCTGTATTTTTTCACCAAATGTAATTTTTTCGGTTTTTTCGACACTTTTCTACTTTGGAGTCGTTCCTAGGCAGTATTTTTGTACTGGAACCATAAAGTTTATAACTTTATTTATAAAACACAATTGATTAGTAGTGATTTGCAAGTTTGTTTTGAAAAATTTTATTGTAATTGATCGAGTTATTAAACATATTATTAGAAGACTTTTTGTTAAAAAACTACCTGAATGATGTATTTCGCATTCTATTTATGCTCTTTCTGTGTATTTAGACTTCGACGATAATAAAAGTACAATTCAATAGACATATATCCGCAAGGAGTACAAAATTGATACCACAGCGGTCTCCAAATTTTTTTCTCTCCCGGTTCTCTAGAAAAAAAGTTTGGCGACCACTGCTGACAGTAAAGGTTCTATATCCAATTTTTTATGGGCCTCCAAAGGTTTCGAAAATCAGTGCACTCTCAAAAAATGGTGTCGTCAGTTTTTGGCCAACAGCTAAATCAGACTTAGTGATAGCGCTTAGCTATTTAAGCGATTAATGTAGCTTAGAGTCTATCGAGCCAATCTTGCTGACATCTTATGCCAAAAAAATTATTTCTTCGTGCATTTTTTGTGCAAAAATTAAGGAATACAATTTTTTCCCAGTTTTTGCAGAATAACTTAAAGGGACTCCCAAATTTTTGCTTCCAATATTTGTCAAACTTGTACCTACGGTAACGTTGAACAACTTTTGTTAAAATATCAATGTAATCTGAACGTGTCTTGGCATCCTAAATACGTCATTAAGCCCACTTACAGCTTACAAATTTTAGTTTTTTACAAACTAGACTATACTTTTATTGCATCTTTTTCACCTTATTTGGATATTGTTGCATTTCTAGTGTTGCAAATTTTAGTATTTACTATTTTAAGTTTACCACATATTCTTACTGTAAAATTATTAGTCCTTGTAAGATGCTGAAAAAAGTGAAAAAAAATTCTTTCGTCTATATTTTCCAAAAAAAAAATTGCTAAAATGGGTTATGACGTTATGTTAGTAAACGAGCAATTTATCTCACCATAGTAGTTAAAAATAATCTAGTATAGATAAAGGTAATTTTCTCGTAACATTTTCGGCAGAAATAAAAAATAACAATTAGTTTTGGTGCCTGATTTAAACATTTAAAAACTTAATAAAACATTTTAAGATTTGCATTTTTAAAACAAATTAATCAACTAAAGACGCAAAAAGTTTATTTATAATAGCAGCAAAAAATATAATTTAAATGCCATCAAGCAGAAATGCATTCATTGACCACCGAATTACGCAGAATGCAGAAAATTAAGCAATTTTCATAGAAAATAAATTGCTTAAGCTTTGTTAAATACACACACACACACTAATACACTAATACACTAGTTCTCTCTCCCTCTCTCTCTCTCTCTCGCCTCTATAAGTAGTCTGTGTGCACTTGGCTATTTTTACTGGTTGCCAGTCTAATTGCCTTAACGATAAATCTTGTCAATTAAATTATTATTTTCAAGCAACAACTGTCTTTTTATCTCTTTTAAGTTTTTTTTTGCAAGTTTTAGTTAGCCAGCCTCAGCTAAGCAGTTTATTAAACCTGCAGAATGTATAAAAATTTATACATAGATAGATACTTACTTATGTACATATATATTTTTGTGTGAAAAATATCTTAAATACTCGCTACCATAAGTGAACAGTTGGTTTGATTACGAGGTACATACATATTTGCCCCATTCAGTGCATTAGAAAGAAACAGAAGTGTTAAGACATTTGATGTCTTTTGATGGCCATAATCGCGCCTAAGATACATTTAAACATTTCCTCTGATAAATTACCAACACTTTAACGGTTTCTAAAATAAATTTGTTTGGCTTTTTTCTCCTTCTTACATACATTTAAATAAACATTATAAATAATATTGTTGCAAAAGCATTTTACAGTTTCTCTCTCATACAATATAATTATGAAAATTGTACATTCCTGTTTGGAGTTGTTTTTTTATTTTTGGTCAGTATTTAAGTGTTAAAAACAGGCTTAATTATAGTGTTCAAGCGGCTTAAAATGTTTATTAAATTATGTGGAAACATTAAAGTTTAGTTTATATGTATATAGAAAATGAGTGAGCAACTATTCAGAAGCAATCGAAGTCAATGTATTTTGTTTATAATTTTTCTCTAATATATGCATACATATGTATGAATTTGCACATATGTACACCGAAAGAATTTTGCATCATAATTCCAATGAAACAATTTCATTAAGAGTTTTTCTAATGAAAATTTCATAAATATTGTGAAACAATTTCATTGGAATTGCTTCCTCGATATTCTTGTATCGTTAGAATATTTTATTGGATTTATGACAACAATATTTTATATTTAAGTTATTTCATTCTTTTCATGAAATTATTTTATTGTTTCGATGAAGTTATGGCACTGCATTAATTACACTGTTAAATAAATTTGATGAAGTTTTCAATAAAATAATTTTAACGAAACTGGTTTCATTAATCCAACGAAGCGTGACGACGTTGGTTGAATTTTAATGAATTTTTCATTAGACTAATGTCGAAATTCATAGAAATTCTCCGAAAATTCTTTCAGTGTACATACATATATGCACATAGCTTACGAGAATATAATATAATATATATAACATATAATATATATCTTAATATATATAAAAATCAAAAACACGTTTATTTGTTAGGTGTGAACTCTTCAATGCCCCAACAGATTTTCGCCTTCCACCCCACAAAATATTTGTAAAAGACCGGCGTGTGTTTTTATATATATTCTCTATGAGCCGCGAGTAGTGTTTCTGTGTAGTTTGAAGTTCGTCCGACAGATGGCGCAATATTTTTTTTGTGATTTTGCACCGTAACTCAAGAACTACTGCAACGATTTCGACCAAACCTTATATACAAGCTCTATGGGGTGTGAGGAGTGTATCTGTGTAGTTTGAAGTTCGTCCGTTTTCGTGGGCAACATCCAATTTTCATATTGTACCACCAAATGCCATATACAACACTAATGTTTGCTTAGGGCCAGCAACGCGGACCAGGGTCAGCTAGTAATATAATATAATATAATCTGTCTCAACACTTAGATACAAACCTTCAAACATTGTATTGATTTTTTACATTATATTTATGATTTTGTCAATAATTTTCAACCATTGCAACGCTTCATTTGCATTACGAAAATTATTTCAGCAGCTGAAAAAATTTCATATATACAACGAAATATTTTCATTAATGTAACGACCGGACATGTTTTTTACTAAGCAACGTACATAGTCATATTTTTAATTAAATATTTAATTAGTGCAATGAAACGTTTTAGTTTATAAAATGAAGAAAAGTTGTATTTTTTTTAATTTACAAAATTTTTCATGTACATATATCATGATTTCATTACTGAGAAGTAAGGGTGTGTTCGTAAATGTATCACTGCGCTGCAAATGCAAATTTAACTGTTCTAAACTGGTTCACTGAAGTAGATAACGCATAAATAAATGTCAAATATGTTGTACAAACGTGATTACTACTAAAACATATTATCAGCGCACTTGTATTGCATTTTAAATATAAGTTTGCACATATGATGCAGAGCAGTGATGCATTTACCAACACACCCACACATATTTTTTTTTTTTTTTGATATCGTATCATTAAGTTAACAAAATAATTCATTGTTCGAATGACTCTGATTCAATAATTTATGTAATCATTGTATTTTATTAATTACACTATGCAATGATCAACATCTATTTCAGACTTATTGATAGCACTTAGATATATATAGCAATAATGTAACTTGTAGTTTACCGAAATAAAATCGATACTAAACGAGAAAAAAATATAATTTTTTTATTTGAAATTTATATCACAGATGAATATTGTATAGGGGAGCTATTTGCAATCGGAAACTAATTTTGTCCAAATTCTGAGTTGACGTATTTTGAATATAGGCTCTCGATATATAATCGAATATTTTACCGGATGTAGAAATTTTTTTCAAAAATTTTAAGCGCCCGGTAATTTTTTTTGGTTTTTAAATTTTTTTTTAGTTTTGGCGTTTCTTTCGTTTGTAGAATTTTTTCGGTTTTTGGCTTTTTTTTGGCGATTTATTTTAGTTTTAGCGATGTTTTAGTTTTGGCGGTTTTTTTCGATTTTTATTTTAGATTTTTATAATTTTAGTATTAATTTGTGCAGTTTGCCTACAAATACAATAACTTTGAAAATTTAATACACTGTTTAATTTTTATCTGTCTTATATTTGTTATTTTAGCTTGTACTGTTCTCGAGAAAACATTATGTGCCCGACAGAAGGGACACTGTAGCGATAACGGAACCCTAAAAACTTTTATTCCAATTCAAACACAAAATTCTCTGAATCAAATATTAATTTTTTCAATTTAGGTTTTACAAAGAAATTTGTGAGTTCAAATGCAAAAATTTTTAATAATATGTTAAAAAAAAACTTTGCGTTTTTCAATCTCCAAATTGTTGAATTCAAAAAATATATTAAATCCAGAGTTCAGAATAAAATATTCAACTATTGCTTATATTGAAAATATCTTTGAATCAAATTCTTTAATAATACTTCACTATAAATTGCAACAAAGCAAAAAATAATAAAAGTACATATGTATGTAGGTACAGAACATATGCACATTTCCATGGAAAGTTCCAATTTTTGTCAAGTTACTTTATTTGGTGACAGCTTGTTTTTCAAAGAAAAACATATGTTTTATAAATTTTATTTTATGTTTGCTTAGATTGAAGTTAGCTCTACAGTACACTCAAAGAATTTTGTTCATAAGTTCTATGAATTTCGACATTAATCCAGTGAAAAAATTCAACCAACGTCACGCTTTCGTTGGACTAATGAAACTAGTTTCGTTAAAATTATTTAAAGGAAAACTACGTCAAATGTATTAAGCAATGTCATCAATGCAATGAGAGAACTTCATCAAAACATCGAAAGAATTTCATTAAAACGATGAAATAATTTCATTAAAGCCACGAAATAATTACACTAAAACAACGAGATAGTTTCCAACGAGATAATTTCCTACGAAATAATTTCATTAAAATTACGAAATACTTTCATTAAAACAACAAAATAACTTTATTATAATAACAAAATAACTTAATTGAAACTGTTTGCGTAAATAAGCATACAAAGAGTACAAAAACAATCATACATAACTATTTTTGATGCAAGCTTTTGGTTGACAGACTTTCATGACTACAATGAAATTTCCATTGAAACAACGAATACATTTCATAACTATAATGAAAATCTAAATTGCTGTATATATTATTATATTTTTTAGTTTTAAAGAATTTTTTCTTTAACTTAATTACTTCAAGGTATGTATTTATCTACATATGTTTATTTCAAGCAACAACTGTAAATGTTTCTTAAATATAAAGGGGTTTCTTAATAATTAGAAAATATTGTTGTCATAAATGCAATGAAATATTGTTAAGAAACTAGAATACCAACGAAGCGATTCCAATGAAATTCTTTCACAATATTAGTGAAATTTTCATTAGATTTATGAAATTATCATTAGATTTGTGAACAAATTCTAATGAAATTGTTTTGTTGGATTTATGAAGCAAAATTTTTTCGGTGTACGCAAAAGATGGGAACAAATCGAACAGCTTGACTCTAAATTACAAATTTAATTGCTTGGTGAGTGAGGTAACGTAACAATTACTTAAGGTGACCGTGGAAATGCCCATATGTTATACATTCGGCACAACCGAATATATGCAGCACTCTTGCTTGTTTTATATTATTTTAAAATTAATTAAATTGAATTAAATGAAAATGTCTTACTTTTAATAACTTTCAATTATCAGCTTTCATAAAACAAAGTGTTTAAAATTCCTTTCAACAGAATATAAGTTGCATACACGCTTTTTGCAATATGTCATTAAACGAGATTCAAAGAAGTCTTTTGTGCCAGAACTCAATAAATAATTGTTTGTACTTTTGAAAATATAAAAATAAAAATACTATTATAAATGCATACAAACAATGTATAAAATTTATATATGGATGTGTGTATATATATATCGTTCGTCTCCAGTAGAAAGGCCTCAAGCTCAAATAATTGTAACTTTACAGGAGAAGAAAAAAACATAATAGAAACTGTTTCTATATTCAACAGGCTAAAGTTCGTATAGCCTTGTAAGCCAAATTACATGTGATAATTATGCAAATTGAAATACGATGAATCAAAACAATTCACATATTCCATTGGCAAAAACGTTTCGTATATAAGGCAGAAATCTGCATCAGCTGATGCCGCACACAGTGGACTAAACACAGAAGAACGCTGATGATGAAGGTTTAGTGGCCTTCGGAAACGGCTAGCTGTTCCGTTTAACTATGTGTTGTTGACAGAAAATTTACAACTAACTTTGATTTTATTTGTTCATTAATAATTATCACATGTAATTTGGCCTACAAGGCAATACGAACCTTATCCTGTTAAATATAGAAACAAATTAAGTTCGAAGAATAATAATTAAATTAACTAAAAATAATAGAAACTGTATTGTACTGCTTTCTAAAACTGCTTGTAAAAGCGTTTTTTTACACTATTGCAATAAATTTTTGTGACGAGTTATATTTGTATTGGAATTACTGAAAACCCCAATTTCGTAAAAAATACAACTTAGGGCCATTCTACTTGAGACCATCGATATGTAGAAGTTATAAATACAAGAATGCGGCAGAACAATTATCAATTTCTGCTACAATAACAATATGCAGTAAGAACAATATGAAAATAACAATTATGCTACAAATATATTCAAACATATCGTACAATGCATTTTATTTTTCGAAACTGATTTACAGTGAAACCAGTTAAATTGTCAGAATAATCAACTGTCAACATGTCAAAAAATCACACACAGTAACAAAATACAATGCAAGCGAAAAACACACACACACACAATTACATTAAAATGTGAGTGTATTTAAATAAGCGATGAAGTAACAGTAGCTGTTGTAAATAGTTGTAATTGTAGTTGTTCTCTAGTTACATACTGAGCTTAAGCAAGAAAAAAAGAAAAAAATTACTGGTGGAATACAATTGGCATGGCCTGGCAGTGCCTGTCATTCCGATGCAGCTATGCACATACATACATATGTATGTATATATATGTATTACAAATGGATGTTTGTATGTATTTCTGTTTAAAGGAGGATGTTGGTATGTAATTGTTTGCCTGCACTGAATCTATTTAACCGAACAGTAAAATAAACCATTGTAACAAATATTCACACAAATCTACCGAAGTACACGCAAACTCTACCAAAGTGCGTGTACGTACAATCAAACCAATCACAATCAAACTCAGAACTTTTTTTTCTCTTAACAAAATGATCGCAATCAACTTTACATGGAAAGTGCACTTAAAAAAAATATATATTTTTTTTAAACAGCAGTTAATTTCACGATTTTTGGCTTTAATCGGGACCATGATGTATGAAAGATTTTTTATGTAATATGTTGCATTTGAGTCGCTAAAATTTTTCATAACTTATCAGCTGATGATAATATGTAGATGATTTGTTGATCGCGATACCATTATTGATACAATTTACCAATTTTCATCGGCTCACTGCCATAAAGTCATAATGATATCTTTTCAGGTTTGCCCTACCCCTCCAAAAAAAATTGCTGTTAGCCCCTAGAATCATTAAAAATTGCAAATAATTCTCAAATTCTTTTATCTAATTTTTTTTAACATTTTTAATATATTTAATTAAACAATTATTATTGAGCTTTAGGTCTGTTCAATATTTCGTTAACCTTCGGTTGACTTCTTCATATATATATCCTAAAGAAGTTAACCGAACCGTTAACAAAATATTTAAAAAAATAAAGTACAAATACAAACAGACCTAAAGCTAAAAAAATAGTTTAATTAAATTGCAAGTAATTATTGATTTTATTATTACTCATGAAAAATGCCCCCACCCCTCCTAGAAAATTTTATGGCCCCGCCACTGCATATTACGTAACGCTGAAGTAGTGGGAGGGGTTTGATATTTAAAAATATTGCGCAACTACTACGTAAAAAATTAATTTAATTAATACACTTGCTGAATTCAAAACAATTTGTATTCTGTATTTCGTATCAAATACACTTTCTGTTTTATTGATTGCGGACACTCAGTGTGAAGTGTATTATTAATTTTAATTAAAAAAATTTAAATGAGCTACATACATACAAATACTCTCAGGGATAGATATTCTTTCTGAATACAACTTTTTAAAAATATAGGAAATACAAATGTTAAAGTTTATTTAACATGGTTTTGATTATCGATTTATGTTTAAAACGAGCTACTGAAGATCGATAGAAAATTACCAACTTGGCTTGGATCGAACTCATACAGTTATTGTTTTTGACACAAGCCTATGATCAAATAAATTTAAATTACATAGTTTTGATCATTGGTTTATGTCAAAAAGAACCCCCCCCCCCAGGGGAGTAGATTTCGACTACGGGTGTGGCAAGCCCGGGGCCCCAGCTGGGGTAATGTGGCTTTTTCCATTGACGTACCTTTGGTACATTACCCATAGAACTTATGTTGTTACTACCCGATCTCTGAAATAACAGAGCAAAGGATGTGCACATATTTATAACAAAAGGAAGACAGGTCCTGTTGATGTCAGTCAGGCGCAGCGTCACCTAGAGCTGCCCCTGAGTTCAAAAGACGATAGAGGTGAAGCCCTTGTGGTGGAACTTCGAGGTCTGACCAGAGGCTACTTCTGGTTCCACGGGTGCCGGTGGCCCGACAGCCGAGCTGCTTTGAAGTTATTGCGTGCATGTAGTGGTCGTCAGTGTTCTTTGCTAAAATGCCGAGTTCGTCCTACCCCACGGGGTTTAAGGGATGATTTTGGTATGTGTGGAGTAGGCACTGGATATTTGGCGACACAGGCATGCGTTCATTTCGGATGAGTGGTTGAGCTGTGCCGGCAATGGTTGAGGAATTCTCTTGGGGACCTCGCTATGGTGTATACACAACACTATAGCGTGGAAGCCGGAGAATTAACGTGGTAGCTGTGGTTGCTACCAAAATCGCTGGGAGAATAGTCTTGGCTTTCCAGTGTTAAATCAATGCTAGTGATTGGCGTGACGCGGTCAGCCAGACACTATTCTAGGTGCTGTTGCCATTCAACAGAAGCTGCTATGGGCACGGACATAGCAGCAGCTATGACTTCGAAATAGCAGCAGACTTTAGATAGCTCAAAGTACCTCAGCAATGTACTTGAATATAGTACAGGGATAACTATATACAAAAATTGCAACCTATGTGCCTTTGAGGAGTGGGCATAGGTTCATTCTGAAAAGGGTGCATGGGGGCGATGGTCTGGCGTCTTACCTAGCACCCGGTGCTTTCCAACAACATGTTTCAGACTTGGATTGAACTATTTCAGTAGCTCGTTTTAGACACAAACCAATGATCAAATCCATATAATTTAAATGAGTTGTGTCATATGGTTAGTGTTGGATCAGTTCGATCCAAGTCTAAAAAGTTTACACTACTCGATTTTAATACAATACAATAATATAATTCGCTTGTAAATTGAAGAAATGGAATTAATATAATTTTTGAAATATAAAATTTTAGATATTTTTGCCAATTATTTAAATTTGTTGGATTATTTTTTTAGGGTTAATGGGATTTAAAAAATCTGAAACAAATGTGCTATGCTACGTGAATAGCTCTTTACCGTATATTGTAATTAAAACACAATTATATTATACATAATACTTAGATTATTATTTGAGTTGAAGCAGAACTTCAAGCAGAACTTCAACTTCCTCACTTAATATGCCTTTAAATAGATGTCAAACTACAACAGATTGGAATCTGTTTTTGGCAGTCCTGACTTCTAGAAAAGTAGTTTGGCTGACTTCTGTGGCGGCTGTTTGGAATCTGGTGATTAAATTTCGCAACACATAGATGTGGAGTGTGAACAGAGGAAAATATCGCAGCTGCATCCGCCAGTGTTGTTGATGACCGTGGATTATCGATTCGGCCCCATTCGCAGCAATTGGACTTCTGTTTTTTAAATCAAATCCAAAAGCTCTTAAAAAGTTGGCCAATATTTTATAGTGGCGCTACTGAAATATGTGTTTATACTGGAATATCAGGTGCTTATGATGGCTCTGTCCTCTCAAAAAAAAAAAATCTAAGTGAGAAATTCACCTAGTGGCATTTGAAGTCATGCAGTCTGCAGTAGTGAATGTGTTTACTGCATGAGTTTATATATATCAATAAAATCTGGTCATCGTTTAAAAAAATTAGCTTTCAAACATTATTTTATTTCTCGTACGAAGTTTAAAGTTTTCATGGTCTGCTGCCAAGCGAATTAATAATTGTTCACCATTACCTTGCCTCACGTTCTGCGCTCCATGAAAAAATGTTTTATGGTTTAAGGAAACGTCAGCATAAGAAAATCAAAAAGATTTCATAATGATAGTTTTAAAATTAGTAAAAAAACTAATAGAATAAAATAAACATTAATAAATGGCTGCTTCTATAAATGAGTTTATGTTTAATTACTGCAATTGAGCTGTGTTACAAGGCATCAATCAAGACAATTCACGTATTCCATTTGCACTGAATTTAACTTCTTTCATATTGCAAGTATTAAGATTTTCCACCAAACGTTTTTGTCAGTGTTCATTTAAATGGAGTAAATTATTATAAAATAAAATGAATTTTATTAAAAGTAAAAATTATCTGCTATTATATTTTATAGAATATTCTAGAGGCATTTTTAAAAATAACCAAACAAAAAAATTTATACATTCATACCAACACTCGCACTCTTTAAAACAAACCAACCAGTCACTCTCATACACTTCTATCTATCCATGGAAAATAACATCACAATAGGTTCAATTAAAATTACAATAATTTACTCAACTCTATTTGGTTGGTAAATGATTGTGCAACCTAGACATTAACAGCAACAACAGCATTACCAGCAACAATACAACAAAACAACACATATCGCAAAACTATAGTGAAAATCAACTACAACAGCAAATTTAATAACAACAATCAGAAAAATTAAAATGAAACGCATTGTTAAATGAGCAAAAAATAATATTGAAAATAATAAATATAAAATAAAATGAAAGCGAACAAACAAAAAATAAGAAATGGCTATGAAAATTGGCAGCAATTATAGCTGTATGCAATTAATGCTTGAATATATTTTTTATATAAATATGTGTATGTTATGTTTGTTATATGAATTGGTCTATCGGTCTGGTGTGTCCAACATTTTGAATATCTGTGAGAGTTGTTGATGAATATAATTAAATTTAAATTTGTAGAAAAAGAACTTTTGATAAAAAAATTACTTCGTAATATAACAAAAATTAAAAATTTAAAAAACCCCCCGAATATATCTAGAGAACATGCAATATCTTCTAAACGGCTAGACCGATTTTCTTAAAACATGACTAAGAACCCTCTCGATCGAGTCACCTTTCAAACAGAAAAAAAAAATAAACTTAAATCGGTCTAGCCGTTTGGTCTGTACGTGGACTCGGACAGACACACAGATACACAGACAAACACTCAAAACTTATAACATCCCTTTTTTAGTCGGGGGTTAAAAAATAAAACTCATCGCTAACAGTGGTTTGATTATACTGGCCCGCAACAGAAATAGTCTCTTGAAAATAATTAAATGGATATGATAATAAAATTTATTTTTATCAAGGTCAGAGTTTATGTAATGGGCGTGGCAAGTATGAAGCACGAAATTATAATATATTTCACCAGAACGCACCAACATTTTGTCCATCGATCTTCATGATTATTAAGCATTAAACACATTCACCACAGCAAGCTACCGACTAAAAAAAATGTCAAAAATAGAGTACACATGTTTATATGAGAATGAATCTTTTGAAGACAGCAAGGAAACAGGGCGGCAGGTTGTTGTCTATGCTGATTTTGTCGTTGTAGGCCAATTAAACTAATTTCTATTTCTTTGACTGGAATGAGAAAATTCAGTGTTGCCAGTACAATACAAAATATTTAATGAATGATATCGTATAATTATTTCATATAATTTAACAGAAACAATATCCGAAAATTGATGTAAAGCATAAATTGGTTAATTTTTATACTTTTACGTCATATAAGTACATTTCAAAACAGTAATTTAATTTTTATAAATGCAAAATGTATGAAAGTGGCAATACTGAACTGCGTATTTATACCTAAATATGAGATGCACATGGTGCTGCTGCCGTCTCCAAAATAATTAAGTACCTGGCTACGAGACGACAAGTGCTGCTAGCGGTATTTGAAGTCGTATGTTCGTGTAGCCTGCTGTGGTGAATGTGTTTCATGCATTATACTCTTAGTAGGGCTAATTTTTTCAAAGCGTTTGTATACCTGCAGCTGGTATTATATTTAAAAAGACGATCGAGAATACCAAATGAATTCAAATTACACAAGTGGAGAGAATACTCCTTCTGTCCCGTATCAAAACATCGTTGCCTCCTGAAAAAGTCACTGTTCAGTTTAATTTATAAATTGGAAAAATACTATAATATAGGAAACTATGATCTTGTTGTATTGAATTTACCAAACAAATAAATAAATCTTTGCTGCGTTTTCACCGAAATGTGTAAAGAAATTTTGAGTTTATTGCGATCATTAAGGAGACAATCGGGTATACTTTCTTGGCAAGAAAGTTTTATCTGAGAAATATAATTGATGTCGGTTTCAGGTGTCATAGAAACCAATGTTATCGGTTTTGGTATTTAAAATTAATAAAACAGATAATAGCTATCAGGTTTCATTTACGTGCTTTTGTATTTTTATTTATTTTTTTTTTCAAAAAATGTATGTAAATTTACAATTTATTCAAATATTGTATGGTTCACAAAAAGAAATATTTTCACACTTGTGAATTACTTACAATCCTGTCAGTTATACTATAATACTCCTTCCGACTTAAGTATTAATGCTCGTCATACTAGGTTTTATGACTTTTACATGTGTCCCATCAATGCAACTATTTATAAAAAAATCTCAAATGTATTATAAAAATATTCTCTTGATCTATGTTAATCATTGTGGTCCATTTTCAGTTGCACTCATTGTTGACATTTGCTCGGCTAAGTGACCTTGAGCACATATCATATATTTATCGGCTGATTTTTTATAAGTTCCTTCCGCAAAAACCATAACTCAACTTGCAGCCGCAAGTTGCAAGACCGGAATAATTTTATATTAGCGATAAATGCCATTTAATTATGATACTTCTTACTGCTTACTTCTTTAAATAATAATTAGCGACAAATATGCAAAGCGGCTTTTAACATTAGCGCAGAATAAAAAAATTCAGTAAAGTGCGATTTTGGTTCGGACACGAAGGTTTCCGTATGTTGGTCTTTGAATATTTTTTTTCGGCTTTTGCGATTTTTTATTATTCACACTATTTTTAGTTTTGTATTTTTTCTTCTAAATTTTTTTGGTTTCTTAACTTTTTCGATTTTTCTTCTTTTTTACAATACAAATTTTCACTTATAGCGATTTTTAAATTTTGGGATTTTTGTTGTTGTTTTTGGCGATTTTTTTCCGACTTTCTACAATACTTATTTTTAATTTACGGCGGTTTTTTAGTTTTAGCGATTTTGTATGGAAAAAAATCGACAAAAAAAATCGACAAAAACCGGTTACAAAATGGTTTTTTCATTTAATTAGTGTTTTTTATTGGGAATTGGTACAATTTAAGTTTAAAATTTACTAACGCACTAATAATCCCAAATTATTATTTTACTCATTCAATAAAATAATTTTTTATTAAAAATACATTGAAATTGATTATTGAGGGGTTTAGCTGGATCATATGCGCATTTCGCTGTTACTAATGCAGATCATCCAAAGTTTCTTGAACAACTAGAGTTATTATGTTATGAACTTTCATTTAAACAAATGAGAAGCTCAACAAATAACAAAGTTGAAACAAGAACTCAATAATCAACATGTTTTTTTGTTTTAAATGTGTTTTTAATAAAAAATTATTTTACTGAATAAGTAAAATAATAATTTTGGATTATTACATATTACAGTTTGGATTATTACATATTACAGGTTACATATTTTCAGTTTGAGCGATTTTTATATTAGGAAATTTTTCAGTTTTAGGCAATTTTTTCAGTTTATTTTGGCGGTATGTTTCTTATTGTTTTTTGCGGTTTTTGTTTTGTTTTTTTGTCAATACATATTTGTAGTTATAGCAAGTTTTTTAATTTTAGCGCTTTTTTAGTTTCAGCGATTTTTTAATTTGTTTTCTTTTTAATGATTTTTTAATTTTTTTTACAATATGTAACAGTATGTTTAGTTTTTTATTTTGGATATTTTTTTCTTTTTTTTTACATTTTTAGTTTTAGAAATTTTTTAATGTTTGGCGTTTTTCAGTTTTTGGCGATTTGTTAGTTTATTTTTTTGATATTTTATCTATATGGCGATTTTTTTTTTGCTTTTTACGATACATATTTTAAGTTACAGACTTTTTTTGGTTTGTGGAACTATTTTAGGTTTGGCGATTCTTTTGGGTTTTCTTTTTTTGGCGATTTTTAAATTTTCTTTTACAATACATACATAATTTCAGTTTAACGATTTTTAAGTCTTAGATTTTTTTTTAATTTCATTTTAAATTTGCGATATTTAGTTTAGCCTCTTACGCTTTCCAAGATATAGCAAATTGTCAAAGCTTCATAGCCAACATTACATTAACTAGTAGAATACCCTTTAATTTTAGTTTCTTAAATTTCAGTGTTAATTGGTGTAGTCTGCATAAAAGTAAACTAACAACTTTGAAAATTTGAAGCGTTTTTATATAATTGTCTGTATATTGCATTAGGATTTCAAAAATTTTCGTTGCTCGCCTTGGAACAAACTTTAATTTTTTAACTGTCATATGTTTGCTGTTGCAGCCAGAGTTTTGCATATTCTGTGAAAATTTCAGTTCCGTAGTTCTTACGGTTCTAGAGAAAATATCCTGTGAGGGCGAGGACAGACGAGCATGGCAGCGAAAACAGTAGGGTTCCTTTTTAACTTTGTTGTGCGAAGCCCTAAGAACACACTTACGCTATCTAAGACCGCTAGTGCAATCTCACATAATTTTTATCGTCATCTTCTAATAACAAAAATGCTACAACTGTTGATGCCATTTTAATTTGTTTATATGTATGTATAATAACTACTTATTCCTCATTTTATATATTTCTTTTAGTTTTTTGCATAAACGATCCATAGAATGTGCAGTTACCGAGAGCTACGCTAAAGATAGGCAGAAACGAGAACCTCTAGTTTTTAACTATTCGATGGTTTAAAAAAAAACCGTACATTATCGTGCTTGTAGTTGTATGTGTCTTGTATAAAATTTTAAGCTTAGATAGTGCTTTGAGTCATTTTGAATCAATAAAATTTTAAGCTTAGATAGTGCTTTGAGTCATTTTTAATCAATAAAACCACCGAGTTTTCACAATTTATTTAATGTTAAAATAGCTGAAAAAAGGTTGGCTTCCCCATTTCGTTAATAATAAATTATAAATTATAAACGAATTTAATGCATGTTTATGAAATTAAATGAGAAATAAAACGTAAAATCAATATTCAAATGATTTCCTTTGTAATGTTAAAATTTATAGATAAAAATTAAAAAAGTTTTGCCAATTACACCTGATTTTAAAGAAGAAAAGATATATATTATTAAACTCTTTACTTAAAAGTTAAAAAAAAACACACACACATGTGATACTATTGTTGCTTAAATATAAAAACCAACCACAAAAGAATCGAATTGTGGCAACCAATTATCCAATTTATGTGCATGCATTCAAAATTTCTTTCATCTGTCATCTAGATGACAATTCAAATGAGCATGCAAAGTTGTTCAGCTATTCAATGTTTGCATTGACTCACACGAAACGTTACCATTCGAAATCATTACAATACCTGTCAACATTTAAATGTTCGATGTTCACAAAGCCAGAACTTCTTGACTACACAAAGTAACCGCACACCAAATCGAACCAACCAAACAAACTGTTTAGAATCAAATAAAACTGAATTTCAGAGAAGCAAACAAAAAAAATACCCTCTAAAATTATAAAGAAAATCGCCTTATGGTCACAAAAGCCACAAAAGCACGTAACAATGTATTCCTGCTTGGAAAAAGTGTTATTGCTACAAGTGCAGCAGAGTGCAAGTGCGATTGTGTCGACAAATGATCAAATTATTCAACATATCTACAACATACTTTTACATATGTACGTTTTTCTCACAAATTAACAAAGTGACGCTTATCCTTAAATAATAAAAAAAGTAAAAAAAAAGTAATCCAAATGTCGAAAAAGAAAAAATAATTTTTAAACACGCACTCATCGTCACTGCTCGCTCCCCAGTCAAATATCATAACTGACAAATTGTACATTATAAGAATAAGATCTAAGACCATAATTCTTTGTTAACGCATTTCGAATGCCATCTATAACACTCAAAGTCAAACAAAATTTGCATGTGGACTTATTCGTACTCGTACCTTTAAATTGTATGTGCTGCAACGTTTATGGTCTTGCAAAATGCAGTTCTTTAAAGTATTGTTTTCATTGCTGTTAGAGAAGTAGCGAATAAACATTCTAGACGGGAAAATACTATTGCCAGCGAGAGAAAAAATGTGCTTACGATGAAGTCAACGATTCGGCAATGATAACAACAGAGTACGAAATTAAACATTAAGGTCCCATTTCACCAACCCAATATCAATTCATCAATTCATCAATTCGTATATCTCGATTTTCATTAATTTTTGTATGGAAAAATTACTTTTAAATACTAATTGATGTTTAAATGAGTCGGTGAAATTGGCTCTAAGAAAAGTTTGCTTTCATTTGGTTTTATTCTTTGCATTGATTAAAACAAAATAAAATAATAGGGGAATCGGTTAAACTTGCTGGACATCCCTGGCACTTCCCGTCAGTCTTTAATCGTGCCCCTGTGGCTCAGTCCAGAGGTCGTGGGTTCAATTTCCACCATAGACTCTGGATGTGTTCCGCAGACAAGCTAATCACTTTGCGGGTTGTGTTTGTTCTTAAAAAAGGGAAAGGGCATGTAATAAAAAAAAAACAAAAAATTGTTTTTGTAAATTTTTGACAACGATATCTTCCGATTCAGGTTACACATTCGGGTCAAATGTGAGACATGCGATACACTTTTGAGGTCTATAAAAATTAGTGAATGACTAAAATGGATTTTTCGAGGAATTTTGAAGTTACTAGAAAATATTTTATTCGTAAGCTTTTGTCAACGAACGATATCTATCTCCCTCTCTCTTGAGAACGATTGAAATTTGCAGCATTGGCGTAGCTAGAATTTTTTTCCCGAAGGATGGGGGGGAGGGAATTATGACTGATGATTTGCATGAGTAATATGAAAATAAGTAATTACATGCAATTTTTTGATAATTCTAAGGGGGCAATAGCAATTCTTGGAGGGAAATGGACCCCCAGGTCCTTCCACCCCTATTGATTGGCATTAGTTGACGTTTCTTTTCAAGGTTAGAGCTGGTAAGATTTTGAACTTTATTAGTTTTGTAACTTAAAATTAAAAAAAAAAAACAGTTTTGAGAATATTTTATTTTCGAAAATTTTCTAAACCTATCGCAGTGGATCGATTCTCTATCTTACGAGATCTGAGTGAGCTTAGAATGCGTTTGATTTGTTGAGCTGTTCTTAATTTACACACATTCACACACACAAGCACACACACTCACACAAACGCATCCATACGCATCTCTTCGTGAAAATAGTCAGAATAGACTCTTAGGATCTCAAAATGTTGGAATATGATGTAAACTGAATTTCCGAAAATCTGGGTGAAATCATCCTGTTTCTTTTTGGCGATTTTTTTCCGTTTTTTTTTCATCTTTTCTTTTTCACACTATTTTTATTTGTAGTGCTTTTATCGTTTTGGCGCTTATTTTTTTTTTTTTGCTTTTCGGTTTTTTGTTTTTTTACAATACAAACTTTTAGACTTAGCTATTGTTTTAGTTTGGCGACTTTTATTCGGTTTTTGGCGATTTTTTTATTATTGTCATTATTTTTATTTGTGTTTTTTTAGTTTTGGCGATTTTTGTTTCGGTTTTTGGCGATTTTTTATACTATTTCGACTTTTAGTTATCGCGATTTTCTTACTTGTGGCGATTTTTTTCGGTGTGTGGTATTTTTATTTTTATTTTTTAGGCGACTTTTCCTTTTGGTGATTTATTTGAAATTTTAGCGTTTTTTTAATTTTTAATGATATTTTTCATTTAAGCGTTTTTTCATTTTAGCGATTTCTGGTTTCGGCATTTGTTTTAATTTAAGATTTCTTACGGTTTCCCAGATTACATTAAGTTGTCAAAGCTTTATGTTTATCAAAAAATAAATTATACAAACCATTCGTTTAGATGTCTGTAAATGTATATGCCCAACTTTGCATACATACATCTGCACATATACATATTTATGAGTATCGGTGTAATTCTAGTTTGTTATTATTAAATATTATTATTCACTTTACATTGCGTTACAATTGTGGCTCCTTTTTTGATTGCCACCACACCTGTTCAATTAGTCAATTTGACCACAATGCCTGGTCAAATTATCGCATTAAAATTTTGTATTTAACCTCAAAATTCTCCTGTTGTTCAAAGTTTTGTTTGTGCAGCAATATTGTATGCTGTTGTTGTTGTTGTCATCGTTGCTAGCTGTCGTTTCTTTCTCTAGCTAACGACACAACAACAACAACATTTACTTATGTGTTTGTATGCAACTCATGCATTCTACATTTTGCACTTGTTCAACTGTATGTACTTGTTGTTGCACTGTTTGAGTGTACGTGTTACAACAAAATTTCATCAATACATAAATACTTAAACTTATGCATGTGTGCATACACAGTATGTCTGTAAGTATTCATGCCTGTTTTGGTATGTATGTATGTTTATATATGCTCATATAGTAAAGTTTATATTTCATATTATAACATGCTGAGCCCACAAAACAATTTGACATAAACACGAACATTATAGGAAAATTATAGGTCCTATAATCATGTGGTGCACTGACCTCAAAAAAGGTAATGACAAGTAATCTTGAGGTAAAACAATTGTAAAGAGCACGAAATGTTTTATGTCAGTATGATGTGTTGTATATTTAGCTAAATATATTTTATTCAAAAAAAAAAAAAGAAACACTTCACATTCAATACAATAATACTTGAAATTTTGCTGCCAGTTGTTTAGGTTGAATATAAATATAATTATGTATAATATTTAAATTGTTTGGGAAATAGCCCAAATCGAGGCCCCTTAATATCTTTTAAAAGTTGTATAATAAATATAATAAGCATGATATGGTAATAATAAAAACTTAAACAAAATAATTTTGTTAATACTAATAAAATATAAATTTGTTTCTAAACGAATGATGTCCATTGTAAAAAAGCACTGGATAACTTAAAAACAGGTTTCCGACTGAGTTTGGTAGAGAAAAAAAATAATACATGTATCGTCCGTTATATAAAAGAGGAAAATAGGTTGAAGTTGCCCGCTTTTGTAAATACATTCTTATAATGCATCCGCATAGAAAGCTATAAAGCTCCTGCATTTATTTTATTTTTTTAGCTGCTTTGTAACCAATCTTACGAGAAATCACAAAACTCTTCGCGTTACGTGTTTTTTCTCTCTTTCTTAAGTTATAATGAGATAAAATATTCTTTAAGGATAGGATTCTCTATCGTATGCATTCTTATGACTCTTGAGAAAATACATCCCTGGTAATATGAAGTTTATGGAAATTTTAATCAGAAATAATTCATAGTTAGGCTCAAGTTTAGTAATTTCAATTCTTATTGAATGAAATATTTTTATTAATTAATGTGAGTTTCTAAAGAAGAGAAGAAAAATTAAACTTAGACTTTAAGCTGGGGGAAATACCGAATATTTCATTCAATAAGAATTGAAATTACTGAGCTTGAGCCTAACTATGAATTATTTCTGATTAAAATTCACTACAGTTCAATTAAAGAATCTAAAAATTTCTCAGTTTATGGAAATTTTTAAAACACAACAAGTATTCATTAGAAGACGCACGACTATGTACGATAAGTAAATCTTAGCCTTTTAATATATTTGCGGGAATAGTTATACCATAACTATATCAATCATTAAAGCTCTGGTTTTAATCAAAACATAAACAACATTTAAGGCTTAATTTCGTACCTTTTCAAACTTATATGTAAGGTGTAGTTTGTATTAAAAATTATACAATGACTTTAATTCTTTCACCAATCTGTTTATCGACAAAATTTTAATGTGTAGTTAGACGTGCACACCTCATATAAATAATTATTTTTGATGCAAAGATTTTGTGCGAAAAAATGGATGAACGACTTCATTTATACTTTAATTTTTTCATGAAATTAATTGCTTGAAATCAGCAAATCATTTCAAAAAATTTTAGTAAAACTAATACTCAATCTCACAAAAATGTTACCATACTTTCAATAAATTTCATACATTTTGTAAACAAAACTACAAAGAAAAATAAGCACAAAAGAAAATAAAAAAATATATATAATTTGTCAGCGATTTTCCTGAAATGTAGTAGGTCAAGCCTACCTAATTGTACGGACATGTCGACAGCTGAAGCTCTTCATTTATTGTGTTAACTTCAACACCAACTTTGACTTTTCGGTAGCAGAGATGTAAGCACAGGTTCTGTTTTGTCAGTCAAACAATAAAATTGTCGAAGAAATAGCACAATTTTACGACTTTTGCTTTTTCTACTACAGTTTTTTAAACACTGATTTAATTAATAATTTAACATAAAATTAATTTGAAAAATTATATTTAAAAAAAAATTTATATATAAAAAAAGTTATATTAAAAACAATACTTTGACTTGTTTCTAGGATTCGAACATGCGACTACAAAGCTAGCACACTGCCTGCCAGCCATCAGCAGAAAGTTTTCTTCATTGTAGTTACGAATATATGTAATTAAAGGTTCAAGGTTGATTTTCTTTTATGTCACATAATAAATTGGAAATAGTTTTTTTGCATGAATTCTTCATCGAAACATGTAATTATTTTAAATCGGTTAAAAAACCCCGATTGCGACCTAATTTTAACTGTTAAATATCCCAAATGGTCATTCGAAACGAAAATCATAAGAGAAATATAAAGATGATTTTAAAATACCTATCGAATGATACCCATTTCGATATAGTTCGCCAACTTTTTATTTAATTTCGTATTTACAAAATGGCGTCTGTTGGCCGCCATATTGAATTTTGACAACTGACATATCTTTAGTTACACTCCCGGGATTAAGACAAATCGATTGAAGTAAGAGTCATCGGTCTACGTGTTCAGTTTATATAGTGTCGCAAAGTAACACACATATATACCCTGAAGGGTATGTTATGTATGCATGTATGTGTCTAGGGTAAAGTGTCCCCAAGTCACCACTTTTGTCGACTATTTTGGTGACATTGTCAATAGAGCGTCTACATATTAATATTGTTTCTAATGGGTAGAAAATATTTTTTCAGATACACTCTTAATTTTTTAGTGGTTTGTTGAAAATAAAAGTTGCGTCATGAACAATTTAAGTGTTTTAAAACTAAAAAATAATAACTAATAACTAAAAAAATGTGAAAACTAAAATTTTTTTTAGTAAAAGTGCCTATTACGAAATTTTTTTTTGAATCTGTGGAAGATTTTTTGCCATCAGTTAAAGATTTGTCACAGTTTCAGATCCATACGTATGTATGTATGTGTTTGACTTTACTAATTCAGCAAAATATACAATTTAAATTAATCAGTACAGTTTTACTACGGACATTTCTTGTTTCCATTTTTACCTATGTGAACAATATGTTTGCCAAATCAATTCACATACATTCAGTAACTGCATGAACTCTTTTGATTTCATTCGTAATTTTATCTAAAAATTTTAATCAATTTCGTGTTAGTCTTTTTGGCCTATAATATTTTTATTTTTTATTATACAGCACGACAAAATAGAGTTTTTTTTTTGTCTACGAGGGCAATTATGGACAAAATTGCGCGAGAAATTTTTCCCGTGGAACAATTCAAAATAATAGCAAGTAATAGGGAAAACAAAAAATTCTAATTAGAAAAGGGAGCAATTTTTTGTGGAATTTTATTTATAATTGCCCTGTATATATATATATATATATATATATATATATATATATATATATATATATATATATTTGAGCGCTTGTAACAGCTGTGAAAGATGTCTTTATCATTATAACTCTTCCACCTCTGGTTCTGTTTCTGCTAAAAAAAAACTCCCAGAATACCTTGAAATAAATTCAGTGAAGTGCGATTCTGATTCTCGCATGAAGGGTTCCGTACGGACACTATATAAAATATAGTTTTGGATTTTTTTTCGTATTTTAGTTTTGCCGTTTTTTCGGTTTTGGCACTTTTTTTTCGTTTCGACGATTTTTTTTCGGTTTTTGGGATTTTTTCATTTTGGAGACTGTTTTTGACATTTTTTTTTTTAATTTTGGCATTTGTTTTTAATTTTGGCGATTTTTTTCATATAGTCGATTTTTTTCGTTTCGGCGATTTTTTTCGGTTTTTGGCGGTTTTTTATTTATGCGACTTTTGTTTTATTTAGGCAATTTTTTTCATTTTGACGATTTCGGCTAAACGGTGACCGCGATTCGCTTATGTAACTTTCGGATATTTTTAAGGCATTTTTCGTGACATCCAGCATTATCTTATGCTAAATTTCTTAAATTTCGTGGCGAATAATGTCTTTAAGATGTTGAATCGTTTGGGGCTTATTCACGTAAGCTTTTGATTTAAAAAACCAAGAAATGTCGTCTGGTGATGTTAAATTAGCACAATTCGCAATTTCCGCTGAGTGGCGTCTACACAACATAATGGTTAAAGCTAAATTGAACTAAACGCCACATAATCAAGATGGCAGGTAATCAAAATGGTAGCGGGTCTTTCGACCCACCTTATATTTTACATAAACACGTAAAGGTGTAATATTTTGGTTTATTATCTCTAAATGTAAGCATTAATTCAAATTAATTTAAGCCGACAATGAAAATGTCAGCAGTATTTGTGACCCATAAAAAAAGAATCAATATAAATTAATTTCACCTTAAAACATGCTTACAGACATTCTTACATACCATAACGTTTTTTTTTGGCCAAACTGACATTTATTAATCTTTAATTATCAGTAATTACCGGGATATGTTAAAACCCATGAATACGTGAACACTCTCAACTACCGAGTGAGTGAATGACAAGAAGCACAGCATAACTTTTAACATGTTTATGGTTAATTACATTTTTCACGTTCTTGATATGAAGACTTCTTTCTGGTGGCGCTGCTGCTGATATCACTAGAATGATTGTTGTTGTTTTTGTTGTTTTAGTTGGGCGCTTAAATGTTGCAACTTTATGAAGGTAATTCTTCATAATTTAAGTGACACAATAAAAATGAATGTTTTCATTCATTCATACTTATAACTCGTTAATAACAAGTCACGCATGCGTGTTGCACAAATTAAGTGTTTCTTTTCCAATAAAACTAAGAAGCAAAAAAAAAAGTAAAAAAATATTTTAATTTTTTTCTTCACACACTTTAAATACGAGTATGTATTTGCGTACACTTCCTGTCTGTGCCGTTCGCACAGAAATCAAGCCAGCCAGCCAGCCAGCCAGCAAGCAAACAAGCAACGAAGCAGTGTGAATTCAGGACAATAAAAACATCAGCTGTGGTTGATTTTGTTTTAAAAAAGTTTTATGGTGGCTTTTGACAAATTATCAACTGTCAAGAGTGGAATGGTATGTTTATTATAAGGCAAACTTTTTCTAGACAGGGTGTTAAGAGAAAAATCAATTTATCTCCCTGAATGCTTTAGCTTAAAAAATAATGCACAGTAGCAGCATGATCGATAATACTATAGCACTATAGGGCAGATCGTGCTGATCGCTGTAAACTCTAGAACTCCCACTGTTTCTTATTGAGAAGATTTTGCTGAACAAATTGGGCACATGAAATTTACTGAATTTACTGAGAAATACTTATGCCTAACTATTCTTGAGTAATTATGAAAGTCTCCTCGGCCCGCTGTTTTGTTTATTAGAGTCCTGCACAATACTACTTATAAGAACTTTTAAGACATGAACATCGAAATATTCTAAAACAAACGCTAAGCAACACTGTTGGCAAAACATTTGTTACAGTTAGTAGGTATAGGATAAAGAAGAAAATACTTTGTGATAGAAAAATTTCTGATGCTTGCTACTTCATACGCATGGGCGCGTATGCCAACGTCATGCATGTACATAAGCATACACGTTGAGTGCATGAACTTTTATTTTTCTGCACACATACAAACGTACACATGCATTGACATTAGTTGTGTGTGCGCTTGCTTTAAAAAAACCTCCCTAAACACATAATCGCTTACTATCTTACATCCACACACACACTAAAATGTAGAATATGCAAAATAACAAGCATACACACATCCACACTACTTCTTTTGATTGTTTTTTATGAACAAGAAGTCTTCGCGACATCGCTTGTTAACACTCATATACACGAACACCAATGTATCCATCGTGCTTCGCTTATAATACGACAGCATTTATTATGGGTTCAGTATAATAACGCGTGATCTATGTCGAGGTTCCCTACTTTTTTAAAGAAAAAACACAGAAAATTCTAATTTAATGGATAATGTTTATTATCATTTGAAAGAACATTCTTTGGCTTTTATTTTTTAAAGATTAGGTCTATAAAATATTAGCCGTTGCTACGTCGCAGATGGTCCATCAGTTGAGTCCAATTTTCGATGACTCGTTCGAGCATTTCAACTGGTAACTGGCGAATAACAAGCGTGATGTTTTCCTCCAAGGCCTGAATCGAAGCGGGGTTGTTTGCATAAACGTTAGACTTTACATATCCCCATAGGAAAAAGTCTAACGGTGTGATATCACACTATATTGATGGCCAATCGACCAGACCAAAATGTGAAATTATGAGCTCACCGACTTCGGCAGATACTAATCCTATTGTAACAACGTCGGTATTGTGTAGCAGAATCATCGGCGAACTAAAATAACGAATAAAAATGGCTACTAAGCACAGCTTTGATAATTTAATGCGTCTCATTGAAACCAGAGGAGTTGCAACTCTGCATTATAACGTGAAAAACGTAGAGTTGCAAAAGAAAAATAAGCTTTTCTCTATCTCTTCTCTTCCTTCTTCATGTCTTCTCTATCATTATCCCTTTCCGAAATAAGGTAACACTTATAAGTAGTAGTAGGCATTCATTGCCTGAGTCTTACTTCTCTTTAAAAAAAAGAAAAAAAATGAGCTCACCGAAATGTTTTCTCAATAAATCCATTGATTGATGTGATGTGTAGGAAGTGGTGACGTCTTGCTGAAACCAAATGTTGCAGAGATCACGAGCTTCAATTTTAGACATCAAATAGTTGGTTATCATGGCAGAATAACGGTCGCCATTGACGGTTACGTTCGCACCGGCTTAATTTTTTAAGAAATATAGACAGATGATTCCACCGGCCCACAAACTACACCAAACCGTTGTTTTTTCTGGATGAAGTGGTAGTTCTTGAATCTCTTTAGGTTTCTCTTTGCCCCAAATGCGGAAATTTTGTTTAAAATGGGCCTCATTGTTAAACAAAATTTGTCTCGAAGACGTCGGATCTTCTTGGAACTTTTCAAGAGCCCATAGAGCAAAAGCAATGCCGTTCTTCAGGCGTAAGTGCTTCCATTATGAAATGCCAAACAGTACTAAAGAAAAATAACATGACATAACGTCACACGTGATCTGTCAAAAAAAGGCTATTGGGAAAATTATCTCTACTTGGATCACCCGTTAGATGCCACGACAATACATTTAAAAAACAAGACGTATTTACATTTCAAGACTTTTTACGCAGGCCTCTATTGCTTATAAACAGATTTATTGGTTCATTCCGGATGCTGTCTGCACCCTGTATTGAATCTCTCATTTGAAGTTTCACAATCATAACATATGACAATCATTAAGCGAATTAAATTAATGAAAAAAAGGAATTGCAAACATATGCTGGTTTTATAAAAAAAAAAGTTTATATTTTTTACTTATTTTTTACAAATTCTTTTTCAAATATTTGGTATTGATATTTAAGTTTGCATGCTTAGCTATGGTTCAGTTCGGTTCATTAATATCATGTTATTCCGAAGGATGGCGATGAAGCCGATCGCGATTGCAATGATGGCGATGATGCTGTTGCCAGCCACCAAAGCTGTCTTCTACATGGTTTTGCCTTCAAACCTTTCATGTTTTCACTGCTGTTATCGTACGATGTTTGGCTGTATTTCTGTGATAACTTCTTCATTAATTGAGAATTGTTGTTCAGTTTTGGGTCGTTGTTTCCTTTTTTTTTTGGTATGTATGCATTTTAAGTTTAATGTATTGTAGTTTTCATTTTAGTTGAGAGGAATGGTTATGTTAGTTTTATTTTTTTTGTTTAGCTCTCATTTACATAATTTATGATAAGCTAAGCTGAGCAAACAATAATTTTGAAAGAATATCATTAATGAAATGATACTACGACCCAGCCAGTAGTCATTTGGGCTGTTGTTGTCCTTGAAAGTGTGCTTTTATAAAATGTATTCACCTCGCTCTCTGTCTCTGTCTTTTATGTACATTATGTAAAATCAAATATAAAGATTAAAATAACAATTAACTTGTTCGGAATGAGTCATTTACTTTAATGCAACTGTTGCTGCAGCCAGCATTCACTGTTGTTATATCTAAATTAACTGACAACGATGAGCCGTACAGGTAATTGTAATTAATGTTGTTGCATTTCAAGATATTTTCATTTTAGTTCGCTTTTTAATTTTATTTAACTCCAGCGGTGTTTTTGGTGTGTTTATTTTCACCAACAGAGTGATAATTAAACATGAACGAAATTTAAAGTGTTAATTTTAAAGGATCTTATTACTGTGATGTTTAGCAATTTAGGGGATAATTTAATGGGCTCATTTGCGGATTAACTATGGGGCTTAACTTCGCATTATGCACAATAAAGGCAATGTAGTAAATTTAATTATATGTATGTTTCATTTTAGATAACTGCTAAGTATGTAAATGTTGTCAGCTGTTTTTTTCCAATACTTTGCAGTATTAACAAATCAACCGCATTGGGAGAAATTTAAATATAAATGTCTTGATGATAATAAGATCCAAATAATGTGATACGTATCATATCCCATAATTTAATATAATGAAGGCTTCTTTCTTTCTTCTAGCAGCAAGGTTTTTTTTCAAACTCGAGACCTCGACAAAATGGATTTGAAAATGCAATATTTTTTTTAGCACATGAATAAAATTATTTTGAAAAATTTTTAATTTAAATTTTTTAACAAATATAAACTGAAGTTAGAGACTTGAGTTTTGACCGTACCTTAGATTAGGTTAGGTTAGGAAGGATAGTGGCTATGCCGTAACTCCAGTCGGAGACCCAATTGGGTCCATTGTGATTCCTTTCTGTTGCCTAAAAATAGTAATTCCACCCCCCCCCCCTTTAAAATTTGTAGCCAGAAGTGACCTTATTATCCGTCATTGAGCCACCGAATTCCCACCCGCAAAGCAAAGATATGGTTCTAGAATGGTTGAGAGAACAATATTATGTTCTCAGAAACAAATGTGTTGCCGTTGAGATCAAGTTATTGTTATTTTAAACATTAATTTTGTTACGGTAAGCAAAGTTATGTTTGAATTAAATAATTACATTATTATATTCATAAAAAAGTGTGATATGGTTAGCGTTTAACAATATAGTAGCAACATAACTTTTGTTATTATTTAAAAATAATATGATGTAAATAACAATATAATGTTATCGAAAAAAACAATACTATGTTAAGTTAAAAAAAAATGTTTTTCAGAAACATCTTCTGTCAGTTCAGTGTTTCGTTTGTAAGCTATCGGTATTGCACGCGTCGTGTTAAATAAATAAATAAAGTACAAACAAACAAAAGGGTAGATAAATAAAAACATACACATACGTACATATGTTTATCTCTTTATAGAGACGTGTCTGTATTTCGAGTACATATATACACATATGTAAGTATATATTTCTATATATACTTTTTATTTCAACAATATTAATTTATTTTTATTTCGGATTTAACGCACAGCTGTTATAAACAAGAGATCCACCAATAAATATATGATTTAAAAAGAAAATATTTTTATTATATTAAATAATACTGTTGTCATGTTTAACAATATTATTATTATATAAGAACATGGTATGGTGAGTCTCAATTATATTTTAGTTACATCTAACAATAGTGTTGTCATATTTACAATAATAAGATTAGGTGTAAAAAAGTTCATGGTTTTTGTTGATAATATTATTATTAACACAGATAATAATATTATTAAAAGTTTGCTTTTCTATTGACAATAATATGATTTAACTACAACCATATAATGCAATCATAGTATGTTGCTGTTTGATTATCGTTACCTCAACCATATTTTTTCTTTGCGTGCGTGATGAAGCCTTTGATGTCCTCTAGTTTGCTCTTCTCAATATCAGTAATGATTTCATGGAAACATCTGCTCAGCCATCTAAGTCTATGAGTGGCCGCTTGTTGCCGAGCCGAGCCCACTGACGCTTATTGCGAGAAAATTTTCATGCGAGAAACAAGTTTGAGAGTGCATAGTGGATACGAGAATCAGCGCTGATATTTTATCTATTATTTGTGTTTTATGTATGTTTGTATGCATTTCTGTTTGTTGTTATTCGTTTGTTGTTGTTCATTTTGTGTTCATAACGTTTCCTAGAAAATAGTAATTATGATTTAAGTTTTATTTTGTTGAGAAAAAAAAACTGAAATTTTTATTATTTTTTTTAGTTCTTTTTGTGGCATGTTTTATTTACTTTTTCTTAAATTTTTGTTTTTCATTTTTTTATGTTTTCCAAACAAGTTGAAATCATAACAACATTACATAAACAAGGTTTTTCTGCGTTTTCAATCAGCTTTACGCTCTGACCAGCTCGGCGTTCAATATGATCTGTTCACGCCTATTTGTACTAATTTTTATAGTTCCAGTTTTCTCGCATTGGTTCTCGCAATAAGCGTCAGTCGGCTCGGCCCATGACATTGCAGCTTCCGGCAGTGACAGATAATATGTTCAATGGTCTCTGGTTCCTCCTCATACCCGCACATCCTACAAATATCTGGAGTGCCACTTTCCCAAATGCTGGTTCTTGCTCTGAGCGAGTAGTGACCTGTCAACGCGCCTATTAGGACTCGCAACGTCCTCTTATTTATGTCCAGGAGCAGTTTGGATCTTACTGAGTAAAGTTTTGGCCACATACCCCTTGAAACTCTGCAACCCTTGGCCATATCTTAGTTTAAATCAAAATACTAAAAAATTAAAAAGAACGATGAAGCCCGCAGGTTAAACTTATGCCGAGTACACATTTTTGTACTACGAATGTAATTTTTTAAAATGTATTGCTTAATTTGGAGATGTTTTATAAATTCAGTTGGAAATATTTTGCTTAGCTTTATATTCTCTAAAGCACTAAGGAGCTCGATATTAAACTTAGCTTGGTAAACAATATTAAAGCTTCTAAGAAAATCTATTACCTAGATGCCAAAAATTTCAATATTTTAGAGTCTGGCATTCTTAGATTTTCTGCTCCAGCACAAATTTTTGTTGCGATAAATATTTCTTAATCATATAAAATCTTTTCCTGCTTTGCGAAATACATAAATATGTAAGTGGAAATTAAGTTCCTAAATTCTGCTTTGTCTATCGCTCTTTTAATATTTTTTAAAACTTAATTGCTATAACCCTGCATATCGCTTTTAGCTCATTAGTAACATTCTAACCGAGCCAAAAATCCTTTATATACTCGTACATCGTAAATTAAAAATCTTGCAGTAAACAAATTGCTAATAAGTCTAGTATATGCATTGTCATAATTTGGTGCGCTCTAACTGCTCCACTACTCATACCATCATCCTAATCAGCTACAGATATGCAAACTTACATTATTTTCAAAGTCTGGCTAATTTTGTTTTCTTCTTGCTAATCCAGCTTTTACATATAACAAACAACTTTCTATGTAGAAAGTTTTGTATTCCGGCATAATAAACTAATATTTCTTCGCCACCTAAATGAAGCAGCAAATGAAAAAAAATTGTGCATGCACAACACACGAACAAACAAACAAGCAAACAAACAAAGTTAACAAACATAATTTTAAGCTTCATTATCATAAGTCAATATAGAGACAACAATAAATTGAAAATTTCGAATCCTTTATCATCACCATAACCATGCAAGTAATTTGTCCCACATTAGAGCGTTAGAACTACTCACTTGCAAACTCACTTCCATACATTTTACACAGACACACGAAATGGAACAGGTCCACTAGTAAATTAGTCAGACTGAAAAGCTCTAGGCAGCAATTTCTTTAGTAGAAAATAAATTTACCGGCAAAATGAGAGAGGTAATCATTGTGGCATCAGAATGTTGAGAGCAATAATGAGAAAGAGGAACACTAATAACAAAGTGGTTTTTGTGGAAAAAATGAGGTAAATATAATTAAAAAATATGTAACAGACTCAGCAAACTAAACGCTAAAACCAAGGAGTTTGCTATTATCTGCCATACAATATGAGAAAGATAACATGTTTTAGCGGTTGCATCAATCTAAACGCATTTTTCATTAAAGAGAAAAAGACACTTATAAGTAAGCAAAGAGCTATTCTTCTTATGAGCCATTTGTTCCAGAGAATGACAAAGTACATAAGCAAATAGTCTTAATTTTAGTAACTGCATATAATCATAATTTTAGCACAAACAATTTGTACGTTCACATAGTTTCTCTCAAGCAATTATGACTATAGCCGATTCCAACAAACAAGAGCACCTCTACTTTGTTTATGCGAAAAAAATAAAATACTCTACAACTAAAATTAAGAAAGCAAATGGGTATCAAACCTATTGTCTCTCTGTCATACTCATATTCTGATGAAACTTACAAGTTGAATAAAAAGAGTTTTGGTAAATTAAAGAAATTATATTTATTTATATAAAAGAAAAATTTATGACTTCAAAGTCAGAAAGTTGAAATGAGAATGACATAAGAAATAATATTAAAACAATTTACACATTGCAAAGCCTACTATGATTTCAAATACATACACATAGAATTTATACATTGTATAAGCCTACTACGATTTCCAATACTCCGCCTCAATGTGAATATTGTTTTCGCAAATACATTTGTTTAGTTTAAATTTAATAAGTCAACTAATTTATAATGTTTAACTTTTGGTAGATTCTTTGTTAAGATATCGGCTACCATTTCTGCCGTTGGACAATAAGTTAGTTCCATTTCCTTATTTTTTACCAGTTCCCTTATGTGGTGAAACTTTATATCTATATGTTTGCTCCTCTTGTGAAAAATAGGATTTTCCGCCAGCTTTTGAGCACCTTGGTTGTCAATATGTAATTCAACAGAATCTTCCATATATATCTCGTCTACCTCCATTAAAAGTCGTTTTAAATAAATAGCTTCCTTTGCAGCGTCAGAAGCTGCCATATATTCAGCCTCCGTACTGCTGAGTGCCACTGAGGACTGTTTTCTTGATTCCCAGGTAATTGGGCAACCATTGTAGTAAAATACGAATCCTGTGTAGGATTTTCTATTCGATGCATCTCCGCCCCAATCAGCATCCACATATCCCTCGAGACCCTTACCGTTAATCTTATATATCAGTTTCAAATTCTTTGTACCACTCAAGTATCGCAATATATGTTTCAACTTTACCATATGCTCTATATGGGGATCAGAATTACGTTGTGCCAACTTCGACACAGAATGCAAGATATCTGGTCTAGTAGAAATTGCCAGGTACATCAGCGTACCAACAAGTGACTGATAGACTTGTTGATCAATTTTTTCACAATTGCCATCACAGTTTACTTGGTAACTAGCTTCTAATGGCACTGTTACTGGTTTGCATTTATCCATACCATATTCCTCCAAAATATCCAGAATATATTGGGTTTGGCTTAACTTGATTGAACCTGTGTTGCCCTCGCGCTCTATCTTCATTCCAAGAAAATGATTGAGTATGCCTTTATCTTTTACTTCAAAATTATAGGAAATTTGTGTCTTGACTTCTTCAACAACTGATATGTCACTGCATGCTACAATTAAATCGTCCACATACACTCCTATCAGCACTAGATTACCTTTCCTTTTACCTTTATACAAGCATGGTTCATTGTTGCATGGAACAAAATTTAGTTTTCGTAAAACTCCATCAAGTTTGCAGTTCCATTCTTTACCGCTTTGCTTCAGACCATAAATCGCCTTATGCAAACGTAAAACTTTTGTCGGGGACTTTTCATTTAAAAAATGTGTTGGTTGCTTCAGGTAAATTTCATCATGTAAGTCGCTGTTTAAGTATGCTGTACATACGTCCATTTGGTGCAAATGCATTTTGTTTTTTACAGCCAATGCTAAAAGCAATCGTATCGACGAGTACCTTATGACTGGAGAGAACGTTTCTTTAAAATCGATACCGAATCTTTGATTACAGCCCTTGGCAACTAGGCGTGCCTTGTATCGTTCAATTTCTCCATTCATGTTTCGTTTTAAAGCGAAAACCCATTTGCATGGTATTGCTTTGCGTCCCTCTGGTAAATTGGTCAAGGTCCAAGTTTTGTTTCTCTCTAAAGCAAGAAACTCTTCTACCATGGCTTTCTTCCAGAAATATTTACATTTACTTGAAAGAGCTTCCTCAACTGTTTGTGGAACAGTGTCATTTACTGCTGTACATATGTTATTCTCAGGTTGAATGACGTTATATTGTTTTTTCGGCCTGCCTCTCATTCCATTTCGAATTATTCTTGGCCTTCCACGTCCAATAATCAAATCTTGTTCCTCACTTTGACTTTCGGAACCACTATCTTCACCTGCAGTGTCAAATCTCTCATCATGATTATCCACATATACAGAAGGTTGGCAATTGCTGTCAAGTACTTCTCCACTGTAATCATGATTATCTACATGCACAGAAGGTTGGCGGTTACTGTCAACTACATCTCCACCGTAATCATGATTATCGAGACACATTGTTAAATAATCATCTGCTTTGAGAACATTTCCAACGTTGTTGCTGTCATTTGTACCATCATTAAATATAGTTTCATCAAATAGAACATCGCGTTGTTCTACAATACTAAGTGTTGTTGTATGAAATAGTCGATAAGCTTTCGACGTCATCGAATATCCAACCATTATGTACGAACTGCCTTTCTTTTCAAACTTCGATTTATTTCCAGATTTGTTCAAGCTTACAGCGTATGCCCCAAACGTTTTAAAATGCTGCACACTCGGCTTTCTACCGAACCATAGTTCATACGGAGTTTTGTTTTTCAATTGTTTTGTGGGACATCTATTTCTTATGTATGCTGCTGTATTAACAGCTTCCGCCCACAAATATTCTTTTGCGCCAGCATGCACCATCATCGACCTTCCCATTTCAATGAGTGTACGGTTGGCTCTTTCTGCCACACCGTTCTGCTGCGGGGTGTATGGCACTGTTAATTGCCTGCTAATACCTTCTGCTGACAAAAACGAATCAAACTGTGAGTTCAAATATTCACGTCCATTATCTGTTCGCAATGTTTTTATTTTGCAGCCTGTTTGCTTCTCAACATGTGCCTTGAAAATTTTAAACTTTTCAAAGACTTCGCCTTTTCGTTTAATAAAATAAACAAAAACCCTTTTTGACTTGTCATCAATAAACGTCACAAAGTATTTTGCACCACTAACAGACTGTACTCTGAACGGTCCGCAAACATCCGAATGGACAACTTCAAGCAATTCACTGGATTTTGTAAAACTTTCCTTGGGAAATGGTAAAACATGTATTTTGCTTAACATACAAGTTTTGCATTTAAAAGAATTATCAATGTTGTTAACATTCATTCCCATCACCATTCTTTCTTTACATAAATCATGTAAATTTTTGAAATTCAAATGGCCGTACCTATTGTGCCATATTGTATTCATGTTATTTGCAACACAAACCCTTTGAGTTACATGATTATTAGACGTAACAAACATGTTCTGTTTATGCTTGGCTTTCAATACAATCGTTCCATCAGCTCTCTTGATAACTGCTCCCGTCCGACTAAAAACTACAGACAACCCACAGTCAACAGCTTTGTTGACAGAAATAAAATTTGCCTGCAACTCAGATGAAAATAAAACGTTTTGAAGCAAAATTTCAAAATCGTTGTTGTATATTAAAACATCACCTTTTCCACTGGCATTAATGTATTTGTTGCCAGCTAACGCAATTACTTCATGATGTTCTTCAAAACGGATAAACATAGCTTTACTATTACACATGTGTGATGTTGCTCCACTGTCGATATACCAATTTTCAACATTTAAAGACCCTGTGTCCGCTGCAGCCAACATTGTCATTGCTTGTGAAATGTTGTTCTTTTGCTTCCTGTCACACTTATTAGCGTAATGACCAGCCATACCACACGAAAAACATTTACCTTTCAAACTCTTCTGATTCTGCTTTTTATTTTTGCTTACGTGCGAAGATTTTGCTACGAATGCTTGTTGTGTTGAATTTAATTCTGCACTTTCACTTCCAATTTTTTCTTTTCTACGTTTACCTTCTTCAAGCAGTTTCTGTTTTAGCAATGAAAACGTCGGCAAATCATCTCTCGTTTCCATTGCAATTACAAAATTATCAAAATCTTCTGGCAAACTAGACAATAGCATTATGACCAATAGTTCCTCCTGAATTTCTATCCCGATCTCTGTTAATTTTTCAGACACCTCAGAAAATTCATTCAAATGTTGAGTCACATCTCCATCTACAGGCATTGACAAATTTACCAATCTCTTATACAACGAAACCTTTTGTAATGGTCCTCTCGGCATGTATACTTGCTGTAATTTTGTCCAGGCTTCATTGGAAGACTTGCAATTCTTTATATAATTCAACTGTGTTGATTTTACTCCCAAATAAATGGACGCTAGTGCTTTCTCATCGTCTGACTCCCATTTCACTTTTCTGTCACCTTCAGGCTTCTGCGAGTCTCCATTCACAATTTTCCAGAAACCAGCATGGATAAGAACGCTTCTCATGTGTATGAACCAGGTGTCATAATTCTTGCTATCCAATTTTTCAATTTGTATCAGCGGTGCACTCATCTTTATTCCTTCTTTTTATTTAAAATACCAATCTAAACTCTTATTGTAGGCGACTGGGCCCATAACCTGATGAAACTTACAAGTTGAGTAAAAAGAATTTTGGTAAATTAAAGAAATTATATTTATTTATTTAAAAGAAAAATTTATGACTTCAAAGTCAGAAAGTTGAAATGAGAATGACATAAGAAATAATATTAAAACAATTTACACATTGCAAAGCCTACTATGATTTCAAATACATACACATAGAATTTATACATTGTATAAGCCTACTATGATTTCCAATGTGTGTATGTATAAAATACACATACAATTTACACATAGTATAAGCCTACTATGATTTCCAATATATTCGAAGTATGCTAATACTCACAGTATGGATATTTAGTCGGTAAAAAAATATATACGCAATATACTCGGCATATTTAATCACCATTAACCATCGTATACATGCATTTGTGATATAAAATGGAATGCATAATGTGTTTTGGCTGTTTGAAAATATGCTTAATGTGTGCGGAAATAAAATAGCCCTGTATATACGCGTGTGTACCTCATTTAAAGACAGAGTATTTTTATACTCCCGCCTATGATTGTAGCTCATGGAGTCTACAAATTTTAATTATAGTTTTTTGTGCTGCGTAATGTAAAAAAAATGTGTGCGAACATAATAACTATAGTTGTTCTAGGATCCATCTAAACCCCTCAATAACCAACTTCAATGTATTTTTGATAAAAACAAATATTTTACTAAATAAAAGTAAAATAGTAATATGGGATTATAGAGCGTTAACAAATGTTAAACTTGAATTTTAACAAATCCTAAAAAAACACTAATTATTAACTTGACTGCACCCGGTCAAAAAATGCTTGCGTAGCAACTTGTTTTCTTAACATACTTCTTAAAACTACAATTCGAACTGAAAAAATTCAATGATAAAGTAAGAAAATAAAAAAAATACTGATTATTGAGTTCTTGTTTCAACTTTATTATTTGTTGTTGAACTTCTTATTTGTCTAACTGAAAGTTTAACATAATATTGCTAGTTGTTCTAAGAATTTTTTGGTCAGCAACAGTGAAATGGCTATAGGATCCAGATAAACTCCTCAATAATAAATTTAAATCTATTTTTAATAAAAATTATTTTACTGAATTAGTAAAATAATAATTATTAGTGGGGAGATGTGTAAACATTTTTTTAATATTGGCTTATGGTAACTAAAATAAGATATATAAATTTTTGACTTTACTGTATTTAAAAATCTATGGAAAACTGCATCTATAGTAGTGGAATTATTAGTTGTGGGGGCTTGTGGAGAATTGCTCATATGCAAGTGGAAAACGTCAAATAAAAATTTTGATAAAGCTTGCGACTGTGGGTTTGCAAAATATGTATTAAAATTTCCACCCATAATAACTCGCATGACACGGAGATTTTTTTACCCAATTGTCGTGCACCAGCTGCAGTGTAAGGCAACACTACGTAATAAAGATGTGTTATGACATAATATTGTAAATTCTTTATAAAGACTGCTATATATCTTTTAAACAAATATTTGACATTTAAAACGCTCTTTCATTTAAAATTTTTTATTTATTTTATGTATTTTATATTTATTAACTTAACCAAACTATCTTCACTGGCAACACTGTTACACTTCACAAGCAACTTCTATAAAAATTAATGCTGCCCCTGAAGGTATGCTTTAAAATTTGATTGAGTGTATTCTATTAAGCTGTTAAGTTTATCTGTACTTCTTGTTCGTATGATTACACTAATACACTCTACATAGCTCACATTGATTTGATAACACTTTACGATCTTACTAAAAATTTGTGATTTTATTGTGAAAAAGATTTTTACGCCCTAGCATATAGATGTTTATACATGAAAAGTATTTGAGTTGGATGCTGTCTCCGTTACCAACCTGTTTCCAGCTAGAAGGATATTTTTGCTCGGGACAAGATATTTGTATGACATTTTTACACATAATGAATTAATTCTACATTATTAAGTAAATTATCAATTGTTTCGAGTTATGACGTTGTTTGAATAAATGAGCGGCTTGTAGATATTTAGTACTAAATATATTCCCTAAACACAATTTTTTCTTCAAAGCGAAATATTTTTATTACCACCTTAACAACAAATTTTGTAATTCGGTTTTTGTACTGCAATAAAATTTTGTTAAGATTTTCTTAAGTTTAGTCCCATAAATAAATTGTATTGTAATCAGACACCGTAAGACATACAACAAAAGCCTTAATATGACAAAGCAACAATCAAAAATATATATGTTCTTTAAGAATATAAAATCGCATAAATGTTAAGAAACAAATGCCATTATGCGCCGGAAAAGCTTTAGCATTAATAAAAATACACACCAACCAAAAAAATTAGCCGATCAAGAGCGTGTGAGGGAATGACTGAATAACCTGATCTATCGATTATACCTATAATGGCTTTATAACACATAAATCGATGACAGAACTTTGTGTAGCGTGGGTGTAGCGAACAACGGTTCTAACGCCCAACTACATTAGAAACTACTTGTACTTTTAAAATTACGGCCAGCATATGAGGTTTGTGCGGAGTTTGTATAGTAAAGCCGCAGCCGTAACTATTTATATGCACATGCCTACGACACGTTAACGATAGTTTCACAATCATAAGTGGTTGTTGCAAACAACACTATCGATAGGTTGGATGGATGTTGGTTGGTTTGCTGAAATGTGTTGTTAAGAGTATTGTTTGCATTTTACTGGTTTTTTTTTAGTTTTCTTCTTCTCTCGTTGCAACGCATATTCCAATTGTCCTCAAAGAAACCAAATGGTCTTTCATCATTATAAATGCTAAACTAACACAATAGGACAAACATTAAAAAAGATTACCATCACCATTATATATTGACTAAGTATAAACCCTTTCGCCAGCAACTCCATCAACATCGCCATAGTCTCATCCACGTACACACTCACACAACTTACATATCACATCCCAGGTAAAAATTACACCTCACGTTCACAACTACTTGTCATATAATGACTTACTTATCTGATTACCAAATTTCATTACTCGCTTACAAACCACATTATCTAAAACTTAAAAAACTGATGTACAAGTTTCTAAATGAGGAGAATTATTTTTCTAGATTAAATAGATTAAGTGAACAACTTACTTATCTGATTACCAAATAAAATAAAAAAAGTAACTACTTCTCAAGAATGGATTATTTTAGTCTCACGCCTTGTTAAAATCATTAAAAAAATCCAGTAGGGAAGAGCTTCCACCAAAAATGCTTAATTCCAAACCCGATTACAGTTTTTGAAATTTTTTACTGGGATGTTTTAACCTCTCCACTTGCATCTCCAGCCTTCCACCTTCTGCTCCTTGCAGGTTTTCATTCTTCACATTCGGTTAGAAACACGTACTTTGAAGCTAAATACACAAAATCATAAAATCATCATCATCTTCATATGTTCATATGAGAATGTCTGCACCAAAAAAGCTACATGAAGAACACCCAAAACAACAACATCATCCTCATCAGCAGACACTTTTGTTGACCGGCCATCATAGTACAGAGAGAAAACCGAAAATATTGCATATTACCTGGAAAATGTCATTGGCAGCTGTGTTTTTGAAAACCACAAGTAGTACAAAATCTACGAGTAATTTTGCTATTGTTTTAGTTGTTGTTGTTGCTTCTGCTTATACTTGCTTTCATTATGCAACATCTAACTCATCCCACAATTTCGAGAACTGTGTGTGTGTGTGGCTACAGCTGGTGACGGAGATCTTGCTCAGTGGATACAAGATGAATGTTCTTGTAACATAGAGAAAATTAAAATTAGTTTTTTCTTTCAAATTAAGATCGTTCTTTGATATGCTTACATATAGTATATATGTATATGCAACGTGGCAATATGTAATAATCGCTTAAGTCGACTCAGTAAAATGTAACGCAATGTAAGTGTAATGTATTGTGCTGTATTATGTCCCAGTTGATAGTTGTAGTTGTTATTTCTATTAACTAGTCGATGTGATTATGTTTATTTAGAAAAATTTTTCTGTAATTTTCTTATGTAGAGACATTTGATAGAAAAAGCTTATTTCAAACATTTTACATTCACTTTGTATTCATGCTCATTATTTTATTTTCTTTTTCCTGTAAATTATTTCTTTTTTTGTTGTTGAAATAATATTTTTGTGACATTTTGTTTTCATTTGACACTCGATTACTGGAAATATTCCAGTAAAAACAGAATCAGTGTTGTTTGTTCTCGCATTCAAATACAGAAACACTTTTTTCTCGCATATTGAGAAACGATGGAATTTTGTGTTTCACATTTCATGTGAGAAATTTTACGATTCGAGAAATATAGAAGCGACCTACAGTAGTCGATCTAATGATCTTCGCATGATAGGCTAGAACAGTATCCACCAAACTACTGAAGCGCATATTTATTTTCACGCACAATTCAATTTAACAATAAAAAAAAAATCAAATCACGAAGTAAAAATCTCATTTGCATCCAAATTTGTATCCATGTAAGCGAGAGAAGATGCACTATAAGACTAATTACATAGTTTGAGTATCAATAGGTGATCAACCCCGTAGGCTTTGCGGTAAACTTCTTCAGTCGCTTACGCGTTTAAATCCCCGTAAATCAGACGGCCTTTTCTTTACCTTCGAAGCGCTGCTTTTTGTCTTACTTGTCTCAAATTATTTGTGCTGGGTTGTATATCATTTTTTCATGTCTCTTGGCAGCATCCCTTATCTTTAATATTTCTCTATCTTATCCTATGCTGACTTGATAATATCGCCAAAAACGCTTAAAAGATATAATTTTGGAACTTAATTTTATTAACAAAAACGCATAAGACACTTAAAAAAATACCACTGTAAAATCACCATGCCAAAAGGTTGATTCAAACTAAATTAAAAGAAATAATATGTTGTTTGAGTGTGTTGGTCTTTATTTGCTTTGCTCATAGCTTAGTTGTGTAAGTTGGTTTTGTATAGTTTTTGTTTTTTCAATGTTTGTAAACAGCCGACAACCTTTTGCTGGCTGATAGGCAATATACTAGTCTTGCAGTCAGAGGATCGCAGGTTCGAATCCTGGAGGTCAAAGTATTTTGTATTTTTTTTAACTAAAACTTTTCAAGTCAAAGTATATTGTATTTTTTTTAAATAAAACTTTTCACGTTATAAATAATTAATAAAATAATTCACTACAATGAATTAAATTCATGTTTTTCTAACTTGAAATAACTTTGATTCAACATGATTCTTCATTTTGATTACAATAGCACGTAAATGTTAAATCAACATGAAATATAGTTATTTCAAAAGGAAAAATTTTCTTTGGAAATTGCTATAAATCATGTTAAATTAACATGAAACACATATGAAGCAAAATCATTGGCTAAAAATATTAGATTAACCTCGTTTAAGTACATTTTGAGTTGAAATTTTTCTGTGTGTAGAGACATAATTTTCGAACTTAATTTTTTGACCAAAATCGATTATTTTGTCTATTTTAGTTAATCGATTTTCGTAAAAAAAATAGGTCCAAAAATGTTTCGTTTAAGCCTTTTTGGTGTTTATGACTCGATTTATTAATTTAGTTAAATATTAAGTTGAGTTTGTCAGCTTTCCACACCAACGTTTGGTGCTATGTGGTCTTGGAGCATGATTGTCCTCTATTATAGTGGGCATATTTTGTGATGTCTTCATAAGTTGTCTGATTTTCTCCATAAATCGGTACTACTGATCGTGTTTGGGCAAAACATCCGCCAAAGGATTCTCAAAAATTCATTAATTTGCTTTTATTGTTTTCCTATTAGCGAGGCCGATGTGAACCATGTCCTACCCAGTGAAAAAAAAATGGAAGTCATTCTAGCGGAAGTACATTTTCATTGCTTCCAAGAAATCGATATTTTTAATTTGCCGAGAGTGAGCAAAAAACCATGTAGAAGATTATTTTAGTCACACAAAACCTTGTAACTCCTCCATAGTGTTAGAAAATACTCACCAGAATTTAAGAAAAATTTATTTTTTTAAAGAAATTTATGAACTATTTTTAGTCTAAAATTTAAATGACCAGGCATCGAAAAAGAGATCTTCTTGCAATGACAACCCTATGTAAAAATCATTAGATCGGATCGAAATTTGCACTACTTCCGCATCGTAAACTCTACATTTTCATGACTTTTTTGGAGTCTCTTTTTTTACTGGGTAGTTACTCGAAATTGTGCTGTTTGTACGCATGCATTAAATATCTGAATATTGGTATGAATTGATATTTGCAGTTCTCTCTGAATCCTGTTAGAATTAAAAAAGTTTTTTCAAGATTTTTCCAACTTATAGCATACGCATATGTGTTGACATGATGCATCCTAAATTGCAGAAGTTCTCCACGTTTTAAATTTCAAAGTTGTCTACATATAGTTTGTTACATATGGCGTTATTAAACAATATGACTTTCTTTTTTTTGAATATATATTTACAATGCAATATTCTTAGAATGCATGACCAAATCTTTCACCTGTAGCTGAGCTTGTAAGGCATATATACATAAACTGCGAGATTGAGGTCTTGAAGATGTACGTGAAAGTGCCAGACAATTCTTTTTTTCTAAATTTTTAGACATAGCTTAGCTTAGGAAGGGTGGTGTTATACCGAACCTCCACTCGGATACCCAACTGGGTCCATTGTGATTCCCTTTATTTTAGACATAAAGATCTGAAAAGCTACAGCAAATAATAAATATGATAAAGAATATCCTTGCCTGACACCTATATTTATAGAAAATGTTTTGTGATACCATGTGGCAAACTTTCAAAAACGGTTTGACATGTATGAGCCTTATAAGGTTTTTTTTTGTGGGCACCCCTTTGCATCTTAAGGTAGACCATATTGGCATTCGTTCTATGCCTGAAGTTTATAAACAATAAATAAAATTAACTAAAATAAATAGAAAGGTTACCTCTACTCCGCCGATTGTTCAATTATTATTATTTGTTGGCTGTTGAACTGATCAATGCAGCTATGATGTGGTCGGAAACACACTTTTTCATTCTTCACACTTCTTTAGCCATAATTTTTTAGACTTCTTTAATCAGCGTAATGTTCTTCCAATTATTATATTATTATACGTCAGGTTATTTTTTTGGTAGGAGTTTAATAGAAGAGTTTAATATCTCCACTATGCTACTATTGTTTGATAGTCATTCTTGATGCAAGGATTGTATCATTAAGGGTATATAATTTCTGTTATATTGAAAGGATAAATTTGCAATAATTTAGCACTCATTAATTTTTTTCGGACGACTTCTTCTTCTTTACTAATACGATAGACAGTAATGATGTCCCCAGCAGATGTTAGGTCGATGTTTATGGCCTCAGCCATAGAGATCGTATGAAAGCAAATTATGGCACCCGATATTTTCTTCTTTAATGTTGATTCTATCGAAATACTGTCTGCAGCTACATACTTGTCATTCCACATTTGTCAGTATTTTTTTTTATCGCTAAGAATATTTTTGCATGGTTCTGTTGTATGGTTCTACAACTTTCCAATGATCTGTTATAAATTACGTTTGGTATTGATTCGAAGTCTTTCTGTTTATCCAAACTTTTAGAAAATTTCATATAATATCTAGATATATTTAAATTATTGATTGATTCCATTATTTATTTAATTAATCAAAAGATTATAAACTTTTTCGTTAAATGCACTGTTTAATTGATTTTTAGCTATAGACATGTAAAATTGAGCTTTCATTACAAAAAAGCTTTCAGCAAATTAAAATACAATGAATCAAAAACAATTCACATATGCCATTTGCATAAAAGTTGCGTATCAGTTGATGTAGATTACTGCTTTAATCTACATCAACTGACACCAAACACACATTGTGGATGAAACACAAAGAACGCTGATGATGAAGGTGAAATAAAATTCGAACACAGCTAGTTGTTCCGTTCTACTACTTGTTTGTCAGAATATTTACATTTACTTTGGTGTTATTTGTTCATTAATAATTATCGCATGTAATTTGGCTTGCAAAGCGATACGAACTTTAGCCTAATCAAATCATTAATATTAAAATTAGTCAATATTTAAATAAAAAGAAATATTTTGAACATTATTAAACAATATTGAATTTTATGTGAAATTATAATTTTTAAAACTTCATCCATTTTCCCCTCACCGAGTGTATGCATATGCAAAACTTGGCTTTTAACAAGAAACACTTGAATGTTTTTAAAGTTGACCACACATCCAAACGTGAACATCTTTCTCGGCCTGGTAAAAGTACTTCAATTATAAACCAAAAAGCTAAAAAAATAACAGCTCTCAATGATGCTTTAATACCACACTTGGCACATACTCATGGTCCCATACATACATCTATATATGTATATGCATGTACATACAAATGTTCATATACTTATGTATATGTGTACAAATGTGCCAGGTAAGAAGTACATTTTAAGTAGAAGCATGCTTTTAAATTGCTTCCTTGCCATCATATTCTAGGATTTTTCCAAAGAGTTCAAGAGGAGGCGTACGTTGTGTTGCTTGAATATATATTTTCCATTGGGACGATCGGTCGGTCGGCCGTTTGGCTTTTATGCCAGAACATGTTGTGTTTAGACAAATGTTAAGAGTACTTTAGCAACACTTCACTTGTGACAGTGCATATGAGGATATTTTAAATATACTTAAGTCTTACATACAGTGTATCTGCAAACAGATTTGCTACGAGTATTGTTTATACATATATATTGAGATATATGGCTCAAGGTAACAACATTTAGTTTAAAGGGCGGCTCTTTTGTGTATGATTTCTTATTGCTAATTTTTGTTAGAAGCACATAAAAAAGAAAAAGAATCATATGTAATATATTGAATATGAAAAGGCTTGAAAATAAAATGAATATATCGTGACAAAAGACCATCAAGATCATCATTTGAAAGAGTTTTGATTAAACTAAAAGTAATTTATTATATGTGAGTTCTATCTAACCTTAGGTAATATAGCTTTCGATAACGAACAGTCATATGTATTAATATTGTACTCGTACATAAATAAATTTAATATTATAGTAGGGTTTTTCTTTTTTATTGACTAATGCATTGACCTTGCTGCTGTCTAGATATTTTACTTGCAGTACAAGAAAAATTACAAAAATAGTTTAAGTTATGAAATTACTTGAGTCAATCATAGAATTGTTTAATTTTTCTTTCTAAAAATTAAAAGACGGTTAATATTAATTTTCATGTTTACTAAAGATAGGTTAGGTAAGCTTTTACAAGCTGCTGGTTCCATGAAAACCAGCTCGCTTTTGTCCTATTTGGTCGGGTAGAAAGACACGAAAAAACTATTTCTGCTCATTATCTTATTTGCTCGGTACTAAACCAACTTGAGTTTTGTTTGAAAAAATTTATTCTTAAAATGCATTCCATAATTTTTTCAAGGTTCAGCAAAAATGGAAAGCGTAACAGACAGAGTAGGCGTTCAAACGATTTCTCCTCCTCTACTGCAGAAATCATACGTATCTGGAAGATTTAATCTACTTCATGTAGACCTATATTCCAACACCCTACACTGAAAGTAAACTCTTCATTCAGACAATGAAATTCTTCATTGTATTAATGAAAATTTTCATTAAAAGTCAGCTAATGAAGCCCTTCATTTGGTCAATGAAGAATGTTTCATTGTATTTATGAAGTTAATTTTGGCGGATATGTCATAAATAGAATGAAACTATTTCATTACTTCAATGAAACTTTTCCATAACTATAATGTAGTTGTTTCATTGAATTAATGAAGTTTTTACATACTGTAAATGAAGTTTATTCATTAATATAAAGAACATTTCATTAAAGTTATGATGAAATTTGCATAAATATAATGAAATATAAGCAGTAAATAATGAAAATTTTCTATAAAAAACATGAAATCATATCCCTTCCAAACCACCTACTTAATAAAAAATATATAGCTTTTTTATTTTATTTAATATATACAAGTATACATGTACTTAATATATGTACATATGTTTGTATTTATTAAAGTAAATCATTTAAAATTTAAGGAACTCATCATTAGAGTTCAACCCAAATAATGTTTTAAATAAGCCCAAAAACTTACATGTTTATAGTAAAACTATTAATATGTTGTTGAGAATTACAATACACAAACATAAGTTTAAGAGAACAAAACAAAAATCTTAACAAAACAGGCATCTTTATGGGATGTTTGGCAAAAACTTCTTGTGTTTGTACAGTTGTGAGGGACGTTAATGGACAAAAAAAGAGAAAGAGAGAGATACCTGGCATACAATGAAGAATATTACATTGTATAAATGAAATGATTTCATTGCATTTATGACGATCATACTGCTTTGAAATTAAAAGGGATTAGAAAAGTAAGAAATAGAAAATATTTTTTAACAAAATAACTTTTAATTTATTTATGTTTGCAAACTTTATACAGTAAGCAGATAAAATTTGTGTAAATTGCTTATATTTGTCCCAAATTTGTTAAAACGAAAATTCGTTTAAACAATGTAACGATTTTCATTAATACAATGAACTATGAAAAACACATGGAGAGCAGAGATTGAAAGATTTCATGTATACAATGAAATTGTTCATTGTATTAATGAAATGTTTCATTAATATAATGCAGAACATTTAATGAAACCGTTTCATTCTCTGAATGAATGATTTTCCTTTCAGTGTATTACTCGTAGTACTGCCACTAATATACAAATTTAATCCTTCAGGATGGCGGACCATCTGGGGTTGTATCACGGCCTAGGTAATTTTACGGTAGAGCAAGTAACCTCGTTTGCCCATCTATTTTGCGCAATTGTGAAGATCTTCTACTCTATTTGTGAGCTGATCGCTATACCAGTTTGACAATCGAAAAAAATTTGGCTAACCCATCCTCTTTAATGTTTCCAAGTAAACCTCCATGCCCCGTTATAAAAATTTTTCCAAAAGCAAATTGTAATTATTCTGACACACTGGATTAGTATATTATTTTTCGAAAGCCACTAAGATTTCATTATTAGAGTTTACTGTATTTAGTATCCGCTAACGCATAATTCAGCCTTAACCTGTGTCCAGACGATTGTCAGATCTGGCAATGTGTTAATAAACACAAGTTGTTAAACTTTCACTTCATACAGTTCTATCAAATTTGTCAGATAATCTAAGTGCCTTATTCATAAACAAATATTTCTGGTTTATTAAGCGCTTATTTGAAATATTTCTATGGGAAATTTGTCAAATAAATCTGTGATAAACCTAAAATATTTTTTATGATTTAGACCGTTAGAATTTATTGCCAGACGATTGTTTGACAATAAATTGACCTGTAGTGCGATTCAGTAACTTTTAACGATCCAACAATCGTAATTTTTGTCTATACATTTTGTCGCTTAAAATAACGATTGTGTGATTCTGTAGCTTATTTTTAACTTATATTTTCTGTTGATTTTGTCGATAAAATTAACAGCACATAAACTATTGCCGCTTAAATAACGAAACAGCTGACATTAACCTACACGGAATATCGTTAAAGATGTTACTGAATAGCAAATTCGATAAATTCTCGTTGTAATTATTTTCCAAATTAGGCGTTGCCAGACTCAAATTATTTGATAGAAATTATCAATTATCAATTGTTTGTGGTCGTTTTGAATATAAAAAGTGAAAATTAAATTATTATGAATACTAAAGGGTAGATTTTGTAAATACAGAAAATTTTTTGGTTTTGATATTTTTATGAAAAAAAATATTTTTGGTAACGATTTTATACAAATTTGAAACGTTTAGAAACTAAATTGTTAACAAAATCTGCTTATAAAGAAGCAAATGCAACGATTTCGACTTCATATATGTATATTCATATATTTTTGCAATTTCCGTTTTCTTTAAAAATAAGTGTGTTCAGTGTTGCCAATAGAAAGAATTCTCTGAGAATGATGCCATGTCTGACAAACATATGGCGATATTTTGACAATGGCAAGGAAATTTGTTCACACAATGGAAGACATCTTGCAATATGTTGTCAGCTGGTAATCTTAAAATTTAATGACAATGCTTTTTCTGGCAACATTGCAAAAAATTGCAAGTTCACATGGTTTTAAGAAATTTTTAACTAATTTTACTGACAATTGTCTGCACTAGGTTTATACATATTTTTTTGTGAAAATTCTCTTCATTCATCTGTCAAAATTTGCTGATTTCATTTCTTAAATGAAATTTGAACTTTTTTTGATGAATATTTTTGTAACATATTTTAGTATGCTGCATCCTCTTGTATAGATACCTTTATGTTTCCTTTTTCGAAAGTGTTAAGTAAGTATATAACTTTTTTTAAGGAGGGCTACAATCTGCCGTAATTCTGCACAGTAAATAAAAGGTTTCCAAGGTTATCTGCTCCAATTGTTAATGATAGTGTGCAAGGGGAGTAGAAGGAAGACGTCGGCATTTTTTATGAAAGCATCAAAACGCGCATTTCCGCAACTTTTTATCGAAATTAGTCCTTATATGTCTTTATGGTTCTCAGCGTTATACACAAATACATTATTATAATTTTTAAATTATGAGAAGGCGCAAGTGTAGGAAATTTAAAAAATTTAATCATCAAAAACTGTCTGAAAATTAACTTAGTTATATGAGTTGACCAAAAAATTTTCTGATTTCTGTGTCTCTGTGTCATCTCACGTCGAATATAATTGATTAAAATACCGATTAATCGAAACTCGTATGCGCCATCTTCGGGTTTCTCTTGAAAACTGAAAGAACTTTTAAGATGACGCATAGAAGAAACCGGTATTTTGATTAACCAAATTTGACGTGTGGTGACGCAAGACCATTTAAAATTAAGGCAAATTATTAAAAACAATACTGCAATTTACAAATAATATTTTTTCTATTTTTCTTTGCAGGTGAGTAAAACCAAATGGAAACTCTTAAAAAAATTTACAATTAAAACACTGTAAGTTAATATTACATATATTTCTTTTTGGAATCTCTAATTCGGGTATAAAGTTGTCTACACTGTACGAATGTTACTCTGTTTATATATAGAATGAGATAGGTTGATGAGAGAAGCCATTACGCTCATGTAAGGGTAGATACACATAAGCCAGTATAGGCCTCTAAGCAGCTCCCGCCGGTTATATAGAATAGTTTATACTTTTATATAATTTTAACCGAGCTCAAACAAAATTAATTTATGCTCTTGACATTAGTTTAAAACTCAAACAGTGTAAAACCAGCTTTAATTAATACTGGCCTTAATCATTAAACAATTTACAATTTACTTGATTATTAAAAATAGATAAAAAAAAGTCACTCCAAGTAAAATTTTCGATTACATTCTTTAAATACTTCAAACATTCATTTATATTATAATTAAGCTTATCTAAAATTAAAAACGTAAGCAAAGAAAAACCAAATATAAAAAAAAATTTTGTGAAATTAAAAGAAGAATTCCCAAAACGACCCATTGAACATCATTAATCTTGTTAACATTTAAAATGATTATATTCTAATTCTTCTTATTTTAAACTTAAACATTGAAAATAAAATGCATTCAAGCAAAAGTAAAAGCAACTAAATTAAACAAAAAAGGGAAACAATGGGAAACAAAAAAAAAAGAAAAGAAAAATTAAATAAAGGAAATGATAAGGACTAGAAAAAAGAAGCAAACAAAATATTTGTATATATTTGGTAAAAAAAAATAATTAAAAAGTCTTCAATCTTGAAATGAAATAATAGGAAAAAGCATTTAAAAGCAAATGTAAATGAATATAAAGAACTTAATACCTTTAAGAAAAGAAAGAGAGATAGTTAAAAAAAAAGAAGTACGAGTATAAAAGTTTTGGAAAATGAAATTTTTCGTACACACAAACTGATAACTAAACGGAAGAAGAAAAACCTTAATGCATAAAACATTTATTTATTTTTTCTTTTGGCAATAATGTAATCAAGTGAAAAATTAAAAAGTTTTTGTTTTTCAAAAAAATTTAAATGATTTGCTTTTGTACTTTTTCCATTATTATTTGAAAATCAACAGCAATTATTTATTTAAAAAAGAAAGACGTACATAAATTAAACTGTCATCCAAGTATATACTCTTCATGAAAACGTTTGCCTAACCAACATAAATTTTCAGAGCGTTGCCTGAAGAAGATAGCACATTAAATACAAAAACTAAGTTCCTGGACTTGACACCGGTTCTGACAGTCATAATGATGAGTATCAGTTGTTGTATCAAAATGACAGCGATGAAGGCATAGATACTGGCCACTGCACTACTCCTGCATCAGCGGATAATAAACCTAACATAACATCAGTAGGGCCCTACTTCGTCGCTATTGTTTAGCAGAATCATCGGCAAAGTAAAAAAACTAATAAAATGGCTACTAAATACTTCTTTGAAAATTTAATACCCCTCATTGACACCAGAGGCGCTGCAAAACTGCATTATTGAAAAACAACGTGCAAAAAGCAGAGTTGTAAAATAATGAGTCTTTCCTCTATCTCCTGCCTCACCACCGGTATTTTCTATCACTATTCCTTTCCTAAAGAAGGCAATACCTAGTAAAAATAGTAGACATTTATGGCCTGAGAGTTACTTCTTTAAAAAAGAAATTAAATAAAAAAAAATACGTGATAATTGCATTCAAGCCATAAAAATAAGAAAAGCTTTTGTGAATATCATTATAGATAACACATATAAAAATATTTTAATAAACTGTATGTAAATCATTTTTCACTTTTAAATGCTTATTTTTAAAGCCGTTTTAATTTTTTTAAGTCTCATCTTTAAATTTTCAATGCCGATTTCATTTCTCGTCCCTTTTAGAGCTCATGGTGTGCGCCAAGCTTCCTAATGATGGTAGCATGTTTTGTATTGTATTACATTAAACTTTAATGGGCGTGGCATCGCCCATTTCCTTAAGCACAAAATTATGTCATTATAAGAGCCGAAACTCTGCCAAAATCCGTTGGAATCGAACTAGTACAACTAAATATGATTTAATACTAATACTAGCCCCGCCCACTTTTTTAACTCCAGATGAAGTATTTTTCAGAGCTGAAGGCATGTGCCAAGTTTCGAAAGAATTGATAGAGTAGAAGCACGTGAAAACTAATATTAAATTTTAATGGGCGTGGCCCTGACCACTTTGTTATTGCAAGATTGGATGTTTTTAAAAGCTCAACGTGTTTGCTAAGTTTTGTAAAAATTGGTTAGGTACAAGCACTTGAAATATTATATTTAAATTTAATAGGCGAGGACCCCGCCCACACTTTTGAATGTAACTTTGTGTATTTTTTTAAGCTTAGTTTGTGTGCCAAGTTTCGTAAATATAGATAAAATAGAAACATGTGAAATATAATATTACAATCTAAGGGCGAGGCCCCGCCTACTTTTTTTAATTGCAACTTCGTATATTTTCTTAAGCTCAGGGCGTCTGACTAGCTTTGTAAAATTTTGTTAAATATAACATGTGAAATATAACCTTAAATTGTACTGGGCGTGGCTGCGCCTATTTTTTTTAACTTTGAGATTTTGTCGCTAGGAAAACACAATATTTTGGGTAAGTGTTGCAGCATTCGAATGAGTAAAATATCATAAAATCAAATATAAAAAATAAGTGGGCTGTCTCCATTTTATTTTACAGTCTAACCAAGCTATGCCCCCTCAGAAAGAAAAATTATTTTTACAATCGGTTTAAAAAGTACCGAGTTATGGAGTAAAAAAGCAAACATGTATGGATAATCTCCTCCTTTTTTCTTAAGTCGTTTAAAAAGCTTATGTTTCTTCTTTTAATTGAAAATAGAAGAAGGTGGCCTTGCCTGAAGTAGTTAGAGCGTTGACTTCAAAACCGAAGGTCTAGGGTTCGATCCTGGACTCCGACAGTCAATAAAATAACAACACCTCACATTAGTGTTCTTTCTATCAATTGTTCTAGACATGCTGGTATAATGTAACATCAGAGTGCCCTTCTTCATCGGTATTGTGTAGAAGAATCATCGAAGAAGTAAAATAACCAATAAAATGGCGACTAAGCACAGTTTCGAAAAATTTAATACACCTCATTGACACCAGGGACGCGGAAACGCTGCTTTATTAAACACTTTCAGTAAAAATCAGAGTTGTAAAATAATGAAACTTTGCTCTATCTCTTCATTTACCACATGCCTCCTCTATCACTATCTCTTCCCTATCACCCACTCTCACAATCTTCTCTCACAACTCACAATTAGTACAAAGTGATCATTGTATTGGAACCAAGTTAGTTGGACTCTAAATTTTACTCTTCCCTACCAGCAGCCTGCTAACTAGAGTTGTGTAGCTCATGAACGACCTAGTTCAATTGAACGATTCACTTAACTGAGCGCTGTGAGCCGTTCAATTCACTGAGCGCTGTCAGCTCAGTACTGAGCGGTTTCTACATTTGTATCGAACACTTTTTAATAGCTCGTTTTAGACACAAACCTATAATCAAACCCATTTAAATATCATGTGGACTTATTCAGCAGCTCGTTTTAGACACAAACCTATGTAATTTTAGTGGTTTTGTGTCTAAAACGACCTAATGAAAGAGTTCGGTACAAGTCTTGTGCTTTTTCAGCAAATTTTTTGTATCGCACAAGTACATACATAAGAAAAGTATACATATGTATGTACTATTATATGCATATTTATTAACAAATTCCACTCATGAAACTATTATACTTTTATCTAATTTTTATACTTCATCTGCCTTGTTTTGCAATGTATGACACACACACGAACAGACTCTGTATAAATCTGTCACTTTTTATGTTTCGGTTTTCGCTCTTTCTTTATGCATGAAAAATGTTTCACTACAAATGAACTGAGCTACTGAGCGAACTGAATGAAATACTTCAGTAAAGTGAGCTGGGCTGAAAAGAGCGGTCACTCAAAAGAGCTGTTAAGCACAATACTACTGCTAACCTAATCTAACTTTAGTCTACATAGAAGCTTTGATCTTAACATTTACTGAATAAGATGAAAATACTATATTTTCTATATTTAAAAAACACATTTTTGATAGAAAATAAAATTTTAAAATTATTTTTTAATTATAATGATCACAATTTGCAAATATTTTTGATAGAAAAACTTTTATCTGATCGATTGCATTGAAAGTTAATTTTGAATTTTTAACTATTAGCGAATTAAACAAAAACAGTCTCCCTTCTAGTTCATTCATATTTTAAATTTGTAACCACCAACGGTGGTGGTGTTAAATATATTCCTCGACGTTCATCAGTTTTAAATCCATAAATCACAAAAAATATTTAAATCAAGATTGAATTCCTAACATTATTGATTTTATCCATATTCTTCATATTCTTACATATTTGATTTTTGATGCATATGAAATTCCTTAACTGACATGAGTGTATAGTATACACAAACACACACTTGTTATGGGGTTTTTCCCTCTTTATCTCACATTAAGAGCTCTTTAACCTCTTTCCCTGCTACCAATTATTATTACTTGCACATTCAAATAAAGTTAAACCAAATTATGAATGCTAATTTCTTTTATATTATTCTACTCTTTAACATGTTGTGAATACTAATAGACTTTCAATACCTTCCTTTTGATCGTGGTTTGGAATGTTCTTGTTGTTTGTTTGTTTGTTCGTTTTTTCCACTACTGCTGATGTTGTACAATAAATATGTACATATCTTATTATTGTAATCAAACAAATCTCCATCCAGTGTTTGTTCGTTTTCCTCAATTTTGCATTTTGTTTGTTGTGCCTTATTTAAGTGGCATTATCAAGTAAGCGCAACATACTGCAACACCAACAACATTAGGCAACAACATTAGGCAGCAACTATTTAATATTCCAAGTTTAGTTTAAAACGCATAAAATTAAACCAACACAAAACTACATACATACAGCAGCAAAAACAACATTAACAATAATATTTAATCATTGGAAAACAATCTCAACGAAATAACAACTGAAGCAGCAGGAACAATATCTACAACTTTAAACAACGACAACAACAACAAATAAATTTTTATATTCTGCATGCAGCGATTTGAGCATGCAAAAAAGATTTTCTTTTTGTTTAGAATTAAAAAAACAACAACAGCGGATCTTGAAAATAAAAGTAAAGATTATGGGATGTATAGAACAAAGAAAAAAAAGAAAGAAAGAAAAAACAAAAATTCGTTATGAAAAAAAGTTTCCTAGAGCAAATTTGCTCGTGAATTCGGATTAGACCGAGAGACGACAATCAAGGTTTGTAAATTAGTTTTGCTTCTTAAATACCGCTGAACACTTTTGTTAAGGTGCGTGATTTTATAGACTTAAAATCATCATTAAGCAAGCCCAAGTCCCTTTCTGAAATCCAAGTTTCCCCTTAGTTCCTTATGCGCAAGAAATATGTACAAATATATTCTCCTAAGGTTCCATGGAGGAACAGAGGGTTACAAGAAAACTTTTCCAATCTGATCTTTCGTCTGTCATCTTTATATGTTTATTTCAATTTCAAGCACTATTCTCCAAGTATGGACTGGCCTGCCTTGTAGTCTACGCCCTTGCGAGTTCCATGCAACTGCCATTCGTGCAATGTCATTAGGGAGCCTTCTTAAGTTCTTACCACGTCTGACAAGCTCATTTTTATACTAGTATTATGACTCTGTATGCGTTTGTGTAATAGAGCTCAAATGAATCTACTATTAATATTTTTTTTTTGGAACGCGGGCCTGAACTAAATGTTCCTCCTTTAGTTATATAATATTCAGTATGAAGCAAGCCTCAACTTTTGCAGTTTTTGAAAGCGTTTTATTGAAAATAACTGCAACGATCATGAGTACACTAGTAGGTTTTGGGGTTTTCAAATTAAAGTAAATTAAAGAGTCCTTAATAAGAGTTTCTGCATTTTAACAGCTGATAGCGCTATCTGTGGCATTAGCTGTCAGTGAGTTTTACAGTTTTTCCAAAGCAAAATGTTTGGACATACGAGTAGTGTTCCACAGCAATAGCTGTTCTGTTCAGGCAAACTTGAGTGCGCTTCATCCAATTCACTGTGAACATAATCCTCTTGCCGAGAAGATTAACCGCAGACAAGGTTCAATTCATCAAATTGATGTAAAAAATCGCCAAAAAGTCGCCAAAACCAATTATATATATATAAATACATGTTTGATAACATTTTTTTATCAAATATAAAAAATTTAGCAGAAACTGGGCAAAAAATTTTCTCATCCAAATTTAAAACACTTTAAGGATTATAATTATTTGGTTGTTTATTTTTTTAAAAATACTCTTACCAAAGTAGAGACTGAACACAATGTAACGATTTTTTATTGCGTTGCGGTTTCCATATGATTTTGAAGTAAAAATCCGCAGTGCGGGACGGAAAAAAATTAAAATCTATTTTATTTTCATTGCGGACTTTTATATTCTCTCAATTTTTTAAATTCTTTCTCTTGCTGACGTTGCCGTAGTTTTTGAATAATTGGCTGTGTTCGCAACATTTTTGTAAGAAAAACATGATTTTGAAGTTCAAACATTTTTGTCATGGATTATAAAAGCTTAAAAAATTTATCAAATATATCTACGAATCTATAAAATTAAAATATTTTTTTTTGTTTTTAGTTATAAAAGTGTATGCACAAACAATTAATAAAAATTTAAACAAATAATGACAAATATTCCCGTCGCCGTCTTTCGTTGTATTATGTTTATTTTTCTCTCCAGCAACGAGAAATCGCACCGCACCGCAAACATTATGTTTAGAGTCTTAGTTCTCTTAAATATTAAAAATTTTAAATTTAAATTTAAAAAAAATATACAAAATCACCAACATGTTTATTTGTGGTAGAATAATCGCCTTGTCAGCAAATCAAAAATTTAGACACCAATCAAGTTGAAAAATGGTCATGTTTGGCAAGAAATTACCATACCTGCAGCCCTGCTCTCAACGTGGTAAATAAATATAATTCCACCGTGTCAGTAAACAATAATTAAAAGCGAAAATATCGCTGCTGCCCGCAACACTATGCAATAGAATCCAAAGTAGTCGATTTCACCTGGTTTGCGAGAACTCTCTCAAACTCTCACAAAGCAATTTGCTTATTTTTGCATAAGGAGTTGGGTTTGTACCCGTAAACTATTTAACAGTCCCTTTATCTGAAGATAGACGGCCCTAGACAACGATCTATGTTCACTTAATCAGTTGCAAACAGACGGTTATTTTCATGGCAAATCATCTTTTGCAGGATAAGATACCGAAACGAATTAGAGTGGTTTTCTTGTAAAGAAGAAGGTCCTCCTCCTTAAGGATGTTAATACTGCTACAAAATCTTATCTGTATGCTTAGTTCCAAGGAAAATCTCCAAATTAATTGATTTTGAAAGCAGCTAGAGAGGTTTGATTCCAAGTGACTGAAGTGTCAATAATACGACCTTTATTATTTTTCAGAGATCACCATCAAAAGTTTGGTTCATGCTATATAGCAAAGCTTTCGTTTCCGTACCGCATAATGACATCTTTGGTACACCGAAGTCATGTAACATTCGTCAGCACTTGGTCTGGTATGCACGTCCGATAATTTCAAGTGCACATCAGAGAATGACAAAAATATCGTTTTAAGTACTCTTTGAGTATTGGTCGTCATACAAGTATAAATGCGTACAGCTATTTTTAGCAAGTATGCAAACAAAAGCATTTTCAACCGAACACATATAGCGATAAGCATTCAACAACTATGTTCATATACATTTATCTGAATTTCATTGCACACACCACAACCATATGCATTAATATATAAATACTCTCACTACTAATCGGCTGCACGTGCATATGTATATAAAATGCTATTTTATTTACGCACACATAAAGCATGTTTCAAACAGCTAAAAAAGCACTCTTTCCATTCCATTTTATATACACGAATGTATCTATACTTTGGCGAATGATGAATAAATATCCTGAGTACCATGCGTATATTTTTTAGTCCGACTAAATATCCATAGTTTGAGTATAAGCATACTCCAATTATAATTATGGAAGACAGTCAATACACTTAATCCCTCTTATTCTATTTGGCGTCGGCAACATAACACGACGTCGTTTTTAAAGTTTTTTGGAAATTCGGTATTCCCGTAGATAGTATTGCTATTTATCGAAGACTGTCAACATATGTTTGGTATTCTGTAAGAAAAATTGATGTTGATGTTGCCGTTCATATTTTTGCCATTGTTTTTGATGTCGTTTCTGTTGTGTGAATACCTCAACGAATTTGAAAAATAATTTAAATAGTAAAAAGTGAAATATAAGAAATAAAAAGTACATATACATACATATGTACACAGGTACACAAAAAATTTAAATTACCGAACCCAATTCATTTGATTAGCTTATGGAAGAGTCGAAAAAAGTCATTATTTAAGATAGAGGATTCTGCAGGGCAGTATGCCTAATAATTTCAAGGAACAGTGGGAAATTGTTGCAATTGGACTAAATTCTCTCGGTCCACCATTAGAACTAGTGTATGGCAAAATATAGAGTAAATAGTTTTTTGGGAAAGTATACTGACTGTATGAAAGAATAATTTCACCGATCTGCCGGGACTTGAGGTTTAAATTAAAAAAAATTGCAACCTTTTTGCTGAGTGTGAAGCAACAATAGGCAGCGTATATAAACAATTTATTTTCTTCGTCCCGAATTTATTTTAATTTATTAACCTTTTACTTATTCAAAAACACTTCTACCAAAAATAGTGAACAAAATGAATCAGCTGACTCAAATATTGGCAAGGTGTATTGTATTTATCGATAAACAGGCAACGTCGTCGTAACATTGTTAGGGAATACAAAGTTAGCATTGATGTTGTGTTAAATTGATGCTGTGTCAAAATTGATGACAATGTTGCCGACGCCAAATAGAATAAGGGTGAATGATGTAGGAGTTTTAAGTTTTTCGCATCAACGAAGTATGCGAAATCGACTATAGTCATGATGACTTGAAAGAAAATATGTCAGCGTACGTTAACTACGACTACTGCAATAAGAGTAATTGAATGAAAGACGACTTATAGTTGTTATATTTCACAATAAACCATCAAAAATCCAAACTTGTAAGCCATACACCAATATAAAAATCTCTTAAAATTTAGGAGGTTTAAACACAAACACACATACCTCGAAAGTGCTAATAATCGTAGAAGTTTATTTCAATAAAAAATTTATATTATTTCAAAGTTGCAAAAAGCAAAAGCAATAGAAATCTTGAAAGTTTACTTGAAAATGTTTTTCTGATGAATGTAACTCATAGTGAGCAAGATATATAAACGTGTTTGAAAAGATAAAGACAATGCTGAGATTTAAGAAACACTCACTTGCACCTATCTTGTCATATCCGATTCAAATACATAGAAATAAAATATCGATAGCCAATGATGCAAACGAAACTCAGATGAATGTGTTAACGGATATTGAAAATCTATGCCGATTTCTTTTATTTATTTATATTTATTTTCGTACACAGACAACAAACAAACAAACAACTCCTCTCTGTGTTACTGATGATCGCTGTTTTTAGATAAAATGTACAAAAAAATAACAAAACAAAAATAAAAACCAAAAAATATATACTTTGTAAAGAGTGTCTCAATAGTGGTGAAATATTTCACTCGAAACAAGATCATGTATTGTTAAGAGAGTTTTAATAATTATATGGCAAAAAAATATGCAGAAAATGGTTTCTCCTATTTGCTGCCACTTGATTATGGATGGCAACTGAAGTTAAAATGCGTTGCCAAAATGTGACTACTGATAAATAACAGCTGTTAGTTGCACTTGCCAAATTGAATTAATTAGCCATCAACTTCTGCTTCGTCTTTTTTTATTTCAATTTCATATAATGTGATTTTAAAACGATAATTTAAATTTGGAAATCCAAGAAATAACTCATTATATGGCACGTATTTCTGATGGTAATGCCTAAATTTTTGCTGGGTTTTACCAAAATTAAACTTTTTCCGATGATTTCAAAACAATTTACTGAATCGAGTTGAGTCGAGGTTACAAGAACTTGGTTACCATATCTCTAGTATATATTAAAATACCCTGTAGTAAATCTGGGATTTCTCTAGCTGGTAACTGCAAATGTGGTAACTCGCATTTAAAGCTGTTGCAGTTGCAACTTTTAAGCAAAGAAGCAAAAAAAAAGCTTCAACTTACGCGCTGAATTTAAATACTAGAAGCATTTTACCGCAATTGTAATGTCGAAAGTACATGATATAAGAATTGAGATAAATGTTATACATATATAAATATACACACATTTTTTTCTTCCTTTTTTACAGATTGTTGTATTTTCTAAGTGCGAGTTGTGATATCAAAGATTTGTTTTTGTGTCTAAGGAAGTAGAAAGTCTTTTGGATGGTTTTCTTTTCCTCTTTATTATTTTCCTTATTAGATCATTAGTTGTATGAATGGAAAATAAAGATAAAGATCATCGAAAAAGAAAAATAAAATATTGGGCGGTCGGTATTGAGGAGCCACAAACGCTGGAATGAAGTTTTTGCCATAACATACATAAAAATCTCTCTCACAGCACGCATGTTGTATTTGCTTTCCAATGAAATTTAATTACTTCTATCCTATACTTGTATTAAGTTTTGGTAGTTTAGAGTTTTTAATTAAGACATCAAAGTTAGGCCTGCGGCTTAATTGGTTTAAGTACAGTTGGGAAAGCTGTTAAATTGCCTGATAAATGTTTTCAAGTGCTAAGCTCTTTTTTTTAAAGATAAAGTGAATGTGAAATAGATAAAAGCCAAACCAAGATAAAAGTTAGAAAAAGAAGAAAGTTGTTCAAGGAGATAATATCCTTTATAAGCGAACTTATCGCATGATTTGGCAAATAAATGCAGCCTTCTTAATATATCAATAATTATTTCCATGCTGGTTGTTTTAATTTGAAATTTATTTGATAGTGGTTCAGCTTTGTCTAAAATTTAATAAGTTACTTTTTGCCTAAAATTATTCAAAAGTTAATTGGCAATTTTTTCCTGATAAAAACAAATAGAATTTTTTAACATAGAAAATATATGAACACGTATATTGAGGAATATGCAAAAATACTTAAATTTTGTGATAAGAATTATAGTTAAAGTTATTTTATATTTCTCTAGATATATTTCATTATTAACTAGAAAGTAACTACAATAAGTTCTTTTACGTAATAATATAAATAAGTTGTTATTTTATTCATTACAGGACAATCATTATTATATACATAAAATAATTAAATAAATAAGTACCACTCATTGCTTTGAAATCCATTAAAAGAGTACTGCCCATTAAAAATTCTTGAAAATTTTTTTCTGGGTACTGGTATATTGAATTGTTTGATTAAATTACTATGCTAAACTTTGCTCAGCACACGGTGGGATCTTTAATGCAAAATTGATAATCAATTCGAGACAGCTTAAAATTTTTTTATTTTAATTTTGGCTTCAGATTTTTGATATCTGAAGTACTGCATTTCGTGACTGAGTGACTGATTCCCTGAAGACCTTCAGAGCTTCTGTGCTATTTTCTGAAATCCGGCGAGACTGAAGAGATAAGCGAAAGAAAATTTATTTTACAAACCTTCGTATATGTATATGTTCATAGATGCAAACTGATCGATTAGTATTCGGTCAATGACACTTTTTTGAGCATTTTGTGTTGGCATTAGCTTACCTATTTCTTTTCCAGAGTACAGCATGGTTGTTTGGAAAGTAGGAAACGAAAATTCTCCTGAACCTTGCCATCGGACATCACCCAATCCTAGTATTGAAAGACCATACTTTGATATTTCACACTCTACTTGCAAGTATTTGAAGTTTATACCAGCGCTGATGTTATCGCTGTCTCTTAGGGTTCTAACGTTCCAGTATCCAATCATAGTCCTTGTTCGATATGCAAAGGGCGTCATCAATCAATTAAACTATTCGTTAGCAAGTTAGATTTCAGAAAAGTAGGTTACTGGCCCTCCTTTTTTAGATTGATGACAGGGCTGCTAACTTCGTGTCCAATTCCACGGTGCAGTCATGCTTCGACAAATATATTCGTGCAAATTTAGCTACTTGCTTGAGACGTTACGATGTTCTGTAAGCATTCAGACTATATCACTTGTCTCCTTCTCACCCTTGTTAGCTTTTAGAGGCATCTGAAAGCCATTGCCTAGGAAATACTTGGTCTAGGACCGGAAGTTCTGAGCTGCTTGGGAAGTCAAAGGGACGAATCGTTTCTTGTCCTTCCCAAGTGAATGATAATCAGAAAACTTTCCGCCACATGCACCTCTGTTAACAATCTTAATTCCTAAATTGCGCCTTATGCTCCAACGGGAGTTAAAGGAATGTATACATACTCTGCAGGAGAATAGGCGTCAATTGTCTAAAAACTACTAGTATAATTACTAGAACAGCAAGAACTAGTGTGAAAAAGTTGTTGTAAAAAGTTACTAGTTCTGATGAAGTAGTTCCAAGGCACCACATTGCAAAATAAAAATTGAGCCCTTGCACTGTACGAAAATTAGTATTATACAATTATTAAAGTTTTAGGTTCATCTAAAAATAATTATAATTAAATAATTACAATTAATCGTTTGTATTTTTGAATTTTGATAAATAATTGCGAATTTTAACCATCAGTTGTCACTAGGTAACAAAGGAATAAAATCACCAATTTTATAGAATTTTTCTTTGCAAAAGAACTGGTAATAAACTACTCCTAAGCTAGTGCCAATGACACTAGTAATTTTCTAAACGCACTCAATGTTAATTTGAGCATTAAGATGTTATAGAAAAGTTTACAGTTGGTGGTCATTTCTGTACTAGCAAATTACCAGTTGGGCACCAGTTCGATCTCCTGGAGGGCATATATATATATATATATATATATATATATATATATATATATATATATATATATATATATATATATATATATATATATATATATATATTTATTAATTTCGTACATACCAACAATTAGTTCTCAGCACTTATTTATATATTTACTGCTGTCATTAACTGGCTACAAAATTCTAAGATTTCCACCAATTTTATTTACGAGTATAAATACTTTGTACTTCGACAACAAAAATCAACTGGTTATAATTATGTCGTCATGTCTTTTGTTTAAAATGTAATTTTCCCCCCTTTTTTTTAGAAATGTATCAAAGAGTTATAACAAAATATTACAAAAAGTCAACAAGTAAAACTCAAGTCAAATTACTGCTTATACTCGGAGTCAATAACAGCAACAACAACAACAACTGCAACTGGAACTGTAACAAAAAAGGAACTACCAGGAGTAAAATTCAATGCCACAAATACGCATGTCCACATGCCTATACAAGTAAGAGTATACATATGTAGCTCCGTTGCAAGGAAACGATTTTATAAATAAATGAAAAATAGGTGGACACATAATATGAAGAAGCTACTACAAAAAACTACATATGTATGTATGTGTGCACATACATACATACATATGGACAGACATTTGGACGAACAAGACAAGTCAATGACTATAGCCGACACTAACTCAACTGGCTGAAATATATACGCCACTTAACAACCACTACCAAAAAACCTAAGAAGGAGCTTAACTGAAAATTATTAAAGAGGGAAGAACGAGTTAAAAAAGTTTCACCTTTTCCAAAAAGACACACACACACGCACACACACTCACTCACAGGTCGCCGAAACAAAATGAAAAATTTACCAAAATGGATTTGTAATTTCATGTCATAAATAATTGGTCGCTAAGTTAAATGCAATTGAGCCACAAAAGAGCAAAAAAAAAAAATTAAATAAAAAGAATTTAAGAAAAAGTTGCACATGCTCCTTCAGAGCAATGAAAAAAGACAACTAACTCTTAAGGTAAAATTAAAAAAAAAAAAAAAAACAAAGAGAGTAGAAAAAGCTTAAGGAAGTGGTTTTAACATGTCTTAAGGTAAGAAATTTTTACAAGGGTTTAAAGAACAACTGCAGCAAGCTGAAATTACACTAAATGCTGATTAAGTATACATTTATCATTGGACAGACGGACGTAGAAACTCACAGGCGCACGGGGACGGACACGTAATTTCTACTCTTACTTACTGCAACAAATTTTATTGTAAATTTTATGAAAAAGAAAAAAACTAACTTGTACGTATATTAGACTTCTTAGTTCCTTACAGTTTTATGAAGTATTTCTCATTTTCCTCCCTACTTTTAAAAAACGCTTACAAAGAACAGTTTAATTGGCATGTTCAAATATAATTCTTAAAGGAGTTTAATTTTAGCAGAAGAGCTGCTGCTGCTGCTGCTGCTGTTGCAAGCAAATGTTGTCTTACTTTCCAGTATTTTTCTTTTTTCTTGTGTGTGTGTGTTTGTATTTTTTTTACCAGGAAAATACATTTGCACACTCACATAAATTCATATCGTTTTGGTAAGTGCTGACTTTATAATTATTAACTTTACAAGCTCTTGTATGTACATATATTCGTATGTGGTGAAGTTTTATAAGCAGCAATTAGTTGTTTGTTATAAGTCATTAGAAAAAAAATCGTGATTTACTTAAATCGACTCAAAAAAACTGCATCAACTAAAAAGATACATACACACGTCGCCAATCCAATGTTTAACGTGGGTAATAAGTTAATTATTACACTGTTACTTCAGTCGATTAAGTACACATACTTATATTCATGTTAGTTTTGCTGAAGTTTTGGCTTTAACTCTGCGAGAAGCGAAGATAAAAGAAGTTTATATCATATCGTCCCGTCTCTTCAGTAAAGAGTGCATAATGCTGACAGTTATGTCTCTTCTAGTTCGTAGCTTACTTAGGCAAAATGTAACTCTAAGTCCGTGGTCGGCAACCTATACAATTGCATTTTACAATTAAGTGTGTTATACTCTCACCACGATGTGGTGTTGCCAGTGAAATTTCGTCTCATTTCCCTAATTTGAAATTTTAAATATCCAAAGGAAAATTTGATTTTATTATGGTCAGAACAATTACTCAACTTTTGTTTATAGAGAAAAGCGTCTTTTCTTATTGCTACGTCAATGTAATGGTGAATAAAAATATGGTTTTGTAGGAAACTTTCGTAAAATAATTTAAATATTTGCTTGAAAATGCCTTTGCATGTCATGTTTTTTCATGCGTGACAACGCACGTTGTCACATCCAACATTCTGGTTTGTCGAAAGAATATTCCGAAATTAAAAAAAATTTATTAAATTATCATCACATATATTTTCTTACTTTGGCAACACTGATTATTAACAGCCCAGCAAAAAAAGGAACTCCAAAAAAGTCATGAAAATGTAGAGTTTATGATCCGGAAGTAGTGAAAATTGCGATCCGATCTAATGATTTTTACATAGGGTTGTCATTGCAAGAAGTTCTCTTTTTCGATGACTGGTCACTGAATTGGAAGCGATATTAAGAAAATCCCATTTTTTGTCTTCTATGATAATATTTTCATCGATAAAAAATAATAAATAGTTATATATTTTAACAATTCGTTTTTTTATACGAATTTAAGGCCGAAACAGTGATTTCATGTAAATTTAAGCAAATAACTTTTAAATTTTAGACTAAAATTAGTTCATAAATTTCTTTAAAAATTATTATTTTTTTAATTCTGGCGAATATTTTCTAACACTATGGAGGAGTCACATGGGTTTGTGTGACTAAAATAAGCTTCTACATGGTTTTTGAGCACTCTCGGCAAATTAATAATATCGATTTTTTGGAAGCAATGAAAATGTAGTTCCACTAGAATGACATCAATTTTTTACTGGAAGTATGCGACACACAAAACCTGTCTGCTTGTATGTTTAAGCTAGAGTGATTAATGTTGTTTATTTCTCTTCAATGCGTGTGTACACATATGTAATAGAAGAGTATATTAAAAGGCGCTGCGCTCTTATTTTGCCCACCAACGCTCTAAATTATGGGTGAACATCCTGTAGAAAATTTTTGCAAGTCGAATTCATTCTTATTCTCTTTCATTTAGTCTTATCTCAGACAATTTTTTGCTTTTCTTTTTACTAATTTTTCTCAAACGCACTGCGAGAAATTTATTATGTATGCTGTTTATGTTAAAAAATGCTTTTGCCTACATACAACAAAAAATTATTATCGCTTACAAAAATTGGTTTTTAGTAGTTTTGAACTCAAAATTAAAGTGTATAATAATGTTTATTTATTACTTTTTGTTGAAATTATTTCATAAAAAAGTCATATAAGAATTACTTTTTGTTGTAATCTCAGTATTTAAATCTTAATTAAATAAAACTCAAGTTTTATATATAAAATTAATTTAATAAGAATAACGAACGTTTTTCAACAAAAAAGGTTTCAACAACTGAGAAAATATTTGACAATAACTTTTTCAAATTATATAAAACAAATTTCTATGATTGCTTTATTTTCAATAACAATCTCAATCTCAATACTCAATCAAATAGTCCCAGACATTGTCTAAAGTTTTGGAAACGAGTGACATCTGTAGATTTTGTAAAAATATCTGCTAACTGTTCATGGGTACCAATATGTTCAATCTTGATTTGGTTATTCAAAACACTGTCACGAACGAAGTGGTGTGTAATATCAATATGTCTTGCACGTTTAATTTCCAGATTCGTCGCCATTCCAATACAGCCACGATTGTCTTCATAAATAACAACAGCTTTATCTTGAGGTATAACATCTAAGTCGTTAAGTAGGCCTTTCAACCAAATAGCTTCAGTAGTAGCTAAGCTTAATGCAATGTATTCAGCTTCACTTGATGATTTCGCAACGGTTGGTTGTTTCTTGAAAAGCTGGTTTTTGTTCGGTAATTTCTTCACTTCGGTCAAATATTTTTGCTTCCTCCGACATAAGTCTTTCTTTCACTAAATTAAATGTTAGCTTACCATCTTCAACATTTTGTAATGCAGTTATTAAGGGATCAAATTTTTCAGGAAGAGTGAGGAAGAATTGAGCTACCAAATCAGTATCTTCAATAGTAACACCAGCCATTTTCAATTGTCGTATTAAATTTTCAAATGCCATTATATGGCAATTACATTTTCACCTTCTTTCATACGCATTTGCGATAGTTTCTTGCGCAACAACAACTGGTTTATCAAGGATTTCTTGGCGAGCACAGATTGCAAGCTCTCCCACATTTCTTTCGCCGTACTTTTTTCACGAACGTAACACAAGCAATCTGAATGTAAAAATCCTACTAATCGATCTTTTGCTTTCTTATCGCTCTTCATAAAAGACTCGCGAGCTGCTGCATCTGTTGGTGGATCGCCGGTTAGAACGTTCAATAATCCCAAAGAGTCTAAATACAACTTCACTCGAAACTGCCGATCGTCAAAACCCGAGCCATTAAACTGAGGTATACCGTGAGATTCTTTTGAGTCGCCCATAACCTGTTGTAATCTTAGTATTTAAATCTTAATTAAATAAAACTCAAGTTTTATATATAAAATTAATTTAATAAGAATGACGAACGTTTTTCAACAAAAAAGGTTTCAACAACTGAGAAAATATTTATTTGACAAAAACTTTTTCAAATTATATAAAACAAAATTCTATGATTGCTTTATTTTCAATACTTTTAATAATTGTTTCTGCCTGTGTGCTTATCTTTTTCGCTCACTTACACAACTTTAAATTTATCTTGGTCACCCTTTCTCTAAATCAAACGTCCGCTCGTGGGCACTTTGTTATGCTCTTTTTTACACGTACATTCGTACAAGCTTACATTTTACTCTCTTTTATATTATAAATGTATGTGTTTGCTTATGATCAGCTTATCAATCAGTGGTGTCCAAAATAGAACTATTGTTGTATGTGTGAGAAAAGTTGTCTCATTCTATTCTGAGAGAACATAGAAAAAATAAATATTTGAAACAAATGCAGCTTACTAAAACTGCTCGAAATAGAAAATTAAAAACTAAAGAATAAAAATTAAATAAAAAATTTGGTGGGGCTGTGAACTTTTCATAGGAAACTATGAAAAATTTCCAAAACTAATAGCTTATCTGATAGAAACTTAAAAAATTAGAAGAAAAAATTAAACAAAAAAATTCGCTGCGACCCATATTTCTCGAGTAATTGGTCTTTTAAGTTTTGATATTAAATGCAGCTTAGTGAAGCTGTTAAAAAAAAATAAAATTAAATGTCTTTTTAATACGTATTAATTTCTTTCCTTAAGAGTTTTGTAACATAAAACACATTGAATGTCGCGAAAAGCATTAGTGATCATATAATATTTATCGCATGTCACTGTTTTTCTTTCACTGTATCTATAAAGAATTGAATACACCCGGTACGCATGTGTTATCATCGCTCTATCTTTGACGACTAAATGGAAGAGAATAAGAATGTGTGTGATTTTATTTTCCACAATTGTGGTATGAAAATGACAAGATTGTGGTATGAAACTCAAGATTTTGCTGTGATTACTGCTCCTAAAATTTTTATAAGAATTGTAATTTAAAGAAATGTAAATGTATGCGTTTTTCCAGAAGTAATATAATTGCTGCCAACTACTATCTGGGAGGTCATCAGCTATAGTTGGTTAATTAATTTCTTAATCTTAGAATATTACTGGACCCAAAATTGTGTTTTGTTCCTCATATTACGATGACTGTGAATAAAGCTAGAATCGTTCTTGCCTTTATAAAGAGATGGTCTAAAGAATTTTCGGAACCCTACATTACGAAGCAGCTGTACGTGTCTCTAGTTAGACCTATTTTAGAATACGGATCAATCATATGGGACCCTTATTTCAATATTAATAATATTCGTATTGAATCTGTCCAAAAACAACTATTATTGTTCTGTTTACGTGGTCTCCAGTGGAGTTTCACAACAAAATTTCCTTCTCATACCAGCAGACTGGCTCTAATAAAACTACCGACTCTAAAAAGTCGTCGTACAATGTTAAATGTAACTTTTATGATCAACATTATTAATGTTAATATTTGCTCTGAATTTCTTTTAAATTCTGTTAAATTTAATATTCCTTGTCGTAGTACTCGTCATTATAATCCTCTTGTTATCAAGCTTTGTATATCCAATTATGCAATTGCTGATCCTTTTACAAGATTGTGCCGTCAATACAATTATTTGTCAGAATTTTTAGATTTTTCTTTAAATTATAATATCATTAAGCACAAAATTATAGCTTTTCTTAAATAATATGTTATAACTTTTATTATGTATGTAACTCACGTTATGCAACCTAAATTTAAGTATTTTGTTATTAGTCTGTAAGGATTATATCCATTGACCAAATAAATGACTAAATAAAATAATAATAAGCAACAGAATAAAATCTTTTAAGCCAAACTAGATGAAGCAGAAGGTTAAAATGTTAGGGGCGTGGCAATGCCTACTTCTAAACAGAAACACTATAGCCTTGCATAAGTGCTTTTTGTGTTTTAAATTTCAGGTCTTTACCTATAGCGGAAAGACTTCATAATGTTGATAAGAGAGTCAGTCAGCGAGTTGACCAAAATATGCTCTTTTTGCAATTTCATTGCGAAAGTATAAAACATCACTTAGGAGGTCCGAGCGATGAGGTCTTTTTATGTTCTTTTTAATTTCATCAGTTATAAGGTGGTAAAAAAAAGGAACGAACAAGTTCGTGGGCACATAAGCCTCACGATGGCTGGAACACTACCGGGCGCATACCCATTAACTTTGGAATTTACTCTTTATTACGAACTTCGTTAACTTTTTTTCTCTGCCAGACTTTATATTGCATTGTTAAGTACTCGTATATAAAAATATTATGCTTCTCGTGTTAATTACGATCGTCAAATGCTCATTCTAACTTGAACCCATGAACACAATTTCTTTTAAGAAATCTTAACATAAGCAAAGTTCTTTCTATGATTTTTAGCTTCATAGTTTCTTTTCACAACTAATAATTGAACCTGCATAAATGACGTTCATGAAACTGATAATGCTGCCGGCAGTAGTCGAGTAATTTCCCAGCACACATTAAAACTTAATGACATAAAAATAAACTCATTCTCAAGCAAATAATCGTGCAGAAGGGAATATTCTTATTATTGATACTAAAATTTATTTAATAATTTTTTTTTCTAAAAAAATATTTTTCTATTTTTCTAGTATGAACCATACATTTTTCTCTTCTTTAACTTGGAACTTTGTTAAATATTTCCCATGAAATGCTGTAATATATATATATATATATTTATATATATATATATATATATATATATATATATAAATTGGTCATGAAAAAACATCATCCTAATTAGGTTAGCTACACTCAGGGAAAAGCTGCAACTTAAAAATAAGAACGCTTCACATTAATTCAATAATTTTCAATACAATAGAAAATGAACATAGACATACCCAAAAATTAATATAACTAATATTTTTCCATATTGAGATAAGAAATTTCAACATGAATATACTTTCGTTAATGTTTCTTATTAATTCAATGTGGTTTTTATTGATTTTAAACTGTTTTTTCTCTAGGTGTACTATTTCCGTTTAGTAGCTGAAATAAATGTTATCATAACAAGAGAGTTCTGTTATATCAGCCAGCTTGTGTCAAGGATTCAAATCAAACAATATACATACATAAACTTATACAAATATTTGAGAACACCACTACACCACGATAACAGAGTAAGATCCTTTTATTCTCCACTGAGAATTAATATAAATTCCACGGTTTATCTCAAGTCTTTATGCAATCTTCTGAACATTACTTAGTATACCATAATAAAGCCTTTATATATCCAATGCTTGACTCTGTGTTTGTTGGGCAAAAATTTCTTACCATTAAATCTGTTGCAAAAAAAAAAAGTAGATTTCTACTGTTTTCATTTTCTTTTTATAAATAAAATTATATTTTTGCCAACATATTTTTGTATCCATATCCATTCACACATACTTGTATACAATTTATTTCTATGGGGATTTTGTAAAAGTATAAATTTGTGTGAGTGTGTGTGTGTTGTGTCAGACACTATTACTGTTGTCATATGCATACTTGCATCTACATTTTTCTCCTTGTAACTTTGATGTCATATTTATATGTATATAATTTTATTTTATATTATTTTAAATATATTTATATACAATGTTATTGTTGTTGTTGTTGTATTTCTTTTTGTTAGTGCAATTTTTTATTGTATGATATTGCTTTTCAAAATTGTGTGCGATTGTACATTGCGAATAGTTTTCGTGTCGAGTGCAATATTAGAAAACTTTCCGTGAAATGGGTGCCATATTTTTTCAGAATATACCCCAAGCGCAGTTAAGCGATAACTTCGCTTATGGATGAGTTTATGAGACGTTTCGGAACCGTACGCGAAACTTGTATCCACCATAGAACATCTGAGACCCAACAATAGCCAAAAGAATGGGTTCAAGGACGTCTTTTGGGATGCTTACGATATAATCCACATTGACTTCCTTCAACAAAGTAAAGCAATTAATTGCGAATGGTAAACTATTGTGTAATTTTAATAAGGATTTGAAAAGGGCTACAAATTGTTCGCTCATCTGCCATTTTCTCCAGATTTTCTCTTGAGTGACTAATTCTTTTTTTTCAAACCTAAATATTTTTTTTAATATAAGCAAACACAAATTGTGAAAAGAGTAGAAAGCCGAGGAAAAAATTTCGGCGGCGGCTGAAAGACAAATATTTTCGGCGGCGACGGCTGAACGGCTTAACGCCGATTTGTTTAAGCATTTCAAAAAAAGTTTTATCCCAGTCTGTTTTTAGAAAAATACGTGAATTATTGAATCACCAAGTTGTAACATTATTTATTTTGCAATAGTTTGAATATTGCAGTAATTGATGTCCTAAAAAATAGCTTCGTAAATTATTTGTTAAACCATAGAAACATATTCTAGACTATCAGGGCAATTATGAATAATATTTCGCGAGAAATTTTTAATTTTTCAAATTAGAATTTTTTCCCTATTACTTGCTATTAGTTGCAATTTTTCCCCGAGAAAAATTTCTCGCGGAATTTTATTCATGATTGCCTGCTACATAAATTTGATTTAAGCTTTCCGATTAAATTAAAAATTAATTACTTTATTGGAACACTGCTACGGATCAACAAACAAAAAGCTTTGAACAATTAGTTATCAAAAAGTCGCCTGACTGCTTCAACAAAAAAGTATATATAAACGTGCATGTATATAAGAAGGGACTCCAAAAGAGAACTTAAGTGTTGTTGCAGCTACGTTATCGTTCTTACAAACATTTTCTTTTTATGTGTAAGCAAAAACAACTATCTTTCCGGGACGCTCGCTATCATACTAAATACGAAATTTAAAAAAGTATAAAAAATAAAAGACAAAATAACGGCTGAGTACTAAGCCGCCGATAAGCCGAGTGTTTCGGCGGCGGCTTGGCCTGTCGAAAAAAATCGGCTGACTGGCTAGCCGCCAGCCGCGCTGGTACGGCTTGCTACTCTGTCCGTGAAACGTCTATGGTGGGAATCTAACCCACTACATCTTTATAGAGTGGCTGCCAATGGTATTATAATTTTTTGACCCTACATCTAATTAAGACTTAGTGATAGCGACTTACTATATATAAAAATAACATAGCTAAGATTCCACTAAATAAATCTCATCAACATATTAGGCCGAAAAAAATATTTCTTCAAGCACTTATTTTTGCAAAAAGATTTTTTTTAAGGCACTGCTACACGTTCAGTATATATTATGATATTTGGATCGGGATACATTTTAATGGATTGATGGATCACGAGCGTATGCTACACGTTCAATATTTATCGCGTCAGAATTCAGGTTAATTTTGTGCTGTGCTGATCGTTTATTAAAAAAGAGCTTTAGCCGACGAGTCCTACAACTCCGGCAATGCCTCCAAATTAAAAATAAAGTCTTTCAAAATAATGTTTTCAGTCGTTAGTTCCGATTCCACCAGCAGAACGCACTCGTTTTCACTATCTTCTGCCATTATCCTTTATTAAAACAAACTTTACACAAATGTAATAAACTTTTTTAATTCTTATATGTTAAAATTTTTCACTGCGTCTTTTATTTTATTTGACTTCTTATTAACGTATCGCGATCTAATATCATGAAAATGCTAAACGTTCAATATTTATCAAGCGATCCGCGATATGGATTCCATAATTTAGGCCTTTCTGGAATATGGATCGCGATCCATCAATACTGCATTGCTACACGTTCAATAAATATTGCGATACTGGATCGCGTTCAATATATATTGAACGTGTAACAGTGCCCTTAGAATAACTAACAGGGACTCCTAATTTGTTAATAAAAAAATTTATTTTTTTCATTAAAAAATTTTCGTTTTACACAATTATTTTACGCTAACTTACGATACGCTAACCTTTTTTTTTATCGAAAATCATATAACTAACGCACACTTCTCCAATGAGTTTCAGTAACACTTTTTGTAAAAAAAAAGTATAGTCTAGTAAAACACGAAAATTTAACATCCGAATTTATTTAAAGGAGCAGTCAGTCAAACCGACAACTGTTTGAATATGTCAAATGCTGAAACTCTCCATTGTGAAAAGCTTTTTTTATATGCGTTCCCTTTGACTGCGACAGTTTAAATTTTCAGAAGCAGAAGCAAAAGCAATTACTATAAGTTTTTAAACGCTGCTTTTCAATACCTCCTAACGAGGATACATTCTGGGTTCGTAAATGAACTTTTAAAATACAATTATCCGAACTGTCGTTAAATCTTAAAAATGCGCAATGGTCTACTCAAGCACTTCGGAATACTATCATATTTAAAAAGAAAAAAATTTACATTGAACGGATAAATTAACGGGTAAGGTCAGAATTATATTCTAAATTTTTCATTGATATTTATGTAAAGCAAAAGAATTTCACAAAAATTATCCATTTCAAACTATTTAAAATCTTAATTTTTAGGGTTCTTAAAATTTTGTCGCCCCTAAAAATATGCTGCCCTAGGCCCGGGCCTCACAAGCCTATACGTAAATCCAGCACTGATTCTCCGGACTTGTTACTCAAATCTGAAGAAATCGTTTGACGGAAATATATATGACTCCAACAATGAAATCATCTCACAAACAAATATTTTAATGAACTCAACAAATCTTATGTTTTAGAAGGGGTAAAAAAAAATTGGAGACAAGTTGAAAAAAGTGAAAAGAGCTCATCCAATAACCTGCATTTCATTCAAGAAATCTCCGTTCTATAGAAACACCTTCGTAAATATGATTGAGGAAACTATTGTCTACCTGACGCTAATATGCGACAGCGTTGCCTTTTCTCTAAGTGTGTATCTTATCTTATATTCTTAGATGTTTTGTAAATATCATAACCCAACTTTAAAATGAAGTTAGTAAAATGTGTCTCCCAGGCAATACGTAACGATTACTAAACGAATAAACTCTAACTATCTCTAAAATAAGTTTGAGTATTTAAGAGCTTGCTGATATATATTTAAAATTTTTGCTGATTTCCTCACCATCAGAAAATATATTTTGTTCTTGTCTGATAAATATGCACAATATGAAGGCAATATATACCGAAAAAATAATTCTCCTATCAAAACATTTAGTTCAAAAAAAAATAAAATAATTGTGTCAAATAAACTTTTTAATTAATTGAATTTTTAAACAAAAGTTTGGCTGAATCAATTAAACTTTTAATTTAATCAAATAGTCAATAAAATATTTAATTAAGGCAATTAAATTTGTAAATAAAAATTCCAATTAAATTAATTAACTGTTTAATTGATTATTTGTATTTTGTTTTAACAAATATAATTTTTTCGGTGTATATTTGGTTATTAGATTTCTTTTCAATTGAATTATAGTTTTTTAAACCACTCACATATAAAAATTATTTTTATTATTATTATTTTAGATAAAAGACTTTTTAAAATATTAAGTAAACGTTTTTCAGCTTTAGCAAGAACTCCTCAAACATCCGCCGTTCGTTAGACCCTCCTAATAATAGTTGTTATTTATATATATATTTTTTTTAAATTTGTAGCAGTAGTGGTATTATTCTAGCATTACATACTTACACTCATACATACTTACACTCACACATAAATATGTATGACATAGATCCTGCAAAAGAAATGAGTGTATCAAGTATATTTATATGATAGTGTTGACAGCTTAAGTCTAATGGAGCACTTTAATAAAGTTGTTTGGTCTTTCAGGCTGCATTAGTTTCTTCTTCTTCTTTTTTTAACTTGGTCTTTCTCTCCCTCTGCATTTGCCGAAGCGACCGACCCATTTATGCATGTGTTTTAAAGGCATTTATGAGCATCTGGTATTATTTACATTTTTTCTTTAGTTGCGATTCATGATGACGTTAGTAAGTTTACTGTATTGTATAAGAGCTTTTGATAAGCATAACTAATATTTATTAAGAAAACAAAAAGGAAAAGAAAAATATTTAAAGAAATTTATGTTAAGTTTTTGTAAAGATAGAAAAATTTATTTGTAATTTGCAGGAAGGCAACAAAAAAAAGTTGAATATCATTATACAAATGAGAATACTTTTTTTTAACTACACAGAAAAAATATTCCTGCAATAAACAACTTTGATTGATAATAAAACTAAAATGCAATTAAAAATTTATTTAAGTCAATTAAACTTTTGCTTAATAAACAATTTTGATTGTAAATAAGACCAAAAATTAATTAAAAATTTAATTCAGTCAATCAAACTTTGTAATTCATTAAATTTTTAAATAAAAGTTTAATTGGGTATTTAATTGATTTTTGGTTTTATTTCCAATAAAAATATAAAGAATTTTTGAAGTTTCGATTTTTTTTTGGTGCAAATATAATTAATTTGTTAATTGATTTTCCAATATTTTTAAGGTAATATTCATTATAGTTTTTTTTGATTTGATCATAAACAAAATAAGAACAAAATAACCAAGACGGGATTTCCAATGAAAATTTTCATTGACAATTTCAAGGCATTAAATCTGTTTTCCACATGAGATTAGAAGTTTAGAAAAGATAACTTGCAAGTCATAGTGCTTCTTGCGAAATTGCACAATTCGATTGAGATTTTTACCAATGACACTTTTAAATATGCAGATTACGGGAATACCATTAACTCCAAATCAGCTTATCTCGACTTAAGGCCTTACTCCTTTTTGTCACAGAAATATTGAATTCGTGAAGCTGTTGGAGACATACAGCGGCAAATATGCGAATTGTTGATGAAAAATTTCATGAAAAGAATATGGTGCTGCAAGCAAAACCCTGGCATTCATTTATTTAATATGGTTTTCCATTATTAACAGAACACCCTCCGCTTTAATATTAATTAAACTTCCTATAATTTGATATTCCAATATCAAAACGAAACCTCTTATGGGAAGACCCTTTATATAAAAACAACTGCAATTTGGTGTTTTAAATCTTATTGTGTATCGATTTTGAATACTAGAAATACTCTTTAAGAATATTTATTTCAAGTGGATTAGACTGTTCACACAGAATAATGTCAAATTAAAATCCACGAAAAGAAGGTTAATTAAAAATTTTCGACAATGAATTTGTTTAATATGTGTTTCACATTAATTCAACATGGTTAATAGTAATCTTACTCTCATACCTAAACAAGAGCGGCTAGCGTTGCGTTGTGAAATAATGTGAAAATAATATTCGATTGTACTGAAAATACGTACCCTGCTGCTAACGCAACGCTTGCCGCTCTTATTTAGGTATGAGGGTTAAAGAAGAGAGATGTCTTAGGACACGCCGTTATAGCTATGCTCTTTAGCGTTATAACACATAACTCAAGTGTTAAATAACAATGCAATAAAATTATATTATATGACGATTTCAAAATCTTCTCGCATATTTGAAAACTTTTTGATTTATTTTACATTATTTACTTTTCTAGCTGCGTGCGATTAAATTAATGTAAAGGGTGGTTAAATTTTAAGGGTCGTTATTGATTTTGAATAAAACACAAATTATTTAGGAAATTATTGTCATTTGTTTTTATTATGATAATACAGTACAATTCAATTATGTTTGGAACAAAATATTGGCCGAATGACCGGCGTGACCTCGACGGCACACCTCTATCCGTTGGTCCAAATTTTTGATGACGCTGAGGCTTAATTAAGGTTCTATGACGTTAATGTGCCGAGTTACCTCATACTTTAGCTCTTGACTTATTGCTGGCTTATCGACCTAAACCTTTTTTTACAAATAACTTCAAAGAAAGAAGTCCAACGGTGTCAAATCACATGACATCGCATGACATTTGTCGCGCAAAAGAGCCATTGTTTCGTTAGCTGTACGGCAAGTGGCACAGTCCTGTTGAAACCACATATCGTCCACATGCATATCTTCCAATTCGGGCCATAAAAACTTCGTTATCATCTCACGATAGCGCACACCATTCACAGTAACTGCCTGACTGGCTTAATTTTGGAAAAACATGGCACCAAACAGTCACTCTTTATGGGTGCATTTGTGCATTTTCGACTTTTACTCTTGGATTATAATAATTCGCCCAAATGCGGCAATTATGCTTATTGACGAATCCACTGATGTGAAAATTATTTCATTTAAAATGATTGATTTGAACTCCCATTTTCATAATGAGCCTGAATAACTTTAACGCGTTGCTTGATCGTGTATCTTTCCATGGTTCAAATTGAGTTAGTCTGAAATTGAGAAATGTCAAATGAAATACAGTTGTGGTTCACATTCAACATCGGTTCTTAAAATCTAACAACCCTTTATGTATTGTTTGTTCCCAATCGTTCGCATTGTATAAGTTTTGTTTTTATTTCACTCACTCACTCAAAGAACAAAACAAGAACAAAACATATTCAAACATTTTGTTTCATTTATTTTTGTACTTTGCTTTTAATTACAAAGAATTCAAACAAAACTAAATTTAAAACTGTAACAGTGTTGATTATATTTGTTACGAGAATCTCGTCCGATCACCTTTGTCGTTGCAGAAAGAGCATAGCTCTAAAATTTTGCTTTTGAAATAATTTTTGATTTAAAATTCTTATCAGGTTTTTTTTTAGCAAAATTGCTTATGTTTGAACTATAAATAAACAAATAGTTGTTAATAGAAGACTTCATATACAAAGTCCCATATTCGAGCGCTCTAGTATAATTTACATTTATGAATCTTTTATATCATTTTTGGAAGATAATATAATACTTATACAAAATATGTATACATTGACATAATTTAATGCAATTGAAAAAAAATAAAAAAAACCGCTTTTACATGTGATAATAATAAAAAATCATGTTGAATCAAAGTTATTTAAAGTTGAAATAACGTAAATTCGAGTCTATAGTAGCACAAGGAATCATGTTGAATCAAAGTTATCTCAAGTTGAAACAACATGAATTTTTTTAGTGTAGTAGTATTGTATTTTAAAAACTCACTGCTGAACCCTACACCCACTTTTAACGGAGGTGTGGGAAGGCGAATATTTTCCGGAAGAATGGAATGATGGTATTATAGTGAAAATTGCGAGGTATTGTGGGGTATCTGTGTCTTACCAACCATTGTAGAGATAATCAAAAAAATAATACTCAATCGCATAAAGGATTCTTCTAGATAAACCATCAGTTCCTGTCAAGCTGGTTTCCGTAGTGGATACTCTTGCGCGGATCACGTAAATACATTGCGCTTAATTATTGAACAGTGCTTGCAGCTACACTCCACACTCCATATTCTGCTTATAGAACGCTTTTGACAGCATCAACCGCATCAATATATAATCAGCATTAATGTCCTGTTTTCCACCTGCGAAAGAAAACTTTCGACTCACAATTTTTGTTTTTGATTTTAATATAAATTGTAAGTCGAACGTTTTCTTTCGCAGGTGGGAAATAGGCCATAAGAAGAAGAGCCGTACCTGAAAAACTTATATCGTCAATCAAGAAAATTTATAACCAGGCCAGATGTTTTGTTTTACACAAAGGGAAGCTCTCAAACCCATTTTATGTTCAAAGTGGAGTGCGACAAGGATGTATATTATCACCTCTATTATTCCTGATAGTGATGGAAGATGTCTTGAGTGCCATAGAGAACAGAAGAGAAGAAATTCAATGGCAAATAAACAACAAATACTTCAACGGCCTGGCATATGCAGACGATATATGCTTACTTTCGCACAGACTCTGTGATCTTAAGCGTACCACAGTGGACTTCCAAACAAAACTCCAACATACGGGCTTGAGAATAAACACTGGCGCTCGTATAACATGACACGGCTCCTTAAATATTTTTTACATACTTGCTAAATAAATACCATCATGAATTATATTTTAATTCATTATTAGTTATTTTACATGAAAGTTAGAGTTTAAAAATAACACAAACTGCGAACTTACTTTAGCTTGTCTTCTGGATTCAAACTTTCGACATTCTGACTATAAGAATAATACAATCCCAAATAGCCAGCAGCAGGAAGTTTTCAAAGCAAACCAAAACCATTGCATACGTAATTTCCGCAGTTTTTAAATACCTTCCCCCCCCCCCCTTTCACCAAATTCAACCCATGGAGCGTTACGTAATATGTGAATATCCCCTACATATCTCGCCTACTTACTGCATGGCCGCCGGCTCTGCCATTCTCTCTTACGGCAGCCAACTTTGAAATTGGTTGGCAATTCTCAGCTTCCTGTACGTTCACTATAGGGATATAAAATTAAAAACTTTAAATATAAATTTATTTTATTAAAGCCGGAAAAAAATCTCTTTAATCCAACTTGCCATAGTTTTTATTGCACTAATTTCCAGTAGTTACAACAACAATTTGCAAAAACATGATGTCTAAATTAGAAACTGTCAGTTAAGGTTTTAAAATGATTAATAGCTTACATTCAAATGAATAATTTCAAAAATATTACAAAAATGTCGAATGTTAGTTAGGAATTACAAATTCCACTTCTTTATTATTAAGAAAGCAAACCCATACGCAGAAGTTTAAAATGAATTTAATATTAAAAATCAAACAAATAAATGTCATTACAAATCATAATGGAATTCAATACATAAACCCAAATGACTCGACATTTAATATGCACAATTCGCATAAAGCTGAACACGAAATACGTCCACTTAAATCTCAATGCATGTGTGTGCTCCTCATCCAGAGATCTTCTGCCAACGATATAAAAATATTAGTTGTAGTTTTAAGTCTGTAAGAGAAGAAAATTATATTTTTGTGGCATAAAGTGAAGTAGTGGTGTTGTTTCATATTAATAGACTGATCGATCATAAAAAAAATGATCTCATTGCGACAAGAGACAAAAGTTGCAGCAAAACGAAATTGCAGAAAAGGATTCCTTTGTTGGTACATAATGTTTTGTAACGAGTCTGAAAAACTAGTAGACTTGATAGTATAGAACATCAGTTTAAAGACAAAATAGTTGTTGTTATGTTGTAGGCCAATAATAAATTTTTTTATTTGTTACTGCGGCTTGATTGAACGTTTGTGTCATTCGCAACATTACAACATTTCTATGATGTTCGAAACATAAATATTACTACGGGCTACAGATGTTTTTTCGGCCGCAATTGGAGCACTTCTGTTTCTGGTTTCTTAGCTTAAGTCTCTTTTTTTCTTAATTTTTGTTTTCATTTCTTAGTCATTGGAGTCTTGTGGCGAGTGTTGGTGGCTGTGATAAGTTTTTAGTTTTTGTTGGTATGGCTCAGTTTTGGAATTAGATGATTTACGAGTGCCATTAAAACGTAAATTGACTACATGTGCGTACGATAAAGAAGACGAAGCGCATTTGCAGTGGACTGCGAACTTTGCGCACATGCGTACAGGAATGTTTTCAATTTTATATAGTATATATTAAAGTCCTGCACAAGACCATTTATAAGATATTTCAACACATGAGAGATTTTTCAAATGCTTTACTACAGCGAAATATTCTAAAACAAACGCTAAACAACACTTTTGGTTTAGAATATTTCGCTGTAGTAAAGCATTTTAATAATCTCTCATGTCTTGAAAGGTCTTATGAATGGTCTTGTGCAGGACACTAGTATATATAAACATATGTGTGTGTGTGTTGCTTACATGTACATATATTCCAAAACTATTACAAGCATTTTTTATTATTATTTTTATTACTCTTATGTTTGTAGTAGATCTCCTTTGTCTTTTATGCTTGTTCTGATTAGATGGCCGCTCGGTAGAACTTAGCCTTTATGTGTTTTACTAGACTTGACTTTATTTTTCTATCTTAAGTTCTCTATTGATAATGGATACATTTGCCGCCAAATAATTTAAATTTTATGTCAGAATTTATGAGTGTATCGAATCGATCAGTTAATTATTGAAAATGTAGTTATGGGAATGTAATAAAAGTCGAAACTTAATATAGGCTTATAATAAATAATTTAGTCAAAGCTTTCTCATTACTCGTATCAATATCTAAAAGAAACTTGATAAATACAATTTAAAAAGTAATATAATAAAGTGCTTAAATTTTTGTACATATTAAAATAGGAACATGCACAGTGGGGCAGTATTAAAATATGTTGCAAATAAATAAATTTTTTACAAGATTCGTTGAGGAAATGTTTGAGAAAATTTGTGTTATATAAGTCCATACGAAAAAAGTAAGAAAATAACAGACACCTGCATGATAAGTAAAAAATAAACAACCCTAATGCAAGACTGTTTTAATTTTTAAAATATGAACTGTCATTGAATAAAAAGCTTTTAACAAATTGTACTACTATGAATCAAAACAATTGACATATTCCAGTTGCAAACTGAAGCTTGCACGAATTCATACCACACGCAGTGAACAAAACACCAGAACGTGTACGATGAATGACGATGGTGGATTCGAAGACAGTATGTTGTTCCGTTCGGCTAATGTTTCACATCTAATTTGGCTTAAAGAGAGAGAGAGAGAGAGAGAGAGAGAGAGAGCGATACGCCTTAAAAAATCATAAAAAGAGATTTTGTCTATAAAATGAAAAAATGCCGAAATAAAAAAACGAAAAAAAAAATTAAAAAAACACTAAATCAAGAAAAAAGCACCAAAACTAAAAAAGCACTGAATTGAAAAAAAAAGCCGAAATCCAAAAAAATCGAGAAAAAGCACCTAAAATAAAAAAACACCAAATTAAAAAAACGCCAAAACCCGAAAAAATAACCCAAACGAAAAAAGCTCCAACTTTGAAAAAATCTAACACCAAAATAAATCGCCAATATGAAAAATATCGCTAAGATGAAAAAAATCGTCAAAATGAAAAAAATCGCCAAAATAAAAAATAAACGTCAAAAATTTAAAAAAAATCGCTAAATCGAGAAAAAAGTACCAAAACTAAAAAAATCGCCAAATTAAAAAAATGCCAAAAAAACTAAAAAAGCCAAAAAGGCAAAAAATGCCATATTAAAAAACCCTATTAAAAATGCTTGAGACCGAAAAAACCTAAAAACGAAAAAAATGCCAAAACTATATTTTATAAAGGCTAAAATTCATATAGTATCGCCAGTCAGAGTCGCACTTTACTGAATTTATTTTTAGTAAATTTATTTTTAGAAATAAAATTTATAGCTAAAGAACAGTCATAACTATAAAATAAATTAAAGGAAATGTTGCGATTCAATTCCCTGAAACCGTACTGAGCACACAGAAAAAAATATTCCCAAAAAAAATTTCAAACAAAACTTGGTTTGAAATAAAATTTTGATTCAGTAAATATTTTTTACTATTCCAGTAAATAGTTTGATCCAATTTTGTTTTAAGCAAAACAAAAAACAATATGTAGTGAAAAATTCTACTTGATACAATTAATATAAAGTAATACTTGTAACAAAATTGTTAAGAGAACATTTCTGTTTCAATATAGAAATTGCATACTGTACACAACAGTTATTTATTTTATATACTTTTTATTTTCATTAAAAGATTTTGTTGAATCAGACAATCTGTTGATTGAAAAAATCGGGGTTTTTTTCCAAACAAATTATTAAAAAATTTTTCATTTGAATTTTAAAATTTCTTTGTAGGACCTAATTGAACAAACAGTATTTGATTCAGAGAATTTTGTGTTTGAAATGGAAAATTAGGTTTTTCTGTTCAAATTCGAAAAAATTCTTTAGGAATAAACGTTTACATAATACCGCGATATATACCTTTTCCAATGGGACGTTTAAATTGAGACTCTTAACAATTATGCAACACCAAAGATTATTAAATAAAACAAGATAGTTTACTTATTATGAAGGTACAATACGAAAACTATTTGATAGGGTTATTAAAAAAAGTAGAAAGAAGTTTAAAGTTCGAAGCTTTAGCGAATATTCGATTTTTTTAAGATTTGGGAACAAATATTGAACAATTAATTTTGTTTAGTAATTTCTTGGCTTTAGTGAGCATTCGTTTTTATCGAATCTCAGGTCAAGTGGGATATTAAATATTGTTTTCATTGGATAAATTTGATATAACGTTAGCGTTATTTGTTTGTATAGCTATGAGTGCAACAAACGAATAACTTATTCATCAAGTATCAAGAATCAAAATTACTCTTAATGCAGCAAGCTCGTAGCTCCATAAATGCGCTTCATGCTTAAGCTAAAAAAGATTAGTATGTTATTACTACTAATATAAAAACATAGATTTAATCATTTCCATAATAATTGCATATGAAATTTTATCCAAACACCGAAGTATAAAGAGTTAAATTTTTAAGATACGTGGTTGAGAAAGTAAGGCATCGATATTCAACTTATTTCTAAAAAAAATTTAAAAAAAAATTTAAAAAAACATTTAATCGAAAAATACCGTGAGGTCACTTATTAAAAATTGCACTAGAGCAAAAAATTATACATTTTTTCACAAAATAAATAAGTACCTACATACATATCTATGTGCTTATGTATGTATCTCTACATTACATAAACGCATTTTGGTAAAGGGTATATAAGATTCGGCACAGCCGAATGAATATAGCACTCCTACTTCTTTTAATTTTAAGCACCTTGTGTGTAGCGTATTAATGTATTTTGTATTTTTAATGAAAAAAAAGAACAAGCTACATACAAATTCTCTCAGAGAGCATCTCTCTGAATACAACATTTTAAAAACATATGAAATAAAAGTGTAATTAAACATGTTCACCACAGCTAGCTACCGATTATCAAATGTCAAGGATACACTCAAAAAAAAAACATGTTCTATTATTACGAAATTTTTTTTCCTAAATTCAAGTAAAAAAATTCTAAGTTTAAATAATTTTTTCTAAGTTTAAGCAAATTTTTACAAAAATCTAGTAAAAATTATCTAATATGCGTAAAAAATAAAAAGTTCATATCCTCAAAAATAGTTAATTTTTATGAAACAATAAATTTCTCACATTTCAGGAAATCTTTACTGACTTAAAGGAATTATTTACTAAGAGTAGGAAAATGGTTATAAACTGAAGGAAATTTTATGTTAAGGACCAAACAATTTCTTCTTAAATCAAAAAATAAACTTTAGGAAATGAATTACTCCTGATTAGTTCATTAAATTTGACTTACTTGAAAGATATAAAAAGTTATTCTAAATTTTAGAAAAATATTTACCAGTTTAAAGTATTTTTTCTTTAAATTATAGAATATACATATTGTTTGCATTAAGCAAAAAATCTAAGTAATTTTTTTATATTTTCGAGGAATATTTGAACTTGAAATTTATTTTTTTGTAAATAAAATAAAATTTTAAAACTCAATAATTTCAATGAATATTCAGGCTGCCTTGTTAGGCAATTGGTTAGAGTGCTTGCTTATAAATCAGAAGGTTGCTGGTGCAATACTTGTCTCCTCTCAAGGAAGTTATATGTCTGTATGGTGAATGCTGAATTATAATTAAGAATATAATATGAAGATATAATAAATAACCTATCATTTGGTATAGAATTTAATTAAAAATAAAAATAAGTACCAGAATTAAAGACAAAAAAAAATATTGGGAAATTTACTAAATTTGAGATCAAAGACGAAAAAATTTTTTTGCAAAGCTCCTAATTTTATGAAAAAATTTTACTTAATTTTAGGAAAATTTTACTTAAATATGAAAATATAATTACTATAAACTATTTCATTAATGAACTAGAAATTTAGTAAATATTTTACTGGTTTCAAGTAAAAACGACAACTTTTTTTTATTCAAATTCAGAAATTTTCCAAAATTTTAGTTAATTTTTTTTTGAGTGTAGAATACACATGTTTATATGAGTATGGTTCTTTTGAAGGCGGCAGTGCAACAGGGCGATAGGTTGTTGTCTATGCTGATTTTGTCGTTGTACTCCAGTTAAACGAAATTCTATTTAATTGGCTACAATGAGCAAATGCAGTGTTGCCAGTATAATACAAAATGTTGAATGAATGATATCTTACAATTATTTCATATTATTTATCAGAAACAATATCAAAAAATTGATGTAAAGAATAAATTGATTAATTTTTGGTACATTTACGTCAAATGTACTTAACATTTTAATAGAGTAATTAATTTTCATAAATGCGAAATGTATGAAAATGGCAATACTTAACTATGTATTTGTACTTGAATATCAGGTGCAGATGATGCTGCTGCCGTCTCCAAATTAATTAAGTAGCTGACTACGAGGTGACAAATGCTGCCAGCGGCATTTGAAGTCGTGTGTTCGTGTTGCCTGCTGTTGTGAATGTGTTTAATGCATAATAGCCCAGTAAAAAAAGAGACTCCAAAAAAGTCATGAAAATGTAGAGTTTACGATGCGGAAGTAGTGCAAGTTTCGATCCGATCTAATGATTTTTACATAGGGTTGTCATTGCAAGAAGTTCTCTTTTTCGATGACTGGTCACTGAATTGGAAGCGATATTAAGAAAAATTCCATTTTTTGTGTTCTATGATAATATTTTCATCTAGGAAAAATTATAAATAATTACATATTTTAACAATTCGTTTCTTTTTATACGAATTTAAGCCCGAAACAGTGTTTTCATGTAAATTTAAGCAAATAACTTTTAAATTTTAGACTAAAAATAATTCATAAATTTCTTTAAAAAAATATTTTTTTTTTAAATTCTGGTGAGTATTTTCTAACACTATAGAGGAGTTACAAGGTTTTGTGTGACTAAAATAAGCTTCTACATGATTTTTTGCTCACTCTCGGTAAATTAAAAGTATCGATTTTTTGGAAGCAATGAAAATGTATTTCCGCTAGAATGACTTCCATTTTTTTTCACTGGGAGAGTATTTAATTTAATTTATAATACAATCGATACAAAGTTACAAGAGGTTTTGTGAATTAAGCAATTATAGCATTCAAAATCATATTGGTTTTGTAAACCACCTCCGCTCTCTTCTTTTTAATACTAAAAATTTAAAATATGATATTACACATCTTTTTGTTTGCTTATTGTCCTGTGACAGTTATCAAACCGTTGGCTGACATTTTCCTTTTTGCTTTCCCTAACGAAATATATACAAGGTCGCTTGAAAAGTATTTTTTATCAAACCATATTTTTGTATTATATGCAAGGGATATTCGTCTAACTAACAAAAGTATTAAAGTACGTACATACATACTCGTACATATGTATGTAGATGTATTCTTTTTTATAAAAATGGAGAGAAAATTAAAAAAATGGCAAGAAAAAAGTATATATGTATATGTTTATGTGTATATATTTGACTAAACTAAATGTCGAGTGGAGTATATTATTTTGTGCCACCATGTTAAGAGTAAAAAGTCATAAATTACATTTTGTAGGCGTTGGCAGGTGTCGCCAGTGCTGTCTAAAATCGCGATAAATCTTCATGTTGAAATAAATTTCATACAAAATTGCTTCACTGAATTTCTTCTTCTCTGCGTTAGGTCGGAAGCTGTATGTATGTATAAACATATGTATGTGTGTATATGTGTATTAGAATATAATATGTTATTGTGTTCTGTGTGATGAGTTGAGTTGCAAATGTTTAATATCATGCATTCGTTCATACATTTCTTCTTCCTACTTTTACTTCACTTAATAAACTCAACTTTGCAATTTAATTCCTTGCTGGTGAATGAATGAGTGTATGCAGGAACCTAGTTAAAAGGGGAAGGATGTACAGAGTTGATATGAATAAGACAACCTTAAATCTAAAAACAAACAACAACAGCCTCAGAGCAAAAAATGCATACATTTAGAAAAAAAGAATTCAAACGAATTATAAAAAATGCATGCTTGTATACATACATATATGTATGTAGTGTATTTTTTCAACAATATGTTACACAGCAAAGTACTCACACTCATTTCTAAGGAACATATATGAATGTCGGTACGTATGTCCATTTGTGAACAATTGCTACAAAGCCATGGACGTTGTCATAGAAGTATCATTAATCCAAATTGTAAAAGTGTCAAGGACTTTACATCTTGTATAATTCAAGATATAAAAAATCTAAGTTTTTATGTTTCGGTAACACAATTCTTACCCAGACAAAAAAACACTTTCAGGGAATGTTCTCCATAAAAACATTTGTCAGCAATAAGAATGATCAATATATTATTAGTTATACAGCACAATCTCAGAATACAATGTCGAAGTAAACATTCAAATTATAACAAGAAATATTATGCCATAAATACCTTCTGCTTATTAAGACAAATACAACCACACAAGTATATAAGCCAATGCGGATGCCAGAGACAAAAAATATAATATTTTTACAATCATCAAATCACCAGAACAAATTATAAAGCATTAAACATGTTCACCACAGCAAGCTACCAACTTCTAAATGTCAAGGCTAGAATATGAAGGCAGATTATTGTCGATGCTGATTCTTTTCGCTGTAGTCCAATAAAACAAATTTTTTGTTGGCGACAATGAGCAAGCTAGTACGAGTATAATACAAAATGTTGAGTAAATGATACCTTACAATAATTCCATATTATTTAACAGAAAGAAAATACCGAAATTGATGTAAAGTAATAAATATATTAATTCTTATAATTTTACGTAACACAAGAACATGTTAATATCTTAAATGTACTGCATGTTTCTAAAATTCTTCTGAAAGCTAAATCTTAAGTATAGAAAGGGCAACACATTAACTAAGCAGACAGTTTTGTGTAAAAAAAGCAAAACTAACATCGTGGTATTTCATCAGTGAAAAATTTAACATTGTGTATTTTAAAGCTAACGCGTGAAACATTTCTAGGTTCCCTACTTTTTTAAAGAAAAAAAAACACTGAACATTAATATTTAATGGAGAACGTTTATCATTTGAAAGGACATTCTTTGGCATTTATTTTTTGAAGATAATGTTCGCCGTTGCTACGTCACAGATGGTCCATCCGTTGAGTCCAATTTTCAATGACTCGTTCGAGCATTTAGACTATTAACTGTCGAATGACACTCATGATGTTTTCCTCCAACGCCTGAAACCAAGCGGAAGTGTCCGCATAAACTTAAGACTTTAAATATCCACACAGGAATAAGTCTATCGGTGTGATATCACACGATCTTGGTAGCAAATTGACCGTCCCAAAACGTAAAATTATGTGCTCACTGAAATCTTCTCTCAATAAATTATTGATTGATGCGACGTGTGGGAAGTTGCGCCGTTTTGCTGTAACTAAATGTCGCCGAGATTACGAGCTTCAATTTCAAGCAATAAATGGTCGGTTATCATGGCACCATAACGTCTGCCATTGACGGTTACGTTTGCACCGGCACAATTTTTAAAGAAATATGGACGGATGATTCCACCGGCCCACAAACCACACCAAACCGTTTTTTTCTCGATGAAGTGGCAGTTCTTGAATCTCTTCAGGTTGCTCTTTGTCCAAATGCGGCAATTTCGTTTCTTTACATACCCATTGAGCCAGAAATGGCCCTCATCGCTAAACAAAATTTGCATCGAAAACGTCGAATCTTCTTGGAATTTTTCAAGAGCCCATAGACCGAAGCGATGTCGTTGTTCAGGCGTAAGTAAGTCTTTCCACTATGAAATGCCAAACAATACTATACAAAAATAACTTGACAGCATGGCACAACTCACACGTGATCTGTCAAAAACGTTCATTGAAAAAAGTGTCATTTCTTGGACAACCCATTATAAATGTTGAGCAAGTAAATAGTTGTTCTGATATGATTAGAATTGTATAATTGCAAAAATTTATGCCTTCAAAAACGTTCTTAAAAGGTAGAAACGTATATATAATTTTAACTGAAATTTAATGAAGTGCTAATTGACATATTCATTGAACGCAACCTCTTGGTCCGCTTGGAATACACATAATTTAAAAGTGTTTAAGTTTTACATTAATTCATTTGAAATTATTATATTCCGTGGCAGTGTGAGACAAAAGGTAATATCACATTGACCTCTTTCGTCGGTATTGTGTAGCAAAATCATCGGTGAAGTAAAATAACAAATGAAATGGCTACCAAACACTGCTTCGACAATTTAATGCACCTCATTGACACCAGAGGCGCTCAAACTCTGCGTTATTTAAAAGAAGCTGCAAAAAAGCAGAGTTGTAAAAGAATAAAGCTGTCCTCTATCTCTTCCTTTGCCACCTTTCTTTTCTTTTACTATCCCTTTCCCAAGGCAGGAAAGTAGTAATAGTAGTAAGCATTCATTATCTGAGTGCAACTTCCAATATAAAAAATATTTTCCGTAACGAAGGTTTGAATTATTCGAGTTATGCGTATAATTTTTAAAATCTTATTCGATTAATCCAACAATAGTAAAATCTCAAAATCGATTAATACATTACTCAAAAAAAAACTAATGGCCTGTCCTACGATGTCGTCTCAAAACGTGCGATCTGGACAACTTCTGTTGAAGACAACAATAAAATAAGAAAATTGTATTTTTTTCAATACAAGAAGTCTATAGAATGTTGTCTGTCAACATCGTGAGACACGCCGTAAAAGTCAAATTAATGAATACTCTAGAATTACAAAATAGTTGAACGGAACAACTAGCTATTTTAGAAGGACCAGTGGACCAAACACAAAAGAACGCTGCTGATGCTTGGGAGTTATTAGATTAAATTTGTTGATTGCTTGTGCTCTACTTTCTGCAACCAAAATTATTTTTTTTTCAAAAGTTTAATCTGTCTAGCAGTGATCAGTTGCTGATAATAATTTTTATCGCAACGCCTCTGTCCTTTTCTCATACTTGATAAAGCCAACTTGAAATTCATATATGTATGTAGGAACATATTTAAATTGTTTGTACTTGTTTAACTTACATAACAAGTTTTAGAACATAATGAAATTTTCTTGTCACAATAAAACAAATTCATACCATGTTTCTTCTCATACATTCATTAAAGCAAAGCAAACAAATAAAAAAAACAAATGCTTTTTTTTGATGTTGATGTCCTGCTTTCTATCCTCTTCGAAACTGTTGGCAACACATTCATACCTCAATTTCCGACAGAAGGTCATACGAGTATGAATATTTTCTTTACATTTTTGTTGAAGAAAAAAAAAATAATAGTAATAAAAAGAGTTGAAATGAAATGCAATTCTCAGACATGTATTAATAAAACAAATAACATACATAAATATAATTAACATACAAACTGCAACATGGAATATGGATATTGCAAAATACAAAAAAACTTTAGACTACACTGAAAATAATCAAAGCAATATATTATGAAAAAACTGCTCTCTTTAAGAGCCTATTTCACCAATTCTATTTAAATATGGATTTTCATTCGTTTTTATAGTATTAGTGAAATTAGGCACTAAGTAACTTCTTTCATAAAATAAACGAATATTTCCCAGCAAAAAAATTCAAAAAAGGTAACTGAGTTTGGAATTAAGCATTTTTGGTGGAAGCACTTCCCTACTGGATTACCAACTTAATGATTTTAACAAGGCGTGAGACTAAAATAATCGATTCTTGAGAATTACTTACTTTTTTTATTTGGCAAATTATTCACATAATCTATTTAATCTAAAAACACCATTCTCCTCATTTAGCAATTTGTACAACATTTTGTTTTTAAATTTTAGGTAATGTGATTTGTAAGCGAGTAATGAAATTTGGTAACTAGAAAAGTAAGTAGTTCTGTGGGTAATGTCTTATTTTTTGCTGGGTTCTTTGATGAAATAAACGAATATTTAGTACATATTCCTAATAAAGTTTAGCAAAATTTTTTTTATATTTTTCATAATAAAATAATAAATAAAAAATTTTTAAATACAAATGATTTCGTAAGCGAAACAATTTTGTAATGCAAAACAGCGAAATATTTCGCAAGGCGTTCTAGAATTTTTTTCAGTGTATGAACTTAAAGTTGTAAGGAGATCAGAACTTTTTTAAATTTTAAAATCTGAACATTTTTACTTCTAAATTATTTACTTCGTGCTCAAATACTGGAATTCCAAGCCCTGTTTAAAGTAAATTTGATTTCAAAACTGCCATGATTAGGCTTTTTTTATTTTTAATTCAAAATACTTGCATGTTTTATTTTGTAAAATTTTTTTCACTTTCCAACTGACCTCAAATAAAATATTTCGTCATTTGAATTCATTATTTTATTTCAAGAATTATTATTGTTTATTTTATTTTTTCCAAAATCCTTTACAAAGGTCTGGTAAAGTCAGCGAGCCAACACATTTGCTGCCATTTTAATTTACAAATAAATGCATTTTTTATTTTAAGATTTTAACATTGGCCTGCGTATTTAAAAAACTGATTAAAATGAAAAGAATTATATGTTATTGTTGGTGTTTAAGTAGGTGTGGCTACGTCCATAAAGTAGTCATAAAATGCAAATGCAGAATGAAGTATTTCATATAAATTGTGCAGCAAACGCAATACGAAATGACTAAATAAAAATGTGTGTGTGTATGATTTTTATACTTTTTATACAACATTAAGATTAAATAATTAAGTATATATTGCACTAATTTAGCGGCGAAAATGCCAAAGGAAATGAAAACTGGGTAGAGCAATCTTGCGTGCTAAGCTAAATTTTTTTGTTGCACTTTATTTTAGAAATTTTTTTTTTTTTTAATACATATATTTATTTATTGTATCTTCAAATATGAACTAACAATAAGTGATCAAATCTTAAAGCTAAAATATAATTATTTAGCCCGACCAGTGTCGGCCAAAACTTAGTGATAGTTTAAATAATACAAAGTAGTGATAATCAAAAGGAAAATTAAATGTATTTTCAAGCATTCCCATCTAGAGTGTCCTTCTTTTTTAGGCGGATGTGACCAGTAAAATTCCAAATATTACGAGCAAGCGGATTAGGGTGTGACTCGAGTTTTGTTAAGTATTTGCCTGCGTATCTTGCAATTTCTTCATTCACTAGTGGAAATTTAGAAATTGGAAATCGAATTGATTTTGTTTTTTTTGCAAAAATAATATATTCATATAAAGGGTTTTTCAATTGAGACTGTTTAACTTTGACAGTTGATAGAAGCCATATTGTTGAAGCCAATAGCTGTATAATTGGCTGCCATTCTCTTTTACCAAATTTGTTTATACCCTTGACCAAAAAGGTTTGTTATTTCTTGTGTTATTTCCACAATATTTATATTCACTCCATTAAATATATAAATTGTTGGGTCCTTATGAATATATAGAGAAGACTAATAGCGATGTTCGTTTGTCTGTTCGTGAAATGTTCCAGAACGAATAATGACTTCGGTCTGAGTCTGGTGTGTTAGAAATGATCCAAAATAGATTGCCATACAAAATTAGAAAATCCAAAGACTGTTTCAGGGTTAAAAATTTTTAATTTTTTTTCAGCATATAAAGGTAATTAGCTAAAACTGATTTATTTATTTTTTAATAAACGTATTTTATATTTAAGTCTGGGTTAAATTGGTACTCAAAAGAAAATATCGATTCCAGGGTTGGAAACTTTAAACTAGTTTTGGTGCATAAAAGTAGCCGCCTTAAACTAATTTTTTATTTTGCCCTATAAATTGAACAAATATTATATTTTTAACATAAATATTTTGGTATAAAAATCAGGGGAATATAAGAGTGATTCCAGGGATGGAAAATTTTTTTTGCTTTTTTTTTAATAAATTATACAGTACAAGCTCGATTTGTTTAACCGAAAAGAAATAGAGGTTGTTGCTTTTACCAAACAGATGCCGTAATCGACCACTAAAAACTTTATATAAACCAAACTATAATTTAAAATAAAATAGTTTATTTTTAATAGTTAAGAACAAGAAAAAAATCATACATGTGATTAAAAAGTTTATAAAATAATATTTTATGCATGAATTGAAGCTAAAAGTCAGTCTTCATATTTTGTTATTGCGTATATTTTAGTGGAACTCATGTTGAATTTTTTATAAACATAAACCAGTTTGAGGAAAGGAATGTTTAAATTTTGCTTAAACATTTTGTGATTTTTTTTGTCACCTCTTTAATTTTTTTGATGGCAAGTAATTTTTCATAAGGAATATTAATCTATATTGCCCACTCAATACAAATGTTAAGTGCATTCATGACATTATCTGCTTTAACCTTTTTGTTTGTTTTCAAGTTGTATATTTTTGGAAAATTCTTCGCATAAAATATCTATGGCTTCGCCTTCATCTGAATAGTATTCTTTGTTTCATTCATTGTAAATTTAGTTTCAATAAAGACATTTTATTCAATTAACGTAACTTTTTATTTTTTTATTTTAGCCCGATGATAAAGTTTTGCGCTTAACAAGATGGCTACAAAATTTTATATAAAATACAGGTTTAAAATAAATTTTAGAATTTTTTTTTGACTTAAGGACGCAACTTAAAATACTGAATTAAAAAAATCTAAAAACTTGGAACTCTTTTAAATCTAAAGGGCCGTAACGGATTAACACAATATAAATATGGTATGATAAAGGAAAAATATATCTTTTCGACGGTGTAAAATTTGCTCAATTTCAATAAATTTTTGTAAAATTCAAAAAAAAAAATACGTTTCTCGCGAATATCTCGAAAACGCTTCCTAAAAAAAAATAAATGAACACCATATTCGTGTTCCGTTGAGTATAAATCCCCTCTGCGCACATCAACTGGATGTTGGGCAAGAAGCAATACGGAAAAATGTTAAATATTTGCTGAGCACTTAAAATCCATATTTACGCCAAACACATGTACTGGTGTGGCTGATTTACCAAGTGTAGTTGCTCTACCCTCTCGACCCTTAAAGTTTAAGCTGCGTGATGAACAAAAAGTAATTGCTGAACTCAAGCCAAAGAAAACTCCAGGTATCGCTGGAATTAGTAACAAAATGCTGATGAACTTGCCGCATTTTGCTATAAGAATCCTGCTCTTTATTTCTAATGCCATATTACGACTGGAGTATTATCCACAACTCTGGAAGCTTGCAAAAGTCAAAATGATTCCAAAGCCGGGCAACGATCTAACTAAAGCTGAGTCATATAGAGGCCAATAAGTTTGCTGTCAACTATGTCAAAATTCTACGAAAAGCTGCTCATGTCAAAATTGTCCGCAAATTTAACTGATAGTGGGTGCATCCTAGACCATCAATTTAGTTTTAGAAGTCAGCATAGCACTATTGAATAAATGCATAGATTGGTTCAATTTATAAGAAAAACATTTGAAGAAAAGAAATATTGTTCTGCCTTGCTTATTGATGTTTCTCAGGCATTTGATAAAGTTTGACATGATGGCCTAATTTTAAAATTGAGAACATATCTACCAAATAACATTCTAAAACTTTTAGAAAGTTATATTTTAGGCCGGAAGTTCCCTGTAATGGAAGAATTTATGAGTACGCCCGAAACTATCTTACCTGGTGTACTGGGGCTAGTTTTATATTTGATTTATATTTGTGATATGCCTGTAATGATATGCAGTAATTTGCCGATCATACAGCCTGCCGTAGTAGGCATCAAAAGTCTCATGACGCATCAAGATATCTTCAGGAAAAACTTATGGAGAATAAAAGTAAACGAACATAAGTGCGTACAGATAACATTTACCTTACGAAAAGATACTTGTCCCTCCATTAGAATCAATAGTCAAATTGTTCCTCAACATTCACATGTGAAATATCTTGGTATACACTTTGATCGTCGGCTCACATGGAAACACCATATTGACTTCTAAGCTTAATCAGATAAAACTTAAATTATCACAAATACACTGGTAGATTGGACATCAAACTTTTAATATATAAGTCGCTTTTGAAGCCAATATGGTGTGATGTTATTGTATGCAGTTATGAGGCACTGCTTCAGCTTCCAATGTAGAGAGAATTTAACGAAGACAAAACAAAATTTTAAGGTTAATAACATTTGCTCCATGGTACATCAAAAATTCAAATTTACATCGTGATTTAAATATGCCACAAGTGACTGAAAAAATTGCAAGATACGCAGGCAAATACTCAACTAAACTCGAGTCACACCCTAATGCCCTTGCTCGTAACATCTTAAATTTTACTGCACACATTCGCCTAAAAAAGAGGGACACGAGGGCTCTAATACTCAACACTCCAGATGGAATTTTTTGAAAATACATTTATTTTTCCTTTTTGATTATCACTACTTATGTATTGTTTATAACTATCACTAAGTTTGTGTCCGACACTGGTCGGGCCTGATAATTATATTTTAGCTGTAAGATTTGATTACTTATTGTTTGTGCATATTTGCAGATACAATAAATAAATACATGTATAAATAAATGTCATATTCGTGTTCAGCGACCCTCAACTAGCTAAGAAATCATCTAATTTTTGAGTTTATGGCAAAAGGAAAAAAAATTTTTTAAATAGTGTAATAAGACCTTATTGGAGTTGCCTCCTATTACTGCAAAAGATGCGCCATTTATATCTAATACTAGAGTCGATTTTCATCTTTCCATAATACTTCATTCTCCGCTCATTGGATAAAAAGTGAACTTAGTGGCGTGAAAGGTTGCACGCTTCTGTATTGCAAATACCAATGTCTTAAAGCATTTAAGCATTTAAGCATGCTAATGTTTGGTCGCCATAAAACTGCATGTTTGCAGCTAATTGAATTTTACATTAGGCTTTGGTGGCCGGTATCTTAGATAAGCATGCGTAATTTTTCTTTAAGATACACATAAAAAAAAAGCCAACAAAATCCCATAGTCGCTCTACTTCTCTTAGCTGCACCTCTAACGTGCCTGCAAAAATACTCCAGTTACTTTACTCGCACAGAAAAACTTGTACGAGCATAATGTGTATCATTAATTACTGTAAAGGGTAATAAACTTATCACAATAAGAAATTAGCACACATCTTAAAAAAGTCATAAAAATGCATTAAAATTCACAAATTCTTTTTTCAAACCGGTGCGCTGGCAGCGAGCGGCAACACCAAGAGGGACGACTTTCCTCAAGTGTAGAATGCAGCAATGACGTCTGTAAGACTTAAACGAAAAGAACTTCAAGAATTTCATAATTAAAAATGTAAAATTAAAATATAATCGTATTATTTATTGTATGAGTGTGTTTTGTTTAATTTGCTGCTGCCAAATCGCCGCAGCAATTAATTTCCTTTTCGTTTCAAATTTTTAAATGATCATAAATGCTTAGAACTGTATTTATGCCACTACAAAAAATTATTTAATTGTCAGTTAAGAGTTGAATTGTTTTAAATACATATATAAATACATGCAGTTGCACAACTTGAAAGATAATTTTTGCTTGGCTGGCCATAGTTACGAGTACATGGCGATGTCTTGTCTTGTAGCCGGGCTTAGGAAGTTTTTTAATTTTGCATTTGTTTTATTTCCTCCAGCAAGAGTTATTATTATGATATAACAACATACATACATATAAACCTGCCAATCTTGCTCGTTGTTAACTTTTTTACACTCATTCATACAATATAAAATGGTTTACTTTTGCAATATACTCGTATCAAATACATACATATGTATGTATGTATGTATGTTTGCAGTTTGTGTTCAGCAGCGATTTTAACCGGAAGCCTAATTACAATTACCTGCAGGCTATGCCCACTTTTAAGTTTTTAAGTTCTTTCGTTAACTTCATTTTGCTCTTGACTTAGATGCCATTTTATTGCAATTTACTTTTTAATCGTTGCTGTTTAAATTTATACAAGCTGCACTCGTATGCCATTTGATTCCATGTAATTTGCTGTTTCTCTTGCGCATTTTTTGTTCTACTCTTCGTTTTTCATTTAATCGTTTGTTAAATGTTGCATGTGTGTTTGTGTATTTCTGCTTTTTTTTTTGGTCTTGCCTTGTTGCACTGGCCAATTGCTTTTCAAGTTCTTGTCTTGTAAAATATATTTTGATAGCTACTGTTTGGCGGGTTATAATTCTTTCAAAGATGGGAGGGACTTTACTTGAGACTGTGGCTTTACTATAAATTATAAAATCATTTTCATGTTAAATGATAAACTACATACATACATTACAAATATATATATTTTATTTTCCAAGCTCAATGATAAATTTGATATAAAATGCATTCACGGAATTCATTAGAGAAGAATTTTAATCGTTTTGCAGCCAGGAAGTATGAAATTAATTGTTTGGCAAAAGTTTTTTTCTCTTTTAATTTCAAAAATTAAAGCAAAACTTTTTGATGTTTCAATTGCATCGTTTTGAAAGGTGCACAATGCAAGACGTTGTTAAGTTTTTTTTAGCTAGTTCTGTTTTATATTAAAAAGTTGCTATTAACAAAAAATGTTTTGCCATTAAAATTTTTTATTGAAAAAACATAAACACAAACAATCAAATAAAAATTTAATTGAGTGAATTAACATTTTGTTTAATTTAATATTTAACTAAGTCAATTAAACTTTTTTCTTTTTAAATTACATTTAAGGTATTCATTTCAGGTTTTTCTCGTTGGAAAAATTAAGTTTTTTTAACAACAAACAGGAAAAAAAATTGATTTTTGTGTTTTAATTAAATTAATTTTTTTTAAAACTGAAATGAATACCTTTATTAATTAAAAATTTTAATTCACACAATTACATGTTAATCTTTTTTTTTATTTTATCAATCGAAAATGCCAATAGGAGAAATATTTTTATTCTCTGTATTAGAATGGTGCTTTGTAGCTTAGCGAAAGCATGAGAGGTAAAGCAACCGAAGACAAGTAAATCTTTCAATACGAGACTTTTCTCAAATAGTAAATAATAAATGTGTTAGACATTAACAAATAGTTCACCAAACATCTTATAGACAGAAAAAATACCAATGTAAAATCACCATGCCAAAAGGTTGATTCAATTTTATTAAAATCATATTAAAATTAATAGATATAATATGTTGTTTGAGTGTTTTGGTCTTTATTTGCTTTGTTCATAGCTGCAATACACTTTTGTGCTTAGTTGTGTAGTTTGTCTTTGTATTGTTGTTATTTTTTCTTTATGTTTGTAAACAGCCAATAAACTGCTGCTGGCTGGTAGGCAGTGTACTAACCTTGCAGTCAGAGGATTGGAGGTTTGAATCGGGAAGTCAAGTCAAAGTATTTTGTAATTTTTTTAAACTAAAACTTTTCAAGTCAAAACATTATTTTTTTACTATGTTAAATTATAAAAAATAATATTAAATTATAATTTATTTAAAAATGGCACATCTTTGGTATGTATTTTAAGAATATTTAAAGTTGTCATGGTTGCAGCGGAAGCACGCTGACTACCACATGATGAGTTCCGAGTTTAATTTATATACAATAATTTTTCTGTTGTCTATGTCAACCCCACGTTAGTTACATAATTAATAAAATACAATCGCCTACATTAAATTAAATTAATGTTGATCTAACTTGAAATAACTTTGATTCTACATGATTCTTCAGTTTGATTTTAACAGTACTTAAATATTAATTAAACGTGAAATAAAGTTATTTCAAAAGGAAATTATTTTTTTTGTTGACAATTACTATAAATCATGTTAAATTAACATGAAACACACATGAAGCAAAATCATTGCCAAAAAATGTAAAATTTACCCTATTTTTAACGATTCTACATTGTTTTTTTTTTTGTATGCATATATATTTTTATTGATCTAACTTTCTGTTTTTATTTTATTTATTTAAAACTACGAGTGCACTACATACGAAACACTGAACTGACAGAAGATATTTCTGTAAAAGATTTTTTTTTTTACTTAACATAGTATGGTTTTGGATGACATTATATGTGAGGCGACATGACGAAAGGAACCTTATATTGCCAGGGGTCGAAATTGAGTTTTTGATACCAATAGATAAAAGACAAAATTCTGAACAAAATGATACCAAAATCATGCAAAAGTCTCAATTGACGAAGTTACAGCATTTTACAGTTTTTATTTCAAAAACGGTAGTTTCGAGATAATTGAGGTTAAAGTTTGTTAAAGAGGTTAAACTTTATAGGTAGAGGTTTGGAAAATGTACTTTTATGCAATCATGCAGATAAAAAAAATCAAATAATCGATCAATTATAGTTCATCTTGAGATATGTATGTAGATAGCGTTAGTTGTCAAAAACCCAAAACGTGAAATTTAGATTTTAATTCACGTTTTGCCCTATACTGAAAATTTTAGTCTGTCAAGATAAGGTCCCTTTTGTCATGTCGCATCACATATTGTTATTTACATTATAATATTTTTACGTAATAATAAAAATTATGTTGTAGTCATAAATGTTTAACAAAACTACATTTGTTAAACTCTAACCATATCACACTTTTTTATGTATATAATAATGTAATTATTAAGGGCCTGTTCTTCCAAATGCGAACGATAGCTTCGATCGAAAATTTATATTAGCAACAAAAACAAAAAACTGAAATTTGTTTTTGTTTTCAATATAAATATTCGATCGATAGACTCGATCGCATTTACATGAACAGGCCCTAAATACAAACATTACTCGCACTTTGCTTACTGTAAGGAAATTATGTGTGCGAACTTCAGAGTACTACGTGGTCCATAGGAGGCGATCTGTTAGTCCGCCCACATCGCCTGCTTTCTTAAAAAATTGGTCACATCTTGGAAAATTTTTAATATAGTTGGACAAATATAAAGTTTTTCGAAAATCTCCTGAAAACTCGAACTTTTAAAAATTCTGAGTATGCACGTTTTTAGAGTACTATGTGGTCCATAGGAGGTGATCTTGTTTGTCCGCCCACATCACCTCTTTTCAAGAAAAAAAGTGTGTAACCCTTAGAAAATTCCAAGTTGAAAACTTGACGATATTTGGTTCAAATTACCGTTCTTCAGTAATAAGTTCATGGGCTTTAATAAAGAAAGACCTTATCTATAAATTTGCTTTATTTTTTTCCGTCTCGGTTGCATCATTTAATGGAAAAATCCTTTGGAAATCATTAGTCGAATTTTTATAGCTTAACAGAGCTCTGTTAACACCTAAAGCACAAGGTTTCACAGAAAAAAGTAAAAAAAGATTCAATTAAAAAATACAAAGATTCAGTTAAAAAATTAATTAGTTTTCCATTTGAATTGAAATTTTTTTTGATTTTTGCAATTAAAAAAATATTACATTAACTAAAAATTTAATTGATGAGTTTTTAAAGATCCAATTAAAATTAAATTGAAATATTTTTAAAGATTCATGTAAAAAATTAATCGAAATATTTTTGACGGCTGATTTAAAAAATAATTAAAATTTTTTAAAGATTCAGTTAAAATAGTAATTAATATATAGAAAAAATTTAATAGTATACAAATTTAAAAAATGATGTTATGTATGTATAAATAATTTCTAAAAATGAAAACGTTAGTATATTGTACCATAAATCTAACTCATGCGCCGTATGGGTTTTCAAGTTCGAATGGTGCACGAAAGTACGTCCAATGACCGTATATGGCGTTTGATAGTGTTCCGTAAGTGTAAATGTAGAATATCGCAGCTTTTCTTTGAATTTTGTGTGTATTTTGTGATTGGATTTTAAAGAAAGGCCACGATATTTGCCACAACATATTCATACATGCTCACGCAAAACCATTTGCATAGAACCCCAAATACCGGCAATGTACGAACTTTACCATCCATATTTGGTCTATCAGCTTGTATTTCTTTTTTTATATGCTTTTTTCTCAAGAAAAGAGAAGAAAATTAATTTCTGTTTTTTCATTCTATATTTTATTTTTATTCCACGCATGTCAAAATTACTATGAATCAAAAAAATAAAAAATCAACCTGAGTAGTTTTTTTTTCTCCCACATAAAATATCAAAACCAATTAAAAGATTAATTGGGTATTTTAATTGAAAATATTTTTTCAAAACACTGTGGCATACTATAAAAAACAGCTCGATTTTCATACATAAAAACAAATGTTTCATTTATTACTTACAATTTATATGTAATAATTATTAACCATTTCATAGTATTCTGAGTTAAGCTAGGTTGATAACACTTTTTTGATAAAGCAGTAAATTCAATTAAAACAAACATATATTCAATTAAAATATTAATAAAAAATATAATTTTTTCTAAGAAAACACTTAATTGATAAAAATTCAACAATAATTTTTTGTGTGTTGTGTCAAGGGTTATAAATTGTAAAATTTAACTTTACACACATAATGAAATTAATGTTTAAAATAACAATTACTAGTTTTTAACGACCACACATTTGTTTCAGAGAATATAATATTATTTTCTCAACCATTCCACAACCATATCTTTTCCCTGCATGCAATAAATTCCAGATGTGTACTCAACATAGGCGTACACTATTGGGTCTTAACATAATTAAAATCAACCGGACACACATGATTCCATTTAGACAGAGATTGTTATTAAATCATAAATTAAAGTATCAGTTATACTTTGCTTCGAAGCAGCAACCTCAGGAAGATTTTGTCCATATCTGAATGAAAATGAATAAAATTTCATCCGTAAAAGACTAGAAAGAGAAAGAGCAAAAGCTTTTAGTACATATGAATTTACCTTGAATTCTCTTCATGAGATTCCATCTATGTATGACAACTCTTAGAAGATTAAGAAGAATCGAAAGGAGTTATCACAACTATCACTGTGGATATGTTCCTAGTGACTGATATTGGCCATTATATGAAATGCATTTGTGAGAGACTTATAGTCAATCCAAATTTTTAGATACTTATTTATTAATACACTGTTTTACGAAAAGTATAAGTATAAGTGAAAGTGAAAGTGAAAGTATAAGTGTTTGTGTTACTTTCATTTGTCTGATGATTTCTTAGAAGAAAAGGAAAGCAAAGTATATGAATATAAATATGGCAACAGATAGAACGTCTTCACTTCATAAGTTATTGTAAAGTTAAAAACTATTGTGAGTTTTGATAAGAAAATGAACAAGAGATCAATTCTGCTTCAATTTTCTGGTACCATTTTGTTAAAGAAAATCGGGTATCAAATCAATTTTGTGAGAAAAAACTAATTTTTATTATTTAATAAAGGTGTGTTTTTTTTAAACACGTCGCAATGGTTTGCGTCTAGGGTTTTGCATTTTAAAATTTATCTTCACGCACATATTTTCTTATACTTCTTAAAAGAAGGTGTGTCAGCTAACTGCCTTTAATTAATGATGCAGCAAAGTACTTTTTGATTTGAAAATTCTAATAAAATTTCTCTTCTCCTGCATTAAATTTTTGCTCACAATTAGTCAGATATAAATTTTCTTCCAGCATCTTTTTTTGAACTCAAACACATTGAAAAAGTTGTCACTCAATCTCTTATAGAAACTACTCTGGTGTTTAAAATGTTTTTTGTCAATATTTTTTTGTTCAACAATAATTACATTAACATTCATTGTTATTCACTGACAATTGGCATTTCAACTTGGATTAGTTACAAGACATTAACTGATCGTTTGCAGATCCATTATAATTAAAGCAGTAAAAGTAACAACATGTCATTGGAAGCACAGCCATATGTACATACATATACTAACAAATACAGACAAACACACACCCGCTAACACATACTCTACACACCTTTTCAGATTTAAAACGTTTGTTGCTTGGCATTGCCAATGTCAGAGCAATTATAACAGAAATAGTTAAAGACACTTACTTACCAGCCAAGTTGGTATGCAGGCACCTACTCGTAATTGCTTGTAGGCAAAATCCATTTGGGCGCATGACGTTTCTTTTTGTGGAAACAGCAGAAGCAGCAAATATTAAGCCAAGTTATCTCATTAAGAACGCCTTTCAGAAGAAAAGCGCATAAAAGCAAAATTCCTTTCTTACCTTTATTATTACTCACCAACAGCAATGGACTTCTAGTGTTTCCCTAATATTCAGACCAAAAAGAAGCTGCAGCAGCAAAAAAAAAATAAAAAAGTGAAATAAAAGTTATTCACGCTTTGTTTAACTACAAAATTCTACAAAGAATTAAATGCCTATTCCAAAGCGTAGTTAATACAAAAGTATTCATGCATTGGTTCACTTGCTTACAATAGAGCAGATAGCCAAGCAGCCAGCCAGTCATTTCCTAATCTTAATCTCCTTACATACGGCTACAACATATTCTACGTTTGTACACCTTCTTTTACGTCTGCAGAAATCATGTGTTTTCTATGCATCATGATCAGTGCATTTATTGTTCTTTGCTACACACTGGCTTTGTGCGCCGCATTGACAAAGCTGCTTGCTGCTTGCTCATCTCACTATAGTTCATTTCACTCTATATGGTAATGGCTTGACTTAATAACTTAACGTTCCGTTGATCAGTGTAATTCGACACATTGCCAAAATACTCGTAGTAGGAAGCAGAATTAAAGTTAAGCTTTGCTTCGTTTAATAGTTGCTTTTGCCATTGCATTTAGAGTTGTGTTTTTAACTTGTAGCTAAAGGAAATCATCGTTTTCATCATTTAATGTCTTCTCTTTGTGCATGGTCATTTTGTATTACAAAATAAAAATAAAAATAAAAATAAGAAATATAAAACATAAAAGAAAGATATAATTTGTGTTTGTGAATGCAGTTAAAGAAAACATTTGCACTCAAAGAAAACATTCGTAGCAATGATTTAAAAAGATTTTCAATGTGCCTAAAGATAAATTTTAAAATATATAACACTAGACACAGACCGTCATGTTTAACAGAGTTTTGTTAATGAATTAAACAGACCTCTGTTAAATAATAATAATTAGTTTTTTTCTCACAAAATGAATTACAAAATTGAAACCGATTTCTTTCTATATGCCTCATTTATTAAGATATAACATGCAATACATCTAACGTTACGAAAAGTCCATATATAGTCATGATATAGATTTTGGTCATTTGTTTCAAAAGCCGTAGGAGATGGGGAGATTTGACCAATATCCTTTTTTATACCCTTTACCAAAAAATGGTAAAAGGGTATATATAGGTTTGTCATTCCGTTTGTAATTTCTACAATATTAATAAGCGACACATAAAGTATATATATTCTGGATCCTTATGCATAGGGAAGACGAACAAGCGATGTCCGTCTGTCCGTCTGTCTGTACGTGAAATCGGTTTTCCCAAGCTCCCAGAAGAGCTAGAGACTTCGTTCTTGGACTGGTGTGTCAGAAATTTTCCGAAAAATTGCTATTGAAAATCAGCAAAACCGGGCAAACGGTTTCAGTGCTGGAAAACTCAAACTCTATTTTCCCATAGAAAATAACTACCGAAAACAAGTTTTTATTACTTTTTTATTAAATTAACTTATTTTATACTTCGGTATGAATAAAATTGGTATTTATAATTAAAAAAAGATTTTTAAAATTTAACAAAGTAAAAAAACGTTTCCAGGGTTGGAAAACTTTAACTTTTTCCCTAATAATTAAACATATTTCATGTTTTAGGAAAAAGCCTATTTTCTCAGCAACGGTAAATGCTAAAAAAAATGCTTATATGAACAAAAGTCGCCAAAAATTAAAACAAAATCGCCTAAATGAAAAAAAATCGCCGAAATAAAAAAAATCGCCAAAACGAAAAAAAATCGCCAAAATTAAAAAAAAACGCCAAAAACCGAAAAAAATCGGCAAAATGAAAAAAAACGCTAAAATTAAAAAAAAAACCGCTAAAATCGCCAAAACAAAATAAATGCTTATGTGAACAAAAATCGCCAAATATTAAAAAAAATCGCCTAAATGAAAAAAAAAAACGCTAAAATTAAAAAAAACGCCAAAAACCGCAAAAATAGTCAAAACAAAATAATGCTTATATGAACAAAAATCGACAAAAATTAAAAAAACCGCCTAAATGAAAAAAAATCGCCAAAATAAAAAAAAAATCGCTAAAACGAAAAAAATTATCAAAATTAAAAAAACGCCAAAAACCGAAAAAAATGCCAAAACAAAAAAAAATTGGCTATATGAAAAAAATCGCCAAAAATTAAAAAATCGCTTAAATGAAAAAAAATCGTCAAATTCAAAAAAATCCGCCAAAACGTAAAAAATCGCCAAAATTAAATAAACGCCAAAAACCGAAAAAAATCGCCAAACGAGAAAAAAGTGTCAAAACTAAAAAAATTGCCTAAGAAATAAAAACGCCAAAAACCAAAAAAAAAAATCGCAAAAAAATGCCTATATGAAAAAAAATCGCCAAAAAATAAAAAAATCGCCTAAATGAAAAAAAAATTGTCCAAATCAAAAAAGATGGAAAAAAGTCTCTAAAATTAAAAAAAAAACGCTAAAAACCGAAAAAAATTGCCAAACCCAAAAAAGTGCCTATATGAAAAAAAATCGCTAAAACTAAAAAAATCAGCAAAATAAAATAAATCGCAAAAATTTAAAAAGCACCAAATTAAACATAATGCCAAAAACCTACAAATTGCACTAGAGAAAAAAGTATGAATTTTTTCACAAAATTAATATGTACCTACATATCTCTGTGCTTATGTATGTATCTCTATACTACATAAACGCACTTTGGTAAAGGGTATATAAGATTCGGCACAGCCGAATATAGCACTCTTACTTGTTAAAACTGAATATTTTTTAAATTGTGTTGCAATTTCAACCTAAACAGGCTGTTATGACTTTTGAATGTTGGACATTAATTTGCAGGCTTCCAGGCTTCTCCTTCAATATTATTTTCCCCATCTTCTACGGCTTTTGAAGAAAATAAAAATGAAAAAAATCCAAATTATAACTGTGGTTTGAGATATGTACTTTCCGTATCGTTGGAGTTATTAAATGTTTATATCTAAATAAACGAAGCATAAGGAAGGAATTCGGTTTGCATTTTCTGGTTCAGTTTGCTTAAAAGATCTGGCACCAAGTCCATTTTCCTAAGAAAGCACTGGTTTTCATATGTTAACAGACCTCTGTTATAGACGAGGGTTTCTATGATTGGTTTTGAATTTTTAGATCTATAGAGTGAAACATTTAAGAAAAAGGGGAAAAATACATTTGGTGAAAAAATACAAACTTATTTTCGGAATTAAGTTAAATTAAATATATATTGAGGGTATTCATTTTAGTTTTTTTCCTCGTTGGAAAAATGTAATTTTTGACAACAAACACAAGAAAAAAAATTCAAAAATTTTTTTCTAATTTTTTTCCCTGTGTTTGTTTTAAAAAATTTAATTTTTTCATTTTTCCAACGAGGAAAAAAACTGAAAAGAATACCCTCATTGCTTGAAAGGTCTAAGTTTCTTCTTTCTAAGTTCATTTATAAAGTTAAAATCAATGGTATTAAGCTACAACTTACCAGAAAAATAACAACACATCCTAGGTATTTGGATTGCACAAATTTTTGTCACACTATCTGTCTTTGACCAACCTATTGATGTTCTCGAATTTGCACTGCGTGAAATTTTTAGTTTCTCATGAAAATCACTGACACGTAATGAATTCCAGAGTGCACTAGATTGGAGCGCACTGCAGTGGTTCTGACTCCTCCCTACACCAGTCAATATTCCATAGCCTTCAAAAATCCTGCGTTCCAGTTTCCCCATCTGATGATCCTCGCTGTAAGAACTCGCAAAACATTCTTGTTCATACTCAATACAACACTGAAATACAACCAACAAATATTTGAAACCGAAAACTTGCAAGAAAACCGTCAATTTTATTTTAGCATTTTTATTTTAGTTTTATCAAGCATTAATAATGTTTGGAGAGCGGTACATAGAATTCAAAGTTCATGGATATATAAAAACTGAGCTATGAAAAATCAAATGAGCAAAAAAATACAATTTAACAATGGATGAGTGGACTTGTACTAGAGATTCGCCAAATTTTTAATGTTTAGATATTTAAGAACATGTGACTCTTAAAAAAAAACTCAAAACCTTGTACGGCAAAAATTCATTGAGCTGTACTGTTAATGAAGCAGCAGTGAATATTAAATTTGGATTAGAATACCCAACAGAACCGTAACTTTATTTGGCTCACGGAATCTTTTTTGCATTAATGGATGTTGTTTATGAAAATAGTATAATAATAATAAGTTAGAGAAAAAGCTTTCGAGTTTATATGTAAAAAGCATACAAAATCAAACAGTTTTGCTTTCTAATCGAATTATAATAATAATTTGAAAAAGTAAAACTGAAGCCGTTCGGTTTAAGTAAAATTTAAGCCCAAGTCGCTGTTTCTCATTCGACCGGTTTTTAGCAAAGTCTTACCTAGTGTTGCACCAGCATTTAAATTAAAGCATTATTTTTCTCATACAAAACTATTTCGTTAAACCATCATTAACTCTTAAAATCATTTGTGAATGCTGGCGCACAGTGATTCAGGATCGTTTTTCATCGGCCAAAACTCTGTAACCTTTGAACTAATAAATATTTGTTCGTAATTCTTATTTAAGTGGATAGCTAAGCTTAAACTTATATTCAAATTTGATTTTATTAGAATCAGTACAGTGAGAGTTGAGCAAGTTAAGGTTAAAGTTGAACTTTAAATTTTTTTTTAAATTTTGACTAGAAATGCGCACGTTTTATTATTATTATTATTTTTAAATCATCTTTACATAAAAAAACAACGTACGTAATACTTTTTTTCAGCCAGAAATAGAATTCAGACTATTATATGTATAAATGTAAAAATGTGGTTCTCAAGGAAAAAAGTTTGGCGACCACACATTTTATACTTCATATATGATATATGTATGAATATTAAATTGTACTTTCATCATCCTTGAAGAAGCGTGTAAATAGATCGCGAAATACATCATACAGGTAGTTTTTCAACAAAAAGTCGTCTAATACAATTTTTAATTTCAAGGGAATGTTTTAAAACAAACCTACGAATTACTCTTAATCAACTATGTTTTATAAATGAAGTTATAAACAGTATAGTTGCAGTAAAAGAATACTGCCTAAGAACGAGTCCAAAGTAGAAAAGTGTCGAAAAAACCGACAAAATTATATTTCGTGAACAATATATATGTATATCTGAAATTCACTGGTTGGAAAGGTCCTAGTCTCTCCTTTCTATATCCGCTTATAAATTAACTCATGATTTTGGAGCTGTTTGGAAATTTTCAAATACAGATTGTTGTTATAATTAACAATACCAACCAGAAAAATAGTAACACACCAAAATAAAACCGACTACACAGATTTAAAAAAATGGGACCAAACTGTAAGTGAACGTTTTGAAATAAAAAATGTTTTGAAATGCTCACATATGATTTCGGCTTTTATATAAGGCACAAGGTTGGTAGGGTGGGAAGGGAGGGGAGGGAGGGGAGGGAGGAGCTGGTTGTAGTCAATTTCCACACCGATTTTCAAAAAAAAAAAATATATATGGGTCCAAACTGCATCAAATCTCTTCAAACAAAAAAAATATTTATAAAATCGGTTTGCGAATGAAAAAGTTGGAAAAGAAATTTTTGGTCAACCTCAAGCAACCTTTTTAATCAAAAATTTAAGATCGGTTGACAAATGAATTAGTTCTGCATTGGGAGAATGTTTACCACTCCGATTTAAAAAATTAATTAAGACCCATTGCAGGCAAACTCTTTAAAAAAAAAGAATATTGCAAATTGCTTTAGAAATTATAGAATTATGCATAATGGGAGAACATTTCCTCATTCGATTTTCGAAAAAAATAATGGGACTCATTTGAAGACAAACTATTTCAAATCGCAAGTCGCTCACAAATGACAGAGTTATACATGCGGGGATAAAATTTCCCCCCCATCAGCAAATTTCGCAAAAAATTAAAGCACCAAAATGTAGGCAACTTTTTGTGGACAAAAAATTAATTTTGAAAAGCGGTTAACAAATGAAAAATCTAAGCACAAGGGGAGCACGTATCCCCCACGGAGTTTCGAAAAGAAAATTTCAAAAAAAAAAACAATTTTGCAAATAAACTTAAAAATGACACAGTAATGCGTGTACAAACATAAAGAATTTAAAAAAATATACTAGAAGAATTTTTCATGCTTTTAAATTTTATTTCAGTGCTGGTATTTATGTTTCATTGCGAGAAGCATAAACCCAAACTTTGATTTCTATAGAGCAACTCTCTCAAGTTGTAATAATAACCGTTGCTAATATTCAGTATGAAAACTTATTTTTTTTTACTTTTGAAATTTTATTTCCGGTGTACGATTTTTTTACAGATTTTCTTTTCGCATACTCGTATTACTCCTTCCTATAATTTTTGTTTTTTGTTTTTTAATAGCCCTCAAGAGGTTGGTGGTAAGACTAGCAAATTGCTTAAACCGTAATGATTTTCGTGTTGTTGTACAATCAAAGATTATGTGCTGTTGTTCTTATTGTTGCTGTTGCAGTTGCTGCTGCTATTTTTGTGATCAACATACTTTCGTTGTAGATGTTGGTGTTGCTTCGAGTTGTTTGGCTAAACTTTACTCTGTGCGCCCGCAATTTGCACGCCTTTGACCATAAGGCCAAATAAAATTAACGAAAATTGTGCATAAAGTCCTAAAAAGCTAATTGTTAGTTTGCACTTGTGTTCATGTAGATCATGTCCAAATTGGGTATGTCGAAAATGTTCCAATACTTTTGTTGTTTGTCTTTTAGTTGCTTTGTTTTTTTTGTTTGTTTGTGTATTGTTGTTGCCATAGTTATTATGGGCCTTGAATATAATAGAAAGATGGACGGCGAAAAAGTATGAAAAAGTCAAATCATTTTAATGGATTGCTTTTTAAAATAAAATTTGTGAAAATATATTTTTGTTTTAAAATGTTTCTATTATTCATTATGTATATACCAGATGGGGCAAAAGTAATCAATGTTCTTTTGCTGTAACTTTTTCTCAAATATTTCACCAAAATTCTGCCTAGGAACCGGCGGCTAATGCACAATTGAATCGCAAATAGCCTGGTCAATGTTCCGGGCTCATCTTTGACATCTTGGGTCACAGCAGTGATTTTCAGCAGAACTGCTTTTAAGGGTCTGCTCAGACTTGAAAATATCTCTGTTTTAGTCTCTTCAATGCGAGTGACCAAACGCCGTAGTATTTGGACAGTTTGGTGGCGTAATATTTTGCATGTTGACTACAAAACCGAAAGGCCCCGGGTTTGAGCCCGTTTCCGACAGTCATTCAAAAATAACAACACCACACATTTTGCTGAGGTGCATTAGTGTTCCTTTGTATATGTTTTGTCGAAAAGTTAAAGTGATGGACAAATAGGCACTGGTCACTGAACTACACCAGCTTCAGCGGATATTAATTCTAATGAAACATCAGAGCACACTCATTCGTTGGTAATGTGTAGAAAAATCTTTGGCAAAGTAAGATAACCAATAAAATGGCTGCTAAACACAGCTTTGAAACTTAATACGCCTCATTGATACTAGAGGTGCTGCAACACAGCGTTATTAAAAACGTGCAAAAATCTGATTTAAAAAAAAAAAACATTAATACTTCCGCTATCTGTTCCTACACCACAAAGTTCGTATCATTCTGTAAGCCAAAATACATGTGATAATTATTTATGAACAAGTACCACTAAAGTTGTTTGTAAATATTTTGACAAACACTAGCAGAACGGAACAACTAGCTGTGTCTGAAAGTTATTTCACCTTCATTATCAGCGTTCTTTGTGTTTGCTCACTTTATGTGGTTTTATATACTCAGTTCAATATTATTATATCTAAATTTACAACATTATTGCCATTCATTGACACCATATACAGTGAACCGAACACCAAAAGCGCTTACCTTCGAAAATAGCTAGTGGTTCCGTTCTACTACGTTGTTTGTCAGAATATTTACAATTAACTTTGGTGTTATTTGTTCACAAATAATTATCACATGTAATTTGGCCTACATAACGATAAGAACTTCAGCCTAATCTAATCATAGATAAAAAAAAATTATTTATGCTATTATTAAGTTTATAATAGTGTATGCCTCACTACATAAATACATAAAAATTTAAAGCGATATTAATTTTTTTTAATGTGATTTTAAAAGGCATAACTTAGCATTAATTGTGAATACACTTGAGAATAGACGTACGCTATTGGGATAGACTCCTGCCAATTCCCAGTGTTAGAAAATAATTAATACATAATGAAATACTACCACCTGCATCTTTGTTTTGCTTTGTTTTTTTTTTTTTTACTTTATATTAAGCAGACATATTAATGGCTGATATATACTCTGATCTTCTTCTCCCCTCTTTACGTTTTCCTAGCAAACAAATTCACAATTTTGCTTTATTGGATATCATAAATATAAGCAGCATTTCTTTTTTTAATACATACAAGTAATTCTTTTCATTTCTGTAAAACAATCAGTAACACAACTCAAAACAAACAATCGAAGTTAAAAATATAAAAAAAACATAAGAATCCAAAACTATAACATTTAACAATTTCTCTAGTGATCACGTTCACGATTTGGTTTTTAGTACATACATACAGCATATTTGTACAGAAATATTGTATTGAAAAAGAAAATAATATTAAAGAAAAAAGAAAAAAAAGATTTTTTTTGTTAAAAAATATTGCTGCAGTTATTATTTTATTTATATTTCAAATATCACCAACGACAATAACAGTAACAACATTAGCAATGCCAGCGAGTCCTTTGAAAAATGCCGATCAACTTTTTATCTATCGAATGGAGAAAAAACCGAAAAAAATATCGAATGCAATGGCAGCACAACTAAACTCGACATAATCGTCATCAGCAGCAACAATTGCTGCCAGTAAGAAATCAAAGCCAAAGTATTAATGGCTTCAATATGATTGTCATTATTCGTTCACTGTATATGACGATCATCACCATAATGCTGATAATGTTAATAATACAGCAGATAATGTTCATCATCGATGATGATCGTCATCATCATGAGCACCGTCAACTTTGTTGTCATCATCAATGTCAACAAATAGCACCACTAAGCGATGGATATCGGCAACAATTTGATATCAAAAGATCATCATGCACATGTATAAAATATGCCGCTTAGATATCGAATGCAGGACGGACTGAATCTTTGGCCGAGACTGGATTGTAGCAATGAACTAAGAATGTCAAAGCATTACAGAGGGAGACCACTGGCTCACCATATAGAAGGAGCAAAACAAAAAAAAGCTAAAAAAAATAAAAAATAAAATAAAATAAAACTGAATAGAGGCAAAAATCAAAACAATCGTTACAAGTGCATCAATGGAAATTCTGTTCTTTATTTTTTTGTTACTGTTGCTGGTTGCGTTCAAAGGCAACACTCGTTGTTGTTTGTCTTGGTTGCAAACATTGATAAATTCTAATTGTTAAATTTAATTGCCATATCCGTTGCAAAAATATCTCTGCTATATGGTTATGACTTTCAACAAAAAACAAAACAAAACAAACAAGAAACAAAATAAAAAATAAGAAACTGCATCAAATCGAAAACGCTTTCAAAGCACACCACTTACAAACTTGACCATATTTTGAATTACTGCAGAAATAAATGTACCCTATGGGATATTATTCGTTTACTTTAAGATAAGTGACAATTAGGAGTCGCAACAAATATTCATACTTACAGGTGGAACTTATTCTCACTTGCCTCATTCACTATAAAAAATCCTTGATAAACTTGCAAAGTTTTTTTATTATAATTTATTTCAACAGAGCATTATGATCCCAGTGTTGAAAGTTATGGATATCTGTTTTTAAAGATTTCCTATCTTTTACACACAGGAAAATTTTAACTTAAAATCTACTTAAACAATCTGAGTTTCATGTCAATTTAACATGATTTATAGTAATTGTAAAAAAAACTTTTTCTTTTGAAGTAACTTTATTTCACGTTAAATTAACATTTACGTAATGTTATAATCAAAAGGAAGAATCATGTTGAATCCAAGTTATTTCAATTTAGATCAACATGAATTAAATTTAATGTAGGCAATTGTATTTTATTAATTATTTAACTTACGTGTGGTTGACATAGACATCAGAAAATTTTTTGTATATAAATCAAATTGGCTTCCCCGGCCACGAGTTGAACTTGGAACTCATCGCGTGGTAGTCAATGTGGTTACCACTGCAGACACAACAACTTTAAATATTCTTAAGACACACTATATATGTACCGTTTTGACACAACACATATTATTATTTAACATTATTTCTTATCATTTAGCATACAATTTATTTGAAAAGTTTTAGTTTTAGTTAAAAAAAAACAAAATGGTTTGACTTGACTCCAGGATTTGAACCTACGATCCTCCGAATGCAAAACTAAACCAATGTCTACCAGCCAGCAGCAGTTTGTCGGCTGCTTACATACATACAGAAAAAACAACAACAATTAAAATAATCCTGCACAACTAAGCACAAACCCCCTTATGCAAAAAAATATTTTACTATAGCTTTAAAGTTCATATTAGTTGACAAGCACTTTAAGGCTAACATTGCTTTGTTAAGAAATTGTATTCAAAACACAACTTTAAATATTTTGTTATTTAATAATAAATACTGGTAACACAACCGTGTTCAACAACCACTTCTCAGCTTATGATGTACAAAATTGAATAAAATTTCATTCGGGTATTCAAATATTTTTTTATTTTATTAAATAAATTTTTATTTTCTTGAAGTAAAGCTACCTAATATAAACAATATGACCTTCTGACACGTTAGGATAACAGATAAACATTTCTATGAAGTATACGTAAAAAAAATATGAGGAACAAAGAAGAATTATCACAATTTATTTTATTCGAATGAAATGAGTATTTGAATATCCAGCTTTTTTCGATTTGTTTTGATTGTATGTACATCACTAAAACATTTTTGTACAATTGTATTTATTTTAATATTTTTTTATGGATTTTGCGATGTATTTTGAATCAGTTGGATAATTTGGTGATGTTTTCCATCACATTACAGTAATAATATATTTAAGATAAGAGCTAGCACTTTTAGCTTTATTTTCAGATGTAACATGAATCAATATGTGTTATATTAACAAAAATATTTGAGGTACAAAATAAACATTTTGAAAATATCAACTTAAAGTAGTCTTAATAAACGTGGGGACCTACTTTAGAAATTTGATATAATAATTTTTTTAGAATACAAATTTACTTAACATTGCTTTGCAAAGCTTTATTAAGTTTTTTTGCATAAGACCCAAAGTGTATTGCAGATATGAACAAAACAAATAAACACCAAAACACTCAAACAACATATTATTTCTTGTAAATTTAATGTGATTTGAATGAGTTTGAATCAACCTTTTGGTATGGTGATTTTACATTGGTATTTTTTTCTGTGTGCAGTTTTCCAAAGATTTTGTTTTCCAACATTTTCAAATGAATTCATTCGGTAGCATTTTCATAAGTCGTTGTAGCTTCCCTAACTGCGACTCAACTCCATCCAAACAGTGAAAAGAACAATTGCTGAAAATAATTGTATGAAACAAAAGCTGAAGTTAAGAAAATTTATTAAGACAAACGAAACTTTTAATGATTGCTTTGAGCTTTTAGCCAAGCTCAACTTTGGCAAAAATATATAATAACAAGAAATACAATTCAAACACGTTAAGTACTCGTACTTCCACCATAATTGTTGTGGCAATGAAAAACCAAGCTGGCGAGGTATTCAGCAACAATAGCAGCATTCAGAAAAAACAAACAACATACAATATGAACCGAACTGTCTTTGATTGTTATTAAACATCTGAAACGTTTGATGTTAAATGAACTGACATATGGGTAAGAGGAACTTCTAGTTTTGGTTCCATAACTTAAAATCTTGCTGCTGCTGCTGCTGCTGGTTGTATATTATTATTGTTGCCAATATTTTTTTTATCCTACCGTCACTGCTATTCTTGTAACGTTTTAGCGGCAAGTTAGCGCCAACCTGTTCAACACAATTGTCTGTTGGATATTTAAAGTAAGTATTATATCAATTTTTATTATCAACATATATTTCAAGTTATTGAGTCGTTTAATAAGCTTCCATTGTTAAGAACTAGGGAAACTTTGATGTTGTCTTACGGCCGGGCTTTCATCTGCATCAGAGTACTTACAAATGTATGCCAAAGCAAACTTTTCGTAATGTTGAAAATCATGAGAATATGTGAAAAGCGCAAAGCAGTAATTTATGTGTGAGGTAATGTTCCATATTAATTTTGATTGCTAGAATATAATTGTTTATTATTATAAGCGCAGAATTTTGTTTTTTGAAATATCTGACTCAAAATTATTAAATAATATTTTCACACATCTTGCTGTAAATATACAGCATTGATGTTCAGTCGATATTAACTCTGGCATAAAAATAAGAAGTTATCGTATAGTTGGATAAGGTTAGGTTTGACCGGAATAGTTGCAGCAAAGATAGATATCTAGATCAGTGAACTGCACGCCATACCTCAATAGTGGAGATGAAAATCACACTTATGCTTATGCTCTTTCATTTAGTCGTCACTGAGAAAACGACATGTAAGAGTTTTTCGTGGTTTTTTATTTAGTTTTTTTGAGCACACGAAATGAAATTAATGTTCAAATTTAATAAATTTGTAAACCAAGAAAAATTTAAAATAATTATGAAAGCTCATAATAAAAATGCTTTTGGCAATATGCAATGCATTTAAAGCTATAAAACATTCAAAAATAATAGGGAATATATTTTAAAAATAATTTATACTCTAAATTGTTGAATGGATTATTACATGTTTTACTTTTTTCCTAAGTTTTTATTAAATTGCTTATTTACAAAAAATATTCAAACAATGAACAACCACATCATGTAATTTAAATTACAAAACTTTTCTTCAAGTGTAACTTTATTTTACTCTCATTTTTCTCACCAATACTAAGATATTTTATTTTGCGGATCACTGATCCAGATAGATAGGAGATGAGCTCAATTAATTTTTTGTTCGTTTTTACAACTCTGCTCCTGTGTGTTTTCGACGAAGACATTTATATACAGCGTGACCGTTTGACCGACTAAATTGGCAAATTGCCACTTTTTCGACTGCCTTGCCACTTTTTGTCCCCCTTTTTTTAAAGAAAATTGTATAATAATACATTAAAAATAAGAAATTTTAGTGTAATTGTCTCGTTTTTTTTAATGTTGCCCCTTTTTTTTGATAAATACCCTATTTTTTGCCACTTTTTGAAAAATCTCATCGGTCACCCTGTTTGTACAGACCAGTGACCTCCACAATGATACATACACATTTATGTTTTTGAGCGTAATATATTTTTTTTTTTTTTGGGATGCCAACACCTATTTGTAGAACTCTAATTCGTGTTAATTTTTTGGGTTTTAAAAAAGAGAATAGGAGCACATTTGATGTATTTTAAATAATATATAATAAATTAATTTCAGTTATGATATTTCAAGCTTGCAAAAATAAAAAATCTTGAAATTAAACTAATTTAAAAATAAATGTAAAATGCGACTACAAAATTGGCACATACGAATAATGGTAGCCCTGATTTTAATAACAATTGAGTACAAATTATCTTTTATTGCCCTCTTCATTATTGTGAGAGCACTCCCAGAAGTGCGTGGTTTTGAAGATCTCTGGTATAAACACTTGTGCACATCAGAATAATTTTGCCAAAAAAAAACGACTTAAATGCAAGGATCTGATTGAAAATTTTCGATTAAAAATGTATGGGACCAAACTGGAAGTAAACTCTTTAAATAATTTTTTTAAATAATTTTTAATAATTTTTTTTAAATTTTAGTGGAGCTTTCCTCTGAATATTTCTTAAATGTGTGTTTTTCAGAACTCAGGGTTTTGGTAGGTAAGTTTTGTAAAAATGAGTTAAGTAGAACCAAGTGAAATATAGTAATAAATTTTAATAGGTGAAGCCCCGCCCATTTTTTTAACTTTAAACATGTGAAATCAAATAAATCAAATAATTAGAATATTATAAAATTAAATAAAATTGCGGTGGACATGCCCAGAAATCTATACCCTCCCAGACAAAATAAAATTACAATCGGTCTAAATGTATCGAGTTATGAAGCAACAATGTTAAAATACAGACGAATTGATAACATCCTCCTTCCTTCTTTTTAAGTCTGTTAAAAGTGTATGATTTTGTTATGGATAGAGAGGGAACTTCGAAGACTGTAAAAACTGCAATAACTACTTCAACGAACAGCAGCATCGTTTTTCAACGTAAATCATAAATAGAGTATAAGTAGCGTATAAGCTTTCTACCAAAAAATTTATATGAAATGGAAATGAATAGGAGTTAGTCACCTGCACAAGACCAGTTATAATACATTTCAAGACATGAGAGATTTTTCAAATGCTTTTCTAAAGCGAAATATTCTAAAACAAACGCTAAACAACACTGTTGGCAAGACATATTGTTCAGTTGTTTGTCTTGCTAACACAGTTGTTTAGCGTTTGTTTTAGAATATTTCGCTGTAGTAAAGCTTTTTAAAAATCTCTGATGTGTTGAAAGGTCTTATAAATGGTCTTGTGCAGGTCACTAATAGGAGTCCAATTTTCCAAAGCCCTTTTATAAAAAAAAATAATATTTTTTCAAAGCTTTCTTTTATTCTATTTTGACATAAAAGAAATTTTTTTGAGAAACTAAAAACACATGCACAAAATTATTTAAGAGGTATTCCGTACAGTAAGTTTTAAATGAATATATATTTAAAATTCTAAACAGTTTTATTTAGAAAACTAAATACTCTTTAATGCAGATTTTGGCTTAAAATCAATAGTTTCTGATGTTTTTAACATCTAATGTTCAATCAAGACAATTTAGGCAGACGACTCGCCTAAAAAATTTGTATGAAAATCACAAAAAAATAGTGCTTTCCATATAAATTTTATACTCCAGTCGACCGTCTGGTTCTGTGGCAAGCTTTTCTTCTTACAACTTTGTCTTTATTTTGATTCAATGAAAATAATTTTTTAAGAGAAATAACAATCAGACATTTAGGGGCTAATTGTATAAAATGCAACGCCAAGCGTTGTCAAATTTTATATGAAAAAAAAAATTAAATTACAAAAACAAAATACATACAAAATTTATCAACGCTAAGCGTCGCGTTTTACAAAATTAGCCCGTTAATGTCTACTAATACTAATAGGTTATACCTTTTTGATTGTGATTGAAAGAGTGATAAGGAAGATAGATGTTAAAAGAAGAGATATACGAAAGATTCGTTCTTTTTTAGTTCTGCTTTTAGCATATTTTCTATTTTTAAGTCAGTGTTGTAGCGCCTCTGGTGTCAATGAGGAGTATTAGGTTTTCATAGCAGTCTTTAGTAGCCATTTGATTCTTCATGCTATTTCGCCGATGATTCTGCTACACCATTCCGATGAAGAAAGGCGCTCTGATGTTACATTAGAACTAGAATTGGGATCTGCTGAAGTCGTTACAGTGACTATGACTTCATCACTTTAACTTTCTTATAACAACTGATATAAAAGGACACTAATGCATATCAGAAAAATGCGTGGTGTTGTTGCTTAATGACTATCGAATACCGGGCTCTAACCCAGGGCCTTCGGTTTTGTAGTCGACGTGCTAACTTTTCAGCCAACCCCACTCGCTATGTGTTTTTCATTAAAATTGTGAAAAAATAAAGTAAAAAATTTTGTTTATACGGAATTTGGAACAGATTATTTGACAGTAAATTTATCCGATTTTAGAAAAAAATCATTCAAACTTACTCTTTTAATTGCTATAGTTTTTTAAGTTAAATTAAGAAAATTAAAACGATACTCTAAATGGTTTCAGATGAGTTTAAGTTCTTAAAAATAAAAACTAAATGACATATATGTTGAACTGACATGTAAAATAAGTAGACCAGTTTTTAGTTAAATTCTCATTTATTTTAAATTAAAATTAAAGTTAATATTACGTAGATATGGATTTTTTAGGGGAAAAAACTATTTTATTAGTTACTCAAATGTGGATGACTCAATGTTAAAGAAACGTAAAAATGACTTCATTCCTAATTTTTAGGATCGTACTTATTAATTAATTTTTGAAAAGCAGACTGTAAGTTTTGAAACTAAAATATGGTTTTATTTCCAAAAATCTTAGATGCCAATTTTTTTCAAGGCAATAATCATGTAATATTTTTTATTAGAATCTTAACTGTAGAGTTGTTTATGTTTCTGAAGTTATATTTTAAAATTTGTAACCCTTGACACAAACCTTGTGCATTAATGGAGCTCTGTTAGCGTGTTAACAAGCCTCTGTTAAGTTCTCTTAAATATTCGATGAATGCCTTTCCAAAGGAAGAGACGAAAAAAATTATGGAAGTTTATAGATAAGGTGTTCCTTTATATAAATCTATTTCTCAAAAACCTGAATTTGCGTCAAATATTTTCAAGTCTTCAACTTGGCATTTTATGAGGGATACACATTTTTTTTGAAAAGGAGTCGATATTCTACACCGAATAAGTCCCTTTAAATTAATTAAGTTACAGGTCACAACATCCATACAAAGTATCAACTAACCCCCAACCTAGGCAAGCGCCGTGTAGAAATTACTGATCCTACTCATAGGAAGTGCTAGAACCCGAACTGGTCCCTATGACTTGGAAACCGCTCACTTGACTAGTCTTGCGGCAGCTACATTTCCTTTAGGGTATTATTTTAACAATGCCAATATAATGGTGATGTCACAGCTGTATTAACAGCTGATTTTTACGCATTCATGAAGCCATATGTTTAACACAAAAGATACATTTTTATACGACAAACAAAGACTATGCGTTTGAATAGAAAAAACTCTTAACTTGAGGAATTACAAATTTTCTTTAGTTTAATTTGAACAACAATTTAATGTAAGATTTTGTACCTTCAAGTCTATAACCACTTGGAAAACAATTTAGTAGGACATGTTATTGCTGCTGTTGTTGTTGTTCTTGTAGATCCATGGACAGCAAAACAGGAAAAGAATTTTTGTTTGATTACAAACGAAAATTTAACCTAAATTTTGCAAACAACAACAACATCAACATCAACAGCATTACAACCCTAATAAAAAATATACTACTAATAGTTGTTAAATGTTGTTGGCTGTTGTTGCTGCCTGGTAAAAGTACTTTTTAAAATTACATCGTGATGTTAAACTAAATGAAAATTTTTCCTGACATAACAAAGCAGCCCAAAAGCAGACAGACGGGCAGGAAAAGAGGCTGAGGAACTGAGAAGAAAAAACAAAAAAACAAAATAAAAACGGAGGTGCACAAAGTTCATAGCAATTTTCATATCGTTGTAGCTGTTGTGTTGTTGGAGTAACGTACAGCAAACGCTTTATAAACATCTAGAGAGTATCAACTGCAAATTAAGGTTGTTCTTATTATTTTTGTTGTTGTTTTATATAAGTATATAAGTATGTATGTAGTATATATATATTTCATAGCAGTTTTCGGTTGGCGTTTTCCTTGTTGCAGTTGCTAATGTTGTTGCTGTTTTTGTTGTTGTTGTTGTTGTGATGGTAGTTGTTATTGAAGTTGTAGTTGCAGGCAACATCAACAAAAGTACAAATCGCAAACAAGCGCCTCTAGTGACTTTTAAACAAGAACACCAACTACAACAGCTACAACAACTTCAAACATATCAACTTTAGTATCTGAACTGAAATTCTTAAAGGTTTGTTATTTAATTCTTTTTTCTTTTTTTACTTTTTTTGCTTTTGCATTTTTTGTATTTTTTTTAAACTTTTTTTCTCAAACTTAAAATACGCGCGATCGCTCCAAATTTCAATAGTTGTTCCCTGCTTCTTTGTTGCTGTCTGTTGCTGGTCAACATCGTGTGCAAGAAAATTAGTTTCATTTTGCTGTTGTGCCTTTATTTTTGTAATTTCAGTTCAGAAAGCAAAAAAATAAAATAAAAACTAACTTAAACTGCAGCAAAAGACGAGCGAAACTAATCAAGTGCTAAAGCTAAATCCAATCGTTTTAATTCAACAGCCACAGACTTACATACGTCAAAGTGTATATTGAGAAACGTGGGATAATTGAAAAGTTCTTCTTTTAGCAAAATATTTCCTTTTTCATTGGAAATAGCGGACAGAACTGATTTGAAATGGGGAATTTGAAAAATAGGTCAGGGTTTTTTCAAACAATTTTTGCAACTCTGTTTGAAAGCTGCACGTTAGTTCACACAGGTCTTAAACGCTTCAATTTTTCTTTCCTCAACTGTGCCATTACATGAGGGAATGGAAATAATAAAATTTCTTTAATCTTAGTCTGAATTTTAATTTATTAAAGTAATATAAAAAAAAACTGTGCCTCGTTTCTGTAAGGAATGTAAAAACTTTTCGACTGGAAAAATGTTTTATCATTCTGTGAAACACAGCGTGAGGAAGAAAAAAAATGCATTTTCTGATATTTTTTGTAAGTTTATATAAATTTTTATGTGAGTATACCTGCGTCAAATAGGACGACCAATACGTTTATTTAATTTTTCTCGGTGCGAGGACTTCTCACAAGTTACAGAAATGGGACACTGGTTGACAGCCTCGTCTGCGTTAAAAGAAACGTGTGACTTTGAAAGAAAATTTAAGTAACCTGCTTCAAGAAAAAATTAATGTAAAAACTATTATTTTACTATAGAACTCAACTATGATATATACTATATTATGACCTAAGATATAATTGGGGGATTCAAACGATAGTCCTAAGTGGCATAGTGTCATAATTTTTTAAAATTGTATGTTCGAAAAGAAGCAACAAAAGCAAAAACTATGACATGTTCTGAATTCCTCAAATAACTGTTTGGAGTGTTAAAATAAATATTCCCTAAAAATAAATAAAAAAAACAAGTTAGTTTTCTAAAACTGTTTAATGCTTAGCGTGTTGTTTGAAAAGTTAAAAAATCATACTAATTCTCGTATTCTTTTCAATTAAAATTATATACATGTGTATCAAATGTAATCTTCAAAAATATATATATAATATATAGTTCCATTTTACTAGATCCTATAGTTATAAATAAAACTATTTCTTGGTCTGCTTGTTTTCCAAGTACAGATTTGAATAAACGAAATTGAAAATTCGTTTTTAGTTTTCATATGATTTTAGGTTTGTGACGCACTCCATTGTGTAACATGTGTTAAGAAAGTACCGTGGAGACAATCAAATATATCCGTCAATCCGTGAATATCAGTGAGTTTCATATGCTTATCGCTTAAGAGGACACCTACAAATAAACACATCAATCAACATTTGTATTTTGCCTTGGTAGTGTTCGTTTCAAAAAAATTCGTCATCGTATGGTTTTTTAATGTTCAACAACACGCAAAATAAACTCTTGTTCTTCCACATACTTCTCTATCATTAACAAGAATGGCAAAGAAACTGATGCTTTTGTTTTGCCAGTCAGACTTGGAGACGATCACATATCCCGCCGTCAAATAAAAAAAGTCAAGGTTTGGTGATTTTCATTAAATATTGCGGACAACGAAAATCTGCGCGCAAAAATATTTCTCTAAAATTTTAGTTAAACATGTTCAAAACTATCTACATTATTAAATGTTATAGCTGAATTTTTCAAAATCTACAGTCACAACTTTTCCTAAGCTCTTAGAAACAAAAAATATTTTTAAAATTGTGCGAATATAGAGTGCATGCCCAAAATACAAAATAAGTGGCTTTTACACATTGTGAATAGATGGTCGTTAGCGCTATCTAGTTTAAAAGTGCATGAGTTAAACAAAGTTTTTCACAAAATTTAAAATAATGAAAATACCTTTTCTTGACAACATTTTTTTTTCTAAGATCAAATATCTTCTAAATTATAACAGATACCACAATACATCTTAGGATATTATTTAAATACTAAGCTTAGCTCAAAACGCTTTCACGCATAAAAGTCGGATAATTTTTCTAAAAGTCAACTTAGGCCTACTGTAACTTCTGTCCAGCTTAAGCCAGAAGACTGCTAAGATATGTGAGTCCTCCTCTAAGATATGTAAGTCCTCCTCTACAGATTTCCGAAGCTTAATATAAATCCAATCAGTACCTTAGAAGTTTCAGATTTATTACCATTTATTTTTCAAAAGTTCCGACTACGCACTGTAAAGTGCAGAATTAGATCTGCTACAGTTTGGGTTTTGTCTTTGCAATGCTGGTGCCAGATATCAGAAGCATTAATTTTTTTACTCACATTATTAAAATTAAACTAAATTTCAATTCAGATTTTAATCTGCTACAAATCTTAGTAGTATTCATGGAACATTCTCAGACCATAATTTTAGTGCCTTGTGATGGTCTTTGCGGAGGTGCTTCTCTCTGGAAACTTTGCGAGTGCGGGAGTTTAGTTGTTTTAATGTTACAATCTAAAGAAAAATCAGCTGTTTAGCGTAGAAAATTTTAATTTGATATGATGGGTTTTTGTGGTGTTGCAGAATATAGCATATATATTCGACTTGCTACATCTGCAATATCTGCACCAGCAGTTTGCTTTTGTTTTGGAAAAAGTTGCAAAGTTTAGTATTTTTAATGTTTTCTGCTAAAGGTGTTTAAGGAATTTTAGTCCTTAGCTGGGGCATGCTGCAGCAATGAAGGCGCTCTAACTCGATTAAGAATATTTTAAAATTAGCACTACGAGTAGTTTTAAGATTTTGTACTCAATGTTATTCAGACTAATCGAGGATTAAAGATACGAAAACACTTATTGCTGCACAATGTATTATTAACTTTTTAAAGTATTTGCCTTGAGTTGAAATTGTAGAGTAGTAATGGCAGGATATAGTAGTAATGGCAGGATATAGTGAAATATTTTTAATGGCTTTAATTACTGAAGCCATGGCTCTTATATGAAAACAAACCCCAGTTATTGCTTCTTGACTGGCATTTTAAAAACTCAAATTTTTTTTAACATCTTGTTAACATTTTGCAAAACGTATTCAATTCAAAACTTTTAAGTGAACCCACTTTCCACCCAATCCGTTTGCCTTCGGTTGCCAAATATTCAAGGTATGAGTTTACTGTTGCTGCGACCATTCATTCAATGTATTGCTGAGTGTATTAAAAGATAAGGCCCTGCAACAACAACAACAACAAATGCAGCAACAATAACAACAGCAGTAAAACATTTAACTGCATTAAGAGTTTAAGTTATTTTAAGTTTATTTTTTTCTTCTTTTTTCTTACTTTAAATCTTTCCTTCATTTTCTTAATCGCTGGTTACCAGCAGAAAAAAAATTTAAACTGAAGGGCAACTAAATATAATGTCTGTTAAGTTTGTTTGGCTGTTTTTATATAATTTTATAATACAATCAATATTGGCACAGCCATTTTTTTCTTGCTCCTTTTTACAATTTGCAATTTCATCGTATTATGATCACGGCAACAATTTTGTTTGTGTTGTAAACAAAAATTGTACTTTCATGTAGAAAATAATATTTGTTAAGACCGAAAAAAAAGAATGTTGAAAATGTTTAAAATTTATGGCCAAACTACTAGTTGTAACGGAAATGTTTTTTATGGTATTCCAATAAGCGCCTTCAAGCAAAATAATTGAAACTCTCTGCTAACAGAGAAGTTAATATTTTAAATTAGTTTTTCAGCTTGTTAAGGTTTGCATTTTTTGTTATTTTATATACACATATTTTATTGCTAAAAAGTACAGATGAAGTTAAAAATTTCCTCCCTTTAATTAACTAAATTGGCGTATTAAATTTCTGTTATTTCTAGTTTCAACTCTTTATTTTTAACAATCCTGCTTAATCACATTTATCTCCTTTTAACAATGACAATGGCGACACCATTTGGTCTTAAAAGATGTTGGGTTAAGAATAAACTTTTTTTTTTATTTTGCTTCTACTTCATAAAGCTGCTGGTGCTGCTGCTGCTGCTGCTGTTGCTGTTGCTGTTGTTTGTCAACAACACAGCCAATTGTTTAATGTCAAATCAAAATAGAACACAGAAGATACAAAAAACTAAAATAAAAAATTTAAGAAAGTACCAACAAAAAAAAATTAACATGAATACAAAATATAATTGTTGAAATGTAAATAAAAACCACAACAACTTTAAAACCGCTGTTAAATACAAATGCTGCTTGCTTGCTTGCACATCATATCAGCACATGTACAGCCAGCCAGCCAACAATAGCAAACAACAGCATCTCTGCTGGTTTTATTTGCTCAAGCTCCAGCACATCCGTTTCCTGTTTTCTTCACCAGCAACCAACATCATCAACTTGTGTTGACCAAATGAAAACGGAGTGTGGACAATGATGTCATCTAAATACAAAGATGCAGACAAAATGGAAAAAATTAAATTGCAAACTAAAAAAATATATATATAACGTTAGAAAATCCTTAGACAAGTTGTGGTTAGAACAGCAGCATAGTTTTTATTTAGGAAGATGAGCACACAGTAAAAGGAAACGAAATAAGAGCATTCGTTGCTGTGTGTATGTGCATGTATGTATATGCTTTAAGTAAAGTTGCACAAGGATTATATTTTTCTCTAGTTGGACAACGAAATTACCAAAATGCATCAGCTGGTTATGATGGGATTGTTCAAAAAGAAACAAACAACCACATTTTAAAAATGTAATTTAAACAATTTAATATACGAATATTTTTTCTATGGCAATATCTTTAGCTGATTAGAAGACTTTGAATATTTGATTTGTTGTGAGCAACTGAAAAGGATCTTTTTTTTTTTGTAATAGCTTCAGCCATACTTTTCATAATGCTAGGAATATCATCAATCACAATTCAGTTGATCGCTAAGAAACAAATGTCTAGACATTAAAAAAAATATATAGTTATCTATTAGAGGCCTGCGTTTAATAACCCTGTAGTAAATAAACTAGTCGATTGACAAAAAACACTAGCTATAAATTAATTATTTTGCAATTGACTACAAATTGGTTTAAATCTCATGCAGATATCAACCAAACATATTGAATAGAAGCACACGTAAGAAATAAATAAAAGCAAAATAAGTAAATGAAAAGAAAATAAAAAAAAAGTCAAAAGAAGCATGCCATGTAATCAAATGCCAAATAATTGTTTTGAAAAAAAAAATAAATTATTTCAATACTTAATATGTATAATATTTTCTATGAAAAACTTTCGTTTTACTAATTATTTCTATATGTCAATATACATATATTCATTATATATAGTATATACATATGTATGTATGTATATGATATACAAATGTGTATGAAGATTTACATAAATATTTATTTAACTATAATAAATATTAAGTGACTTCAGAGTGGTTGAAAAATAAGTAGTTAGTGGTCAATATAAAAGTCATGCAGAGATGGCCAATTGACTACTGCCTATGACATGCCTATGTTAAAATAGTGAGTCGGCGACAAGGAAAAAAGTCACTTAATCAACCAGTTGTGGTTATTAAAAAACCAGTTTGAAGGTACTTACAAATGAGTTTAGGTTCCTATAGGGAAGCTAAGCACCATGGATGTATTGATGTTCATGTATAGTATATGAGTGTTAACAAACGATATCGCAAAGACTTCTTGTTCGTAACAAACAATCAAAAGAAGTAGTGTTGATGCGCGTATGCTTGTTATTTTGCATATTGTACGTTTGAGTGTATGTGTAAGAAGTAGATGGTAAGCTGTTATGTGTTTAAGGCAGGTTTTTTAAAGCAAGCGCACACACAACTAATGTCATTGCATGTGTGCATTTGTATGTGCGCAGAAAAATAAAAGATCATGCACACAGCGTGTTTGCTTATGTACATGCATGACGTTTGTATACCCGCCCATGCGTATGAAGAAGCAAGCATCACAAATTCTGCTGCGACGAAGTATTTTCTTCTTTACTCCTATACCTGCAGTCACTGAAACAAATGTCTTGCCAAGTGAGCGTTTCTTTTAGACGATTTTGCTGAAAAATTCCTTAGTTCTTATTAGTGGTCTTGTGAAAGACTTTATTATCAATCTTGCTGTATTTATTTGTGTTTCCTTTTAATATGTAAATATCTATACACCAGAGGGTAAAAATCTTCTTTACAATACAATCACAAATTTTGACTAAGATCGTAATGCGTTATTAAATCGGTGTGAGCTATGTATGAGTGTATTAGTGTAATCATACATACAAGAAGTACAGAGAAACGTTACAGCTGCATAGAATACACTCAACCGAGTTTTAAAGCATACATTCAGGAGCATTCTTAATTTTAATAGACATTGCTTGTGAAGTGTAATATTGTTGCCACTGGGGATAATTTTGCTAAAAGATTAAAATATATTAAATAAATAAAATAAATATAAACTTTTAAATAAAAGAGCGTTTTTAATGTAAAATATTTGTTTAAAAGACAAAAAGCAGTCTTTGTGAAGAATTTATAATATTATATTATTAACATATCTTCATTACGTACTGTTACCTTACACTGAAGCTGGTGCGCGACAGTTGGGTAACAATCTCCATCTTATGCCAATTATTATGGGTGGAGATTTTAACACAAATTTTGCAAAGCCAAAGTCGTAAGCTTTATAAAAATTTTTATTTGACGTTTTCCACTTGCATATTAGCAATTCTCCACAAACCCCTACAACTAAAAATTCTACTACTATGAATGCAGTTTTCCATAGATTTTGAAATACAACAGAGTTAAAAATTTTCACATCCTATTTTAGTTACCATAAGCCAATATTAAAAAAAAAATCATTACTAAATTCTTACACATATCCCCTGTGATTGGACTTACATTGTTTTTTTTAATATAACACAGACAAAATTATTTCTCTAATCTAATAACACCTTTAATTAAAAAAATTAAAAATCAATTAAAATTTTATTCGAGCAAATTATATGTTTAACATAATTTATTTTCAAAATTGTACATTTTTAGCCATATATTTTTTTTTCAACAAAAATTTACCCATTGTCTTTAGAAATTTCTTTAACAAATTAGTGTTTTTACATAAATTATCAAATTGACCGATTTACCGATTTAATTGACTCGATTCAAGGTTTAATTTAATATTTGTATTTCTTTTCATTAAAGAGGTTAATAAAAACAACGTTTATTCAAATTAATACACATACATAAATACATTTCTCTCTGTGAACAACATTGCTTTCAGAATAAGGCGAATGAATATCTTTTTTAGGGTTCTGTACACAAAAAGTTAAAAAAATGCTACTGTTTTCGTTGTCACGTCCATCTGTCTGCCTGTCACAGGCTGTTTTCTCGACAACCTTTAGAAATATAGACCTGAAATTTTCACAGAAAATGGAAGTGTTAGCACGTTAACTACAAAACAGAAGGTCGTTCTTTTGAGCCCAGTATCCGACAGTCATTAAATAGCACTAACAACAATTTTTCTATTAGATTACTGTCCCTTTGTATCAGTTATTTTAGGAAAGTTTAAATGATGAAGCCATAGTCACTGGTCATGCCTTCCTTCGTCGGTATTGCATAAAAGAATAAACGGCGAAGTAAAATAACCAACAAAATGGCAACTGAACACAGCTTTGAAAATTTAATACGCCTCATTGACACCAGAGGCGCTGCATTACTGCATTATTTAAAACGTGCAAAAAAGCGGAGTTGTATAACCCATAAGCAATTTTGCTTGAAATCTAGTGTAAAACAATTGTTATTCAAGTCCCATATTCAATTGTCAAGGGTTGAATTATGCTTGATTTACACTTTATTTCAATAACATTCTTCAGTGAAATGGGTAGTTGAATTCAATTCGAACATTTCAATTGTATTACAGTTCAATTCAAGCCTGGAATTATACTGTAATACAAGCTTGTATTACAATTGAATTCAAGTATATTTCAAGCTTCAAAAACAATGCGTTTAAATTAGAAAGGAAAATGCAATCGACAAGTTTTCATATAATTACTTTATGCATATTTATCTTCACTATTGTTTTCACGATTTTGATTACCTTTTGTTTTTTAAAAAAACACTTTTTTATTTATTTTTGATATTTTTCATCATAATTTAAATTTTATTAAAAAATTAATTACTTATTTGACAAGGTTTGAACATGTTGTATGTTGATTGATTTTTTTATTTCTAAATATGTTCAAACTTGAACATTACTTGAAAAATTTTTTGAATTCAACTTTGTTTCCAGTTAAATTTCAAGTGCTTGAATTTTAATTTTTTGAGTGCTTATTGGGAAGCTTTCATCTATCTCTACTTTCACCACCTGTCTTTTTCTTCACTATCCCTTTCCTAAAGAAGGTAACAACTACTACTACTTGTAGACATTCGTTGCCTGAGTCTTAATTCTCCTTAAAAAAAAATTCTATTAGCAAAAACAGAAAATGCATGTGCAACATACATATCCAGCAAATATATTTGAGTTGGAATAATTTTATATAAAACAAGGCATAATTCTATCCTTTGACTCTGGTATCCTCTGTGTTTCCCGGTATTATTTGCAATAATATTTTAATATATTTTTCAGTTGTTCAATTGCTCCTAAAAATTAAAAAAGATTAACCTTTCTTGCATGTTAATTTTAACCCCCAACCAAAAAAGGGGAATTATAAGTTTATAATCTGTGTCTGTGTATCTGGCTGGACCAATTTTGAATTAGTGGTTTTTTTTTTGTTTGAAAGGTAACTTGATCGGAAGTGTTCATCTTTCTGGATATATCGCCGGTTTTTAAAATTTTTAATTTTTGTTATTAATAGTTCATTGCTTGAAATATAAGTGCACAAGAACTGTTAAAATGTTTGAACAATGAAAAAATCATTAAATGAAAAGATGAATATCGCATCGCATGAATATGAATATTAGCATCGAATAGAATAGGGGGAAGACATGACCAAAACACCGGCACTCTTTCAACTGATGGATATTTTGTACCATCAGCATCGAATTCAGAGCACGAGAATGCACAAAAACCTGCAAAGTTTTTATTTATATATTCGTTATTTTGAATGGTGTTTCATGTAAATAAATTCAGTGAAGTGCGACTTTGACCCGCGCACGAAGGGTTCCGTATGGGCACGAGATATGTTTCGGTTTTAAGCGTTTATTTTTAGTTTGGGGTTTTTTGAATTTATTGGCGCTTTCTGAGTTTTGGCACTTTTTTCACGTTTTGGCGATTTTTTTTGGTTTATGAAGTTTTTTTAATATTGGCGATTTTTATTATTTTGGCGCTTTTTTTATTTTGGCGATTTTTTATCTTGGCAATTTTTTTTAGTTTTGGCGTTTTTTTCATATAGGCGATTTTTTTTTTAATTTGGCGATATTTTTTTTTAATTTTGGCGATTTTTTTTTCACATAAACAATTATTTTGGTTTTGGCGCATTTTTCGCGTTTTGGCAATTTTTTTTGGTTTTTGGCGTATTTTTTCATTTTGGCAATTTTTTTCATTTAAACGATTTTTTCGAATTTGGCGATTTATTTTAGTGGTAGAATTTTTTTTTAATTTTGTCGATTTTTTTCGATTTGGCGATTTTTTTTTTAATTTTTGGCGATTTTTTTCAGGTTTTGGCGATTTTTTTAAATTTTTGGGGATTTTATAATTTTCGGATTTTTTAGTTTTACAATAGGGTTCCTTTTTTCACCTTTGGTGTACGGAACCCTAAAAAAAGAAATTAATTTAAAAAATTTCAAGAAAAAACAGATTTCTTCACTAAAGCTGTATTTAATATTATGATAGTAAAGTAGAGAAGTTCCTATATATCTTACAGGAAACATGAAAAATCCTAAAAATTCTATTTGTTTTCAATATGTTATTCAAATCATTACGATATTCGTAATTTAACAGAGAGCTGCCATTAAAAATTATTTTAACTTTGTGAGAAATTAGTTTTAAATTAAAAAAAAATGGTTTCAAAGTCCCAGCGCTTATAGAAAAACTACCAATAAATGATTGAGAATTACAATAGTACAAAGAATTGTAGTAGGCAAAGAGTTGAGCTACCTAAGAAGCAACAAAATGCATATCGATGTGCTTAACCAATATCGAACAAAATTTTAAAGTCCTATTCATTTTGACCCCAACTAAAAAAAAATAAAAAATTGCAAATCAATTAAAATTTAAAAGTTTCTTATTCGTCTTCTATTTATACGAGTCTTAGACAGATTGATTTAACTTGAAGAAACTGAATTTTATATTTTTATTTTACTAAGAATCTTTAGGACACCTTTTAGTTTATTTCTTGATTGTGTGTTTAGAATCCTGTTTGTTCTGGTCTTGGATTTAAGATTACCTTTTGTGCGATTATTTCTAAAATTATTTAGGAAATGACTTTGCCAGTTATTGGTATTTTTGAACTCTCCTATTTAGGTATTTTTTTTCTATATTATTCGTGGAACAATTTTGTCAAAAATATAGTGATGAGTGGGTGGGCTATGTTAGTTCTTGGATATGAGTCTACTTGTAATCACTCGGGTGTGATTCCGTCGACACCGAAAATGAACAATTAGCCATTAAGATGTTAAACTACATAGAAAGTGCATGAGTTTTTTGTTAAGAGATATCAACACTAAAAATTAATTGTAAACGCAAATTCAACAACAGAAAATTAATTTTTTAACAAAGTAAATTTAAAATTTTCAAAGATATTATTTCAATATCTTGACATTTTGGTTTAGATGAACATTTCCAAAAAAGAAAAGAAAAACTAATAATAACAACAACCAAGAATTTTATCAAACTTTGCAGCTTAAATAAACTTCAAAAATCCCCAACTTGACAGACATTTTTCAGAAACGATAAGAAATGCAGAATATTTTTGCACTCGAGAAAAAAAAACAACTACGAGTACTGCTTGGAAGTCCTTTTCACAACAGCATTTAACAAAGGCGTGACAGAGAAAGAAAGATGAGAAAAAAAGAGAAGAAACACAGTTTTACGCACATAGAAAACATACGACATTAAAGTTGCTGTGTTTCGCAAAGTAAATAACTAAAATTTCTAAAAACTGTTTCTTGTTTTTTTTATTTCATTCTTAAATGTTGCAACAACCATTGTTGCCGCCATTTATGCGCCGCCATGACATGCACTTAAAATCAGCAGAGTTAAAAAAAATTAACCCAAAATCATATACAATTGCACACTGTATGGCATTTGAATGTGAATATGAACATAAATGTTGTTCTATGTATGGCGGACTACTACTGTCGGTGCTAGTGATAGGGACGGACGGACAGATGAACGTTTAAGCAGTTATAACAGCAAGAACAATTTCTGCTGTTGTTATTGTTGGCTGTTGCCTGACGATGATGGCTGTGAGACACGCAACATTTGAAATTTTGAGTTGTGGCGGTAGGCCATATAAGCAATAAGAGAAATGCAATAAAGGATAGCTCAGCCAAGCACCCAGTAACAAGCAACGGCAAAAGAAATACACTCGTACATATGTACGCATTCTAAACATTTACTCAAATACTCGTATGTATGTTAATTTGTGTGTGTGTATGTGTGTGTATATAAGTATATGCAACCAAAGTCTGTTTGCAGTTCGTCTCTACAAGAAGTTGCCTTACATATATCGTTTTAACCATGGTTAAGTTTCAGTGCAGCCGTGTTATGTGATACATGCATGTTTAGGCAAATCTAACTGCAAAAAAAAATGGAACAGAGGGCAAAAATGCCACACATGGAAACTAATACATACTTATTTATATACACAATAACATGCCTTATCATTCCGCAATAACAACGATTACGACCATAAAATTACGAATGAAAAAGCAGCTACAGGATATTTAAAAAAAAAAACTTTTAAATTGTTGTATTTGTTACTCTGAGGGAGAAAAATATTCACTACAGCATGTTCACTGTAACAAAACATGATTCTGGAGAACATATTATAGTCACTTTAATGCAAACTTGTTGCCGTCTTAAGAAATATTTTCCCATCATACACTCGAAAAAAATTAACTAAAACTTTCGAAAATTTTCTAAATCTGAATAAAAAAGTTGTCGTATGGCGACAAAGCTGTTTTTTACTTGAAACCAGTTAAATATTTACTAAATTTCTAGTTCAATAATGAACTAGTTTATAGTAATTAGTAATTATATTTTTATATTTAAGTAAAATATTCCTAAAATTAATTAAAATTTTCCTATAAAATTCGGAGCTTTGCAAAAAAAACTTTTTCGTCTTTGATCTCAAATTTAGTAAATTTCTCAACATTTTTTTGTCTTTAATTCTGGTACTTATTTTTATTTTTAATTAAATTCTATACCAAATGATATGTTATTTATTATATCTTCATATTATATTCTTAATTATAATTCACAATACATACATATAAATTTCTTGAGAGGTGACAAGTATTGAACCAGCAACCTTCTGATTGGTAAGCAGGAACTCTAACCAATTGCCTAACAAGGCAGCATAAATAAGCATTGAACTTATTGAGTTTTAAAATTTTATTTTATTAACAAAAAAATTAATTTCAAGTTCAATTATTCTTCGAAAACATGAAAAATTGACTTAGATTTTTTGCTAAATGCAAATTAATAATAAATTCTATAATTCAAAGAAAAAATACTTAAAACTGCTAAATATTTTACTAAAATTTAGTATACCTTTTTACATCTTTTAAGTAAGTCAAATTTCATGAACTGATCAGGACTAATTCATTTCCTAAAGTTTATTTTTTGATTTAAGAAGAAATTATCTGGTCCTTAATATAAAATTTCCTTCAGCTTATAACCAGTTTCTTACTCTTACTAAATATTTTCTTTAAGTCAGTAAACGTTTCCTGATATCTGAGAAATTTATTGTGTATTTTTATGAACTATTTTTGAGGTTATGAAGTTTTTATTTTTTACTCATTTGAAGTAATTTTTACTAGATTTTTGTAAAAATTTACTTAAATTTAGAAAAAATTACTTAAACTTAGAAATTTTTTTTACTTGAATTTAGGAGAAAAAAAATCTTATTAATAGTACATGTCTTTTTTTTTTGAGTGTTCAAAATAAATTCAGTAAAGTGCAACCTTGGCCCACACGCAAATGGATCCGTACTGGGCGTATATATTTTTTTTGCGATTTTTGGAAATTTTTTAATATATTTTTCGTTTTGGCGAGTTTTTTTTCGGTTTTTGACCATATTTTTTAGAGTTGGTGTTTATTTTAGTTTTGTTGCTTTTTCTGTTTCTGCCGATTTTTTTCGGGGTTTGTCGTTTTTATTAAGTTTTTTTTTGTCGTAAAAAATACTTTTGATGATTCTTTTTGCATTTTAGTTAGTTGTTTAATTTTTGGTGATATTTTTCATTAGCGCAACCTTAAAAAGTAGAGCTCAATTACACGCAATTAAATTTTCATTAGACAACTGATTTTTAAATATCTATCATAAATGAGAAAGCACAGTGATGCTTGCTGCCATCTCCAAAATGGCACCCAATTTAAATTACACACAAAAAAGTAACATGAATGATTTTGTAATATTAATTAAAATATTTGTAGTATGAATTAAAAAATTAATTAAATTTTCACCTATAAACAATTTGATAATATCAATTAAGTTTTTCCAGTCAAATTAATTAATACAATTAAAAATTTAATTAGTATAATTAAAGTCTTAATTGAAAATGTTAATTGATGAACACTTTTTTCTGTGTATGACATTACTTTTGCTTTACTTCAATAACAAATTGACGTCCTTAGTAGCACGAATTAAATGTGATATAACTCGAAATTTTATGACGTGAAGCGGGGGAAAAAAATCCTAATCGAGTATTCGATCGAGAAAGGTGCAGAAATAATAATCCACAAAAAGTTTCACAAAGTGCTTAACTGTATGGTCTACATGAGCTATGACCACACTTACTTTCAGAACCAGCTCCGTGGCCTCTCATAATGTCCTAATATGTCTCCTAGACCAGTTAGTTAATTTTTCTACCGCAAGATTTTTAGCGAGATTACCTTCTAATTTTCCCGCACCATCAGTCTCTTTTTGTAGGAGGTCATTATGATTGGTGATATTTATGAGTAGTGAAAAAATAAATAATTACATTAAATTTTTAATAATTCTTAGGGTAACAATGCACCTCCAAAATGGCATTTCTTTGCCTCTGCTTAGCCTTAGCTGCTTCATAAGTGTACCGGTTTCGTCTATTAAATCATTCCAAATAAAAGCAAAACACATGTGTCAATCGTATGATTGAACTTCAGACATACTGTCCTCTAACAATTATCCTCATTGGGATAATTGAAACTGTGTGAGAAAAATTAATAAAAATCGCAAATGTGTATGACAGTAATCTTAGCAATTGGAAGCGAGAAGTAGATATACTCAGAAACAATTTTTTGGAAGATAAAAAACTGTCAGCACCTACACTGCAGGTTAATATTTGCTTATTTTATAATACTTGTAATAAGATTAGCATATAAGTTCAGAACACATAAAAATTTATATGAATTTCTTGTGTATTTGACAAAATTACGGTTTCATTTCCATAAAATCCAATAAATTGAAATAATATTCGTTTGTTTTTATTTTTATTTTAAGAAATATTTGAGAACCAACATTTTCTGCTGTTGCAAACTACATGAAACAATTAACATACCATCAAATATTTCACGAAAGGGTTTTGGGTTGTTTGTGTTTTTGTTGTGAAACGGCGCTTAAAGTTTTCAAACTTCCAAATGCCTGAATATTTTCGGTTGTGTTTAATTTTCTTGTTCTGTTGTTTTTTCCTCTTATGCTTCTTGTGATGTTTGCTTAAAGTTTGGTATTTGTGAACATGTCTCGTAATCTTATACGAATTCATTCGCATACAAACAAATACATTAACACTAACATTTGGTCCTTTATAAAACTGCAACAAGAAAAAGTTTGGTTTAAACGAAACTGAAGCTTATCGCATGCATAAACCGTATAAGCAAAAAAATTAAAAGTAAACAAAAAATGTACACGTATTTTAGACTGACATTATAAACTGAAATTTTGCAATTTGGTTAAGCGGCAATGGTGCTGGTATCGAGGCAGTATAGGGTGGTAGTTAGTAGAAAGTTATTACAGCTCGAGGCGTCACTAGCTGCCATGTTTAACAGCCTTAAGACGCTTAAATGTCGCTTATTGCAGTTGGCTGAAATAACAAATAAAAACAGTTACCACAGTCCCTTATTTCTTTACCAATCACAACTGCTGGTTTTTTATTTACATTTTATCTGTATTACAGCCCAAAAGTTAATAAATTCCAGGTTTGCTTAACAGAAACCATTTGGCCAAGGATTATTTCTTTTCATTTCATCATCCGACTGTTACTTAGCAAAATTATTTTATATAAAATATAACAATACTGTGGCTATTTGGTACGAAAATTTTTTAAAATTTTCAAAAAATTTAAATCAACAACCAACGTATTTGGTTGTAAACTTTAATATTCTGAATTCTTGGTTAAAATTCTCATCTGATAGACCAAAAATTATTCTTCGGTTCCTTACTTTTTAGGATTCCGTACACCAAAGGCTACGCCGTCCATCACAGGCTATTTTCTTACGAACCATAAGAGCTATGGACCTGAAATTTGGACGGAGTATGTAGAAGTTAAAACAAATAAATACATGAAAGTCAAAAATTAAAGGGTATTCTAAAACGAGCAACGACAAATGTTAAAATCCCACACAATTGTATGTATCTAGACACTACGACAAACTTAAAAAAATAAATTAAAGGGTGTTCCATTAGTTAATGTAATATTGACTTTGTAATTTTGAAAACTAAGAAATCCCAAAATTTTCAAATCGCTGAACCGAAAAAAATCGCCAAAAATTAAAAAAAAATAATCAATAAAACGAAAAAAAATCGCCAAAGTTAAAAAATTCTAACACTAAAATAAATCGCCGAATTCCAAAAAATCGCCAAAATGAAAAAAAATCGAAAAAAATCTAAAAACGCGAAAAGGCGCCAAAACTAAAAAAAAATGTTTATATGAAAAAAATCGCAAAAATGAAGAATCGCCAAAAATTTAAAAAAATCGTCAAAATTAAAAACGCCAGAAACCGAAAAAATACCAAAACTAGAAAAAAAGTGTCAACACTAAAAAAGCGCCCAAATGAAAAAAATCGCCAAAATTAAAAAACGCCAAAAACTGAAAAAATCGACAGAGCAAAAAAATCACCTGCTAAAATAATCGCCAAAATTAAAAAAATCACCAAAATAAAAAAGATCACCAAAATTGAGAAAACGTCAAAAATGGAAAAAAAGTGTCAAAACTAAAAAATCGCTAAAACGCCAAAAACCGTAAAAGTAGTCAAAACTAAAAAATCGCCTATATGAAAAAAAATTGCCAAAATTAAAAAATAAATCTCCAAAATGAAAAAAAAAAACGCCAAACACCGAAAAAAATCACCAAAACGAGAAATAAGTTCCAAAACTAAATAAGCGCCAAAACTGCAAAAAATGGACAAAGCCAAAAAACCACAAAAAACGCCAAAAATAAAAAGACGCTCAAAATCTAAAAAAAAAAATCCTAAAAAACGAAAAAATGCCAAAATTCTATTTTATAAAAGCTAAAGTTCGTAATGAATTACATATCTAGTGCGAGTCAAAGTCGCACTTCACAGATTTTATTTTATATTCTATTCGTTTGATTTTCTATTATATAAATTTTTACAAGCTCAATATTACTTTTAATTTTTAAGGCCCTAATTCATAAAAATATATTTTAGTTTTATAAAAGGTTTATTAATAAAATTTCTATAGAAAATTTGTATTAAAAATTAAAAGTAATACATGCTTCCTAATGTAAATATTTTTCTTACAATTGGTATCTTAACCTTCAAAATGTTGTTCCGTTAAATGATGACTTTGTGTTAAATGGTGTGATAGATTCTGAAAGGCAGTGAAGGAAGCCTTACTTCCGGTTAAATTTCATTTTATTTTTTAATCAAGAACTTGAAAAGGAGCGTTATTATGCAAAAAGATTAATTTGTTTGAACATATCCTAGAAATGGCGAATTTAAATTTGTAAATTTATTAATATTAAAACATTTAAATGAAGTTTATGTATTTGCAAAAATTATTTGTATTTGAAAGGTCATACTCACATTATAATTCATATTAAAAGGACAAAGCTTATGTTTGTAATAAAATTTACTTGATTTAATAGGTGCTGTTACTTCGACCCCACAATGGCGAAGGGTAGTAATGACCAGGCAGTTAAGAGTATGCTTAAAAAAATTTCAAATTTTAAGTTAAATCATTAAATGGTGAATTATCGAGAGCATACTGTAAGTACTCATAAAAGAAATGATTTAACTCCTCCTCCTGACTGAAGTTTTATTTAATGTTATTTATTTATTTATTTACTTTATATTAAAATTATATAAAATATAACATTAATATGTACATTGATAGCACTGGCAGCCAGGGCCATCGGCTACATTTAGGGCCGTTTTCACAACTTACCTTTAGCTAAAGGTAGGATTTTGTTTGCCCGATAAATGGCTTTGCATTATAAAATCTTCATTTATAATTTTTTTATCCATAAAATATTATTATTATTTATAATAATGTCAATAAAAAATTTACATTTTAATAATAACCTTTAACTAAAGGTAAGTTGTGAAAATTGCCCTTAATGTTATTGGGAGTTTATTTTCGAGTTACATCATAATTTTTTCTTTTTCCAAATGAATTCTCGTCGCATTAAAGAAACATAAATTCTCCCCGTTCGTATACAAATTTTCACACTTATTAGACGTGTGCAATTGTTCATAATTTTGCTTTACTATTGCATGTGCTGCAACACAATATCAGGAGGAATTAAATATATAAATATAATGTATTAATATTCAAAGCGCCATCTTTATTCTAAAGGTGGTAAGAAAATAATAGACTAATACTTTTGAGTACTCCTTGTATATCGAAGTAAAAACTGTACGATATTAAACAATTTTTGTTATGTGACAGCCAAGCATTTGCGAAACATTTTATAAAAAAAAATACATGGCACTATTCGCCACCAGTAGCTGAAAGCTGTTCGATAATCTGGGCTTAAAAGCAAAAATATACAATAATTTTTTTATATGTGAAAGTTTTTCTTTTTTGCTTTTTCTTTTCAAGCCTAACCTCCAGGTCTTTTTTTTGGTTTAAAGGAAATCTCTGAAAGCGTGTAAAAGTTATAGAAAAATGTCACTATTTGTCACACATGTATGCGTTCACGCAAGTAGAGTCATAAATACTGGGGCACACATTGATATTTATAATCTTTTTCTATGTGTGCGCAAAAATCAGAGTTTAAAGGTATTAATTTATGTTTTAAGTAAAGTTAACAGTGCATTTAAGTCATTCTTTGGAGTTTGAAGTTTCATGCCACAACAAATTCAGCACGAAGGCGTTATTGACTACTGGATATTTCTTTTTACTTCACTTAAAAAAAGACATGTTCTATTTTTTTCTAAGTTTAAGTAAATTTTTACAAAAATCTAGTAAAAATTACTTAATATGAGTAAAAAATTAAAAGTTTATATCCTCAAAAATAGTTCATAAAAATAAACAATACATTTCTCACATTTCAGGAAATGTTTACTGACTTAAAGGAAATATTTACTAAGAGTAAGAAAATGGTTATAAACTGAAGGAAATTTTATATTAAGGACCAGTCAATTTCGTCTTAAATCAAAAAATAAATTTTAGGAAACGAATCAGGAGTAATTCGTTTAGTTCATGAAATTTGACTTACTTAAAAGATATAAAAGGGTATAATAAATTTTAGGAAAATATTTACCAGTATTAAGTATTTTTTCTTTGAATTATAGAATTTATTACTAATTTGCATTTAGCAAAAAATTTAAGTACATTTTTCATATTCTCGAAGAATATTTGAACTTGAAATTTATTTTTTTGTAAATAAAATAAAATCTTAAAACTCAATAATTTCAATGCTTGTTCAGGCTGCCTTGTTAGGCAATTGGTTAGAGTTCCTGCTTACCAATCAGAAGGTTGCTGGTTCAATACTTGTCTCCTCTCAAGGAATTTATATGTATGTATGGTGAATTATAATTAAGAATATAAAATTAAAAAAAAATCATACCATGTGGTATACAATTTAATTAAAAATAAAAATGAGTACCAGAATAAAAGACAAAAAAAAATTGGAAAATTTACTAAATTTGAGATCAAAGACCAAAACATTTTTTTGCAAAGCTCCGAATTTTATGGGAAAATTTTACTTAATTTTAGGAAAATTTTACTAAAACATGAAAATATAATTACTATAAACTAGTTGATTAATGAACTAGAAATTAAGTAAATATTTTACTGGTTTCAAGTAAAAAAAGCTTTGGCGCCATACTACAACTTTTTTTTATTCAAATTTACAAAATTTTCCAAAGTTTTAGTTAATTTTTTTTGAGTGTAGAAAATAAAGGTTTGTTAGCGAATAAGTATTTTTTTTTTCTAAAGAGAAATAACACTCTGGCAATGAATGCCTACTACTATTACAAGTTCTTATCTTCTTTAGGAACAGGATAGAGAGAGAGAATTGAGGTAGTTAAGGTATATATAGAATAAAGCTTCAATCTTTTACAACTCTGCTCTTTTGTAAGTTTTTTTTTTCAAATAATGCTATCTTGCAGCGCCTCTGGTGTGAATGAAGCGTATTAAATTTTCAAAGCTGTGCTTACTAACTACTTTATTTCTTATTTTATTTTAACGATGATTCTGCTACATAATACCGATGAAGAAGGGCGGTCTGATGTTACATTGGCATTAGTGTGTGCTGAAGCCGGTGTAGTTCAATGATCAGTGCCTATGCCTTCACTACTTTAGCTTTCTTACAATAACTGATACAAAGTGGCAAAAATGCGCATCGAAAAATACATGGTGTTGTATTTAATGACTATCGGAGACCCCGGCCTCGAATCCATGAACTTCGGTTTTGTAGTCAACGTGTAAAGAATTCGCTGGTACACGTAAAATTTTTTAAGCTTTCGTTTGGGAAATTCTTCTTTTTTTTAATAAAATACTCTTTAAAGGCTCTGCACTTTAGGAAATATTACGCCAAAGTGCCTGTTAAGCGATTTGATATGCGAAAAAAATTAAGCAACAAAAAAATAGACAAATGCAAACTCTTGCAGCAAAAAACTTCACACTCTAACATTATATGCACAGACAAACAAATTCACTTTAAAGTGACTCAAAATTAGGGTTTGGAAAACGGGAACTCCCGGGCGGGAAATCCCGGGAAATTTCTGTCTGATATTCCCTGGAAATTTTTTAGATTTTCCTGGGAAAACGGGATATTAAAAGTACATGTTATTTCATAAATATATAGACTTTTGGCTATATATAAAATGGCCTAAGTGACAGTAGAATTTATTTTCATTCATTTAAAAAATTTGTTTCATAATCAAAATTTTCATGTTTTTTTATTACAAAAGTTCCGTCTCAGACAATCAATACTTTTATGGAGAATGAAACTCTGACATGTTGAGTTGTTTTTTGTGGAGATTTTTGAAAGAGAACTAAAATTAGGGATACATTTTAGTCAAAAGTATTATTATTTTGATTAAAGATTATCTTTTAATCACTATAACATAAGAAAGTGGAATACTTTGTATAAGTATCAATGATTGCAATGATCAAATAGAAGCTGTAAAAACTCAAAGTTGACAATACTTAAATTTATTATAAGTGGATGCTATTATTAAAACCCTGAAGGAAATATCTTAGGAGAAATAAAATTATTAAAATTAAAAATATTTAGACAGACTGTAGCTCAGGGTATTTTTAAAATTCGGTGCAGCTGAGTATAGTACTGTAACTTGTTTGTAAAGTAGTTAACGATAAGAATCGTCCTGAAATTTTTTCAAAAATAATGTTAAACAAACAAGGAAAATTCTGAAGAAAATGATTTGGAAGCCTTGTTATAAATTTTTACTAATTGCAGTAACACTATGTAACAACTATGTATATTCCATTTGCTTGAATTTGCTGAAACATTTTTACAAATTGAGCTTAGAAGTGCTTTTTTTGTATTAACTTTAATTTAAAAAGAATGCTTACACTAATAAACAATCAAAATTTCACCAACTTTCATTTAATAAATGTACTTAATTTAGAAAATTAGCTTTTCCCAGGTATCCCGGGAATTCCCGGGAACGCAATTTTTTCATTCCCGTTTCCCGGGAAGTGCTAAAGTTCAGGAAATCTTAAACCCTACTCAGAATGCCTGAAGTGTACTATACAAAAGTATGGCTACAAACGAATACAGGGAAATATTTTCTTTTTTGTTTAGTTCTAAAACATAAATTCATGTTTATGAACGCATTATATAAACAAACTTATGTATACATAACACTTGCGCAAAAATAGGCAGATGTCCTCAACATGCGACTTGTCTTAAACATGAAATGGTTTCGTATCATATTTAGAATTATTTAAAGTCGTCATCCAAACAATGCCATCGCCGTAGTCATCATCATCAGTATGATTTGGAAATGCTATTGTATTTTTGCTGTTTACTTTGCACTATTGCATATTCTTTGATTGTTGGTATATTAAGGCAAGAAATAGTTTAACAGTTGAAGGCGAACTATGAGCATCTTTGCTGAGATTATAAATATTCATTTATTTTAATATAATCAATAGATATGATTATAACAAGTTTTCTGGAGAAACCACTCAAAATCCTACTTAAATATTTTTAAATAAATATTCTCTGCTTGCAGTAGGTCCTTTGTCATTTAACGGTTAAGCATTATTTTATTTTATTCTAATGTCAGGTTTTTAAATTGGCTTTTACGAGTCGATTAAAAATAAAACATATACGGAAAATTTGTGTGAAGATAAATGTAACTTTAAGTAACAATAACCAAAAATTTAAGCAGAGCGAATTTTGCACTTAACAGTGCACTGTTAATCATCTTTTAACAGTGCAAACAAACTCTAGAAATTGAAACTAGGACTGTCTGTACCCTCCAATCAATGAAAAATATGGCCCGAGATATAAAATTTATGAAATTATACCACTTGGGTACAATAAAAAAATATTATTAAAAAAAAAACTTAATTAAAAAAAATACTCCTTTTGAGGGACAATTGGTCAGTGTGGAAATCAGTAGAATTCTACATGTAATCACACTGTAAATAAATGATGCTTCTGATGGCGGTTTAAAGATCTGAAATAATTTTTGAACTTTCTAAAAACTAATTTAAAAAAAGTCATATTTTAAGCAAAATTTCTGCAGACATTTTCCGCCATCGCGGAAAATAGAAGAATCTATTAAAAACAATTTGGGATAGATAATTTTTAAGGTGCGATATTCAAAAAGTGAAAAGGACCCTATTGCTCTCGCTACGATGTCCGTCAGTCTGTCTGTTACATGCTGTTTTTCCGAGAACCGCAAAAATACAGAATCTGTAAAACTTTGGCCGCTACAGCAATATATAACAGTGGTTTACAGCCAAAAAATGCCAAGGACGCCATATGCCTAGATGAGTTAATTGGGACCTCCTGAACAGGAAAAACCCTGCAATTTTTTTCTAAGTACCGTTTTTTAGATAACGGTACTTTTGTGTTTTTCGGTATATGGTCTCAGTCATACCCTTGTGGAGCCCAAGGCAAAAGTCCGATCGAAATAAATGGCATATCGTTAGAAAGGTAATTGACTGCCTTTTCCGTCGATATGCTGCAAATTTCTATCAGATAAGAAATGGTTGAGTTATGGCACATCAAAGTTCAAAATTTGCCTATTTTTTACGTTTGTTTCAAAATTTTTCATTTTTATTTCGTTTTTTTTCTATTTCTTTCGTTGAGTGAAAACATGCATATCAAAAAGGCCGTTATCATTTGAAAATTTATTTTTTTAACTTTTAGGTTCAAATATGACACCTAAATTACACTTCTTATTCAGTCATTCGGATATTTTCCCCACGAACTTGGACTCCGAAGGTGATGAACAAGGTAAAAGATTTCACCAAGAAATGGAAGAAATCGGGAGACGTTACAAAGGCTGGTGGGATGAACAACTGATGGCGGACTATTGTTGGTTCCTCGCTCGTCATTTTAATTTAAATTTTTTGAATTTATGCTGAATATAGTGTGTGAGCAATGAAAATTAAAATATTGTGATTCCACAAAATCCTTAACAAAAACCTTATTTTTCATAAATATTTTTTCAAATTACGCTTAAAATATTGGTAACTAAATAAACTATTTGGTAACAAAATAAAACATTCCAGATCTTTACTACTAAAACGTAGGAAAAAATTAAATATAAATTAAAAATTTTGAAACAAACGTAAAAAATAGGCAAATTTTGAACTTTGAGGTGACATAACTCAAGCATTTCTTGTCAAATAGACAAGAAAAGGATCGGAAAAGGCACTTAATTACCTTTCCAACGATATGAGATTTATCTCGATCAGACTTTTGGGTTAGGCTCCACAAGGGTATGACTGAGACCATATACCGAAAAACACAAAAGTACTGTTATCTAAAAAACGGTACTTAGGAAAAAAATTACAGCGTTTTTCCTGTTCAGGAGGTCCCAATTAAGTTACCAAATCGTGTGGCGTTCTTGGTAGTTTTCCAAATTAAAAACTTGTAAGGCTGTGTAATAGTTCAAAATTAAAGGGTGTTGTAAGGCGAACATTTGAAGTTTTCAAAGTTGGTGCATTTTTATGCAGACCAATTACCACTGAATTTTAAGCAAAATTTAAATTAAAGTGATTTCTATCAGTTTATGTAATTTTGAGAACTTGGTGCTTCCTGGGAACCGTAATATGCAAGGTCTTGAAATTAAAAAAAAAACGCTAAAACTAAAAAAATCTCAAAATTAAAAAGAATTGTCATACTAAAAAATCGCCAAAAGCCGAAAAAATGATCAAATTGAAAAATGCGGCATATCAAAAAAATTTTTAAGCTAAACTAAATCGCTAAAAGCCATAAAAACGCCAAAACGAATAAAACCGCCAAAAACAAAACAAAAAAGTGAACTGGGTGCTTAACATATTTTAAAAAATGTCTACATCAGGTTAGATATTCGATTATATAGGCTAACGCAAGTCACGCTCAAGTCACGTGTGATCGTATGTATAATAATGACTTTTAAAATAGCGTGTGTGATTTTAGAACTTTAGTTCAGGAGCGTGCGTGAATAAGAAAATCATGATTTTGTGCTTGTTTTGTTGGCTAAACACCGCCTGCTTCGGGATTTTTTATACATAAAAAACTCATATTTATGTCACCCCCGAAACACTAAATCCTCAAGATTTTTTCTGAGATATATCCAAATCGAATTTATTGTCCCTTACTATTGTAGTTATGCATATATAAGAAAAATAATAATTATTTTGTATGAAGGGTTTTCCTTCTCCGCTCTCCTACACTAAAAAATTTTTTTTTGGAACATGTAGTTCGATCTAAGAGCTATTCACGAAAAATTTAGTAACCCTCACTGTTGTAGTCGCGGAGATATGAATTAGGATTTGCTTTTAACACTCGAGGTTGTGTAATTTGATTCAAAAGCAAAACTGTTTGAAATTCTTAGTTTTTGAGATAGAAACTGGAAAACATTTTCTCTAGATTATGAATAAATCTTTCTTAAAATAAATCCATCACCGCAAGATGGATTCTGCAATCAAAATATAGCTGCAATTCTGTAGAGTTTTTAATCAAAATATAATATTCACTATTGCTTCAATGACTGTTGTAATATTCGAAACCAAAGAAATGTCAAACTCAATTCATTGAATTTTTATCGACTTTGTAAGAACTTTTGAACAATATCCTCATAAGATTTGCCTTTTTAAGCGCCAATATTATGTTCCGCTCTAAAATCATTGTTAATGATTGATAAAAATACAGAAATTTTTAATCAGAAATAATTTTTATTCGGTATTAAGTTTAGTAATTTCAATTCTTATTGAATGAAATATTTTTATTAATTAATGTGAGTTTCTAAAGAAGAGAAGAAAAATTAAACTACTTAAAGAAAAAAATACCAATATAGAATCACCATGCTAAAAGGTTGATTCAAATTCACTCAAATCACTTTAAATTTACAAGAAATATGTTGTTTGAGTGTGTTGGTGTTTATTTGCTTTGTTCTTAGCTGCAATACACTTTTGTGCTTAGTTGTGTAGGTTGTTTTTGTATTGTTGTTGTTTTTTCTTTATGTTTGTAAACAGCCGATAATTAACTGCTGCTTAAAATAAATTAAAAAATCGAAAATGTACGGTTTATTTATAAGTTTTTGGTTTCGAATATTTGACTTAAAAACAGCTGTCTGGGTTTCGGTTAAAACCGAACAACAAACCCTAATATTAATTGATTCGCGAAAAATGGGCTTATGACCCATTGTGCGTCGAAGAAATTTTTATAATGAAGGGAACATCGCCGCTGTAAAGGAAATTGTGGGAAAAGGTTCAAATTTATCGATTCGTCATCGGTCGCAGGAATTGGGAATCTCTCCGTCCAATACGTGGAAAATGTCGAGCAATATACTTGGGCCAATCAATTGAATCATGCCTACGAATGAAATCTAATGATTGCTTTACATATTGGTGAAATAAAGCTTGAACTAATAGTAGAAGCCGCATTTAGGGATTCTTTGTCAAAAACTTGAATTTCCTATATATATATATATATTTGTTTAATTTTCCTGATTCTAGAAAGCTGCTGCTTTGGTGGGCCAAATATCAGAAGAAATGTCTTTAAAATTTACACTGTTTTCTGCCATAATATATTGCATAGTTAAGTGAAAGAGCAAGTATCAAGTATCTTTACATTTCCCCTAGAAAAAAGTAGTCAGAAAAAAATTCTGTTTTTTTACATTTTTCTGGACTTTTGCTTAAAATTACGAGCAACATAACATTTTGTTTCATATTTCCTCATATTTTCTAAATTTCTTAACATCAACTAAACGAGAGTGGACTGCTAAATACACACACACACACATACACATAGAAATTTCTATTTATCTTTTATATTCTCGTACACGCTTTATTATTGTATAATTCAGATAGAATTGCAGTGATTGTTAGCGTTTAAATTACAATTGTTGTTGTTTTTTTTGGCAGGCTGGGCTGGGCTGGCTGCTTGACTCTTTGCCTGCTTGGTTCTTTGGTTGGTTGCTTTTGGTTTGGTCGTTTGGCTTTCTGGCTTTGATTCATTTGCCTGCATGATGTGCTTTTAAAAAGAAATCATGTCTTATCTCATGTTTTCTGGTCCGATTTTTTTTTTGTTTTGTTCGCATTTTTGTCATATTGTTATTCCACATGTGGGCGTTCTAGTATTCCATTTCTAGTTTAAATGCTTCGCTTAGTGTTAAGAAATTTGTACATGTTAAGACCAAAAGTGTCAACTTTTGTGTATTTTCGTTGTAAACGTTTGTTTTTTTTCTCTCTCTCTTGTCGCAGCCATAGTTTTGCCAGCAACAACTTGACAAAATTTGCTATGTATGACATGTAAACGCCATTCCATGATGAAATGTCACAATCATCCAAAAATATGTACATACGTATGTACGTACGTTCCTTCATGTGCCAGTATGGGACAGCAAAAATAAATGAATGTGTACTTGCTTTTGTCTTCTAAATATTACAATAATTGCAGCTATTGTACGAGTACGAGTACATTCTGTTCTGGTATTAATTTATATATATATATTTTTTTGGTATTCTGGCTGAATGTAACATGTTACACGTACGAGTATTTCTAATGAAAATTCTTCTAATGTCAAGTCAAATTTAATATCTCTTGTGTCGTTTTTTTTTTGGTTTTGTCTTGTTTGTATAAAAGTAATTAAAAACAATTTATCGCTAGAAATTAAAATTTTACTTGATGCTTTCTGTGGCATGATTTATTTTGAACATTATGAAAAATATCTTAATTATGTGGAGATATTGTAATCAAAATTTTTTTAAGTATTCATGTTGCTTATGACGCTGAAGCCTTAAAGTTAACAAAAACTTCTACATAGAAATTTATTGCATAAGTGCAAGTTTAGTTTTGTTTATGCATGCATGGAAATATAATGACCGCTGTATCATCGTTTTTAAGTAAAAATTAACTTAAAATATATATATATACCAATAATATATAAGTGTACTGCTCTTAACCGATCTTCCTATTCTCAGATGCATTCACAAAAAATATTTGGTTATCAAATTGCTTGAACAGTTTGTTCAATTTCGCACTTTAAAATATAGTGAGATGTCAACCAAGAGAATTGCGTAAATCTTACATGGGTAATTTTTAGTTAATGGAATTTGTATTTTTAATAATAAAAATAGTTACAAATCTTGAATTTAAGTTTAAAACCAATTAAACTAATAATTGAATTGAGTAATTTAATAATTAAAATATCGAAGAAAATAGAATAAAAGTATTATAAGGACTACTAGAAGGAAAAAAGTTTATTTTACTTCATTTATGTATTTTATGTTCTATTCTAGAAATTCAGTAATAACCCATACTTCTATAAAAAAAACATAAATCTTTGAGAGCAAGCAAAATATTTGTTTTTTGGAGGTTTTTGCATCTTGTGAACAAAATAAAATAGTTAGTCGCGGTTCAGACTTTTTATTTTTTAGTGCAAAATAGCGAGAGAGGAATACAAAATATTTATATATTTTTAAGTATAACGCTCTAATAATCCCAAATTATTATTTTACTTATTGAATAAAATAATTTTTTATTAAAAATACATTGAAATTGATTATTAAGGGGTTTAGCTGTATCCTATGCGCCTTTCATTGTTGCTAATGCAGATCATCAGATTCCCAATAAAAAAACACTAATTATTTATATTTCTGTTTTAACACTCTCCCATCTTTTCAAGAATTTCTGCAACAAAAATTGCAAGTCTGGACCGAGACATAAATTACGAGATAGGATGTACATAATTCATTTTGAAGCTACTTTATTCTATTATTGGTAATTATTTTCAAAAATTTTATTAAACAACATCATTTTTTTTAGTTCTTTGGAACACCCAGTACACTCAAAAAAAAAATTAACTAAAATTTTGGAAAATTTTCTAAATTTGAATAAAAAAAGTTGTCGTATGGCGCCAAAGCTGTTTTTTACTTGAAATCAGTAAAATATTTACTAAATTTCTAGTTCAATAATGAACTAAATTATAGTAATTATATTTTCATATTTAAGTAAAATTTTCCTAAAATTAAGTAAAATTTTCCCATAAAATTCGCAGCTTTGCAAAAAAATTTTTTCGTCTTTGATCTCAAATTTAGTAAATTTCTCAATATTTTTTCTTTAATTCTGGTTGGTACTTATTTTTATTTTTCATTAAATTCTATACCAATTAATATGTTTTTTTTTAATATTCCTAATTATAATTCACCATACATACATATAAATTCCTTGAGAGTTGCCAGGTATTGAACCGGCAACATTCTGATTGATGAGCAAGCACTCTAACCAATTGCCTAACAAGGCAGCCTGAATAAGCATTGAAATTATTGAGTTTTAAAATTTTATTTTATTAACAAAAAAAATAAATTTAAAGTTCAAATATTCCTCGAAAATATGAAAAATTTACTTAGATTTTTTGCTAAATGCAAACTAATAATAAATTCTATAATTCAAAGAAAAAATACTTAAAACTAAGAAATATTTCCCTAAAATTTAATATATCTTTTTACATCTTTTAAGTAAGTCAAATTTCATGAACTAGTCAGGAGTAATTCATTTCCCAAAATTTAATTTTTATTTAAGACGAAATTGACTAGTCCTTAATATAAAATTTCCTTCAGTTTATAACCAGTTTCTTACTCTTACTAAATATTTTCTTTAAGTCAGTAAACGTTTCCTGATATCTGAGAAATTTATTGTGTATTTTTATGAACTATTTTTGAGGTTATGAAGTTTTTATTTTTTTACTCATTTGAAGTAATTTTTGCTAGATTTTTGTAAAAATTTACTTAAGGAATTTTCGTTATTTTTCGTACAAATTTGAAACGTTTAGAAACGAAATTTTTTACAAAATCTGCCCATTTAAATCAGAAAAAAGTACTTAAACATATAAATTTTGTTTACTTGAATTTAGGAAAAGAAATCTTAATAATAGTAAATGTCTTTTTTGAGTGTACTGGTGCCTTAAAGCTTTTTGTATCTTTTGGACAAATTATTAAATATCACGGGATGGGACGTACTTCATTTGGAAACTATTTTATTTTTTATTGCACTCTATTCTCAAAATTCAGCAACAATATATTCCTCAACAAAAAAATGTTGGTGCATTTCGTTTTTGCTCTTTTGCAATTAATAATGATTTTATCAGTATTTTTAGATTGATTCGTAGATTTTATTTGCGATACTAACACTTTTTTAAAATATTTTGAGTTAGTGTACTATTGAAATAAATGAGCGATATGTGAATGATTATAAATATTTGTTTGCCATTCTCTACATTCAATAAAGTAGGCGTATGAGTAATATACACTTTAAATTGTGTATTACTCATACGCCTTCTACCAAAAGCACTTATTTTCTTCATAACTTAGTTCACAGATTAATTTTTTTAATTATCACAAAAAATATTTTATTTCACTACGCCTGTTTTTTCTATTACTTGCAACGCTTGTACACCATCAATAGTTATTTTTTCTGCTTCCCTTAAAAGTTTTTCTCTTTTTCTTTTTAAACGCAACTGTTTGTGGTTTAGTGTGCGATATGTAAATTGCTCCAGACTTTATTATTGATAAACAAAGTACGAGTAGCATAAAATCTATATCATTACCAAAACAATTTCCTGTGAGACAAACTTTAAGCAAATAACTTTCTTAAACAAGAAAGAAACTTCAAAATAACTGTCAGCAACATAAGATACAAACAACATACAAGGCACACACACTTTCTCCTAAGTGATTCCTTGAACAAACACACATAAGTACATACGTTTTCCCTGCTTGCGTATGTATGTTAATGCATGGTAAAATATTTTATGAAATATAATGAATATTTTGGGTAAAAAAAATATATATACATATTAAAATGTAAAATCATACAAAAGATATACTTTCAGCACGTCTTCCACTATAAGACCAAGATGTCTTATCTTAATAAAATTCATATAAATTTCTTTACGCAAAACAACAAGGGTATGTGGCAATGATGAACAACAGCAAAAAATAGGCAATTTTCCAAAAAGCATAAAATGAAAAAAAAGTTATTCAGAAAAGGGAAATCAGGAGTTAAGAAATATAAAGAAAATTGTAGCAGTATGAAGTGGCAAAGTAAACAACTTTTAAAAGAATGTGTGATAGGATTTTGCTTTTAAATACATGTGTGTATGCGAATGTGTTTGTGTGTGTGTGTGTGTGTGCGTGAGCCATTTTCAATGTCAAATATGAATAATTTAGCGGAAGTTATTACTTGTAACAGTATGTATTTGTGTGGTTGGAGACAAATAGAAAATGCTTACGCATTCATAAATGTATGAAATAAATTTTTTTCTGTTTGGTTTTTTAAGATTAAACCCAGCAAGCATTTTCAATGAGAGCTTAGATATATGCTGCTTAAAGATATTGAATGAACTAAGGTTAATTTTAATCTAGATTTCTAGATATTTTTCGGCTAATATTCCAAAAATTTTATACGCAAAATTCTTGAAAAAGCTTGGATTATAAAGCGGCTTATGTGCAAAAAGAAATAATAATTTGAAATTTTTCAGTTTCAGCTAAATATTTATTTAAATAGTTTCCTGTAAATAAATTTAATTTTTCTTTCTATTTATACAACCAATTTGTGAAACATTTTCTTTATATCTTTACATCATCTCCCTTTAGCTCGATACAATTTTGAATATGGCTGCTTATGAATTTCGGTATCCTGTTTCTAATAACTCGCTTCTCTGTACAAACACTTTGATATTTTGGTCTCCCTTAAGGCTTTCGGACGGAAGCTTACTGCCAAGAGAAATAAAATAATCATGTTTAAAAAAGTATTTGCAAGGATAATTTTTATAATGTCTAATCTTTAATGGGTGCTCAATTAAATGACATAAAAGCAGGATAGAATGTGTTTCTAAACGAGCATGTATCTCGGGTATTAAAATTACCAATTAATATACAAACTTTAATTAAATTAAGTTATAGCATATTGCAGCAAATGTTAGGAATGAAAAAATGCATTAAACAAATATCTTAAGCACAATGGACTCAATTGTGCCACCGAGTAAATTCGTAATAGAACACTACAATTCTTAAGCGTATTTTATTATTGACCATTTTACTTAAGATGGTTGAAGAAGGCAAACAATAAGCCAAATATATTTTTTCGTAATCTAGGACTGCTGGGAGCATTTATTTAGGCCAGCCATAATTTTTTTTGTAGAAGTGCCATTATCTGCTCTTTAAGGTTTTAACAAAATTACTTGATGGATCTGATTGGCTAAAATTTCCAGTAGTTTGAAGCAGTGTAACACAAAAAAAAAAGAAAAGAAAAAGAGGGAACAAATATTTGTAGTAATAAAAATTTGGTAATATAAAAAAAATGGATAAACAGAAAATTAATAGTGGTATTTATAAATGTGTTTACCAAAGGTTAATCAGTTGTATACACAACAATCGTTTCTCAGATTCCGTTTCATTGTAAATTTAAGTTAAATAGCTGATGTTAATAAAAATCTCTACCCAAGTAGATAGACAAGGGTGCTGATGAAGTGCTTGGCTGCACAGAAAAATATCGATATTTCCCGCAGCTTAAAGACTAAGTTTAATTTTTCTTCTCGTCTTTAGAAACTCAAATTAATTACTAAAAATATTTCATTCAATAAGAATTGAAGTAACAGAACTTAAGCCTGATTAAAAAATATTTCTGATCAAAAATTTTTTGATTGTTTTTTTTTTTGGTTAACCATTTCGTTCCCGTTTATGGAACTCATCAGTGTACTTCAACCCAAAAGATTGTGAATGCAGTTAGTCTTTAGTTATTATTTTTCGAACTTAATTTGTTTCTATATTTATGATTTATTTGAACGGGCTAAAGTTCGTTTCGCTTTTTTAAGCCAAATTACATGTGATAATTATTAATGAACAAATAACATCAAAGTTAGGTGTAAACATTCTGACAACAACACATAGTTGAACGGAACAGCTAGCCGTTTTCGAAGGCCACTAAACCTTCATCATCAGCGTTCTTCTGTGTGTGTGGACCAACTGTGTGTGGTGTCAGTTGATGTACATTTCTGCCTTATATACGAAACTTTCTTGCAAATGGAATACGTGAATTGTTTTGATTCATCGTATTTCAATTTGGTGAAATCGTGTTTTGTAATGAAAGCCCAAATTTACCATCTCTAATTTACAAATTGAAATACGATGAATCAAAACAAATCACGTATTTCATTTAAAAATAAAAATATATATTTAGTTAATGAAAGAGCTGGTTAAAATTTTTTTTTGAGCCAGTTAAACTTTTGTTGCAAAATTTTATTTGATAAATTTTTTTAAATTGAAAGTGTTAACAGAAGAAAAAATTCGTTGTGTTTGAAATGTATTGCCCTATTGCAGATATAGCAGTAATTTTTTGTTGTAGTTTTTAATAAATATCTTTTTAAGTACCAAAAAAATATTTTATTTTTTTTACTTAATTACTGAATTTTTACTGAAATAGAACCTAACACACAATTCGGATAACCAAATACCAAAATTGGTAAAAAAAAATTAAAAAAATGGAAATAACAATAACGATATTCCTTACTGCATGCTTGTCATAATACCAAATGAAATTTAGTTCTATAAGTACTTTCGACTACAGTTGAAGTTCGAAAGTTTTTCATAATAAGATCCTTGTTACCAAAATTCGTAAAAACTTAAAAAAAAAGAAAAAAAAATTTTTATTGAAATAATGTGCTATATATTTGTCAAACCAATTACAATTATAAATGAAAAATAAGTTTAAAATAACAAAAATTAAAAATTTAAAAGCCCCAAACATGCGATATCTTCTAAGCGACTAGATCGATTTTCTTCAAACATACAGGGTGGCGCAAAAGTAATCATCCTATCAGAAAATGCTGTAAATTTTGCGATTGGTGCCTAATGTCAGTTCTGTTTTGACATTTGTGTAGTAAACACATGCAAAATACACGTTAATAAGCAATGTTACGCTACACTGCTCCAAAACGCGGAATATTGGTGACTAGTTATTTGACCAATAATCATTCGGTGCCAAAGTCACCGACCAGCAAGATCGCCTGATTTGACCGCTGCAGGCTTCTTTTTGTGGGGCTTTTTGAAGTCGCGGTTTTATGTCAACAAGCCTCAGACTCTTGCAGCTCTTAAAGACAATATCCGTCAAGAATGTGAGGAAGTTTTGGCCAAAGTGATGGAAAATGCCATAAAAAGGGTTTAAATGACAATCAATGTAGCTGCGGCCATTTATATATTTATATATTCTCATATTCTCGCCTTGATGTAAAAAAAAATTAAAAGACCAAATATAAATAATCCACAAGAAAAATCAAAGTTTTTCTTTTTTTTTAAATTACAGCCAAATAACATCGGAAGGTTATTTTTGCGCCACCCTGTAGCTAAGAACCCTCTCGATCAAGTCCGCTTTCAAACAGAAAAAACTAAATCAAAATCGATTCAGCCGTTTGGCCTGTACGTGGACCAGGACACACAAACAGGTACACAGATACACAGACACACAGACACACAGATACAAACTTATAACACCCCTTTTTTAATCAGGGGTTAAAAAACTGTCATAATTTTTTCTATTCATAACAAGGACGCAAGTGATTTTTAAAAAATTCTCGAAGAAGACTCTATGGTAGCATCAATCAATGGCAATCTTTTCCAGATGCTAAAGAATATTTGATTAACAAAATTCTTCGCTGGTTCTTGTATGTTTTGCACATGTGTGTTAACATGAATGTGCTTACATGCGAGTAAAATATTTATAAAATTATTTTGTAAAATTGCATATGGGTGAGTCACGTATAATTTGTAAATTATTTATGCCCATTTTTATCATTAAATTGTATCAAGATACATATTATATTATTACTTTACTTTCAAATTATTTTTAGGCTATTCTATTTCCATTGATTTTTTTTCTTTCTTCCACAAAATTTTTATGTAAATTTTTGATTGCATTCTTATTAAGAAAATTCCATATGAAAAAGAAAACTAGATGACAAAATCTCAAAGGATTTAATAAAGCAAAAAAAAAAAGAATACCTAAGAAAATTTTGGAAAAATTATAAAAAATATTTTGTTACTTTTCTTGGAGTCTTCTTCAAACGAATATTTCGCACATGTTGACAATTTTTCATAAGAAATTCGCTCATACGTTTCATTTTAAATGCTGCTTGTGCAGTTGTATTACAATATTTTCATTTTATTATCCTGGCACTTTATCATTTTGCGGTTGTGCAAAAAAAAAAAAAAAATTATGTATATGCATACGAGTTTAAGAACAACATGTGTGTGAATTTTTATTCATTCCACTTTATCCCCTTGAAAATAATCTTAATGCTGGAAAATTTTCGCGAAATTTGTGGTGACATTTTTACGGGATAATTCTTTTTGATATTAATCACCCAAAAATAAGAAATATACGAAAAATACAAGCAGAAGTTTATAGGAAAATTTGTGCTATTTTTTCTAGATTGCTTTTAAAAAAGTGTATTCGTGCGTATGATTTCACGTTTTTATCGCAAATTTTCTTAAGACAATTTTATATTTTTTAAATCGACATGATATTTCTTGAGCAATAAAAGTAAAATGCATTTGTGTTAAAGTTTATTGAAGAGCATGAGCTCACGGAAAAGCATTAGGCAAGATATAAAGAAAATTAAAATATATATTTCAAATATCCGCATAAGAGCTATTACTCGTATTATTTTAATATTCTTTTGGCGTATAATAAAATCTAAAGAGAAGTGTTAGTTTATAAACTGTAAGTGATAAAAGGTCTTACATTGAAAGTTTTCTTATGGAAATGAAAAGCTATTTTATCGAGGACAATTAAAAGATCCCGTTTTGTTTTCAATATAAATAAGCAGGCGAAAATTTTTGTTTGTCTTCTGTAAACTAGCTGTTAAATAAAACAAGGTGTGTGTGGGATATCACCGAAATGTTTAATTGAGTCGAAAGGTCTATCGATGACATAAGGTATGCAATACAACACAACAACAACAACAACAACAATGCGGCTTTGCTAGGTGGTGTTCATATAAAACGTCCACTTCACATCAGCTCCACGTGAAATGAACAGGCCTTCAAATCACTTGACCAGAATGTCCAATAGAGCATGAGTTGTATCTCACATCGTGCCTCTCTTTTGCAATCACAAAAATTAAAATATATGTGTAATTCCATTGTGACGGGTGTAATCGTGATACCCACATTTTTATTGCAATTCAAAAAATATAAAATTTATAATCGTAGAAACATTTAATAATATGTTGACAATAAAAGCACATAATTTCTGCTTAGAATGGCCATCTGCAGGCTGTGGCGGGTGTGATTTTAAAATCTCAGTAATTACTTTTAGTATACATTCTGTGAATCTGCCATAGAACTCGCAAACTAATTTTGGAGTAGTTAATTGTTGACAGTCTTTTTAAATGTATTAATTACTTACTATATACCAAAAATAGGTTTGTAAAAGCAAAATTTTTATCTGAAAAAAATGAGTGAGTTAGTTCTGCTTTTCTGTGTGGAAAAATATATTAAAAGACTTTTTCGAAAATGTGACCAGTTTAAAGTTTTTATGTGACGGGTGTGACCCAAAGTGAAAGGCTTAAAATTAGATAATAATTAAATTTTTAGTTAACTTTTTTCATAATATTATATGCTTTAAAAAGCTTACAATTGGATTTAAATAATTTTTATTTCCGAAAATTTTTTCTTTTTTTCAATTATTCTTTATCCATTATAACTTTCGTATAATATTATTTCTTCATTACCTGTCATTACTGTTCTCTGTTTTTACAGATAAATACAGTTCATATTTTTTTCCTTTAAGTTGCTTCCTCTGTTTCTGTTCTGTATTGTTATTTCCATTGAAAGAAAAGCACTCCAGCATTGGTGTGACGGATGTGATTAAATATTTCCTATAACTAATTGTTTGAATATTTAAGCGGAGACTCCCAAAATTTTATTAAATTAAGATTTGCGCTTATTTTGTTATTGTTGAAAAGTATAAAGTACTTATTATGTACATTAGAAATTTCATTAAATTTTTTAAGTTTTTATTCTGACGGGTGTGACCGATAATTTTTATATTGCAAGTATTCCAGAAAACTCTCATTGTATAATGGACGGGATTTCCTCGGATACAAGGTCTTAGTAAACATGAGAAAGTTTATAAAAGAAAACGTGAGAAATAGATGCAAAAAAATGCAAAACAAAATATTTAGATAAAATGTTCGCTGAGAACGTAGAGCAAAAATTTGCTGCTTCCCAGAAGCGTTTTTGTAAAAGAGACAATGTTACAGAATCAATTGCTGTTGCGCATGAATAATGCATTTTTTTTTGGCTGAGATGAACCAGATAGAAGTAATACGTATATGCTCCAATGGGAGTTAGAGGAATATACTCGAATATATAATTCCAAATTTTTTTTTACAGAAGTAAGGCCCCCTTCACATTAGGCAACTTTACTTGCGCAAGTCTTGTGTTGATGGGTATGAGAGGAAAGGTCGATTGAAGTGGAAAGAATTGCCGAGATTTGAGTACAGACTTGCTTGAACTTGGCAATTCTGTTTCAGCTGTCATTGTTGGCTTGGGATATTGATTTGTTTTTGACACTGTCTTTTATTTCTTCTTCGGTGTGTTGTCTAATTAATTAATTTTAATAATAATGAAACAAAACGTCAACAAATTAAGAAAACTCAAGCATAAGAAAATTAAACTTGCTCAACAAATGAACTGAATGTGAGCATAGAAGCAAGTTTAAAAGAAAATAAATAAAAATGAAAATTATAATTGCGCAAGTAAAGTTGCCTAATGTGAAAGGGGCCTTATACTCAGATGAAAATTTATTGGTTTACCAAATTTTCTGTGATAGTTTTTTACTTTGGTAGAGCACGAATTTTTTGAAGCTTTTTTTATCAATTAAGGAGAATTGTTTTGCTGTGCCCTTAATATTTATTTGGTTCAGATATTTAGTAGATAACATATGAAAAAATAAAAATATATTTTTATATTACGCAACATTTTAATTCGAGGTTGCAGTAGTCTCGATTAATATAAATTTATTTGCTATTTATTAAGATTTATTGAAGTTATTTTAACATTTATTTAATATTTCGAGGCGAAAATGCATAAGACTTACAGCACTTTTATAACTAATGGCACGTACATAATTATGTCTTTTTCAAATTAACAAAAAAAATTTTTGTATATGTTAAATTTGTTCATAATTATCATTCTCCTATGGAGATCTGTTTAATGATTTTTATTAAAAAGAAGAAAAATATTGTTTTTAGGTTAGGTCGTTTTGTGTGCGATTTCCGGTTACTAAAATTATCTTTATTGTTATAAAAAAATTAAAATGTATGTAATATTAGTGGAATGCAGGGTGTTTTAACTTCGCTACTAACCATTAACATCGCCAATTTATTATTATACCATGTTCATACTCGCGTGTTTTCCGCCTAATATATGTTTAAGAGCTTAAACACGACTAATTTTGAGATGTCTTACCATACATTGACTTGTTTTGTTAAACATCTCAAATGAAGTGTTTAAAATTTAAACACTTCCTTAAACACGCAAGTGGAGTATGTTCACTGTACTGTTTTTTGATAGCTCTGGCAACTTTTTGTTGTTATTAAATAAAGGCACGTTAAACGAGTAATTTGTTAAAAAATACTAAAATACTTACAAAAACATTTGTTGTTTGAAAATAATAAACCAATAAACGAGCATAGTTTTTCCTAATTTTTTATAAATACAATAATGTACTGACAAAGCGTCAAAATTAAACAACTCAGATGTAATGTGAACGGCTGTGTTTAGTTTTTTAAGACACTTAAATTAAAAACGCTTAAGACCATAAGTAAGAACATAGTATTAGCATCACTATTGTTTGTTGCTTTGTTGTTCGTTCGTGTTGTTCATTTATAGGCCTTCCTTTTTAAAAAAAATCTTTCTTTTATGGCAAACAATCATGGCGATCATGATTTCTTTTTGCTGGCTCACATATTAAGACTTGCAAGCAACCATTGCAACTTGCCATTGAATCAGACAGCAAGAATGTTAACAATAACAACAACAGAAACATATAATCATAATATAACAACAAAACTAATAATAATAATAATAACAAGTTGCATTGCAGGCCATAAGAAACGTGTACAAAATATAATCACACTAATAACTACAGTAGAATAAAGATGAAGTTAAAGTTGCAACAACACAGATACATTTAGTATGTAGCAGGTCAAGAAAAAAACGAGAAATAAAAATAATAATAAATAAATAAATAAATAAAACACCAATAGCAATTTTCAGTACAAAATTAAGTTAAACACTTTTTTTTTTATTTAACTTCTTTTCATTTGAGATCGTTTTCTTTAATCGTGAAATTGCCAATTTCATTTATGGTGTTTTGTGTAAGTAGAAATCACAGTTTATGCCAACACATCCATCCATCCATATGCAGCTCTGTGCAAATTGCATCTTTATATATATATATTTTTTATTGTTTCCTTTTTAAAGAAATTTTTTATTTGCGAACATTGTGTGTATGAATGTATTTTTGGTGTAGTTTTCTTAAGCTGTTGTTGTTGTTTATATTTATGCTATTCTTTTCTCCTTATGTTGATGTTGATGATGATTTCTGTGCCACGCCTCAAATGATTTCAAAATCATTTTTCATCTAAATTGCATTTTAAATTGAAAACATGTTTATAACGAAAAAAAAAAATATAAAATTTGTTTGCTTCGTTTTAAAATTCATTCATATCTGTCCGTTTCAATTTGATAATGTGCTGTAGGCTCATTGATGTTGTCATTAAAATTGAATGGGAAAAAAATATAAAGCAAAAATTATTGAGAAAATTTTCATTTGTTGGATAATTTAAAATTAAGCTGAAGAACATACATATTATATACAAATTTATTTGCAAGTTGAAAGTATTTAAGGATCACAACCAAAAAGCTCTTTTGTCTCATGATAATTTTTAATAGCAACACTGATAAAAGAAGTGTTATAAGGCTGATGTAATTTGACATCAATACAATTGAGAGTGTCTTTGGTTTTACTCCCTTGACTATTATTATCATAGTGATTAACTCTTACTTCATCAATAGCAATAATGACATCAGTGTTGTTCTATAAATGGCACATTTATATTGCAGACGAAGAGTTGTCAACATAATGATAACTGTGTGATAAAAATTTGATGACAGATTTTCGTCAATACTACAACCCATTGTCATTGACGTTATAAGAAAATCGATGAGAGTTATATAGAGTTTACATTATAAATTTTATTTTATGGATAAATGCGTTTTATAAATAAGGACTTTAATATATTTAAATTTAGAAAAATGTTAAAGAAAAATCTTGTCGTTTCTTTCTAAAAATAAGAGCAACATTTTTTCCGTCTCAAAGAAAGGAAATACATTTTTTATTTGTTATTAATTACAATAATATTAGGAGAGAGAATTAAAAAATATAGCCCTTAGCGAATTTTTAATCATATCAGCAAATATATATTTTTTCCAAAAGATAATATTATTAGAGTCTCGGAACAAATTATTTTCCATAAAAGTATTTTCTTTACCTAAAATTCCTTTAGCCAAGAAGAGATAACAGCTGTACAACTTTAATTCATTGAAAAAGCAATCATTATTGCTTTTCATACTGTAGATGATCTACTTCCTTTGAAGCTTATCAATTTCATACTAAAAAAAATTAACCCTTTTATATTAAGAAGAAAAGGAAAAAAAGAGGACACACGGCAACACTTTTCAACAATTGAATTGAAATGAACTGAAGTGTAGATATTAGGAAATTAGTACCACCTTGACGCATGACTGCCTTAAAATAATGAAAAGAAAGAATTACTCCATTTATTGCGTGTTTAGAATTTTGTGAAAAGAAAACAAACTTTTTGTGGAAAACTCCTGCAAACAATGCAATACTAATCACTCTACTCACATACATACATATATTCATATCGACCATACAAAAACAAAAGTCTTAAACAGCAGCAAGATTTAACTTATTTGGGGAAATAATTAAAGAACAATGAAAAAAAAGAGTGGAAAACTTTGTTTAAGAAAACTATACAATGAATTACTAGACAAAAGAAAATTTATACGATTGAGACAATTTTCCCTTAAGTACTTACATCCTGTTTAACCATTTCTCTACTAATGACTTTTAATTGACATCGGGGGGTTTTTTTTTTGAATAACATAGCATAGGAAATGTGATGAAAACATTTTATTTCGAAAACAAATTAAATATGTATGAGTTCGTACTTGTATCTGATATCTTATTTATGAGTTTTAATTTGTTTGAGCAAAAATAATGAAATTTGAATTGGCATTGTGTTCAAAATTAATGTAGAATTTTAATTTTAATATGGGATATACTATGTTTACTAAAAAGGGACAATTTGTTTGGGATGAAAAAAAAAGAAATGAAAAAATAAAAATAGAAAATAAAGAAATTTTATAATTCAATAAAAATTATATGTTATCGATTTTTTTGGGTTCCGTGCACCAAAGGTGTGTACGCTACTCTGTCCGTGTGTCTGTCAGTCTTTGGTTTCTTGCTTTATGCAGCAAGAAACATATTTAAATGCATGACATTCCCATCCAGGCATGAGTAGACTGGAAAAGTGATCCAGAAGCAGCACAAAACAACTACTCATGTAAATAGAGAAATTCACATCACTACACATGTGTTGTCTCTGGAAATGTGTCCGACTCGGCTAAATTTGTCATATTTTGATTTTGGAACAAAAATGCTATCAATATTTTACGACAGGTAGAACTACAACTAATATAAAAAAATGCCACCAACATGCTGAAAACTCTTATGACGTGATATCCACATGCGCATGTGGATTTTAACATGCGATGTACTTTAGGCTTGAGACTTTCATGAGAACACAATCTCGGCGAAGCTTCACCTGTTAAAATTTAATATTTGATTTCGCGCGCTTCACCTTGTGAGCTCTTAAAGCGATACGATCTTGCTTTTCAAAAAGTAGGCGGGGTCACGCCTATGATATTTTGGCTTAAATTCACATGAAGTTTTACTTATCCGATTCCCGATCCAAAAATTGACACACAATTTGGGCTCCTTTATTGGTATAGTTTTGTGCTTAAAAAAGTGGGCGGTGCTATGCCCAGTGTAAGTTAATATTGGCTTACACGTGATTCTATTTGTGCAATTTGGATTATACTTAGCGCACACCTTTAGCTTTAAAAGTTAAAAGGGTCTGTAATTTATGCAAAATCGTGCCTTTAAAAATTTAACACTGACAGTAAAGAGTTAAAAATAAAACTTTTAAACATATTTCAAAAATCTAGATTTCCCATACAAAACAAAATCTACTTCTTCACTAGGTTTTGTGAAAATCTAGTAAAAAAAATCTAGTAGTATTAAGTGTTACTAATGTTTTTTTCAAACTTATACTAAAAATTCAGCCTGTGTACTTAAAAAGGTGTTTGAATTGGATAAAGTGTAATTGTATGGTTGTAGTTTTGGAAAATTTTCAGGTAATGGGTTTTGTTTTAAATGAAAACATGTTGATAAATGTAAAAAAAGCTTGTTGTGAACAGTACAGATTCTCATAAAGCTTTTAATTGAAATCTGCTAGATTTTTGGCAAGTGAAAATGTCTTATAATAAATAAAAATATTTTCACTTGTAGTAAAAAAATAGTATCTCTGATACTTAACTGAACAAGAAAAAGTAATTACTTTAATGAAAAAATAATTGTTGCGCCATAAGAATAATAATAATAATAAAATATTATGATCCACCCTTATATTAAATTATCATAGCCATGTACTAATACTGTTAAGATATTGGAAATTTGTAAATAGGCACATAAGAAAATAACTGAAATTAAATATTATATCACTTGCAAAGTATATCTAAAAGTGTTCGCATGTTCTTTTTATTTCGCGATCAAAAGTTGTATTTTTTCACCGTGCCCGAAAATCAATTTGAATTATAATTTATTTAATTTAAAATCGAGTTCCTAAAAACTATTAGGAAAAAACAATAATATTCTTTTAAATTTATTGCACCTCTGATAATTATTATTATTATTTTGGCTGCACTATTTTTAAAAAGCTCGTTTCATTTAAGCAATTTGTTGTTTCAAATTATTTTGAAATTTTTTTTTGTACAATAAATTCTAAGCAGCTTTTTTCCTCAAAAGTAACAGACTTAAAGTAGATCTTTGGCTTGTGGATATCCTAAAATATATTTTGCACAGTGTGTGATATGCTCAGAGTACAATATACTAACACACAAAAAAGTAATATGAATGATTTTGTAATATTAATAAAAATATTTGTAGTATCAATTAAAAAATTAATTAAATTTTCAGCTATAACCAATTTGATAATATCCATTAAGATTTTGCACTCAAATTAATTAATACAATTAAAAACTTAATTAATACAATTAAATTCTTAATTGAAAATATTAATTGGTGAACGTTTTTTCTTTTTTCTGTGAAGTATTTTTTGTATTTACGAAAAACTCGAAATCCTTTTTAGATTTTAGCTTATTATTAACTCTGTTTGAGCATTATTAAGATGCATCTAGCCAGATTGAGCTAAAAACTAATTTAAGTTCTTGATAATTATTTATACTCTCTTAACAAGAAAACTTTAATAAAAGTATTTGAATTTTTTATACTTTGTATTTGCAATAAAGAGTAAAAGTGTTAAGCCATGCAAATATATTTAAATTTAAAGCCATTAACTCTTTGCCACAACGATCGGCCAACTCATCCACCATCAAAGCTTTTGCCATTTTTTTAATAAACATTTATTATCCATTTAAAATGCGACAAATATTAACCAAACCCCAATAAAATTTGAAAAATAACCAAATAAACGCAGCAATAATAATAACAACAACAAAAATAACAACTAACATTTGCATTAAAAGCCACAAAAAATTAACGATGGTGGTCAATAACAGCATGAACGCATGCAAGGCAACAGCAACAACAGCATCATCAACACACAGTGGCCGAGCGTAATGCATAAATTTTCTTCTTACTTCTCACACTCCCTGCTCCAACATAACAGCGAACTAAAGTGACAAGTGAAATGTCCGATTATTTGCAATAATTCACAATTTATATATAATATACATAAATACATAGTATATGTATGTATGTATGTATATATAGAGACAGTGTCCAACTCATATTTTGTGTGTGCTTGTGTGCATCAAAGCCAACAACAACAACAGCAACAAAGTATTTTTTATTAAATTTGTTTAATTCCTTTTTGGTTTCGTTGCATTTTTAACATTGCAACTGTCAATGCTTGTGGCTACGATATATGATATTTTTTTTTATTTTTCGACTTTAGTTTTATGTTTGTAGTTATTTGTTATATCCTTTTTGCTTGTTGCAACAAAATGATTGTCGGTGGCGGATATGAAATTTTACATAAATGGCTGCGTTTCCGTTTGTCATTGATATTATAGATACGTATGATTATTATTATTATTATTATTGTTATTTTAAATATTTTATTAAATTTATTTATACATATTCACATCATCATTTTATCTGTGAACTATTGTTTTTTATATTTGCTTATGTTTTTATGGCGTTTTTATTTTAATGCTTTTAATATTTGAATTTGATATTTTTATATTTTTACACTGAGGATTATGTGAATAAGGCAAGTGTAAGGTGAAATTGAATATTTGTTGAAAGTGAAAGCTATGGATTGTTGTTGTTATTATTTTTTACCCGACAACGCGACAAAAAGAAGGGTATTGTATTTATCATCCTGTGTGTGTATCGATTTTGATGATTTTTTTTATTAATCGATTCGTCTTAGCTCTGGGATTCAATATGGCGGCCAACAGACGCCATTTTATATCACAATGGGCATCATTCGACAGGTAATTTAAAATCGTCTTTAGATTTCTCTTCACGTTTTTCACTTCAAATCACCATTTAGTATATTTAGGGATAAAACGATATGAGTAAATACAAGTAAATACTGGATACTTTTTCTTAGAAACCAAGTACGTTTGGTATCGATACTCTACTACCGAGTAGCAAGTAGGTATAGGCAAAAAGTACTCGTATCGGTCAAATATACTCATTTGTTATTGGATACAAAAAAGTTGACCATGACGCCAGATTAAAACAATTTTATTTCTTCGTGATAAATGTAAATTTATATATTAGAGTAAGTTCGTGAAAATGAGACCACCCAAATCAAATATTTTATAAAAAAAGACGATAAAATTGGGAGATGCAAGGATTGTCTTAAAAGCGTGCGTTAGTGCGGGAACAAAACGAATTTGCTTAAACATTTAGAATGCCATCTCGACTATATCTTCTGCTCCAGTCCATCCCGAACGTTGCGATTTTGCTGGCTATAAATAAATTTATGGTTTTTAGCAAAATTTAACTTCAAAACTCTTCTAATTCAGGAAAATTAGTTTGTTGAAGGAGTATTTTCATAAATAAATTCTATCAAAATTATTATATTTAAAAACTGACTAAATTGCTATTAATATTAAAGAAATAATTCATAAGCTTAATAAAATTAAACCATAAGAAATTATATCACACCCAAATAAATAAGAAATTGATATAAAATAATTTCTATACATATTTATTAAAATAAAAACAAAACTTAATAGAAATAATATTATTTGAACCGTTCAATATATATTATACATTAAACATAATGGACATATAAATATAATTCTAATAAAAATTCGTCTGCAAGAAATTTAAACAATTAGTTTTTTCTTACATTAATCGCTTTCGAAATCGGAAAATTTTGTCGACTAGTGGTTAAGAATTGTTTACGAATTAGGAGCATTTGGTTTGGTGGGTATTTAATTTTGTTTTCACTACAAAAATCATGTGAAAAGCTTTACCGATACAAATAAGTATCGATGCTTTTTATTCGATACTGAGTATGTATCGATACTTCTGAACCGATGCCGTATCAAGTTAAAGTATCGATACCTTATTGGTATCGTTTCATCCCTAAGTATATTTAAAGGTTCAAAGTTGGTCGAAGTCGGGGTTTTTTATGTTTTTAATTACTTCTTGTTGCATTTATTTTTATCTACATGTTTGGTTGGTCTTATAACTTCAATTCGAGCTGAAATAAAGTCAGCCAATATAACAATGATAGAAGGTAAGAAAATCATATATGCAGAAAAGTTCGACTTTGACTTGCACTGTCCATGCGGATAGTACATATCGATGCCAAAATTTTTTTTAAATCGAGTTTTTTGTATATTTCGATAGAAGAACATCTAGTGTATCGAATAATACAAAAATCTCAATTTGGAATAATTAATGACGTGGGTCTTTTCTATATTAAGGTCACGTTTTGTAATACTATAGGTACTTTAGCCTATATAATAGAATATCTCACCTGCTGCAGTGCCCGGTAAACTGTTTTTCAGATTTTTGGCGATTTTTTTAGTTTTGTCGTTTTTTTTTTGTTTTTGGTTTTTGACGTTAATTAGTTTTGGCTTTTTTTGTTGTTTTGGGTGATTTTTTTATTTCTTACAATTTACTTTATTTATAGAGATTTTTTTAGCTATGGCGTTTTTTCGTTTTAGCGATTTTTTTGGTTTTTTGCGATTTTTTTAGTTGTGGTGATTTTTGGCGCATTTTTTATTTTTGACGTTTTTTATGTTTTTATTTTTTTGGGGTTTTGAAATTTTTTCATTTTATGGCGTTTTTCGTTTGGTTCTGGAGTTTTTTCGGTTTTTGACGTTAACTAGTTTTGGCGTTTTTTTCGTTTGGGTGATTTTTTTCTTTTTTGCGATTTACTTTATTTATAGAGATTTTTAGTTTTGGCGTTTTTTTCCTGTTTTTTTTGGATTTTTGAAGTTTTTTAGTTCTGGCGTTGTTTTGTTTGGGTGATTGTTTTCTTTTTTTTTGACAATTTATTTAATTTATAAGATTGTTTTGCGTTTTTTTTTCGTTTCAGTGATTTTTTGGTTTCTGGTGACTTTTTTTAAGTTATTGGCGATTTATTTTATTTTTGGAGCCTTTTTCGATTTTTGACGAATTTTTTCGTTTTGGCGATTTTTTCGTTTTTAGTGATTTTTTTAGTTGATGAGTTTACCTCTTACGGTTCCTTAGAACGCCCTTTAATTTTTCACGGTCTTATATTTGCTCTTGTTGTTGTGCGTAGTTCTTCCGGTTCCTAAGAAAATAGCCTGTGCCGGACAGACAGACAGACGGCGTAGCGAAAACAATAGGGTTCCTTTTCACCTTAGGTGTACGGTACTCTAAAAGAAATGTTGATTATTGAGTTCTTGCTTATATCATAGATATAACTTTAACTTCTCATTTATTAAAATGGAAATTTAACTTAATATGTCTAGCTTTTCTTTGGACCTTTTTGGTTAAAAGTTCCCTGATGATATGCATTAGCAACATTGAAATGCGCAGATAATCCAGCTTATACCTAAATAACCAATTTCAATTTATTTTTAAGCAACAGTTAATATTTAACTGAACAAGTTAAATATTAATATTCTAGAAAACTGCGATAAAAATATTCAAATTTAATGAACGAAAATGTTATTTCTCGAAACTGATCCCATGTAGTTTAATGTCTTTTCATTGTTTTTTATTAAAAAAAAATCGTTGTCATTGCGAATAAAGTGCAAGGTAACTATCATTTCTGAAACGTTCCAACATTTTATTAAAAAGTTGAAAAGTTGAGTTCCAGCATGCGCTTCTTCCTAAGCAACCGAGAAGCTCAAGTGCTTGGTTTATATGAACTGTTCTTTTAAAACTGTCTAAAAAATAGCTAAATAATATGAAGGAAGCAAATATTTAGCTGAAATAAACAATTTAAATAGCTTACACATAAGTACATATTCAATTTCTTAGATATACATTATGTATTTACTGGATATATTAACTGCTTAAATACTACCAAGCAGTCATAGAAAGTATATAAAATTTCTGCTAAGTAAACAGCTAACCCCTTCTTAGCTTGGGGAATCATTCTCGCCAGCATCTGTTTAAATTCCCATTTAACAATACAACTTTCAAGATATAGTTCGAATGTGTTTGTGTGTTTGCGCCAAAGAAAAGTAAACGTTACAATTTCCACAATATCTTTTTTTTCATTAATTTTATGAACATAGAAAAGTAATATTATTGACTTTGTGACCAAAGTGATTTATGTCCCCGGAGAGACATTTAATTGCTCCCCAAATACAGTAAAAAGGATTAGATGCATATGCAATAAAACCAAACAAACACATTCTCAAAACTTGAAATGTATGTTTATATTTATTTCTATAAAACACAGACTTGAACACACCTACAGAAATACACAGACACATTGACGCAAAATTGCAATTAAAATGCATTCGTAAGCAATAATTCAAGAGCAGAATAGCAACAACTTATTAGAATGAAGGGATATACAGAGAAAGAGAAAAGACAGTAGTGAAAATAAAAAATATAAATAAAACGCAAAAACAACACGAATTGCTCATAATTAGAAATGCAGTTAAAATGAAGTAAATTAATGCATTAGTCCAGCGCTACTCGTTCATATATGAATTTTCTCTACCAGTGACCCCTTCACTAGCCAGAGTTGAAAAACTATGCAGTCGTATAATTTTCACCAATATCTGAAAAGATTAAATAATTTATATAGCCTACAGCTTTATACACAGAAAAAATTATTGTTGAATTTTTTTTAATTAAGTGATTGCTTAGAAAAAATAATAATTTTGATTAAAATTTTAATTGAATATATGTTTATTTTAATTGACTTTGGTGCTCTAACAAAAAAGTGCTATCAACAGAGCTTAACTCAGAATACTCTGAAATGGGTAAGAATTTTTACATGTTAATTGTATGTAAATAATGTAACTTTTGTTTTTATGTATGAAAATCGAGCTGTTCTTTTGTAGTATGCCACATTGTTTTGAAAAAATATTTTCAATTAAAATACTCAATTAATCTTTTAATTGGTTTTGATATTTTATATGGGAGAAAAAACTACTCTGCTTAATATTTTTTTTTGATTCTTAGTAATTTTGACATAAGTTGAATGAAAAATTAAATAGGAAAATAAAAAAAAACAGAAATTCATTTTGTTCCCTTATGTTGAGAAATAACAAAATAATAGTGATAAAAAATGCAAGCTTATAGACCAAATGTGGATGGTAAAGTTAGTACATTGGCGGTATTAGGGGTTCGATGCAAAACATCTTGCGTAAGTGCATATGGAAAACATCGAAGCCTTTCTTTAAAATCCAATCATAAAATATTCTGCATTTACACTTACGCAAGACCGGATACGGCCATTGTACTTTTTTCCTCCGTTCAAACTTCAAAAGCCATGCGTTGCATCAGTTAGGTTTTTGGTGCAATACACAAATGTTTCCATTTATGTAAATTTTTTATATGTAGATATATACATACATACATACATACATATGTACATAACAATTTTTATATTTTTAAAATTTTTTATATTTTTATACTCTTAGATTTTTTATATTTCAATTAATATTTTAACTGAATCTTTAAAAAATGTTAATAAGTTATTTAATTAAATCCTAAAAAGTATTTCAATTAATTTTTTAATTGAATCTTCAAAAATATTTCAATTAAATTTTAATTGAATCTTTAGAAAACCATCAATTAAATTTTTAGTGAATGTAATATTTTTTTTAATTCAAAAAACCAAAAACATTTTCAATTAAAATGGATGAGTTAATACTACAATTTCCGTGATTGGTTGAAAACTAATTAATTTTTTTACTGAATTTTTGTTTTTTTAATTGAATCTTGTTTTTACTTTTTTCTGTGTAAGAGCAGTGTATCCCTTTTATTAAATGTAAATGTTTAAATGATTCGTTAACGTGGCTGCCTTTTTCACGCAGTCATTCAAGTAGAATCAAGATAATGCCTTTTTGAAGAGACTACTCCACTCATCCGTGTCAACCTATGTAGAACCGTATCTACTAAGTATTCGGATAAGGACGTCGCGTTGGTATATCTGATAAGACCACTCAACCCAGTCTCAGATAAATCTGAAAGGTCATTCGCAAATAAAGTGCGACTCTTATTTGTATTAAATTGAGTGACTATCATTGTAGCAAGGTCACATTTTCTTCGCAACCTTGTACGTGACTATATTGCGCTAACTGCATTCAGCCTTATAGAGATCGTGATTGAGTGTATCATTTCTCATAATAACAAACGCCATGACTACCGATTCGGCGTTGGAGGCATTCATGGCAGAGCCAGCTCGTCCGCCCGTTCGTTATCTGGAAAATTCACTATACATAATACAATACATCCGTAATTATCCATTTTTAAATTTTAAAAGTAAAGCTAAATAAAACACACATAAAACTATAATTTCGATTAAAATTTAATTTTATTATAATGCTTGCACTTTGCCATTACGTAGAACTTACATTCCTCCTTATTGTCTTTGGCATAGTTCGACTACAACTATGTAGTTATTTTTAAATAGATTATGGAACACCGAAACATTTTCTCTTTAATCTATAATAAAAATGTCTTAGTTGAAGTTTAAAATGCGCCAATCACGATAAGGCCCATTTTTATTCAAAAATCAGCCTCTAAATAAGTTGCAGCAGTCAATCCCTTTGAGATAGTTTTCGACCACTTTTTCTCACACTTCTGGCGGTATATCGGCGAGAACTTGGCACAGGTTGGTTTTCAAATGATTAAACTTTAGGGTATTAAGCGCTTACACATGGTCTTTGGTGTAGTTCCACATTATTTTGGTGACCACTTGACGTCGCCCAAACGTAAAACTAAGCGTTCTGGAAACTTCCCTTGCAATACAAGCAGAATCAGTCATGTTGTGTATCTTGTGGTACAATATTATTTAAACCACTTTATAATTTTTTATTGTAGACGCAAAGAGTCAGTTATCGTACGACTATAGCGTTCTGGCCTGATGGTAACGGTTATTCCACACTTTCAATAACCGAAGCTATACTTTCGGCATTAGTAATATCATAATTGTAGCGCAAACAATTCGTACGCTAATATATCGCTCATTTACTCAAAGAACGTTATAACTCAAAAAATTTAATTTTTGAATTACGCTACAACTAGAAATAAAAAGTCAAATGCGTATAAAGCACATTGACTCTCTGCTATACTTATACTTGGAGTAAGCTTATAATCAGAAGATGGATATTTATTTGGACAAAAAAAATAAATAATAAATAATACTCGGGATATTTATTCATCATTCGTCACTGTATGTAGACTTTTGTGAATATAAAATGTAATGGAAAATATATTTTGGGTATTCGAAAATATGCTGTGTGTGAGTGTTAGTAAAATAGTCCTGTATATACGCATGTGTAGCCGATTAATAGTCAAAGTACTTTTGTAGTCATACATGTAATTGAAGCTCATACAGTCTACAAATTTAAATTATAGTTACTTGTAATTAAATAATAAGAATAATTAAAAAAAGTGTATAAACATAGTGGATTGTTGTTAATGTTTATTCGTATTCGTAGTTGTATAAAGGCCAATACTCAAATTGTACTTAAAATATTATTAAAATATTTTCTGATGCACATGTCTGAAAGTGTTCTCTGACGCTTTAATTCTCTTAAATTTTTTTAACTTTGCTAATTTCTTACACAACATATTGATTATGATGACAATATATTGATTATGATGAGATTTATTATGATGAGCACTCCGTAATGCTCGAAAACCTATCTTTTGTGGTTCTTCGGTTGTTAAACGATGCATATTAGTTAAAGGCAAAAGTTTTACTAATTAAATCATACCTTACATAACAGCTGACAGCCTTGAAAGACCCGCGGTTTTGAACCAACTGGATAACCCTTTATCAAATCCTACAGTATTGACTTTCATGAAACCTCTTCACATTCGACGTTTTCTTTTTATGCACTACTTCCAGGTCCAGTTGTAAATGACTTGGTCGACTCTATTTTATTTCGGCTACCCTGGGGATTAAAAATTTACAAAATGATGTAAAATTTTGTTAATTATCAAGCTGCATAATTAGTTCTTTATTAAATTAATGTTTGCCTTCTTGTCCAGCTTTTTGGATCAAATACTCAAATACCCAGCAAAAATTACTGCTTACCAGAAGCATTTTTGTAAGGGAGACAATCTTACAAAATCACTTGCTGTTGCGCATGAATAAGGAATTTTTTTTCGAGATGAGCCAGCTAGAAGCCATACATTTAGCTTCCAAAAAGCCATAAAATTTGTTCGCCTTACTAAAGTGCTTCACAGAAGTAATAATATAATAAATATATTTTTGTTACGTTAGTGCTTTTCAAAAGCATTTTTCGAAGCTTTTGTTATCAAATAAGCAATACATTGCTCTCCTCAGTTGTTAGTGCTTCCAAATCAGAATTTTTATTGCTGGGTACGTATTTGATGGAGGCGTCGATTTATAAATATCTATAGTTTGTTGTGCATCACCATGAGCTGTTGTGCATCTTTGATTCGCAGCGATACAGAGCAATTTTTAACTACCCAGCTAAAAAAATTATATATGATCCATATATTTTTAATATATGAATGTATATAACTATATATGAATATGTATGAATTCATGTATGGAAATATATGGAATTATACATGGCAAAACTTATATATATGAACTAATATATGGACTAATATATGAAATGTATTTTAACATATGAGCTCATATATGAAAATTTAATTATGAAGCTCTTCATATGTGGATCCATATATAAATATAAGTTTTTATATATGGAGCCATATAAGAATGTATACATACATGATATCTCCTATGAGATCGTTTTTGCAATCAAAAAAGCTTGGAATTTTATCACTGCTGAATTGGAAATCCATTAGAAAATACATACGGTATGCAAAGTTTATATGCGTACCCTCAACGTTTAAGAAAGAAAAACTTTTTCTTAAAAGAAATCCATTGTTGTATGATTTTATACATAGCGACCCAATTTAATATATCAAATAATCAAAAGGATAATCCAGTCATTAATTTTATAGAAAACAACAAAATTCTCTAGATAATAAACAAAGTTCATATTACTGTATTGAAAACTATTGTTAGACGGATTATTTTATCTTTTATAATTAATTGCATTAGTTTTTAAACTGATTTTTTAAGCTAAATGTTATGTACGAATATGATTTATGTGTTTTTAAAATAATTGATTCACCTTTTGATGAATGAAATGACTTTTATTCATTTTGAATTATTTGTCCAAACAATTGTTTCATTAAATACAACCTCTCTCTCAAGTCTAAAAAAATTTAATTTTAATAATTTAATTTATTGCACAGCATACACTTTTGTGAATCAAGAGTGTATGAATATGAATTTTGCACATACATGTATGAAAATGTATGAATATATATAATCATATATGCCCATATACCCTCATTTTTCGGATCCGAACCATATATGGGATATCATATATGCTCCATACATATTTTTTTAGCTGGGTAAGTAAAATACTTTGGTATTTTTGTGTTAATAACATGCAAATTCGTTTTTATTTAGTTTCGAATTACAGAGTAGATCTAATTGCCTTGTTTGTCTTTTTTAAAATCTCCAATTGTTGTTATGGTAGAAGAAAGATTGAACGTTTACTATCTACTAATGCTGCAATATCATCAAGTTGACATGGAGGCAAACTTTGGGGAAAATAGTTAAACACGCGTCTATAAACATATCTAATGAAGAAAGCAGATGGACTGAATTCAAAAAAGTGAATTGCTTTGTCGTTGAACAAAGTGTAGTATTTCACAATGCCGAGTTATAAAACATTAACAATGTATATCCTTTCAAAACGGTATTAAGAACACCGCAAAAAAAACAGTCTGGGCCTCTGCTTCAAAGTTGATGCTCAAGGTTGCAATGTTTCGCAAACTTTGTATCTATACACGAAATAAATATTGCATTTTAAATTTATACAAAGTCTATATTGAAACGTCAGCCATAGCTTTCAATTGAAAAAAAAATGTAATTAATTATTCAGGAACTATTTTTCGTTACTTCCAAAATATTAATAAGTGTGTATTTTTTACTTTTCTGGAGTCGATTATTAACAACATCCAGATAATTAATTAATAAGCTGATTCTATTAAGCAAAACAAGAAATAATTTGAAGTTTTTGCAAATACTTACGATATGTCTTCATTTTTTTAGAAAAATTAAATCCATGTCATGAAGTATTATATTGTTATTTATAAACAATAAATTAATAAAAAAAATTAATTTAAGAAAAGAAAAAAAGAATATACGAAAAATCAGATCAGAGCATTTTTTATATATATGTTTCTTATTATTTCTTTTTTACAATCCGCGAAGCGATAAGCTTGTCTGCAGATAACACCCAGAGTCTAAGGCAGGAATCGAACACACGACCTCTGGACTGAGAGGCTAGCATCGCTATCACTCAGCCACAGGGGCATCACGGAATTTTTATCCGGAAAGAGAACTTATTGTAATGACAACGCTATGTTAAAATCTTTCTATTGATTATCAAAATTCGCCCTACTTCTAGATCACAAGTTCAGGACCTTATTGACTTCTTTGGAAGTTATTTTTTTAGTGGATTGTAATCCAACAAATCACACATTTAATTAACTGTTTGTTGTTTATGGCAACAGTATCTTAATATTTCAAAACTTGCCAGGGCAAAAAATTCATTTGTTTTTGAAAGGGTGAGGACATGATAAAAGGATTTGCCAATAATTATTAGCAAAAGTCAAAAGGATATCAGCATTAAAACATTAGCAAACACCAAAACAACACTGCAGCCAGTCAGTCATTCATTTGGTCGCACTGTTACGAGTACAATTGCAAGTGCTACAATTGCAAAAGGGTTGGTTGGTAGAAGAAAGAAAGCCTTCCGGAAGGGGTGCGTGTGTGTGTGTGTGTGTGGTGTGTGGATTTGTGTTTTCTTTCATAAGCACAGGGGTATGTTTGCATGTTTGCAATAAGAAGTATCATGTTGAACAACAAGAAAGGGGTTTTGTTAGTGAGTAGTATTTCAAATTCCTACTTAAATGTTGTTTAACACCCTGCTGTTACGCTGTTTGTCTATTGGAATTATTAACAACGCATTTCTTTAATATTATGCACAATAGTAAAACAATAACAAAATGTTTTCGGCAATGTTGTTTGGTGGCTTAATGAAAAACAGATGCCTTACATTTTCTTCTATTAAATATTTTATTTTAACGTTTATTTTCAATTTATTTTCGATGCCATCGAAGGGGGGAAGCAAGGAAGTTCTATGCTGTGAAGGGGTGAAATGTTACAAAATTTAAATTTGTTTAATTGTGTTTTACTGCTGCCAAATAACACCTATTGCGTAGTTGGTCTTTTATTTTCGTATTTTTTTTTATTTGTTGTTAAAGAACTAAAGCGTTAAGAAGGAATTAAAATTATGTCATGTTACGCTTGTTTTCCTTTTGTTGGCAATAAGATAAAGACAGAGGGCAGAACGAGCGAGCGAAAGGATTGAGTTTTTCTTCTTATTTTTTTGTTTAATTTAATGTAATAATAAAAATTCATACTGCCAGTACGCATAAGATTATTTGACAATAGACGGTATGGCAGGGAAGTTTTGTAAGTAGTAAAATAGTGGAATGAAAACAGGTTGTTTATGAAAGAATTTAATGTTGTCAGATTGTACTAGCAGGAAAATGACAGTGGGCTGATTCAATTAATTTTTAAGAAATATGTAAATAAAAGAAGAGTTTCTTAAGAAAAAGACCTTACAAAATACTTCATAACATTTGATTCGGACAAATTTTGCATGAATACACATGAGTCAGAGTGTAGTAGCTTGAGTACAAAACAAATTAAGTATACTTTATTTGAAATTTACTTCAAAACAGAAATTAGCTTTACGCCATTTCAAGCATTTCGAAATGGGTAACTTTAAAAAAAAGTCCTTAAATTTGAACATTTTCAAAATATTTCACAACTATTTAGTCACATTAAGAAAAAGCGATGTTAGTCCGATCACAGGGGAGATGTGTAAACATCCCAGTAAAAAAAGAGACTCCAAAAAAGTCATGAAAATTTAGAGTTTACGATGCGGCAGAAGTTCAAATTTCGATCCGATCTAGTGACTTTTACATAGGGTTGTCATTGCAAGAAGTTCTCTTTTTCGATGCCTGGTCACTGAATTGGAAGCGATATTAAGAAAAATTCCCTTTTTTGTGTTCTATGATAATATTTTCATCTATTAAAAATGGTGAATAGTTGCCTTTTTTAACAGTTCGTTTCTTTTTATACGAATTTAAGCCCGAAACAGTGTTTTCATGTAAATTTAAGCAAATAACTTTTAAATTTTAGACTAAAAATAGTTCATAAATTTCTTTAAAAAAATAAATTTTTTTTTAATTCTGGTGAGTATTTTCTAACACTATGGTGAAGTTACAAGGTTTTGTGTGACTTAAATAAGCTCCTACATGGTTTTTTGCTCACTCTCGGCAAATTAAAAATATCGATTTTTTGGAAGCAATGAAAATGTACTTCCCTAGAATGACTTCCATTTTTTTTCACTGGGATCTAGTTATAAAAATATTTTTTTAATATTGTCTTATGGTAACTAAAATAATTTATATAAACTTTAGACTCTACTGTGCTTAAAAATGTATGGAAAACTGTATCTATAGTAGTGGAATTATTAAATGTGGGGGTTTGTGGAGAATTGCTAATATACAAAAGGAAAACGTCAAATAAAAATTTTTATAAAGCTTACGACTTTGGCTTTGCAAAATTTGTATTAAAATCTCCACCCATAATAATTGGCATAAGATGGAGATTGTTACCCAACTGTCGCGCACCAGCTTCAGTGTAAGGTAACAGTACGTAATAAAGATATGTTGTAAAATAATATTAGAAATTGTTTACAAAGACTGCTATATATCTTTTAAACAAATATTTGACATTTAAAACGCTCTTTTATTTAAAACTTTATATTTATTTTATATATTTTTATATTTTTCAACTTTTTAACAAAATTATCCCCACTGGCAACACTATTACACTTCACAAGCCAATTCTATTAAAATTAACATCGCCCCTTAAGGTATGCTTTAAAATTCGGTTGAGTGTATTTCTATTCAGCTTTTAAGTTTCTCTGTATGATTACACTAATACACTCATACATAGCTCACACCAACAAAAAAAATTTCTGCCTACAAGTTTCCCTCTGCTTAACCACTGTTCATGTTATGCTAAAGCTTTATCCTACACTTAGTTCCATTCTCTTAATAGTCCTGCATTTAATAATTTTCCAAAGTGAAAAGCAAAATAATTACGGTTTTTTTAACATTAATTAATTAAAATAGCGATTTTAATTTTAAAATAACAGATATTTTATTCCCATCTTATTTCCCATTGGCTTTCAAACAGGCCCAAAATGAAAATAATCACGGGAAAATTATAGTAAATTTCAATTACATTATTAAAATAGAATATAAAATTTTTTCTTCTTCACTTAACGACATACAAAATGCCTGCATTAAGAAAATTCATAATTTGCTTATAAAATTATAGCCAAAATTAGAAAATATGGTGTCGTATATATTTTAAGCCAACCCTTTCGTTGCTTTAGCTTAAAAGCCAAAAAAAACTTTTTAAGTAATTTGGAAATGAGAGCAGACATTAAATAGAAAATATTAATTGACATTTAGAATGATAACAATTTAGTGGGAATATTTTAATATTATTATTAGCTGTTGCCGCAAGACTATGAATTTTATTATAATATAGCTTATAGTAGATTTTACATTCCCCTAGAGAGTAAAGTGCATATTTGCATTTTTGTTTTTTTTCTCGAGGCAGGCATATCAAATAAAATATTTAAAATTTTGCTGTGTAATTAGTTGGAAAATGTATATAACTCTTATTTGCTATTTTATAATTTATTAGGTGGCCTAATAAAGTTCTTGACTTTCAGAATAAACCTTTGAAACTAGTTCGTAGTTATTAATTTATTTTTAAATGTTCAACAGTGACCTTCGCTTTTTTGTGTAACATTAAAAACTACTAATTTTTACTTTTAAAAAAATAAAAAATATGTATCTCTCAAATTAATTTATATACAACCTTCAATATATATTTTTAATATCATGGTCATATTTATTACCAACTTTTAATTAAAAAAAATAAAAGTTGGGAACAATTTAGACAAATTGGAATCAAAAATTTTCACTTCGCGCTACCCGTGACAAGGAATTTGTATGATTCATAATTTTTTGGTGATGACGTTTTCAAGATTTTGCTGTATACTACGATAATTTTTAAATAATTTGGTAAAAAATTAAACAAAGAAGCGAGACAAAGTTAGAAAAATTTTAATGTGAATTGGTCATGTCCAGTTGTAAAGTGACGTTACATATATTTAAACATATAGTCCAATAAATAGGGTATAAAAGGTTTATGCTCATTTATACACATATAGTTACATACTACAACTAATGTAAAGTACAACAAAATTGTTTACTTACGTTTCTGTTAACATTGAGTTTGATAAATGTACGTTGGAATTCTCATTCAGTTGTTGAATTGAACTGTATAAAAAATCAGGTTTTAAAAGCAATGGGGGAGCAAGTAACGACTTCGTACGAACGGCAGTTACGATTAGGCCACTCGACCTGCCACTCGAAACCTTTGCCGATTCTTGCTAAAAAATAGTAAGAGGTGCGTTAAGCATTAAACACATTCACAACAGCAGGCTACTGACTACAAAATGTCAAGGACAGAATATACATGTTTATATGAGAGTGATTCTTTTGAAGGCAGCAAGGAAACAGGGCGGCAGGTTGTTGTCTATGATGATTTTGTCATTGCAGTCAAATTAAACTAATTTCTATTTCTTTGGCTACAATGAGAAAATTCAGTGTTGCCAGTATAATATAAAATGTTGAATAAATTATGTCGAACAATTATATCATATTATTTAACAGAAACATTATCCAAAAATTTATGTGAAGAATAAATTGATTCATTTTTTTACTTGTAAGTAGAGTAATTAATTTTTATAAATGCAAAATATGTCTACATATTTAATTTAAAGTAACATAAGTTAAGTTAACTTACGTAAATTAAGTATACGGCCCTGTTCTGTAAACCGAATCCGAGTAAATTTCTCGTTTTCAAAAAATTAATAATGGTCGAACAGACGTGTTTAAAATCATACACGATAATTTTCTTTCAGATATGATATTTGAAAATATATGTAATAAAAAATTTAAAAAAAATTTAAAAAATATATATCTATTGTCGGAGTTAGTTTCCTGAAATCGTACGATTTCAAATCGATCGGTTTACAGAACAAGACCGAATGTATGTTCCCTGAATATTAAAACACGAACATCTTCGTGTCATTAATTGCAAAGGAAGCAGACTTTTGGTAAGGACCTGGATAGGCTGACGCCCACCCCAGCTAAAAAGAAAACTGCGTTAGACGGTTATAAAGTGTGTTACACATGTAAAGAAATTTTTGTAACTTTTAAAGTTTCTTTTTAACTTTTACTTTATAAGAACATCCTAGGCTAATTTTGGTAAGAAAAATTGAACAATCCTGTTACAAATTAGTCATATGCGGCCTTGCACGTGTAAAACAAATTATCTTGTTTTCAAACATAATAAGGGTTTTCATGAGATCTCTTAAAATTGCCATTTGTGCAATTGGGCAAATATGCGAGACTTGTTTCATGAAGCCTCTTGGCAACTTTTGTGCAAACAGTTTAGTCAATTTGAATGAAATGTTAAAAAAATTAAATGAATAAATTTAAATCAAACAAATTATGAGCAGTTTTCAATTTAAATACATATTTATATATATTTCTAAAAAAATAAAAAAGTGTGTGTTTGTGCTTAAAAATGCTTAAAGAAAGACAAAAAACCAAGAAATTGTTGTACACAAAATGCACAATTACACAGCTTAAGCTTACAAGTAAAAATAGTTGGGCAAATTTAACAGGTTTGAGTAAATAAATTTCCATATAATTTTTGACATTTTATTTATGAGAGTGTAAGTAAAAATGCACAATTGCACAGTTTGTGAGACTTTTGAACATTCTCATGAAAACCCTTAATATTTTTCAAAAGATCAGAAAATTTGGTATTTGAATAAAATATTCTTTTATTAATATTATTGGTCTTTTATTACGACTGTCGCACATCGAATTCGACTGCAACGCTTTTGTAATAAACTAAAGAACATTGCATTATTTTTTCTTTAACTTGGTACAAAATCGTTGTATTAGAAGTCAAAATACGACATGCGTAGTTAAGTCCATTATAATAGCATAAGTTTGGGATTATTGAAATAACAGAATTGAAAAAAACTATTCGCTTAATCGAGTTTTTTACCTTCGAAATTATATTATCTATTTATCAACGAGTCTGGTCTCCGACAGTCATTAAAATAACAACACCTTGAATTTTTCTGATGAGCATTAGTGTCCCTTTGCATAAGTTGTTGCTGGAAAAGGCATAGAGGCACTGATCACTAAACTACACCGGCTACAGTGGATACTAATCCTAGTGTTATATCAGAGTGCCCTCTGCATGGGTATTGTGTAGCAGAATCATCGGCGAAGAAAAATATCCAAGAAAATGGTGACTAAGTACAGTTTCGAAAAAGTTAATAATCCTCATTGACACTAGAGACACAGGAAAACTTGCAAAAAACAGAGTCGTAAAAGAATGAAGCTTTCCTATTATCACTTCCCTTGCCTATAGAAGTTAACACTTAGTAATAGTAGTAGGCTATCATTCCCTGAATGTTACTTTAGAAAAAATCCATCACACTTTAGGACACCATAACTCGACAAATATTCTTCGTACAAAAAAAAACATTTAGCTTACATATTCATATCTACTAGCAGCATTACTATGCTTACTATCCAGAAATTCCGGCAAAAAAGTTGGCCTTGTCGGCCTTAAGAATAATAATAATACTCCATGTTGTTACGTTTTACGTTCTGAAAACGTTTTTTTGTAGGTTTGAAATTTTTCAATTAAATAATGAGTTAGAAGTGTAGGATTTTTGTTTATTTATGCAGAACACTTTAGATACTCAACACTGCTTTTAAAAGCTTTAAAATACACAAAGCTAATTTATTCACTGTTGGAACACCACGATGTTAACTTTGTTATTTTGAACGCAAAATTTTTTTCTTACTTGCGGCCTGGCCCACGATGTCGACAAGAAACTATCTTTCGCTTAGTTATTCTGAAAACAAAAACAAAATAAGAAAATTTGTTTTTGCTTTCAATATAAGTAAGCGAAAGATAATTTCTTGTCGACATCGTGGGCCAGGCCGTTGATGTATTGTCTCTTACTTTGCACAACGATTAAAGAAGAAAAAAAAAGTTTTCCTGTTGATGATCATAAAACATCATGATATCCAGGCATAACAGCCAAAAATCCTTAGGCGACATATATTTGAAACGTCGTTTTTTTTACGAAAATCGATTATTTACCCTCAAATATAATAGAATTTCGTCTAAAAATTAAGTTCGAAAATTTTGTCGCTTAAGCTTTTTTTGCGGTTATATTAAACGGATATTATGAACTCTTGTTTGATCATCTATTTTGACCGCTTTTTGTGGCATGCTTCTTCAAACAAGTCAAGTGTGTCAACTCCTAGATTTCATATTACAATCACTGGAACTGAGAATGCAACTGATTTATTTTTACCCCTAATAATTTATTTGAAAAAACAAAATTAAATAAATAAAATACTACCAATGTTCAGCTGTCAATTTGCCATCATTTGACTTGGAAAATAAAAACGCTTACTCTTCCGACTTTCCTCTGCTTTTTTTTTTGTTTTTATATTATTTTCCTCCATGCCACGTAAATTTCACAAAATTTGCTGAATTATGCTTTTGCTTGGGTTTTTGTAAAATAATTTTTGCTCTTGTCTGGTTTTTTGCCTTTTAACAGAATTAAAATATTTTTTGCTTATTTAGCTGATTTTCTCGTTGAGTTTATTTTTTATTTTTTGTTAAATAAAATAAAAACAAATTTAAATGCGTTTATAATTGAAGTTTTTACAGACAGCTGAGGTTTGTCATGCTCGGTTACTTTGTCCCAATACTCCTGCTCCCATTTCCATGAAAGCAAAAAGAGTAAAAAACAACGAACAGAAAAGCAAATGCAACACATACTCGTACACTAACGGAAACAGATATTCAACGGAAACGGATAAAGCTGGTCAATGCTTGTTTGATAACGGAACATAGAACGGTTAAAAGAGATTAAGAGAGAGAGGGAGAGAGAGAGGGCCATGTGTATCTGCGAGAATGTGTAATTGTGGCATTATAAAACAGTGGTTTCTGATCACTCCTCTCATGCATGTATGCATGCATATGTGCATTTGTATGTTTAATATTAAAACAGCAATAATATGGCCGTAATATATGAGTTTGTTTGTTCGTTCATACATATGGATGTACATATATATTTTGATGCTGTCTGATTATAGTGGACATACGAGTACGTACATATTTTGTGTGGTATTTATTATAGAATATATATTTTTTCTTCTTGCCACTGTTTTGTACTCTCTTCATGAATGTTTCACAGATTCTTGTCCAATTATTTATTATGCACGTTTTAATATAGTATTTATTAAATTTGGTTGTTTTGTTGTTATTGTCTATTTTTTGTATTAATAAACAAAAATGTCAACCCGTGTGATATTATTGCTGTCGTTGCAATTGCCAGAATTTGTAGATAATGTCAAGAGAAATATTTGAAACTTAATATTCATACATATTACTAATTTTGTAGTACGAGAATTTGTGTACGTGCAGGTTGTGGAATACAGTCTTTTTAAATTTGACTTGATTCTATTAATTGTAACAAACATAAGTTATCAATTAAGGTTTATTTATAAAATATATTTCATTTAATTTATTACTTTTCAGATAATACTAACGAAAATTTTTAGCTAAACTTGATTAATTTCGGCGGTCTTACATCAAATCTTTTCGGTAAAAGCGTGTTGTCTTTTCAATTGCCATAAAGTTTTGGATGAGCCATGTCAGAGTCGAGATCAAAATTCTATTGAAACTTTATCGGTTAACTTTAAAAACGTCATTAACAAAAAGCATTTCAAGAACCAATCGGATTTAAGAATTGTGATACGAAAAGAATATTATACAATTTCATCGGAGTATTTGGGAAATATAATTTTTTTTCCAAGAGAAGTCGTGTAACCAGCCGTTTAAATGTCAATGACAGCCAGAAAAATATTGATTTTTATTAAATTTTTTGCAATATAATATCGAGCCATAACCAGCAAAAACAAGCTTAATCGACAATCTTTGGACCTCGTTTAAAAAAAAGGTTTCGGTCAAAACATCAATTTTGAAAATTATGTCACATAAGCTTTTTTTTAATGTGTAAGCATCTATACGCTAAGGGGTAAAAATCTTTTTCACAATGCAATCACAAATTTTGAGTAAGATCGTAAAGCGTTATCAAATCGGTGTGAGCTATGTATGGGTGTATTAGTGTAATCATATGAGCAAGAAGTACAGATAAACTTAACAGCTGCCTTAAAAACTACAATCAACAGAATTTTAAAGCATACCTTGAGGAGCAATGTTAATTTTAATAGAAATTGCTTGTGAAGTGTAATAGTGTTGCCAGAGGGTATAATTTTTTTAAAAAGTTGAAAAATATAAAATAAATAAAATAAATATAAACTTTTAAGTAAAAGAGCGTTTTAAATGTGAAATATTTGTTTAAAAGATATAAAGCAGTCTTTACCTACTGTTGTCTTACACTGAAGGTGGTGCATGACATTTGGGTAAAAATCTCCATCTCAGGCCAATTTTTATTGGTGGAAATTTTAATACAAACTTTGCAAAACCACAGTCGCAAGCTTTATCAAAATTTTTATTTGACGTTTTCCACTTGCATATGGGCAGTTCTACACAAACTCCCACAACTAATAATTCCACTACTTAAGATGCAGTGTTCCATAGATTTTTAAAAAAAATTTCATTATTATATGTTTACATATCTCCCCTGTGATTGGACTCATATTGCTTTTTTTTGCTGTTATGTTATGATATTAGGATGTACAAATAATGTAGATGGACAACCAGATTTTTGAGTTTATTTTGGTTTTAATGTAAATTTTTTGTTCTGACTTTAAATGTAGCAACTATTTGCTAAGTTAAATGTAAATAAATTTAAATCTTAAAACAAAATCATAATGCCATAAAGAAAAAAAATAATTATGTTAAAAGTTAAATTTTAAAATAATTTTTACTATGTCAAGAACAAATTTTCTTGACAAACTCAACATTTTAAAAATAATTTCATTAAACTTAATATTCGAAAGTTAAATTTTCTGTTGCTAGTTTAAGCATTGCTGAGAAGGTCTATGGTGAATTACTTGAGTAATGTTGGTTTATTGACGTAGACTTTTGACTTCACATAAATACGTCAGAAAAAAATGCCGGGGCGTGGTGATATTTTTCGATTTAAGCGGCCAGTTGTTGTGGTTTAAAATGAAAAATTATCATGGTTCTTGGTACTAAAGAATGACAAAACTATCGTTTTAAGTACTCTTTGAGTATTGGTCATCAAACAAATATGAATGAGTACAGCTAAAAATAAAAAAAAATTAATTAAAAATCAAAAAGTTCATATGCACACTTATTTTAAACGGAACACGTCTTAGCATAAATATCCAACAATTATTTTATACAACTATACCTAAAATTTATAGACTGTGTAAATAAGTTTTAATCATTTGCATGGGTATAAAAATACTCTAAGTGTTAGTCTGCTAAGCATGCATATATACAGGGATATTTTATTTATATACACTTAAATGCAAACACACAAAAGGCATGATTTTAAACAGCACTACACAAATAAATACATTTTTCATTTCATTTTGAATACATAAACAAATTTACACACAAAAAAGTAATATGAATGATTTTGTAATATTAATTAAAATATTTGTAGTATCAATTAAAAAAATTAATTAATTTTTCACCTATAAACAATTTGATAATATCAATTAAACTTTTCCAGTCAAAATAATTAATACAATTAAAAATTTAATTAATATGGTTAAACTCTTAATTGCAAATATTTATTGGTTAACATTTTTTTCGGTGTATGTATAAGGGGGCGAATGATAAAATAATATCCCTTTTATCAAGCGTATATTTATTTTGTCCGGCTAAATATCCATACTCTGAGTATAAGCAAACTTCAACTTTAATATGACAGAGAGTTAATATGCTTGATAAGCATGTGCTTTTTTATTTTCAGTTATACGATATTTAAGTTTTTCGTATAAACGAAGTAGGGGTGCTCTTTTATGTTGGCATCGGCTATAGTTATAGTTGCTTGTTTGCGCTACAATTATTATTATACGCAGCTTCTAAAAATTAAGACTATTTTCTTATGTATATTTTTTAGAGTACTCATTGTCATTCTCGAAAAGTATCACATATCGATGGTTTAATATAAAAAGGGCGTATCTCAATTTTTTTTAGAAATCGCATTTTTAACGTTTTCTGGGAGACAGCGTATAATTGCATCCTCCTTGAAGATCTTATTACGTTACAGTTCAAAATCAAGAACTTATGGCGACTTAAAAAATTATTTCTTCACGTAAATTGTCTAGATTTTCGTCAGTGTATTGCTTCTCCTATAAAATATCGAAAATTTGAGTTCCGCCTTTCTTATATTAATTCATGGATATATAAATGTCTTGTTCAACTTTCTAAATTATTTTGAACTCTTTTCTCCTAATTTTTGAATTCGGTTCAGTTTTTTTTACTTTTATTTTTAATGCCTTCAGCTTTCCAGGCAGTTGTGTTTATTAAAAGAAAATTATTTTAAAAGAATAAAACTTCACTTTGCCCCTGTTACAAAAAGCTTATTTTCACCCCATTTGCGAGAAAATTTAACCTTTTGAAAAGCACAGCCCATCATAATGACTTTAATACTCACATATGACACCATTAAAATTATGTTTCATCTTATTTCGAAACATTAAAGCGACACAAATATGAAAAAAGAAATGTATAAAAAATAAATGAAGAAAATGTGAACTTAACAATCGACAAACAATAACACAAATTACACAGCATATGGTGCCAATGATGATCATGATGTTAAACTTTTTTTACCATCCTTTTAAACGGCAGGTTGGTTCACTGGTGGCAAGCAAGGAGCGAGCGAAGGAGTGGCACTATATTAAACAAAAGAAAGGACACATTATATAAATACATATATACACACATACATACGTATGTATGGTATAAGTAGTTTGAAAGTGTAAAGCAGTAGAGTGTATAAAAATGTATGACATTATAAAACACTTGGTGAATACAACAGACTTTTCCTTTAATTCAAACTCCAACACATACACACACACACAGATGCTTATGCAGGCATTTGTTAATATTTGTGTGTGTGTGAATTATTACTTGAGTTATTTTACGTAAGCATGTGTGTATGTATTTGTGTATTATAATTTCTCTTTAATTTCAGAAAAAAAAAACATTTCCTTTCTATATTTTGTTTAACAACAGCCGCCTGAATGTATGTGAAAGTAATTGTAACAATCCTTTACTTTTTCAATGAGGGATTTTTCTGCCGAAAAAAATTTGTGATATTTGTTTCTTCATTGTGTTTTTTTTTGAATTTTATTATTATTTCTGCTTTTGTTTTGTTACTGGGTAAATGTAGCTGTCAGTGATTTTAATGTTTTTTATTGGAGTTTTGTTACTTTCCATTTGGTTTAATGCATGAAAGAGTTGCTTGTTTTTTATATATGTATATATAAAATTTTTTAATCTCAGGTGACGCCGCCTGGGAGTCGTAAATCACAAAATTTTTTCCTCTCCTCAATATGTGGTTGCCTTATTTTTACATTTATATAAACTTTTTTTTTTTGTTTTTGTTTGCTCCTGTTCAAATATGGAATTGAGTTGTAGTTTAATGTGGAGAATGAATAGCAAATACAAGAGGGTGTGAGTTTGTAATTGTGTTATTGGTGTATTCACAAGCACACACACACACAAGTGCACATTGGCTGCTTGTGTAAAATGTTGGTGTAATATTTGTGCTCCTGTGCTTCCTTCTTGCGTTATTTGGTAGATGAGATATTGATAGGAAAATGTGAAAGGATTCTTTTATTCGTTCTTTTATGTTTGGAGTGTTGATATGATTATACCGAGGAAGCCATTATAAAATTCCGGATTATTGAGTTTATATTTGATGTACAGTCTAAATGAAAGGTGTTCTACCAGAGTATTTTTTTTTTTTTGAAGTGAGGGAAGAAGAAATTTCAAATGTTTTTTTTTTCTTTGTTACAGGAAGATTTATTTGCCACAATTTAAATTTGTTCACGTACGTATGTGGGGAACATTGTCAATTCGTTGTGATCAAATTTCAAATAAATAATGCATGCAAATAAAATTTTTTTTCTCATATTAATCAAATACATAGTGAAAGCACAAAAAATGATAATGCTTTATTTGAAAATATTTTTTCAATGCTACTGAAGAAGATAAATAATGAATATTATTAATTTTTTTTTAGTTTTTAACACCTGTCCCACCATGTCACCAGAAACCGTTCGATCGACAATTAGAAAATTTTTTGTTGTTTTCAATATAAGTATTTGAATGTAAGATTTCTGGTGACATCGTGGGACAGGCCGCAAATCTTTTCTTCGAATTTTAGTAAGGTTAAATAAAAATCGTTTTTGATAATTTTTAGAGAAAATAATTATGCCAAGGGCAATTGTAATTATTCTGAAAAACATTATCAAGATCGAACAGCATGCAGTTTTCCCATCCAGTTTTTATCAGCCTTCGAGTGTTTGGCGTCAGTTACTTCCAATTCCAAGCCAATATAAATTTTTTTTAATGCAAATGAAATACGTGAACTGTTTTAATTTATAATTCTATTCTAAATTTTAATTTTTCTAAAAGTACAGTGCAAAAATACAAAATCAACGTTTGTATATTTGTATGGTTAATTTACATGAGAGCGCACAACAGGCCTGGACTAGCTTATGCGTATGCCCCTGGACATGAGCGTAAGGGCTTCTCTTTTCCACCTAACCTAACCTTGTATATTTCCGAATGCTCTTATCAATGAAAAGTCTAAGAATCATTATAAAATTTTTAATTTTTGCCATTAGCACTGACAACGACATGTGTTCGCTGCTTAAGATTATGAGCAGTTGGAAATTTATACTACACTGAAAGGAAACTCTTTTTATTCAGATAATGAATTCCTTCATTGTATTAATGAAATGTTATTTTAAAAGTCAGCTAATGAACCCATCATTGGATCAATGAAGAATTATTCATTGTACGAGTATTTCTGAATTTAATTTTGGCGGCTATGTCATAAATATAATGAAATTATTTCATTAATTCAATGAAATTTTTTCATTAATATCATTTAGTTGTTTCATTGATTCAATGAAGTTTTTACATACTATTGGCATACATGAATTTTATTTATTTATATAAAAAAAAATTTCATTAAAGTAATGATAAAATAAATACTGAATTTTTTTTATTAAAGACATGAAATCATATCCCTTCCAAACCACCTTCTTAATAAATATATATATATATATATATATATATATATATGTGTGTTGAGCATGATAAGAAAACATAGTTTGGATGAGGAGCATAATTAGGAAACATTACCATATTTTAAGAACCGTTTTCACTTTAATCACATATTGCACGTATACTTTAAAAACTTATTAATTTGAAAACCATTTTATAAATTTTTAGATTTTCATCTTAAACAACCTTACTATGTGTATTATTACTCCTTTGCTCTGTTATTTATCTCCGAAATGTTTAGAAGTGCAAAAATTTCTGAACTTTATAAAATGTTTTGCTTTACCGCACTACCATATTTTACTTTTGGTTTGAGCGATTTTGCGATTTTTATCGTAATCAGTACCGGCGTTCAAATCAAGTAACTGTGCAACTTTGGAATTTATTGCCCATTTTAAATGTCAGCTGTGTAATGTTTCTATTTTTCGCCCTAATGCAAGTTAAGTTGCTGGTGAAAAAAATTATTTTCTACGTGCTTAAAAAGCAATTTCTATAAATCAAAATGTTTAAAAGTGGAGTATTTTAAGTATTTGGGTATTTTATTTGTGTTTGTGTAATAAAGCGGTGATTTTTATGTTTTTGATCGTGTACTTAAAAGTCAGTCTTCTTCCTGACTTGTTTACTGCCAATTGTTGTGCAACATTTAAATAATATAAAGATTTCAAAAATAAATTTGAAACAGGAATTGAAAAAAATGGCTATTTTGTAATTTTCCGTCATTTGGAAAAATATTGATCTGCAAGTTGATACGGATGATAAGATCATCTAAAGGTTTTGTAGTCCATTTTGGAAGATGCAGCAAATAAGGTAAGTAAGTAAGTGGCATGTTATTGAATGTGAAGAAAGCATACTTTAACAAATTCATTCCACCTAAGTAACGCCACATGGAACTCGTCATTACCTCAACGAGAAGTTCATAAAGCAATGTAGCAACTTGGCCAAATATTCCCACTTAATTTCACTTGTGTTTTTTTGTGTGCCTAACATGAGACCTGGTCAACATTTCTTGGGTGCTACAGTGCCTACACAAATGCGTAATACTCTACGCTGAGCTGCACCAACAACACATTATTCCAGCACTTTATATTGTTTCTACTGGGCCACCTTGAATAGCTGATGCTGCTTAACAGGCTTGCAAATACAATACATACAACAGTTCAATAGGTACCAGCAGCTCAGCGTATTGCGCAAATGCATCAAAACGGTTTGGAACAATATTTCAATATTAGAAATTTTACTTTTTCTCGCCGTTTATTTATTTTAAGAATCTAAAAAACTTTTGGGCCATTTCTTGGAAAATGCATTACCACAATAGCAGAAACAAATACTAAGCGAATGCTTAAACCCAATAAGTGTCTTAAATCCAAATATGAAGAGAATTTCGCTATCTTTAAAGTTCACAAAATATGTATGTGTCTACCAACTTAACAAAGGGAAGGTATAAAGGAATCAAAAAAAATTAAAGTCAAGGTATTTTTTATTTGTCGCTAATTTACTCAAAGAACGTCATAACTAAAAAACTAGTTTGAAAGAAAACAAGTTTGAAGTGTTCAATTTACACATAACTTAATGGAAAAAAGTTAAGTAAACAACATATTTGTATGAAACTTTAGCGCAATATGAAGAAACATGTGTGGATTAATTCTGCATCATTATCTCAAAATTCTACATTTTGAGTTATTACGTTCTTTGAGTAAATGAGCGATGTAAATATGTTGCACATTTATTAATCAACTTTATTACTTTCAGTTGCAACATCATTAAAGAAAGATCGTGAACTTGCAGATTTGTAGTAACTAACCCCCTTATGCAAAAAAAATTTGTAAACTTAAAGTTGGTTTAATAAACGAATTTCGTAGGCAAAACCGGTTTTAATGCATGCTTTAACTTTAACAATCGTTTTTGCATAAGAGCAAAAATCTTTAAACAAAAGAAGCTACCCACCAAACAAAATGCTCCGAATTCGTAACGACTGGTCGAGAAAATCTTCCGATTTCGAAACCGAAATATTACCGAAATCGTAACAATTTTTGTATGAAATGGTTGACACGACTTTGCAACGATATGTCGGTGCGAAATCGGTGCGTTATGTCGGTACAAATTTGTAACGGCATGTATGTAGGTACAATTTCTTTTTGGTTTTACAGCAGCGTATCGCTTCACCGTTATGTTGCTGCCATTGCCGAAATAATTTACAAATGCTCAATTTATTTTATATTTTCAACAATCCTTTTTTATCAACATACATATTTATTTTAAAAAAATTCACAGACTTTTACTTATGAATACAAAAATCACAGTTTTAATGTTTATTGTTCAAAGAAACTACCGAAATTTCTTACCGAATTCGCTACGAAAATCCTGACTTCAGACAAACTACCGAAATATCTTAACGAATTTGGTACGACAAGTCTGACTTAAGAAAAATTCGAAGAGTTTGGTTTGTGGGGTGTACACTGAAACTATAAGGTTTCAGTACACCTTTCCATTTTCTAATTATAATAATAACTTACATAAGTATGTAGTTATCCTCATTGCGTTAGATATTTTTGGGCCAGTAGCTTTTAGTCATTTGAATTTACATTATATTTTAAAATTCATTTTAATATCTCTCTTTTCTGTACAAAACCTACTGTCACAAAAATATCTGATTCGATTAGGTTAATTATATTAGTTATTACCATTATTAAAAAATTTAAAGGTGTACTAAAACTTTAAAGGTTCACTGTTCATTAACTTTTAGTATATTTTGTATGTTTTAGATACTTAAAACATTTATTTTCTATTTTTAGAGCATATATGTAATTAATCAGAGAATTAAGAACAATGCAGTGTATAAATTGTAAAATCTATCGGGCCTTTTCTGCAAATCATGGTTATTTTAAATCACGTCACATACATATATTTTATTCCAATTACCAACGCTATAAATCGTGCAATTAACAAAAGCAATGGTTAATATATATATTTATTTGGCATGTCATAATTTGCAGAACAGGCCCGTATATTTTGTTTTCATGTTAAATTTGTACAATTGGTGTTAACAAACCTTGTTCTTTCATTGGATTCTATGTATTCTATTCTATTTTATCTATATTCTATGTATTCGTGCACCCTAAAAAACCTCACTCTTTGCAATATATTCTATTGCTTAAATTACTTATTTCTTGCAAAATACGCGTATTCTTTAAAGAGGTCATATTGAATGAAAGAGTTGACTAAAAATCTATTTTATTAAATTTTTTAAGGAAAAGCAGAACTTACATAAGTTACAAAATTCATATTCGTAAACATTAGATTTTTTTAAACATCAGATTAGAAATTAATACAATTAAGAAAGAAAAATTAAGCAATTTTTTATACTAAAATTAGTTTTTAAATAAGTCTTTAGGATTATTTTATTGCACGAATATATATTTTGTTTCTTAAGGATATGTAGAGAATTCTGCTGTGTTCCATAAAATTATTTCAATTTCAATTTATTCATTCATAACACGAATGATCGAAATATCATTTGGATTATTTGATTTGTTAACAAGAGCCTCCTTTTATAAATTTGTACAAGAAAAAGAAAAGTATTATAGCTATTTATTTAATTAAAATAGTTAAGGGTGTACAAATATGAACTTTGTATGTATGTATATGTATCTGAAAAAACAAGTTTGAATTATTTTTCAAACAGAACCAAGATATTTGTAAACTGTTTTGCCTGTGAATTGAACAAGAATAAAAGTGAAGTTAATAAAAAGTTTTTGGTATTTTTGTTTATTAAATGAATTTACAAATAAGCATTCATTATGTAAGTAAATGGGTATATATACATATGTAATTATAAGTTGGCTACCTTTTTATATTAAGGGATCATACATTTATACATAAGTATGTACGTAAGTATGTGCATACAATGGAACAAAAGTGGTAACATTTTAAATCTGAGTTAATTATTACATGAGTACTTTGAATATTAATTTAGTACCTTCGGAAAATGTAATGTAAAGTTTAATTTTTCCCAAAACTTTTTTTACATTTTGAATATTCTTAATTTTAAATTAAAATTTACAATTACAATTTTAAATTCTCAATCTCATTCGGAAGTTTCTTAATTTAAAATTGAAACTGTCATTTTCATTAAAATTTAAATTCTTTTCTTCATTTGGAATTTTGTTAATTTACAAAAACGATTTTTTTCAAATTTGAATAAAAAACTCAAACTAATAGAGAAGTGCTACATACGCAAGAAATACACCAATATACTCCTTTTTACTTGGACTACCTTTGTTTAGTTTAAAAAACAATACCGATTTTTTGGTTCATTCCTCAGAAAGTAACAGTTACTTCTTGATTTATACTTGATCTTCAGAAAACGAAATGGTAGTCATAAAGTAGCATGTCTTAAAGCAGCTTGTTCCAAACACACATACTGTAATACTTGCATTTGAGGTAAATAGCTTGTTACAAAAAATTGCAAATTGTACATATGGCTTGGACGTAGCTGTTTTAGAGTAATAATACGAAAAAAATAAAACTGCTATGAGCAACCCCTCATAATTTACAATTATAAATATTGTACTTATTTGTATTTTCAATTCAGTACATTTGTACATCGCTCTCCCTCTCGCATTATTACTTGTAGTTACGACAAAATAAGCTATTTTAAAATATTAACCCCCATATGCAAAAAATTAACGTATGCTTGAAGTGTGCGTTAAAACAAAATTTCCATACAAAAACCGAGTTTAACGTACACTAGAAGCAAACGTTAATTTTTTGCATATGGGAATAAGACATTATGACACTGATATACATAAATTCCCAAAACGGTTAAAGTATTTTTTAAATAAAACAGCCGTTCCCTGGTATATGTGTAGTATATGTATACTTACGTTACATGTTTAAAATTGGAAAGAAGGAAAAACAAATATCATTCAGATAGAACAATTAACTTTTAATCATTGTATTTAAATTTTTATTTAAATATATTAATTAGTTTTCACTTTTAATTGTGGCGTATACAATTCGTACTTTTCGTTTCACAAATAACTAAGAGAAATTAGTTTCGAAACCAATTTTTTTAAATTTCATAAATAAATTAATCTGATCAAATTTAACCATATTAAAAATAAAAACCATGGATTCGATTTTCAAACATAAACGCGAAAAAAATTCAATATAATTTAAACTCATCGTTATTTGTAAATCAAAAAATAAGAATTATCGCATGATTTAAACAAATTTAGAAATACAATTGTGTTATTTTATAACAAGATATTCTTAATGTTATTAAGGCATTACATATATTTTTGCATTTTTTAAAAATAATAACACGAAAAGGTCTATTACAAAACAAAAATTATTTTTTAAATGTTTTTGGTTTGAGATATTTTGTTTGAAGTTGTATTTTTTTTATAATTACTTTAAATGATCAAGCCTTGTCAATTGGACAAATATGTTCACATACATATTGCACTCAATCAACAAGAATGTATTATCTCAAAATTTTTAAATTTTCAGTAGAGACGAAAAACTATTTGTGATTACATTTTAAGAGAATTTGAAAATTCGAATACATTTTAAAATTTTGCAATTATTGGGGAAGAATATCGGGTTTGAAGTCACAATTAAAAAAAAATTAGCAATTTTATCATAAAAAACAATCACATGTCAAATTAAAATCATGAAGAAAAACAAATTGCATCAACAAAAATTGGAATACGTTAAATTTTTAGTAGATAGATACTGATGTTGTTAGTTGCATTCTTGCCAAATGTGAAATTTTAAAAATTTCGAGTTAGTACCCTCTTGTTAATTAAGTGCGATATGTACATATGTATATTATATTTATACTAAACATATCCTTTTCATATACTTTGAACTAGATTTTTATTTGAAATTTATATTAAAATTAATCATTTGAAACTCTGTAGTTATTTTTTAAAGAGATCAGAATCACAAATCAATATTATTTTTAACCTTTTGATGAAAATCGCATTTTGAATTTTCTATTCCGACTTATGTTAGGAACACAACTGAGACGGACGAGGAATTTTTCGTTGCAAACTTTCATTAGAAATAAAACACATTGATGCATATGAAAATTTACATATCACCGCCATCGAACGAAATTTGTCGTGCATGACAAACTCTGCGATAGATTTATTTCTATTTTTTACGCTGACAGACGACGAATAAACAGTTATTTCTTTCATTGCACACACAATAACCAGCTTTATCAATTATAAGAAATTTGTCGTTCGTCCTAGGTGAGTTCCCAGCATTATGCTATTCTAAAAGGGATTTCCCAGCAGAGATGGAATTATTTTCATTTTAAAAGTTAAATCAGTAAATTGTTTTAACATGTAGGCAACAACAAGTTAAGTTTTTTACATCAGTTTAGCACAACACCCTGCGGGCTATTTTAACAATTTTCGATATCAATATTAAAAAAATTATGGGCAACTATGGGCAATTGCATTTATGTATAAGAATAGCAAAAAATAAAAATTTGGTTTTTGTTTTTATGTACATATGTATATATACAGTGCCACAAGTCGAACGATCTCGATCTCAATTGGCAAGGAATGGACACCTAGTTAATTTCGTCACTTATCGGGTCATCTGAAATACAAATTAAAAAATAATTACATATATGCATATATTTTAGCGTGTGAGTTTAAAAAGAACTCTTATTAACTTACTTTTGTCATTTTTGTATCTCCTTTGATTATCAATCCAGCTCTTCAACTGCTGGGGTGTCCTCCTTTTAAGAATAGTTGATTGCTTTATGGCATCAACGCATTGCTGAAGGCTGGGAAGTTTTTCTAACTTTTGTAAGTCTCCAAATATGGCGTAAATAACTTTTCTTTCGGAACTGCTCCATCTGGACCGTTTTGTTTTGCCCATTACCGCTTCTAGATATAAGAAAATCTTGTAATACAAATAAAAATGGAATAACCATAGCATTTTTTATTTAAATCGAGAAAATTCCAATTAGTATTGAGAATTTCAATTTGAAATTGAAAAAATTTAATTTGAAATTAAGAAAATTCTAAAAGAAATTCGGAACTTTTAATATACATATAGAATCCAGCTAAATTATTTATACATAAAACAAGTACATTGTTGACCAACAGCCATATCATATAGGTCAATAAAAGACAGGTAAAACTTTGTAGAATGCTGGATATCGTTATGTACTTCAATTTCCTACAACTCTGTAGTACTAGTTATCTCTTCTATGTAAAAATACAAGCTTTTTGGACCCACGTTCGGTATTTTGGAACAAATAGTTTTCATTGAGAATAGGCAATCAGTCGTAAGAGTGGATCTGGAGTAGAGTTTTCGAATAGAATTTTCTTAAATTCAAATTGAAATTCTCAACTTTATTCCCAACATTCTCACTTTAAATGAAAAATGGTATAGTAACGGATACGTATATTAAAAATCGTGCAATTAGATTGTCCGGAGGTATAAGCGTCGCTTTCCATAACGATTTGATTCGATTACGTGATCCTGTTTGCGATATCGAACCATATTACTACATTGATCGATAGCGAATGCCACGATTTCTAACTGAAAAAAAACGTGATCGAATTAGCTCGTTATTGAAAGCGACCATTAGACCCCATTACATGCGGAAAATAAGTGGATAGTGCTGTTTGTAGTCATCTAAGCAAATTTACTACTTCACTAAAATATATAATTATGTATTAAGAGAACACGAAATTTTCATCTCAAACTGAAAATTATTTAAGGTAAACTATTATCTGAAAGTACAAGTATTTAGTAATGATTTGAATGTGTATTAGTATTGATTTTGTGTGTGTATTAGTATTTATTTTACGACTAAATGAAAGCGCATAATGCTGAGTACACATCTGACATATTTTATGTTGTTATTTTGTGGTGTCATTTTAAAAATGTGTGCAAGCCGTTTACACTATATTTTTTATGTGGAAAGCAATCCCGCACAACGAAAACTATCGGAAATGACAAACTTTTATACTAGTACACGCAATTGCGATGTCACAAAATTTCATCCAGGTATGTTCTAAACATCACATTTTTCAAATCACTAGCGATTTCAAAAGTTAAAATGTTCGTGCAAATATTTGTTCGCTCTTTTTTTTAATTTTTCTATTGTATAGAGCATCAAATATAATTTCTAAAAGAAAATTGTCGTGTATGATTTAAAAGTAAAGTACCATTATTAGTTTTAAAATCACTATTTATTTGAAAAATGTGATTTTCAGAGCATGTCTGCTAGTGTATAATCAGCATTAGTTTATTTTACGTTTGATTTTATTGCTAATTTTAATCTTAAGTATTAAATATTTATGTACTTCTAAGTACTACATTCTTTAAGAGCTCGTACTGTATATACTCGAACATACGAGTATGTGTGTACATATGTATATACTACAATTATTAAAATATTATATTTAAATAATAGTTATGTAATTTTCCTCTGTATTATGAGTAAGCTTCCAGTTCATATTACTTACTGCTTTTAAGTTTTTTATTAGACGTTGAACTAGAACTTTTTGATCCTTCCAATATACTATCTTCCAGATTATGTGTTTCTTCATCGCCAAACTCTGCTGAACCCTCTTCTATGATTTCTAAATATTCCGTATTTTCTGCTTCGACATTGTCGTCATCCACTTCATTTCCTACTGCATCCATCAAAAGTTTTGATATGCAGGTGATTTCTGCGACAGGAACAGGCATTCTATATATAGATTTATGTATGTCCTCATGATGACCCATGAAGTTAGCAAGTCTCTCTATAGATGCCTCTTCAATATTAAGCATCGATGTATACGTCGCAATATGTTTCCGTAACATTGTTCCTCTCAGACTTTCAGGAATTCGTGCTCCACACTGTTCAGAAAACTTTTTGAGCAATGGACATGCTCGGTAGTAAGGTTTTGATAATTGTGAATTAGTATGTTTGCCAAAGATATATTTATTATTTGTAGTTACACCTGCATCTGTTCTAAATTTCATTATAAGTTCAATTGCTTTTACTGACATGGGACACAATAGGATGCTTACTGTTCTACCAAGCTTGCCACGCATTGAGATCCTAATGAATTGTTTTGCAAGCTTTATTGAATTTTCCGAAAAGTTTTTTAATATGTCTTTGTCCATACTGTCTGTGATTACTTCTTTACTGTTGAAATTTTCTGTGGTTAGTCGCTCGATTTCGCCCGCCCTTCTCCGATTGAATATTTGTATTAGCACCAGTGTAGCTTGAACTAAGTTAGTCCAACTAGAGAGGCAAAATTTTTCGGAAAGTAGTTTCATAGCATCAAACATTTTTGTTTTCAAATGTGTATACAACTTTTTAATATCTTCTTTTGTGGGTAAAACAACTTTTTTTATTCTCTTTTTATTTGTTTGATCTTCGGCAGCTTTTTTATTGATTACTGATGGAATATCTTCTTCCCATAATAACAAGAAATCGTCCAGTTCCGATTTAAGATCGAGCCTACGGAGCTTTATTAGTTCTGTCCTTTGTTTCTTACCACATTTCTTTATTAAGGAAGTCAAACTTTGAGCCGTAGATGGAGAATTAAAGCCCATATTTTCTTCATTCCACTCGGAAACATTTCGAAGTGCTGTAACGCACTTGTCGAAATGGTTTGGGTAGAAAACATCTTTAAGTTCCTTTATATCGGGATCCAGTTTTTTTATTTCAATCATGAAACGACCAAGTAGCCTCAAGTTTGCTCTAATCATGTCATGTTGATGCACAGAAGAATATTTTTCCGCCAATTTATTTCCAAATTTTATTGCAAGTTCATCATATCTTATTGCTCGAGCGGTAGCATCGTTTCTCAATATGGGAAATATTTTAGTTTTTAACGCAATATTGGCTACAGAATGAATGTACTGTGTCAATCTACGGCTTTCGATCAAATTATTTCTTTTGCCCTCAGACTTACTACAAGATGAAACATGAATACGAATCGTTCTCTTAGAAAAAAAGCCTTTGCACTTTCTACAACAAACGTAGTCATCAGCAGTATTATTAAATTTACTCTGCTGGCGTCGACTGACAATAAGAACTCCTGTATTGTGATTTGAAGATGTGTTGTGTTCAAAATCGCCTTGTTTTCTCAATGTGGCTATAATTTCCAAACGTTCTTTGCTTCTTTTAGGTAAAGCAATAGCTTTTCTTACTTCTGTTTCATTCTTGTGTTTTAAAAATAAATGTCTTCCTATTGCACACTTAAGTTCCTTACAAAATATGCAAAAATGTCTTTTTAATTTGGTTTTGGAATGGGGAACAATGATATCATTTACGTTCAGAGGATCATTTATAACATTCAAAGATTTATTTTGCTTTACAGTATCTTCAGCACTCACAGAAATGTCCTTACACGTGCTAGAAGTCTGATCTGGAATGTATTCCGAAGCAGAACTTTTATCACGTGTGGAGCTTACATCATTAAAACTTCCAGAGTTGATATGATTTTCTGATATTGCTGTACTACAGAGATATTTACTTATTTTAACGTTGGCCAAGTTTCTTGTAGTTAAATTTTCTAAATATACAGAGTCATTGGAAAATGTTTCAGTTTGAACGTCCGTAGCATCACTTAAAAATATATTTTTGTAAGTAGTACCTATTGATGTATTGCTTTTATCAATTGAGTTTGAGTGCAATATTAAAGTTTTAGGATTCCCGCAGTACATACTGGTGCTATTTGAATAAGTTTGAATTGGTGAACTAGTATCAGAAATGGAAGTATCGGAATCAGAGTAGGGAACGATTCTTTGGTTTGCAATAAGTGGAATATCTTTCATATTTTCTAATTCATTTCGATAATCGACACCCTTCGACCTATTGAAGATTGTTTCAGGTGTACTTGACAAAAGGTCAGAAATACTTTGTAAAGTTAAACTTTTATCTTCGCACGCTGAGCATAGATCTATACTACTTTTAGATTCCAAGTTATCTGATAGTGTTGTGCTATTTAGGTAGTTAGTTGCGTTGTTGGCGAAGTTTGCTGTTTTGATTGCATTAAAGTCGTCCGGCTTTATTTCCTGAGATGTTAAAGTGTGATCGAGATTTAAAAAAGTGAATGACAAATCAGGATTAGAAATCGTATTTAAGCTTTTGCCTTCAGACTTTGACGAACTGGTATCATATACAACATAAGTATCGGAATGAAATACGGTGTCCTTATTAAAGGTATCATCAGAAAGTTCGGTGTTGCTTTCTAGAAATTTACTCTCAGACTTTTCATTTTTATCAAAATGTGTTGGGAAATAATTGGCTTCATTTGGATTGATTAAACTGGATTCATTTTTATTACGTTTGGTTTTTTCAAATGCAACTATATTCGATTTGGATTTATTTTCCACAGATTTTATACTGTGAAATGTAGTTTTTGGATAAGGATCGATGTTTAAAGTGGATGGCGATTTAGCATTGGCAATCGTACTTAAGCTTTTGCTTTTGGACGTTGATGAGCTGGTATTAGTTGTTGGATAAGGATCGATATTTAAAGCGGATGAAGAATCAGCATTGGATATCGTATAAGAGCGTTTGCCTTTAGACTTTGATGAACTGGTGTGAGATACAGCATAAGTATCGGAATAAAATGCGGTATCCTTATTTGAAGTATCAGATGTTATACTGTTAGATGCTGTTTTTGGATAAGGATCGATGCTTAAAGTGCATGACGAATTAGCATTGGAAGTAGTATCTAAGCTTTTGCTCTTGGACGTTGATGAACTGGTATCAGTTTTTGGATAAGGATCGATATTTAAGGCGGATGAAGAATCAGTACTGGAAATCGTATTTGAGCTTTTGCTTTTAGACTTTGACGAATTGTTGTCGGATACAGCATATATGGTGGAATTAAATGCGGTATCCTTATTTGAAGTATTAGCGAAAACTTTGATGCCACGTTTTAGAAATTTACTCTCCAATTTTTTATTTTTATCAAAATGTGTTGAAATTTCAGCAGAATTGGCTCCATTTTGATTGATTAAACTGCATTCATTTTTATTATGTTTGGTTTTTTCTAGCACGACTACATTATAGTTAGGTTTTATTTCTACAGATGTTATGTGAGATGCAGTTTTTGGATTAGGATTTAAACTGGATGACGAATTAGCATTGGAAAACGCATTTAAGCTTGATCGACTTTTATTTTTATAGTTTGACAACCTGGTCATCTTTTTTTCAAGCCTAATTTTTTTGCCAAGTAGTTCAGACTTATCATCTAAAACGTATAAAGTCACAATGCAAATTATATATATTTTGTTGATCATATAAGTTCTTTCAGTGCTCCTGAAGCAACGTTCATGTAAAATTTATAATAATGCACAAAATATTTTTTTTTTCGAAATAATATTCTGCTAACTGATTCTTGCAGATGGTATTGTAATGTAAGCTACCTAAAAAATCAAATTATTTGCAAAATCTGTTTTTGGGACAGTTAGAGCCCTGCGAAAAGTATTTAGAAAAAAGTGCTTTTTGGGAAAAGTACTTTTTAGAAAAATGTGCTTTTTTGGGGAAAGTACTTTTTGGAAAAAGTTTTTTTTGTGAAAAGTAATTTTTAGAAAAAGGGGTTTTTTGGGAAAAGTACTTTCTGGAAAAAGATGCTTTTTGAGAAAAGTAAATTTTAGAAAAAGGTGCTTTTTGGGAAAAGTACTTTTTAAAAAAAGAGGATTTTTGATTTAAAAAGTACTTGTCCCAAAAATCCCCTTTTTCTAAAAAGTACTTTTCGTAAAAAAATCTTTTTCTCAAAAGTTCTTTCCGCGAAAATCCCCTTTTTCTAAAAAGTGCTTTTCTTGAAAATATCCTTTTTCTAAAAAGTACTTTTCACAAAATTTCCCTTTTCTTAAGTACTTTTCCCAAATATCACCATTTTCTAATAAGTACTTTTCCCAAAAAGTACCTTTTTCTAAAAAGTACTTTCTCAAAAAACCCCTTTTTTAAAAAGTACTTTTCCTAAAAATTTCCTTTTTCTAAAAAGTACTTTATCCAAAAAAAATACTTTCTTAAAAGAACGTTCCCCGAAATTCCAGTTTTTTTAAAAAGTACTTTCCCAAAAAATCCCCTTTTTCTAAAAAGTACTTTTCCCAAAAAATCACCTTTTTCTAAGAAGTACTTGTCCCAAAAATCCCCTTTTTCTAAAAAGTACTTTTCGTAAAAAAATTTTTTTCTTAAAAGTACTTTCCCCGAAAATCCCCTTTTTCTAAAAAGTGCTTTTACCGAAAATCCCCTTTTTCTAAAAAGTACTTTTCCCAAAAAGTACCTTTTTCTAAAAAGTACTTTCTCAAAAAAACCCCTTTTTTTAAAAAGTACTTTTCCTAAAAATTTCCTTTTTCTAAAAAGTACTTTATCCAAAAAAAATACTTTCTTAAAAGAACGTTCCCCGAAATTCCCCTTTTTCTAAAAAGTACTTTCCCAAAAAATCCCCTTTTTCTAAAAAGTACTTTTCCTAAAAAATCACCTTTTTCTAAAAAGTACTTGTCCCAAAAATCTCCTTTTTCTAAAAAGTACTTTTCGTAAAAAAATCTTTTTCTTAAAAGTACTTTCTCCGAAAATCCCCTTTTTCTAAAAAGTACTTTTCCGAAAATTTCCCTTTTTCTAAACAGTACTTTTCCCAAAAATTCAATTTTTGTAAAAAACTCTTTTCTTACAAATCACCTTTTTTAAAAAAGTACTTTTCCCAAAAATCCCCTTTTTTTAAAAAGTACTTTTCCCAAAGAGAATCATTTACTAAAAAGTACTTTCCCCGAAAATCCGCTTTTTCTAAAAAAGATTTTTCCCAAAAATCACCTTTTCCTAAAAAGTACTTTCTCAATAAATCGTCTTTTTTTAAAAAATACTTTTCCCAAAAATCCCCTTTTCTTAAAAAGTACTTTTCCCAAAAATTACCATTTTCTAATAAGTACTTTTCCCAAAAAGTACCTTTTCTAAAAAGAACTCCCCGAAAATCCTCTTTTTTTAAAAAGTACTTTTCCTACAAATTTCCTTTATCTAAAAAGTACTTTACCCAAAAAAATACTTTCTTAAAAGAACTTTCCCCGAAAATCCCCTTTTTCTAAAAAGTACTTTTCCCCAAATTTTTCTTTTTCTAAACAGTACTTTTCCCAAAAATTCAATTTTTCTAAAAACACTTCTTAAATATTACCATTTTCTAAAAAGTATTTTTCCTAAAAATCACCTTTTTCTAAAAAGTGCTTTTCCCAAAAATCAACTTTTTCTAATAAGTATTTTTCCCAAAAAGCACGTTTACCTAAAAAGTACTTTTCTTAAAAATCATCTTTTTCTAAAAACTAAAAAGTACTTTCCCCGAAAATACCCTTTTTCTAAAAAGTACTTTTCCCAAAGAGAATCTTTTATTAAAAAGTACTCTCTCCGAAAATACCCTTGTTCTTAAAAGTACTTTTTTCAAAAATCCCCTTTTTCTGAAAAGTATTTTCCTAAAAATCACCTTTTTCTAAAATTTACTTTTCCCAAAAATCCCCTTTTTCTAAAAAGAACATTTCTCAAAAAGCACCTTATTCTAAAACGTTTTTTTCCCCAAAAATCTAAGAAGTATTTTTCCCAAAAATTCCCTTTTTTCTAAAAAGTACTTTTCCCCAAAAGCCTCTTTTTCTAAAAATTACTTTTCCCAAAAAGCAACATTTCTTAAAAAGTGCTTTTAACAAAAAGAATCTTTTTCTAAAAGTTACTTTTCCCAAAAAGTACTTTTTTCTAACAAGTGCTTTTTTACTCTATCTACTGTGGTTTCTGAGATATAAAGATACAAATTTAACCCTTTTTTATCCCTTTTTACCCCCTAATCCCTTTTTGGCCAGTTCAAAAAAATTATAAATTTTACTATCCCAGTTTCTTGTTTTTATTTTTTAAACAAATCTTTTTCTAAAAAGTGTGAATATGAGTTTTTTTTTAAATAATCGACATTTTCTCTTAAAATGACGAATGAAATGTGTTTTAGTTGGTTTTTAATTTTGTTGGAACTAATGTTTCATAAAATACAACCTTTTACAAAAAAGTAATTTTATTAATTTAATTTATTGCATAGCAGTGCGCTTTTTAAATATGAACTTCGTATACTGCATATGGAATATTTATACACACATGTATGAAAATGTATGAATTATCATATATACATATCCATATACCCTCATTTATACAATTGTACATGCATACATACTTATATGTAAATTCATATTCATATTTATTAAAATTAATTTTTTAGATTTTAAACATAGCAGTTGTACTTATTTGGTGAAACATTTGTTTGGAATAATTAAAAACATTTGATTCATCATTTTAAGGGCAAAGACATTTGATTCATCATTGATTATTTAAAAAACACAAAATTCATCTTCGTAATGCAATTAATCATTAAGAAAAATTATAAATTTTTATACAAACACTAGTTTTCAATAAAATTTTTTGCAGTAATATGAACTTTGTTTCTTACTGTATATGAGCTTATATGTTATAAATACATTTCATACATTAGTCCATATATCAATTCATATATAATACTTTTGTCATGTATAATCCTATACATTTCCATACATGAATTCATATACATATGTATATTAAAAATATATGCACCATACATAATTTTTTTTAGCTCGGTGGGTATTTATTTTAATTTTATTATAGCAAAAATAAACTTTTCTTGCATCTGGGAGAGTAATTTTGTAAATTTCTGCCTTACTTTACTCTCTCGTTGCAATTTTCTGCTAGCAAATATCCCTTTTGGACACGGTAAGTTTACTTTCCAAATTCTTAATTCAGTTGGGAGACAGACAGAAGGAGATAGTATTTCGTCCTGTCTTTCACACAGCTGAACTAAGACTTTGCAAAGTAAACTTTCCGTGTCTAAAAGGGGTAAAAGTAAATGAAAAGACCTATTAAATAATTTTTATAAAGTGATTAAAGGTTCAAATTTGAATTTTTTTAAAAATTTTTAATATCTGATATTGAATTGTATGTTTAATATTATCATTTACTTCCCTTTTCACAATGTATAGTTAAGAGTTAACTTGAACTTTAACTGACAGTTCTTCATATAAAACTTGCCGTTAAAGTCCCTGTTATCTTTTAACCACACATTGTGAAAAGGTACGTTAGAGGTTAACTGTGCTATTTTTTTTCTTCTAACATTTACTCAATCGAAAACGTGAACAAATTTGAAAACGTGAGCACTAACGTTCTTAACGTTTAAGCCTGGTACGGAGTTCATACGGAAATTCAGATTCTCATAAAAACTTTATGTAAAAAAAACTGAAATTCAGATTGGTAAATTTCATAAAGAAATTTCCATTTGCTAGTACGGACTTTCAAAAGAAAAATACACGGAATTTTTGAAATTTATAGCCTATCTTAGGGATTTATAAATATAAGTGGAGACTTTTTTCAGTCACTTGAAACAAAAATTAATGTTCATACAATTGTTTGGACACAGAATTTTTGACATTTCCAATTTTCATCAAACTGTTATTAATTTTTAGTGTTTTGTGTGTTTTAAATTCAAAAATAAATAAATTTGTTCGTATGCAAATTCTACATAAAAGGCTACAGGGTTATTTTTCCACGTAGAAATAAATGTAAGTTTACAAACGTGAAATTCCGTAAAACCTCCTACTGGATTTTATTTAATAAAAAAGAAAACAAATTTTACTTTTTCTAGAATAACTTAGTCTCCTTATTTTTTGCCAACAATATTAGGCAATAAATACATATTCTTTTTACCCGTCAAAAATTCATTAAACTTTTTTTAAATATCTACATAAGTGTATTAAATCTTATTAGATCATTGGTTTTTTTCATCACGTCACAATTTTCTATGACCCCACTTAATATTTTCATGAAGTATACCATTGTAACTCAACATGACTTGAAGTCAATATGTCCGACGTCGACCAGTAATACACCATCGACTAACTTACAAAATTTGTTTCAAATCAGTTCAATATTTGTATAAAAATTTATTAATTTTTTTAACCCCCGAACAAAAAAAGGGGTTTTTAAGTCTGTGGTGTGTATCTGTGTCCATTCGTGTCCACGTACAGACCAAACGGCTGGACCGATTTTGATTTAGTTTTTTTTGTTTGGAAGGTGACTTAACCGAAAAGGTTTTTAACTATGTTTGAAGAATATCGATTCAGTCGTTAAGAAGATATCACATATTTTCTAGATGTATCGGGGCTTTTAAAATTTTTAATTTTTGTTATTCTCCTATAGGGAGAAAATTTAAATGTAATGAAAAAAATCAATGACGTAGCTTGTTTTAATATACTAAGATATTTGAATAAAATGGAATGACTTTTTGAAGGGTAAAAAAGTTGTATTTCGTGAGGCTGTGTTATCTTAAATGATGTATGTATGTATAGGATATATCTTTAAAAATATTTTTTTACTCACCACTTTTAGAAAGAAGGAAAGCTGAATATTTCCCTCCTTTGCACTTTACGGTGCAGATTGTTCTATCCATCATCTGTACTTTCTTCGATTCCACTATGCACATCTTATCGTTGTGAAATTTTATTAAGGAAAACATCTGAAAAGCGTTATTAATTATTATTAGTTACAAAATTATATAGACATATATGCATACAGACACTTACCCTTATATTTAAATGATCCTTCCGAAGTTTTTGTTGTGTTTGTGTTCTTGCGGCCTCTTTATCTGTATATGTATCAAAAACTAAAAACAAAGATCACACAAAATTACAGAACAATTTTTACAAGATATTGCAACATAAATTTATATGATTTTTTTACAAATTAAAAATTTGTTCGATGAATAGTTTTAAATTTTTTACTCAAAAATTACGTTATTGGAGATATGACTATTAATATAACTACATACATACATATGTAAATTTCAACTTACGCACAAGGAATTGGAAATAAAAGGCGAACAGTTTGTTCAAGTGAAAATTTAGTATTTTGTATGGAAAAAAACTAAATTTCACGTAAACAAACTTTTCGAAATTTTTTCACGATAAGTGGAATAATAAAATTTTTGAGACTCTACCTTGTGAACCGTAGCAGTTATACGTTTGCGAATTTTACAATATACATGCATATCGTTACATCAATGTTAAAAGATTCTAACTCATTATTTTTTAAATCAAGATTTTTGCATTTTTCAATATATTAAATGATCTTCCATCGAAAAATACAAAAAATCAATTTCAAAAAAATGATGAATTGAAGCCTTTCTATATTAAGGTAACGATAAATATGTATACTGTAAAAATATCAAGCGTATACCAGTTACGGCTCACAACGTATAGTTTGACTTGAAAATTTCCACAATTACTCAAGGGCTTGTTCGGATATCCATCAGTGCTCAGGGTCACACCACCACTAATGCACTTTAGACGAAACTGTACCTTGTGAACCGTAACAGGTATGTATGTATGTATGTATATGCTTGAGACTTTCATATTATTAATATCTACATATCTTTACCTCAATAGAAAGGGGCGCTAACTCATTATTTTTTTGAAATCGAGATTTTTGTATATTTGAAAGAAATATTAAGTTAGGGCCTTTCTATATTACGATAACGATATGTATGTATACTATAAAATTCTCAAGCGTATACGTGTCACGTTTCACAAGGTACAGTTTCACTTGAAAATTTTACCGACAAGTATGAAAAAAATTACAAATATCAAATTTTTACAAGAACAAGGAAATATTCGGATATACACATGCCGGTACTCTGCATCATACGACCAAACTTTTATTTCAAATGCAATACAATTTCACTGATAATCTTTTTTGCCATAGCCGCCATGTTTCTACCTCATACGCTTACCCGACTGTCAAGAAGGGTTATGTGTTTCGCGCGTTTCTTGTATATACATACATATTGTTTATTTACTCAAAGAACGTCACAACTCAAAAAAACTATTTTGCTAGAAAACGATTTAAAAGTTTTCAATTTGCACACAAGATATTTGTATGAAATTTTTACAAAATGTAAAGAAAAATATAATTTTTGAGTTATGACGTTTTTTTGGTAAATGTGCGATATGTTTGTTGTAAATTTCTTTTACATTTATTTGAGCGTTATCTACTTCGTCGAGACACTTTAGTGATGCATTCCCGAATATTCACAAATTTTTAACTTTAAAATTATTGGCTTGGCCCACGATTTCGAAACAGAACGTTAGATCGAATACTTACATACATACAGTTGCCCAATAAAGTCTACATACAACACGGATAACTCGATTTTTTTTTATTTAAAACAGATTTAGTTAATTTTAATTAAACAAATATTTTTATTCTTAACACAAAAATGAAAATAAAACAAAAAATTCATCTTTTTTGGGCTTAAGATAAAGTTATTAACAAAAAACGTAATTCAGTCTCAAAACATATCACAAAAAAGTCTACATACAGTTTCCATCACACGTTGGTTTGCAAACTATTTACAGAAATAACTTCAAACTAATATTTCGTTGGGCCACCTTTAGCATCTAATAATGCTTGTATTCGTCTCGGCATTGAAGAAACCAATTTTTCAGTTGTATCTGCACTAATTTTATTCCATTCGTCGATTAAAGCATTCTTTAGGTCTTCCTTGTTGGATATTTTATTTTTTCGCACACGTCTGTCCAATTCATCCCATAAGTTTTCAATTGGATTCATATCCGGTGATTGGGGAGGAGAGTGCAATTGTTTGGGGACGTTGTAAAGAAGCCACTCTTTTACAATGTGAGATGTACGTTTTGGATCGTTGTCCTGCTGGAAGATCCATTTGCCCGTAAGACCCATTTTGGTAGCGGAAGTCTTCAAATTGGATTTTAGCAAATTCAGATAATCATGACGATCCATTGTAGTATCAATGAATACCAGATTTCCTACTCCAGCAGCGGACATACACCCCCAAACCATAACAGATCCTCCCCCGTGCTTCACAGTTGGTAATAAATTTTGGATTGCCATCGCCGTGTTAGGTTTTCTCCATACTCTTTGCTTACCATCGTATCCAAATATATTAAATTTAGACTCATCACTAAAAATTACGGTTTTCCAAAAATCAATGTCATCATTTTTGTGTAGTTTTGCAAATTCAAGACGTTTTTTCAAATTTGTTTCACTTATAAAAGGTTTTTTTCTTGGAATACGGCTGTGAAAATCGTTAGCTCTCAATACATTGCGCACAGTTTCTGGATGAATACTTGTCTGTTTACATTTTTCAAGATCTTTGGCGATATTAACAGCATTTATTCTCGGATCATTTGCTACGAGTCTGATAATATTTCGTTTTTCACGCTCTGAAAGTTTAGATGGCCTGCCTGATCGGTGTTTATTTTCTGTTGTATTTGTACTATTATAATTTTTTATAATGGTTTGAACTGTAGAACGGCTAAATCCAACTATATTCGCTATTTCTCCGTATGATTTTTTTTCATTTCTCAACTTAACAACTAGTTTTCTAATTTCCTGAGAAATTTCTTTGCGTTTTTGTAAATTCTGCGACATTTTAGGGCGAAAAACTACAAACTCACTTTAATTGCTAAATTATTTCGTTTTCCTATAATCTTAGTCACAAAACAAGTAAAGAAACGAAATACCGTTACTTTGAGATGTGTTTTCTTTCTACTTCTAGTGATGTGCTGTTGTTGTATGTACACTTTTTTGGGTACCAAATTATAAGTACCTTCATTTTGGCACACTAAATATATACAAATGTGGTTGTTTTAAATTTTATTTTTAAACGTGTCTAAATGATATAACTTAACATAAAAAAATGTGTTACAACTTTAGTAGATTTCAATAAAATCGAATTTATGGTGCTGTATGTAGACTTTATTGGGCAACTGTACATATGTATGTAGGTTTTGTATGCAAGTTCTCTGTCGATATCTTGGGCCAGACGATCTTAAAACGCATGCATGTATGTATGTACACTTACCTTTTTATTTCATTGGCTTTCCTTCACAAGATTTTTATACTTTTCCTTTTTTATACTTTTAGTTTTTTTTATTTTACATACTTTTTATTTCACAACTTAAAGTTAATACTTTCACCACAAAAACCAAACTTGAAATGAAATTAAAATATTCTATGCTTAAAGCTAAGAAAAGTTCCGTTATAAAAATCAGAAATTTTTATATGAGAAAGATGAAATAGAAATATTATCCCCGAGTTGTCTTCATCTCTATCTCTCACTACATACCAAGAATAGTGATGCCAGATGAATTTGTTGATATTTCAAAGGTATACTTATCTTTTTATTTGAGGGTTACACGATCAAATTTAGCCTTTCAAAATTTCAATGCACTCACACTTTTTCACGAATGTATTCATATTTTTAAAATTTTCTACGAATTTGCAAAGGTTGCACTAGCAAGATTTCCTTTCAAGTTTTTCACACATATTTATTACCAAAAGTAATTTAAAAAAGCTGTATCATCGGCTGCACACCATTTCAGAGCAATTTTATTTTCAAGATTCCATCGCCAGATATCATTGTAATTATTATTTTATTCACATATATTTATTTTAATTCAATTAATATTTTTCGGTTTAATATAATATTATTTGTAATAACAGAGCACAGAAATCTACAGCGGTAGAATATTTGAAAGCAGAAACGAAAAATGTGCTAACTACAATTGCTGTCAACTATTTCTTTGCCTGTAAATTTGAACACAGAATGGGAAAAAATATTTGAAACCTATAGTTGCGGAATATTTAAAGCAAAAACAAAAAATTTGCTCATTATAATTGCTGTCAGCTGTTTCTTTCCCTGTAAATTTGAACACAGAAATGGAAAAATATCTGAAAGTAAATTTTACACCAAGTTTTAATTATTGAAATTTGAAAAACAAATTTTGATCGTGCAACCTTCAAGTAAAAATTGCTTTGCAATCTTGTGTTAAGATTTTCGGGCAAAGAAACAGATGACAAAATTTCTAATCACCACATTTTTCGTTTTTGCTTTCAAATATTCTGTCGCTATAGCTCGTAGAAGAATATTCGACGTGACATACGTAATACGGGTGAATATTACACTACCCCGAAAAATTTAATAAAATAAATATACAATGTGAATAACATTTCTTTAAAATTCGGTGCCTACGTTACAGGTTCATTTTATGTCACTTTTAGCAATAAGCATGTGGGAAAAAGTGTTGGTTGTGTTATTTGTGTGACTTAGGCTGAGTTTACATCTGGCATTTCTTGTGTGTTTTGCCCAAAAAAAAACATAACCAACTAATTACTAATGAAAAACTGTTTGATTCAGACATATATTTATTGCTTTAAATAGTTTGCAATCATTTTGGATTCTATAAAACTGTCTATTAATTAAGTATGAAACTGTTTAACTTAATAAATACATGTCTGAATCAAATAGTTTTTCATTAGTAATTAGTTGGTTATGCTTTTTTTATGCTTGTGTGGCATTTGGCAAACAGATGTAAGCCCGGCCTTAGATATAGAATAGGTGTTGTAGCACTAAAGTTTAAAGACCAATATTTTCTCTGAAATTTTTCACAAATACTGGTTGTCTAAAGTCACTTTAATTGAAAGCTGTGACGTAGACTTCACGCCTTCGGAATTCAAAGTAACTTATATACGTTTCTAAGATGCATTCGCAGCACATCATTGTATTTAAGGTTGCTTCAGACTATAATACAAGTATTAATACTTTTGTGGAAAATTCAGCTCTGACATGTTGAGTTGCTATTGTTTTTTTAGAAATTTTTGAAACAAATATAAGACCAGTGATGAATTTTTGTCAAAAATATTAATACTTGTATTATAGTTTGAAAGAGCTTTTATTGGGCCTTGTTACGAGTGCCGTTTTATGACTTCGACTACGATGATTTTGTACTAGACTTAAGAACATTGCAACATTTTTTCTTTACGAGTAATAATCTCGGCAATTATTGCCTTGGCAATTGTCAAATTCGATTGCCGACACAAGATATTTGCGTGTAGACCGTATGAATATGTGTTCGAATATAAATTAACCACCCAATGTTAAAATACATTGCTGAGCAATAATCTCTTAACACATGCTGTCAAATTAAAATAATATTAATTTTTTTAACAAAACAGCAAGAAAAAATATTTTAAATTAATAAAATAAATATAATTTCAATTTTCAATTAAGAAAAGGACAATTTAAGTAAGTATATGCATAAAAATATAAATATATTTGAATGTACGTGTGCGCCACCTCTAGATACATAGTTAAACACAAGCAATTTGACGTCATCATTCTGCCGACGTTATTGCTTGTGTTAAGACACAACAAATTGAAATACGACACTCGTAATTAGGCCCATTATTTTATTCAAATATATATATATTTTTTATATCACTTACTATTTTTGGCGTAATATGATATTATTTTCTCAAGAATATTTGAAAGCAAATTAGCAGCAAATTTTAAAAATATGAATGCATTATGGAAAAGTTGTGAGTGCATTGATATGTGAAAGACAAAACTTGATCGTGTAACTCTTGTTTTTTTACTTGTGGGATATATCGGTCTGGCAACATATTTGAACAAATAAAATGAAGCAATGTATTGTTACAAGGTAGACTCATCGCTACATTAACGTCAACTAAGCCATATATAACCAGCTATTATTTATGACGTTTGACAGCTAGTGTAAAGTATTTCTTTACTGTTTCGATAAGTTCAACGGGTTAAGTTGGCTTTAAAATGAATTAAACTCCAAGGCATTTATATATAGCGTGCACATGCCTACACATATATATATAGCGTGTACATGTAGAAACACAACAAGTGCATACCTTTAAATTCTGAGAAATTAAATGGCATGGGCCATTCTATTGCTTCTTTGTCTTGAAAAATATAAAAACATTGGCACAAATCAAGGTATATTTATCAGGTCAATGCAATCGTCCTGGTCATTATAATATTGCAGGCATTGTGAGAAACTTTCTTCACAACAACAAAAAAATTATGATTTATCATAATAAAAAAACACAACGTCTTCGCATGTATGCTTGCATTAACAAAAATTTGACAACTGCTCTGCCGTTTTGTTAGTTGTTATGATGAATTTTTGTCAGTTAAAGACGCTATGTAATAAAATACCGTGGCGCAAATTCTGCAAACATTTGACAATAGCAATAAATTTTGAAAACAGTTGTTAATTGTCGAAATGCGTCTACCTTTAAATTGGCACAAATATGCAATAGTTATTTTGAAGCGATGACCATTATGTTGTGAGAAAGAGACCGAGATAGGTAGTCATCCAATCAGTGAAGCTAATATAGTGTTTTTTGAACTATAGTTTGTGTTTTTAAAATTTATGTACATTATAGTTTTTTTAACGCTTTTATTACTTCCACTTGTGCCAAATTAAACAACTATACACTCTAGTATATACAAAACAAAACTTTTATTATAACTAAGATTAAGCAAATCTTTAAGTCTTGTAGACATAACTGCAAACAATCAACATATACATATGTATACTTGATGTTTGTTATACTTTAAACAAAAGATGTGTAAGCGTTAATACATGTTTATTTTATTAAATTTTATTTCTATGAGTTAGCGCAATTGTTTTCCAAAGTAATTTCTTACATTCTTAGTAAAATATTTATAAATATATAAATGGTAATTTATATGAGAGAACGGTTAAACCTGAATTTATTAAGCATAGTTTTTTCAATTAAAAAGTATAATGTTGCCTTTTATATATCACAACATAAGTACATATAAAATATGCATGTACGTGCCTTTATTGAACAATTTTGATTTTTTATTAGGTATTATAATATTATTTAATAAGTTTGGAGTAATGTAAGGTTTACAATGGAAGATGTTGGCGCGTCACTTCACTTTTTGTGTTTTGGATTCCTTTGTTTTTTTCTTGTGGAACTAAAATGTTTTCAACCATACGAAATCAGTAGCCAAGCGCCGATTAAAAAATCAATAAAGTAAAGACTAAAATGCAGGGAAGGAAAATGACTTCTAGGATTTTATACCAACTATGAAAATAAAATTTAAAACCGAAACGTAAATATATGTGTATAAAAATTCAGAAGCATACAATGAAAAACATAAACTTAGCAAAAATGTGTATAAAAATTCAGTATACAATAAAAATCAACATAAAAATATTAAGTATTACATTCATAAAAGTAAATTAAAGAGAACATAGGCAACATTAATGTACAATAAAGTGGAAAATTGATATTTTCAAATTTTATCAAGTAACTCGCGGTACCAACAACGTCAAAAATGTACCATAAAAAGTACAATTGTACCATGATATCCATCCATGCTAGAATCAACTTAATTTGTGAACTATAAAAGCTCACATTAAAGGGAATTAAATTTTTCAAATATAAAATTTAGCAGTATCTACATACATATGTATTTATATTAACGTCATATTAAGTTAAAAGAAAATAATTTTTGTTTAATAAAAATATTAAACAACATATAAAATGCATAATTCAATAAAATTTATTCCTCCACAGTCTCTTTTTTTGTTCAAATTAATGTTAAAATTGTTTGTATCACCATCGCATCGAAGATTTCAAAAATTATAATATAATAAAAGCGCAAGGTTGACAGCACCAACCGTAAAGCAAACAGAAGCTTTGTTGCTAACCCCATGCTTTGTATTTTTTACTAAATATTTTAAACTAATAGCGCATATTGTTAATAATACAGTCATCTCCCTCGCTCCTTAACTTTGGATTGAGTTCAACACTAGTGAATCAATAAGGTATATTCCTAAGAACAGCTGACTGTTGGTAATATACCAGCAAAATAGCAAATCATTCAAGATTCACGTTTAATTTTCATATCTTCAATATATATACATGACTTCCTTTAATTATATGACTTAATTTAATACAATTACTTTTTTATACTAACATGTGCGTTTATAAAGACAATAACGCAATTAAATAATACTCAGAAATATTGAGCTCCTACCCCGATATAATCAGCTGTGTTGTATACACAACCTTTTTAAATTGGTATCGATATGGACACAGTCCGAAGCAACCACAAACTTTTAACGCCGCCAAGAAATATAAACGATTTTATTAGAAAGTCTGGTACGTTTGGTTGACATGGAAAGGAGGTATATTTAGAAAACATGTTTCAAAGATATGCGTGTTATATCATAACGTTTCCAAAGTATGTAATTATTCGTAAAAGTTTTGTTATTTTAATTTGTTGGGAAATAAAAAGTTTATATCGGTTTTAATATAAAAATTAATAAAATATTTATAAATTTTCCTATTAAAAAAGACATATTTTTTTGGTTTTTGAAGCATGCATGCAGCACATATATATATATATATATATATATATATATATATTTTAATATTATTTATATATACGAGACGAACGTGTACAGAATAAGGTATCAGCAGACGTTCGTTGCAAAGAATTTTGGTAAATCAGACAAGGTTAACTTACTATTATACTCTGTTAAACTTTTGTTAGATTATGATTTTGTATTAAAAATCATTATTAGCGCATTTCCACTTAAACAAAATTTGCGCTTCTGGGCACAGAGAATCCACATTTAATAAATGAAGAGCCATTGACGTACCAAACAGCCTTTTTGAGGGGAGGCACGATATTACCAGCCAAAAAATGATTAGACCTAAGTTTTTTTTTGAAGAACCTTCAATGGTGAGCAATACAGGAGGATGCCAAATAATTTGTTTTGCTTATGCGTTATTGGGTTCTAGAGAAAAGAGCAACCACTCGTACAGCTCAGGCAAGACACAAGTTTTCAGGTAGAGTGATTTACCATTTTAAAAATTTTAACTGGTCACCTATATTGCCTAAAGAACCTGTCGGTCTCCTTTGGGGCTTTTTAAAGTCTAACATTGAGCGGAGATAACCACAAACCTTGCAAACCCTCATTAGCCAAATGTTTTGTGAGCAACAATTCAAAATGCCATAAATTGAGTTCAGTTATGCATCATCTTGAGAGGTGTCTATTAGAGCAATATACGAGGGAGGATCAATAAGTGACTTTTTTAATGAAACACAGTTTTTTTCAAAACAAAAATTTGTTTTTCAAAATAATCTCCTTTTAACTCAATACACTTAGGCCACTTAGTTCCAGTTTTTGTACCTCTTCGAAAAAAGAGGATTTTTCGAGGTCTTTAAAATAGGCATTTGTTTGGTCAATAGTTTCATCGTTGGAGCTAAATCTCTTTCCACCGAGCCATTTCTTTAGGTTTGGAAATAGGAAGTAGTGACTAGGGGCTAAATCTGAACAATAGGGTGGATGAGGGAGCAATTTGAATCCCGATTTATGGATTTTTGCCATGGAAACTGCGCATGCGTTTGTGGTCGATTGTTCGCAAACGCGGCACCCATCTTCCGGAAAGCTTCATAATACCCAAGTAATCATTTAAAATAGAAACCGTGGAGCCATGTGGGATCCCTATGGCATCAAACATCTCACGTACATTTACTCTTGGATCGGCCAGCATCATATCGTGGATTTTTTTCGACATTTTCGAGTGTACTGACCTCACTTGGCCGTCCAGGAACGTTCAACGTCATTTGTACTTGTTTCCCATAGTATTTATCAAGGTTTTCCTTGGTTTGATTGACGGTTTTTTTCACAAAAAAGAATGTTTAATAATGAGCACTAGAAATAATTTTTTTTTCATTTGTAGAAAAATACACGAGATTGTATGTTTTGAACAGCTGTTAAACGCAAAGTAAGTGACAACACTTACTCAAAATCTTACAGTAGTCTATTAACAGGTGGTAATTGATGGGAACAGCGTTTCATTTCATATAACTGCGAGAGAAGTTCGTAAATTCACGGACTTATTGATCCGCCCTCGTATATTTTTCCAATTAGTGCCATCAATTTAACACTTTCCTGCAAACTTTTTTATAAAAAGAGAGCTTTCTCTCTTTTCCTCTTATAGTAAAATTGCGGCTAGTTCAAATTATAAACTTACTTTTGGGTCACCCTTCGCAAGCAAAAAGCCCTCATATACATTAATCAGTATTTCTCAACCTCATTTATTGTTGTGGCATATTTATAAGGATTTCAAAATTTGGTGGCGCACAACGAAAAAGGTAAGTTAAAATTTTTTCATTTACCTTTACCAATTTGAGAAAAATAGTTTATGATAACAATTTTAAATGCGTGAAATAAAATAATACAATAAAAATAATCTCTAACCAAGCAGGTAGACTAGATGTTGATGAAGAGTGCGGCTGTACAGAAAAATATCCGTATTTTCCCCAGCTATAAAGTCTAATTTAATTTTTCTTCTCTTCTTTAAAAACTCACATTAATTAATAAAACATTTCATTCGATAAGAATTGAAATTACTGAACTCAAGTATTCGGGCTTGAAATTGTTTCTTATTAAAATTTTTTATTAATATTTTAATTAAATCTATGGTTATTTTAATTGAATTTACTGCTCTATCAAAAAAGTGTTATGAACACACTTTAACTCAGAGTAAATAGCTATTGCACAGTAGTTGGGTTTTTGGACAATGGACAAATTTTATATGACAAATTTCATTTTTATATATTTTTTCCATCTTAATATTATAGGATATTTTAAATTAATGTTTTTAATTTTTATTTAGTTTTTAATGGGATCCTTAAAAAATCTTTCAATTAAGTTTTAATCAAATTGTTAATAAAACATCAATTAAATTATTGGTTAATGTAATACTTTTTTTAATACAACATCAAAAAATAAATAAAATAAAATATTTGAGTTAATGCTATGACGTGATTAGCTTTCAACCAGTTAATTTTTTAAATGATTTTTGTTAAATTTTTTTTGTGCACATTTTTAATAAATACTTTTGATTTAAATTCAATGGAATTGTGTGATTTTGTGGAAGATATTTTTTCGTTTATATTCAAAATAGAATTTCCTTAAATAAGTAAAAATAATAAAAAATTTTAGTGAAGGAAAATTATTTAAATTATCCTAAAATTTTTTATAGAAAATGTTTATCATCTTTATGTTCCCTTTGAAAGAGTACAAAATACATTTGAATTTCTTGAAGAAGTCAGAATTTTTTATTGTTATTTATTATTTGTTTAATAGCATCTTTACCTTAAAATCTAAATGAAATTTCGGACTTTGTTTTAGATAAGAAACCACCATTAGTTAAAGTTCACTCCTAACAATACATTTAATATACATATCATATGGCTACTTTTAGCACAAATATTAATAATTTGCACTTTGCTGCGCCGCAGTCATCAGCTAAACTTAACATTCATTACATATTTGTCTCATCATGTAACACATGTAGCTGTCATAAATTTCATTTGTACGAAAAGTAACTGGTGCTAATGACAATATTTCACTACAATGTTCACTGCATTAAAAACAACAACTAAATATTTTATGTGGCATAAATACAAAATACATACAACCAAAATGTCTTGCATACATACACACACACACATATAAATGACAAATTACTTAACAGACAACACTAAACGTTTTGCCACCCCAAACTTGTAAATATTTCAAACTTTTGGTTCAATATTTAAAGAATCTGGCTGCAAAAATAATATTTCATATTTCTGTGTTGATATAAAAGCAAGAGAGTTTCTTTAGTAATGCAGAAGTAAATTTAGTTATCAAACCAAGAAGTATAATTTCGCAATCCGAATTGTTTTAATATAAAATTCATACACAAGGAAATAGTATAAAGGAGAGTATAAAGCAACTAACAAACCCTTCTTCTTAGCTTTAATAATAGCAAAAGTATATGTCTGTATGTATTTATGTTTCCTTTGTTTATATGTATGGAAGCATGTGTAATTGTGAGAGTATGTGTGTGTGTGCGTTTGGCTGCTTTATCGGGCAAAAAAGTCACATTTTGTAGATTGTAATAAATCAAATTGCAATTACAACAAATTAGGCATGTAGTTTGCATTTCAATGCTGTCGTGTTGTGGTGTTTGCGAATACAATTCTGATGTCGTTGCTCCTTCTTGCAATTTGTGTGATCCTTAATGCCAATAGGGTTCATATTGCAATAGTGTGTGTGTGCGTGTTTATGTGTATTTGTGGGCGCGTGTGTGTTTTGTTGAATGTTCTTTTTTTACTTTGCATTTCCATAGATCCAGTATGCTGTTTTACGTTTAAATGAGCTGGAGTTTTATGTAGCTGATGGTAGTACTTTGATGGTCTTAATAGCTCATGTGCTACGAGTGCGAAACATATGCATGCCTGCGTTAAGATGAATATTTTTAATTAGAAATGTTTTATTATCTAATGGGGTAATTTCCAATTCCCAGGTGCTTAATGTGCGCAACAATTTTCGAAAGTAATAAAGACTTTTGCTGCAAAGTGTTCCTCCCTATAAAAAAGAAATATAACATGTTTTCAAAGATGTACGAGTATTTTAAAGTCCATTACCGCATGTTTGTGCTGTAAAATCAATCGACAATCTTAACTGTCATAAAGCAATCAGTGAACTTACTTCTACAATTCCTCCAACTTGTTCCCTTATGCAAGAAACCCATTTAGATCTGATCAAATTAAAAATAAAGGGACTTTAATTAAGATGTTTAAAAAATAATAGAAAGCAACAGCTGCTAAATGAACGCCACGTCTAGGCTTGCGGGACCCTATACTTTGATTTAATTTTCCCTCAGCAATTCGCACATTTGCGTGGAAGTATGCTCTCGATAGCTTCACGAATTCCATCATTGAAATCTTGAATTGCTTTTGAGACATTGACATACATTTTATCTTTTACCCATGTTAAATTAACATGAAAAATTTTGACTGGGTATAATAATAAATTTATTTAAAATAAAAAATTGTTGTTTGAGTGTGTTGTTGCTTATTTAATTTCTTCATAGCAACAATGCACTGTTAAACTCAGTTGTGTGACTTGTTCATATTTTGATGCCGACAAACTTCGCTAAAACTTCCTGCTGCTGGCTACTAACTATAGACAGTATGTTAATGTTGTAATTGTTGGGTCCTAGGTTCAAATCCAGCAAACATGTCAAGGAATCAGCTGAGATTTTGTTTTTTTAGCCATAACATTTAATTTCAAATAAATTTAATGTTAAATATTTCATTGATTTTTTTGAATTATTATTTAATTCATAATGGTATGTATTTAGTGTATATTTAAAGAATATTTAAGTTTATTGTGGCTGTAGCGGTAAGCGTGGTGGCTAACACACGATGAGTTCGGCATCAAATCTTGGCCAGGGAAGCTGGCATACAATTTTATTGACGCATGTCGAAACACACACAATCACATATGAATTTTTTTTATTATTAGTAAATAAACTGATTACTTTAAACAAAACTCATGTTGTTCCATTTTGAAATAATTTTGATTCAATACATTTCTTCATATTGTATCAGTACCAATTTCACCATATTGCAATTTATTAATTAATTTGTAGTTAAAAGAATGTTTAATCAACATGAAATAATGTTATTTTAACATGCACTTTTTTTAAGATTATTGTAAATCATGTTGAATTGACATTGAATACATATGAAACCGAAAAATTTTAAATTAAACTTGTTTTCATAGATTTTAATATGAAATCATTGATCGGGAATTTTTTAATTTTTCGTTACTTTTGTGACGCCTAGTGCCATCTTATTGAAAATAGATATCAAACACATTAGTATCTTTCAATTCCCAGCTATAGAAAATTGCTTGTGGAATTAAATATCGACGAGAATTCGACAAACCTGATTTCTTCGCAACAGAAAGTGCTGCAACAGCAATATTCTTAATTGCTTTTGAGCGATTGAGCGATATGCACGAGTGTAATTATTTCCATCATTAGCTTGTTAAAACAGTTCCGTTTTTCCTTCCAGTTTCACAATTACTGGTCGAGAACGTGCTTCATTCAATTCCCAGTAAAAAAAGATACTCCAAAAAAGTCATGAAAATGTAGAGTTTGCGATCTGGAAGTAGTGAAAATTTCGATCGGATCTAATGATTCTTAAATAGGGTTGTCATTGCAAGAAGTTCTCTTTTTCGATGCCTGGTCACCGAATTGGTGGCGATAGTAAGAAAAATTCCCTTTTTTGTGTTCTATGATAATATTTTCATCTAGGAAAAATTGTAATAATTGTAAATATTTTAACAATTCATTTCTTTTTATACGAATTCAAACCCGAAACAGTGTTTTCATGTAAAGTTAAGCAAATAACTTTTAAATTTTATCCTAAAATTAGTTCATAAATTTCTTTAAAAAAAATTATTTTTTTTTAAATTCTGGTGAGTATTTTCTAACACTATGGAGGAGTTACAAGTTTTTGTATGACTAAAATAAGCTTCTATATGGTTTTTAGCTCACTCTCGGTAAATTAAAAATATCGATTTTTTGGAAGCAATGAAAATGTAGTTCCACTAGAATGACTTCCATTTTTTTCACTGGGTTACTATAAAAATACCTTCATGAAGCGTTTAATATCTTTGAATTTAAATAAAACAAATTTTGTGTAAGATATCATTGAAATTTCAATAGCATTTCATTGCTATTTTGTTTGGAATATAACATCACATAAATTTCGCTGTGGTTTCCCTGGATGAAAACATCAAATTTTCCATGAGTGTAGCACAAAAATCGGACTAAAATTTACCCTTGTTAATTTTGAGGGTCTTTGCAGTTACAAGCTAGCTCATTTTCATAAACAAGCGGCTTAAGAAACCCCACAAGAAGTTTAATGGGATCTTGGTGGCCAGTTCACAACACCTACATGTGGCAAATATCACATAACCTGCACACAAAAAAGTTATATGAATAATTTTGTAATATTAGTTCAAATATTTGTAATATCAATTAAAAAATTTATTAAATCTTCACCTATAAACAATTTGGCAATATTAATTAAGCTTTTCCACTTAAATTAATTAATTAAATTAAAAATTTAATTGAACCAATTAAATTCTTATTTGAAAATGTTAAATGGTGAATACTTTTTTCTGTGTGTGTAGCACACAGCTCAGTGTTGTTGAAACGATATTACTTATATGATCTGATTCTGGACAATAGAAACTTGGTACTCATCTTATACGACGATATTCTGGTCCATGTCTTTCTCAACTTAGTTTAGAGCAATGACGCCGCCAGCCTAAAATCCACAACAAACAATAACTTCTTCTTAACGCATTCGTTAATGTACCCTTTTTTTCAAAAAAGGTGTGAACCACTGAAGATGATTTTTTGATGAAAATCAGTATCAACCTTCCACTGGTACAGGTCCCTCTTAGCAATTGCATGCCATTGTTTAGTCCTGATTTACACACGTCAGTTTTGAGTCATCAAGTCTTGAGTTTTTAGTTGAAAGTGGAAAAGAGAATGGAGATGGGTACATATTTGACCATAATTATCAAGCTTGCAATACCTCGAAAGTTAGAGGTATTGTAAACAATATAAAATCGTCGGGCTCAAACACTCTCACTGACATCGGCGATGTTTCCCAAAGTTCTTCCGTTTTGTTGATATACGGATGTTGGTTGCTTGCTTACTACACTCGGTAGGTTGATTATAGCGACCGGAAAATGCGCGTGGCACATATTCCATGCCAAAGGGAACATTAATTTTAATACAGCAAATTTTATGATTAGCTTGTGATGTCAAAGTAGTCAGATATAGCTTGAACAATATAGCGGTTATCAACTGTCAAACTTAAAAAACCCTTGGATTTTTTTCACTTGCAAGACAAACGAAGTATACACTTCAATAATACTAAGTTCCTATGAAGCAAGAGTTCTTTTTTAAATCACATCTGAACACACAACCGTCCTAGGCGGGCTTGCGTGTATGTCCCCTGACATCAGCGTAATGGCTCCTCTCGTCAGTGTGACCGTTTCACCGACCAAAGTGAGAAATTGCCACTTTTTGTCTCTCTTTTTTTTTTGAGTTAATTATATAAAAATACATTAGTTTTGTCGTTTTTTTTAATTTTGACCTTTTTTTGATAAATACCCTTTTGATGTCTGCCTCTCGTCGATCCAAGCTATTCTAAGCATTATACAGAAATTACTATTTAGATTCTGAAGTCAGTTCGTCAAACAGCCATCAGGAAAAATTCTGCTTTAGAAAACGTTGACAAACGCCACTACCAAAATGGTATAAATTCTCAAATTCTATTTTCAGCCAACAAAATTTTTTAAATGCAAATTTTTGGTTCTTTCAATTAATTTTTTAACACTTTTTCCAAACAAAAAAACATTTCAAATTCATCAGTGGTATGGCATGAAAATACATGTGCAAAAAAAAAAAAGACGCGAAAAACTTTGAACTACAAGTACGCACTGCTTTTATGCACATTTGAGACAAGCGTTTAATTTGAATAAGCAAACATGCAACATTGCGCTTATAAATACACTCAACGCAAATGCACAAAGCAGCCCAGAAAACACTACATGCTGAACAGCAACAAAAGCAACAGCAACAAAGAAAACAAAACAAACAAACAAACAACATATTGGTAACGTCCCAAATGTACAAGATCTTAACAACAACTGCGAGCAGCAACATCTGCATCATATCAAATTGAATATTTCGTAGATGCAGTTAAAAATCTTTCGTCTTTTTTTCCCGCTGCTTTGGCTGCTTTGCAAAATTAAACTAAAACGCATAGATATAAAAGTGCAACAATAACAAACAGCACATGAAGTAACGAAGAAGATGGCGAGAAATAAAGTAAAGTGCGTGATTTGCGGATATTTATCTTATTTTTCGTTATTCGCCAGTTTTATTACAAATCAATTGAAGCATCATTAGCATAATTTATACAAAACGTTGCTTTAATGACTGTTGTCTGTCCATCCTACAGTCCGTCGGGTAGAGTTGTTTGTCTGGCTGCCTGTCTGTTGCTACAGCTGTATGTTTTCGATGTTCGCTTGCCTAAAAGGTTGCCTAAAATCAGGGAGATGAAGAGGATTTTTGCTTTAGTACGAATAAAATTTGGCCTAAGTCTGCCATAACAAATGTGTTCGGTATTGCTTGCGTCTTAAGTTGTTGCATGCTATGTTGACAACATGGCACAATGACGCCAAACGCAATGTTCTACACATATTTAAACTAGAGATTTTTTTCTCTTTCTTTTTTTTTTTTTGAGATAAAAAGGTTAAAATCCAAATGAAACTGCAGCAATGTTGCATTAGTAAAGATGTCGGCAACACCAATCGTTCAATGAAGAACCATAATATGAACTTAAGTGTGTGTGCATTTGTATGCGTGAGTGTACCTTCTTTAGCCATTCCGAATAAGCTATTGCGACAAATGTTTGCTCGTATCAGCAAAAAAAAAAATAAAAATAAAAGGAAAAGTTTAGTTGAGTATTCGGGTATGAAATCTGTACTTAATACTTCAACGCCTGCTGTATTACAAAGCATGTAAAAATCTTATTTTGCAACATGTTGCAGCAATGGGATTGACACTTTGTACTTACATGCGTTGTTTGTATTCTTTCTGTTTCTTATGCCTCAACTCCTTTATTTAAATGTTTTCTAGTGAGTTTTTTTTTCTTCTTCTATACTTACACTGATTGCATACCTTTGGGGATTTCTCACATTCATATCTGTTTATTTTTTTTTTTTTTGTATATCAGTATGTCCCTTCAACAGTCCGTTCTTCTTCTATCCATCTGTCCGTTGCACAATGACTATTTAGTCGTTTGTGTCTATTTATATGCAATTTTAAGAGTTAGTTCTTAGTAGTTGGTAGAGCTTTGACTCAATTTGTGATTGCATCACATATTTCTTAACGCTTAGAGGCTTGTTTTTGACTTAAGCAAGTAATTAATGAATGATTTTTGTTGCAGTTGTTTTTGTTGTCTTACACATTTGCAGTTTGATTTGGTATACAATTATCCCAAACACAGTGAAAAAGATTAATACTGCAATATAAATGAATAGGAGAATAAGCAAATGTATTCGAACTCCAAATTGCGCTCAAGCAAGTACAGTTTCGTTAATGACTTCAACTGGTAAGAAAACCAAGAAGTAGTTAATTGAGATTGAATTAAGATAATTGAGATTGAATTAAGATAGAAAACTTTTGCGATCTGATGTCTCCATCATTACTATGGCTATAGCTTGTATGAAATTCGCCAAAAGGTAAGGTAAGTAAATGAAGCACTTATGGCAACTGCTTCATTTTTTCTATATCTACACTTGTCAACACTTATAATTGGGGAAATTATACAAGACAAGTCCTCATATTTAATACTCTTAATGTGGCCACAGAAGACCTTCTCAAACACAAACCTCTAACAAAAGTCATCTAAATCAGAAAGAAGTAGAAATAGGAACTTTCAAATTATTTAATGTGAGTTATCATTCCTAACAAGACTTGCACAACCCTCTGATGTGATGAATAAAGCGCATGACACTGTCAGCGGATACTAATCCTAATGTGATATCAGAATGCCCTCCTTCTTTGGTATTGTGTTGCAGAATTATCGCCGAAGTAAAATAACCAATAAACTGGCTATTAAGTAAAGTTTCGTATACTTAATACATCTCATTGACACCAGAGGCGCTGCAGCATAATTAAAATGTGCCAAAATCACAGTTACAAAATAATTAAGCCTCCTTTTATCTTATTCTTCACCAACTGTTTCCTCTATCACTATCTTAGTACTACTTTAGTATGCATTCATTGTCTGGGTGGTACTTCTTTAGTATGCATTCATTGCCTGGTTAGTACTACTTTAGTACTACTTTAGTATGCATTCATTGCATGGGTGTTACCTCTCTTTTATAAAAAAAACCAAAAAAATATACTTAAGTAAATACTCTTAATTTTAGTAACTGCTTTTAATCATATTTGTGGCGCAAACAACTCCAACGCTCACATATTTTCTCTCAAGCAACTATAACTAGAGCCGATTCCAACATATAGAAGAATCTTTACTTCGTTTATGTGAAAAACTTAAATACCCTACATTTATAAATAAAAAGCTATCAAGCGTATTATCTCTGTGTCATACTTACAGGCAAAGTATATTTATACTCAGATCGGAAGTATATTTATACTCATTTCGGACAAAAAAATATATACATGATACTTGGGATATTTTTTCATCATTCGCCACCATATGCATACTTTTTTGTATTTATAAAAAGGAATGGAAAATGGTTTTCGGCATTTGAAAAAGTGCTTTTTGTGTGTTTAAATAAAATAGCCCTGTATATATGCTTGTGTACCCAAAACAATAGTCAGAGTATTTTTATACTTATGCGTATGATCGTGCTGCATATAATAAGAAACGCATGTGAATATAGTTCATGAACACAATGCGTGTGTTTGCATGTGAGCGTGTTTTTTATTTATTTTTAACTGTACGCATTCATAGTTGTATGACGGCCAGTACCCAAAGACTACTTAAAATTATTCTCTCGCTATTTTGTGGACACTATTTTTAACCCTAGAAACAAATAAGGAGAGATGTCATTACGATACACTTCTAATAATGGCATCATTTAGTAGAACATGGATGGTAGAAGGTTCTTCTTCTGAGATTGTTATACCGAGGATAAGTTGCTGTGAGTCTTTGGGTAAAATCGTAATCTTATAAAATTGAGTTTGGTGCTCAATCTTATCTTATCTCAACAGGGGAAGGATACAGAAAAAAACCTTCATTTCAGATAGTAAGGCTGCCATTGAAGCGCTTAGTTCATAAAGTTTGCCACTAAATTGACTTGGAAGCTGAACTTTTTATAAGAAGCCTTAAAATAAAGTTGAATTAGTATAAACGAAATATGGCTCCAAATTAGCGGAACACAATTTCTTATGGGCCCTTAATTATAGACGAATCAAAAGAAAGTCAATAAGGCTGTAAATACTTAATAAAAAGTTATATTAGCAGCTGCTTTCGCGGGAAATTACTACATGCTACTGAAAACAGTATAACAAATTCAAGCACCTCCAAGTAATACTCGCTCCAGTATGCACTAAATTACAAGTATCAAGCCCAAATCAATATACATATATTTCTAATCAGCTCCTAGACTTCAAAATTTATCAAGGATGGAATGAAACTTACGAAAAAAAGTTATTTGTATTAATAACATCGAAAGGTCTTGAAAAACATCTATTTTTGCACCTTTATTTCATAAAAAATTCATCGAAGTATGAAAATTTTATTTGATTCGTTTAAAAAAATTTACAATTAAATTGAAAGTTAGAAATAAAGCTGACATACTTTTTTCGACTTACAAACCTGCGTTAAGTGTTACAAGTTTGACCCTAATTGGTTATTATTATGCGGCAAATGCTGCTATAGAAATATTCGAATTTTTCTTCACTAGTCTTCTCAAATCAATTTAGCAGTTCCTTGAGTATTGAGTTAACTAATAAAGGTGGTTCAACCAATGAAATTGATAGGAAAAATCCTTAATTAAACCACGGAAGTTAGTTAACTAGAGACTGTAAATTTGAACCTAACTCTTTTATAATCAGAAAGCTGTCGAAAGAGTCTCTTATTTATTTATTGCTTTAGGGTTGGACTTACAGATACGTCCCAGGGATAATCTGAAATAACGCTTTATATATTTTTTAAAACAGTTAATTCCTTTCAAAATTTATAATTATAAATTATACTTTACCCTACTCAAATGAAGCGAAATATTTATTGTATGTTCATCTATCTGTGAACTTTAAGCACATAGAAACGTTCATTAATAGTTTGCATTCCAGTTTTTTTATGCAGCCATATCTATATGTATATATATGTATATATGTATATACGCCGAATATAACATGCTAATGAAGTAAAATAATCCAAGCAATCTCCCCAGTGCGACCGTTCGTTCTTCGTTTCTCGTCCATGCATCGTTTTACTCATAGTCGGCCGGTGAATGTTGGCTGTAAGACCATCATTAGTTTTTAGATTAGTTAGAGGAAATGTTCGATTAGTTTTCAAGTAGCCATCATAATCAGGTGACTCAGAGATTTAATGAGATGGTTATTACCGATAGCATTTATGGAAGACTTACACACACGAATTAACAATACAATCAAGTGTGTGTTTGAGTTTGATTAAAACGAAATCCTAAGAAATGTTTAATGACAGGCTGGATTATTGTCTTTCTGGTGAATAAGTTCTTAAGCATATGAAAAATAAAATAAGCGGATAAATATTCAGACAATAAATTGCGAACAGAAAAGTAAGACAAAATGCTCTATTAATTTCTTTAAAGAGATAAAAAGAAATAAATATATCAAAGCGAAACACAAAAAATATCATATTAAAATATTTGAAAGCAATATTAACTTAACATTTTTCATTGATGATTTTTTATAATATATAATATATATTATGTGTGCTTCATATTAGTTTAACATACAATAATATTCAAGGAAAAGTTTTTCTTATAAATAACTTTATTTTATATTGATTTAATATTCCAGTAGTGTTAAATCAAAATGAAGAATCATGTTGATTTAATATTCCAGTAGTGTTAAATCAAAATGAAGAATCATGTTGAATGAAAATTATTTCAAGTTGAAACAACGTGAGATTGATACTGAAATAACAGAAATAATCATGTGGAATCAAAACTATTTCATGTTGAAGCAAGAAAAAGAATTAGAAATAAGTACACAGATCTATACACAACAAAATTTTACATCATGTTGTAAGTTTTTCAGGCTTTACGTTGTTATTTGTAGCTCTGAGATGCTATTCAAATCAGGAAAGTGAAGAATATTATATGAGTTTTTAATGTTTTTTTTTCGGTTTTAACATGCTTATATGATATCTTTTTGCGGCTAAATGCATAAAGGTATTATGTTGATCATAATTTTTAAAGTATTAAATAAATACTACAATTGAAATTTATTTGCTGGTGGCTTAGCACGTCTATATACGTATTTCATTGGCGCTTGAACCAAATCATCAAAAAATATTATCTCGAATATTAATGTTGCAACATTTCGTAAAAAAGTTTAAAAAAAATTACACTTTTTTTGAAAAAAAAGTGAAAAAGATTCTTAGAAGTGAAGATAACTACATATAGACTAAGGTTTTGTACCACAATAAAATTTAAAGTCTCTAATTTTAGACGCAAGAAAAAAGTTTGCGCAAAATTGTGCCATTTTCTGTGATTTTTTGAAAATTTAAAATTTTTTTCTGTTTTTGCTAATCTTGCATGGATAAATATGATTAAGAGACCTTTTTCTCAGGCATAAAATATTTGGATTTGAGAGTAGGTATACTTCCCCCTACCCGTAAAAGCTCAAAAGTTTAGTTTTTATGATATTAAGGCATAAGTAGTACATTTTTTTAATGTTTAAATTATTTTTGCAAATAGTATTTTTATTATCACCCATTAAAGGAAGCTGGAACAAAAATGGCATTTTACGGTATTTTGGGTCCAAGTTAAGGGTATGAACTTTGGCGGACGTTAAAAGTTGCGTTTGTTAACATTATTATGGCAAAAGTTAAGAAAAACATTTAATTTTTAAGATTTAGGATAAGTTTGTCTGGGGAACGTTTTTCCCCTTGGATAAATTTTTCTTGTTTTAAACGTTTAATAGCTTAGGACTATAATAATACATATTTCTGCAAAGGTTTATTGATCTCAGGGCACATAATAACCTTGCACAAGCAATATAAAAAAAAAAAAAAACAATGGCCAGCTTATTGGCTCAAGGTAATAGAAAGAGTTAAAATTTTCAATTAAAGCATAACCAGCAGGGATGGCAAAGTTGGTACAATTGTACCTTTTTTGGTACTACTTAAACTAGATAAGTACAATAGTACACCAATGACTAATCTAATCTCCGCAGTTTCACACGGTATTTCTTTTCAAGCGATTGCATATGTCAATTTTCACTTTCGCACAATGAAACTCCTATTCTTCTCCTTGAAAACAGTCCTGTGAAGACAAAACGCAGCAAGAAAATAAAAAAATTTGAACTATTCCATTTCCAAAACCATCGGATGCCGTAGCACATGTTATTACTTTGCATATTTTTAATTTCAACTTGAACAGGTGTAACTTAAAAGCAAATTTGTGAAAACGATTCGCTGGCCATAACAAGTTCCATTATTTTAATAAAAATAAATAATAATTTTTAATTTGAACTAAAAAATACTACAATTAAGGTAAACAAAAGTACAATAAAGGTATTCATTTCAGGTTTTTCTCGTTGGAAAAATGGAAAAATGTAATTTTTTGACAACAAACACAGGATAAAAAATATTAAAAAATTTTTTTCAAACTTTTTTTCCTGTGTTTGTTGTAAAAAATTACATTTTCCCATTTTTCCAACGAGGAAAAAAACTGAAATGAATACCTTTAATGTTTTAAAGTTGTTGGTACAATTTTAAAATTCTCAATGAATTCCCTGATAGCCAGCCAGCTTTAAAATTGATATTTGATTCAAGCAAATTTACCTTCACTGCTTTCATCATCTTCGGGTTTATCTTTAAACCAACTAATTATAGCTCGGCAATGATGCCACCGACCTTACTTTGCATTTCAAATCTGTGAACTAAAAAGCTAAACTTCAAGTTGACTTAAAAACACAGTAAGGAACTTTCCTTATTGCTTGCGTTGATTTTTTTTTTGACTTAGTAGCAGTTAATGCAACACAATTAATCTTTTCCAGTTACACACGAAAATAAAACAAGTAAGAGTGCTATATTCGGCTGTGCCGAATCTTATATACCCTTTACCAAAGTGCGTTTATGTAGTATAGAGATACATACATAAGCACAGAGATATGTAGGTACATATTCATTTTGTAAAAAAATTCATACTTTTTTCCTAGTGCAATTTTTAGGTTTCTGGCATTATGTTTAATTTGGTGCTTTTTAAATTTTGGCGATTTTTTTTTATATAGACAATTTTTTTTTTGTTTTTGGCGATTTTTTTCGGTTTTTGGCGTTTTTTTAATTTGGCGATTTTTTCGTTCCGGCGATTTTTTTCATTTTGACGATTTTTTTTATTTAGGCGATTTTTTTATTTTTTATATATTTATTTTTTTTTTGTTTTTTTAGTTTTGACACTTTTTTCTCGTTTTAGCGTTTTTTCGAATTTTGTCGTTTTTTTTATTTTGGCGATTTTTTTTCTTTCTGGCAATTTTTTTTGATTTTAAAAATTTTTTTTCATTTAGGCGATTTTTTTATTTTTTGCGATTTTTTTCATATAGGCTATTTGTTTTTTTTTTGTGATTTTTTCGTTTTTTGGCGTTTTTTATTTCTTTTTGGCAATTTTTTAGTTCTGACAGTTTTTTCTCGTTTTGGCGATTTGTTCGGTTTTTGGCGCGTTTTAATTTTGGCGATTTTTTTTGTTCTGGCGATTTTTTTGATTTTGACTTTTTTTTTATTTAAGCGATTTTTTTATTTTTTGCCGATTTTTTTCATATACGCAATTTTTTTTTGTTTCGGCGATTTTGTTCGCTTTTTGGCGTTTTTTTATTTTTGGCGATTTATTTTCGATATGGCGATTTTTTTAATTTTGGCGATTTTCTTTTGCATTTAGGCGATTTTTTTTAATTTTTGACGATTTTTGTTCATATAAGCATTTTTTTTGGCGATTTTTGCGGATTCTCGTCATTGTGGGGATTTTGTTTTTTTGTTTTGACACTTTTTTCTCAGTTTGGCGATTTTTTTCGGTTTTTGGCGCTTTTTTAATTTTGGCGATTTTTTTTCGTTCTGGCGATTTTTTTGATTTTGCCGATTTTTTTCATATAAGCGATTTTTTGAATTTTTGCCGATTTTTTTTTCATATATGCAATTTTTTTTTGATTTGGCGATTTTTTTCGGTTTTTGGCGTTTTTTTTTAATTTTGGCCATTTATTTTCGTTTTGGCGATTTTTTTTCATTTAGGCGATTTTTTTTTAATTTTGGCGATTTTTGTTCACATATGTAAGCATTTTTTTTTGTTTTATAGATTTTTTTCGGTTTTTGACGTTTTTTTTCAATTTTAGCGTTTTTTTTAATTTTGGCGATTTTTTTTTTGTTTTGGCAATTTTTGAAAATTTTTGGCGATTTTACAATTTTCGGATTTTTTAGTTTGACCGTTTTTTTTAAATTTCAAGAGTTTAACTCTTACGGTTTCCAAGATATAGCAATTTTTCAAAATTACATAGTCAAAATTGCATTAACTGATGGACCACCCTTTAATATAAATTTTTTTAATTTTTGTGTTAATTGATGTAATCTATACAAAAATACACTAATTTTACAAATTTCAAGTGTCAATATACATATGTACACATACATACAATTGTATGTATATTACATAGGATTTTAAAAGTTTTCGTCACTCATTTTGGAACACCCTTTAATTTTTAGGTTTTATATATTTGTTGTTGTAGCGACCAAAGTTCTACATATACTGTTCAAATTTCAGACCCGTAGCTTTTACCGTTCCTGAGAAAATAGCCTTCTTCCTAAAACATCAAATATGTTTAATTATTAGGAAAAAAGTTAAAGCTTTCCAACCCTGGAAATGTTTTTTTAATTTGTTAAATTTTTAAAATTTTTTTTAATTATAAATAGCAATTTTAGTCATACCGAAGTATAAAATAAGATAATTTAATAAAAAAGTAATAAAAACTTGTTTTCGGTAGTTATTTTCTATGGGAAAATAGAGTTTGAGTTTTCCAGCTCTGAAACCGTCTGTCCGATTTTGCTGATTTTCAATAGCATTTTAGCGTTTTTGTGTCATTGTGGAAATTTATTTTTAGTTTTGACACGTTTTTCTCGTTTTGGCGACTTTTTTCGGTTTTTGGCGTTTTTTTTTAATTTTAGCGTTTTTTCATTTTGGCGATTTTTTTGGTTTTGGCGATTTTTTTAAATTTTTGGCGATTTTATAATTTTCGGATTTTTTAGTTAGACCGTTTTTGTAAATTTCAAGAGTTTAACTCTTACGGTTTCCAAGATATAGCAATTTGTCAAAATTACATAGTCAAAATTGCATTAACTGATGGACCACCCTTTATTTTAAATTTTTTTAATTTTAGTGTTAATTGTTGTAGCCTATATAAAAATACACTAATTTTACAAATTTCAAGTGTCAATATACATATGTACATTGGTACATACAATTGTATGTATATTAGATGGATTTTAACATTTTTCGTTGCTCGTTTTGCAACACCCTTTAAGTTTTAATTCTCATGTATTTGTTGTTGTAGCGATCAAAGTTCTACATACTTTGTCCAAATTTCAGACCCGTAGCTCTTACCGTTCCTGAGAAAATAGCCTTCTTCCTAAAACATGAAATATGTTTAATTATTATGAAAAAAGTTAAAGTTTTCCAACCCTGGAAACGTTTTTTTAATTTTTTAAATTATTAAATTTTTTTTTTAATTATAAATACCAATTTTATTCATACCGAAGTATAAAATAAGTTAATTTAATAAAAAAGTAATAAAAACTTGTTTTCGGTAGTTATTTTCTATGGGTAAATTGAGTTTGAGTTTTCCAGCTCTGAAACCGTCTGCTCGATTTTGCTGATTTTCAATAGCAAAATTTTTCGAAAAATTTCTGAAACACCAGTCCAAGAACGAAGTCTCTAGCTCTTCTGGGAGCTTGGGAAAACCGATTTCACGTACAGACAGACGGACAGACGGACAGACGGACAGACGGACATCGCTTGTTCGTCTTCCCTATGCATAAGGATCCAGAATATATATACTTTATGTGTCGCTTATTAATATTCTTGAAATTACAAACGGAATGACAAACCTATATATACCCTTTTACCATTTTTTGGTAAAGGGTATAAAAAAATAAAATTTTACTAGTGATCACTTGTGGTTTATGGCTACCGCACTTCGTCTTCAGCCATCATTTGTAATGCCAGCTAAAGACAAATTAAGATGGTTTCATAAGTTGCAAGTTGCAACTATTGCCAAACCGCATGCAAAAATTTTAATAATAATAAAAGCTGATTAAGTCGTATATTTTTAAAACACACACAAATACTTACTTATATACAAATATGAAAAGAAGCTTAAAATTTAACACTTGCTGTTGCACTCATGGGTAAAGCTTGAAAAAAAAACAAATAATGTGTGCGTGTGTTAAGCAGGCATTTGGCATACTTTATTTTGCAACACATACCAACAAAATGCTGTAACACCAGGCTGTTCAAGCTGGTACCGGAGGGCCGAATATCAATCGGCTTTTTATATACAGGAATACACATACGTTTACATATTTCTCTCGGTTTTCTCTCTGTGGGCAGCTATGCTGCCAAATAAAGCATTTTCCACTGTGTGAGTGTGTGTGTAGATGTTGAAGTTTTAGCATAATAATTTTAAAAAAGTTGGTCTTTGTCAAAAGGATTTTAGCCGATACTCATAACTGCATTTAAAAAATTTAATTAGTTCTTGCTGCTGTTTTTCCCCTCACTATGTCTCTCTCTCTCCATCTCTTTCTAACACTCCAACCTCTCTTTGTAACTTTTATTGGGAAAGTGATAATTGCACGAGTGTTAAAAACCGCTGCCTTTAAAAAAAAATTGCACAATTACTAATACCAACAATGTTGGTGTTGCCGATGATGTTGCCCGACGATGTGTATGTATATATATGTTGTCTTAGCTGCTGCTGTTGTTATTATTGTATGTTGGGTTTATTACTTAGACTTTTGCAATGAAGATGACAATCATTTAATTAGAAAGTTTCCCATAGGCTCTTAATTGTTGTTGATGACATTTAGTCGTCTTTTGTGGTGCTTGTTGTTATTTGGCTTTGGCCTAAACATTATTGGTAGTCATAAACACTACTTTATTCTAAGCAACTTCTGCATTTCACTTCACTTCGCTTCACTTCACTTGACTCTTCAGCGTAACATTTTGTATTGTAAACACTTTTTCGTTCTACTGCTCAAGTTGCATCTTCAGTTTGTATTGTAGTTTCAGTTAGTATTTCGCTAGTGTTAATTATGTGTTATAAAAATATTGTTGTGCCTAGAGAAGAAAAAAGTACAAAAAACATCACAAAATAAGCACAGGTGCTAGTTGTTGCCACAATAGTAGACTTGTGTCTGCATATGTGTGTAGAAGAAATTATTCAGAAAGTTGGTTAGTTATTTATTTTTGTGTATGTTGTAAAGTTAATTACAGATGAAATTTTTAGCCTGGAGTGTTCTCGCACACTGAGTCCTAGTCGCTTATGACATCAATGCCAACGAAGTCATTATGAACATTTTCCTTAAAATTCTTTACAAATTGAAATAAAATGTTAAACATTGCAGTTAGAAATAATAGATAAAAAAGTTTTCAATTAGATTATGTATAAAAAGTAATTTCTATTTAAAGTAATTTCTATAAAATAGAATATGTATAAAATATACATATGTAAAAAGTAATTTCTATTTAAGCTTTTAGGCAATGTGAAAGAATTTTAAAAGTGAAGCGTGAAAATTATATTTACCAGCAGCGTCTCCATACTAAAGTTCGCATTGTCTTAAGGGTTGTAAGAACTTCTCATCCTTCATTGAAAAGAGTGCTTTAATTTCGACTCTTTTGAAAGATGTTCAAACATTCACCGACTCGGCTGATAAATTTTGAATCTAGACTTAAATACTTGCTAATAAAATTTACTTACCCTAAAGAAATCAACTTCTGGCCGTGTTTTTGAAAGAGTATTTGTTATTATGCCTGAGATATTCTCACGACTTGGGGCAGGAAAAAAGATTTAAAGGAACTATAGGATCACTTTATTACCTCAAGACGAGACTGTGGGAAAGCCCTCAGCTTGCTTATGGATAAGTATAGTGTCAGACTATGTTGGGTTCCTGAACACAGCAGTGCTGAGGGAAATGAAATTGCCGATGAGCTGAGCAAGAATAGCGATGGCGTTAGATGAGCGAATGTGTGACAGATTGGTGAAATTACCAAAAGGTCATTACTACAGGGAACTCAGTAATTGGGTAAAGAGCTTGAGCAAAAGTTTATGATAAAGTAGGGAGGATTGTAGAGTCTCGATGGTTATGTGGCAAAAACTTGGCACAAGAAGATCCAAACTGTTGCTGAATATGAACAGGATGGCAATGAGAATCATGATAGGAGCAAGAACCAGCATTTGGTAAAACTAGCACTTCAGATTTCTGTAGGATGTGCAGGGCTGAAGAGAAATCATTGAACATGTTATCTGCCATTGCCCGAAGCTGCAACCTCATAGGCTTAGATGGCTGAGCAGACGTTTCCACGAGAGCGTTACTGATGTCTGTAAGTGTAAACTGGAGGATACCAGAGGTTTAATAATAGTGGGATTTAGCATCTCCATTACCTAACGTCTTCAGCACATTTTACTATCCTGTTGAGTTTCCAATATGCTGGAGACTATTAACCTTGTAAATTTCTGCCCAATAGCAAATCTTCTATACTTTAAAAAGTGATCTATCCACCTTGATAGATGTCTAGAGTCCAACAGCTTTGCTCTATGGCAGTATAGCTTTCGTGGGTGACCTACCTACCCTAATCTCGCAGAAGTGATGTAAGGCAATCCATCATCTTGGAGATATTAAGTTGGAGGCTCTAGATATATCTGAGGCATTTTTTTCAAAACGTATTGTTTTTGATGTCAGTGATAATTTCTCTCGATTCCTAACAATGTTCCTCAGGGATATCACTATGAGTTGTTATGAAATTCAAGTTAAATTCAGGCTATCACATGGTCCTTTTCTTCCCCCTAGTCTATTGCTTATTTTTCTAAATAACATTCGATGTCAAACTTGCAATCTTACAGCTCTTTTGTGGATGACAGCAGCATTTGAGAGTTATTCTCATTCAGCCTTAGCCTAAGCCTGCTGGTGGTGAGCTGCGAATAAGTAGTAGGCAGTCCCGTTACAATCAGCGGATGTTTGCTTTGATACCAATATCTACCAATATATGTTCACGTAATTGCGAAGTCTGTAGTTGTATTAATCGATTCAATATACAAAAGTGGAATATGTACAGCCAGTCTCATATCCAAGGCCGGGTTAACATATGTGTGCTTAATGCAACACAAGCGTAAAAAAGCGTAACCAACAAATTACCAATAAAAAAATATATAATTCAGATTTGTATTTATTAAGTTTAACACTTTCAAATATAATTAATAGACAATTTTATAGAATCCAAAATTATTGCAAACTGTTTAAATCAATAAATATATGTCTGAATGAAACAGTTTTTCATGAGTAATTAGTTGGTGACGTTTTTTTGGGCAAATGGCACACAAGAAATGCCAAATGTTAGCTCAGCCTAAGATAGCAGCTCTGTCAACAGACTAGGACGCAGTAGACTAACCATTTGCTAACTTAAAATATCTGTTTAACGAAATCTCAAATAATTTATTCAATTATAATTTCCGAATAATTTCTGAATAGATTAATGCACTCGTAAGATCCAATGTGGACTTTATTTCTTTGTTCTATTGCAACTACATTGGAATGTGTTCTAATAAAATAAGAGAACTTGTTCCTGAAATCTACACATTTGAAGGCATACAAATTTTTCTATTAAAATCAAACCAATTTGTGGTCGATTGGTCAGTCAATCAAAAGTTCGTAGTGATTTTCAAGATCTGTCTTCTCCAGTATCTCTTAAGGATTTAGGTTACTGATCTTATTATCATCGCAATGTGGAGCTAATTTCAGTTGCATGACTAGGCCTTTTGCCGTAATAATTTTGCACGAGATTTGTTTGCTATAGTTACAAAATACTTCCATGCTTAGTTAAAAGATTAAGTGCTCACCCCAGCAAAAATTTTGCTTCAAAAAAGCTGGTTTTTACTTTTATAAAATAAAAGTAGCGCTGACAAACCTGCTGATTTTTGTATGGCGAGTTCTCGGTTTGGAGCACTACATTTTTGCTCACAAAATAACACACAAAAAAGTAATATTAATGATTTTGTAATATTAATTAAAATATTTGTAGTATCAATTAAAAATTTAATTAAATTTTCACCTATAAATAATTTGATAATATCAATTAAGTTTTTCCAGTCAAATTAATTAATACAATTAAAAATTTAACTAATACAATTAAATTTTTAATTGAAAATATTAATTGTGAAGTCACTTTTTTCCTGTAGTTTGCTTCATATAAGTTCATTGCTTTTTAACAAGCTCGTATTTTAAAGCGAAATATGATGCGTTTTATTGCCCTATTGCTTCGAAAAAATATGAAAATTTTTTACTGGGCATACCTTAGATCTGAAGGAAAATTTAAAGTATTTAAAATTGAATGACTTATATTCAAAATTTCGAAAAGTTTCAGGCAGTTTATATCTATACTTTTACTATGCTCGTCGGAATAAAATATAATATATGGAGCCCAATTTTCGATTCAATCGTAAGCGAAATGTATTACAAAATGTATTTTTTTTATTGAAATTAAAATTGTATGGACCTACCCATAGTTTACAACTATCAAAATCCCAAAAATGTGGATTACTTTTAAGATAAGGAATGAAAAATTATCGCGTAGGCGACAACAATTTACAAATGTGAAAAATATTGGAATATTAAGAAAAAACTTCTGAAAACTTTAATTTTTGCCGCTCACGATTAAAGCGAAAATAAGGCTCGATACAGTTTGTAATTTTCTTTGTAATATAAAAAACATTAGAGCTCCAAATTTCTTTTTCGCACTCGACTTACCGTACTGAAAACTTGGCACCACTTTTAATTTTAGCAAAGTTGGTAACATTGTGCACACTTTTCTTAAGCCATAATCTTGCATAACGCTCATTTATTTAAAGAACGTCATAACTAAAAAAAATTGATTTTTTGAGTTAATGATGCAGAATTAATCCACATATCGTTCGCCATATTGATTAAAAATTCTATACAAATATCTTGTATAATCAACTCTTAGGAGAAAACTAAAATTTTCTTATTCCACTAAGTTGTGTGTATATTTAAAACTTAAATCGCGTTTTTCTAAACACTTATTAGTCTGCCCTCATATGCTTGTGGTGTATTCCTGTTGTTGTTGTTACGTACTTACTTTGTTGTTGGGTTAGCCGGATTCGATTTTAGTGCCAACTCGCCATAACTTAAATTGTCTTTTTCTGATGAGGCACACCACCAGGTGAATGATGGTATTTTATTTTTGTATCTTTTCAGTAGTCACTGGTCACTTTGTACCACACATTAATTTTTCTAGGTTGCAAGTACTAACTTCTGTATTGTTTGTAATTGAGAGAGCTGAATGTTTATGATTATTATTTTTATATTTTTTCTTTTTGTTTTGTATTTTTTTTAGGTGTAATAAATAATTTTGAAGTTTTTACTTTAGTGCTGTTGTTCATGTGATTATTATTACAAGCACTGTGTTTATTTTAACTTTCTGTCTTTTTGTTAAAAAATAATAATTATTTTGTTTTTCCAACATGAGGTTGCATTTTAAACATCATTAATTATGTGTGAAGTGTATAATATATCATATTTAATAGAGTGTGAATTTTTAAGTTCACTTTATGCCCAGTTCAATTAAGCTTTCTAGGAATTATTCAATTGTATATTGTCATCATGCCAGCATATTGTGTTTGCTGTGCATATGCGATATCTGGAATTTTCAAGTTGGGTGAGGCTTTCATGTCAAGTAGTGAATGCGCCATTCAGGTCCTATTTGAGTTTGATTTTATTTTCTCAAATAGTTTGTGATTTCGAAAGCCACTGGCTTTGCTGCTAGGCCAGCAGTAATCGAGGCCTTGGAGGCCAACATTGTTCATGTTATTCGTGACATATGGCCAGCAGTGATACTAAATGATTGCCCAAAATTAGAAGTCGCGAATCCTCGTCGTATATCCATTAAAAATTTTGTGAAACTTTTTTTCTGTGCATTACCTATGTATACATTTGTTTTTTTTTAATTTATACTTTACCTTAGCATGACAAACTAACAGCATGTTTTAATTAAAACTATACATTTTACGTATTAAGTTACATACATACATAATATATAATCATGTTGATATCTTTTAATCATATCCCATTCAAAAACTTGAAGCTAATGACCCCAGATTGCTTTAGGAGGAATTAAAGAGAAACAAATATTATCTTCCACAAGATTTATATCTACGCATGCTGACTCATTTATTAAAAACTACAAACCATTTCACTGACATAATGCACAGTATTTTTTAAACCATTTGGACACTTAACTAAAATCATTCTGCAATTCCATATGACTCAACTCCAGGCATAACTCTTCGATGATGCTTATGACGACAATCATCTTCATGATAATGATGATGATAATGATGACGAACCATAAAGGTAAAATATATGCAACTATAAAGCGACACTTTATATTCCACATGATAAAGTCATAAAGATAATACGACTACTAACAAAGCAAAGCAAAGCAAAATAATAAAAAAAAAATGGAAACAACATGCTAAAGCTTTGCATTGAATGCATTCATCCAAATGAATAAAATTCAACTGAAATAAAAATAAAAAAAAACAGGAAAATAACAAATTCAGCACAAATATAGTAGACAAACATACAGAATTGAAATAACTACAAGATCGTACAAATTTAGATGTAACTTTAGCTAAACAACAACGAAAAACCGATCATAAACCAATAGACCCAATAAATATACAAGATTCAACATACAACAGCATACTCGTACAAACAAACCAGAGTAGATACAAACAAATAAATAAATAAATAAAATAAAATAAACAAAGATGCACAGTTGCACATTACAGGCGGCAGCAGCGTATCTCATTTAGATGATCGCATACCATAAATTCAATAAACGACATTTAATGCTTCACTGACAATTTTGGCCAACACACTGCAACAATCATAAAATTGAAAAGGACGCGCCCACTACTACTACTAACACACACACATACTTACACACACATATATATTTAGTGCCACCACTGGGAAAGGCATTCTTTTTGCTTCATTTTGTTTTGTTGCTCAATTGCATTTCTAGTGCTCTGAATGCCAATAAATGTGCCACATGTTTCCAAGCATTGTTAAACTAAAGCAAATGAGCAGCAATAACAGCCACTGCAGGCTAGATTTCATTTTTGTTTGAATTCATTATAGAACAAAAAAGAAAGAAAAAGCACAACTTTTGCATGATGTAGCACATTAGCTTACGGTAGCTGATTAAATCACGATCATCAGTCAAATAGAAACAAACTGATGCACACATCAGTGTGTGTGTGAGTGTAAACGAAGACTAACCAAGAGAATTAAGCCAACATAATCCAGCAAGGTTAACTCACACTAGAGGGCTGCGTAAACAGTCTTGAAATGTAAATACATAATGCATAATTAGTAAAGAACAAATGACAATGGCAAGACTTTTGTGATCTTAGAGAAAATAAAATAAAGCTTTCATTACAAAAAAGCTTTCAGCAAATTGAAATATGATAAATCAAAACATTTCACATATTCCATTTGCATAAAATGGAAATATACATCAACTGATACCACACACAATGGACCAAATGAAGGTTTAGTGGCCTTCGAATACAGCTAGTTGTTCCTATCAGTTAGCCAGAATATTTACAACTAACTTTAGTGTTATTTGTTCATTAGTAATTATCACATGTAATTTGGCTTAAAAAGCGATACGCACTTTAGCTCCTACAAATCATACGGTACCTGCAGGAAATGTAAGGAACCCGGAGAAATGGAAACAACGGAACATCTACTGTGTCACTGCCCGGCTTTAACCCGTACTAGATTTAACTACCTTGGTGCTTACACTTTTCGTAGTCTTGAGATTGTATCGAGAGTAGAAATGTGTAGGTTGCTAAAATTTGTTAAATCTGTGTGGGAGTCATTCGATACAGGCACCACGAACTAGGCTTCCATACTAACAGGTTCTCATTTCATCTGCTGGCATCGCTAAGGATCAATCCCGGTCTATGCGAGGTCTTGGACCAACCAGATAAACCTAACCTAACCTAACCTAACCCTTCGAATCATAAATATGTAAATACATCCTGTTTTTTAAATGTATTGTCGTAGCATATATTATACTAAACCAATAATAAATGACGTCGTTTAATAAGCGAAGCACGATGGATATATTTATATACGTGTGTTTAAAAGCGATGTCGCGAAGACTTGTTCGTAAAAAACAATCAAAAGATATACTGTTGATGCGTATATGATTTTTATTTTGCATATTGTACGTTTGAGTGTGTGTGTGTAAGATGAAGTTGGTAAACTATTTAGTGCTTAAGGCAGAGATCATCAAAAGTCTGCCCGTGGGCACTTTGTTATGCTCTTTTTTACACGTACAATCGCTCAAGCATACATTTTATTCTGTTTTATATTATATATGTATCAGTTTGTTTATCATTGGTTTAAGGTTTGTTTTTTAAAGTAAACGCAAACAACTAATGTCAATGAATATGTACGTTTGTATGTGCGCAGAAAAATAAAAGATCATACACACAACTTGTGTGATTGTGTAAATCAGTGTTAAGCAAGCATATACATATATAATATAAAAGAGAGTAACACACATACATGCTTGTGCGAATGTATGTGAACATAAGAGCATAACGAAGTGCCCACGGGCGGCCTTTTGATGATCTCTGGTATAAATGCATGAAGTTTTTATACGCTCCCATGTGTATGAAGAAGCAATCATCACAAAATTTTCCGTCAGAAAGTATTTTCTTCTTTACTTCTATACCTGCAATAACTGAAACAGTGTTGTTGAAAATTTCGCTGTAGTAAGTGTTCTTGTGCAGGGGTCTAGCTCACACATGTTAGCGTTTGAGAAACGCAGCTACACTTAAAAAAATATGCGTGTGCAGATAAATTTTGCAATAATCTAAGACATAAACCAAATATATAAGCAGCGGAATGTTAGCATGATAACATATCTCTGTTAGACTTGATATATAAAATTCTGACAATAGTTTTCAACCAAATATACTAAAACCCAGAACAAATTGCTTTTGTAACAACAGATAAAATATTCAAATAGCATAACGAAACAATAATTTGTTTTATGTATAAAAAACTTTTGACTTTCTTCCGGCCATGACTCACTATCGTACAAAGTCGTGCTATCTACGAAAAAATACAACTCTGGTGTGATGAATTGTTATTGTTTTGCATAGATCATACGGCTTTAGGCCCAACTATAATATGAATAAGCTGGCTTAAGCTAATGCCAGAATTGAACGAAAAGTCTGTCAAATACTTAAACAATTCAGATGTGACTTTTAGGTGGCCACAATGTACTTATATGCACTTAAGTATTCCTTAGCCACAGCTGCACATATAGGTATTGTTCACAATTTTTTAGTAATTTTATTTCTTCTCATAACTACCAAATGAATGCAATTCAATCAAATTAACTTGTTGGAATATCCTAATCTATTAAAAATTCACGTATAATTATATCCACTACTTTATTACTTCTTTTATTTGTTTTGCCCACTAAAAAGTACAACAATGATCACACATAAATAAACTCATGGGTATGTGTCTATATGTGTATTGTAAAACAAAAAATGAAAATAAAAGTTGTGCTTTCTTTTCTGAGGAATATCTTCTGATGCTGTTTGCTTGAGTTTACAAAATGCACAAAAAGTGTTTTCCGTACGGAATGTGCGTTCAGTTTGGCACTTAGCTTAAGCAAATGACAAACTTGGCGAAAAGTTCCATAAGTACATTATAGTTTACCACATACGTTTTATATTTAACCGCACAGTTGCTTAAGTTCCTTATTCATATTATAGTTGGGCCTTTTGTATATTAATGTATCACAACCTTAAGGATATTCTTTGATTTTGGGAGAATGGAAATACTTGGATAGCTAAAATTTATTAGAACTAATGTTTTTGGGCTTCTTTATTAAAATTTAAAGGTATTATGCGTTAATATTTGTATTTGTCCTAAAATTTAAAAAAATGTAATAAATTTTAAAAACTTGGAATTGTACCAGGGAACGCATTCCCGGACAAAAATGGCACCTGTACGGCTATATATTCTTACAATCCAAGTATTTTGCTCATTTTTTTAAATTAAATTTAATAGTTTTAAGCTTACATTTCAGTTTTACAGAAAATTCAAAAGGTTCAAGTATAAAATTTCATTAATTAAAGGATGCTTTACGGGACAGCAGAGGTAATATTTCATATCTTTTTTCTTTCTAAATTCTCAAATTTGTAACTTCGTTAAAGAATGGTTATTTGTAAATTACGGACCTAAAACATATCAGAGAAGAGCTTAACAGATGCAAGTGTAAATCATTTTGTCATTTGTTTTTTAAATAGTTTAGTAATTTTTAGCTATTCAGGCAACACTAGTTAACTCAGGGATAGTCAACGAGTAACACTGGCTTGCTCAAGGTGTTGGGATAATGAGAACAAATATTTTAGAAAATTGCTTCGTTCTAGATTAAAGTTTTTGCTTAAAAATAATTTTTAACATTATTTTATTCATGAGAAATCAAGGAGTCATTTGAGAAAGTTATTCAAGGTTTAAGAATAAATTTGTCTTTCAATAAATAAAAGTGAAGTACAACAGCACACACACGCCACATAATATTAAGGGTATTTTCATATACATTTATTGCAGTCAATATATTGTTGAAGTGCTAATGCGACTGCATGGTCAGCATTCAAAAATAATATCACATAATCATAAGCTACTCGCGTGAGTTTTGGTTGAAACATGATGAAAGCACTTAGTATATACAGTGCCTTAAATCAGTGACTTTGTGCAGTGGTATGTCAGTTTATAAAATATTTAAAAAGTGGCACACTTCACATGTCCTTTTCACATAAACTAACATTCAGTTCTTGAGCTCATCTGTTTCTGTTTATAAATTTTATATTACTGCTGTTTTCTTTTCTGAAAAACATTAAAACATTTGCCTCCCTTTAAGACAACATATGTGATAAAACTTTTGATAAATTATATGACCTGAAATTCTCGAGTATTACCTGCTAATAAACTTCCAATTCATAAAAGACAGGAAAAAACCAATGTAAAATCAGCATGCAAAAATGTTAAATAATATCATATTTACAACAAATAATATATTGCTTAAGATTAAGATATCAAGGTAGCTTCGGAGATTTTGTTATTTTAACCATAACTTTCATTTAAAAAAAATGTTATGTTGATTGAACATTAAAAAATTTTGAATTAAAATTTTATTCATGACGGTATATATTTAGTGTGTATATAAAGAATATTTAAGGCTGTTGTGTCTTCAGCGGAAAACGCGATGAGTTCCAACTCAAATGTTGTCCAGAAAAGCCAACACAGAATCATTTTCCTGATGTATGTTCCAATGCACACAATAACGTTAGTTAAATAACACTGTGCTCAAATTTGAAACTTTTTTTTGTAACAAGTCGGGGATTAACTGGGTAAACCTAATTCGAGTACTCTGAATCTGAATAAAAATAATTAAGATTGGAAACTTGGTTAAAAGGACCAAAACATAAAAATTTTTCCTAGTTTTCTACCATTTATCAACCTTTATATCGATACATATATATATCGCACGAAAAGAGATTGATGTATTGTATTCACAGAAAAAAGTATTCACCAATTAATATTTTCAATTAAAAATTTAATTGTATTAATTAAATTTTTAATTGTATTAATTAATTTGAGTGGAAAAACTTAATTGTTTATAGGTGAAACTTTAATTAATTTTTTAATTGATACTACAAATATTTTAATTAATATTACAAAATCATTCATATTACTTTTTTATGTGTTGATGAACTTGCGTCCTGAAATAACTTTTTGGATAAAAAAATTTAATTTTTTTTTCAAATATTTTGCGCCTATTTTTTGTCGCAATTTTTTAAATTGGGGAGGGGAAACTTAAAAAAATTTTTTTTATTTTTTTTCAAAAATGTCCTTAAGACGCATGTTCATCCATAATATGTTCTTTTAATTGATATAAAAATTAATGAATAGTAGAAAACTGGAAAAAACTGCGGTTTAAGGTGTTTTTAACCAAGTTTTCATTCTTAATTATTTCTTAAACAAGAGCTAACCTAAAAAATGGTTAGCACCATTTAATTCAGCGTACTCAAATAGCTTTGATTCAACATGGTTTTTGGTGTTATATCAGTATCACTATGTTCTAACTTGAAAATAATGGACCATGATTCTCCATTTTGATTTAACAGTACAGTAAAAGTAATAAAGTTATTTCAATAGGAAATTACGGTAAATCATGTCTAATTAACATGAAACAGATATAAACCAATATCATTATCCTGGTTTACGTAGATTTTATGAGAAGGCAAAAAATTATGCCCTTATTTTTAGAAAACGTTATTGAGATTAAATTCGTCACATCTGACAAATCTCCCAAAATATTTTTTTTACGATACTTTCGAAACTTAGGCGAACTACACAGTGAAAGTAGAACATAAATCCATCATAGAATCCACTTCTGTGTTATAGAAAAGATTTTACAAAAAATATGTATTTTGATTAAAAATACTTTTTCAGTGTATTTTCTTAATTATACCTTATTCTAGATTGTTTCTTGGCTCAATTTACAGCAAATTTTTAAGGAGTAATGGCTCGTCAAATGGACTCTATTTGCCTAGACAAATGTGACATTTTAGCCAGGCATACAAACAATGATTGTCGCCAAAGATAGTGCCATAGAAAATGACAATTTTGCCAGAGCAATTTTCTAGCAGCCAAATGCAAAATTAAATTAGAAGAAAACAGTGCCTATTCTATAAAATACATATGTACATACATATGAAAACTCATCCATATGCTCAGATGCTTGCTATAGTATAATAAAAATGTGCTGCACACTCGTATGTCAAATATAAAATTGATGGAAAAACAATCATGTGCGTAAAGGTGAGACCTTGATTGGGCTTGGCGTTAAAACCAATACATAAAAATTTAAAAGAAATAATAGAATTAAGCTAAAATGTTTAAACCAGCGGCTGGCTACTGTTAATGCCACTCACTGATTACAGGCAACATACATAAGTTAAGAGTATACTCCTCGCGCTGCTTATTTTCTGCTGCCACTGCTACGTAGCCAGAGCTCCAAGTCGTTATAAAATTTTCGGCGGCGGCGGCTAGGCTAAAAATGATCGGCGTCGACTCAAAGTCGGCTGTAGCCGACAATTTCGTAGAAAAACATAATTTTTTCAATTATGATTGTAGGATATGTATACATACTAATGTTTTTTAAAATTATTGAGTGTTTAACAAGACGACAATTTTAAGTTTAATGACATTTACATTTATAGAAAAATCTATATTAAATTATTGACTGCACATCTTTCTAAATGGATCAGCATTTGCGTAATTAGATCTGAAATATTTAATTGATAGCAATTCAAAGTGTCGAGATGGACGATTAGGAACATTTATTGAAATGTTATCGAGCAGGAATATCACCAACAATTTAATTTAAAAATTTGATTAGAGCAAGACGGCTAGAGTATGACGAAAGATCTAATGGGCTCCACTGTAGACCACGAAGGCAGAATAACAAATGCTGAGTTATACTGCAACTGTGGTTCCGAATCGAATTGAACTCTGTGACATAGTCGATAGATTGCAGTTTTATATGGGAAGTAAAAAATTATATAATATCCTGCCTTTTTTCGATTTTATCGTGCGCGAACTGAAAAGCAAATCAGATTAAAAAATTTGGAAAAATGCTTGCGAGATTTATGCTACTCAATTTTTTCTATACAACGCTTTTCTAAAGGTGTGTTCTACAAGATTTTGTTAAAGCTCGGATTAATGGCCTTTCATACACGAGAACAATTGTGCTGGCTTAACATGCCAGATTGTAGGTGAGAGAGGCAAAGAGAATGGTTTTGTCGTTGGCATAACTTTTCAACCAAGCACAACCCCGCATCAGCAGCACAAAACCAATACACACACAACTAAAAAAACAGCATATATCAAATGCATACAAGAAACACTAACACATCACCGAAAAAATTTATTTTCTTTCTGTAAAATATCAGCGAGTTTTAAAAGTGGATGGAAAATATTACTAGGCTGGAAATATTAGTAGACTTTCACTTGTTAATCGGCTGCAATTATTAGCCGATGTGAGCCGTCCAAGTCGACGGCGGCTCGAGCTCAAAAATAAGGTCGGCGGCTTGGCGCCGCCAGCTGCGAGCCGCACGACTTGGACCTCAGTACGTAGCATACGTATCGTATGGTAGATGTCAATATTTAATTGTTTCTAAGACTAATCGCTGGTTTCAAATCAGAATTTTAATTTTTTTTGGCGCAATTATCAAGTGGTAACGATCTATGCAACTCAAGCATACAAACCATAAACCGTGCAACGCAACAACAATTTATGCCACAAAAGCAACAAGGTGTGTTGGAAAATATATAAAATATGTTAGGATTGGCTTTTGCGTACAACTATCGATCAATTTATCTGCGGAACGTGTTTATATGGTGGCATGTTAAGAAAATTGATCTAGTAAACATTTTTTTAGAGAAAAAGAGCTTGACATTTAGACCTAAACTAACGCGTTTCATGAAGTGGGATGTTACGAACACCACCACCAAATTTTATTGTGGTTATAATAAATTATATTAATAATAAGATAATCTAGGCGTCTAATTAATGAGATCTGCCTTCGCTTTCCGCCTGAACTAGGCTGTACAGCACGTATATGGTGTAATGAAAGACAATGTATGGGCATCAAACAGCATTTGGCCAAGTTTGGGCTCTTACATAAAATTTTTATATGCGTAAAATATATGTGCATATGTATACATTTTTTTAACTGTCATTTGCACGACTTTGAGAAGGTCGTACGTGCTGACTATGGCGTCTTATTTGCATTTGACATTTACAAAAACATTTAACTGTTAAACATTTTGTTATTTGATACTCTTGTGCTAAACAAACAAAATTCAAACGAATTTTTAATAAAAATTTAAAGTTGCTTGGCACGTATCAGCGACCAAGGCAAATTAAGCTTATTCCTGAAGTAAATATAAGTAACTGCGTTAAATTTGTGATATTATTTTTGCATTGCACCAAAAATTTAATCCATATTGTGTTTGCTTATATACTAATATTTTTAATTTGGCAACACTGTTCTATATGAGTTCGATTTAGAAAAATGACTATCAGCGAACTAAGCTGATAGTGGTTTGTTGGTGGAGGCAGCTGACCAAAAATATATACTGCAGCATCTAAAAGTTGACATGGGTTGAAGCAACTTGGCGGCGGGGGCCGACAAGCTGAAAGTCGGCTAATGTCAACAAAATTTCTTAGCTACGATTGATGTCAGAATATATTCCTTTTCCCTTGATTTAAAAATAGGGATATGTTTTGGAAAAAGGTGAGCTTTAGCCGATCGGCTGCATTCACTGATGTCTGTTGCTGTATTATGTTTAATTTTGCTTGTAATTTCATTGACCTCTTGGAATACAAAAAAAAGAAGAAAGTTGTCAAATATGACAGTGTTGCCCGTTTAATAATATGAACGTCTAAGAAAACTTTATTTCGTTAAAAACGACTTTATAACGATAATAACAAAACGTTGGCAATGCTCACTTTTTCAAAACGTCATCCACAATTATTACTAGCACCGCAAACAAGCAACCAGGGCATCGCTTTCAAGGTTGCTGATAATATTTGCAATGTTTCGCAATCTTGATTCTATACATGATATAAATAGAGTATCAAAATATATACTTGATACGTTTTCAAAGAACGCTTATGAGTTACCGCACAGGTAAATTCTCATAGATTTTTAAATGTCTTTATTTTTTAATTTTATATTATTTTATTCTATTACATATTAGGTTTGTTCATTTACTAAAAATTGTTACGAATTTGTAACAATTGTTACTGGAAATATTATTCATTAACACAAAAAGTTTACAGGGAGAGAGCATCAAAAGAGAGAAAACATTGAGAGACAAAAATATCCTACAAACTATCGTATAAAAATTTAATTTAATTAATTTATTAATTTAATTAATTTATTTAATTTAATATAAAATTTTTACTTGCAAGTATTATCCAACCACCCTGTTGTGTGTTTTGTTGTCAAATTAATAATTTCAAAAATATCTGAAAAAGGAAAACTGAAAAATGTGCATTTCTTTGTTCAAAAAACATGTATAGCCATGTAAAAAAAGCATGTTATCTTAATTTATTGTTTTTCTTTCATTAAGCCACATAAATTCAATTTTAATGGCAAATAATTTTGTTTTATTAATTATTTATTATGAAATATGCATAAAAATTTTAAAAATACATGAAACTGTTGTAAACACTTTCATATTAAATGTCAATTTCTAAAAAAAATTGCAATTTAAAATATCACAAAAATTGCAATTGTATTATGATTTCCATTCGAACCATGAATGGAAATCATAATACAATTGATATAAATAAAATTATCTTGCAAGTTTTTACAAGTACAGCATTCATTTAATTTTTCATATTTAGGAGAGTAATTTTGTAAATTTTTTCCTTACTCTCTCGTTGCTAGTTTCCGCCGGGAAAGTAAATGAACGGACCTATTGAAAGCTGACAGTTCTCAAGCAGTGCTGTCGGCTCAATGATATGAACGTCTGAGAATACTATCTTTAGATTATTATGATTTCATGAATAGCCGCGCAAGTCAACTTTAAGTGATTCTGAGATGTTTTTTTCCAGTTATCTATTACCACTTTTCCACACGCAAAGTTTACTTTGCAAAGTTTTTATTCAGCTCAGTGAAAGATAGAGTTGGTAGTACAGTCTCTTTTTGTCTCTCTCTCAGCTGAGTTAGAACCTTACAAAGTAGACTTTTCGTGTCTAAAAGGGGTATGGCTAATGTTAAACCAGCCAGCTGAATTATATGGACGCTTCAGAAAACTCTTTATACTGAAGTGAATGAATAGCATTGCAAAGACCATTTTTGTCCATTTCAATATATTTGTTTATTTTATATTATCTTAATCAATTAAATTATATTTAATTTTTACTCTATTTTATCTCATCCCAGCTAAAAAAAATATATATGGTCCATATATTTTTAATATATGAATGTATATAACTATATATGAATATGTATGAATTCATGTATGGAAATATATGGGATTATACATGGCAAAACTATTATATATGAACTAATATATGGACTAATATATGAAATGTATTATAACATATGAGCTCATATATGAAAATTTAATTATGAAGCTCTTCATATCTGGATCCATATATAAATATAAGATTTTATATATGGAGCCATATAAGAATGTATGCATACATGATATCTCACATAACATCGTTTTTGCAATCAAAAAAGCTTGGAATTTTATCACTGTTGATATGGAAATCCATTAGAAAATACATACGGTATGCAAAGTTTATATGCGTACCCTCAACGTTTAAAAAGAAAAACTTTTTGTTACAAAAAAAAAACCATTCTTGTGTGATTTTATACATTGTGGCCCCATTTAATATATCAAATAATCAAAAGGATAATCCAGTCATTAATTTTATAGAAAATAACAAAATTTTCTAGATAAGAAACAAAGTTCATATTACTGTATTGAAAACTATTGTTAGACGGATTATTTTTTCTTTTATAATTAATTGCATTAGTTTTTAATCTGATTTCTTAAGCTAAATGTTATGTACGAATATGATTTATGTGTTTTTTTAAATAATTGATTCACGTCTTGATGAATGAAATGACTTTTCGTTCGTTTTGAATTATTTGTTTCATTATTTATTGTATTATTGTATTATTGTATTTAAATACAACCTCTCTCTCAAGTCTTAAAAAAAATTAATTTTAGTAATTTAATTTATTGCACAGCAGTGCGCTTTTGTGAATCAATAGTGTATGAATATTAACTTTGCATACTGTGGAGGGAATTTACACATACATATATGTACGAAAATGTATCAATATATATAATCATATATGCCCATTAGAGCGTCTCGCCATATAGGCAAGAAAAAAAAAGTTCGCCGTACACCACCGAATACGAAGTAATGTTGTAAGACATTTTCAAAAAAATTTTTTTTAATTTTTTTTGCCGAAAGTAGGGGTCGCCAAAATACATTTTTCGTTATATCTTCGGCATTTACAGTCGGATCTCAAAGTGTGATATATCGATGTTTTTGTCTCAAAGAGACCAATGTTTTGCTTTAATAGTCAATGGTAGTTTGTATCCCGTTCTAGTATTTACCCACCAGATCTCATTTTCTACCACCCTAATGTACCACCCTAATAGCAGAAAATTAAAGCCCGCAAAAAATCATTAAACTTTTGTTAAAGAAGTTTTTCGATAGTTCCAACAGAAGTGTTAAAAAAATATAATTTATGTTTTTTGCCGAATGTAGGGGTTGACTTTTTAAACAGTTATCATATATTCGGTATTCACAGTCGGATTTTATAGTATTATATATCGATGTTTTTGCCTAGTATCTTCTTTTTTAAATTGTGATACACTCTTTTCGAACTTACCATAATATCTGTACCAATACAATAAAAATTCAAAGATCTGTGTATATTAAAACAATTTTATTTAATCATATTTTGAAATGACCCAAGTTGGCTATATTTTTCACGGCTTTCGAGCTTGGAAAAAATGTGGCCTAGGCGTTGCTCATCGGTAACAGCCATGGCAGACTCATGTACTACATGAACAAAACGCTCGGTGTTTTGAGAATGGCACGGATATTCTGTGAAATTAATTAAGGTTAGTCAACAAAACTATCAAACAAAGTTGTTTTTCTTGTGCTACCTGGTATCTCGATTATTTCTTTTGAAAACTGTAATGCTTCCAGCTGGTCTTGCATATAGAACTGCAAGCACGGCGGCTCAGTTTACATTGTATTCGAATTTATATTTTACCATTTTGTAGTAATCATTCAGAAGCTTATCCAAACTTTTACGAACACCACTTACCGACATTACTGGAATGCCTGCGCGCTGCCACAAAATGATGATACCTCTCAAAACTTCTTGTTTAAAAGCACCCAGCTTTCGAATTCTACCAGCGTTATGCCGAAGATGTAAAAAGAAATTAATAACATCACCCTTAGTTGGTAATTTAGTGTTGTTTAATTCACTGATAGTAAAAGACATTTTTTAGTTTATTTAAATTAATTCTTGACACGACACGATTAAATATTGATAATTCCAACAGATATTTCATGGATAATACAAAAATAAATAAACTATGAGAGTAATAACGGTACTACTTCCATTATTAGAGGATTTAAACTAACTCGAATTTACTTAATCTCCCGTTAACGTCTAACCGAAAGATGGATTGCCGGGTATAAAATTTTGTACGAAAAATTTAAAATCAATTTCAAATCAATTTAAAATCACATTTCCTAGGCTCGACAAAAAACATGAATTTTTTTCTTATAGATCTACCGGAATTATGGAAATATTTCATAAGAACAGCCTTAACTATTAGAACGGTTATATTGAGGTCAATGAATATTAAAGATGACCATTGGCCTCCTCGAGACAAAAACATCGATATATCGCACTGTGAGATCCGACAGTAAATACAGAAAATCTGACAAAAATACTCAAAAAGGTAACCCCTACATTCGGCAAAAAACATAAATTGCATTTTTTAACACTTCTGTTGGAACTATCGAAAAACTTCTTTAACAAAAGTTTAATGATTTTTTGCGGGCTTTAATTTTCTGACAATAGGGTGGTACATTAGGGTGGTAGAAACTGAGATCTGGTAGGTAAATACTAGAATGAGATATTTGAGGTTAATGACTATTAAATCAAAATATTGGCCTCCTCAAGACGAAAACATCGATATATCACACTTTGAGATAGGACTATAAATGTCGAAGATATAACGAAAAATGTGGTTTGGCGACCCCTACTTTCGGCAAAAAAAATTAAAAATTTTTTTTTCAAAACTGCCTTGCAACAATACTTTATATTCTGTGGTGTACGGCGAACTTTTTTTTTTCGAGACGCCCTAATGCCCATATACCCTCATTTTTCGGATCCGAACCATATATGGGATATCATATATGCTCCATACAAATTTTTTTAGCTGGGATTTTATTTAATTTCAATTCATTTGCTTTTTATATTAATTTATGGTTTACTGTTTTGTTTTACATTATTTTATTTTACTTAATTTTATTTCATTTTATTTTTAACCCCTGACTAAAAAAAGGGTTGTTGTAAGTTTGTAGTGTGTGTTTGTGTATCTATTTGTCTGTCTTAGCTATGTTTGAAGAAAATCAGTCCAGCCGCTTAGAAGATATTGCATCTTTTCTAGATATATTCGGCGGTCTTTAAAATTTTTAATTTTTGCTATATTAAATTCACTTGATTTAATTTTATTTTTATTTATTTTCAATTATTTTATTTTACTTGTAATTAATATATTTTGTTTCTATTGATTTAAGCTTGTTATTATATTTCCTTTTACTTAATTCTTATTTATATTAATTATATTTTTTTTATTTATTTTAATATTAAAATGCATATAATTTTTTATATAATTTAATCTTATATTGTCTTAGGGCCTGTCCCACGATGCCGAAGGCATTCGACTTGTCGCACACTTACATTCAAAATAAAAACAAATTTCAAAATTTTGTTCTTGTTTCCAATGTAACTGCAACAAATCGAACGACGAATTTTGTCAGACGTCGTTGCCAGAAAATGCATTGTCAGTCCATTGCAAGACTAGCAGCTGACAACAAATTGTCAGACATCTTACAATCCTGTGAAGACATTGTAAAATTATTGCTAGATATTTGTCAGACATTTTAATATTGTCAAATGCGCGAAGTTTATGCATCTGACAAAAGCGTCATTGTAAGAGAATTATTTCTATGGGCAACACTGTACTTGCTTGATTTTAAATAAAACATAATAAAATATATGCACACAAAATCATTGCAATTGCTTCTTTATGGTCCATAATAATTTATACATTCACCTTTTACATATAACACAAACACAAACGATTGATATTTACCAATTTCTAAAAAATGCTATGAGTCTGGCAACGCTTAACAACAGATCTGACAATTTGTGCATATGACAACCGTGTGAACTGACAATTTTTCGACTGACGATTTTGTCAGCTGAATTAATTGCTATACAAACGTCTGGCAATAAATTGTAAGATTTTCTTAAAACCGTGTGAACTGACAAGGAATATTGTACTGGCAATTCAGATCTGACAATATTGTAAGATCTGACAATCGTCTGTACATAGCTTTATTTTGTATAAACAAATCTTGATAAATGTCAAAAAAAACTTGGTGTAAACGGTAAAGATTATCATAAAAATTTTAATTAAAATCAGCTAGATTTTGTGCAGGTGTAAATGCACTATAAATATCCTTTAAACTATTTTTTATTTATTTTATTTTATTGGATGTAATTATAAACTTTATTCTTTATTTATTTATTTAAATTTTCTATTTAATTTTTTTATTAATTTATAATTCTTTTGTATTTCATTTCATTTCAAATCATTTGATTCTATTTCTTATAAAGCATTAACATTGTCTTGAAATTTATTTCTTACGAGATTTCGTCTAGCGTCTTTTTAATAAATTTGTATGAAATATACCCAAAATCTAATATTTTAATTTATTTTTACCACCCTGTGCAACATATTGATATATAAAATGACTAAATTAGCTACGGTCTGCTTAAAAAGGTGCGTGAATTGGCAACTGTGCAGTTGTTTGTTTGTAGCTAGTGTTGGAAATTTTTCAGTTAATGGAGTTAGTTTTGGATAAAAAATCTTGATAATTGTCAAAATAATTTTAATTAAAATCTACTGCATTTTATGCAGGTGTAATTGCCCTATTGTATATACTATATTTTTTATCTTGCCTTATTCAAGTAAATTTTACTTTATTATATATTATTTTATTTTATTTATTTTATATCATTTTAAATAATTTTATTCGATTTAATTTTATAAATTTTTTAAATTAATTTAATTTAATCTATTTCAATTAGTTTATTTTATTTTATTGCATCTTAGTTTTTTTTAATTTCTTTTAATTGTTATTATAAATAAATTTTTAAATTTTTTATTCCCCTTTTTTTAATAAAATAGAATATTTTCTTTTGGGCACTCCATCAAATATCTTTAAAGATTAAAAATCTTAATATTGAAGTAAAGAAAGAACTTCAACAAGAAGCAACACTACTAATTAAAAAGGTTTGATCTTAATAAACACAATCTCCAATTTCGATTAGCAATAATTTTCCTTAATCAGATTTACACCTGAGACTTACAACAGATTTGTACATACTAAACACACTTACAAAACCCTTAATAAAACGCATTAAAACTTTAAGTGAAACTTCTTTAATTCCCAAAGTGCTTAATAATAACGTATTAAATCCGAATGAAAAAAAAAACAAAACAAAAAACTTTTCTCATTTCAACTTTTCTGATAAAAAGCTTAACATAATTCTAATTAGAAATTTATATTATAAATGTAAATTTCACAAAGAAGAAAAAAAAACCAAGTAACTTAATGGAAATCTACAAAAAAAAAATAAATAACTAAACACAAAGAGAAAAATCTAAAACAAGAGTCTGTGACATAAGAAGACAAGTTAAAATTTCCATTAGCGCCTTATCATAATTGCAGCATTAATCTGCGCTTCCAACTTCAGCATTACGACGAGTACGTTTCATGATTTTATAAAATTCAAATATTCGCAGACATCCACTCACATTGAGACACACATGCACACTTGCCACTATAAGAGTTAAAATGCACACATTTGCATGAATAGAAATCTTGGGCTGCAGGAATATGCATTAATGCACTTCTGCAGACCTACTGATGTACCAAACACTACAACATTCCTTTGGCAAACCAATGTCTCATAACTATTTAACACCAAAACATAACAAAAATAAAAGCAACAAAGAAAAAAGGAAAGAAAGACCAACTTACATGAAATAAAGCACACACGTAATGAGACACCGGAGACACGTTTGTGGCAAATTTGTGAACTTGAAATGTGAAAAATATGCAAAAAGTATTTAATGCTTACGAGTATTTCACAGCCCAAACTCTTCTGCCATCGAAAGAAAGAGTAAACGACGGACCAACCATCCAACTGACATGACAGTCTGTCTGTTGGTGAGTTGATTGTGAGGGCAGCAGAATTACGAGTATATTTTGGTGGCGGCGCGTAGCATTTAAAGCTCAGTTGCTGTGCTTTTTTGATATAAAAATACAAAATTCTTATACGTACCTTTTACTGGTAGAAATCCAAGCAAAGGCCAAGCTACGACAATAATTATGTTTGGTCTTTGGTCTGCTTACAATTAAGCATTGCCACAGTCAACTTTTAGCTGCCTGATTATCATGACAGTCCGCTGATTATTTGTATTCTGTTAAAAAAAAAAAGAATTAAAGGAAAAAAATCCCAAATAAAGAATATGTGGCCACAAAACGAAAACGACAAACATCAACAAATATCGTTATTATTTGCTGTTAATGAATGTAAGAAAAAATATGTATGTATATCTAGAATCACATTAAAATTAAGCTTAACAATACAACAAAATTAATGCCTTGCACCTGGGGATAGTTTCGAACTATTATGGTAAAAAATCGGCATGATTCAAGCTTTTAGCCACATTAGAGCTGCTTAGCTAGCTTAGAGTTGTGGTGTTACAGATATCGAAGCGTTTTTCATATTGAACGAAAAAGTCAATATTTTTTTATTATATTTGAGACGCCTTAATCCGTCTTTTTAATGTGTAAAAATCTATACCCTAGGGGGTAAAAATACTTTTACAGTACAATCACAAATTTTTAGTAAGATCATAAAGCGTTATCAAATCGGTGTGTGCTCATACATGTGCATTAGTGTAATCATAGGAACAAGAAGTACAGAGAATCTTAACAGCTGCATAGAAATACACTCAACTGAATTTTAAAGCATACCTTAAGGAGCAATGTTAATTGTAATAGAAATTGCTTGTGAAGTGTAAAAGTGTTGCCAACGGGTATAATTTTGTTAATAACAAATAAAATAAATATAAACTTTTAATTAAAAGAGCGTTTTAAATGTCAAATATTTGTTTAAAAGATATATAGCAGTATTTATAAAGAATTTATAATATTATATTATAACATATCTTCATTACGTACTGTTGCCTTATACTGAAGCTGGTGCACGACAATTGGGTAACAATCTCCATCTCATGCCAATTATTATGGGTGGAGATTTTAATACAAATTTTGCAAACCCACAATCGCAAGCTTTATCAAAATATTTATTTGAGGTTTTCCAATTGCATATGAGCAATTCTCCACAAACCCCCACAACTAATAATTCCACTACTATGAATGCAGATTTCCATAGATTTTGAAATACAACAGAGTCAAAAATTTTCACATCCTATTTTAGTTACCATAAGCCAATATTAAAAAAAAAAAATCATTACTAAATGTTTACACATCTCCCCTGTGATCGGACTTTTACATTGTTTTTTTTTTAATATAACACAGACAAAATTATTTTTCTAATCTAATAACACCTTTAATTACAAAAATCAAAAATCAATTATTTTATTATTTTTCCATAAATTTTTAAATACAGTAGAGTCAAAAATATATATATCTTATTTTAGTTACCATAAGCCAATATTAAAAAAAAAATTCATTACTAGATGTTTGCACATCTCCCCTGTGATCGGACTCACGTTGCTTTTTTTTGTATTGATGTAATGAGAAACTTAAAGGGAGTAAAACAATAACATTTGGGCTAGCGCTGATATGTTTATTTTATAGTAAATTCAGGAGTGCAAAAAAGATCTATCAAACATCACTTGTAATCAAGAAACTGGTTCTTGACATCTTTTTACTTTCAAACAATGTAGGCTTCCATTTGTTTTTAATAAAAAAAATTGGCAATAAGTTAAATTCGAGAAATATAACATTCAATTGGCGTTCCAGGTCTTGCAATTTAACAACCCTTGATTACGTTGTGTGCGACCACGTGAAGTCTTATGCTGAAAAACCAGGAATAATTTTTGCCTTGGAAACTAAAATTGTTCATATTGTTCGCGGTCAGTAAAGCTCAAAAAATTTACCCAAAATTGGACGTCCAGAATGCACTTTGTCAAAAACAGTAGCGCTATCACAATTTGCTTAAAATACTTTTCAAATGCTAATGCCTTCAAATAATAAATTTTTTAAACTAAAATTTAATTGTCTGTACTTAAAAGCCCACGAAGAACATTTTTGTAGAATATTTCAGCTCTTTAAATATTTTCCATATGATTCTGTTTTGCACATTTAGTAAACTAGGAGAAAAATATGTACCCTGAAACAAGGTTAGTTCCTGTTCAAGGGTAAAAAACATTTGCCGTAAAATTATACTAAAGCTATGTACAGAGGGTTGGCAGAGCAAAACAAAAACTCACCAAAAAAACCGAAGTCCGAAATTTTTTTACACCAAGTTAATCTAGATTTGAGCCTCACGTACAAAATTAACCCATAAACGTATTTCCAATTTTTATTTTTATCTCGCAATTAAAGTTCCGTCTTTCCTTTTAACTTTTCTATGCTGAATAGTAAACTACCCTACAAGTAATAGTATCAGTCCATTGACCGGTCATTTGATCGGTAGTCTTGCAGGAAAATATTCATCATTGCATAGAATAAAATTTCTATTATATTATTAAGGGCAATGTGTTGCTTCTCTCTAACTTTCTCGTCTAGATAATATATTTTCCTACTGCTCACTCTACTGGTTTTGCTAATGAGTGATCGCATAAATATAAATCAACTTTGACAAATATATTTAACATAATTGATATACTGACAATAAACGTACTTTTTATATAAGTTAAATACACAAGTAAATAAAATATTTAAATTGAAATTTATAAATAAACAAAAACACAAACTACTCATAATCTAAGCGGTACTTAGCCCTCTTGTCACCAACGCAGCTTTAGTTTTTACAATTATCTAAAATTTTAAGAATAAACATGTATGTATGTATGTATTAGAGAACAGAATGAAACCATTCGCATTTGCTAACAATTCATAAATTCGTTGCTTTTGCCATGAATTTATTCGACAACAATAACAAATGTAATTGCTATGATACAATTCATTGCGATATGTTGATTGCTCATACGCACTCTTTTATTACAATGCCGATATAACAAAACCATCGAAATGAAATGAAGCAGCATGAAAGAATGGATTTCTTTCATACCATTCACTCAGTATTCGCTGATCTGTTTTAAGTGATTTTATTGGTTATAAGTAAAAAAATACAGTGTGATGAAGGGCATTTTGGAAAAAATAATTTCCTGCATTTACGGTGTTAGAAAAAAGAAAATACAAAGGTAAAATTATGAGCAAGTAAAATAGATCTGAAATGTGTTTCAAATAACTGTTTCATTTAAAATTTGACATAAAATACATTTCAAATCTTTATCGTGTTTTATGAGAGCTAATATGTATAATAGTTTTGTACAAGCACAAAGTACAATGACTACGTTATGGTCAATCACAGTAAAAATTATTCACACCATTCACTGAGTATTCGTTACTTTAGACAAGATATATATAAAAAAAGCAATGCACGCAATTAAATTCGCTGCACTCATCCCTATCGATTGTGCCATGCATCGTTTTTTTTTTCAAATGTTGTGGATTGACAACAATATGCAGGTTTTTTGTGATTGCATTCAAAACAACAAAATAAGGCATTCAATCTGTTCTCTGATATGTATGTATATAAGACTGAACGTTTTTAATTTGCTGTTGGCTCTTATTGTGAGAAACATTCGATCTTCGACTGTAGTCGAAAGTACTTATCGAAGAAATCATTTCGTATTATGACGAGCATTCGACAAAGAATGTTCTTATTGCGAAAATCACTTAGTGATTTTATACTAAAATACTTTATCGAAAGCTAAATTCTGTTAGATAGAAAATTCATTGCTCAACGAAATGTTCGATCCCCATAATTTGAATCAAACATTCGATTTTCGATGTTCGATAATCTGCAAAGATCGAAAATTCGAATGTAACTCATAATAAGGGCCGTTGTTGCAGTGTGAAGTTGTTTGTATTTAACGTGCTTATTTTAGTGATCTTGGTCTTGCGTACTATTTATCCCGAGACCATATCATGTTGCTTCAAATTAGATTTTTCTCAGTGTCGCCTGAATTTCATCGGATTTGTACGACAGCAAACATACATGTGTCGTCAGCGTAATCCAGATATTCAAGGCTTCCGTATATTTACCAGAGTATGCCTAATTCCCTTAATCTTATGCCGTTGTCAATAATCACGTTGAGTAGCATACAAGAGGCGACAGGGGGCATTCTTGTCGACCTCCAACGTTCACATATGTTTATGGGATCGCTTGTTATGCCGTCGTGTACAATGTGGCAGATTGAATTGTTGTACAGAGAGAAAATGAGTGATATGAGTTTGTTATGTATTGTTTATTTATTTATTTATTGGTACATATTCTACAAAGTAAATTTGAAAAATGTAGTTGCAGAAAAATGGACGGGTGATTAAGACCATATGTCATGTATTAACAGTATCCTTAAAAATGTTTTTGTGACTTACTGTACACGGCGTATGCTTTCGCATAAGAAGTAGCAAAGTGGTTTATAAGGAAATTCCATAAAAGAACCGCAAGATTAGACGGTAATCCGTGGCAGATCATTCAACCAGTGCGAGCAAGACGCAAAACTCTCGAAGGCCAATAAATAAATACCAGCCGCCTGATTGCATTTAAGAAATAATTGCCAACGACGCGTGATGTCGACTCGCTCTGAGCTGCTTTACGACTGTGTTATGTATTATTTCATATGACATTATAGTTTAGGGTGTAGAATTACTTCTTAAAGTCGATAAATATAAGACAAAATATTCAATTTCATTCCTCGGTTTATTCCGTGATTGTGGTTGGTGTGATCTGCTATCCGTGCGATCGATTAAAGATTTGTTACGACAAAAGTTTTTCTGTTTAGTACGGAAGTCATTGCAAAGAGTGTCTGAAAGTCGCTTGTGTGGTATGTATATTCGTAATCACATTATGCACCATGCTAAGGAGAGTGTTGCCTCTACATAAATTGTACTCATTCAGATATCATTTCTTTGTGATATTGATTGTTCATCCTTCATTCAATTCGTCGCTAAGATCACCACTTACACCAAGGTTCGTCGATCATCGGCCGTATGAGTTGGACACTTACGGTGGAATTTATTTGATTTGAGCAGTTCGGGCTCTATAACAGTTGACTTCAGTTTACGTATAGGGGTACCAGATAATGATGGGAATCAGGATTTAAAAAAAAGTAACTTTTAATTTATATTATTGATTTATTAATTTAATTGTTTTACACTTTGTTTAGTATACATTCAAATTATATAATTTTGGTTACTACGTTAAGGATTTTTTTTATATTTATTTTCTGTTATATTATTATATTTGTTAAATATTTATAGATATTTTTACATATAAAACTATTTTAGTAGTACCTTTTGTAGTAGTATTAGTGAAAACTGATTATGGCCCTTAGGCTAGGTTTTCGTGTTATGAATGAATAAATTAAATTAAAATTAAATTAAATTAAATACAAATGTTGTTTTAAGGAATTTTGTATTAATTTAAAGGAGCAACATAAATAAGAACACATAACATGCTAGATGCTAGATTGTCAGTGATTCAAGTGGATTTGGTGTAATAAAATCGTGTCTTTTTTTCTCTTATAGAAGTGCATAGATAGACCTTTAAGCGGTTTCTGCTGCAAATCTAGTAAATAACATTGGTGTATGATTTCATGCTAAAAGCATTTATAAATTACCATAATATTTCCTTTATGGCCCATTGTGCAATATATACAAACATATATTTATCATGCACACCTCTATATTCTCATATCAATAGCCGTCCAATTCTATAGACGACAAATATCGTTAAGTAGTTAGTGTTGTTAGAGACCAAAAGCGATTTGCTATAGTTAGTTTACTTTCCATGATGGTTTTCTTGCATTTAAATTGAGTGTGATGTTAATGAGCTTTTGATGAAGTTTTGATGTTATTGTCGTTTCATTTATTTTTTTTTTCATCCAATGCCCTTAGCTTTTTCGTTTATATATTAGTTATTCATCTCTTATTTCATACTTGTTGGAGGACAACAGTTTGGCCTGTTTACTTATTTTTTATTTTTTTTTTTGTACAACGATTTGAAATTCTTTATTAGTTGGTTCGTTTATTTTGTCCAAGAGGTAAAGTAGAATTTCATTGTATTGATTTGTTAATTAAGGTCTTGATTTTTTATGATTAAATTATTCAAAAGCAATTTGTGTTCACAGATAATGTGAAGAGTTTCTCAACGGAGAAGAATACGAAGAAGCGGTTTATGGGCAATTAAGCACTTATGCTCAGGCGAGCTTAATAGTTAATTAAAAGTCAATATGGATTAAATGGCTTTTTAAGCCATTTTTGGTTGTTTTTAGTTATAATTTATTAGCTGTTAGTTGTTATGAAGAAAAATGCCAAATGAGACGGTAGTAAATTATTATTAATTTTTATTTTTAATTTAAATTTAGTGGTGGCAGCATTTTTTCGTTATATTTAAATATTCAGATTTTAAAACTCAGTGTCTCTGTATAAAGTAAAAACCAGGAGGAAAAATTTTGTATTTGATCCAGATTTTAAATTATATATTATAAAAACATTAAGATGGGAATAGTTTTAAAGTATTTACAGTCTTATTTATAATATAGTATATATTATTATTATTATTTATAATATAGTATTTACAGTCTTATTTATAAAACTTATTAATTTTTTTTTAAAGAAAAATTTGGTATGAAAATTTGTTTTAAAAAGCCTTTATAAAACCTTAATAAGTTTTCGAAGAACTTGATTACTGAAAATGAAATTTGGTTTTTTCTGTGTTTACTTTAACCATGTTTGATGAAGGGTATACAAATCTTCCCTTGGCTTACAAACACTTATAATTGCCAATTATTTCATTTATTTTAAACTTTCTCAAGCACCCAAGACTTCAAAATCAGGCAAAAGGCAAAAAGTAATTTCCGTTTTAATTCAAACGCATTAAAATAATGTTGGATAACATTTAATTCTATTATCACAACAGCGCACAAAATAATAATAATAAAAAAAAGAAAAGTTAAATTGTATATAAAAAAAATGTTCACAGTCCAAAAATCTAAAAGTCATAAATCACCGCAAGTGCCAAAGTATACCAAAAATATAAAACATGTAAGACAGAAAAAAATTCAAATAAGAAATTTGGGCGAAAAAAAATCCATCCCTTTAGCCAAACCTCTTTCCCCAACCACAACTGGAATTGGTAAATCCTTTTTTCATATACAGGATGCATATCAATTGAGATTATGTACAATATTTTGGCTTTACCATTTTTAATAGGAATAAATTTTTACAAGAAATAAAAACAACAAAAAGGACAAGAAAAAAATCTCCATAATATATGCTAGAACATATCCTGTACACAAATTGCAAAGACACGTATCCAGCAGGGAAAAAGGATGGGCGAAAAGGATATATATGCATAAATGTGGTGGATAAGGTCCATGCAAGGAGTTTACAAAATCTCTGCAGTGAAATGAGTTCACGAGCAACATATCATTTTTACTTTTATTTTTGGTTGTTTATACATTTGAAAATCTTTAAAAATATTGATAGTAGATTATAAACAGTTTAAAAAAAAAGCATTTGAAGTAAAAGCATACACCCAACTATACTGTGTATAAGAATGTCTTTTTTCATACATTTTAGAAAGTAACGCGCACAATTCTTGTTGTTATATTTCTCTAAAGATTGGAAAATTAACAATTAATTTGCAAGGGAAGCATCATTAATTCCACATTACAGTTTCATCAAAATAAAATCCTTCTTTACATTACTTTTACTAACCTACAAAAACCTTTAGTTTTATAGAATTTTTTTTTAAATGTGGCCTTAATTTTAAAATATAAATACCGAATTATGATTATTTTTTTCAAGTACATATCAGTCGCCTTCAAGTGGCATATCTAGTGACGCTGATTTGTCCAGTATGTGAAACACAGGGTATATTTTCCATCCTACTGTTTTCAACCGAATATGTTATAACCTTGCAACTTTTTTTATTTTTAAAGATAAGAAAAACTTGTTTTGTAGATTTTTTTTTATTTTTGGCAATTTTTTTTCGGTTTGGCGATTTTATAATTTTGGGATTTTTTAGTTTCACCGTTTTTGAAAATTTCAAGAGTTTGCCTCTTACGGTTTCCGAGATACAGCAAATTATCAAAATTACATTAACTGATATAAAACCCTTTAATTTAAATTTTTTAAATTTTAGTGCTGCTAATTCTTGTAGTCTGTATAAGAAACACTAATTTTACAAATTTCAAGTGTGAATATTAAGGTGACCCCTAATTTTTTTTTCGATTTTCTCAAATTGTAGCCCAGTTTTGTGTTAGGTTAGGGTAAAATAAAATTTGATATAAACAAATGTCATATTTAAAAATATTACATCTAAATCTATTCCCGTTACATCTGGTGTTCCACAAGGAAGTCATCTTGGACCACTCCTTTTTTCTTTATTTATCAATGATCTACCTAGTGTATTCGTAGAATTCGTTCATATTAATGTACGCTGATGATGTAATAATATTCCTTAGCTACAATGACTACAAAGATCATTTGTTACTACAAGAAGATTTAAATTCCTTACATTCCTGGTGTGATATGAACTTTATGCAATTAAATTTTAAAAAATGTAAGCTTTCTACCGAAAGAACCATTTGGCCATTAAATACTTCTTAGGCAGCTATGAGCTGGAAACTGTTTGTGCTTTTACTGATCTTGGAATATTACTGGATCCTAAACTTAATTTTATTCAACATATTACATGAATTAAAAATAAAGCAAGATGTCTACTCGGCTTCATCAAACATTGGGCTAAGGAATTTGAAGACCCCTATATTACTAAGCAACTCTTTACATCTCTTGTTCATCCTGTCCTGGAATATGGCTCAATGATTTGGGACCCAACATATAAAATATATATTAATGCAATTGAATCGGTACAAAAACAATGTTTAATTTTTTGCCGGATTTGCAATGGAATCCCCTACGTCTTCCTTCGTATCAAGCTAGACTTGCGCTTATTAAACTACCATCCTTAAGTAGTCCAAGAAATATGCTAAATGTTATGTGTATTTTAAATGTAAATAATATTAATACTGGCTGCAATTATTTAATTGAAAACGTTTCTTTTTGCGTTCCGCAGCGACCTACACGACATTACTCACCACTTTCTATTAAAGCGTTTAGAACCAATTATGCTTATTCTGATCCCTTTATAAGAAGTTGTAGAGATTTTAATAAACTTTATTTTTATGTTGATTTCTCTTTGAATGATCATTTAATCAAAAGTAATATTCTAATCGCATTGAATAATTAATAACTTTTGCAAAATTGTATATACGTACATGTATAAATAGTCTGTAAGAATTGTAAATTCATAGACTTAGTAAGTAAATAAATAAATAAATAAATAAATTTGAGCTCGATCGGTAGAAAATTGCATATTCACTGAATATACATACATACATACATATGTACATACAATTGTATGTATATTACATGGGATTTTAATATTTTTCGTTGCTCGTTTTGGAACACCCTTTCATTTTTAACTCTTATTTATTTGTTATTGTAGCGGTCAAGGTTCTTCATACTCTGTCCAAATTCCAGGCCCTTAGCTTTTACGGTTCCTGAGAAAATAGCCTGTGACGGACAGCGTAGGGAAAGCACCTTTTCACATTTGGTGTACCGAACCCTAAAAGTGAGGGTACCAAGATAACGAATTTAAAAAACCAATTTTGCATATTGGATAGTTTGACGTTGTAAATGCGATATATCCTAGCCTTATACGACTCTTTTAACTACATTTGCTTGGTCACTTATACTGTTATACTGATCGGTCTATTGATCAATAACAAAGAGACAGATTTATGAGGCGCACTGCAAATATCACACATCTATGGTTGTGTTCTGCCTCGGCACATGTCGCAAGAGCAAGCAATTATTCTTCATTCCACCAGGTATTTTTATTTGATTGGAACTTTGGTCACATTAGATTGGTCAGGACTAAAACTGCCTTCGTTGAGAAATAAAACACAAGATTGTGAAACTGAAACACTTTAACTTGAAGAAGAAACAACTTCAACTGGGAACTATGGGAATACACCACTGCTAGCATTTTTGGAAATTTTTAATTAAATTCGATTCTTTTTTAATACTTTTAAGTGATCAAAAAACAGGAATATGCGCTGGTTTTCTGAGCATAAAAGATATTTTTGTCGGGAGAAAATGGTACCCTACATGCGACTCTTCTTGAGGAGTCTTTTATTACCCGCTTTTCTGATCAGTTTCGACTCATTTATGACTCATATATTTTAAAATAAATAAATAAATTACTTTTAAAGCATTAGCACGACTCATTTTTGAGTATTTTTTCAAGCGCGCAAATGTTTAATCAGTTTTTAATCGTCAAAAGTACTCGATGAAGACTTAGTTAGGTGATTTTTTATAAAACAATCTTCCAAATGCTAGCAGGGTATGTATACATATGTATATAGAATTGTATAGAATTGCATTAGCTTGACATACATACATACACATATAAAATATAAATTTTTAATATATTTCAATCAATTTAGCCAAATCGAACTCAACATTCAGAGAAGTCACTTTAATAATAACTGGATATTAAAACTTATTTAGATCTAAATCAAACAACTCGGAAAATAAATTAAAATATAAAAAAATAAATCCAACCAATGCCACATAACTTTTCTTGCTTCCTTCGCTATTCAATACAATTTTCTAACGAACCGAACGGTTTAGAAACTCTCTACAATATAAACCAAAGAAACAAAAAAAAAAACTATTAAGGAAGTTACGCTTGGTTTGCATGCCAACAAAACTTTAGCATGCTGCTGAATTTTCTATTAAAAAAAATAATAAAATAAATAAGAAAATAACTGAAACTTTCTTGAATTCCGGATGGAATAAAAATTATAATAACGGTTTGACGGCGTTATGTTTTTATACAGATGTACGAGTATAAACGTATTGCAAAAAAAAAATCTTTACTTTCCGATAACCCACTCTTTAAATTGATTACTATGTTGTTACTCTAACAAAATAACAAAAAATAAAAAAAGTATGCTGCCAAATATCGACACTTGAAGTAAATTTATTGCTTTTTACCCTTTTTACTTTTTTCCAGTTTAATTTTATACCAGCCATTCTTTTTATTTTTCAACTCCCAAATGCAGGAAATGCTGTAAAACTATTGAAACCCACAAATCGCTAAAGACATCAATGCTGCTATTTTCCCATCAGTCTATATGGAAAATGTTTGTGCTGTTCTGTTGTTCGTTGTTTTTTTTTTTTTTGCTTTCTTCTACTTTTTCTCATTGCTGTACTTGTTACTCTCATTTGCATCTTGGTTTTAGTTTCTATTTCAACAAAATAACTTCCGTTTCCACTTTGATTTTTAGTTGAATTTTTCATTTACAATATTAGTTGTTTTGTTGTTGTTGTTTTGTTGTATGCTTTTTCGCCGTAAGTTTTTTATTTCCGTTTCAGTTGATGTACTCGTAGAGCAAGAGTTTTGTTGTTTGTGGCATTAAAGTTTTGCCTCGATATTCAATATGTGTTCGGTGTGAGTGTGTGTGTGTGTGTCGATTTCCTCTTTTTTCATTTTTAATTTCAACTTTATTTAAATTTTCATTTTGTTGCTGTATTAAGTTTAAAAAAAGGGGTTGCGACTACTTCATGCAGTTGCTGTTAGTTTTCTGTTTTTTTTTCTTTGCTGCATACTTTTTCCAAGTTCTTTGAATTTAAATTGAATATTTTTTTCCTCTATGAATAGCATGGGATTTGATTATGCATAAAGTTAATTTAAATTCATTTGAAAGTTTGAATTTCTAACTGAAATTTTTCCAAGTATTGCAGAAAAAGTTGCGATTAAAAGTGGCCGTATATCAATCAATTATTTCAAATGGAATGAATTTCTTTGAAACATTTCTATAGGTTTTGTTTAAAGATATTTAAAATGTTTGTTTAATAAAGAAAATGAATAAACTTTAAAAAAAATGCCACCTTAGTTACTGGCAGCAACTATTTATTTAGGTTTGCTATTACTTAAAAGTGGCCAACAACTTTAAAAATCTGTAGTACAAAACACATACAAAATTTATAGTTATCAAATAAATTTTTAAGTAAAAAGCAAATACTTTTTTTATTCAAACTACCCATTTTGCTTTCGAATAAAAAAGGTTCTAAATCAAAATTTAATTTGTGTGTGATATTTTTTAAATTACCTAAAAGCGTTTGTGCTTCGTTACATCCCATATAAATACGTTTTCTTAGAATTTTGACTAACCTTCACTATTTTGTAGAACACAATTCTCATTATTAACAGAAATACACAGTCACGAAGAGTTTCAAAATTCCCACTGGATAAGTTCCGGTCCGTACTCGTCAACTTTTCTGATCAACTCTTAATTCAGCTGAAAGAAAGACGAATAAACAAATTCAAATATCTCGTTTTTTTAACAAATGAATTAAAACTTTGATCAACGAAAGCTTACGTGCTTGAACCGGAACTAAAATTCCAAGATAATGTTTTTAGTAAACTTTTTCTCTATTTCAGAAGAGCCCACCCTCAGTTGTCTAATCAGTTGTCTATTTTTTATCATCATTGACATCAGTATAATTTAAAACTTGTGCTTGTAGCAGATAGTAAAATGTTAAAACTTAATAGATAAATAACTAAAGAGTTGACACACTTTTTGATCCAATATAGACTACTTTTTAACCGACTTGAAAAAAAGGAGGAAGTTCTCAATTGATGTCTATTTTTTTGGCGGTACATTTTAGACCGTTTGTAAAAATATTTTTTTTTATCTTCAAGTTGGTCCCATTGTAAAGATAAGTGGGCGGCGACACGCCTACAAATATTTCTTTTCAATTTTATGATATTTTATTTACTTAATTTCTACAAAACCTATCAAACGTACACAATTTGAAAGTTAAAAAAATTTGTGAGTTTACGCCTATTAAAATTTATAATAATATTTCACGTGGTTCTACTAAACTGATTTTCACAAAACTTACCACACACCTTGAGCTCTAAAAAAGCACAATCCTCCATCTAAAAAAATTAAAATTTTATTTTTAAGAAATCTATTATTCGACACATTGCGATAATTATATTTTAATTGGAAATATATTTACTGGTGCCTCAGCCTTGTCTATATGCATTTCATTGTTGCTGTAACAAATTGTCAGTAGACTTCAAAAACACGTCAAAAACCTCTTATCTTATGCACAGACTTTCAAGAACTATTTGAGAATTCACAAATAATAATATTTTTGAAAATACATTTGTTCAACTTATTGCAGGTATAGGAGTAAAGAAGAAAATAGTTCGTGACTGAAATATTTATGATGCTTGTGCTTCTTTCTACGCATGGGCGCGGATACAAACTTCGTGCATGAACATACATACATACATACCTACATAAGCTGTGTGTATGCTCTCTTATTTTTCTGATCACATACAAACACAAACATGCATTGACATTAGTTGTATGCGCTTGCTTTAAAAAACCTCCCTTAAACACATAATAGCTCTTACCCACTTGACATGAGATTTGATATAAACGAATGCTCACTAAAGGGAAGAAATTTCGAAACAAAATGTTTCGATATTTGTTCGTTAATCAAAGAAAATTCGAATGTTCGCTAAAATTTTGAGTTTCGAGTTCTCTCGGAAGTTTTTCGAATGTCTGACGGTAGCCGGTGTGTAGTAGACGCTAGTGGGTGTGTGCTAGACCGGTAGTCGAGACATACCAAGTTCGATGCATGACAGCACTCTAAGTTAAAAAATAAAAAAGAAATCACATGTTCACATGTGCAATAATTGAACAGAAATAAATTTGTCACGAAAGACTAGTGGATGTGTGTTAGTCTGTTAGAATTGAGGTACCATGTTCAAATCCTGCAGCGTAAGTCAAGGAATATAAAAAAATAAATAAATAGATGAAAAAATAAAATTACTTTTTTACTTTTTCTGTTGGCTTTTTGGGATATCGAAATTTGTTCGTAATTCTCTCACTTTTAATATTGCTAGCAAAACTTCGATATCGAATGTTTTTTGGGACAGAACTGATTAACAGGTGAACATTCTTCGATTCAGTTTTGAGTGTCACTCGATAGTTTTACACGATAAATGTTCGAGATACTTTCGAAAGTCTTGGTCAACTGGGTGCCATCTATATCTTACACACATACTCAAACGCACATTATGTAAAATAAAGGCCCAACTATAATAAGAATAAACTGGCTTAAGCTAATGCCACAATTGAACGATAAGTCTGTCAAATACTTAAGCAATTCAGATGTGACTTTTAGGTGGCCACAATGTACTTACTTACATACATGCACTTTAGTATTCTTTAGCAACAGCTGCACATATAGGTATTGTTCACAATTTTTTTAGTAATTTTGTTTCTTCTTATAACTACTAAATGAAGGAAATTCTATCAAATTAATTTGTTGGAATGTCCTACTCTATTAAAAATTCACCTATAACTATATCCACCACCTTATTACTTGTATTATTTCTTTTGCCTACTAAAAAGTACAACCATGAACATGAATAAATAAACCAGAGCTGCTCACACAGAGAGAAAAGAGAGAAATGTATAAGCGTATGTGTATTCATTTGTGTAAAAATCTGATTGATGTTCGACGCGCTGGCGCTACTCTCGGCAGCCTGGAAATAAATTCATGTGTATGTGCGTATATGTGTACTGTAAAACAAAGAATGAATATAAAAGTTTAGCTTTCTTTTCTGAGATTCAAATAAGAAACAATAAAAAATAAATATTTTATAATGCTGTTTGCTTGAGTTAAAAAAAAATGCACAACCAGTGTTTTCCGTACGGAATGTGCGATCAGTTTGGCACTTAGCTTAAGCAAATGACATTTCACGAAACTTGACGAAAAGTTCCATAAGTACATTGTAGTTTGCCACATAAGTTTTATATGTAAGCGCACAGTTGCTTAAGATCGTTTATTTATATTATAGTTGGGCCTTTAAAAAAATACACGCATCAACACTACTTCTGTTGATTGTTTGTTATGAACAAGAAGTCTTGGCGACTTTGCTTGTTAACAGTCATATACATGTACACCAATACATCCATCGTGCTTCGCTTATAATACGATTTCATTTATTATTGGTTTGGTATAATACATGCCATGAGAATACATTTAAAAAACATAACGTATTTATATTTTAAGACTGTTTACACAGGTCTATAATATGTATTAACTACAGTGCTGGCTGGTCACAGTCGATGCCAAACTGGCTATAAAACAACTTTTCTATTAACAGATTTAAGCGTTTCGTTAACAATTTCTTCCAATAACAAATATTAAAAAAATAAATTCTTATTTTTAAATCACCTTTTAAATGAAAAGATTTTCAAGATCTTCCAAATCTTGCTAAAAATTTAATTAATGTCTGCTGTATAAATTTAAGATATTACCATAGCTAAATACTTGGTTTCATCGTCTTTACTCGTACTTCGCTAGACTTTCAAATGTTTTATGCGTTCACAAGACACTGCAATATTTTAACAGTTGGCGAAATTGTAACAACACATTCACTCACTCTGTGTGTCTGCTGATAATTATTCTCATACATATCGAACCAGCATCTGCATATTATCACGCAGCACTGAATGACAAACAGACCTCGTTCTAATTAATATGTGTAGAAACTAATGAATCTGCTTCCCAGCACAAAATAAAGTGCACACAAAATGTATCTCAAAACCAAAATGGTATGAATTGAAATATGGAAACCATACGCATGAAAACTTAAAATGAGGCAAGAACTTATTTCATTAATAAAAATTTCTAGCAACTGTTAATGAATTTCGAAAATAAATGAGACAAATTTTCTCTACTAATTTAACCCTTCCCATCAAACATTTTGAGGAAAATAAGCCAACAGCCAAACGCAAATATGACAAAATTTATGAATTAACCAAAAGAAAGACAACAACTGCAGGCGTAAATACAGCGAATTTCGAGCACAAACCCCAACCAAGAAGTGTAAAAGTAAAATAAAACATACTTAAACATGGCGTATACAACATGGAATATCATTTAAATGAACACACACACACGCACTTGAACATTAATACGAACTCCTTTTCTTACACTTAATGCCAAAAATTGCAACAAAAATAACAAAAAAAAAATTAAATTAAATGAATCCTATATTTGGTTGATTTCAGCTGCCATGTTGTGAAATATTTTGGATGCAAATTTTCAAGAAACAAAAAAATTTAAAATAAAATATAAAAAGTTTTGCATATGACGACAGACGACTGTCTGTCTGTCTGTCTGTCCTGTTGTCTGTCGTTATGTCCCATGGCATGATTAGCTCTAAGGCATCCATGAAGTTTCTATACAACATTTTACCGTATCGCATGTAGCATGCAGCATTTTTAAAATTTTTTTGGTTGTTTTTTTTTGTTTTGCAGCTTTTCTTTTATTTTTGGCTGCGTCTGGTGGGTTTAAATGAATATATGGGTTATAAATGAATGAATAGTTGGTTGGCTGGATGGATGGCTGGATGGCTGGATGGTTGGATGGATGGATACAGGCATCAGGCATCAGGCATGCATGTGTATAGTCGTATGCGGAATAAGCATTACTTGTTTCCAAAGATGACATTTCATCTAATTACAGGGTGTGTTGCATGAATGCCTTAAAAAAAGCAGCTACAAAACAACAACAACACATATAACGACTAAGTTCGTACAGCAGGCATTAACAGCAACAACAAGGGCGGCGGCGGCAACAATTGCAACAAAATCTGTATGCAAAATTTTAGAAATGATTTCACATTCACGCGCAACATCAACTCTTTGTACTCGTATCTTTCTAGAAATTCGTATTTAAAAGACATTATAGATTTCCACAGTTTTGCATATTGGTTCGTTGTAGCGTTTGCAAATGCATTTTAATGTGTGTATGCGTTTGTGCTGCTTAAGTTTATGCGTGCTGGTGTGTTGCAAGTAACAAACAACATTTCGTTGTTAGTAATTAAGAACGCAATGAAGCTTCGCACAAATATTTAAAAGCGTGCATTTCGTTCATGTGATAAACAAAAAGTACAAAAGTGCACACGTTTCACTTTTGGCTAATACAGTAAAAGCTCTTGAGAATGTGCAAAAATTTTATTTCAGGCTTTCCTAGGAAATTAATTAATAATGAATTTACATGTTAAACAAAATGGAAGTAATCTTTAAATAACTAAATTTTCATTGCTACCAAAGAATCTGTACTAAATTTATGCGGATAATTAGTAGAAAAGCTGTACCAAAGAATTTGTACAAAAGTTGTAGTTCCGTTATATTTTTTTTAAAGTATTTTTTGTTGAAATTTATGAACAAATTTGATTCAGTATTTTATTCAAGCCTTTAAAAAATAAATTTTTTAAATTTGTGATAAAATTTATCGTAAAGCTATTTCTTAAATTATTTACTGAAATTTTTATGAAAACAAGGATTTCCGTTTAAATTCGCCTCAACAAAATCTTTCCATCTGGATCTGTCCGTAGCGATATTTTTTACTTTATTCCAGCTGGTATGCATTTTTACGCTTTGATTTCAAGTTGTCTTCGCCATGTATGAGCTGCTCGACTTCTTCTATGGCTGCCTTAAGGATTCCACTCAATCGCTGTTCTGGCAAATTTCAGTGACCGCCTTTTGCATGGTGTAACCAATCCAGTTCCATTTTCGCCTTTGTAGTTCAATAGATTTAGGAGTACTTGTTAGTTTGATGCCATAATCTACAGTTTGATATATATTGTGGCCAAAAGATTCGTAGTATTCTTCTCAGGCACTTTTCATAAAAACGTGCAGTATATTGCATATCACGAGGGGTCGCATTCCATATTTCGCATTTGTAATGTATATCGGATATTGTAAAGGAATATATTTAGTTTAAGACGGTGAGACATAGTTGAAAAGTTTCATATCTTATTAAGTTGGTAATATGCTTAGGAAGCCTGCTTTATTCGATTGGCAATATCTGCACCTCAACCACATGATGTTATGATGACAACTCCAAGGTGGCAAAACAAATTTACCTCCTCCAGAGACACATTATCAATTATAAAGATGTTCGAGTTTACTGTGTTTATTCGCATCACTTTAGCGTTCTTAGCCATGGCTGCAGCTTCGTAATATGATGCAATTGCATATTCATATCGGAGCATCGGTAAGACAAATGTCATCAGCATGTTCAAGATCAATTAAGCAATTTAGAATTCCGGAAACAATGCCTCTACTACCCGACATAGCCTGGCTCATAACAATATCCAACACAATTTAAATGAGATCAGCGGTGACATCAATCAACCTTGTCGAACTCCTGTACCAACATCAATTTTTTTGCCTTCGTGCTGAATACGACAACTTGCACTAATATACATAAATGATTTTAATGCTTAGCTGTCCAAAGTTAAAGCAGAGTGCCGAACATCAATCGGCTGCTTATACAAATGAATACACATACGGGAATACATGACTCTCATGTTTTTCTCGGTGGACAGCTCTGTTCTAAAGAGTGGAATTATTTTTTGTTGGACACCTTTATATTGAAGGGATTTCTAAATGACATTATGATTAAGAGTATCAAATCTCTTAAAGAGCGGAATTATTTTTTGTTGGACACCTTTATATTGAAGAGATTTCTAAATGACATTATGATTAAATCTTTTGTTTCGAAGTCAATGATTATTAGATAAAGAGGAGACCGCTACTCGACCGATTGTTCCACTATTATTCTGAGAGTATGATTAATACATGATTTGTTTGGACAAAAGCCAACTAGTTCCCTTTGAGAATCACAGATTCTTTTGTTATCATTATATTATGCGAAAAGGAAAATTTTTCTAAACAACGCTTTCAATTCGGTGATTAGGAGACCTAAAAAAAATTTTGCAGAGACAGGCCTATGTAAAAATCACTAGACATAATCCCAATTTCCTCTACTCTACCGAATCACAAGCTACATATATTAAAAACATTGGAAATCTCGTTTTATCTTAAATTCAATTTTCATAACAAAATTAAACAACTCTTTATTCAATTGCCTTTGTATACCAAAAAACAGTTTAAATATTCCAGCTCTGGATTTGTTTGTCTGATTTTTTATTAATTTATTTATTTCTAAAATATAAAATATGTTTAATTAACAAAAAAAAATAGATCTATGCAAAGAAAATAAAATTTTCCAGCTCTGGAGCTGTGTTTTTTATTTTTATGATTTTTTACTACGATGCCATTGCTTTCTTATATATTTAAAATTTTTTTTTTTAATTTCTAAAGAAACCGAAAAAATTAATTTGACGTGATTACTTTTATGTACCAAAAATAGTTTATATTTTCCAAAACTGGAATCATCTTTTTAGATTTTTATAAATTTTTATAGTAATATATTTTTTTCTAAAATATAAAATATCTTTAATTTATATGGAAAAAAAAATATATTGTAGTTACCAAAAAAATATTCAATTTTCCAGCTCCGGAGTCGTTTTTTAAATTTATTTTTACTTGTAACACCAATTTAATTTTTACTTAAATATAAAATGGGTTTACTTAACAAAAAAACCAACAACAACTAATTTTATTTATTTTTATATGCCAAAATAAAGATTATATACATATATATTCTAGCTGATTTGCTGATTTTCAATACCAATCTATTTTGGACTATTTGTGATACAACAGTCCAAGATTGAAGTCTCTAGCTTTTCTGAGAGCTTCGGAAAACCGACTTCAAATACAGAGGAACGGACATTCCCAATTCTTAATATTACTTTATGGGTTCGCAATCACATAGACGAAAATGTTGCCGGCGACATGACAACATTATTTGATAATATTTTTATTTGTTTATTTATTTATTTACAAATTTATTATAATTAAAATTACAACAAATTAAAAGCTAAAAGCACTGGCAGCAATGGCTATCGGCTGTATTGGATAATAGTGAATTGTAAATTGGATATTGGATAATAGCAAGCATACTTGTATATGCACACTGAAGGAAAAGCTGTAACGCGTCACATTAATTTAATTATTTTCAATATAATAGAAAATGTATGTTGATATACTTAAAAATAACTAAAATTAATAAATTAATACACTAAATTAATATTTTTCCATACAGAAATAAAAAATTTCAACATGACTAAACTTTTGTTAATGTTTCTTATTAATTAAGTATAGTTTTTATTGATTTTATGCTGTTTTTTCCCTGGGTGCATATATACATATTTAGCAAAGAATATGAAAACAAAGCATGTAGCCGAGTACCGAACAAAAAAATTATTCTCTCTTCCCTGCCCGCAAATTGCTCGTGAACTAAATGTTTCCCATCCAAATCTTCTTGTGTCTAAACGCAAACTGGGTGGCAGGCATGTGAATGGAAATTATGAATGAAAATTATGAGTGGAAATTACACACAAAATGCCAAAGCCTTTACCATTTTTGACAGAGTTTTTTTTTAACAAAAACATTTCTAGAATTGATATCAAGTCGTCTTGAATATTGACTTTATTTAATTTGATGAATTTTCGAATTTTGGCATTTAGTTTTACGATTTCCGTGTTAGGTTCTATTTAAGCAAACATTTTATTTGATTTTTTTAATTTAATAACTGAACACAAAACATAATTTTCTAGGTTCAGAGTTTTTGTTAAATTTATACCAATTCCACTGTTAATGCATTTCTCTAACCCCACCAATAATAATATTATCTGTGGCGGCAGCCACACCAGCATCATTATTATTATCGATATGATGTGTAGTGAGTGTGTAGTTCTTTTTTAGCTCCATTAAGATTAATGAGGGATGGGATGCTCGACAACGACAACTACGAGGACTGCAAGAGGTATATGAAATGATTTAAAGTTGGCAAAGGGCTGCTTAAGTGAAGTAGCAAAAATTCATAAGATTGCACAGTAGTTTATTTCAATGATGTTGCTAATGTGCTGTCAAAAAAACTTGGAATAGACAAAAAATAGTTCTTGTATAAAATGGAGTCATATCCAATTTAGTTAAATTATCATAAATAAAAAGGTTTCTGAAAATTGTGGTAGTATTGGTAAAACTTAAGGTTCAGTTAGCCGGCTGTAATGGAATGTAACAGCAACGTAGAAACAGCTGTTCCATATTTTTATGTGAAAAGTAGGTTGCATAATATTACATCTCAATAACCATTTTCATTACTCTTCACATAACAACATCGATCAGCTGTTTCCTACTGTTGCAGTTACATTACATTACAGTCAACTAACTGAGGTCTTACAATATGTACAGGCCATTCAATGAGTGTGAACCCTACACACTAACCGTCGTGCTTAGCAGAGCTCTATTAACAAAAAAAACAGACCTCTGTTAAATAATTAATACTAGTTTTTTCTCGCTACATGGACTTGATACCCGATTTTTTAACCAAAACTAACGAGAAAATTTAAGCCGAGTTCCTTCTCTATGTCTCTTTTATTTATAAATAACATTTAATACCTCCAACTACACGGAATGTCCATATCTTAACCCACAGCCGTAATACAGGTTTTTGGTATTTTTTTTCAAAAATCATAGGAACTGAAGAGAAAAGGAATATTGAAGGAGATTTCCGAATATGTATAGATTAATGTCAAGTAGCATTAAGTCATAATATCCTGCTTTTGTAAAAAGTTACAAAACAATTAAAAAAAAAATTCAATATGAAGAAGAATTTTGGATTGGAGGAGACTCCTGGACGCCTCTAGATTAATGTCCAATATTCAATGTTTCTGTAGAAATACAACACAATTTATAAAAAAAAAATTTACATTAAATATTAATCTAGGGACGTCCAGACGTCTCCTACCGTTAAAAAAATTACCAAAGTCCTTTTTCAAATTGAATTAAATATTTTTTAACTGTGCTGTAATCTCTACAAAAACATGATGTTATGACTTTCAGCTATTGTACATTAATAAACAGGCATCCAGTACCTAGATTCAGTAATTTTTATTACGATAATCATATCTCTATAAGAATTATAGCGAAAACTTATCTACTTTGCTATCCAGTAGCATGTTTGAACGATATTCTCTGTCGGTTGGAGAAACACAAAATTATATCGCAATATCAAATTCATTGAGTTTTTCTTTATTATTCTTTGTGCCTTTCGCTTATTTTCGCATATTATATGGGCATTTCTCCGAGAAATTTCGGTTTTTGTCGCGTGCGACAACAAGCAATTAACCTTGTATTTTTGAAAAACGTGACTCGGTTTTTCTTAAAACGTTACCTTACGTAGAGCTGATGACGGTCTACACAAATATATAAATAATTAAACAAATTAAAAAAAAAATTTCGTTTTCTTTAAAAAAAACAAGCATATTTGCTTTCTGTAGCACGCTACAAAAAGTTGACATTCCTGTGGAAATGCCCATATACAGATATACCGCATAATATTGAACTAAATGGTTAAGATTAAGCTGGAGACCATCGTAAAAAATAAAAAAAGGAATCACATTATCGTTACCACAAGCGAACAAATATTTCGACCTTTGGTTCGCAAAAAGTTGCAGAATCCAGGTACAGGAGTCAATATATGCAATCGATCAAACATTTTCTGTTGACATCGTGGTACATACCCCAGATGTGTGCCAGCTGTTCCAGCAACTTTTGAATTTATGTGAAGATCAGATGAACTTGAATGACTTGGCATCAACAACTCAGAACAATAAGCTTGAGTTCAAAATTGTAAAGAATTTATATATTTTCCCTTGAGACATTTCGACTTTCTGAATTTATTTTACTTTTCTGAAACACTGTGGCACTTTAGACATAATGATATCACTTGCACTCATACGATTTGATGCCCAAGTAATAAGTACTTTTAAAAACTTTAGATATTTGTTGGTTTTTTTTTGTTTGTTTTTCGATTGCTTGTGCATTTTAAGCATTTGGAAATGCAAATTTATCATCGACTTTGGATGGTCGGGGCTATTTTGGCGTACTAGCGCTGGCGTTAATGAGTTGTCCATGGGCTCGCGTTTTACATGTTTGCATGTTGAACTAAAAAATTTTTGTTGCAGTTCTTTACCTCCGACTGTCGGTCTGTCTGCCTGTCTGTCCGCTTGCCTGTATGTCCAAATATAAAGATTGTGCGTTTCAAACAACATTCAGGGAAATAAGCCAAACTAAAATATTCTGAACATTTGTTTGAAACCATTGCAAAATCTGAAATGAAATGAACAAAATTTGATTTGTTTTTTTTTTTTTGTTTCTTTATTTTTAATTTTGTGCGTAGTATGAATTACAGAAAAAATGAAAAATTCTGTACCCAAACTTTTATAATGATGCTGCTGGCTGTCTTACTATAAGTACATATAAAGACAGCAACAGTTTCTGTTGCTGGTAAACATATGCAATCTAGTTGTTTTCGTTGTTGTTGTTGTTGTTGTTGGCGCGCATGTGTATTTGTCATTGTCAACATCATTTCTCAAATGTTGTTGGTCGCTTTCACGCAGGTGATTAACATAAATGCAAAATGTCATGTTCATTTTTTTCGTGCCTCTTCGTCTATTCATTTGTTTGTACAACTGTGCGGCCGTCCGTCCGTCCGTCTGCGTGCACTGCAAACCATGCAAACGCTAACAACGCATCCACTAAAAATAATATATTATTATACCAGGTCTATATTGCATGTTGTCTATTTTGTATTCTTGAAAACTAAACTAATGCATGTAAATACAAACGTAAATAAATATTTCAATTCTTAAGTTAGTTTTTTTTTTCATTCTTCTCAAACTTCAGTTTTTGTACTATTTATTTTTGGTGTTTACTTCAAACTCCCCTTGTTTATATTTTACCATCTTTTGTTTGTTTGTAAAATTTTAAATTGTATGTTTAATGTCGTTTTGCATATGAAAATTTTTTATTTCTTCGTTATGGCGTTCCTTATTAAGTGTCCATGTAATCATAAATAGCAACACTTTGCCATCGTCATTTTCTAGACACTGCCACAACATACATATTGTACACCCACTTGTCTTGTCTTTTTCTGGGTGTATTTTTTCATATAATTTTGTTGACTTGTTTGATTGTCTTTTGCACTTTGAATTTCAGTTGTCGCTTGAAAAAAAAATCGCGCAGGAGTTGCATCATTTCTTTGTTGCATTTATATTAAAATTATAAATCACTTCTGTTAGTTTTGCTTTATGGTTGTTGAAGGAATTTAAAATGTGTAAACTGCTAAATTTGATTAAGACATTCAAAACAATTTTTTTTCTTTTACAATTGCATTTTTAAATTGCTGGTTATTGTACGTACCTTGTAAAACTTTAAACATGTAGCACTTTATAACTAAGTAGTTGTTGTTATTAAATATTATGATACCATTACTAAAATAAACTTTAACTTAATAGGGCGAAATCTAGTATTTACGAGATTTTGAGCTAAATCTTGTTGCTTTGTACTAGATTTCCCATAAAAAACGAAATCTAATTTGGGAGTAGCTTTGCAGGAAATCTAATATTTTAACTTATTTGTTACTAGCCTGTACAACAACATAGCTACGCGAAATTGAATGTTCCTGTCTAGGGTTATTGATTTTAATATACGAGGTCTACTATTTATATTTCGGGAATAGCAAATAGTAACAAATATTTTTAAATGAAACTGGCTTTAATGTTGCTCGAAATGTTTCTCTTGTTCAATACGCTTTTGCATTCGTTCAAACCATGGCCTTCGAACGCTTAAACTTCATCTTCGGCGCTCGTAAAACGTTGACCACGCAGTTTACCTTTAATATTCAGTAATAAGAATAAGTTATTGGGTACCAAGTAGGGATGCCAATCGGGATAGATTTTTGGAAATCCCGGGATTCAGGATTTTGTAAGTTCCGATAACGAAAGTCCCGGGATTTTCGAGATTTCGGGATCTTAAATTGTTTGATAAAATAAATTATTTTTTTTAATAAATATTACTTCACTAACAAATTTTATGCATTTTAAAAGGTTTTATGTTGATAATATATCATTACACAATTGTCTTTAAAGTTAATAATTTTCTAATACGAGTACGAAATAATAATCAAACGATTTTTTCTCATCTATTTTTAAGTTGATTAATCACATTTGATTTTAGAGAATTTGCACTGAAAACCATAACTAAATATGAAAATTTGCTTTTGTTTTCAATATACATACATTTTTTCTATAATCTTAACCAAAACGAACATGCATACAAATCTATAGACTTTTGAAAAACAAAACGAAAATAAAAAATTTTTCATTAAAATTCTCCATATTATTTGATAAATATTTTTTACGTTTACGTCAACCCGACAACAAAAAGTTTGCACTTGCTTTGTATTGTATTCAACTTCAATTGTAAGGAGCTGTCAATAGTACTCAATTGTTACCGAAAACTAGATAAGTACTAATTTTATTATAGCGTTGAGCAGTCGACAGATACACTGCAATTATGAATAAATTTCTTCATTTTCCAATTAAATTTTTTTGTTTTCTCTATTATTTGCTTTTGTTTGAAATTATTCCCCGTGAAAAATTTCTCGTGGAATTTTATTCATAATTGCCCTCATAATATAGAATAAGACGGAATAAATCTGTCAAACTTATGAATTTTCCAAATGTTATTTCTCCTCAAAATCTCATATGGTTCTTTCTGTTTTCAAAATAATTCTAAGTGGTATATTGTATCACCCTTGATGAAAATAACCGTAAGAAAGTAGTTAATTTATTTTGCTATTTTTGTTTATTTATAAGAAGTATGTCACGAATAGTCATTAAATTATTAAAACTGCAGGTATACAATTTTATGGGACTTTTAAATATTATAAAAAATGCTATTAAATTAACAAAAATTTTAATTTATAAATAGTTTTTTATATCAAAATTACTATGAAATCCCGAAAACGATATCCTGGAATTAAATTTTACAAATCCTGGGAATCGGGATTTACCAAATCCCGAAAATCCCCGAATTTCGGGTTTCGAGATTACCCCGTTTGGCATCCCTAGTGCCAAGTTAGGACTGTACGGAGGATGAATTCGATGTTTTGATTGCTGAAAAAATTCACTCGTTTGACTTGATGCTTGAGAGTTTGCATTGTCATGATGAATAATGATTTGTCTTCGTGGGTTAGTTTTACAAATTTCTCCGAAGAACTCTCGGAAAAAATGGTCTTGCATCACTCACATTTTACAGTAATACAATGCTCAAGCAGAGCAGTGTCCATATGACCCAATCGGCTGAAGAAACGTTCGACTATTTGCTTAACTGTGGTTCTTCCACGAACAACTTTTGTTGGATTTAACTCGTCTTAGAATACCCACACGGTTGATTGCTATTTTGTTTCCGGCTCATAAGCATATATCTATGATTCGTAACCTGTCATGATCTTATACACGCTTTCTGAAGCACCGCGGTTGAACTTTTTAATCATTTCCTTACACCACTTGACGAGAGGCTTTTTTTGAGCGATTGATAAATTATGAGGTATCAACGAGAACAAATTTTTTTTACAACTAAGTCTGCGCAAGGATACCTCTATCTCACAATATATCACCTAACGATCTTGCATTATCAGTTCACGCACTGCATCGATGTTTTGTGGCACAACAACTGATTTCGGAGGACCTTCACTGAATTAGTCGGCGACGGAACTACGATCATGATTAAATTCAGTATAACAGCGATATACTGTGGTTTTTTATGGTGCTTTATCGTCATTTAAAGAACTCAATTCATGGACACATTCCTGTTGCGATAATCCACGTCGAAAGTTGAGAAAAATAATCCAATGAAGCCTTCTCTTGAAATTTCCATTTTTTTTTTTGTCAAATTGATTTTCTGAACTCACTGTAAAAAAATAACAAATAGCACTTGTACATCAAAACGTTGTAAGTACATTTATGCTAAAAGATGTTAAACTTTATTGTGGTATTATCAGAAATTAGACATTGACATTAGTGTTGCCAGTTCCGGAAATATAAAGAGTTAGTCTCGTCTGTAGCCTTGCACACTTTCATCTAGAGAGTAAATAGAACTTGGACTCACAAGTGCTAAATTAGCTATTAAAATAAATATATTAACGATATCAATAATTTATTTCTATTAAAGCTAAGTTTTTTATCCTTCATGAAACTTGCAACAATATCTATGTCTGTAATGTTCCAATGTCCTTTGACATTTCTTAATCGTTATTTTTTTAGTGTTTATTATGACATATAACTTGACCACATAACCCAAATAACGAAGTACAATTGATGTCGTAATGAAATATCATATATATAAGTACACACATACATTTATACACATTTCGAAGTATGTATGTTTGCGTACAAATATATATATACAAACATACCCTGTCGGAAACTAAGTTAACTGTAAACTAACGTTAAGCTAATTATTTAGGATTTAGTGCTAACTGACACTTTTATTACTTTCCAATTAAAAAAATTTTTAAATTGTAAATTGTCTCACTCTGCACTACTTTTCAACTAACTTAAAGTTGACTTCATTGAAGTCACTTTGTAGTCTGTAAATTTGCTAAAATATGTTGCTGGGGTTCAAACGACAAATATATAGTGAACGCACTAGCTACTGAGCTGAGATACCATGTAAAATAATAAAAGCAAAATATTAATACAAAATTTAAATGAGTTTCAAAGTAGCTGAGAGTTATTGGCTCTCACTAAATCCCATTACGTATTCAATTTAAGAATTAATTTTGGCTTAGTTCTGGATAGCTAACTACAATAGCTTTTAGTTAGTCTAAGAAAAGTCAATTATAAGTTTAATTATTTTTGTATTCAACCACACATTCTCCGAAAGGGTATGTACATATACATATATGTGTATGTATATGACTATAAAATTAAAAATCATTTCTGTGATCTTTTTCAGGCTACGTGTAACTATTGTCTACATATATACATATATATGTGTGTGTGTGAGTGTGTTTGGCTGTTAAACAACAGTTACCCACACAATCACATGCACACTCACGCAGTCATACTTATTTTCTTGTTCACTGATTTTTATTCGTTGTTTGAGGATACGCAAATGACCCATTTGGGGGTTGTTATAACTCTACCACATACTACTTGTGTAGTTGTTGCAAAAGCACGAGTACATTTCCTGGTACGAGAAAGCCAATGTAAATGTGAAAGGATAAAACACACACACATACACATAAAGTAAGTACTATTAGGCCTTATGTATGTAAGTGAGTGTATAAGGATTTTTTTTGTCAATCTTTCAACGATTATAGCACATACTAAATGAGCTTACAAAAAGTGTAAGAATAAGTAAATAAAATATAAATATATGAAAATATTTTTGCATTATGTTGCAGGTAAATAAGATTAGCAAAAAAGCAAATGAAACTATAGCAATTTCCGCTTAATTTATTTTTCAAATATTATTAACAGTTTTTGAAGGAATTAAGCGATGTTTTATCTAACTGGCCTTCCTAACACGTTTAAAATTTTACAGGAGAGCTGCTTTTATGACTGTTTTCTACATGTATTCCTATGGAAACGTCTGAAATATTTTTACTGTTATAGGCTCAACATTAATGTTTACAGCCATAAAAATTAATAGGCAAGGTCTGTTATGACTTAAAAGTCCATAAAAAAATTTCAGTTAGCTCGGTTAGTTTAAACAGCGATGCCATATGGTAAGCAAAGAAAAACAAAAGTAACTGTATATAGAAAAAATATTTATATTATCAACCAATAATTTGAAAAAACAACAAAAATCAATTAAGAATTCAATTGTATCAATTAAAGCTTTTGACTAATAAAATTTTTAAATAAATGTTAAGTTAAAACATTTAAATTTTTAACCAAACTTTTAATCAATTAAATTTTAAAACAAAAGTTTTTTGAGACAATTTAAAGTTTTGTTGATTATTTGCATTGCATTTGTTTTCAATTAAAAGTGCTGATAACACAGGTCAACACGATTCTTAAAGTCGGTACTTTGATAGTGAATTTTCGTGAATATGATACTGAGCTCCAATGCCTATCCTATATATTACTTTTTTTGAATTGGCTCTGTATCTCGAGATTTTCAGTTATTAAGAAGAAAGAGGATGCTGCATCACATAATTTGCATTTACTTGACCAGTTCTTCGATCAAATCAAAAAATACACAGAAGGCTAGAGAACAAATTGACCTTTCAATTACGTTCTTATTAATTTTTTAACAGTCTTATAGTTTCGGATATATTCAGAAAGTTTTATACAAAAAAATACATAATTTAAAAAAAATTAGGAAAATCGTTTTTTAAAAGATTCATTAAAAATTTAAACTGAAGAAAATTTGACATTTTATTATTAATTGTAATACATTCATATGATTTAGACTTAAAATTAAATAAGGATAACAAACCATACATACATATCTGAACTATATTTGTGAAATTTTCCAGAAACTCTTGAAAATATGAGAAAAATTCTTACTTCAAGCTCTATGTACAAAATGCCCACTGTAGTCATACGCTTCCTCCTCAGTGAATCAAACCTAGAGAAAACTTAAAAAAACAAATCATGCTATTAAACTGTTTTTATAGTATACCGAAATTATATTTCTGAAATTTTTTAGAAACTCTTGAAAAAATATAACTTAATGAACAATTCTTACTTCGAGTTCTATGAATGAAATGCCCGCTTTAGTCATACGCTTCTACCACAGCCAAATCAATATAAAACTAAATAAAGACCGGAAATCATTCTATTAAATCGCATTTATATTATATCTGAGTTATTAAATTTTTTTACAAACTCTTTAAAAGCCAACAAACAATATTATTTAACTCAAGTGTTGCTAAGCAGCAACAAAATGCAAACGTTGTAAAACAACTCCAAATAAATTTTTTAAATTCGGTATAATTTTTGTTTTTACATTGTCCGTTAATGCCGAGTACACATCTGGCATTTCTTGTGTTGTCATTTCGTGGTGTCATTTTAAAAATGTGTGCAACGCCACTCACATTTTGTTTTTTATATGGAAAGCAATGCCATACAACCAAAAAGAACGGAAATGACGAACGTTGCCACTAGTACACACTATTCCGATGTTACAAAATCCATACTTGGCATAACATTCATATTGACGAACGCATCTCTGTTAGTAAATGAAACTAAACTAAAAACTTTAGTTATGTGACTAATTGGTGAGCAGGATGCGTGACACGTCACTGTATTAACATGTATGTTGCATTGTAATTAAATATATGTTCAATTTATTGTAATTATAGATGTGTAGCTTTTGGAATAAATAAAATTTTATTATATTTGGAATACCTTATTTTTAATATAAAACGTATTAAACAGTTTCTTGATACCTTCCTGAAGTGGTTGTGACTCTTATATCTTTTTTTTATTTATTTATTTAAACACAATGTCTGACCGTTGTAAGCCTTGTGAGATAAAAACATACAATTTAGGCTGACTGTAAAATTTCTATCATTACTGTATTAATTTGAAGTGCTGCCAATACAATCTGCGTCATCTTTAGGGATTTCCAAATCAATACGAAATTCTTTAATTATAAAGTGCTATAAAATAATCTGACATAAATAATTTCTGGAATAATTTTAAGCTTCACTTTATGCAAACCCCTTTATTATTGCAAAATATTTAAAAAGTTATTGCAAAGTCTTACAAAAACTTTCCAGTTTCACTTTCGTTCTAATTTAAGATAATAAATTTGCATTGTTTGCGGAAAATTGCATTCTTTAAAGTTATCAACTTTAATTGATTTTGTTTAACTTTGTGTTTGCAACTTTATACTCGTATGAGGCAGCATTGTCATTTTGCAAGCGCGTGTCAATAATTAAGGTTCTCTCACCACAGGGAATGTGTGTGTGTGTGTGTGTGTGTGTGTGTTTTGATATTTTTGCAAATCTTTCATCCTTTCAACCCCATTAAAAAAGCACTCACACACGCGTAAGCACACACACACACACAGGCATCCATTTACAATTCATTGTTATGTGTGTGCAACGCAGTTGTTGTATAAAGTAAAGTTTGTTGCCTTACAGATGAAAGAGATCAAATTGCAGGGAATGCTGTTAAAATTATTGCTGATGCAATTGGTGTCCTTTACATCCCCTTTTAAATTCCAGTCTGTTATTTAACCCTTTTTTTATTTTTGTTGCATTTCATTCAATACCTTTTAGGTTTGTGTGCAGAAATGTTTAGAAACACACTATTGTTTGTGTTAACTTGGCGCATGTGTTTCAGCAATTGTTGTTGTTGTTGTTGTTATTTTGTTAATATTGTTGTTGCTAAGTGTTATGTCAGGATTTTCAAGTCGAGATCGTTGTGCTTGCTGTTCAACTGTGTGTGTAATGCTGTTAATGGCTGCGTGCCAGTATTTGTATGCATTTCCTTTGATTGTTTGTTGATATTGTGGGTGCTTTTTAGCGCTTTATGATTTCAAAACTCTATACATATGTACGACTATACTTATGTGCTTTTGTTTTCTTTTTGCTTACAAATACATAATTCCTTGTGTGTGCTCTTTGTGGATATTTTAAATGAAATATTTTTTTAAATGTTACACAAAGCACAACAAGGATGCTTTACTCTTTCTACATGCAATAATAAATAAATGAGAGTAAAAAGCGTTTTTCTTTCATCTGGGCCCTCAAGCGAGTCGTATGCGATTAAATATGATTTTGTTTGAAAGGAAGCGTGAATTAAAGGAGTTTGTATGGTGTATAATGTTTTTCTTTTGTATGCGTATGTATTACGTCGTTATATATTGTTATGTTTATTCATATTGTAAAAATTCTTTTAAAATGTTTTGTTTATTAAATAACATCATTGTTGAGTTTTTATTATAAAAAAAATTCTATTGTGTTTATTTTAACAAAAGCAGTTATAGTGAATTGCGTTGCTAATGTTATTGTTATCTAACAATTTCTTGAGTTGTTATTTAACATACGTTTTAAAAAAATAAAACTCTAATTCAATTTTATTTCCTTAATTTTTATTATAAAATTATGGATTTTCATATCGGTTTGTTGTTTTTTTTCTGTGACCATTGTTCATAAATGGTTGTTAAGGCTAAAGTACATTTTCGGCTTTAAGCCAATATTAATTTTAACAATAGATTATGAATGCCGGAGTTACCACAGGCGATCATTTTACGGATTAATTTAAAAAAAGTTTAATTGTTTTATGTGTTTTCAGGGTAAGCCAAAAGTTACTATGGGCCTTAAAAGTTTAATAACTTTCTCATTTATTAATTTTGTTTATTATTTTTTCTCACATTATATAATATACAAAATTTAAATTTTTTACACTAAGTATGATAAAAAATGTCTCTCAAATGACCACCGTTTTCAGCTTCGCACTGATGGGCTCGTTTTAGGGCATTTTCCATAACATTTTTCAAATTTTGTGACTGTAGCGTTCGAATTTCTGCAACAATGTTTATGTTGAGTTCAAGGATTGTCTCTGGCTTGTTTACATACAATCGCTCTTTCAAATAACCCCAAAGAAAATAGTAGGGTGCTGTCAAATCTGGCGATAGCGCTGACCAAATAATTTCCAAATTTCGGGAAATTATTAGCTCTCTAAAAATTGCACTTAAAAGTGCCATTGTGCCTCGGATAGTTTGGGCAGTGGCTACGTCCTGCTGAAACCACATATCAGGTCTGTTTTCAAGAGCAAGACGTAAAAAAATTTTCTATCATAAGCCGATACCATTCTCCATTTACGGTTACAGCACTTCCATCTTCTTTTGCTAATTATATTTTCAGATGTGATTCCACACCATATTGTACGCTTAATGGGGTGCAATTGGCGTTGATGAATGGCTGTTGGATTTTCAGAACCCCAAAAACTACAGTTCTGCTTATTAACAAAACCATTCAAATGAAAATGAGCTTCATCACTCAGAATCAAATTTTAAATAAAGTTGATTTCATGTATGGTCAACTGTTTAAATTTAACTGCAAAATTTAGACATTTCAGATGATCTCCGAGCTTTAATTCTTGCTCCAATTGCACCTTATATATGTATAAATGTAAATCTTTTTTTTTTAAATGCGCCATAGTGACGTACGAGGCATTCCCAGCTCAGCAGAACGCCTTCTAACATATGTTTCTGGTGTTCCGTTAACACTTTGCTGTACTCGTTCAATATTTTCCGCAGTGTGACTTAAACGTGGTCTACCGGTTCTAAGCAATTCTGTAACGATGCCATGTTGGTGATGACGATCAACTAAGCAACAAATCATTGCTTCAGAGGGCGAAATTCTGACGTTAAATTGTCGACGATATGCTCTTTACGTTAAAATATTTTATCTCTGATTTAAATAATAAAATTCTATTTTTCTAGTTCTTTGTTCAGTTGTGAATCTCTGCATTATTAATTCTCCAAGTGTTGTTTATATAGTCTGAAAAAAAAATTAAAAAAAATATATAAACGAAAAAGTTATTTAATTTTTAAACCCCATTGTAACTTTTGGCCCACCCTGTAGAAATGTCATGATTTATAATGGCTGACATTAGTCACGTGTGAGTCATGAATGAGTCACCCGAAATCGTGGTTGTATTTACATATGTGCCCTTAATTATGAAAGTGGTACAAGTCATATATTTCTTTGGTCGAGATATTTAGTGAATAAATATGCAACATTTTAATTTAAGTATTGTACTGGTCTCGATAGATATAAAATTATTTAATATTTTAAATATTTATTGCATAGTCGAGGGCACATAGCGAGCCATAGTTGCCAAAGAAGCTTAACCGACATAATTTTTGGACCTTGGTTTTCTACGAAAATCGATTATTTGCGATCGTTTAAAAATTAAGTTCAAGAACTATGCCGCTTAAGTTTTTTTTGGCGGTTATGGCACGATATACATATATATGAAAATGGGAAAAATTTATTAAAGAACTAATGGGTTTATTTTTTAATTTTAATATTTTTTTTTTCATTATAATATGTACCCTTGATAACTAACTAACTTTCTCACACTTGTTAAAAAATCTAGTTATGGTTAAGTTAAACCCGAAGTCATCAGAAGCGTGCTCGAATAAAAAACTCTGATTTTTTTGCTTGATTTGTTGCGCATATATACATTTGATTCCATGTCATCATGCTTATTATCTAATTAATGACAACTTTGTAAGGGTACCCGTCTCCTCCTACTGTACTCTTAAAATTTTGCAGGAACATGCAATTTTTTAAGAACTATTCACATCAAATTTGGAGTGTCTCATTATTGTAGTTCTGAAGATATACATATGAAAACTAATAATGTCTTTGTGAGAGGGGTACCCGTATTCCCTTACCTAAATCTGCAAAGAATTTGTCTGAACATGCGATTTGTTCTAAGAGCTACATATATATTAGGGTATTCAATCGGTTAACCGTTAATCGGTTAACCGGTTAATTACTACCCGATTAACTGATCGGTTATTTTAAAATCGGCTTTTTTCGGTTAACGGTTAAACCAGTTAATTTCAGTCGATTAACCGATTAATCGACATAACAAAATTTTTCATATATTTTAGTGTTACAACTTATTTTATTTTAATAATAATTATTTGTTTCGTCTCATTTGCAAAAGGTGAGTGTTTAGAAATTATTTTTCATACAAACAAAGAAGTATGTTCAGTGAGCCTCACTCAAGTAAAACTTCAAAATCTTTGGACATGACTATAAAAAAGTTTAACTGGAGACTCTGGTACTCTAACTAAAGGGAATTACTAATAATTAAATAAAAGCCAATAGTACTGTTGGCAACGATTTAATTAAGGATTAGATTTAATGAGAGACAGTACAAAAACGAAAGCCAAGAAATTCAGAAATTAACTTTTTTGCAGAATATTCGTTGCTGTGCTCTGTCATTATGACTCAGATGATGACCCGCCAACAGAAGTAACTATTGTTAAAAATGGAACGAACTATTTTAAGAATTATTATGTGTGTTTTTGGTTTTACTCATAAACTCAAATTAATAAATAATGTATGCACTTTTATATGTTGAAAACACTTGATTTATGGAAAAACTTTATAAATGGGTTAACCGGATAATACCAAAATTAACCGATTATTAGCCGATTAAGCAAAAACCTCGATTAATTAATCGAGCGATTAACCGATTAAAGCAAAAACTCGATTAAATGAATACCATAATACATATAGAAAATTTACTGATCCTGTCTATTGCAGTTGTTTAGATTTGAATCGATAAGACTTAATGAAAAAAAAGATTCAAAGAATTAATTCTTTCTGCCAAAAAAAAAACCGACTTCAATGCAAAGATCTGATAGAAGAAGATAAAACGAAGTACGTGAAATATAAAATTAAATTTTAATGGTCGTGCTTCCGTCCATTTTTGAAATGCGCAATATTGTGTGTTTTTCACAGCTCAGGGTGCAAGTTAAGTCTTGCAAAAATCGGTGAAGTAGAACCACTTAAAATAAAATATTAAATTTTAATGGGCGTGACTCCGCCCATTTTTTTAAATGAGGGATTGTTTCTGTTTCACAACTCAATGTATATGATAAGTTTAGTAGAAATCGTTTTAGTAGAACGGCGTGAAATATTATAATACATTTTAATGGGTGTAACCCCGCCCATTTTCTCAACTTTTAAATTGTGTAATTAGAAGAACCCGAGGTGTTTTATAGGTTTCGCAGCAATCACATAAGTAGAATAGCATAAAATTATTTAAAAAAAGTTGTGTGTACGTCCCGTTTTACAATTGGACCAATGGAAAGCTATACCCCTTCAGACAACAACAAAATGTTTACAATCGGTCTAAAATGTACTGAGTTATGAAGATACACACCTAAAAAAAATAAAAATAGAGACGAATTGCAAACCTCCTCCTTTTTTTGAAGTCGGTTAAAAAAGTATTAGAACGAATAATTTAAGAATGAAAAATTTCTTATTTTATATATAAAACGTCTAAGGATTTGGCCGCCAAATTTCACATACTTGTAAAAGAATTTCATATTGTCAGCTTAGCACCTTTTAAAACCTTTTTTTTTTGATAGGTTCAGATATTTACAAATAAATAAATAAATTTCAGCACACAATTCTTAACATATAGAAAAAATAGAGCATTTTTTAACACTCGATGTTCAATTATTCACTGCTGCAGTACCACGATGTTAACTTCGCTGTTCTTTTTTTTTCTAAGAGCTACACATATAAAATTTACTGATTCTGACTATTGTAGTTGCTTAGATTTTGCCTTAATTTTACACTCTAAACGAATCTAAGCAAATATATTCAGTAATTTATTTTGCTTGACAGTATTTTTGCAAGAGAGGACAAAAAATTATCTTAAAAATCAACTGCGACTTAATTAAAAAATAATTTTTGAAATCGGCCGATTCTGTCGCATCAATCTTCTAAATATCCTTTTTTTATCGCTGCTTCCTATTTGTTGGCTTATTCATACCTATTCCAGACTAATTTTTTTTAAACTAAAACCCCTGTTGTTCAATTCACTACTTATATTACTTTTTCCATTCACTTTATTTTTATTTACTATAAATCCTTATTACCAATAAAAATAAGTTTGCTCTCCCTTTTATAAAATGATATGTAAATTTTATCATTTATTTCAATTGTATTACAGTCATTTTATACCGTAAAATTAGGATCAAACAATCCAAAATTGAACGTAATAGAGAAACGCACAGACACACACACACACATGCAGACACCAGAATAAACAATTGGCACTACATTGACGATTATGAGGTTTACCAAATTGCTGCCGGTGATGATGACTACGTACATACACGTTATGACCACTTTTATAGTTAATTTAACTGGATAACAAAAGACATCAAAAAACAATGACACTACCACTAAAATACAATAAACTAAAGGTATAAAAATTTAACTTAAATCCTGTTAAACAGCCAGAGGCTGAAAGTACAACACGCACCCATCCTTGCATACAAACATTTATATATTTATTTGTATGTATGTGTATAAATAGTGTTTGCTTATCTTTTATGTCGCAATCTTTAACATTTTGGTTATTTTGACATTTTATGCATTTGGGCGAGAGAATATTGTGAATGAAAAGGATGTATGTAATTTTTGTTTAAGTTAATTTTTTATTTTCCTCTTCTCTATTTAAAGTTAAATTATACATATTTGAATTGTTAATATTGTTGAGGAGAAACGTAGTATCCTTATAGTTTTTAATGAAATTTATTTATTTGACATATTGTCAGAAGTTGAAATAAAATAATTGAAATTTATTTGCGGGATTAAGAAAAATAAAATGAGTTCACCTGAATATAAATTATTTGCTGGATTTTGTATCAGTTTCAAGGCCCACTATGCTTATTTTTCCTTGTGATTTTAAAAAAATTTTATTATTTTATGAATTCTCATATAGTTTTTGAAAGTCTATGCATAAAGTAAGAGGTTTGTGGCTGTTCAAAATTTGTGGTTGAAGTCTAATGATGGTTTGGTTCAAGCGCCAATGAAATGCTAAACCACCAGCACATAAATTTCACTTATAATTTTTAATTAAACTATTTTTTTGAGCTTAAGGTTTGTTTGTATTTTTATTCGTTAGTTTGATATTTGGTTAACCTTCGGTTAACTTCACTAAAAAAACTATTTTTCATAAATCAATGAATGAAGTTCATTAATATTTTTCTAAAATTATGTAAAATGTAAATATGAATGAAAATATTCATTTGTTAAAGAAAAATATCAAAAATTTTAATGAACCAGTTCCTTGACTCAACGTACTGGTACATTTATATTTTTATATGTAGAAACTCATACTTAATAAAGCGCGTAAAAGCAAAACAAATGAGGATTAAAAAACAATATAAAAAACTGGTATATTGATTCAATGAACTTTTTCATTAACTCTATGTACTCAGACATTGTTTTCCAACGGTAATTAAATAAAAAAAAGCAAAGAAAAGAGAAACATAAAGATAACTTGTTTGCAGCTGTCAGTCAACAAGAAAGGTTGTGTTAGACTAATTTTTTCATGCATTATTTTGTAAAACAAACAAGCAAAAGTACACGAAAAATTAGTCATAAAGAATATTTTTGGTTTATCAAAAGCTCAATAATCAATAATGCTATGTTTAATGTAAAAGTTCATTGAAACAATGTATTAGTTCATTGGGTCAACGTATTGGTTCATTAAAATCAATGTAAAAGTTCATTGAAATAATGTGTTAGTAGATTGAGTCAAACTGTAGCTTCACTTAACTCAATGCAAAAATTCATTGTAACAATGTATCAGTTCATTGATATAATGAACAGTTTCATTGTGCCCATGAACTGATGCATTGATTTTAAAAACAGTAAATTTTCAATGATGCAATGTACCTGTGTTTTTAATTTTTTTATGTACTTTTTTGGTTCAGTGTTCTTCATGATATTTCTTATATTTTGTTTTTTTTTTTTGATATTTAATAGTAATTTAATATTTTGCCGAAAAATTAGGTTAACTTTTTTATAGTTCTTAACTACACTATGGTGAACTACTTCTCTATTCGTTGCTTTCAGTTGAAGCTAATGCATGAGCGGAGCACAAAGGAGATTGTGTTAATAAAATGGAAATCAGTCAGCGGTTTCTAAGCTTGCTATGAAATTTCATACAACATTTAAGAGGGTGTCACAGAGCTTAAGTCAGGAATTTTAAGTAACTCTATATATCTTTAAAGGAATTTTAGCTATATATCTTTAAAATGGGCGGAGACACATAACCCCAAATTGGGTTAATGAAAAATTCAAATAGATGCCAAGCTGGTGTTTTTGATCTGATGAAAAAGATTTTCTGCAAGTAAATTTTTCCATCCAAGAGTTAAAAAGTCTTTTTTAAGAAAAAAAATAATAAATTTTTAGAATTTTTGCCAACCTTGTGCCACTGTTCTGCAAATGGAAAAGTCAAATCTTATCCGATTTGGAAACACATTATTAACACAAAATTTTTAATAGTGAAAAAATTGATATCAAAGGCACAGTTAAGTCAAAAGTCATACGAAATTTAAATTAAAATTTGAAAATAAGTAAATTTTTCGGCGTTTTTCAAGAAAAAAGTGGGTTAATTATTTCGCTTTTATATAAAAATGTTGCACAAACATCAACTCCATACTTGTACTTATTCAAAAGGTTATTACCTTTAGGAAATATTAACAAAACATTGTGGTCGAAATTTTTTGAAAGAACCAGATCGTTTCTAAGTATATTTTTTTTGTTACATACATATACAGGGTGGCTGATGAATTTTGCTAGATTTTTTTTATTTCAAAGCGCATTGAGTTGTATCAAACGTAATTGAATTATACCTGATTTACATTAAGCATTTTCTTCATGCAATTAGTTGCATGTAAATTTTTTATTTTTCGATAGGAGACTTGGAAGAGAAATTCATACGTCTACGTCCTTTTTTATATAACATTCTCTTTTATATCGCTGCAATTAGCAAATAGCATAAGTTGCGTGCAACAAAATTCATGAAATTTCATGAAAAAATGCTTATTGTAAATCAGGTATTACTCTTAAATATAATTAAATTTAGATGGCCGCCCTTCTCGTTGATGTAGGTGGGGAATCATAGCAAGATGTTTTTTATCACTGCCCGCAAACTTGATGTCGGAATTTCACTTATTGTCGCAGTTGAACAATCCCTTTGAAACCACACATAGTTGAAAGGAATTTTATTTCGGCGTAGTTCCGGTTAAAAAATTATTTTAGAATGCTCAAGTAACGGTCTCCATCAACCGTAATTCTGTGTCCGTTTTGTTAAAAAAATTGTAGATCCACAATAGAGCGTGTAGCAACTGCACACAACACTGTGACGCGAATTGGATTAAATTTCCTCTCATGCAGTTGTAATCTTTCCATATGCGACAATTTTGTTAGTTTTCATTAACGTTTAGATCGAAATGAGCTTCATCAGGCATGAAAACACAAAATTAAATTTTCTCTTTGGCAGCGGCTTTCATCAGCCACCCTGTATATGTAAAATTTAAAGCATTTTTTCTCAAATTTCAAAGCAGCAACTAAAAAAAATTACGATGTCACCTTAAGACATGATATGTTTTCAAATATTTCCAAAAATATATTCTCCGCGCCCGGTGAAATATTACAAGAATATAGCGAAAATAGTAAAAAATCCCATTTTCGGGATTTTTCGAAAAAAAATTTGGGAATTGCCGGGAACTCTGTTTTTTCTTAAGGAATATTAACTGTATCATGGCCCTCTTAAGAGAGAATTTTCTGGTGCAAATATTGATCAAATTTGAATTTTATAGCATTCCTTTGAGTAAGACCTCTGTATTCTCGGGAAGCACATGCAGGTAATTATAAAAAATTAATACACATTTATTCTATTTTTGCCATCATATGATGCAGTATGCCTTGATTTATAACTTTGCCAGCTCTAATGTTTCGGTTAACAGTGAAACATTATAGTTCAGCTATTTAATCTGGCTACAGAGTTATCAATGCCATCAGCCAAAATCTGGCACGAAGGACCCTAAGTAAATCTAATCAAAATTAATTCGTGTTACTTTTTCTATAAAAAAATTACCATAAATAAAACAATTATGTTTTTCATATACGTCATCAATATTTAGGATAAATTTGAGGTTTGACATTTGATATTTGAAAAATAAGACGAGAAAATACATTTTTAATTTTCTAGAAGGCATCACGAAGTTTATATAAAATAATAAGAGGTTAACAGCTTATTGTTTTACAAACTGTCCGTAAAGTGAAATAAGTGTTTTTTTATTATCCATGTTTCTGTAATTTGAACTTGTAATGCCACATATTTTTATGCACAAGTTTATTATTAGCCTAAATAAACTACAAACTACGAAATAATTAAAAGTAATCACCAGCACCATTTACCGCAATAGTTTCACTTTAATATTCTTAATCTGAATTTTATGACCCATAATACCTTACGAAATATTATATAATCCCCGAACATTTAATTTTATAATCGCCACATAAAGAAATTTCCATAATAACCAAAAGTATCTTAACGACCACAATCTCTAATTAGAAACAATTTAACAGACATCAAGATACACTAAATACGCGTCCGCAAACAATTTCCCTCGTTTTGACAGACAACACATCACGTCAAAAATCAACATTCACGGGAAGGATACAGCAACCCTGCTGCTGCTAAAGTTCCATTTTAAATGTGTGATAAAGATGAATAAGATTATTTGGTGGGTTAATAAATGCCAACAATCAGAAATAATAGTACATATAGTGAAGGGCGGAAGATGGCACAAGAGCGTTTTGCCATTGACATCTTAAATGTTTTAGATTTTTAACTAAATGACAATGGCACATCAAAACACATCAAATACTAACAAAAAAGTAATTCAAATTCACTGAATGTAAGGTTAAAAAAAAAATAAAAATTAAACGAACGTTGCTCAGTGTAATTTTTTTTCAAGTGCTGCTTGTATCGTACTATTATCCTTTTTGTGTTTATGAAAGTAACGACCTGTAATAATAATAAAATAAAAGTAAGAACAGCAAATACAACAACAAGAAGTGTAGCAGTGTAATAAACATAATAAACAGTTGCCTAATTTAAATGGCAACGCCAAGGCCAACAACAGCAATAACATAACAATAGTAACAAGGCATTAGCACCAACAACTGTAACAATAGCAGGCAGCCTGGATGTACAAAAAAATAATGTAATAGCAGATATGAACAAACAAACAAAGACCTACACTCCCCGCAACTTAGAACAGAGCGAGCTGTAAGGATAAAGTTTTTATCAGCTTTCATCTTAGAGTTAAACTCATCATTTGCTTGTTGCTGTTGCTGCTGTTGTTTGGGCAACCATTGTGCACCCAAGTAGTCCTTCGTCTATTGTTTGCAAGATTCACATTTTGATTCACTCAGGAATCGTAACTGTCTGTATGACATTTTCGTCATAGTTACTCCTTAGGGAATGTCAAACAAATGACAGTTGATTAGACAAGCATCTAAATGAATGAATGAATGAATGCTCAACTGAAAATAGAATATACTAAAGAATATCCTTTGGAAAAACGAATAAGCAGCACTCTAGAAAATTGTAAAATTATGCAATTTCGCACAGTGAAAACTTTACAGATTAAATACTCAAGATAAACAAATACGAACCGTTAGCACTGCTTTTTGCACAGGACGGGAAAAACTGTTGAGATAAAAAAACATATTCTGTGTGAAGAAAAAAATAATAAACAAAAATAAATAAATAGATGAGAAATATGACAACTTTCCATGAATCGTACTGACAAATCAGGGTTATGCCCAAACTGTAGTCAGCTGATAGTTTTGAAACTAAAGTCCACACATACGTACATATATTTAAATGATAAAATTATAATCAAATCAACGTTTCCCTTAAAAAATGTTTGGATTGACAGAGCAAATTTACACATTCCACCTTATTCTGTAACTAAATAAATAACAAGTAATAGTGCTATATTCGGCTGTGCCGAATCTTATATACCCTTTACAAAGTACGTATGTATGTATATGTAGTTTACAGATACATACATAAGTACATACATACATATTTGCTTTGTATACAAATCTATTATATTTTGTTAAAATGCAAATTTTAGTAAATGACCTCTCCATATTTTTTGCTTAAGAATTTGATTAAAATATTTTATTTTCGATATTAGCAATACGAATCGAATTAGCTTTAGCGCAACACACTTACTTTACTGAAAAAGTCGGATTACTGAAAGCGATACAAATCGCCGCACTGATTTTAAGCACAGCTGGCCTTATTCACTTTGCTTTAGCGAAACATCGCTTTACTGAAAATATCGTATTGCTGGAAATCAAAAGCAAGCCCGCAACTACGTTTTTATAAAACTTACTTCGCTTTAGTGAAAAAATAAACAAAGTCAAATTTATTTATTAGAAATTGATTGCATAACTTAAGGCTGAAAAAATTGTGCATGTTTTTTTCATTAAAAAATTAAATGGCAAAATGTATTTGTCCTTTTTGCTCTTACGTAATTTATTATATTTTTCTATTATATTGTATTGATACTAAGCAGTATGCTTAACTGTAAGAAATTTCAGTAATCCAAGCTACGTTTTAGAGAAAAAATCGGTTAACTTAAAAAAAATTGGGTTTTGGTTATTTCCAATAAAGCGTAGTTGAATATTTTATTCTACACACTATATTTAAGAAATTTAGTTAGATTCACCCTTATTCCAGTTGGTAATATCGACGAAACGTCAATACAATATCAAAAGATTGGGCCTTTTGCTACTGTTTAATAAACCTAACATGTAGTCTTAGTATTGTACCTTCATGCCAAATAAACTTATTTTTTTATATTTTACCGTATTTAATAATATTTGATAATTCAAAACTGTTTAGTGCCTTAATTGAAACATCCCATTCCATCCATATTCCTAAAGCTATGTACAGACGCTTGTCAGATCTTACAATATTGCCAGTAAAATGTGCTCAAAATTTCTAACAACAGTGTGAACTGACAAATTTTGTCAGACGTCGTTGCCAGAAAAAGCATTGTCAGTCAATTGAAAGACTACCAGCTGACAACAAATTGTCAGACATCTTACAATCGTGTGAACACATTGTAAAATTATTGCCAGGTATTTGTCAGACATTTTAATATTGTCAGATATGCAAAGTTTATGCATCTGACAATGTCGTCATTGTAAGAGAATTATTTATATGGGCAACACTGCACAAGCTTGCTTTTAAAAAAAAATTTATAATAAAATATATGCACACAAGATTACTGCAATTGCTTCTTGATGGTCCATAATAATTTATACTTTCACTTTTTACATTTAACACCGACACAAACGATTGATATTTAACAATTTGTAATAAATGCTTTAAGTCTGGCAACGCATAACAACAGATCTGACAATTTGTGCATATGACAAACGTGTGAACTGACAATTTTTCGACTGACGATTTTGTCTGATAAATTTATTGCCATACAACCGTCTGGCAATTTTTTTCAATTTTGTTTAGCAGAAATGAAATGGAGAATTACCTTTAAATTATTTAATAGTTATGACTATACTTTAGCGATAATTTTTGTTTCCATCTCGATTTACTAAAAAAATGCAAGCTTACAAGCTTTATACTTAAATGAGATATCCATAAAAAAATTTAAACAAATATAAAAAAATCTTGACTAAAGATCTTCCTAAAACATGAAATAGTTTAACTGAAAAAAAATAGTTTAAGCTTTATTTTACCAATTTTTTTTTAATTTCCAACCCTGGAACCATAACTTTGATTTTTCTGGCCTTAACCGCTAATTAATTTCTTTCTAAAATATAGAATATATTTAATTACCATAGAAATAACTAGTTTAATTTAATTAGTTTTATAAACCAGAAAAAGTTCAAGTTTTCCAAGTCTGGAGAAACAATTTTTATTTTTCTAATTTCTTATTCCTAACTATTTCTTTCTAAGACATAAATTACATTTAATTTGCAAGCAAAAAAATATACCAATCCAGTTTTTTTAAAAATGTATAGAATACGCTTAATGAACAAAGAAAAATGCAATAAGAAAAAAATAAATTTTATCTAGTTATTTTAACATCCAAAAAAAATTCAAATATTCCAGCTCTGCAGCTGTGGTTTGAGTTTTTCTTATTTTCTATACCAAACTTTTCTTTCCATAACATAAAATATATCTAATTTATAAAGAAAAAGAAACAATTAACTCTCTCTAACTTTTGTTTTCACAAAAAGTGTAAGTTTCCCAACCCTGGTATCCTCTTTTTATATTTTTCTGATTTCTTACATCAATATCTTTCTTTTAAGAGTAAAAGATATGTTTTTTTTTATATAAAAAAAATGAAAAATTAGTCTTAGGGCAAATAAATCAGTCAATGATTATATGTATTTTATTTTTAAATCTGATTTAAACACAAAATTTTGTTTTTCACCACAAAATTAAATGAATCTTAAATAGCCAACATTGTGCATTTAAGCGTTGTTTAAGTTTTACAAACATACCATATGTTTTGTGCATGTGCATGTACATAAACATCATGAGGTCATATTAAAAATTATTTCGTTTAATTTTCGGAAATATACAACAAATGTAACACATTTTTTCATTTCATGAAATATATAAATAGAAAAATGCATTCCGATGCTCTTTTTGTATCATAAAATGTGTTTTTTGCTATTTAATTTTTCTGCAATTTGATAAATCAACTTTATTATTTATATTAAACAGCTGTTCCTTGGAAAGCTTTCCATAATATTTGGAAATATTGTGGTGCTACCATACTTTCAACGTAATTTGATATTAACTTTAATTAGCCACTGAAAAAATGAAAGTGTATTTAAATCAGTTTTAATTTTTTGTGAAAATTAACTTAAACTATGTTTAAACATTCAGTGATTTATTAGCTATTAGTATGTTACTTTTATATAATAAAAAAAATTAAAGTTTTCCAACCCTGGAAATGTTTCTATAATTTTTTTTTATTTATTTTTAAATCCAGTTCTATTCGTACTTACTCGTAAATATCAAATAAGTTTATTGAACAGAAAATTAAAAAGTAGCTTTAGCAAGTTACTTTTATATGGCAAAATAAAGTTTAAGTTTTCCAGCTCTGTAATCGTCTGCTCGATTTTGCTGATTTTCAATACCAATCTATTTTCGATCATTTCTGATGCACCAGTCTAAGATTCTAGCTTTTCTGGGAGCTCCGGAAAACCGATTTCTTCGTCTTCCCTGCGAATAATGATCCATAATATACATAGTGTATGGGTCGCATATTCATATTGTGGAAATTATACACGCAATATTTATTTTTGGCAAAGGGTATAAAAACTTGGCGCTTACTTAAGTAAAAACGAAGTGATTAAGAATGAAAATACGACCGACGAAAGTTTTGAATAGGGTTTTTAAATTGTATTTTTTTGTTTTTTGTTTTGGTAAAGAAAGACCATATTTGATCAAAGCCACAATCATCAACGGCAAATATAAATGAGGAAGATATGCTGATACCACAAATTCCAGTGATTTCGATTGATTTGAACTTCCATTTCAATTCTCTGGCCTTGGCCGCAACAATCAACAAGGCTCAAGGTCAACTGCTAAGTGTTTCCTGTTTGTACTTAGAAGTTGCCTGATCGTCTAAAATGAAACGTACCAAAATATGTATGTTTGCACACCTGCCGAAGAACCCAAAATATTTTTAATACGTTAGCATTAAAATAAAAAAAATAGAATTAAACAAAATTTACTTTTTGTTTCAGTAAATAAACAAAATTTGTTAATATTTTTAGCGTATCTGCTAATTCTTCGTTTAATACCAAAAATTAATCATATTATTATGAAGTCATATTTGTACATGTTTCCCGCTTAGAGTGTAAACCTGCTAAAATGTCACTAAAATGTCATATCGTCGGCTTAGAGTGTAAACCTGCTAACTCACTTCCAACAAATTTTACAGGATAGACAAAATACGCATTCTATACAATCCTTAAGAAATTTACCTAAACATTAAGTTTTTTCGACATATAGAGATTCAAATTAAAATAAATATTTTAGCGAGTCGAAGAGGCGTCTCTTTCTCTTTCGAACGGCATTAGCAGGATTTAGCAGGTTTACACTCTAAGACGACGATATGGTGTAAAAAGTGAATATAGCAGGCTTACACTCTAAATTATGTTGGGAATTTAATATTTTGTGGATCTCAAATCTACACAATTGGCAAGGATATTATATACATACATTCATACAAATATAAACAAATCATTCCTTGTGACATATTTTTGAAAGTAATTCGCAAAACCATAAATGAGTTTTAAAGTTTGTGGAATAGATATTTCAAATAAGATTGGATAAAGAAATAAACCCAGTTTAGTCTTCGAATTTACCTTGAAATTGATTGATATGATGCCAGCCTTAGCACAAAAAAGCTTTAATGTTTAAAGATTATTTACTTAAATTAAATAAGCCCAATGTAGTCTTGTTAACATGATAAACAATCTACAGCATTATGTTGTCCTACTAAATCTTTTTGCGAGCCACTGCAATTCATAAAAATTATAATTTTGATTTTATTTGCACAACACTTTGTCAGCACTAAATTAAAATTAATATTTTAGATTAATTTGACACAAAACACATTTAATTAGTTCACCTTTTGGTGATAAAAATCTTTGGTATTTTTATAGCAACCGGGCAAAAAGTGGCAACAACAAAATTTACGTTTCTTTCCTTCAATGAATTATGGGGGCAAACAGCAAGATCATGGCAAATATGTATGTATGTATGTATGTATGTATGTGTGCAATTGTGTTGTTGTTAAACTGCAAGAAAAAGAGAAGACAATAAATTCCAATTATGTCACAAGTGAAATATTTTAATAAACATAAGCTGTGACTACTCAAGAAAGCCCAGATACCACCACACTCGCTCGTACAAACACAGATATTATTATGTATTATTTTTATTAACAAGACACAACAAATAAACTCGTAAATATTCAAACAACCGCAGCAGCAGCAGCAACAACAACAACAACATACTGGCAACATGAACGGCTAACAACAGCAACAACTGCAAACTTTTTTTATAACAACCAAATACAATAAATCATGAGCAGAAAAACGGCAAAACTGCACTCACTGGCACTCGCGCAAGGAACAGCTACAACAATGTTTTTTAAACGTTTGAAGTATAGAACAACAATAAGCGCACAATACATAAGGGTTCAACGTCTTATTGTTTACGTTGCTGCTGTTGCTGGTGTTATTACTGTTGCTGCTGCTTGGTTTTAGTATATATGTAGATAATAATAATAACAATAACAACAAGAGCAAAGCGAATAAAATCCAGAACAACAAACTAAAATCTTCAGCACAGTGAGTGGTGGCTCACTGTCAAGTTACTCACTCGCGCAATTAATTACAAGCTCATTAAACAACGAACGGACCAAACAAATTAACAGCAATATTCAGGCAACAACCAGCCAGAGTTTTAAAGTTTGGATTTATTGCTTCTTTTTTGGGGAAATTATTAGGAAATGTAGATAACCATTTAAAAATTTGCAGCAATTTATGTTGCTAGAGTTGGTGATAATTGCTTGCAATTAGCAATTTTTCCAATGGAAGTGTAAAATGTTTGTTAAAGTAATCTAATAAATATCAAAATTAATTCGATTATGATGAATAAAAAATATGTTATTTGAATAATGTTCGAATTTAAGATTTCAAAAATTCCCTCCATTCGGGAAAAGAGTTTCTTCTAAGAATTCTTACAAACTGCTATATTTTTTAAGCATAATTTTATGCTTAATAATCTGTTTAAAATTATTTTATTTAATTTTTTTTTTGGAAAAAATTATTATAATATAGAAATCTTTGTAAAAGCGATCTTTTGATAAAAGTTTCTATTTTCGTAAATAGTTCCTTTTTCATAAAAATATCTTGTTCGTAAAATGTAATTTTTTTGTAAAAAGTAAATTTTTGGTAAAAAAAAGTACCTTTTTCGTCAACAGTCCCCTTTTTGGTTATAAGTACCATTTTGGTAATAAGTACCTTTTTATTAAAAACAAAGTATATATTTAATAAGGAGTACCTTTTTGATATAAATACCTTTTTGGTAAAAAGTAACTTTGTAGTAAAAAGTACCTTTTTGGTAAAAAGTAACTTTGTAGTAAAAAGTACCTTTTTGGTAAACAGTAACTTTGTGGTAAAAAGCACCTTTTTAGTAAAAAGTACCTTTTAAGTAAAAAGAGTATATTCTTAATAAAAAGTTAAATTTTTGGTAAAAAGTAACTTTTTGGTAAAAGTACCCTTTAGGTAAAAAAACCTTTTGAAAGAGTACCTTTTTCGTTTTTTTAACCACATACTTTTCTTTCTCTTAAATTCCTTTTATGTTTAAAGACCATTTTTAGTAATAAGAAAATTTTTCGTAAGAAGTACCTTTATCGTAAAATAATACCAGTTTCGTAAAAAGTAAATTTTTAGTAAAAAGTACCTTTTTCATAAAAAACTAACTTATTCGTACAAAGTTTATTATTCGTTAAGAGTTCCCTTTTCATAAGAAATATCTTTTTGGTTAAAAGTACCTTTTTCGTACAGTTTTCGTAAAAAGTACCTTTTTCGAAATAAATACCGTTTTGTAATAAAGTATTTTTTCATAAAAAGTCCCTTTTTACTAAAAAGAACCATATTCGAAATATGTAAATTTGTCGTATATAGTACCAATTTCATAAAAGAATACCTTATTTGTACAAAGTACATATATTTTTCGTTAAAAGTACATTTTTCATTAAAAGTACATTTTTTTTAAAGGTAATTATTTTTAAGTAAAAAGTGCCCTTTTCAAAAAAAATTTACTAATTCGCACAAAGTATATTTTTCGTTAGAAGTTCCCTTTTCGCAAGAATTAACTTTTTTCTTGTAAAAAGTAAAATTTTCGTAAAAAGTTCCTTATTCTAAATAATTGCCTTATTGGATATAAGTACTTTTTTGTAATAAGTACCTTTTTCGTATAATATATCTTTTTCACAAAAATTGCATAATTCGTTCAAAGTATATTTTTCGTGAAAAGTTCCTTTTTCTTGAACAGTACCTTTTTGGTAACACAAGTACCTTTTTGGTTAAAAGTACCTTTGTCAAAAATTCCTTATTCATACAAAGTACCTTTTTCGTTTTAAGTAATTTCTCGTAAAAAGTACCGTTTTTGTAAAAAGAACATTTTTGGTAAAAAGTACTTTTATTATAAAAAATACCTTATTCTTGCAAAGTATATTTTTCGTTAAAAGCTCATTTTTCGTAAGAAGTAACTTTTTCGTATAAAGTGATTTTAAGTCTAAACCACCATTTTGTTGATATAAAATTTTTGTTTAAAAAAAATATGCTTGATAAAAAATTTACTTTTTTCTCCACAATTTCTTACTTTTTTCTTAAGAAAATAACTGACTAAGTATTCATAATCTTACATCAATTAACTCTTTCAAACAACTGCTAGGAGTCAGCCAGCATTCAGACTAACAAGAAACCACAAGTGTTGCTAAGATTTCTTAGCTTCTTTTATACACATTCATAAATTAAATTTTTATATGCACGATATAAAAATATTTTTATGTAGCTTTTTGTTTTGTTTCCTTTCTATCATAATTTTTGTTAATTGTTTATTTTTTATTTTTTTCTGTCTTACTCTTACCTCTTTTTTGCATTTTAAAAATATGACAAAACAAATGGCAGGACAAGAATTCAGAGGAAAAAATTGTAATTATGTCAACATTGTCGTCGCATTGTCCACTTATAGTGGTGGTCTTCCGACAAATGTTGCAAATGTGGCTGGCTGCTGCTGTGCCTGGGTTAGCATTGTTGTTGTTCTTGCTGGCACTTTATGAATTATAGAATTGTGTGACATTTGTGACATGCATTTGCTAACGTTAATTAAATCATTTATTAAATTGTCTAATTTATTAAAAAGAATTTTTAAGTGAAATAATAATTATATACGAAAAGCTTCAAGCAAAAAATGTAAAATAAAGTGAGGCAAGGATTTCTGTAGAACTAAATATTTTGTGGTTAAAAATGTATGTAGAATTTAAGAGAAGGTTTTATTTGAAAAGGTAAAATGTCGGTTATTTTTTCAAAGCCTGGTTAAAAAATGCAATGTTTTGTTTGTTCCACTTGGAATGTAATGACTTATTATAAAGAATTAATAATAATTTTCCTATATATATTTTTTTTTTTTAATAATTGTAATATTTCTATTTTCATAAATCATTTTTAACATGTTATTGCACCATACAAACGAAAAATCCATTACTAACATTAACTGCATTAAGATTATTACCCAAGCAGATTTTTAGCAACAGAAGAACACCAACAACCCAGTAAAGTTTAAGCTACTTTTGAGCAAATTGCATTTTGGTTTTAATGGTTTTTATATACCTAAGGAATTACTCATTTTCCTTTAACGACTTTTATTACCAACAACAAACAGCGGCTTGATGTTACAAAAACTAAATAAAAGAAAACTCCACTGAATAATGTAAGAAAATCTGTTACTTTCTTCTTTGTCTGACAAAGCAAAAAAAAAGGAAACTAAAATAAAACAAAAGCTTAAGAAAAGAAATAATGGTTAAACAAAATCCTTTATGACTTTATTGCAATTTCCAGATGATAATAACTGTCTGTGTTTAAATGTCTACAGAAGAGTTTAGCAGCAAAAAACAAATATACAAGGAAAATGCCTTCAGGTTGAAGGGGTTGAGTAGATGAATTTTAAGCAAAAATAAACCCAACAAAAGCAGCCGCATTGCTACCAAGTACACACTGAACAGATAGACATAAGCCTAACTACTCCCAATGGTGACATTTTCAACATTTTGCACAATTTTCCTCATTTACCAAAAAAAAAAAAACAAATATAAAAAGGCATAAAAATCTTTATACTCCACCTATTTATTGTTGAAACTACTAGTATTAAGGATTTTATGCACAACATCCCATTAAAATCACCACAATATGCCATTAAAGGTGCTTGTTATTACTTATTTTACTTATATTTCAATACTCGTACACCAGCAACCAGCATCCGCATCTATTTAAACCAATGAAGGATTCTTAATGTTGTTGCTCAACATCTATAGAGTTTTTCTTTCCACGAAATAAATGGGAATAAGCAAAAAAAAAAAAAAAAAAATAAAGGATAATATTGTTAATGTCTGCTGCTGTATACGTCTAGATAATAAAAATTTGATTAGTTTTTTTTTTCTCATCAAAAACAATGTAAATCTGTACACGGGTAACAGCAGCAGGATGAAAGAGAAAAAATAAAAAACAAAAGCTGAAAATTTTATGAAAATTATAATGTTCATCTATTTGTTTAGCAATCAGTTTCGTAAGAGTTAACAGCCTATTTTATGTTCTTCACATTATTTGCATGGCACAGTGAAACTGATGCAAAATTATGTGTTTTTGTATATGGGCATTTCCACAAAAAATTAAAACACGACGGCGTATCAATAAGTCCGTGATTTTTTGAACTTCCTTCCTGTTGGTAGAATACTGTCAAATTTTGAGCAAATGTTGTCATTTACTTTGCGTTTACAGCTGTTCAAAACATACAACCTGGTGTATTTTTCTAAAAATGAAAAAAAAAATATTTCTAGTGCTCATTAAACATTATTTTTTGCGAAAAAAAACCGCCAATAAAAGAAACGAAAACCTCGATAAATAGATTTCAATGGTAAAAAAATTCAGTAAAGTGCGACTTTTACACGCGCACGAATTTTTTCGTTTTTTTAATTTTGGCGATTTTTTTTATTTCGGCGATTTTTTTAATTTTGCCGATTTTTTTTTTGTTTTTGGCGATTTTTTCGGTTTTTGGATTTTTTTTCCATTTTGGCCATTTTTTTAGTTTTGACATTTTTTCCTCGTTTTGGCGATTTATTTTCGGTTTCTGGCGTTTTTTTATTTTTTGATTTTTTTTGTTTTGGCGAGATGGTAAATTTGGGCTTTCATTACAAAACACGTTTCAGCAAATTGAAATTTGATGAATCAAAATAGTTCACGTATTCCATTTGTAAGAAAGTTTCGTATATAGGGCAGAAATCTACACCAACTGACACCACACATAGTGGACCAACACAAAAGAACGCTGATGATGAAGGTTTAGTGGCCTTCGAAAACGGTTGGCTTTTCCGTTCAACTATGTGTTGTTGTCAGAATATTTACAACTAACTTTGATGTTATTTGTTCCTTAATAATTATCACATGTAATTTGGTTTAAAAAGCGATACGAACTTTAGCCCGTTCGGATAAAAAATATAGAAACAAATTAAGTTCGAAAAATAATAATTAAAATTAACATAAAAAATTTTTTTTTTCATTTTGGCGATTTTTTTCGGTTTTTCGCGATTTTTCAATATGGCGATTTTTTTTACTTTTGGCGATTTATTTAATTTTGGCGATTTTTTTCTCTTGTTTAGAAACTCACATTAATTACACAGAAAAAAGTGTTCACTAATTAATATTTTCAATTAAGAATTTAATTATATTAATTAAATTTTTAATTGTATTAACTAATTTGACTGGAAAAAATTAATTGATATCATCAAATTGTTTATAGGTGAAAAATTAATTAATTTTTTAATTGATACAACAAATATTTTAATTAATATTACAAAATCATTCATATTACTTTTGTGTGTGTAATAATAAGAATATTTCATTCAATAAAGAATCGAAATTACTGAACTTAAGCCTGAATAAGAATTATTTCTGATTAAAGTTTTAAAGAATTTAATCTGTAACTCAATTGCTATTTTAGTTTATTTCAAGCAACAACTACAAATGTTTCTTAAATATAAGGGGGTTCTTAATAATTAGAAAATTTTTGTCATAAATCCAATAAAATATTGTTACGAAACTAGAATATCAACGAAGCAATTCCAATGAAGTTCTTTTAAAATATTTGTGAAATTTTGCTTAGATTTGTGAAATTATCATTAGATTTGTGAAAAAATCTAATAAAATTGTTTCCTTGGATTTATGAAGCAAAATTCTTTCGGTGTAGAAAAATTCTCTTTTTTTAAGGGATAAAAGAACTGGAACAAAGTGTCCTAAGTGTATTGAGTTAAAAACCGATTATTGATTATTGAAAAATTAGTTTTTGTTTTGCAACAAAAAATTGTGTTTCATTCAAAAAGTCACTGACATATTAATTCACCCTCGTATAATCCCCACTATTACAGAATTGAAACCAATTTGGCTTAAAACCTGTGTCTGAAAAGAACAAGATCGCATACTTGCACAGAGGAAAGTTTCTGTTATAAATTTGCAAACTTCGTACTATAGTCGCAGTCTAGTCTAGTTGTTTGGCTACAATAAAAACTTTTCTGAAAAAAAATTAAATAGTTCCCTATTTTAAGGCCTTATTCACACAAAAAATATAATTAATCTTTCAACCATAGCTGGTAAGTAATGATTATAAAAAGTACTGATTACTAATTTCATGTATTTTTTTTTAAATTGAAGTAATGATTAAATCACAATTATATTCAATTTTTCACGATTAGTAATTGTTTAGGATTACTAATAATGAAAAGTAATCTGAAGTACTTGAAATTACAAAAAAAAGTAATTAAAAAATAATCCCATTACTTTTAAAGATTACTTTTAATTATTTTTGATAATAATAATCAAAAGTAATCTTTGAAATCCGATTTTTTTTGGATTACTTTTGATTATTTTTGATTATTTCTGCAATTTAAAGTAATTCAGAATACTTTTCGATTATTACTAATCGTAATCAATTATTTATCAGAAATTATTTTAAAGGGAATTATATAATCATTACAATTCTTTTTAAAATGTAATCTAATTTATTAATAATCGTAATCGAAATTTAACAGCTCTGGGGGCAAATTATGGCATTCGATTCGGTTCGAAATTTTAAAATATTCCCATATAAACTATATTGATAAATTTCGTAATTTCGTTTGATAACGAGTGCCATAATTTGGCACTGCTGCTTCTAATACACAAAATAATTTTGTTGCGCACTACTGTGCGTTATTAGATCATCTAACCAAACCACCAAACCACCCAATTCGACTTTTAACGCCCTCAAATCTTGGCACCTTAACATTACCTTCGTCTTAACAACAGCAACAACAATATGTTAAAATACCACCTTCCTATTTAACTTTTCCTGCACATTTTTTTCCAACAGAAATCTTATTAAATTATGGAAAAGCAGTAAGTTTTTTTCTCGCTTTTTTATTTTTCTATAGAAAACAACATCAATGTTGTTTTGCACACCTTTTTCCTGTTTTGACATGCTACTACTATTAAATGTGTAATGGCGTTTTTAAAGATTTCTTTTTTTTTTCAATTCATATCCTTAACAATTTTCCTGTGTGTGTGTGTGTTTTTTCTATTCGCAGTTTCCGTTTGCATTGAGAGGTAAAATAACTGGCACTCACTTTTACAAATATTCAATTGATTTCGTGGGGGTTTTTGGTGCAAGAAAAACAAAAAACCCGCAAAAAATTATATTGAAAATTCAATTTCAAAGGCGTATCGATACCAATTTTTTTGTTTCTTCTAACAAGCATATTTATTGTTTTACAACTCAAATAATACAATTTTCAACAACGTACTTTTTATGAGTTTGTTTTCTTGTTCTTGATGTTGTTGTTGCTGTTGCTGTGGTAGAGTGTTTGCGAATAATCTAATTTAATTTACATTTTTTTCTAAAAGATTTTGCATATTTTATGGTTTGGAAATAATTTGATGTTTTCTTGACTTGCGGAAAATATTTCATATTTCTGCCTTTTTAATGTGACAGTAATAAAATTTGGTTTTACATCTTTTAACAATCAATTATTATTCGCTTTTCTTTTGCAGGGTCACGCTGTCAATAAAGTGGAATGGTGAGTGGAAATTTTTTAATATACTTATATAATTATTTCGTTTAAAGCTGAAAGAAATTGCTTAGTCGCATACAGACAGACATATTATTTCAAGAATATATTTCCGTAAAATTTTTAATTTTCTTAGCTTAATCACATAATCTAATGCTACTAGTGAATAGAAATGTGGAAAAAATACCAAGGCTGCTGTAGTGAGTGATTTTGGCAGAGCAGTAAAAGTGCAACTCTTTTTTCCTTATAGTTACTTATAATCCTATTTTTTCTCTTAGAAGAGTCATGTAATTTTTACCTTTTTTTAGACCCGAAACGTGAAATCAATTTTCCGAAAATCTAAAGACTTCAAAGTTTGAATGATGTGTCAGAGGCTGTATTTAATGGATTGGTATTGAAAGTCAGCAAAATCGAAAAATTGGTTCCCGGCAGTTGCATTAGAGATCAGGGATGGGAAACGGAAACTTTTTTGGTGTGTAAACCTCACTAATTAAAATTAATACTTTACACATTCCATTTCACAATTATTAAAAATATTTCATAATGTAAGTTTTTGTATAGTTGACCTGTATAGTTTAATATGATAAGCATTTTTCTTTCGGCTTAAGGTCGCTTCACAAAAAAAATTAACTAATCTAGGCGCACTGCAGTGAGCCAGGCCAAGTTCCGGCCAATGCGCGCAGTGTGTATATTTACTAGGGTATTCAAACGGTTAACCGTTAATCGGTTAACCAGTTAATTACTACCCAATTAACTGATCGGTTAATTCAAACTGGGCTTTTTTCGATTAACGGTTAAATCGGTTAATTTCAGCCGAATAACCGACATAACAATTGTTTTTCATATTTTGTAGTATTACAACTTATTTTTTGTGTGAATAATTATTTGTTTCATCTCATTTACAAAATTAATTAATATTATTAAAATTAATTATTCATACAAAGAAGTATGTTCAGTGATCCTAAATTAAGTAAAACTTCAAAACCTTTGGACATGGCTATAAAAGATTTTACTAGAAACCCTGGTACTTTAACTAGAGTGAATTATTATGTTTTTATTTAATAATTTGATAAAAGCCAAAAGTACTGTTGCCAACAATTTAATTAAGGATTAGATTTAATGAGAGACAGTATGAAAACGAAAGCTAAAAAATTCTAAAATGAACTTTTTTGCAGAATATTTGTCGCTGAGCTCTGTCATTATGAGTCAGATGATGACCCCACCCCCCCCCCCAACAGATGAAACTACATTCTAACAAAATTAAAAGAATTGGTTTAAGAATTATAATATGTGTTTTTGGTTTTACTAATAAACTCAAATTCATAAATAATTCATGCACTTTTATTTGTTGCAAACACTTGATTTATGGAATAACTTTATTAATCGGTTAACCGCTTAATACCGAAATTAAACGATTATTAACCGATTAAGCAAAAACCTCGATTAATTAATCGATTGATTAACTGTTTAAAGCAAAACCCCGATTAATTGAATACCCTTATATTTACACGAAGTCATTCGAGCTGTTTTTACCCACTCAGGACTTTGTTCCGCGCAATCGTAAAATTATGAAATTCAAACCATTATTAGAATTAATTCATGTTACATCAAATGCAAAGTTTGAAAGTTTTACAATGAAATCTTCCTGAGATATGGAGGAGCAAAAAGTGCATATTATATTTTAAGACATACTCACTAACCACTGACCACTGACACACTCATCAAATTGATGAAGCACTTCCGCTTTAGCTAGAGAGCTGAAATTTGGTACACGAATAGATCTAGGTGAGCAATGAACTAGAAAAATCTGAAAATCCGAAATTTTAAGCAATGGCCCGGGCTACGTTAATAAAAATTAAAACTTGTGCTAGTGAGCTGATATTAAATACATAGGCAGGTGTTGGTGAGCACTAAAGTAAAAAATCTGAAATCTTAAAAATTTTAGCCAGGAGGGCGGGGCTACGCCTATACAGGTCAGAATTAAATAAGCAAATCTAAGGCGCTTACGGAAGCGATTTTATTGAAATTTGGCGCATATACTGCGACAATGCAAGGCTATATATTTTTTGTTAAAAAAGTGGCCGTTGACACGCCCATAAAATTTAAATCCCATATTTCATGTACTACGGCTCAACATATTTAGATATACTATTTATGCAGGTATTATTATCCGTTTGTAACGAAAAATTTACACGAATAATAAGAACTGGCCGCAAAAAATTTTGAGTGTGAAAAGTGGGCGTGCTTACGCCCATAAAAACTAAAAAAATAAAAGTTAAACTAAGCGGCTGAAATTTGATATGAAAGTAGGTCTAGCTGACAAACATGAAAACCCGAAAATTTTAGTTAGCCCTCAAAAACTAAACATTAAAAGTTGCGCTAAGAAGCTGAAATTTCATACAGATGTAGAACGTCTACGTGAGAAACCAACTAAAAAAAATCTGAAAACCCAAAAAAGTTTACCAGAATAGGCGTGACCACGCTTTTATTTTCCGAAATTAAAAAGTTAATATACAGCTTCTTACTCAAGCCATTGTAGTGAAACCTTGCATACACTTTGCACGTATGCAAGACTTTAAACTACAACCTGAAAAAATGGGCGTGATCATACCCATAAAATGTTAGCCTTGTCTTTAATCTGCTTCGGTTTAGCATATTTTAAAAGAAAATTAGCATGATTTATAAGCGTTGCTCTCAAAAAAGTTTTGAGATTAAAATACTGGGCGGGCGGGGTAATTCTCACAAATTTTAAAGGTACAATTTGTGGTAGAGAGCTTAAATCTTACATACAACTAAGTTTAGATAAGTACACCAATGGGGAAATCTTAAAACCAAGAAGTTTTATCCGGTATGCGGCCCACGTCGTTAAAACTCTAATTTGCACTAGAGATCTGAAATTTGGTACACAAATAAATCTAGATCAGAGATCACTAAGAAACTTCCAAGACAATTTAAGTTTCAATCAGGTGGCAGGAACAAACACTTTAAACTCAAAATTAAGATCGATTTTATTGAAACTTTTCATACACCTTTCACTTATCCAAAGTAAAAATTTTCTGTTTTGAAAAGTGGCCGTGACTACCATAAATCTTAGCTTTTTCTTTCGTGTGATTCGGTTAAGCAGTTTTTAGTCTATTACTTATGTATTTCTCATTAGCTTTTTCCTACTAAACTTTACATAAAGCATAAGCAGTAGCAAATGGAAAAGTGTGCTGGTCCAGGCACATAAAAATTTTAGATAATATTATACTCTAGAGAGCTGATATTTTGTAAACAAAATTGAGTTACTCAATCGAAAAATTGAAAAGTTAAAAGCATCAGCAATCCTATTGGAATTTTGCATGCAAATTGGACATTTCATTTTGATTTATGTACTTCAGCTTAGCAGACTTTAATATGTAAATATATTTAGAATAGTAGGCGGCGTCACACCCACTAAAATTTACGCTGTACTTAACATATTTCTTTTAAGACGACTCTTGCCTACACACTGGCGGCCTTTTGTAATCTCACAATAGTGCATTTTTACGGTGGACAGTTCAACACCCATCCCACTCCAACCCATTAGTATAAGTAATTACGCCTTTTTAATCAGAATGGACGCGATTGGGTCTCCGATTGGAGATGCGGTATAGGTACCACCCTTCCTAATCATGCCTTTTTCAACTGGCCCAGTCATCATGAATAGAAATAAAATACACTAGAAATTTCAAATTTAAAAGTGTTCACACAAAAAAGTAATATAAATGATCTTGTAATATTAGTTAAAATATTTGTAATATAAATTAAAAATTTAATTAAATTTTCACGTATAAAGAATTTGATAATATCAATTAAGTTTTTTCACTAAAATTAATTAATACAATTAAAAATTTAATTAATACAATTAAATTCTTAATTGAAAATATTAATTGATGAATACTTTTTTCTGTGTTATTGAGGAAAAATTTTCAAAAAGTAGTCAAATCCTCACAAAAACATAAATGTGAAAAAAGGTCAAGTTCCTATCCAAAATTTCGACCATTAAAAGTAGTGAGATAAATATGTTTACCAAGTTCTTCTTTGCACAATACCAATCACTTTAACCTACCATGCATTTTATAAATATAAAATCATTAGGGTTTTATAGTATTTCTATGCAACCTGCTTACCGTTTAATTTTTCAGCTTTATATAACATATCCGGCTGCTTATGTCCGGTTGGTTCAGCGACCGTTTCCGTTTTTCGTTTGTTTAGCTGCAACAAAATGCATCTAGAAATGGTAAACCCTCAAGAAATAAGTTTTAATTTTTTTTTTCATTTTGACACGCGTTAAATAAAAATAAAATATTGAAATCATTTTTTTAAATTAAATTAAAAGGTTTTGTATAATTTCTTCTTTATAAAGGGTGTTTTTTTTAGAGGTATAGAACTTCGAATTGAAATAAAACACAAGAAAATCGTTTTAATGTCCATCAATTTGGCTTTATTGGAAGGATAATTTTATGCCATTAATGTTTAAATATGATTTCGGGCATGTGGCCGCCGCGGCTGGCTCGAATAAAGCCAATTCTACAGGTCCAATTTTCAACCACTTTTTCGAGCATATGGGGCCGTATGTTGGCAATAACGCCACGAATGTTGGCTTCCAAGTCCCCTAACGTTTCTGGTTTGTTGGCGTAGACGAGCGACTTCACATATCCCCAAAGAAAATCATCCAATGGTGTCAAATCACACGATCTTGGTGGCCAATTGACAGGTCCATTCCGCGAAATTATGCGCTCATCGAATGTTTCCTTCAATAAATCGATTGTGACGTGCGCTGTGTGGCATGTATCGCCGTCTTGTTGGAACCACAACTCATCCACATTCATGCAATCCAATTCGGGAACAAAATAGTCGGTTATCATGGCTCTATACCGGTCTCCATTAACGGTAACTTCATTCGGGTCCTCTTCAACACTTTGCTCTACAGCGGCAATTGTTTCTTCGGTGCGCACTGTTCGACGTTTCTGCGGATGCGTATTATCACATAGAGTAAACGTAGTGCGAAAACGATCCATGGTTAACCGAATTAATTGCTCTGATGGACGATTATGTCGACCATAAAATGGACGGAGCTTGCGGTAAACTTCGCGAACTGAACCATTATTTTCGAAATAAATTTGCACGATTTGCAAGCGTTGTTCTTTTGTCAACCTGTTCATGATGACTAAATATTAATCACTTGACAGCTGACAAAACCTCAATAAAAAACACCCAATATTACAGACTAATGTAATAGTGGGGTTTGAAGGTCTTTATTGTTTTTTAATGTAAATAAAAAACTATTTTTACATTATTTTATCCAACGTTTCGCTGGTATTTCTCAGCTTCATCAGGGATAATTTTTATTAATCTGGCAACGATATGTAAATATAATAGAGTAAAAAAAGTATAATATTTATTCGATCTTAAGTCTTACGTTTTGCTTGTCTTACTTAAAGCTTGTCTAGAAAATATAAAAATAATGTCAAAGTTAAATTAAAATTGTACGTCGTAATTTTAAGTGCCTTTGTTAAAGCTTTTTAATTTGTTATATTCATATGTTCAGTAATTTTCAATAATCCTTGGACATTTTATTTAACCATATGATGCTTTTTAGGATTTTCTAGCATTGTTTAGCTTGCCTAAGCAGCAACGAACTCCATACAGACAAGCTTAAGCGTCAAAAACTTGAAATATATTTCTATTTCTTATTGCCTGCACTTTCCTTAATAGATATCACACAAAACTTCTTTCTCCTTTTGCCAAATTGACAATATGTTGTTTAAATATTTTACATCAAATTCCTTAGCCACAAATCGTTGCCACCCTAATAAAATTATAAATATATAAATTCATTTAAAATCTCTTTTCAATGAAACTTTACACAAACAACTAAATTAAAAAATATATACATATATTTTTATGTTTATTTTATAGTTAAAGGTTTTTATGTCTTCGCAGTCAGCCGGCAATACATCATTCGCTCATGTCAAACTTAACAACAAAGTTTGTTAATTTTTCTTAACAACAGTTTCTTGAACATCCTTCATTTAATTTTTTCAAGCGTTAAAATAAAAGCTTTTTGCAACAATTTATGTTTTAGTGCATAAGCACATAAAATATTTAGCTCTCATTACCGACTGGCCAATATGTGCTTTAACTGCGCGTTCTAGTCCTCTTTTTCTTGGTGTATTCAAGTTTACATTCAGACTTAAAATATTTTATTTTTATTTTTTGCAAAAGTATTTAAATAATATATATATATATATATGTGTGTGTGTGTAGTTAAAGTTGAAACGCATCTGCAGCCATAAAGTGAGCAAGCAACAAGCCAATGGACAACAAGCAACACACAGCATGTTTAATTACAACTTCAAAACTTCAGAAATCTCACACCTATTAAATCTTCTGCTCAAGTCCAATATTGTTTTATTTTTCTTTTTCATTTTTAACTTAAGTCATTTTAGTTTTTTCTATAGTTTAGCCAGAAGTATTCATATTGTTGTATGGCTCTCTTCTCTACTTTATATGTTTCATAATGCTCGTATTTTGTTAAAGAAGGCATAAATAAATTTGTTGCTTTAGCGGCAAATTTTTATGGCTTAAGTTTCAATCATTTTCTTAGTTTTTTGTTTTTGTTTTTGTTTTTCTTCAGCAGGTTTCATTTGACTCCCTCCGGTTTTTTGAAGGCAGTTAATTATTTCAAAGGATTTTTTCTCATTTCGTTGCATTTGCTTTTTTTTATGGGAAGAAGAAAAGTAATTAAAATATCACTGCAGGCTTTCCCGTGCTGTTGTTTTGTTAATTTTTATTTTTTATTTTATTAGTTAAAGAATACAATTTAAAAATTTAATTACTGTTTATGTATTTGTTTATGTCTTCAGAAATGTGGCCAGAGATTTAAATAATTTAATTGCATTAAATTTTTTGGAATATTATTTATTGCGAATTATTTATTGAGAATATTCAAAAATTAAAGCTCTAAAATATAGTTTGATTGTCTTGTTGGTTGAAGTTCCCTTCAGTATATGTATAAGCAGATGTACAGGATGTGTTTCTTTAGAAAACGAAAGATAATTTGAATAAATTTGTCTGCTTATAATTTTTGACAGTGCGTTCACATATAAGCAAAATCTAGTAATTATGAATTTTCGAACAAAATCTGCTATATTTCTTATACAAAAGAAAATCTACTTTGTCACTAGATTTTGTCAAAATCTACTTAAAATCTAGCAGAACTAAGTGATAGAAATATGGGTTTGTTTTCAAATTTGTACTAAAAAGTCTACCTGTGTACATAAAAAGGTGTGTGAATTGGCTAGATTGCAGTTGCTAGGTTGTTGCTTTGGAACATTTTCAGTTGATGGGTTTTGTTTTGGATAAGAAAACTTGATAAATGTCACAAAAGCTTGGTGTAAATGGTATAAATTTTTATAATGATTTTAATTAAAATCTGCTTAATTTTTTACAGGTGCAAATGCCCCATGAAACATTATTTTCAAAGTGAACAACAGAAAAATTTTTTTTTCTGGTATAAAAAATATTTTAATAAATAAGTAAAATAATAATTTAGGATTATAACAATTCCCATAAAAAACACTAAGAACTAATAAGTGTTTTGAACTAAAAAATTACAAAAAAATAATAACACTCTTTTCAACAATATCAAAATTAGACATTCATTCGCGTTCTCAGCGAATTCATCAAAAACGAATGGCAATTCGAAAGAAAACGTAAGTAAGTTTTTATATAAAGTTAAGCTAAGTCGATAAAACTCTCAACAGTACAAAATGCAAAATTCAGATCCACCCAATTGCTATTTTGGTTTCGATTGAAAAAGTTTGTCTCCCAAGAAGGCAACAAAATTTACAAAAATATTCATTTAACACTATTTTTTATTTATTCACATTATTAAAATTTATTTTTTATTTGTACACAATAGACATAATGTATGAATTACAATATTAAATCGTAATCGTAATCGAACCCATTAATCGTTCGCTTACGACTAAAAATTTTTCCCTTTTTTAAGCAAAGAATTTATGCAAAATTTGCATACAGGGCAAATTCAACTCATAAATTATTTACATTAAAATTTTTAATATAAAATATATAGTATATACACACATGCCTATATGTCTGGATTTCATTGGCGCTTAAAAAAATATTCAAAAGACTTCAACCATACTTTTCAAAAGTTTCAAACCTTTTATCTTATGCATATACTTTTAAAATTCAGTTGAGAACTTACATAAGTTTTTTTTTGGAAATTTCAATAAAATAAGAGAGTAGGCTCACAAATTTATAAAAAACACAAGAAATCATTTATATTCACTATGCATCTATTTTTTATTTTATAAAAGCATAATAGGCAAAATGCCAAATAAAGTCCAAAATAAGCATTTATTAAATTTATTATTTTATATTATTATATTCTTTCCATTTTATTTCCAAAACGTCGGAATGTCTCAGAAATTTCATTACGATTGATACAAATATTTTTCAATCAGTTTCCAGATAGGTGAAGTTTACTTGTATCTTATCTTGGAACAAAAAACATAGAAATATAAAAAAAGTGCATACTTATAAGAGGGTGTCCGCATCTGATGAATACCAAATACTGTTTCCCAGCAAAAACAGAGACTCCAAAAAAGTCATGAAAATGTAGAGTTTGCGATCTAATGTAGTTCTACTATAATGACTTCAATTTTTTTTACTGGGTTATTATGCGAACTTGTTCATTCACACTAAAGTTATATAACAATAAATTAAGAAAGACATTTTTAGATTCTTTAATTGAACTGTAGTGAGTTTTAATCAAAAATAATTCTTAGTAAGGCTTAAGTTCAGTAATTTCAATTCTTATTGAATGAAATATTTTTATTAATTAATGTGAGTTTCTGAAGAAGAGAAGAAAAATTAAACTTAGACTTTAAGCTGAATGAAATACCGATACTTTCCTGTGCAGCCGCGCCCTTCAGCACCCTTGGGTAGAGATTCTTATTAACATCAGCTATTTAACTTAAATTTTCCCTACCCAAATAGATAGACTAGGGTGCTGATGAAGTGCGTGGCTGCACAGAAAAGTATCGGTATTTCCCCCAGTTTAAAGTCTAAGTTTAATTTTTCTTCTCTTCTTTAGAATCTCATAATAATTAATAAAATTATTTCTGATTAAAATAAATTAAGAAAATAGAAATAAACGTCTTCCTAGAAAAATGTTCATATCAAAATTTAATTTATTTCCCACAATTTGTATTGGCTTTGATACTAATGAGTTCTGATTTACGAACTTCATTTTACTTGCTTTATAATTTTCTCAAAATAAAAATATAAATTAATTGAAACATTAAATTAAAACGGGAACCCAAGACAAAATAATAAAGTCTCTTTGAATAAACGCATACAGTTCGACTAAAACTTATGACGCAATTGATTTTGGTTTTAGTAAAAATTATAATATTATGTTTTCTTGATTAATCACTATTAACCGACAATCGCGATTAATCGCATATTTCTTAATCGTAATCACGATCATGAAAATCTGTCATTATTTCAAAACTCCAATTGAGAAAACATTTAAATGATTATTTTTATATTTTTATAAATAAAGGTAAAATTAAGGGACACATTTTTTCAGTGTATTTTCAAATATCTTGCAATTCTGAATTATATTTTCAGGACTCTTATAATATATATTAGGTTTCTAAGTCTGTTAAGTAATTTGATTCTAGATCTTTTGATAAGTTGACAGTAACACTATAACAAACTAATTAAACCAATTCCTCCAACACAATTTTGAGTTTATTTAATTATTGTGGTAGTTAAAGTCCAAGGAAATAACTCCCAAACAAGCAATGAAATAAACTCCAGTATAATATAAAAACCAAAAAATTTAAGTAATGCCCAAGAGAAAATTTATGAAAAAACACCCAATCCCAGTAAAAAAAGAGACTCCAAAAAAGTCATGAAAATGTAGAGTTTGCGATCTGGAAGTAGTGAAATTTTCGATCCGATCTAATGATTTTTAGATAGGGTTGTCATTGCAAGAAGTTCTCTTTTTCGATGCCTGGTCACTGAATTGGAAGCGATATTAAGAAAAATTCCATTTTTTGTGTTCTATGATAATATTTTCATCTAGGAAAAATGGTAAATAGTTACCTATTTTAACAATTCGTTTCTTTTTATACGAATTTAAGCCCGAAACAGTGTTTTCATGTAAATTTAAGCAAATAACTTTTAAATTTTAGACTAAAATTAGTTCATAAATTTCCTTAAAAAAATAATTTTTTTTTTAATTCTGATGAGTATTTTCTAACACTATGGAGGAGGTACAAGGTTTTGTATGACTAAAATAAGCTTCTACATGGTTTTTTGCTCACTCCCGGCAAATTAAAAATATCGATTTTTTGGAAGCAATGAAAATGTAGTTCCACTAGAATGATTTAAATATTTTTTCACTGGGTATAGTTTTGATGCACTCAATTTCACTGTAGTCTATTTGATTAAAAACAAAAGCTTATTTCATTGGAAAAGAAATATTTTTTTTTAATTATTGCAATTCTGTTGATCGAAATCATAGTTTTGCCAGAAAAATTAGAAATAAGCATATTATGTTTCTTAATCTTCTGCTTGCTGTTTTAACAATATTATTGCTCTAATTACTTTCACAAGAGGACAATAGTAATTTATACGATTTATCTTCTAGGCATTTCAAATCATAATGGAAGACTTTTCGTTGTTAACAAATAAATGCGTGTAATATGTGGTTTGCATTCATCAAAAAACTGTTGCAAAATGAAAACAAAAACCAACCGAAATTAGACAAACGTAAAAAGGATTTTTTTCCCCAGCCGTAAGATAGACATTATTAGTGTTATCAGTTTGAGATGGAAACGTGAGTAATTTTTCCAACCACTATTCCGTATATTTCTCTGCTAGAATCAGTCGTGATGATTTGGTTGTTTTTAAAAGGTTTGATTTTGTTGAACACATCGTTCAATATCAAAAATTCTGAGCTTTAATTTTTTTTAGAAAACTGATATTTTAAAAATCAAATAGTTTGCAAGCTTGTTAGGAATAAATGGAGAAGTGTTATTAAAACTGCTTAAGAATTTCTGTGGCAAGTCGAGATAAGCTAATTTTGAGTTAATGGTTCCCCTGCAATCTTCATAGTCAAAAGCAGTCATCGACAAAATCTTTATTATTTTTGGCGATTTTTCAGGAAGTTATAGGTTTAATGACTGCCTGTCCCATCTTTAATGGTAAAACCATTATTCTCACCATTACTTTGTTAGAAATATATTTGTTTTAGTTATTATTTTTATTTTCATTTTCATTATTATTATTATTATGTTGAAGAAATTTTTTGTTTGTTTTGTTTCCTGTGCTTTTGCCTTTTGTTCTTTCTGCAGCAGCACTCGTCGCTATCCTTTGCTCTCACACTCCTTTAGTTAGTAATGCAAACATTGATTTCCTTTTGCGACGTGGACGTATTAGTTTCAATATGAGTTTTTTTTTGTAGAACGCGCAATTCAAAAACTCTTCATTGATTTTGGTATTCTTTTGCATTTTGTGGATGAGTAAATTGTGTGTGTAAGTGTTTTTGTGTGTGTTCTTATAATCGTATTTTTTTTTTAATATTACGAGTAATACCTTCTGTTTATTTTCCTACTACTCCTGTTGCGCACTGCCAATTGCTTGCGGTACATACGTAAGTACAAATGAAAGTACAACAATTGTACCAAAACCAACAACTGAAATGTAAAAGAATACGAACGAACACAATGCTCATATCAAATGCAGCATTTACTGTTACTGACAGTTTTCGCGTGCACTTCAAATTGAAGTTCTTTTCAATTTTTATTTGCAAATACCCTCTTTGCAGTGTATGATGATGTTGCTGATGATGATGACGATGTGGAGGCAGACGCTTGTGGTGATGTTGCTGCTGCTGTTGATGATTTCTTAGTTGGCTGTTTGCCTGAGTTTTTATTTCGTTCTATTTTTTTTTCTGGTTTCTTATATATTTTTTGTTGTGACTTGTTTGTTTTTCAAAACTGTTGTAATTCGGCTCTTTAAGGATATTTCTTTTTTATTTTCAAAAGGAAGTGATGAATTTGCCTTCAATACAAATAGAATTAAGTCCTTGAATTGAAATCGTAGTGCTGGTTTTAAAATTTCAATACAAATTAATTTAGAACGTAATGTTGCGTAAGGTAATGATGCCCAGCAGAGTTTTAGTTTTAGAAGAGGCGAATAAATTGTGTTAAGAAAAAGGATTTTTGAAGTAGTAGCTATCTAAAAATAATGTATGGATAATCCTTATGCCTTCAAGGTTTTAGTCATAACTGCAATAATTGGAAAAAATATTAATAGCTTTCAAAAAGACGTTGTTTTATCAAAATAAGATATCTTAACTTAAAATGCAAAATAATGTAACATCAATTTTTATAAGGTTACAGTGCAATCTATTAGATATATTAAGTCACCAGTTTTAAATCATGATTTAAATAAAACAAAAAATTAATTTTGGATAAAAACTATCCGTTTATTAAAGTAAGCTTAGTGCAGTAACCCCCAAGCCATAGCACAATTGTGCGGATGAAAATCACATACATGCTTATGCTCTTTCATTTAGTCGTCACAGAGCACTGTTTAGTTTTTTTAAGCACACCCAAGGAAATTAAAGTTCAAATTAAATAAATTTGTACAGCAAAAAATAATAATGGAAGCTTATAAATATTTCGAGGCAAAAAATGCTTTTGGCAATATGCAGTTTATTTAATGTTATGAAAATTTTAAAAATAAGAGAGAATATACTTAGTTTAAAAAGGCATTTTAATAATTTTCACACCGTTGTGAATAAATTTAGTTTGGAATTAATGCACTACATTGTTGAATGTAGTACTAGATTTTTTAAATTTATATTTAAGTTTTTATCTAATTGATTATTCACAAAAAATATTCAAGCAATTAGTATCCACAGCACATATTTTATATTACAAAACTTTCCTTCAAGTGCATTTTTATGTTACTCTCATTTTTCTCACCAATACAACCCTGTTTTATTTTGCGGGACACTGGCTTAGTGTTATGTGTCTTACATTATTTTGACTTGTGGTTTTCTGAAGCGTATCATCAACTTTCTAAACTATATGAAATAAATTCAGTGAAGTGCGACTTTGATCCGCACACGAAGGGTTCCGTACGGACACGAGATATGTAATTAAATACGAACTTTATTTAGCCTATATAAAATAAAGTTTTTGCATTTTTTTTGTTTTTGACATGTTTTTAATTTTTTGCAATATTTTGTATTTTTGCGATTTTTTTAATTTTTGGCTGTTTTTTTAATATAGACGATTTTTTTTGGTTTTGGTTATTTTTTCGGTTTTTGGAATTTTTTTTAATTTCTGCAATTTTTTTAGTTCTGACACTTTTTTTCTCGTTTTGGCAATTTTTTCGGTTTTTGGTGTTTTTTATTTTTTGGCGGTTTTTTTCTTTTTGGTGATTTTTTTAATTTTGTCGATTTTCGGTTTTTGGCGTTTCTTCATTTTGGCGCTTTTTTAGTTTTTACACTTTTTTTTCTTTTTTTGGCGAATTTTTCTGTTTTTGGCGTTTTTTCAATTTGGCATTTTTTTTAATTTTGGTGATTTTTATAATTTTGGCGATTTTTTTTCATATTAACAATTATTTTGTTATTGGCGCCTTTTTCGCGTTTCAGAGATTTTTTTTTAGGTTTTTGACGCTTTTTTATTTTGTCGATTTGTTTCATTTGGACGATTTTTTCGAATTTTGCGACTTATTTTAGTGTTAGAAATTTATTTTGGCGATTTTTTTCAAATTTTGGCGATTTTTTTTTTGGTTTGGCGATTTTATAATTTTCAGATTTTTTAGTTTTACCGTTTTTGAAAATTTCAAGAGTTTACCTCTTACAGTTTCCAACACATAGCAAGTTGTCAAAACTACATAGTCAAAATTGCATTAATTGATGGACCTCCCTTTAATTTAAATTAATTAAATTGTTCTAGCGCTCGAAATTCTACATGCTCTGTTCAAATTTCAGGTCCATAGTTGTTACGGTTCCTGAGAAAATAGCGTGTGACGGACAGATGTTCAGACGGACAGCGTAGCGTCCGTACAAAATCCTAACAACGAAAGCTAAAATAAAATTAAAGTTTTTAATAATAATTAAAAAAATGTTTTGGTTTTTTCCTCTGCACACAGATAAAAATACTAATGTAAAATCAATATGCCAAAAGGTTGATTCAAATTCATTCATATCACATTAAATTTACATGAAATAATATGTTGTTTGATTGTGTTGTTGTTTATTGGCTTTGTTCATAGCTGCAGTTTGTGCTTAATTGTGTAGGTTGTTTTTGTATTGTTGTTCTTTTTATGTTTGTAAACAGCCGACAAACTGCTGCTGGCTGATAGACAGGGTACTACTCTTGCATTCAGAGGATCGCAGGTTCGAATCCTGGGGTCAAGTCAAAATATTTTGTATTTTTTTAGCTAAAACTTTTTAAGTCAAAGAAAATACAATTTTATTTTCTTCTTCTGAATAACATTCAAATATACATATGTATGTACCTAAGCACATACATACATACATGCAGTCAAAACTAAAAATGTAAACAAACACGAAGCAAAATCACAAGAACGTCCTCTTAAAATTGGTTTAAACATGGGGGCAGTCAATTTTAAAATTTGCTGATTTACGCAAGGTTTACAAAACGTTTTTTAAGCTAAAATTCTATTATGAATACAATTTTAGCGAATATTGCTACTACAACAACTAATGAAACGCTTTTTAAAATGTTTATGAATACAGATGATAGTGTGTATGTTAAGAATATTTAAAGTTGTTGTGGCTGCAAGGATAATAATCACGTCGACTACAAAAATTTTTCTGATGTCTATGACAAACACACTTTAGTTAAATAATTAATTAAATACAATTGTCTACATTAAATTAAAATCATGTTGATCTAACTTAAAATAACTTTAATACAACATGATTCTTCGTTTTGATTTTAACAGTATGTAAATGTTAATTTAAATGAAATAAAGTTATTTCAAAAGGAAAAATTTTCTTTGATTTTTTTAATTACTATAAATCATGTTAACTTGGAGAACGGCTGCACCCATTTCATATATTTTTTTTAATAGTTGTTCTAACCCAACTTAGGTTTTGTTGGAAAGAAAAGTTGACTTTGGCACCGTTACTCTTTTTTTATTCTTACGCATGTAATTGCATTTCCGATCATTATTGCGCTCAATCACGTGATGGCATAGTGTAGACTGTACATGAGCGCAAACGTGGAATTTGTATGTCTCATTTTTTCTTGTACAACCGTACTATCATAAACAAAAAAGTTGATGTGCAACAAAATTTTAATTATGCTACATTTCATTTTTCAAAATTAAATTTAGCAGAAAATCTCTACTGTAAGAAAATCCCTGTAACTTGTAACAAAAAACTTTTCAAGATGCATTAAAAACTAATTGTATGCTGAAAACGTAAAACATACAGACAATATTTCTTAACCCTTAATACGCATTAATGAAGGAGAAAAGAAACTTTTCTACACTCGATTACAATAAAGTCTTTTCTTCATTTATTCAGGCCATTATAATGCACGACTAGAGTGCTCAGAAAGAAAATGACATATGAAAAGAAGAAATTGCCACTACTATTTACTTGCCACAAGACATGTATGTACTTACGTACGAGTATATACATTTACACATATGTACATGCTTCCGTTTAACTACAATATTTTTTAAAATATATGAACTTTTGTAAATGTTAAATGCAATAAAATTACTTACTGCATTCATATGAATGGATCGTTGTGAATTTTCGTTTGCTCGAGAGTTCACCAACAGTCTTGCAACACTCTTCTGAGTGCTGCTACAAAATGTACTTCATTTATTTTATTTAAAATATGTGCACAATACGAGGACGAGTCTAAGCAACAAGGATGTGACACAACGTACTGTCTCAAACACACTCTTACACATACATGTGTGTTAAAAATAATATTAACAGCAAGAAAAGTAAACTTTTAAACATCTTTTTAATAATGAAATACAGGAAGAGTAAAGCATATTAAAAAAAACAAAAGAAAATAAAAGGAAAAGAAATGAATGTTAAGAAAACTAATACAAAAGCATTGACAACAAAGACGTTGATAATGATCTTGATGTCATTATTTAATATCTAAGGAAAATAAATGCAACAGACAACACACGAACATACGAGTATAAAGAAGAGACTTTCCAAATAAAAAGCATATGAATGTGTGTGTTTGTGTGTGAAAAATATATTATATAAGTTTCTTTAGAGTTCTTTTTGAAATTAAACATAAAATCTGTAAAAAATTGCTTTCTAAGGTTGCAAAATCATAGTTTTTTTTACATTGAATTTTTGCTGCTTAAAATGCAGCATAAAAGGAAAGACTCATAAAATAAATTGAAATGAAAAGGATATAATGTCACACATATGCAAGCACTCACATACATACATAAATAAAGGCACTCAAACATTCACACGTATGTACTTGTGAATGGGTTTGTATGTAAGTACATGCATTAGCAGTGAATAAATAAAAAATAATAATAATATATACAATATAGAGATATGTATATAAATGACAAGAAACAACAATAATATTCATGTTAGACAATTTTATAAGAATTTTTAGAAGAAAACTTTTCTTTATAATATTGAATTATTTAACAGAAACAGGGTGCTAAACTCGTCGTTAAAGTCTATCTATTTATTTTTGACTCAAAACTTATTTACCAAACTGCTGATTTAGAAAAGTTGCAATAGCATTATTTCTTCGGGAAATTTGTGTTGTTCACAAATTTCAAGTCAAGGATACGACTCGAAAAAAGACTGGGCAGCACCATGCAGTGTTACCATAGACTTAAAAAGTTACAAATAAAACTTGGAAGCACTATTATGAAGAAATTTATTATGTTGTGTGGGATATCATAAAAATTTTTTATTCGTTTAAAAGGCCTACAATTCCTTTATGTAAAGAATACAACTTTTTGTAAATATATGCCACGGGTTTCCCTTCACCCTAATTGACCACACCCTGGGATGTAATATTATGATTTATTTATCATAATCAAGATACGTAGCGTTCTTGTACGTTTTGTGGTTGCTAATTACGAAATTTCTGTCAGAATTATAAAATTCGAAATGACAAATACAAGATGGTGTCAAGCAGACCATTTTAAACCCCAAGCGAGCCAACCTCACATAAGTCAGAGCCTTGAAATCGAAACAATGAAATCCAAAATAACAATTTTCAAATTATCACAACATTTTATATTACAATTAAGAATTTTACAAAATGTATTTAACAAGTGTTTAAATTAAAGTATAAGTATAAGATAACATCGATTAAAGTAAAGTACATAAAATAATTATATAACATTAAGAAATTTCCGTTGTCTTCAAGATCATTAACATCACTATCGGCTTTCAACTCATAGGCTGAGCTGCACTACACTTTCTTGCTCTGTTTTTTTTTTCTACTGACAGATGTATATCGTCCCCATACAATTATATCGGGTTTTTTTAATTAACGAATTCCATTTGTTTAAACAAAATAATAGCTTTACGCAAAAATTTTTAAATAATTGTTTGTTTAAACAATTTATTAATAACTTTTGGGCAACATTATTGTTGATAATTGTTGTTTAAGGCATGCCAAATGTTGCTGAATTTTTTCAGATTTGTATTGCATCATAAAGTACGAAAATTTCAATAATATTAAATTTTTGTCTGGGAGGTTTCTATAAAACAATCTCAGCAAAAAAACCCCATAACAATTCAAGTAGCAGCTGCATTTTAGCTTAATAGGTAGTTAATACTTTGCCAAATAACCTCCAAAAGGTTAGATAGGCAGCATTCGAGTACCCTTATTAATTTGCTGCTTAAAATTTTAGGTTAAAGAACTGACATTTACAAATATTTTTACGTATTTAATTAACCCTTAAACGTAGTTTCCACTTGGTTTTATTAGATTTTCTTAACTGCACGCGCTTTTACACGTTTAAATTTTTTTCCGAATAACTACACCAATAGTGCGCTTGAAAAAAGTCCAAACTACAACTGAAAATAAGGAAAGAATTTCGGGTATATGACGTTATTCTTAATCATTTTTAGTTCTTACAGGATCTCTCTAGCCAACTGCATGCTAAAAAATTTTATCTAGACACTTTTATTTTCCGCGTTTTGGCCAGCTGTTTGGCAATTGGCCCATGTCATCCAATTCTGTTCCAATGATGTTGGTTATCATGAACCTGTACCCCTCGCAAACGTAAAATGAGTGACGCATGCTTAACGTTAGCCAAACAGAACGCCCATATTGATTTGGTAAGATAGGCTAAGTATATGAGAGCCAATTCCACAAATGTACTTTAAGCTACGTGGCCTCTAACAACCAGCAAAGTTGGAAAGTCCCCGTCTTTAGAAGACTCTTTTACATTTAAAGGGAATAATTTTTGATTTGGCAACAATAATTTCCAGGAATACAATATCTGACTTTTTGCCGAATTGGGTATTGTGTAATTTGAAAACAGGTGTTTTTGCAACTGGGAGGAAAATAGGTACATATACATATATAATCGAATTCACGTAGTTATATATATTAAGTTCTTTCTTTTTAATTTAATATCTTATAAATGAAACATATGTATTACCTTGCATATTGTTTTTTTGACAATTTTTTTAGTGGCAAACTCTAACCCTAAGGTTCTTATATTTATTTTCTTTGTAAAAAGAATATACTCTCCAACCCTAAATTTTTCTGTTTTTTCATATTATACATTGGCTGAAAAAGATCCCTATACATCACTAATAGAACAAACAAAAAACTCAAAATTATTTTAAAGTTATATTTTTAGATATCAAGAGTAAGCCTAAATCAAAATGAGAGTTAATTTATCCTATCGACAACAACAAGCGAAAATACAAAATGTAAATAAAAAGCATAAATTTCGCATGCCGAGCTGCTGGTTCGTATTGCCGTAGAAAATGTCAATTGCCCTCCTCTTCCCCTAGGATTATTAAAAATTGCCTGGTGTTATTTCTTCTTTAATAATTATCACATGATTTATAGTAATCTTCTTTAAAGAAAGTGTTTCACTCCGAAATAAATTTATTTCATTCATGTGGCTTCAACATTTCAGTACAGTGAAATCAAATTGAACAATAATTTTGAATAAAATTTGTTTCAAGCTTAAACAACGTAAATTTCATACTTAAATAACACAAAGAATAATGTTGAATCAAAGTAATTTTAAGCTTAAGCAGCATGAATTTTATTTTAGTTTTTTACATAAGCTTTTTTAACAAAAATAAAATTAATTAATTAATAAAACTAAGTTTAAATTCATGCTGATGCACCTGCTACTCCGTAATTCACAATGCAAGTTTCAAGTGCGAACACTAACTTATAAGCACATAATATAAGCCCATTGTGCAACCCTGTATTCCTTGCACAATACAGAATTTAATTGCTTTAGTTCTGCAAAAGTAAAACTTATGAATTTTCTTAAATATTCTGTTTTTCTTAAAAAATAATGAAAAATAACTGAATTTCTTTAAGATCTTAAAAGATGGCCACAGCATGTTGACCACAAAGAAGCCAAAGTAAGCAAATAAAAATAGTATTGAAAGGACAAGGAATTTATTTAATTTACATACGAATGTCACAAAAAATTTTTTGCATATAAAATTTAATTACATGCAAATATTAATTTTTTTTGTTCTAAGGTTTTTTGCTCGTATTCTTTTAAAATTTATAAATTTGTTGACATATTTATAAAACAAAATATCTGCAATATTTTTACAAATATAAAAGTTAAAAGAATAGTTTAGTTTTAGAAAATTTCATTTGCGTATCAAATTTTTTGCGGTAAATAATGCAGTAACTTTGCATTCCAAACATTTATGTTGACAATGATGGTTTTTTTCTTTTGGGTTGTAAAAATTAAGTATTTAATTTGTAAGTAAATGCAGTAGAAATCATTTATTTAAATTTATGCATACAATCTTTAAAATCCTACTCATGTTTTTTTCACAGACACAAGAAAAGAAAAAAAAGAAATTTGCAAAAACATGCTGTCTAAAAAAATTGAATTTATTATTCATGTAGATTTAATGAAATTCTTGAGTTTTAATTTTTTTGTTCATCTCTTTTTCATTTCAATTTACAACAACCCACCTTCTTTTGTGCGACTATTGAGTTTTTGTCTTTTTTCTTCTTTTGATTCGCAACTACTTGATTTAATTGAATTTTATGTTTATTTGAGATGGAGTATTTTGTATTTATTTGCAAATTGAATTTTATCCGTTTCAATTTTTATAACAAAATTATACTTTAGAAAAGAATCTGTTAACCACTTTTCGACACCCACTAACTACTGCTGCTGTTAGCTTCTCGTGTGTGTTGATGTGTGTCTATGTGGATTGTTGTGCAAATTTCATACTGGACTGAATGCAAAGTGATTTTTACCCTTAGGCTGTGTGAAATTTCAATTGAATTGTAGTTGGTTTTTTATTATTTTCTCCTTTTGTGTTTTACCGTCTTGTGTATGCTAATGAAGTCATTTAGTCTGGTTATTTGATGAGTACAAAATTACCACAATTGCATTTGTTTAAGAGTCATAATAAATGTATGCAAAGTGTCATGATTTTGTTCAAGTGTGCGGCAGGCGCGTTGGCTGTATACTTCTTTTTTTTCCTTAAATTATATTAAAATTAAAATAAAAGAAGTCGTTTGTGAAATAATTAAATTCAAAGAGGAATTGTAGCTATAGCAAAATTATATACATGTGTATGTACATTGTAAATATTTCAGGCCAGTTCATTTTTTATACTTAACGCAGACAAAGGATTGCTTAATCTCTAAGAATAATTTCAGATTAAAATTTATTCCCACAACCTTCATCAGCCTAATCTGCAGTTCAAAGAGGAATGCGCATTAATAACCGATGACATTGAGAACTGAGCTCGAAGGACCATAGCCACTTACAAGTGTTGCACTTGGTAGATAGGAAAGTGTTGTGAAATTAAAAAGTGTTGTAAAATCAATAAAATGTGTACTCTTTGGCGTCCGATCCAACAGGATTCATATATGTACTATATAAACCAATATTAAGGATGACTATCAGTTTCTTTAAAATATGACTACCTGAAATTCTGGAAGTCAGCCACCTAAGCTATTGCATTCCCAAAGGCTTACCATTTTCGAAAACATATTGCAAAATATGCAAGATCTGAAATCTTTACTTCCAGCAGAGTGTTATTTCTTCTATGATAGTACACGTTTTGTGTATCTAGTAAATTAATAACTGATTATCTTATTTTTGTTGTAAATTTATTCTATTCATAAATTAAAATACTTTTTTTGTTGTTATTATAAAAGATAAAGAAATTATATTTTTTTCTTCAATAAAGTATTATCAAACATACGCACACAGAAAAATGTCAAATTAAAATCTACTTAAGCAAGGTTAATTTAATATTTTTCGGCAGTGATTTTGCTTCACATGTGTTTCATGTTAATTTAAGCTAAATAAAAAAAGTAGGCGTAAAAGTGGGTGTGATCATTTTTTTTGCGCTATGACAAGCATTTAAAAAAGTGATGTGATTGCCAACGAACAACATTTGATTTTTATTTATACCGAATACATATACTCAAACAATACAAAATACAATTTTTGATAGTTACTAATCAAATTGTTCTTTATATTGTGTAAATGCTTACTCAATTCATGTAAGTTGTATATAAACTGTTAACTTTAAACTCGTTTTCTGGCAAACTAGTTTTTTTTTAATTATGACTTTGTTAGAGTGAATGAGCGATATACATATAAAATGGAATATTAAAAAAAATCTTGAGTGGAGATCTTTCTTTAAAGTAAAATATGTATGTTTAGCTAATAAAGAAAAAAGTTACTACATTTTCATTAAATACATTTATATTCCAAAAAAAATTAAAGCTACCCAGCCCTGGTACTGTTTTTTTGAGTTCGTTGATTGTTGATGCCAATTTATTTCTTTTTAAATTATAGCAAATATTTAATTCATAAATAATATTTTTTTTTAATTTCCAAACCTGAAGTTTTCTTATTTCCTACTTTAACTTATTGCTATCTAAAATAGGTTGTATGTTCACCTAATAAAAAAACAATAAGTCTTAAGTAGTTATTTTTATATACAAAAAAAAAATAAACTTTCCAGCTCTGGCGCCGTGTTTTTGACTTCGCTAATTTTGACTTTGCTGATTTTCAAAATTAACATTTTAAGTTCAAAAAAATATAAGGGCCTTATTATGAGCAACTTTCGATCTTCGACTGTAGTCGAAAGTAGTGATTGATCCAATTTTCATTTGGTACTATGACGAGCATTCGACAAAGAATGTCCTTATTGTAAATATCACTTAAAAAGATTTTTAAAATTTGCAACAACTTGTCCTAAAAATAAAAAAACATTAGTATAATAATTGTTTATACTAAAATACTTCATCGAAAGCTAAATTCTGTTCCACAGAAAATTCCTTGCTCAACGAAGTTTTCGATGCTCATAGTGTGAATCGAATATACGATTTTTGAGGTTCGATAGCCAGCCAAGATCGAAAATCGAATGCAATTCATAATAAGGGCCTAAATTAATTAAAGAAAGCAAATTGGTTTAGTGAAGTATTTTTATATACAAAGAAAAAAATTTAAATTTTCACCTCTGGATTTTTTTTTAGTTCTTAGCTTTTAATAAAGATCTTTTTCTTTCTAAACTATAAAATGTGTATAGTTCATATGGAAACTATTTTTTTAATTATCCAGGAATTTAATTGTGATTTAGATTTTGCTCATTTTCAATATAAACTTTTAGCTTTCTAAAATTTGAATTATATTAAGTGAATTGTTTTAATCAAGTACTTTTATTTACCAAAAAAAATTAGACTTTCCAGCATTGGAAACATGCTGTTGAGTTCTATGATTTTTAATACCAATTTATTTCTCTCAAGATTATAAAATTTGTTTAACTCATGAAGAAATTTTTTTTATTTTCCATTTAGCAACAATTCCTTTCAAAAATGTGAATTACTTTTCATTAATAAAGAAAACAAATCAATTTTTAGTCAATACTTTTATATACCAAAAAAAATTTAAATTATCCAGCCCTAGAAACATGTTTTTAGGATGTCTGATTTCTAGTATCAATTTCTTTCATTTTTAAACTATCCAGCCCTGGAATTGTCCCATAGATTTTGCTGATTTTCAAAATTATTAATTCAAAAATATGAATTAATTTTAATTAATAAAGAAAAAAAGTTGTTTTAGTCAAGTATTTTTGTAAACAAAAAAAAATTACTTTCCAGACCTGGAAACTTGTTTTTGAATTTTCTGATTTTTAATATCGATCTCTTTGTTTTTAAATTATGAAACATATTTAATTCATAAAGAATTTTTCTTTTCAAATTTCCTAATTTTTCAGTATGAATTACTTTTAATAAATTAAAAAAAATATAGTTTTAGTAGATAATGTAGATATGTAGGAACTTTTAAATGCCAAAACAAATTTAACTTTCCAGCCCTGCAAACATGTTTTTGAGTTCTCTGCTTTTTATTATCAATCTCTTTCTTTCTAAATTTTTTTTAATTTTCCATCCCTGTAACTGTCCCTTAGATTTTGCTGATTTACAAAATTAAATATTTGATTTTAACAATATGATTTATTTTACTTTTTTTTCTTTTAATCAAGTACTTTTATATACCAAAAAAAAATTAAACTTTCCAGCCCTGAAAATTTTTTTTGCGTTGTCTGATTTTTAATACCAATTTTTTTGCTTTCTAAATTGTGAAATATGTATGTTTAATTCATAAATATTTTTTTTTTAATTTGCCAGCCCTGGTATCGTGTCCTTGATTTTGCTGATCTACAATACCAATCTATAAAGGATAATATCTGACACATCAGTCCAATATCGAATGGCTATTGCTTTCTACATTATATTTCCCACATTATTACAATGTAACTTATTATTAACAATATCCGTATAAAAAATTAAAACCATCCCAGTAAAAAATTTCATGTTATTTGAAGCAATAGGGCAATAAAGCGCATCATACTTCGCTTTAAAATACGAGCTTGTTAAAAAGCAGTGAACGTATATGAAGCAAACTAAAGGAAAAAATATATTTAATAGAGATCAAAAATGTAGTGCCCCAAACCGAGAACTCGCCACACAAAAATCAGCAGCGATATCAGCAGGTTTGTCAGCGCTACTTTTATTTTATAATAGTAAAAACCTGTTTTTTGAAGCAAAATTTTTGCTGGGATACTAAAACTCAACGTTAATTAATTTTATTTTCATACAAAATATCTACTGAGATAAATCAATTGTATTTAAAAAGAATTAAAGCAAAAAAATAAAAAATACGTGTCGGTATAAATGCGGATATAAAATAAATCAATTAAAAAGACATATTAAATCATGTTCCATATTAAACTAGACCACGTAGACTTTCAACTCAAATCTCAGCTAAGAAAAGAGAAAATAAAACACAACAACCATTTGTAAAATATATATTGCAGTTTGCTGTCATTGCAAAAGAATAAAATGTGACACTCACTACGAGTATTTTTTAAAACACATCATGAACTTTGCCACAAAGCCCGGGACACTTTCACATTTGCGACTAGAACTGCAACACAAACAAACACATATACAAATACAGCCGAGTAGATTGTAGTTAAAATACATGCCATAAATTACTTAACAAACTGATATTGAGTTCATAAGATTTTATTTAAAACACTGTGATGTGAGTTGCTTTTCTTTGTTTTAACACTATTCATTTTTTCTAGTTTTTTTTTTTTATTGAAATTGGAACCGAAATACTCGTACAAGAAACTTAAATTTTTGCTGCATCTTATCATCAAGTATGGCTCTTGGCACAGTCCAAAATGTGATATAGGAGGGTGGTGCCCAAATATCTATTCTTATAAAAAAAACACTACTTAAGATTTTAAGATCGTATAGAAACCTTGCATGCATTTTTTATTCTGTAATTGCCTACACTGAAAGAATTTTGCTTCATAAATCCAACGAAACAATTTCATTAGTTTTTTTTTACAAATCGAATGATAATTTTACAAATCTTTTGAAAATTTCACTAATATTGTGAAAGAATTTCATTGGAATTGCTTCGTTGGTATTCTAGTTTCGTAACAATATTTCATTGGATTTATGACAAAAATATTTTCTAATTATTAAAAAACCCCTTTATATTTAAGAAACATTTACAGTTGTTGCTTGAAATAAACTTATATAGATAAGTACATATCTTAAAGCAATTAAGTTGAAGATTAAATTCTTTAAAACTAAAAAAATTAATAAAATATACTGCAATTTAGAATTCCATTATATTTTTAAATGAAAATTTCATTATATTCATGAAAGTTTGATAAATTAAATGTATATCAACAGTTGTCAACCAAAAGTTTGCATCAAAGGTTGTTCTGTATGATTGTTCTTGTACTCTTTGTATACTTACTTACGCATACAGTTTCAATTAAGATATTTCGTTGTTGTAATAAAGTTATTTCATTGTTTTTATGAAGTTATTTCATTGTTTTAATGAAACTATTTCGTGGTTTTAATGAAATTATTTCATCGTTTCTTTTATTGCATTGATGACACTGTTTAATACATTTGACGAAGTTTTCATTAAAATAACTTTAACGAAACTGGTTTCATTAATCCAACGAAGCGTGACGTTGGTTAAATTTTAATGAATTTTTTTCATTGGATTGATGTCGAAATTCATAGAATTTATCAAAAAAAAAAATTCTTTCAGTGTAAAAATAAATGTCGAAAGCTAAATATTCTTCACTAAAAGGTTTAGTAAGTCGCTTGAGTTAGGATGTACATATGCACTCCTAACAACACTTTCCACATACTTTTTCACCTAATATCAATAATTTTTTTAACTAACTTTTGAATTTCTCATACAACCCTCGCTCACTTATTTTCTACAATCAATGGCTTTGGCTACAAGGTGGCGCTATAAATGGTTGGTTTTTTTTAAATCTAACATTTGATGTTATTGCTGGTTAGTATTGTAACTAATCGTAGAGTGAAGTAATGTTTGTATGAGTGCGATACTTCTATGTATGCATGTGTGTGTGTGTGCGTGTAAACATGTGAAGGAGAAGGAGGCCTTCGATGCACTTTGCTCGTGCTCTAGTTTGTACACTATAATGTTTGTATGCATTTTTTAGTTGTTGTTTTTGTTGTCGTGGTTGCAGTTGTGTATTATTTTTTATTTTTTATTTTAGGAATTGCAATTTTATATGACATTCTAATTGCAGAATGCAGTCAATGCGAAAGTGCAAAATCATGTCAACAACAATTTTCCATTGGCGGCATAACATTTATTTGTTTGTTTTTTATTTTCATTCTTGGTTACAGTTGTGTTAAATGGCAAGATGGAATTGAAATAGCATCAAAAATAGTAAAACAATATGTTTGATTTTCAATGTGTTTGTATCTATGTGTGTGTGTGTGTGTGTGGTCAAAGTGGTTGTAAATGTTTAATGCTGGCAAATGCTGTGGTAGTTTCAGCATTTAGTTCAGGTGGTAAAACTTTATTTGCACAAATTTATATAGTTAATAATTTGCAGAAAACTGCACTTCATTGTTGTTATTTCAACCCAGAGAATTTGTAAAAATTAAGATTTTTTTCTTGCTCTACTCATCTACTCTGCAATCCGAAGCAAAAGAAAACGCTTACGAGCAGCTTTGGAACATGAAACGTATGAGCACTAACTGAGAAGTTTGGTCCATAGTACACGATGACAATGTGGGTAATCAAACCAAGGTCCTAAGGGGCGACCCGCACGAAGACAAAATAAGGGGACTGTTGAAACTAAATACGCCCGAGTTAGGAAATAGGACATGCATTTTAACGGAGCACCCTGCACAGAAAAAAAATATTCCAAAAATATTTTCAAAAACCTGTATTGTTGAAAATGGAAAAAGAAGTCAACAAAAGTCTATGTTTGATGGAAACACATAGCTCAGAAAAATTGCAAGCAAACATAAAATGTCTACGCAATCAAAAACAATTACCACTGAAAATAAAGTTTCACTCAACAACTGTCTTTTTTCTTTGATTCACTAGATATCTGAAGAAAAAATTATTTTTAATAAACGTGCATAAAAATTTATTTATCAATAATGCAAAAATCGTCATCATAGAAAATTCAAAATGTTTTTTTGGAACAGCAATTTTCGTATTCAAATTTCAAAACAATTTTTTGTGTAATTTACGTGGGCATTTGCACCGGATTGGAGCAACGGATGACATTATTGAATGCTGGCCTCTCTTCAACCTAACCTTACCTAAAGGGGCTGGCCCATACACTATAACAGCATGCATGCGCAATCAACTGTTTATGCCAGTCAGTGCGCTTGGTCGTGTATGGGCATTGTACGTTTTGTTGTAGCGATGTCAAATAGAGTTTGATATTTTGCTGATGGCACCAACTTGCTGGTGTAGTATATGGTGAAATTAGCTCAGTTGAGCAAACTTGTCAAGGAGTAAATATGAATTTAAAAAATTTCATTTGTTGAACCATTTTATTTCAATGGAAAATGAAATTTGAGCAGTGCAAATATTAATAACAAATCACTAATAACTGCAGCAAAAACTGCATCACTATTCATAACCATTCTTCCTGAATTTTTGTTAACAAGTGAATATTGCTGGTGTGTTATGTGGTTCCACAACAACTGCTCAATCGATTGATTGTGGACCGCTTAACTGAGTACTTCAAATCTTGCATGCATGTACTAACAACAACATATTTTATTGAGCTTATGAAACTGTTATGGATCAATTGGGTTTTGGTAGCTTTATAATTGCGATTTTACATTTTAGCCCACAAATCAGGCCAAAATCAACTCGTGCAGTGATACATTATGTTATCAAATATTCTGTAAGCAAGCTTTTCTAGTGGATCTTTAGGATATTCAAGCTTACTTTTATTTATTAGGTCTTACTTTTTCAATTTAAAAAACCGACTAGTACATTTTCTAAATATGGACTTATGGTGTCTGAGATCATATAAAAAAACATTTTTGTCTACACAACGTCAATATTTGTCAACTGCCGGATAATGTCAATTTCACATAGAGGCTGCTCTCCACTGGCGATACCAAAGAGTTCTTTTACAGCGTTCTCTAACACTAAACTAACTAATGGCCTTAAAAAACATGCCCTAGCACTTCAAACAAATGTTCAAATATATGCTTACTCTTTTCTCAAAAACTTCACTAATAAAGAGTATTCCAATAAGGACTTCAGAAGACTGACAGCTGATCATACTGTTGAAACTTAATTTTTTTTTAATTGGATGTCATTTATTCAGTATATTTGACAAAATTTTTAAGGACAAATATAAAGCGTTCGATGACACATGTAAATGATAAAATTCATTTTTATTAAAATGATTCTGTTTATCTGCGCGATTCCCTCATGTTGTTCACTCAGTTGTCAGTAAACCATCAACCACCATCCACCCGTACGTCAAACAGTATGATTTTTCAACAATTTAAGTTATTAAATAGATTAATTATGCAAAATACTTATATATTTTTATAGATGTGGGTAATTTCATGTCAAATCGAGCGAACAGTTGGACAAAAACCCCTTCGATTTAAATTAATTTTAGTGATATATCAATACCAAAACAGATTTTTTTAAAATCATGTCATCCCTTATATAATAACTGATTCTTTGGCGTTCAAAAAAACTCCGATACCTGAAGTAATTTTACTATTAAAAAAAACTTGTATAAGCTTCTCAAAGGTTCGCAAAAAGTCTGCTTAATGAACACACGCAATTCAGTTATATGTTTTTTTAATGTAAAAGATATCAAATATATAACTATTTATTTTAATTATCATTTTTTACTTCTAACAATATTTTTCGTGCAATATTAATCTATTTTATTTATTTTTTTTGTTATCAAACATTTGTTAGCGTGGCAACATCAAGCAATGACTCCATATCTAGAGAGAAACCCTGTCTTTTCTTTCCCCACCACGGCAAAGTTACAATTTGAATATGACTATTTTCTGGGGACTAGGTTATTGTGCTGCGATTGGTATTTATCTTAAAATAAGTAATGGTCTAACTGAAGTCAGTCAACTTTCCTTCACCACATTGAAATCTCCATAAGAAAAGTGCAAATTTTTTTGAACCCAAAATTAGTTATTGCTTGTAATGTGATACAGTCATTGTTTCTAAATTCAATTAAATAACATTGTATTGTAATTTAAAAAAGCTGAAGCAAAAACTGAAAAAAAAACAAAAATCATTAAATTAGTCGCACATGCCCAACAGGCAAAATGCATTTTACATAATTGTAATTACATCAACAAAAGCAAAATAACAACATCAACAACAATAATAACACCACTGATAACAATATTATAACAGCAGAAAGAAATAAATCCAAATGCAATAACAAAAATTAAAACAATCTACAGACAATAAAACACTTTGCAACACAAACGCCCAACGAAATGCTGTTGTTCATTAATCGACAAGAAAAAAAACTAAAAAGCGGGAACAATATGATGGGTAAAATGTGTGCTGAAAAGTTGTAAATAAAATTGGAAATTCTTGATACAGTTGACAAAGTTTTTGCATTTGGGGAAAGAAATTTTTAAATAACATTGAAATTAAAATAAAGATAAAGATACGAGTACCAAAAAAAAACAAAGAAATCCGACCAATTTAACAATAACGGGACGTGTGTAAGAGATGCTCATATACTTGCAACTACATCACTGAAAATAACACCAACAAATAAAACATTTTAATGTAAATTATGTAAATTATCTTAGTAGACGCTAAAAAAATAATAAGAAGAAAAAAAAACAATGGAGCAAATAACTTAACTAGAAGTCTAAAGAGCAAAAGAAGGACAGCCAAGATACTTTTATTTTAACAAGCACACAGAGGAAACATGTAGATTTACACTGCAAGAAATATTTCAGGATATTGTGAGGAAGAAGTTATTAAGATTTAAGATTAAGAGACTGCTCTTGAAATTTTCCAAAACGCTAAGGCTAAAAAATCCCAAAATAATAAAATCGCCAAACCGAAAAAATCGTCAAAAAAACGAAAAAATCAGCAAACAAAAAAAGTGCCAAAGTAAAAAAATTTCTAAAAATAAAATATATTGCCAAAAACCGAAAAAATTGTCAAAATGAGAAAAAAACCCCAAAACTGAGAAAATCTCCAAAACGAAAAAAGCGCCAAAATCGCAAAATACGCCAAAACTAAAAATCGGCAAAACAAAAAAAAAACGCCAAAACTAGAAAATGCCAAAAAAAACCTAAAAAAAATTATGTTGAACTGTACGTGTACTTCACTCTAAAAACTGAAAAAAAAATCGGCAAAATGAAAAAAGCGTCAAAACGAAAAAAAATCGTCAAAACCAAAAAACGCCAAAATTGCAAAATACGCCAAAACTAAAAAAAACGGAAAAACAAAAAAAAAAACGGGATAACTAACAAAACTCCAAAAACAAAAAAACGCCAAAAACCTAAAAAATCCCAAAAATGAAAAAACGTGACGTGTGTGTCACTAAACTCATCCCAAACGGCTGGACCGATTTGAATGAATTTTTTTGTACGTATTTTTGTGGCGCCAAGGGTGGTTTAAATTTATAAATCAGCCCGGCAGATGTCTCTGCAGTCGATATCTAAGTTATTTATATAAACTGCAACTAAACGGCTGGATTGACTTGGATGAATTTTTTGTTATGCATTCAAGTAGAGGCGTAAGGCAACGTTTGCCACGCTCAGCTAGTAAAACTATATATTATATAGTCAAAAGTTCGTAAATTTTTACATATCTAGTGTCCGTACGCAACACTTCGTATGCAAGCCAAAGTCGCACTTTAGTAAATTTATTTTAACCTACTAATACGACTCGAAACCTTAATTGAGGCTATATTTCATTGTCGTTATTGCTCATGATACCTGAAACTCGGTACTGTGCATATCTCGGCAAATTTGTGTAATTTTCGCGATTTCCCTGGTTTGCTTTTTGCAATTAATTTTGCCTTTCCTGGTATCATCTGCGCAAACATCCCACCCTATGTGTGTTGCTGAAATAATTTTCACTATACTTGTCATATAACGGATTGCTCATCTCTCTCGCGCCAACTCTTGGAACTAAAATTGCTTCATATCCACACAGAAATTAAATTAAATCTTACAATTTCTGGTTCACTATGATCTGTGCTAATCATGCTAGTCGATGATCGATTATTTAAGCAATATATCCCTCATTATAGCACTGAAACCTCTTAGAAATTTTTTACTGAAATAATTGTAGAGCTGATGCTAAGTATCCCTCCCTCTCTGAAAAAATTACTAGCGAATGTTCCATGTGGGTGTATGAACACCTAAAGCTTTGCCCAAAGTTCGAAGGCATGGTAAAAGGGATGGCTCGGGAGCTTCACTTGCGTCATATTACGCTAAAGCCACGGGAATTATTAGAGATTATATTCTTTCCCTTCAAATTTGTTAGGCCACCAACGCGGCTGGCGTGCAAATGGCATCATATGAATGCTAAATTTCTGCATACTTTTTGCGTTAGTTGCAGTCATATTTCAACAACTTACCGATAATTGTTTTATAAATGTTGAATAGAATAACAAATCAAACTTAACGCCAAGCAGCGCTCTATTTGAAAATCTGACTTCAGCTGTCAAACAAAACTGTGCTGCCAACTCATTAGCTTAAGCATCTAAAGAAAAATTTCCTACATATGTACTTGTAACAACAATTGACAATATATGATTAACGTCCCTTTTCACAATGTATGGTTAAGAGTTAACGTGAACTTTAACTGACAGTTCTTCATACAAAACTTGCCGTTAAAGTCCCTGTTATCTTTTAACCATACATTGTGAAAAGGGACGTTAGAGTTAAAGTGAACTTTAACTGACAGTTCTTCATACAAAAGTTGCCGTTAAAATCACTGTTAACTTTTAATTGTACATTGTGAAAAGGGGCGTAAGGAGAATATATATTGGAATTGTGTCAGTTTCGTCTAAATATGTAGTTCATATATTGAATCGCAATAAAACTATTGACCTTTGGTATGCTTTGTAAAAATGCTTAAATAGATTTTAAGCTGTAGAGCTGTAATAAACTAAAAACAATCAGAAAACTCGAAAAGTGGAATTGTTGCATTTTGTTATGGACCTTCACAATTACGGTCGCATTTCACCCACAACTTCCCGATAATTGTTATAAATATTAAATGAAATAACAAATCACACCTTAATCAAAGCAACAGTCTACTTGAGAGCTTAATATCAGTTGTCAAACAAGGCAGTGCTGCCAACATAATAACTTAAGCATGTAAAGACATATTTTTTTCGCTCAGTGTGCATTTTTCAGCTAAAATGCAAAAAATTGTTGACAAAAAAAAAGAAACTTGAAACACAAAATGAAAAATATGTTGTTGTGACATATAAAGTGCGGGCGTTGATATCTTTTCTTCATCATTGTCATTGCAGCGTCATTATCGTCATCATGTGGTTACCAGATTCTTTATGGTTGTTTGCATTATTTAAATACACAAGCGACAATAATAACAATAACGAAAACAACAACAACAACAACAGCAGTAGCAGCAGCAACAAATACAGAAAAAACAACTATTAATTGCCTTTATTGTCTGTTAGCTGCTGTTTATTTATTTTTTATTTTTTTTTAATTTTCTTCTCATTTTTATTTCCTTAATACTAGAGGAGGTTTCTTATTTATTTCATTTAATACCCTGGTATAGCGTGTGGCAAGCAAACAAACATTCGTTGCCACTCATGCAATACAACCAACAACAGCAGAAACATCATTCAATATTCAAACAAATTGTAGGACTTGTATGTATTTTACAAAAGCGCGAGAGTTGAGGAAACGATATAAAAAAACCCGCAGCACTTTAGATTCACTTACAAATTTAATTAAGTTCAATCGACAACAAAATGCTGCATAACAACGGCAACGACAACAACAACAACAACAAAAACAACAACAACAAACACAAACTTATTGTCATAGTCATTGTTGTCAGCCTCAATGTCGTTGTCGTCACCAAAGTCGTCATCTTCATTAGCTTCAGCTCATTTACTAGACAATTCCTAACAACAATGCATACAATTTTCTATTTACCATTAACAAACGATAGAACAATGTTGAAAAAAAGCTTAATTTTTAAAAAATATAAAAAAAAATAATAAGTATAAATTGTGGAAATAAAATGTTCAATTTCATTGGTAGCAAGCACATCAATTTCAAGTATTTAATATAGAATCGAATTTATTTAAATTGAACTGGAAAATATTAGATTGGCTTGGCTTTATTCAAACAAATCACTTACTGAAGGCTGTAAGCAATTGAAAACTTAACGATTTGAAATAAACTTTTGTGATGCTAAAGGCCCCACGAGGTGCAGAGAGAGAGAGAGAGAGAGAGAAAATATATTGTACCATTTCGCAAATTAATTTATGAAAAACATTTTATTATTATCTGAGTCGGAATTGATTTTTTGAAATGTATGCTAATTCGAATATGTGCTTTTTCTGTCCAATTTTTTTTTTTCGATTTAAATTAGCTTATAGTTGGATAATAAAATTTTTGATATGTCTAGCTTTTATATTGCAAGCGAAAATATATGTAAAACTTCTTAAAAAATTAAAAAAAAAAATCTGTTAAATTTGTGAAAAGGATTTACTTGGCTGGTAGAGCACCCGACTGAAGACGTTCAACTGATTTTTAATATCATTGTAGTTTGCTAACAAATTTCATCCAACAATATTTAACGGAATAAATTTTCTTTTGAAAACGGAAATGTATTCCACATTTACGAAAGTGATTAAAATGTAGTGCTGTTTTTATTTTTTGAATCAATCAAATCAATCGGGTGACGTTGCTTGGAGTAGTTAGGACGCTGACCACAAAACTGAAGTTCTCGGGTTCGAACCCAGTCTCCGAGAGCCATTAAATAACAACACCACGCATTCTCCTGTTGTACATTAGTGTCCCTTTACATGAGTTGTTGTAGGAAAGTTCAAGTGATGAAGTCATAGACAATAGTCACTGAACTACACCGAGTTCAGCAGATACTAATCCTTATGTAACATTAAAACACCCTTCTTCGTCCGTATTGTGCAGCATAGTCATCGAAGTAAAACAACCATTAAAACAGCTACTTAACTCAGCTTCAAAATTAAATATGTCTCATTGACACCAGAGGCGCTGCAATACTGCATTATTACCAACATGTAAGAAATAGAGTTGTAACAGAATGAAGCTTTCTTCTAACTCTTCCTTCACCAACTAACTATCTTCTCTATCACTATCCTTTTCCTTAAGAAAGTAACACCTTTTAATAGCAGTAGGCTTTCACTGCCTGAGTATTACTTATCTCTATAAAATAAAATAAAAAGTAATTTGGCTTAAAAAGCGATACGAACTTTAGCCCGTTCAAATAATTAATATAAAAAGTGTTTTGTTTGTTTATAAAACTGGCTTCAGGCTATAAATGTTGTAAGAGTGACTCGCTATCTTTCCCTCCGGAAATTCGTATTCAACCTCTACAAGACTGCGGCAGAAGTAAATTGGTAACGGCCAACGCTCCCATGATGTATAATTGAATGGAGCTTTTGATGTCGCACAGTTAGAGTTTTTGGAAAAAAAATTGCAATAATTCTGCAGTTTCTAAACGGGCTGTCTGATTGTTGTATACCTTCCCATGATGTATAATTGAATGGAGCTTTTGATGTCGCACAGTTAGAGTTTTTGGAAAAAAAATTGCAAAAATTCTGCAGTTTCTAAACGGGCTGTCTGATTGTTGTATACCTTCAAGGAGGTGCTACAAAATTCAATTCAATTCAATTCAATTTAATTCAAAACTGAAACTTACAGCTTATATTTCTATAGGGACGGATCCACAAACTTCCAAAGTGGGCCACCTTGAATTTTCGAAAAATTCAAACTTATGACATTCAAGCTGATGTTTTTTTGATCTTATAAAAAATACCTTTTGTAAGTAAACTTTCCTACTCAACCCTTTATAAGCTTTTACTGTATGGGTTTCTGCTTGCAATTTTTAAGTACGAAAATTAAATTCTAACTTTTTTACCAACCTTGGTAATGGAGAAGTCAAAACTTGTCTGATATGCAAAAGAAAAGTTTTCTTAGATTTAAAACAAAATCTCTAATATTTGGAAAAAAAGTATTTAAAAAAAAGACAAAGTTTGTTATACGTAGTTTAAATTCAAATGATTTCCGAACAATAGTAATTAAAATTAACTGTATAAAAAAAATTACTTTTCGTAATTTTTTGCGGAAAATATTATGTTAATTGTTTTTTAATTATAAAGAATTTTGCTAAAATACCAACCCGATTTCTTATAATCATTTTAAAAATAGTACTATAGGAAATATTACAAAGAAGTTTTTTGTGCAAGATTCTCGTTATTGAAAAAATCTAATAATTTCTAAATAGATTTATTTTCGTTGTAAATATTGATTTTAAGGCCCATGTCTTCAAATTCCTAACCTGCAATCAAGAAACTTAACATGTCACCTTGAGTTATGAAAAAATTTATATGCGCCTGACATAAACATAATAAAATCAATGTGAGTCCGATCACAGGGGAGATGTGTAAGCATCTAGTAATGAAAAATTTGTTTTTTTTAAGTTGGAAGTACTTATGCTTTTAGTATATTTTTTTAAATTATATGTAGTTTCTGCAACCCAGGCAGGCGACTCATCCAGAAAATTTGTATGAAAACAACTCAAAAACTTGAGTGCTTTCCATATAAATTTTATACTCAAGTCGACCGTCTGTGTTGTAGAAACAGGGGGTTAATCAGTTAAAAGTATCAAAACTTTCAATATTGTAAATAAATAGGAATTTACTGGTTATTGTTTGTTTTATTTAACTTATTTGGTTAGTAAATGGGCACACTGCAGTATATACATATGTACTGCATTAAAAATTGCAGTAAGCAGTAAATTTACTGATTACTGAAAAAGTTCATTAAATTTTATACTGATAATGAAATTTAATTTTCATTACCAGTAAAATCATAGGGCCGTATTTATAATAAAATTGTAGCAAGTTGCAAAGTTTTTTCATTCAAAATTTGAAATTTTTGTATGAAAAAAATTAAGCCACTTGGTAGAATTTCATTTTGAATACAAGCATTACTGATTACTTAAAATTCAATGCACTTCATCGTATAATAAATCACTTAGGCACTTAATAAAAATTGCAGAAAAAATTTTAGTAATCAGTAAAAATTTACTGGTCAAAAAATTATTTTTACTGAAATTTTAGTAGTACTGCAAAGTGCCCGTCTATGGTAAATGCCTTAAGTACAAATAGTTAATATTAGTTGTGGGGGTTTGTGGAGAATTGCTCATATGCAACTGGTAAACGTCAACTTAAAATTTTGATAAAGCTTGCAACTGTGGGTTTGCAAAATTTGTATTCAAATCTCCACCCACAATAATTGGCATGAGATAGAGATTGTTACGGCGGAATAACCAAAATAAAATGTCGATATTTCTCTTCATCTTATACAAGAGGACAACGTAATTTAACTTTTCTTATAACATTTCATTTTATGCAAATTTTTATCGAGTTAACATGTTTTATTTTTTTATAATTAGTTATTTTATTTTCACTTTTTCACCCAAACTTTAATTTATAAATCAATTAAACACATTTAAACATATTAAATCCCACTAAACACTAACACATGCACACTAATTTAGTTTCATATACGTGTGTTTTTTGACAGTTTATCGCATAAGATTGTTGTTATAGGATTTCTTATAACAACGCTCTCATGAAAAATCTTATAAGATTGATTTTAAGTCTACACGTAACATAATTCTCTCTGCGATTGAACTTGACGCTCTCATCTTACATATTATATTAAGTGTAGAATCTATGTTATAAGGACTGCTATATATCTTTTAAACAAATATTTGACATTTAAAACGCTATTTTATTTAAAAGTTTATATATATTTTATTTAATTTATTTTTTACAAACTATCTACAATGTCAACAATATTACACTTCACAAGCAATTTCTATTAAAATTTCCTCCTGAAGGTGTGCTTTAAAACTCAGATGACTAAGTTTCTTTGTACTTCTTGTTCGTATGATTACACTTATACACTCATACATAGCTCACACCGATTTCATAACGCGGTGTGCATCTTGTAAAAAAGATTTTTACCCCCTAGCGTATATATGCTCACACATCAAAAATACCGAAAAATCTAATTTTTGGGATTTTTGGAAATATATTTGAGATTTGCTCCAGGACTCAGAAGCAAATCCCAGAGAAAATTAATAAATAAAGCTTTTATAGCATACTTTTCCTCAAAACTTCTTTCTAATTCCTTCTCAATATTAATTTATTGAAAAAAGAAACTCTTCTTCTACTATAAATAGGTGTGGGTAATATATGTAGGCGTACGTCGCTAGTTTACTCAACCAACGTCTTGACTCGAAAAATCGAAGTTTTGAGTTAATGATACAGAATTAATTCTTGTATCGTTCTTCATATGGTGTAAAAATTTCATAAATATTTTCTGGCAAAGTAGATATCTTCATTTAGCAGCGCTCTGACGTTTCAGCCCTTATTATATAAAACGCTTTAAGCAAATTTGAGTACTACGAATTAAAACAATTAACATATTCCATTTACATTGAAAGATATGTAGAGCTTAAATTTTCACCAACTGATATCACACACAGTAGACCAAATACAATAACTATGATAATGAAGGTGTGACGGCCTTTCAAAACAGCATGTTGTTCCGTTCTGCTAGTGTTTTGGCTTACAGAGCGTTACCAACTTTGGCCTCATCGAGTCATAAACTCTATTAGCTCTATTAGCTTTAGAAAAAAACAAACACAACCCGCAAAGCGATTAGCTTGTCTGCGGAAAACACCCAGGGCCTATGGTGGTAATCGAACTCACAACCTCTGGACTGAGACGCTAGCTTCGGTACCACTCAACTACAGGGCCTGAAATTGTTATTTCTTAATAGCATTTGATTTTAACAATTTTAATATTTAAAATCTTGTAATACTGCGTCAGTTATATCCTTTCTACACTATAAATCCAAGAAACTATCACAGTCGCTGGTAAGCAGCGTTTTATCCGCCTGTCGCAAGAAATTTGCAGATACGGTACATACAACTTTACTGTGTTTATTCATACACACATGCACATACAAATGTATGTCACAATGATTTCCATTCGGCATTCAGTGGACCCCCACTCACTTATAAAATTCCTCAAATTTTATTCCGTTTAATTACATTTGCAAAAATTATCTACGAACACATTTAATGTATGAAAATTTCAATTACACTGACACTCGACTACATTGAATTGGTACAAACAATTGAAAACAATACTCGTACTCTGTTGCGGCCATTAAACAAACGTTGCCTGCTATTCTATTGCTACAAATAGAATAATGAATAAGTGTTGAATAATTTACAAATCTCGTAACTATTGAAGAGCGACGAACTTACACGTTCAACAAACACATACTTTTTTCATATACATACAAACATATGTAAAAGTATGCAGGAAAACATTCAAATACTGTTGTATTGTCAATATGTAAAAAAACAACACTTGTTCGTTAAACAAATAAATAAATGATTGGATGGCTGAGTGGACGGAACGGTTTGTTGGCCGGCTGTTGGAATAGTTGGATGAATGGATTGATGGTTGGATATATAACATATTTAATTTAACAGATTCTTTTGTCTGTATAGTTGGAGCAAGATTGAATTGAATCGAAATATGTTTACGAAGCAGTCTCTACAGTTGTTACGACGACATTTAAGTCCAGCGTGTAAAAGCGTTTCTGTGTGAGTGATAACCAGGGTAAACGGAGAAAAAAAATATTTGCAAGGCCATAGAGAATTTTATGTAGTATATTTTAGCGACTACAGCACAAACTATTCAACTGGCTATGCGGAATAAAAAACTGGCATACATACATACATATCGCTGCCAAAACTGCATACTGCTGATTTAGCTGTAAATTTTACACTAGAAGGAAAAACCTTGTTTGGCCTTTTTAGAACTAAAGAAAATCCATTAAGATGAAATTAAGAAAAAGAGAGATTTGAAATTTAACAAGGAGATGTATTTTGATTTAACTTAGAAATAATTATATATGTGGTGGTATTGGCAGAAGTATACTGAAAGAAAAACCTTCATTTAATCAATAAAGATTGTCATAAGTAACAAGCTAACGTAAGAATTCATTGTAGTAGTGACAAATTTTATGCATATAGTGAAAAATTTCAATAAGCTAATATACAATTTTATTCATACAATAAAGAATTATTAATAATACTACTTTATTAGATGAATTAATGTTTTTTCTCTTAGTGTAAGTAGCACGTTGATTACAGAACCGTAGGACCTGGATTCGAGCCCGGTTCTTATAGTCATTAAATAACAACAACGTGCATTTTTCTGATGTGCATTATTAGTGTCCTTTTGTATAAGTTGTTCTAGGAAATTTCAAGTAATGAAGGTGTTCACTTACTCCTGCTTCAGCGAATACTAATGCTAATGTAACATTAGAGTGCCCTCCTTCGTCCTCGAGTAAAATGTTTACTAAAAAGAACCAGAGAGAAAATTAAATAAGTCTTATTGACACCAGAGGCGCTGCAACACTGCATTATTAGAAACAAGCAAAAAAAAAACAGAGTTTTAAAAGAATGAAGCTTTCCTCTATCTCTTTCCTCACCACACCTATCTTCTCTATCACAATTCCTTTCCTAAGGAAAGTAACATCTGGTAAGAGTATTAGGCATTCATTGCTTGACTGTTACTTCTCTTTAAAAAAAATCAATACCTTTAGTTAAAAAAAATAAATAATTAAAAATCTAATTCTAACAACTAAAATTTTTCAACACATAAGAACAAAATGCATTTAGATATGCTAAACCATCAATAAAATTTTTAAATTCGTATTTATTTAAACACGTGTTAAATGAAAACAAAATATTAAAATAAAATTTTTTATTTAAGTATATTTTTAATCAGAAGTTTGATTGTTTTTAATAAATTTTTAATTAAACTTTTAATCAATTGAAATTTGAATTAATTATATTATATAATTTAATTGGCTCATTAATATTTTAATTCATTATTTATTTTATTTTTTAATTAAATTGGAGTATATAATTTTGGAGAAGAAATTGTTATCAATTAAAAGGGGGGTTTGCATTTTGGATGGCGATATGCATGTATTATAAAAGTATGATTGTAGTGAATTTTATTTTTACAAAAGTTTGTCAAGACTTATAATTTGATCCCCGTTACCACCATTCCAGCCATACACCTTCTTATTGTCGTAAATTCGAGAGTTGTGGGATGTTTGCCCGTTGGCAGAATTAGTTAAATTTTTTTTAAACTACAGCTAAGTCTTTTATAGGTAAATGTCTGAACATTTCATTCAGAGAGTGGGCTCTTTGTTAGACAAATTCAGTACATTAAGTTCGTTTTCGGTAGTCGGATGATACAATCGCTATTTGTAGAATAGACTTATCCTTGTAGGCCTGCAATAAGAGCTCATGCAATGGACATAGATATCTTCCCCATGCTGCAGATTATGGGGAAAAACCTGCTTCTTGCCATCTCAAGTATAGGTGTATCACAACAGTCAGTTCAAAATGTTAGCTGACGATAGAAAGTTATTCAAAAGTGTTTGTTCTGTAGTATATGTAAATACACACGGCTGCAATTGCTAAAATTTCTGTCCATCATTAAGCAGGCGGTATAATAATTTAGGTGGTAATTTCAGACAAGCTGCATGATCTTAAAGAAACCTCTTGAAAAGAAACTCTAAGAATTACCAATGTATCAACCGAAAAAAGTGTTGCAAAGGAATGTATCCTAGTCCTTGAGAGAATGAACTATAGAAATCAGGTCACATATCATAAATATATTGATCAAGTTCGTCTCGTTGATGGATTGAATTTTCAAAGTTATCACTTACGAGAAAATACTCTCCGCAACCTTTGATTTAAAACAGTATTTTTGGCAGATCTCTGTACCTTGGTGTTGGGTGAACTCAAGCCATAAATTATTATCTAACTTCTTAATTATAATGACGTAACATTGACACAGTACTGATCATTACAAAATGGAATAGATGACTGTTTAATTGGCAGATAATTTTGTTACGAGTAAACTATAAGTTTTCGTAGTGATTTCTTTGTTATGCCGAAGGACTGTATAATATGAAATGGTGCGCATTCATTTTATATTTAATTCAATTCATATATTATCTCACCATAATAACTCTTTCCGAATGCCGGCAATATAGAATGCTGAGACCCGATGGTTCAAATTTTGAGAACTGTATTATGAGTCACTGGAAAACGTGCTTTTCGAATTCTTTTTTTGTTTGATCTTGCAGTGATCTAAGGTTTTCGGTGATAATAGTATTATATATATATATATATATATATATATATATATATATATATATATAAATCGGTTATGAAAAGCAGCTAAACTTCTCTTAGATTACCAACAGCTAAAGGCTGAGCTGCAAATATCAGCTATGAAAGAAACTGATTTCATTTTTAATATGTGTTAAAAAATTTAATTTTCTCCTGATTGCTTTTAACGATCAGATTTAATGGTATTTCTGAAATAGTTTTGAAACTTTCGAAAAAAAATTAAAACCCATATTTTTGCAAAATATTTTCAAAAGATTGTGGTTAATTTTTGAAAACAAGAGAGCACTACATATATCTTTTTATATAAAAATGCTACTCCTGATTTTTGTTTTAGAGCAGATAAAGAGGAATTTTTAGTGGCCTAATTGTGTTCGACGATTTTTATCGTCTTCTCTATGGACGTAACAAAGCCGCAGTTATGATTGTTATAAAAATTATAATTTATTGTCTGTGCTAGATGGTTCGTATATTTGCTTTATGATTTTGTACCAAAAATTATTTCCAAAACATATTTTTTCATATATTTTTCAAACTATTTTACAATACTTTAATTTAATTTTTATGTTTTAAGAACATGGTAATAATATTTTTATTCTTCATTATCAAAGACAACAACCACTTTTGGAGAAAATAATTTAGAGAATTTAAACACAAGAACTCAGAAGTATTTTCAAACAAAACCGTCCTAAATCTTCTTACTGAATTAGGGCATAAAATAGTTTAGGAACCTTCACAAAATTTATTTGAAAAAAAAATTATCTTAGCAAAAGTTCTAGATATGATTGAGAAAAGCTGTAATAACATATTTATTAGGGATGTAACGAATACGAATTCTGATTCCGATATATCGGCGATATTTCTGATTTTCCGATACATCGATATCGGCGATATTTTACTGTCGATATGACGATACTTCTTAAATTTTTATTAGAGCTGTTTTTTTACAAACAATTCAATATTCAACAATTTTTTTGCATAAATACTAATAAAAATAACATATTATAAGCAGAACATAAAGTCTAAACAGAAAAATTAAATGTTTCTTTTGTTTTGCTTTGCACCATAGTAGTGATATGTTCTCTCAATGCTAAATCACGTATGTATTAAAAAAAATTATTGGTTTTTTGTTGTTGAAGGAATTCAAATATCAATGTTAAATATTAATAATCTCTTACACTATAATTTTGTATAATAAAAGGTTTTGTTAATTTTAACTTAAGTTCAATATGCGTATCTGTATCGGAATCGGTATCGTCGATATATCTTTTTGAACATCGGTATCGGTATCGGATAGTCAAACCGGCGTATCGTTACGTCCCTAATATTTATATCATGAAATATTTGAGCACTTTTACACTGTTTTTTTACAATGTTTTGATATCCTCAAAACTCTCGTTTATTTACACTGCGATGTTTAAGCATAATTCATGCAAGGTTGCGGGAAAGATGCAATTTGTAACACATATTTTCAACCTGTGGTAGACGCATTTCGCAAAAATTGTTTTGTAAGGTCTTGAGTTTGAAAGATAAATGGAAAATTAAATGGAAGCTGGTTGAAACTCAAGACTTTGCAAAGTATAAGTTATGTGTTAATTTTAATTTTTATAAATTGTTATGATATGCGGTCAATAGAATTAACAAATAGGAACCGTAGGGACATCTCGAGGCTCGTTGCAGTCATGACGGGACACTGGACGTTAGGTCTGTCCAATAATGAGTTCTGCCGAAGTTGTCAAGAAAAAAGCAAAGAAGAAACAATCTTCCACTTTCTTTGCGGATGTCACGCTTTGCATCTCTCGAGACACAAATTTTTGGGAAGTCATGTACTAGAATATCTTTCAGATTTATTTGAGATTGGGTTGAGTGGCATTATCAGATATCTAAACGCGATGGGTTGGATGTAGTAACAATCACCGTATCAGAATACGTAAATACGGTTCTAAATAGGTTGACACAGGTGAGTGTAGTGGTCCTTTCAAAAAATAATCATCTAGATTCTACTTGAATGCCTGCGTGTAGTAGGCAGTCATAGGGTTCCTGCAATATCTGCCCTAATTGTTTCTCTAGACTAATGAAGCAGAAGTAGAACCCTATATTGGCCTGATATAATTATTGAACTGAAGTAGATTTTTTTCCGAAGATGCTCAGTTAAAAGTCTATAATGTCGGTAATATTGTTAAATTGAATACAGTTCTACTGCACATTTAGTAAATGCAGGCCCACACTTTGCTCAAAGGGTATTAAAACGTAAGTAAAGAAGAGTAGATTTAAGTATTTTAGTTTTTTAAACAACCATTAAATCGAATAATAGTGGTTGGCTTTCTTTCCCCTTTTTCCGGCACCGATTGCTGGCTGGTATTTTAATGCTGTTAAGTAAAGCGACCGACTGTCAATCGTTCATTTATTTGAGGACAGACTTTTGCAAAGATTTTATATGTACTCATACATACTCACGCTCTCACTCATATATTTTGTTGCATTTATGGATTTACATAATTGAATTTGTTATATTGTCACATTTCGAATGTAGATTTTTACGCTGTTCTTGTCGTATTATTTTTAATCAAGTGCTACACAACAACGTTACACACACACAACTGCTGCTTAAATGTTGCTTAAGGTTTAATTCGTTTTTTTGTTTGTTTCAAAGTTTAAAAAATAAAACTGATGGTTAGAGAAAATTTTTGTGCTACAAAACAATATGATATTACTGTTGCTTTGTTTTGCTGCTGCTGCTGCTGCAGACTGTTGCTTGTAATGCTGAAAATGATGATTACGATGGCATGATTATGATGGTGTGTTCAATTTGTTTGTTTTATAGAATACTTCAATAACAATTGATAGTTCCGGTGCGTTTGTCGCTCACTCTAGTCTTCGTTGTCAACATAATTTTCATCGTCATCGTAATTTTATTCAAGTGTTGTTTGTTTTATTGTATTAAACACAGAATTTTATTTTTTTACTTGCTTCTTCCTACAAACACACACTGCACTCACTGACTGACCACCATTCATATTCCATGGCATGACATAGTTTGGATGACATTCAACCGTCCAGCATGCGAGTTTTTCGTCACAAAAGTGTATAAAAGTGAGTGATTATCATAATTTGTTGTGTTTGTTTCGACTTTTTTTTTCCTTGACATCCATTCAATCAGTCATACGAAGGCAAAGTGGAAAGTCTAATTATATATACTTTACATATTTTCGGCTTCCAGTGAGAAATAATTGCAATGAGCAAGCATTAAGAGTAGTGTCGGTTTAGGTATTTAGCACGTTGAGTACAAAACCGAAGGTCCTGGGTTTGAGCCTGGTCTATGACAGTCGTTAAAATAACAACACTACGCATTTTTTGTTGTGCATTAATTTCCCTTTACATCAGTTATTGTAGGAAAGTTCAAGTGATGAAGGCATAGACACTGGTCACTGAACTACACCAGCTTCAGCGGATACTAACCCTAATGTAATATCAGAGCGCCCTCATTCGTGTGTATTGTGTTCCAGAATCATCGGCAAAGTAAAATAACTACTTAACACAGCCCTGAAAGTTTAATACGCCTCACTGACACCAGAGGCGCTGCAATAATCAGAGTTGTAAAAGAATGAATCTTTTCTCTCTCTCTTCCTTCACCAACTGTCTACTCGATCACGATTCCTTTCCTAAGGAAGGTAACCCTTAGTAATAGTAGCAGGCATTCAATGCCTGAGCTTTACTTCTCTTTAAATAAAAAATAAAAATGAAGACTTATGGATTTTTATTTATTTATAGATTGAATTTCAGTAGGTGTTGTGTGGGTAGTTCCCTGCTTTTTCATTGAAACTAAATATAAATTATAGTAGCTAAGTAAACAGTTGCCTCTTTTGAAGTGATAAAATAATATAACTCTTAACAGTTAATATTTTTTGAAATGCTTATCAAAAAATTAAAAAAATTCGTTTTAACTACTCTTTGAGTATTGTCCGTCTAACAACTATGATTGCGTACAGTAGAAAAAAACACGCTCCTGTGCAAACACACGAATTAAATCTAAACCGAGTACATATCACTATAAACAACCGAAAGTTACAATCATACGCATAAATATAAAAATACTTTGACTTTGAACTTCATAAGCATGCGTATATGCGGGGCTATTTTAATTACGCGTATATAAAGCATTTTTTCAAGCAGAATAAACATTCCATTCCATTCTATATATACACAAAAGTATGTATGCGGTGCCGAGTGATGAATAAATATCCCGAGTATCCAGACTTATATTTTTTTGTCTGACTAAATATGTAAACTCTGAGTATAAGCATACTCCGAATATAAGTATGAGAGGGAGTCAATGCGGTTAGTATGCAAGTGCTAAGTTTTATGTATAGTTGTAGTATACGGTGGCGAATAATGAATAAATATCCCGAGTATGATGGTTATATTTTTTGTCCGAATAAATAACTATACTCTCAGTATAAGCATACTCCGACTATAAGTATGATGGACAGTCAATAGCTTGATATGCATTTGCCTTTTTATTTATAGCTAGAGTGTATTTAAGATTTTCGCATAAATGAAATAGAGATGCTCTTGTAGGTTGAAAGCGGCTATAGTCATAATTGAGGGAAAATATTTGAGCGTACAAAATTTTTGCGCTACAATTATGAAAAATAACTTTTTTTCGTTGCCAAACACACTGAAGCTTGCCTTTTATTTCCATATCTTTAACATGGGCACCAAAGTGAAAATGTTTATTTAGAAACTCATTACATCTCTTATTTATGCACTTATGTATATTCGTCTATCACAGAATCTGCAAACTTAGGACTATTACTACAATTTGGCGATAGAGTTAATAGTTAATCCTAAAGCGGCTTTTACAATGTTGCCATTATTATAACTGACCTATTAAATAAATAATGCAAAATTGATATTGTGCCCGAACTCTTCTCGGACTACCCTCCTTCATGTACACATACTCGCGGAATGGACAACAAACCATTTATACAAGTCTATATAAAAGTTTTGATGCTGAGCTGTTTATGTTAAATGTTTGATTGCAATTGCTGATGCGAACGTGTGCGTGTGTGTGTGTGTGTATGTATGTGTTTGCATGTATTAGTGTGTGGGTTAGTGAATATATTTAGTACCCCATGCCCTGATGCCCCACTGTGCTTGTTTTGCTTGTGTTGCATGCCACAAAAATCACCACAATTTGTCAATAAATTCAAAAAAACGATACATACTCACATACCATAAGCAAAAGACTTACTAACATGCATATGTACATTTATATGTATGTACATATGTATGTATGTATGTATATTTTACGTATAAGATGGCAGCATCAACTATAAAAATCATCAACAAACTACAAAACAATTGTAAAATAAACATTTTTAGTGTTTTATATTCTTGACGTTGATGTTGATGCTGTTTATAAAATTGTTTGTTGTACTAATATGGAAATTTCGCTATTGTTGTTGATGTTGTTGTTCCGAGATTTCATCAGAGGCTGATCTGTTGCTGTTGTTGTTCTTGTTGTTGTTGTTGCTTTTGTTATTTATACGCTGCTGACTGATATTGTTGCTGATGATATTGTCTCAACGGCTGGCTGATGGTTTGTTAAGTGAAATAAAAAAATAAAAATAGTGTTGCTGCTGGAGTATTTACATATGTACATCCAAGTGACATAATAACCATCAGCAAGTATTCATCTTTTTTTTTTTTTTTGCCTGATGCTGCTGCTTGTAAAAGTCGTCATGGTGTGGCGGTTATAGATGGTAATGCATCATAGAGGTCGTCGAAGGTTTGTATACATTCTGCGTGGGTTGACAGTTATATGACACTTAATGACACATTATTGAGTTGTTACTTTAATGAATGATTTTGATAATATAATTTTCTTTTTCGCTTTAGTTTAGGCTTGGACTTAATCAAATAGAATTTATCTGTTTAAATATGATTTCGTGGAAAAAGGAAATGTAATGAAATAATTTAAGTAATGAACATAATGTGATTGAGGAGATTAAAAGAAATTTTTATTATAATTTTGTTTTATAAGAAAAATTAAAAACAGATTAAAATTTATTGTCCATATGGAGGTGTGGGAAAAAGTCTTAGAAGATTTTGCGTGAGTGGCATGTTGTTGGACAGATAAATATTATTATAAATTTGCCTTAACCTAAAAATGTTGAATAAGCTAATTTTGTCCGACTTGTGAATCTTAAAGGAAGCTTTAAGCATTTGAAAGTTTTATACTTTCTGCTGAAGATATGGTAGATTAGATAAGGTTAGGTTTGCAGGTTGCTGAGCTGGAAAGTAAGTTTTCAATTCACTTGAGTCTAAATAACAGGCCCTTTTTGTGTAATTGCAAAGTAGGAAAGCGATAGCGCAAGTACAGATGATGAAGTGACAGACAGATAGAGAGAAGAGAAGCTTAATAACAACTCTACTATTGTGCGTTTTGCTAATTTTAATATTATCGCTGCAGCACCTTCTTCAAGCTATAAAGCCATTTTATTAGTTATTTTACTTCGACGACTATTAAATGCTGCAAATATCAACGAAAGAGGCCTCTGCGATATACGTTAGAATAGACACTATCATATCGATCCCTTTTTTCGATTTGATCGTAAGAGAAATGTTATCGAAAATGTACTTTTTTATTGAATTCACAATTTTATGGTGTTACCCAAAGCTAAGAATTATTAAAATGCCAAAATTTTTTATAGCTTTTAAGATACATGCTGTACAATTTTATCGTAAGCGACAATTAAGTATAAAAACTAATTTAAATATCAAAAAAAAATCTTTTCCTGAAAAATTTACTTCTTGTCGCTTACGATAAAATCGAAAATAAGGCTCGATATATCAGACAAATCTATGATGTTGTTGTTAACTGGTCTGGCCAGGGCCAACTGACATTTACTTTGTATTTGATGCACTAACTACTTCAAGCAAGCAGTACTCCCCGAAGATGCGTTAACTACAACAACAGTTTTATGGCAGAAATATACACAGTCAGTCTTAAGATTTAATTGACGTACTCCTACGTAATTCACCCTTATCCGGAATAAAAGTTCACGTTAAAAGTATTCACTTTCCCCAAAATTCTGATCGCTAATGTGGGAATAATTTTCTTTGAATTCAAAAATCCCTCTATACACCCAGAGAAAAAACAGCTTAAAATTAATAAAAACCATTTTGAATAACGTTCCTTTTCACAATGTATGATTAAGAGTTAACATGAACTTTAACTGACAGTTCTTCATACAAAACTTTCCGTTAAAGTCCCTGTTATCATTTAATTGTACATTGTGAAAAGGGCAGTTAATAAGAAACATTAACGAAAGTCTAGTAATGTCAAAATTTCTTATTTCAATATGAAAAAAATATTAATTTGCAGTATTAGTATATTGATTTTATTTATATTTAAGTATTTCAACATACATTTTCTATTATACTCAAAATTATTGGATTATATGACGCGTTCTTATTTTTAACTTGCAACTTTTCCCTGAGTGTAATCTCATCATTCCCATAAGTCCAATCATGGTTAATATACTTCCTTCTGATAACCAACTGCACTAGATTTTAAAATCAATTATTACCGTGAGACTGTGTTATTGCAAAATTAACCTCTCCCACTCTTTTAATTTATTGAGTTACAAATAATATAGCTTTAATGTGAGCACTTTTCTGAAGTGATGCCCCGTGGTTGAGTGGAAGCGATGCTATCCTGTTAGTCCAGAGATTGTGGGCTCGATTCCTGCCATAGGTAAGGTTAGGTTAGGGGTGGCAGTCAGACTCACTTAGACCGTTTTGGTCCATTGTGATACCACGGAGACTCTGCTTATGCGGAGTCCCCACCGTCGAACCATCCAGAGCTCAGTATAAAGCTGCCATAGGTCCTGCGTATTTTCAGCACACAAACTAATAGCTTTGCCCACCATTCCAAAAGCCAGGTTGCATGAGAATGGTTTCAGTTGATTGGAAATATATACAATATGACAGTTTGTATAGAGGTGGTGCTTTTTTTTGTAAATGCTACACTGAACCAAATGTCGTAGGTAACATTAACGAAAATATTTAGTAGACCCTTAACGAAAAAAAATCGTTAAATATACTGTCTTTTTTTCAAATCTAAAGAAAATTTATTAATATAAACAAATTTTCTTCAAAACAAATAAAGATTTTTGTTAAAAATGTAGTAAAATACAATCTGTTGGCTTGAATAAAAATTAGTTAAAATAATATCTAAAACTCTTTTAAATAAACTAAATTTTATTTAAAACAGTGGTAAAATAGTAGAATCGCATGGTAATCAAAACTACACCTAAAATAGTTAAATTAACGTCTTTAAAGGAAGTAAATTAGAATAATTTATCGTTTATTTTAATAAATTTTGTTAATTTAACTCCCAAAAAATTGTTGTCTTGAATATTAATCTGTTAAAATTTCGTTAAAACAAGAGGAAGACTTAATGAACTAAAACGTTGTAGATTTGAACAGATTTTGTAAAATTCAACTAATTTAATATATTAGAATTGAATAAAAATTTTTTAAATAACTAAAAATACGTAAAATTGAAAAATGGGCTGTAGAATTGAAGATATTTCGTTAAGTTTAACAATTTTATTTCATTTACATTAAATAAATACACATAAAAATGAAGAAATTTCTTCATTTCGTACAAAAAACAGTTAAGCTGGTCTGGCGAATACTTTATTTCATACTGTGGTTCCTTATAAGAAGTGTCATTTAAAAAAAATATTGTTGTAAATTAATTTTAAAAAGTTTAAAAAAGTGGATTATAAAAGAGACAAAATAGTAAATGTGTTTAATGTGTTTAATGTTAAATAAATGATCCAAATATTGACTAAATTTTCAGTACCACTGATAATAATATTTTACAAGTTTATTAAAAACTATTTTCCTGCAAATGCTGCTAATTTCAAGATAGAATCAAAAATTATCGGCTCCACGAACTGTCCCATGCTTCTGAGGTACTAAGCAAATGGACACATTACACAAAGCTATTGGGTTTCAAGTTGGTACGTATTTGATTAATAATAAAAATAAAATCAAATTTTTAAGAAATTCATTGCACTTTTGTAGGTAGATATACATATACATATGTATATATATATATGTATGCATATATCCATAACCAGAGTGAAAATTTTGAAACATTCGGCTTAAAAATTCACTCCGTGTTTGAAGAGACTTGGACTTGCATATTAACAAAACATGTAATTAGTTATTGCCCTTATTTATACTTATATATTTAAGTACGTACATATTTATTATTAATGAATATCAATACATACTTGCATTTTGTATAATAAATTCCTACTTTTGTAATTTGTATGATTTTTATTTTAATTACAATATAACTTTATTAAATTTTGTATCGTTATCGTTATCTTTCACTAACTAAGACAATTTTATATAGTTTGTAAACACAACTGCTTATACGATTTGTAAAGTAGTTTACCACTTACAATTTATACAAAAATTTCTTAAATGGTGGAAGAAAATGTTCCTACAGGGGCTTAGTAATTGAATAAAATAGGGTAGTTAAAGTAAATAACAATTCTTCATTATTAATAAAAAAATTATTCATACAGACTAAATGCATTACTTCATTTCAACAAATTTTCTTCACAGTAAATAAAATAATATTCAAATTAACTACATTAATTAGTTATTACAAATAAGAATTTTTACTCAATTCGATTAAAATTTAGTAATATTTACCACTCACTAAATAACGAAACAATAAGTGTCAAAATGAAGAAATTTCTTCCATTTAACTATTTACGAAAATTATTTTCTTTGACAAAAAAAATCCGTAGACTTGAATAACGAATTTGTTAGCTGTATAATAACCTACATTTCTTCAATTCTACACCCCATTTTGCAGTATTTAGGTAAATTTTTGGTTCAGTGTAGATCGTTTCAACTACACAGCCTTAGATGTGTGCCCAGTTTCATAAGAATCCGTTATTTTAAGTGTTAAATAGTACTAGTTTAAGATGGGCGTTACCACGCCCACTATTTTCAGCTAAAAATTATGTCAAACACGCAATAAAAATTGTATTCTTTTCATAGCTCAAGATGATGGCTTTCAAGTTTCGTAAGAATCTTATGTGAATAAGCTTGTCTTAAAAAAAAGTTAAGAGAACCGAAAGTGTATGCCAAGTTTCTAATTAATTGAAAAAGTAAAACTACATAAAATCAAACAAAAAATACAACTATCCTCATTTTTCGAATGGAAACAAGAACAAGTTTTAAATTTAATCTAAATATGTCAGAGTTATGAAGTAACATACATAAAAAGACTCAGACGTCAAACTGATAACCTGCTCCTTCTTTTTTAAAGTCGGTTGCCCATACGCATTTTGCGCAACCCAAATTAGTTCTTATGTACTGGAGTGTTACCACAATATAAAATAAATTCACTAAAGTGTGACTGAATTTGACACGCACCCGAAGGCACGGCGATCGTTTGTTATTGTTGTTAGCCAAAATGCTTCCAATTAAAACAATTAATGATGTTTCAACCAATTTTATTATTGTCCCAATTAAATTTTGTTGATTGAAAACAAAAAAGTTTAATGTTTGTATAGATATTAGCAAATATGCAAACATACAGACGAATATTAAACTTTTGTACGCATTATTAAAAATTCAACCAATTTTTTGATTGCTTGAATTAACTTTGTTTAATGAAATAGTTTATGAAATATTGAAATATTTTATTTTTTGCTTGTGCTTGTTCGTGTTTCCATTTGAGTGTGTGAGCCTGTTATTTTAGAAGGCCAAGTTCAAAGCATGACAGCACTGTAAGTTAAAAATTATAATAAGAACACATACCTAAATATGTGCAATAATTGAACGAAAAATAATTTTCCACGTTAATTTAGTGGATGTGTGTTAGCCTGTTAAAATGGAGGTACCATGTTCAAAGCCTGCAGCGTAAGTTACGGAATTAAACAAATAAAATAAATAATATAAAATAAATAAAATAAAAGTAAGTTAAATAAAATAAATAACTAAAAAATTACTTTTTATTTTTTTAAATTTTATACAATTAAATTAATTTTATTAACTCATTCAACGAACAATTTAATTGTTTAAAATTTCTAAACTCAATTATAAATTTAATTAGGCAAATAAATCATTTGTTTAAAATAAACGCGTACTTTCAATTAACTCTATTAATAGATTTCAACAGCAAGAAATCCTCATTTTTACAAATTCATTAATTGATATTATCAATTTGTTTGCAGGACGAAAATCAGTACAGGATTTAATTAATAGTACAAATTTCTAACTAAAATATTAATTAAAGTTGATTTTAAATTTTTTCTGTTTAGTACTTTTACTAGGTGTTAACCTCTTTAGAATAGGGAAAGTGAAAGAGAAATCAAGTGGTGAAGGAAGAGATAGAGGAAAGCTTTATTCTTTTATAACTCTGCTTGTTTGAACGTTTGTAATAATGCAGAGTTGCATCGCCTCTGCTGTCAATGAGGCGTACTAAATTTTCAAGGATGTGCCAAGTAGCTTTGCTTCTTGCAGGTTTTTGTTTTAATAATGCAGTGTTGCAATGACCCTAATGTGCATGAGGCGTATTGAATTTGTTCGAAGCTGTGTTCAGTAGCCATTTTATTGGTTATTTTATTTCGCCCATGATTCTGCTACACAATACCAAAGAAAGAGGACGCTCTGATTTTTTATTAGCATTAGTATGCGCTGAAGCCGCTGTAGTTCAGTTAACAGTGGCTATGCCTTCATCACTTAAACTTTCCTAAAACAACTAATACAAATGGATACGTGATTTAAAAATTTCAAGAGTTTGCAAATTGCCAAAATTACATAATCAAAGAAGATACATTAATTGATGGAATATCCTTTATTTTTGATTATTTTAAAGAATATCAGTGGTGTTGGCTTTATTAAAATACACTAACTTTGAAAATTTAAAGTGTCTGTAAAGATAGAATTAGCCGAACGTCCCCGTAAGCTAACGAAACACCTGATCGTTTTTGTTTATTGAAAACAATGCAAATGCTTACCGAAATTTTCTGTAACGTTGACGGCACGTCTCAACCTGCATAAAATAGAATTTCCTAACGTTGTTAAGTGACGTTTGTAAACCAGTGATGGTAATATTGTATGTTAAATCAAATTGGGGTATTTTGGCTCTGTTTTTCGGTACTTTTTTTAATAATAATATCTGTGCATAAAAAATACAACTTTAAATAAAACATAAATATATGCATGTGTGTATACATATTATATAAATATATACATATTTATATATGAATATACATACCTATGTACATATATAAAAAAGAAATAAACATTTATGTAAATATGTGTGGGTGAGATGTATAAAAAATTTAAATGGTACCAAAACTTCTTATTGTGTACGCACGTACATACATACATATGTATGTAAAAATTATTTTTTTTAACATACATAACGTTGGTCACAAGTAGAAAAGCCCTAACTCAAATAATTGTAATTTTACAGGAGAAGGTAAAACATAATAGTAAACATTACAACTGCTTTGTAAAACTGCTTGTAAAAGTGTTATTTATTACACTTTTGCAATAATATAATAATATTGTGACGAGGTGTATTTGTGTGAAATGTAATGTAAGCACTGAAAATCTCAACTTCATGACAATTCGAGTTAGGTCCTTTCTACTTCTGACCATCGATTTGTATGTATGTATATATGAACATGTTTATTTATTATAAATGTATAATATACACACACATACATACATATATTTTTATGTATGTACATGGTCCGATACAGTTTTAGTAGCATTTCCATATTTTAGGTACTTTTTCTTCGCTGCATTCACCATTTGAACTTTTTTAATTTCGATCACTGTTTTGTGAACAGCTGTTTCTTTTTTCATATTAAAACAAGAAAACAAAGCAAAGCCGACGAACGTTTTTAAATGTTCTATAAGTGCATAAATATGCTAACAGTACGGTACGCTACGGTAAAGCAACAGCAACGTTCGGCTAACCCAGCCTTAACTCTGACGGAGGCCTTTAAAACGCAGTGCACATATATTTTCTTCTTGCCTTACCTGCCAAAACCGGTCCTGATTTTGAAAAAAAACCTTGATTTTTTTTAAAACATTAGTAGGAAAGCATCTAAGATAAATAAGAAAAAAATGATTATTCGTCAGTGCGGTCTAGATTGCTTGTTATTTCAACACGTCATTTACACCAGTCAAAATACATTTCAAAAGTAAATGTATAACAAACCAATGAAAGTGCATTTCTTCCTTGTTGTACATTAAACATTAAACTTAATTCTATAATTATCCAGACTTTAACAAATCATGCTACAAAATACCTGATGTCAGAGAAAATTCAATATACCAAACATTCAATTAAGTGGCCGAAACAAGCAATTATTAGATGACATTAAAATACAACTACTCGTATTAATGTATGCACGTATCTATTTACAAAGAAATTATAAGGCATTATAAAAAGACAGTTCTTCTCCCAGAAAACTTAAACAATTACAAGCATTTACAAACACTTATGAGTTTATAATTAATGCTAATTGTGGCATGAAAAAGCAAACAAACAAATAATTTAGACAAAAATGATTAAAAATCCATTTGGCCGCCAACACCTCAAGTTAATTATAATTAATTACATTTCTACCAAAAATAAGAACCCACACAATTCAACTTATTTTCATATTTTCCTAAATGTCTGAACAAACACAAATGTTTTTTTCTTCTTCAAAGCATTCCTTGAACTCTTTTGCTTGAGTCCAAAAAAAAAAGATCCTGAGAATTTAAGTGTTCTTTAACAGCTGTCGAAGTGTTGAAGAATAATACAACAAAAAAAAATTAAATAAAATTAAGCTTTGCTGCTCATCCTGACGTGGAACCCAATTTTCACACTTCAAATGTCATATTGAAACTTGACCACACAGTTTATTTATTTATCGGTAGAGAGCAAAATACGATACTTTTTTAAGCAGGGGAGCGGCGAGCATCTGATCAAAACAGCACACTAAGGCACTTACTTATTTCTCAATCATTATTTTTAGGTTTGCTACAAAAGTTTCTTGCATTTCCATTTAATACCTGGACATGAGTTTTAGCCAATTAATGTTTAATCATTTGTTTTAAAAACGAATTTTTCTCATGTTTGTCTTCTTGAAAGCCGCACGCAATGCATGTGGAATAAATAAATAAACAGCGTTTGTGCGAAAGAGTGACCGAGCGAGCGACTGAGCAAGCCATAGATTGTGACCCCCATCAATTTAGTTAGAATTTTATTTGTTGAAAAATTCATTTATGTGTATATATTTTTTTTTTCTATAAAAGAATGTGCATGAAATCATGTGTGTTTGTGTGTGGGTTTTCCATCACATGTTATTGGAAATTATCCTTTCGTGACCTTTTGTTTTTTTTTGTGGTTTAGCAATTGTTCTATGTTCTTTATTTTTCCTGTTTAGTTTTGGCTTAAAATGCTCATAGTTTTCACAGAATATCGTACAAGGGATTGATTGACTCTTTTGTTTCTCACTTTAATTTAGTTAATTGGTAATGGTCATTTGTGAATTGTGTGCAATTTAATTGGTTCAATTTTCTTATTACACTCTTAAAGAAGAAAACAAAAGAATGCGTGTGTAAAAAGTGTAGGAAAACCCTAACTCTAACATATGTTGCTCAAAAGAATTATAAACATATACACATATTGTAAATATTAAATTAAATTGGCCAATATTTGTTGCAATTTTTAACGGTCATGGGCCGTAATAGGAAAGTTCTAAAAGCGCAACAAAGTCTGAATGAAAAACATACTTGCCGTTTGTCATTATTACTATTGACTTCATTGATATTATTATTGTTCAGTAATATTCTTATTTGAGAAGAATTAGGTGGCTAAAGTGTCGCAATTAACTCTGAAACATTTAAAATTTTTGGTTAAGATCTAGTGTTAAAATTAACACCAGTATTCTAAGCTCTATGACAAAATAAAAATTATAACAAATGACAAATTTTACATAGCTTAAAATATAAAAATTTTCATTTGTTATAATTTTGTCATTTATCACAGAGTTCAGAATAAGGCGGTAAGTTTAAAACTTTGCTATATTCAGAGACTTTAAGTAGAATTATCGTAGATGTTTACATTAAAAGCACGTGTATTTGAACTCTTTTTTTTAGAAAACGAAGAAAAAATGATCCTTCTATAGAAGAGTTAGGGGTTTGAGTTATTCCACAAAAATGTTGCGCATTAGATTTTGCAATAAAACTGCAACATTAATCCTATCATTTTAATTCTTGAAGGACTTCCAAGCTTAGGCTGATTTCTGGTGTTATGTTTCGTATTAAAAGGGGGTTTAAGTTACCCGTTTTTGCAAAATGTTGTTGTGAGCTTTAGGGACGATGTATTGAGACTTTTTAGGTAAAACCTTAGTATTGACCATTTTAACACTCTGAGGTCCATTATTACAATTTAATGTTAGTTAAAAGTAAGATTTTATTGGACGTATAAAAAGTTTTCCATAAGTACAATTTTAGCTTAACCTAACGTAAGCGCTACGTTAATGACAAATGTATCATTCCTGTTAAGTTAAATTTAATTTATAATAATGAATAGCGTTTTATACGTCCGACAAAATCCTACTTTTAACTATCTTTAAGTTGTAATAATGGCTCTTAGTGCAACTATTACACTTTAAAAATAGTCAAAATGGTATTTTATAGTGTTTTCACACCTAAAGTTAAAACCTGACGGCAAATCGCGGCACTCGTTATCGAAGTAAATTACGAAATATATGGAAATATTTCGTAATTTAGCTCGATAACCAGTGCCTCGATTTGCTCCCCGGCTTTAAGCTTAAATTGGACGTGCCATAGCCATAATAGCACTGCCATAACCAAACAAAGATTTAACTGGTTCCTATGGCAATGGCTTTGGCGTTATAGTGAGTCACCTTTAATCAAATACAGTATTGCCCATAAATTTGGTTCGAATAGATGTTTTCTATGACTATGGTTATGGCACGTCTGATTGGAAATATTTGAAATATTTCGTAATTTCGTTCGATAACGAATGCCATAATTTGCCCCCAGGTTTCAACGCACAGACTGTGTATTTAATTTGTTCAAAATAAAATAAATCTTCTGTAGAAATATGTGTATTTGTTGCTGTATTTTTATAACAATTAGCTATTCGACAAACTGTACAACAGCTGTTTTGATTTGTCTGAAAAATTCAGATATTTAAAAATGCGATCTAAAATGAAAATTATTTTATATTTTATAAACAATCATTTCAAAATTATGGAACTACTTATACAAAATTTAAATAGTTTTTGTATATAAAAAATGCAAAATAAAAATTTTTATCGGCAAATCGATGTAATGCTATAAACACAACTGGGACGAACGACGAATTTTCGGTTACGAATATTCATCGTACAAAATAGAATGTATGTGCGTATATGAAAATACACACCATCAGTACGTTGGAAGAAAGTTGACGTGCGTATCGAACTTGCGATAGATTCCCAGTGGCAAAAATTTCCATTACAGAAGCGATGATTCGATGCAGACATGTAAGATAGTAATGCATACCACCTCATATAAGCACCTTGTATACATTTTCAAATGCATTGCCGTATTTGTGGAATGAATGCCTTTCATTTGCACACAAAGTAAGCGATATACTGAAGTGTTCATCCAATCAACAGCAAAAGCTCAGTATTGCCTAACATACATTGAAAGTTGGCAGTGGGCAGTTCTAATACAATCTCGGTAAGCAATGTTTGCCGCTGGGGTGCTTCACACGACGAATTTACGCAGTGAATGCTTTTCGACGAATTCGTCGACGTGGACGAAATTTGTTAATCGTCCCACTTGTATTTATAGCATAAGTCATATTATGTTTTACTTCCTAGAGGTCAATGAAAATATTTCCGTTGTTTTGTTTCCAAAATATTGTTTTTGTTCTAAATTTTGTGTTCATTATTGCAAATGTATCATTTGGTATCTATTCTTATTCACTGACAAAAAAAAATTATAAAATTATATCATTTTGAATTGGCAGCACTGAATTTAGCACAGCGAAAACAAGGTTGCATTTCATAAAACCAACTTAAAGCCAATTCAAAAATGTTTCTATGTGGGTTTTAGCAAAAACAATTTGTTGCATTTCATAAAACCAACTTAAAGCCAATTCAAAAATGTTTCTATGTGGGTTTTAGCAAAAACAATTTGTGTGGTAAAACCAGGCTTTCATGGTTGGTTTTAACGTTAAAAACAACTTTCGCTGAAAACATGTCAGTGTGAACACACTATTTTCGGACGTATAAAAAGCTCTTCTTTATTACATAAAAATTTTACCTACCGGTACCTGGATTCTGTAACTTTTTGTGAAGCAATAATTGTAATATTTATTGACATACTTGTTTGGTTGCGGTAACGATAATGTGACTCCGTAATTTCTTTTTTACAATAATCTCCATTTTTTTCTTACTCACCATTTAATTCAATATCATGTGGTATCTCTCTATAGAAAATGTGAAAATAAACGAAAAGCACAAAATATATCAAAGAAAAACTTATTGAATTTGATCTTGTGATTTATTTATTTTTTTGCTCCCACCGACAGCGAATATCGTTAAAATATGTTACTGAATACTAAAGTTGAAAAATTTGCGTTATATTTACTATAGAGATAATCGTATCGGAAGAAAAATTACAGAATCCAGGTACAGGTAAGATAAACTTGCCTTTAAATTATCGTTAACTTTAGGTTACAACAAAATGTAATAATGAAAAACTCTTGCTCTCACAAGAGAGCACAACTCTCAACATTTATTTCCCCTCTTTTAAATCTAACCGAAATAAAATATTTTCAAAACTTTCTTCGCAACTTTGTAATTACATGTTCAAGTAAAAACTTTATTTTGTTATTTTAATAACTTTTCGTAAACTCGAGCCAATCATATTCGTTAGCAAAGTGTCCAGCTCTTGTGGCCACATACAACAAGGTAATAACAAAAATAATTATATTAATGTTGTGTTTACGGCCAATTTAAATAACATTTTTGTTGTCTTATGTTCCTTAAGGAAAATATGCAAATTTAAAATATTATAAAATATAATAAAAATTTCATTCTAACCTCCCTTAATCCAACTGCCAGTCAAAGACTGACATCTCATATTAACTGGCCTTTAGGTATTTATTTAATAGTATAACAAACCATAAATGTCCTCTTTAACATCTATTAAAAAAAAACACACACACACACACAAACAAACCAGCTACAAACATAAAATTCCCCCTCACCACTTATGTAAAGGGAATAAATATTGTGTAGTCGGAAGTCTAAAAATAAAATAATAAAAAAAATATGAAAAAACTTTAAGCACCAAATTAAAAAATGATTCATAAAAACTTTTTAAGCTGAATGTTTAAATGAATTTTTAATTTATTTGCTGTAATACCCAAACACATTCTCGTGTATTTTCATCCTGTTTGTATAAAAAAGGAATAAAATCGCAGAGATATGAAATGATAGTAAAAAAAAACAAGTAAGCAGCAGCAGCAGCAAATAGAGAAATAAAAATTCAACAGCTTATGTTTTGTATTTCATTATTATGAATATTAGCTGACTTTTTGTCATTTCTGTAAAATAAACGAGTCTTATTTTATATGCAATCAAATTAGAAAAAAAAATTAATATTGGGTAAGAGAAGGCGATATGATAAAACACATTTTATTTTATAGTTGCCACGGATTTCCAAATTGATAACAGATATTTATAAAAAATATAAATATTTAAATACATATTTTATTATTATTTAACGAGAGTTAAAGTTAATACGAATTTAAAAAAAACTTTATTCGTTATTGGTTAAGCACGTTTAGATGCAATTTGCTGCTGCTCAAGGAACACATTAGTAGACTTCAAGCACAATTCAAAAAAGCTTTTAACACCTCAAAATTTAACACCAAAAGAATTACGATTCAAGCATTGTAAGGTTTTTTATTTGAAGTTGAACTCTACTGATGTATTGCTTAAGCAGCTACGAAATGCAGCTAGACGTGTTTAACCAACAACAAATAATTTTTTTCTAAAATTATATGAAATATATTTTTAATAGTTTAAATATTAAAAAAGCTTTAATAAAATTTCAAACAATCGACTCAGTTCTGTAAACCGAATCCGAGTAAATTTCTCGTATTCAAAAAATTAATAATGGTCCTACAGACATGCTTAAAATCATAAACTGCTAATTTACATTATGCAAGTCTTATTGATAAGCTGATTAGTTTGTTTGGTGAGAGAGAGAGAAACGGTTCTGTTCCCCTTGCCACTCTTTCCGACAAACTAATCAGCTTAGCAATGAGACTTGCATAGTGTAAATTGGGAAAAAGGATAATTTTCTTTCAGATATGATATTTGAGAATCTATGTAAGAGAAAAATTAAAAAAGGATTAAAAAATATTTCTATTATCGAAGTTAGTTTTCTAAAATAGTGCAATTTCAAATGCATTAGATCTACAGATCAGGGCCGATCATGAATAATTTTTTATTTTTGTGGGTTGAGCTTGTCTATGGGTATGGATACATGTTGTATTTGCTTACGAAACTTTCACTCTTATTCTGCGTTTCAATTACGCGGCCACATTCAGTTACGCATGGTTCGAAAAAAGATATTCTGCAAAAAAACTGAATCGAAAGAAAAATATGAAGAGAAGAGTATGTTCAACCTTCGCACTACCGAAACCCACCCAGGTGGGATTTTCGTATTTCAACCTTTGGTAATTAAGATAATTTTTACTCAACCAACAAATACTTTTGACTCAGGGACTATTTGCTTTTATTTTAACGAAAAATGTGATATCAATCAATAAAGGTATTCATTTCAGTTTTTTACCTCGTTGACAAAATGGAAAAATGTAATTTTTTACAACAAACACAGGAAAAAAATTTTTTTTTTATACCTTTAATATTAGGAAATTGATTCTAATTTGTTTGTTAATTTTATACTTTTTCCACCCAGATGGATTACATCAGACAGCTGAAAACTGGGAAAATTTTTCTACTTTCAGGTACTTGTTTACAGTTTTCAATCACTAATTATATTTGTTAACAAGAGCTAATCTAAAAATATGGTTGGCACTATAGGATTCAGCGTACTAGAATACCCTGTGGATCCTCGGCTTGTTAAAAAAATAAAAGCTTCGAATTTTAGCACAGTGTAATTAATTACTCGTATAAGAAGATTGTAGGAAAACGAAAGAATGAATATCAAATGAAAATGTTTAATTTTTAATTTAAGCTTTTGTTTATTGTCTTGGTTAACCACAGTTTATTACCCGACTGCGCGATGCAAGGAATGGTATTGTGCGTATGTATATATGTGTGTTTCTTTGCGACACTATATAAACCGAACTTGTGGTACTATTTTAATGATTCTTACATCAATCGATTTGTCTTAAATACATGAGCGTAGACAAAATTCAATATGTGCGTTCAAAATACGAAAAATGTAAAAAGTCGGTGAACTATGTATATCGAAATGGGTAGCATTTGACAGGTATTTTAAAATAATCTTTAGGTTTACGATATTAAACGGTTAAAAATTGGTCGTAGACGGGTTTTTTGATTTTTTTTAACTACTACTTGTATATATTTGGTTCCGGCTTCAGTATTCCTTGTAAAATATTTCTATTATTAAAATAATAATTTTTGTGTATATGTACTCTTTCTCCCCCCCTCCACCCAACCCCACCCCCTCATACATTCGCAATATTTTAACTGAATATGCGTTTTGTCCTAAGAGTTATTATCTACATCAAATTTGTGCGCCTCACTATTGTAGTTCTGAAGATATAAGAAATATAATAATTACTTTGTGTGGGGCTACCCGTCTCTCCGTCCTATGCCGGCAAGATTTTGTTGGAACATGTATTTCGTTCTGAGATCTACCCATATAAATTTTAGTGACCCTCACTATTATAGTTGTTGAGATATGAATTGCGTACGAAAAAAGTGCTCTTAGCCCCACTATGCCGAGGCTAGAAACTACACAATCAAATTGTACTTAATATAAAATTTACGTCCGCCATTTTAAAGATTTTCTATTTTTTGTGTTTCAAAAGTTTTATATAAAAAAAACACTTCTTAATTTATTTCAAGTTCTTTTACTTTTTCTCCCACCCAATAATTGTCGTACACCAACCAGCCTCCGTCCAAACTGTCATGAAACTTTTACACATCCTTTGCTATTTACAACTATTTGGTTGGTATTTGTTACAATGTCAACATTTTTCATAAATAATAATTTCATTTTACACACATAAATGTTTCTCTTTAGGGATGGATGTTTAGGTGGAGGTTTTTTCTCTTACAATTTTTAATCTTCTACAGTATTTGTGCAGCATTTATGGAAAAAAAAAAACTGTATTTTTATAAGTTTTGTAAAGCCCAAAAAAAATTATATATATTAACATATTTTTATTTTAAATGTTTAATCCTACGCACATGTGTCTTTGTATGGGTATTTAATTGTGTGTGTGTGTGTGCGTGCAGCAAGAACCACGAGTGCATTTATGTGATATTTTCATAATGCCGGATTATAGGGTGTCAAAATTATTACAAAAAAGTAAAACTCTTTTCACTTTTATATTAAATGTTAAAAAATACGAGTACCTTGATAATATTTCATACGAGATGATCAGCGAAATAAAAAAGATGCTTGTTGTGTTTTTGTTTTTTTTTTCAGATATTTTTGTTTAAACTTAAATACGAATTGAAAGATGAAAGTCTTTAAATGCCGAAATCTTGAAATTATTTAGAATAGTTAAGATTCACACTTTATTTCGAAGGCGAATTCTTAAGCTCAAGGATGATCCAGCTCTGGAAAAGAAAACTAAATTTTTGTAGTGTAAAAGTTATAGCAAGGCAAATATAATTTAGGTTTTCACAACAGACCTGGTGGATATTCTACAGATACCGAAACATTATTCATTATGAATTTTTCAAAGCTAATGGAGGCGAGTCTATCTTATCTAAATATGCCTCAAGAGTTACTTACAACCAGCTGATTGTTTAAAAAATATTACAAAACCTGGTGGCATAAACGTTGCTCTAAACTATAAATAAAATTAATGTTACCTTGTACATAAATTATTTTTGGCATATCAAATGTATTTCATTTTAATAAAATGAAATACAGTGAAGTCGCGATAATAACAACACATTTCTGGTGTTGTTCTGTTGTTGTTTTGTGTGCAACGCAGTTCCCATTATGATTTATATGGAGAGCAATGCTACACAACTATTGCAATTTCACTAAATGCAATAGTGTGTACTCGGGATAAGACTATTAATACTCGTATGATATGAAGAGTAACAAAAACAAGTGCCTGACACATAAAAACCGTACTTCAATAATAAATAATATTTATATTCTAAGTAAATTAAGAAACCCCAGCCCTGAACTGAAAATAAACTAAAATGTCTCGTAGTACGCGTTTTGCAAATAATATATCCTCACTGAAAAATTTCTTCCACACAGCATTCATTTACACTTTCAACACAACACGCCAACATTCTTTTGATTTTCTCTATTTACATGAATCGCTTTATTTACCAAATAATTTTAAATTTATCATTAGTTCACCCTTAAAATTTAAATTATCCGCAAAAGTCAACTCAACAATGGCATAACAAAATAACTAACGATAAAATTACATTAAATATTTAAACATTTCATTTACTGAAACTGAAACGAAAATGAAACAAGGAAATGAAAACGGTATCACAAATCCTCGTATACAACGTTTTGTTTTTTAACAGAATCTTAATTTAGGGGAGGCGGTATAGAAATTCAATATAATGATGACGAATACGAGAATACGAAAGCGATACGACTCCATTTGGGTAACAAACAAAATATAAATGAAGGCAGGAACTAAAGTCACTGGAGGTGGCAGACTTCTAACTAACAATGAGATTGTACAAGAAGGAGCAGCATGCCACACAAAACACCAGACAATGTCTGGTGATAACAATTCAAGCGTAAGCAACTGCCACAACAACAACAACAACAAGAAGGACAACAACAGCAAATGGAAGAAATATGAAAAAAAAAGAAAATGCCAGGAGAAATTGTCGTGTGGCATGTGATTAATGATTGTCAAACAAATTTGAAAATTACGAAAAAGTGAAGGGAACGACACAGCCCATCAGAAAAACAAGAAAGGAATGGTTGTGTCTTGCTGCTTTTTTTAAAGGGAATTTTTGATAAAAGATTTAAAAATTTAAATAAATGTTTGACAAGAGGCAAGCATAAACTTGTTTAACACCTGTGCTTATACTATATATATATATATATATATATATATATATATATATATATATATATATATATATATATATATATACATATATATATATATATACTTCTTAATGGTCTTTATAATTACAAAAACATGGAATCATCAGAAATATAGCACAGGGTTTTTGGGAGCAAAAAATTAAAATTTGATGTAGTAAAATGTTTTTAAAGTCTGCACAAAAAAACAAATGACTTTAGAGCTTCTAGTGTAACTTAAATTTGCTTAAAAATCCGGGCTCAGAATTAATACATGTTTTAGTGATTGTAACTACGGCCTTAGCATAGATTCTTAGATATTTACGCACTAAGTAAGTCTGATTCCGGTGTGGGATGCAATGAACGTGACGGGAAATATTAACAATAATATTATAAAGATGGTTTGAAAGATGATGAACGAGTGCGCAGCAGAAAGCTAGCGGGCCTTATTACAATAGTCGAACTGAAAAAAAAAATTATTTCTTCTATCATACCATAGCACAGTTTCTGATAAAAGGGTGACAGACCGTATTTTCACGGATGGTAAAGCTGTTATTAAGCCCTTAATGAAGGAGGAAGTTCAATACGGGAACCTCCTTAATTACTAACTTACTCATGTGGCAATAATGATTGCATTACAATCAGTAGCCAGATTCTATGCTCGCCAATCTAGTGGGAGTCAGTTTCTAGCATCAAGCTTGGTAAGATCTTCCCCTTTTTTCACTTTTTCTCCACTGTTTCGGTCTTCTCATTCTACGTCTTCCGTCAGGATCACATTCAAGTGTTTTCTTCGCTGGATCATTTTCTTTCATGCGCACAGCAGCAGCTCTTGATTTGATTCAATCGATAGCGATACTCTCCGTCAACGCAGACGGGTCCATATGTCTTATGAAGAATTTTTTTCCGAGAACGCCTTCAGCTGTTTGCTGAATTCTTTGGGATGTCAATGTCCCAACACCCCGGAATAACCTTTCTACGTCTATGAGTATATGATTCTTGAGAAGAAGAGTTAGACTATCAACCTGCGTGACGTCTGGTTTGGTATTAAATGTTTCAAAGATGTCGTATCAGATTTGTCCACTCAGATAGGTATTTGGGATACTCTGAATTTTTGGGAAGAGTTCACAACATGGGTATTGGGCATAACTGCAATCCCGTATGGGCTTGGGCAACTTAGTTGCCCCTCTTTTACAACCTAACCTAACAACCTAAGGCCGTGGAAATAAAATTTAAGAAAATAACGGTCTTCGAGGGCGCGAGATCATTCCCTAACCTAACTCTGTTTATGCTTATATATGTATATTCCAGCATCCTTTTTCTTCGACATTTTGGTCATGAATCGTCAACGAAGTAAAACAACTAATAAAATGGTTACATAAATTCAAGTAATGCACCTACTTGACACCAGAGTCACTGCAAGAATTCTAAACAAATTAATAAAAACGCATAATAGCAGAGTTGTAATTTTAAACTTTACTATCTAAAATGTCTTCACTATTCCTTTCCTTAAGAAAATAACAGTAAAAAATTCAACAGGCTGTGACTCTAAAAATTTCACACACAAACATGAAAAGAAAGAAAATTGCATACGTTTTATTGATAACAATAATTTTTTGTAATGGATTTTTTTTAATTTTTTATTTATGTTTTCCTAATATCTCACACAACCTTAGATTTCATAAAAATATATAAATTGCTTTATAAAAATAATTTTCCGCGTCCAAGCAGTGAAGCTTATGCAACAAAAATAACCCTTGATTGACACTTTTCGGTACACACTATCAGTCAAAAGCCAATATGGCAGCTGATTGTTACCCAACCGCAAAAATTATAGTGGTTGACTGAAGGAGTTTGTGTTCACGTTATCGATCAAGTTTAAATTTGAGCAAACCTGTCACTCATGCTCTAGAGTGTGTACTGAAGTCCTGCACAAGACCACTTACAATAACTACAGTGAAATCTTCTAAAATAAACGCTAAACAACAGTTTTGGCAAAATATTTGTTTCATTTATTGCAGGTATAGGAAAAATAGAAGAAAATACTTTATGGCGCACATACTAACGCACACATGAAGTGATATTAGTTGTGTGTGCTTGATTCGAAAAAACCCCTTAAACACATAAAAGTTTACCACCTACATTTTACATACACACACACACACACACACTCAAATAAACGATATGTAAAATAACAAGCATTCATACATGCATCAACAATACTTTTTTGATTGTTTGTGACGAACAAGAAGCCTTCGCGACATCGCTTGTTAACATTCATGTGCATGAACACCAATACATCCATCGTGATTCGCTTATTATTATTGGTTTAGTATAATACATGCAAGACGTACTTACATTTCAATACTGTTTACGCAGGCCTCTAGTGTGTACTCTATTTAATTACAGTAGAAACATAACCTAAAAAAGCTAGCACCGCAGAAAATAAGTTTTAAGTTTTCATTTTACATACATATAACTAAACAAAGATATAAAAATATTTTCGTTTCTCAAGACGTGTGAAGCCACAACCCTTTCATATGAAATTTTTACGCAAGATTAAAAATAATATAACATTTTCTTCTGCATTATTATTTACAAACGCGAATATTTTGAGATATGACAAAAAAAAAACAATAAAAAGATTTTCAGGTATTTGATAGAAATCGATTTTTAAATTAATGGCCAAAACGACGGAGAAAACTTATGATGAACTCCTTATTTCTATTTTGTATATATGCACCGAAGGGCTTTTAATGATCTTTGAAAAATAATTGTAAGTTTGAACTTAGCTTGAAGTTTAGTTTCAGGAGTTTCATTTGTACTGTAGCAAATCTATAGGAATGACGTAAATGGACCTGATACTGACCAGTGTTACTGCTAATAAAAACAAAATTTATACTTTGATATTTTTAATAATATTTTCTTTTATTATTATTATTTTTTTATATTTTCATTTAAGTGTTAATTGTTTATAGCTTAATTAAATCTTTCACGTTTTATTTTTATAATTAATTTATTACAATTTTTGAAAATTCTTTTAAGATTAAGATTGTTTTATGTTATTCATTATTATTTATCATATACTTAGCAATTATTTTACACATTAAGCAATTAATGACTTATTTTTATAAATTAATTAATTTGGTAATGATAAACGTTAAGCTTAAGTTTTATTTTTTGTAATAATTTTAATACAGAATATTACTATAAAATAATTCATATAAATATACACTCACATACAATTAATTTAAAATTAGCTTTTTAATTAAGTTTAAGTTTTCTTGACCTTCAAGTGTTCAAGTGACTGTTAAATATAATTTTTTGTTTGTTTTTCTTTCTGGGAGGAGAGTATTTTTATATTAACTTATTTATTGTGTTTGTTTTAAAAGTTTTTTCTCTTATTCTCCTTTTTATAACCATAAAAATATTGCTAAACTCCCGGTCACTCAATCGGTTACTCATTCGTTCCTTATATTATTAAATTTTTATAAGCAGCCCGCTTCGAAATGTTCCCCTAGAAATAACTTGCCGGAAATAAATTTTTTGAGAAAATGAATGAAATCCACCTTATCTAACTCTGGTCTTAGACTCGGCAGTTTTAGTTGCTCAACTTTTGATTTTGTATGAGAGAGTTGAGAGAGTAAAATATATATATATATATATATAATTTTTGTATACGTATGTTTTTCTTGTTCAATATAAAATAAAAAGTTGGGCAAAAAAAACTGTCGGATCTAGAAGCAGAGTAAGAAAACAGCGAGAAAAATTAAAAAAGAAAGATTATTTCGGATTCTCTGTTCTACTTTAACTGCAAATTCTAGAGGAATTACTATTCACAATCAGGCTGATTTGAAATTTTTTACATATTATTTTATCAAGGTTTTAATTTTGTTTTTTGTTTTGGTGCTAATAAAAAAACTATTTTATTTATATTGTATAATTTAAATACTAGAGAACAATTTTTTTTAATTTTTCTTTTTAATTTCTTATATTGCATTTTAAATTTCGTGTACATATTTTAATTTCTAAATAATATTGATATATTTACAAATTCTTATTTATTTATTTATTTATATTAAATATATTTGCGTATACTTTATTTTTTGTCATAAATTAAATAAAAAAAATCACATAACAAAAACTAATATTTTTGTCGCTTAACCTAAAATTTGGAAAAACAAGAGCTTTATCGAAAAATTTTGCTTCCGTGCTGAATTGTGAAAGTTGGAATTACTTTTTGTTTTTCAATCACATATTTTTTTTTTCATTTATTTCTTTGCTCTCCTCTTAAATTGGTTCTGTTTTGAAATGAAAAATGATTATTTTTGTTTCTATTCTAGAATTTCAAATTAATTCGTATACATTTTTTACTATTCATATTTTTTCATTAAGGCGCACTGTACATTTAAAAATATTTTCAAATTTTAAGCTTATATTACATTTAAAAATTACTTTTAATTTATGTTTAAATAAAGTCGTATACATTTGGTTGTTTTTTTTAAATTATTTTTTTTTTGTTTTGAAAAAGCTTTTAGGTACTTTTAATTATACATACATGTATTTATATAAATAATGCATCTGTAAATAGATTTATTTTGTAAAATAAAATTTGATTAAATTTAGCATTTACAATTACGTATATCGTTTGGGTTTATTTCGTAATAAAGTGGGCTCATGCATCATTCCACCCACCATTTACAAATAAATTCAGTTCAAAGAGCCGCTTTAAAAGAATAAAGTAAATTGTAACTGAAAAAAAAACAAATTATGTAATAAAAATAAATGAGAACTTTTCTGGTAACTCTGGCAAGCTAGAAGGAAAAAATGAGACATATAGAGTGCCCCTGTGGCTGAGTGGTAGCGTTACTAGCTTCTCAGTCCAGAGGTCGCGGGTTCGATTCCTACCACAGACTCTGGGTGTTTTCCATAGACAAGCTAATCGCTTTGCGGGTTGTGCTTGTTCTTTAACAACAAAAAAATATTCTCACATCATCCACAAAAAAAAACTGAATTAGCAATTGTTTTGCAACTATATATTGCGCACTGTCCTAATACAAATATTTTCCGTAGTAACAATAAAACTGATTGAGAATATCATTAGCTCAAGAAAATAATACACGAGTACACAAACCTAGAAGAGGATGTTGAGATAAACATTCAAGTCATAGTAATATATACTATGTTGTACCGTCATCCAAATAGGCAGTACTGTGATATAACAGCGAAGCTAATGTCATGGTATTTCAGTAGTGAATAATTTTACATGAGGTGTCTAATAGCTAACAGTGTTTGATGTGATAAGAAAAGAAAGTACACCGATGAATTTTTATTTAATTTTAACTATTTAAACTTACATATTAAAATACTGTTTTTACACGATAAAAGCGTAACAATATTTATTTTTAAATTTTCAAAAAATTTTAAGGAGTTTTTAAATGACTTCTAGTCCACAGTGCACAATATCTTAATTTTACTTCCAAAGTTAAAAAGAAACTTGTTAATAAACAAATATAATTATGTTTTTTATATAAATAAATATTTAAAACTTTTAATAATGTTTGGAAATTTCAAAAAAAAAATATATATATTTGTAAATTGATAAAAAAAACCCCTTAACTTAAAGCTAAGTTAGTATAAGTGACTAAATTGAACTACACTGAAAGAATTTTTTTCATAAGTTCTATGAATTTCGACATCAATCCAATGAAAAAATTCATTAAAATTCAATTAACGTCAAGCTTTGTTGAATTAATGAAACCAGTTTCGTTTAAATTATCTTAATGAAAACTACGTCAAGTGTATTAAACAGTGTCATCAGTGCACTGAAAGAACTTCATGGAAACAACGAAATAATTTAATTAAAACGATGAAATAGTTTCATTAAAATCACGAAATGATTTGATTAAAACAACGAGATAATTTCATTGTAATAACGAAATAATTTCATTAAAATAACGAAATAATTTCATTTAAACAATTAAATAACTTTATTATAACAACGAAATAACTTAATTGAAACTGTATGTGTAAATAAGCATACAAAGAGTACAAGAGCAATCATACAGAACTACCTTTGATGCAAGCTTTTGTTGAAATACATTTCATTTATCAGACTTTCATGACTACAATGAAATTTTCATTGGGACAACGAATACATTTCATAGCTATAATGAAATTCTAAATTGCTTTATATTTTATTGTTTTTTTAGTTTTAAAGAATTTAATCTTTAACTTAATTGCTTTAAGGTATGTACTTATCTGTATATTGTTATGTCAAGCAACAACTGTAAATATTTGTTAAGTATAAAGGGGTTTTTTAATAATTAGAAAATATTGTGGCCATAAATATAATGAAATATTGTTACGAAACTAGAATACCAACGAAGCGATTCCAATGAAATTCCTTCACAATATTCGTGAAACTTTCATTAGATTTGTGAAATTATCATTAGATTTGTAAAAAAACTCTAATGAAGTTGTTTCGTTGGATTTATGAAGCAAAATTCTTTCGGAAAATTGTATTTTATTACTCCTTTGAACTTAAAAACAATCAAACTGAGCAGATGTTAAGTAAGCCGATATCCTTTTTGCATCCATAAAAAGGGTAAAAAAATTACCAAACACTTCTGAAATATCTCGTTTGTGTGAAACGGTAAAGAAAATGCTGTTACAATTAACTTTTGAAGCTACTAAACAAGACAACCGATTTTTAATGGTATTTTTATATTATTGGTATCAGCAAAGCGCCGCACAGAGGGATTTTTCCACCACTAAATTTCAAAAATTTAATAATGTAATTTCCTAGAGAAATTTTCAAATTTGAAATGTGAATATGTGGTTTTTCAGAAATATTCTATTATATCTCTGAAAAATTTAAGTACAATCCATGCAATGATGTCAAGCACGAAATGCATTATATATTCACGCAACTCAAACTTCTATCTGCGTATGGTTTTCTTAAAACATAATTTGAATTTATAAATTAAAAAAAAATTACACTGTGCAAAACCAAAATTATTCAGGGGCTCTCATGTACCAATTCTCTTTTCTTGGAGTCCATAGAGAACGAAAATACCTTTGGTTTTTTAGATCACTTCGGAAAGTGATTTTATAACGGTAAATATGGAGAAAAACTGTTTTTTTTAGAATTTCAAATTGTGAGAGCCATACCTTCTTTGTTTCCCAATGAATTTCTATTAATTATTCTTTTGTTTAAAGGAGTGATATTGTCTTTCAAACAAGACATCGTTTTTGTAATTCGGACAATAAATGGCTAATTTATAGTGGTTGTTAAATCCAGGACCACTTCTTTCTGGCTTTGCAAAAAATTTACGAAGAACGCCCACTGTGCGTCAGGGCATGAGTATTAATTAAACTAAATTGGTTTAAAAAAAAGTGATCTCCAGCTAATTTCTATATTCAGGGCTGCCATAGAACCATATATTTATTCCCGCCGTTCCAAATTGGATTATAGTGCCACAACCAATAAGTTCCATTCGATTCCGTTCAGTGGTAATAATTTTAGTTCGTTCCAGGTCTTCGACATTTTTGCCATTACGATATCTAGTTGCCTCCTCCAGGTATGGGCTGGCCCTTTTTTTCTTCGTCTTCTTAATGGATTCCAATCCATAGAAACATCGGTTCGGTTTTAATTTTCAAAAACGCAAGGTGAAATCATGAAATCGTATTGTCAGATTGAATGACCTAAAAAATATGTGTGCCACATTTTGACAGTGCTAGTCCCAACTCATCTACACACCTACCTTAACTTAAAAGAAATTCCATGTAAATACCCTATAATACGTTTCACGTCATTTTCTTCTAGCTATTTTATAGCTCCATCTATAGCAAAACCCATTTAGAATGAAATCCTAACTAGCTGATATGTTTATTCATTTGTGAAAATACGTGCTAGTCAATAAACGGCCCTTAAATATTATTTTTTTGTTTATGTAATTCCTACTGAACTACTCTCAGCGCAATCAAAAAACATCAAGTGAACATAACGGCGCAAAGGTCCCTTCGAAAAACATTTCTTGTATATAATTAATTTTATGCCCCCATATTCATAGAATTTTTTCATACAAAATTTTTCTAATATGTATTTAAAATTCATTTAATTTGTTTCTGAATATGGGGTATTATCTTTAGTGCTTAAAACAATTTAGTTTTTATTTACAAAAATTTAAAAAAAAAATGATTAATAGCTCTGGGAAAATAAATATGTTCTCAAAGCAAGCTTTAATTTAAATAGTAACCCATTTTAGTTCGATACAAGGGAACATTTTGAAGAGGGAATTATTAAGCGAAAAATCTTAAGAGTAGGACTGGCCTTGCACTTTCTGTGTTTTTTACTTTTTTATTGCCGGACCACATAACTTTCATAATACTCAGAGTATCAACAAAAAAAAATAATTTGTGTATATATATAAGTAAATTTGCGGAAATCATTCTGCGACTTCAGAATATATGTATATATGTACTAGCTGAGAGCAGCAAACATTTTGTTACACCCCACTTGAATGAACATATACACATAAATTTATTCAAGTCGATCCAGCCGTTTAGTTGCAATATATATAAATAACTTAGATACCGACTGCAGCGGCATGTGACGGACTGCTTTGTGAATCTAAACCATCCAAGGCGGTACGTAAACACATAAAGTAAAAATTCATAGAAACTGGTCCAGCCGTCTAGGATGACTTCAGTGACATACACAGGTATAGTAGAATCGCTTTACATTATACTTATTTACACGATTATTTTGGTTTGGGTGTAAATTGAGAGATTTATGAAATACCTTGACTTACACGATTTTTTATGTGTTTTATTGAATATTTTTGTCTTCAATATGACGTTTGAGTCGGTTCTTACCATATTTGTTAAATCAATGTGTTCTCACATCAATTTTTGAAATAACTTCTATTTCTAATAACTAAGATTTATGTGGCAACACCAGAAAATACATAAATAATTTCTTAATAAAATCAATTTTTTACGCGATTCTGCCTTTATTTTCGATTTACAAAAAAATTTTAATTTCGATTTACACGACTTTCTCAGGAACGTATATATCGTGTAAATCGAGGGACAGGTGTACTTTCATTTTTGTGTTGTTTTTAAACGTTTAACAAACTTATTCTTATTACAAAATTAATAAAAATAAATAAAATATTTAACATATCGAGCCTTTTTCGATTTTATCGTAAGCAACATGTTATCGAAAATTAACTTTTTGATTGAAATTAGAATTTAGTTTAGTTTAGTTTAGAACTATCAAAGTGCCAAAATTGTTAATAACTTTTAAGATACAGGCTGTACAATTTTATGGTAAGCGACAATTTACGTATAAAAGCAAAGTTAAATATTTAAAAAAAATCTAATTTTTGTCGCTTACGATAAAATCGAAAATAAGGCTCGTTATCTAAGTGATAGAAGCATTCAGCTTCGTACTAATTTTATTAAAAATTTCATAAAAAACACAGCTGTTGTTGCACTTATCTGTCTGCAGTGGTTTTTAGTGTAGCAAATTTCAATGTCATACGATCTTTTGTTGTGGTATTGCAGAATGTAGCATTGTTCCTGGACTTGCTAGATCTACTATATTTGCACCAGCAATTTAAAACGAACAATGAATTCCCCTAATGTATTTTCTTATGTGTACTCTTTGTATGAATGTACTGTTTTCTTCTGACATAAAATTAAGGCTATGCCAGCTGTAGAGTTTATGAGAAATCAGAAATCGTTAAAAACCAAATGGAAACATATGAAATAATATTTAGCACAAACTTAAAAAAAAAGAAAATTCTTCCAAATTAACAAAAAACAAAGAAATAAAAACACAAAATATTTTTTTTATAATTTTTTCAAATAATTATTATTTTTTATAATAGTTTCTTTTTTCTCTTAAATCATTTCCATTTTTTTTCATTCATTCAAAAAATAATCATTCATTAATAACTATAATAATTAAAATTAAAAATAATATTAAAATAAAAATACAATTGTTCTTTTATTAATTATTTAATAGGCATTTATATAATTAAAACTATATGCATTTGCTTTATAATTAATATTTATAGATTTAAAATTAATTATTTATAATTAAAATAAAGTACACAATAGAATTATTTAAGAAATTACTGTTATTTCTAAAGAAATAAAAAAAAAACTTTAAAACAAATTAATAATACTACAAATTTTTGAAAAGATAAAAATAAATAAAACAAAACAATTTTTATAGTTTTTAGACAAAATCCAATGTTTAATTTTTGAATTATTTGTAAAAACAGAACTGGTTGAATATGATAAAATATAATAATAAAGCATTTTGTTGTAGGTTTTTTAATGTTTTTTTAATATTTATATATGTATATATGTATGTTTTTTTTAACTTAAGGAAAGATAATTTACATAGTTTAAATAGCAGAGAAGATAAAAACAATGCTTAACAACTTTTGCTCAGGGCTTGAAAAAGCTGCTTAGACCAAGATGCTTTTAAAGGGAAAATTAATTCCTAAGGACATTTTTTTATTTAAAAAAATTTTTTTTCTTTGTTTTTTAAGAAGCAGAATTTCTCATTTGAATGTTGAGCAAATTTTAAAACTTACAGCTGATTTATAACTTAATATTTTTGTTGCGGTTTTTGTAACAACTTTGCTTTTCTCATTTTCTTACAAGTGATGTTATAGTTAATTAAAAAATATCTATAGACAGGTGACTTGACTTTTTACTATATATACTCAGTGATGCCAGATCACCAAGTCAGGAAGCAAGTCGTACGCTTGATGATTCGAATTTCGAAATGAGTATTCGTTAGTATAAATGTGGCGTTCATTGAACTGCTTTCACTCGACGAGCTTATGTCAGAAGGCAAATATTAAGCAAATATTAATATAAAGCTTGAAAGCAAATATTTTAGCATGTTTGTAAATCGTTGATTACGAAAAACATGCTAAATTGCATTTGAGTCGTCAAATACAGGCCGTGTAAAAGCAGCTTTAGGACGGAAAAATTTTTCACCGGGAACTGTGTAGACATAGTCGCTATAGTCAAGTTTTGCTGATCTTTTAAAGACTACATTGGTGAGACCACTACCTTCAAAAGATCTGCACTGCAAAGCAATGGTAATCAATTAAGTCTTTCGCACAGCGAACGTTCTAATGCAATTTGTACATAAAAAACTTGAGATGAGGATTTGGTCTCATCAGAATAGTCTAAAACTACCACTCCAATTGAGAAACATTCTCCATTCTTCTGTTAGTGTATTCCAAAAGACACAGCTACAGGGCAATAGGTTTCCAGCCAGCGTTGCCCACTTCACTCAAACATATACAGCAGAATCATGCGTATTATCGTTCATAGATAAATTAGTCATGTTAACCGCAAACACTCGCACATAGAACAATTTACATGAGTCCCTCAAGAAAAAAAATGCATCTTATTTTTTAATGAATATAATTCTCGTATTCTGTTTCAATAAAAAATTTGCTTGTGGGGCTAAAATAGTTATTAACTAACACCACTCGCAGAGATTTAATTTTATAAAATAAGTAAATAGTTTTTGCATTTTATTTCCCTATTTTTTGCCCAAACAATTCTGGTATTCCGTTTCAACAAAATATTTTTTTATAGGGCTCAAATTTATTTTAAATAAAACCACTAGAAAAGATTTAATAACATGAAGGCTAATGCTGAACATGTTTCGTTCTGTAAGAATTTTTTAGAATGATTACGAATTTTCTTGGTATATTCTTTCCTTAAAAATTGCCATTTGTACAATAAATTTGCCTTATTTGAATTACAAGCCCTAGCCTAATTTAAATAAAATTTAAACACAAATTATTTTTAATGCATAAATAATAAAATACAATTATTTAATCAGCCACTTGAAAATTATTTATTACTTCGAAATAGAGATGGTGCATTTTAAATTTTCCCAAAACGACACGATCCGAACACAATAACCAAGGCGTCCAACAAGTGAAAAACACGCACACGAAATTTCTTCACTACACGATATTGCATAACACGCAGGAAATGGTTTTGAGAAACACAAAATATAATTTATTTTTCAATACCCGCTTTTCAAACTGAGGCGCTAAGTTGGCATTGTCTACAGCTTAGCCTTGAAATTAAAGCTTTAAGAGGCCCCTACACTATCAACAAATTGGCTGGTGTTGTGTGGTGTTTGATGATATAAAACATTATTTTTTTTTCTTTCAGAGAAATTCAAAAATCGTTTTGAGTTTTTCAAGTAAAGTTTGCTCAACACGAAACGACCCGACCACGCACGAATAAGATATTTTCTCGTGCGTCTTCGTGTCAAAATCAACGTAATCACACGGAATAAATGTTCCACTCCCGCAGCACAAACAGCATTTTGCGTAACTCTCTGCAACTCTCACACATGTTCAATGGAAAAATGAATTTTAAAATAAAAAAAAGTAAGAACTAACTAAAAACGTTTTCAGAAAAATAAAATAAATTCAACAATAAATGAAAATATATGTACGTTGATACAACATACAATATATAAACATAAAAATTATATTTATATTGACCATGAAACATTTCTTTAAAGCAATCAGAGATTGCTCATACCAGGGCATTATAATAAATGAGTGAAGAAGTTTGCAAGCCATATTTGGTTTAGTTAATTTTTTATATAAACTAAAGGAGAATTTGAATAATAATTTGGTAATAATAATAAAAATGCCAAACCTTTAATAGTGACTTCCATATTTTTACTGATGCGTAAACATATTTTGTTTCCTATTTGCCGCAATAGGAAGTTAACCCAATTTTCGAAAATTGATTTTTTTTATCATATTTCGACTTTTCGAGGTTCTGTGACTCGCTTCTGACTAATTTCACAATGATTACCGTATGCATGCACGTATGTTTGGGTGTGTGTGTATGTATGGATGTGTGAATGTATGAGTGTTAATTTGTAAACGTCTCATAAGTTAACCGTTCAACGGATTGGAAGCAAATTTGCCGCGTAAAATAGTGAATCGATTCGTTTCGGTATTTTCGAATATTTACGAAAATAAAATTTTCACAAAATTTTTTTTTAACTACTCGTACTAAGTGGATTTAGATCAAAATCTAATCAGCTCTTTATCTCAGAAAGACACAGAGATTGCTGCCAATTTGACTAAAATTGTGATTTATAAAATTATATTGATTTATTAAATTTATAGACCTAAAAAGTTCATTCGATGCAACAAATGTGACCAGAATCTGTAGCTGAGCGCAAATTTTCAGATATGATGGCCTGCAAAAAAAACCGATTCCCATATTCTTTTTCTACTAAGTATGAGTATAAGCTTTTTACATTTACTTGAATCATTTATTCTATTATACTTTTAAAACAAAGACAATTTAAATACAATATTAACAATCACTGGTTTTCTTGAAACTTGTAAAAGATTTTAATATATTCATGCTCGTAACGGCGGGATGTTTTTTATCGGATAAACTGAATCAGGACCGTTGAAGAAATTAATTCTTATGAAGATACTTTAACGCATTAAAAGCAAGAGACTAGATTTTGTTGTTCATATTTATAATTGAATATGTAGTGCTAACATCAGAGTAAAGACTGGTTTTGTTCAGTTAGTGTAATCGCTGCCAACCTCTTAAGAATCCTTCACGAACTATCAGTAAATCTTAACTACATAAGTTAATTTTAAATAATTATTAATAACCAATTAATAATTAATAACCAAACGGGAATTCTACTAAATCTTGCTGCAAACGCTACGTGCTGTAAACAACCTGGTTTTGAATTGCAAGAAGAAAATATTATAAAAAAAAATATTATAAAACTAACGTTTCTTTTATTGAATAAGAAATAAAAGGACTAAACATTTCACTGCTTGAGTTCGTTTGAGTTCGCTTCGATATGTCTAAGGTAAATCAAAACGTCAAAGATCAGAAATGTCAATCAAACTTTAGTTCATCTTAAGACCTCAGTCTTAGAAAAAAAAAGAACTGTGTCCCAATAACTGACACGAACGCAAAGAACCAGAGTACATTTTTTTATCATACGCTCTTGATGATAACATGACAGAGAGAGAGTAATTGTGATTTTCGGGATAATCATCAAACCAGTGTAATCTCTTCCAAATTAGTGAAATTTATTCCAAGTTTCCTTTTTGAAAAGACAATTTCTAAAAATTTTAAAAATGTATGGTCAGTAAGTATCAAAATCATGGTGCTTAATCTACAATACAATGTGCTTACTGTGTTCACCCAGCCATACAATGAGCGCACGAATTTATCACAGAGAGTTTAAACGTTTGATACTACTTGGAATACGAGTATCATGCAGATATTGTTTCCTCTCATATGCTGTTACCGTTAATCAATCAAAGGCGTAACCTGCGCCTTAGCACTCTTTGCAAAATAAAATAACCGTACTGAACTTAAGTTGCATTACAAGGTTACCAGACTTTTTGCTCTCACTCAATCCATATTAATTTTTAGCCGTTATTCTTTTAACCCAAAATCTGGATATTCATATAAAAGGTTTTAAGCAAAGTTTTACAGCAATAGTTTTAACTTAAATTTTACAGAGGCCTTTAAAAAAAACAAAAAAAAAGAAATTTGTAGATTCTAGATTCTATTTCGCTTTAACATAAATTGTTAATGTTTTTTTTTCTTTTTTTTTTGTTTATAATAATAGTTAAACATTAATGTTTTCTTTTTTTTAATTATTTAAGTGATTATAATTAAAAACTTTTTACATTTACAATTGGTATACATGGTTGTATTACATATTTATGTATGTATGTGTGTAAGTGTTTTTGGGTGAGTGTGTGTGTGTGTGTGGGTTTTTGTGTGTGTATTGGTTGCTTAACAGTGTGTATTTTGGATTGTATTGGTTTATTTTAAGATTTTTACTAAAATTTTTTTATTGTTTCATTATATCTTTTGCTTGTTTTATTTTTTTGTTATTTTTAAGTTAATTTATTAAATTATGTGTATACATATGTATGTGTTTCTTTGCCTTACAATGATAAATATTAATTTAAGGTTCTCTTTTATGTAAATTTGCAATTTCTTGGGGGTTTCTTCCTTTTTATTTTTTTTTAACTAAATTCATTTTACTGTGTGTTTTTTTTTTGCTTTTAAGTAGATTTGAAATCAAAATTTATATTCGGAATTAGTTTAATTTTTATTTGTTGTTATTAAATATCTTTTTTGCATTTTTTTTTTTTAAATAAAATAATTACTTTTTTGTTTGTTGTTATCTATGCAATTAAAGTTCAGCTCATGGGGCCCTTAAATAAGGAGATCATTTTCTTTTTACATAAAATTAAATGTTAGAAATTTAAGCTTAGTTACAGGACTTTTTAAGTGATAAACGAAAATATTTATATGTTTTCTTTTTCAAAAATTAAATTCGCTATGTTAAGTTTTTAAAGTTTAGTAGAACATAAATTTAATAAAACTGTGATGCCCCTTAGAGAATAATGGGGAACTGGTTAACATGTCCGAGAGCTCTTTAGCTAGAGCAAGATTTTTATTTTTTTTAGATTTTCGTTGTAAATAAATTTCCATAAAACACTATGTGGTTGGAGAAGTTCTATAAAGAAAAAACATATAAAGAAAATTATTAACAATTATTAAATTAAAAAATTAAATTTGGGAAATTATTAATTAAAAATTTTATGTCTATCTATTTTAGTATCAAATTAATGCGATTGAAGCGACCACTACATGTCACAAATTTTTAAAACATTTTTGCACGATAGAAGAATAAATCGTCAATAATTCCCTTATGAAAACTATTTTTCAAAATAATAATTTTAATTATTTTTAACATCAAATTATTCTGGCATATGATGAAATCGATTATAAAAAATTAATTTCAATTGAATAAAAATAATTATGATGTCCATCTTGCTTTGTTTCTATTTTAAAATTAATTACATTCATATTTTTATGAAGGAAAATTAAAAGTTTGCAATGTGTATCACATACATATATGTGTATGTCCCAAATTATTCCTTTTATTCATTTGAATTGCATCAATAACGATTTAACTTTAAAATTTAGTAATTTAAATTCAAAACCTTACTGAAGTTGCACTTGCAAGTCAATTTGTATTGAAATATATTTGCTGGTGGTTAAGCATTATCTATATGCATTTTGGTGGTGCTTTGCCAAATCTTCAGTAGACTTTAACCACACATTTTGGACAGTCACAAACTTCATATATTATGCACAGACTTTCACCCTTAAACTAATTGATTTAACGAAAATTTTGAATTATTTAATAAAGGATGTTATTTTTAAAATGCAACTTTAAGCGAAAATCTATATTTTTTATATTATTATTATTTTATATTATTATTATATGCACAATGCGCAAACTTTTATAACGAGCTTTTTGTGCTTTCACACCAACGAGGGTACAATATCTACCCTAAAAAACACAACGGAATACTTTACAAAAACGCAGGAAAAAATTTAAGAGCTTCCACAGCTGTTTATCTCAAATACAAATATCAGTGTATGTGTGTTTGGACCTAGCTGCTCTAAGTTCATTAAATTTGCAGTTGTAAGTAAGAAAGCTTATATTATCCGAAAAGTTTTTTTTAGTTTTGCACGATTTCATTTAGAATAGTATTTTTGGAATATATGAAAATAACTTTTTAAAAGCTTATTACTTGCATACTCTCGCTTCTTTTTCAGAACATTCATAAAAATAATATTTTTATATAAACATACTCTCAGTACAAAAACGTACATACATGTATAAATATTTATATCGCTACCTTGATATAGAAAGGCCCTAACTCATTATTTTTTTTAAATCGAGTTTTTTTTATGTTTCGCTAGAAGAATATATAATGTCTCGGGCATTTCAAACCGACTGTGCAAAGCCAAGCAGGGTAGTGTGTTTATCACTATATAAACCGAACACTTGGACCGATTTTAAAGATTCTTATGTTATCAAAATTCAATATGACGGCCAACATACGCCATTTTGTAAATACAAAATAAAATAAAAAGTCGCTGAACTATATGAAAATGAGTACCAATCGACAGCTATTTTAAAATCTTTCTTTCTTTGGGTTTCTCTTCAACGCTTTAAAGTTGGTACCAGTTGTTTTTTTAATTATTTGTTTAAATACTTGTTATATTATATATATAACGATATGTATATATATTTTTGGGAAATTTGCAAAAATGCTTACCTTTTTGATTACATTATTTTGAAAACCTTTTCTTTACTATTTCTTTGTGAAGCAAAATTTTGTTATAAATTCTTAAAAATTTTGGATGAGATTAAAGCTTTTTAAAAAGTTTAACATCTTTACGTATATCCGGTATTTTTACACGTGTTCTTCGTTCATTTTAATTAAATTAAAAAAAAAATTAAACAACAAAGTAATTCTTGATCCCATGTATATTAGCCGTGTTGCTTATTTAGTTGCTGTGTGTGTCGTATATTATTTAGGACTTATAGATTTGCTCTAAGATTTTGGTTTAGGGTGTCTCCATTGCTTGTTTTGTAATGTTTTCTCATTCTATATAAATAAATATATAGTTTATTTTAAATCTTTGCCAACTTTAAGGTTTTCTTTTTAGATTATTGTTGGTTTTGTTCTGCTAATCGATTTTTGTAAGTTTTTTTATATCTGTTTAATGAGATTTTATATCTAAACTTGATTACAAATGTTGTCCATAGTATTCAGCAGCGTGGGGATAATGAGGATATGCTTGATGGAAACCAGGATCACCGGGAGGACGATGCATCATATGGGCTTGGCTGTCCATCATATAGCCCATGGGATCGTGGCCATAGCCAGACGGACCGGCATGCGGGGTATACACTGGAAGAAGAAAAATTATTATTATTAATTTAATTTTTAATAAAAAAAATTATTCTATTTTCTATTATTTTTAATAAGACAATTTTGTATGAAAGTTTTTAAATATGTATAACTTTAATGAAATATTGTCACAAGTGTAAATACTACAATAATTGAAATTTATTTGCTGGTGGCTTAGCATGTCTATATACGTATTTCATTGGCGCTTTCATAAAATTATAATATTTTTGAAAATCACATGCTAAACCACCAGCAAATAAATTTCAATTATTGTAGTTTTTAAATATATATAAAAAATTTCAAACTCATTTTAAATTTTATGAACTTAAGGAAAATAATTTAAAGATATTGCTATTTTCTTTGTGAAATTAATTTTTTTTAAATTTTTTAAATACATAATGTTATGTGTGGATTCGGAGTTATGTTTGAATATTATCAAAAAAAAAAAGGTCCAAATATTATAAAGCAATTCTGTCATTATTTTTAAAGAAGGTATAACTTGTTCATGAATAATATGACTGAGAACAGAATGAATTGGAATGAAAGTGAGTTCGATTTGAATAAAACATGTTTTCGAAATTAAATACATACATAAGTTTTTTTTAAGCATAATTTTTTTAACATGATTTTAGAAAAATTTAAAAAGCTTGATAACAAACTTCACAAGCATTAGTATTTCATTTTAAGTTTTTGAAATTTGCTTGGAATATCCGAATTTTCGAAATTACTATAACTAGCTAGCAGTGTTTGGTATCAAAATAAAAAATTATTGCTAGAATTGTGTTTTGGTTTTTATTGAGCTACATTTCACAAATTTCGTAAAATTCGAAATTTCGAAATTTTATTCGAAACTATTTTTTTTAATTTATCGCAAAGATTTTTAACTTTATATTGTTTTGGGATATAATTTTAAAGTACAGTCTTAATAAATATAAATACTAAGGGTAATGCCTAAATTTCGTATATCGAATTTTCGAACTTATTTATAAAATTTAAAACCTTTTTTTTTGTATAAGCTCTAAAATTTTAGTTTAAAATGAAATATATTAAGGCTACAAATCTAAGAAAATTAAAGTTTCGAAACTTCGAAATCTGGTTCGAAATATTTTTTTTTTATTTTTTTTACTAAAATTTCAATCTCAATATTATTAAAGGATATATGTATACAGCAAAATTTTAAATAAATTTTTCTGAGCTGAGGCATAAATTTCGAATATCGAATTTTTGCACTAAGTTAGGAAGTTTAAGTCTTTATGTATATTTATTTATTCTATAACTTGTATTTACGACGAGAAATTTAATTCATATCTTAAGAAGATTAAATTTCAAAATTTTATTCGAAATGAGTCTTTTACACTTTTTTCGTACTCAGTTTTAAGATTTAAATCCTTTTTGCGGAAATGATAATTTGCTGTAATCTTAGAAAATCTGAAATTTTTAGTGATTGTCAGTCGGAACTTTTACTTTTCGAACATGGCCAGAACATTGGCCAGAAGCAGAAAAAAATTTATTTTCGATTAAGTTTTAAAATTATGCAATTGTAGATCAATTGTTTTTGCAATATTGTTCGTATATATTTTAACTCTTATATTCTGTCTTATTATCGTATTTTACATTAATATTTAATTCAAATAATTACCTGCACGATTTGATTGATCAATCATTGGCTGCACAATTCTTCGTCTCGCATTAATGAACCTGTATCAAAAAAGAAAACAAGGCAAACAAAAGTTATAATAAAAAAAATTCAACTAAAGTGGAGAACAAAGAAAAACATTTAATAAGAAATTATTATTGCAATCTATGTACACATGTTACTCGTATAAACTATATAAAATCCGTTTTTAACAAATCATAATTAGGCTTATAATCCCATAAATGTTTATTTCATAAATAATTTATAAAATGATTTATAACATCTCTTTTTTCCATTCCACTCTTTCTAAATATCTGTGCGAGTTGGTGTATTTCTGTATTGGATTCTTAAAAGAACCGAATCTTTTTGAGACAGCACAGCTACTACGACCATAAAAAATAATAAGTTTTTCTTTCTGGAATTTTTATTGTATTTATTTGCTAGTTTTGTTGTTGTTGTTGTTGTTGTTTGCTGCTGATTCAATGTGCCAGCCACTGCATTTAAACCATGATAAAAGTCTAAAATGCCGACAATTGTATATTTTTATTTGTAACAAACAACAATCATGAGAAGAGCTGCTGCTGATGATGATGATGGTTGACAAAATCATAATGATGCAGTTAAGAAATTCTGCAGCAACTACAGATATATCGGCATTATTATAACAAAACAAAAAAAAAACACAAAATCAACCTGATTTAAATTTTTTTTATGCTGTCCTTTTTTATACATATTTTTTTGTTTTTGTAACCATGATTCTGTGGTTGATATTTTTTGTTTATTTGAGATGTTTAATACAAAATATATATTTATTTCTTTGTAGTTCTTGTTGTTCTTATAACTTTTCTGGGTTGTTATTTCTGAAAAAAATGAGCAAAAACTAACAATTTCTTGGCAAACAAACATAATTTTTTTGTTAAAGGTTGTTGTATGGGTTACACTTTTTTTCCTGCTGCTGTTATTGCAAACTTAAGTTGCAGTTAAGAAAAATAAGAGAAATCGTATATAAAAACCTTATTATTGTTGGCTACAAATTGAGGTTAATGCTCGAAGATTTTTTTATTTGGTTTTTGGTTTTTTGAAACATTATTGTTTATTAAGAACAAATGAAACTGACAAAGAAAAATCAACGATGAAAACCTTGGCACAAAACAGCCAATAATTTTTGAAAACTATTTCTTTCGCAAATAATTTTTTTTGAGAATCGTAAAATTTTGCAAGGTAAGTGAAAAAGCTTGAAATACTAAATTTATTTCAGATTTTATAATAATATAATTTTCTTTTGATTTTTTTGCAAGCATTTTGGGTTCCGTACACCAAAAGTGAAAAGGAAACCTATTGTTTTCGCTACGCTATACATACGTCTGTCCGTCACAGGCTCTTTTCTAAAGAACCGTAAGAGCTACGGACCTAAGGTTTTGACAAAACGAAAATAGTTAAAACCCTTTGTAATATACATACATAGATATAATTATATATAGACACTTGATATATCCAAAGATTATACAGACACTTTTTTATACAGACACTTTAACACTAAAATTTACAAAAATTTAAATAAAACGGTGTTCCATCAGTTAATGTAATTTTGACAACTTGCTGTATCTTGGAAATCCTAACAGGCAAACTCTTGTAATTTTCAAAAATTTTAAAACAAAAAAAAAATTAAAAAAATTATAAAAAATAAAAACGCCAAAATGAAAAAAAAAATTCTAAAACTAAACTATACCTCCAAAAACCGAAATAATCGCCAAAATGAAGAAAATCGCCAAATGAAAAAATCGCCAAAATTAAAAAAAAAAATCCAAAAGCCGAAAAAAACTCCAAAACGAAAACAATTGCCAAAACTCAAAATAAAGAAAGTAAGTGTACACAACTAATGACAATGCATATATGCGTTTGTATGTGAGCAGAAAAATAAAAAGCATACGCACAACTTATGTACGTATGTATGTGTGTATGTATGTACATTAGAAACCTGCGTAAACAGTCTTGAAATGTAAATACGTAATTTTTTTTTAATGCATTTTCGTGGCATGTATTTTACTAAGCCAATAATAAATGGTGTAGTACTATAAATGAAGCACGGTAAATGTATTAGTGTAGGTGTATATGAATGTTAACAAGCGATCTAGCCAAGACTTCTTTTTTTAAAACAAACAATCAAAAGAAGTACTGTTGATATATGTCTGCTTATTGTTTTGCATATTGTACGTTTAGGTGTGTGTTTGTGTGTGTGTAAGATGTAGATTGTAAACTATTATTTGTTAAAGGGAGGTTTTTTAAGCAAGCGCACACAACTCATGTGAACGCATGTGAGAGAGCATACACAAATTATGTAGGTATGTATTTATGTACATGCATGACCTTTGTATACGTGCCAATGCGTAGAAAAAAGCGCAAGCACCCCAAGTTGTTCAGTCAAGAAGTATTTTCTTCTGCAATAAGTTAAACAAATGTGTTGCCAACAGTGTTGTTTAGCGTTTGTTTTAGATTTCGCTAAAGTAAAGCATTTGAAATTTCTCTTATGTCTTAAAAGTTCTTATAAGAAGTCTTGTGGAGGTCTTTAATGTACATGCATGACTTGTATACGCGCCTATGTGTAGAAAGAAGAACAAGCATCACACATTTTTCAGTCACGAGCTATTTTATTCTTTACTGCTATACCTGCAGTAAGTTAAAAAAATGTATTGTAAACAGTGTTGTTTAGGGTTTTTAGAACATTTCGCTGTAGTAAAACATTTGAAAAATCCCTCTTGTCTTAAAGGGCCTTATGCAGGTCTTTATTACATATCTACTCTCCGCACGGAACCCTTTGGTTGCGAGTCAAAGTCGCACTTTGCTTATTTTATTTTATTTTGGTTGAGCCAACGTCTATATGCATTTCATTCCAGCTCCTCCTATAATTCAGGTAGTGTAAATGGCTAAAACTCAGCTGTTTTATGTCTACAATATTTCGAAAGATTACAACAAAACTGTCATCTCTATCACACTCTGTAGAAATTTCAACAATAGTCTGCATAATTTTGACATTAAGTGCCCAGGAGACGATCATGCTTCAATCATCATTTAAATTTTGTGTTTGTTCTGTGCGGAGGCAAGTATGACTTTCTCGCTTAATGATTATTTGATTTTAGTGGCAAGTAAGGTTTTGCTAACACAGAACATTTTATGTAATCTTTGTATAAATAATTATATAGTGTGTCCGCCAAGAAGGTATAATACTTTGTGTTGCCGCAATTTTTATAAACATTAGTCTTGACAGTTCATATAGGGCAGTCGTAAAGAAAACACGAGTGGCAAATTTATTATGGAAAAATATTCCATAAACCAACGTGTTTTAATTGCTAAAACAGCTCGCCCATGATAACCCCGATTTTCATGAAAAAATCATAATGAGTGGCGAGGCACATTTTCGTTTGAATGGATATATGAATAAACAGAACAGTCGGTTAAGGGCAATGGAAACCCCTCAAATTATCCATCAGTCACGTTTGCATCCATTACAAGTGACAGTCTGTATGGTGTGCAATTGATATTACTTCTTTGAAGATTAAAATGGCGTAACGGTAACTTGTGAATGGAGAGCGGTATCGTGATATGATTGAAAACTTTTAAATGCCACAACTGCACACTTTGGGCTTCATTAATATGTGGTATCAACAAGACGGTGCTACATCGAAAACAGCCAGGATTACATGGCGGACACCGTGAAACAAATATTATACTTATAAAAAATAATGTTTGGTATTTTATTTTATTTTTATTTTTATTTACTTATTATAAAGTTTTTTTTTTAAATATTATACAGAGTTAAATAATAACTTTTATATCTCTCACTCTAATTTTTCGTCTATTGCTATATATAATAATAATAATAAAACTTTTTTTTGCAAAGAATAATGGTAAATTTGTATACATGCAAAATAATTTTTTTTTTCATCCGCATATTTTGTAGGCATCATGAAAAAGCAAGTAAGACGAAGTAAATGATATTTTTTCGTCAATCATTGTTGGAGACGAGCAAATAATCAACCGTCAAATAAAAGTATCAACATTTTTTAATTCTCAGCAATCATTGACAACACGTGTACATGTAACAGAAAATAACACGAGTGCACGCACAAAACTATGTGATTGATGGTATTCTTTGATCGTCTCCTGGGCACTTTAAATGTGATAATTTTTTACACCACTGCTGCTAAGTAGCGCAGTGTTGTATATTTAATGCATCTACTGTTTGATTTGCCTTGCATATTAAAGACCTGCACAAGACGTCTTATACGAACTTTTAAGACATGACGGCAATTTCAAATGCTTTACTACAGGAAAATCTTCTGAAACAAACGCTAACCAACGTTGTCGGCAATACATTTGTTTAACTTATAGCAGGTATAAGAGTATAGAAGAAAATAGTTCGTGACTGAAAAATTTGTGGCGTTTGTGCTTTTTTCTCTCATTGGCGCGTATACAAACGTCATGCATGTACATACATACATACCTGCATAATTTTTGTATGCTCTCCTATTTTTCTGCGCACATACAAACGCACACATGTATTTACATGAGTTGTGTGCGCTTGCTTTAAAAAACCTCCTTTAAACACAAACACAATAGCTTTACCATCTAAATCTTACACACACACCCAAACGTACAAAATGCAAAATAACAAGCATACATGTATCAACAGTACTACTTTTCATTATTTGTTATAAACAAGACATCTTGGCGACATCGCTGGTTAACAGTCATATACGCGTACACCAATACATCCATCGGGCTTCGTTTATAGTACGAAAGCATTTATTATTGGCTTAGTATAACACATGCCACGAGAATCCATTTAAAAAACATGATGCATTTACATTTCAAGACTGCTTATGCAGGCCACTATTGCATATGATGTGCTACATTTAACCGTTAATTATGAAAGTGATCATAAATATTTTTTATAATGATTCACAGATTTCCAAGATAAATGATTTTAATAAATAAATTGCGTCAAAATATGGTATATGACACCAGAAGATTTTCTTAAATTTTTTATCAACAATTATAAAATTTTGACAACTTTAAATTTGAAACATTTTAAGAGTCAAAAATCATTTGCGATCGACAACTATTTCATTGTGAAAATTGTTTGTTCTACTGGTTCAAATATGTAGAATTAATAAATAAATTTGGGGGATTCAAACGGTAGAATTAAGTGTCATGGTGACAAAATGTATATAATTGTTTTTGCTTTTTTTCTTAAACAAAAATTCTAAAACATTATGACACTATGACTTTTAAAACTATCATTTGAATCCTTAAATTGTGTGTTTTATTTATTTAAACTTACCAGTTATTCACTTGCAGTATCGTTAGGCCGGTATCTTGCGCCAGTTGCTTTTTCTGATCTTCGGAGGGGTAGGGATGCTAAAAAACACATAAGAAATTTTATAATTATTAAAAGTGAATTAAAATAAAATACAAAATATAATGAAAGCGTATAATTGAAATCGATTATATCCGAAACAACAAAATTTTTTCGTTTAAAGTCATTTAAAATCTTAATAATAATGAGATCAGAGAAGCAGAAACAACACAATCAAAATTATTTTATAATTTCTCGTTCTTAAATGGATTAAAGCTTTTATATCAGAAAAGTTTTAAAAAAAATTAATTTACCATCACTAATTAAAAATCCAGGAAAACGGGCATATGCGCTTGTGCCTGAAAGCCCTAAAAGTTGTAATCAATCATTTTCATTTTAACTAAACCTTTCACTTATTTACAATTTATTTTTATAAAAAAATGATGGGTAGTTTATCTAAAAAAATTCTTTATTTGATATTAATATTTATATATATATATATACATATTTATGAACAAAAATGTGTAAGTTAAATAAAAGATTACCAAAAAAAAAAAACTAACGCCACTAATCTTGGTAATTTAATACCATAATCATAAACACACACTTAAAATATCCTTAATTCTCAGTTTATATTTATTTACTTCAACCCATTTCAAAAAAATTCTGATAATTAGAGACAAAAAGTGCATAGTGCAGTCTAAATTGTTTGAAGAAATATCTACATACGTACGTACATGCATATTTGTTTAGCCCGCCCCTCTTATATTCCCAAAATTAAGCTAAAGTAGAAAAAAAGAAATATTATATTAAAAAAAGAAAGAAGTAAACTAAAAATTGAAAACATTTCTGTCTGTCTGCCAAGCCGCCGCCACAGTGGCGTCAGTATATAAACAATTATTTGTTGCATTTGAAAATCATATCAAAAATCACACAATAATATCTAAACAAATTCTTTCCATGCGCTAGATACAGCAATTACAAATTGTTGAATTGAAAATCGAAAGAATTAATGTAAAATATACTTGAAATGTAATAACTCTAGTTAGTATATAAATAATTATCATAATGAAGCATTTCTATTTATGTATATTGAAACCATAATTACGAGGGTTTTTGTTTGTATTATGAAAATTTCGTAATTGCTTCTTAAAAGAAATTAACAAAATCTTGCGGTTTATCTGTATATTTCATTATAAATTTTTGTATTACAAATGAAATAAAAATTTGTATTTTTTGTTTTTTGCTATTGTCATCTTTTATTAAGAGATAAAGCTCACAGAAAAAACTAAATTTCCTTTTCAGTAACCAAATTCATTGCATCAGAAATGTTTTGTTTGAATGCGGACCTACAAAAAAATTTGATAACAATTTTGTAAAAATTTAACTGAAAAAAAAATTTTATTTTTAGTTAAATTATTATGGCATTAGAGACAAAACTTAACTGAAACTCAAAATATTTTCAGTCAATTATATTAATAGGAACAGCAAAACATTTTTACAGATTTTTTTTGTGTTACTCAGCAATTTTTGTTTTATAATTTACAAGCACATTCACTAAATTTTTTTTTAATTATCAGAAAATAAATAAACTGAATCAATAACAATTCTTACCAGTTTTTCTAAAACAAATTAGTAAAAGTTTTATATGACACTGCAAAAAAAGTTTGCAAAAATTACTTTAAGTATTTCAGAAAAAAAATAACTGAATCAAATAAAAGGTTCAATTATTTTTTCTTCTTTCAAAAATTAGCTTGTTTTTATGGTTAAGCATTTCGTTCCCACTTTTGGAACTCGTCAGTATACTTCAACCATACATACGGAGTTTGTTAGCATGTTTATAGTAAGACTCTTAATACTATATTGAGAATCACAATATACAAACATAAAAAGTTTGAAAACCACAAACAAAAATCTTTACAAAAAAAATATAAAATATGTATTTTTTATTTACTAAATTAAGTGCCTAATTTTGTAAAGCGCAACGCTTGGCATTGATAAATTTTGTATGTATTTTGTTTTTTTAATTTAAATTTTTTCCATATAAAATTTGACAACGCTTGGCGTTGCGTTTTACAAAATTAGGCCCTAAATGTTTTTATATCTATAAAATAATTTGTAGAAAATATTAAAAATAAATCAAACAAATTTTTTTACAGTAAAGGTATTCATTTCAGTTTTTTTCCTCGTTGGAAAAATGGAAAAATGTAATTTTTTACAACAAGCACAGGGAAAAAAAATTTTAACAAAATTTTTGAATTTTTTTTTTCTTGTGCTTGTTGTCAAAAATTACATTTTTTCATTTTTCCAACGAGGAAAAAACTGAAATGAATACCCTCAGTATATAAAAATAAATTTAATTGAAAAATAATAAATTTAAATACAAAAGAATAAATCTAAAATATTTTGTTACAAATTTTACTTTATATAGACAATTTTCATTCTGTACAGTTTTTTTACATAAAATAAAATTTGAACAAATAATTGACTGAAACAGTAAAACACATTTACTGAAACTAAATTTCATTTCAGAACACATGTTTGTTTGAAAATTTCTTGGGAATAATTTTTTCTGTGCTCTCCTCAGTCGTGATTAGAAATTCCTCTGGTAAAAAATTACTTCCTTGCACTGCATATAATAAGATTTATCAAGATATTGGACCAAATAACTGCCCGCCCCTGAATAATCGAATGAATTTGAGGATCCTTCTTAAAATCATTCTGATCTCTTTGGATTAAATAAATTAGAAAATTTGCATATTTGTAGGCAAACTAGTTTTAATTATATAGCTTTGATTGGTGTAAAAAATAAAATACTGAAATATTTCAATCCAAGTTTAGTACCCTATTAACTACAAAAAGGACTCTGCTAAAAACTTTTGGTTTTTGTCTCCGCTAGCGAAATCTTCTTTAAAAGATATGAAATATTCACCCCTATCGTGAACAGTTTTTCCCTCGAAATATTTTCCCTTTTGCTCAAATTGCAATCGTGAATAATTTTTCCCCTGAAATGTGTTCCCTTTTTTGATTCCCCTTATTGTGAATAATATTTTTCACATGGATTTTTTAAATTTTCCCTTGGTTTTGTTCACTTTATTTTTGCAGGCGAACTGAATTAATACACTGCGTAATTTCAATATTATACTTTCAATTATATATTGAAACTTCTAAATAATTATTTTTAGGGCAAGATCAACAAATAAGGTCCACGATTAATAACAATAATTCTTTGGAACACATTTTTTCGTTGAACATCAATCTCTTTGGATCACATGCAGTAGATTTTATGGCTGTGGTATACTAAAATTTTTTTGCACGGCTTCTAAAATAATTAAAAACGCAACTTTATACTATAACCCAGTGAAAAAAAATGGAAGTCATTGCTTCCAAAAAATCGATATTTTTAATTTGCCGAGAGTGAGCAAAACACCATGTAGAAGCTTATTTTAGTCACAAAAAACCTTGTAACTCCTCCATAGTGTTAGAAAATACTCACCAGAATTTTAAAAAAATTTATTTTTTTAAAGAAATTTATGAACTATTTTTAGTCTAAAATTTAAAAGTTATTTACTTAAATTTACATGAAAAGACTGTTTCGGGCTTAAATTCGTATAAAAAGAAACGAACTGTTAAAAAAGGCAACTATTCACCATTTTTAATAGATGAAAATATTATCATAGAACACAAAAAAGGGAATTTTTCTTAATATCGCTTCCCATTCAGTGACCAGGCATCGAAAAAGAGAACTTCTTGCAATGACAACCCTATGTAAAAATCATTAGATCGGATCGAACTGGGAACATTTTATTTAAAATACAAAATATGTGTATTTCTTATTATTAAATTTAATTTGTTTTATTTTCAATTAATTTTAAAGCTTTACAAGTCTTCCCGTTTCTTACATTCACTACGTATTGTTAGCGGGAACAAACGTTCCCACGAAATTCACGATTGCAAATTTCCCTTCTTGGCGAATGAAAATTTCATGGGAACAAAAATTTCGCATTTTATTCACGATAGGGGTGATTAATATTATGGCTAAAAGTAACTGTCCTGTTCAATTAACAATTAAGGCTATTAGTAAGCAACCCTCGTAATTTATTTTTATATTAATCTAATCTTTTTTTTATTTTTTATTTTTTGGTTTTGTTATCTTTGTATTTAAACTAATATCAGCCTAAAATATTCTCTTTTTTTGTGGCGCTTAATTCGGGGTATAATTTTTGTGTAAAAATGTTTAATCTTATTGAATGAATAGTTAGAAAGAAAGACAGTGGCAGTTATTTGTTTAATGATTAAACAACTTATGAAAATGCTAAAGAAAAATGATTGATTAGACTGCAGCAACATGATGATTACAAGTTCATTACACATACGCGTAATGTAGAGAAAAGTTATATAGTTAAAAAAAGACAATCGTAATTTTTTAGCAAGAGAACAATAACAGCGAACAACAAAATTATGCTTTAAATAAAATAACAAGTTTGTCAGGAGTGATTTGGAAGAAAGAGATAAAATAAATTAGACGTTTATGGGTGTTTTGAAAGTCTTTGTCTGTGTGATATTTATAGTTCCGCCTTTTTTGCAGATTTTTTTTATGAATAGGCATCGATAACATTTTACATTAAAGAGCTTAATATTATGAGGCAACAAAAAAATTTTGCATATGCAATGTTATAAATTCGAAAATATAATACACTGTTACTAATGGCGTTTTCTTTTCTTTGAAAAAAATTTTACACTTATTAAACTTTTTAATGAAAATGTGCAATAAAATGTTTTTTTGAAATAGAGAGTTTATTAGTAATTACTGTATCATCCCTAGCGAGCGTAAATTTTTGATTCCACCAAATGATAAATTGCACTTTTCTTAATGCACGTTCTCTGGAAAAGAAAACGACATCAGAAACAAAATATAAATGGACAAAAATATTTATTTATGCTGGATTTGTGCCCATTGCCAACAGTTGCTAATAATTTTATTTTTATTTAGGTTAGTCTAATTTTATTTATAATAAATTTAAAATAATAACACACAGACAAAAAGTAATACAATAAGGGCCATTTTCACAACTTGCCTTTAGTTAAAGGTAGGATTTTGTCTACTCCATAAATATCATTGCATTACTACAAGTTAAATTTTTTATTGTTTTTATTATTTTTAATAATAATAATATTTAATGGATAAAAAAATATTACATCAATGTTTTGTAATGCTAAGCCATTTATCGGGCAGACAAAATCCTGCCTTTGGCTAAAAGCGAGTTGTGAAAATGGCCCCAATTATTGTAATATTAATAAAAAATTAATTAAATTTTCACCAATATATAATTTTATAATATCAATTAAGTTTTTTCACTCGCATTAATTAAAGCTATTAAAAATTTAATGAAATCAATTAAAAAAATTATAAAAATCAATTAATTTCTTGAGGAATGGACATTGCAAATAGAGACAAAAAATTCTGGACTGCTGCTCACTTAAGAGTGTCAAGGAATAATTTTTTTGTTTCCATTTCTATGCAGCTCACGAACTCTGGCTTTAGGCCAGGAATTTGAACACCCGTTCAAATCTAGCAAACGTCTCAGATTAGTAGAAGATAACTATCACTGAAACTTAGTTCTTACCAATAGAGTAAGCATGAAGAAGGCTATATACTCTTCAAAAATTATGACAAACTAATGTATATGGTTATAATTAAATTACTTGAATATATTAATTAGTGAAATATTTTTCTGTGCGCTTTGTAAGCAAGTCAAAATAAAAAACAATTATTGGAGCAAAATTACTTGACCAAAGCACAGATTGGAGAGCAAAAGTTGGCTTGAAAACCAACTGATGTTTTGAGTTCCAACATTCCATTTCTCTGGAAAAAATCTACTTTGTGTCTTCGGCTACGAGCTTTTCCCTCGTCAGCTGATTACACTGAAATTGGCGCTGAGATTTAATTCCAGCGATGAATTCAACTCACAAGCAAATAACTATATTTTTTAGAAGGGTAAACAGAAATTGGAGAAACGTTGGACAGAGGGTATAGAGTAGTGAACTCTATGAGTAAATTCACTTTCGTTGTCCACTCACTTCTACAATGCTTTTGTGTTGTTCTTTAACATCAATATGTACTAATGATATTGCTAGCACTGTTGTCTCTCTAACAACTGACTGTCTTTAACTCACTCTCTTTTTTTTGGTGCTGTTAGTAAAAATCAATAAAAATGTTGACTAGATGAAGTCTTAAGTTAATAAAACATGGCGTATTAATTAATAGTTTTTCTCGTATTAAAACATTTTATAAAATTTATTATTTTTATTTATTATTATTTTAATGTTAAGTACTAGCTCAATATTCATTTTAGAAAATGCAATATATTGCCGTTTGATTTGTACTCATGCAGATCACTGGTATAGATCTCAAACAATAATACAGTGACACCTTTCTTAACTGGATACTCAGCTTCACGATATTTTTGTCCGGTTACTAGAGATGTCCACTTATGAGAGGGGTACACATGTTTTGGTAGTTTATTGCAGTTGAAAAATTATATTAAAAGTAAACTGCTTCAACTTAGATTGGTATAATTTCAGCTTTTAGGTTTCAAAAGAAACTATATTTTTTTGTTGGAAAGCTTTTTGCCTCTAGAAAAATTCTTTGAGCGGATATTTTGTATAAAAAATGCAGCAATATCAATTTGTTAGAATATACAAGAAACTGTACATCTTCGCAATTTCACGTACCGATCATTTCTTTCTTTCAAACTCGTTTTAAATTTCCAATTTTTTCTTTAATTGAAAAAAAACATAATTTTTCTGTACCATTTTCAGACACAAACTAAGCAAATGACTCTTTCAAACAAACAGCAAATTTTTACCGTCTTCGACGCATTAGTATTAACATTTGCGTTAACCGGCGAATCAACAATATCATCGACACTAATACAAATATGAATCAGAGTTGAATAAAGAAAGATCTACTATTTAAATGCAATTCTTAATGCCGTGTTTCACTGCTTATGTCCGTTTGTGAGAGGTATTTATAACAATATTTTTAAAAACTTAATGTCCGTGTCTGGTTGTAGGAATGCATTTTATATGGAAAATGTAATAAACGTGATGGATCTACAAAAATGGTACGGTTATTACAGCTGTCCTGTTATAGGAAGTGCCCGTTATGAGAGGTTTCACTGTACTTTGAAAAATTAAATGATTTTCTATCCAAGAACCCCCGTTTTTTTTTAATTTTTGTAACAAGTTTTTTTCAAAGAGCTTAAGTACGTCTAGATGCATTTTGTTGCTGCCAGGAGACTTCCACCCAAATTAAAAAAGTCCCAGTTCACTCATTTCAACTTTTTTTGATCAACTCGTAATTATCTGTCTTTCTTACAGCTGTGTATTGTGAGTTGAGCAACAAAAGTTGAAACGTGTGAACCAGGACGAAATCTTAAAAGACTCCAATGCTTATAAAAAAACACATACAATATAGAATTGAAAATTATAAGCACATGTACCCAGTAAGCTAAAAAAGTTCTTCAAAGCTATACTCAGGGAAAAAGCATCAACTTAAAAATAAGAACGCGCCACATTAATTCAATAACTTTTGATATTATAGAAAATGTATGTGGAAATACTTAAAAATAAATAAAATTGATAATTTAATACCGTAAATTAATATTTTACCATATTGAAATAGGAAATTTCAGCACGACTAAACTTTCGTTAATGTTTCTTATTAATCAATACGGATTTTATTTGTTTTAAGCTGATTTTTCTCTGGGTGTAATTCAAAGAATATTTTTAGTAGTACGATGTGACATAATATGGCCCATAGGCTAGGTAGACATAATGAATAAATAAATGAAAAAAATTAAATGAAAAATATTATAAAGGGACATGTGTTGTCTATTTTATTATTTTTTATTTATATTACTTATTTTTATTATGTGTTATTATTTTATAAAAACCAAAAGCGGATGTTAGTTCTTAATTACTATTGTTAAACCCCTTTTTAGCACACATATCCAAAAATAAATGTATGTATATTGAAATCAACAATAAAACCTCAACTAAGGCACGAGTCATCACTTAAACAACATCCGGCAGCTGTAGTAGTAATCCTTTATATTTCCACAATTGTTTTAAAATAAATTTAAGGATACACAAAAAAACCATTTAATGCGAATTTAAGCACAACAACAAAAACTTTTATTAATTTATGAAAACATGACTTTTAACAGAAAATAGCAAAACAATAAATGAATTTTAAACATTCATACTACACTTTGTATTTTATTATATTTTATTTTTTTTTTCAACAAGCATCAATAGATATGTATTATAGACCAAACAACAAAGCTTTCTAAGGCCAGAGTAGGACACAAACCACAACATGAAGCAGGAGAAAACCTATGACAATTTATGGCTTTTTACCAATAACAAAAACTGCAGTAACAGCAGCAGCAGCAGCAACAGCAACAGCAGTTTTACAAGAAACTGCAATATTATTTGAAAAGAAACCAAAAAAAAAAGAAAAAATAATAGAGAGAAACTCAACTCAAACTAACAACGTAATAAGAAAATGTTATGCAGTGTGTGAAGTAAATAATTGTATATGTTATTGTTGTTTTTGTTGCTTATTGTAAATAGTTAGCAAACGAAATATAATATGCAGATAAATGCACAAATATGCTTATACATACATACATATGTACATACTTATATGCATGTACTTATATCATGCTGCATATACAAGGACACAAACTCTTATGACTGCTTATGTCACAAAGTATGTGCTTAAGCAGGATAACAAGAAAATATATTCGACAAGACAAACCAGCTTACACACAAACACACACACACACAAGCACAAATATAATTGTGTCTCACTTCTAAGGATACTCTGGCAAATATTTTGTTGAAAATTTCAATTTCAACATATTTTCCAACTAAAATAAATTGTATATTGTGTAAATTCAATATTAATATTGTTTTCTCTCTGCAAATGCAAGGAAACACCCAAACTTACGTGTTTAAAGCATTTGTATGCTTGTGCGTATGTGTGTTTGAGTGTGTTTAAACAAGAATAAGAGATGTCCTTGTTAGCAAAACATGATTTTGCATAAGAAAACGGTAAATTTCACGCAACAAATGACAATTTCGACAGAAAGCAAATACCAATAGTATTGAAAATTGCACATTTATTCTGGCAAATAGCAACAACTAACTCACTACACTTTTGAGCTGATAAATAAATGAATGCATGCATGTGCATGTGCATGTGTGGCAATATCCTGTAGGTGTGTGTGTGTTTAAGTAATTCCTACTAACCAAAAAGAAGGTAGTTATTGTTAATAATATTTGCTAGCCTTGCTGTTGCTGTTGTTTGTTTATTTGTATTGTTGTTGTTGCACACCAGCACTATTTTGCAAAATAATATTGATTATTTAACAAAATTGCATTTTATTGTCATTTATTTCTTATTTTCTTGTCACAGCCAACAAAAGGATATTTTATGCAACTTTGCTTGCTATGCACTTTTGTTTTCCTCATTTTAATATTATTTAGTTATTGATATTGTTTTGCTCATTGTTATGTCAAAGTTTTAAGGCGTGTTTTTTACTTGTTTTTTTTTTTGTTATTTTAGTATGTTGTTTTCCAAACAATAAATTTTCTTTAGAATAGACGAAAACAACATTTTCTCTAAATAAATTAATGAATGTGTGTATTATTTTGGCAGTTTTTGCTAGACATTTGCTAGAAATTAATAATTTCTAACATTTTATGCATTTCATATCCATGGGGAGTTGTCCTAAAACGAGACTTGAAGGCAATAAATTTAATTAAAATCTTGTTTAAGAAATTAATTTATTATTAAACTTAAGGACATAAATTAAAATTAAAGTTTTATAATAAAAGAAATTCCTTGAAACACAACTAAAGAATAAAGATTTTTAAATTTCATAAAATTTTTGTCAAGATTGTTTAAAAAAGTTAAAGAAATGTAAAGCTTTTATTGACATTCATAAACAGAAAAAAATTAACTTCCCGAAATATTCATTAAATACCCAGTGAAAAAAAATGGAAGTCATTCTAGCGGAAGTACATTTTCATTGCTTCCAAAAAATCGATATTTTTAATTTGCCGAGAGTGAGCAAAAAACCATGTAGAAGCTTATTTTAGTCACAAAAAACCTTGTAACTCCTCCATAGTGTTAGAAAATACTCACCAGAATTTTAAAAAAATTTATTTTTTTAAAGAAATTTATGAACTATTTTTAGTCTAAAATTTAAAAGTTATTTGCTTAAATTTACATGAAAACACCGTTTCGGGCTTAAATTCATATAAAAAGAAACGAATTGTTAAAATAATTACCATTTTTCCTAGATGAAAATATTATCATAGAACACAAAAAAGGGAATTTTTCTTAATATCGCTTCCAATTCAGTGACCAGGCATCGAAAAAGAGAACTTCTTGCAATGACAACCCTATGTAAAAATCATTAGATCGGATCGAAATTTGCACTACTTCTGCATTGTAAACTCTAAATTTTCATGACTTTTTTGGAGTCTCTTTTTTTACTGGATATGGATATCACATATTAATTTCTAATTTATTAAAAACATATCTAAATTTTTCACTAAATAAAAAACTTCAATAAAATTGGAAATTGGAGTACGATGAATCACAACAATTCACATATTACATTGCCATTGAAAACTATTAATATACACCCAGGGAAAAGCTGCAACTTAAAAATAAGAACGCGTCACATTAATTCAATAATTTTCAATATAATCGAAAATGTATATTAAGATAATTAAAAAACAAATAAGGTTAATAAACTAATACAGTAAATTAACATTTTTCCATATTGAAATAAGAAATTTTAACATGAGTTTAACATGAGTTAATGTTTTTTATTAGTTCAATAAGGTTTTGATTGATTTTAAGCTGTTTCTTCTTTAGGTGTAGAGCTTAATGAAGTCCACATTTTGTAATCAGTTTGATTAAAAAAAGCATGTTGTTCCGTTCTGCTTGAATTTCTTATAATAATCAGGACACGCCTTTTAAACTTAACTTAGGCGTTCCAAACTCCATCTATTTTATTGAATTTTTTCAAAGACATTGCAGTTACCCAATGCAACAATTTCCTGTTTAATCTTATCTTTTATGTACTTCGCCTTAACAGATTTTACTGTATTACTTATGTATTTCTAATAAACCTTTTCTTAGGAAACTTTAAATAAACCATAATCACTGGGCATAGCATTTTTCAAAAATAGAAAAGGGGCGGGGTCATATCCATACAAATGTTAAATTACATTTTGTGCTTTAAAGCTGAAATTTGATGAACAAGTGGGCCTAGAAGAGATACAAATATGAAAAATCCGAATACGCCGAACGAAGCAGGTGGTAATATTGTAGCGCAGCTCATGGTTTGCAATACACACTGGGCCCTTGGCGTTTTCAAAAAAATAATGTACACCATGCCGTACACTAGCTTTGAGCGGTTGAAATGGCTCTTTGAGTGTTAAACGTACTCACCGAGAGAGAGAAAAATGGGGTTCGTCTCTCATAATAATTTTAGATGAAGAGTTGTCGCATAAAAATTTGAACAATTATTCCACATTCTTGAGGATATACATATGTATTTCTATACTCCACAAACGTTAAATTTTATATTTACCTCCATTTAGAGCAAAATTATACCATCTTCCGATAGAGTGTATAATTTTGCGCCACCTTATATAATAATTTTTCAAAGAAAATTCTACAATTGGAATCAATGGAAATTTAGAATTTCATTGACACAAGAATTGTCGACAATGGACAGAGTCGTGCAGGTTTTCTCGGATGGCTTAAGACAGCGGGGAAGAGTTGGATGGGGCGTATATATTCCACAATTTGGATTTGAAAGGTTCTTCGGATTCCCAGAAGAATTTAGCATAGTAGAGACAGAGATATCTGCCATTAAAAAAGCAAATCACTGGCTAAGTTTGTATAGGATCAATAATAGAAATATCCATATAACAATGTGTACTTCACATCATTTATTGTCCAAGAATGTCGCACACACAACCCTAGATAAGCTAGCGCAGTACTCAGCCTATATTGGGTGCATGCACATGAGACTAATTCAGGCAACATACTTATTTGCGGATGACCTGGCAAAGAGGGGAAGCCTGCTAAGAGTAGTCGATATTGAAAATCTCTGTGAGCTGTCACCCTCATCCTGCTAGGGACTTTTAGATGCTGCGTTTCTTAGATGACGCAATGAGCCCAGCAATATGCATTATATCGAGAACCCTTTGGCCTAGCCTAAGTATTTACAGAACTAAAAACCTCATCAGCTTTATCAGGAAGCACTTGAGGAATTCCTTGGCTATACTTACTGGCCACTGCACTTTCGGAAACCATGCTTAATGTATAGGCCTGCGGTACAAGGATTACTGCTATAGTTGCAATGAGGAAGAAGAGCAGGAAAGCATTTCGCATCTCCTCTGCTTATGCTATGCCTTGGACGTCCTTCGTCTGCAGTTCCTTGGCAGAATATCCTTCAATAGCCCGAGTTATCGGAAATAGGACTCAGAAACCTCAGACTATACACTAGGAGCAGCTGCTGGTATGGTCGTTAAACCTCTTTTATGGCATGTGTATACACTAGACCCTTTTCTGACTCACTTCTATTTTATTCCTTTGTATCCTGAGGATACTATCCTCCAATATTTTTCCTTTTGTTTCCTATCCCGCCAACTTACATGTAGCACAAAGAAATCATCGTATTGGACACAAGTGAGCTGGACCTTTCACATTTCATTTTTCAACAGCAGCCTGCTAACCCAACCCAACCTAACCTACCACCGGACAATAACCTTCAGTTTAATTTCAGATTTCTAATAACTCAATGTGGTTAATAAAGAAAACTCAACTTAAGAAAAAAACTACATACTATAATCTTTTCTCTTTATTTGTTCAAATTGAACTAAATATATAATTTTCATATATTGACAAATTGTTTAAAACTCCAGCCTACTACATATATAAACTATATTTTTACTACAACTCGGTCAACCTGACCTGTGATCGTCCCGATCACATATATTTTTACAAATGCACCTACCCTAGGTAGAGTTGTTCTTCTCATTTTGATCATGATTTTCTCTCCACATTTTGATGTTACATGCCTCAATTACCCCATCATACGGAATTTGTGTTATTTGGCAGTTTTCAATATCTTTTATCACATAACGATCATTTGGCAGTACCTTATGCACAATATATGGCCCTTTATATTTTGGAAGAAGCTTCCTGTTCACACCAACTGAGCTGTCAACATTTCTAATTACTACAAAATCCCCTTTTTCGTATGATTTTACTTTAACTCCTCTTTCCATTGCCCTTTTCTCATTATATTCTTGTGATTTTCTTATATTTGACTCAACTTTACTCCGTATATCCTCAATACAATTTCCCGGGGCTGCAAAGTTCTCATCTATATACTCTGATATTTTATCTATTATCTCACCTCTCTGACCAGTACCAAATAATGCCCTACTTGGTGTTGTGCCATTTTGACGAAAAGTTTAGCAATACTGCCATCTCCGCTGAATTTGTTAACTGCTCCTTCAATATCTACAAATCTAATATCTGTTCTGTCCACATTTCCATTTGCATATCCTTCTAATGCTTTAATTTCTTCTTGCAGTTTAAGTATTTGCAGGCGACAATTTAATTGCTGTTCAAGTAAGTTCAATTCTTCCTGACTTTCGTTTTCCTTATCATTGATGCATTCCGTTTCCACATTGTTCTGCACGTTTTCATTTGCCTCGTCACAAACTAATTCAGGCAAATTTTCTTGTAACTTCCTTACAATTTTGCACCAATCACACTTTTTAAAAGAGCCTTCATTTGTATAATTGTTGCAGAGTCCGGAATACTAATACCCATGTTCTTCAGTTGTGTTGCAATTTCTTCTCTAGAATTCATTTTCCTCTCAATTTATTCGCTTCAGTTCTTCCTTTTTTATTTTTTGGCTTATGTCTTTTTCTCCTCTAAAAATTATAATTTTTCGTTCGATCACACCTGACGTTATAATCTTTTCTCTTTATTTGTTCAAATTGAACTAAATATATAATTTTCATATATTGACAAATTGTTTAAAACTCCAGCCTACTACATATATAAAATATATTTTTACTACAATACGTTGTTTAAGTCCTAATTTACCCTAGGGAAGTCTTATTTCTAAGCTGATTAGTTTGTTAAGAGAGTGAAAAACGGTTCTTTTCCCCTCGTCCCTCTTTCCAACAAACTAATCTGCTTAGCAATAAGATTTACATAGTATAAATTAGGACTAACTGCACTTGAAGTTTTACCCCTTAGAAAATATCTAACTAAATGACTTATAAGATCGACCAGCAAATACCGGGAGTTGTGTGTAGCAAAACAAACAAATTTATATTTTCTACTAAATAAGAGATAAGATCTTTTAAAAAGTTGTTATAATCACAAACCAGCTACTAGATTTGCTTTTTTCTTACTGCAGCCAGTTGTCTCTGGCTGTTTACAGAATAAATAAAAATCGAATTAAACAAACAATTCTGCTTTTTGTATGCATTATTATTATTTTCTTTTTTAAATAATTTTTTATTTTAATTTTAAAGTAAATATGATATAAAATGCTTTATTAACTGGTTGCTTTTTATTATTGTTGTTGTTCTGTTAGCCAAGTAGTTGAGTGTGTAAGAGCAAAAGTGGTAGTGGTAGTGAGCAATTCTGTAGTTTTAATGTTGTTTATGGTTGATTCTGTATGAACGAACGAATGAATGAATGAATGTATGTATAAACGTGTGTGTAAGCTTTATTATTATTTTTTTTTATTTCATTATTATTATATTTTTATGGTAGGAGGTGGAGATTTGCTTGCTTTAATGCTTGGTGGCTGGCTGGCTGACTGGCTGACTGACTGCTAGAATTTACAATATTTAGCCAGCCATATTTGTTATGGTTGCTGTCTGCTGTGTTTCCATTATGAAATGATACGCAAAACTGTGTTCAGTTTGCTATTGGCTACGGCCACCACACATCACATCACTACTGGCAACAGCAACAGCTCTAAAGAGAGGTTGCTTTATACAGATATCAACACTAGAAATTGAAGGCTGGCAAAAAATTAAAAACAACAACAACATACATACGCACTTACAAACTTACATACATATGTACATATGAAATATATTTACATACATACTTGATTTCATATTTGCTACAGCAGTATAATGAATTGTACTCCTCGTATTGTTCGTTGTAAGAAAAAAATAATAATGAAAAAAGAAACGGAAACAAAACTTTACCTAATGCACATTTTAACACCAAAAAATTTTTAACTAAAACTTTATTTCAAAGAAAATTTCTTAAGTAATACATCACTGTCAAACTTTCTAAGCACAAACTTTGTATTATATCAAACCCAAAAAAAAAAGTTAAGCAGAAAGAAAATATACATATATTTTCCTTTTTTACTTAACCAGGAAGAAAATAAAATTTTAGTTTTCTTAACATGCTGCCACATTAAGATTTGTATCTATACACTAACGTTTTAAAACTACATTTGTGTGTAAATGTATATGCAAGTCTGTAATAAAATGAAATGGCCAACAAACATCCTTTAATCTCTTTTGAAAGTATTCAATGTTAATTTGGTGGTCAATTTCGGTTAAGGATGTGTTTTTTTCTTCTTTTCTTCTCTTGCTGTGTGTAAGTAAACAAATATATAAAATTTTATTATAAAAACTTTTAACAATTTTTTTTATATATTATTTTTGGCAATCCTTTTTTTTTTCTTTGCTACTTTTAGCAAATATCCTTTTTGGCTATCTTTAACTGTATACGCTTGGCTATTTTATGGCTTAAGGAAATCATGATTGAACTTTCATGGGTTTTAAGAAGTTTCCTAAAGACATTTTCGTTATTTGGTCTGGCTTCATAAATGAAGCATAACAAATAGAATTTATTTCCGGTCAGTGATTGCAATATTAAATAAAGTGGTAGTTTCAGAAAAGTAATTTAAATATATTGTGTATGTAGTAGATAAAAAATTAATAGAGAAATTATCATCGAATGTTAGCAATTTGGGTAATACGTACACGCAATTTCCTTGAGCCAAATGATATGGCAAAGAGACACGTAAACACACACATACAGATATTGTTAAAAAAAATGTGCAACTGCTAACAGAAAACATTCAAATGGCGGGAATTAATTAGGGCGCTGTGAAATAAGGCCTAAGGAAATAACGCCCAAAATAAGAAATGAAATAAGTCACAACAAAATATAACCAAAAAAATAAAAAAAAAATGAAATAAGACCCAAAAGAAAATTTATGAAGAAACGCCCAATATAAATGAAATAAAGCTGAATTAAAAAAGCTTAATGAAACTAAACTAAAGATGAAATAAATCTATAAGGAAATTAAATAAACCCAACCAATCTCCAGATAAAATAAAGCCTTAAATAAATTAAATAAAGCCTAGTTAAAAATTCCTTAATTTTATTGGGCCTTATTTCATTTTCTTATTTGGCCGTTATTTCCTTGGGGCCCTTTTTCATAGCGCCGGTAAAGGACTGGATATGGCAACACAGCATGGCGTGTATGGGATTAGAATTAGAAATCTTGATGGTGTTGAAAATGGTTGCTACGAGTAATAATTTTATTTTCTAAAATAAACTGGTTTTGGCAAATCACATTTTCCGAGGTAAAGTAAAGTGTCATATAGCTATCAGACAGTGCTATTCTTAGGCCTAGTCCCACTAGAACCGCGCTTACTGTAAAACTTTTGACTTTATCTCTGTATGTGCTGCTGTTAAATTGAAATTTAGATATGTGGTTAATACAGTTAATTCACTAAACTGTGAATAAAATCGAAAGTTGTCCAACTACTTCATAAAAAATCTATAATTTTATTTGGAATACACGTGGGTTCATTTAACTGCACAAAAACTGGACTCGTTATTGTATTTATATTTTGTTATGAGTTTTTTAAAAACAAAAACTTTAACAAAAATTAAAAATTTTAGAAACCCCCAAATATCTCCAGAAAAGACGCGATATGTTCTAAACGGCTGGACAGATATTCTTCAGACATAACTAAGAACCCTCTCGAGCAAGTCATTATTCAAACAGAAAAAAACTAAATCAAAATCGATCCAGCCGTTTGGCCTGTACGTGGACACGGACAGACACACAGATGCACAGATGAATACGGCGGTAAATTTTTACATACAAATTTTATTTAAACAGTGAAACACGAAAAAATACAACCATATACGGATACCACTACGTGATAAAATACCAAAAAAAAAAAGACCAGTGTGTTCCAATTTTATTCCAAGTCATGCACTTTTTTATGGGCCCCTAAAAATTTGGGGCCTCATTGTAATTTTTTCATTTTCTCAGACTCATATCTTGCAAGTCGTTTGGTATTTTGATTTACTCTCTGAAACAAAGTTAATGCTTTTGTCATAAAGAACTAAAATTGTAAACATATAAAATAAAATAAAATAAAATAAAATAAAATAAAATAAAATAAAATAAAAAATTGTAAACATATAAAATAAAATAAAACTTTATTCTTCAATATTGTTTTGCTTCTTTTGATCAATATAACTACAATGATCCAGCAACACAAAATTTGATTTATTTTATAAATCATTATACAATTAAAACTTTATTATTATTTTCAAGATCAAAATCGCAAAAAAAAAATTAAAAAAAAACCAATTTTGTTTACCTTTTTCCGCTGTTTAGGTCCAAAGGTAGCAAACTCTTCGAAATACACGGACACAATTAACTACAAAAATGTATCCAAGATCTCAATAAACAACTCTTTAGAACATATGAACTTCTTAGGAATGGTTCTGAACACCATTAAGGTAGCGCTACCTAAACGGTGTTAAGAATCATTCCTAGAATGTTCATATCTGTCTAGACCATGTGGATTTTAAACTGTTGCGCAGTGAAGTCAATAGCTAAAGTTTGAAACTTTTTAGCATAAACGTACTGACAACATTTTGATGTACAAGTGCTATTTATTTTTTTTACAGTCAGTTCAATTTGACAAAAAAAAATCTCGAAGAGGATGTTTTCCTTGGATTATTTTTCACATTTTTCGACGTGGATTACCTCAACAAAAATATGTCAATGAACTCAGTTCTTTTGTGTAAATGTTTAAATGTAATTATCGACCTTTTTTATTTTCTATGATTTTGGTGTTATTTGGGTTTTTCCCCCAAAAATCAGGCTTTCAAGGTCATTTAAAATTATATTTTTAAATAAATAAAAGATTATCCATTAAAAATTTTATTTTTCCATCCTACGTTTCGTTGGTATTTTTCCAACTTCTTCAGGGATGATTCTTTATTAAAATATTTAATCTTTAAAATAACCACATAATTAAAAATATCACAGTGTTTTGTGTAAACTGGACAAACACAAAACACAACTTAAATATGTATATTAAAAATTGTTTAAACAAATTAAAAACTAAATTAATATATATCACAGCCGAATTTCTCTCACTATTGTCGTCGCTATACTAGCTAACTCAGTTCTTGGTATGGTGATAAAACACTATCGAAACTCACAGTATATTGCTGGTATAGTGAATTCAGTCAGGGTCGTAGTTCCGTCGCCGACAAGGTCTTCCGAAATTGGTTCCGAATTGGAACAAAACATCGATGTAGTGCGTGAACTGATAATGCAAGTGCGTCATGCGACATATTGTGAGATACAGGCATTCTTGCATATTAATTCCACTTCAATACATTCGATTTTGCATTAACACTTTGTTTGAAAAATAAAATTTGTTCCCCATAATTTATCAATCGCTCCAAAGAAAACTTCACATCAAGTGGTGTAAGGAAATGATTTAAAAGTTCAAACGTAGTGCTTCAAAGGACTTATTGTGACGAATCAAAATATATGTTTATAAGCTGGAAACAAAACAGCAATCGACCGTGTGGGTATTCCAAAACGAGCTAAATCCAACAAGCTCAGCCACATGATCCATTCACCTGTTTCTTCAGCCGAATGGATTATGTGGCCTCTGTTTCATTTGAGCAACGTAGAACTGCTCGTGTACCTCAGTGGTACACGACTATTTGTTTGCCGGAAGTTTTCGGAAAAATTCCTAAAACTACCCTTCGAATACGAAGCATTCTTCTCATGGCAAAGAGAGCTCTCACACATTTCGTCAAACAAGTGAATTTTTGAGCAGTCAAAACAGCGAATTGATGGCTCATCCTCCATTTAGTACTAACACTGTCCCTATGCCTTCTTCTTGTTTCCGAATATCAAAGGTAAACTGCGTGGTCAACGATTTACGAGCGGCCAATGAAGCAGTTGAAACTTTCAAAAATCATGTTTTGAAGATGTCTCAAGAGGAATGGAAAAACTGTTATGAAAAATTGTTTAAACGATTACAAAAGCATACTGATTATTAAGGGGAATATTTCGAAAAACCATAATAATGGCTTTATAGCCATTTTCATTTAAAAATGTTTGTTATTATTTGCTATTCCCGAAATATAAATGGTAGCCCTCGTACTTGTATGAAATTCTTAGACATACATATAAATAACAAAATTGACATTCATTTTCTAATATTAACCAAAAAAATAAAACTAATCTTTTTAATCATGACATTCTTGCAGCAAAGGCTCTTTATATTTAGTGAATAGAGCTGCGTGTACGGCGCACCTTATTTCACAAAATCTTATAATTAGCACTTTTATTTAAATTACTTTTTCTTAAGCCATTCCTATGCTAAATTCTAATTTAAACTGTGCAAGTCTTATTGCTAAGCTGATTAGTTTGTAAGGAGGGAGAGACGTGGGGAAAATATACGGTTCTGTTCCCCTTGTCTGTCTTTCCCACACCTTAACAATAAGACTTGCATAGTGTAAATTAGGACTAATTAATAATCCTTTTTCATCTCACTCTCATCAAATTTCGCTTCAACTACTCTACTTGCCTTTTAAATTTCATTTTATTTCTCTACTTGAATCATTTAATTAAAACTATATCTGTTTATATATCTTTCCATCTAAACCTTTTAAGCATTTTTTTTAAATTTTTTTGTAAAAAATACAAAAAAAATATAGTGAATATAAATTTTAAAAACATGGTGTGAAATGCATATGAATGTCATTTTGAGACAAAGTCCATTTCATGTATTAATTTACCATACAACAAAATAATTAATTACTGTCACGCCTTAAAAAGAAAAACAAAAACAACAAAAAAGAAATAGAAGACAACAACGGCGAAAATCAACATTTGCACATAAACTAGAGAACAATTTCACTTGCACATTTAAAAGACTTATTGAATGTTGTGTTGTAAATATAAAAGGCAAAAACATGGTAAGAACAATAATCATACACATGTTGCAAGCATACAAACACAACAACAACAGCAAGCACTAAAAGTATTTATCTTTTTTTTTTGACAGGCAGAAATTTAAGGGAATGAAGTCTTAGAAATTTTTAAATAGCAAAAAAGTTTAAATAATTGAAGCAAGGCCGCGAATAACATTGTAAAAGACAAATTTTGCGATGTTTAACATCAAACCATCCAAAATTATGCATGTTGTCACTGCACAGGGGAGTCAAAAAGCTGGCCAAATGGACAAAAATTTATTTAAAGAAATCTTAAAAACTAAGTACACAGCTCGATACATATTGATAATTTTGAAGACTTTAAGCTTTGATTTGTAACTCTCAGATACTGCTAAAGTCAGGAAAGTGAAGAAAATTGCAGGATTTTTTAACTTTTTTTTTGTTTTAACATCTGTATATCTTTAACTTAGTACGAAAAGGCCCCAACTAATGTTTTTCATAGTTTACAGGAGGAGGAAAAAACTACATAAAAAAGATGCAATATTGATACAATTTTTATTAAAAATACTTTACAAACTTAGTATTATAATAGCTTTATTAATATAAAGGAGGTGTATCTAGTAATGGTCTATCGAAATATTTAAAAATATCGATTTACTTTTCGTATTAAGTTAACGATATGCTATTTTTTATGACTAAATGAATAATAAATACTAATTTTTTTAATTTAGGTCGTACAAAGAAATTTGTAAATTCAAATGCAAGATTTTGTAATAATTTATTTGGAAAAAACCCCGACTTTTTCAATCAACAGATTGTCTGATTCAACAAAATTGTTTAATGAAAATAAAAAATAAATAAAATTAATAACTGTTGCGTACAGTATGCAATTTCTATATTGGAACAGAAATGATCTCTTAACAATTTTGCTACAAGTATTACTTTATATTAATTCTTTCAACTAGAATTTTTCACTCCATATTGTTTTTTGTTTTGCTTAAAACGAAATTGGATCAAACTATTTACTGGAAAAGTAAAAAATATTTACTGAATCAAAAGGTTATTTCAAACAAACTTTTGTTTAAAAATTTTTTTGGGAATAATTTTTTCTGTATAGTATTAAAACAAAAAAATTATCCTGAATATTAAAGTTGAAACAATTAGTTTAAAAATTAACAAAAATGAAGGTTGCTACATTTAGCACTGTGTTTAATACCACAATAAAATTTCAAATCTCTAACTTTAGACGCAAGAAAAAAGTTTGCATAAGTTTCCGTAAGTTTGCACAATTTTTTTAGATTTTTTAAAAGTTTTTGTTCGTCTTGCGTAGGTAAAGCTGAGTAAGAAACTATTTTTGTCAGTCATAAAATGTTTTGCTTTGAGTGGAGAAATACTACTCCCTGTCCATAAAAGCTTAAAAGCTTAATTTTTATGATATGAAGGGATAAGTACACCCAGAGAAAAAAAACAACTTAAAATTAATAAAAATAGCTGTTTCCTACGTTGAAGTTACATCACATTACAGTCGGCTAACAGAGCCTTAAGGAGTACAAAGTTTCTCGCAGCATTGATGTTTTGCTTAAGTGATGTTGTTTCAAAATTTACGACAATGTTGCCGATGCCAAATAGAATACGGGTGAATATTTGCATATACTTTGAGCTGTTCTACTCTTTTTTGGTTTATTTATTATTGGCCTAAAATGATGCGCATACACAGTTTATAATACCCACTGTTAATGCTGTCCATCCATACAAAGTATATGTACATAAAAATTTTAATTTAAAATTAACAATTTAATTTGCTAAATGTTTTGCATAAAAGGGTACGGCTTAGTTTGATTTATTGCTTCTTTAATGATTTGTTACTTTTAAGTAACTGCTTCATCACAAAATTCAGGAATAAATGCAAATGCTTTGCAATTATAAGTGAACGGAGTGTTGTTTTTGCTGCTATTGTTGTTGTTTTTATTTTACTTGGCAAAAAGATGATATTTGTCGTTTGGCTGTCATCAGGGGTGTAAGTTAGAGACATTAGTTTGAATTTTGTTTAATACAACAACAACAACAACAACAACAACAACAAACCACAATAAATAAGTAACTAATTTATTTAAACTTGGCGAAAATTATAAAGTAACAATTTTTGTTTTAAATAGTATGATTTTTTTTAATTTATGTATATTTTTCTATTTCTTGCCTCATATTTCTTTTTAATAATACTTATGTGCTTTAAAAAAATGTGCACAGTGCGTCCGTCGAGTTGTTATTGGTAGCGATGGTGTTGGTGTTGTTGTTGGTGGTGGCAGTAGTGCGAGTAGTAGAAGGTTGTCATGACAAGTTTAACATTTTGCTGGAACGTGTTGTCTGCAATATTTTTATTTTTATTTTATTTTCCATTTTAAACACTGCAAAATTTTTTCATGTTTGTAGAAAAGTGTTAATGTTTGCTTACATATTTGTTTGTTTGTATGTTGCATACATATGTATGGATTGTGTGTGTTTGTGTTTATTGTGCAGCCAACAAATGTTGACGTCGCCATGCGCAAATTGTTTTGTAGACATTTTTGTTGTACGTATGTTGTACGGCTTCTGCTGTGTTGGTTTCATTGTATGTGCATTAAAATTAAAAACAGCCAGAATGAAAAAATATACTACAACAACAGCAACAACACGTTAAATGCATGATGGTGTTAAATAGCGAGCAAAAACAATAATAACAGGCCAACAACAACAGCCACAACAGCAACAACGACGACGACGTCGAAATATGCACATGTTATTTTAAAAATAGGCGGCCTTAAAGGCGTCAGCCATTATGGTTTATATTTTAAGACGAATGCGAAAAAAAAACTGATTAAAATTATATGCATTAAAGAAAAAAAACAGAAAAGTAAGAAAACGTAATAATTACTTGAGATATTTTCAGGCAGTACCCCGACCTACCAATTGAAATGAAAAATAATATAAAAAAATAAAATAAAAGTAACTAGTTATCTTAAGGCCTTATTAAATTACATTGTTGGAAGCTTGGAAGGAAGCTTTAGGAGCAAGATTCATTTGTAACAATCAAAAATTTTCAAGATCATTTTTAAACTTTTATGGGTCACATTATTGCTGCATTTGTCTATAAATTTTTAAAGCTTTCAAATTTATGCTATCTTAGGAAATATAATTTCTTTTTAATTTTTGTTTTTTTTTCTGTTTGAACTTATTACATTTGTCGCTATTTTTGTTTCTATGAGGCTTAAGTGCTTATTTTTAGGAAGCGAGAGTTACTGGCAGAACGTAACAACATGCTGTTTGCAAAGGACACTACAGCTTTATCAGCAGCGGTCTTGTCTTCAGTTCGCTGTGAATTATTTTGATTCATTGTACAACTGTTTCTTGAAATATTTTTATGTATAGAAAGCTCAAATTTACCCTTACTAATTTACAACAGTGTTGCCGTTTCGTTGTTGCTTTTTACTATTAATTTGCTTATTTTTGTTATACTTGAGACAAACTTTTTTATTCTGCTGCTTTCAGTCAGCTACATCCAAACACACATATAGTACTCATTCTCTGATACTTGCATTTAAGGTAAATAGCTTTCAAAGCTCTTACAATTTGTTCTTGTATATTAAAAAACACTGCAACACTTCAACTTTTGTTTATCAACTCGCAATGCAGATGTAAGAAAAAACGATATATTTGTATTTCCTTGTCCGTCTTTCTTGCAACTGAATCACGAGTTGAGAAAAAAAATTTTAAGTGTGTGAACCGGGACTAAGCAGCAAGAATTAGTTTCGCTGGTATCTGATTGGCTGTTTTGTTTTCGTCCGCGAAAGCAAAGGCTGTTGTGCTCTCGTGGTGGTGAAGGCACAAAGCTATGTTTTAAAAGCATTGGATACACCAGCTTTAAGTTTGATTTTGTTTATTTATTATATTCCATAATTTTTAAACATTAAAAACAAAGCTTTTGCTTTTAGTTCTATATAGAAGTGAATTAAAAAGCTTTATAACAAGTGTTTTCACATTTCCTTGTCGCGTATAATCTTTAAAAATTCTCTATTAAAAAAATGTACAACGGATAAATGGAAGAAGCTTTAGGTCGACGTCAGCAAAGTTTTATAAACAAACTAATTGTGGATTTTCTCGAGTTCTTTTAAAATTTTGTACCGTTTCAAAAATTTTCGACTTAATATTTAACCGCAACAAAATACATGCTGCTAAACACACAACAAATAAATTATTTATATCCGTATTGTACATGCAATCATTAAAAAAATTTATAAAATTTTTAATTATAAATTAATTTACTGATGGTATGTATGTATGTATGTACAAAAAAATCATTTCTCATATTCAATTTCATTCAAAATTCGTGTTTAATGAACTATGTTAGTTAAAACTCTATGCGATTGTAGATAAATATGCGTGCTAATAAAAATATGACATTTCCCCAGCCAAAGTCTAGTTTAACTTTTCATGCTTTCTTTAATAAATCACATTAACTAATTAAATATTTTATTTTATAACAAAATACTGAACTTGAACCCGATTAAAAAATTATTGCCGATTTGAATTGGAAAACTTTAAACTGTTTTTATTTTAATGCATATGTATTTACCAGCCTTAAATCAAACTTCTCACTCCAAAAGCTCTTGTATGTATTTAAAAGCTGCTTAGGAAACTTTATTTCAGGATGGTAGTATACCATTTAAAATAGTAACTTGTAGCCCCAAACGCTTCTGAAGCTTTCCCTCCAAATTGTTTCCTAATTATTAGAAATTCTTTTTATGCAAGGTAATAATTGTAAAATAATATATAATAAAAATTAAAAAATTGCCTATGTTTAGAATTTAAATTAAACTTATAAGTTTTAAAATTAACGGGCTGCCCCAAGATGTCGATAGAAAACTTTCTATCAATTATTCATGCTCCCAAACACGTTTCAATCCAATTGGCAACTGAGCCGATTGTTGTGCAAATCAAGGCGTGTGTATGGCCCTGTCAATTGGTTGGTTTGGCAGTTGTCGATTTGATTGAATAAAAATCAAAAAGATTTTGATTTTTTCAAGTTGGTTAGTAACCTCTTTCAATTAGATTGAGCTGTTAGTGTTGGAGTGTCTAGATCAGCTGTCAAAATTTATGTTTGTAGTTTTCATTTTCAAAGACAAAGTTAAATATTTTTAAAATTGTCTTTAATTTGAATTGAATTGAATAAATATTTATCAATCCAGTTTATGAAGTGTGTGGCCAAGAATCAATTCAATTAAACGACTCAATCGACATTTAAATTGAAACGTGTATGCGGTGTCTTAGATTACATTCCTGGCAGTGACGTATGACAGGGCGAACATTTTCAAAGTTGTTAGTTTAAGTTAAATTCTAACGGCCTTATCCCAAAAAAAAATAGTTTTGAACTTCAAGTGCTTTTTTTCAAAATTTGTATGGAAATTTTATTTTAACCGTACACACAGAAAAAAATTATTTGTAAATATAATTAATTTTTTTGCTATATCAATTAAATAATTAATTGATTTTGAACCTACAACGATTTTTGTAAATACAATTAACGACATTGTAAGTTAAAGGAAAATCTGAAAAATATTTTCAGTTAAATATATCAACGAATTGTTTGTTAAAATTTAATTATTTTTTCAAAATTTATTTTTGTTAGATTTCAAAATTTTTTAATTAAAGCTATTGTTATATTAACAATGTGAATTGTTGAATTTCCGCAAAAATTTTGATTATCATAATTGTTATTATTTTAATACACAATCACAATCCTCGAAACGATTTTTTGCTTGACTGCGAAAAACACTAAATGTCTTTGAGCGGAATTGATAGTTTCTTGAGTAATTTAATTAACTACAAAAATTTAAATTCGTTATATTAACAATGATAATTGTTAATTTTCAAATTAAATGCTAACAATTTGTTTTGCTGATTGAATTTCGATGATATTTTTTTCTGTGTACTTCAAGCTCAAATATTTTTTATTTTTTTGGATACGCTCATAACTGTGGAAACTTTTAATTTTTAAAAACCTTGTTACGGTTCACACTATGAAAGTTTAAAAAAAATTGTCAATTATCTTTATAACTTTGTTTTGGGTTTAAAAAAAAATTTTTCTACAGGGAAATATTGCTTCCAAACAAATAAGATAAATTCAGCTTAATTCTCATTTTTTTGCTTTTCCTTTAAAATATAAGTTACTTCTCACAAAAATTTGTAAAAAAAGGTATTTGTACGTATAGATTTACTTTTTTATTATACTGTAACTTTCAATTTTAATCCTGAGCCAAAAAACTTTCAGAATTTTAATAATAGTCCTCATAAAAGCTGTTGCGAATCTTATTATTAAGTGATAATTATTTCAAAATTTTAACCTATTTTTCGCTCTATTCTGGAATGTTTAATAATTTTCTGTCTACATTTTACTCTCTTCCCAGCAAAAAATTACACATTACCATCAGAACTACTTGCCATAATGACTTATTTTATTACTCGCTTACAAATCACATTACCTAAAATTTAAAAAAAAAATGTTGTACAAGTTGATAAATGAGAAGAATGATTCTTTTATGTTTAATAGATTACGTGAACATGTTGCCAAATAAAAAAAGTGAGTACATACTTCTCAAGAAGCGATTATTTTAGTGTCACGCCTTGTTCAAATCATTAAATTGGTAATCCAGTAGGGAAGAGCTTCCACCAAAAATACTTATGTAATTCAAAATCCGATCACCTTTTTCGAAATTGTTTTGCTGGGTTATTTCATTAGCACTCATTTGTAAGCTTTATACCTCTCAAGAAAATATTTATATGTCTGTCTGTCTTGCGAATAATATGTGCGTCTGTCATTCAGTCAGTCAAACCAACATGCAAAAGACGAGTACTAAAAAAAAACTACAACAGAGACTCCCCTCCTACTTTTTGTTTCTTGTTTTGTTTTTATTGAGTTTTTTTTTCTTGTTGCAGGAACATAATATTATTATAGGTTTGTTGCTGCATTTGTTACTGTTGTTGCAAATAATATGTTCCATGTGTTGTTGGTTGCGCGAGTAACCATAAAGTAATTTTACAAAGTGTTTCATTTGCACAATGTCGACATTTATACATATAAAGCAATAATAATAATAACAACAAGAACAACAAGAACAAGAACAACAACAACATCAGCATGAAAGTAATATTTAAAATAACACAAGTTTTTAGGTCGTGTCTGGCTTGCAACACACAATTTTAAGTTTCTACTTTTCTTATGCTTGTACGGGTATTTAGTTAATGTTGATGGGTTGTTCTTTTTATTTCTCCAAATGTTGCTGTTGTCGTTGTTGTTGCTGTTTTATGCCATTTCTGCTAGTTGCTATTGTAATTGTTGTTTTTGTTACTGCAGTTGTTGTTGTTGTAGTTGTTGCTGTTACTGTGTGTATTATTACGTTTTCATATAAAAATTTTTGTTTGATGGCTGACTGACTTGACTGTTTCGTTTTCTTTTAGCTTGTTTTATTTTTTTTGTTTTAAGCATGTTTGGTTGGTTGTTTGCTGCTGGCTCCGCTTAAACTTACATTTTAGTTAGTATGTATGTATGTATGTTGTTTAGTTAGTTGTTGTTAATATGCAATGTCTGCTGTTCTGTGTGCAAAAGCCTGGTTTTTGTTTCACAGTTTTATTTAATTTTCAGTTGTACACTTTTTATTGTATGGTGGCTGTTTTTGATAATTATAGGCTACTAAACGGTTAATTATCGACATTTAATATGGCTGTCGTTTTTATAGTTTATAGACTGGCTGTGTTTTTACTTAAACTTTTTATATGTTTTATGTGTATGTATGTATGTGTGTTCGTTTTTACGGGGATGGAGACAAATTAAAATGGCGCGCTCTTTTTTTTAAGAAAAACCTAGTTTTCTTTGTATGCAGATGACAAAAAAAAATAGTTTTAAAAAGAAAATCTACTTACTGTTAAATGCTGAAACAGCCACGCTCTTAAAATATTTGTTGCTACTTTTGGGAAAATGCCACGTTTCTTTTGGTTCTTTTTGCCATTCGCATCGTCGTCCTCTTCGCCGGTGCCCTCGCCGCTACCTATACTAGCGTTGCTGGCATCGCCTAAAAGTAAAGTAGATTAAGTCATTAGATTTAAAAAATAATAATAATAATATCAAATTAGTATAATAATGTATATAAAAATATTTGATATACCACTAGCATATGAGCTATATGGTTTGAATTCTTGATAACTTTTTTAATTATTATTCTTCTTTGTTTTTTAACAGACTTCAAAAATAGGAAGAGGTTAACAATTCGTCTCTATTTTTTTAGATGTTGAGCTTTATAGCTCAGTACATCTTAGCCCGATTGCAAAATATTTTTTTGCCGTATAAAAAGGTATAGCTTCCCATTGGCCCTATTGGAAAAAAAGTGGGCGGTACACACCCACAATTTTTTAATTTGATTTTACGATTTTGTACTCATTGCACTCAGTGGCTACGCCCATTAAAATTTATTATAATATTTCACGTGGTTCTACTAAACCTATTTTTACGAAACTTACCATACACCTTGAGCTTTATAATAGACACAATCCTATTTTAAAAAAATGGGCGTAGTCGCGCCCATTAAAATTTAATATTATATTTCATAAGCTTCTTTTTCACCGATTTTTACGAAACTTGGCACACACCCTAAGCTTAAATAAAGGCACAATCTTGCGTTCATAAAAGTGGGCGTGGCATGCCTATTAAATTTTAGTATAATATATCACGTGCTTGTACTTAACCAATATATACGAAACTTGGCACACACCTTAACCTCTTAAAAATACACAATCTTGCTTGAAAAAAAGTGGGCGTAGGCACGCCCCATGACCATTAATAGTAAAATTCACTAAAAAGCTAAAAATAAAACTTTTTAAAAAAAATTAAACCGACTTCAACAATAAGCACTAAACAAGTAAAAATAATATAGATCTAGTTAAATAAAATAGTTTTACATATGTTATCTAAAGTGTTGTTTGAAGTTGGTGCCAGCAATATTGGTAACCAAGCACATACATATATACCTACAAATATGTATGTATGTACATAAAACGTAATTACCAGACATGTTCCTATGTATTTAGTAACTGTATTACTGGCACCAATTTCAAACAACACTTTTGGTACAAATACAAACATATTTTATTTAACTAAGTCGGTCTAATTTTTTTTAAGTTTTATTTTTCATCATTTTGTGTAGAAGACTTATGGAATTAATCATGAATCATTGCACGATCAAGCAACATACAAAAATAACTGAATTTAAGTTTTTAAACCAATAGTCAATTGTGTTGACACAGCGTGCGTATCGTCGTCATTTAAATGTGCGCATTGCATCCACAGCGTCAGTAATGAACCATTTGATTGGAAATTTGCGTCAACATGGGTCTCTAAGAACTCTTCCTGACGCCGAAAGAATACCTACAAGACCTGAAGACGACAGACTACCATGTTCTGTCCCAATCTGTGTCAGCGGTGGTGCATATCGGTGTTGGAAAACTTTGTTAAGCCAGCTGTGGAAACACATACAAACTTGTGGTTTAAACAAGACGAAGCCGCAGCACATACTGCCGGTGCCTCAATAGGTTTCTTAAGAGACATATTCGGCTAACGCATTATTTCACGATTTTAACTGGAGTCCACGCTCACTAGACTTAACAGCTCCTGATAGTTTTCTTTGGGGATATTTGAAAGAAAATGTGTGCGTTAACAAACCAAGAATCATACACCAAATAAAAACCAACATTCGAAATGAAATTATGGCCATTATACCCAAAATTTCGCGAAAAGTTATAGAAAATATGCCAAATGAGCACGTATGTGCGAAGCAGAAAATATACATCACATCACAGGATATTATTTTTCAAATCTAATTGCAAAATATTCCCCAATAAAATACTGTTTTTTAAAAAAAATTATAATAATCGCCTAAATAAAAAGTTATAAACCATTTAAAACATATAGCTTATTCTGCGCCACCCTGTATACTGGGATATAAAAATACTTTGAAACACTTTAGAAAATCACATTAATTAATAAAAAATATTTCATTCTACAAGAATTGAAAAATATTAAAAACTTAAGTCCGATTAAGAAATTATTCTCGATTAAAATATATATTTCTCCAATTTTAGACTTTAGGTCCTCATATTTCACTATTTGTGGACCATAATATTGATAGATGAGTAAATCTTTTAAGTTCGCTCTTCAATATAACTTAGTTTTTAGTTTTCTTTGGTTCTAATTCATAAATAAATTATTAATATACACACAAACAACATTGTTTTCGTCATTATTTAAATCCCAAAAACTCCCTACACAAGTGCAGACTAATTTAAAGCAATAATTCTGAGATATTGGATATAAGAAGTTTTTTTTCTAAAATTTTTAAAGGAATTTTTTAATTTAAATTTTTATCTCAATGGTTTTAAAATGGTTTTAGAACAACAGTTGAGAAATTTATAAAAGCTAAATTTCGAATATGAGTCTGAACACAATGTAACGATTATTTATTGCGGTTTTGCGGTATAAAACCGCAATGCGGGACGTAACAAAATCAAAATTTATTTTCCTTTCATTGCGGAGTTTCTTATTCTCTAAATTTTTGATACTCTTTCTCTTGCTGACGTTGCCATAATTTTTGAATAATTGGCTGTGTTCACAACATTTTTCTAAAAAAAAACATGATCTTGAAGTTCAAAAATTTTTGTCATAGATTATAAAAGTTTAGAAAATATATCAAATATATCTACGAATTTATAAAATGTTAATCATTTTTTGTTTTTAGTTATGAAAATGTTTGCACAAAAAAATTAACGAAAATTTAAACAAACAATGACAAGTATTGCCGGCGCCGTCTTCCGTTGTACTATGTTTATTTTTCTCTCCCGCAACGAGAAATCGCACCGAACCGCAAACATTGTGTTTAGACTCTATATCGTTTTTTTTTAATCCTTTAAAAACAAAAATTTTTAAACTCGTGAAAGTGTATTAAAATTTTATTATGTACCTGGTCAAAAAAAAAAAAGATTTTTTAATATTTTAAATTTAGAAATAATTCTCATAAAATATGCGGAAGTTAAACACACGTACGTAACTGTTTAAATAAGCAATCATTTTTCAAAACATTTCTAATTATTAAAAAGAAAACTAGTTTTTTTATTTATTTAGGCTTGAAATTTATATCTTAAATAAACTTCCGTTTATTTATTGTTCAAAATGATTTACATATTACACACAGTTTGTAATTTTTAATATTAATTTCTTTCAGTCATTTTGGTAAATTTAATTTACAACTAAAAATGTTTGACTATCAAGAAAACAATACAAACAAACAGACTTTACAAAATAATTTGAATAAATAAACATGAAAACAAAACATAACTTAATTTTTTTTAAATGGCATTTAAACAATAGATAAAAAAATTATTTAAAAAATAAATTAAAAAAAGATTATTAGAGATGGCAAAGTGACTAAAATTTTTTGTACTCTAATAAAAAACAAAAAGAAGATAAGAAATAATGTTTTGTAAGACATGTTCGTAAAAAAAATTCCTTGACGATTTTCATGACAAAAAGTCAATCCAATAATAAAAATATAGCTTTCGCTAATATTTTATTTTAGAATTAGTTTTAAGCGGTTGTTTTCGTTTCTGTTTGGAGAGACTGTCACTTATTTCTATATTTTTATATATCTAAAATGTACAAATAATATTTCTTATGAACTGATGCCATTTTCGTCAGACATTTTAAATTTACTTGAACTATAATTAATTTTTATCAGGACTAATTTAATATAAATAATTCCTAAATTTTTTAATTTCTTTTATTTCTTCCTTTTTCTTTCTTTTCTAGAAAAGTGCAAAATTTTATAACTTTTTATTAAGAAAAATTAAATTAAGCGTTAATTTAAAGCAAAGAAATGTGCTCGTAAGAGATGAAAAAATATGTAATTCCTAAAAGAATAAAAATATTCTAACTTTTCATTGAAAAGTGCAATATATGTTAAATTTTTTCCTAGAAATGAAAACGCCATATGCTAATAAACTTACTCACTTCTTCCATCAACACAAGATCTTTTTATTTTTTTTATATATATCTGGTTTCAAATAAGAAATATTTTCATAATTATTTGTTTTGAATACACCAAACAGAATCAATGATCATAAATACATATTTTGAAGTTCAAATATTTGTTATAACAACTAGAAGTACGAGTAACATGAATAATATTCAAATTGAAATTCGATTTGTTTATTTGAGCTGCTCTTTTGTACTTGAATAAATTTAAAGGGCTTTTGTCAAACAACACTATAATTAATTGTAGGAAATTCTTAAAATTAACTTTAAATTACCTCAAAAGTAAATACAAAGAGACACAATGAAGACGTTTGAAAAAAAGACTGCTCAAATATTTATTTGAATAATTTGGTACACAAAGTGTAGACGACCACTATTTGTGTGATATCAAACACTGTATGGACCGTAATAACAGTGTTAAGGCTCAGTTAACCGACTGTAATGTAATGTAACTGCAACGTAATCTATATAATAGGCAAACATGTTTTTGTAATCCCTTTTACGCTGGTACTACTGCACCGATTTTAAAAAGATTTATATGATTTTAAAGGTTTTGGGTACAGATGTGCAGATAAATTATCAAAATCGGCTCAGTATTTTGGGAGCTATAAGCGTTTAAAGTTGCTAGTACTACATGCACACATACTACACACGCATTTATTCCCTGCCAACATTTCCTATCGCGGAAGTTACTAAGAAGTGACGCTGCGATACCACTTTCTCATCGTAGAAGCTTCTTATGTATTGAGAAGTTGTACCCCCGGAAGTAACTTCGAGAAGTCACTTCTGCGTTACTTCAAGAAGATACTTCTGCGTTACTTCAAGAAGTCACTTCTGCGTTACTTTTTATTACTTTATTTGACTCTCTTTTGCTTTTGTTTTTTTTTTTGGCCTTTACAGATAATTCACTTATATTGACTATGGGATAGTTATCAAATTAACAAATAATTAACAATTATGTAAGAACTACAACAATAACAAAACAAAGTCACACTTTAACACTGACCGACCAAAGCAAAAGACAAAAAAAGACTAATCTCGACGATGTCGAAAACCTCTTTTTTGCATTCTTTTATTTTTTTAAATTTTATTTCGCGGTCACTGCGACTTTCCCAGAAGTGCATAGTATTGTTTTTGTTTATTATATCCATAACGACAGATGTCATTTTCGGTTGGTGTTGTAAACAAAAAACTATCTTCCAAACGTCGTCTGGATGATTAAAAGACGACTGCAATGTAAATTTGTTATTGTGAAATTCAAACTATCTTCCAATTTACGTCTGGAAGTGAGTAAGACGTAACGCCTTTGACGATGGACGATGAAAGAAACTTCCAAATGTTGGAAGAGTTAGCTTACAAGTAAACAAGAAACAAACTATTAGCGCCCTATGTATAAGCAAAAATTGGCATGAAGTTAGCAAAAGTGGCGAAATTGAATTAAGTGTTAACGAGTACCTCCACACAATATGGGATTAAAAATGGTCGCATTACCTAATCTTAATCCACCTCTAAGTCCTAGCATGATTTTTAATGTGATAATGTGAAGTTTCATTGCAAACCTATGTAAGATAATGTTAAATTTTGCTACTTATGCTAACTTCATGTAAATTTTTGCTTATACATAGGGCCGTAGATTGTGTGTGTTTGTAGTACTTCTCTTGATCTAACTTTTTTTTCTCTTATTTGTTATTGTATGAATGCCATAATTGTTAAAGGAAGAGAGTTCAATAAATTGAATTAGCTTAGTTAAAGGAATTTCGTTTGTGTTTTTAATTTCATGTATTATTTAAATATGCATATGTATGTAAGTATGTGGGTCGTTTCGAGGATTGTGATTGTGTATAATAATAATATTGTTAATATAATAATTATAATAATCAAAATTTGTGTGGAAATTCAACAATTCACATTGTCAATATAACAGAAGCTTTAGTTAAAAAACCTTTGAGATCTAACAAAAATAAATGTTGATAAAATAAATAAATTTTAACAAACTATTTGTTGATATATTTAATTAAAAATATTTTTCAGACTTTTCTTTAACTTACAATCTTGTTAATTGTATTTCCAAGAATCGTTGTAGCTTAAAAACCAATTAATTATTTAATTCATATAACAAAAAAATTAATTTTATTTACAAATTATTTTTTCCGTGTAGCCCTCTCGCTCGCATAAAGGTAGTTCTTGGCTCTATTCTGAGAAATCGTAAAAACATTTTTAAACAGATGTAATGCAGAAATAAAATGTTCTGTAAAAATTATAATATAAGTCCTTAAGCCTTTCAGGACCCTAAGCCCAAAACTTGAACACAAACAGCTAAAATCAACCAAGCTCCAAATTGCTTATTTTTATTCCTACAAATTCTATTGCGGGAATTTCATATTTTTCGTGTTTTATTACATACAAAATTGCTATTTAAAATATTTTCGACTCAAACTGTAAATATAAAAAAATAATATAAGTCTTAAACTTCAAATCTTTGCCTCTATATTCACAAAAAAAATTAAATGTATTTGAAATTTTTGTATGAAAATTTCATGTGAAAAATTGTAAATAAAATAGTGTTTCAAATTCATTTTAAATTTTATGAATATGGGGATTGAAGTTTGGAGAACTCAAATTGTTTCAAAAGATTCTTGATTGATGATTAAATAATAACTTTTATAAATTTATTAATATATGAAAAACCATAATACCTAGACTGAGAATTAAAATATGCACAAAACTATTTAGATGTATTTTTTGTTTAACTTTAAAAAAATTATCCTTTCTTTAGTCCTTGCAATCAAAGTAAATTTCAAATGTATGTAACGGCCTTACAAAGCAAGATTCGAACCAGAGATCAGCAATGCGTAGTGAAAAAGTGAGTAGAGTTGAATCATGACTTATAATGTTTTGTATTTATGCGCAGTCATACTTATTCCAATGTTGCCTTTGAATCCTATCCACTCAAAGGTTTGAAGTGCTTATCGAACTCATGCTTACTTATGTTTTAAACTCGGCAGTTTTTTTTTGAAGCAAGTCTGAGTTTGTGGAAGAGATGGGAAAGAAGAAAGAAGAAGGGGACTTGTTTGTACAGAAAAGTTACTTCAATTCTCTTTTGTTATTTTATTCGCTGTATTAGAACAATAGGAAAATTTAACAAGAAACCGTCCGAGTGTAAATAATCGAGCAGTTTTAAAAGAGAATTGAAAACTGAACTGCTTCAAGAAAAACTGCCAAGTCTAAAACTTGACTTAGCAACATTTATGACGTTGTTGATTTGGACATTTCTTAAGTCTATGTCTATGGACGATGTAAATTATGAGGTTATGTGTTTGCTCTGTTGTTTTTTTCTTTCTTTTTTTATTTATTGTTTTTGCTGTATTGTATTAATTCAAAAACACCACTTTTAAAGATACATATGTATAAGGATGAGTTGAATGAGTTGAATCAATGCGTAAGTATTTTTCTGAAATTAGAAATCAAACTGAGCTGATTCATAAGTGTGAGTGTGGTATGAATATGAATGTAAGCGTGGCATTCATATTTATTGCAACCTATACTTATAAATCAATTTTATTGTGAGTGTGCGCACATCAGAGTAGTTGAGTTTAAACAATGTCTACACTTTTATATTTAAAATTTCATGAGTCATTATAAATAGCGAAAAAATTATTCATTGCAGATCACTGATTCGAATTTAATTTTTGTTCTTATATCCTTTACGTATGATTGCATTGAATTTCAATCTAATATATTTAAAAGGATGTGTATAGTTTGTTTTGCTTGCAATATTTCTTCCTCCATCTAAAAAAACAAACAAAAGAAACAACAAAAACTTCACACAGCCAAAACAAAAAAATATCAATTCCAATTTGCAGTAAATTGTGAGATTTTATTTCTTGTTTTGCGAGACCAACGAAAATAAAAGAAAACTAAATTAGATTTTCTTTATATTTAAAATAAAAAAAAAATAATGTAAAATAAACATAAATAAGTTTCTTTTTTTTGGAAATATGTATTTTTAATAAAAATTTTTCTCCTTCATTTTAAAGCAGCTTTTCAGGCGTTTCAACTCGTTTTTTTTTCATTCATTCCCAACTCACATCTCATGATTAATTTATGGTTTTATGTGAAATTTATAACAAATATAATTTAATTTTTTATTTTGCCATTTTTCTATATACATATATTTTATTAAATAATTTGTAGGTGAAAAAATTGCTTTACAAAAAAATAAAAAATAAACGCAATTTTAATTCGTTGTGGTTGCCGTATCGTTGTTATTTTAATTCGTTGTCGTTGTGTGTGTTTTTGTTTTTAATTCAAGCCACATAATGTGTTGTTTTACGGCTGCAAGTTTTCCCTTGTAAAATAAAAAAATTAAATTTTTTCTACGGTTTTGCGTTAAAGTTTATTTGTATTATTTTTAAATGTATATATACATATTTTTCATTAGTTTTTCTTTACCGCTTTTCATTATGCAAGTATTATTATTTTAACAAAATTTTAATAATTGAGTGATAAATTTGAGGGATTTTTTTCTCTCGTATTTTGCAGTAATGAAAAACGAAAACATATAAAATTAAAAGTAATATTGTGGAAAGTTTATATATGAATTATAAGTGTGATATTTTTATGTTGTAACAGATTTACTAAAAGCCTTTGATAGACTTTCATACAAAGTCGTGTGATCTACAAAAAAATCAAAGGTTGCATTTGATGTAGTGTATGAAAATTTTCAAAAGAAAATAAAAATTCATCATACCAGGGTTGTATTTTTTCGTAGATCCAACTACTTTCTATAATAGTTAGTCATGGCCTTAAGAAACTTGGTTATGTTTTTAGAACGAATTAAGATTCGGTTGTAATAATAGTTAACAAGACAAACTAAAACGTATGTATGAAGATAAATGTTTATTTTTCTAGCCGAGACACAAACCATAACCTCGCTTTTAAAGTGCACAACAGACAAATGTTAATCAGTTAATAGTTTTTTTAAGCTTTATTCAAGCATTTTTTGGTTGGAATTTAATGACGAGTTTTCAAGCAGGAATGTAATGTATGTGGGTCAGTGATGTTAAAAATTTAACTATAGTTTTATGTGTCACAAAAGTTTTCTCCTTTGTCTCTGAAGTACATAGAAAAAATAAATATTTGAAACAAAATATAAATAAATTCAGTGAAGTGTGACTTCGACCCGCGCACGAAGGGTTCTTACGGACACTAGATAAGTAATTCAATACGAACTTTAGCCTTTTCGGCTTTTTTCGTTTTTGGGTTTTTTTTGGTTTTAAGCGTTTTTTAGTTTTGTTGTTATTTGCGTTTTGTCGATTTTTTAGGATTTTGGATTTTTTTCATTGGGCGATTTTTTTCATTTTAGCGATTTTTTCATATAGGCGCTTTTTCGCGTTTTGACGGGTTTTTTCGGTTTTTTTGCGTTTTTTCAATTTGGCGATTTTTTTTCATTTTGGCGATTTTTTTTTTCATATGGGTAATTTTTTAGTTTTGGCGCCTTTATCGCGTTTTGGCGATTTTTTCGGTTTTTAGCGGTTTGTTTTTTTTATTTTGGCGATTTTTTCAGTTTGTCAATTATTTTGGTTTTGCCAATTTATTTGGGTGTAAATTTTTTTTTAATTTGGTGCTTTTTTCGTTTAAGAGATTTTTTTGGCTTTTGGCGATTTTTTTTGGTTTGGCGATTTTATAATTTTCAGATTTTTTAGTTTTACCGTTTTTGAAAATTTCAAGAAAATTTCACCTTTGGTGTACGGAACCCTAAAAAAGGAACTCACATAGAAAAAAATTAATAAAAAAGTGTCCAGTGAGTTATGGGCTTTTCATAGGAAACTGTGAAGAATCTCCAAAAATAAATTTTTAAAAAGACCATCTAATAGAATCTTGAAAAATCAGAAAAATATTTTATAAAAAATTGGCTGCGACCGGTATTTCCCGAGTTATTGGCCTTTAAGGTTTTGATAGAAAATGGAGTTTAGTGAAACTGCTTCAAAAGAGTCAAGATACATATTAATTTTTCAAACAAGTAAAGACCTCTTGTAGGCATGAAAATCTTATTTTGCAAAGTCTTAATACAGCTGGGCGCAAGAAAGAGGGAGGAATATTTTCTTTTTCTGTCTTTCTAACAGCTGAATTAAGAGTTTACACAGTAAATTTTGGGTCTCTAAAATGGGTCAAAATTTGTTTGGAAAAAAATATATATACAAAAATTTATCTAAAACTAAAATGCCTTCAATTTTGTTCCTTTCCATAATATTATAAAAATTATAAATACGACTATACATTGAAATTGTTTCCCATCTTTAAGCCCTAAAAAAAACCACTTGAAAATCGCTTGATATCAGAGTTTTACAATATTTCAAATTGCTGCAGCAAAATTTTCTTAAATTTTCAATTGAAACCATATGCATGTTTAACACCAAAAAAAAAGAAAAAAATAAAAGAATAAATTTAATTACATGATCATCATGATCATGTTGCCCGATGATACAAGTGGCTTTTGCACATCGTTATTATAACAATAAGCAACACGCCTAAAAGATTAATTTTGCTCTTCAAATTTGTTGCTGTAGTTGTTGTTCTTTTCCTTATATATATTTTTGCTGCATTACACTGTATTGTTAGTTGCTTTAACCCATAGGGGAGGACGGTATGGAGTTTTTATTTTATTTATTTCAGTTTTTTTAAGTTGATAATCTTTTTATGGTTTCAAGAACTTTAATTTATATAAAAATTATGTTGTTGCCGTTGTAGTGGCCACACTACACACACACACACGAGTGTACATATATATGTACATATTTTCTTTGCTTTTTTGGCTGCAAACTTTAAGTGGTGCTAAAGTGCAGTCTTAAAACCACTTGATAGATAGTGAATAAAGACGATTATTTTTATATATAAAAAAATCCATTAATCATGGATTTTGAAATTATTATTTTCTTTTTTCCATACATAGTGCTTATGCTCTAATATCAAGTGGTGTTGGGAATTTTTAGGTTCTGCTAAAAAGAAGAAGTAGAAAGAAAAAAGAAACTTTTCCATAAGTGGTTTAAAGTTAAAGAAAGTAGTATAATAAAATTGCAAAAGTTTATTGAAGAACATTTTCTGGCAAGATAGTAAACAAGTTATTTTTTTATCAATATAGTTTTTCCACGTGCAAGAAGCTGTTAAGCTTGAAATTTGATTTAAACAACGGAAATTAGTTAAAACCTAAATTAAATTTGGTAATAGGTTTAAAGCTTTGACATGTTTCTAGAGGCTGAAACTGAATTTCGAAAGACTAGTCGTAGAATCTTGTGACAAATAATTTAGCAAAATAATTTTTATTTTTTATTTTCAAAATGAACAAAAAAGAAGAACGTAATAGGGTATTTACATTATCTCGAAATCTAGAACTTACGAGACTTCGAGCTAAATTTATTTGCTTTTTTCTTGATTCCCCATACAAAACGAATAAAATCTGTTAAAAATCTAATACTACTACTTGTACTGCCCTGTACTAGTATGGACTTACGTATAGGCCCGTGAGGACCAGGCCTAGAGCGGCATAGTTTTAGGGGCGGCAAAATTTTAAAAAGTGATCATTTTTCTTAATTAATTTTGCTTTATACCAATGAAACATCTACAATATAATTCTGACCTTATCCGTTAATTTATCGGTACAATGTAATTATACATTTTTAGACTTATTTGAACTGTAGTGAACTTTAATCAGAAATAATTTCTTATTCGAGCTTAAGTTCAGTAATTTCAATTCTTATTGAATGAAATATTTTTATAATGATCGTTAAGAATCTCTAATAAGAATTCCTACCCAAGTAGATAGACTAGAGTGCTGATGAAGTGCGTGGCTTCACAGAAAAGTATCGGTATTTCCCCCAGCTATAAAGTCTACTTGGATTTTTCTTCTCTTCTTAAGAAACTCACATTAATAAATTAAAGTATTTCATTCAATAAGAATTGAAATTACTAAGATTAATCCCGAATAAGAAATTATTTCTCATTAAAAAGTTGCAGTGTAATTTTTTTTTAGATTTATAGGATAATATTATAATTCTCTTAAGTAGAAAAACATTATGTACATTGTTAAGATTTAGCGACAGTTCGTGCAGAACGGCGCACCCCATGTAGGAGGTATTGACAAGCAGTTTTTAAAAACTTCTGATTTGTGTAATTGCTTTTGCTTCTGCTAACGCTTCTGCTAATGAAAAAGTAAGCAGTCGCAGTCAAAGCGAACGCATTAAATGACGAATTATACACAACGGAGAATTTCAGCATTCGGCATATTCGATCAGTTGTTGGTTTGGCTCATTGCTCCTTTAAATAAATTCGGATGTTAAATTTAAATTTTTTACTAAACCATACTTTTTTTCTGCAAAAAGTGTCTTTTATAAAAATCAACAATTAAATGATTGTCGAAAAAAAATTTGCGTAAAAAATTGTGGAAAGCGGCAGTTTTTTAGTTCCAAAGTGGTCTGTACGACCTATTAGGATGCCTAGACACGTTCAGATTATATTGCCAAATATTATTAGCAAAAAATAGAAGTTCCTGTTAGTTATTCTGAAAAAAGTAAAAAAAAAATATTTTTCTTTATTTTTGAAAAAAAAGTGCGTGAAGAAATAATTTTTTCGGCATAAAATGTTTATGGGATTTATTTAGTAGACTCTTAGCTACATTATTGCCATATAAAATAAATCGCTGTCACTAAGTCTGAATTAACTGTTGGCCAAAAAGTGAATTTGCTTTGCTCTAAAATATTTCTATTGAAGTTGTGTGGACGAGCTAAGTGGGCACTTTGGATTACAGTTTAAGATTAGATTTTAGAAAAAAAATTTTGCTTTGAATACGAAATCTTGAAAAACGTAAGAATAGCGTAATGTAAACTATATAGATTTTGATGAAGATTTAAAATCAAATATATTAGATTTTGTGAAAATGCAGTATAAATCTGTAAAAGTTTATTTGATAGCTCTCGTTTTGTTTTTAATTGTAATATTTCTGTCTTGAAACAAAATGCAATTAATTATTTATTTATTTAGTGATGCAGGAGGTATTTTGTCTTCGCCTTAAATCGTCAATTGTTGTGATAAAAATTTTAATTCTATATTCTTAATTCTTAATTATAATTGTTAAGAGCATGGCTAATTTATCTTGTTTAGTTTTTTTTAAATTTATTTCAATAGATATTTCCAACAGAAATTAATAAATTCTATTACTCATTTTGTAAACTTAGTTGCGTGTTAATTTTTTTTTCTTCAAGTAAATATTTCAATTATAAATTATACAATTTTGTTTAAAGGCATTAAACTGCAATTCGTTTTTATTTATTTGTTTTTTTTTAATTTTAAATCTGTGCTTGCCTTAAATGCAAAACCAGTTGTATGTACGTACGTACATACAATTATGGTAATAAATTTTCACCTTTAGCCAATAATTTTAATTCATTAAGCACATTGTCTTTAACTGTCCTCCTTTATTAGCTGCCGTATTGTGATAAATGATGAATCAATAAAAGGTCATTAAAATTTTATTAAAAAAATAATATTATTTTATTTTATTTTTTATATCAAAACAATAAACAACAACAAAATTAATAATAAAAAAATAATAAAACAACTTTTCAAGCAGTTTGTTTAAACCAGACAGACGTTGTTTATACTTCTTTTATTTCCTATATATTTATTTTGAGCGGGAAGCAAGCAGGCCGACAAGCAGGCAGGCAGGCAGGCATTGGTGTGTGGTCTGAACGTGCAGTGGCACAAAAGTTCACAAGAGACGACAGTTAAAAACAACAAGGTTTGTTTTTAAACTTTAATAAGCAAAAGAGAAGTTGGAGTGGAACAAAAAGTCATAAAGAAAATTAATATTATGAATTTAGAAGAGTCATTGTTTTTATTGTCATTTAAGCATGTTGTACGTGTCGTCTGTAAACACTTGAAACAACAAGCTTTAGCACCCATCACGAGTATGATAAACAACACACAAACACACACACGCGGACACACACAGTGTCTAACAAAAGCCTTTTCAAATTGAATTCTCCTTATGGATAATTTCTTTAAACAAATTTACTTTCCTCAGCCACTGTTGGACGTGCATAAATAAAATCTTTATGCAACATACTACATTTCCATTATTACAAGTATTTAATGTTGTATTGGTGTTGAGCAAAACTCTGCCGCTTCAACTGCATCTACTTAAGGCTTGGAAGTCTCAAGCCACACAGCAAGTTTGCTTAAATTACTGCTTTCTTTTATCATTACATTTATTTTATTTATTTTTATTATTTCTCAAGTGTTTGTGTGTGTGTAAAAAAGAAAATATGAATATTTCCCTAACACTTTGCTTTTGGAAAAATACACATATTTATTTACATATATTGGATTGTTAAGTATTTTTAAAATTTCAAATTGTGTTAAATGATAAATTCTTTTCACACAAATCAAGTCCTGTACGTATTTATTCATCACTTAAGCAAAGAAAGATAGAAAAAAAATGTGTAAAAAGCAATTGTTTTGTTTATTTTAATTAGAAAAAAAGAACCAGGCTAAAATGGAAACTACACTCAATAACATGCTTAATAAATAAATATTAAACATGTGTGTGCAAATGAATTTGTACCAACACTTTCATTACACCTAAAAACCATAATCCACGAAGCGGCCCAAGTAGAAAAAAAAATCATTTCAATACAAAACAAAAGTAGAAACTTTGACTTTAAACAGATTTCCGGTCATTCATATACATACATACATACTGTTGCCTTAGTACAAACGCTTTCTTAGACCATTTAACATTCTATATTTTCTTTGCATTTTCTTTTGATTGGTTGTTGTCTTGATTGACAGCCGATTGGCATGATTTTGTATAAACAAGCATTTACATAGACTCGTTATATTTTTGCCAATCCATCGTATCACGAACGATTCGTTATAGCAATATGGAACATGAAAGTTTATTTAAGAAGAATTAAAAAAAATATAAATAAAAATAATTATACGAGTATGTATTTTAAATAATCAACAATAATTGAATGTGCTTCAAGTTGTTTTTCCATCTAAAAGAGCTAAAGTAAAAATTAATGAATGAATAAATAGAAATGCTAAAGTAAAGAAATAAGAACAAATAATTTAAAATTATGAAGCATTTTGTATATTTGCAACATTGTGTGGTGGGGTTGATGAAAATAAATGTTGAAGGGGGTTTTTACGTGAATTGAAATAATATATTGAACTCTTATAATTACAACAAGTAAAACCTTTTACAATAAATTGAAGCGACTTCCGAAATAAGCACTAAAATGTAAAAAAAATTGGATTGGAGTATTAAGTTTTAAAATTTTTATCGCACTTAATAATAAGTGGGCGCCCATAAATATTCTATATTACTTGCTTCCAAGTTACCTATTTTTATGAAACTTAAGCTCAAGGACCACTTATATTTGCGAAGGTAGGCGTGACCACGTATTTTTAAAAATTCAAATTAACTCAAAGAAGTTAAAAATACAGCTTCTTAGAAAAAATTTAACCTACTTTCCAAAGTCAAAATAGATAAAAGTAATTTGTAGTCAGTGAAAAAAAAATAACATTTTATATGCGTCGCCTAAAGTGCTATTCGAAATCGCTGCTAATAAATTTAGAAAATTTTACACTCAAATAAAAAAAATATATTTTTTAATTGAATCTAACTTATTTTTAACTTTTTAGAGCTTATTTCATCACTTGGTTAAATTTATTTTAAAGAGCTTTATTTTTAACCTTTTAGAGCAAATTTTAAATTTATGGAAGCTTACTTACGCCCACTTTTGAAAACATGAGTGAACCTACCCATTTTTGTAAGTGCAAGATATCGCCGTTTTCGAAGCTCAAAGTGGGCGTGAAGTTTCATAAGAAACGGTTAAGTAGAAGCAAGTGATATATAATGTTAGGTTTTAATCCGCAATTGAAAAACCTATTTTAAATTTAAGACTAGATTTATATCTGAGAGATACATTGGAAATATTTTTTTAACAAGAACTTTTGGAATTTATGCACTTTACAATTATCTCTGGGTGGAGGTGGCTGCAGTAGTTAGCGTGTTGACTACAAAACCGAAGGTCTTGGGTTCAAGCCGTGTCTCCGAACTTCATTAAATAACAATACCAGTGTCCATTTGCATCAGTTATTATAGAACAGTTCAAGTGCTGAATTCATAGTCACTGAGCACTCAACTACACCGGCTTCAGCGGATACTAATGTAACATCAGAGCGTCCTCCTTCGTCGGTATTGTTCAGCAAAATCATCGGCGAAGTAAAATAAACAATAAAATGACTGCTAAGCTTAGCTTTAAAAATTTAATACGCCTCAGTGACACCAGAGGCGCTGCAGCACTGCTTTCTTAGAAATGTGAAAAAAGCAGAGTTGTAAAAGAATGAAGCATTCTTCTATCTCTTCCTTCACCAACTGTCTTCTCTATCACTATATCTTTTTTAAAGAAGGTAACACCTAGCAATATTAGTAGGTATTAATTACTTAAATGTTATTTCTCTTAAAAACAGGCTTTGCAATATTTTATTAAAAACTGTATATACAAAGTTTTATTTTAGCCTAAGATTATTTTCTCTGAACTAAAATTGGTTTGTGTTTTTAAAAACGCTTACTTTGAGTTTAACTTTAGGTTCAATATTTGAGAAATACATTGGGATATACAATATTAGGTTTTAAGAAGCAGAACAGAAAAGGTTCGAGGGAATCAAATAAGTAGAGGTAATTTATAATTAAATTTTAAGGAGGGAGGGCCTGCTCTACTTTTCAAATGCAATATCGTGTGTTTCCAAAACTCCAAACTGCTTGCCAGGTTTTCTGCCGATTGAATAAGTGCAAGTATTTATAGTTTAATACTAAAATTGTATGGGCATTTTCCGCCCACTTTCTTAAATGCAAGATGGTATCATTCTTAAAACTCAGGGTGTGTGCCAAGTTTCTTAAGAACCGATTAAGTAGAAGCACGTGAAATATAGCTTTGAATTTTAGTGGTCGAATCTTCACCTATTGTTTTTTTGAGATTGTGTAAATTTTCGTAAGAATCGGTTAAGTGAAAGCAGGTAAAAAAAAACTTTAAATTTTAATGGACGAGGCTCCTCTCATTTTTTCTAAGTTCTAGATTGTCAAAACGGAAGCACTTACGTCCACATTAAATAAAAGGATTTGTCAAGACAATTAATTTAAAATTTTAATTAAAATCTCTGCAACAAAAGTTTTTGTTAATACAACAACGAAGTCAAGAAAATAAAATCATAAATATAAAATTATTTGCAATTAAATTTGTTGTTTAAGCAACAATCGAGCTGTTTACAAAAACTTATGCCTAATATTGCTTATCGCAGTTAAAGTCCCACATTACTATTTTAGGTATTCAGTTTCATGTTCACCCTTATTCCATTTGTCAACATCAACGTCACGTAATACCTAAAACTTGTGGTTTTTCAATCCGTTGTCGAATTGGAATAACCGCTACTAACAGGTTCATGCTACTTTGTAGATCTTAAGGAACAGATCTAGCACAAAACAATTTTCAAGATCATATAGACAAGCCACAATATTTTGGTATTGTTTTGACATGAGGTCGATATTGACAACTGGAATAAGGGTTATTTTTATTAAAAATACTGGTTTTAAATTAAGCGACATAGTCGACAACCATTGTAGGAAAAAAATTATTTGCAAAAGACAAGAAAAGCAGTTATCAGCAGGTGTTGCCAACTTTGTTTTGCCTTTACTTGGCCTACTATGGTTGTTGTTGTGTAATTCTCAATAATTTATTGGGAGTTTGTCTATAAGCATTGGGCTTACTACTAATGATTTGTTTAAGTAGAAACAATATGCATAGTATTATGCATGCAAGTAAGTAGCAACAATATGCAATTTGCAACGTCAGATAAAGATTCTTTGCTATTTTTAAATAAAATTTTACTTACATATGTCAATATTTAAGTGTTATTTAACAAGTATAAATTTAAATTTTTATTTTAAAATAGCACAATATTTTTCTGCATGAGTCACATATTTCCACCACCAAGCAATAACTAGATTACAGCTTCTTCAAACAATATTTTAATGGAATATCAAAGCAATTTTAATGATATTTGAGAGATTGTATACATATTTATGATATCTTTGTTACCTGTTTAAAATCATAAATATTATTTTTAATTTAAAAGTTCACATTTCTTTCCCACTAACACCAACCGGAAATGGTTAAAGGCAATAACTTTATCTCATATTCCCGAAAAGAAACACAAATTTCAACATAAAACCTTAAACAATATAATAACTAATTGCATTTAAAGCAAAATTTTTGTGCTCTTAACATAAAAAAGCAGACAAACAATCGATATATAAATGCGAACGAAACACAGTTTTTTTGTAACAAACTCCAAATAAACGAAACAAAAACAATCCACTGCAATGGATCACACAAATCCGCCATGAAAATCCACACAAGCCTTAAGTTAAAAAAAACATATAAAAAATAATAACAATAATAATAATAACAATAAAAAAACAACAAAGTAAACCAACATACAGCAGCCCTGGCTGCCAATGCCACCATCTCGGTACCACAATAAAAATAAAAAAACATGGTTGCAACAATAACTAAAAAAAAGAGTATTAACCAAAAAAAGGTTAATGCCATCATTTAAACAGCTAAAATATATTTAAAAAAAAATATTATTGACTTTGTATGTTCTTTTCATGATGTGGCTATTGCAAAATACTCTCCGTCTGTCTGGCTGTATGAGAGCGAGACTGTGTGAATATGATGTTGCAAATGCAGGTTGCCTCGCAGTTTTATTTTTTTTAATGTGCTTTTTAGCTTTTTTGTAGATATACATACATATTTTTTTTATAATACAACCAATATATTATTATTTTGTTGCAAGAAAATAAGACGCAAAAAATCATTTTGTGATGGTGTTGCTTGATTGGTGATCCATCATAATTTTTTTAGCAAGTTGAATGTTTTTTTTTGTGAATTTTGTTCATGCTTTTTAAGCTGGTTGGCTTAATGAAGGTGGTTTATATGGCAAATCCAAATTAAAAAATAAAATAAAATAAAAAATAAGGATTTGGTTTTTATATAGACAGGATTTCAAGCTGGATTAAGGCAAGTAAATAAAATAAAAAATAGGATTGGCTTGTTAAATTTAAAATTGAAAAAAAATTAAAAATTAACAAAATTTTAATAATTTAAAAGTCGTGTTTTGTTAAAAACAAATTTCAAAAATACAGCTGCAGCAGCAAAATATTTTTTTGCCTCTAAAAATAAATAAAATATTAAACTACTTCAATATGTCTTCTTTTAAAACAAGCTGCATAAACGTCTTATTCAATGTTCTCTATAATAAATATTTTTATAAACATTATTTCACAAAAATTATGCTTCTTTTTTTTTGGACTTTCGTGTTGAAAGATTTTCACATGAATTGAAATATGGTACATTGCATGTTTATAATATGACTTATGCGTTGAATTAAAATAATATGCAATATTGTTTTATACCATAAAAAAACAAAAGCAGCAAATTTTTTTTTCAAAAGGAAGTTAGTGTTTCTAAAAAAAATTCCCGCTCATATTATTTTATAATGAGAAACATGTATTTATTTTTTGCCTTTTACCCTATTCCATATGCAAGCAATTATGATGTCAAAACAGCCTAAGGATACGACGAGTATGTGGCTGCATATAAATTTTTTTGTTTTTTTTTTTTGTATAATAAAAATCTTGAATTTTTTTGTTGTACAAATTGGAAACACAAAAAAAAACGGCGAAATTAATCTGCATACATAAAATTAAGAATAACGTTTTTTTTCATAACTTGCAGCTAAGTATCACAGATCCATTTAATGAGCATAAAAATAAAACGCTTTCAAACTCTGGATGAAGTTTTTAATATTAAAAAAAATATTAAAGGCCTGCTTAAATATTAACTGAACTTGTCTGAATAAATAAATTTATATGTATATTCAATTAAGCTTTTATACTTACATTAACTAGTGTTAATATTTAATTATAAAACAATTCATTTAAAGTTTTTTGTTGTTGTTGAGTCAACAGCTAAAAGAACTTCATATGTTTATGGGAAAAATGCCAAAATTTTATTAAGAATAAACATAGTATGCTAAAAAAAGCTTCAAATAAATATAAAAAAAATTATTAATATAAAAAAATTAATAATAATATGTATTGAAGTCGATTAAAAAGCTTTCTAAATCATTTTAAAACTATACTTAAAAATCTGTTTCCAACTACTTCAGCTTAGCTTACGTTCAAGCCTTTGAGGCAGATTTTGAACATGAAGATATGTTTGAATTTCATATATAAATTAAGATCTGAACAAGATCAAAGTCTGCGTTTTGTTAAGGAAACAAAAGTTTAAGGTTGAATTAGCAAATTAACAAAAGCTTTCTTGAAAGTATTTTTAAATAGCTTTTTAAAGCTTCTAACAATATTTGATATTTTACAATACTAATACTAATTTTTAGAAAAGCCCCAAAATCACGAGGAAAAAACGTAAGGCTGGGATTACTATAAACAACAGTGGGGGTCTATTTTACTCGATTTTAGGTCATGAAAGCCAAATCGCTACATGTTGTCCGTCCGTTTAGCATGGAACAACTTTTTTTTATTTAGAAAATTGAAATTTACTATAGCACTAAGCAGTAAGTCAAGAATATTTTTTGCTTTATATGTTCAGTTTCCACACTACTAACAATTTATTTTATCTAGAACCCAGTGAAAAAAAAGGAAGTCATTCTAGTGGAACTACATTTTCATTGCTTCCAAAAAATCGATATTTTTAGTTTGCCGAAAGTGAGCAAAAAACCATGTAGAAGCTTATTTTAGTTATACAAAACCTTGTAACTCCAGAATTAAAAAAAAAATTATTTTTTAAAGAAATTTATGAACTAATTTTAGTCTAAAATTTAAAAGTTATTTTCTTAAATTTTCATGAAAACACTGTTTCGTGCTCAAATTCGTATAAAAAGAGAAGAATTGTTAAAAAAGGTAACTATTTACCATTTTTCGTATTCGTAGATGAAAATATTATCATAGAACACAAAATAGGGAATTTTTCTTAATATCGCTTCCAATTCAGTGACCAGGCAATGATAAAGAGAACTTTTTGCAATGTCAACCCTATGTGCAGACAAGCTTTTAAGCTTTGCGGAACTTATTTTAGTAAGAATTGTATGAAAATAATTGAAATAAAACTTAAACTTAACTTAAACTAAAAATCATTAGATCAGATCGAAATTTTCACTACTTCCAGATCGCAAGCTCTACATTTTCATGACTTTTTTGGAGACTCTTTTTTTACTGGAAAATTTTGCATGAAAGCACTAAACATTTTGTTGTTATTTCTATATTAAAATTTTTCCATCAACCTAAGATAAATTTTAAAATTTTTTTGTAGTTTTTGCATTAAATGGACAACTTCTACGGATATGTGTAAGCGCTTTCATTTGCTCATTTAAAAAAAACGTTGGCATGATTTCATTATTTTGACGCTATCAACTCAAATTTATAATTTTCATATTTTTTTTTATTTTGTTATATCTATTAAGCTCGGATTTTTTAAAAAAATTATAATTAATTTTTGTTAAACGCAACTTGGAAATCTTTATATTTTTTAACGCTTTTACGAAAGCTAATTGATAATGATATTCCACATAAGCAGGTTAATTGTTTATGCTACAAAAGCTTTTTGGATTGTTGCAACTGGTAGAGATTTATTTTGTTTTCTGCACGAAACGAACAACAATTTCAGAGCATGATTGAGAAATATTTGACCATACACCGTTATTCACGCAAAACCGCATGAATAGTATTCAGGCCTGTTATGACAGCTAATTTCAAATCAGGGTGACCGATGACATTTTTCAAAAAGTGGCACCAAAAAGGGGATTAATCAAAAAAAAAGGGCAAAATTAAAAAAAAAAACGAGAAAACTGGAATAAACTTTTAATTTTTAACGTATTTTTATATAATTCCTTCAAAAAAAAAAGGGAGGCAAAAAGTGGAGAGGCAGTCGAAAAAGTGGCAAATTGCAACTTAGGCGTTTAAATAGCTTCTGGAAGCTTTTAGAGCATTATTTTGATTTTTTTGAGTGCACTTATCAACTTTATCTAAAGAAATTTGCTGTATTTTTGTAAAAGGTCTACATAAAGCTTTATTATAGCGATTAGATTATTTTTATAATAGAATTCCTTCCTCATTAAAAAATTTGTCTTTGATCGGAATTTTTTTGTTAAGATTAAAGCTTTTAAAAAATCTAACTGCTAATTTAAGCTTATCCTGGTAATATTTTCAAGAAGAACTTTTGAAATGTATGCATTTAAAAAAAAGCTTTGAAATATTTTTTCAAAAGCTCTATATAAAGCTTTCCTTGAGTTTAAGATTATTTTCAATCAAAAATTAATTTGTTTTTGAGTTTAAGAAAAAACTTATTTAGAAAATTTAAACTTAAGCTTAAGCTTAACTTAAATTAACTTAACTTAATTAACTTAACTTAACTTAAGCTTTCATATTTTAAAAATACATTGGGAACATTTTGAACAAGAACTTTTCAAACTTATGACTTTTACAATTTTCTAGGCAGCTTAAAAGACTTGTGAGTAACTTGTGAGCTTAAACTAAAATTGAGATTATTTTTGTTCAAAAATTAATTTTATATTGAGCTCTTTAAAAAAGCTTACTTTAAGTTTATGCTTAACTTTAAATATTTTTGGGTAAAGAACTTTTGAAATTTTTATATGAATTTTAAAGTTTCAAAACTTATTTTAAGCTTATAAGCCACTTATTATTAAAACTTACTTCCTAAAAATTATAAATTAACAAATGTTAATTTCCTTTTTATTTTATTATTTTTTTTTTATATTTTCATGCAAAAATTTTGCAAATGTTTTAATATGCAAGAGCCAAGTTGCGAGTCATTAAGTATGAATTGAAGAAAATATTGTATTTAGACTTTCTTTTGAAAGTAATGCATTTGTGGCACAGCTCTTAAAATATTAAAATATCCAACTGTGTACACACTTTACATTAATACGAAGACCTTGTCTCGTTCATCATCATCGTCGTAGTCGTCCAGCAGCATCTTCATCAAGCTGTACGATAACATTGTAAAGAACATACAACATGCCACCATACATACAACATACGAGTACTATACAACAATAACACTGCAAATGCTGATGATGATGATGATTATTCTTAAAATATGTTTAAAGTGATGTGATATTCAATGAATTGCATTTAGATATGCATGTATGAGCTGCATACATTTATAAATACGAGCATGTATATACTCTCCGATGGCTGCCTGGCTGGATGGATGGATGCCTGGCTGGTTGAAAGAGTAGATTTTTCGGGTTGCCATTATGGATGGTTTGTTTGTTACATACAAACCAAACCAAACCAAATATAAAAAAATTAAAACTCAGAAACACAAAAACGGTTGTAAACTTGTCTCCTAATAAAGAACTCAAATTGGCGCGTTCAACAAAACGACATCAGCGGTGATGATGACGACTGTGTATGTTTTGTGTAAAAATGACTACGAAACCAGCAAGAGTTCTATAAATTGTATAGGTGTGTGAATATATAATATGAAATGTCATATGAATGCAATTTTTGCCAGCCAAAGCCAAAAAAACCTTAAACACACAGCTTCCCCAGTTCCAAGCTCTAATGCGACAGACAGAGAGGGATTGAGAGCACAAGAGAAAGAAGAATAAAAAAAACATCATGTAATATACAAAATAAACTTCAACCTCCTGCGGTGTAAAGTTGACGTACGATCATGTGGCGGGCATACAAAATAACTACAGATAAAATAACTTTAACAAATAAATTGCTCAAAAAATAAATAAAAAAATTACTGAGAATAGTATTTAAAAATTTTATAAAATAACTGAATTTTTAATTTTTTACTAAAAAATTTAAATTTTCTTGCAAACTCTTTAACAAGTATTTGCCATCAATGACAATTTGTATGGGTATTAATTGAATATTGGTTTTTTATATATTTTTTTTTTGCAAATACCAGAATTATATAAATTCTTTTTTTTTTTTTTTGGTTGTGCCACAAGCAAACGAATTAATGTCACTTGTTTAATTCACATACGAGTTTATTTGTTGGTTTGTTTCCTTATATGAAGAAAAAATTTACAATAAATAAAAATAAAAATAAAAAAAATTGTGGGGCTTCAAGATTTGCATATTTTGTTGGCTTGGCTCTTTTTTATTTTTAGTATTTGGTTTCTTGATCTCAATTTCTTGTCGTAAATTCATGGATAAAAATATTTTTATTTTTTTTGGTTTTCCTCTTCACTCCTCCGTTTCTCGTTCAGTTCCTGTTCAGTTCTAGTGGTGGCCATAAATTTGGCAAATTTGACAATTATGAGCGTTAATAATAAATAAAATTGACAATCAATATGGTGATTTTTGCTTATTTATTTTCTAGATATGTAAGTGCACATACATATGCACATGTTTGTTCATGTGAAAATGCATTGTAAATAAATTTACATACTGTCAGTGGCGTTCGGAAGGTGGAGATGTTTGCCTCATTAGTCAGCGGTTAAGCTAAGTTAAGTTAAGTTAAGTTAAGTTAAGTTAAGTTAAGTTAAGTTAAGTTAAGTTAAGTTAAGTTAAGTTAAGTTAAGTTAAGTTAAGTTAAGTTAAGTTAAGTTAAGTTAAGTTAAGTTAAGTTAAGTTAAGTTAAGTTAAGTTAAGTTAAGTTAAGTTAAGTTAAGTTAAGTTAAGTTAAGTTAAGTTAAGTTAAGTTAAGTTAAGTTAAGTTAAGTTAAGTTAAGTTAAGTTAAGTTAAGTTAAGTTAAGTTAAGTTAAGTTAAGTTAAGTTAAGTTAAGTTAAGTTAAGTTAAGTTAAGTTAAGTTAAGTTAAGTTAAGTTAAGTTAAGTTAAGTTAAGTTAAGTTAAGTTAAGTTAAGTTAAGTTAAGTTAAGTTAAGTTAAGTTAAGTTAAGTTAAGTTAAGTTAAGTTAAGTTAAGTTAAGTTAAGTTAAGTTAAGTTAAGTTAAGTTAAGTTAAGTTAAGTTAAGTTAAGTTAAGTTAAGTTAAGTTAAGTTAAGTTAAGCTAAGTTAAGTTAAGTTAAGTTAAGTTAAGTTAAGTTAAGTTAAGTTAAGTTAAGTTAAGTTAAGTTAAGTTAAGTTAAGTTAAGTTAAGTTAAGTTAAGTTAAGTTAAGTTAAGTTAAGTTAAGTTAAGTTAAGTTAAGTTAAGTTAAGTTAAGTTAAGTTAAGTTAAGTTAAGTTAAGTTAAGTTAAGTTAAGTTAAGTTAAGTTAAGTTAAGTTAAGTTAAGTTAAGTTAAGTTAAGTTAAGTTAAGTTAAGTTAAGTTAAGTTAAGTTAAGTTAAGTTAAGTTAAGTTAAGTTAAGTTAAGTTAAGTTAAGTTAAGTTAAGTTAAGTTAAGTTAAGTTAAGTTAAGTTAAGTTAAGTTAAGTTAAGTTAAGTTAAGTTAAGTTAAGTTAAGTTAAGTGAATGGTTTCTTTAAGCTAGACAAAGTAACTCTAAAATGTTGGTTTTCCTACTGGAACAATTAATCTCCTTGAAGAGGATTGAACCCTTTACAATAACATCCAATTACTAATTGCAGAAGTAGTGCGAATACGGCCTATTTCCCATGATTGCCACTAAAGGAATTTTTCATATACATATGTACGTATGTTTCTGAATTTTTTTTTTTAATTTGAGGGGTGCATTTTATAATAGTTATTTAATAATACCGAAGTGTTCTTATTTGATATTTAATCACTAATTTATTACGAATTTTTGTTTGCTTGTTGGTTAAGCAACGGGTATATATGTATGTACATGCCGTTTCTGCTTAAAACACTAATAAGTAGACTTCAACCAATAGATTTTTGAAATAAGTTAAAAACCTTCGTGGTTATAGTAAGATTCTACTTAATATGTTATTGAGCATTACGTACACAAACATAATAAGCTTAAAAATTTCAAATAAAAATCTGTACAAAACAAACGTATCTATTCAATTTTTAAATAATTTTTTATAACATTTTTTGTAAAGATTTTTTATTGAAACTTTTAATCTTATTTTTATTTTTTTTACGTGAATTTGGATAATATATTGAAAGGTTTGCTAAAAATACATGATGATTTTAAGCTTATTTCAAACACATTTTGACTGCACTCTACCCATGACTTTCTTAAGTATAAAACTGACTGCTTTTTTTATCAATGTAAAAGCTTCTAGTGCTGAAATGATCTCCAGGCTGTTGCCAGCAAGTCCCATTTACTTTAAAAAAATTAAAGGAATGTACCAAACCCCCTATAAAATATTTTTTTTAATGTGGCCCATTGAAACTTGAATGAAATTTTAATGATCTTCTGTTCAGCTTTTGCAAAAGCACAATCTCAAATTTCGATTTAAATTCTCTTACCTAACAGATTTTAATGAAACTTTGTCTACACATTAATACAAAAAATCATTAAAAACATATACGTATATGACAGTAGATATATGATTAGTAGTACATTAGTGCATTAATGCAACAAGTTAGAAGGGTGATATAATCAGTACATTGTTTACGGGAGCATTTGAACAGTTTCAATACGTTTGTTCGCCATTTTTTTTAATAAACTTGAGTTTTTTTTTTAATTATTTCTGTAATTTTATTTAATATTATTTTTGCTGCCACAAAATAAAAATACCTATATCAAAACATACCTAAAAACTAACCAATAATTGTCAAAATATTCTATTCTGATCTCATAATAATGTGTGTATTTAAACTAAATATCAATTCAAAATGGTGACGTATAATGTTTAAGAGATTCAATGTAACTCGGCTGTTAATTTTGTGGTAAAATAGAAGTTTGAATGTTAGACCTCCCAACAAATCGGACAAAGAGCCACAGAGTTATAGGCCAACAAACGTAAAAATATGTAACTGAGCTAAGAACCTGCTTCTTTTCTAAATCTACTTATGAAATATATGTATAATTATTACTTTTACTACTCTCACCCCCTGGTTTTCCTACGACCCTACTTATCATACGCATACATACATACACCTTATATGAGCATATTTATGTAAGTACATTTGTATAGACTGCCGGTATGTCAAACATTTATAAGGTGGGAAAACATATGTAGCCATACAGGGTTTGAGCGAACTTTTAATTTAATAAACAAATAAATTGATAAAAGAAGCAAAAAGAAAAAACAAGAAAGACTTAAATAAATAAGATTTTGAAATGATTATTGATGTCGCTTATGGGGGTCATGAATTAAGGATTAATGACAAACGAAAGAAATTGAATGTAATTGAATTTGAATGTAGCAAATTTTAATTTTTAAAAACAATGGAAGGGGTTTATCGACGATAGGATTAAGTAAATAAACAAAAATTAAATAATGCAATAAAAAATATTTTATAGAAACATTTTAAAGCTTAAAAAAACAATATTTTATCATGTAGTTCTCATCATGCAAAAGAAGAATTCTGGGGCAGCCTATTAAACTTTAACAAATTCCATTTGAAATGTTAAGCTTCATATTTGCTTTTACGAGTATGTATGTACATATTTTAGTAAATTTTCAGCTTAAATTTCAAGTTGAAAACTTGCATATGATGCAAATATAAGCAACCTGATACTTGTCGTCACTAGAACAGACCCTCATCCTCAAAACACTTTACCAGGGGAATTCTCGTAATTAGAGCCGCCAATTCTAAATTAAATAGTTGTAAACCACGTGGGAAAAGAAAGTGTGGGGTAGTGCTTTGCTTATGCCTGCTCTAGCGACATCTGCAATGAACAACTAAACTTTTTAATTTTAATTATTATTGTTGTTTGAACTTCATTTGTTTCTATAATTATGATTTGATCAGGATAAAATTCGTATCGTTTTGTAAGCCAAATTACATGTGAGTGATAATTATTAATGAACAAATAGCACCAAAGTTAATTGTAAATATGCTGAAAAAACCACTTAGTAGAACGGAACAACTAGGTGTTTTCGAAGGCCACTACACCTTCATCATCAGCGTTCTTTTTGTTTGATTCACCGTGTGTGGTATCAGTTGATGTAGATTTCTGTAGTGCTATTCACTAATTTTTTTAACGATAACAGCTTCGTTAAGATAATCATAACGAAAATTTATTGAATTTGTTATTTACTAAAATTTTTAACAATATTCGCTGTAGGTTAATGTCAGCTGTGTCGTTATTTAAGCGATAATAATTTATGTTTTGTTAATTTTATCGACAAAAATCAACAGAAAATATCAGCTTCAGAATCACAAAATCGTTATTTTAAGCGACAAAATGTAGAGAAAAATATTACGATTGTCGAATCGTTAAAAGTTACTGAATCGCACTACTGCTTTATATACGCTACTTTTATTGCAAGTGGAATATGAGAATTGTTTTGATTAATAGTATTACAATTTTGCTGAAAGCTTTTTTTTGTAACGAAATCTCAATTTTGCTATCTCTTGATTTGCAACAGTCTTGCCATGTCGTTTATGTTTTTTTAAATAATTAAGAACATGTTAGTTAATTTGCTTATTTTTGTTCCATGTGATATTTACACGGTTTTCGTTGGCAAAATCATATCTTTTCATTACGTACAGCTGAGTCGAATGCAGTTGTTAGCCTATCGTTTATTATTTGAAATAAAAATTCATTTATGGATTCGATTAAGATGATACCGCTCCAATTTTTTAATTTTTTTAATTTATTATTGTGAAAGATCTCCTTTTTCTGGTGTGTTTATTATAATAAGATATTCCTTTAGGTCATCGCATATTGAAATGGTTAAGCAATATTCACATATGATGCTGCAGATGAGTTTGGAACTGACTAACTCAGGAGGTACGTTGCTTAGTCCAGTTGAGTTTTTTTTATTTTTAATATTGCTTTTTTATTTTCCTTAAATAAATTATAAACTCAAACTATAAATGGTTTTAGTATTAGTGAGACTCTTAGTCTCAGTTATTCGAGACTCAATTATTTTTACTGACTGACTGACGTCCCCCCTAGTACAAAATTCAATATTAAATAAGCTGCTTAATTATGAAAATAAATTGAATCTTTCGTAATCATCAAAATGTTCATTTCTCATTTCTGTTCGTATGGAAAGAAATTAATGAAAGGCATAATAAAAGAGTCTTAAGAGGAATACAAAGATATTTCAAATATTTATTTTTAATTCGAAATATATCTTGCTTACTTTGTTTTTGCTTAAGAAAACAAAGGTCAATATGTTTTGGGAATTATCTCCTACGGCTTTTTCCTTAAATATGTTTCGAAATACAAAAACCAAAAACTCATATTATAAGTATTTCACAGGAAATCTTTATTTCTTAGGTTTTTTTTTTTAAAAACTACCAGCACCAAAAGTATTCAGAAACACCCGCAATCCGAACATGAGGTGGAACATATCATTCATACGCACACACACACACATATAAACATACACATAACTACATACATATACATATATGCTTAACCATATACAGTTTTTAAGGTATTTTATTTAATTTTTTATTTACTAATTTCTGCTTCATCTTCAGATGGCATAACTTCATAATAAAAACCCAAAAAAAAATTTTTCCACATAAACTGAAGCTTTCAATTCTTTCTTCATTTTGAAAAAAAGGCTCAAATCAAAAATCCCAACCAAACGTTTTTTTCATCTTCAACTGTTTATGTGTTTATGAGTGTGTTTGTGTGTGTGCATTTTAGGCCGTGGCTTTAATAATGATAAGCTGGTTTTTAATCAGAAAATTTATAACTTTTAAAAACAGAAATAAAAAACAGAAATAAAAAAAAATAAAACATACACATACATTTGTAAAATATGTGATAGTAAGTAACGATATGATGAGCCTGAGTTAAGAGTTGACCATTTTTATTTAATTTTTTTTTTGCCTCTACATTGGCCATGTTGAGGAGTTCTCTTTTGCTAAAGTTATTGGTTTTGTTTTGTTACGATCTTGTGATGATAATAGGTTACGCTTGATCGTATAATTATATAGCGTGTCAGATAAAAATTGTTTTAAATGAAAAGTTTATACATTTTTCAAACGAAGAGTTAGGAATTTTTACGAAAGTGTTCGTAGAAAATATTTTCTTAAAAGCTTTTTATTTATATACTTAAATATATGTATAAGTAAAATGATATACACTTACCACTTGCACTTGTGCCATAATTGTCTGTAATTAAAAGAAAGAAAAAATATAATGTTTAAATCATTTGTTTATTTAAAAAGTTTGGTATTTAAGAACAACATTTTTGGTTGAGCAAAAATTTTGCAACAATATGTAATACAAATTTTAATGTCAGTTTATTGAAGACTTGCAACAAAATCTTTTTCTGCCTATTATTTAAATAGAGTAGTTTTAGATTGTCTTCGATAAACAGGTAGTTACACCCGTAATTTCTACAAATATATATCTATTTGTTTATGATGTTATTCCTAATTTATATTCAACTCTAATTTTTCTATATGCAAATTGCAGCGCTTTAGCAGAGAGCGATGTGTGAGGTACTATGAATCTTTACATCATTTTCGAAATTTTTTTTATCTGATTGGCTTCTCCAGGCTTCGTATGACAAATGAAAAAAAAATTCATTTAACTTATTACATGACAAATATATCTCACTTGATCAAGAAGGGGATATAATTTAAATTTTAAAATTTTCAGTAGGGACAAAAATTTTTTTGTCACAAAAACAGTCATATTTCGACTTAAAATTATAAAGGAAAATTAATTTTATCAAGAAAAGAGTGGTCAAAATATGTTGAAATTTTTACAGAAGATAGATATTGATGTTGTTAGTTTAGTTCTTGCAAAAAGTGAAAATAAAAAAAGTTGACTTAATACCCTCTTGTTGATTGAGTGCGATATACTAAATGAAAAAAAAATGCTTAATGTAAATTAGGTTACATTTTATAAGTTAAAAGCATTGTCACTTTCAACGTGGGCAAGTTTAAAGCGAATGTCCACAGGCACTACTCCCTCTATACTCCTCTCCATAACGTATTTTCCTAGTTCTAGCACAATGCATTGCATGGGTAAAGGTTATTCCCTGAGTGCTGTTTCTACTTAAAAAATCATATAATAATCACATTTTCTGTATGTAAAAACTACTGGTCTTTAAGTCTAAATAAAATCTTGCAGCTTTGCTTTAATTTTGGGATGTCTTTGCTTGGCAGCGGCCGCTGTGGCTGATTAGAGAATTTAGAATGTGTATGTACTCAACAATACTCAACAAAATATAGTTTGCAAATCGATGTTTATGTACACTATAAATTTTAGAAAAAAATATATGAAAACGTATTTTAATCCAATAAGTTTGATTCGGTTAATCGAATTTTAATCGAACCAATAATTTGTAAAAAATTTTACTTCAAGAATAAAATAAAATTGATCTTAATTTTATTCGGAAATTATTAAAAAATTAACTTTCTTCGCACAATCGAATAAATTGTGTTCGATGTAAAGCATACATATAAGCATATACATATAAAAAATTATTTTAATAGTGAAACAAAATATCGAGCCTTTATTTTCGATTTTATCGTAAGCGACATGTTATCGATAATTGACTTGAAATTAAAATTTTATGGACCTATCCATAGTTTAGAATTATCAAAATGCCAAAATTGTTGATAACTTTAAAGATGCAGGCTGTATAATTTTATAGTAAGCGACAATTTACGTACAAAAACAAATTTGAATATTTTAAAAAAACCTTCTCCTCAAAAATTAAATTTTTGTCGCTTACGATAAAATCGAAAATAAGGATCGATAGGTATTCAATACTCATAAAAATATATTTCTAATAATAAAAATATAGTTTGCCAAATGGATGTTTTCTTGACACCATAAAAAGTTTTGCAATTAGTACATAAATCATATTTTAATCGAGTAAATTTTATTCGGTTATTTGAACGTTTACAATTAAATTGTTTAAATAGAAAATATAAGAAAATTTATTTATACTATTTTCTTCACTTAATCGAATGAATAATTTGTACTAAATGCTATTTCAAAAGTACAGAGAAATTGAACCCAATTGCAATGTTATCTGAAAATGGTGCAGCATGTTCGATTAATCGATTACATTTTATTTTCGTTTAATTTAATAACATAACGAAAAAATTTAATTTTAATAGTAAAACAAAACGCAGCTAAATACTCTTATGTACTCGTACTTAAACGTAAATATAAGTTGGCCAAATCGGTGAATATATGTATAAATACCGAATATTTTCAATTATTCGACACAAATTTACTTTGACAAGAAAACATTATATTGAAGAGGCAAATATAAATACATATATTTATGCACACCAAGGGAAAAAACATGCAAAAATCAAGAATTTCCTCTCGAAATCACTCCAACGATAGCTAATGTTATCACTTGTACCCATGATTTCACACATGATTTGTCATATTTTTTTTTAATAATTACGATAATAGTTATTGTAGATAGAATTTATTCAAATCAAAGCTAGAAATATAATATTCGAATAAATTGTAATCTCATTCAATTATCAAGAAAAATGTGGTATATCAAATGAATCTGAGCTTTATTCGAATAAAACTTAAGGCAGCTAATTAATTCGATTAGCCAAGTTCATGCTATCATATGATTCGAAAGACAAACCAATAGGAAACCTTATAAAGAATAGTGGTGCAATTAATATAATAATTCTGCCAATAAAAATTTTTCCAACATTAAAATTGTGTAATTACAAGAATCAAAGGTTTTCGATAGGTTTCACAGCAATAAAATAAGTAAAATACAAGAAAAAAATAAAAAATTTAAAGCGTGTCCTGCCAATGGCACCACTTAAAATCTGTACCCTCTCAGACAAAATAAGAATTTTTTTCAATCGATATAAAAAAGTCTGTTAAAAAGCAGCTGCTTCCCAAATTTAATAAAGGATTTCGCTATTTGAGATATTTTTTTTTAGTAATTTATTGGCTTAAAGTATTTTATATTAAAAGGATTTCTATTTTTTTTAAATCTCCTTTCTTATAAACGTTCACAACGTTTGATTCTAAGCAGGTGTCCTAAATTTTTGCCTTTAACAAATTTGTGCTCTATAATTATATTTTTCCAGTCATTTATCATTAAAAGAATTTTTGAAACATTTCAGTTTTTTCTTTGCAATTTTTTAAGTTCTAAGCACGAACATCTTTTTCTAAGCCATAATTCAAAATATAACTTGATTAAAGCTTTAAAAAACGGGATTTTTTTTTGCAAATATATATTTAAAATATTTGCAGAAGAAAAAGCCATCAATCAAATTATGGTTTTAAGGTATCGTAAAAAAATCATAAGAAAAAGAAATTCCCATCACACACAAATATTTAACAATGACGAGTGTTAGTGATAAAAGAATGAATTCTTTTTAGTGACTTTCAAACAGTGGACCCCACCCTTCTTCAAGGCTGTTTTTTCACTTTTGTTGCTTTTAGTTAGCATAACTTTCTTAAGCAAAAATCTGTTTTACGTTTGAAAGACAAAACTCAACTACAAATAATGCATTAAATATGACCTTCTACGTGTTAAATATATTAAATTGTTTATTTATTGTATATTTTTTTCAGCTGCTGTTTGTGTTTATTGCAGCAGACCATACCATACCAGACCAGCCAGCCAACAACTTAAGAGCCAAAAACAGTGTTGTCAACTTTCTTGTTTGTTTATGTCATGTCTCTTTAACCAATTTTGCATACTAAAATAAACAAATGCCAAATAGGCGCGATGCATAATGCATTTTAAATGATTTCTATAACAAGGAACGTATACCAGCCAATAAAAGCTGATGATAATGATGATGGCTTTTTAAATGGTGTCTAAATATGCATCTTTTTTTTTTTAAATACATATATTTTTTTTACTCATTTCAAAGCCATGGTTTCTTGGACTGAAATGACAAAAATCAATTAGGAATACAATAAACGTAATAACAATTTTTTTTCCTTTTTTTAGATTTGTTTTTGCTGTTTGTTGAAGTGAATATTTTTTTTTAACAAGCAACACGTACTTTTCATTTAAAGCATCTTAGAATATTAAAATGGGATCAACGAAAAATAAGTTTGAAATGCAGCTGAAATAAATGTCTGCCTACAGAGACCATAATTTTGTTTAATTTGCTGCTTCTTTTTTGTGTAAGCTAAGCAATTTAATATGCTAAAAATGTTTTTAAACAAAGAAGTAAACAAATTCCTGGGAGTTTTAAATTAAAACAAAAATTGTTTAAATAAAAAACTTGGTTGCTTTTTTTCTCTCTTATGTACTATATGTAAACGTTTTGTTAAATATGTTGAAATATTTTAATCATACTGCCTTCTTTTCAAAGTATTTAAAATTGTTTAACTAAAGTACTTAAAGGAGTTTTTTCCTCTACCAACTAAAGAAGAAAGCAAAAAAAAAAAAAAAACAAAATTCCTGTAAGCACTTTTGAATTTTTTCCTTAACATTTTGCTTACTTTGAGGCTTAAAGTAAGGCGAGAATTAAAGCTTAAGCTTAATCTTGCTAAGGTTTTTAATTTGTATGTTTGTTACGAGTTGTTGAAAAAAAAACTTGAAATTTTTACACTTAAGACGATTATTTATGAACTGCAAGCCAAATGTCATGTGATGCTTACTTAAAGCAAGCTTGTTGCTGTTTATAGCCTTTACCACTAGCATGAGCAGCACCACCACCACCTCCACTAACACCACCAGCATCAACATCAGCCTCAGTTGCATGATCCACATCAACCTCATCATTACCATCATCGTTAAGATGATGCGTTCTTTGCCTCATAACAACCATCAAAGCTTTTGGCTTTAAGTTTAGCTTGTTCATCATCATACTCCTCATTATTATTGTTGTTATACTGATGTGTGTGTGTGTAGTGCATTTTCTACCTTAAATACGGGTATAAATGTTTTTTGTATGTTAACAAACGTGTATCAATGCATGTTCAATAACTTAAATGACAAAGAAATCAAAATGAATGAAAGTCTTATGAAGTTTATTTTTAATTTTCTTAAGCAACAACAAGAGCAACAGAAAACTCCTTCCCGCCAGTCTGTATTTTTTTTTAACTTTTAGGCTTTTTTTGTGTGTGTGTGTTTTTTCGTCATACTGTTGCAGTGTTTGTTGGCTTGAAGCTTCATATTGTGAAGTGATATCCCCAAGTGATTTTAAGGTGTGTTTCAGGAATTCACTTTTTAGTCATTTCATTTCAAGCAGCAGTATTTTTTTTCTCTCTTTCTTTAATTTCAATATATTTTCTGTTAAAGACTTAATGTCTTTTTAACAAAAAAAAAAGTATATTTAAGCTTTAGAGCAAAAGAAGAAAAAAAGCAAAACAATCAACTTCATCATCATTTTCAATATACGATTTAAGGTTATTTCACATTTTGGATTTTTATTTTTCTGAACGTTTCATCACAAGTTTTAAGCCATACATCTATGGCTTTAACATTAGTGTTGGCCACAGCCACCAAAAACCAAATAAGAAAAAAAAGTATCTCTTTTTTAAAAAAAAGAAGATTCGTGTTGATCATCTTTAACATCATCAACTCAAACGTATCGCATTTCATTGAAGCGCGAAATTATTATGCCTAGTTGGGGATTTTGTTAACAGTGTTTCAGTTTACGTTTGTTGTTTTTTTTTTGTTTTTTTTTTCTTTCTTAAGTCCAAAGTTACAAATATGTATGTATGTACTAAAAAAATGATTTTAAGATTTTCAATGATTTCTTAAAAAAATAAAAAATAAAAAAAATCAGTCAACATTTTAACCCGACAAACAAACAAAAACAAAAAAAAGAAGACCGATTTTAAACCTTTATATATATATTTTATAGCGTAAATAAGAATTTATGTGACAACCTTAAAGCAAACCAAAAAAATATAAGCACAACTTTCAAACTCACCGACAAAATCATCTTTAATTCAAAAGCTAAATAAATGAAATATTTATACAATTGCTAACTAACTAAATAAAATTACAAAGGTTTCACAAAAAAAAACGCTGACAAAATCACAAAAAAAGTCCCTTGAACGAGGCAATGACTATTTTAAATCTAAGTTTTAGTTAAGCTAAATTAAACGTACTAGTCTTAAAACCTTAAGATATCTCAAGTGTCCCTTCAAGCTGCCGCCAAGCGGAGCCATTTAAAAGCAAAATTACAAACCAAAGCTAAGGTCTTAATAGTGGCTTTAAATATTATTTAAGTTAAAAGCTGCTACTTTCTGGATTATATAATAATAAGGCGAAACTTACAACTTACTTACTTGCTTACAAAACTATTTTTATAAAAACCTTTCATGATATCCTGCTACTTAATATTGTTATTTAAATTTTTTTTATTGCCATTAACCCCATGGTTGTGAATATGTTTATTCTGGTAAAATATATTACCAAACAATATTAAACATGAAGTTTTCTCCAACTGTTATCTTTTATTGAAAAAAATAACACAAATCATAAATTTAAAATATAATTGAGTCAAATAAACTTTTGTTGAGAAATTTAAATGATAAAGTTCCCAATTTATAGTCTATAGTTAACTAACACCTATTGTTTAACCAGTGATTTTTCTCATAAATTTCATTGGTTAAACCACCTTCACTAGTTAAATAAATACTGCAAATTTGAGCCTAAGGTTAAATAATATTTAATTTAATAAGTTACCCTCTTGTGCAAAAACGATTGATAAAACTTAAAGTTGGTTTAACAAACAAAACGTGTATGGTGAAATCAGTTTTAACGCATGCTTTAATTTTAACAATTGTTTCTGCATAACAGCATTAATGTTTTGTTTAGAAATTTATTGCATTTAAAGTTTGATTAAATATTTAATATAGCCAATTAAAATTTTTGTTTTTAAATATTACATTTTTCAAAACTTTAATTGATTTCTTTTATTAATTTTTTCAATTAAAGTTGTTGATTGGAGAAATATTTTTTCTGTGCATGTTTTATTAGACTGGCTTAACTTATATTCGTTGTATTCCATAAGGTTCCATAAGGTTTCCTCTGTCCCAAGAAAATATAAAAAAATCAGCGAATATTATTTAACATTTCTTAAACGTTGCTATTAATATATATATATATATATATATTCAGTAAAAAGTTAATTTAATACACAGAAAAAAATGATTTTTAAGGACCATTAATTTTTTTGTTACATCAATTAAATAATTAATTGATTTTGAAACTACAACGATTTTTGTATATACCATTAACAAAATTGTATGTTAAGAGAAAATCTCAAAAATATTTTCAATTAAATATTTCAAAAAATAGCTTGTTGAAATTTATTTATTTTCTTAGCATTTCTTTTTGTTAGATTTCAAAAATAATCCAATTAAAGTTATTGTCATATTAACAATACGAATTGTTGAATTTCCGTACACATTTTGTTTATCATAATTGTTGCACTAACAATGTTTTTTGCTTGTATGCGAAAAACACTAAATGTCTAACTTGCTTAATATGATTTTATAATAATCTACTTGTTTGCTTGCTGGGAAACCTAGCAAACGCCTTTGGGTCTTGTAATTACACAATTTTAAAGCTGAAAAAATGGGCGGGGCTATGCCCATTAAAAGTTATTGTGATATTTCACTTGGTTCTACTTAAAAAATGTTAACGAAACTTACCATACACCTTGAGTTCTAAAATAGTCACAATCTTGGATTTAAAAAAAGAGTGGAGTCACGCCTTTTAAAATTTAGTATTTTATTTGAAGTGGTTCTACTTTAATGATTTTTACAAAACAAAACAGACACCCTGAGCTCTGAAAAGCACACAATCTTGCATACGAACAAATTGGGTGGATGCAATCCCATTAAAATTCAATTTTATATTTCATGTACTTCTTCTCAACCAACAGATTCTTAAAATAGTTTTTGATTGAACTCGTTTACTTCCCGTTTGGAAAATGTTCTAACAGTTCTTTGCATTGAAATCGGATTTTTTTTAAAGAATTATTTATTAATAATATTCATAAAATGATATTATAATGAAAACTTATTATCGATAATAATAACAAAATAATTAGTCCCCATTCTTGAGGAAAAACGACAAGTTTTAGTTAATTTAATTCTTTTATTATTAAAGAAAAAATTTCATTGAATACAATAGTAAATTATTGTGACAAGCCCTAGCAGAACGGAACAACATGCTGTTTTTGAAGACCACCACATCTTCATCAACAGCGTTTTTATGTTTAGTTAGCTGTGTGTGAAACTCGTATCAATTAATGTAAACCTTAGCCCCTTATTTTTCAATGAAATGGAATATGTGAATTGTTTTGACACATCATACTGCAATTTGTTAAAAGCTTTTTATGTAAGGAAAGCTAAAACTTTAGCATCACTTATTTGTAACAGTCTTGCCGTAGTGTTGTTTCTTCTTCTTTGGTGAACTGAACTTGGCGTTTTTTGCCAGCTGAAGTGTTGTAATCATTTTTTATTTCAAATTCACATGATCGAATCAAAAAATAAAGTATTAATGAACAGCCGGGCCCACGATGTCTACAAGAAACTTTCTCTCGTTTACTTATAATGAAAACAGAAACAAAATTTATGTTTTTTTTTGTTAATTTCAATACAATTTGACGATCGAAATTTTTTGTATACATCGTCGTCCAAGCTGTAAGTATTCAGAAAATACAAAAGTAAGTATGTAAGCAAAGTTATTTTTATATTTAACCCCCTGTTTGGGTAAGAGGTTGGCTATAGACATTTTGACATTGTCGTAATAGAGTAAAAGAAACATGTACAAGGTTTGTTTAATCTATTACAAAAACGCCAATATTTCTAACTTCAACATCTTGGTTAAATAAGTTGGCATAATTAAATGGATTTTTTTATACCGGGGCTTCAAGTGATTATTGTGCGATATACAAAATGCCATAAAAACGATAAAATAAACTCTTCAGTCACACAGTTGTGTGCATGTAGTCGTTCATTTTTTACTAGAGACACGCGTTGTCGCCCACAGTTGATGCAAATCAGACATTTTAATTTTTTTTTATGAGTGGTTATTTGATCGTGTCCCACCCTGATTGACCTAAAAAATCAGATTCTTTGGGATTCTTGATAATTAAACATTGCCAAAACTAGTTAGCTCTGTCTACGGAAATACAAATGGTGATTGAAGTGCTTATTTGTGCGTCTACTTTAAAGCGGCAAGCATATGGACTGATTGTGGGATTTATTTAATCCTATCGAGCCCTATTTTTGCTTTAAACGTAAGCGACAAAAATTAAATTTTTCAGCATAAGGTTTATTTTATAATATTCAAATTTGTTTTACAAACGTAAATTGTCGCATACGATAAAATGTACGGCCCGTATCTATAATAATTATATAATATATATACAATTCTTAACAATATTTAGGCCCATTAAATTTTAATTTCAATAAAAAAAATCTATTTTCGATAACATGTCGCTTACGATAAAACCGAAAATAAGGCTCGGTATGGAAAACACTTAAGAAATGCATTATAAAGAAAAGCAAGCCGATACTGGTAGACAAGATTTTTAGAATATATTTAAATTTTCACAATTACTGCTGACATAAGTAATATGGTAAGAAAATTTCAAGACAGCTTTTGCCAAGCTAGTGCATTTGTGTTTTTTTGAGTCAGCTGATAGCTCGTCAACTGTCAAGCACCATACACGAACCGTAAAGGCACATAATAATAACACACTTTTTTCTGCGTATGCACGAAGTTTGACAGAAAAAAATATCATCGAAATGCAATCAGCAAAACAAATTGTTAACATTTAATTTAAAAATTTACAATCATCATTGTTAATATAACAAATTTAAATTTTTGTAGTTAATTAAATTACTCAACAAAATTATTTGTTAAATTATAACATAACGGAATGCGCACATGCAGAAAAAACAGAAATTATGTTTCATGTGTATTGATTTTTTGTGTATAAGTATTGCTCTTTAGCTGAGAGGTAAGCAAGTCAGTTTATTATCCCTGAGGTTGCCGGTTCAACTCCGCCCAAAGACATTTAATGTTTTTCGCAGACAAATAAAATTTCGTTTCGAGGATTGTTATTGTGTAAAAAAATAAAAATGTTAGTGTAACAATTATGATAATCAAAATTTGTGCAGCAATTCAACAATCCACATTGTTAATACGACAATAGCTTTAATTAAAAAAAAACTTCGAAACATAACAAAAATAAATATTGAAAAAATAAATAAATTTTAACAGACTATTTGTTGATATAATTAATTGAAAATATTTTTCAGATTTTCCTTTAACTTACAATTTCGTTAATTGCATTTACAAAAATCGTTGAGAATTCAAAATCAATTAATTATTTAATTGATATAACAAAAAAATTAATTGTACTTACAAATAATTTTATCTGTGAAGGCTAGGGGATTCACTATCGTACACAATTGTGCAAATTTTGAGGTAATACAAACTTGGTATGATGGAGTTTATGAAAAATTTAAAAAAATACATTTGGTTGGATAAAATAGTGAGTTCTAGCCTTGAATAATATTCTATCGGTCCAATATTTTGATATATTGAAGTTAAGAGAAAATTGCATCTGCAAATTTCCCTAAATTTTTTCAATCAATCTTAATGTAGCATAAATATCCATAGAGAAACATCAGCGGACTTTTTTTTAAGTAAAAATTGTTATAACGAAAGAAAATAAAAAAATATCGTGGTGTAATAACATTAAATTGTTGCTGATTATCCTTTTGGCGGGTTTTACTTATGCTTTTATGTTGATTTCTATACTTTTCAAGTCACTCAAACAGACAGTCATTCACTAGAAATATCCAGCATGCAGCGAAAAAAAAACAGAAAAGAAGAACGACTCTTTTGCATATTGTTTTATGGCCTTAAACATTTTGTAGTTAAGTTGAAAAAAAAAATTAGTTTTCTTATATCATGTTTGCTATTTTTTTATTTCTTTTTTCGAATTCTAAACAATATTACAGCCTTGGCTAGATGTTTGTTAACGGCGTCTATTTGTAGCTGAAATTGTGTTTTTTTTTCTTCTTTCTACTGACGGTTTAAGGCAAAAGAATGTTGTCTAGAATAATGCAGCCATTTGTTAGTTACTGTTTAGCAAAAATGGCGTTACACTGGCTGCACATGCAAGTAAGGCTGAAAATTTTGAAAAAGCATGAAACAGAAAGCAAAAAAGAAAAAAAGAAAAACTAAAGGCAACATATGCCGCCACCGACGCGCCGCTTTACTTTGCAAAACATTGATTTTTGTGCAGTGTTTCCTTTTTGTTTGTTTCCAAGTGCTTGTGTTTGTCGAAATAAAAGCCTAAATGCAACTCTATTTGAAAATGTTGTTACTGCTGCCGTTGTTGTTTTTGTAGTTGTTGCTGCCAGCCATTAAGTGTTGTTGAAACTCTAAGCAATTCAATTTTTGTTTTTTTGTAAAGGAAATCAAGCAAAAATATCAAACAATTTTTACCGCATTTTAAACTAAGTTTTTTGAATTGTTTTATTTTTTTTTTTTGCCGGCATGCCTCATCATGTTGCTGACGATGATGAGAAGAAGGATGACGTACGTACCTCTTGTAACAAATGTATAAACATAGTTTTTTTGTTTTCTTTTTTTTTTTGCCTACTTTGCATTTGAATAGAAAGATCATGAAATCTATGCTTAAAATTTCTTGCTGCATCTGCAAAAGGCAACGTCAAGTGCAGCCTCCAAAAAAATGTAAAATAATAAAATAAAAGCTTCACTTATTTAAATATTATCTTGGTGTTGTATTTTGCTAGACATTTTGTCTGTGAATGTTGTGTTCGAATGTATGGACTTTTGTTGTAGTCTTTGCTGCATTAAGAACAACTTGTCGAAATGTTTATGCTTCACTGATTTTTTTCATCTTTATGGGTTTTTAAGTTTGTTTTTCAAGCATTTAATAAAAATCGATATTTACTAAAAATAATATATACTATATACATACATTTATTTATTTTCTTATCTTTTCATGCGTTTGTTTTCGTTGTTAATGATGAACTATTTTCCCTGTGCTGGTAAACTGATATGGGTGTTCAACAAAAAATAAAAAAATATAAAAACTTGAAATATTAGGTAAGTTAATTTGCATTTTTCTTTTTAAATTATTCCTAGAACATACCTTTTATTATATTTCAAAATAAATATATCTTTATATATGTATATTGCTTATATCTTTAAGTAAATTAATATCATTCCGAAAAAAATAGTCAAGAGCGAACAACTCAACGGCAAGAGTGTTGTAAATTAGAGATGGTAGTTTTGAGCTTTCACTACAAAAAGAGCTTTAAAAAAATTGGTGTACGATGAATCAAAACAATTAACATATTCCATTTGTATTTAAAAATATGTATATAGGGTTTAAGGTTACACTAATTGATACCACACCTAGTGAACCAAGCAAAACAAATCTGATCAAAGTATCTAAACATAGCAAAGTTCAAAATTATAATTAAATAAAAGAAATTAGCCGTAAGTGTAACCATGTGTGAAGGCAATTTCGTACTTATTCACTTTTGCAATGTATATATAATATGCACTGAGTAATTCAAAATCCTATTAAGATCTCTCTTATTTCTTCCGTGAAATCACAAGTTAAAACAAAATTATACAATAAAGTTTAAAAAAAAGAGTGTTGTTAAGCCCGATAAAGCTTACGGATATATTAACTGTCAAATTAACTATCATATTGCGCTCATTTCTTAAGGCTAATAATTATTAACATCTGATAAGTCATCATCAATAGACTAACGCTTGAAGAAACCTTCCACATTTTCGAAAGCAACTTAAAGGCAACTCAAGGACTTTTATGGCACACATAATCAACCATCTGAGCAAGTCATCCATCGAACTATGGACTATGGAACCATACCCTAAATAATGCATTAATTCAAACACTTCAAAGTGTGGTAGAATTCAAATTTATTGATTCGCTACATACAATATATTGCAAAAGATCTTGGTATGAATCTGATGCAGGAATTAAAGCCACGAAACTATTATAAGCATCGTTCCTTCGCCGATTGGGCTCTAGAGCAGTTGGAAACTGATCTTACTTTTTCGAAAATTATCTTTAGCAGTAAGGCTCATTTTTGGGTTAACAGGCTTACTAATAAATGAAATTATAGCATATTGAGTGAAAACAACCCACAAAACAAGTCCTACAGCCTCCACTATATCCATATAAATACACCGTTCAGTGGGATTTATAAAATATTAGGATCATTGGACCTTATTTCTTTTTAATATTAAGCTGGAGCTCGCAATGCGTTCAATAGGAATCGTTACCGCACCATTATCAATTATTTATGTTATGTGGTTGAAAAAGGATGAAATTTTAATCCCAATTGATCGAAATTAAAGTCAAAATTTGGCGATGGGCTGATTTCAAGTAATTAACATGACAATAAGGCTTTAAGATCGTACGATTTATTACCTCTTAATTATTTGCCATTCGTATTATAAGTGGCATACGGCCAGCAAAGGCAAAAAAAGTGGCCCAAAGCTGGACGCGCATTTTAATTTTTAAACAATAATGACATGTCTTTCAAATTAAAACATATTTTGTGTTATTTTTAAATTCAAAGTTCTATCAGCCTTGAAATATACCTTATATGTGTATCGCAAAAAAACTAAAGAGGAAAAAAATATAGTGAAAAAGATTATGATGGAAAGAACGATATCTTAAAATCTAAGAGAATGAAAAGAGTAATTAGTAATGGATCTAAAGCAGAAGCATTATCAGCTTTTAAGGCAACTACTATCTCTTTATATTGTCAAATTAACGCAATATTATTTTGCAATAGTTTATTTTGTGCAATAAAATTTGCCGGTATGTAATGTATGTATATGATAGTGGTATATAGCAGAATATATTGAAAAAAATCGGAAGTGTTTTAATATATATTGCGCAATAAAAAATATGTTGTAATGTTTTGACAACATATGTAGGTATTTAAATTACATGTGCATGTAGCTTTTGAATTATTGCAATATTATTGTGCAATAAAATTGGCTGTGTGTATATAAGAATGGTAAATGGCACAATATATTGAATACAATCAGAAATCTTTTGATTTATATTGCGCAATTACGAATATTTTGTATTATATTCACAACATCAATTTTAAAATTGCTTAAACTTGCAACAAGTGCATGTAGCTTTCAAATTATTGCAATATTATTGAGTAATAATTGATATTGTGCAATAAAATTGCCTGCATATATGTTAAATTGGTAAATGGCATAATATATTGTGTAAAATGAAAAGTCTTTTGATTTACATGTCAAAAATGTAAATGTAAATTTTGCATGTATTGCGCAATAGAAAATATTTTATTATGTATTGACATCAAATTTAAAATTTCCTTAATGAACATGTTCGGGTAGCTCTTGTTTACTTTTACATATTACATATTTTAAGAAAATTTGCTCCATATATATTTTCTTTAATATTCTTCAATTTCTTGAATAAAGTGGTTTAAAACTATAATTACAACAGTAAGAAAGTATTCAATAATATTGCATAGTCTGTAGGCACCTTAATAAGTGGCATACAATTCTTGTGTATAATTTTTAAAATAACTTATAAGCCCCATCAAGGCGCCGCAAGGAAAAGTTCGGTGCAATACTGTGGTTCACAATAACGATGGCGGGATGTTTTAACTTATGGTTGATTGGGCTCTGGGATTTGTGCGATGTGCTAGTGGGATTGTGCCCGAACATTTAATTGTTCTTCCTATATCAGTATGAAACGTCAGAGTGAAAGTCTAACAGAGATTTGTTGCAAGCAATTTTTAATTAAATTTATTTAATATTTACGTACTTGTTGCGTTCATAAATAAATAATCAGAAGAGCAATTGCGTCATCCGCTTAGCAACATCATTTATTTGCTTTTAAGCGTCTTAAACTTAAACTTTGAATGCGGAATTTGAGTAATAAATTTATCAACTTACCGGGACTACCCAGGAAGACTGAGGAATATAATCGTCTTGAGGCATCGGCATTTCTAGTATCGGCAGGTGATGACCACTCTCTTCGACACCATCGACCTAAAACCAAATAGAAACAAGACACACATCACACACCTGATAACAACTTATCAAAGGTTGCTTTTAATAAATTAAATTAAAAACTGAATAAATGAATTATAAAAAACAAATCAAACAAACAACATAACTAACAACAGAACATAAAATTAAAACCATAAAGAGTTAAGAGCAAAGTTAAGTTTTCATATTCTTAATAATTTTAATTTTTTTTTTATTTGTAACACTTGTCATGTTTGTATTAACAGCTTAACATATTATTGAAAATATTTCTCATTTCATTATTTTTGTTTATGTTACAAAATTTCTATAGAAAAAAAAAGAAACACCGAAAAATGCGCTTAAATAGGAATTATAGATAAAATTGACAGTTTCATATCTTAAATATATAAAAACTGTTTAAATGTGACAAAAAAAATGTATGTGTGTATGCGGAATTAAAATCTTAATTTAAACAAAACTATAAAATAAATGTAGGTTGGTTGTATGTCAGTAAATTTTTGGTTGCAAATGAAACTTAACACAAGATTGGCTAATCATGATATTTTTACGAGTTTTAGAAATGTTATGCCGTCGTTATGTCTGGCTTTAAAAAAAAAATATATTAATTTTTTGTACTTTGGTTTTGTAAAAAAAAATAAAAAAAAAGTTTTTACCATCCTGTTTGAAAATTTAGCTTTTAAATGAAGTTTTAAAAATAATATCGTAATGCTGTTGTAATTTCAAATGACGTTAATAATAATTTATTTTATAACCTTAAATGGCACATAAAAACAATGTTAATAAGAAGTGCCATATAATTTTTATAACAAGAGAGAGATGGTTGTTTGTTGTTATTTTTATTTTTCTTTTAAATATTTTTTTTTCTCCTTCCAAGACAATACTCCACTCCAACCAAGCAAGCAACCAACCACCAAACAAACAGTTTACTTTAGAGCACTGCATACCCTTAGGCATTTGGTTTGTTGTTGTTGTGTTTAAAGCAGCAAACAAAAAACAAAAAACAACAGCAACAAGAAGTGCGTAAAAACTAAACTTCCTTGTAACCTATTCCTTATTATTAAGGTACACACCTTTATTTAAATTCTGTCGTTATTTTAAGATGCAAAAAAATATAAGAAATATAAAAAAATACTTCTGTGAAAACTTAATGGCCAATTTTCTTTTGGGTGTAATGTGCGTATTAAATTTAATGCTTTTGTGGGGTGTTTATGCGTATATAGTTGAAAAAAGCTTGTATTTTTTTCTTGCGTTTAAGGCAACAAAAAGCCTATTAAAAAATATACAACGACAACAACAACAATAAGACTAGTGACATAATTTTCGTGGTAACTGTAAGTTAAGTGATTGACCCCGTTAATTTCATATCTAAGACCAAATTACAACATTTCACCGCAGTTTCCAAGGAATATAAATGAAAATTTTAAGCGACCTCGAATGGCTGAAGAAGTGACTTGATTACGAAATATCAATCTGAAGTCGTTTTTAACTCATTAATGCCTGATCCGCTCGTACGATTTTAATAAAATTTAAAAATATGAGGCCCACAGAAATTGTTCAGATTAAAACTTTTTTTTTACTTCCCCACATACCAACAAGGATAGGTTTTAGTGTGATATTATTTGAAAAAAAAATAATAAAATATTTTATTTCTCTAGTTCTTTTTAAATAATATCATTATTTATTTCAATGTTTAATTTTTATATAATACGTATTTAAAAAATGTATACGTTGTTGGTTTAGAATTTCTAGATGTATTTCGTTGTTTAGTAGACTTCAAGCACAATTCAAAAAAGCTTGTCTATAAACATTGGTGTTTTGTAAGTTTTTGGGAGTTGTGGTGAAAGTCCACTGAAGTGTTGCTTAGCTGCAAACGAAATGCACCTAGACATTCTAAGTCAACAACATATTTCTTATTTATATGAGAGATTTTTCAAATGCTTTACTACAGCGAAATATTCTAAAACAAACGCTAAACAACACTGTTGGCAAGACATTTGCTTCAGTTGTTTGTCTTGCCAACAGTGTTGTTTAGCGTTTGTTTAAGAATATTTCGCTGTAGTAAAGTATTTAAAAAAGGAAAGGCCTTATAAATGGTCTTGTGCAGGACACTGTCGCGCACTACGTCCATTTTACGGTCAACATAATAGTCCATCAGAGAGAGAAATTAATTCGATTTACTATTTAACGTTTTCATTATCATTAAATCATTGCTGCTGGAGAACGTAGTGTAGAGTAAGGCCCGAATCAGTCTATCCGTCTTGATAATTAATTGAACAACCATGATGTGCAGGAGCTGTGGTTTCAACAAGACGGCGTAACATGTCGCACAGTTCGTGCCACAATTGATTTATGGAAGGAAACGTTTGGTAAGCGCATAGTTTCACGTTTTGGATTCGTGAATTGGTCGCAAAAATCATGACATTTAACGCCGCTAGACTGTTTTCTGTGGGAGATGTGTTACACTGCTGGTCTACTATTGACCACTTGGAGGAAAAAATTCGCCGCGTTATTGCCGCTATCCGGCCAAAAATGTTGGACCTACAGATTAGACTACGTCCGATCCAGCCGTGGGCGGTTATATTCCAGAAGTCGTATTAAAATTATAATGCCAGAAGATTGTATTCCGGATAAAGTAAATTTCATGTCAATTTAAAATATTCATCTTTGTTTTATTCCATTTTAAAGTTCTATGCCTCTATAACACCCTGTCCTACATACTTAAGTACGTAGTATATGTATGTATGTACATTATAGATGTAACATTGTAGATGCAACTTAATAATAAAAATTTTTATGAAAAGTGCTTTAAAGTTTGTTCCTTTATAATCCTTAACAGGCAAGGATATGTGTGTCAGATGTGTTTCTATCGCATAAGTTTTAATTTCTCTCCTTTCTGATGTTCATTCTTAAAAATTTTCCAATTACATTAAATAACATTTAGTTTACTTTTATTTTTAAATATGTACTTTCCAAAATTTCAAATCGATTATTTTTGTACATACAAATTGTATGAATTTATTTTTCGTTATAAAATAATACTGCAGACACTGGACAATAAATAAATTAATGCATGAATGTAGTAGAGTAGGGCATACAAATTTATTTAATAGACTCACGGTCACGACCCCCAAAGAAAATGTTTTCGCACATAAATCTTAATAATTTTTATTTGGTGTGCATGATTTTTCAGCTCAGCGCTTTTTTGCGCGTAAAACATAACGCACGCCAAAAAAAATTGAAATTAATAAAATAAAAGAAACTATAGCAGCAGTAAAGTTGCCGCACAGTCTGCAAGATACGAGAACTATTTTCGAAAATAATTAAGAGCTTAAAAGAGTAAAAATAAATGAAATATAAGTGTGTTCAAGCAATAAACTCAAAGTAAAATATTTGTTGCTTTTTAAGGAGAAACCCCAAAGAGAGAGATATAAAGATTGAGAATGAGTGTTTGCATTGAGTTTTTTCCCCTCTTTACAAATACAAAATAAAAAACTTGATGTTTCTTATTATTTTTTTTTGAAGAGCTTAAAAATAGGGGAACATTTATTTATCATAAAGAGAATAGGGAGAGTTTAATTCAAAATATCTTAAAATGAGTGGTCAAATAAAACACAATTTTATAAGATGAAAGTTGTAAAATGAAATAAATTTTAAGCATTTTAATAATATAATTATTTAAATTATTAATTTAATTCTAAAATAACTTTACAAGTTTATTCCGACATACGAGTAATTTTGTAAAATTAGTTTAGTTTAATTAATAAGCCCTCTTCTCTTCCTCTTTTATGTAATCATGCAACCATTTTTTTATTTTCTTTTTGCTTTTTGTGCTTTTGTTTTTGCATCTTCTAGATACTTTTTTATTTGGTTTTTTTTTTAAATGTTGTTATTTTTCTTTTTAGTTTCAGTAGTTATTGCTTTTGTTATTTCATATGGCTGTCATATGGTGAATTTAAAAATGGGTGGAGTGACATTTTGTTTTTGCCCAGACATTATGATTTTTAATTTTTGTTTTTGTTTTAATTTTATATTTATTAACACTCTTGCAATTTAAAGCAAGAAAATCTTTTCCTTCTTTTTTTTCTTATTAATTGAGTGTAATGGGAATTATTTTGGAATGCCGTCGCTTTAATTTGTTTCGTACAACAAAAATAAAAGCAATTCCTTCATAAATTTAGAAATATTTGACACAACTTTTTGTCGTTCATTCATTTAAATTAAAGAAAATCTGCTTTTTTAATGTTCATTATTTCTATTGTTGTTTGTTGCTGTTGTTATTGTTAGATTATATTTTTTTTCATATTGTTTTAAGATAAAATTGTATTTCGAAAGTGACAGTTAAAATGATTTATCACTTTGTTTCGCTGCTGTAGTGCTACAATTTGTGTTGTGTTACTGTCTGTCTGTCTGTCTGTCTGCACGTCCGTCCAGCCGTCTGTCCGGCCATCAGTCTTTCTGTTTGTTTGTGCCTCTAAAACAATAGATTTTTGTTGCTGTAGACGGTTCTTTTTATTCATATTTTGTGATTTTGTTCTAAAAACGACCCTCTCTAGAGTGTACGTAGATATTTTTTTGGTTTTTCTTTTTTTTTTTCAAATAATGTGTCTATCTCTATGTCTGTGAAGACATCCAACACTTCTTTGACGGCCTTGGCTTATAAATATTCATACATAATTACATATGTATGTGTCTATGTGTCTGTACATAAAATATTTAATTGTTATGATAAAACCGATTAAAGTTAAGACATGCAACTATCTATTGGCGCTATGAAATAAGGCCCAAGGAAATAACTCCCAATAAGAATTATTTAATTTAAAAAAAAAGACCCAAGAAATAAAAAATAATAAAAAAAATAATAAGGCCCAAAATAAAATTTATGAAAAAAACAGTCCAATTAAACCAAACTCAAGATGAAATACATTAAGTGCAAACTAAATGAAATTAAACCAAATTAAAAATTTCTTAATTTTATTGGGGCGTTTTTCATATTCTTATTTGAGTGTTATATCCTTGGGCCTTATTTCACAGCGCCCTTTCTACTCTGTTTTAGGTTGATTTTGATGAATGAACTTTCATTAAAAATATGATCATAATTTTATAAAAAGAAAATTATCAAAAGAAAAAAATATATTGGTATTTTGGTATTGAAGAGAAATGATCGCTTGTTTGTTAAATTGTACAGATGAGCTTATGTCATAGTAATGAATATCAATATCAAGTAAATGACCGCTATGGCTAATAATATCCTGCACAAGACCGTTTATAAGATTTTGCAATTGCTTTACTACAGCGAAATATACTAAAACAACACTGTTGGCAAGACGTGTGTTTCAGTTGTGTGTCTTGCAAAACAGTGTTGTGTAGCGTTTCTTTTAGAATATTTCGCTGTAGTAAGGCATTTGAAAAATTTCTCATGTCTTGAAAGGTCTTATAAATGGTCTTGTGCAAGACTTTAATGGCTAAGCGTGCAAAGCATATTCTTTTCATGACACCTTACATCAGAAATTCACACACTTGCCAATGTTCATACATACATGTCTTTTATAACTTCAAGAACTCAATTTTTGACCAACAAGAGTTTGATATAAGGCTACAACATGTTGCACTTCAACCTTGTCCCTGAGCTCAGTAAAGAGCGCCCCTGGTTAACATAATTTTTCTCTCTAATTCAGGGAAATGATACATAAAATTAAGCTAAGGTCATTATATCCAACCTTTAACATTTGCTTGGGCCTGCCTCTCAGATAGAGTCTAGTCCGCATGGACACCGAAAGCGATTTTTGTTTACCATTTCTTGCAATCAATGAAATCGTATTTTTGTTGTTTATGTAGGTCCACTGCGTGGTAAACATTCCGACAATTTTGGTTCTACCTTCTATTTGTTTGTTCTTCATGCTAGGACCACAACTAAAACAAACTACGAATTTCGCCCAACACGACGAATGGATCGTTAAAAATTCGCGGTGAAATTCCTAATAAGAAGCATATAACCGACGAAAAACAACATCTAATATAATTAAAATAGTTGTTTATTGTTTGTTTCAAGAAAGAAATATTAAAAAAAAATTAATCACAGGATTTAAAATTTTGCGAAAATCAATAAATTAACAAATATCATCTTAATTATAGTAAAATCTTTTATCTTTGCTTGTACGTAAACGTGTACGTGCCCTGCAAGGAAATGGAACTGACACAAAACTAGCCACGTGATTGGTCCCCAAGTGATAGGAACCAGTCCGAGTTCTAACACGTCCTATGAAGCGGTCCAGTCACTTTTACATGGCGATGGGCTAGGATGGGATAATTGATAATTTATATGCAGCTTGTGACTTGTCACTTAAATATCTTATAGGGCCCTGATCGGTGTACAATAATACAAATTGTATACATACAAATAAATATCATTCCAACATTTAACTTTAACCATAAAGACTTATAATTTTTTAACCCCGACCAAAAAAGGTGTATTATAAGTTTATAGTGCTAGTCTGTGTATTTCCAACTTCCTAAACTCAAGTTGCAATGCATAATTTAAAAAAATTAGTATGTCTTAAATGCAACCAGAGACAGTTTTTGCATTTTATCGTTATTTAGGAACATCGCCATGCAACTCCCACATATGTTTGCATTCAAAATAAAAATGATGCGGGATTTTGAAGTGTATGGATTTTAATTGTGCATTGCAATTTGCGTTTAGGAAGTCGGACTATCTGTATATACTTAAGGATGTATCAACGGCTGGACCGATTTTGATTTAGTTTTATCTGTTTGAAAGGTGAGCCGTTTAGAAAATATCTCATATTTTCTAGATATATCGGGGATTTTTAAAAATTTATTAAAAAATTTTATTTACAAAATAAATTATTTTATTTTAAGCTGAGATTTTTTATGGATTGGACAACCTCTGCTGGCATAATAGTCTTGCCACAGGAGGACTCATATTTGAAAACTATAAATACCAGTTCAGCACAGGTTGATATCCAAGTGTAGTTACGAGAGTGGTTTCAGAGTGACTTGGTGGTCTCATTGTAAGAAATAATTAACGTTCTGGGTCCCACCACATCGAACTTTGTCAGTGTCGTTTATGCAAGATTAGGCCATCTACCAATTAAATTGAATAAATATTAAGACGATGCATCACGAAAATTATACAGTGCACCCTAGTTTGGCAACACTCCCTTCTATTCAAGTCATAGGCCGAGTACGTTTTGATCAATTGTCACAAAATTTTCTGCAGGGTGGTATTTGCTCACCGCAAACAAAATAAATCTTTTGCAGTTGAAGCTCGGAGAATTTTGGATGACGCCATGATTAAGTGTATTTTTATTTTTGGCTACGATTATTCGTACTAGTTGTGTTCCCAGCATCATCAGTCCTGCTCTTCAGTCTGATTTTGCTCGAACAGCAAAGGTAAATCTACGAATTCCAATTCCAGCGAAACCCGTTTTTACCTCATTTGCCCTAAAGTTTTTCCGAAAGCCTCTTTCTCCCACCATAGGTGAACGTAATGTTAAACTGCTCTGCCTACTCGTTTAGAGATGACCTGCAATCGAGGGGTATTCTCATTCTAAGAAGCGCGGATTCCAGGGACATGATAGCGGCTATACTGTCAGTATATATATTGATTACAGTACTTGAAGTAATGTTCACTCTTAACGAGTCCGCAACTTCCTTCATATTTTTTTTTTATAGTCAAGTTACCGCAGAAATTGCTTTTAGCTAACATTTTATTTAACTCTTTCGTTCATTATTTTTATTCAATTCTATTGATTAATTAAATATTATAGTTGGTTACATTTATATATAATTTCTTTTTTTTTGTATATCTAAAAATTCTTTGAAATATTTCGGTGCACTAAATCTTGTTTTTCCCTTAAATTCAGCCGTCAAATTAGTCTAAGTTTTAAAGTATTTTAAACGTTAAAAATATACACACCCCTACACTCATCAAGATTTACTTACATTTTTCCATATTTGCTGTCGTCAAAGTTTTTAGCGCAAGTGTTTTGTTACTCTAATATAAATATTTTTTATAAATATATTTTCTTGAATTTTTTTCTAATATAAAAAAATTAATAAATGAACAAAATGTCTATACGAAAAATGTTTTTATGTCTATAACTACGTAGATATATGTATGTATATATTTATATATATACAATCGTAATGTATATACATATATTTTTGAATAGCTTTAAGCAAATTGGGTATACATATGTATCTGAAGCTTTACACTTTATACCCCACAACTAGATACGGATTCCAATACAAACAATTTTAATATGAATGTTGCTTTTTTCCATACAAATTATTTTTTTTCCTATTTGTTACAAAGTGAAATAAAGTTTAGTTAGAATAGCAAAAAAAAAAACCTAAATTACTTTTTTTCCACACAATGTCATTTAGATTATTTTTCTGTATTTTAGGAATTTGTGTTTTTTTTTCTCCTTTCACAACAATTTTTTTTTCATCTGTAAATGTGTTGTAGGTCTGTTTGAAATTGTTTCTTATTTGTTTGTTTCGTATTATACTCATGTACATACAGACATACATACATACATATAAATTTTCTAATTTAAAAAATGCTTTTGTTGTTGTAGTTGTTTTTGGTTTTGCATGAATTGCGGCAAAATGATTTATGTACCGTGAAAATGTGCATATGAATGTACAAATGTTATGCGTTCAATTTGCAAAATGAGCCAGAGTGAATAAGATATGCATAGAGAGTAAGTAATAAGCATAATAACAATTACAATAAGTTACAAGAATAATAAAGAAGTTTCAAATATTTAAAAAAAATGTGAATTTAATTAAAAGAAAACTAAAAAAAAGCACTTGCACTTGATTTCTAAAGTCGTTTATCACATTTACACGCTGAAAATTATGCTTTAAAGCTTTATGCTCTTATGCAAAAACGATTGTTAAAGTTAAAGCATGCTTTAAAACCAGTTTTTCCAGACAAAATTCGTTTGTTAAACCAACTTTAAATTTACCATTAGTTTTTGCATAAGGGGTTTAGTATGCACGTCTATACTGTATGAACGTTATTCCGTCGCAAGTTTTTTTAGCATGATATTATCGCTGTGAGCGGTGCCATAAATTCGAAAAAATAGTAAAAACCTGGGGCCTAATTCCTGTACTCGTGATCGGAATTGCATTCGAATAGAAATTAATTTCGATGGTAAGAAATTTTCCGATGATGTCACTCGATACCAAGCGAATCGAGTTTTTGCTTTAGTGTTGGAAAAAGGCAAATATATTTATATATAAATTCATTTCACAACACTGAATACATTGTAAGCAAAAGCATATGTTTGTATATATGTATGTGTGCAAAAAACATATGTATGCACGTAGATACAAACGTATATGCAGAAAAAAGAAACGAATATACATAAATGTTATTTTAATTTTAATTTAATTAATAACTTAATAATAATAAATCAGTGTAAAGCTAGAGAATAGAGCACTAGTCACATTTTCAATTCTCTTATTGGTTGACTAGAAGCAGTTAATTTGCTATTGAGATGCTCCCAGAGTTGATTGATTTTTTATTTTCCCCGACAACCCTTAGGCAAAACATTATTTGCCAAGTGAGTGTGTTTTGTTATATTTAAAGTCAACAAGAAATTCTTTAATTTGTATTTTTTTATAAGTACATTTGTTCAGTAATTCATTTATAAATAAATAATTCTAATATTGAACATACATTTTGGTTTTCATCACTTTTTCTATGTTAAACATGATTTCGAATGCCACTTTGCTTGCGAGTAAAAACACGAACGGTTGCATTCGAATGTATGCACGTTACCGAATGCAGTCATTAGAAATTTCGATATGTGTTACTCGAAACAGAATGCGAAAATCCCAGAAGTTAGAAAACTCGCACATTCGAGCAATAACTCGCTCGCAATCGAATGCGGGAATTAGGCCCCTGATTGAGCCTGAGCTACAGTCTGGGTTGGTAGGACTTTGAGAGCAAAGCTCCAATATCCATAAAACATTGTTTTTTTTTAAATTAATTAATTAATTATTATTGTTGATTAGCCTAATCAAATCGTATCGCTCTGTAAGCCAAATTGCATGTGATAATTTTTAAGGAAAAAATAACTCCAAAGTTAATTGTAAATATTCTGACAAACAATAGCAGAACGGAACAACATGCTGTTTTCAAAGGCCGCCACATCTTCATGATTAGCGTTGTTGTGTTTGGTCCAGTTGATGCAAATTTAAGACTTTTAAAAACAAATTTTTCAATACAAATGAAATATTTGAGCTGTATTGTTTCGTCGTATTACAATTTGCTAAAAGCTTTTTTAGTAATTAAAGATCAATTTTGCAATCTCTTATTTAAAACAGTCTTGCCAATGACGTTTGTTCTTCACAATTTTTTTAAAATCATTAAAGCAAGGATTTGGATTTTAAATAATTTAATCATTGATCAATTAATTCAGTCAATATTTGCGGTTTAAAAATGAAAATAGGTTGTGAGTAAATTTAAAACTTTAAGCTCGTTCTCCGTAAAAGCAATTTTTTTTTGGTTATGACATTGTTGAAGTAAATGAGCGATATGTCGATATGCGATAGCACCCATTTTTGTTGTGAACCCTTATTTTTTGTCCTTTGGAAGCAGCCATTATTTTTTAAATTCAATTAGAAGATTAATTTAGCACAGATTTTATGGCTTCTTCTTGTTATTGCAATTTGTTGATGTCTTGTTTAAGGTAACTTTCAACTAAGGTAAATAATGAAAAAAATGTAAAAAGGTGAGTTTCGAAGCTTAAGCCAAAAGGTGATTAAAGTAATAATTAAAATTGTTATCTATTATTGATCATTGCTATCAGCATCTCCTAAAATACAACCAATGTGTTCACATTTTTGAGACTTGGGACTAACTCGTTTACTAGTGCATTTTTGACACAAACCCATGATCAAAACCCATTAAATTACGTGGGTTTGATGAGTGGTTTGTGTCAAAGACAACTTACTGAATGAGTTCGATCCAAATCTAGCACGAACCAATGATCAAACCCATGTAATTCAAATGGGTTTGGTCAAAGGTTTGATTTTGATCCGAGCCTAAACTACAAATACATTTCTTTGATCATAGGTTTGTGCCCAAAACTGAACTAGTGAACGAGTTCGACCCAATTCTACTTTTTTTCTGTATGCATTCCTGGAATTTTTGCTCAAAGTTTTTTGTGAGAAATTATATATTTTTGTCACAAACCAATGATCAAACAATTTAAATGGGTTTGATCATTACTTTGTGACAAAAATAAACTAGTGAACGAGTTTGACCCAAGTCTATTCGAACTCATTCAGTTGGTCAGTTTTGACACAACCCAAGGAGTAAAGCCTTGTAATTTAAATGTGCTTTTTTTAAAACGACCCACTGAATACGTACATTAAAGCATATTTCTGGAAGTACTCTGTATATGAAAATAAGTGGCTTTCATGAATTTGATTATAATGCTGTGTGCTGTGCACTACTTTTAACAGCTGTTAGTTGATTAGCTTAATCCCACATAAAATTTTTTATTTTACATTCCAAATGCTCCATTTTTTTTTAAATAACCAATAGTACATGTAGTATTTATTTTTTTCGTTTTAAGGAACGCGTTTTAATTTTTTGCTGTTATTTTTTTTTTTGTTAAGTTTAACGATTTTGTTTATTCATTTTATTTTCATATTACATTGCGTGTATTTTTACATTAAAATAATTTATGCTTCATCAAAAAACATTAACAACAACAACAACAAAAATCAGTGCAAATTTGCACCTTTTTTGTTTTTTTTGCTTGTACTAAAAAACTGTAGCAGTTTATGGCCGTTTTTATACTCATATAATTAGGAAATTAATCTGTCAGATTTTATGAGGCAAATAAATAGCAACAGTAGCAAGTAAGTATACAACCAATAGGAGCTACTTTTTTCGAATGTTGGTTAAAGGGTGTTTGCTGAATGTATGTCTGTGGGATTGTTGGATTTTTTAATCGTATAACTCTTCATTATCAGAGCTGTTGTCATGCCACAACTCTCTGTGCAAAATTAAACAGTTGAAAGACTTCTTTTCACCTTGTTAAGGAGCAGCAAAATTTATGTTACACTTAATATGTAATATATCGTGGGATCTTTAATACAAAATGAAAATCAATACGACAGCGTGAGAAGCTTGAAGTGACTGCAAATTTGCCTAAGTGAGTTAGACGAGGTTTCTCCAAAAAAATGCCCTAATCTCTTACTAACTCTCAGTTTTACTTGTGTCTGAGTAAGTTTGATCTAAACCCGGGCATCACCAAGACACCTCAACCTCTCTCGGCTTATGCTCAGTTTTTTATTATAATTATAAAAGAAAGTATTATTAAGAGAAATAATTCTATGGATATAAGCCATTAGCTCCTAAGTCGACCAATCATGGTAAAAATATATGTAAATAAGTCCAAATGAAAATATATCTCCATAAAATGTTAGCTGAAATAAATACACTAGTGTTTGGCTCCCGGGGGGAATTTGGTTCTAGTATCCGCTGAGTTTAAAGCCGATTACATTAATGAATTTAACGGCCTGTCCGACGATATCACTAGCAAACGTTCGATCAACAACTTGTATTTTGAACAACAACGAATTTTCTAATATTATTGTTGTTTGCTATATTGATTTGCTATATTGATTAATTTTTCAGTCATACAAATTTTCTAGTCGTCTGTCTGACTTATGGAAACTACACATTAGTCTCTTTCTAAAAGTCTTACTAAAAAAACTTTTAGTATTAAAATTATAAAAATTTGCTGGGTTACATTTTATTAAAATTTTTGTACAATTTTGTTGTAGTTTAATTTACAATTTCATGCCTGCATATTTTTTTTTCTTCTACTTATTTAATTTTATTTTACATTTATTTCCTTTGTTTATCACATAAATGAAATACTGTTTGTTTTTGCAACAGATAAAAATAAAAAAAAATTAAATAAAAAAAGCAAAAGCTCAACCAATTGGAAAATTTACACGTGAAAATTGTGAAAAATTGTTGTGGTTTTAATATGGTTTATTGATATGTGTTCTGTTTGGCTTCGTATAATAGAAAAATAAGGTGAAAATGTTGGAGCGGTGTTTGAAAAATGTTTAATTTTTATTTCGAAAAATTAGAATATTATATTCGTGATTGAATATTGCAAATATGGATAGAAGTTTTACAGAATTTAATTTGTATTGAATAAATATACTAATAAATTTATATGGTGCGTTTACGTTTGTATGAAATCTAGTACTTACAAGATTTCAGGCATAATCTAGTAGATTTCCTATACTATATGAAACAAAATCCACTTCGCCAGTAGATTTTATTCAAATTACTACTTTAATTTAAACCTGCACAAAATCTAGGATATTTCAGTTAAAATCTTAATGAAAATCTCATAATGGGTTGCATTATTGCCCCCACAGAATTATTACAAATTGTATTTAATTATATATTTTTATATTACTCATGACAATCACCAATCATATTGTCCCCCTAGACAAAATTTCCAGCTACACCAATGGAAAATCTATACTGTTTACATTAAGTTGTTTTCGACACTTATCAAGATTTCGTATTCAAAACAAAAGCCATTGACTGAAATTACTCCTAATTCACACACCTTTTTAGTACAGATGCTTACCTTTTTAGTACATATTTGAAAAAGACCATAGTTGCATCACTTAGTTTTAAGTAGATATTGGAAAAATCAAAGCTAAATCTAATCTAATAGAATCAAGAAGATTTTCTCTAAGGGGTATCCCAGCAGAAAGAAACGAAGATTTTTTATATAGATTTCTTATTGTTTTTATGTGGTAAATCTTATTTATTTTATCAATAAGAAAACCACATAAAATCAAGAAGAAATCTTATTATTCACAATTTTTTTACTCAATTTCCGTTATTTTTGGCACCAAAAAACTATCCATAGAGACAATTTTCTTGATTCTATTAGGTTTTATTATAAATTGTAAACTATAGGGATTTTTTATAGATTTAACTAGGTTGCCTTATTGGTTTTTTCGAAAAGGGTTTCCTTATTGATTTCTAATGATTATGTGGAAGGTATCTTATTAATTTTTTTAATAAGGAAATCTTCTTGATTTGATTGAGATTCTTGTTATTTCATATCTATAAATAAACATATAGAAAATTTTTTTTATGATATTTTTCGTTCTTGTATAAGCATATTTGTACAATAACTTCAATGCGGATTCAGGCTGCTTGTTAGCATATTGGTTAGAGTTCTTGTCTATCACTCACAAGGTTGCTGGTTCAATACTTGTCTCCTCCCAAGTAATACATATGTATGTATGGTGAGTTTGTTAATTAAGAATATATATATTAATTAAGAATATATATATTACATACATATTATAATATAATATGTATGTATGCATGTATGTATAAATAAATAAGATCTAAATATACTACATACATTCATATATAGTACAGAATTTGAATTAAAATACATAAGTACAAAGAATAAAGATATAAATTTTTTTTTTATTTTTCATTAAGTTGCCTAATAAAATCAAGAAGAAAACCATTTTGAAAAAATCAATAAGATAACCTAATAAAAACTACAAGAGTTCTTCTTGATTTTTTCAAAAATGTTTTCTCTGTGAAATTAATAATATTTCCTTATTGAAAAAAAAATCATAGAGATATCTTATTAATTTTGATGAAATAGGCTTCGTTTTGTGTGGGAAATCTACTAGATTTTGTCTGAAATTTTATAAATACTAAATTTTGCTCAAATGTAAACGCGATATAAAAAGTAAGTATTTATATTCAAACAGTTTGTGAATTAGCTACAATGCAGTTGTTTGTTACATCCCTGGTATGATGGAGTTTATGAAAATTTTCAAAAGACAATAACAATTCATCACACCAGGGTTGTAGTTTTTCGTAGATCGCACGAATTTGTATGATAGTGTATCACGGCGTTTAGCGTTGAATAAAGTAGTTAACACGTTGACTGCATGGCCGAAGGTCCTGGGTTCGATCCCTGTACCCAAAAGTCATTAAGTAACAACACTACGCATATTTCTGATGTGTATTAGTGCTTTTTAGTATAAGTTGTGAAAGGGAACTTAAATAATAAATAAATAATTAGACAATAATTTTAATATAACATCAGAGCGCCCTCTTTTGTTGTGTAGCAGAATCATAAGCGAAGTAAAATAACCAATAAAATGGTTACTAACGACAGCTTCAAAAAACATTTAATACGCTACATTTAACACCAGAGGCGCTCCAAAATTGCACTATTAAAAAAAAATTTGCAAAAAGCAGAGTTGAAAAAAAAATTAAGCTGGTTTTTATTGTTGTTTTCGAAGCAACTAGCCGATCGAACGTTTTGTTTTTGTCGTCCTCGTGGTCCAGGCCATTGGTCCCAGTTCAGAATGTTCTATATATTTAATGTAGTAAGCTTTTAAGCTGCTCAATAATATAAATTAATTAGCTCTCAGGCATAAGATATTGAAATGTATAATTAAATTAAGAGCTGGAACTGCTTGAAAATATATATTGATTATTTCTTAACTATTTCTTATTTATTTTTCATATTTTTTGTGTTAGTTTTTTTTATATTTTTATTATTATACAATATATTTTTATTATAGCCACCTTTTAGGTGGTTTAAATAAATCCAGTTGTTACAAAATAAAATGAAACGTCCCTTTAATTGATTTTTGTTTATATTCAATAAAGTAAAAGTTCATTTTAGTTTCATTTAAATAAAACCAACCATTAACCAATAGACACGTCTGTCACGACCTCCAATTTTGACTGTTAAACTACTGAACACGCCGCACACACATACACACATACATTCACTATACTTTCAGTCACACAACATACGAGTGCATGCCTACAACTAAACTTCAGGTCTATTCCAGCAAACAAACAGCCAACATGGGTGGTTTGAGTTTCTGTTCTTCTTTTTTTTCTTTATAGGGAAATGAAGGCTTTTGTTTTTTTTTTTTTTCTAATCATAAGCTTAGAATTGCTTTGCATAGAAAAAAAATACCTAAAACAAAAACTATAAAGTGTGACACAGGCAAAGTGTGACTCCAAACAGTCTCACCTAGAGTACAGAAAATAAAAAATTCAATACTTCAACAACACCACCATCCCATATAAACTATTTTCCTACAAAATGAAATATCTAAAAAAAATAGAAAACAAGCGTATAGTTTTTCGGTTTATTTAAGCTTCATTGATTTTTTATGAACCCAATAAATGAGGCAACTAAATTTTGAATTTTACTAGTGAATTTTTTTTGTGAATTCGATTGCATTTGTGATGTGATAATGCATTCACATAATGATATATGATCTTGTTGAGCAAACAATCCCTGAGCACGTGTCTGATGTTTGAAAATGTTTTCTCTTGCATATTCATGTTGCCAAATAAAAAGTTAAAACAAACAAAAAATTCAAGTTAAAATGCTTAAAAGTAATTTATCTTGTGTATAATAAAAGTATATAATGATTATGATGATGAGGATCGTTCGTTGTCTTGCTCTGCAGAGGGAGTATGAGCAAGAGCATGTCTGAAGTATGAATATAAATTACACCCTGTTTGTGGTATGTTGATGTTTTAAGTTTTATGCGTTTTTTTGGCGTTTTGCAAGATCCCAAAAAAATGTATCAATTTACATAAGAAGTAATCAAGCTGATACCCCTAAATACTAACTTTTTTTTTCATTTTGGCTGCTAATATCAAAAAATCTTTCTTATGAGATTTTCCTGTTAAATGGACATGTTTTTACATGTGATATATATCCTGTTCCCACACGTTCAAACACCTTCAATTTAAAAAAAATATATTTTCTTTGTTGTTGCTTTTGAGCAACACAAAAGTGCACTAACCGATGCGTAATATTATTTGCATGATGCATACTCTTTACATTTTTATAAAAAAAAAATTATAATTTTTATTTTTAAAAAAGTCTTTCTTTTTTTTGTATTTTTTTCCTTCGGCTGGAGTTGTTTTATTACAAAAAAAAACACCAGCTCTTGCTGCTTAGTTGTAGAAAAAGAACGCATGAAGAATGTATGCAGGTCTTGGACAATAATGTTATTATGAGGTTGATATTTTGCGTTTTATTAAAATACATTATGATGAGCTACATTTGCCAGTACATGGTTGATTGGTTTATGTATTTGCTTGCTACCTACAAAATATCATGGTGAATCGAGATATAACACTTATCCGATTTCTAAGCTATGAAAAAGAACTGAATTCAGTACTAGATCTACGGATTAGTCTTACTAGATCCATCGCGTTCCGTCGAGGTACCGTATGAGGTCCCCTATACACAGAAAAAAAACTGTCTCATAGAATCACTAAGATTTTTAGGCTAAGGGGCATCCCAGCAGAAAGAAGCGAAAATTTTTTCATAGAGATTTCTTATTGTTTTTATGTGGTAAATCTTAATAATTTTATCAAGAAGAAAATCACATAAAATCAAGAAGAAATCTTATTATTCACATTTTTTTTAGTAAATTTCCGTTACTTTTGGCACAAAAAAAAACAATCCATAGAGAAAATCTTCTTGAGTCTAATAGGTTTTCTTATAAATTGTAAACTTTAGGGATTTCTTATTGATTTTATTAGGTTGCCTTATTGATTTTTTTAAAAGGTTTTCTTATTGATTTTATGAGGTTATCTTATCGATTTTTTCAATAAAGTTTTCTTCTTGATTTTATTAGGTTCCTATATAATTATGTGTAAAACATCTTATTGATTTTTTAATAAGGAAATCTTCTTGATTTTATGAGGTGTCTTGTTATAGACATACAGAAATTTTTTTTCCTGATCTTTTTCGTTTTTGTATAAGCATGTTTGCACAATTATTTCAATGGGTATTCTGACTGCTTGTTAGCATACTGGTTAGAGTGTTTGTCTATCAGTCAGAAGTTTGCTGGTTCAATACTTATCTCCTTTCAATAATATGTATGTCTGATGAGTTAGTTAATTAAGAATAAAATATGTATAAATAAATAACATCTACATATACTACATACATACATAAGTATGTGGTATGGTATAGAATTTATATGGAAATACATGAGCAAAGCACGCACAAAGAATAAAGACATAATTTTTTTTATGAGGTTGCCTCATAAAAAAAAATCAATAAAACAACTTCATAAAAGCTGCATGATTTCTTCTAGATTTTTTCAAAATTAATAAGATTTCCTTATTGAAGAAAAACCATAGAAATTTCTAATTAATTTTGTTATATTTTATGAGGTATTTAGTAGACACTGTTTTCTCTGTGTACCATTTCATTTTAATTAAAAATGAGATAGAAACTGTTGCATATGTTTCAGGCGCCAAAAACCTACTGCAATTGCAATTTTATTCTTGATCTTTGCTAAGTTTTTGTCTGCATCACAATGTTTTAACTAACTAGATATTGTGTACTTTTGGCAGGCTGGATGCTAAAGAGCTTTTATAATTCGTTTCAAACTCATGGCAAAATATCTCCTCATACTGCCTTCTGGGCATCTATCTGTCTTAAGTATACTTAAATGTTATTATTATAATTTTTGTCGCTGTTTAACATTGCTCAAGTGTATGCCAAGAACATAAGAGTGCATCCATCTGCATATAGAAATGCTTGCGTTATAAAGTGCTGCTTTTTGTCGTTTATTTTTTTCGGTTTATTTTGGATACTTGGTGGATACAAACTACTCGCACTACTTGGGCGATGGTGAGTGACTATATATTCTTTGTCTTTTATGATACTTATTTAATCATAAGAAAATGTATACAGACATATATTAGTTTTTGTTTTTGTCAACATGATATACCTCTTTTGGTTCTTCTACCGATTGTTGTTAAATATACATATACGAATTTTTTTTGTTGTATTTTAGTATACAACAAGTACAATCTACAACACCACTAAAAAATATAAAGAGTGTGACTAATATAAACATACAAAAGGCAAAGTTATAAGCTAAAATGACAGTTGCGACATGTTTGCGTAGGCGTCATCATCATCAACAGCATCATTGAGATTCATATTATTTTTTTTTTTATTGTTATTTCTGTTGTTGCTTGCGCTGTTGGCTAGTGTTGTTTGCTTCAAGAAGTTTATTTTTGTTTCCCTTATACGCTTGGTATTTTTGAATATTACTTTGCATGCATATTGTAGCAAAATGTGTGTAATGTATACTACGAGTATTTTTAGTTTTTGTTTTCTTTTTGTGTTTTTGAGTGTCTATATTTTATTAAAGTTGTCATATTTAAATTTGCTGGTTTAAGGTGACAACTTACATTGCAATTGTATTAAATGCAACAGCCAAACAACAATCATATGTCACCACATAAGGCAAAAATAAAAAAATAAAAAAAAAGCATATAAGGTTTGTTTTAGCTTTAAGACAAAAGTATTAATAATAACTAATTTTGGTCCATAACAAGTAAGATCAGATAGTTGTTATGACAAAAGCATATTAAATAATAAATAAATTTATGTATACTTAAGTACCTGGACATAAATCAAGAAATTATTTTGTTGAGTGAGAGTATTAAATATTTTAAATAATTTTTAAAGAAAACGTTACGCTTCCAAGAAAATGTAAAACTTTTTAATATTTGCAAGTTGGAAAAATGTATATAAAGGGTGTTCTTTTAATGAGGTGTAAAGCTGTAAGTTGTCAACACTTTTTTAACTGGCGGTAGTTTTGTTAGCTGTCATGCTTCTTTTTGGAATACCTATCGCGGATTTTATACTCAACATAATCATCCATATTTTATAAGAAAACCTAATAGAATCAAGAAGATTTTCTCTATGGATTGTTTTTTTGGTTCCAAAAATAACGGAAATTGATTAAAAAAAAGTTGTGAATAATAAGATTTCTTCTTGATTGTATGTGGTTTAAAATTAATAAGATTTACCAAATAAAAACAATAAGGAATCTCTATGAAAAAATCTTCGCTTCTTTTTGCTGGGATACCCCTTAGCCTAAAAACGTAGAGAAAATCTTATTGATATTATTAGGCAGTTTTTTCTCTGTGGAGCCATGATAAGTCCTAATTTGCATTATGCAAGTCTTATTGCTAAGCTGAATAGTTTGTTAGGAGAGAGAGAGATGAATGGAATAGAAAAGCTTCTGTTTCCCTCGTATTTCTTTCCCACAAACTAATCAGCTCAGCAATGAGACTTGCATAGTGTAAGTTAGGACTAACAGTTTTCCTGGTTCATCAATTGAACAATCATGATGTGCAGAGGATCTGTGGTTTCAACAATACGGCGTAACATGTCATACTACTCGTGCTGATTTATGGAAGCAAACGCTTGATAACCGCATAGTTTCACGTTTCAGACCCGATAATTGGCCAACAAGTTCGTGTGAATTAACGCCGCTAGATTATTTTCTGTGGAGAAAATAGTCGAAAAGTGGCCTTCTAGATTAGGCTACGTCCGTCGTGTTTTATTTCCTTTCAAAGTTCTTTACCTCTATAAAACACCCTATATATAAAATGTACAGCTTAAATTGCCTTAGAAAATTTTAATAAAAAAGCTGAAATTTTTTCTTAATTTTTTTTTCTTTCCTTTTTGCAATACAACAAACTGTTTCATTTACAAGTTTTAAATTCTACTCTCGTTTTTAATTTCCTTATTTTCGAAGCCATTTTATTAACTATGAATGCAAGCTATTCTCTAGTACGTGTATATCTGTACATATGTACATGTATTTGGAAATTACTAGACCAAAGGAAAGTAGATTTTTTCCGGTTTAGAAATTAGTTTGTTTTCCATTTTCCTTAATACAAGATTATTGCCATTGGTATAGTATTTCGTATCCAAAGTCACTCAGCAGTCAAATGTTGATTCTTGTTGAATCTAACCATTAACTAAAGTGTGTGTGTGTGTGTGCGTGAGTTTGTATGCTGGCACATACACACATTTCACGTAACATTAATTCTGTGATTTATTAGGGTCACGTGACCGTCAAACGGACGAATAAGCTAAACATACGTACATACATACATACATACATACACACGTACAAGTCAATATGTACTATATGAGCAGGAATTAAATCCAAGCAATGATTAAGAAAAGAGGAAAAAAAGTAGCCATTGAGTGTCCCAAACCAACACACATCTACACACTTATACACTAATGCCTAATGCAAGACTTATGTTGATGATGATCATTTACTTGATAAAACTTATTCTAAAGCTTAAAAGTTTGAGTATGAAATCCTTGTTTTTTTTTTTGCTTAAACTTAAACGATATCGACCGCCAAATGTTTGCCATAATCGCCCGTAGAAAGCCATTTGGAAAACTTTAATTTCCAGTTTCTTAAAAAAGTATTATTTTTTATATTAACAGAGTATTATATTATTACTTTTTAAATTTTTTTATATGCCTGAAATTTAATTTTTTGATAAAAAGTTTGTTTAGTGTTAAACAGAAAAAACTTCAGTTTCCAAATAAATAAAAAATCGTGAAATAGGACCTACCACATTGTTCCTAAAACTAAAGGTATGATCACATTTGTCAAACATTTGCCCTAATAAACGTAACCCCTAAATGCTAATGAAAAATTTTGCAAATACAGAGAAAAATTTGCCAAGTTTAAGAGTAGCCAATAATGTTGGATTCTATAACAGTATCTATTAGTTGTGTGCGAAACTGTTTAATTTGATAAACAATTGTCTGGATCATAACTTTTTTCATTAGTGTTTGCTGGTTACGCTTTGTTTTGGGCAAATGTTTGAAAATAGTGGCGGTACCTTAAGTACCTAAATTCGCAAACGTTTAATAAAGTGAAAAAATTATTATTTTCTTAATTGGAATAATTTACTTAATTAATTTAAATTGTAAAAATATATATTTGTTTAAAGAAAAACGTGTCACGATTTTTTCTGTATGTTTAACCACATCAGGATGCAGTTCGTTGCTGCTTAGGCCACTAATCAGCAGACTTCAATCACAATTCAAAGCAGCTTACAAAAATCTAATGCTTAAAGATAAACAAAGACTGCAAACAAATCTAAAAACGTTATAAGAGAAACGTAAAAATTTTTCAATCGTTTTGCATCACTTTCAAATAAAGTTAGCGGTTAAGTTCAAAATTTTACAGTTCTTATAAAAATCATGCTGATAATTCACTTTAACAAAAACATCTTGGTACACTATGTACATAATTTAAAAATATTGAAATATTAATTTCTGCAATGTTTGTGTGTTCAGGCGGGCAAAATTTATCATTTGGTAAAATAAAATTAAAACATGGAATATAAAAAAAATTCATAATTATGAATATTTATTTAAAATGCGAGTATTAAGTAAAAGAAACTTTTTATCATATATGCATAAGTTATAAAAAACTGCCTAATAAAAGGTCCACATTTGATAAAAGCCCAAAGAAGATTCCCAATGGAGGCTTAGGGTTATAGTGAACGTAACGTGATATTTTTTCCAAAATGTTGGTCTATAATTTAACCCTGAATCAATTCGGCACCATTCGCAGTAATTGAGCCTCTGTGTCTTTTTTCCCCCAAAATGAAAGAGCTGGAAATGGATGACATGTCGTTGAGGCAAGACGGTGTCACATGAAACTCATCACTACAAAACAATGGCCCAATGGAGAGGCGTATTTGGTGAACAGTTTGTTTCACTTTTGGGGCTGGTCAAATGGACGCCTAGATCGTGACATTTAACGTCTTTAGAAGGTGTCATTTAATGCCTTTGGAAAGGATAACCAATCTAAATTAATAAACGATTAATTCAGAAATGATATTTCCAGTACAACATGCTATGTTGACTTAGAATGTTTTGGAATGGTATTGTCAATATAAAGTGTTTGTTTTCAATTTAAATGGTTTTGTTAAAGGCCTTTTAACTTATTATTGCATATAATTCTCAATTACAATACGAAATTTTTTCTATAAAGATATAAAGTTTTTTATTTAGCTCTTTTCAAGAATATTTTATTTGAAGCTTACTCGCTTAAGCCCTGTACAGAGTTCTTACCGAATTTCACTTTTGTAAATTTACATATATTTCTACACGGAATATATTCGTCTAGGCTTTTTTTTTGGGAAATATGTTTGCATTCACACAAATTCATTTATTTTTGCATTTCCAATACACAAAACACTAAAAATTAATTACAATTTGATGAAAATTAGAAATGTCAAAAATTCCGATACCAAACAATTGTATAAACTTTAATTTTTGTTTCAGTTGACTGAAGAAAGTCTCCACTTATATTTATAACATCCTTAAGATAGGCAACAAATTTCAAAATTCCTTGCATTTTTCTTTTGAAAGTCCGTACTATCAAAGGGAAATTTCTTTATGAAATTTACCAACCTGAAATTCCGTATTTTTTTTTTACATACAGTTTGTATGAGAACCTGAAATTCCGTGTGAAATCCTGAATTTCAGGTTCTCATACAAACTATATGTAAAAAAAATTACGACATTTCAGCTTGGTAAATTTCATAAGGAAATTTCCATTTGCTAGGTTAAGCTTAACGGAATTTTTGAAATTTATTGTCTAACTTAGGGATATTATAAATATAAGTGGACACTTATTTCTATCAACTGAAACAAAAAGTAATGTTCAAACAATTGTTTGGGCACAGAATTTTTGACATTTCTAATTTTCATAAATTTTTAACTAATTTTTAGTGCTTTTGTGTGTTTTAAGTTGAAAAATAAATTTGTTTGTGTGTATGCAAACATAATTCTCCAAAACACGTGTATGCAAAAATAATTCTCCATAATTCTCCTACACGAATATTTTTCCGTGTAGAAATAAATGTAAATTTTCAAAATTTCCTAAGAACTCCGTACCGGGCTTAAAAGTATAACTTCCTTTGCCTACTTGCGACATTAAGATGGAAACAATAAAAAGTGTTGCATACTTTGAGGCACTGAAACTGCTTAAATGCTCGTATTTCTAATATGGGAGTATTTAATAGCAAATTTTCTAATAGCTATATAAGTATTTAATTTTTATCTTGTTTGTTTTCTCAAATAAAACAAGAGAATTTATTTTCTCTGTGTGAAACTATGAGTAAAATAATAAAAACTATTTTCTTATTTTAAGACTCTAAAATTCATTTAAGTGTACACATATGTGTTTATTTATTTTTCGTCCTTTCTTCCTTTTTATTAAATACTAAAACTTCATTTAAAAACCCGTTGCCTAGTTTTAGGCTTTAAATTACTTACACTTGAAATTATTGATTTATTAGAACAAATAATTATGTTTATTTGCGTACACTCAGTTGCTTTGTTCCTTACTACCAACAACAAAACGTTAACCCAACAACAACTACAACAAAACTACATAAAATAGACATACACTAGCGAAAAAACCATGACTTTTACTTATACATATGTAAACTAGTAGATAAAATTTTATGTATTACTTAAAATATTGGTAAAAAAAGAAAATATATATATATACATATATAGAACAACAATAACAACTTCAACCGGCAAACACATGCGCTGTTGTGACTTTGAATTCTGTGCTGGTTTGTCCTCTTTTGTTGCTATTCCTTTAGCCCCATTCACACAGCAATTCAAATAATAGTGAAAAAAAACACAAACGTATGAAAATTACAAATTTTATTTATATTTGCTGGATTGTTAATTTTTAATAATAACAACCCTTTTGTGTTGTTGGACTTATAATATGTGTATGTATGTATGTAAGTATGTATTCGTGTGTGCAGTTTTACTTAAAATAATAGCGATTCATGTGTTTTATTTAAGCAGACTTCCTTAGTTTAATTTTTGCAGCTTTGTTTTTTTTTTAATAAATAAATATTTAGGTATAAAGTCTACATTAAGGCTTTAATGCTTAAGGCCAAACAAACAGCATACAAAAATAAATATGTATGTATATCTGTATGTTGGTAAAATCAGGCTGGTTATGTCTGCAATGCATTTTGTTATTGTGTTATATTTTTGGTTTCATAAAATATGGAAGTTGTAGGCCATGAACGAAATATTCATTTATGTATATGTATATAAGAATATTTTTATCTTTGTTTTTTATATTAAGAGGCATTTGTTTTTCATTTATGGCTTTTATGTACTTAAAGTTGTAACTTTTTTTTGCCAGTTTAAGATGCAGTAATAACCAGCAACACCCAACCCAGAAGAGGAAAGTTTGCATTTGTTTTATAGCTAAATATACGTATATAGTTGTTGTTAAAGTCCTGGTAATATTTTTTTAATTATGGAATAAGGACACCTAGTCTGGCTGCAATTTTCCAAGACCAAAAAATAAATAAATATTTTATTTACCAAAAAGTAATTATTTTTATGGAAATAACATTCATTGTCTGTCTGGCTGGTTGTTGAGAGAGGTTGTATGCATGAATTATGCTGCAGCCTGAAAGTATGTTAAATTAATTAAATTTTTTAAGCTTAAATATGTGCAATATGATGTTAGGCCTACTTTTTTGGCTAGACATAATAAAATACTTTTTGTAAAATTGTTAAACTATAAATGTCTGGTATGAAAATACTTAAGGCCTACTTGTACGTGTAGTATACTACAGTAAAGTTTATGGGCTATAAAAACAATAAAAATCAAATAGAACTCTTTATCCGGAATGCCTGACTGGCACATAAAAGTAGTTAACCCCTTCCTAAGGAAATGAAAAAGTAATCATTTTGTAAAAACACTAACACATACAAATTCGCTTCTGCTGTAAAAGAGTAGTAAATTTACACTCTTTAATTCAGGCAGGAACAATCACAGAACACAGATAGTTGAACATAACATATACATTTGCAGCACTTAAATAAGATACACATGCTGTTAAAACACTTTCATAAGCGAATATGTATGTACATATCTAGTTATTGTCCCCATAACCATACAAACTAGCTCATATACAAACATATGTACATGTGATCCACACACACACACACATACACAAACTGTTAAACAACTGAAGTAAGTTAACGTGTAATGGTGGAAAAACCAGTGTCAAGGTTAACGACCAATGAATTTATTTTGCTTGAATAAATTTTACGATAATGAGGAAATTGTCGTTGTAAGTATAACTACTACATATAAACTCACACTTGCACACACACACACACAGGCAGAGACACACACCCATATACATACATACATATATATATTAACAATAAAAGTAAAACGCCGTCGTCATGTACTTGTACGAAAGGCCAGTCACCATACAACAACAACAGCAATAAAAAAACCGTAAAATTTTTGTTTTTTTTCACTTTTAAAGGAAGTTTAAATTAAAATATGGCTTTTAAAAGTAGGCTTTAAATTTTTGTCTTTTTTTCCATTAAAGAAAGTTTAACAATATTTTTGCAATTAATTCTTTAGCCTTAAAGTAGGCTGAAAATAATTTGTGTTTTATTTTATGAGTTCAAGTGTGTGTGTGTGTGTTTGCTGCTCTGCATGTTGAGCATTGAAAAAAAATGTTTTTTTTTTGCTTGTAATTGTGTTACTGGTTTTGTCTGGGTGAATTGTCTGGAACTTGTGCTGGTAATTTATGACCATCTTGACGGTTTTTAGGTTTTTGTTGGCTTATAACTTTTTCCCATAAATTGTAGGTAAAATTTGTAACAATAAAATACACTTGTTGCTTTGCTCTACAAAAATATTTAAAAGAATAACTTCAAAATTTTGTTTATAAATTTAAACAATAAAATCCGTCCGGTAAATTTTAAACAGAAAATTTTTAGCTAATAATGAATTATCTTAAAGCTCTGTTAATACATATTAGAGGAGATAAGACTTATTGTAAAGAAAATTTGGAATTTCTCTAATTGGTTTTGAAGAAGTTTTTGCAAAAAAATTCAAATATCACAATTTTAACTGCTGCTTCTTTATATACTCTGTTATGCCCTTTTTGTTTTACTTTAGTTTTGCATCAAATTTCGCATAATGTTTTTACAACGACAAAGAAGAAGAAGAAGCAGCAGCAAAAGAAGATGAAAAAAAAATATAAGAGAAAAATCTTAATACTATATATTTTCTTCTTAGAATGATTCGATGATTTTTAAGCGCCTGCGTTAAAATGAAAACCAATCGCATCAAAGCACCCCATTAAATAACGTCATCTACCAACATCATCGTCATTATTATTAACATCCTCTAGGAAAAAATATTATACAACGTACAAGCACACACATACATACATACTTATACATACATACACACACATACATATTTTTTTCATAGAATTTGGTTAGATTCTTTTTTTTCTCTTTTTACTTAACTACCAACAGCTGTGAATTTAAAATAATTTAAGAAATATTTTTAAATAAAATTTAAGCAAATGCTGAAGAAATTTACTTCTATTACAATAACTTGAATAATAAAAATTACTTTTTGTAAAAGTTAAGGGATTTTTTAAATTAAGGAATACCTTCACACAAAAATTAATGAAATGAATGATTTTGTAATATTAATTAAAATATTTGTAATATCAATTAAAAAATTAATTAAATTTTCACACATAAGCAATTTCATAATATCAATTAATTTTTTTTGCTCAAATTAATTAATACAATTAAAAATTTAATTGAATCAATTAAATTGTTAATTGAAAACATTCAATAGTTTTTTCTGTGTTATTGAATGAAATATTTTTATTAATTAATGTGGGTAGAGATTATTATTCACATCAGCTATTATTTATCATAAATTTTTATGAAATGGAATATGAGAAATGATTGTTGTGTATACAATTATTGATTTACCCCTGGCAAACACATTTATGAGTATCACTATTTATGTTTTATGTAATTTTATGTTATGTTTTATGTTTTTCCATTATTTCATTTATCTATTTAGGTTAGCACGAAGTTATATTACTCTACCTAAGTATGTTTAACTATTTTTGCTTATCTTTTACGATCATCACATTAATTATTTTTACTTATTCCATGTACCGTCGGTACATACACACATGTAAATATTATAGTAGCGGCCATAATGTTACATTGTTCCCGCCTTCAATAGTTGATTTTACTTTCCAGCATTATGAACTGTGTTGCCAAGAAATTACCGAACTTAACCTTCTGTCAGTGCATAGTAAATTTTACATAGTCTGTGCATGGGGTCAACCTGACCCCACATATATTTAAATGCATTTTCTAAGCTTTTTGTTAAAAAATAGTCGTTTCTATTGTTATTTATTAATGAAAAGAAATTTAACCTTCTGTCAGTGCATAGGGGTCAAATTGACCCCAGTCTTTGTAAAAGTGATTTAATAAGGTTTTACACCAACTTACTATACCAAGCAACTAGATAAGCCTCAACTAATGTTTAACTCACACATTGCAAAAAAAATAATCGAAAAAACATTATAAATGACTAAGCTACGACAGTTTTAAAACTAAATACAAAATTGGGGTCAGATTAACCCCAATGCACCAAAATATGCTTGACTTGCTTAAAACTGTCGTAGCTTAGTCATTTATAATGTTTTTTCGATTATTTTTTTTGCAATGTGTGAGTTAAACATTAGTTGAGGCTTATCTAGTTGCTTGGTATAGTAAGTTGGTGTAAAACCTTATTAAATCACTTTTACAAAGACTGGGGTCAATTTGACCCCTATGCACTGACAGAAGGTTAAGCCCGAATAAGAAATTATTTCTTATTAAAATTCACTACAGTTCAATTAAATCTAAAAATGTTTCTTTTAAGCTTATATTAACGTGGTGTTAAATGTCTATAAAGTAGATTATTTTAATTTTTAATAACCATTATACTTAAACTTTCCTTTGATTGCTTGAAACAGACGCATTGAAGGAAACGTGTCTTAAAAGATTGGGAATTCTCCGTTACTCTCCCACCATTTTAGGCTTAGACGCAAAAGTGAGAAGTAAAAAGATAGATGGGAGCTACAAAGAACAATTATGGTATCAGCAGGCAAACTTTGAACTCACTTGAACAAAAATTTCTTTATTGGTCTCCGGACATTATTATGAGTAAGCAGTTAGAGCGACTTGGGGTTATTTATAATGATATTATATACTATTGAGTGTGGCGGCTGCTGAAGTTGTTGACTACAAAATCAAAGGCTCTGGGTTCGAGCACAGTCTTTGACAGGCAGTAAGTAACAACACCACGCATTTTTCTAATGTTTGTTAGTATTTATTTGTATTAGTTTTTGTAGGAAAGTTGAAGTGATGAAGGCATAGACACTGGTCACTGAACTACACCGGCTTACAGTTAACATCATTGTGTAGCAAAAATCATAGGCGAAGTAAAATAACTAATAAAACGGCTACTTAACCCATCTTCAAAAATTTAATACGCCTCATTGACACCAGAGGCGCTGCCGCAAAGTATTATTAAAAACGTGCAAAAAAAGCAGAGTTGTAAAAGAACGAAGCTTTCCTCTATTCTTCCTTCCCAACCTTGTTTCTTTATATAGTGTTTTGATGCAATTTGTACTATTAATTCTTGTGGAAGTGATTTTTTTTTCTATATTCATGTTAAAAGTTTAATAAAACAAATAGATTTAAATTTTGGTTGAGTGTATTTCTATGCAGCTGTTAAGTTTCTTTTGTGCTTCTTGTTCGTATAATTACACTAATACACTCATGCACAGCTCACACCGATTTGATAACGCTTTACGATCTTACTCAAAATTTCTGATTGTATTGTGAAAAAGATTTTTACCCGCTAGCGTATAGCTGTTTACACATCAAAAATTATTGTTATTAATAATCACTTTATGTCTTAGGGGGAAACCCGACTCCTGCTTCCTATACCGCCAAGATTTTGTTGCAACATGTAGTTTATTTTAAGAGCTATCTACATCAAATTAAGTGATCCTTACTATTATAGCTGTGGAGATATGAATTAATCCGCGAAAAAGGGAATTTGGCTCATTTGTGTGACGGTAGGGATTCCGTATTATCATAATAAACCAAGAAGTCTAAGTGCAGCTGATACTCTAAGTGTCATAATTACCTAATGTTATCTTCTCTTCTCAGCAGAAAATCTGACACATTTTGAACTCAGTCATTCCACGCGTACTCATGGGATTTATTTTAAATTCTATGAGTTAGTATGTGTCCAGAAAACTATCTTCGTAATGAAGTGTAAGTATTTCAAAAACAATCTCCAATTTTTAAGGCGATATATGGTGTCCACTTTTCATATCACTGAATTGTATCATAGCAGAGGGTCGATGCCCTCTGAAAAAGTTTCATGTATTAAAAAAAATATACGAGCATGGTTTCATGATAATTGTTTAAATGCAAAAATATAATATATAAACTCAATTTAATATAAATATTATTTTCAAAAGGGCGTGTTATATATGTGCCTATATTTTCAAGTCCTATATATCTTAATACAGGCTAGAAAATGTGTTTGTTCAAAATATTTCATCACAAGCTTTCACGCTTATAGATAATTTGCCTTGACTATTGCTATACTAAATTTATGAACATTATCTAATCGAAAACTTTGAAAAAATATTTCTCCAATCAACACATTTTATTGAAACGAAATGTAAAAATTAATCAAACTTTTTTATAAATTAAATTTTCAAATAAAAGTTTCACTAACTCAACAACACATTTTATTGAAATTAACTCCATGAAGCAATTAAAAGTTTCATTGTGTCAATTAAACTTTTTAATTCATTAAATTTTCAAATAAAAGTTTCATTAATTCAGTTAAACGTTTAATGGTTTTTTATTTTTTTTTAAATTTTTTTAAGAACAAACACAACCTGCAAAGCGATTAGCTTGTCTGCAGAAAACACCCAGAGTCTATGGTGGGAATCGAACCCACGACCTCTGAACTGAGAGGCTAGCATCGATACCACTCAGTCACAGGGGCACCCAAATAGAAATAGAAGTTATTAATTGATAAAAAAATTTGTTCTGTGTACTCAAACTATTTTATTTTCTCAGCATTTAATTTCTTTCATGTTACTACTTAAATATATTTTTTAATACGTCTGTCGCACAAAATATTTGCAAATATTTTTTTTAAACCAGCCAGCTACTGCCGGCAGTCCAAATTTCATATAAATACATTTCACTGTAAACATTTTTCAGTATTTTTCTAGTTTGTGCTCTAAAGAATGTTGTTAAAATGAAAAACGAAACGAAGTTTTCTGCTGCAGCACTTGCTGCTACTAGATGGTTGCGTCTCATACATAATGGTGGAGTAAAATTATTACAAAATGTTTGTAAGGAGTGTAAAAAACACAGGCAAAACAACAATAACAGCCACGTTAACAAGGAAAAACTAGAAGCTTAGTAGCAAAAATATCATGAGAGTGCAACGTAAAAATTCCAATTTACTATTTGGCTAAAGCCTGTGCTTAAAAATACTTTCATTTCCGTTTTGGTTGTTGAATGTATTTTTTTTTTGGTTTTTGTTATAACAAAAAACAAAATTCTTTATATTTTAAAGAAGCAAGTTTACTTTTCTAGCTTTTATTAAACCTTTAAGTGAAGTAAAAATACATGTAATGATATTTTGTGCTTAAAGTAGTGCTTAAAAGCATTTATGCGTGTTATGCATATGCTTTTTGTTTATTTTACGCTTACATTACAAATCAAATTAATATACCTAAAAGATACCATCTGCCACGTTTATACGAGCACTATTTGCAAATAAGAATATTTGCAAATAAATTAAGTCACTGTTTATACGGCATATTAGAAGTACAAAAACTTGGTAGCACTTCTATGGAAACTTTATGCTAGGAACACAACTGAGACGAACGGCGAATTTTTCGGTCCGAATTTCCGTCATAAAAATTAATACACATTTGTTCATATGAAAATGAACACAACACCGCCGTCGAACGAAGTTCGTCGTGCGTGACGAACTCTGAGATAGATTTATTTCTCTTTTATACGTCGACGAACGACAAAAAAACAATTTTCTCTCTCAGTCTCTCTGTCTTTGTACACACAACAATTAACTTTATCAAAAATGAGAGAGGAATTTGGTGAGTAAATTTGTGGTTATTGTGCTTCACACTAAGAATTTACGCAGCGAATGCTTATCGACGAATTCTTCGACGTGGACGAAATTCGTCGTTCGTCCCAGTTGTGTTCCTAGCATTACTTGGGTTGACGAAAAAATTATGTAAGCATACAAAATATTAAGTAATTATTTGTTTTAATTGTAATTTCTTGCGTATATCAATGTTTTTTGTGCAATATTTATCTATTTATTGGTGTCTTGCTATCAAACATTTGTAGTCGTAGCAATCTCAACAATTTTATTTGCGAATAGAGCGTTAATGAGAAATTATTTTTGGGAGTTATTTTCTGTATTTATAATATTTTTATTTGCGAATAAATCGCCCGTATAAACGTGGTATAAGTTTAATTAAGTTATTTTAAGCAAAAACATTGCTACACTACCTATTGTTGGAGCACTTATCTATAAAAATCTTTGTTAAAGCTTTAAGCTATATATTTGATATTTGAGATTTTTTAATATATAAAGTTAGTATATTTGGTATAGTTAATAATTTTTCCAAAAAAAAAAAAAATATTAATAAATATTGAGACTCTGCTTCAATAGAGTCACAATTAATTTAATGTAAAGAAAAGTTTCTTCTCTCCAGAATTGAGTATTCAAGATATTTTTATGAAATTTTTAAACACTACAACCATTAATTTTGCATTATTAAATCAAAATTCAAGTTTTTTGAGTTATGGCTCTACTGCAGCAAATGCTTAAAATGTAATGTTAAATAAATCAATAGTTGTATCATGAACTTTCCGAATAACCATACAAGTTTCTTATATTAAAAATTTCCAACAAATTATGAATTTTAGAAATATTTTTCATCTTGTGATTTTTCTGAATCAAAAATGTGAATTGAGTCTTCTTGGCAAGAAGTAAACCAATTAAACAATTATTAAGCTTTATAAATCTTAAAATCAACGCAAGCTTTAATATACATATGCATATTGTGCAAAATATTAAGTTCAATTGCAAAACCTTTTAAATATATTTGTTGCAAGCTTACAACGCTTTTGAAAAAGCTTTTAGTCTTAAAATGGTTGTTAGTCAAAAGCTTTTCTATACTTAAAGCTCTAATGCAGCTACGTTAAAACACAAATACTCTAATATTTGCATTTGAGGGAAAAAGCTTTGAAAGCTCTTAAAAATAGTAGCTTGTTTCTCTAGAAAGTACAACCATAGTTTCCGCCGTGATCGGATTGGCTGTAATGCTCTCGTCCTTATGAAAGCACAAAGCTCTTTTGTAAAAGCTTGCATTTTATATATACTAGCTGCTCTAATGGGTTAAACTATATTTCACATATTTGCTTAAATTCTTTTACTTCTATTCAACTACTCTTTGGAAAAGCAATTAATTTTTTATTCTTTCATAATAATAACGAAAAAAAATAACATTAAAAGCTTATATGGGAGATGGCAGTGGAAAATAAAGAAATTGTATAAAAAGAAATTATATAAAAAATGTAATAAAGCAAATGGTATTATTAGCTATTTTATATGTTACTTTTTTTTCTTGCTGGAAACATACAAGCAACGAAGGGTTGCTAAACAATTTTTAAATTTAATTTCTCTGGTGTTCAACAAATTTTTTTTATTTTACTTTACTTAATATATATATTTTTTTCATTCTAACGTTTCAGTTTTTGCAATTTCATTTTGAACAACAACAACAGCAGCAGCAGCAGCACTGTGTAACATGGAATTCCTTAAAATCCTTAGCTGTCACAATATATTTTTTGTGCCTGACTTAATTTTCTTGCTTGCATTTCTCTCCATCAAAATAAGAAAAAAAAATTTTTTTTATATATATTATTTTTTCTTCATTCCTTTGGAGTTTGCTATACATACTTTATAGAATTTCCTTTGCTACATACAAATAAATATGCTTTACAGTTTTGTTGCTGTTATTTGAAGCATTCATTCGTGCAACACTTATACTTGGCTGGATACATACAGAAAAGTTGTGTGAATTTTTACAAAAGCATGTTGGGTATGTGTGTGTGTGTGTGTGTGTGTGTTTGTGTGCCGTGCCACTTCTAAGCCACACACCATTTTCATCTAACAAACAACCAGTCAAAGTCTTGGATGAGGGTAACATTTCTCCATACTCAAACAAACAAAAAGAAACTTTTCACTGCTCACACATTTATAATTTTAGAAAATAAGAAGAGGAATAAAATTTAGTAAAAATTCTTTATTCTAAGAAGAGACTAATGGTGTTGGGTTTCTATACTCTCTTGTTAAAAGGAAAACTTTCCTAATAGTAAATACGAATGCATTCGAAAGCGCAAATTGTTGTTGCAAAAACTAATATGGCAACCAGGATCGCAATGGTAACCAAATAAAGTAAACTCTTGATAATTTGAAATTCAATAATGTGTATCTCTCGATAACTTGAAAACAATTCACTAAATTAAAAACAAAGCTATTCAAAATATTCCTCTCAGTAATTTAAATTATTATAATTTATGTACACTATCTCGAAATCTAGTACTTACGAGATTTCGTGCTCAATATAGCTGCTTTTTACTTGATTTCCCATACAAAACAAAATCTAGCTTGTGAATAGATTTGTAGGCAATCTACTCAAAACCTAATATTTTTATTTTATTTTTACTACTCTGTACAAAATGATTATAAAAAAGATGATTGAATTAGCAAGATTTTCATAAAGATTTTAATAAAAATCTGCTAGATTTTGGGCAGGTGTAAATGGCCTATAATTTGAATTTGTTTAAGGTTTTGTGTTTTATAAAAAAATATATAATAAAACAAAATAAAAGCAACGTATAGGAATGTGATGGTGGTCGCCAAAGCTAGATAATTATTAGTTTTTTAATACAAAAATATGTTTTTGTATTGCCTTTAAATGCTCCATGCAATGCCATTATAATTTAAAACGAAGTCAAATGATGGTATCTTAACAGTTCTTAGCACAATCAGAAGTTCATTGAAATCGGTGAAGAAGGTTGGTTCTAAATAAATAATCAGAAATTTTAATCAATCTTATTTTTTAATTTAAATTTATCCAGTACTATTTGAGAATTCACAAATAATAGTATTTGTGAAAATCACAAAAGAAAAATAAGCTTATAAGGCTTAAAAACTTATACAAAACCCAGCAAATAGTTTTTTTTTTTGGATATGAATCTTTTTTATTTTTCGAAATAAAAATATCAAATTATTCATAAATAGTTCCAAAACGAATATATATTTTATTTCCGCACTAATACGTCATACAAGAAAATTCAATGATTTGCATATTTGCGGTTTCCCTGGTTATAATTATTATAAGAAAAAATGCTTAAAAATTAAAGTTCTCCACAAATACTTTAAATTGCGAGATAGCTATTTCAAAAGCTTTAAACAATTAAAACAGAAAGAAAAAAACCAATTATTGTACCTTCAAACAGGCAGCACTAGCATTTTAAATCTAATTCCCAAAAGTATGCCACGTATGATATTTTAAACTTTGAACTAATGAACAATTTTGATTTTTTATCATTTGAATATTTTCATGGGCATCAAAGCTTTTTATTATTATTGTATCGATTTGAATGCTTGAACTTGGCGAGTTTGTCAAAAAAGATTTTTGTTTGCGCTAGCACTACTAACCTAATAAAATAAAAAAAATTTTTGCTTAACTTTATTAACTGCGAATGACATGTGTTAAAATTGTTGTTAGAGGGAGACGTAGAAAAAAACATGCTTAGCTGTCAAAAAGCTGTCAAAAAAAGAAATATGCATAGAGAATGACCTCTAAAATAAAATACGGGCTGTTGTTTATTATTACATATATTGCTACGCTGTCGCTGTCGCTGCTGCTGCTGCTGTGCCACGAAACAATTTGTCTGCTTGGATTTTATATATTTTTTTTGTAGTATTTCAAGCGTAAAAGAAATGAAGTTCGTGTGTCTGGATTAGTTTTTTTTTTCAACTACAAACTGCAAACTACTGTATGAAGTGTATTTGACATAATGTGGCACTTTCATATTGTTTTTTTTTGTTTTATTAAAATAAATTGAAAGTTGCGAAAAGGCCTTTAAATAAAAATTTTACATTTTATTATAAGCAAGACTTGCAAAATAGCAGACTGACGCCTAATTGTTGATGATGATCAACATCATCATCATCATCCTCATCATCATTATCAGTGTCGCAGCTCCGTCGTCATTTTTAGTGATAATAATGATGACAATGATTGTTTGATTGTATGCTAAAAACTGTTAAGCTAGTTTATTAAGTGTCATTATTGACACATAGTGACAATTAGAATGACAGCAAAAGTCTACAAACATATTGAGAATATAATTTATAATTTAAAAAGTTAACAAACAATTGCCTTTTTCCACACGTTGTCTTTGCTTTCGTTTTATTTTTTTTTTGTGAATTAAAATGAAAAATGACAAATAAGAAATGAAAGGTTGAATGACCTCTGCAGCAATTGAGTGTAATAAATTGAGAAGAAAGCTTTAAATTAAATGATTTTAACGAACGTAATTTTGTTCGTAATTGAAAATGTTTATTGTTCTCTGCTATTTTTTTCTTAACAAAAAGATTTAAAAATTTTCTAAAATAAAGCTCAATCACTGTAGAAATGTAATGGTCTGAAATTTTAAGAAACTTAGAGATGCTGTAGGAAGTTGGCAAAATAGTGAAAAAAACAGTTGTTCGTAGAGAGACAAATAAATAAATAAAGTTAGAAAATATTATTAAAAAATATCTGGGAAAAAATCTTGGGGTCCATGTAGTAATTCAAAACGAATTAGCATCCCAGTAAAAAATGAGACTCCAAAAAAGTCATGAAAATGTAGAGTTTGCGATCTGGAAGTAGTGAAAATTTCGATCCGATCTAATGATTTTTACATAGGGTTGTCATTGCAAGAACTTCTCTTTTTCGATACCTGGTCACTGAATTGGAAGCGATATTAAGAAAAATTCCCTTTTTTGTGTTCTATGATAATATTTTCATCTAGGAAAAAGGGTAAATAGTTGCCTTTTTTAACAATTCGTTTCTTTTTATACGAATTTAAGCCCGAAACAGTGTTTTCATGTAAAGTTAAGAAAATAACTTTTAAATTTTAGACTAAAATTAGTTCATAAATTTCTTAAAAAAAATAATTTTTTTTTTAAATTCTGGTGAGTATTTTCTAACACTATGGAGGAGTTACAAGGTTTTGTATGACTAACATAAGCTTCTACATGGTTTTTTGCTCACTATCGGCAAATTAAAGATATCGATTTTTTGGAAGCAATGAAAATGTAGTTCCCCTAGAATGACTTCCATTTTTTTCACTGGGATGCTTTCAAACTTTTATGTTCATGATATAATTGGGAAGCACTTTCTTCCGCTCCCTTCTTTATCCTTTAGATACCAATATGCTTGTCTTGAAATATTTTATTGAATATTAAAACAAATTTTATAAATTAGTAGCTTGCCCCGGTCTGCCTTTCTTATCCTAAATTGTACACAATTGTACGTAATCACGCAAATGGAAAATGATTTATACACATACTTGCATAAGAAAATTAAGGAAACGTTTCCCATGATGACACAAATTTTTTAAATAATTTTGAATCGTTTCATACCGAGAGAAATATTACCAATGCAAATTACTATTCCGTCGGCAAGGAGCGCGAGGAAAACCGTTGGGTTTATACTCATCTGTTTTCTTTGATATACCGGCCTTTTTGAAAATCATGGTTATTTTAAAGCAAGACAAAATTATAAAAGCTGAGTTATTAGTGGATTTTTATTGTATATTAATTTTTTTTCATTTCAAATAGAGTATTTTATTTTGACTTATCGTTAATTAATTTTTTAAAATCATCGTTATTTGAAATGTCGTGATTTGCAGAGCAGGCTCGGTACTATAACAATCATACAGTGATGAAAAAAATTTAAATTGGAGCCAATTTTTGTTTGGTTCTTATTATGTTTAATAAAATAAAAATAAAATCCTATACAATCTTTAGTTGAATTTCATTAGTTTTGGGTGTGGGTTATACACATTTGTCTTGATAAACACAATTTTCATTATTACTTAGCAAACGTTTATTACTTAGCAAACGTTTGCGAAACGTTTTATTTTCTTTACTTTTTCAAAATAATTAAATTTTTTTTCGTCTACTTTTTTTGTTTTCATACATAATACAATATTGAGTTTAAATGTGCAAAAACAAATCTGTGGCTATTAGAAAAAAGTGCTTAAGTCATATATTACAATTTTGTAGGAGAGCGCCTTTAAAATTTGAATACGATTTTCAGAAATTTTTTTTAATATTTTTTTAGAACAACATTGTTGAACACATTATAAATAATACATTCAATTTGAAATAAGGCAAAGTATAAACTTAATTCAGCTTTTGTTCCATACGAGATTATAGAGCAACAAAATTCTGCCACAAAAAACGACTTCACTGCAAAGATCTGATAATACATTATCGAAAAAAAATTATGGATCCATATTGGAAGTAAACCTCTTCAAACAAAAAAATAAAAAATTTAAAAATCTCTAGGTTAAGATAATTAAATTTTAATAGGAGTGCCTCCACCTATACGTTCCGTTCAGAGATCAGGGTGTGTTACGGCTAAGTTTTGCAAAAATCGGTAAAATGAAATAATACATTTAATGAGAGTGACTTCTCCAATTTTTTTTAAATGGAAGATTAAGTCTATTTTAGAGCTCAGGGTGTGTGCTCAGTTTTACGAAAATTGGTTAAATAGAAGAACCACGCGAAATATAATAATTAATATTAATGGGCAGAGCCCCGCCCATTTTTAAACTTTAAAATTGTGTAATTATGAGAAGAAAAACTGTTTGCTAGGTTTCTCAGCAATCAAATAAGTAGAATATCATAAAATTAAATTAAAAAAATGTGTGCACGTGTTCCCAGCCACATTTTACAATGAAACCAATCGGAGACATTTTTGCAATAGATTTAAGATGTACCGAGTTATGAAGTAACAATATGAAAAAAGGCAGACGAATTGATAACTCTTCCTTTTATTAAAGTCGGTTAAAAAGATAAGCAGCAAGTCAAGGAGCTATAACTTTCTGTAAAATCACACAAAATAATCAAGATTTTAACCTAAGGTTCTTATGAATATGGATATTATAAAACTGTCTATAACTAAAAATTAACTCATCCCTACTTAAGCACTTTCTCCTCTTAGCCACAGAAATCAATGATTTCAAAAATTTTTTGATGGAAACAAAAAATTAAATTTATAATAATGTATTTTTCGTCCGATGAGGTTTGCTTTAATTTGGAACAATTTTCCCTCATGCCACGTCAAGTTTAAGTGAATATCATGCTAAAGTTGCAATTAAACGTGTAACAAGCACACAAAACAGCTGTTCGAATCAAAATTATGGGCCACACTGTATTTTATTTATTATGGTTAATTGGCAGCACTAATAGATGAAGCAAATATTTGTATCGTTTAATCATTATTTTTTGTTGATGTGTCTTATATTTTGCTCGCTCTCCCTCTCTGTATCTCTCTCTTTCTTTCTCGCTGTATCTCTCACTTATGTTTCTGTCTCTCTTGTTTCCTTTGTGTCTCTGTCGACCTTTTAAGTTTATTTCTCTTACTAATTCTCTTTATCTCTTCGATTTGGGAAATTTATAATTTTTGCATGGGCGTGTCTTTGCCTACTTTTGTGGTATTATCCTTCTAGTAATGTTTTAATTAGTTCCATATGAATACAGTCAGTAAAAAACTTATTAAAACTGAAAATAAAAATAATCGGATTAATTTTTGATATAATTGTCATAATTTTTCTAAGAAAATCTAGATTTTTCAGCTCTCCAAAATTTACTTGTAAACCCTTTTTCTGTCATTATTTTTTGTTTTCAGTCGATTTTACTTAAAGACTATGGCACATATTCAAAATCAAAACAAACTATAGTTTAAAATTTTAAAACCAGTATTTTCTATGGTAATATTGGGGCAAATTCATAATAAAAATAAAGTAAACTGTAATAATTTAAAACCAGTATTCCCATATAAAATACTGGTTCTAAACTGTTAAAGTATACTTTGTTTCGACTATGACTTTGCCCCACTGACTATAAATTTTTTTAACTATACTCTGTTTTGACTATGAAAATGCACCTTTTTTTTCTAAAAAACTTTTTATTTCAAAAAAAAAAACTTAAAACCAAAACCATTTTAAATGCTTTAACCTTTAAAACATGCAAAAAGTCATGCCACAGTTACAGACTTTAAGAAAATCCCATTAATTTTATTTAAAATTTACTATTATTATCATGTAAATAACACAGCGGCAGCAGCAATTTTGTACATTAAAAGTAACAAAAACAGAAGCAAAAAAAAAAAAAATAAATATTCAATGTTGGCGACCTTGAAAATCTGCTGGTGAAATTTATAACAAATTAAAAGCCATAATTTTTCATCTTGACTTAAAAGCACACTGTGAGTGTGTGTGTGTAACTGTAGAGCTACATATGTTTGTGTTTATATATGTGTGTGTGTGTGTGCGGCAGTAGTTGGTAGCACAAGAGAAGAGTTCAAAGCTCCCACATTAATATATCACTTTTATTTTTTTCAAGTTGTTATTACAGTTGTTGTTGTTGTTGTTTTAAAAGGGAAATCCCCGTAAATACTACTATGATTTTACTACAAGACATTATGGTTGTTTGCTGTTTTGTTGGTGTTGGTTGGCTTTTCAGTTTATTGTCTGTATTACAGGCCATCTCGTTCTAGCCTGTTTTAAATTTTTGGCCCATAAATTGTATGAATGAATATTTGTTATTGTTGTCTGTATACACACCAGCCACACACACACACACACACACACAAATGTAAGTAAAACAGCTCACGAAAATATAATAAATTTTAGGCAAAAAAGGAAAAAAAACAATAATAATAAAACAATAATTCAACTTGGCGGCAGCAAAAGTGAAGAAGGAAAAAAATTAAGAACGAAATTTTGCATTGCATATTTCTGTTAACCAATGAAGCCACGCAGCACTGAATTAATGACAGACAAAACAGTAACAGTGCAAAAGCCATTGAACCATTAACAATCTTTTTTCTTTGTTTTTAATGCCAGAAAAAATAAATATAATAAAAATGCAACAAAAGAATTTAAGAAAATTTCTGCTTAAACTCGCTCCCAAATCGAAAATATGAAAATGTATTAAGTATTTGTTTTTTCTTTATTTCATTTAAAAAATCATAATTGTAAAGAACAATTGTTGCTGTGAGTCAATGTTGCTGGCTTATTTTTTGTTTGTATGCATGTGTGTGTGTGTGTGTTTATGTTTTTTTTCCTTCCACAAACTTGATGGTGGTGCCCATTAATTTTATTATTTGCCGACTTGTTTGACAGTTCTGACAGACAATTATTTAAAACTTGTGTTTTTGTTCTAAGTTGTTATTGTGTGTCGAGTTATTAGTACACGCTCGCTAGAGTGGCAAATGCAGTCAGTGGTGGCAGTAGAAGTGCTTTAGTAGTTGTAGTCTAAAACATAAATATAAACTTCACTTTTTTTAGAGGTCACCGTGCTGCATAAAAGCATACTAAAAAAAATTATCATCATCGTCATTATTATCGTCATCACATGGAGGAGCTTTACCAGAAATGATAGTAACAAATAAATGTTAACACCATTTATTATTGTTTGTTTGTTTTTTTTTTTTGGTCGGTTCACTTGCACTTTTTGTGTTTGTGTGTGAGTTGTTGTTGTTGGGGTTTCTTCTTTTGTTGGCTGAGTTTTGTTGGGGAGGAGCTATTTTTTTGTTTGTTTTAAAATTAATGGCTTTTAATATGGGTTAGTGGAGAATTGCATATTGAAGTTCAGTTTGAAAAATTCACATGTCTAGTTAAACAAAGAAGCAAATAATGACTTTTTCTTTAGAAAAAATTTTGATAAATTAATATAGGAAACATGACGACATGGTCATTCAGGCTTAAATTGAAACTAACACTAAAGTCTACTTTGAGGGCAACGAATTATATGAAAATATGAAGCATACTTTAAGGAACATTAATTAATATACACATTCCTTTCTCATGGTTTTGACTTGGCAGTTTTTCTTGAAGCAAGTCTGAGTTTGTGGAAGAGAGGGGAAAGAAGAAAGAAAAGGTGTACTGACTTGCTTGTACAGAAAAGTTACTTCAATTCTCTTTTGTTATTTTATTCGCTGCATTAAAACAATAGGAAAATTTAACAAGCAACCGCCCGAGTGTAAACAATCGAGCAGTTTCAAAAGAGAATTAAAGAGAACTGCTTAAAGAAAAACTGCCAAGTCTAAAATATGACTTTTTGCATCAAAATAACTTTTTTGCTTTTATGGCCACAGCTGGTGCTATCACTCACTACGAGCGAGAACATTACAACAAATGCCAAAACTCTTAAGTAATAAGCCTGTTAATTACGAAAAAATAATATTTCTTATTTTATAGACAATTTTTATAGTTTTTGTATTTATTTTTGTTTTCCATGTCTAAAAATTATGAAAAATGAAGTGTAAAAACTGTTAGTGTTGATCATAAAATTCATTTTTATAGTTATTAAAAATGTAGCAACAACTCGCAAATTTTTGCATATTATATATATGTATATATTTTTTTTAATAAATACTTTTTTTTGTACTCTTAACTCCGGTGCTCTACAGCCTGAAGAAGACGAGAAATGAAGCTCGTAAAAACATGAAACAACTCTGTAAAAGATTTAATAGTCATAGGAGTCATAAAAAAATGTGGAGTTTTTTTTTGTTATATTTTCTTTATTAACTCTTTGGGTTTTAATACTTATTTTATTGGTAGTTGGTTACGTTTCGTTGTAGTCTCTTTTTATAGGCAGAACTAATTTTTAGAGTAAATGTTTTATAACTTGCTTTTATTGAGATTGTAGATTTGTTAAAGGAATTAGTGGCGGCAAGAATGGTAGCAGGCCGCGTTAATATTGTTAATGTTGTTATTGTTGTTATTGTTGTTGCCTTGACTTTATATAAACTAGCGGTAGCCTGATGAAGTATAAAGTGTAGCGAAAAGGGGGAAGTGCAGGAAGCAAATAAAAGAAAAAAAAGGTTTACTTAACGTATTTACAAGATTTTGCCGAAGAGCTTTTATTTTAAAGTTTTATTATCAATATTTAGAAAATGTATAAATGCAAGAATTGAGGTGGGGATTCATGTGATTCATGCTTATATTTGTACATAAACTTATGAAAGGGATATCAATATTGTACGTGGCGTGGTTCATAGGCAAATTTTTACTGTCATAATACCAGTATGAACTTATAAATATTTAAGGTTACCTCTAAAATTATTAAATTAAAGATGACATAACATACAACGAGTTTTGGCCGCAATACATTCTAAATGCATTTTATACATACCACTAATTCTTGTTCTGAAGGTTCAAGCAATGTTTTAAAAATAAAACTTGGCATCACTGAGTATGCAACTCAGCTGACTTTTTCGTACTCTGACTATGACGCGGCTTAAGCGAAAAATGCAGCTATTGCAATTCGCAAAATATTTCTTGTTTCCTCAGCAGCGTGACCCTTTGACCGACTTAAGTGGCAAATTGCCTCTTTTTGGGCTGCCTTGGCACTTTTTCGAGTGCTTTTGTTACTTTTTGTCTCGTTTTTTTTAGAGTGAATTATGTAAGAATACATTAAAAATAAAAATTTTATTGTAGTTTTCTCGTTTTTTTTTAATTTTGCTCCTTTTTTTTTGATAAATTCCCTTTTTCTAACATAAAGTTTCTGCTGCAAAACTAACAGAATTTAAGGCACTATGTAAACAAAGTTTTATTTATATTCTTTAGAATCTTATAATATTGTCCATAATTTTAATTTTTTCAAACAATATTTTTCACTTTTCTATTTTAAAATAAAATTGTGAGCTAAGTGCCATCTATCCTCAGTATTTTGTAGCAAAATCATTGGCGAATTAAAATAACCAATAATAGGATGCTAAAGTGCAGCTTAAAAAATATAATACGATTCATTGACACTAGAGGTGCTGCAAAGCTACATTATTAGAAACATGCAAAAAATAATAAATGTAAAATAATGAAGCTTTCTACTATATGTTCCTTCAGCACCTGTCTTCTCTACCAGTATTTCTTTCCTAGAGAAGTTAACACCTAGTAATAGTAGTAGGCATTCATTGCCTGAGTGTTACTTCTCTTTATAAAAAAAAACAGGAGAACAGAACAACATGCTGTTATCGAAGGACCTCTTTCAGTAGTTTTCTTCTGTTTGGTCCATTGTGTGATGATGATGATGTTGCTGATTTCTTCTTTTTGATTCATCGTTTTACAATTTTCTGAAAGCTTAGTTATTATTTTACTCTATGAACAAACAATTTATTAAAGCTAGCATATTAAAAAAGAGTATTTAACTCGGTCAAGTTGTTTTTGAGTTCTAACGGGACTAACGCACGGCAATTTGTTTTCAAATACTCGTACTATGTATAAATAGATTATCTTTTGCTTGTCGAAAACTCATGATTTAAGATCATATATGATTCGCATAATAGAGCAGAGTAGTTTTTTAATCTTGTGAAGATTGAAAAGTTTTTTACTTTGTTAAAAAAAATTGCTTTTGAAGCACTATTACGAAAAATTATATATTTTGTTGCGATTGAAATAATTGAAAGATTCATCAAACAAGAAAAAAATCTGTTCGCAAGGTTGATACTCATAAAACTAAATGTTGGAGTATATTTAAAAAAAAAACAGAGCTTTTAACGTTTTTTCTTGATATTCGTGAAAAACTTCGATGGATTTTTCCAACAGGTTTCAAGAAGCGAAGTAAGTATTTTAAGATTTTAATAATAATTTAAATAAAAATTTTTATTTGAAAAACTGTTAAAAGATTTTTTGTAACAAATAGTTTAAAAAGCTGGAAAAGGCTAATTTTTTAAATCTTTCAAAAACTGCAAATTGTTTCATTATTTGTAACAAAAAAATCGTAGAAACACCGTAGTGAAAATTATCTCAATTTTGATGTAAAAGCTACTTAAACTAAACTGAAGTAATTGAAAGCTTTTGATGTTAAAAAATGCTGTTACTAAGTCATGTTTTAGACTTGACCGTTTTTCTTGAAGCAGTTCTCTTTAATTCTCTTTTAAAACTGGTCGATTGTATACACACGAACGGTTTCTTGTTAAATTTTCCTATTGTTTTAATGCAGCGAATAAAATAACAAAAGTGAATTGAAGTAACTTTTCTAAACAAGCAAGTCAGTACCCCTCTTCTTTCTTCTTTCTCCTCTCTTCCACACACTCAGACTTGCTTTAAGAAAAACTGCCGAGTCTAAAACATGTGTAAGATACATCAAGCAAGATAAAGGTATTTTCTCACGATTAAATATAATCAAAAAACCAAATGTTTTCGTTTATTTGATAAAAATGGAAGCTTTTAATTTTGTTTCTTTCAATAGCTTTTATTTATTCTAAAATTTTAAAAATATTTTGTAAAAAGCTGTTAAAGCTTTTTGGAAGAAATAGTTCAAAAGGCTAGAAAATCCTTATTTTTTAAATCATGTGAAGTGTTTTAATTTTTAAGAGAAAATCTAAAGAAGGTCTCTATTATGGATTTATTCAACAAGAAAAAGGTACAAACTCGTACTTTCCAAAGATTAATCATAGTCATAAAAGTAAATTTTTTAGGTTATTTGAAAAGAAATAGACCTTTTAAGATTTGTTTTGTTATATGGGAAAAATTTCAATAGATTTTTTTCCAATAGATTTTTTTCCAAGTTTTCCATGTTTTTTAAGTTTTAATTTAATTTAAGTATCCAAAACTGCTTCCATAAAAAAATTATTTTATAACTGATAGTTCAAGAAGCTGGAACAGCTATATATTTGATGTTATGAAAACAAAACAATTAAAAAATTTTGAAAGCTATGCTTTTTTTAATATTCTGAGTTTGGAATAAAAATGCTTTAAAAGTTTTAGATATGATTAAGTTCGAACCTTAGTTAGATTCTCTTAATATATATTAAATTTATTTCTAATGCTTTCAAATCTCAGCAAAGTTGTTTCATTGAATTTTAATTTTTTCCCAGTAGCTCGAAAGCTTTGTTTTTTTTTCTCTTCGTTTACTAATTTTATTATAATTGAATAGCTCAAAGTACAAATTTTGTCTTGTTTTGAGTGCTATAAGATTTAAACTTTATGTATAAAAAAAATCAATAAAACTAATCTTAAATCATTTTGGATAAAACTCTCAACTATTAAAATCTTCCCATAAATCAAACAGTAATTAAATTAAACCACAGTTCCAAATAAATTTTTTTTTTTAAACAGATTCTGCCGATTAATTTCCCATCCATAAAAATTGACATTTTTTATAGTTCTCTTGATGATTAAATTTAAAATTATTTAAAAATTGTTTCAATTTCTGGTCTTAAGAATATCTAAAAGCACTTAATAGAAACGTTTTATAGATTATATTTATGTAGTAAGTGTCTTTTAGTTTATTTTATTTATACATATATTTTTTTGGTTGTCAAGTGGATAAAAAAGGGGAGGAGTTGATATTTTAAGATGCTGGTCACATACTGGTAGATATTGCAAAATTGTGAAAACATCTTAAGAGATATAATATTTATGAGGGGTTGCTTACGTTTTTTTTTTATTTTTATTTTTTCTTCGCTTTTTGCAACATTTCTTTTTTACTGTTTTATGGGGGTATCAACAGGATATTTAAGGATAAAAGTTTTATTTGCTTTTAAGTTTCTTCTCGTTGGCTAAAAACAATTTGTTTCATAAATAATTCATAAAAAGAAATTGAATTTATTTATTTTTTTTTTTTTGGTCTTTTACCCATAAAATAATCAACTAGGAAAAATTTGGTAAAAGTTAAGTTTAACAAATTTCGCAGTAAGTTTTAAGTTGATAAGCAAAATTTTTTTTGTGTAAAAAATGGTGTGCTATGTAAGAAATCTTTTTTTTCTTAATAAAGATAAAAATCAATCAATAAAAACGTCTACACTTGCAGGTAAAATTGTTCTACCACTTGACCTGTTGTCCAGCTTGCGCTCGCTTGATAATTTTGTTAGCATAGTGATGAAAATTTGCAATATTTTTATAACTCTTTTCTTAAACATAAATTCATTAAATTGTATTTCTTTTGGGTTACCCACAGAAGAGGGAGTTGACCACGCACGTTCAGCCGTAACTATACTTTTACAGTAGCTTTGAGTTAACAAAAGCCGTAAAAGATGCAAGAAAAAACAAATTATAATCAAAATTAAACTTTACTACTTGATATTTCATCGAAGACACTACATCAAGGAATAAATGAATGTGTCCTCCATTCAAGAAAAATAAAAAAACTAACCTGCTCCGCTCTTAAAACTCATTATAGGTGATCTTTTAATATATTTATAATATGTTGCTGGTAGACATTAAGTTTAAAGCCAATTGGGCGTTGTTTATTACGGCCCTTTGAAACGTGATCGATCATTTAGCGTGCGGGAGCTGTCCATCAGTCTTCACTTCTTCTATTCATCTTAGAATGTGTGTACGTAACAAATAATAAAAAAAGGAGAAAAACGTCAGCACATTTAGAACACAAGGTGTAGCTCAAGCCCCGGCAGAATTTTAAACAACAAAAAAACACAATTTTTAATTAAAATTTAAAAGCTTATAATGAATTTTTATCAGCTGCATTATTACTTTATTTTTTCTGCACTTGATAAGCATCCTGTTGTTGTGTTGTGCTCTGAAAAATTATTTTCTCTGGTACTCTTGATGATTTTATGTCATATTTTTCTTGATTACTGCAGACATTTGCAGTGTCTTTTTTTTGAGATTTATATATTTTTTTTTGGTTTATATGTATTGATTAATGTTTTTGTTTTTAAAAGCTTTTAATTAATTTATGTGTTGTCTGAAAATGCTACTGTTTTGCTTTATTCGTGTGAATAAAATGTAGATAAAGTCGCAGGTTTCTTTTAATATGATTTATAGATTTCAGAAAAACTTAACTTTGCTTTGTATAGTTTTTAAGAGTTAATACAAAATTTATTTCTTAAGCCATGCATTAAGATACCAATATTAAGAAATAAGTTACCAAACGAAAAAAAGAGAACTAAAGTTTTCATAAAAAAGTGTTAATAATGAGGCGATGAATTGTGACTTACCATCATATGTTAGTTCTGTAGGATTTAGTGATGATAAGAACTTACCATCTGAAAAGAAAAATTGAAATAAAAGTTAATTATTTTGTTTATCAAAAAAATAGTAATACTGGGTTCAATTGCGGCAACTTCAATTGAACAAATTTTAAACTTATGGAAAAGAGAGGAGAAGATAATAATATTTTCCTCTCTCTCACTTGAACTAAAAAGTTTTTCAACAAAAATTGCCGTGTGTGAACCCAGTCTAAATGATTAATTTTAAATCACTAAGAAATAAAAGGTCATCAATATACACCAAACTAATATTCAAAATTGCCAAAATTCACCAAAATTAATATTATGTAGTTTTTCTTAACATAAATAACAAATGAATTTATATTTATATAACACTTTTTTCAATATAAATTCTTATAAAATAATCCCATAAAAATTTAGCGGAGAATTGCCAAAAGTAGAAACAAAATCGCAAAAAATTACTTCTCGTAAATTTTGCTCATCCAAATTCAAAACGAATTAATTACTATAATTTATATAAGAAAAATCATCAAAATCAAATTGTTTTAATTTCCTGCAGACAAGTTTTGGTAGGATTTATTTTTGAAAGTACTCCGCAATAAAATAATTTCTAACAAATAACCATACAAGAAGCCAACAAATTTATTTATCCCAAGAAAAATTGCCATGTCGCCAATTTAAAAATTTAGACCCCAAACGAGTTGAAAACTCCCAACGTTTGGAAGCAGCTCAAACTCTTTTACTATTTTTCAGATTGTTCCAGTTCACACTGGTCAAGTCTTATTGTTAAACATATCACTTTTTTTCTTTGAACTTTCATCGGCGCTTACACAATGCAAGTCTTATTTTTCAGCTCATATTTATTATGCATAGTTTTGTGTATGCATTAATGCTTTTTTAGCATAACGAATGAAAGCAATACGTATTGACAATACATGAAGTTGAGTACTCGTTTCTCGTCTCTCTCTCTCTTACAAACTAATCAGCATAGCTATGAGACTTGCATAGTGTAAACTAAAACTTTTACGCACAAATCATATGTGAAATTGAGAAATACTCTCAAGAGTAATTTTTCCTCTCTTTAGCAGACATCTAGTTCACAATTTTGTGTTTAAAAAATTAAAACAGTTTCCGTGTTTTTAGTTTTGGGTATGCTTGCTCTGTAAGTATGAAATAAAGTGTGTCTCAAAAGGAAGCTTACATTTATTAAGCTTATTACATGAATTAATGAATCTGATGGGCCTGCGGATGTGTCAAAAGATAAAATGGTTTTTGAGAATTGAGTTGCAATGTACCATTTTCCAGGGCCTCTCATTCGAAAATGGGTCAAAAATTTAAAGAGACCGGCGCAACATTATTAAAACCAAAAACGGATATGACAGGATCATACAGAACCGTAGAAAACCACAAACCTTACAAATAGTAGATGTTTTGATGCTTTCAAATATGCAAAGATCCATAGGCGTAGAAAGGCCATTTAAGGGGGTGTATTGCTTTCCTAGAATTGTTAAAAATTTAATTATTAAAAAGTTATTGCTACGCTCATTAAGTTTCAGTTTACACAATGTTAAGCATGAGAGAAATTCTATCTTTGTCACACAATTTGTTCCTTACTAAAAGACGAATTAATTTATTCTTCTTATATCGAACTCTGATACTTTTGCAGGGTCCTGCATAAATGGAAGACCTATGAAAAACTTTTCTTCATCCGCAAGACTTTGACGGTGACAGAGTAGGTATACGATTCGGTTAATCCACTTCTACGTCACGATAACTTCTCTAGAAGTCGTTATAGGGAGGTTTAATCTCGTAGCATTATGCCTATGTGACAGTAGTCAATGCACTGCCAGTGAACTGCCTAGTGTACTAGTGCACAAAGAACTTCATAAATTTTAATTTTCACTTAAACAACTTGCTGGCCACATTTTGTGTTTTCTCTGATATGATTTCTTAATAAATCATTATAATTAACCAATTTTAAAGACAACTTCGACAGAGTTTTTGTTTTTGTTTTTTCTCTTTGAGCAACTGTTAAACATAATTTTAGTGTCAGTAAATCTACAATAACAATTTACCTTTTTTTTTGCTACATAAAACAACAATTAACATTTTTAACAATAAAGACTTGCAAAAAAAAATCATGCATCATCAGCTAAACATACACGAGTTTTTTAGTCTGAGCAACAAAAAAAAACCGAGCGAAACTCCACCTAAATACGCGCTTAAATCCCTACAATAAATGTCAACTCTTTTAAAGACAAGTTGTCAAATAAGCACAAATCACTGGCTGGCTGGCTGGCTGGGCTCTCTTACAAACACTGATTCCTCTTCATCAAAGTCAGGGCAATGATTGTCATCATTATTATCATCATCATCAGCCCGAACAGCGATCGACCATATTAATAACTTTTTGTTTTTGTGAAACATAAATAAATAAAAATACCAATTCGCACTTGCAATGAAATTGCAATGAAAATTGATAGCAGGCAACACCTTCAACACACAAGTACTGACATTAACTTCGCTAGCACCGCCACCGCCTCCACCACCTTCACTTCTCTTAAGATATTCTTAAAACCAAAAAGAAAAAAACCAACAAAAAATTTTACCATTTTAGTCACAATATATGTATGTATTTCTTTCAGAAAATTTAAAAAACCCGGCAGAGAAGACCTCATCACATCAGCTTGATTTCATTTATTTAAGTAAAACTCATCAACGCCAACCACCATGAAGAAAAATTGAAGGATATTCTTACGTTTTTCATTTGATTTGATTTCTCATATCATTTCCCTTACGTTGCGCATTTCATTTCAATTTTACAATTAAATTAAAAAAAACGAAACAAAAAAAGAAAAAAGAAGAAGAAGAACATTCATGAGCATTGTCGTGTACGAGTACGAGCAGAGTATGAAGACAACATTAGCAGGAAGAGGCTAAACAAAAGTCTGGCTTTATAGTTTTTGTATTTCAACGCCCATATAAGGCTTATTTCGATTTATTTATCACCTGTCGTCCGAAATTGCAAATTTTCTTAAACAGCAGCAGCAACAACAAAAACACCAGCAGCAGCAGCACGAGCAGGAGCAGCAACAGTAACAACACAACTCTCCAAGTCTTTGTTGTTCCATTTGTATAATATGAAAACAGAAAATTATATTAAATGACCATTATATATGCCTTGCGCGATTTATTTTGTTTTTGTTGTATTTTTCCTGGCTGCTCCTCTACATTTTGGCTACAACTACTACTGCTGCTGCTGCTGCTGCTGTTTGCAAGAGACATTGTCATTTCGAGCATAAGCAATTAACAAAATGTTGCTTAAGGTTTAAGTTGTTGCTATTTTGTTTCAGTTGGTCTTATTTTTTATTTTTTTGGGCTCTTTTGTAGCCGTAAGGTGCCACAATATAAATATATATTTTGTAATTGGTTTTCAACTTTTTTTTCTCATTCATATGCGCGAGTGTATGCGTGTTGCATATGTGTGTGTGTGTGTGTGTGTCAAAAGAGCCAAAGGAATAGTTAAGTTACCCCAAATGAATATCAAGTAGTGGAGAATTAAAATTTTTGTTAAAAAAAAAACTGAAGAAATTAGCGTAGGGTCTGTGTCATTGATCTTGACTGCCAGTGGAAGTATTAATCCCTTTTGACAGGTTCTGAGGGAATATAAGAGGGAGACAGAGAGTGATATAGAGACATGGATAGAAATTTTAATGAATTGTAAGGCAGGGGTCACCACAGTTTATTTATTTGTTTTCGAAACTCTCAGGGATATTTAAAATAAAAAAATGCTTCATTCGTATTGCGGAATTAAGCATTTTTAATATATATAAAAACTACGACAAAAAATTTATTTCTTTTAAACGTAATTTTTCAAAAATTTACTTTGAGAAGAAAAGTCTTGGAAAATACACTTTTTAAGAAAATATACTTTTAATAAAATTTATTTTCTGAAAACTATACATTTGTTAAACAAAAGGTACTTATTAAGAAATGATATTTTTGAGAAAATAATTAAAAAAATATCTTTATAAAAGGTACTTTTAAGGAAAAGGTATTTTTAGAATGAAATTTATTCTTCAGAACAAAGTACTTTTTAGGAAAATATGCATTTTCTAATAAAATTGTAGTAAGTGACTCTTTATAAGAAAAGGTACTTTAAGAGAAACAGCAATTCTTAGGAGAACGCAAATAAAAAAGGTATTTTTTATAAAGATTCTTTTTAAGACAAGAAAAGAAAAGCTCTGTCTTAAGAAAAGTTATTTATTAAGAAAAAGTACTTTTTCAGAATATGTTCTTTTGAAGAAAATTATTTTAAGGAAATGTACTTTTTAAGAGAAGGTACTTTAAGAAAATATACTTCCTGGAGAAAGATAGTTTTTAAGAAGAGGTACTTCCCCAGATAAGATCTTTCTAAGAGAAGGTACTATTTAAAAAACTGTATTTTTAAAGCAAAGGCACTTTTTAAGCAATGATACTTTTTAAGAAAATATGTTTTTTAAACAAATGTACTTCTTAAGAAAATTTACTTTTTAAGAAAAGGCACTTTTTAAGAAATGCACTTTTTAAGAAATTAAACTTTTTAAGAAATTCTACAAACTTTTTTAAGAAAAGGTAATTTTAATAAAAGGTAATTCTACTTCAAAAAAAGTTATTTCTAAAGAAAATGTACTTTTTATAAAAGGTACTTGTTTATCGAAGATAATAAAAGAAGATAATAAAAGATACTTTTAAAAATAAACTACAAGTACTTTTTAGTTAAGGGTCATTTTAATAAAATGTGCTTTTTAATAAAAGGTACTTTTTAATAAAAAGATAATTTTTTAATAAAAGCTAATTTTTTAATAAAAGGTACTTTTTAATAAAAGATACTTTTTAGTAAAAGATAATTTAAAAAAAAGGTAATTTTTTAATAAAAGGTAATTTTTTATAAAATGTACTTCTTAATAAAAGGTAATTTTTAATAAAAGGTAGTTTTTAATAAATGGTAATTTTTTATAAAAGGTACTTTTTTATTGCAGGTACTTTTTAATAAAAGGTACTCTTAAATACAAGCTACAAGTACTTTTTTAAAAATAAATTTTAATAAAAGGTACTTATTAATAAAAAGGTCCTTTTTAAAAAAGTTACTTTTTAATAAATGTTACTTTTTAATTAAATGTACTTTTTAATAAATAGTACTTTTTAATAAAATGTACTTTCTAATAATCGATATTTTTTAATAAAAGGTATATTTTAATAATAGATATTTTTTAATGAAAGGTACTTTTTAAAAAAGCTACTTTCCAGGAAAAAATGCCACGCCTATATATACACCGAAAAAAAAATTGCATTTTTAGTAACCAAATTCATTAAATCTGAATGAATGCGGTCCTACAAATTATTAAGTAAATTCTGATAACAGTATTGTAAAAATTTCATTGGGCTTATTTTGTAAAACGCAACGCCAAGCGTTGTCAAATTTTATATGAAAAAAAATTTAAGTAACAAAAACAAAACACATACAAAATTTATCCACGCCAAACGTTGCGTTTTACAAAATTAGGACCTAAATTTAACAGGGTTCGGCTGAGAGAATTTGTTATTTAAGTGTGTTGGTGTTTATCTTGCTTGTTGATTGAAACAACATACTATTGTGCTGTTATTGTTTATTTTGATTAATCGTGTTGTATGTATGTATATATATATTTAAATGCGAAATCGATGCACATCGTGGAATGTTTCTAATATATACTGTTGTGTTGGAACAAACAATTTACTGGAACAGTAAAAAATATTTACCGAAACTAAACTTAATTTTAAACAAACTTTTATTCAAAAATTTTTTGGGAATAATTTTTTCTGTGTACATGTACATATATGTAAAAGTAAGTATACATATATGTATATGCATATGCATTGGGTTGCCATGTAAAGAAAATATAGTTTTTTTTAACGATTCTACGTCCATACATAGTGAATAGTCTACTTGAGCTGTTTTCACTTAGCTCATACCTATGAAACCTTGCACAGACATTAAGCTCCGGTAAGAATTTAATGTAGCTATTAATATAATGTAGCTAAGGATCTTTTACAACTACAGGTCTTATGAGTAAGTGGTGTTAATGGACATATTGCAGAAATCATATGGGCCAGTTTCCATGGAGAAAAAATTCATGAAACTGACATACTATGCATCCTTATAGGATTACCTAAATTGATAGCAAAGGACAATAACGCATTAAATAAAATGAGCAGACTCAGAAGACCCATGTTGAAAATGTTTTCAATCTCATAATTTTGGAAAGAAAACTTAAAAATTTTGCTAACAGTCCATTTCTTACACATTCCAAATAATAAATAAATATTTACTGTTTTTTCGCTTTTCTCCATTTGCAATTTGTATTTAACCTTCTTGTTTTTTTTTTTGGGTTTAACTGATTGCTTGATTCATGTTTATGCATGCATTTTTTAAAGTGCAACACTGTGTTTTTGTCTGGTATTTTTTTGTGTTGGTTTCACTCATTGTCTTATCAATATTACGAATAAAGAAAATATATAAAGAATCGTAAGAAAAAAATACAGATATATACAAATACAAATAAATAAAAATAAACCGGCCCATTTCATAAGTAAATTTACATGTTCTTTTTGAGATAAAGTTTTGCTGGTTGAATAAATGCACAAATTGTAGGATTAAAGAAGAAAAATGCACTCTCACACTCGGACATACAAGTATTGAATTGAAATTGGTTGAAATGCTTAAACAGGAAAGCATAATTTATTGATAAATAAATTTTAGCAAAAAAATAAAATATAATAAAAAATAAAAAATTATCAGCCTTTTTTTAATACTTAAGATTTTTTATTTTTAATTTAAAAATTTCTTGAAATTGCTAAAGACTTTAAAACAAAATAATTTTTGAAGCACTCTCAGGCACTCATAACCATACAAAGTTACAATAACAATGCAAAGTACAAAAAAATCTTTAAGCAACTTTGTTGTGTTTGTTAATCATTTAAAACCATTACTTAACCATGCCATGTATGTTAATACTTAGATTCCATCATCTTCTACTCGGGCTTATTTTAATTTTTTGTGTATAATATATTTATATATATTTTTTTTATAGAAAACAAGTATGCCATAGAGTTTTATATTTTAAAATAAACCACCAACAAGCAAGAACAAAATTAACAACAGTGGAGAAGATCACTGAAAAAAAATGAATACCTTTTAACATCATTATCATCAGCATTAGGTTGGTTCGGCTGGCTTGGCTGGCTGGACGAATGGCCTAGCCAACTAAGTAGAGGCCAGCTAACTCATGTGTCTGGCTATTTTAGCCTGCTGGTGGCTTTCTTCCAAAGCTTTATCGGCTTTATGTATGTTTTAAGTAAGTTTCAAATGAACAATACAGCAACAAAATAAAATAAATAAACATATTGCATAGTTGAGATGAATTAAAAACAAGTTCTGCTTAACATTTTAAAGTAATTTTCTTAACTTGTTGAAAAAACAAAATGCACACACACACACGTACACCTAGATATTTCTATACAAGTGTTGTTGCTTGTAGCTCGTAGCTTCTTATGCTAAGCATTTGTAGTTATTGTATTTTTTTTTGTATTGCTAAAGCTCGAGTTGTTAAAATGAGTTACAGTTAAACGAAATGATATTTCTAGGCTTAAGAAATAGGAAGAAAAGAAATATATAATTCTTTTAAGCGCAGCAATTTCCATTGTTAACAATAGCAGTTTTTTCCACTTACGGAAACCGTAAGAGTGAAAATACACCGAGAAAAATATTCGTGCAATCAATAAACATAAATTTAATTGACTTAACTACATTCTTAATTGATTTTTGATTTTATTTTCAATAAAAGTTGTTGATTTGCAGGAAAATTTTTAATAATTAATGCACGCAAAGGACACTCCACAAGAAAAGTCTTCGCATACGAATGATCTGTTTAACCAGCACCCCTATTCTGTAACTCACTAAAGCTAAATGTCTATCGCTAAAAATTTATAAAGTCGATTTATCGATTTTCGGCTAAAAATACAATTTTCAAACGTGTATTGCCATACTTTTAATTTGCCATTTATTCAGCATTTTAGCAACCGAACGTAGCTTTAGCTTTAGCGACTTATAGAATGCGGTGGCAAGACTTAAAAAATAAGTGAAGGATAGGTTAATAAATCCATACCTTTTTTGAATGAAACACATGTTTTTGGGTAATGGTGATTTTATTTTTCAACGTCCATAGTTTTCTTGAATCGCTATAATCTTTGTTTAACGTATCTTCGTTTCACGTATCTTGTTTTATTTATATTATAAAATGGAAGATTTGTCATCAAAATAGTTATTTGTTTGATGGTTAGATTCATCGTTAGAGTCAATTCTTTTTCCAGCGAGCAATTTCTTTAGGTTTGGGAATAAGAAATAGTTATTCAATGCTCAATAGTGAGAATGGTGGAGCAAATTCCCAGCTCAGTAAATGTATTTTAGCCATAAAAACTGCACACGTGAGCCTCTTGCATTGTCCTGATATAAAAGATTTTTTGTTTCTGGTCGTTTGTTTTTTTAAAATCTAATTACATGAAGTCAAAATGTTTGCATCATATTCGCTATTAACTATTTCCTTTTATTTAGTAGTCAATAGGAATTATACCACATGCATCCCAAAAAACAGTCGCCAAGACCATATTGACCTGCAAACCAACTTAAGCTTTCTTTAGCAAAGATACACAAAGAGATACCAGCTGTTTTGACTGCACTTTGGTTATGGTGGGTCTACGTTTCGGCCACAGTTACCAAATGACGCAAGGCCTCACTAGATTGAGTTTGTGGTTAATTGTGAGGAAACACAGCACGCATCTGGGGAAAGCTTTCCCATATACCCTATCACCAATATTTTAAATTTTTTCAAATAAGCATTAAGAACTCTTGGCGTCTTTTGCGCTTGTACATCTACAAAGTAATTCAGCAAAACCGTTTGTTTGCAATTGAAATTGGTGGTGCAGAGTCCGTACAGTATTTATCAAAATTAGTCTTGTTTTGTTTATTTTCTTTTGATAATTTTCTAAAACTCCATGAGATCAGGGTTGCATTTTCTAAAAAAGTTGTTAATTTACAATAAGAATTGTTTCATGAAACAATAGAATTCTTGGAAGAGCAAATCAGACCAAAAAAGTTGCTCAAAATGCATGTAGAGATTAATGTTACGGAATTTTTATAAAACACTTTCTTCTATAGCAAGGTTGACCTTTCAGTTAAAAGGCTAGAAATTTTAAAAGCCACAGACTTATGGAATCGCCCTGATACTTTTAAGCGTATAGTTTTCACTTAATTCTCAAAAATATCTCAACATTTGATGGTATAATTGTTAAGAGTAAAACAAATGTTAGCAATAAGAAACTATTTACTTGGAAATCTTGAACTTGACTCTTTATAAAACAAACCATAGTACGAAACTAAAGTTCTTTTTCCTAACTAAAAAAAAATAGAACGATCGGGCTCATAATCCCAACTTGTACTTTAACTCATGTGGCAGTTTTCTTTGCCAACTCAAGGCAGTTTCTCACAAACCAATTGTTTTTTGTTTTAGTATTGTGAATTATAAATAATATTCTACCTTCTGCTAGTTGGCATATTTTGACTTCGTTTTCCAAACTTTGGCCCCAGATTGAAGAAAAACTTTTGAAGTCTTCTTCTTTTTTTTATTTAAAATAGTACAAAAACGTCGTGGTCAAAAATAAAATACGCCAATCACGATAAGGAGGATTTACTTCAAAATAATATGGCACAAGACAACAACAAACCTTGTGAATGGTAATGCCAATATAAAATTTTAGATGACCTTGATAGTGTAAACTAGGGACTCAAGTTATATGTAAAACCAAAACTACTTTAACATTTATTTATGTCTCTAAGATACTGTTTTAAAAATTTTATTTGAAATGTTTTTATTTAGAATTTTCCCCAAAAATCACCGCTTCCATTATCTTTACGTTACACTGTGCCATTTAAAGAGAGGGTTATTTAATTTTTTTAAGTATTTTAGCCGTTTTGATTAGGTGATCATCGTAACGCATCACATGCCATGTTCTTTAGTTAGTGTTGTTGTCAGCGTCGTCATCATCATCGTCATCGTCATGATCATCTACATCTTTACTTATAGACCCAATATACACCTCTAAAATGTATTATCATTCTAAAAGGCTTAAAAGCACAAACGCACACACAAACACATACACATGCATATACATACTTACGATATGTTGGGAGTATGTTAAAATGTATGTATGATCATGGTTTTGATGATGTTGTTTGTTGTTGTTCAGAGTCAATTTCTTATGGAATGGGATATGGTCAGTCAGTCAGTCATTGGTCTCCTTTGCTATATTGATGTTTAATTTTTTTTCTTCTGCTTGTAGTTGTTGTTATTTTATTTAAATATGCAAAATAGTTTTCGGTAAAAATGCAAACAAAGCCGTCTGTAGTCCATGCACTTATTTTTCCCTAACCGCTCAGACATTTTCTTCAGCGACAGCTTTTAGGCCTGATATGAAGAGAAGAAGAAGAAGAAGTATTCTACTTGTCTTGGTGATCTGCATTTCTATAATATGGTTCTTGTAGAAATGATTTTTGTTATTGTTGTTGTTGTGGTGGTGTTTGCTGGTGCTGCTTCTTTTGATGAACTCAATGTCGTCGTATTCCATTATACCTCATTATCGCCTTAAGCGTATAAATTATGTTGATGGGTTTTTGTTGGTCTTATTTCTCTCCTTCTCTTTTATTCAAAAAAAGAAACGTTTTACTTAAAAATAACTTTTTGTTTTTTTTTTTTGGAAAAAGGTTCAAAATGGCTTAAATTTTTTTCTGGATCTTAAATTAGCTTTGAAGGTGGTGCTGTTTAATTTGTAAACAGAAATTAAAAAAAAAATAATTTAAATTAAAACAAGAAACGAAATGAATTTGCATAATAATAAATTTGTTACTAACGAAAAGCAGCAAGATGTTTGGTAATATAAACCAAACTAAACTTAACAAAAATTACAATAAAATGTTTTATTTAATTTAGATTATAAGATATCAAATTCTTATATTTTTTAATTTTCGATTTAAATCTTATTAATGGTATTCAAAAAAAAAATAAACAATAATAGTGATAAAAAAATAGTTTTAATACTAAAATATTCAGCACTCAATCAAATAGCTTCAACCAATTTAAAGCTTAAAGTTTCCTGTCTAAAAACTAAATTCCTGTCAACAGGTAACTGTCAAACAACTGTTATCAAAATTTTAACAAGCTCCGCCCTTGATAGCAGACTACCGCAGGAAAATGGAAGAAAGTGAATTGGTTGTGCTCATTACGTATTATTTTTTGCAAAAAAAAACTATGATTGACACCAAGACTAAGCTTTATTTCTATAATACGATAACTAGAAAGCTAAATGAAAATACAGAAAAAATAGCGTTATTCTAGTGAACATAATCTAAAGGTGTAATGTCACGGTTCCATTATACGATTATTTCATAACTTATTTATACAAATTATTGTCCTTTAAAAATAACTTAATCTATGTTTCTAGTTTTTTAACATACATATAAATTTGGTTAATCCCGGCAATACTAATAAATTATTTATCATTAATTTTCATCATGTGTTTGCACATATGTACATATATGCATACATTTATATGTATGCATTCTCTACTGATAAAAATAATATTTTTTCTTACTTAATATTTAATGTGATTAATATATTTATATTTTATTAAAATATACTTTATTTATAATTGTATTATAGATAAATTTCCAGCCATAAAATGCAATAAATGTTTTAAAATTAATACAACAACTCATTGATAACATAAGTCTATTATAAATCTCACACGCACGCACGCACGCATGCACACACTCACTCACTTGCTCACTCACCAGCCGTAAATTGACAAATTATAATAATACTACAATTTTTTTTTTCAACATTTTACTGTGAATAATGCAAAGAAAAAAAAACGACAACAATTTTAATTAAATTATAAAAACAATATGAAGCATTATTTAAAAACCACAATTCTTAATTAAATTTTTCAAAACGAAAAAAAAAATCATAATAAAAAATGCACAACATGCCAACCTGCAGCAGCATACATTAAAACATTTTATTATCATTAAAAAAGGTTTTCTTTGATAAGAAAAAATTAAAAAAAAATAACACTGCGAAAAAGGAAATAATACCAGAATTGCATAATTTTTTTTAGAAAATTTATTCAAATAATAACTGTCATTTTAACACAGTTTACTGGTTAGCAAGGAGATAGTGAGAGAAATTATATGGGGGAATAAACGCTAGGAAGACGATAGTACGAGGACGTGCTAGAATTAACTACAAATTACGAGCATATCATATGAAAGTAAAATAATATTTTCTTCATTCATTGGCAATGCAGTGCGTTTAATTTTTTAAGCCATGGAACTAAAACCATATACGAACACCGCTTCGTGATAAAAAAACCAAAAAAAAATTACCATGTCTCCCAGTTTTGCCGCAAGTCATGCACTTTTTTATGGACCCCAAAGATTTGAGGTCTCGGTGCAACATCTCAGGCTAATATTTTGGAAACCACTCGGAAGAGCTTATGAACTCCTTGGAAATTATTCGTGATACCGTTTAGGTAGCCGCAAAAGTAAAAAATTTCCAAACAAATTCTATTAAAAAAATTTTGGGTATTTTTTTCTACTTTTGCGGTCACTTAAGCGCTACCTAAACTTTGTTAAGACTCATTCCTAGGAAGTTCATATGCTTTAAAATTATTTACTAAAATCTTAGGTACATTTTTGTAGTTTGTTGTTTCCTAGAATTTTAAACGGTTTGCTACCTACCTACCTATGAACAGGGGAAGAAAGGTAAAAAAATCAAATTTTTTATAAATTTTTGTGATTTTGATCTTGAAGATGAAGTTTTTTTTTGATTTTTTTTTTTTACAATTTTTGTTCTCTATGCGGTTCTTAAGGGATTGATTGATTGATTTTGTATTTTCACAATTTTTGTTCTCTATGCGGTTCTTAAGGGATTAACAAATTATACAAATTTACACAAATTATCTTGTTGTTGGTTAAAGACGTCTAGATACATTTTACTGCTGTTAAGGCTTAAACCAAATCTCAATAAAGATTTCAGAATCCCAATGCTTATAGACGAACTTCCAATAAATTGTTATTACTTTTTTAAGAAAAGTAATATTCAGGCAATGAGTACCTAATATTTTTACTAGGTGTTGCCTTCTTTAGGAAGTTGATAGTGATAGTGAAGAGAGGTGGTGAAGTAAGAGATAGAGGAAAGCTTTATTATTTTACAACTCTGATTTTTGCATGTTTTTTTATAATGTGTGTTGCAGCGCCTCTGGCGTCAATGAGGCGTATTAAATTTCGAAACTGTGTTTAGTAGCAATTTTATTGGTACTTAGGATATCCCTGTGGCTGAGTGGTAGCGATGCTAGCCTCTTAGTCCAGAGGTCGTGGGTTCGATTCCCACCATAGACCCTGTGTGGAAGCAAAGCTCTCTAATGTTACATTGGGGTTAGTATCAGCTGAAGCTGGTGTAGTTCAGTAACCAGTGTCTATGCCTTCATCACTTAAACTTTCCTACAATAAATGACAAATGAAAAAATTAATTTTTTAATAACTGTCAGAACTGGGATCGAACCCAGGACCTTCGGTTTTGCAGTCAACGTGTGAAGTACTTCAGCCAACGTTAGCCTATTGAGAATTATAAAATTTTAAAAGCAGTTTAATGTATTTAAATGTGCTTAGCCATCACCAAAGAAACTTTTTTAATTTTTAAATTACCAGTATCATAAATTATAAAATCTTTAGCTTTTCGACTCATAACCGCCAAAAAAGCTTAGCAGACAAATTTTTTGGACCTCGTTGTTTTTACCAAAATCATATACTTACGATCGCAAATAATCAATTTTGGTCTTAAAATTAAGTACGAAAATTATGAAGCCTAAGCTTTTTCTGCGGTTAGGCTTGCTGACAGATAGTTTAAAGTTTTTTTTTTAAATATTACCAATATATATCTGATATGTTAATGCACAAAAATCTTGGTATTATATCATATATCATTATATATATTTTATATGGCCATAACTAGGAAGGGAAAAGGTTTCTCTGCATTTTTATACATATTGGATTTTTTTTATCACTTAAGATAATTTGGACTTAGTTATTCGGAATAACTTCACTTAACTAGACTTAAGTCAAAGGATATAAAGGGAAATGATGTATGAGCAACACATCTAGCTGTAACGTTTGCCTATTTCTAATGTACCGAAAAAATTCCACAACTACCCTCGTAAATCATTTCAACTGACTCGCATTTATTTGATTTAATTGTTTATAACCAGTTTATACTTAAATGTTTTAGCAAATCTTTATAATTTCTATAAACAATTTTAATTTTTAATTGTTGTGGAATTATTACGTTTGTTTGTTCTTTTTTTTTGTACAAATTATTAAAATTTTCTTAAGCAAGTCATGCTAGAGTTTTTTTTTTATTCTCTTTGTCTGTAATACGAAGTCGTGCTAAAACAATTCTGCTTTAAAGAAAATGCTAGGAAAAAAAACTATAATTTTAAAAAAGTATTGCATGCAACCATTCAATCATTTAATCTTGTTTGAATTGTTGTGCTTTATTTATTGCAGACTTTTACTACCATGTGTTTAAGCTGTTGGCCGGGCATAAAGCTACTAATGCTGGTGCTGCTGCTCTGCTCTGCTCTTTTTTTCTTAAAAAACTTTTGTAGCCATGATCTAATAGGAAAAATTTCATGCTTGTGTAAACCATTTGTCGACAATTTTGTTTAAAACATGTCCGCTAGTTTCTTTTATATATTTTTTGTTGATGTTTTGTTTTTATATATATTTTTTTTAGTTCTCCTCTCTATTAAGAAAGAGACTGTCTAGGCCATCAGTAAACAATTTTCTTGTTCAAACTAAAACCATGTACAAAATTAGATGGAGGAAACAAACAAACAAAAATTTAAAAGAGAGAAAATAATAAAACAAAATATCTATTGCAACTTCATGCAATTTCTTTACTTATAGACATTTATACACATGTATTAATTCAATGTTTCAGTTTTTGTTTGCATTTTTTTCTGTCTTCATTCGTTTTCTTTAAACATGATTGCATAAAAAGAAAAACTATGACTTCAATTTACAATGAATAAATAGGAGGCATGATCTTGAGTTTTCTACAGTTTTCGCTACAATGCCGAAATTTGTATAAGTAGTAACGAATCTTAAGTGCTCTATATATTTAGTAGTTTGGTCAAACAAAGTATGTGATTCCATGAACACGCAATTGTGAAATAAAGCATTGAAATAAATTGTAAATATCTTTCACACCGTAAACATTGAGTCCTGATGAAAATTCCTTAACCCTGCTTGTCTTACGTTCTCCAAATCAACGCTTCCTGCATACTTCAAAAACTCTTATCATATTGTATAAAGTTTATACTATAATCTCTTAAGTCTTATAGTTTTTGATAAGCTGAAAATATCAACCCAAACAGTAATTTTATAAAAAGGTTGTAAGGCGGAGCACTAAAAGTCATGAACAATTACGGGAATTATAGACACAAATATGAAAATTTAATTAACAAACATTTTGATTGTTGTCAAATCAGATGAAAACATGTGCAACTTTTATACGAAAAAAAAAGAAAAATATGCATGCACAAATATTTATGGCTTGCAAACGAAATAGAAAATTTGTAAGTAAAATTATTATAATTTTATTTCTTTTCATAATCACAGATATTTCCAAGAGAATTTCACTGGATACACGAAAAAAGTTGTGATAAATTTTTGTTTTAATAAACAGTTTTTTGAAACTTATTCTAAGTTTTGTTATTTTCTTTATTTACTTTGAACAATAAATAGTAAATTATTTTAATAAAGAAAACATGTGTATATCATTCCATTAAAATTTTACGAATTTTGGAGTTTAGTTTTGTGAATTCTGAGTTAAGTCCTATTCACAGAAAAAAAATTGCTGCAATAAACACGTTTAATTGAAAAAAAAATTAATTAAAAATTCTATTGAGTCAACAAAAGTTTAATTGACTCAATTACATTTTCAATTAGTGTTTGATTTTTTTGATTTATTTTATACGTATTTATTACAAGAAAAGTTTTTTCCGTGTTTAGTAAAAATATAATTTGATTTTTTGAATTTAATAATTGAGTACAAAATAAATTTTTTTTCGGTGTATTAAACTAATTTTGTGTATTTCTTAAACTAATAATTTTACTGTTACCACACTAGTTATAAGATAGTTGTGAAAAATTAAAAATGTATTAAAAATCGAAAACAGTGTTCGTATTGTAAAGACTTTTGGTAGCATATTTTGAAATTATTATTTATGAGAAACATTTGTAAGTTTTTAATTGAACTTTTAGTGATTTTTAATCAAAAATAATTTTAAGTCAGGCTTAAAAAAAAATAAAAAAAAAAAATAAAAAAAAAAAATATTTCATTCAATAAGAATTGAAATTACTGAACTTAAGCCTGACTTAAAATTATTTCTGATTAAAAATTATTATTTCTGTTTAAGTAATCGTGAATAAAATATTGTATTTTTGTAAATAAAGGAAATTTTTTAGCTTATTTAAAAAATTTTGTATTTGAGTTTCTTAAGCAGGTACGAAATGCACATAAACGTTGCTTAACCCACAAACAATCAAAAATTCTTGATTAATTAATTAATTTTAGTAAGTGTAACTAAATTTTTGTTCGTTTTGAAAATAAACTTTATAAAACTAAAATGTTAAGATTTCCAATATGAATAAGACAAATGGCCGACATGACTACGTTTGCAGGATCATATAATTTTTATGAAATTTTCCATCACCAATTTGAAAATTTGCGGCTGTATATCATGAAGAAGTTCACAAATTCTATTTGTGCTATTTTGAGTCAATCGTGCTCCACTGGCATAGATCTTATCTTTCACCTAGTTCCAGAGGAAAGAGTCCAAATGTGCTAACTAACAAAATTTTGGATTTCAGACGGTCTGGAAACTGTGACAGAGAGAGATGGTATCTATACCGCCAGAACAAAAACCATACCAAACAATAATTTTTGATTTTTCCGAGTCCCAAGTGCAACAATACTGTTTGTTAACATAACATACGAAGTAAAAATGGTTATCACGACTCAAGATAATTTTTTGATGAAATTTTGGATTGGATTGATGCATTTCAAGCACCCAATCACCAAATGCAAGACGTTGTAGTTGGTCGGTAAACGCGAACTCTTATTAAACATTATAAGGTTTAAAAACCTTAAGACTCAAATTTTTATACAAATTACGGTCTAAAATCTTTATGCAAATTACGGTCTAATGTTTTTTGTGAAATGCCTAATTCCAAATATAGCCAAGAAATGAACAAACCTGGGATTTCCTCAATAGTAAGGGCTACAAACAGCGATGCCAATTTGGTGCTTTTGGCACTGTTTTTATTGCTTTTTGAATAATCAAAATTCCAAATTTTGATTGTTAGTGTCAAACTAGAAAAAAACTAACTAGTGATTTGACGTATTTGTCAAAGCTTGGTGCATTTCTTTGTTCACTGTTAGGCATACCTTTTTCGTCTGATATATTTTATTATAAAACATTATTACACTTCACTCCTTTTTCACGCTAGTACTTTTTACGCTTTTAAATCTCTAAGTTACGTTTTTAGTGCTTTTTTAAATTTAGAGCCAAAAAGTAGGCATCACTGGCTACAACAGCTATATTTTCTTGTTCTTGTCCGATATGCTGTTTTACGACGACCCAAAAACCCTTTAGTTTTGCGAAATTTTCATAATTTTGGTCAGCGGTTCGCTGCATTCTTCGCTTTCTCATTGACAACTAAATGAAAGAGCATAAAAATGTGTGTAATATTGTTGCCCGCAATTGCGGTATGGCGTGTGTTTCACTGATTTTGGGTTTTTGATGGGTATATAGTTTTATTTTAATTAAAACTGGGATAACATGCGACAACATTTGAGTTTATGGAAATGATAAAGAAGAATATAGCGAAAAAGGAAGCCATCATATTTTCCTTTCCCGTCCACGAATTAAAATATGAACTTAACTAAAAACTTGCTCCCCTAGAATTGCCGTGTGTGAATCCAGTCAAATGTCATAGTTTTTACTTATAATCTATCATGTATTTACAGATTGAGTCATGACAACTCTTAAACTAGCGGGCTATTGAAATTGAAACACCCTGTACTCTTGATCTGTCACGTAGTCACATGTTGAGTCATGAGAATTATTAAAATAGCAGGCTATTGAAATTGGAACACCCTGTACTCTTGAAGAGTCAACAACAATTTACGGGCTTTTCTTCGCACATATTTACATATGTATGTCCATAAATACAAAATTATTTTTTAATTAAATGTAAAAATATTTTTTTTTTGCAATAAATATTCAAGAAAGGCATTGACACTTTTAACAAAAATTATTATATTTCATATTGCAAATATTTTCCTCTGCTGATTTATGAAAAAATTTAATTTTAATTTAATAAAATGTTGTTGCTTTTATTTTGAATAAGTGATTTGTGTGTTATTCTATTTTTGTATTTCTTTCAATCCATGGCTTTATCACTCTTTTTGTAGCTAACGGTTTATGTATATATGTATATTGATATATGTGTGTGTGTGTATTTGTGTGCATGTTCGTCTTAATGCAATTAACGATAAACATTTAAAAATGTGTCACCATTAATTAAGATACAGCATACAAATAATTAAATACTCGTATTATAAAATATCAGCAACGAGACCAATAAACTAACATTAATAACAAACTAAAGTCAAGCGTTTGTAAATAATGTTTAATAGAGAAAATAACTAGAATGTGAAAAAGCATTTAAATTTGTTTTTTTTTTAATTGAAGATTTTCTTCTCTCGAATTCATTCCAATCTAGCAAAAAAAACATAATAATAATAAAAGATTAAATATTGTTAAAAGATTAAATTGTTGAGTTTGAAATTTTATAATAAAATATTAAGCAGATTTGAACATTTATAAATTATTTGCTTTTTTAAAATATTTATGTATGTGTATTTTTTTTTCTGTACATATAAATGCATAAATTATTTTACCTGTTTTATATGTTTTTCACTAGTTATTTAAACAATTGCTGGAAAAAATTTTGTACATAATATAATTTATATTAATTTATTTTATGATACACTATATATAATATTTTTTCATATGAAATATACATATATACATATACTATACAATTTATATATGTATTAATTTTTTGTCGTTTGTTTGTAGTCCTATTTTATTTAAATAAATTCCATGTGTATTTAAAAGCTTTAAAAGATAAGCTGATTCTGAGGCTGTTTTATATTTTATTTTTTTTTATTAATATTTATTATATACAATACAATTTTTTCTATATATACATATACATTTGTATAAATAAATTCAACAAAAAAAAGTATATTGCATTTGCATAATTTTTGCATTAATAATGGGATTCAATCCATATACAATAAAATTTTTTTTAAACTTTTTTTTAACTTTTTTTTTTAATTTTTGTTTTATATTTATCTTTAACTTTTTTTGTATATAAGTGATAGCTTTGGTGGAATTAATTTAAATTATACATATTATAATTTCTGTTATTGCTGCTTTTGGTTTTTTGTTCTGTTAAGAATTTGAGATTAAATTAATGAAAAAAAAAACCAGCAATAATATAATTATTTTAAATATGCCATGACACATAACTAATAATAAAACAGGATTTAATTATTTATAAAAAAGAAAATACTGTATACATGGATATTTTTTTGTTTGGGAAAAGAAAAATAACACTAACCAATCAGAATGAACCCGGAATATTTAGTTAATAATAAAAAGTATTAACCAATAATAACAAATGCTTGATGGAATAGGGATTGAGTTTGTAGAAGAATTTATAAAAACAATAGATTACCGATAAAAATTACACATGTATGTACATATGTATTTTATGTATATAATTTTTTACTTACAGGTGCATATCATACAATGAAAGATAGAAAAGGAAACCCGTACTTATTCAAACATTTTTTAGTTTAAAAAATCAGATGACATTAAAAATTCCACAAAGCTAAAACACAAGTGTAGGAATTGGAAAAGATATATAACTGAAGTGAGGAAAAAGAAACTAATCTAAATCTACAAAACTTACTTTTCTATAAGAAAAGTGTGTTACGAAAGAATCGATTTTGTTTAGAATGTATGGTTTACTGTGACATTGTCGAGTCCTAAATCTAATCAGATCTTAACCTCAAAAAACTTTGATTGCTGCCAATTTTACTAGAATTGTAGGGTTCTTATCTTTGAAGAAAAATTTCGAAGAAACATTTCGTAGTTAATTTTTAGTTATTATTGTTCCAACTTTATTTGTTTCTATATTTATGACTTGAACGGGCTAAATTTCGTATCGCTTTTTAAAACAAAGCAGAAGAGCTCACATATTCCAAATGACCCCAAACACAAAATAACGCTGATTATGAAGGTTTAGTGGCCTTCGAAAACAGCTAGTTGTTCCGTTCAACTAGGTGTTAGTTAGAATATTAACAACTAACTATAGTGCTCTTTGTTCATTAATAATTATCACTAAGGAAAGGATTTTCATGTAAATACATGTTTTTTGTCGTTGGTCGTAGATCAACATAAATAAAATATCTTTGCGAATCAACAAATTTGGGACAAAATGGCATCGATTTGTTAATGCATATTTTTGCATATTTTATAGTAAATACATATATTTGCATATTTGATTATGAATGTATATTTTTATTACATTTTTAAGTTTTAAAGTATGTAAGAGATTCAGTTTTTATAACCGTGTAACAACAAAAAGAGAAGAAAACGAGAAAAATGTATGATCCCTTTCGATATTCAAAAACACCGGCTCCTTCAAATTATTTGAAAAGTTCAATAGATTGACTTAAGTCAAGGATACCAATACCATTGAAAATTAAAAAGAAAACAAGAGCAATTGTATAATAGCTCTTTTAAACCGCATTAATTTCATGTCGATATAAAGTGCCTTTTCAAAGATAAGTTGCCTGTTTCTGCCTTTAATGAAAAATATGCACCTATACGTTACGGGTACATTCTACAGTAACTAGAAGGGGGATGTGGCTGTCGGCCCTATACATGTATAAGGAAAAATTGGCATGAAGTTAGCATAAGTGGTGAAATTGAACTTGATCTGAAAGAGTTTCACGATGAAACTTCACATTTAAAATCATGCTAGGACTTAGAGGTGAGCTAAAATTAGGTAATGCTACCGTTTTTAATGTCAAATTGTCCAGGGGAACTCGTTAACACATAATTCAATTTCGTCACTAATGCTCACTTCATGCCAATTTTTGCTTATACATAGGGCCATATATTTCTATTAATAAAATTAAAGAAATTTTAGTCAAAAAAGTGTTCCCCCTTTGCAAAAAAATAACGTCTGCTTGAAGTGTTCGTTAAAACAAAATTTTCACATAAAAACTGGTTTTAACGTACTTTTGAAGCACACGTTATTTTTTGCATATGGGGCAAGTTTTTTTACTTTAAAATTTCTTTAATTTTATTGATAGAAGTATAGTATCCGACAGCCTTGTGCCGAAATTGATATACATTGCTTTCTTATTCACACTATATTCCAAATAGAAGCTTTCATCACTTTAACACGTCAGGTTGAATTAATTGAAGATGCTTTAAAAATAAATTAAAATATATGCAACAAATTGTATCAATATACATAAGTAGTTCTAACAACGAAAACATAGAAACTGAATATCCCACAAAAACAAAATAGCAGCATTTCAATGCGCACCAATAACTTCATTTTTATAACATAAAAGTTTTTTCAGAAAAAATCGTCAAACATTTGCCTTTGACAATTTAAAAAGAAACATTTATTCATTAATGGACGTGAATAAAAGTTCGACTGAACTTTACTCGTATTTTGTATTCCATATGATTGGACAAAATATTTGTTAAAAAAGCATTTGAGCTGACCTTTTTATGTTTTTTAAGTTTTTAATGTCAAAATGTTTGCTAAGAAAGAAATGAAGCTGATTTTTTTAAGTTTCTAATGTTCGTAAATGTTGAACAAAATTTGATAAATGCATATTTTGTTAGTTTTAAATACATATTTTTATATTTTTACTGCATATCTTATGTACATAAAACGTGATTTTAAATGCATGAAAATCCTTTCCGTAATTATCTGAATACACGTGCGCGAATAGATTACTCTCGGTGCTCTCTCAGTGGCCAGTTTTGCGCTACAAACTTATAACACCACTATTTTTGATCGGGTTTTAAAAACTAGTTTTACTGAAAATTAATTAAAAGTGTCTAATTTACACACATTGAGAAAGAAAATAAAAATTTTATTTCTCTCCAGAGATACTATGAACAATAATATGAAAGTTAATTATGCATTATTAAGTTATAATGTTATGGAAGTAAATGGGCGATATCTGCATAAATATCAAGTTGAAAAACTTTAATATTTTCTTTAGAACAACCACATTTTTCTCAATCGGTCGGCTTTGAAGAAACTTTTTAATTTAGAAAACTTGTTCTGCTGGACTTTGAAGTCCGCATGTTTGCTGGGAGTATAAACATACATTTTCATCTCTAATTTCTAAGGTAACTTTAGATTTTTTCTTATATTATTTTTCTCCATATTCTTTATCTTATCGTAAAGTTTGTAAATTTATTAAAATTGTATGTCATGTCTAATGTGTATTTAATATTAAGTTTATATCCACTATCACAAGCCAACGAGTATGGGTTTTCAAATAAACACTAAAGCTGCAAATTAGACATCCCTTTTGGGATTAATATTAAAGCAACAAACATTCACTTGAGCACCAGAGCAAAAAAAAATGCAGAAAGGAAAAAAAATCAACTGAAATGGGAATATAAATATAAAAATACTTTCTAACTCTCTTTTAACAGGAAGAAAAGTAGAAAAAAAATTTACCAACTAACTAACATTTATTTTTATTATACACCTTTTTGGTTAAACAACCATTTTGTATTTTTTTTGCCAGTTTTAGCTGTCTCCTGATACACCCCCTCAATATTTGATAACCTAGTTAAACATTTTGTGGTTACTTGAATTGTCTTTTCAATGAGCAGAAATGTTGGCATTACTTACATTTTAATGTTGACTTTACTGTTTATATGTATATGTATGTGTGCCTCTTTGTTTTTTTCTTTCTTTTTTGGCAATTTCAAATTAGTTTCTCCATTTTCTAAGCTAAACTGCTTATAAAGTTGTAATTTTCCTTAACATTTATGTATGTGTGTACGTACGACGTTTGCGTTATTGTATTGCCTACTTCTAGGCTTAGAGCCCTCTTTATTAAAAGAAATGCCTTTATTTTAACTTTTTTCACTTCTTTGTTGTTTATTTTTTATTTTTTTTGCTTTTGCTATTTCTATGTAGGCATAAGTAAAAGGCCATAAATTAGTCAACGTAAATTAGAAAATATGTTTGCATTGAAAATGGAAATTTTCTTTTCTTATTTTTTGTTCTCTTCATTTGCTTCATCCATGAAACATACGTTTGTTTACCCTTGTTAAGGTTTTTCATTTTGGCAAAATGAAAAAATTTATATTAAGTCCATGAATTTCTTATAAATTAGTTGTTAAAATATTTACGAATGTTTCTTTTTTGTTCTCTTATCTAATGGCTTTTGTTACTTTTTACATAAATTATGGCTTATATTTAAAAAAAAATATATGTATATACCAAGAAAATCAACAACAAATATTTATGTATATACAAACATATTAAGTTTTCCATTTGTTTCTGTAGGAGTTTAGGAAAATATTATTTAAATATCCGTATATATGACGTTAATTTGTGATAAAAAAAGGTAAATGATAGTAACAAACAAACCTTAAAAGCATAATTTAATTTCACATAAACTGTCATTGAAGCAAGTTGAAGAGCAAAGAATATTTCTTATTAGGAAAAATTCAGCCAGGGTGAGTTGGAATACATTATTATAATGGATAATGTTTTGTTTATTTTTCTTTTAAATTAAATTTATAAAATATGAAAGTTTATTTTTTAAGAAATTATGAAAATTGTTCTTACCACAAGACTCTTAATTTTATGTTTAAAAACAGTTATATTTTGTCGCCTTACTGTTTAAAGTTTCATGTAAAATAAAACTTACATTCATCATCCTCATCCATAATCAATATCCTTCACTCTCCTTTTTATTAACTCGTTGTTGTAGTTGTAGCAAGGAATCGCTTAGATTTTTGCAGATTACACTAATTTTAACAATATTTAAAAATATTCAGTATTCAATACAATGAACGTTAACCTTTTGAAAAAATTTTAGGTTTCTAAAAAGTGAACACATGGTTTAGTTAAAAATAATATCTATTTTGGCAAGACCGTTTGTATAATGCAACGAATACCATCATTATACATTTGTATCAATTAGTTTTTTAGTAAAACAAACAATTGTTTCCACTTTTAGAAATGATGGTATATGACATCTATATTTTAGGGTTCCGTACACCTAATGTGTGGAGGAAAATTTTCAGATATTGAAAAGTTTGTGATTTACTAATATACATATTTTATAGAAAATTTGCGTATATTGTTGAAGCCATGTTAAATATTCCACACCATACTCGTAACTAAAATTTATCTCAAGACTTATATTCCATGTCATTCAAATATGTATAGGAAACAAATATTGAAACATTTGTAAATTTTAATTGAAGTTTAGTGATTTTTAATCCGAAATTATTTTAAGTCAGGCTTAAGTTCAGTAATTTCAATTCTTATTGAATGAAATATTTTTATTAATTAATGTGAGTATCTAAAGAAGAGAAGAAAAATTAAACTTAGACTTTAAGCTGGGGGAAATACCGATACTTTTCTGTGCAGCCACGGACTTCATCAGCACCCTAGTCTATCTACTTAGGTAGAGATTCTTATTAACATCAGCTATTTAACTTAAATTTTCAATGAAACGGAATATGAGAAACGATCGTTGTGTATACAATTGATTTACCTTGGTAAACACATTTATAAGTATCACCATTAATTTTCTTTTTCCATTTCTTTCATTTTTCTATTTAGGTTAGCACGAAATTATATTACTCTACCTAAGTATGTTTAGTTATTCTTGCTTATCTTTTACGATCATCACATTAATTATTTTTACTTATTCGATGTGCCATCGGTACATGCATGTAAGTATTATTGTAGTGGCTTTATGTTACTTTGTTGTTGCATTCTACAGTTTTTACTTGGCTTTCCAGCATTCTGGAACTGTGATTGCCAAGTGAACAGTGATTGCCAAGTGAACATATTTATTAGTCTAAGTTTAATTTTTCTTCTCTTCTTTAGAAACTCACATTAATTAATAAAAATATTTCATTCAATAAGAATTGAAATTACTGAACTTAAGCCTGACTAAAAATTAGGAAGCAAATATTATAAGCAGGGAAACCAAAAATATGCTTAAAAAAAAAGTGTTTTATGCGCATTCAATATGCGCATTCATATGCTCTTAAAAATAAAATAAATTTGTTTATTTGTAAATGAAAATAAATTTTTAGTTCAAAAATTCAACATATAAAATAAGATAAAACAATAAGTAAAAATTAGCAAAGAATACCTGCCGTATTTAAAACAAATTTTGACTAAAGCAAATTATACAAATTACCTTAAGATACTCGCAAAAACTTAACTTCAATTTCGAAAGAGATCACGATATCGGCATTAAAATTTTGAAACTGTAATTTGAATAAATAAGACACAATTTTTATTTGTTTATTTGCAATTTTATTGCAATAAACAACAAAATATTGACCTAGATTTTCATATAAAAATTGTGCCTGTCACAGCTAAATAAACTTTTATACATTGATAATGTTCCTTCAACGTCTACTCTGGGCAGAGTGCGTAACAACTAGCAAACCAAATTTTTATTGAAACTAACGTTCATAATAACTGCGTAATATGAAGAAAAATTTATATAGGCATGGAGCATTAGAAATGAGATTTAGATGCCGAAAAATAAAAATGTTGACCAACACAAAAGCCTGTAAGCATATTAAATAAAAAAAATCTATAAAGTATTAAAATATGCCCTAAAAGAGTAAATTAAGCTCTAGAAATTATAAAATATGCTAAAAATATGCGTCTGAGACTGATATATGCAAAACCATGCTTTAAAGGGTAAAATATGAAAAAATATGCAGTAACAACTCGATGCCAAAATTTATAAAAACTGAACTGAAATGCATAGATATCTTGTCCCTGCATTGATACGTCTCACAAGAAAAAAACATGCAATTGCATATTTGCGGTTTCCCTGATTACAACAAATAAATACAGAACGTAACTTAACAAATAAATACAGAACGTAAAAGCAAAAAGTGCTTAATTTGATATAAGCTTATTTTGAGTTTACAACACTTCTGTAATCTTCATATTCAAAAGTATCTCTGAAAAAAATTTCAATTATTTTGTGCGATTTTTCAGGAAGTTATAGCTTCCTGCTTACCTTTTTTCGACTTATGATCTCAGTTCTATGTGTAGAACTATAGTTTTGTAAATAAATTAAAAGCTAAAACCGAATTTCCCCATTTAACTGTAAAAGAAGTAAATTTCTGAAAATCGACTTTAAAGTTTAAAACTGCTCATGTGCAAAACTTTAAAATATGACTTAAACACTTTTTTCTTATTGACACAGATATATAAACTAAGTTAATTTGTGTATGTTTTTATATATGTATGTAGCTATAAACTATAAAATAGATTTGTTGCAAACTTTTTCTTATTCGTTTTTATTTAATATATATATGTATATAATTCCAATACTCATAACGTTTCCCTTCAATATACTTGTACAATATATATTTGCTACGTCATGCTAGTGATCATTAAGAAAATGTTTTTCTTATCTTCTAGTCATCATTTAATTAATGTTTTAATACACTTATGAAAACTATATTTGTAATTGTTTTGTTTACCCCCCAAAAACTACTTACATTCCTACGTTGTTAAAAACTTTTCTACTTTCACAAAAGTTGCATTAAGTTTTGTTGAAGAACAAACAACCAAAAAAAAACACAGAAATTACTTGATAGTGTTATTATACTGCGTATTACCACCAACAACCATTGAATAACTGACTGGACTGGTCATTCATTGTGTTAGTATCTGTAAGTATGTTTTTCCTTTTAAATGTCATCCAAAGAAGCCCCTCTACGACTAAACTACAACAACTGGAAATTAATGTAAACACAACTATTACATTAAAGCGTTAATGTATGTATGTTTGTATGTAAGTGCGTCCTGAGCGTTTGGTTATGTGTCATAATTGAGTGGTTTGTGGTAGAACGTTGCTAATGTGTTTTGACTGTATGATACGCAACAACTAATTGTCTAATTCATAGAAGTACGTGTATATTAATGATAATAAAACAAATGCATTTAAACGCAATTACTTTGTAAGTTTTGTCCGTTGTTACATATGTACATACGTACGTAACTATGTCTAAACATTTGGAAATAAGTAAGGGTTCTACAGTGCACTGCACCTATGGTCATTACCACCAAACACATTTGCCGACAATGGGCATTTCATTAACAACAAAAGTCCTTTAGCTGTTTTAATAAAACATTTTTGTATAATTTTGATATTTATTACGATTAAAACTTGTAAAAGTGTTTGTGTTTTTTTTTATTACGACCCATCATAAAGATCTGTTATCAATAATAATTTTATTAAAATCACCATTCCCCATACATACATATTTACACATTTTCAATACATTATATATTTAATATAATTATTTTAAATAATCCTTTTTTCCACCATAATGTGGTCATACAAAATATTGTGTTATAAATCAATGGTTTTGTGTAGATTTTGGGAGAATATATTTGTGTGTGTGTAGAAACTTTCTAATATTGATTAAATTTTTAGTTTTGGTTTAATTTGTTGGTGTAACTAGTTTTGGCCAGTGGCTTTATGACCAAATAAGTTTCAACAAAACCTCAATTAGAACATAATGACATTGAAAATTACGCGCCACAGTCATGAACGCAATCAGCAATAAGATACACAGAGGAGTCGCTTATTTATATAGACACACACATACATGCATATGTACTTATGGGGTAGTGTAGAGAATGTCCTTTATTAAGTGTTTGTTGGTTTTTTCTATAGACATATAGAGTGCGTGTGGTGTGTGTCCCAGTTTACGGGCCGGCAAATATTTAAATTTAATTGAGTGTCTTGTGTAGTCACAGTATTTTAAAGTTCAAAGCCGTAGTTTATATTGTGGCAGCGTTAAAAAATACATACATAGTTTTGTACATTTACGGCCCTTTTCACAATGTACAATTAAAAGCTAACAGGGACTTTTACAGTGTATTTTGTCTGAAGAACCTTCAGTTAAGGTTTACGTTAACTCTTATTAGTCATACATTGTGACAACGGATGTTAGTAAAGCAAATAAAATCAATTAAATTTTTAATATCTTTTTGATAAAAAAATTTTAAAATTTTCATAAATTTCTGGGGCTCAAAATTAAAAATTTTGTCATACAAAAATCAATTACAATTCTGACACTGTTCTTAATAAAATTGTTAAAAATTAAATTAAAATGAAAAAAAATCCTTAGCAATTTCAATAGATTTATTTTTCTTTCGTTTTTAACATAAAAAGATTTTAACGTTTTGATAACATTACAAGTGCCATTATGTAGATTATTAATATTGTGTTAATAAACATTTTGTTGTTCCGTTTTATTTTTTTATTTTATTTTTTGCTCTAATGAGTGAGTGCATTTTCAGTTTTTGTACTTTGTGGCTGAAAATCGTATTATAAGCAATTATTAACGTTTGTTGCAGTTGTCGTCATTGTCATTAAATTCATATAAGTCATTTAATTATTAGAAATTTCAGCACTTGCATGCAACCAAGCAGAACATGAGTCTACATTCACAAAAACAAAAAAAAGAAAACACGCACTTAAATATGGCAACTGAAATAAACAAAACTTCTACAAATTGTTACAATTGTCATTATGAAAAGTAAAAAGAATAACAATAATGTAACTATAATTATAGCAAAAATATATATTTATACATAATAATATTGTAAAGGATTTTAGAGATATGACTAACTAAATAACTAGACAAATGAAATAACCTAAGACTAAATAAATTTCAAGAAGTCTAATGAGGCATTATTTACTCCTAACATCTGTATATCTGTTGCAAAAAGGAAAAAACTGCTTAAGTCTAAGCAAATTTTTAGTTAATTTGCATATTCAAAAGTATTCTTCGTCAAAATCTCAATTATTTTGTGTGATTTTTCAGATAGTTATATCATCCTGACTTGCGACTTATCTTAGGCTTCTAATCTCATTTGCAATAATAGCTTAAGTTAGGTTATACTATGGTACACAGAGAAAAAACTGCCTAATAGAATTAAGAATATTTTCTCTAATTCCAGCAGAAAGAAGCGAAGATTTTTCCATAGAGATTCCTTATTGTTTTTATATGGTAAATCTTATTAATTTTATCACGAAGAAAACCAAGAAGAAAACTTGATATTTTCAGTTTTGTTACGCGATTTCCGGTATTTTCGGCACAAAAAAAAAACAATCCATAGAGAACAACTTTTGGATTCTATTAGGTTTTCTTCTAAATTTTCTAAAAAAGCGATTTCTTATTGATTTCATTAGGCTACCTTATAATTTTTTTTAAAAAGGTTATCCTGATTTCAATAGGTTCCTATATGCTTATGTGTAAATCACCTTCTTAATTTTCTTAATAAGGATATCTATATATATATATATATATATTTGAAGTTTCTATAAGTTGAAGCAAATCGCATGGCAACACTGGCAAGCAGATAAATTCCTTTAAATTTTTTCCTATTACTCGAACTTCCCGTACTTGAATTTTTCTCTAACTTGAAGAAAAATAATGATATAAAGCCTTGCAAAATTTCTATAAATTGAATATGTCCCTGCAAATATGACATAAGAATTACTACCACTTGACCAGGTTGTAGTTCATTTCTTGAAAGCTCATTATCGAAATAGTATATTAAGAGAAGCTGCGAAGTGTATATATGAAAATAGCAAAAGTGGTATTAACTCCAATGGATAACGGTATTGCGGATAATGCTCTTGATTCAGTAATGCACACTGGACTCACAATATATAGTGATGAGGTTGACTTACTTAAATAAACTGTTGCATAACCCTCCAGGGAAGCTATGAATGATTCGTCTACCAAGTTGAATTTATAGTTGATTTTAATTACTACTATTTGAACTTCATTTGTTCTTATACTTACGAATTGAACAGACAATGGCAAGACTGTTATAAATTTGTAGATGGTAAAATAGAGCTTTCATTAAAAAAAGCTTTCAGCAAATTGAAACTAGATGAATCAAAACATTTCACATATTCTATTTGCAATGATGGCTGAGTATATAAAGCAGAAATTGAAACAAGATGAATCAAAACATTTCACATATTCCATTTGCAATGATGGCTGAGTATATAAAGCAGAAATGCACATCAACTGACACCACACACAGTTTAGTGGCCTTCAAAAACAGCTAATTGTTCCGTTCAACTATGTGTTAGTTGTGATATTTATTCATTAAAACCATTGCAATTAAATATTAATTTTATATTTAAAAACATCAATTAAATTCTTAGTTATTTTAATATTTTTTTTAATTGAAGAAATAAAAACAAACAAAAATTAAAATGGTAGAGTTAATACTACAATTTCTGTGATGGGCTGAAAAGTTATTAATTTGTTAATTGAATATTTGTATATTTTAATTGAATCTTGTTTTTAATTTTTTCTGCTTGGTAAAGAACATGAATTTAGGTCGCAACAATTTAATTTGTGATAAAATATTAAGCTGGAAGCAACTTCATCTTACAAATCTTATTTGTTATTTGTTATCTCTAAAGCTACATATATGTATGTGTATTTATAAAATAACTTCGTGATTAGAGCTATTCGCTCGTAGCACTCAAATGAGTTAATCCAGTAAAAAGCCCGTTTAACTAAACTATCTTAATTGTAGTTTAACTAAACTCTTAACTATTTTTAAAGGAAAAAAAGTAAAAAAAATCTTCAACATAAAAAATTATTATTTTTTCAAGTATATTTTCTTAAGACCAAAAATACTTGGATCATAATCATTTGAGTAACTTCTAATTTCTGTGGCATGAAATACATACTGCATAAAAAAGCATGAGGCAACACCTTGCAATTAAATTAAATAACATACATATTGAAAAATATAAAACCCGAAACAAAAACCTCTAAATGTATGTTAGAGAGAAAAAAACTAAATAAAATGCCTCAAACAATCAAAGAAAAAGTATACCCCAAACTAAACATTTAATATAAAAGGCGTTACTTAAGACACAAAATCATACAGGTACACAAATAGCCATTTACCACCAACAATTATAAAGAAATTAGTTGTTCTTTTTACTTGTTTCTTGTAAAATATTTCTAAAATGATAAATTTTGAAACCAAAAGCAGAATGTTACAGTAGTTCTAAGTATTTGTTTCTTTTTTTTCTTCACTATTATTATTATTTTAATTTTGAAGAGAATTCAAGAAAAAATCTCATATAAATTGCAAAGAAAGAAAAAAAAACTGTCTAAACTGACTGTTACAGGTCGTTTAAGGTCGTCACCATTTCATACAACAATAATAATTACTGATTAAACACTATAAATAATATTTTTATTTATTAAAACATTTCCACATACATGCATACACTCTCACTAAACAAGAAATAAAAAAATAAAAATTTGCACAGAAATGCTTGTTATTTTTTTAATTTTATTTAATATAAAAAGCCAGACAGACGAGCGATCGACCACATTTGGAGTGTAATAGAAAAGATGAATTCTAATGTTAAACAACGAACAAGCGAAAACGATCGTTCGAACAGACAAAATGGACAGTTGAGACAGTTGAAATCAAGCACAATACTTCAAAATGTCGATCATGATAATTGTTGAAATTATTATTTTTTCTTATTTACTTGTTGTTGTTGTTGTTGCTGTTGCTGTTGCTGCTGTACCCATAACGATAATAATATTTAGAATGTTGTTGCTTCAGTTGTATGTTGCTGTGGAACATCATGTCTATATGAATTATTACTTTTTGCTGCCGCTCATTTGAGTCTGGGTGTTCTTTCTGTATTGAATGTTGTTTGCTGGGTTTTGTATATTTTTGCGCTTAATGAAAAGATCAAAGTTTTGAGCTCGTCTTCAGTAGACAAATAAGTATTTCGTTTGTATATATGGCACTTGTTTTTTATTTATTAAAATCTTTCTTAGTATTTATTATTTCTTTTTATACTAACTGCAGTGAGTTTTTTTTTCAAGCAACAAATTTTTTAAGCTTACAATAAAACTTTAAAAAATTATTTCGTTTTCAATGTAAATAGGTACACGAGAATTTTTTATTATTGTCTTATGAACTAGCAGTTTGTTTCAGAAATAATAATTAAAAAATAACAAAAATTTAAAATGTTAAAAACTTCAGAGTATTTCTAGAAACGATGTGATATCTTATTGGCGGCTAGACCCATTTTTCTAAAACATAACTTTGAACCTTCTAGATCAAGTAGCCTTTTAAACAGAAAAAACTAAATCAAAATCAGTTCAGCCGTTTGATCTGTATGTTGACTCGTACAGACATAGAGATAAAAAGATACACAGTAACACAGTATAAACTTATAATACCACTTTTTTTTTGGTCGGGCTGGCTGAAATCGTCCATACATGAATGATCGCTGCTTGTGACTTGGGTTTCTTCACATACATACGTAGCATAAATCACTTTAAACTTAAACGTCAACAAGTAAATAAAAGTTCCTAGAGTGATGACGACATTGTTTCTTTCCTTATTGTACACAGAAAAAACTATTCACCAATTAATATTTTTAAATAAGAATTTGATTGATTCAATTAAATTTTTAATTTTATTAATTAATTTGAGTGAAAAAACTTAATTGATATTATCAAATTGTTTATAGGTGAAAATTTAATTAATTTTTTAATTGATACCACAAATATTGTAATTAATATTACAAAATCATTCATATTACTTTTTTTGTGTATTATGTACGTAGCAGAGAACGACAAAAGTATCGTTTAAAGTACTCTATGAGTATTGACCGCTAAATAACTATGAATGGGTAAAACTAGAAATAAAAAACACACTCATATTCAAACACAAACACTACTTTTCAACCGAATACGTATAACTATAAACATACAACAAATATTTTTATACACATTTTTGTAAACATATTGTGAGCTACAATTATAACCATAAGTATAAAAATAATCTGGCTATTAATTGGGTATACATGCGAATATACACGGCTATTTTATTTAAACACACACATAAAGCATGTTTTCAAGCAGCCACACACATTTTTTATTCCCTTTTATATAACCAAATGTTTGTATACGGTGGCGAAGGTTGAATAAATATTCCAAATATCATGCTTATATTATTTTGTCCCATTAAATATCCATAGTCTGAGTATAAGCATAGTCAGACTGTAAGTATGAGAGAGAGCCACTGTGTTTGATAAAAATATGCCTTTTTATTTTTAGTTGTAGCATATTTTAAGGCCCAACTATATTATGAATAAGCTGGCTTAAGCTAATGCCAGAATTGAACGATAAGTCTGGCAAATACTTAAGCAATTCAGATGTGACTTTTACGTGGCCACAATGTACTTAAGTATTCTCTAGCCACAGCTGCACATATAGGTATTGTTCACAATTTTTTAGTAATTTTGTTTTTTCTTAAAACTACTAAATAAATGCAATTCAATCAAATTAACTTTTTGGAATATCCTAATCCATTAAAAATTCACGTATAATTATATCCTCCACTTTATTACTTGTTTTATTTATTTTGTCTACTAAAAATGATCATACATAAATAAACTCATGTGTATTTATGTATAGGTGTATTGTAAAACAAAGAATGAATTAAAAATTTTGCTTTCTTTTCTGAGTTTAAAATAAGAAACAATAAAAAAATATTTAAAATCAATGAATATTTTCTGATGCTGTTTGCTTGAGTTTAAAAAAATAAACAAACCGTGTTTTCCGTACGGAATATGCGTTCAGTTTGGCACTTAGCTTAAGCAAATGACATTTGACGAAAAGATCCATAAGTACATTATAGTTTGCCACATACGTTTTATATGTATTCGCACAGTTGCTTAAGTTCGCTTATTCACGTTATAGTTGCGCCTTTAGTTTTTCGCAGAAAGAAATTAGAGGTGCTAGGTTATAGTTCCTTGAGAGAAAATATGTGAACGTACGAATTTCTTGCACTACAAATATGACTTTACACAGTTAATAAAATTTAGTCTTTATATATGATTTGATTTAGAGATGGTAAAATTGAGCTTTGATTACAATAAAAGATTCTAGCAAATTTTAATATGATGAATCAAAACAATTTACATATTCCAGTTGCAACAAAGGCTGAGTGTATAAGCAGAAGTCTACATCAACTGACATCACACACAGTGAACCAAACACAAAGAACGCTGATGATGAAGATGCAGGGGCCTTCGCAAACAGCTAGTTTTTCCGTTCTACCACGTGTTTGTCAGAATATTTACATTTAACTTTAGTGTTATTTGCTCATTAATAATTATAAAGCGATACGAACTTTAGGCCGTTTATATCATAAATATAGAAACAAATGAAGTTCGAATAATAATAATTAAAATTAACTAAAGACAACAAAAATTAAAAATTTTAAAAACTTTCGAATATATCTAGAGAAGATGCTGAACCGATTTTCTTAAAATATGGTTTGGTTTCAAACAAAAAAAACTAAATCAAAATCGGTCCAGACGTTTGGTTTGTACGTGGACATGGACAGAAACACAGTTCCACAGACACACACTACAAACTTATAAAAATATAATATTTTATAAATTAATTTTTTTTTACATTTAAGCAAACTATTGCTGTTTGCTAAATACTTGAGTAAACGCTTGCGTTTTGAACTCGCCTAAGCTTCTTGCGACTCTGAACATTAGAACACCTATGATGAGAATTCAAATCTCATTCCAAATTTTATGCGAAATGTGATTCTCAGAACATTCCCGAATAATAGTTTTATGATTAAAATTGTTTTTTAACTTTTTCTGCTCATGTTATTAAGAATAGAAGCAGCCATTACTAATTTATTCAAATTAAAGCAAAATTATGATTTATTTGAATTATAAACCCAACAACAACAACAACAACATGATTTGATAATTGTGGCAGCTGGCTTATCAGCGATTTTCACCAGATCTGGGTGACCAATACCAACGAAATGTGATAAGATTAAATATAAGTATGAAATTTTTTTACAAAGCAAAGAATTTCCATCACCCTAATCTCACTTTAGACGTAATATTTAAAATTTTAAAGTTTTTATAGTGTATAAATAAGATCTAGCTCGATTTTAATTAAAAGAATTTCCAATAAAAATTAAACTACCTTTATGACATGAACACAATTTTTATGACACAAAAACTTAATCAATCTGCTGTTGTTTCATGGTCTTCAAAGAGTTGAAATGCGGGCCACCAGCTAAACAGCGATAATAAAATATGTTTTATAGACCAGCAAATAGATCAATATAATCAACATGCGCAGAGGCAGGCATATGTATATTCGTAAAAATTCCCAAATTAAAACAAAACCAAAAAAAAAAAGAATTGGAAAGAAATCAATTTTACGATTTCAAATAATAACAACTAACAACTAACACCAAATAACCTATAGAATAAAATTAAAAATGAAAATAAAAACATACAAAAAACGCGGCAACAAGTTACACAGCGGAATAAAGATATAAGACAAGTCATTAAATTCATACAAACACACACACACACACACACGCACACAACACACATCCACAAATAGTATAAAACTCTTAAAAAACTAAAAAAAATCCTAAAAAATCCTAAAGATCTTACAGAATCTAGTCGCTTTGCTTCAAATTGAAACAGCTGAAGATATACAAGAGCAAAAACTAAATGTGAGAAACTATTAAAAAGCTATAAAATTTATAGTCTAAAGTATTGAAGAAATAAAAAGCAACCTCAACAAACTCGAAACACTTATTACGTAGACAACAAATGGGGAGGGGAAGAAAATATATTAAAGGTATAACGGATACATTTGTGAACGCTGAAACTGGCAACAACAACTTTGTGTATTTTGACCATAAAAACCTATAAAAAAGGCCTTTATAATAGTATTTCTATATTCTTTGTTTTTAAATTTTTTTTACTATAAAGTTTGATATTGAGTTAAAGAATTCAAAGGTTTTTTGTTTAAAGTGAAAATACTTTTAATTTCGTTTTGTGGCCCAATAATATTTTTATGATTAATGGTAATAAACTTTAATTAAAAGAGAACTTTTTAAGTTTTTGTTCATGTTTTTGTGGAATTTTTAATTTAAAGGAAGTTATAAAATATAAAAACAGATATTTGAATATAAGATTGAATAGAAAGAAAGAATTTCATTAATATTTTTACGAGCAGGTTAAAGTTTTTTTATAAATCACTATTATGATCAGTGTGACCAGATATATTTAGGCAAAGGCTTGCCGCTAAGTTGAGTTTTAAACAAAACAAACATTTCTCGGGAAGAGGTGCTGTACAAAAAAAAAGCATCTCATGAGAAATAGCAGAGAGCTTAGAGCTTAGCTTATGTGCTGTTAATTTTATCGACAAAAATCAACAGAAAATATCAGAATCAGACAATCGTTATTTAAAAATGTTTAGACAAAAATTACGATTGTCGGAAAATTAAAAGTTACTGACTCGCACTACAGTTCATGGATTTTTGACCTGGAATCTGCCCAAGTATAATCGCTTGCATTATCCTTGTGGCAGGGAGTTTTTTCTTTGCCAAAAGCAGCCATTTCTTTAAAATCCTCATTAATCTCGGGTCACTTAATTGACATATTATTTCTCGTTTATTTACCCTTTTTAAAGATAGTCAATGTGGATTATACCGCATGTATACCAAAAATACCAAGACAGCCGCCATGACTATTGGCTGACAAATCCAACTTGCCCTTCTTCGGCGCCAATTTACTCCGAGAAACCCACTGATTTCGGCTGCTGTTTGGTCGCTGATAGAGATGGCCGCGTGACAAATTTTTCCAAGACGACACGACGCGAACATGAATTCGTAGAGTGCACAAACATCAACACGATACTGCATAAAAATTTCCTGCAATAAACACGTTTAAATGAAAAAAAAAACAAAAATCAATTAAAAATGTAATTGAATCAATCAAACTTTTTTAAAAAAATTTAATTTAATTAAAAGTTTAATTTACTCAATAACATTTTTAATTTATTTTTTTTTAACGTCCTAACACTCTGTTATTACTAGGTGTTAACTGCTTTGGTAAACGGAGAAGACACTCAGCTTTTTAAAGATTTTTTTACATAATGCAGTATTGCGGCGCCTCTTGTGTCAATCAGACGTATTAAATTTTAGAAGTTGTCCTTAGTAACCATTATATTGGTTAGTTTACTTGTACGATCCCAGCCAACCTGAGATTCGAAAATAAACGAAGGTTCGCTGTAGCGAACAATTCTCGAAACATTCTCGTTAAAAAATTTTAGCAACAAGAAACAATTTGTTTCTCTCAATTTTTTATTTTTTCCATGTACAACCAAAGAGGAATAACGTGTTTTGCTATTTATTTGTTTATGTTTCGTAATGGTATCGCTAAAGGTTCGCTATTGATTCGTAAGCGAAACATCGATATCGAGAGATTTTCTGAGCGACGAGTGAGCTCTCGCAGCACTTTCTCTTTCCATTTACGATAGCCGTTCTCGAGTGTTTTGTCCGAGAAATGTTTACGCAACATTCGAATGCGATATTATTTACGAATGTTTTGGTTAGCTGGGATGACTCTGCTACACAATACCGACGAATGAGCGAGCTCTGATGTTACATTAGGATTAGTAGCGGCCGAAGGCGGTGTAGTTCAGTGACCAGTTTATATGCCATCATCTCTTGAAATTTCTTACAACAACTGACACAAAGGAACACTGAACTGAATCAATTAAATTCTGAATTGAAAACATTAATTGGTGAATCCTTTTTTTTGTGCAGCGACCGGGCTCAAATCCTGCTAATTCGGTTTTGTAGTCAACTTGCTAACTACTTCACCCAAAGTCTTATGGTGACTTTGTGGTAATAAAAATTTAATTTCAAAGTACCTTCGATCAAATTAAGAAAATGAAAAAAGAGTTTGTCGAAGCCACCAAAATGTTTTACTATGCGGTCTTATTGTCATTCCCGTGAAATGTGCTTCTAATGAAATTTCAGAACCCATTTTCCATATATTGCCGTGTATACTGGTGATTTCCCTGACTTCTTAAATGGAAAATTTGTTTGTTAGGCGTGCGTTTGCACGTGTGGAATTAAATTTCCTGCAACTACTTCCGTGAAAATTATATAATTATAAAATTTAATGGTCTTAATTATTTTAAATCTTTAAAATAAATTTCTTATATATGTATGTAATTCTAATTTCTAACATGGCTGCCAAGTTGAGGGGTAAGCTGATTTACTGGAGAAAATCTGAGGTAATCTTTACCCAAGTTCTCGAGAAATCTAAAAATACGTTTGTGTACACACATGTAATACATTTATTAATGTTTAACTAAGACATTCATTTAACTTAACAAGATGTCTCATATGTTTAATAATTAAACTTAAAAAAATATATTTTATAAAAAAATTCGGCAATTGTTGTTATAGAATTACATAGAATATTTCACCAAGAAATATACATTTCTATAATAAAGTTTTAAGGGTAACTTCACCATATGTATGTATTTTTAGACCAAAATGTTTTACATTCTTCCCCTGATTTTACGTTGTGGAATTTTGTACGATGCTTTTTGAACACTTGTATCTACTGGATACTAAACTATAATATATTATTTTTACTTTATTTTATTTTTATTTTTTGTTCATTCATTCGTTCGTTCATCTTTCTGCTGTCACAATTGATAAAAATCACATTTTCCATTTGAATAGAATTTTATGAATTCGTGCATAAAATTACACTCTTCTCCTCGTTGATTTTGAAAGCATGTACAGAGAGATGCTTTTTATTCCACAGAATTGCAATGGAATTCTTTAGCGTTTTTTTTTTGTTTTCCCTGGTTCTGGTAGAGGAAGAACAAAATTAAGTATTATAAAAATTTGGTTTTGTTTTACAATGTTGTAAGAATTTTATTTTAATGTTTAAAGACCTAGACACTCAGGCGGAAGGACAGACGGACAGACACACGTTACTGATAATTTCACATAAAAGTAGACTATTTTTGTGGTTGATATTTAACATTAAATTATTGAGGTGTTAATAATTTTTATTTGATATAAAAAGAGAGCGAAAAAAAGTATTCGTAAGTTTGTAATATTGTTGCATGAATGTTGTTGATGATGATGATGATGATGATCATTGCGCTTGTGATGAGTGTTTTTAATTTTATTTTTCTATTTATTTAAGTGGAGGAAATAAACGAAGCGTACGTACGTACGTACTTTTCTAACAATAGAAAACTCTCATTCAAAATCAACAAAAGGCTGTTTGGTGTTTGTTGTTTTTTTTTTTTGGGAAAAACCAAAGAAAATGTGTCAATACAATTAAAATGGAATTGCAATTTTCTCACCATATTTTATGAGTAAATGAAAGTAAGAAAACGCATTTATTTGCAGTTCTGCTTAGTTTAAGGATTTCAAATTTTGCCCATCATGTTAGATAATTCATATTTTTTTTTGTAAGCAAAGCTTTTATTTTAAAGTTAAGTGCGTAATATTGTTTTCACACTGACATGGTCTTAATAAAGGTAACGTAAAAAGAACTTTTAAAAACTGGTTTTACCATAAAAATTGTTTTTGTTAAAACCAACTTAAAACCATTTTTGAATTGGTTTTAAGTTGGTTTTATGAAATGCACCCATATTTTCGCTGTGGTAGATTCAGTGCTGCCAAATTAAAATGGCCAGACGTAGCTGATAATGTTTATGCCAGTGAATAACAATAGATGTCGCTTGAAAAAATTTCAACTTAAAAATGGATGCAGCAGCACCAATAATCAAAAAATTACGTAAAAAAAATAGTTTTTTTTTTTGGAAGAAAAACAATGAAAATATTTTCATTGACCTCTGGGAAGTGAAAATAGACGTTGTACATCGATCTGCCGATAAAAAAATTTAATTTTTTGAGGTATATGTGCATTTGTTATCTATGTACAATAACTTGAGTTCCGAGCACTTCTTCACTTCTAATTAATAGTTCCATATTTTTAAAATATTTATTTACAATTTATATAAAATATATTCCATTTTGCAACGCATTGTAAAATTTCCGAGTTTTTTATACAAACAGTTGTTGTACAGTTTGTCAAATAAGTGCAATAAAAAGCATATACATAGCAATAAACACACGCATTTCTGCAGGAGATTTATTTAATTTTTGAGCAAAAGTATTAGACAATCTGTAAGTGAGAGCTTGAATCTAACAAACTTGCAGTGTGAATGCAAAAACAGCTTTAACGTTAAAACCAGGTTTTAACGTTCAGTGTGAAAATACTATAAGCAAGCCTTTGCATATTTTTGTATTTGTTTTTGTTTTCATATCTGCCTGCTGAAGCAACAAATATACCAGGGACTGGACTTTGGCTTTGTAAAAGTGTTTTAAGGAATTGATACTTGAAAATGTTTAAGTGCTTTTTTTACCAAAGACATAAAGAAGTATACCATGACAGCAGCCTTTAACCAAAGAGTTAAAAATATAATGATATGTAGATCATAATTTTGAATTTGCTTTAAGGAGTTTAAGGTAGCACAAAGTGCGAACAAAATTCTCTCAGAATTTTTAAGCCACATTATTATTAATAATTAAGTTTTCATGTTGTTGAGGAACAGCGACTTTATGTCTGTTGAAAATTTCTTTTTAAACATAAAGATCTTTATAAGAAAGACTTAGAGAAATTACTTATAGCAATGTTTGGCCGAAATTATTTAAATTTTCATCAATTCATATTTTACAATATTTTTATTTTCTACTATAAATATAATGTTCTTATTTTCTATAATTATTTTATAAAAGCCTTCAAAAAATGTCCAGCAGTTTTTATCATATTCAACATTTTAATTATATAATGATAATGTTAGCATAAAAATTGAACGCAACATAATTTCCAAAATGCTAGAACCTATAATTAAGGCTGCAAGACACAAACAAACCCTCATCATCATCACCACACAAATGCCTATTAAATGAAATTTTTATTAACTAGAAAAAAATAGTCGAAAAGACAAAATAACTCAGCACCATTAAATTATTTAATTTTATATTACTTAAGCGTAAATAATTTCAATTTAATTTTAATTGTATAATTATAGTTTCAAATGATATTTAGTTTTTGAACTCTGCTCAATACCAGTTAGAAGAAATAAAAAAACAGCAACAAGTGTTTTTCCAAATTGACATTTTAAATTTAAATATATGTTTTGTAGAAAAGTTACACAGCAAGTTACGCGCACAAGTGTGCATTTAGCTGCATTTATAAATAATTAAATGGTTATTATAACCAGAGTCATGTTAGTTTGTAGTTTTCCTTAATTTAGCCCTTGTTTGATAAAATAAAAAAATTTTGACATTTATTTGTTGGGTTTTAAGCACCTCATGTGGTTTGTACGGAATTAAAAATTAACTTCTTTAAGGTTGATTGAGGGTTAATTTTCCATCAATGTCATGCCAGCGGAAATGTTTATTTGCCTAAGATTTGAGGCAAATGCAATTTTGCTTATCTCTCTCTTTCTCTCTGTGTGTGTGTGTGTGTTAGTTGAGGCCACACTACGTTTGCCGTTTGAAATTCAAAAACCTTTAAATTGTTATCTTTAACTTTAAACAAAATCATAAAAATGTAACTGTTACATTTATTTTATTTTTGTTAAGGGTGTTAAATTTTCATTACTATGCTTTATATTTTTTTCACATCCCCTTAGCTCCGTTCGTCCTTTGACTGTTTGAAAATTTTTTTTTTACTTTGTCACTGATTTATTTTTTTAATTCATTTTAATGCGCTTAAAATTGTGCTTGTTGCTGTTTATTCTGGTCTCAAGCTGTTTTCATTTGGTTGTATTTAATGTGTTTTTATTTTTTATTTTTGTTTTTCTAATGCTTAATTTAACAATTTTTATTGATCTTGAAGGAGAAGAAGAAACAACGTGGAAATATGGGCAAGGGAACTCATGCAGATTTTTTTGTTTGTTAATTACTTAAGCCGACATTAATTATTGTATTTATGAAAATTATCAAGAGAGTAAACAAGAGGTCCTTTTTATATATGACTTTGTGAAGAGGACAAAATTCTAGTGCTAAGATTTTGCAATTATTGTTGATAATAAAACAAATCCTTAAACAAACTGAATGATTTTCTTAATAACAGATAATAAATTAAAATTTATTTTTATGGATAAATTTTATTCGATTTTTAAATAAAAATTCAAGTCATACAATGTAGTTTTATAGATATTGCCATACAATTTCTTGCCGTTTTAATCATACTTGACAAATAGAAAATGTATAGTTAAAATAGAAGATTATGAGTCACGTCCTTACCTACAGATATCTGGAGTACCTCAGGGCAGCATTTTAGGTACGCTGCTTTTAAATATTTTTATAAATGATATATACATATGAATACTTCTTTTCACATGTCAGTTAGTTTGTTTAAAAAAAATGATTGTTGCAGAAGGATCTTTGTAGCCTTAGTAATTGGTGCGACAATAATTTTCTATAATTCAATATAAATAAGTGTGCATATGTGTCTTGTTCAAGATCTCTTACACTAATTCCATCGTCTTATAACATAGAATCTTTTGTTATAAATTTTTGATTCATAGCTTACATATAAGCTGCACCTAGAGAGCTTAATCCCGAAGGCCTATTATAGTTTAGCATTTACTAGAAGAAATTGCTCTGGGCGCAAAATACCGTACTCATTATCGAACGAAATTACGAAATATTCCAATAGAGTTTATATGGAAACATTTCGTAATTTTGTTCGATAACGAGAGCCGTGATTTGGCCCCCGATCTTTTAGAACCTTGTACAATTATTTTATATATATATATATATATATATATATATATATATATATATATATATATATATATATATATATTCTAGGGATCAAAATAGAATACTTTGCCGAACAAAACAATACCTCTAAAATCTTTTTTTCTGTCCCGACTTTTGATCCGAAGGGTAAAATTTTTTTGCAGGGTCAAAGTGAGATTTTTCAAAATTTGACCCTTTAGGAAAATTTGATCCTTCGGATCAAAAGTCGAGATATCAAAATACATTTTAAATATATGGTTCCTTCGGCAAAGTTTCTTATTTTGATCCCTAGAATGCGATTCTTTGTGCGATTTTGAAATTGACTCGCCCTTATATATATATATATATATATATATATATCTATGTATGTATATGTACATTTTTGTAAGCTCTAAACTGGAATATGTGTCTTTAATTTGGGGTCCTTATTGTTAATATTCTATTGCCCATATCGAAAGAATACAGCGGAAATTTTCTAGGTTTGCTTTGCCGCACTTGCACTTTGTGCACCCACTGCCCTTACATGAACCGTGCTGTCTTCATTTCGGTCTGGAAGCCTTAGAATCTCGTCGCAAAATGCAATCCTTATTTTTTATATTTGACATAATTAATGCTTATATAGATTGAACTATCCTGCTGGAGAGATTTGCCTTTAATGTACCGATTAAATGTCTTTTTTTATAATTGCTGCCATTGTAGAAATTATACACTAAATAGTTCTCCAATAAGAGCTTTTTGGTTATTTTAATAAATTAAATAACATTAAAACGGTTAAATTTAATTAGTCAAAATAAAAGTTAGAAAACTATATTTAACACAAAAATGTATTAATATAGCTTCAGTATTCGGTGTTTGATGCAAAATTTTTAAGGCTGTTCTGAGTTAAGAAAGAGAATGAAAATATAACACATTTCATTCTACAACGTCTTAAAGAAAAATATTCACCTTAGTTCTTGAGTTCCTTATTTTTGATACAAATTGGAATTGCTCAGACAGTCGACCATATGATGCAACTGTATGTTTAAAATAATCAAAATCATATTTGGAGCTTAACAAGCGTGCAAAAGTTTTTTTTGCGCCTATTAAAACAGGCAGAAAGATAGAAAGCTTTTTATTTATTTCTCTTTTGAATACTTTAATTTTCTTGAGCCAATATTAATTAATGGTCTCATTTGCTGAGTTAAAATTTTCCAGTTTTCAAAAAAAAAGTACACACACATACATACATCGTTGACTTAATACGAAAAGGCCCTAACTCATGTTTTTCATAGTTTACAGAAGGAGGAAAAAACTAATTTAAAAAAGATGCAATATTGATAAAAAAAAATTTTTTAACGCAAATTTTTAATAATTTAGTGTTATATTAGTTTTATTAATATAAAGGAGGTGTATCTAGTAATGGTCTATCGAAATATGTAAAAATATGGATTTCGAAAAATTATGAGTTGGGGCCTTTTCGTATTAAGTTAACGATATATGTACATTGAGACGTATGGTATCCCAGCAAACATTTAGCTATTTAAAACCAAATTTTCACTAAATTTGATAGAGAGGCTCAAAACTCACTACGAGTAAGTACAATGAGGCATGTCATTATTATTTTTTCTATTTATATAATACATATTAATTAAGAAATTTTAGAAAAATCTGATAGTGTTAAAAAAATTCTAAAACTCTTCGCTGGGTTGTGTCTATTGTGCCCTAGAAAAACGAACTAAAACCAATTTCAATTTGCTCATTTCTTGAATTTTAATCCTGCAGCTTATAAATGTTAATAAAAAAAACACACACACACACACAACCATAACAAAAACAAAAAACCCGAATTATTCGTTTAACGGGCTACAGCTGGGTTTCTTAGTTTTATTTCTACCCCCAAAAATATAAACGAAAAATTAAATACGAGTAGAAGTAGAAGTATGAATGTGAATGTGCATACACAAATACAAGCAGATTTTACTGCACACATCACTGTGAGTGAGTGTATGTGTGCGTGAAAAGAGTACGATTACGTCAAAACAGACATAAAGCAATTCATCTTCATCCCTTGAAAGTTAGACGACGGCGACCACCGAAACAAATATGAAATATACGCATATTATCATATTTCTACACTTAAACAATAGACAACAACACAATATATGTATGTATGTATGTATGAAAAAAAAGAAGAACAATATAAAAAGCCAAATAGGGTGTGTTCAAAAATTGTCTAAGCATCATCAAATTTCCACCTTTTCTCAAAAAAGCAAAAAATAAAAATAAAATAAAATTAAAACCAGCTACAGACAGCCGAAGAACATGTATTTGAACAAAACAAAAAAAAACAAGATTGGTACTAGAAAAGACCATTATCGAATCACATACAGCTTTTCAAAACGCGCATACATATGTTGCCTTTAAAATTATGCTGAAAATTATTATGAAATCCAATTGAATTAGCAGTAGCTACGTGTAAAGAGATATTATAATTATAAAAAAATTTAAATTCAGCACGTTGTACATATATACGACACATATGCAGCAAAAGCTTAGAAATTTGAGGGATTTTTATATTTTTACCAGATATGTACGAGTAAATAGAAACACATAGCGAAAATAAGGGGAATAAAGTCATAAGGACGCACAATAATATATGTATATGTATAAAAGTATTGAAATATTAAGTTGTTTTCACTTGGTTTTACACGAAAACAAAATGTTTATAGTTTAATTTATGGAGAACTCAATCAAAATCAAAGTTAAAAGCTAAATTTCTTTAAATTGAAATTCATTGAAATCTCTGAAACTTGTTCCTGTGAAATTTTACCATAAAAATATTTTGAAGGCACACACATTTTCTCTCAAAGTATTTTTAAGAAATTTTCGATTTAGAACGCTAAAATATGTGATATGCTTTAACAAATAACACAGTGTTACAATTTTTCTCGTAGGTATTGTCGAGTATAACAACAATCTATATTTGAAATTTTCCAAACACCTCCAAAATCTAATCAAATCTAAATTAAATTTAAACAGATTTTGAATTTATAAATGGATTTTGAAAGCAGAGACTAAGACCTTCCGAATCATATATAAATTGTTTCAGTCAATTTCTGATCTATATCTGAAAATTTAATAGATATTTATCAGCAAAGAGTGGTCACCAAACTTTTTTTCTAGAAAACCGCAAGAGAAAAAAGTTTGGCGACAGTAACACTTCGCAGGTATTTCGATTCCTCTAAAATTGTCACACAGTGTAATTTGAGCGACTAAGGTTTTGCTTGAGAGAGAAAAACTCAAATTAGAAATCTTAAGTATTGCTCTGATTTGTTTATGTTATTTAAATAAACCTGTTGACGCAAAGTTTTATTAAACTTAGTTTAGTTAAACGAGTTTAAATTAAAAAACAATATTTTGTGTAATAGAATCTAATAAATTTCTTATAAAGAAGAAAAAAAATACATAATCCTGAAAAAACTGGGGTCAGATAGACAAAGCTTGTTTTTTATATTAATAACATTCATCCACAATTCCTATTACTATTATCTTTTAAAGCATTCTGGTCCATTGTGATAACACAGAGACTCTGCTTCAGCTGAGTACACACCGTCAAACCAAGCAGAGCTCCATATAAAGGCCGGGGCACAATGAATCCGTCATACGTTAAACTTCGGCTTTTTCAACTGACAACTAAGTTGAAATACATGGTTTCTTATGAGGTCTGTTACATTCAGTACGTGTTCGTCAACGGAAAATACAAAAATTATTCAACTTTTAACTTTTTGCGTACGTCGAGTAGTTTGACAGATATTGGTTGGTTTTTTTGGTATGTTTGTGTTTTGTATCAGCAAAAATAAAATTAAACAAAAGATATAAACGAATTAAATAAAAAAGTTGAATTTAATAAAGTACTCATTGTGCCAACCTTCTCCGTCGCTGCGTTAATGTCAGTTGAAAAATGCGAAGTTTAACGTATGACGGATTGATTGTGCCCCGGCCTTAAGGCAGCTAACACGCTGCACTTCAGATATATCAGAAACTTTAATAAACTCAGGAGCGTTTTTGTTAGTTTTTATTATTATTGCTCGAAATTCATTTGTTTATTTATTTAGGATTTGATTAGGCTAAAGTTCGTATCGCCTTGTAAGCCAAATTACAAGTGATAATTATTAATGAGCAAATAACACCAAAGTTAATTGTAAATATTCTGACGAACACGTAGCTAAACGGAACAACTAGCTGTTTTTTTTAACTAATTAAAAATGCTATATTGTGTTTTTTTTTTCTTAACTACGTGGGTTTGCATTTCAGCTGACGATATGCATCTATGTTATATGTATAAAAAAACCCTCAAACACATACATATGTATGTTATCTAACAACTTAATTTGTCCATTCTGTCTATTTTATATTAAATTTAAATTAATTAAATTTTTATAGAAATCTGACAGAAATCTCTGTTAAATTAAAACTTATCTATATAAACAAATAATTTATCAAACTTTTATTTCGCATAGTTTTCTTCCTTCTTTAATGTTAAAAATTTTATCTGTATTTTTAACATAAAGAAATAAATTACAAAAAAAAAACACACAAACACAGAAATCTTAACAAATTACTTTAAAATAATTTAATAGTCAACAAATAGCGACAAAATAACAAAAAAAAAGGAAAAGAAAAGAAATTAAACATAAAAATCATTCATAACATTTCGTCTACTACACACACACACACACACACACACACACATATACACCATTTGTCTTACATACACTTGAAAGTGTGTGTAAAACTGTGAGTGTAACTGTATTTGTTCATTTCACTGTATACATAGTACATTAAATGTATAAGTTTTATATGAATTTTGTCTTCTTTTATATATTTTTTTTGCCAAAGTTCATAAAAATTGTCTGAAATGAATGTGAAAATAATGAATAATAAAAGTCAAAGAATACATGATTTTTTTCCAGTCCACTTTTATGACGCACCAATAAAAAGCTGAACGTTTTTAAACTTAAAATGCCAAAATCTACACAATAAAAATGCTAAAACGCTAACGTTAATTATTTATTGTCTTTATATCGAATTAATAATGACAATTTATAGATTTTTTGTATGTATGTGTGTGCTTTTTTTAAATTAAACCCACTTAGTGTTAATTTTTTTTACAAAAGTCTTCACTCTTCAAAGCAAAAATTTTTTAAACACACACATACACGTATGTATAATTTTTTGAATTATTTTAATAATTTATATTTTTGCGATTAAATACTAATTAAGTTTATGGCTTATAATTTTAATTTGTTACAAAATTCGTGTGGCAATGTTGAAAAGAAATATGTAGCTTTTTAAATTTATGATTTGTTTAGATAATTATTTTAAAATAAAAATTATATATACATACGTACATGTATTTATATACAAACAAACATACATACATAGGTATGTATATGAGAGCTTCATAACATTATTTAATTTGCCGCCGAGAAGTAGAGGGCAAAGCATATCGCAAGTCTAAGTGATGTGAAGATCGTTTTCTACGCTTAATCCTTTAAATCAAAATCTTAATAACATTCAAATAATCTCAGTTTATCGGCAGTTAAAGAAATAAAAGCATTTAAGAATTTTATTGTCTGCTTAATACAGAAACCTGAAGTCCACATCAGTGATCTGCATGAGTAAAAATCAAATGGCTTAATTTTGCATTTTCTAAAATGAATATTGAGCTAGCACTTAACATTAAAATAATAAATGATGCTATTGCATGATTCATATCAATGAGACTGTTGTTAATAAATGCATGCCACTGCTTGCAATCTCTTTTCATTCATATGATTCGCTAAGGCTAATCAGTATGATTGTTTTGAATACTTCTTAAAACCCCTTCTGACAAAAATAATTTTATGTAATATTATAAAATCAAACAGCTAGCCCAATGTTATTTTATAAATTGTTTTAATACGAGAAAAAGTATATTAATAATTTAATAAAAGTATATTAATTATAATACGTCATGTTTTATTAACTTAAGATTTCATGTAGCCAACATGCTTTTGTGAGTAATTTGATTGTTATACAAAACAGTCAAACAACAGTAAGAATTTTTATTGATTTTTACTAACAGCACCAAAAAAAGAGTGAGTTAATATGCCAGTCAGTTGTTAGAGAGGTAACTCTTCAAGCAATATCATTTACATATTGATGTTCAAAAGCAAAAGAAAAAAGCATTTTAAAAGTGAGTGGACAGCGAAAGTGAATCAACTCATACAGTTCTCTGTTCCACATACCGTTTGAAAGACGTTAATGGTGTTGCCAGCCCTGATAACAGTTCAGTTTATTAAGTAAATAATGAAAGCTTCTCACAGCTGGGAATCTCCTTGATCTCTGTATGAAAGTCTACTTTGAGCATTTCTACAAAATAAATGCTAGATTTCCATTCAAAAAGTTCAATTTGATGTTCGCTTCTTAAAAATGTTTTGCTCTGTAAAAGGTCGGTGCGTTTTTTTTCATTCTCACTAATCGTGGAGGGCATTGCAATTTATGCCCTCTATAAATTTACAGTGTTTTTATTGCCCTGTAAAGCAGCTGATTTTATATATGGAAAGTGTTACCATACCAATAAGTTTTAAATTTGTATTAATTTTGTTGGAAAGAAATTTTCTTGTGTTTTAAAAATCAAATAAAAGAAATCATAGTAGTTTCAAATAAACAAATGGATTGGCAATATGGCTTTTGTGTTGTCATGCTACATGCATAAATACATACATATCGCACACTAAATCATAAACAGTCACAAATCAACATGATCAAAGTTGGTTTCCTTTTTTAAAAATCATTTAGCTGAACAAAACTCTAACGACCGCAATAATTTCTTTTCCAATTATATTCTTGAAGAATATTTAATACCTTTATTCTTGATTTTGTTTAACATACTTGCGTCATTTGTACCGTATCAAAAGTTGTTTGCAATTACTCAGCATCTGTTTAAGATTTAGTGTGCAGTATGTATTTCATAGAAAAAAATAGTTTTATACTTTTTTAAAATTTTGAAAAAATTAGTTCAAAATATGAATATTGCCGCATCCATTATATATGTGCATTATATGTAAGTGGTAACCAAGGCAAATTTACATTAGGTGATCTCAATCCAGCAGCTGGCAATAAGCTGATGATTTCTCTGCTGTCAAATCAAATCAAAAAGTTTGCAAATATTCATACAGTATGAAATTTTACTCTAAGGGCCAATATCACCAACTCGAATATTCGGAGTTGCAAATCGAAGCCACTTGGTTGATATCAATTTTCCTTGAGTGACAATAATTAAATTACCGGATTCTTTCTTTTCATTGCTAAGATCAGTGCCTTCCAATTCCTCATATTTTGTGTTCTGTTTTCGTCATATGGAGCATTATTTTCGATTAAATCATAAGCGACAAAAATTTAATTTTTCAGGTGAAGGTTTTTATCATTTAGCATTTATCTTAAAAGTTATCAACAATTTTGGAATTTTGATAATTCTAAACTATGGGTAGGCCTATAAAATTTAACATTTCATTTAAAAGGTTTATTTTCGATAACATGTTGCTTACGATAAAATCGAAAAAAGGCTCGATATGTAAAAAGTATTTTCGCAGGGATGGCAGTATATCTTTAAGATGAACCTTTTAACAAGGTGTTTTTTTTTTGTAGAAAAGAAAACTGAGTTACGGTCAGATATCATCAAAAGAAGAATCAACGGAATAAAATAAAGGTATGAAAAAATTTATGATCCTGCATATTATCTCATAAATGACTGATTTGAAGCAACTTAGTGAGATGTCCCAAGTTTAATGGAAATGTTTAGTACACCATAATGAAAAAATTTCACAAATCACAAGAGGAGACCGACTCAAAAAAAGAAGAAATTTATCAATTCGTCAGTATTTAATTTATTTTCTTAATAATAATTAAAAAAAATCTCCACTTACCAGGGTCTGATGTATCTAGGACAGGTGGTTGTTGAGATAAAGGACCAGGTGTACTTCCAGCGCCCGGCGATCTAGCATCATCGTTCATTGCTCCTCCATATGATAATGAAGAACTAGGTGGCCGCTAAAAGTTAAAGAAAAAAGAATACATAAAAAAATTAATGGTTTGACTAGTAATTTTTTTTTAGTAAGATAATAACAAAAGAAAGTCTGTGGTTAGTAGGCTTACCAAAAATCGTTTCTAATAGAATGATATATACAAACTTGATTGACAAGTTAGGAATAATGTGAATAATTTTTATATATAAATTTAATTAATAGTTTTATATATGTAAAAGACAAATTTAAATAAACTGTAAAATCTTAATGAGTTTTTCATTAATCTTATTGGTTTACTAATTGAGGTGCGGGCACATTATACAAATATTTGACATAAAATATTTCTTTTGCCACAAAATCAGCAGCTGACTTAGTGGCCAATCATACCAAGAAACATTTGCTGGACAATTTATTTGCTGTAGGAGGGGAATTGAGAAACTTTAATACATATCAGAAAAAATATTAAATGTTGATATGACTGCATATGGCCAGTTATCGAATTCGGTCGCTCGAAGACCACCATTAGCTTAATAGCCAACGTACTGAGTAATTTAGCCATCAGTGGCCGCCCATTCAGCAGCACCACAAAAATATAAAATTTTTTTTAGAACTAGCGATACGTTAAAGTTTTACATTTAGTTAATATGTTGCCGCAGGCTAAGTGAAATAAATATGTTTCTTCAGACGAAATATAATATGTAAATATAAAAAAATATTTTGGTAAAGGAATACAAAAATAATAATTTCGGAAAAATAGTTGAATACATAATTTTTAATTATAATTGTAACAGTTTTTAAAAACGCCTCAATTAATAAAACAAATTTTAAAATTCTCTGGCCATAGAAACTAAAACTATTCGAAATGAAATAATCAATTGCCCAACGCATTTGTAGTTAAAATTAGTATCAAGGCAAATTCATAATATAGCTCTACACAGATATTACTGTTTGCACCAGTTTTACGTGTGTTGATTCTGGTATGTACAGATACTGTATGTTATTCACAGTTGCGGCATTACTAATTACTAAACTTCAGCGACTTCAGCAACATCACAATGTTAGTCATAAAGAAGAGGAGGAGGAGGATATTGATAGCGACGATAGTTCCACTGATAAGAAGTGGTACACCACTGTAACAGGTGGAGAAAATGGCAGAAACAACCATTTGATATATCCCGGAAGACTTCATATTGATCAAAATAGGATGCAAAAAACAAGCCTAACAAAATAAATGACTGTATTTAATGCAGAATCAGAGAATAGCGTAATTTTAGAATAAGTACGTTTGGAATAACATTCCATTCCGCAATGAAGGAGCTAAAATCGCGGTCTCAAGTAAAAGTATACAAAAACTGTATTAACGAAGCCAAATTAAATTCGCATTTTGTTAATTAAAAAAACAAATATTAAATTTGATGAGACTTTTATGTGACCGCCATACTTATCCTGTGAAAATGCTAGTTAAATAGCGAAGGTCAGCAACAAAGAAAATATTTAGGTAAAAGCTTAGTGCGACCACAAAATTAACTCTTTAAAAATTCTAAACAAATAATGTTTGAGAAATATATTTGCCAAAACTGAACATACTTTAACGTAAAAAGAAAACCCAAACAAATTAATAGTAATTTTTATTGTTGCTAATAAATTTATTTTACGACTTTTTTTTACATTTATTGATATTTCTAATTTCAAACTTCATAAATTTCGCCAAACCGTCAAACAAACCAAAAATAAATGGAAAGCAAAATTTTTAAAATAAAAATGAACAGCAAAGAATTCCCCGAAAACTGAAAAAAAATCAAATCAAAATTTATTAACAAATTTCAATTTAAAGACCATTAAATGTAAAATATTTTATTGCTCAATTTTTTTTCTTTATATAAACAAAAAAACTTTGTTTTAACGATTTTGTTGTTTGATACGAGTATATATTTTTTTATGGTCGTAACTCGAAGTATGATTTGCCAGTGTTAATGACGGTTCTGAGTGTCTGTTTTTCGGTTGGTCGCGGTATGCAAATGAAAGCACGTTTTAAATAGAGGTGTAATTAATATAATTAAAAATACATTATACAAAAACAGCAAAAGAAATGAGTTTTTAATAAAAGAAAAAAAAAGAAAAATAATAATAATAATAATAATAATACATAATAATAATAAAAACACGGTAAAAACACAGCACAGCTTTTATGAATTTCAATTACATAGAAAATTTTTTTATTTTAAATCATTCAAATGCTTCAAGTGCTGTTCTGTTCTGTATGTTTGTCACACTGTGTGAGAGTATGTTCGTAAGTCAGCATTCTTTTGGCTTTATGCAAAAAGCCGCTTAAATGTCAAAATGTCATTTTATTTTATATTTAATTCATGTTTTTTTTTCATTTATATTTACCAAATAAACCTTTCCAAATGCTGCTTATGGAAAATGTTAGTAACGTAACTCTTGGAGTCTAGACTTTTTGTCTATAAATGGCATTTTAAGCCAAAAGAGTGAAAAGTAAAAAAAAAACTATTAATGAAGAAAGAAATTAATGCAGAAAATTAATACGACTAGTGTGTGTGTTGTGATGGTCTACGCTTTAAAGCTTCTAAATCTAAACACTGACAGCAAGTAAAACAACAACCATAACTAAAATAAAAAGTTGCTTGGTAGGCATACTAATTTAGTTAAAAATACTTTGTTTAAAATAAATAAAAAAAATAAGGAGAGAAAAAAGCCCAACAACAAATATGAATTATTAAAAAGGTTGTATTTTAAAAAGACGTAAAACGTTTTTATTTTTATTTGTAATCTCTGTAATTTAGCCGTTGATCATGATGGTGGTGGAGTAATGAAACCCTGTGGAGTTCTTAGTTCTTCCTCTGCTTTAGCTGCCTGCCCTTTACTTAAAATGAAACTACTAAATAATTTACGCCATTGCTAAGAAGTCTTAAGGAGTTGTGTATTTAAAAATATTATTTTTATACAAAATAAATATTGTATTTCAAGAGTAATTGCAAAACGTTTTATGCCACCAATACACACACACACACACACAAACATTTATATTGTTATTTGCTTAATTTAGAAGCAAGTGCTAGAGGATTTTTCAAAAGTTTGGTTTTCCAATTTGAGTTTATTTTTTAAATAAAGTATTATTTGTCACTTGTCTCAAAATCATAGCAAAGTGCAGGCTAAAGTGCCTGCAGTAAAAAACTAAGCTGGCAAAACTGGTCTAAAAGTAAACATAGCAAAAGCGTAGGTAATGCGAATAAATGTCTCAAGCAATAGAACAGTCATGGTTGACTATGAGAATTTTGAAGACGTTCCCTCATTCTGCTGCCTCGGCAAACTACTTACAATAATTCGCAAATCCAGCGACGATATAAAACCGTACTAAGCCGGGAAACATTCTCTTGGTACTCTCAATCCGATGACCTCCACACATCTCTAAAAGAAGAGCGCCCTCTTTTATTGGTATTGTGTAGAAATAATAAAATGACTTTAGTAGTCACACAACTTAAAATAATTTAATACGCCTCATTGACACCAGAGGCTCTGCAACTCTGCGTTATTAAACAAGCATGCAAAAAAAAGCAGAGCTGTAAAATAATGAAGCTTTCCTCTATTTCTTTCTTCACCACCTGTCTTCTCTATCGCCATCCCTTTCCTAAAGAAGGTAACACCTAGTGACAGTAGTAGACATTCATTGCCTGAGTATTACTTCTCTTTGTATATGTATAAAAAAAAGTTGAGCAATATTCAATTCATGAAAGTGAGTCATTTTGGTCTGCCATGGTATCAAAGATCACTAGACAAAGAATTGAATTGAACCCACAAGACAGACGCAGAAGAGGCGGACAGCTCATGGATCTGGTAATTTGAGATCGAGGTTCCATGTACTGAAAAAAACTGGAACTAGACATAAACACTGGCATCGAAAAAAACCGCTTGAGTCGAATTTGCAATTTTTTGTGTTCTTTATATTTAAAATTGTATTATTTTTTATAAAATTTTCTTAAGTCAAAGCTTATAAAGTTAAAATAAATCGTTGTAGACGGATTTTTATGTACTAACTCAAGTTAGGTTAGGTTAGGAAGGGTGAGTAATAGCACCCCTGCTTGGAGATCCAGTTGGGTCAGTTGTTATTCCCATTAAAAATAACCCCATTTGTAACCAGAAGTGCCCCTATTATCCGTAATTTAGCCACTGAATTCCCATGATAAAGCCCCTGATATTCTCTATTTTAACCTGCCGATATCAGTAATGCTCTCATGGAAACCTCTGCTCAGCCATCTGGTTCCTCATCATCCCAACATATCTTACAGAAATTTGGAGTGCCAGTCTTCTCACTGCTAGACCAGAGCAAGAACCATCTTGCTCTGGTCTAGCAGTGACCATCCAATGCGCCTATCACAATTTGCATCTCCTTCCTATCCATATCCAGTAATACTTTGGATCTCTGTGAGTAAATTTTTGGGCACATAGCCCTCGAGACTCTATAATGTTCCCTACTGCGCCATGAACTTTTGGTCCTATTCTCTACTCAATTACTGAGTTCCCTGTAGTAATGACCTAACTGTAGTTTTACCGATCTGTCACACATTACTTTATCTAACACCGACCCCAACAACTCAACTCAATCATGATTTTCTTCAGGGCTAGTTCAGAATTTTAAAATTTCATTTAAACGAAACGTAGGGAAATTTAGGTTAACTTATAATTGGCTGTTTAATAAGAATAAAAAAAATTTCAGTTCACTGGGGCCCAAATAAAAAGTAAGAGAAGAGAAACTTAATTAATTTTTTTTTTTGCTTCTACAACTCTACTATTGTGCATTTTGTTGCAATGCCTCTGGTGCTAACTAGATACATTATTTTGAGCTGTGCAGACATTTTGTTAGTTATTTTACCTTGTCAACGATTCATTAACATACATTTCGACTAAGGAGGTTGCTGCTATACTAACTACAATAATATAATTTGAAAGTATCTCAAGTAATTTAGCCCTTGACAGTACGAACTTTAAATCGAAATTTATTAGTTCAAATCCTGGTCAGATACAGTCATATCAACGTCATAAGTTTTTTAGATATGCATCCGCGTCTATGTCAATTTATATCACAACGCCCTCCTACGTTGATATTTGTAACAATGAATCGTTGAAAAAGTGAAATAACTAATATAATGGCTTAATAGCGTGAAATAAGACGCCTACTTAACACCAGAGGCGCTGCAAGGATGCAATAAAAATTCACAAAACTCACAGAAATGTTGTTTTTTCTCTCTATCTATCTCTCACTTCACCATTAACTAACGTAAAGGAACCTCTTACTTGGATCCAAGTGATCTTAGTGAAAGACTTACTGTCATGCAGACTTACAGTCATGCATTAATGACTTACAGTCATGCAGATTTCTTTCAAAACCAAACATTAAATAATCACCCTGTTCAAACAAAACTCTTACATGAGTTTCATTTCTTTAAGTGCGTGCTGTGAATTTTATTAAAATCTTTTTTTTTTGTACATTTTTTTAAATTTATTTGTACGAGTACTGCAGGAGTACTGTGGTAGAATGGTAGAAATTCAGTTGACATTTTCCCAAAGCTTTGAATTTTAATGTAAATTTAAGTTAAAAATAAGTTAATTTTTTTATCTTTAAATATATTTTTAAACACTTATGTATATACATATCGTTACCTTAATATAGAAAGACCTTAACTCAATATTATTTTAAAATCGAGATTTTTGTATTTTTCGATACATTAGATGATCTTCTAGCGAAATATACAAAAATTCCAATTTCCAAAAAAAAGAAAAACTTAGGGCTTTTGTATATTAAGGTAATTATATGCATACATATTTATCTATATATTTCATTTTGTTTTTTTTTTTTATTTCAAGTAAACTTAGCATAACAAAATACCATTTTGATTTTATTAGTTGCTAAGTGCGCTTCTTATCAGCTTTTCATTTTCTGTTCAGCAGCATTATTTTTTTAAAGCATTTTTGTTTAACTTTTCCCCTTGGGTATCAGTGGAAGAATTCGTACGATTTCAAGTGACCTTTTGATTGTTGTTAAAAATAATAAACAAATAATTAAAAATCTATATAATCTATTTTATGAGGTATAAAATGATCTATTAAGCTTACAAAAAATTATATTATTAAATGGAAATTGCTTGTCTAAGTGATTACAAGCAATTTAAAAATCTATAAAAAAAACTTTATATACATATAAAGAAAATGCGTTATGGATTTTGACCCTTGAAATAGATAATAAAAAATAAAGTACAACTCATGCTTTAAACTAATTTCTTATATGTATGCACAATCTATACAGAGTTTTTAGTGTATTTTAGGAGAGAATCTCATGCCTGGCAAACGTGTCTGTGGCTTTTTTAAATTATCAATATATTGGTTTGAATATCTTTGGAGAATTTTTATGGAAGTTATAGGAAACATGTCTGCTTAACGTGTTAATTTTTGCTTATCGCTTAACTATTGTATTCATAAAAAATAATTTTGGTTACAGAAGCTTTACAAACGAATTTTGTATGGAAATCGATTTACTAAACATTTTTTAAGCCTACGTTATATTTTATGAATACTTAACTAAGAATTTATCTCTTAGATCTTAAAAAATATGTAAAATAATCAAATGAGTTTGAGCTTGACACCCTTGTAACCCATCGTGCATTCGTAAATTCATCACTGCGCTGCAAATGTAACTTTAAATGTCCTAAACTGCTTTTTTTCAAGAAAATATGATTCACTCAAATCAATTCATAATTTGCTAAAATACTTGTAGACTCTTTACCATAAATTTTAATGACAAAAAAAATATTTTATCGAATTTAGTTTTGGTCATACACGCACGAAAGATGCCGGAAAAAAATCACGAAATTGGAGCATACGGATTTTTTATCGGCCACGCCCACCGCCCATGAAAAACCGATAAAAACGTAGATGCGATTTTTGTTTGTACAAATTTCATTTATATTTCATCTAATATTTTCTTACATTCCCCTAATTTTATTTGAATGGTTGATGTCTTCAGTTGGTTAAAAAAGGGTCGGATCAAACCAAAATGCACTGTTTGCCGAGGATCAATTGAAGTCCTTAAGAGATTTTTCGGGAATTACTATTTAATGGAACAAAAACATTTCCACCTTTCATTTTACTGAAAGAGCAACTTGGGTTTGAAAACCAAAAATAAGTTAATTTTTTGAGGTCAATAGATTTGGGCATATTTCCTTAAAGGTTTATTATATCAACTTGATTTTTGTTTAATTCATGGATTAGTAATGTGGATTAGATAGATGATTTATTTTCGAAAAAATAAATTTTTAATATATACTAAAGTCAAATAATATTAACAAGAAAATTTTTTATATAGGGACCACTGAACTCAATTGGCTGAAAGTAAAAGTAATTTTAAGCACTTTTTTTAAAAAATAAAATTAAATTTGTCTAAAAAATTACAAACGCACATTTTATATTTAAACACTTCTGTACAAAGCTGCATCAATCAAATTTTGAAATTGAGTGTTCGAAAAATATGGTTTTTGATACAAAATTTAAACTGTACATCAGGGCAGATAGTTTTGGGACCATTCTTGTTTTTGCAAGTCAATTGCACATCTCAGATTCTCAGTATCGAAAGCAATCACAAACAATAGCGTCTACTGTAACCGAAATTATTTAATTTTGTCTGAAGACTGTCATTCTCTATAATACATTAGTTATAACCAGGAAAACCGCAAAAGTGCAATTTTAATTATTTTTTTCATAAACAGAAGTAACACTCAGGCAATGAAAGGAAATATATTTCGATAGATAAGACAGAGGTGGTGAAAGAAGAGATAGATGAAAGCTTCATTATTTTACAACACTGATTCAGTATTGCAGCGCCTCTAGTGTACATGAATTTTTTCGAAGCTGTGTTTAGTATCCATTTCTTTTCTTTTACTTTGCCGATGATGCTGTTACACAATACCGACGAAGGAAGGCGCTCTGATGTTACATTACCATTAGTCTAATTGCTAAGCTGATTAGCTTGGTGGCGAGAGACAGACGAGGGGAAAAGAAACGATTACTCAGCTTCATGTACTGTCAATAGTTTTGCTTTCTCATTCATAATGTTAAAAAAAGCACACATCCATACACAAAACTAAGCATAAAAAATATGAGCTGAAAAATAAGACTTGATGTGTGTGGACGCCGATGAAAGTTCAAAGAAGAAAAAGTGATAAGCTTAGCAATAAGACTTGAGTAGTATGAACTGGGACTTAGTACCCGCTGAAACTGGTGCAGTTTAGTGACAAATGTCTATGCCTTCATCACTTGAACTTTCCTACAACAACTGATATAAAGGGAGACTAATGCATATCAGAAAAATGCATGGTCTTGTTATTTAATGACTACCAGAGATCCGGTCCCAGAGCCTTCGGTTTTGTAGTCAACATAATAAATACTTCAGAAAAGGCCCTATGTGTTTTTTTAAGTGATGCATATGTGTATAAGAGATAAGATACTTAACCAATTCAGAACTTTTAATGAATTTTGGCATCGATTTGTTATAGTACATTATTTTGCATATTTTTGCCTTTAGAGCATATTTTTGCATATAGCGTACCAAACTTCACCTCACTATTGAAATCAATACTTAAAACTTCAAACCAACGTTCTTCAAAAACAGCTTTCTCACACGAACGATTACAAGCAACTGAGCCATTTAAAGTTAAACAATAATGAATAAGAAACAAGAAAACGAAACAGAGAATGAAAAAAACTACTTAAGCTGCAACGGGACTTTAACGGACGCTTTGCTGCTGTTGCGATGCAAGCAGAGGGTGCCAATAGTTGGGTCAATATTTCTTGGTGCCAATAATTGTAATCCGTACGCTATCAGTCTTAAACGCATATTTTAAGTACTTTGTCGAATCTTGGAGCTTATTTTATTATTTCAGAGCTTATTTTGATACTTTATAGATATTTTAGTCAAACTTTTTATTTTTCACCTTCTAAACTCATGATCTATGCATGTAGTCTGTAGTCTATACATTTGGCTTATTTATTACGCCATAATACGTGTATAAGTTTTTCATAAAAACAGTCCACAATTATATAACTTTTGATTACTCAATAAAAATATTGAGCGATGGTAAAATTGAGCTTTAATTACAAAAAATGCTTTCAGCAAATTGTAATACGATGAATCAAAACAATTCACATATTCCATTTGCAATAAAAGTATATAAAGCAGAAATCTACATCAATTGACATCACACACAGTGGACCATACACAGAGAACGCTGATGATGAGAATGTAGTGGGCTTTGAAAACAGCTAGTTATTCCATTCTACTACGTGTTTTTCAGAATATTGAAAATTCACTTTGGTGTTATTTGTTCATTAATAATTATCACACGTAATTTGACTCACAAAGCGATACGAACTTTAGTGTTATCAAATCATAAATATTGAAACAAATTAAGTTCGAACAATAATAATTGAAATTAATTAATAATTCAACTTAGTTTTTGCTATTTGTGACGGATGTTGCCCCTTTTACATCACCAGAAAGAAGTTAAAAGAAATTTTTTAATGTATGCAAGTTTATTTAGATGTGACTGGCAACGCTGTTTATTTGAAATACTTATCCAAAGTATAGTACCAAAAATGTAATTTTTATATATATTAAAGTTGAAGTTAAATTTTATTTATTTTTTTAAATTTTTAAGGCCTAATTTTGTACAACGCAGCTTTCAAACATTTTGTATGGGAAAATTTTAAATTACAAAAACAAAATACATATAAAATTTGTAAACGCTAAATTTTGCATTTTACAAAATTAGGCCCTTAATGATTTTGTTGTCTTTGTTTTATTTTTGTGTTATTTTATATGCAAATATTATTGAAGTGTTAGGCTAAAAATATATGTATAGTTTTTCCAAAAAGGTCAATTTATATTATTTTTAGGGCATATTTTTTTAGTTCTTACAGCACATAAAACATTTTTTTTATAGCATATTTCTGGTTTCCCTGGTTATAACCGTGTCACAAAAAGAAAAACTCTTAAATTTCCTTTGATTTTTCGTTTTGCTAAATGAGACAACTAATGATAAAATTCATAATAAATATTTTCTTTTGTCTTTTCAACGAAATCCCATCATCAAAATTTCAATAAATTTTAGTAAAACATACGACTTTAAATAGTCGTTGTCTGCCACTCTTATATTTATTATTTATTGTACAAACATTATTTTCTACAAACTTGACACTTTTTACAACTTTATTAAATTTACGCAAACATTATTGAATGTCCATTTTGTTGCCATTAAAAAACGAAAACAACAACAGAAGTAATTTATTTTCTAATGGTCATCCCTTCGTCATACATAAACATAAAACAATGGAGAAAACTTTTGCTTAAAAGTTTTCTTTTAAGATTTATAATAGTGTTGTGTCGTCTTAATAAAAAGTTTTGTTATGTTTAGGAAATAAAAACATTTAATTACATTTCTAACAAATAAATTTTTGCAGAAGACTTAAACTTTACACTCAATTACACTTTCATATTTAACACTTAAAAAGGGACTTATTAATGTCCATACAATACATACAAATAAACATAACAGCTATTGACCATTTTACCAACAAGTAAATACTTTTCCAAACATTTGAATAAATCCGGATTTAATGACGACCGACCACCTTCTTTGAAAATGATTATAATAATAATAATAATAACATGGAGAAGTATGTACACCCAAAATCGTTTTCCTAGATACATATATTTTCAAATTAACTTTATGCACATACGCACACAGCCACGCTTTACTTGGAAAATGATTATAGTGTCTGTTCTTATTTAATAATAATTGCATGTACCAAAATATTTAATGATCAGCCTGTCCTACAAAACAACGATTCACACTCACACATTCACACACTCTACACGTTGCACGTCCACGTCCACTTGATAATAGCTAAACAATCAAATTAACGGTAAAAATATTTTTTCTGTCTACTTTTACTTTACACCCTTCTTGTGAAAACCCAAAATTAAACAACAAAAAAAAATTTTTTTTCTGTAGAAAATCCCTTGTAAGTGTTTTCTAATGTAATTGTTATACATACATGCACGTATGTATGTGTGCGTCTTTTTGCGTGTGTATGTATGTGTGGGAAGATGAGAAACCAAAGGAAACTAAACCAAAAAAAAAAAAAAAAATCCAAATAATTTCTCTATTTGATTTTTTGATGTCACTTACACATCACACTCAGTTTTATATTGTCCGTCCCCAGTTCCCCGGACGTCAGTCATTTAGTGTAACGTCTAATTTTTCAGGTTGGTGTACGTACGTATGCATGGCATGCTCGCTCGCTCTTAAGCTTAAATCCCTGTGGGTATTTGCTCATAATACATATACCCCACTACTCTGGGTAACCCAACACACACACACGTTCTTCTATGGCACTCGGGCGCGCACTCGAAAGTTTGTTGTTTGTGAAATCACCCTCTTGTTTATTATTACTAACTAACGTTGCAGGAAACAAAAAACTCTGACGAACTGTAAGATTTTCGTAGGACTTGTTAATTTGTTTGCATTTCTGGTATTATTTGTTTGTTGTTTTTGTTAGCGTTGTTGTTTGGTAATTGCTGTAGTAGCGCTTTGTGGTTCTTATTGTTGTTGATTTCGAGTATGTTGTTATTTCAACTTTATTTTTATTTTTATTATTATTATTTTCGTTGAGTTAACACCCAGACATTCGTCAAAAGTAACACAAAAGGAAGAAAATTGCAGCAGGGAATTTACTTTGCTGGTAGTGAGAACGAGTGTAAGTGTGTAATAGAAAACAAAGGAGCTTTTGTTAAATAATTTCACTCGCATTTTTTTTTAGCTTTTAATAAGTATGGGTTTTATAATTGGCTGGCGTTATTAGCTGGATTTTTTAAGGAGAGTGAGTGCGTGAGTGAGTGGGTGGCTGGCTGGTAGAGAGTCATAGAGATCTAAAGATTTGGTAATGTGTAATCAAATATCAAATTTCTGTTTGTTGTTAGGAATTGATTAGGTGGGAGTTGGAAAATAATGATGGGAATTGTGAGAGGAAGCGCAGCAATTTAAACAAACATCAAATTAATAAGTTTTTTATAAGTACTTGTATTGTAAATTTTCCAGTAAAGTGTAAAAAAATATTAATGCTCTTGCAAAAACGATTGTTAAAGTTAAAGCATACATTAAAACCGGTTTTGCCATACGAAATTTGTTTGTTAAACCAACTTTAAGCTTACCAATTTTTTTGTATAAGGGGGTAAATCTTTAGGAACTCTTGATACACTTTACCAAAAATGGTAAGAGTATATAGAGGTTTTTAATTTTTTATGGAATCTCCACAATATTCATATAGGATACCATAGAGTATATATATCCTGGGTCCTTATATATAAATTAGTCGAATATGAGATGCACGTCTGTCCTTCTATCGGTCTCCCCCGTCTGTCTGTAAGTGAAATGGATTTTCCGAAGCCTCCTAATAAGCTAGATACTTCGACCTTAGAAATTTAAAAAATATAAAATTTTTCCTTAAAAGATTGGAAATGAAAATTAGGAAAATCAAAGAGACGGTTCCAGAGCTGGAAAATTTAAAACAGTTTTGGTTTTTCAAACTACCTAAACTAAATTTTTTTCTTTATTAATTAAATATATTTTATATCTTAGAATGTCTTAATCCAAAACTTTTTAAATTCGACCAATTTTTATATAAAAATCTAGTTTACCCATACGATCTCAAATTTTTGTTGCTGATATGTAAAAGAAATATTTTCTTTATAAATTATTAATGGATTATGTTTTTGAAAGGAATGTTTTGATATAAAAATTTTTTAAAATAAAAAACTTAGCTCCAGAGCTAGAAAGTTTAAACTTATTTTGGTATATAAAAGTAACTTTGTTAATTAAATATATCTTATACTCTAAAAAGAAATAAATTAGTATTTAAATCAGAAAAATCAAAAATGTAGCTCCAGGGTTGGAAAACTGACACATTATTTAGTTAAAAAAGGAAATTAATAAAATTATTTTAACCTACAAAATGAATTATCACTAATGGGCGATTTAATTTTCCTGAATTTTACTTGCTTTGTGCTGAGCAAATTCAAAAATTCTAGGCGAATAAAATTGTTGCTTAAAATGTTTGAATTGAGACATTAAAAAGTTTTTTTTTATATTCAATATTATTAAATACAGATAAATATGAAATAAGTTTACTTATTTGGTAAGCAGGTGGAATACTAAAATTATTATAAGAAAATAGAAATACTGAAACACTGGTTCTGAACATCATATCGTTACTTATTTGCAACAGAGGCATAGCTCTGAATCTATGTAATCCTATTGATGATTTTTTGTATTTTGGTTGTTAAATGGTGAAAAGTTCTTAAAATTTTTGGGCCTCATTGATTTATTTGTATACTTTACTTTATGTTTCGCGTTCGCCATTGTTTTTGACAGCTTTTTTGGTCTTGTATATTGTATATTTTTGTGATATAACGATTTTTTTCTGCAATATTAACTTCTAGAAGATATGCTATTGCCAAAATTAACTTTCACACACCACTTGCATAGTTTGTGTTTCCTTTTGTAAAAAAAAATTAAATGTTAAAATTTTGTTATTTTTTAATGAGAAACAAAAAGGTATGCAAAAGATATGCATTGCTTTCCTGCTCTCTCTCTCTCTCTCTCTCTCTCTCTTCCACGCAAAATTTGAGCATCAAAAATAGATGCATGCAAAATTGCGCACAATGGGCCGTTTTATCAATACGAGGTGGCCAAAACGCGAAGAGCAAACTTTAAATACATGAGACGTGATTCACATATCTGCTCTTAATTATGAGACTGGTCTAAGCTATTGCCAGTAAAGTGTGCTCAAAATTTCTTACAACCGTGTGAACTGACAAATTTCGTCAGATGTCGTTGCTAACAAGCATTGTCAGTCCATTGCAACACTAGCAGCTGACGACAAATTTTCAGACTTCTTACAATCGTGTGAACACAATGCAAAATTATTGCCAGATAGTTTTCAAACATTTTAATATTTTCATATGTGCGAAGTTTATGCATCTGACAATGGCGTCATTGTAAGAGAATTCTTTTTATGTGCAACACGGCACACCCTTGATTTTAAAGAAACAATTTATAATAAAATATATGCAAATAAGATAATTGCGATTGCTTCTTTATAGTCCATAATAATTTCTATTTTCCATTCTATTTTCTATTCTATTTTCGGTCAAGGGCATTTAAGATTTGGCAAAGCCTTATATGATTTAAGAATTTCTTAAAATATTTTTCCCCTTTTTCTGGGAAATCAAAAAGTCCAGGAAATGATAAATTCTACTTGCTACCCTTAAATTAAGTTGCAAAAAATATCTATAACAAAAAATAAAAATTCCATATGTGTATATAAATATTTTTATTTTATTTTTTATATTCCACCTCCCTCAGATGCCATATTTTGAATATTATTTAATTTCAAACAGTCATAAAATTCAAATATGTTATAATTATTGCCCATTTTCGTGGTCATAAATTTCAAAAACATTCAAAGATGCGATTATTTTTTGTTTTGTTTCTTTATTTTAATTATCACAAGTTTTATGAGCATTTAACACACTCTTGTGAGTTTTTATAGAGCGAAACATGCAACACCATGGAATATGATAGATTTACAAAAACAACTAGTTAAAAAAAAGTTACAGCATGTAACGATTTGTAAAAAAACTTAACGCATGATTTAATAAAACAAAACAAAAAGAGCAAAATAATATACAATAATTTGAAATGTTCATTATAGAAGAAAGAAAAAAACATCCTTTATTAAAATTATAAATAAATTTGTTTATGCGTAAAATAAAAAATATATGAAAAGAGATGCGTTCAGTAATTTAATACTGTTGGCGGTAGTTTGGGTTCAATTCTTTTTTATTTTTATTTTATTTTGAGTTTAAGGAATTTATACCTTCTGTTGGTTTTAATTTTTTTGCTTTTTGTCTTCTTCTTCATGCAGCTGAAAGATGATTTTAAAACTCAACACTTGTGCTTGAGAGCAGAACTCAAAATTTTAATCCCTTAAAGTGTTACAAAGTCTCAATATGTTTAAAAAAAATGAAGAAATATGAAAGGTATTTTTTTTTTAATTTTATTTTTATTTTTTTGAGTAAAAGATAGTGTTTGAAAGGCGGCGGCTTATGCCAGGACACAAGCAGTAAAAATATAAAAAAAAAAGTTTGTGTTGAAAAAAGCCAAATGTATCAAATTTCCTTGAGAAAAAATTGTTGCTGGCTAAGCACGTGGTTGTAGTTTAATTAATATTTTTATAAATTAGTATGAATTAAGTTATCAAATTGCCGCTTAAACTTGAGCGTGTTTTTTTTATACATACATACATCACTTTTCTTGCTATCGTCTTTATTATTAATATTATTATTTTTTTTTAATCACAAAATATTAAAGTGTTTTTTGTTATGGCCTGGTGTTTAAATATTAATTGGAAATTAACATGTAATTGTACTTTGAGTCGTTGCTGTTGTATTTTCCATAATTAAACAACAACAAATAAGCAAATTCCATTACAAAGAGGAGATATAAAAAATAACAACAATAATTTTTGTATAGACACAAACTGACAGATATGTAGATATTCAATTTTAATCATCATCATCTTTGCATGTTTTAAGACAATTATTGCTAGAATTGTTCCACTGGGGCGGTATTTGCTCATTTTCTTTTACCCCTTTTCAATTTTTGTCCACACTACAAACGTGGCAAATTAAAATGCATTACAATAAACAATTAGACAAAAATGAAAATATGTAATAGTAAATAGTAAATAAATAATAATTGATACAATTATAAATTTCTAAGCAAATTAAAGCAATTAATTGATTTAGAAAAAATGTTTTTAAGACTTTTAGTAATTTCCTTAACTAAGGTCCAATAAAGTGATCAAAATGACTTGAAATTAAAGCAAATGGGGATCTTTTTTTGTATAATTTTTATTTCTTTTGATACCGCCTTTTTTTTTGGTTTCAATTTCATTTTCATTATTTGTTGCCAGTTATTTTTAACAATTTAGTCACGTTTATGTTTTACAGCCTCAACTGAATGAACAAAAAGCGGTAGTAGCAAATCAAAAAAAAAAGTTGCAAATTATTTATTTATAAAGTCTAAATGCTGACTAAAGACTGGTGTTTGTTTGCTTAAAAGCCGTCTTAGTAATAGAAAAAGTAAGAAGTCAGAAAACATAACATGCAACTGCTGTGGAGGCAACAAGTAACTGCTACGCCGCGCCGTTAGTGACTTTTCCTAAGGGACTATGGTGTTTGTTATTTAATGGCTAAGAAGTGTTGTTATGTTGCCAGCCTTTGTGGCAAGTGTGTTTGTTGTATTGCAAATATAATGAAATTTTTCTCCCCCCATGTCCTTATTCTCAGCGCTTAATTTTTAATCATTTTAATAGAGCCATAGTAAAAGTTGGTTAAAAATTTATAAATAACAGAAAACAAGAAAGTTTGTCTTCAGTGCTCGAGTTGTATTGTTGTGCATCAATAATGAATTAAAGTGTAGTTCAAATAGTTGCATGAAAATAAATTTTCTGCTACTTAGGATTTACTTGATTTTGCTGTAAACAGGATTTGAAGCCAATAACATGACTCAACCTGTAAATAAAAGGTGCTTGTTTTACAGAGTGACACAAGTTTAAATGATAATAAAACAAGGAAATATATTTTTGATAGCAATGAAACGGGCTTTACTAGCCGTCCGCACGACCAATAATCTTGGCAATTATTGTCTTGGCAATTTTCAAATTTCATTGCCGACACAAGGGTGTAGACTGTATGTATATGTGTTCTCATATATATTTCGCAACAAATGTTAAAAAAAACATTGCTGAAACAAAACAGCAAGAAAAAACATTTTAAATAAATAAAATAAGTAGGATTTCAATTTGCAATTAGCAAAGGATCTAATAAAGGATAATTTAAGTAAGTATATGCATAAAAAAAAAATATATTTGAATGTTCGTGTTCGCCACCTCTAGATACATTGTTGAACAAAAGCAATTTGATGTCATCATTCTGCCGTCGTTATTGCTTGTGGTAAGATACAACAAATTGCTCGTGTGGTCGTACTGTTAGAAAATTTTATGAAATTAATTTTTAAATATGAGTTTTGCCATGTGGCTGCCACGACTGGCGCATAGAAGGCGCAATCTGGAACACCAATTTAAAAAAAATTCGCAGCCATATTTCGACGATTACTCTACATATGTTGATTTCCAAGTATTCAATTGTTTGTGGCTTATCGACGTAGACAAGTCACTTAACATAACCTCAAAGAAAATAATCCAATGGGGTTAAATCACATGATCTTGGTGGCCAATTAATTGGGCCATTACGTTAAATCATTTTTTCATCAAAAGCTTCTTTTAGTAAATCAATTGTAGCGCCTGCTAAGTAGCATATGGCTCCATCTTGTTGGAATCACATACCAGCAAGATTAATGCCACGTAATTGAAGTGCGAAAGAAAATTTCGAATCATATTCCTATACCCCGTTCACCATTGACAGTAACATTCTGACCATCATGGTTTTTGAAAACATTTGGGCCAATAACTCCACCAGCCCATATAATGCACCAAACAGTAATTTTCTGTGGATCTAATGGAATTTCGGTAATAGCTTGTGGATTCTCCTCACTTCAAATTTGACAATGCTGCTTATTTATGCATCCTTTCAACCAGTAATGGGATTAATCACAAAATGAAAGAAGTGAACTATGAGTTTGACGAATGGAACAATTAGTTATTTTGATTAAAAATTTCAACAATTTGAACGCTTTTCTGTAGTGTAAGTCGATTCATAATGAAATCTCAAAGAAAACTAAACAAAAAGCAACTATCAGCTATTAAATGAGTGCCCAAATAATGCAGTCATGCAAAGTCAAAGTTGTGACACTCTAAAAAAAGCACGCTGTACTTGACATATGCTGCATTAATAAAAATGTAACAATATACGCTTTAACAAAGGATTTAATTTATAAAAATTCACTTCAAATATGTTGAACATTTCGCGTTCACAGTTGCAAGAAAACAAAAGCAATTTTGGGTCGCCCTGAAGCACCTTCTCTGCAAGCAATTTTGAAACTTTTTGCTTTTGAAACTATTGCCACTTGCCCAAGAACAACTGAGACCATTTCAGTTGCAGTCCATATTGTACAGGAAAACCCAGATGTGTCTCTTTCTTGTTGATCTTTAGAATTGGATAATCTACAAACGAAATTTCGCCGTATTTAACATAAAGTTAATAAAATAAATCGAGCATACTGATTATCAACAACATCATATATTTCCTCGAATGCATCAGAAAATTTTTTTTTTATACAAGTTATTCTTTTTATTGTATCTTCATATATGAACTAACAATAAGTATTAAAATCTTAAATCTAACATATAATTAATAGGCCCGACCAATGCCAGACATAACTAAGTGATAGTTGTAAATAATACATAAGTAGTGATAAGCAAAAAAAAATTTTCAAGCAACTTCATTCGGAGTATTTAGTATTAGAGGCCTTGTATCTCTCTTTTTTAAGCGGATGTGTCCAGTAAAGTTCAATATATTACGAGCAAGCGGATTAGGATGTGACTCGAGTTTTGTTAAATATTTGCCTGCGTATTTTGCAATTTCTTCAATCACTAGTGGCATATTTAAATCACGATGTATATTTGAATTCTTAATGTACCATGAAGCAGATGTTATTAACCTTAAAATTTTGTTTTGTCTTCGATGAGTTCTCTCTACATTGGAAGCAGAAGCAGTGCCCCATAACTGGATACCGTAACACCATATTGGCTTTAAAAGCGACTTGTATATTAAAAGTTTGCAGTCTAGGCTGAGTGTTGAATTTCTGCCAATCAGCCAATGTACCTGAGTTAATTTTAGTTTCATTTGAGTTAACTTATAGTCAATGTGATGTTTCCATGTAAGCCGTCGATCGAGGTGTATACCAAGATATTTCACATGTGAATGTTGAGGAACAACTTGATTATTAATCCGAATGGGGGAACAAGTATCTCTTCGTAAAGTAAGTTGGCCATAGTTCCATCTGGCTAATGTGTTCCTGGAGTTTTCGGGATGTCTCATCAGGGTTTTTGTGCATACTAAGGCAGGCTGTATCGTCGGCAAATGTAGAAATGTGGATACTACTGCTCACAGGCATATCACAAGTGTAAATCAAAAATAAAAATGGCCCCAGTATACTCCCCTGTGGCACACCGGATGAGATAGTTTCAATCATACTCATAAAGTGTCCTTTCACAACTGTAAATTTTCGTGCAAGAATGTAACTTTCCAAAAGATTTAGAATGTTTATTGGTAAGTATGTCTTCAATTTCAAAATCAGGCCTTCATGCCACACTTGTTGTCGTATTTCCCACTCCAAAAGCCCACGACTTAATTTTGAAAAGCCTCTCTACATATAAAAAATTTTCGTGCATTAAACATGTTTAATTGAAAAAAAAATACAAAAATCAATTAAAAATGTAATTGAGTCCAATAAAATTTTAGTTAAATAAAGTTTTTAAGCAAAATTTTAATTGATTAAATTAAATTTTTAATTGATTTTTGTTTATTTCTTTTTCAATTAAACGTGTTTATTGTAGTCAACTTTTCTGTATATGCTCAAGGTGGGACTGTTCGATGCGGATTTTGGTCCAGCGTGGTCATTTGATGTCAGTTTTTCTAAAAAGAAGCTGAAGCAGCTGTTACGATGAATGGATTGCGATATCTAACTCTGACATATGACTAAATATAGTCGGAACTCTAGTTGCTATACCTTCGCTCTTTTGCAGTTTCTAGATCGCACGGATTCTCAAAGAGGCAATTATATTTGGACAACGAGATCTTGGGAGTTATTACCTTTAGGCTTTTAACCTTTTAAAGAGCGAACTGTTACAATATCAACTGATAAATACATCAGACTCAAACTTTATTTTGCATATCCTCTTTCTGCCGATCGCTAACTGATGTGTAAAAAATAAATTATAATGTTAAGTTTTAAAAATAGAAGTTCCAAAGTTTTTATCATAAATTTTCCTAAAGTAGTGCTTTAGGTAAAGTAAAAAGTAGAAAAAATAAAATTTAATTTAATTTAATTTTAACAATTCCAAAAGAAAAAGCTAAGATCTTGTTTTGACTTTTGTGTCTAAATAACTTCCAACATTTCTAAAACATTTCATATCAAACCTACATTTCATTTATACCTCAGCCTGCATACATATCTGGTTTTTATTTAAACAAAGTCTTAATGTTAATGCTCATGTTTAGCTATAAAAAAAAAGAAAATAAATAAACCTCAAAGTCTCTGAAAAACTGCCCGCTATTGTTCTTTTCTCTTTGCAATGGTTATAAAAAATATGTTCAAGGATTAAAAAAGGATTAAATTTTTTAGCCCAACAAAACCAGAAGAGCCTTCAGGGTCTGGCAATGATTTTAATTTCAAATTCAATAAGGCTCATTTAACAAATAAATAAATAAATAAATGTACATATGTATGTGCATATGTACATAAAATAAAATCTATAATAATGCAAAAATATCCTACAAAACGCATACGCTCTTTTACTTAACGAATGATGAAGGGAAAAAATAATAACACAATAATCACATGTATACAAATCCAGCTAAACAAACAATACATAGTAAATACTGACAATGATGATGTTGATAATGATGATGATGATGATTACCCACACAAGCAAACACTTGAATAGAAAACATACGTTTAGTATTTAAGGAAAAATTCCCCCTGGCAATAGCAACAAACGCACCAAGAAAATTAAAAAAAAATTACCCAAATCGTATAATTAAATCCTTTTTTCTGTTTTGTTTTTGTGTGTAAAATATTTTTGCTCTCAGATTTTGTTCGTTCGCAGAGCTTAATGATTTTTCTCGTCGATTACAAACAACTGTAATGGTAAATATATGCTCACATGATAGTGAGAGTTTTCTTTTATTTCTTTTTTTCTTTTTGGGGATTTGTTTGTGTATTTGGTTTCTTAATTTTGATGGATTTGTTGTTTTATTATTTAATTCTCAGCAGAAAGTTTTGCTTTTTCCTGTTCAGTGTTGCCAATATTGTAAAACGTGAAATGACGCCTGAATAAGTAGGTATAGTTATAAAAGGTGGAATGTTATATGCGTCTGTGCCATTTCTAAAAAAAATTATTTTTGGCGGAAGTGCGGCCATTTAATAAAAATCGAATAATCCCAGCGCGTAAATGTTGGCATCACTGTTTCCTGCTTTTGCTAGATCTCAAACATTTATTGTATATGAAAGAGTGTGCATGTGTGTGCGTACGTCAATTTTAGTTTTGCGGTTTATTTGTTTGGTGGTGTGCGCGCCTTTGTGTGTGCGTGTGTGTGTGTGTGTGTGAAAGTGTGTAGTAGGGTTAAGGGAAATACAAACCTAAGGCTTCATTTTAAGCTTTTTGCATTTGTACGTTCGTTCGTTCTATGGTTAGAAAACCAGAAATCTTTTTATGATGTACGAGTATGTGCTTTGTTTTATTAATAATACAGACATATGTACATACATATTTACACATATAAATATGCATGTTTGTGTAATTGTACTTACATATTTATACATATATGTAAATACTTTTGTGCATCTCTATTGAAAAGACAATGGCGTTTACAAATACAAATATATGAAATGATTCCCTATGCGCTTAATTAAGGTTATACAAATAACGACATGCGCAAGCTTTTCTTTTCTTTTTTTTTTTGTTTTGCTATCGTTATGTTTTTTTGAACAATTCTGTTATTGTTTTTGGTTGTTTTGCTGTTTTGGTTTGTTGCTGTATTTGATTACATTGCCAGACAGACGTCGTCGTCGTCGGCCGTCGAGAACGGCCACTACTCCCCCACATTTTCACACGCACACACACAAACTAAATACTTAAGCTCAAATTACATTTACATTGTTGTTTGTTGGGTTATTGTATTCAATTACACTTAAGTGCGTGTGTTTGTGTTGTGTTATATTTTGAAAAATAATGAATGAATGAATGAATGCCTGAATAAACGAGTGTGTGTTGTTTATATGGATGTAAGTAAAAGTGTGTTGCCTGCCACCTTGTGAGCATTTAATTGCGCGCATGGAATTTAATTGTTTTTATTATTTCTATGATACAAGTATGTATTGTTAACTTTTAATCATAAATATAAAACAAATAATAACTAAAGTTGTTTAATTAAAGAATTTTTCAAATTTATTGAACATATTTTAATTTTCATGTTGAAACACTTGAAAGATAATTTCTGTTATAAAATTTGGTTTAGGGTTTTTTTTTTGGTAAACTTTATCTTTATCGTAGCTGGAAATCATATTTTGAAATTTCTATGACAAAACTATATTAATAGTTGTGGTTTGCCAATAACATTTATAATATTTTTTAAATTGTTAGTGGTATTTTTTTATTAATCGAGTAGAAAAAAAGTTTTCTTGAGTTATCGTGCGCTTATCTTCGTTGCTATTCTAAAAATTATGTGAAATCAAAACTATGTATTTAGGGTATTCACACAATGTAACAAAAAATATAAAAAAAGGCAGACATCACTTAATTGGAGTATGTTTATATACCCAAAGTTTGAAGAATGAGTTAATGAATGAATAATTTATTTTAAATTCTGATTGAGAAAACGCAAATAATTCGCCTTAATGCTAAGATAAGATAAGATATAAGAAAAATAAGTTTTCACTTTAATGTAAAGTAGAAAAGCACTTAAATTTGTCAAAAATTTTACTAAAAAAATTTTTATACTATCACATTTGAAATCCAGTCACAATTTCCAATTTCCAGTGTTGAATTACAGTTGAAACACAGTTGATTTCAATAGCGAATCCAGCAAAATTCACCATTGAGTTACAGTCGAACCAAACAGTACCTTTACATTGTAATTCCAGCCTTGAATAACAGTGTGATTCAAGTTGAACCGAACCTGTTTTTACAATTGAAGTCAAGCATGGAACTGCTGTGGAACTCAACAATTGAATTCAAGTGTATTTCAAGCTGTAGAAACAAGACTTTTAAAATAGAAAGCAAAATGCAATTCCTTTGTTTTCCAATAATATTGTGAATATTATTATTTTCACGACCTTACACACTTTTGGTTTTCAAATTCACTTTTTTATTTATGTATTTTTGATATTTTCACCACAATTTCAGTTTTGATAATAAATAAATTACGTATTTGACAAGGTTTGAAAATATGTACATATGTATTTATATGTTCTTTGATTTTTTATTTAAAAATATTTTCAAACTTAAAAATTACTTGAAAAAATGCTTGAATTACACTTTGTTTACAGTTCAAATTCAAGTGCTTGAATTTAAATTTTTTGAATGCTTATTGGGATTATTCAAATTCGTCATAATAAACTACACAATGCAACAGATGTTTAGAAACAGAAAAACAATATAGAAAAAATTTAAATAATTCTATTCAAAAAAAAAACTTTTTTTTCGAAATAATAACTGCCTTATTCATAAAAAATATTTCTTTTTTATAAAATTTTATTAAAAAAACATTTCTATGGATATTAGATTAATAAATCTTTTATAAAATCAAAATATATTTTTATGAATTATTCTCTAAAAATTTAAAAATTCAGTAAATGCCTTTAAAAAGAATCAACGAAACAATTTTTTTTTAATAAAAGCTTATTGTTAAAATAATGGCAAAAACTTACAAACCTCATAAAGCCATAACTTGTTTTTTTTTCGCACTAGCGCGAAACCCCTTACGGACTTTATTTTTCTAATATTATTTGTTCCTACTGTCTTCAAATCATTTGGGCTACATTCATTTTGTTGTTGCACTGTGTTATTTGAATAATTTAAACAAATACTTATTTTATTATAAATTACATAAACTTTTTTTATTCGAGATAAATTAACTGCCTGTCCCAATATCTCACTAGCAAACGTTCGATCGAATACTTATATTCAAAAAACAACAACAAATTTTCTAGTTTTATTGTTTTTTTCCAATACAAGTTGGCGATCGAACGTTTGCTGGTGATATCGTGAGACAAATGGTGATGGAAAATGTAAGTTTTATTGCAAAAACTCTTTCCAGACATTGTGATACGATGCTTAAAAGTAATTCACGTATTTCATTTACTCTGAAAATATTTTTTTATTTTAAGCTAAAGCTTGTAATAACTGACACCATAAATTAACGCTAATGATGATGTTGTGATGGCCTTTCTCAAAGACCATATTTAGAGCTTATCAGTATAACTTCAATTGCCTTTGGTGTAATTTGCTCCTTAAAAAATTATTACATGTATTCTGTTCTTTCAAAATACTAAAGGTACAATCTTAGCTTGAAAACATTTACACAAATAAGCGTAACCACTAAACACTAATAAAAAACTTTTTGTTTGAGATTGCCTATTAACTTGAACGGATTGTAAAAATATTGGACTGCATGACATTTTAAAATAGCCATGTATGAAACTGTTTCTCAAAGCCATTGATTTTTTGATCCGCCTTTGTATTTGACTAAAATTTTGCCTAGATTTTTTTAATTGTTTTTTAATTATCTGCAAATTCTTATAAAATATTATGATTGCCATAATATAAAATAGTTTATGTAGGATATACCAAAGTATATATATATTTCACGTAGTGTCTTTATTTATTTGATATTTTGGTCGTTTTTTTTTTTTTTTGATTAAGCATTGTCTGTATGAATTTCGTTCTCTCTTATGGTACCCATTAGTAGATTTCAACCCAAAAGCTTTTGCATTTAGGTAACAAACCTCGTAGGTTTATAGTAAGACTCTTAATACGTTATTGAGAATCACAATACAAAAACATAATAAATTTAAAAGCCTCAAATAAAATATTTTGCAAAACAAGCATCTTTATTCGAAAAAATTAAGGAGATGCAAAACCAAATATAAAGGCTACTTTTGTAACGAATTTTGTTTGATGCTTTTTAAACTAATTATGTTTATTATGTTTCATTGAAACAATTAATTGTTTTTATGTACTTTTTTGGTTCAGTCCAACCGAGAATGCATAACCAAAAGAACAAGCAAAATTTCAAATAAAATAGTTTACAGATTTTTAGCAAGAAGGAGTAAAAATGCCTTAAAGTATGCTTTAAATTTTCTTTCCCGTGACAATTTAATGTAGGCTACAATTCGTTCGATTCTTAAACTTTGTTGTTGCTTCTAATGTAACTGTGCGACAAATCGAACGTTGTGAACGCCGTGAGACAGGAGCTTATATCTTGATGTTAGCGACCAAGATTTTCAGGGAGTACTATAGCTTTTATTTATTTTAAGTCCTCATTTTTCCTTGAACATACCAAACTTAAAACTGAAATATTAAATACTTATTGAATATTATATTTATTCAGCCTGATTACGGTTGACGCATTTTGACTATGCCTGCTATTGGATTAAAGAACAGTAGTCGTAGTCGAAATAAACCAAATGTAATCTTCTAAATATTACTATAATCGTTGTAAACTGTGAAACTCCCACATATTGATTTTAAAAAATAAGAAACTAAAAATAGTCCCGTTATCGTTTGTGTCACTAATTAGATTATTGAAGTACAAAACAATGAACTCTTGTCACATAAAATATTGTCAAATCAAGACATAAAACGTAGAAGAGAAAATGTTATATTTTATAATAAAATCACAAGGAAAGTTCACAAAGAAAATAGTTGAGTTATGCAAGGTTAAAGGGGCGAATCCATTGAAAAAAAATTCAAGTGTTTTCTCACTAATAAAATATTTATTATTTCTCAAAAAAGAAGGAATTACAAAACTTTTTTTCATATAATTTAAGAAAATTATAAGACCAGCGGCCCCTAAAACTGACCAGCTGTGGTTAAGAGTGCTTAAGCTTTTTTTCAAAAATTTTTATAATTATCTTAAATTAAAAACACCTTTAGAAAAGAAAATTACTTTCAGTACTTCTGCTTAAACGAAAATTCACCAAATAAAAATGCCGCAATACGGTGGCGTTTCTGACGTCTGCAAGTCTGCCGGAAAAAAACTCTTCTACTCTGCAATACTTTTCTTTGAATAACAATTTTTTTTGCTATATCATGCTTTGGGCCAAAAATTTCGTTATATACATATGTATGTATAAACATATAATGATTTTTTTATAAAATACATTTCATTCATTTTCTTGATGAATCATGTTCACTACTTAAAAAAACACAAAATACAATAAACTAAAAAAATTACATATATACGAGTATATACCGCATTTTCTATTTACAAATTTGTATAATGTAGTTGTTGCCATTATGGACAAGTAGAGCTCACAGAATATTGGAATAAAAAAAAGAATTATCATAATTTGAAATTCATATACTCCAAAACACCAAAAGCCGGCAATATTCATAATAAAAAGATGTTATACTTTGATAATAATGAAATAAACTAAAAAATAAGAAAAAAAAATTTTATTACATACAAAATTATATTAAACACCCAAGATTTGTTAAGTCATTATTTTAGACTTAAACAACGAATGTGAATAAATTTTTCCAAATCCACTAGCAAAACGAAAAAAATGCTCTAAAAATATTCAACAAAAAAAATGCAAGTAAGGTTTTCTAAGAATTGCTTGTTCACAGTTTTTTTTTAATTTTTAAGGCACTGGGCGTAGGATTTAGTTTTATTTAGTTTTTTTTTATATAAAATGTTATTTTGCTTAGACTTTTAGACGTCTGATGACATTTATGTTTACTCCTTGTGTATTTAGTGCAAATGATAAAGCAGAAATGAATTAAGTTTCAATTTAAAATTTTTGGCTTATTCATCATTTTGTTTTTTGGGATAAATCGAGGCCGCCATGAAAGGGCATAAGAAAATTCAAGAATTAGCAAATTTATTTTTTTAGTAAAATGTTGGCTGAAAAAATTAAATTGTAACAGCACATAAAAGAACTTTAAGAATTGAAAAAAGAATATTCTCATACTCCATTTTCAACTCATTTTAAATTTTATGAATAAAATTGTGCATTTCTATAAGCACTTATTAACTTTTTACTGGACAAACTCGAAAAAAAAATTTTTTAATTCAATTAATTTTGGCCGTACAAGATTTTGCGTTTTTTTTTGGAACAAAATGTTCTAAAAGTTTTCCGTTTGGCCTACCTCTAGCACTAGTCCACTCATCCAACGCTAAAAAATATTTTTTATTTTTCATAACTCAGTCACTATTTACATATTAAAAACCTGCACAAGACCTCTTATAAGAACTTATTGGACATGAGGGATATTTCAAATGTTTTACTACAGCAAAATTTTATAAAATAAACTCTAAACAACACTGTTGGCAATAAATTTGTTTAACTTATTGCAGGTATAGGAGTAAAGAAGAAAATAGTATGTGACTGAAAAATGTGTAATGCTTGTGCTTTTTTCTACGCACGAGCGCGTATACAAACGTCATACATGTACATGCATATATACTAGGGTTGTGCCCAAAAAGAACGAACTAGTTCTAGAACTATTCCCATAAGTGAACGATCTGAACTAGTTCAGACTAGTTGTTCCTTTTTGTCTTTGTTGTTCTTTTAGTCTTTCTTGTTATTTTGGTCTTTCTTGTTCTCTTGGTCTTTCTTGTTATTTTGGTCTTTCTTGTTCTTTCGATCATTTTTGGTCTTTGTTTTGTTTTTTATCTTATTCTCTGTTCCTGATCAATACACATGCAAAAGATTTAAAGTAAAATATAGTTTCTCGTTTGCATACTGTTAAAAAGATACAAATGTAGTGTGCCTATTAAATTATTTAGCACAATAATCAAAACAAACAAAAGAAAATGTATATCTACTTAGTGAAATATACAAGGGAGTTTTACAAAATTAATAGAAATAATTTGTAGTATTGAACTAAAAAACAGATTGGGAAAAAGATTGTTAAGATTAAAAAAGTAATTATAATTTTTTTTAAACTGATTACGGATTTTATTTTAAAAATTTCAAAATACAACAAATAACACTATGAAAATACGTCTAAGCAGGAAAATTTTTACTCAATTAAAAGAAATAATTTGTTGTGTTGAATATACATAAATCAGTATTAAAAAAGTGATTAAAATATGTTTTCAAATGATCAAACTTCATTTAAAGCATTTTCAATAAAAAAAATTTACTTAAATAAGGTTATTAAGAATGAAATGAAATTAATTTAGAATACGAACACACGAATAAAAAATTGAAGAGGATTCAATGGCTGTATAATCTCTGTTTTGTTTTTCACTGAACAACTGACCGAAAAGAACAACTGAACGAAAAGAACGAACTAGTTATTTTTTTTTGTTGGGAACGAAAAGGAACAATCCGCAAAAGGAACGACTATGCTCAACTCTAATACATACCTTCATAAGTTATGTATATGCTTTCTTATTTTTCTGTGCAGATACAAACGCACACATGCATTGATATTAGTTATGTGTGTTTGCATAAAAAAACCTCCCTTAAACACACAATAGCTTAACATATACATCTTACACACACACTCAAACGTACAATATGTAAAATAAAAATCATACACGCATCAAATCTACTTCTGTTGATTGTTTTTATGAGCAAGAAGTCTTGGCGACATCGCTTGTTAACACTCATATACACGTACACCAACACATACATCGTGCTTCGTTTATAGTACGACAGCATATATTATTGGCTTTTTATAATACATGTCACGAGAATACTTTTAAAAAACATGTATTTACATTTTAAGACTATTTACGCAGGTCTTCATTACATATTTATCCCTTAATTTTTGGTCACCTTGTAAAGACCTTTGAAGAATTTGAACATGAGCTTAACTTTCTTGACCGCCAGTATTTGGATGTTACGAGATCAAGTCATTATTAACGATTCATAAAAATAAAATAAAATGTTAAAGTAACAAGAATTGGGAAACAGAAAATCAAGGATTTTCTTGACGGTTTTAGGTTTCGAATATTTGGATTAAAGAACTTCTTTTTCGGCCTTGGTTAAAACCGAACAGCAAACCCCTGTCTACATAGCGTGTATCTAAAGAATATTTAAGGTTGTTGTTGTCCCTGCAGCGGAGAGTTTGTTTACTAAAAGGCAACGCGCAATCGCGTTTAAACTTCGTATTTTAAAGTCAACTACAACACAACTTTCTGATGCCTGCTTCTATAGTTAGGAAGGGTGGTGCTAGACCGAACCTCCACTAAGAAATCACCTAAATGGGTCCATTGTGATTGTGCATTTTACTATAGACGAAATAATTATTGAAATTACTGCATTAATTTAAATTCGTATTGTTTTAACTCGAAATATACTTGATGCAATATCAATCTTCATATTGATTTAACTGCAAGATAATATTAAATCAGCATGAAATAATTTTGTTTCAATAGAAAAACTTTTCCTTTAACAAGTTGAATTAACACGAAATACATCTGAATAAAAATCATTAACGAAAAATATTAAATTAATCTTGTTTTCGATGAAATATTTCTGTGTCCAACTACACGGCTGGCTACTCGTGAGCTTTAGAAGCTTTCGCTAAAGTATGCTAATTTCTATTTTTTAAGCGACAACAAACATTTATAGCGCTGCCAATATAATACAAAAAGTGAAATGAATGATAGCTTATGTCACATAAAACAAACAACATCGTAACATTCATATAAATATATTAATTAATTCGTTATTTAATTTTTTTGCTTGTTAAAGCTACATTTTGAATGATTCATTTTATTTTTATAAATGTGAAATGTTGGAATTTCAAATTTTATTCTTTTTACAAAAATAAAAATCGCGCTTGAAATTTATTATAGAGTTTCTGATGCGATAAAATTATTGAACACTAATCTAAAGATTATTCAAAACAATTCACATATTCCACTTGCATAGAAGTTGAGTATATAAAGCAAAAATGTACATTAATTGACACCACACACAGGTGACCAAACACAAAAAGAACGTTGATGATGAAGGTGTGGTGACCCTCTAAAACAGCTAGTTGTTCCCTTCTACTATGTGTATGTCAGAATATGTACAATTAAGTTTGGTGTTATTTGTTTTATTAATAATTATTACATGTATTTTGGCTTGCAAAAAGATACGAACTTTATAGAAATTAATCTAAAGAATTAAAGTTAAAACTACCCATTGATAGCAGGCGGTCAAAAACAATTGCTTGGCAACACAGTATTCTTGTGAAAGTATCTAAAAAGCTGTTGTTTGTTTAATTTTTTTCAATTAAAGACTTTTTACAACTACAAATCGAGTTGAAATAAAGTCAGCGAAAAAATGTAATGGGCTTCTAATTTGTTTAAAGAAAGTTGGACTTAATGAGCCTAATTAAGAGTGTCTTATTTCAACTTCGACTACGAAGACTTAGTACTAGATTAGAAGAAAATAAGTTGCAATGTTATTTAATCTAATACAAATTCGTTGTAGTGGAAGTCAAAATATGACAATCGTAATTAGGTATCTTTAGTTGTTCTAAGATATTTTTTGGGTAAAGGTTCCCAGATGATCTGCATTAGCAAAAAAAAAATGTCGATAAAAATATTTAACCTTAATCTAAATTATTCCCCAATTAAACACAAAGAATACTCTATTTTGAGAGCAACTTTAAAAAAGAATACAAGCAATTAAATCTTAAAAATCTTTACTACAAGTACAAAACCTTGAAATTACGAATGCAAATTATTCCAAACTTAGAAAAAATGCATACATACATGCTTATGTATGTATATGTGCACATTTCGGCAAATCACAAAAGTTGAACATGACACAAATCTCATGCCTTAAAATCTTTAGATATTTGCCAACATATATAAATTATTTTTTAATCTATTAAATCTTAACGATAAAACAAATCCCAAATATTTGCTGTTAAGACTTGAAAATTTCTAAACCAAAAAAAATAAGCTTTAGTGGACATAACCACAAACTAATTTCAAATGTCAAAAGCTTATCTTTTGGATTTTTACGCCATTTTTGTAAAGAAACAAACATGATTTCATGATAATTTTTTTTCTGCTTGCAAATGGCTGCAATAGTGTTAGAGAGGGACAGACGACAGTGATAGAGCATTAAAGAGAAAAGTAAATAATCTAAAAAGAAAAACCTTAAAACCTGTATAGACAAATAGATTAATATCTTAAGTAAAAAGAATTGCAAATATACAAATGATTTCTTGTACCAGCCATGCCAGAGAGTTATGTGAACATGTTATTCTGTTTAACACCTTCTTATTGTATGTATGTACATATGTGACCAAGAGACAACAAACATTACAAGCAAAAGAATAAAGAAAGAAAGATTCTTATCAATAAACATTATTACATGTCATGATTGTAACACAAAGTACGAAGAATCTTGTTTTATTTTTTTTCTTTCTTTAATGGGAATATGTCACCGTTAAATCTTTAACATTATGAAATGATAAGTCTGTTAACTAAAGTTTAAACTCTATTTCAGTTATCTCGTTTAAAAATTTTAGGATATTTTCCGCACAAAAAAAATAAATCTGATAAACTTGTAATGAATTCAACACAAAAATAAAAATTATGTACTTGTATGTAAATTAAAACAGACATTTTCTAAAGTTAAATACTTAAAGCTGGTGTTTGTTGTTTTTCCTTAAATGAAATCTTTTATTTTTTTGTTCTTGTTGCTTTAGCTAATATTGTTTTCAATGTTGTTGAGTGGTTTTATGGGTGTGACATGTTACACGAAATACTTTGCATATGTTGCACTAATAAACTAAAAGAAAGAAAAAATATATTTTGTAATAAATACACTTTCTGCAATAATGTCTTGCTGCTAACACACTCATACGCTTCGCAAACATGCCTCAAATTAATTATACGATTAATGTTTTGCAAGTATGTACATATTACTACTTTGCAGTATGAGTACAAAACAAACCATCTTCAGCTACACGCAAAGAAAAAATATGGTTGAGGTAACCATATGATTGAATTATATGGTTGCAGTTAAATCATATTATTGTCAATAGAAAAGCAAACTTTTAATAATCTTATTATATGAGTTAATAATAATATTATCAACAAAAACAATAAACTTTGTTACACCTAATCTCATTATTGTAAATATGACAACACTATTGTTAGATGTGACTAAAATATAATTGAGACTCACTATACCATGTTCATGTTCAATATAATAATATTGTTAAATACGACAACAGTATTATTTTATATTATAATAATATTTTCTTTTTCAATCATATATTTATTGGCTAAAACAGCTGTGCGTTAAATTTGAAATAAAAATTAATTAATATCATTGAAATGAAATATATGTATATATAAAAGTATATACTTACAAATGTGTGTATACACGAAATACAGACACGTCTGTATAAAGAGATAAACATATGTACGTATGAATATGTTTTTATTTATCTACCCTTTTGTTTGTTTGTACTTTATTTATTTATTTAACACGACGCGTGGAATACCGATAGCTTACAAACGAAACACTGAACTGACAGCAGAGGTTTCTGAAAAATATTTTTTTTAAAACTTAACATAGTATGGCTTTGAATAAAATTATATTGTTATTTACATTATACTATTTTTAATAATAAAAAAAATTATGTTGCAGTCATAAATTTTTAACAAAACTATATTGTTAAACTCTAACCATATCTCACTTTTTTATGAATATAATAATGTAATTATTAAATTCAACCATTACTTTGCTTACCGTAACAAAATTAATGTTTAAAATAACAATAACTTGTTTTCAACGACCACACATTTGTTTCTGAGAACATAATACTGTTTTTTCAACCATTCTTTTATATCTTTTCTTTGCGTGTGCATTTTCATTTACTCTTTAGTGTTTTTCTCACTTCACTTTGTTTTGAAAATTATTTTCTGCATTAAAAAATCACTTTTTTAATGTTTCCTTTTTAATTTCTGCTGTCTTTATATGCAAATCTCTTTAAAAGACTTTTCAGTTGCTTTTTATCTTAATATCTTGCAATCTAAATGAAAAAAAGAAGTAAAATTACAAAAATATCTATTTAATTTCGTTGTTATGTTACAGTTTTTTCTTTTGTTTTTTTCTGCCTAAAGATTGTATTTTCATTAAACTTACAACAAGTTGCTTTAGTTTTTGAAAAATTGTCTGTCTAGGCATGCACTTCGAATGGAAAGTTACGAGTATTTTTTTTCTCGAAAAATGTTGTAAAACATGCAATTTGAATAATTATCTTATTTATTGTCTTTTGCATATTTATTTAAATTTTTTGTTGCATTTTGTTAATGTCTTATAAAGGATTTTCTTTGACATAAACTTTAAAGTATCGCAAACGAGCAGAGATTAAAATGATTTTTTCGTTGAGTAAATTTATTTATAAGGCTTTAAATAAATTAACTAAATCTTCTTCAAATGTAGACCCAAGTTAAAAAAATATGTGGTATTTTCTTTTACATAAAATTTTATTATCTTTTAAACTCATTTTTTGTATAATATGTCTTTAAGAATTTTCAGATAATACATTAGCTTGGTTCCTGAGAACGCAGTTGTAATGTAACCTTATGTTTTGGCCAATCTTAAGATCTATTAAAGTTTTTTTTTTCACTTTGTGATTAACCAAAAATGCTGTAATTAAATAGGTTACTAAGCAGGGAGTTTTTGGAACTTCCTAAACATTAATTTTCAACAGTGTTGCCGTAACTGAAGCATTTAGTTATTTTTCAAGTCTAATAAGAAAATAATTCAAACTAGCAATACATCTTCAACACTCAAAGAGTACGAAGTAGAAGAAAATGTTAACACAGGAAGCTCTATTTTCAAAAAATCTACCGCGCACACTTCACTCGACTTCTCGCCAACAAACTACTGTCGCAAGATTCATACAATGGCGGCAAAATCTAACACGCTAATGCCCTTTTTGGTGAGTTTTTTAAGGTTGCTGGCATCAAATTTTTTTTAGTGAGTTCGAAGTCTAAGATTGAGCAACATTTACTGACGTGTGCAAGATCTGAGTATGTGCTGAAAATTCTGCAATAACAATAACAGGAACTTCAACGTAAGAACAAAAATGACATACACAAGTCACTTGCATGCTGCCACTTGCTCCAAAACCGGCTCACTTGGGTTATGATTGGTCCCGTAGTGCTGCTTGAGTGGTAAATAAGGTCATGAAAAAACACTTTTCTATATTCCATTTTATTTTGAAATTGTAGAGGGTAGTATCTTGTAATTTTTTGTGAAGAACACAATATCCGTTTTCCGTGATTTTATTCATAGGCCGCTTTCATTGCTCCACTTTCAGTGATGCTTGTAAGCACTGAGGTGCCACTTTTATAAATAATAGAATCCAACTCCTTGAGAAAAGAATTGAAGCAAGGTTCTACAGGAGTGGAAGTAAAACTCTCCTCTTGGGGAATCCCCTATTTAATACTTTCATTATCATAGCCTGCCCCAGAATGATTGTAATGGATCTCTTAACTGGTAATCTTCTTACTAGTCTGATTAGCCACTGATGAATATTCAGTTTTTCTAGAACCCGCATAACTGTTACTGTGCTTTCCATATCTAAGAAAGCTATCACTGCGTATTCCTGGTTAACACAATCAAGCTTTTATAGAATAATCATTTCAGCTGATTAACAACACAACTAAAAAAAATATAATGCATCTGATAACCAACTTTCTCTGGCATTGTTAAAAATAAGATATGAAAAAAACAAGAAATAAAAAACTAAGGAAAATAGCATTAAGCAAAACTGCACTCGCACAGCTGGATATTTGAGATTGCTCACATTGCAGTTCCGCTGGCAATTCTTTGCCTTTTATTTTTGCAAACAACAATTATGATAAAGATTATTATTGTGCAGTTGTTGTTAGGGAACATACATAAATGCAAGCGTACATAGTTGTACCCTTATATAACAGTTAAATGGAAAACACCTTTTGTTTAGAAAAAAATAAAATAAAAATAAAAATCACAAAAAAGTTAATTGTTAAAACTCGCCTGGTGGTAAATAAAATCAAGAGAAAATTTTAAAGAAATTCAAAATCAAAATTAACAAACCGAAAAGAGAAGAATACTAAGAAAATATTGTTTTGATAGATATACCCAGTAAAATGCAACTTGGGTGACTAATCCGATTTTAGGTAAAACGATCACACACACATAGATAAATGCTTGTACCCACTTGACCTGAGACTCGATAAAAACGAATGATCACTAAAGGGAAAAAATTTCGAAACAAAATTTTTTGACATTTCTTCCCTAATCTAAGAAAACTCGAATATTCTCTACAACTTCCAAGTTCTCTCGATAGGTTTTCGAATGTGTGACAGTCGCCGGGAGGATGTGTGCTAGACTGTTACTCTAGACGTACCAAGTTCGATGCATGACAGCACTGTAAGCTAAAAACTAAAATAAGGGCAATAATTGATCTGTTAGAATAGAGGTACGTACCATGTTCAAATCCTGTAGCGTAGATTGTTAAGGTTTTAAAAAAAATAAAATAATTAAGATAAAATAAACAAATAAAATAAAATTACTTTTTTTCTTTTTCTGCTGCCTTTGTGGTATATCGAAATAAGTTAGATTTTCTCTCACTTTTGATATTGCTAGCGAAACTTGGACATCGAATGTTTTTTGGGATAAAACTGAGCGACAGGTAAATTCTTATCGATTCATTTTTTTTACACGATAAATGTTCGATATTAGAATATATATTCAAAATCGATATTAATAGCGAAAGTCTTGGTCAACTGGGTATTATAAATACACACACACAGACTTACACAAACACTGTAAATAAATGATTAATTGCTTTTCTTACGTGCTCAAAAAAAAAGGAAAATTGGAAAAAATCCTAAAAATCTCTTAACCAGGGAGAGGCCAAGATTATGCATGGTACGTTTTAAATGCTTTAATTTTTAGACAGACTGAAACTCTTAGTGTCAAGAGGGAGCCGTATGCAGAGTGCATATGTACATATATGTATGTAATTGCTTTTAGTTTTTGCTGTAAGAATTTTTTAACATTATGAATAGTATTTTATTTTTTGGTTTTAAGTTCGCAAAAAGGTTTTGAAGTTTTTTAAAGAGACATTAGGTATGCTGATCAGAAAACTAATTTTCTACCAATAAGATTCTAAGATTGTAATCTTTCGATCATTTACAGTAAAAGGAAGTCATTGTTAAAAAACTACAGTTTCATTGCTTCTAAATAAGCGATATTTTTAATATGCAGAAAAGTAAGTACAAATTTATTTTAGTTTTACAACAATTTGTAAATTTGCCATTCTCTGTTCCATCTCTCTCTCTCCATAAAACTTTGCATGTAGAAACGCTACGTAAATGGCGCAATCATTCTTTTTTACTGCAAACCACATAAATAATTCTTACTGCAAAAAAACGGACTTCAATGCAAAGATCTGATAAAAGAAGATATGAAGAAATACATACGTGATATATATAATTAAATTTTAATGGGCGTGCCTCCGCCTATTATTTTAAATGCAAGCTTGTGTGTTTCTCAGAGCTCAAGGTGCGTGTTAATTATTGTAAAAATATTTAAAGTAGAGCCATTTAAAATAAAATATTAAATTTTTATGGGGCTTGACCATTTTTTAAATGGAGAACTGTGTCTATTTGACAGCTTAAAATGTGTGTTAAGTTTCATAAAAATCGGTTAATTAGAAGTGCGTGAGCTTTTACAATAAATTTTGATGGGCGAAACCCCGCGCATTTTATCAACTTTCAAATAGTGTAATTACAAGAACAAAAGGTGTTATAGGTTTCGCAGCAATCAAATAACTAAAATATTATAAAATTAAATAAAAAATGTCTGGACGTGTCCCGCCCACTTTCCTTACAATGGGACCAATGGAAAGCTATACCCTCTTAAGCAAAAGTAGAAGTTTTACAATCGGTCTAAAATGTGCTGAACTATGAAGTAACACTCCAAAAAAATAAAAATTAGAGACGAACATCTTAACAACATCCTCCTTTTTTTGAAGGAAACGAAAGCAAACGTTTCCTTTTACCAATTTTCGTTCCCTGTCGCTTAAGCAATAAAATTAATGTTATAATGCTATAATACGGAAATTAAACTCTGCATCAATCTCTAAAAAAATTTTTTTGCCTATTTCAGCTGCTAAAACTTGTAGCTTTTCTGGGAAAAAAAATATTTGCTTTGCTTGTATTTATTTCGCATTTTTCATTACAATTTAATTTATACAACTTAAAGCCATAATTCATGGCTAAAATTGGCTTATGTTTCTTTTAACATTTTATGTATGTGTTAATTACTTTAGCAACAAATGTCGTGTCTATCTAATCATTTTTTTCCAGCTTTTTTTCGTTGTTAAACTTCAGCTAATGAGACAAAATTTTATGAGTCTGTGTAACTTGTTGTGTTTTAATATCGACAATTTAATTAATTTTTCTAATAAATAATTATGTTGCTAAGACAATTTGTTGCAGTAAGTAAAATAATATGAGAAAAAAAAAATAATAAAAAAAACTAAAGTAAAAAACAATCACATATAAAATGGAATGATTAGCAGAAAAATTGTGACAAAAAAGCTGAGATTAACCCCTTAAGAGAAGAAGGGAACATATGCAATAAAAAATTTAAATTTTAGATGTCATATTTTTTAAAACAAGACGAAAAAGATAAACATTTTGTTTTTAATAAATTTTTATATTGGAATTACAAAGCTTTATTTTTCACAACTTTTATTATTTTTTTATGTGCATATGAGGAAAGTATTTATTTTTTCTAATAAAATAAATTTTTATTAGTACCGGCCCAGACTTTATTGCAGCATTTTTAATTTTTTAATGAGAAAAGCAAGAGATGAATACAATATATATATATATATATATATATATATATATATATATATATATATATATATATATCTATTTCACTACTCACCCACACATTCAAGAATTGCTGCAACAAAAATTGCAAGTCTTGACCGGGACTTAGAGAAAAAAATTTCGCTTAAAGGTGTTAATAAAAACCTCATTTTGCTTTGTTTATCTAGACGGCTTTAATATGTTTTAGTTAATTTTGATTTTTTTTGCTCTTGCTTATTAAAGCTTAATTGTTGTATTGTTGTATAAGATTTTATATAAAAAAGTTTACATTTTAAAAAGGCTTGTCATAATTACTTTTGTTCCCCCACAATGACATAAAAAACCTGACTCACATGACCTTAACTTTAAACTTAGCAAGCAAAAGTTAAGGATTTTTTTTGTACTAGAACTCAAAATATCATTTAAAAAATAAAAGATATTTCATAGTGATTGCAATCAATCAAGTTGTAAACCAACTGCACCTCATTTTATATTTGCTGCACGAAAAAAATAAATAAAATGCAATCTATTATATGCTTAAGTAATTGAGTTAGAAAATGTCATTATTCCTAAAATCAGCGTGATCATTAAATAAACTAAAATATAAACTAAAATATAAACTTGCTAAATTTTTAAACTTTCCATTTATAATATTTCATTATGCAAATCAAATACATGTGCACATGTACATAAATATGTATAAGCATATTAATTTATCTGACTTTTTACATCTTCTTTGAAAGAATTTTTAATAACATTTTATGTAAATCACAGCTATGTTCATATTTTCACTCTCACCTTTTTTAAATTCTTGCTTAAATTTATGCACCCTTTTGCTGGCAGAGTTTGTTTATCAAATTCTCATATTCTGGTGTCATGATTTTAAATCATAAACTCATTATTAAACACACACAGCAATAAACGGGGTGAATTGTACGAATATTTCTTCTTATTCGGAATTTTTGCTTCTACTTTTTTTGTGAAGAGATTTATTGTGGGTGGGGTCAGAGGGTGTTGTGTTGCTTTTTTTAACGTTAATAGCTTTTAAAAGCTTAATATGCTTAAGCGTCAACAAAATTAACATAATTTTATATATTCTTTTTTTTTTGTACATACAACTTTTTGCCAGCACTAATTTTTGTAAGAGGTCCCCAATGAAGGGTAAAATAAAAGGAGTAAAATAGAGTTTTAAAATTTTGGAAAGGGAAAATTTTGTTTAAAGAGGTTGGCCAAATTTTAAATTACCAACAAATTCCAGGGATTTTCTATAAATTTTTTCTCAATAATATCTCTCGATCAAATAAATATATTTCTATAAAAGTTTTGTTTTTAGATTTTAAGAAAACCAAAAAAAAAAAAATATATGTATTTCGCTACAATTTGACACTTAAATTAAGAAAAATTCCAATTGGTATAAAATCACAAGTAGAATAGAAGTGATGCTCAGGCAATGAATGCCTACTACTATTACTAAGTGTTACCTTCTTTAGGAAAAAGATTGTAATAGAGAATACAGGTAGTGAAGCAATATATAGTCGAAACCTTAATTGTTTTACAACTCGCCTTTTTTGAACGTTCCTTTTAATAAAGCACTGTAATAGCGCCTCTGGTGTCAATGAGCCGTATTAAATTTGCGCAGCTGTATTTAGTAGCCATTTTATTTGTTATTATACTTCGTCGATAGTTCTGCTAAATAATACCGACGAAGGACGGCGATTTGATGTTAAGTACATTAGGATTATTACCCGCTTAAGGCAACGTAGTTCGATAACCAATGTCTATGATCACTTAAATTTTCCTACAAAAACTGACATAAAGGGAAATTAATGCAGATCAGAAAATTAATGACTTTATTGGCGACCGGTGTCAAACACAGGACCTTTAGTTTTGTAGTTAACTCAACCCTCTTCAGACAAAACTTCAAGTTTCAATCAACCTGCTTAATTTGTTAAAAATATTTTTTTTAATTAGCCCGCGCAATATAATTCCATTCCAAAGAAATTGCAAGATACGCAGGCAAATAACTAAACAAAGCTCAAGTCACATCCTAATCCGCTTTCTAGTAATATTTTGAACTTTACTGGACACATCCGCCTAAAAAAGAGGGACACAATTTTATTTTACTCAACACTTTAGATGCGATTGCTTGAAAATACATTTAAGTTTCCTTTTTGATTATCACTACTAATATATTACTTAAACTATCACTAAGTTTTGGCCGACATTGGTTGGGCTAAATAATTATATTTTAGCTTTAAGATTTGATTACTTATTGTAAGTTCAAATTTGAAGATACAATAAATAAATATATGTATAAAAAAAAAATTGTAAATTCATTTACTATAATTTTGAAGTCATCTTCAATTAATGTTTTTATTCACTCGATTAAACGTCTGCTCAAAAATTATAAATATTTGTCATTAAAATTTTAATCAGAAATAAAAATACTATTGATTCGAAAAAAATTCTTCCATATTTTTCTTAATTTTTTTTAAAGATAAGCTGATGTTGATAAGGCCGTTTCGTTGACTCAGAATAATTTTGCTCCACCGACCATTGTTCAAAAACGTGAGTTATAAAAATATACTATATATAAATATACTATATTGAATACTCTCTTCCTGAATCAAAAACGCGTTTCACGAAATTTATTTCGGTTCCTGAGATATTAAGCATTAATTATTCTTCATATTCCCTATTTTTAGGTTTAATAAATATTGTTTTCCTATAAACGCCAATGTTTGGCAATTGAGTCCAATTCTTCATAAAAAATGTACATTAAAATTAAAGTTAACTCTTGTTTTGCTGCATTTGTATAATATATGAATAATAATATAAAAAGAAGGTGCGGTAAGAAAAATTCAACGCCGACTGTTAAGTAAAAACATCATCACCCAGATGCGGCTGCCGATTAAATGATTTAATATAAACTTATTAAACACTAAAATTAAATGAAAAAACCTTAACTATGCATGTTTCAGTTTAACAAAAATCATTTAATTTCATTCTTTACACTAAAAACATTTCAATTAATAGTTTTTCTTGTATAAGTGTGTAAGCGGATTGATAGTTAAAAATATTGCATCGGCGGCTGCTTGGTCAGTGTTAAACGATCGACTTATTTCTCTGGATAGCAAGAAAAATAATTAAAGCACCAAATTCTCAATTCACAGCTGTGACAAAGCACTTTAGTATACGTATGGAGCACAAAAAGCTGCTTTTTGAAAATAAATTAAGAAAAGTGGTGTATGTGGCACCAAAATGTATGTTTACTTATACAATAAAGTAATATTAACTATTAACTTCATTGATGTAAGTTCTACAAAATTTACAATTTTCTTCAAAACATTTGTCGCAACCACTGGTGCAAATACAAAAGAAATCCATCGAGTATTTTTTGCGAAAACTTCATGTAAACATTCTTAGTAATTTTTCTCCACTCCAACTTTGTGGCATATGGGCTAAACCTATTCTGAGGCGACGATATAGAGAAAAGTTTAATTTCACTACCTAAATTTTTAAATGAAAATCCTGATAAAGCCTGGTAGTCTATTCAACATCACACATGCAATGCTGTAAAAATAAAATACAAAAATACATGTAAGTTCCCTGAAGGAAATGTCGATGGTGAAAATGTACTGAGTCGCTTTTGACTTTGTCACCAGTACTACTCTACAATTATTCCCCATACCATACTTTGTGCTATAGACATATAACATGTGCTTGTCATTGAAAATCTACTAGTAACACTAGAACAATTGACTAGGTACTGATTACGTAGTTTTTATGGCAACATGGAGACATACCAACCAGACATTTACTGGTACATTTCTATACTTTACGTACATACAAATTTATTTATATTGACAAGTTGTTGAAAAATCCACCAGAAATACACCACATCTGTTTTCTCTCTTTCTTTTATACTGATGAATAGAAGAGAAATTTTAGACAATGTAACTACTGCTGGAATTTTACTGTTGACATAGAGACATTTGGTCCCAGTTTGACTGCAGGGTTGTTAATGAAAAAATAATGCAGAAGTTGTGCTCTCTGTGTTCATCTATGTAGGTGAAAATATAAGCCTTTTTTATTTACTTTTTGTAGCATAGTTTAAAGGGCTGGTTAATATTGTATACATGTCAAATTCTTCACGCAATATAAACAATGTTGCTCAACATTTTTCACAAATTTGATTAGAGTACTTGGACTAAGCCTATAATTATTTCTGAGTCTGAATTAATCCTAAATAGTACTGCTGATATATGTACTTTGCAATTGAAAAATTGGATTTTAGCTAAAGAGTTGGTTGCAGAAAATAAAGTGTATGCCGAAAATGTTTCGCAGCCTTGTACCTATAAAACTTGTACAGTAAAACTCCATGAATGAAGTTTTTATATGAACTTGACCTTTACACTCTTCTTGCATTTTCAAAAGCCCATTTAGCTTTTTTCCCCATCTTTAAATAAACCAAATTTTTAAAGTCACTTCTGAAGAAATCGGAACCTGGTGTAAATATTTTTATATTATCAGTCTATATTTGCTTACAGTCTTCACAAGTTAGTGCTGGAAATTTTTAAATTCTCAACACAGCAATCAGCCAGGAGCTACGACGCTATTCTATCTACCAGAGTTAATCAATTCTATTTTTTTTTTCTGTTTTTTTATTATATTAAGCATGTTATAATTATATACATATGTATGTATATTTTATGTATGTATTTATATATGCATGTATGCTTGTCTGACTATATAATATTTGTGCAATATTATGTATGGATGTATGTATGTCTACATGAATATACTTTTATATAAGAAAGAAAAAATTATATATATTATTTTTTTTTTTAATTTTTTAATTTATACTTTTTCAAAGAATTAATTTTCAGCTCGTTTGTTAAGTGTATATGAGCTGAGTATGCACAAGTGTGTGCATGTATATGTATGTATGTACATATATGTTAATATTGTTTCTTTCAAGTAACAAACCTTAATGACTTTGATTAAAAACAATCTTAAAAGTAAATGATTTCAGAACAACAAATACAACAACAGCAACAAAAAATAAACGGCACCCCGCTGGGTAAAGCATTTTAAATGTGCACACACATACAGACTGTAAGCCAGCCAACCAGCCATTCTGCCATCCAGCCATTGAGGCAGTGAGACTGGCAGTTGGAGCGTCAAACGCACTGACAGTCGCTTTAGCCAGTCGGCTAACATTCGAAGGAGGGGGAACATTAAAAACGCTGAAGTGAAAACACAAAAAGATCTTACTCATATACATACATACATATGTGCATACATACATACATACGTTATACATATATACAATTAATATGTAGAAAAGTAAAGTATAGAATGGAGCTGGATTCGAGCTGGGGAGGGAGCATGTATGGCTTGTATAATCATCATCATAATAAAGCATATTAATATCATTGAAGAAACAAAGAAATAATATTTAACAAAAATCAAGACTTTGTTTTTTTTAAGTTCATTTACAAAAAGCAGAAAAAAATTCATTTTGGTTAAATTCGAAGGTAGACAATAGAGTTGAAATGATCATAATATTGGTGATCATTGCTAAGGTTGAAATGGACATTGAGATCTGGTGTAAATTATGCCATGTAAAAACCTCATCATCTTTATAACAGAACTGACAATTCGGTGGTCTTTGGCTTCTACTAAGGACAGAAAAAAAAATAAAATTAAAAATAAAGTTTGAAAATTTTATTTTCGTTATTTTTTTGCTTATTTTGGGTTTCTTTGTATTTGTTATTTTTGTTTTTTTTTTTGTTTAACAAAAAAGCAGCCACGTAAATAAAATCGAAACCATATAAAAAATATTTTGTACTCATCTCCCGCTGAGTTAAAGTGATTTCATTGACTGTCTACAAACAATTCAACAGACAGTTGAGAGAGAGGACGGACAAAAATACCTACTAACAGACAAGACAATTTTTTTATTTTTGTTAATTTGAAATTTGTTTTTCAATATTTCAAAACAGAAAACGAAAATAATTGACGCCAAGATAATTAAAAAAAAAAATTTAACCAAACCACCCATAATTTTCTCTATAACTTCAATTTCGTACTTTAGCAAAGTGATTTTTTTTAAAGTATGATTTCTTGCTAAAATGTATTAAACTGATAAAACTGAACTTTTAATTCTCCCAGTGCATCTTTCAATAAAAATATTAACTAGTTTCAGTATGTTTTCTCTATTTAATAAAATTACAAATTATTTTTTAAATTTGTTTTAAGTGTTCTTTAAGACGAGACTTGTAATTTATTATAAGTCAATTAAAATTTTTTTAGTAATTGTAAGTTTTAAATTACAATTAAATTTTTTTGTAATTGAAAATAATAAAAGAATTGCATTTAAAAGTAGTTGTATTGGGAAAAATCTCAATTACAATTGCATGTAATTGTAATTGAAAAAAAAAATCAAATACAGATACATACATTTTAATTACATATACATGGAAAAGTAATTCTGCATTTGCAACAGTGAAATGGTCATAGTATCCAGCCAAGCCCTCAATAATCAATTTCCATATATGTATGTGGCCTTCTCAGAGAAAAGGGACCTAGTGTGTGAAAAATAAGTTTTGATAAAAACGCATTTAAAATATAAAATTTTAATGTTTTTCTCATTTTTATCGATTTTTCCAAGTTACCGTTTTTTTACACACTAGATCCCTTTTCTGGGAGATGATCACATATGTTTGAAAAACAATTAATGCCTCTTCATCTAAATGTGAGCGATAGCTTCGATCTAAAACGTTTATTAGAAATAAAAAATAAAACTTAAATTTGTTTTTGTTTTCAATATAAATATTTGATCGATGCTATCGTTCGCATTTAGATAAACAGGCCCTTAATATTTTACTGAACGAATTTAAATTTATTTTGGGAAAAAAGTGCAATTAAAATATTAAAACTTAATGAACAATTTTATTTTTTATATAAAACTTCGTGATTAAATTTTATATGTAAAACATGGTGATCATAGAGAAAGAAGACCAGCTTCGCTGAACATACTAACATAGAGTAATATCTGTGGCAACAAGGAAAAAGGGCTTAAGTCATATTTTAGTGTTTTGTAGGAGAAGGCCTTTAAACTTTCAAGTAGATTTTCAAAAATTTATATATTTTGCAGTTAAATTTTAAAATAAGTAATTAATTTACATTTTTAAAAGAAGAGATCATTCTGCACAATAAAATTGTTACATTCAATTTGAAATATATTAAAGTATAAGTTGAATTAAGCTGTTATTCCTTATGAGATTACAAGTCGAAAAAATATAAGCAGCAAGTTATGGCGCTATAACTGCCTCAAAAATCATATAAAAAGAATTCATATTTGACCTACGGGAACTATCAATTATAAAATTCACAGAAATGCCATTAATTCAAAATCATCTTATCTTAACTTAAGCAGTTTTTCTTTTTGCCACAGCTATAACTTCGTACTAACTTAAATATAATTAAAAATTCAAGTAGAAGTAAACAGATGTATAAAAAAATAATACTTTTAACGGCAGTTTATCAATTATTACGTATTAAATAAAGAACTTAGTCTCGTATTCTGTTTCATTATCTATTTCATTATTTAAATAAGCTGATCTTGACAGTTGATCTTCGCCAAATCAAAAATGTACACATGGAGGCTGCTAAAATATGAGCGGGCTCAGAAATCGTATTAATTAATTAATAATACATATTTATGATTTGATTAGGATAAAGTTTGTATCGCTTTGTTAATCAAATTCACATGTGATAATTATTAATGAACAAATAACACCAAAGTTAGTTGTAAATATTCTGACAAACACTCAGTAGAACGGAACAACTAGCAGTTTTCAAATGCCACAACACCTTCATCATCAGCGTTCTTCTGTGTTTGGTCTACTATGTGTGGTGTCAGTTGATGTAGATTTCTGCTTTATATAGTCAGCCTTTATTGCAAGTGGAATATGTGAAATGTTTTGATTCATCGTATTACAATTTGCTGAAAGTTTTTTTTTTGTAATTAAAGCTTAATTTTACCATCTCTAAATTTACAACAGTCTTGCCATTTTCACAAATTTAAAAAATATTAAATTAATAAAACATGTTTCTCAATTTTATTGGGAAGTATAAACAAAGTGATACAAACTTTAGGCTAATCAAATCATAAATATAGAAACAAATGAAGTTCAGCAATAATAATAAAACTAATGTGCAGTTTCTACATTTCAGGAAGGATACTCGTCCAGAAAATTTTAAAATCACTCACAAATGTGAGTGCTTTCTATAACAATTGTATACTCAAGTCACTCATCTGATTTGTAGAAACAGGGTGTAACTAAAAATTAAATTAAAATGTTTTGAACTAAAAATAATAATAGGAAAATAGTTATTCTTTGAATTCAATTTATTATGGTGAGTTAAGGCTTTTTATTTTGTTAATAAACTCATGTTCTATTTCAGTAAGAAGTTTTAGGACGTTGTCGTTTGAAAATATTTTTGAATTCTTTTATTTGAATTCTCTAAATTATTTTCTTCAAGAATGGTTGTTGTCTTTGATAATGAAAAATAAATATATAATTGCCTGCCATGTTTTTAAAACATAAAAATTAAATTACAGTATTATACAATAGTTTGAAAAATATAGGAAGAAATATATGTTGGATATAATGTTTGGAACAAGGTCATAAAACAAACACACAAACCTTCTAGCATAGACAATATATAATAATTGTTTTAAAGGATCAAAACTGCTACTTTTTTTCCATAGACAAGACGTTACAATCGTCGAACAGAATTAGGGCATTAATATTTTTGTGTGGGTAGTATTCACATAAATCTTTCAGGATCATGTATTTTAATAAATTCATTTCGAAGTTGTTATTTATTTGTTAGTTAGTTTGTGTGCCTCAATTATAATTAAGTAAGATTTCTTTAAAATGTCAACAGTTTTCCAAATTTATTGACTTTAAATAAGGAAGTTTATGGTCTATATCAGTAATATAATTCCCAATTACTTTATTATTTCTAAGCCACTTTAAAAATTATCATTTGGTCATAAAAATTATATAATTTTAACAGATTTCCTAAAAATTTTAAAGAGGTTCAGGCCAAAATTAAGCTTCAAAACTTTTTTTAAATAATACTTTTTCTTAAATATTCTACATATGCACTCGGATGTATCACAAAAATCATTTAAATGCATTTTTATTAAAATTTCTGTCCATTTATTTTCTCAATTTGCTTTTTTTTTAATTTGATTATAATTTTTCTTTATTTTATTTATGTATTTCTATCTAAAAGGAATATTTATATGTATGTATAACTTTGGTGTTGTGGTTGTGGTATTTCTGTCGGCTGTTCAATTAAGTAATCAGGTCATTAGATCTTAAGCCAAATGGTTTTGTTAATTTTCTACACTTGGCGATAATGATGAGGCCCAATAAGTATGTGGCATGAGGATGTCGATTTGATTGTGTGTATAGAAAGACACGAAAAAAAGTTTTTTATTTTATTTTTTATTTTTAAATTCTAAAACGTAAATGCACTTTTAAATAGCGTGACGTTAAATATATATAAATTATAAAAACCTTAACGAGTTTCTTTTTATAAAGGTTTTGCTATCACATAAGAAAAATTATGGGAATTTGATGAGAAGATTCTAAAAACAAAAATTGTTTTAGTTATTTATTTCTTTTTTTTTCTTTCTTCTTCTTCTTTTCAACTAATCTGTCTTGTTGCTTTAAATGGTTTAAAGTTATTTATTTAAATTGTTGCCCACATTTTTTGTATTTAATTTAAATAATATTTGCATAACGTTAGCTGCCTCTCTATCGTACTCGCTCACTCTCGTGATATAAAAATGTCTTGTCTCACTCATGCAGTGTGACCATTATGCAATTTTTAAGATACCAATAGCACTTTCGTTAAGTGTTTTAAGTATAGCTGCGATTTAAAAATAGCATTTATAAGATTAAAATAAAGCAGTTTATGAATATGTATGTTACATGCAGCTACTGCGTGAGTTGCTAAATTGTAATCCGTCGACTCCATTAACTACAGATTTATTTGCATTTTTAAATTAAAAAATAGTTCCTTGTTGAGTTTCAGGTTATTTCTTCTTTTGCAGAAACGAGAGCTTCGTTATACCCTGAATTGCCTGTTACCGGTACAATGGCTGTTTTAAATACTTCTTTTTTTTAGTTGTGGATCAAACTGCCATACGTATGTCAGATCTGTCAGCTCTGTCATTTTCTGTGATGATCGAATGTCAAAATAACGAAAGCCATGTTTCATGATAATATTCTGTTCGGTAATAAGACTCCTCTGTGGATTAGATTTGAGAAAAAATATTCCCATCACAGAAAAAAGTGTTCCACCAATTAATATTTTCAATTAAGAATTAAATTTTATTAACTATAGGTGTAAATTTAATTAATTTTTTAATTGATACTATGTACAAATACTTTAATTAATATTACAAAATCATTCATATTACTTTTTTGTGTGATACACACATATTTTCAATCAAGAGTTTAATTGACTCTGTGGACGCACTTATAGTGATGCAAAAGTGACCTATTTATTTAAAGAAAGTCGTGTTTTTAATGAAGACAAATTTTGATCAAAGTTAAATTGGGGGTAGTGTTTCAAGGAATGACGCCAACAGATTCAATCAAATTTTTAATTGCTTCAATCAATTGAATTCTTTAGTTTAGTTTAGTTATAATTGATATGAAAAAACTGTTCATATCTTATTTTCCGTGCTGTAATTTATTAAAAAAGAAAAAAGCTCGCGAGAACTTTAACCGCAACGGCAGGTGTGGAATTTCAACAGAATGAGATTGTTACTGCAAATATGTTTTTCTTGCAGTATGGTGGTATAAGCCCTTCATCGCTATAAACAATACGCATGTTAAATCTTTAATTCTCTTTGAATATATTTCCTTGCATTTTGCTAAAAGTATCGAAGAACTTAAAGGCTTTGGATGGCTTTGCCTAATGTTCTGTGAGACCTTTGATTTGAATCTATGAAAACACTAACAACTTTGGACAAATAGGAAAACAATATTGAGGGGACTAATGCAAAAATATTGAGCAGGATTTTTAAACATAGAATACTAACCATATGTTATGCACTTTATGACTAATGATCATCAAGGATAATGTTTTTAATAATAAGATTTCTTTATATGATATAATAAATTTTTTCCACCAATTAATATATTAACAAAAATTCTTTCGAATTTTCATGTTCTTTGCAAACATTTTAGTATATTGGACAAACCCAGCAGTCACTTCTGAGACCTTTTTAATAATTCTTTATAAATAAATTCAGGAGATATACTCTATAACTTGAAATGAAAGAAGAGGTTTTTGAACTTACATATTATTAAGATACAAATTCGAAAGTGTTTTCTTTCCTTTGGAATTATAGAACAGTGTCCTAGCGACTTTGGCTTGCACACGAGGAGTTCCATACGGATCTTGTTTCTTTTTGGTGATTTTTTCGGTTTTTGGGAATTTTTAGTTTCTGAATTTTCTTTGACCTTGCAAGTCATTCCTAATACTTCCTCTCCGATACCTTTTAAAATTAGAGATCATTTAAACTCGAAGACTGAAGACTTTTGAAGTTGTTATGCAAAAACTCCAAATTTTTCGCAATAACATCTGTCAAATAAATCAAACTATAAGCTTACGACCGATTAAATTTTAGCATTGATCGGCTTAGGAGTTTATAATTTGTTTAAATAAACTTATTTTGGCAAAATTTTATTTTCGAAAATTTTCTAAATGAACTCAACATCTTTCGAATGCGATATCGACTTCTCAAAAATTTAAAAATTTGAAGATATGATGAAAAACCGATTTTGGAAAATTAGGGCATAATCGTTTACTTCTTAAAGGGGTAAGTTAAAAATTTAACTTTTCATTTTCAGCGCAATCGTGAATAAAATTAGGCGGGAAATTTCTATTTTTTTCAATTAGAATTTTTAGTTTTCCCCATTATTTGTTATTAATAGAAATTTTTCGCCCTGTTTATGTTTTTCTGAATTTTTGGTTTGTTTTTTAAATGTGGTCACACTGGTCTCCTTCTTAAATGCATTGTTGCTGTTATGTATTTGACATTTAAATTGTGGCAAGGCGCCGTGAAAGCTAAAACATGCAGCAAATTTACGAGAGGAGGCTGCTTGCTATTGCTGTTGCAACTATTAAAATATCTTTAAGTTATTTTTTTTTTATAAAAAAAAATTTTATTATATATTTTTTTGCTTTGCGTTACAATTAAATTGTATAAAAATACAATACAAATACTCTTACACACTTGATTTTGAGTGAATGAATGTGTTTTATTGCACAGGCGAGAATTAAATTTATTTACGAGTTCGTTCTTTCTTTATGTTTTTTTTGCTCTTTTGAAATTAATGAATTTTAATTGTTTTGATTAAAAATAATTTAAAATAATTAACAAAACAAATAGAAAAGAGATGGAAATTAAAATGTTTTTCAAATACTAAAGAAAAGTATTAATTAAACAAACTATTAAATGCAAGGTAAAAGTTGCAAGTTTTTTTTTGCCTCATAATTTTCTTTTCTGTTTTTTTTTTAATTAAACTTTCGTTGACAAAAGTTCGAGTTGACTTGTAAATCAAAGAGCTGCTAAAGCAACATGTAGTGTACGTTTATTTTTTTTTTTTCATTTAATTTTATATGTTTGTAAGTTTTAACATGACGTTTGTGCAACATACGAGCATAATAAAGAAAAGGAACTTACATTACAAATGGCAAACGTAACCAATGCTATTTTGGCGTTTAAGCATTTAAGTGGCAATTAATAACAATTTTTATGAGCCGAAAAAATAGTTGACATCACATCAACAACAAACTAAAGTAAAAACAAAATATAAAAAAATCATAATGATGTTCAGCATGAGCATGTTTGTTTTCTGCACTCTCGGCTGCAACAACAACATCAAATTGTAGGACTAATCAGACAAAAATAAAATTAAAAAAAATATGTTGCATGTTGCATAAATACCCTTTTTCTTTTCTCTCTTTTTATTTTAATTAAAAGAAAACAAGCAAACCAAAAACAAACTTTATAAAATTATGATGCTTAAATTTTCATTTAATATTGTTTTTTCATTAATTTTCTTAAACGTAAGAAGGCTTTTATTGTTGTTGGCGTTGTTGTTACCAAAGAGTAGAGTGGCAAGAAGTCTGTGTCATAAACAACCAGCCAACAAACCAATTTGACAAACTCATAATGTTGTGTATTTTATGAACAATTATTATGTAAGTTTTATTAGCAACAGTTTTTTTTTTGTTGGTTTGGTTGCTTTTAGCCAACTTGAGTGCATGCAGTCAGTATAAATACGAGTACGTATGAATGTAACTTGGATTGAGAATCACACTAGCTGGCTGGGGTTCTTTTTTTTGTGTAGTTCTTTTTATCTCCACATTTGCAAAAAGTTTCCTTAACTTTTTCATATAAATCCTGTTTGCTAGTTTGTGCTGCAGTGAAAAGCTTTTATATTAATTAATTTGTAATACCTTTGTATGTTTGCTTAAAATAATCTTTTAGAAAAGTAAACAGCCAAACTAACTGCAGAGGAAGCCACATAGTGTTTGTATTTTTTAAATTGCAATTTATGTTTATTTAAGAAAAATTGATTAGCTTTAATCATTAAGCTTTTTGCAAGTCAATATGGCAAAATAAGATTTAGTTTTTTCTTTCTGCAGATAAAGAAAACAATTTTTTTCCTTAGTGTCAGCTAAACAGGTGCGTTTTGTTTAGGATGAAAGCTAATAAGACAGACGACACACAATTTTTAAAAGTTTTAAGTCAGACACTTTAAAATGTTTTGAAAACACCTTAGTAAGCAAATTTAATTTTAGATAAGGAAAAAAAACTTGGAAGATTCCATAAAGAAAATAAAAAAAATTAAGAGGTTTTTGTGACATTCTCCCCTTAAGTCTGTGTTATTAATAGTTTCTTTATTCTAGTATTGCATTTAATTGTTGTTGTACTGTTAACTAAAATGCTTATCAATTTCAAAGTATTTAAAAAAAAAAACTAAATCTTTTGCTGAACAAGTTAAAGAATTTTGCAAATATTCAATAAAATAAATTAAGCTCGACGGATGTGCTGAATATAGAAAACTTCATATCATGAATCACAAAATATAAAACACCTCTAGTTGCTATAAAAAGCACTGAAAGAAAAGAAGTTAAAGAGTTTTCAAAAGAATATTTAAAAACTCTTTAGAATAGGACACATTTTGAAGGAGTTAAGATACCCTCTCGAAGGTTCTATACTCCTTCTTTTGGATGTACAAGTCCTGCTCGCTCAATTCCATTATCATATCTTTTTACCCGCGTTGCATTGCGGGGAAGGCCTTACTGCCTCGCTTCTTTCCTTCAAATTAATGGATTTTGCTGAGGTGAAAAAACAAAACAAAACAATATTCAGTGGTGCTCTGTAAACCGCGTGTTTTGAAATAATGCCATTTCCTTAAATGAAAAACAGTGTTCTGCTGATCCGAAGATTAGTGCATTTGAAGATAAGGTCTTATAAGGAATTCGAAAGGAAAAAAATGCTTACAAATTCGCCAAAATTCTTTCTATTCAAATTACTCATTAGACACATTGTGCTAAATTTTGAACTGTTACCGAGATGAACATAAAAGAATATGTTCATCCCAAATATTCTTTTTGCTCTTGGAGTAGGTGTGGACATAAAAACAATTAAATAATAATATAACAACAACAACTTTAATGCAATATGTATAACTTTTTAAATTAAGCTTTAGCATAAATAATATATTTTCTTTCCATCTTTTTTTGCATTTTTCCCTTCTTGAGGAAATACTTATTTGCAATTTTTGTGCTTTGCCATTCCTACTTTGCTTTATTTCTGCAAATCCTCTCCTAAGCTGGAGCAAATTATGGAAAATCCTTAACAAGCGAAAATAAGTCACATGAAAATAGCCAATGTCCTTAACATCCCTGCCGATATACTTTCTTTTTTCATTCACATTCGTCTCTCCCCTCTCCTCGCAAAAAGCATTCTTATTATCAACACATATACATAAGTATGTATATTTATCTAATGGTCATGTGTGTTGTTGTGTTGTATGTTGTTATTGCTTTTTCCTCTCAAATAGACAAATAAATGAATGCATAGAAAGAAATCTTCTTTTAGCCAATAATAATTGAAATTTTCGTTTATTTTTTCATACTCTAATGGTCAATTTCTAATGGCCATAAAGGAAAACAGCAAGCAGTAAAGGAGTTGGAGGTTATACAAAAAATGAAAGAACTAAAAGCTTTATATTTTTATATAATGATATTTAAGTTATAAGGGCAGCATGCAATAGATACCAGAAATAATAAAAGAATGAAGCCATTATGTTGGTAAAACATTTTATACGAATTCACAGCACCCTACGGAATAATAAAAATAAATAATTTTTTTTAATAAACTATTTATTCCTTAAATAGCCGTATAAAAAATTAACCAGATTTGTTTTAACTAAGACTAAATCACAAGGCTAAACGTTAAATAATATTGTAAGTATTTTTTTTTTTTTTTTTTGAAATTAAAATTTGTTGGAAATTTAAATTTGTCAGTTCTCAGCGTTGCGTTTTATCAAATGAGGCCTTCCGTATATTGAAACGTATTCCAAATACTCTTCATCAAGTGTTAGCAATTATAATAGTTTGGAAAGAAACATGTAATCATACATTAATATATGTATTTGATAAATTAAATCTTATTTTAAATTTAAGCTTAAAAAAATTACATTAACTTCATATGCTTATCACATAATGATAAAAGTATCGTTTGAATGTGTGCAGCATTCAAAAACACACAAAATGCATACACACGCAATAATTTTAAGCCGAATACGTGTTAGTGTCCTGCATAAGACCATTTATAAAACCTTTCAAGACATAAGAGAATTTTCAAATGCTTTGCTACAGCGAAATATTCTAAAACAAACGCTAAACAACACTGTTGGCAAAACAAACAACTGAAACAAATGTCTTGCCAACAGTGTTGTTTGCATTTGAAAAATCTCTAATGTCTTGAAAGGTCTTATAAATGGTATTGTGCAGGACTTTTATGCGTATAACTTTTAATATTCAGGAACTATCTTCATACACATTTTTTTAATTACGCAGCACAATCAACTGTAACTTAAATTTATAGACTGTGTGAAGTACAATCACACGCATGAGTATAAAAGTACTCTGACTGTTAATCGACTACACACGCGTATATACAAGGCTATTTTATTTATACACGCATGTTTTTAAACAGACACATAGCCACACATTTCATTCCCTTTTATGTACACAAATGATTGTATACATTAATATGCTGAGTATAAACATACTCAGACTCAAAGTATGAGAGAGAGTTAATGCGTTTCATACGTATGTGTTAAGTTTTAGTCGTAGGGAATTTTAGTTTTTCCCCTCAGTTATAGTAATAGTACCTAGCGAGAAAATATGTGAGTGTGGCGCTATATTTGGAACAATGCGCACTTGCTAAGATTAAGACTATTTACTAATGCGTATTTTTTTGAGTACAAATTCTCATCTGCTGAAGTTTATAGAAAACCTCTCAAAATGTTATTCAGAAGTACACTGATTAGCATAATAATCCCAAACAATATTTGCTTCGGTATTTTTATATAATTCAATTGCCTTTTTAATTACTATAATTAATGCAGGTATAAAAACTTAGGTCTAGGTATTAATTTTATATATTATGTAATTGCTTTGTTTTTGTATGTTTTATAATTTTTCAGCTTTTAAATTCACCAAAAATGTTTCCTTGATTGTTTTTATGTTTTTCCTGTGAGTTATATAAATATATAAACATACCGCCCAATCAGTGTAGGGTACCTAGACAAAAAGAGGATTTGAGTGCAAGTGATTTATTGGTTGTTTTATGTGGAAAGATTTTATTTTGAAACTAGTCATTTTCATAAGACATAATGGCTACACCAGGAAGGGGAGAAAAAGTGTATATTAAAGTAACACCATTCAGCAAAATTTAAAGAAAATTGTGGTAAAAGCGTTTTGTCAGAAAAATTTTGAAGTTATTAAAAATAAAACAAAAATACATATTTTCCCTGGATAGGTCAAAATGTCCTAAAGCCACATACGGTGTCTTAAGCCTCCATTCTTTCAAGTCGTGTAACAAGTATACCATGGCGAATATATTCTTGAGTTCAGGGGGATCATGTAGTGGGAATTCAGTCGTAACAGTGGCTGCACTTAGTGGTAAAGCAGAAAGATTACCAGTGCTCGGCTATCATTGGGGTATAGAAGTCCATAGCCTTCCAACAAGCAGACAATTCACATTTATATAAACATATCGTTGCCTTAATATAGAAAGGCCCTTGCCAAAGAAGACCATTTTATGTGTCGAAAAATGATAAAATGTCGATTTAAAAAATGTAATGAATTAGGCCCTTTCTAAATAGAATTCTGTATAGAATTTCGGTAAGCAAACCCTGAAAAAAAATAAACAAAACTCATAATTTAAGCAAGTTCCTTGTACATGTTTAGATTTTGGTTCAAAATATCCATGACTCTTAACAGAATAATCTCAAGCAATAAATAAATTGGCTTCACTAATGGTTGCAGTGAAAATAAAGATTTCACAAGACAGAAAATAAGACTATGTAAAATTGATTTCCTTAAAACATCAATATTTTTTCTTTTAATGTTGCAAAATAATTTTTTTAATAGTATGCATTTTTAATTCTTTTTTACCCAAATCGTGAAACTTATTTCATTTAAATTATTTTAAGAGTTTGTAGCATAAGTGAAATAATTTTTTCTAGATTTTTTTCAATATAAATTTTTAAAGTTAAAATGGGTAAAGAAAAGAATATGAAGAACGTCAAATATGTTGACTATAAGAGCTTAAAATTTATAAATAATTTCACTCAGAATATTTTAGAAATATTAAGAATAATTTACTTGGACATTTACAAAATTTAATGAAGTAAAACGCCGATAATATAATTTAAAAAAATTGCACTATGGCAACGCTGATTTAAAAAAAATTGCTGTAGCAGATACAATTTTTATTGAGAAACTAGATATTGTAACAACGTTATTGAGTTGAAATAAAATTAACAATTATAATTAATTAATAGTTTTTAGAGATTGCATGTTTTGTAACACATCTGTAAGAAAGGGTGATACACGGTTAACTTTCGATGGTGGTTCCTTTATTAAGCTTAGAAATTGAACTCGGAGACATATTTCAATCAAAGACAATAATGCCCTAATTCACTAAGAAGATATAGGACGTTTTCGTTTAAAAATACTTCTGACTTCTTATGTTTGAATTCTCTAAATTATTTTGTTGTGTTTAATAATGAATAATAAAAATATTATAGCCATGTTTTTAAAACATAAAAATTTAATTAAAGTATTATATAATAGTTTCAAAAATATACGAAAAAATATGTGTTGGATATAATGTTTGGAGCAAAATCATAAAGCAAATACACGAACCTTCTAGCGTAGACAATAAATAATAATTGTTTTGAAGAATCACAACTGCGGCATTTTTCCGTCTTTAGACAAGACGGCATAATCGTCGAACAGAATTAGGGCATAAGACTTTTTCTTATAATAAAATTATAAAAAAGAAATCCTAAATTATTAAATTATTTAATATTATACATAAATTATAATATTTTTAAACTTATAATTACTTGCTGTTTGCAAAACGGTTGCAGTCTCTGCTAATTCTTGGCACACAAACTATTTAAATGTTTTAATAGTCTTATGAGCAACATTTTAACAAATTGCTTTGCCTATGAGAACATTTTCTTTGAATATATTGCATATACTATTTTAAATTTTTATATGCAAACGAAAATAATATTTTATTTTGCAATTAATTCTTTTCACTATTAACATTTTCTACATTAATTTCTATGTTAAATAAACCAACAAACACAAACACACACACACACACTCATATGAGAAATAACAAAAAAGCAAAAAAGGAATAAAATATAAATATGTACATAAATAAGACGACAATTATTCTTGTACACAATTATTATAATTTCAGTGCAATTAACTATTTGACGTTTTGTAATGCATTTATTTTAGTTGAGACATAAAGTTTTTCTTTATGAAAAATATAAAAAAAAATTAAAAAAAAAAACCTAAAGAATACAAATAAATGAATTCTACAGCAAAAATATAATGAAAAAAGAAAAGCAAAAATATTATGGGGACAGACATACATAAGCATAGATGCAATGCATCATACTCGCTCGCACTCTGTATTGTATGTATAAATGTATGAAATAAAAAGGAATAATAATGAAAATATAAAATAAAAGACAACAAGCTGAAACAAATATCACATGTTTTTAAAACTGCAATGCCAAAGTGTTGATGATGATGACGATTGTATATGTATATTTTTTACATTTATTTTTTTAAAAATATATTTTTATTTTTGCTGTTATATTATGGTTTGTATATACATATTTAATTTTATTATTGTCTAATAATGCAAGTTGCAAGAAAAAAATTAAAAGAACGTCGGACTTTTGTCCCTAGAGTATTGTTAAAAACGAAGATAAAGAGCTGAATACTATGACGGTCACTGAGTACACAACTCTATGCATGTGTTGGAAAATTCCTTTGAAAATTGGTTTTATATGACCAACAGCAAAATATGGTTGGTGTGAGCAAATGTTGCTACAGACTAATAGAGCAGTAGTATGACATTAATGCGGAGGCAATTATTAATTACAAACATGCATTTTTAATTATTTTATTTTAACAATAATTAAATATTTTTTTCTATTTCTCTCTATTTTTCCTTCAAGAAAACTCTTTCGTATTTGCAAAACGATTAAAATTGTTTATAAATATTAGTGTTCTTTTTTTGCGTTACGTTTTAATAAATTGAATGTGTGTTAAGTTTGTTAAAATTGCAAATTGAGTGAAAGACATGTTAATTAAATGATTTTATACATGATTAAGTACAAAATTTAAAGAAAGAAAGCAAGAGAAAAAAGAATTGTGAAAATATGAAATGATACAATAACACTTGCAATAAAAAATAAATAAATAAAATATGGTGCTAAATTAAACAATTAAAGGAAGTGTGCTAATTAGTGCAGACATCAACCAGGTTATTAAAGGTTGTTGCATTTCCGACTACAGTCGTCTTCCTCCCTTACCAGAGATATAAAAATCGTTTAAATAATTATAAAAATGCACTAACCATTTTTCAAACAAAAAAAAAAAAAAAAAAATAATGTTGTCGTGAAAAGTTTCAGAGAAATGGTTTGAGTCCAGACATTCAAATAAATATTTTTGCTTTACATTACCACCAAATGGTACCAAATATATTTGATGAATATTCGTAACATAAATACGTTATATTCACCCATTGTTTTCAGATATTATTAGAAAAAAAAACATGGCGGCCCAGCCACTACGAGACATGATATAAGAAAAGCTATATGAAACTCTAGAAATAGCAAGGTTATAGAAAACGCTAAATTACCCATAGAGATCACTGAACTAATTAGTAATGATAATATGGTCAAAATACAATAAAATTTACGACACCGGAGTTGATTCTGATGAAGGATTGAAATTCTTTTTTTTTCACAATTCCAAGCAAAAACAAATAGGAATGATATACTCGGCTGTTACATACCCTCCATCGACGAATATGGTGTTCATATAAATTTGCTTTCTAAAAAAGTGGGTTATTTATCTTATGCTCCTCTGTTATTTATATATATATACATATATATTTTTCGACTAAAGAATTTGATTTATATATTTTATTTCCGATATTAGCAATAGTTAGATGTTTTTTCATTATTAACATTTTCTATTTATAATATAAATGAAAAGAAATTAATCAGAGAATACTTAATTGGAATAAGCAGCCATTGGAGGCTAAAGAAAAAAATAAGTGATGTATATAATTTTTATACAGTCAGGTTCTGAAAACCATTTCGTTTTGAAACCAACAAATTTCAAGAAAAAAATCAAAAAAAAAAAATGCTCACTTATTGTAGCTTTTTAATTGTTTTTAAGATTTCATGTGCTTGACATATTTTATCCGAACTTAATTTCGAATGCATTAAATTATCTGATAAAGAGAAAACTGTTTTACGTTTTCGAAAGCTTGCAATTTAAAAACGAAATGGTCTTCAGAACATGGCCGATAGTGTTTCACCCCAGAATTTAAAATCTGATTTTAACTTTAAAACCATAATATGCTGATTTTGCGTACACACTGCAACTTTGATAAATTTATATTTTAACTCACGGACTGTCTGATAACTTTGTTTAAAATAAAGTAAAACTCCTGCAGAAATGCGCGTATTTGTTGCTGTATTTTTTGCTGTGAAATGGTCTGCGGTGTCTTCTCTGGAGTCTTTTCAGACGATCTTGGTATAGAATACTCCTTCTGTCTCCCTAATGAAGAGGCTGAAATTTAGGCGGCAAGGGATGTGGCTAGAATGCTGATTGATAGGAAGGTACATGGTATAGTCGGTATATTTGTCGACAGGCAAACAGTTCTTCTATCTCTAAGATCTTATACCAATTCCTCTATTCTACTTGGGCAGTGTAAGATAGTGGTATATAGATTGGGTGATCAGATTAATCTCACCCTCATCTGGGTTTCAGAACATAACAATTTTTTAGTTAATGAACGAGTGGACGAGCTGGCTAAAGCTGGCTCTGCTATCAATGGCTCCAACGCCGAATCTGTAGCCATGCCGTTTGGTACTATTAAAAACGGCATCTTAAAGCACTATCTTTATAAGGCTGATGGCGCAATATAAAAATGTGCTAGATTGCTAAGAAAATGTGGCGCTGCCAAAATGATAGGCACTCAATACAATTAAAAAGTATGAACCCTAGGGACTAGTTGACATGCTAGTAGGATAGGCCTGTCTTACAATCAGTTCTGCAAAAGTTGTTAATAAAAAAAAAGAAAGGAAGAGACAATTGTCCACATCCATTGCGAATATCCAGCTAAACATCTCTAGGGACACACATTTTTAGGCATTCATGTAATAGACGAGCTTTCAGATTTATCAGATTGAGCTGATCAGATATCTCAATGCGACAGGTTGGATCTATCATATCCGTATACTTAGATACGATTCTATATAGGTTGACACCGACAAGTGGAGTGCTTTTTCAAAAAGTAATCATCTAGAATCTAGATACTACATGAATGCCTACCTGAAAAAGGCAGCTATGTAAACCAGCGAAATCCAAAGAGGGGTTTGCTGGTTTCTATAAATACTTCTAAAAATTTCACCCTTGAAGATTTCAAAAATGTGTCGTCACAGTGTCAATTAAGAGAAACAAGACCTAATTAAAATTAGCTACTATGATTACATACCAAAAAAATTAAACTTTCCAGCTCTGGATTATTTTTATTTTGTCGATTTTTAGTATCAGGGATTTTTTTTAACATATCAAATAATTTTAATTAATAAAAAGAAAAAAACTGGTTTAAGTTGATAAGATTATAGACCAAAAAAAGTTTACATTTTCCAGCCCTGGAGCAGTCTTTTTTTTAATTTTTGAAGATGAATTTTATTTTTATTTCTAATTTTTTAAACACAACACAGCAAGCGATGCGATTAGCTTGTCTGCGGAAAACACCCAGAGTATATGGGGGGAATCGAACCCACGACCCCTGGACTGAGAGGATACCAATGCTACCATGCCACTACAGGGGCACCCAGAGGCTTACTATTCTTCTAAGCACAAATTATAACACATCAGTCCAAGGCCGAAGACTCTAGATTTCTTGAAGTCCTTAGAAAATCCATTCATTTTATTTGCAGACAGACGAACATTTCTTAAAACTCAGTTAGCCGACTGTAATGGAATGTAACTGCAACGGTAGGTTATGTGAAAGTAATATTATATGAAAAGTAAAATGGTTATAGAGATGTAACCGGAAGGTAAGTATATGTACGTAACTAATCACATAACAATATCCATCAGTTATTTCCTACCGTTGCAGTTACATTTCATTACATTCGGCTAAATGAGCCTTTATTCGACTACGCTATTCATAAGGACTCAGATGTTTGATGAATGTATATGAATATTGTGGAAATTGCAAACGGAATGAAAAACCGCTTCAGCTTCTTAAAGAAACTGCCTGAGTTGCGTGCCGCTTTTACGGCTTTCTGTTCTGCGTCTAGTATGCTATTGAAAAAGAAATTTTGATGTACCTGAATATGCTGCAAGTTATGGCATTAAAATAAATTCGTCTATCCAACTTCGGGCTAACTATTTTAAACGAATTTTTCCTTTAACATTCACGTTAGCTAAAAATAATTTGCTCATATGTGTTCGATTGCTGTTTTATGTAAATTTCTTTTTCATCTTATTATAATTTAAATAATTACCCAGTTATAGTTATATAACACTCCCTGTCCCCCTTTGCAAAACCCTACTACCACTGGCAAATATAAAATATAAGAAGTAAACAGCCACAGCAGCAATATTAGAAGACTGCTCGAAAATATGACACTAAAACCATTTGATGACATTAATATGATTTAATGCATTAATTACCCGCCTGTGACGGGAATTTTATTTTATTTTTTTTTTTTGCAAACAAATTCCTGCTTATTAAACAATGAATAAATGAGGGGGTGATAAAAATCAATTGCTAACAAACAAAAAAAGTCCTAAAAGCCACTCAAGGAAAAATACTTTGACTGCGACTCGAAGCTTAAAGCAGACACAAATGGATGAAACAGACCATAAGTATGCACGTAGAAAAAAATTGTTTTCACTTTCTTTTACGTCACTGCTTAAGAATTCCCAAAATCCCTGAACAGGATTTACCCTTAAAACAGGAAATATGACAGATAGCAAGAGTAACAACAACAACAGCAGCCATAGTAAAATGTTAGAAAAAAAAATAAATAAAACCGAAAAGTAACTTCATGTAATTGACGTCAATTCACATTTCGCGCTGTGAATAATAAAACATTGTCTCTGGCAACAAACCACCACTTACGACTACGACATGCATGTGGAACTCGTACCTTCACACTCAGCACAAAAGTATGCTCTAGTTATTAACAGTAGTTGTTCGTATCTACATACATACTCGTGCATAAATATGAAGCGTGTGTGCGTGTTTGTTGTTGCTATTGTTGGTGTTGTATTTGTGAAGAAAAAAGGATATTGAAAATTATGTTTATAGGTTAGGGAAGGAAAGCAAAATTTATTTTATTAATGTTACCATATGAAAAACTGAATTTCTTTTTAATATTTTTTTTGCAATTTAAGCCCATGTAATAATAATCAGCCATATTAGATGTATTGAATAAAAGAAATATATTCTTCACAATAACGGTGGCAGCCATAATAAGGGTGTTTGTTGAAGGCACATGCTCTTATTTAAGTTGTATATACGTCTAGAATTATTAAAAATATTACTTTTCTTTAATTTCTGCTTAAATTCTAAAAACTGCATATGTTGGTAGAGGCTTTTACTTTACTTAAATTGAAATTAAAATTAACTTTCACCGATATAAAGATTTTTTTATTAAATATTTAATTTTGTCTAAAATGCTGCCAACTTTTTTATTTTTTATTTAATTTAATTTCCTTGAAAGTCATTAAACAATTAAAAGAAAAAGGGTTCATTAATGTACATACTTTTTTTTACTGGAACTCTTTTTAAGTGGTTGACACCTTTTTGGCTGTTGCTTGGTTAATGCCTTTTGTGGCAGGGTTCTTGAGAGTCTGTTAAATGAAATTAACTTTAAAATGACAATTTCATTAACTTAATGCCAGTCACGTATGTTTTCTGGAGCTTTTAGAGGGATTAAATTATATATACAATGTATGTATGTATATATATATATTTCCTTTTGAGCTGCTACACTTTTTCAATTTGTTGCCAAAATGTCTCCTCGTGTTAGAAAGAGAGAGACAGACAGTCAAACAAGCTGATGAAAAAGTTAATTAAAAAAATGTTTTAAAACCAAAAAGGTATTAAATGACTCAAAGAAGCTGGCACGAAATTAAAAGTTTATTAAAAAAAATGAAAAAACAAATAAATATTCCCAATCTCGAAATAAAACATTGTTCGAGTTTGTAAAGTGTAATGCTTAAATTCACTTAGAGGCAGGCGGCTTAAATGAAAATGAAATTTATTACAGTTTTTGTAATTTTAAGCAATTATAAAGAATATTTTTTTCGAAAAATCATCTTTTTGGGGTCGTGTAATTTACCCTAGAGTTTCGAAATCGTTGTTGGATTTTAATTATTATAATTTTTCTGGTTACTGTTACGAATTCTTAATAGTTATTTACTCGTTATTGTAAATTTATGTTGCAAAAATATAATGTTTTATTAAGTTTTAAAATTTCTATTGCAGCTTTTCTCAAAATTAAAATTTAAATTTTTCAGATCTTCAGGGAAATATAACCAAAAAAATGTTTCGAATAACTAGAGAATTTATAATAAACTTTAATTTAAACTAATCAGAAAATCAACTAATATCAAAGTTGAAACAAGAACTTAATAATCAACATCTGTTTTTATTTTCTTACGTTAATATTACTACATTGGGTGATTTTATTTCAGCTCGAATTAGAGTTGTAAGAAGTATTTAAAGTAAAACAAATGTAGAAAAATTAAAGCAACAATTCACTGCTTTCGCAAGAATTCTAAGTTGTCAAACAAATATTTTTAACCGGTTGATAGTTTATAATTTTTGCTTTATTAAGATTTTTTTTTGTATAAATTATGTAACTTTTTTTGCACTTCTCCCTAAAATTAATATTTAACTTGTTCATTAAAATATGAACTTTTTCGGTTATTATTAATTAATTGGTCTACCAAATTATGTTGTTAATTTTACTGTAAAATGTTGTTATTTTAATTTAACTAAGCAGCAGAAAATTAAAAGTGATACTTATAAATGTGTTTACCAAAGGTAAATCAATTGTATACACAACAATCGTTTCTCATATTCCTTTTCATTGAAAATTTAAGTTAAATAGCTGATGTTAACAAGAATCTCTACCCAAGTGGGTAGACTAGGGTGCTGATGAAGTGCGTGGCTGCACAGAAAAGTATCGGTATTTCCCCCAGCTTAAAGTCTAAGTTTAATTTTTCTTCTCTTCTTTAGATACTCACATTAATTAATAAAAATATTTCATTCAATAAGAATGGAAATTACTGAAGTTAAGCCTGACTAAAAATTATTTCTGATTAAAAATTTTTTGGTTTTTTATTTTAAATAAAAATTGTTTTAAGTAATCTGTGAGAAACTCTTGACATCCTACACATAAGTGTAGGCAGGACAGAAGATTTTCGAAAAATGCTAAAAAAAATTTAACACAATTTTTCCCAACAAAACAACGTTTTATAAAATTATATATTGAGAAACATTTTGATTTATTTCATTAGCATGAACTTAGTTTTGCATACTGAAAAAAAGCTATTCTCATACCTTCAATGCTTTTCGAAATTTTCAAAATCAAATTTTGATTACAAAATTAAACCTCCTAAATTTTTTATTTTGGCCTAAATTATTGATTTTATTTTCTTTACTTCAAATCTTTTGTAATTATTTCTATATTATCACGACAGTAGACATAATTGTCTGTTCAGCATTTGCTCTTATATCAGTTTTAAAATGTATACACAAATATAACATCTCAGGTGAAAATTTACGTGTTTTTGCTACTATTCACAGAAACCCAGATTTTTAATGACCTCTTGAAGGTGTGTTAAATATTTTTTTGTAATTAATTACTTTTATTTGGCTCAAACATTTAAAAAATTAATATAAACAGACAATATATATACCCACAAGGGTATGTTTTTACCTAATATTTGTATCGCTTGTATCCGCTGCTTGTAAAATACCTACCTATACATTTAAGTTGCGATGCGTTCAATGTTATTATTTCATAACAATTAAAAATAAATCGGTCTGCAAATTGATATGAGAAACATCACCGATAGGACTACTCGGTCGGGCAAGGTTGACCAAACACCGATTGAGCACTTCTTCTTTACAAAACAGTTAGTTTCATCAAAATCGGTTAACAAGTTCAAAAGTTGAAGACTTTTTACCATTTTTTTATTTTACGCCACCGTGCGTTGCAGTTAAATTCCATTACAGTTGACTAACTGGGCCTTTAAACTGCGAAATGTCGATCTCAGATTATAAAGAAAAAAATACGTTGTTCTATAATCTATTACAAAAAAAGAGCTTGTTAAAGTGGAAATACGGCAACCCTTATAAGGCTCCACGATTGTTTCAGGATTTCAAAGAATTAAATGAACGCTTTTTTGTGTGCTGGATCGGTCAGTAGGAAGAATTTTAATTCAAACAATTTTATATTATTATAATTAATGCCTGGTGTTGTAAAATTATTTACTTTACCATAACTTTAGTTATTATTTTTAGCCATCAACTATAAAAATCTTCACAATACTTTAAAAATAATGTCCTTCATTCAAATCCCAATTTCAATTTGATGCAAACTTCTGGCATAAAATAAATTTTTGCATCAAAAAAGTACAAAGACCAAGAATATTTGAATTTCCACTAAATCTTTATGAATGACTTTTCAAAATAAAATATTTACGTTTTAGGAATTAAGTGCCGCACAAATCAAATATTTATGGCCATAATGAATGCTACTACTGCACTCAAGCATAATCCTTTCCTTTTCTTTTTTTTCGCCCCTTAAATAATTCAACATTTTAAGCATTTGCCGTGACCACAAATATGACAAACAATTAGTTATTAACCCCGCCAGTTTTTCAATACAACCCCATTTTTTCCTTAAAACAAATGTCAAATATCCTTTTAATGCACAAATATAAATTACCAAAGAATTCTTACAGATGATGGATTAAATTACAAAAAGGCATATAAAATGCAACATTTTACAAGTGGTCAATATATTTTAAATGATTTGTCCTGCCCATTGAAGTTTTTCCCTTGTTGTTTGGTAAATTGAAATTGAGAAAAGGATAATTGTTATTGATCCTTTTGCCATATATTTTTACAAGAAAAGCTTCAAAGGGTTACTATTTACTGTTTGTTCGCTGCCTTGGAAGGTTAATCAAGGATTAGAGTAATTGTTAGTTTAGGAATTAAAATTCTATTGATATTTGAGTATTTCAAATGGTCGTTTTTATATTATTCTCCTTCCAATGCGGTTACATTTTGCATTACATCAAAGGGCCACTTATGTCCAGCTTAGTTAGCTATTTAACATTGCTGCCTTAAAGCTTAAAGCTCATTAGGTCTTTAGCTGAACTTATGTAATTAAATGTAAATGTAAATGCAGTGTAATAAGTATGTTTTCTTTAAAGGTTTTTGCATATTTAGTTGCTTTTACATTCATTTTATAAGGTTTCCCAGAAAAGTAGGGAAAATTATAAATTAAACAGCATTAAATAAATTCCAGTAAGGGTGTAAACTATAACAATTTGTTTTTTAAGCTTTTAAGCTGATTTAAAAAACTTATGCGGTCAAGCAAGGTGTGCTTGTGTTTGTGTTTGTGTGTGTGTGTGTTTGCTTTGTACGAAGAGCCAAAAAAGAAATTCTTTAAATATTTATTTTAATCCGTTATAGTTTGCTTATTTTTAGCGAACAAATTCCTTTAAATTTTTTCCATTAATTTCCAATGAATTTTGTCTTGATTTTAAGGTATTCTTTTTTTCTTTGGTTTTTGTTTTGGCCTTGTTTTTGGCTTTTTGTCATTTAAATGTTTAAAAAATTTAACACGCATTAGAAATCCACATATCGCCCATTAGGCGGCTTCTGTTTGATTTTTTTTCTCTCTCTTCAGTTTAGGTTTAGCATATTAAAATCGAAAATAAGTTTCTAAATCAGTTCAGTTGGTTTCATTTGTTTGTTGGTTGATTTTTTTTTCTATCGAAAAAAGGCTTAACTTCTTTTCTAAGAATTATTTCAACCTTAACCAATCGTCTGAGTCTTTTTAACGAATATTTGTTTGAATTTATGAATTTGAATTTTTAATTAATAACAGATTGAAAAGTAAATTGGCAAAAATAAAGCTTATCTAATGAAATTTTGCAAGAAAGGTAACTTCTACGAGCTGCTCAATCTTTAAAAATAAACTTATAAAATAAATTCTAAAATTTCGGGAATTTAAAAAAAAATTAAAAGAATTGTTTTTATTTGGTGTGTTAAACAATTTTACAGCTTTTTTTTTTGTAAATAATATAAAAACTTTCGTTTGTTGACTTCAGTTGAGAACAAAAACAGTACTAATATCCAAATTTTTTTGGGATTGTATTGACGTGATGTCGATGTTGACAACTAGATCCAGAGTGATTATTTTATTCTTTGTTATCTAAGACAAAAACCCTTGTTTGAAGACAATAGTTTAGAGAATTCAATAATGTTTCCAAATTAGGGGACATTTCTTGCAAAAAGATACTTTTTACAGAATATTTTTTGTTCTTACGAACGGTTATTTTCAAGAAATTTTATTTTTATTAAATAAACTTTTAAGGGAGGTGTTTCTTATGAATGCTCTCTTTCACAAAAGGTACTTTTTATAATAACTTACTTTTTCCATAAGCTAAAAAATTTTAATTACACAAAAAGTACTTTTTGCATAAAATCCCTTTTTAATTTTTTAATCTTTAAAAAAGTAAATGTTTTGTCACAAAATGTACCTGTTATTGCAGAAACTTTTGGCAAAAGGTACTTTTCAGAAATTTTTTTTTAAAAAATGTTCTTCTTATAAAAATGTATTTTTTATAAAAATTTACTTTTTATAAAAATTAACTTTTTATTAAAATGTACTTTTTATAAAAATTAACTTATTTTTAAAAAATTAATTTTTAAAAAAATGTACTTTTAATAAAAAATTAAATTTTTATCAAAATTTACCTTCTATAAAAAATTTTTTATGAAAATTTTCTTTGTATAAAAATGTACTTTTTGTACAAATGTACTTTTTATAAAAATGTAGGTATTATAACAATGTACTTTTTAAAGAAATTAATTTTTTATAAAAATGTGCTTTTTATCAAAATAGACTTTTTATAAAAATGTACTCTTTATAAAAAATATATTTTTATTAAAATATCCTTTTTATAAAAAATATACTTTTTATAAAAATGTACTTTTTAAAGAAATGTACTTTTTATAAAAATGTATTTTTTATCAAAATATACTTTTTATAAAAATATACCTTTTATAAAAAAATTTACTTATCATAAAAATATACTTTTCATAAATTCGTACTTTTTATAAAAATGTACTTTTTATAAAAATGTCGGTATTATAAAAATGTACTTTTTAAAAAACTGAACTTATTATAAAAATGTGCTCTTTATCAAAATTGACTTTTTATAAAAATGTACTCTTTATAAAAATATTCTTCTTACAAAAGATAATTTTTACAAAATGTACAATTTTTGAGTTTAATTTTTTAACAAAAAGTATTTTTTATCATATAATTTTTTGCAAAAGGTACTTTTCTTAAAAGGTACTCTTTCCAATAATGTACTTTTCCCAAAAGATACTTTTTTCGAAAGATACTTTTTCCAAAACGTTCCTTTCCCAAAAGATACTTTTTACATAGGATAATTTTACTAAAAAGTAAATTACATAAAAAGTACTTTTTATATACATATATATGTACCAATTAAAAAAAATATTTTTACCATATACAATACACATTTAATAAAAATTGATTTTTGCGAAACAAAATTTTTGTTTTATATAGAATGAACATTTTTACAATAGCTTCCTCTTACAAACGATACTTCTCAAAAAGGGAACTTTTGCGAAAGCTATTTCTTACAAAATATACTTTTACAAAAGGTACTTTTAACAAAAAATCTTGTTCACAGAAGCTACTGTACATGATAATTTCTACACAATTTAGTTTGTACAAAATGGTAATTACACAAAAAGTATTTAGTACAGGGACCTTTTGCAAAAGGTATTTTTTACTTAAAGTGCGAATACTTATTACGAGTGTTACTTTTTAAGAAACGTAATTTTTACTAAACAAATAAGTTTTTGGTAAAAGTTTATTTATTGCAAAATGTATCCTTTGCAAAAGGTATCTTTAGCAAAAGGTATATTTAGCAAAATGTATCTTTTGGAAAAAATTTACTTTTTACAATAGGTACTTTTTTTAGCAAGTACTTTTTATAAAACGTCCTTTTTAATAAAAGGTAATTTGTAAAAAATATAGTTTTTACCTAAGGAACTTATTTCAAAAAGTATGTACTTCTGACAAAAAGTACTTTATACAGTAGATAACTTGTAAAAATTAAACTTTTTGCATAATATTTTTTGTAAAATTTTGCTTTGTCAGCAAAAGGTGCAGTATTGAAACATTTACCATGAAAAAGTATTTTCTTAAAGCAAACAGTACCGAAAAGGCGCATTAAAGAGTACTTTTTTCATAACAATTTCGTTGCAATTAAATCTTTAAATCTGGCTAGTTGTTCAAGTTGTATTAATTTCGTAACTTTTTTTTAGTTTATATAAACTATATATGTATGTATATTTCTTTAATCTCACAAATTAAAGCGTCTTTCTGTCTGCCAAAAATTTTGCATCACCCCAAAAACATCAAACCACAAAACATATCCTCTTTAAGTTTCATTTATTTTTAGGTTACAATTGTTGCTGTTGTTGTTACTTTTAACCAAATAAAGGAAAGACCATAAAAACATAATGTTTTAACCAGTTTTTAAAAGACATAAACATTAATTTAGTTTGAATTCTTTTTATTTTGATACTCGTAATCAACATCATTATCATTGAGCATCAAGGTGATGGCTGTTGATGAGTCTCTTTAAATCTCTAGACACGCTTGGTTTGTTGTAATTATTGAGGCGATAATGATTCAGGGAATAACAATAACGATGATGATTAAGGATGATCATGATGTTAGTGATCGTGATTTTAGCACATCTTATAATTTCTGACTGGATGCAGTAAAAAAAGCTAAAAATTGTGCACTCATTTGAGAAAAATAAACTTTTGCTAGTTTTTGGGCTTTTGTTTATGTATATGTATGTCTGCACCAAAATCGTTGCAAACCGCAAAACTCCAAAAATTTAAAACCTTAAAAAATTCGTTGTTGACGTATTATATTTGATACTTTTCCCTCTTTGTGTTTCTTTTTTTTTGTACCAATCTGTTGTCCAAGTTTAAGGTTAAATAAGAAACCTACAAAGTGTAGCAATGAAATTTTTAAAAAAAAGGAAAAATATTTTTATTATAAATTTTAGAACCTTCAAAACGTGTTGTTATAAGTTTTTATAAGTATTATTGTACCAAATACTCGTATATTTATTTTATATTTTTGTTACTTTTTTTTGTCAATACGTTTCTGTTTAAATTCACAACAAATAATCGAAATTAAAAAAAAAAACTAAAAATTTCAGAAATAAAAATGAAACATTGAAATCAACATTTGAGACATTTCACGATTTTATTATGTATGAAGTGTCGCGTCTGCAAATATTTTTATATATTTTTTGTTATAATTTTTTTCTTGACGTTCTTTCTTTTCGTTTATATAAACATTTGTATGGCTGGTATCTTTCTTGCAAGTCCAAAAACCACAAAAATGTCATCATTTTTAGAGCAAAAGTTTTCAAGAATACAATCAAAATTTGTTGTCTTTTTGTTCGTCTGTCTTTTAATTTTTTTGGTGGCTGCTTTTTTTCTCTTTCATTGAAGGTTTTATTTGTGTTTAATATTGCAGTTTGATATGGTTTTCAAGTACGTTCTTAAAATATGTTTAATTCACAGTCCAGTTTTAAAAATTTCTTTATACTTAGAAATAATGCTCTGGTTTCTGTGTGTGTTATTTTTGTTCTCTTCTTTTTTTTTTTTTTGTTGATTGCGTTGTTTATTGAACGCGTTTAAAATGTTAAAATTTTTATAGTTTGTTACTTGATGATTCTTGACTTATTTTTTCTGTGAATTTCTGTTTAACTAACACTTTGGTTTTAGCGTAGAATGTGATACCTTTTCAAAATTGTTAAATTTTTGTACGTAAGCAACATGACAAAAAAAAACAAGTCACCAAAGTGAGCAAAAAGTTTTCAGAAGACTTTGATATTAGAGTTCAAATTGAGGCCCTATAAAAATCATGATTTTGTAGGTTATTTATATATTGGCTTTAATTTTCAAAAACTAAAGTTTAGGATCTTACCAGGCTTGAGAAAAACTCACAAAAATTTCCGAAAACTTCTTTTTCAAAAAAAATTTACTTGCTTGGTGAGTCTTAAAAATATACCCATTATAACTAGACTTTCGAATTTGTATGATAACTAAAATATTGAATTAACTATATTGAATATTCAAAAAATTTGTTTTCTGCTTTTTTAGTTATACTGTTTTAAGGCACAAATTAATCCCAAATTATAATTTTACTTACTCAGTAAAATATTTTTTTATTAAATTAATTAATAATAAATTCAGTTAAATGAGACTTTATTACTATACGAACTTAGGCTACATATATCACCTTAACTTTTTATACATTTTAAGTAAACTTTTTTCAGATTTTGGCAATTTTTTTAGTTTATGCGATTTTTTAGATTTTGCGTTTATTTTTAAGATTTCGCGCTTTTTTATTTTTTGAACTGTTTTTCAGTTTTGGCGTTTATTTTCATTTCGGCGCTTTCTTGCGATTTTTTTTATATTGTGATTTTTTATTTTTTTGAAAATTTAAACAATTTGTCTCTTACAGTTTCGAAAATACAGCAGGTTGTGGCGCCGTTGGTTGAAGGTAGTTTGTACGTTGACAACAAAACCGAAGGTCCTGATTTCGAGTCCGACAGTTATGAGAGTAACATCACCACACATTTTTCTGACGTGCATTATTATCATTATTTGTATCAGTTTTGGTATGAAAGTTCAAGTGATGAAGGCATAGACACTGGTTACTGAACTAAACCGGCTTCAGCAGATACTAAACCTAATATAACATCAGTGCGCACTACTTCTTAGGCCGGAATTATGTAGCAGAAGCATCAGCAAAGTAAAATAACTCATAAAATGACTGCTTAGCACAGCTTCAAAAGAATTAATACACCTCATTGACACCAGAGGCGCTGTAAGACTGCATTATTAAAAAACGGGCAAAAAGCAGAGTTGTAAAAGAATGAATCTTTCCTCTACCTCTTCCTACAGGTGGTGAACCTGTCTTCTCTATCACGATCTCTTTTCTAACGAAGGTAACGCCTAGTTATAGTAGAAGGTATTTATTACCTGAGTGTTACTTCTCTTATAATAAAAAATTACATTGTCAAAATTACTTTAACCTTTTAATTTTGATTGTTTAAAATTCAGTGTTAATTTATATAGTCTGCATAAAATTATGCTAGCCCTGAAAGTTTCACTTGTGGATACATAATTGTCTTGCTTTCGTTGCTCGCTTTAGAACACCCTTTAATTTTTTACAATCATAGATTTCTTGTTCGTTTTGCCGCTAATGTTTTTTATATATTCTGAAAAATAATAATTTTAATTGAAAATTTATTAATCTCATTCTCTTATATCGATTTCCATTCAACATTCAATTTGACAGCAAAACAAAACGTAAGCCCCCGGTATTCATAAGCGATTGTTAAAATTAATACATATTGGTTTAACCTGCAAATTTTGTAATGAAATACCTGTTTAAAAAAAATTTAATAGTAAGAACCGCTTATGCTATTGTTTCGGTCATTGGATTAATTATGGAAAATTTATAGTTATTTCAACTATTATTATTATTTATTATTTGTATTTCGTACAGTCATGATATAAAATCCAAACTTAAGTGCCCTGGAGACGATCAAACAAACCTATCAATTCCATAGTTGCTGGCGTGCAGTTGTTGTGGCTACAATAGCGCATTGTCGGAAATTGTGGATGAAAGCTAAAGGTTTTCATTTTTTTTTTGACGATCGTCTCCAACTCTGATTTATGAAAAAAAAAACATCAGTTTCTTAATGATGGAGAAGCTTGCGTAGGTTAAAATCAAACTGCAAATGATGTTTGACGCGTTTATTTGTTCACACTCTCTTTTTTGTATGTACTGATTGATGGTTTTATTTGAACGTATGCAGGACAACAATATAGAATTTTTCGCCATCTTCGTTTTGTATTAAATTATGCAATACCAAGAAATTTATTAATAGACATATTGTGACAATTCTGTTATAAGTGAAATGTATTTCCTAATTGTTCAGCATTGTCCATATGCATTTTACTGTCACTTTCACAAATCGTCAGTAGACTTCAACCATACATTTTGAACAGTAACAAACCTCTTATATTATACAAAGACGTTCAAAAACAATCTGAAAAAAAAATATTTGGTGGGTTTTGTATAAGTTTCTCGGCCTAATTCGCGTATTTTGCTTTTGTTATTTTCAAGAACATTATTAGTTGTGAACTCTTAAATACTTTTTGAAAGTCTGTGTGGTGGAAGTCTATTAAAGATTTCTCAAAGCAACAGTGAAATGCAAGCAGACGATGCTTAACCATCATCAAATAAATTTCACTTATTTTATAATACCAGTAAACTTATCGTTTTTTAAATACATCTAAGAAGGTAGGTAATATTGCAACTACAGTTAAAGCATTAAGCAGAACATTCGTATTACACGATTTTAATTTTTACCTGTCCTTTTGATTTTTTGTAGTGGAGCTTGACGTTTGAGGTACCGTCTGGTCACAACTATTTGTAACGCATTATTTATAGTGTTTTTTAGCCCTTATATTTTGGTCCAATAGATCCTAATAGCTGGAGCTGGTGGGAAGTACTTATGCAAACACACAATGCATAAACAAATTCAATGTGAAAATTTGCTTTACCAGCAACTAATAATTGCTAATCGTTTTTAGCAAAAAATTTTGCTCTATATTTTTCTCATTCTTCCGTAAATGTTTAAAAATAAAGACTAGTAATAATAATAAAATAGATTTTTCTTTTAAAACTATTCCATCTATAACTTCTTAAAATGCCTTGAAACCATTAAAAATATAATTCCTTAAAAATAATATTTTCTTTTCTATATGCTAATTACATTTTTCAAAATATTTTTCAAAAGCTTAACAAATTATATATTAAATGCTGGGAGATCATTTTTAATAAAAGTTTTAACTAAACTCTTAGACACTTGCCCAAAAACAAACGTATAAAACATACATATGTCTCTTGTAACGCCTTCATAAAAACTTTGAAAATTTCAAGCCAAAAAAAAAATTTTAGTTTCAACAAAAATGCAACTCCTACACAACAATTTGTGTTCAAAAATTTTTACTCTCCATGTGGGTGTTCATAACAAAACAAAATTTTTTTATCTCTTTTCTTGCCTCATTTCAAAGCACGCAAATCACAAATCGGTTTTGTTGCTCATTTTGACTGAATGACTGACTGAATGAGAAAAAGTTACACAAAAAAAAATAAAAAATAAAATACCATAAAATAAAAATAAAAAGGCCCACAGTAACCTTAATGCATGGTTGCATGTTGTAAAACATGTATGTTTTGTCACACTTTTGGCAAATAACAATGGCTGGAAAAATAATCATAAAATAATAATAATAATAGAGAAAAGAAAATCTAAACAAAAAATAAAAATATAAAAAAAATCGTAAAACCAACACCACCCGTTTTTGTCTGCTGAGTTTTTTTTCACACAATAGGCGTGACTAGCTAGTAACGTTTTCAGCTCTCCCCTGCCGCTTTGTCTACGCACAAAGCCGCTTGCCTGCCTGTGCGGATTGTGTGAATTGTCAAAATCAAATTTCAGTCATACGAAACTATAGACTGATGTTATATGATCTGTTGGATTTAGATTTTGTATAAATCAGCTTATGATTTTCATACATTTAACACAATAAAGTGTGCCGAATTTAAAGTTTTTTGTGTAGCTTATTTACTAATTTTTTTTGGTTTCATATTATGTATTACATAAAATCTCATTTTTTGATGGCGGTAACATGATCTGAATAAAAGACTTTAGTATGGTGGCTTAAAAACCAAGTCAGCTAAACGTAAAACCAATTTTTTTCAGCTACCTTACACTCGAAAATTCGTACAAATAAAACTTGTTGTAATTGTTTATTAAAATTAAGTAAGGAATCAATTTCAAATGGTGACATTATTTGAATCAACATTTAAAACCACAAAAAGAACCAAATTTCTAGCGATAGACACAGCAACCTAAAACACCAGTGCTAAAATTGCCACAATCTCTTCGACTGAATATCTCCAATTAAAGTTAAGCTCACAAGCCTTACAACTCTTACACTACAATAATGAATGTGAAAATATATTTTTTTTAATATCGTGCTGTGAAAAGGATTAACAGTCACAATACACTCAAAAATTTAAAACCGTATAAAAATAACTGAATAGTTCAAAAAAAAAAGAACAGACTGACTGTCGTATTTATAACACATAAGTTTTTTAATAAAGGTTTTATAAGTATTTTTCATAGACATCTGTTAAATAAATAAAAAAAACATTTTTTATTAATAATTTAAGCGAGTACACCTAAAATTATTTCTTAAGCCAATAACGACGTTAAAATCTTTGTTATCGATAAGAACTCTCCAAAAAAATTACGCTGTAAAATAAGTATCTCTAAAGTATTTAACTTAAATCACTAAATACTTACAGCCTTATTTATAAAATTTAAAAAGGTTTTATAAAGGTTTTTTAAGAAAAATTTGTTTGTGAAAATTTGTTTTAAAAACTCTTTATAAAGACTTTTTAAATTTTATAAATAAGGCTGTTATCATTTTAAGTTTAAAAAAAAATTTTAAGTTAAAGTTATAAAAAATTCAAATATTCAGTTATACAGTAGAAGAACGCAGAAAACGCTTTAGTCCGAAGCTACTCTTTTGCTTTGGCGTCGCTGTGATTTGCTGTCTGGTTTTTGTAGTAGGTGGCAACGTAGGCGTAGAATTCCGGGTTTTGTAAACAAATTCATTTGAATACTATTTTACATTACAATAATATTTTATTTTATTTTTAATTTTTAGCAAAAATATTTTATATATTTACATTATTTTTATGGAAAATTGTGTTTAATGCAAGCTATAATTTCTAATTTTTTCATATACATATATTGTCTTTTGGAAAAGCTTTGAAAATTTTCTATATGGGCATAATGACATTTTAAACAACACTTTTAATAATATTTTCAACTTTTAATGCAAACAAATTTTAGGGTTAAATTGTATAAGTTTCTAAAATATTTAAATAAATTTTTTCACAAAAACTTTTAAGATTACGAAAAAGGAAGACTTGGCTTAGACATAAAAAGTTTTCTTACACAAGGTTTAAGTCTTAATTGCATAAGAGACTTCTCCAAAACTTAAATGGGAGAGAAAATAGTATTTATAAAGTGCCAAAATATTGAGTCTGTTTGTAAATGCATCACTGCTCTACATTAGTTGTGTATTCTATACTTTAGTGAAATAATTTAAAATATTTCAATTTCCATTTGCCGCTCAGTGATGTATTTGCAAACAGACCTATTGTTTTTGTTTTTCACAAAAAATTTTAATATTATCTACGAAGAACCAAAGGTTTGACTCAATCATAAAAAGTTGTCTTACTCTAATGTTGATCTTATAATAAAAAATAATAGTACAAACGATATTTATTTCTCTCTCACATTTCCTCCAAAGAATTCAAATACTTATGCAAGAAAACTGTTTTTAAGCGAAAATAATAACCAGGATATTTTGTAGATTTCTCGGGTAAATAATTTATATGGGAAAGAAATTTTTGGAATTATTTCCGATATAAAATCTATCAGTTGATGGAGATGTTTTATACAATTGGGATCAAAATTATTATTATTATTATTTTTTTAACTTTATAAATATTTACAAATATATATAACAACAGTTCTTAAAATAAACATGGTAGTTCTTAGAAAAATTATTTAATAAAATTTTAGTTGTATGGCCATTAAAAAAGAGAGAAAGAGGAACCACTGATTTGTCACTCACTCTCTCTGCGTATATTACAGAAAATCTAAATTATCACACAGAATTGTATCGTGAACACATTTTCCGTACGAATTGACACAAAAAAGCAGCTTAGAAAGCAGTCGAGAGATAAAATGTTTTATTAGTTTTTGTATTGAAAGCATGGTAGCATTGTACTCATTGTACATATATGTGACGTAATAAGAAAATTTATGCCAAAATATAATATACTCTAGCTCTTGACTTTCTGTCAATTTGTATCGAAAATATGATTACGACACAATTCTGTTTGATTAATAACTATATAAAACTTTATTGACTGTTTAGTCATGTACTAGACGAGAATCAAGCAAGCATTATATTCGAACTGGAATCAGAACGAAAATTAAAATCAGATTTTACAGAGTAATAATGTTTTCTAAGCCTGTTAGAACTTAGGGAAGGGTAAACTGTTAAACGACTTGTCACACTGCGCTCACTTTTTGACATAAGTAACATTGACAAATCATCATAAAAATATTGATGGGCGCTTTAACAATTCCAGCAAATTATCAAGACATCCTTTGAAAATAAGTCATCAACCCGCACAACTTGTAGACAACTTCGCGTGTACAGTGGCTCAATATATATATATTTCTTAATACACAAAACTGCTGGATACCAAGGAAACCGCCAAAATATATTGTTTGAAGTAGTTGTTGTCATTAATGGAGTTTGTTTTTTAAACAAAGCCGGATCTCACGTTTAAGCACCATTATCCCTGAGCTTTTGTTTAAAAATATAGATGACATTGATTACATCGAAATGCAGCTTCAACAGTATGGCACTGGGTGCCGCCATACAGCGACCACAACCATCTACGTATTGAAATCAGATTTTTGTTGCAAGCTGATTTGGAGGATTCGTTAACACCAAATTTATCACATTTGGAACTTGCAATACCCAGGAATTATTCTCGAACTGTCTGGGGAATTTTTGATTGGAGGTGCCTTTTTCGAAAATTTTGCCTAGAGCAACAGTTACGGTGAATGGATTGCAATATGCAACGATGATTGATGATTTAGCCATAATTATAAGATATTGATGTGTAGGAAGTTTATTTTTAACAAGGCGGCACTAAGTTACTCTCAAGCTATGAGGCCATCGCTCGTTTGCAGTTTCCATACCGTGTGATTTCTCGAAGATTGTAAGCCCATCTTAATCACCAAGTACTTGTGATTTAACATCCTTGGACTTTTTTCCTTGGGAATATTTAAAAGTTAAGGTCTATGACAATAGCCCACTATCGATTCAAGTCCTCAAATATGGAATTCGTGAAGTTATTCAGGACATGCATCCGCAAAGGAGAAGATTGGTGATGCAAAATATCCTGCAAGCAGCCTGGCGGCCATTTGGCTGATATTCCTTTCCATTATTATTGGCATACCATTTATAGAAAAATGGACACCCAATGATTTCGCTTAAATGCATTCATTTTACGTACTCGTATCAATATAAAACATCTTATTAGAAGACCATTTACAAAGAACTAAATATTTTTTTGCAATTCCGGCTTAAAGTTCATATTTGTATACTCTATACTGGTCATTTTTAAAAAGATGTCTTTGACCCTTGCTAAGAGTATTTTTAAATTATTTTTATTTGTTAAGTAATCTTAGTATATGCAGTTATCTTTTGGTATCAAAATCCCAAAAAATAAAATATACATATATCACACAAAGGAAAAAGGTGTAACAAAGTAACGAAACGTTGTCTATTTGAGTCAGCGAAACGGCAAAAATTACCAGATGCTCTCGAATACAAACGAACAAAATGAGTTAAATCAATAAACAACTGTTCTCAAAATGCGAACGATTTGAAAACGATGTGTTGCCAATATATCAACAATATGTTCTCAAAATAAGAGCAACGTTTGCTAAAAGAAGAACCCGTAGTAGGAGTCAGAAACTTTTGGCAAAACAAAAACTGTAATATTTATCGACATATTTATTCGCTTGCTGTAACGATGATCTTATTATGTAATTTGTTTATGATAGCGTACAGCTGTGTTTTAGTTACCATTTAAGTTTATATAGTGTGGCATCTCTGCATACAATATTTCAAAATAAGAGATTAACACAAATAACAATAGCAAACTAAATGAAATTGATCTCTTGATTTTACTGTTTTACCTTAACTGAATAACACTAATATATATTTCTGAATAGTAAAGCTGATATGTTTTCGTTATATTTATTATTATAGTGCTATGATTATCGTTATAACGAAAACTTATCAACTTAAGTGCTTTTCGCTTATTCCGGTATTTTATTCGCAGAGCTGACACATGATATTGAATTAAAATAGTGCTCAGTGGTATAGAAATTAGAGAATGATATTATCATTACTGCAAACAAATAAATATATCGATAAATATTAGTCATGTTTAAGACACATCAGTTTTTCTTGCAGAAAGTCTTTTTTGTTCTTTTTTAAACTGTTCTTCGGCTTACACCGGCTATGTTTAAGTTTTATGCACAAGTGCGAGCTTTTATAAAAGAACTTTGTGCTTTCACACTGTCGAAAGCACAACAGACAATCAGATTGCGGCGATAATAAACAGCGATGCCAACTTGGTGCTTTTGGCACTATATTTAGTGCTTTTTGAAGAATAAAAACGCCAAATGTATGAGCTTTAGTGCTAAAATCAGAAAAAGCTTTTAAGTGCTTTTAAGAAATTTTTTTATTTCTTAAAATTACTTTTGTAAAAACTTCAATAAATTTTTTGTCTGACATATTTCATTAAATTGAGAATAGCTGAGAAAATATTAAAGATTATTAAAACTTATTAAATTTCACTTATATGGATCTTCAATCGTTTTCACGTAAGTACTTTTTAAGCCTTTTAGATCCAAAAATTATGCCTTTTAGGGCTTTTTTTATACTTTGATGTGCTTTTAGAGCCAAAAAAGTTGGCATCACCGATAACAATACTTGCTGGTTACTTTGCAAAAAAAAGAACAGATTGCAAGAGCTTTCAAAACTTTTTACTTCAAATGCAAATATCAGTGTATGTGTGCTTGGATATCGCTCGAACACAGACAGTCTATTGTTTGTCCAATTTTGGTATTGTTTTAATGCATCGAGTGAAATAACAAAACAGAATTGGAGCAAGTTTTTGGTACAATAAAGTTTGTACACTTCGTCTATTCTCTTTCCTCTCTCTCTCTATCTCCCATGAGCTGAAACTTGCTTCAACAAAAACGGCAGTGTCTAAAATATGATTTACGATTTCGGTTTCCCAAAAAATTACTGAGTCCAGGTACATCTCTTCTTAAAACCTCAACAACTTAACAGCGTTGGCAAATTGAGAAACACAAACGTGCTTAGCTTACTTATGTCCTCTGCGTATTTTGTACAGGTTTGACAAGAGAAGGTTATTGCTAATAGGTTGTATAACTTTCAAAATTGTTATTTTGATGGAACTTGACTTTTTAGCACAATATAATAAGCTTATGTTAAATATAATGAAAAAAAATACAATATACATATATTTCAACTTTACAAATTTTTTTGCTTTTATAAGAGCTTTTTTTAATATATAGGTATAGTTCAAGCCAGAGGTAATATGCTATAACCTTAATATATTTTTTTATTTAAAAGGATTTCAATACTGTGCTATTGGAATTTCTCCTAGTCCCGGTAAGTCCTGGGCGTGCTTGCAGGGCGAGCGAGTCTGAGTCTATAACATCCAGCCTTAATCCAGTGACGTTTTTCACAGTACAGTAGACTTCTAAAATTGTGCTTCTTATTGGAAAAAAGTAACAAAAGCTTTTGGTATTTTTTCTGTTTTAATTTTGTTTTATTTTTGAAATATATTATTTTAATATATATATGTGTATATATATTTAATTATTGGCTAACTTTCTTTTTTCTGTTTGTTTTGTTTTTTCATTTTGTAGATTAATAATAAATTTATATTAATTATATTAATTTTGTTTTTGTATTTTTAATATATATATATATATATATATATATATATATATATTTTTATTTTTGTTTTTAGTATACATACAAATGAATTAAAATTATTACATTTAAAAATGTAGTTTCTTCGTATAACTTTTAGTATTTTTGTTGTGTTTGGGAGTTTTTCCTTTTTGAAAATTTTTAAAATTAAAAAAAAAATTATATTTATTTCAAATTTTTTATTGCATATTATTACAATTTTGCTAAAAACTAAAGTTTTTTTCAAAAAAAGAAACTTTAAATTTTCTTTGTGGGAAATAATAATAATAATAATAATAATAATAAAAACCATCAATATTAGGTATACATGTATGTATGTATATTAATTAAAAATAAAAAATAAAAAATGTATAAAATATCACCTAATAAAATATTACGTATTTCAGGATTTTGTGTATATTTTTTAAGACTTTTTTTTAAATTAATAATATGAATATATATATATAATATGTATATAAATAACATAAAGACAACAATGAACAAATTAAAAAGATAAAAATAAAAATTAAAAATTTTTTTAGGAAGTATTAAGATTTTTTTTTTAATTTAAAATTATTTATCTTTTTTTTATTTCAATAATATTTTTTAATAAGTTCTGAATTTAAAGTAAAACAAAGCAAAGCTTTTATCGTATAGTTTTTGTTGTGGTATAGATAAAAGAGAGTAATAGAGTGTAAAGTTCACTCTTTGCACTCTTTATCACTCTCTCTAAAAAGGGGGTTAAGTTTTTTTTACAATAATTTTTAAATTATTTTACGTATAATTATAAAGTACAACAACTATTTGTTTTTCTTTTCTTTTGTTAACAAAAATCAAATGAAATATGTTTATATCTAAAGCAACTTAAGAGGAAAGCTTTTAAAACGTAGTTTAATATTAAGAGGTTGAATTTTTCTTACTCTTCATTTTGTTTTTTGTTTTGTTTTTGTTATCCTGCCCATATAGCTTTTCAAAAGTGTTGAGTTTTTTCTTTATCGTTATTAATTTTAACTATAAACTAGAGTTTTATTTAGCTTTTAGGAAAAAGCTGTGGCAAGAGCTTTTCCCCCTCAAGCAAGGCTTTCTACAAAGCTTTGCAAGAGAAAAGAAAACAGCTGTTTCGCCCATAGCTTTTTGTTTATTATTAATAAAAGTATTATTAAATTACCTATATTTATAGTTTTATGTTTAATGTTTTTAGTAACCATTTTCGCTTTAACTTTAAGATTAAGTACTTTAGTAAGTTGTAGTAGTAATGTTTAGTTCTAGCAAGTTAAGGAGTTGGTGTATGTTTAATTAAAGAAAGAAGACAAAAAACAATTTGTTTTGTATAAGTACTTGTTTCATAATAAGGAAGTATCTATTTATTGGATTAATAAATAGATTTAATTACGTATATCGTTTTCTTTGTAGGTTTTTGAGAAGAAGATAGCTTAAGTTTTTGTTTTTTTTTGTTGTTTAATACTACTTTTTTGTTTTTGTAAATGTAAAACGTTTAGTTTGTCAATAAATACTTTTTAAGTTAATATATTACACGTCGTGTTGATTTTTTTTCTTTTTTTTAATATTTATAATATATTATTTTTTTTTTAATATTATTTTAAGAATATTCGTATACTTTTTATTTGAACTTAAGTTTTTGTGTGTGTAAAAGTTGTTTTTATTATTTTGAAATAATAAAAAACCAAAGGGAAAAGATTTTGGCAAGTTTCTTTTCGTTTAAGGATAAATAATAATTCTTGGAAAAAGGACGTTTCTTTTTGTTTCTTAGCTGTTGTGTTGTTTTTGTTTTTGTTTTTAGAAAAAATCGTATACTTAATTATTTTTGTTACGTATCAAGTTTATCAAAATTTAAAAAAAAACTGGAGCTAAAATATTTAGTTAAAAATAGAAATAAAGAGAAGAAAAACTAAAAGTCGGCCTCATTTTTGATGCGATAACTGGCATAGGTTTGTTCCACCGGCTTAAAGGGTTGAGGTTGGGGTGGTTCCTTGTTTTTTTTTTGTTAATAAAATAAATATTATTTTTAGTTAAAGAAAACATTGGATTTTCTCTTAACAATCAACTGAATAAACAACCAAACAAACAAACTCAAGACCTCAAGTGAAGAACAATTGAAACTGTTTGGAAAAAAAAAACCTTTAAAAAAATCTTTTTCTAAAAAAGTTAGTAAAAAAACAAATAATAATTTAAATATTTCAAATATTAGTTAAGGTTAGTTTAAAAAAAGTTTAAAAATTTTGTTTTAATATATATATAAATAGACTATATTGGCGAGCTATATGGGCCTCTTGCAAAAACGAAGTTCATTTAAAATTTAATTTTTTTTTGTAAAGTTGCGGTACTTTTTACAATTTTTTTTAAGTTTTTAACATAATTATGATTGTTGCTTTTCATTTTTCTTTTTTCAGATAATAAAATATTAAAAAACAAAAATATTTTTCTTTTTAATTTAGTTTAATAATTAAATGGCTCTCTTTTTTTCATTTAGTTAAATATTTAAATACACATTTTGTTTTATTCGTTTAATTATTGCCTTCAATTTCACCAAAAAATATTTTTGTTTTTTGTTAAGTTCTTTGAAAAATCATAAAAATTTATCCACATTATAAAAATATTTTTCATTTGAAGAAAAAAAAATTGCAGCACGTATAGTTTTATTTTTTATTTTTTTTTTTTAAATTTACATTTGTGTTTTTAAGTAACAATAATGTATGCAATTTGCTTAAGAAAAAAAAGTCCACCTGCAATAAATTAAAAACTTTGCACTTTCCTCTCTAACCAAATTCAAATGAAAAATTTAAAAAAAAACCAAAAAAAAAACAATTTTCCAATTTTCATAAAACTAAAACAAACAAACAAACAAAAATAAATGTAAATGAATCCTTTTTACACAATTTTTGTTTCGAGTGTACGCAAGTATTTTGAGGCAAACAAACAAATACAGCTTCAATGGTAATAAATCACTTGGAAAAAAACTTTTTGTGGCCTGTTTAATGTTGGTCAGTGGTAAAAGCTATACGTGTTGCAATCTTTCTTTTTTCATTTTCTTTTTTTTTCTTTTTTGCTTTTTTTTGTATTTAGACTTTACAAATTTTAAACGTGGTTTTATGCTATTTTTACTTTTGCTTTAAATTTTCATAATTTTCTTTTAAAATTTTTGGTAATTTACACTTGTTTATTTTTTAGTTTTTTTTTTATTTTAAATTATTTTATTTAATCCCAGGGCATTGTGAGCACCCGCTTCGTTTTTGCAAGAAGGTCGTTATCGTACTACGAACATGGGTGCACCACCGCATTGTAGCTCGCCAATATAGGACCATGTGCTCCCGCGAAGGGGGTACTCACAACGTCTGGTGTACTAGCTCCATCTGTGTGTGATGTTGAGTCGGCATTACTTCTTCCTTCACCATTAGCTGAACCCAATTCTGGTGGTTTGGTGGTGTCCCGTTCGTCAATTACTAAATCTATTGGCATTTTACCCTTTAGACATGATATATACCGATGACAGAAGTTATCGCATAATTCATGTACCTGTTTGTAGTTGAATCATTTTTTGTACATATAATTTTTTGATTTTTTATTTTTTTTTGGTTTAAGGTTTCGAATTTATGCAGTTGTTGTTGTCATTTTATTGTTGTTGTAGTTGTTGTAGTTGTTGAGTTGTTGTATTTATATCAATGCATAAAGTGAAAGGCGGAAAGTAAAAAAAGAAGAAAAAGAACGGGATATGATTAGTTTGTTTTTTTTTCATATAGTTTTTAAATTGCATTTTATGCATAAAGTGTATTATAGCTAAAATGAAATTGCTTGCAATGGCGCTTAATGGTGTTAGGGTTCTTCTTCTTCACTTAATGGTGCAAAGTTGAATTTATTGCCTTAAATTTTTGTTATTATTTGATAAAAAAAACAAAACAATAAAGTTGTTACATACATGTGTATATAACAATTTCAGTTTTGGATCATATAAGTTTATAAAAGCTTTTAAAAATCTTTTAAAAGTTCATTAACCTTAGGAATCCATTTCAGTTTTGAAATAAATCTTAATTTGAAATTTTAAAAAGATTTAAGACCAGTTCCTACAAGCCAGACAATCGACTGGTGTATAAATTTTGTACGAAAATAATGCAAAAATTTTGATTTTCCTAAAAAAAATTCTACTTAAGTCGACCGTCTGTCTGTCTGGGTTGTAGAAACAGGGGTAAGCTTTAATCAAAAAATATACTTTTGCGATTTAAAAAGCTTTTAGTTTTGCATGTAAAAGCTTAAAAAACTTAAAGCTTTTTAATATAAATTGCCTTCAAGAAATGCAAAAAATTTAAGAAAAAATGCCTTAAACCAATACTCGTATAATACAAGTATCAGACTGAATTAATGCTGTAAAATTTTTCAATTAAAATATAAATTAAAGTTATATGGTGCTCTAAGTTACTTAGTTCTCTATTTATGATAAATAATTAAACAAATTTATTACAACTTCATTTATAAACTGGCTCAATTTAGATCAGCTACGCCCAAGCCACATGCAAAATGTGAAAACTTTTATAAAAGATCTTTTGCCCTTTCACACCGATAAGAGTAAAATAGACATTCAGATCTCGGCGACATTAATGCTTGCTCTAATTTTGCAAAAAAAACTAAAACAAATTAAAGAGCTTTCAAAAGCTGTTTACCTTAAATACAGATATCAGAGCATGTGTGTTTGGGCATAGCTGATTTATATTATGAAACTTTCCATGAAACGATGAACCTTTTCTTAATTGTCATAAGGAGGCGTGAAGAAGCAAATCAGATAAAAAAATATGGTAATCGGATGACGTGCAGGACATCTAATTGAAACTTCCCACTAGTTATTTAGTCCAAAAAAAATTAAATGTATCGAAAAGCGATTGAATAAGAAATTTCGAATTAACAAAATTATTTTTCCCAAAACGTACCATTTTTACAGACTGTGCTCAAATTTTCGAAGGCCAATACACTTCGGAAATTTATAAAAATCAGGAATATCTACAATCTATATGACGAAGAGTATTGTTATTAGAAAAAGAAAATTTATTCGAAATTTTTCATCAACGATATCTCTTGAACGAATGACTCAATGTTACTAAAATTGTTTGCAATCGATGGTTTTTTTGAGGTTAAGAGACGTTGACATATCAGACTTTAAACTTGATCGGCTTAGTAGCTTAAAAGTTGTTTAAAAACAAGTTTTGTGAAAATTTAATTTCCAAAAATTATCCAAATCTACCAAACTGAGGCGGATATCTTACGATATTATCTTACGATATATATTATATATATTTTTTCTACTCTATTTTTCGGAATTCTCACATAAGAAGAAAAAGAACTTTAAAGCTAAGTTTTTTAAAAGCTCAATAACTAGATTTTAATTGTTTTTTAAAATTTTTCTTAATTGAAACATATTTATTATTTACTGGAACTACATTGATTTTAAAAGAGGAATACTTTCTGTATCTGTCATTTTAATTCTTATTATAGAATGAAATATGAGATTATCTAAAGAAGGCAAGAAAAGTTAAACTAAACTTTGGCCAGTTAGCTTTTTAACATTAAAAAGAATTCTTTTTTTTTTGGCAACAAACATGTACATTTGTATGTATATAGTTGCAGTTTTGATACACTTTTCGTTTCACATTTACCGAGTTTGAAAAAGCTTTAAATCAGCCATATCCAAACATATATACTCTAATATTTAAATTAAACAGCTGTGAAAGCTTTTATTTTTGTTCTTGTTTCTTTTTGGAAAGTAAGAGCAAACACGTTTATCGCCAAGATCTAATTGGCTGTTGGGCTCTAGTCAGTGTGAAAGCACAAAAGCTCTTTTGTAAAATATTATTTGGACGTGGCTGCTGTATAACTTTAAAATAAAAAGCTTTTTATTCAACTCGCTTGCTGAATAGTTTTAAAACGGAACATACTAAATTCCAAGTGCTCCACAAAAAATTCATCAAATCAGCTTTGTGAAAGAAGCTTTTATAAAATTTTATACTTCATTTGAATTCCTGCTACACACGAGTATAATTTTATGTAAATTCGGTTTTTTTAATTTTGTATTTTGTATATTTTTTTTCTACCCATCAACTTCATGATAGACATGCAAATTAGTTTTTGCGTATGGCTTATTTTGTTGTTGTTGTTGTTATTGAATTTTGTTTTATTTTCTTTCAGCGTAAAAAATGGCGCATTGTTTTGGCCAGTGAGTAAACCCTTTTTTTATAAAGTGTATTGTTGTTGCAAATTAAGCCGGCCGGTTTATTTATTTTTTTTCTTGCGTTTTTTTTTTTTTGACAATAGTTGGAGGTTATTGTTGTTGGCTGTTTGGCCGGCTGTAACATAAAAATTGGCATAAATATGCATCAGTTTCTTGTCTTATTTTAAATTTCCAGCTCATATGCATATTGGCCTAAAGGAATCATTCCAACAATGGTAACCATGGCTAAACACATCGGCCACTTTACTCTTTGTCTCGGCAAGCGTAGCCAACAAAAGTCACATGGCTAACTGCTCAGTGTGTATGGTAAATTGTTTATGCGTTTTTTTTTTGTGCTGGCTGGCTTACAGTGTATTTTTGTTCTGCGTTCGTGCAACTTTTATGCTTAAACTTTTAAATGCAGAGTTGCATTTTTTTATTTGTAGGTGAATTTTTGCTGGATTTAATGTTTTTGATAATATTTTCAAGATAATGGGGCAAGTTGAGAACAACGGCTTTAACATTAAGAAGAATAAGTTTAAGCTTTCAATTGATAATAAAAGAGCCTTTTTATTTTATCTTTATTTATCAGGCTTTAAGAGCAGCCTGCAAAAAAAAAAATAAACAAAGAATGCTTTTGTGTGTCACTGTTAAATATTTTGTGTGTGTATCATTTTGAACTTGTCAAACTGGTTTAAAATATTTTTTCTTGCTAGTGTTTTTTGCCTTAAAACTGACCAGTCATCCCGCCAAGCTAAATTCAGTTAGCTGAAGTTGGTTAAAAAAAATATTTAAATGTATTTTTAAGCCTGTCGCGAGAGAGTCTTACCAAAAACTTTGCGGTCAATGTTATTGTCACCAAAAAAAAACACATGCCTGTTTTTTGCAGCCAGGAGTTTGAATAGAGGTCTTAACTGTTGTTTAGTTTTAGCCAAAAAATAAAAATAAAAAGATAAGAAATAAATGCCAACATAAGACTGGTTTTCTCCAAAGTAAGCCAGCAGCAACAACAACAGTAAAAAGTTTCCTTTAAAGGCTTTTTTTTTAAAAGACTTGATCAAATATATAAATGTAAAAATAGAAAATTGTTAACCAATTGTAAGCACATTTCAGAAGGTTTCAACTTACACTCAAAAAATTTGTTCAATCGAAAGAAAAAACACACACACGCACACACTCTAGAGAAAGGCTATAAAATTAATTTTCTCATAAAGATAATTATTAATTTTACGATTTGTTTGCAATGCTTCAGCTACAAGAGTACAAATTAAGGCAAGAAAAAAGTGGGAAATAAGCCACTGAAGTACAAAGAAGTTCTTTAAACATTCTGGACATGTTTGTGGAAAACAATTTTTTCTCTCACTGCCGCCGCCACAAGTGCTGGTTGCTGCTTGCTGCTGCTGCTGCATTTGCAGTTGTTATGCATTTTATAAATTGTTATGTTTTCTTTATGGTTGTTATTGTTATTATTTTTGAAAAAAAAAGCCCAGTACTTTTATTTTGCTCTTCCCGGATTTTTTTTTCTGAATTCAGTTTTCGTTTTTAGTTTTGTGCTAAAAAGTTGTCTGGCCAGTAAAACAACCCATAACCATTGGAATCATTGTCATCATCATGTGTTGCTGCAAGCAGCATTAAACAACAGCTACAATTGCATTTGTATAGACAACAACATCAGCAGCACCAGCACAAGCACCAGCACCAGCACCATCATCATCATCATCAGCATTCTTATTCGGCAGCATCATTGCTGCCTGAAACAGTGTGTTGATGCATTGTTAATGATAATTTTGATTAATTTGTCAAGTGTTGAATTTGACATGTTAAGCGAGCAAAACTCTGACTGACTCAATGACTGACTGGCTGGTTGGTGGCTTGGTTGGTTCATTTGTTCGTAGTTTGCTGGGCTGGTTGGTGGATGGCTGAATGACTCGTTATTGTCATTGTCTGTTGCACTACAAACGTGTGCATTTCGTTTATATAAAAATGCACTTTGTTGCACTACAGCATAATGATGGTTCGCTTTCCTAAGGAAACTAACTGGCTGTCTGTCTCATACTACACACACACACACACAAGCGCAACAAAGATCCAGACTGTCAAGCAGATAGACAGACAGACATGCACATTTTTGTTTAATGTTAAATTTATGTATGTAAAAACATAAAGAATCGCACAACATACTGTACGACGACTACAACTGTTCTTTTTCCCTACAATCCGTACTGGATTGGACTGTGAGGAGGAGTAGAGGAATTGATGAAAATAATTCAACTAAAGAAATTCCTTTTTATTACCAGCCAGTCACTCAGTGTTTGGGTGGTATGTTAACTATTTCGTTAAAGGCAAGAACAGGGCAACAAATAAAGCAAAGAAACAAATAATAAGACGCAGAGAATAACAATCTCAAATCGAATTGTCGTACAATGATAATTTGTGGTTTGAAGTCGCTTCGTGATAAGTTAATAAGAAAAAGTTATGACAGAGTGGGGAATATTTACAAAATACCACAGTTAATGAAGAAATTATAAAATAAGAAACAAGTGATGAATCTTAAAAAGATCATAATGTAGTGTTTATATGTACATACATACATACGTACAAATGTACGTTATTTCGTGCAGCAAACATATTTATGCTGTCAAAGAAGTTCTTTTAATAAAGCAATAAATGTTAAAGAAAAAAATTAAATTCAATTGAAAATTATATTCTATTCAATTATAGAAATTTTGGACTGAAAGTTTTTCGATGTGATACATGTCTATTATAAGACCTGTACAGTGAATGCTCGTAAATAAGAACCACTTTGTCCTCTCTGAGACAAGAGCCATCAGTTCGGCAATGCATTAAACACGTCTAGTTTGCGATAATTGTTATTGCATGTTTGGATAAATGCCAAGTTTTTAACCACTTTAAGAAGCTGAAGGTCCATACCATCCGTTCAATGCGTAGTTGCGTTTTATGCATGTGTCAAAAAAGTAGAATCCCAGTAATTGTATGTGGCAAGTTACAGAACAAAACGCAAAGAACGTATAGACGCATAGGACGGATAAAGTAGATCTACTTTCAGCTGAACGTCCATACCATCCGTTCAATGCGTAGTTGCGTTTTATGCATGTGTCAAAAAAGTAGAATCCGAGTAATTGTATGTGGCAAGTTACAGAACAAAACGCAAAGAACGTATAGACGCATAGGACGGATAAATTAGATCTACTTTCTACTTTTGTATGCGTCGCATGCATCATGAGAAAAGGTGAGTTATTTTTGAGAGCCAAATGTTAGTGTGGTGAATTTGAATTTTCTCTTTTTTTGCATTAAAACAGTTTTTAGTAAAAGAAACTGCTTTCGTAATAAGGTTTACAACTACATACATATGTACATATATGCAAGACTTAAATACATTAATATTAATTTTTAACATAGTTCTTTCATGAACTATATTTGCATTAACTTAGTAATTAATTTTACATATGTACTGACTGTCAGGTCAATTGTGTTTAATATTTTTTAAGAAAGTGCAATGGAAAAGAATCTTATTTCATCTGTTAAAAATACTATTTATTATTTTTATTACAAAATAGTATGTGCATTAAATCAATTAATTCCACAAATTCTATTAAAGTCATAATTTCACTTTCCATTTTCTCCAAAAATTGAGTTTATTTGATAAAAATATTTACACTACAGATGATCACAACAAAACTACCTGCGCATAAGACGTATTGTATGTAACTTGAATTTAAAATTGGAGAGAACGTACAGAAACGCATACAACGCATATGCAAAGAACGGATGGTATGGACCTCCAGCTTTATGCTTCTTTAAATTTTGATACGCAGTGTGTTTGAATCAAATATAGAATTCTGTTGACTTTTTTTTCAATATTGAACAATGCAAGCTTTTGAAAATATTTCTGGAATATTTTTTTCTGTGTACTTGACATTTGAGTCGGTTAAACTTAACAATCTTCTCTCTCTCTACATATCTTTCTTTTCAAAAGGAGGAAACATACATACATACAGTGATCTACACTTAATAACCTCAACAAAATCTGCGGGGTTTTTGGCTTATAACGCTTGTTATATGTTTGATTATCTCATTCACTTCATTACACAAATACGTTAATATAACTTCAAAGAATATAAAATGTCGGGAAATAAATGGCATCATCACATCGATATTATCTTTTTCTTGTTTCGATCCTATTTATCGATTTATCCTCTGGTTTCCTTAAATAGTATTCGAGGATATTATGATTTACACTGATGGCCCACGGCACTGCGACTGTAAATGCAACATAGGCATTCATAGTTGATCCGGCCTTGGCTAAATCGCGATGAATTCAGTGTGTGTAAGAATACAGAAAAGAGTAGTAGTGGCCTGACGACAAACTCCAAATACTCGTAGCAGGAAGTACTACCTCGCTTTCGACAATAATGCCGATTTTCCCCAGAGAAATTGCTCCTCTTACGGGTAGTAGTTTGGCCTGAAATATTTTGGCCTTGCATCTTTGGAAAGACGGTACGATAGTTATATGCCCAGATTACTTCAGGAAACACAAGACCCAACACTCTTGTTCCGTCATTAAATACTCTGGTATCATAATCATTTACTATTTTCTTTGTGTATGAAAGAAGGACTCTGAAAGTTATATCAACTAAACAGTACGGTTTTGACTACCATAAGCCAGATGCTGACAATCTTGTAGCACTGCTTGTGGCTTTGGATTAATACCTAGAATAGCGGATGTTCCAATTATGTATATTTGGTCTACCATTTATTGCTTACTATAGTGGCCCACTATATAACCTAAACATTGTCAGTAGTGGGCGTATAACTGCTCTAAGAAGTCAACAACATAAACCAACATAGCCAACCAACTGAGCGATAACCGCCAAAAAGCTTAACCGACACAAATTTTGGACCTAATTTTTTTGAAGTAAAAATAATTTTTTTGGTCAAAAAATTAAGTTAGAAAATTATGTCGCTTAAGCTTTTTGACGTTTATGGCACGATATTTATGTATATCGTAATATGCTAAGAAAAGTTTTTGATAATTATTTTTTATTTTTTTTTTAAGTCAGTCCAACGACCGTCGCTGGGACACCTAATTAATGTTTTTTGGCCTTTTTTTAAATTAATAATTTTTCACCATAAATAATTAAAATGTGCTCTCAATATGTTTCTTCGTCCCTACTGCACTTTGCTCTAAGACCAAATGTTTTCTATTCTTTTCATTTATGCTTTTGCAGCTGATTGTTTTTTAATCTCTAGACAAAATCAAATTTAAAACTATTTATTTTTCTAATTTAAATAAAAAAAAACTTAAAAAAAAACTAAAAAATTATTTATGTTAATTTCCTTTTAAAGATAAGATTAATAAATACACAAACAGAAATAGAAATAATTAAAAAGAATATTCATATGCACATGTACATATGTATGTATGTACCTACATAGCAAACAAAAATTATTAAATGAAATCAGATTTTTAAACTATATAAAGAAACTTGCTTTTTCAGATGTTGGCTTAAAACCCACTTTAACTTTAAAGATAAATTAAAATTTGAATCTTGAAGAAATATGATTACCATAATTACTTATTTAGGTAAATTAGCTTAAAGATATAAAACAAATTAAGGAAATTTATTTAGGTTTTAGGTAAGGAAAATATTTTTTGTTTATTTTTTTGTTTTGTTTTGAGTTATTGTTGGTAGTTTTTGTGTTTTTTCAAATGGTCATGCTTTGCTTAACATTTGTTTAATTAATTTCCTACTTTAACACACTCTCTCAATGCTTTCAATAAAAGGAAGGGAAATGCTAAAAATGCTGAAAAATTAAACAAAACTACACACTGACAGACAGTGTTTCTATTTTTTTTTCTTTTTTTTTTGTGTGGCAAAGAAAGTTAGAGCATAATTTATTAAGCGTGAAGTTTTTCAGTGCACAAAATTCTATTAATTTGTATAATAATTGTTTTTAGTTTTTCTATTATAATTTTTGGTTAAAATGAGACTCTATACATAATAACTTGTCTTTATGGGTAGCTACTAGCTAGTTTGTTAAGGGAAAGTAAATTTATTTAGTATAATTTTCAAATTAGAGAGATTTTAATATATATTAGAATAACTCTTTCTCAAGGGGAGGGGACTCAATCATTTTTCTTGGACAACTTTAATTTTCCTATTACTAAGATTATTTACATAAAACTGATACTGATAGGGTGATATTTCTGTAAGCCAACCATTTTGTAAACAATGTTGCAGCAACATGTTTCTTACAATAACAAGGTGATTGCTGCCAAACAAGTGCTTGCCTAACACTGCTGATTTGGTCAGAGCAAATTAAAAAAATAATATACATAAGCGTATTGAGATTTTGAATATTTATTTCTGTACCTGTTATAAAATGAGGGTTGCAGCCATCGGTCCCCTCCTGCTCCTTTTCTAAGCATATTACTGCAGTTAATCGGCATAGAAAATCATGCAACTATTTAAGGACTAATTCAACACTTTTATTTAAAATCTTGCAAGGAAATTATTTTTTGGAACATTTTAAACCTGTAACTAGCTTAGAAATAAGAGAAAAATGACACTTAACAGGCGATAAGACTAGATAGAATGTTACACAAGCATATTGACCTAAAAATTCTACCACAAGTCTTTGAATATAACAAAGCTCCAAGCTAAACTTTAACACAAAAAATTCATCAAAACTGGAAGTTCTCTTAAGGCTTATTTGTGCTCCACAATATTATGAAAAATCCTGAGAGAAACATTTTTTTATAATAATTTAACCCTCTAACTTTTCTCCGTATGGGTCTTATTGATCAATTTCATAGAAAGAGTTCAAAATGCACACCAGGGTCAATTTCAATTTCGACTAATTCTTAGACTTTATGTTGAACTTCATACCTTGGTGTATTTATTAATCACTAAAACTTATAGTCACAAAACTTTATTGTGCCCTTTTTCAAAAGGAATAAAGAGAACCATATAGAGAAGAATTAGAAGGTTTAAATGTTCCAAAAAAATATTCTTCGCAGGACTTTAGTTTAAAATATTGAAACACATCCTACATGCAAAATTCAAGGCTTTCCCTGGATAAGAGAAGGAAGCTCAATCAGCCTTTAATAATAGCTTCACAAATAAACTTTAAACAGGTCGATATATGTTATTTTTTGTATTTTTTTTAACAACCAGTCTTTAAAATAGTATTATTTTGGCAAAACTTCAATTTTGTTATACAGTGTAATCAGGCAGTTGGAGGTTACTCCCGACATTCTCGGCTTATTTAATTATTTCGGAAACCAAAACTTTTTTAATCATTTTCCTAGACTTAAAATATTTCAAGCATGTATCTGCAACATGTTTCATGACTATTAACAGAATAATTATAGAAAATATTGTGTTTTTTTAAAGCCTAGTACTCTGTTCAAAATTTCACGCGAAATGTTGACATAATTTATATAAAAAAAGTACATGAAATCTTCATGAAATAATGTTACAAAACTTGTACGCTATTCAACTCATGAACAATTTATGAAATGTATCTGGCAACATTTTCTTGCCATCTGTGAAATAATGTGGTTTACAAAAGTCGATTAAGTTACCTACTTCAAACCAATAAAAACGAAAATTTTTTACGAAAAAGTAATATGCACATCACTTGTTTTACACGCGAAACAGTCAATGTTGCTGAAAATATTTCACAACTTCTAACATAGTACCAGGCCCAATGCAGAATTTTAGCGCATTTCAGCAACACGTTGTATAACAATTAGCAAAATTATTTATTGTCTACCCTGACCTAAAAGACGATATTTAAATGGAAACTTTTGTTTGTAGATTTTTTTTGTATAAGTTTTTAGACAAATATGTGGCTGATGATTTAGCAAAGCTAACCCATCAGCAAATAAACTTCAATATGTTCAATGATTTTAAATTCATATTTTAAAACTAGCGCAACAAAAGGCACATTTAAATCAAAAATATAAACTTTTTAGAACTTAAATTAACAAATCTTTTCCTTTTTTGTTAAGTGCAATAAAATTTTCTTTTTTTAATTGAAATACTGTTTTCTGGTTGTATTTATAGTCTGCAATATTTGCAAACAGATTTCTGCACCCGAAAAATAATTTTAAAGAAAAAATTCCATTTCACAACGTTTGTTTGATTTATTTATATTAAAAAATTATTGAAGGTTTTTAAATCCTAGCTGTTGTTTTTTTTATTGAAATTTTACATCTTAATATTGAAATTTTTTTACTTCGAAAGTAAAACAATAAGGTTTTTTTCATTTGCACTTTCAAAATGTTCGCAGTTGCCTTTTTAATTAAAAAAAATATTATGAACATTTTACACCTTAATGTTGAAAAAAAAATTTTTTTTGCTTCGAAAATAATTTTATATTAATTTTGGACTTTTAAAATATTAACACAAGGTAAAGATCCACCCCCTTATTCGTAAAGAATTGTTAAAATTAATTAATAATAAATTTTATTTAGAGTAAAATTTTTTATGAGAGAACCGTTTTAAATAATGTTTTAGCTTCAACAAACGCTTATGAATAACGATGCCATGTGTTGTCATAGCTTTTGCAGCAACATTTTAAAGCAACATGTTGACAGCGCACGTGTTTTGTATATTCCATTAGTTTAAGGCATTTTTCTTTAATTTTTATTAATTTAATTTTTTTTATAGATAGTTGTCATATTAATACTCACTTTTTCTAATTCTAAAAGGTGAAACCGAAGTACTTGTATTGCTTGCACCATCTGTAATAATAGAAACATAAAAAGTTGTATTAGTATTAATATATATTTTATTTTAAAATATTGTGTATTTTTTTTTAATAATTGAATCAAAATCACCTTGACCTCTAACCGTTAACGAAATATATACATTAAGTTTATAGTTTAAAACGGAATGCGTTAATAAAAAATAAATAAAAATTATTTAAACAAAAAAAAATAAAATAAATGATGAACAAAACAGCAATAAAAACCGGATTTTTTTATTTAAAAATAAAACCACACCAGCACATTTTAGAAGAGAGAAGGAAAAAACACAATATTTTCTGTTTGTTTCTTAAATTAAAATATCACTTTTATTTGTAGAGAAGTTTTATGTTGGAAAAAAAGTTGGCTTTTTTATTATGATTTTACTAAAATGACATTTTTATGAGTTTGAGTTAAAATTTTAACGATTTTACCTCAAAAACCTCTAACTAAAGCAACTGCATTTGGTGGGCCTGCCTGCCTGCCTGTGTTATTTTAATTTTTTTTTTCAGAACAAATGAGCAACAAATGAAAGCCAAGCCAAGCCAAGCCAAGCTAGCACTTTGCCCACCAGCAATAAAACATCATCTTCTACTGTTGCACAGTGTTATACAATAGTCGGGGGGAAGTGTTTGTTGTATAGTTGTTGCTGTTGATTTTTTACGAGCGATATATTTATAAGAAAAAAAGTCAAGAAGTGTCATTAAAAATTTGTTTACAAATACTCGATATGGCACTAAAGATTTTTATTTTAGACGAATATATGTTTATAGTTACATTTGTTTTTTGTGTGAGTTTTTTTATTTTTTTGTTTTTTTTTTTTGGTTTACATTTTTTATGAGCAAAAAATATGTGAAAAAGGTCTATAAAATTAAAATATAAAATGTATGTTAAGTAACTATGTGTTACTAAATGCTTAAGCATTTAGAAGTAGAAGAGCAAATGCGAAATAAAACCAAACAGACAACAAACAACAAACAACACCACTGTATTCGTACAAACATATTTATTGAAGCAGCAATGCAGCAACAACTGATTTTAAAAACAGCCCAAGCCCCAGCATCAGCAACCTCAACGGCAGCAACAGCAGCAAGCGAGCATGCATGATGTTTTACGACGACAAAATGATTTATGAGTTAAAAGTACTTGTTATACGCAAGCGCATATGCTCGCTCGTAAGAAAGTTTGTATTCATGTATTTATGTACTTATATGCAGTTGTTTGTTTGCAAACTTACAACAGTCAATGGTTTTGCTTTTTACTACATGTTTAACTTCATTCACATGCTACAATTTAATGCCTGTTCTTGGCCTTTAAATTGGTAATAAACTAATAATATATACCATAAATAGCGGGGCTAACTGACTTGCCTCACTCGGTCGCTTCGCCCAAGCTTTTTGTAATTGTGTGTGACTGGCAAATATTATTATTATTATTATGATGTAAAACTATTTGCCAACAATCAGCAAACAAAGCCAACAACATATAGACAAGACAAGACAGTTGGACTTATAAAAGCAAAAAAAAAGGGTTTTCCATTCGAGTTAGACAAAACTGGAAAGTTTAAAAAAACAGCATTTAATTGTGTTCAACAAACTTAACAACAAAAAAATATATATTTAACAAATACAAGTCATAATAAATGCCATAAAATTATTATAATTACTTGATTTGCATTTTGCATTTTGCATTCAAGTGTCATTAGTTGGCAAACACACAAAAAAATGTCAAGCAATTATAAAAAATTATATAAAAAGAAACTCTCTAATAACTAAATGTAAGAAAAGCTAAACAAAAATGTCAGCCTTTTGTTAAAAATCTATTTAATTTAGCAACATTACACATCTAACCAGCTAAAATGGAAAAATTAAACAAACAAAAAAATAATTAACAAAAAATTAAGCTTCTTTATTAATATTCCAGCGTCAGCAGAGCTTGTGTATGTGGGCTGACTGGCAGTTTGAGTTTGTTTAAAACAAAATCTTTTAAATGACATTGAACTTGTTGTAGACATTTATTTATACGTATACATTTTTCTTACTTTATTTTAAATATTTTTTTATTTTTTATTTTCAATAATGTTGTGTTTGTTGTCGCTTTAAGTGCTGCAACACAAGACTGACTGAAAGTAACATTCTCTGACAAATTTATTTTAATTCTTGTTAAAAAACTATTTTTTTTTCATATTAAATTTAATTGAATTAAATTTGTTTGAATGGTGAAAATTCAAACAAAAAAAAACAGAATTAAATAAATAAAAAATAATAATGAACATTAAACTATGACAATTTTGCAGTTGTTGTTTGTGGGCCAAGGTGTTTTTGTTTAGATTTAGTTAAGCAAAATTTTTATACGAACACAAAATGTGATTCGTAGCTTAATAAACTTACCAGTGAATCGACTTCGGGATCTGCTGTGTAGTAGGGTTTTTGTGATCTGATCTGAAATTTGAGGCGAAAAAAAAGAAAATTAATAAAATAAAAACAAACAACATGGGATCTATAATTAGTCCGCAGTTATACTATGATTTTATTCATGTTTTATTTAAAGAAACTTATTTTTCAATAGAACAGTTAAGAAAACTTAAATATGGCTCATACTTCCTCCAGGAATATTTTTTTTTTTATAAAACTAGTTGCTTGAAACTTTCTTCGTTTGCTGTTTAAAGAAGCTATGAGTAGCACATCATAAAAAATTACCCCCAAAGTACCTTAAATTAAACACTAAGGTTCAAAAAAAAACCAAATTTTCATGCATAAGAACTACAAAAAAAAATTATTTAAAAAAATTTCAGGATGTAAATTTAATGGTATGAAAACCAATAAAAAATATTTTGTTCGTCTTAATGAATAATTTATGATAGAAATTTATTAAGACGGGCGAATATTTGGAAAGAAAACATCTGGAATTCTCTTTTGTTGTTTTCTAGGCGTTTACAAAGACGAAAATGTTGCCGGCAACATTCCAATAATATTGATAATACCAACCGTACATACATATATATGTATGTATGCATGTATCTATGTATGTATATGTAGCCAAGAATATGTCAAAGCGTGTCGCCGAGTACCGAAAACAAAAATTATTTTCTCTTCCCCACCTGTAAATTGCTGAAAAAACTAAATGTTTCCCTTCCAAATTTTTTCGTGTCTAAACACCGATATATAGTATAAGATGCATAATGTATTGCAACAATATGTTGCAGTAATGTTAAATTGAAATCAACTTGATTGTAGCTAATATCTACTCAGTTATCAATAGCAACATCCTGCTAAGATAATGTCTACACTTGGTAGCGTGGTAATCTGGTCAATATTTCACAAAAAATGCTAATAAAATAAATATAAAAAAATTTTATAGAATTCTTTACAAAAAAATCTTGCAGAAAATTTTTTATTGAATTGTTAATGAAAAAATTTTGCTGAAAAGTTTTTATTGAATTGTTAATGAAAAAAGGTTACGAAAAAAACACATGAACTATATCTGCAACATTTTCTGTTTGCTTGCATGCATTATAATGTAAGTGGCAATTGTTTTGCATGGAATTTACAACAAGTAAGAATTTTGTAGCGTAGTTCCAAAGGCTAGTTAATGTTGTTTACATGTAAAATGTTTCTTACGACCTAATCAATATTGCTCAAAATTTTTTTTAACAAATTTAAAATGTAATGAAATTCTATGCAATGTTTCTGGCAGCATTTTCTTTCAACTGCAAAATGTTGCTGAAAACTAACATGTGCATTATTAGTAAAGATCAAACGACAATGGCAAGACTGTTGTAAATTTAGAGATGGTAAAATTGAGCTTTCATTACAAAAAATGCTTTCAGCCAATTGTAAAGACGATGAATCAAACCAATTCACATATTCCATTTGCAATAACGGCTGAGTATATAAAGCAGAAATCTTCATCAACTGACACTACACACACTGGATCAAACACAAAGAACGCTGATGATAAAGGTGTTGCGAACTTCGAAAACACCTAGTTGGTCCATTTTACTACGTGTTTGTCAGCATATTTAAAAGTTATTTGTTCATTAATAATTATCATATGTAATTTGGCTAACAAAGCGATACAAACGTTATCCTTGTCAAAACATAAATATATAAATAATCAATGTTGCTCAACATTTTTCGTAAATTCGAAAGGAGCAATAGGTTTACTACAGGGATGCATGTTCTTCTATAAAGGGTTTTTTCACTATTTAAACTACTTGTTCCTTAGCAACATGCTGCCTGACTCTATACAGACCACAAAACTTAGAATGTAATGAAATCTTACGCAATTTTTCTGGCAGAAACTTTTCAAACGAAAAATATTTCTGGCAACACTTTTTTCCAGCTGCAACATTATGTATGCAGTCCTTTTTCATACGGAATTGTAAGCAACAACTGGTCAGTTTAAATTGTTAAAATTTTCAAACTAAATAATCAATGTTGATCAACAGTTTTTGTAAACTTGAGAACAGCACTATGCTTACTACAGCAATGCATGTTCTTCTATAAAGTTTTTTTAAAGTTTAAAATGCTTGTCCCTAAGCAACATGTTGCCTGACTCTATACGGACCATGAAACTTACGAAATGTTTCTAGCAGCATTTTTTGCCAGCCGCAATATTTTGTACGGAATTGTAATGAACGCCTGATCTGATTTAATTGCAAAATTAAATAATTAATGTTCATCAACATTTTCCTTTCTAAAAGTTTAAAATGAGCTTAACACAGCAATGCTTGTTTTTCTAGAACTGTTTTTTTAATATTTAAACTGCTTTTCTTGAGCAGCATATTGCTTAAATTTATATAGCACCACAAAACTTACGAAATGCTTCTAACAGTATTTTTTTTCAACTGAAAAATATTGCTAGAAACATTTGTTTCCAGCGGCAACATAAAATAAGCAGCAATTATTCGTACGTACGTAATTGTTAAACATTTCAAATAGTCAATGCTGCTCAACATTTTCCATAAAATTTAAAAGAACGTAAAGTTTAGTATTCTGTTTGAATTTCCGAAATATTTTCAGCATCTTGATTATTTTGCGTATAAGCTTTTACACGTAAAAAGTGATGTTCATATTACTTTAAAATAAAATTCATTCTTATTGGCTAGAAATATGCAACATTGATTGACTTTTGTAAACAAAAACATCAGCTTTCAATATTTCGCTCGAAATTAATGCCAGTCACATTTTTCGCAGATGACAAGAAAATAATGCCAGATACATTTCATAAATTTCTCACGAGCTGAACCGAGTACAATTTTTGCAAAATGTTTTCATTAATATTTCATGTAAACTTTTTTTATATGGATTATGTCAACATTTCACATAAAATTTTGAACCGAGTTCTAGACTTAACACTGCAATATATGTATTTCTTGAATGTTTTTTTTTTGCTATTTAAACAACTTTTCCCTAAGCAGCATGTTGCTTAACTTTATACAGCACCACAAAAATATTTCCTGTTCCTTTTTCCAAACATAAATCTTATATTAAATCAAAGACAGCAAAAATAGTAAGAAAAAATAACAACAAACAACACTATTTGTGCAAATAAGCTGTGACGTTTACTGTGTTATGTGTGAATTATATTTATGTTGCCGTTAATTATTTAATATGATTTATTAGCTAGTGGGCAACAAAAACTTGAAGCTGCAACATTTATAATGTTGTGAATGGTTTTTGGTGTTTTCAGCTGTCTGATAATTTGTGTGTTGAGTATTTAACAAAAAAACTTTCTGATATTTTGATTTAATGCGTTTTCATTTTATATATGTATATAACTTTTGGTTTTTCTTTGACAAATTACTCTATTAAAGGTTAATTTGTGTTAAACATAGTTTGTTGCTTTTTAGTGAAAATTTTGTTGTTTCATTTGTGCAGTCAATTGCTTTACGTAAAATAATTTAACGTCTAGCTAAAAATATTAACAAAACCAACAACTTGAGCAGAGTTTTTTTTTGTTTTTTGCTTTTTGCATTAAAAGCCATCATAAATTTTCATAAATCTTAAAAACTAAGGCACATGTCAAATCACAACACAACGTTTATAAATTGTGGCCAGGGTATTTAGTATAAACAAATTGTTAAACTACTGGTTTTTATTATTACTCTCTTTATTTGTATTTTTATTTGTCATATCTGACTTGTTGTTTTTGCAATATTTTTTTTTTTTTAATTATAAAATAATATAAAATGAAACACAGTCAAACAAATATTGTGCTACTTGATTTGAGGTTGTCAATTATTGTATTTTATAGCTAAACATCATAAAAAGTTTTTGCTTTATTTTTCTTTCTTTCTTTTCTTTCGGTTATACAACTTTTGGTGCTTTGTGCACTAACGGGGCAAAACCATTGCGATTTTGGCCATAAGCAAAATGTAAACTGCGGGTTATCAAATTTATTACTCAAGATTTTTTTAATACTTAATTTGATTTAATTTTTTACTCAACAAGTGATAAGATTTTATATAATTAGAACAAAAAGTCTTTTTTTTCGCTATAGATTTTCCAAATTTAAAAAGTGGCGCCAAATATTAACTTTTTTTTGAACAATTGTTGTTGTAAGAGTTGTTGGTTTGTTAATTTCCTAACAATAATAATGATATTGAAACTTATCTTTATTTTATCTCTTTTTGACTTGAAAACAACGTATAAATAAATAAAATTTATATTTACAATTATAATGTAGATTACACTGTTATACAATAATAATTAAACAGTTAATTTTTTTAATGATTTCTTTTATATTTTCTAGAGCTGTTTAGCAACAAACAAACACATACTTGCAACATAATTTTATCTTTAAATAGACACGCACACACACACACTGGTACCAATTGATATCGAAATATTATCTACCTTAGAACCTGAGACTAAGGTTCAAGAAACTAGCAGCGAGCATGGGAACGCATTCATTCGCTTGTAGTTCAATTCTTAAAAATTTGTTAGAGTGTACAGCAAGCACCAAATGTAGTGCATCATGTATGTGCGTATGTATCAGAGATCAGCAATGGGTGCATTTATGCGCACTCATACTTATTGCAATGTTGTCTATGAATCATATTGACTCGAAAGTTTGAAGTGAGCTTCGAACTCATACTTAGCAACATTTATGACGTTGTTGATTTCGACTCTCCTTAACTCAATGTGTATGAACGATGCATAATAAGTATGATTCACAATGCGAACTTGACATACAAACACAAAAGTTCTCATTATGAGGTTATGTGTTTGCTCTGTGGTTTTTTCTTTTTTTATTGTTGTTTTTGTATTGTATTAATTCAAAATCACTGCTTTTAAATATACACATGTAAGGATGAGTTGAATGAGCTGAATCAATGTAAGTAGTATAAGTATTTTTCTGAAAATATAAATCCAACTGAGGTGGTTTATGAATGTGGTATGAATATGAATGTCGACAAGTCATTCATATTTATTGCCAGTTTGCGTACATCAGAGTAGTTAAGTTTAAAAAATGTCTACGCATCTATATTTAAAATTTCACGAGTCAGTCTGAATAGCAAAAAAAAAACAGTTCATTGCAGATCACTGATATGTATCTATGTATGTATGTATGTATATCAGCTATATCTGCCCTACTACTACTCGTCGTAAAATCATAAAGATAAAGATTTCGTTTCAATATACGCAGTGCGCTTTATTTGTACGCTTGTTTGATTTTAGATTTTCTCTTGTAAATTATAAAAACACCAGCTGTAGTCGAAAATTCGAATGCCCTAATCAATTCCAGTTCTAGAAATGGAACAAAACAACTGGAACTCTTCATTTCAAGTAATACTACATTAGACAACATGCTTATAAACATATTCTGCTTCTTTATGGCATTTGGGAAATACTATTAAATCTGAAAGAAGAAATATTTACACTAGTCATCAGTAAACCATTAAATTGTAGTACACATTGCTTTACTTAATTATTATTTTTTTTTTTGTTACAAACACAAATAAAAATACAAATCGTTCTCAGACAAGAAATGCATGTTATTTAACTTTTTTATCTTTACAATGGTCTACAAGCAAAATGCTACTACCTAAAGCATTTATTAATAATATCATTTCTATATGTAGTTTTTTATTTATTTTTATTTATTTTTTTTTTTGTTAGAGGCGACAGTAAAAAATTAGTTAAACATCAACAACCATCATAAAATTTCAACAACAAAAGTATTAAGCAAAGAAATGATAATTTTTGGTTCAACTATTCAGATAGAGCAGAGTAAAAAAAAGAATATGACACAGTAAAACAAATACGGCTGCCAAAGTCAATATTTATTTAAAAATTTTTCAAATCCATTTAACAAAAAGTCGATTTGAGTCGAGATTTGTATTGTGCGATATAAATTTTCAGGTAAACAGTTCACATACAGTCAGTCTTGTTTATAATTTTTTTAAGCACGACTAATAATTGGTGTAACCAAAAAAAACATAAAAATAAAAAAGTAACAGATACTCAGTGGTTACAATTTTGAACGCACTTTCACTGTCATTGCATTAGAAGGCATAATAAAAAAATGAAAAAGATAATTTTTTTAAACCTCCGGGAAGAACAACAAATATAGATAAACAAGATAAGGGAGAGTTAAATAATGTTGAGAATGAAATATGTTGCTGCTACATTTAAGTTTCAGCCTAATATGCAGGGTTGTTAGATTTATTTTAAATTTTTTAGCCCAATGCAAAGTCAAAAATCGCCAATAATATAATTTTTTATATGATTAAAAATAATTTTTTGTGTCCAAATGAGTAACATAAATAAATAAAAAAAACAGTTTTGAAAAACTGCAGTAGAAATAGCAAAAGTCCTAAAATTGTGCTATTTCTTCGACTTTTCATTTTTTTACTGCTCAATCACAACCGCTTGCTTATACTTCTGCTACTGAAATTCAAGGAGTCGTAGTCGAAATTAACACAATAAACGAATAGCTATACACAACGAAGAGCACTAGCTGTCGACTTGTTTGTATAACTTTCGGTTTGAATGACTGCTGCTTTAAGTAAATACGAAGTTAACGAAGCAGAACTTTAGCCGAATTCAACATAGAGCAACATTTTTCTTTAAAATAAATATTCTCCAAAATTTCTATATTTTTTAACCATGAATGGAAAATGTTGACTTCAGGAATGTTTCTTTGTTTCAGTGCATGTTCAAAAATTGTGCCAAGTTGTTCGCAATAAGCACTCAAAAAATTAAAATTCAAGCACTTAAAATTTGATTGAAAACAATGTTGAATTTAAATATTTTTTCAAGTAATATTCAGGTTCGAAAATATTTTGAAATAAAAAATCAAACAACATACAACATGTTCAAACCTTGTCAAATAAGTAATTTATTTTTTAATAAAATTGAAATTGTGGGGAAAAATATCAAAGATATATAAAAAAAGGGCTTTTAAAAAACAAAAAATGCTTAAAATCGTGAAAACAACAGTAAAGGTAAATATGCAGAAAGTAATTATAAAAAAGCTTGTCGATTGCATCTTCCTTTCTATTTTAAAAGCATCGTTTTCGAAGCTTGAAATATACTTGAATTCAATTGTAATACAAGGTTGAATTACAGTATAATTCCAGGCTTGAATTGAACTGTAATACAATTTAAATGTTCGAATTGAATTCAAGTTCCCATTTCACTGGAGAATGCTATTGAAATAAAGTGTAAATCAAGCATAATTAAGCCCTTGACAATTGAATATGTGACTTGAATTACAGTTGTCTACACTTGATTTCAAGCGAAATTGCTTATTGGGTTGTGTTATAATGGTCCCTTCACTTTAACTTATCTCAAGAGTAAAAAGAAAGCCGCTTAATATTGTTTAAGGTTAGAAACATGTTGGCCGAGTTTTAGTTAAGAGCCATATTTTTTAATAGTGCAGTTTTTAACGAAAAAATGCTGTTTTTAAACAAGGACTTTTTATTTGTTTCGGTATTATATTAAATATTTTAATATAATTGCTTAATTCACAAAACCTCTTGTATCTGTGTATCGATTGTAATATCGTATTAAATACAAGAGTGTAACATTTGTTGTATGAAATTTTCATATTAAAATGAAATACACTATTACACTTTTATTTCATATGTTTTTTAAATGTTGTATTCAGAGAGAGGCTCTCTGAGAGAATTTGTATGTAGCTTGTTCATCTTTTTTCATTAAAAATACAAAATACGTTAATACACTACACAAAGGGTGTTCACAATTAAAAAACAAAAAGTGTATTTGATACACAAATACACAATAATAATTGTTGTGAATTAAGCAAATGTTTAGCTACATGTTGTATTAATCATGCCTTCACTTTAACCCATTATAAGAGCAGAAATCCGCCTGATTTTGTTTAAGCTTAGAAACGTGTTGGCACAGATTTATTTAAGAGTTGTATATTTTTTAAATATTGCATTTTTTAACCTCGAAAAAAAATATATTATAAGCATGCCTTTTTCTTTCAATGTAGTATCATTTTCACATAATGTTTAGCTGCATGTTGCCACAGTCTTTTACTAGTAGAAAATTATGGCAGATTTATAATTATTTTTGTAATATGAAATAAGAAATAAGCTATTAACTTTGAAGCATAAGCTGGCCCTAGCAACATTTTTTACTTAAAAAAATTAATTTACTATTCGGGACCTTCCATATGTTATTCCAAATTAGTAGCCGTAACCAAGCTAACCAACAGGATATTTTTGCACATATTCTAGGATAAAAAAAGTGTTACATGTTTTCTGTATGTGTCGTACGTCGTACAACAGCAACAACACCAAAACTACCTGTGTTTTTTTTCTTTTTGCTACAAATATGACATGTTTCCTAACATTGCATGACTAATTCCAGTATCTGTATGTAAGTACAAATACAAAAAAATAAAATCTTTTAGGTTTCTATATAATAAAATGTTTAAGTATTTGCTAGTTGTGACTAAAACAAAACAAAACAAAAAAAAACTCTGACGAAATCCCAGTCTACAGATAAGCCTACTGACTGCACTATAAGCCTATGGCTGCCTACTTTTAAAATACCAAAGGGAAATTTAACATTTGTATACACTTGATGTCATAAAAAAATGTTGAAAATCTTTTTTTACGTTACCTTACTTTAGTTTGTACTACATAAATACCAGTTTTTTGTGCAAAAAGGAAAAAATACAACAACAACAACTACTACAATAAAAGCCACACACTCAGATAAAAATCACCAAAGCAATAAATAGATAAAATGCCACCTAGTAGTATAAACATTTTAACATTAAACACAACATTCGGGCAAATCCACAAATTCACAAAGGAAGATATACATATATTCTTCATACGTTCACCATAATAAAACCAAAACAAAAAGTACAATAATAATGATAATAAAACCAAAGTATAGCAACATCAATAAATGTATATAAACAAAGTATTTCTTTTTAAGTTTTATTTCTCCACAAATAAACCAAACACTGAAATTTACGTGAAAGATAGCGAAAGAGAGGAAGATAGAGAGAGAGAGGGAGAGAGAAGTTGAGATAGCGTAAAAAACGAAAACATGTGTGAGACTTATGATGAGCTATAAATCATTAAATTGTATACCCACAAAAATCATTTGGAGTAGTATATACAATATAAGGGAAAAAAACAATACAAAATTGTAAACGTTAACCCATTTCAAAATTAATAAACTTAAAAATTCTATTTAAAAACGAGTAGATGCCCTCAAAAATAAAAAATAAAAAGTAAAAACAAATATGTACGAGTATGTATGAATAAAAAAAGATACAAAAGACGCAGAAAACATCAATCATTTTTATTAGCCTTAAGAAAGTCTAACGAGAGACTTGAAATTGTAACTAAAATGTATTTGCCAATGAGAGACTTTCCAGTTGGTCCAACTCCATTGTTTCAAAAAATGCAGACCATATTTGATTATAGGTTATGAATTTAAAGCCTTCCTCCCTCCCTCCATCACTCCTTCCCTTTTAACTATAACAATTATTATAATTCTATACAACAGCCAAGCAATTAGAGAGATCATCTTAATATGAACCAGAAAACGAAAGAAACTCCATAAAATTGTGTCTCTTTGCTCGCTTCACTGCTAACTAGAGTTGGGCAGCAACAGGCAATTTTTTTTATTTTTCGATATTTATTGAAAATAAAGAAAAGCTTAAAAAAACTGGCAACAATGAATTTGTGTGCGCACAATCTGGTTGGTTGTTTTGTTGTTGTATTTTATTTTAGATATTTGTTCAATACCAAATAAATACAAAAACAATGCCAAAGTTGTTAAACTGGTTTTCAGCTGGAGGAAAAAGTCATAAAATTGACACTACCTGGGATATGTGTGTGTGTATTGCATCAACTTTAAACTAAGGCAAACAATAATAATGCACGCTTTTTTCATTACAAAAAAAAAGAAAGAAAAAATTTAAAAAGAAAATCTATGAAATTTTGCCAAAAACTGTGAGTGAGTGACTTTCCTTTGGCAGTCTAAATTAGTACAAAAAAAACTAGTTATAAACTCACTGCACGTGGAAAAGCCGTAAAACAAGTCAGCAAATGTAAAATAAGTTTTATTTTGGAATATTAATAACAATAAAAATATAAATAAAATTAGCAATAAAAACTTTATAAATATTCAAGTAAACTTATCATTTAAACAAGCTTAATTATTTACAAAATAATAATTAGCTTGTGGCAGCAGAACTTGTATAAAAAGAAGAATTAAACAAACCAAATAAACTAATTTGGTTTAAAAAGCGATACGAACTTTAGCCCGTTCAAATCATAAATATAGAAACAAATGAAGTTCGAATATCAATAATTAAAAATAAAACCAAAACAAACTAATTTCGAAATTCTATAAAAAACTTTTTCGACATCAGCATTATATTCTTCTACTGCCGAAACTTAATCAAGAAAGTAAAATAATAGTTGAAAAACGATAAAAATAATAAATTTTGTACTCATTATTATAGCAACATGTTGCAAAGGTGTTTTCTAGTACTTTGAGTCCTTAGAATTAATCCTTAAATTTTTCTAAAAAAAATTGTTTGACACGTTGGATAGTTCTTTCCTCTGAAGAGAGCACCTACATATCTCTCATTTATTAAAGCAAGATAATAACTCAAAAAATGGTATGTTTGAGTAAAAGATTCAGAATTAATCCCCACAATCTTATTGTGTAAAAATTAGAGAAAAATAAAATATTATTTTTTCATGAAGACCTTAAATATGTTCTCTGTCCTACTTGTTTATTTTTTAGTTATGACTTTGTTTCAGTAAATGAGCGATATACATAATTAACTTATTGTGGCAAACGAAAAATCGCATAACGAAAAATATACGAATAAGCAAAAATTAATTCTGGTATAACTCTGCTAAATATCGCCAACTGCTAAAGTGGCCAGCGATTGTTTTAAATCAGGAATTTTTAAAAGTGTCATTATCTCAGTCTTAACCTTCAACCCACAAGATGCAAATTTGGTAAAAAGAATGATTTGAAAATACTTTTAAAATGCGAAATAAATCTATATTAACCAACTTTTTTATTTTTAATTTTTTATCTTTACATTCAGCTACATGTTTAAAAAATACAGAAATAATCTAAAATTGTGTTAAAGCTTTACTAAAAAATTTTTGGATTTTTAATAGGTTTATAAAACAGTCTTATACACAAAATTGGTTTTATAAGCCCTTTATAAACCAAAATCATGTTTATAAATAAGGCCTGGTACTATTTTCGAAGTTTCACACGAAATATTGAAATAATCCATATAAAAAAATTTTACTTGAAGTATTCATAAATATAAAATTTATAAAATGTATCAGGCAACATTTTCTTGCCATCTGTGAAATAATATGACTGGGAAATTTATTTCGTGCCAAATGCTGACGTCTGATGTTGTTGTTAACAAAAGTCCGATCAATGTTGCATACTCCTAACCATTAATAACGAAAAATTTTTCCGAAAAAGTAATGTGGGCATCACTTGTTACGTGCCAAAATTGTTTACACGAAATACTCAATGTTGCTGAAAAATCTTCTTTACAACTTCGAGCAGAGTACCAGGCTTAAGGCAGGTAATTTTTACGTGCTAGCAACATTTTGCTTAGATGTGGTAATTTAGTTAACAAAACAAGGCCTTCTGCAACATGTTTGAATCTGCATAAGCTAGGCAACATATAGCTTGTCAGAAGAAGGACTGATATTATTTCCTTTTTATATTTTCAAGGCCTAATATAAAACATTTTAAAATAAAAGTACAATATATAAAAATAACAAAGTTCATATATGTATACATATATTTTAACGTGAACGGTCGTATTCCAGAGAAAATTAATTATAATTTCAAGTAAGATTTTATTTTAATTTTGCTTAAACAAACTCTTTAAACCCAAGTTGTTTCTCTGGAATACGGCATAAGTGTTTAAAAGAATTTTTGATGATGAAGTTGTAGTGGCCTTCGAAAACCGCTAGTTGTTCCGTTCTACTACGTATTTGTAAGAATATTTACAATTTAGTTTGGTGTTACATGTTCATTAATAATTATCACATGTAATTTGGCTTACAAAGCGATTTGAACTTTAAAGTGATCAAAGCATAAATATAGAAGTTTTTTTTATTTATTTTTTGTTTGCTTATGAAATTCATCAGTAGAGTTTAAGAAAAAAACTCCTGGAATTGTGTTTGACCTAAATCAAGCAAACATTTATTTTGACATTCTTTTTTTTTGTTTAATGTATATCTTTCTTAATAAAATTGGTGAATAAACTCACCAGCTATTCCAGCCGTAGATCGTAAATGAATTATTTGTTATTTCAATTAAAACATAGTTTATAAACAAATGTTTATATACAATGTTTGTATGATCTACAACTCCGGCAATAATTTTATTAAAGTTTCAATAGAACTATAACTTCCACAATTGATTGATGATTTCTTATTTTGACTTTTTTGATACCTCGTCAATTTAACCGATCAAAGCCGTATCAAAAAAAAATATTTGAAGTTCAAAATTTGTACAGTAAATTTGTTTTAAGGTGCACTGCAAGACTAAATTATAATTTTTTGGATACAGCTGTAAGTCTTTTTAATTTTTTGAAAATTTTCGTTTCATTAATCAAATTTACATCAATACAATGTAATGTTTCATTTAATTAATTAAACCTGTCGTTGTATTAATAAAAGAGGTCCAACGTAACGATTTAATTTCAATTTCTTTCAGTGCAATAATTTCGTTGCATTGCTTGCACTCTCGGCTCTTGGGAGTAAATAATTTTTTAGTCTAGATTTATTTATTTAACCTTTATTCTTAATATAGAGTTTATTTTCTTTATCCAAATTTTAATGACTGTAATCATAATTATAGTATTTTGCGCCAATGTTTATAAACATAGTTCTTATTTTTCACTCAATGAAATCAATTTTTGCTTTAAAATTTTGTATCATTTTTGTTTTGAGATTTAGACAAGAATAATAAAATCTAAGAAAAATCAAAACTAAAGTAAACACTTTTATATTCGAAACCGAAGCTCTCATCAATCAACGCCAGCTATGAAAAGAAATCAAATAAAACTTAACAAAAAGTAGTCGCGTACATGAAAAATAAAATTGGAAAAGAATATTTTACAAAATCTATACTTGATATTCTTGATAGAGAATAATAACATTAAACTTATTTTTTTAAATAAACAAATGAACACAAGTGTGAAAATTTTACGATACAAAATGTTTTATTTCAAATAAATTCTATAACGAAAAAAGCCCTTTTAAAAGCTTTTACCCAAAATAAACTGCAAGCTAACTTATCATTTTACACCTTCTCGAAAAGAAAACTCAACTGTATTCTTCTTATACTGTAAATACGAACGCACAACACAAAAAATATCATACATTGAATGCGGAATTTCCAAAATTTCCTCCCTACTTAACAAATTGGATTTATAACAAAATGCTGAGGCGAAAAAGAAAAACAAAAACTGTTGCATATGCTGCACATGGAGTTTGTAGACTGTCAAACAAAGCATTTCAAATAAAAGAACAATATACCATTTAAATATTGCTCTTTTTACGGTTTCAAAATCTTTTGAATCCAACGTTGAGAGAGAAAAAAAAAGAATCCTGTTGTGTTATTTTTTTTTAATTTTTATTTTTGTTGTGATTTAGACAACAATGCCTGGAAAGAATCAAAAGAAATTCAAAACCTTTTGCTTTAAGGGTTGTGTCGTTTTATTTGAGTATTTCTGTAGGTACGAGTTTATGAGGAAAAACAAAACAATTTGAAATGCAAGAAAAAAAGGTTTAGTTTTGAACTCATTTTTTATCATTTGATAAAAGAAAGAAAGAAGCGTTGCCTACAAGCGCACACACACCCATACAAATTTAAAAATTTAAAAAAAAAGTAAAAACAAAAACATGCACAAGATGAAATTATTTCTATAAACAAAAGAGATTAAAAGCAATGAATTTTTTTTTGTTTTATGAAAAGAATTTTTTCAAATCTTCTACAGACAACAACGACAACGAGAACGACGCATTTTATGTGTACGAGAATATAACGTCATTCAGATACAGAAATAAAACGTAAACCCCGCAAGAAGTTCAGATCATTACCAAAAATTTAAACGAATAAAAGGAAGAATAAAAACAAAATTATTGTTAAAAGGTTGTATACCTGCTTCGTTAGACAATAAATTGTTTTAGAACGCTCTGCGACACAACAGCACACACGTTAGACGCCGAACAAAAATTATATTCAATTTAACCTTATAACATTTAACAAATACTAAATTACTTCAATTTCGTAATTTTCTTATTAATCTTAAAAATAAATGAATAAATAAATTTGTTTAGAGGTTATTTGAAGGTAATTTGTTTTCAAATTCAGGTTAAACTTTGAAGTAAAGGAAAATGTTGCAGCAACATTGTTCAATTAAACCTGGTACTCTGTCCAAAATTTTACGCGAAATTTTGACGTAATGCATATCAAAAAAATTTCTTGAAATGTTCAACCCGTGAAAAATTTAACAAATGTGTCTGGCAACATTTTCTTGCCATCTGTGAAATAATGCGACTGAAATTTATTTCGTGCGAAATATTGACAGCTGATCGATCGATCAATGTTTCATACCTCTAACAAATAAATACGAAAATTTCTTTTTGAAAAAGTAATATAGGCATCACTTGTTGCGTACAAATTGTTGGCACAAAAAATTCAATGTTGCTGAAATTTTTTTCACAACTTCGAATAGCGTACTTTATTCATTGACTTCTTTAGGATAAACCATGGTACTCTGTTCAAATTTGTGAAAAATGTTGAGCAACATTGATTATTTCATACGAAAAATTTGCATGTAAAAAATATTAATTACCTCTGAAACTATTCTACAATTTCTTAAGTTTTTAAAAACGCCCCATGTGTTTGTTGCAAATTCTACACGAAATAAGTGCCACCTATCTTATTTCGTACGAACAATTAAAATGTTGAAGATACATTTCATATGTTTTTCCCAATATAAACAGAATACTATTTTTGCAAAATTTTTTCATGAACAATTCGTGTCAATTTTTTTTATATGTATTTTGACAGCATTTCACGTGAAATGTTGAACAGAGTACTAGGCTTAAAGCAAAATTATTTTTTATGAACAAAGCAGTTAATTTTTGTTCAAAATTTAAATCTTAATTTTGTATTACATTTTTGTTTTAATAATTGGCGGATTCAAACGGTAGTCTTTTGTGTATAGAATAATGTTTTAAACTATTTCAATATAATTTTCAATTAAAACAACCGTTTGTACCTCTCAAATATTTTTATACTAATGCCTATGCCAAACGGTACCAAAGTACTAGTGTAAGTAAATTTTTGACACTTTTGAGGTGAATAAAATTTCACTATCGCCAGGCGCTAGTACAGTTTTTGCCACAGCAGATACATTTTTGACAAACAGCAAATAAGAAGTATGGTATCATAAAAGGTAACACCACCGCCGTCGGCACGAATTGTTCTTGGAAAAATTTTGCAAAAATAGTACTCTGTTTATTTTGGGAAAAACATATGAAATGTATCTTCAACATTTTAAGTGTTGTGCGAAATAAGATAGGTGGCACTTATTTCGCATGGAATTTACAACAAACAGATGGGGCGCATTTAAAACCATAAGAAATTGTAGCATAGTTTCAGGGTTAATTAATATTTTTTACATGTCAAATTTTTCGTATCAATCAATCAATCAATGTTGCTCAACATTTTTCACAAATTTGAACAGAGTACTATGCTTCGTAAAGGAATAATTTGATTAATATTGATTTTTATCAATACGGCCCTAATAGTAACTATTGTTTGAATGCATTATTATTTGTATGAAAAGAAAAGTAAAACAAACTAATTTCGAAAGTCTATAAAAATGTCTTCGAAGGCACCTTAAACATTATCTTCTCCTGGTAAAGTACAAAAATTTGTTTAAAATATAATATAATGATACCAATAAGATAAGGAATTTATAACGAACTGATGTTTAATTCATTGTTATAGCAACATGTTGCATAACACTAAGGGCCTAATTTTAAAAGAATGATTTTTGATCAAGTTTAGTTATACTGTCTTACGAGTATGTCTACACGATCAAGAGCAGTAATGGTGCAAGACCATATTTTTTCATGAAGTTTCAATTATATATACATACATATTATTTCGAAACCCTATTTATGCAACATGCTGCTCAGCTATCAAGAGACTAAAACTATGTGAAAAAATTTTTACTCAGAAGTTTAAATTTAACATATATAAATTCGAGTAAAATCATGTTTTTTAATTAAAGTTTTTTACCCAAATTTAATTACAAAATAATATACATATGTATGTATGCTAAAAATTATCTTTTTAAATTTCTTAGAGATTTCTTGGTATATTTTTAACAAGCTGCGTACACATGTTCTTAACGATATCTTACTAGGTTTATATGTGCTCAAATAAAGATATGACAGGCTAACGACTGTATGATTTAAATAAATGAACCCTTAAAAACATTTTAAGTATCTTTAATAATTCCTAAAGACTTCCTAAATTCGTTTAGCCTGCACATATGCATGAAATATGTTATACTTATAATTAAAGCTGCCCCAAATGACACAAGATCTAATTATGTTCAAGCAACAGACAAGGAAAGAGAGTGAGGGAGGAAGACGGAGAGAGGGAAAGAAGGATAAAAAAATTAAGACAACTTACTGTTATGAAAACCATAAAATTTTGTGGATTTGTCTTTTAATGGCCTGCTTTGACATTTGAATAATTTACGATATTTTAACGTTCGAGTATGTTTGTTTTGCATTCCGTAACCACACATTACGAGCAGCATATTTAAGTACTTAAATGTATTGCAAGAGCAGCAGCAGCAGCAGCAGAATGCAGAATGCAGACAGCATCATGCTTGTTGCAGTTATAAAAATTAATAAAAAAGAAGTCGTGATCACAATAATGATCGTCATGTATATTATCGAAATATATTAAGTTGCTTATAATGGCAAAAAGAGACTTTATGTCTGTTGCCCTAACTGACAGTCCTTCAACTTGCTTTTGCTCTTGTGCTTAAATAATTTTTTTGTATGAAACTCTAGAGAGTGCTGACTGCTCTTACAACTATTTGTATGTGTGCTAAAAAAGAAATTTTTGTGTTGCACTTTTACTTTACCCGATTCATTTTTGTCTTTCAGTATTAAATTCTCTAGCAGAAAACGCGCGCGCGAAATCACATTAAAAACCTCATCATTTCAGGCACCTCATCATGTTATAAAATTCTTTTAATTTTCGTTGTTGATTTTTTACGTCTGATTTCTGTGGCAGCAACTTTTTAGTTGGACTACTTGAGTTTACTTCGTGTTTTCTGTATGTGCAGTTTCTGGCCACATAAATTTTATTCTTTAACTTTATAACGTATTTAGGCATTTAGCATACAAATACTTATTTTTTGCGTTCTACTTGCATCTTAGGAAGAGCAGCAGATACTATAAAAGGAAGTCTAAAATGATGTTTTTATTTATGCATCATTTGGAATTTTGACAGCTTTGCCAAGAGACCTTTTTTTGCTACGCACTGCGAGCGAGCAGCGAGCATGAATCAAGAACACATTTTTTAAGTGATTTAAATGAATTTATTTTTGATAAACTTTGAGAGATTTTTTTTAGTTTCGTTTGTGGACAACTGCAGCCATAACCACAAAGATATTGACAAATTTCGTCAATATCAAAAAAAGAAAAGAAAAAAATACCAGCAAAGAAAATTATGAAACTCTTGTTTATTTTATTTTTATTTTTTATTTTTTTGACAGAGTAGAACACCACACAGCACTTTAGAACACATGTGCTGCTGTTCAGCTTTTGCTTTCTTTCATACAGTTTTATTTTTAAAGAAAATGTTAAATAAATGTGTTTTAGCATTCATGTGTCGATTTGTATTCATGAGGATTATTTTGAAATTTCTTGTCTATATAGAAATAAAAATATCTTTTATATCAAGTTGCTGCCAATGTTTCAGTGCGTTGTGTTGTTTTATTTTATTTTTTTTTTTGTATCTCTAGTCGTATTTGCTGCTAGTTTTTGCTGTTGTTGTTGTTGCAAGTGTTGCTTCTACTAATGATGCATCTAAAAAAATGCTTTATTTTAAAATTTATTTATACTTTTAATTTCTTTAGAGAGCAACAACGGAAAGCAGCTAAAACCAAGCAAAGAAGACCAACAACAACAAAAATGTCAAGAGATTAAAATCGTATATATAAAACTCTTATAAACAGTCATAAAATTAGAGACATTGTACGAATATTATATTCTACATTGCCACAGAGTGTAAAGAATTTTTCAGCCTCAATTGTTATTAACACTTGGCAAAAAAATTAAGTAAAATAAAATTCTGTAGGAAATCACACACATACTTATACGTTCGTTTAACGTTGCAATGTATTTCATTTTCAAAGATGTTTTAATGGGTTAATTTTGTTCATCCTCTTTATGTTTTTTTATAAAACACTAAATGTCTGTCTGTTTTTCCATTTGTTTGTCTGTCTGTCTGTCTGCATGTATTTATGATCATGATCATTTTTATATGTTGAAATTTTATGTTTTGGTTTTAATGTTTTATTTTTATTTTACCCCACAACATTTTACTAATACGATAGTTACGCTATGAGGGGGATACAACGAAAATCAGAAAAAATAAAAGACGAAAAATGTTAAATGACGTCGTCGTTTTAGCTGTTTTGTAGTGATGATTAATGAAGTGCCACAAAATAAAGATCATCATTATTGTAAGATGTTTAATGTATAAATATAACACTGTACTGCAAGAAAATGATTCATTTTTGGTTCTGCTTAATAAAAAAAAGTTCAAAATAAAATAAAACAGTTTTTATAACAAGACTGCTTAAAACAACAATTAAAATCACAATTCCAGATACCAAAAGCAATTCGAGGTACCTATCGCAAAAATGTTGCTGAAACATGCTGCTAGTTGGAATATTAAATGAAAAACTTTTAATATATCAGTTGCATATAAGAACTGTAAGAAATATTTTTAGTCTATTAAATTAAATGTATATTTTGAATGAATTTTATTCGCTAGTATAATTTTTAGCATTCAAATTTTATTAAACACTAAACTCTTATTGCGCCAGCGTGTTGTTTAGAAAATTTTCAATAAATATCACATGTCTGAAAAAAAATTATTTGATGTAAAGGAGCATATAAAAAGAGCTTCAAGATATATCAGATATATATATATATATATATATATATATATATATTGATTTTTCAATAATAAATATTTTTTTCATAATTCCATAATATGATATATTTTTTTAAACCAGACTGATGTTGCTTCAACATGTTGGCTATAATATAAAGTTATTAAAGTTTAACACATCGACTGTCTCTGGTTAAGTTTCTTAAGCAAATTTGTAATAAGAAAACCACATAAGCATATCCCAGCATCATGTTGCCAGAAGAAGTTTTTTATGCATATATTGTCGTTTATTGAAATGTATTGCCTTATTTTTAAATGTTTGATTAATTATTTAATAATAAAACGTTTTTCACATATATAATATGATATAGACCAAACTTGTGTAGTATCAACATTCTAATATAAAGTTTTCCATACTGAAGTAAATTAATAATGATTTTGTCCTGTGTGATTAAAAAATTACATAATTAGCTACTACAAATATGACACGTAAGCTGCCGTAAATAATAACTTTAGTTTAAAACAGATTTACAAAAATAGTTTTATATAAAAATTTGTTGATTAAACGTTTTATTTTTTGAAAATATGGCAGAAGATCTTTAATTTATTCTTGCAACATGTTATCAAATCAATCAATTATCAAAATGAGTTTACTCATATTTAATATATATCCAAGTATATGTTGCAGCAAAATTTTAGTGTTAGGTTTTCAATAGTGAATTACTTATTTACATAAAGCACGATTTATCATTTTCTTGTAAAAAAATTTACGTAATGTACTATAAAAATGCTTGTGAAGAGTTTAATACTCACCAGCAACATGTTGTCAAAAGAAATTTTTTTACGCATATTTACATTTATATACTGACTTATTTTTAGGTCTTTAATTTATGTTCTTATAATAAAATTATTTATTTTTATATGTAACAATTTTATTTGAGAAAATTCCAATGTTGCTGCAACATTCTGCTTTAATAAAGAAGTCATTAAAATATAATTTAGGACGTGTATAAAATGAATTATTTAATGCAAACTAGCTCTGAAAAAATTCAAATAATATAAAATCTGTGATATACCAGCAACATGTTGCAAAAAGAAATTTGGTTTAAGCCTAGTTCTCTATTCGAAGTTGTGAAAATTTGTCAGCAATATTGATTATTTCGTGTGAAAATGTTGATACTTAACAAGTGATGCCCATATTACTATTTGCGAAAAAAATTTAGTTTTTATTGGGTAGAAGTATGCAATATTGACCGACTTATGTAAACAAAAACATCAGCTGTCAATACTTTGTGGGAAATAGCTAAATGCCATTATTTCACAGCTGGAAAGAAAATGTTGCCAGATACATTTCATAAATTTTTCACGAGTTGAATAGAGTACAAGTATTGCAACATTTTTTTTCCATGAATATTTCATGTGAACTTTCTTTATATGGATTAGGTCAACATTTCGCGTAAAATTTTGAATAGACTACCAGACCTTAGATATGTTTATATATTTATTTCCACTACGTCCAAGCAGACATACTCTCGCAATTGCATTTAAAGTAAACAGCTTTGAAATCTTTTAAATTTGTTCTTGTTTCTTTACAAATTAAGAGGAAGCATTGTTGTCCTCGAGATGTGGTTAGCTGTTGTATTTTCGTGGATGTGGAAGCACAAAAGCTCTTTTGTAAAAGTTTGCACAATAGACATATTTTTTGGACGTAGCTGATTTATTTGTATTTACTGATTTACTTTCAAATGCTTGGTGGGGTATTTTTCAATAACAAGTCGATGTAATACTATGCAAAATATATTATATTTTTTTAATTATGAATATGCCACAGCACGTGTATAAAAAGAAGAAATATTCTCTTTTAAATATTTTTATATATCCCAGCATTTTTCATTAATTTAGATATATTGACTCATTTTGAAATTTTTTATTTCCTTTTTAATTATTTAAAACTATTAAAATTATTTATTTAAACTTACCTGTTTACTAAACATTGCAATATCTTCATTAAATGATTCTGACGAACATACATCACCACCTTGCACACCAGGTTCTCTGGGCGTACATGTGGCCAATTCACATTTTTCAAATATCAGAGCCAACAGCGGGAATAGGGGATGTCTAGTGGGGCGAGAAAAAAATTTTTTAATGAATAAAATAAACAAATTCAATTGAGATCATAAAAAAACATGGTATAACAAAATCAACAAAATCTCTTTCATTTCAACTGATCTTTGGCAACCAGGCAGAGTCTCATCACGATGCTGTTGTGTTGCTCAGCGACAACATTTTCATACAGCTTAAATTTGTTTACACTAATGGCGACAAGAAACCGCCGTCATCATATATGGAATATTTGATTCTATATCTGACTATATAATTTTTGTGTGTGTGTGTACATTTCTGCGATAGAAATATGTATGAATGTAAGTGCGTGTATGATAGTGTGTGGTGCGCGGTGTGGTAGAACCGAGAGAATAAACATGCTCATTAAATACCACATACTTAGTATCTAATATAAAGTGTAGTGTGGTGATTTTCCTCTACTTCTGCTTTTAATTTCGTTTATCTTAAGTATGTACATACGTACTTGCTTATGTTTTTTTTTTTTGTTGAACATTTGGTATTTTAATTGGAGCATAAGTTAAAGGAAATGCAATGCATTTTTCAAATGCCAATTTTAGATTTTATGAGTATGTATTGGCTGCAAGAAAAACGAAGAAAATCTTTTCATACGAGTGAGTATATGTGTGGTTGTTTATGAAATGATATTGAAAGTGATCAAGGAAAGGGAATGATGATGATGATAATGTTTTGTGCTTTGGCGCTAAACTAACAGCTGGATATTTTGATGTTAAGATAAATAAAAGTACAATATGTACTTTTATCTAAACAGTTGTTTTAAAAGAATGCCAAAAAAACAGGTATAGGCTATGCTTGCTATTTTTTAGGCAGCATGTTGCTGAAACACAACATGTTGCTAAACTGTAAGAGCATAAATTTAAAGCTGGTTGAATGAAGTCAAATGAACTTCCGTATTCATTGTATATATATATTTGCTTAAAACTTTTTTTAACATTCGCGCCAATTTTGCTTTGCTCTCAAATCAACAAGTTTGTTTTTGGTCAAATAAATAAAAATCAATATCATGTGTAAATTGTTTTGACATTTTTAAAGGAGGCCTGTTTTGTTTTTACAATGCACGAAATTGTAATAAATCTTTTAAATAAAATTGTAGCTGCGGCTGCTTTTTGCCATTGAATAATGTTTCAAAAGCTACTGTATGCTCGTACAACAAAAATTTAAGTGTCTGTGTATACAAAATATTTCATGTTGTGAGTATTTTTCTCTACATGTGCACGTATGTTTACATTTATCGTATGTGTATGTGTGTGTGTGTGTACGTATATTTTGTTGTTGTTTTCTGTAATTTATTACCATCTTTTTAACTGTCAAAAATTTTAAACCATTAACTGTAATAAAAACAACAATTTTTGTTTGTGTACGAGAAGAAAATGAGAGAGATATACATATGTATATGTATGTACATAGAAAATGTTTGAGAATGAGAGCCAAAGCAAGAGCAAAATAAATTTGTATATTAACATTCATCATCAAATTCTCTCATTTATCGTCTCGTTTAAAGTAAGATTATAAAATTGTAAACATTTGCAATGTCATTGTTGACAGCTTAGACACATTTGTTGATAGAATTTTGACCAATTTCTGTCAAAAATGATTTTTTTTCTTTTCGTAGCTTAATTTTTATTATGAAAAAAAAATAATAATAAATTATTTCTTTAAGGAAAATGACAAATTGTTTACAATATTTTTTAGTGTACGTGTATGTTTGTTTGTATTTGTCTGACAAATTATAGTTTATAACAAACGAAATGATCTATTGTGTTTGGTGTTTAGTTGGTGGCGTTCGTTGTCTCTTTCTTAAACTTATGCAAATATGTTTGAATGTGTGCGTATATATTTTTTTGTTTAAGTGTAGGGAAACATATAGTGTTATGGGCTTGAAAACATCTGCTGTAGTTTTGCCGTTTTTTTTTTGTTCTTGTGCGTTTCTAAAAACTGACCATTTATGTTTCAACAATGAATGCTCACTTTCCGGTTTCACTTGTGTGTTTGAAGGATTATTAAATCTAAAACAAATTGCACCTGAGTTTGAAGCCGAAATAAGGAAAGAATGACTGTTTTTTGTTATTTGGTTTTTATTAATATGTTTTTTTTTTTGCTTTCATTTTATTTAACCCCTGAATGATCATAATTTTTCAATTAGTTATTTCTAACGTGTTTTATGTTATAATAAGCATTTGTTAAATGTTCTAATTTTTTCCATTTAGAGGGTGTATTTTTTTAAAAAGTTCTTGTTCCACATGACTTAAATGTTTGTATCTCTTGGCTCTTTATGCTACAAGCACTAATGAGTTTTAAATATACCAGCTCCTGTGGCTGCCCTAGCTTCTTCATTGTGCTTGTGTTTAGGGTTTTTATAGCTAAACCTTCTTAATTAAATGACTTGCGTTCTTTTCCTTTTTCGTTATTTTTTCCAGACACTTGTCATCATTTCGTTGTATATGCCGTATAAAGTAAATGAAAAAGTGTGATATTTTTACTTGAATTCAGTGTTTTTTTATACATACAACATATATAAAAAATTTTATTTCAAATTTAAGTGGTAAGCCCCAGAGATATAAAATAGAATTGCAAGAGTACCCTGAAAGGTAAATAAACAACAGCCGAAGACTAAAAACAAAAATAAAAGAGAAAACCAGCAGACACTTAAAGTAAAAGGTGTTAAGTTCTTAATAAAGAAGTAAAATGCATTACGTACATATATGAAGTCAGCAAAATGTTTAGTATGTCTGTAAATATGTTATTGTTCGTCCAGTCATGGTGCCTTCCTTACAAGTCCAAAAATATTATCTCACAGCTTGTAGTTACAATAAACACACGCATTGCCTGTCGTTTGTGTTAGTTTTATTGAGGTATTCTTCCGTAATTATTAATTTTTATGATTATGGCCATAAAGAAATATGTTTGCTAAAGGTTTCTTGAATTTGCTTTTATTTCTGCAATTATGGCAGCAAAAATAAAATCAAGCAAAAGGTGTTGAAGGGTAATAAAATGACATAATTAAAGCAAAATTAATCAAAAAATCAATTAAAAAAACCAAACGATCATAACTGTTTCTGATAATAAGTAAAAACATTTTCAAAGCAACATGTTGCAAAGAAATGAAATGTCGCTTTAGCCCATTACTTTGTTGAAGTTTATGAAAGATGTTGAGCAACATTGAAAATATATGATTATAATGAAAAAATCAATTTTACAGCCACATATTGCGGTAGTATGAAGTATTGCCTCACCCCAGTACTGGGTTCAAGTTTATGACAAATGTTGCGCAAAATTGATTATATATGATAATAGTAAAAGAAATTGTTCAGAAGCATGTTGCGCAATATAAAGTGCTGCCTTACCCCAGTACTGAGTTCTAGTTTGTGAAAAATGTTAAGCAACATTATTATATATGATAATAATTTTAAAAAACATTTTAAAGCAAAATGTTGCGGTAGCATGAAGTGTTGCTTAGGCCCAGTACTGGGCTCAAATTTGTGAGGAATGTTGAGCAACATTGATTATTTTGAAATGCCCTTGAAAAAATGCTGCAATTTTTTTGGAAAACTATTCCCATTTCACATGAAATGCTGCTCATGAAAAAATCTTGCTTGCAGAATTAGTACTCTGTCTATCTTGTACAAACATATGGAATGAATATTCAACATTTTATGTTTTCATGCGAAATAATATGAGTGACACTGGTTTCGCACGGAATTTACAATAAGCACATGGGGTCCTTTTAAAAACATAAGAAACTGTAGCATAGTTTCAAGCGCCAGTTAATATTGTTTACATGTCAAAATTTTCGTATGAAATAATCAATGTTGCTCAAAATTTTTCACAAATTTGAAAGAAGTACTAGGCTAGTGTTGTAAATTTCATGCGAAACAAATGAAAATTCGTACTAATTCGCATGAAAGCTTAAAATTTTAAAGATAAATTTCATATATTTATCCAAATATGAGGAGAGTATAACTCCTGCAACATTTTTTCGTGAACAAGTCATGTCAATTTACGCACGTTTTGTATATATTATTACATATTTTATGGAACAGAGTACCATAAATTTAACTAAAGCTCATTTGGTGTGAGAAATTTTGATTTAAATTAAACATTGGATAATAAACCATATTAAAAAATGTTAAGGACAACAAAAGAAAAAAGTACATTTAAAATAAATTTTTACTAAATACAAGTCTGACAATATATACGAAAGAAAATATTTGATTTAAATTAAACATTGGATAATAAACCATATTAAAAAATGTTAAGGACAACAAAAGAAAAAAGTACATTTAAAATAAATTTTTACTAAATACAAGTCTGACAATATATACGAAAGAAAATTGTTTCCGGTTAACATCTTTTATGAAAAAATTTCAAATAACCAATTAAAAATTTAATTGTTTTTAAAATTTAATTTATTAAAAGTTTTATTAAAAATTTAATTGAGTTAAAGATTTAAAATTTGATTAAAATTTCAATTGGGTTTATTAAACTTTTGTCTAAAAATTCAATTGATAAAATAACAATTTAAAAGGTGGTAATAGAAAAAAAATTCAATATAATCGGTAAGAATTTGATGCCCAAAAAAATTTTGTGAAAACTCAGTGAAATGCGCATAGGATCCAGCTAAGCCCCTCAGTAATCAATTTCAATGTATTTTTAATAAAAAAATATTTTAATTCATAAGTAAATTAATAGTTTGGGAAACTTAAAAATTTGATTATTTTTTCAGAAAAAAAATTCTCAATTCAAAATGTATTGTAGAAATCGTAAGTCGTACTGCAACTGCTGGTAATTTCATTAAAAACATTGTATACAAACAAATGTTTATATAGAAATTACCAACAACAAAGGCTCCTACAACAGTTTATGAATTGAAGTAGTGCCTTAAGGTGTGCTTCATTATTTTATCAATGAAACAAAAACCATGTGTTTAAAGTTTAAACAGCAGAATACAATTCCAACGAATCCTTATGTACAATACCCAGAAAAAGGTTAAAAAACTGCCTTTAGTCACTAATTGCCTCAATCAATCAAAGAAATTTAAATTTTACACTTGTCACTAAAGTGATGGGAACAATTATAAGAATTGCAAAAATTAAAAATAAATATTTCAATTAATATTTAGCACCTTCCATGCATAAACTATTTAACTACTGACGCAATCAATTTCCAAGGAATATCATTTAAAGTTGTGTTTGTTTGTACATTATTATAATTTAGGCCCCACTGTAACTTCAAGCTAATAATAAACTATGCCATGCATTAACACACTGCCAAGAAAAGTAAAAAATTAAAAATTATAAATAATTGTTTCAATTGCACCATTAAAGAATTTCCTGTCTTTTTCATCAATCATATGTTTAACTTTGCAACTATAGAAAAAGTAAAATTATTATTTATAATTAATACATATTTCAATAATTTACATCTGTTTGCCTTTCATAACACATCAAAAATATGACAAATATGTCATATATGTCAATAATAACTGACAAGTATTTAACACTCTTAAGATGTTTGTTAAGTGGCTTAAATTAATATACAAATAATAATTATTTGTATTTTTTTTGTTCTTCTTGCAGGGCAATGCGTTTCTTGTTGGGAAAAAAAAGGGTGAGTTGTTGTTCTCTTGTTTTTTTTTTAACTTGGACATATAAAATTCATACTTCTTTAATTATTTGCTTATTTATGATTGATGCCTTAAGAAGACAATACGAAGAAAAAAAACAAGAAACATGAAACAATTTAATTGAATAGACAAAGAAAAAGAGAGCAATTTTGTAATTATAAATTCTTGACACATAAAATTAGCACCTCGTGCTCTGCGTAGTTATTTATTTGCTTTCTTAACATTTAACAAACCCCTAATTTGCCATTTAAGTTTTTATTTTATTAAGTTTTTTATTGTTCGTTATGGGGCTTTTTTCTAATACCATTTCTTTCTTTTTTTATTTTTGACGGGTGGCGTTGTTGATCTACCTAAATAAACGCCTACAAAAGGATGAAAGTTATAAGGTTTTAAAATTATAAAACCCCTTAATTAAATGCGAACGTGCACACTCTCCCTCTCAGAAAGTTCTGGCAAACAATAAAGAGGAAGTTAAAAAAAATGCACACGAGCGTAAATTGTTTATTTATGTTATTTCTTAGAACAAGTTATGCGAAAGAGATTTTATTGTTTCTATTTTTAATATTTTTTTTTTTTTTGTAATACTTACTCATATATAGCATCCTTATCACGTTTATGTACTTCGGGTATTGCACCCATTAAATGATTAGCAACCGGTGATACATGACTAGGGGTACCATGGCCACCAGCGCCAGCTGTATGGTAGCCATGCATTCCAACTGTGGCCGCTGCTGCAGCAGCATGTGTCATGTGTGGTGAATGATGTGATGGTAGGCCTTGTAATCCAGGCGGCCGATGACCAACATGTGGATCATACATGGCAGCTGCTGCAGCACCCGAATCCATACCATAGCCATGCAGGCCATCGTCATACTAATTTGAAAAATTTTTAAAGCAAAAGAGAAAAGAAAATTTAATTTAAAAAATATATACATACATATAATAAAATTTTTAATAAACTTCACCATCAAAAGCAGTTTTCGAGAAAGAGAAAGTAGCAGGAGCTAAAAACAAGAGTTTTCCATCAATTTCAATGAAATTCAGCACTGTTTGCTTAAAACATTTATTTATTTATTTAATACATATTCTACAAAGTAAATTTGCAGAATATGGTTGCACAAATATGGACGGATGACTAAGACCATATGCCCAAGATGTTATTAACAGTATTTTGAGCTGTTCCTTAACCAAGAGCTGCTTAAAAAAATCTTAAATAAAAAATATTTTTTTGCGGCATATTCATAGACAATGTTAGGATTACTTAAAGGTAGTTTTTCAACAGAGTTTTGTATTTTTCAATTAAAAAAAATAGTATATAGAAAAATATTTCTCTCAGATTTTATTTCATAATTTTATTAAACTCAAATAGTATAATATCATCTGATTTAAATTTGTGCTACATATGAAATATACCTCCAAGATTTAAAGTTTTCAAAAAAGTTTGAAACAACACAAAAAAAATATTAAAGTTTTTGTTTTGATTGTCAGCATGCGATAAGTCGAACGAACGTTGCCGACATTGTGGGACACAACCGGTATGAGCGGCATTTGTTTCACATGAAATTGAATTCAGAAACAAATGGGGTATTTTTATAAGCGCAAGAAATTGCAGTATAGTTTTTTCGTGTGAAATTAACAATGTTATTCAACATTTTTAACAAATTTGAACAGAGTAGATACGAGGCTTAAGGTTCAATCAGACGTGCCATAACCATAACCATATGAGCCAGCTGTTCGAAACAAACTTATGGGCAACAATGTATTTGATTACAGGTAACTCGCCATAACGCCATAGCAACAAATTTAATTTTGGTTTTATGGCTATGGCATTATGGTTATGGCACTTCTAATTAAGGCTTTAAGACTAGCTCTTAAATACAAACTATGTGGCAGCAACATGTTGCTACAGTATGAATTTGTAATTTTTTTAATGGGAGCACTAAAACTAATTTCAAAGAGAAAAAATTTTTTCATATTAAGCTTAGAAGTTTTTTTTCAATGGAGCACATTTTTAAATAATTTTAAAGAAAAATATATATGCAAATACACTTAATGCTTTTTCTTTTTCCAAATAATGTTGCTGCAACATGATGCATTCAGCCTTTCGTAAATATAGTTTTACAATTGTTCTATCCCTTTTCATTATTGTTGTTCCCACGACTTTAAAACGTTCTTTGTTGTTTTTATAAGTAATACTGCTTAAAACCTATTTTATTTGTTGCCTAAAATACGTTTAAATATTTTCGAAAATATTCCCACACACCAAATTAAGTCCAACAAAAAAAAACTGAACAAAAAAAAACATTCTTTTGTCACCCATAACCAGCCATGTTTATAGACGTGTACATTTATCAAAATATCATGATCATCAACGTAAAGCAGCAGCAACAACAACAACCAACCAACAAACAAAATCACAAATAACAAATAATAATAATAAGCTTGACCTTGTAATAACAGCCTTAACTTTATGTTTTAACGTTTTTTGCATACAAAATTAAACTCCAAACAACAAATAAATGATTGCTGTCTTCTTTCGTACGCTTGCTAGCTCATTTATAAAATTTTTATATACAATATTATACTTTTTTTTTAATTTTTTTTAAACGGTTTTAAACTACGTCTTTCATTTAAACAATACATCAACACCATCAAAACTACAGTACAAAAAAAAACAAAACAAATAAACACAAAACTTCTTTAACGCCACTTTATTATTAATAAAACAGCAACAGTAACAGCAACAACAAGAAAAAAGTGCACAAAACTTTTTTCTTCTTGCTTTCAGAAAGAAAAAACCATCGAACAGAAAAAATAACCTAAACCTAAACACTTACTTGACAATGACAACCACGTTCAGGTTTAAAGAAAAAGTTGGGGAAAAAAATTTTACAAAACGAAGCAAAAAAATTTTGTTGTTGTTTTAACACACCAATAAAGTACAGAATTAAAATACAACAGCAATGAAAAAAGATGATTGTTAAGATTTTTATCATTATACAAAATACAAAACTTTTAAACTTGAGAGTTCACACTGCATACGAGTATTCTGCTTTTTTCTTTATACAATTTGATAAAATGATAACTGCAGGTTGTAGAACTGCATGCATGTATTGTATCCGCACTAGATACCCTGAATGACTAATGTTTTATATAAAAGTATGGGAATTAATGTTGCACATGCACCCTATTAACTAAATATTTGCTATAAAGTTTAAAAAGATCATTTGCTTCAGAGAAACTACAAAAAAACTAAAGCGCTTCTACGAGGATCTTAAATAAATAAAATATAAAGCCTACTTTTAGGTGTAAACGTAAATTTATCAGAAATAGGGTATTCAAAATTCGTTTTCTGTTAAACTATTCAGCATTTCTTGGCTGTTTTGCTTTAAGGACGGCTTCAGAAATTTATCATTTGCAAACAATCTTTGACGTTTAAGCAGCAATTGACATATTGATGTAAATGTCAAGCTTTGCCAAGAGTTTTGCATAAAAGGGGTTTGTTTAAAAGAAATATTCATCTTTTTCTTAAATCACATTATTAAAAGACAAGTGTTAATGATTAAAATCTTTTTCTTCTCTTTGTTTTCTCTCTGCGAAAAAGAAGTGTATGTGTGTTTGTGTGTGTGTGTGTTTCTTTAACATCAAAACGAAATAAAATAAAATAAATTGAATTCAACTTACATATGTTTGTGTTTTATTGTATTAAGCAAACCAAACCACCTGCACTTTTTTCCTCTTTTGTGCCATTAAATTTTTATTTAAAAAAAAAACACAGAAGAAGACTTAAGATTATATAGTTCTTTTTCTTATTTCCTTAATTCATAACACAAACCTCCAGTTTTCAAGCCAACTATTGTTTTGGTGGGTTCCATAAGCAGCCTTTCTCAATACTTATCAAAAGCTGCTATACCTATAACCAGATTGAAATGAATGGAAGACAACAAAACTTGTACAAAAAAAATTGTCCTCCAGATACATACACAAGATTAGCAAAAGACTTCATTTCACATACATGCATTTTTAGCTGAAAACTGCAGCAGTAACAAACAAACAAAAACAAAAAAAAAAACTCAACGAATTTTTCAAGCCACCATGTGCATTGTAAAGATTGTAAAAAGCAGTGCAATTTTTTTTATTACGAGTATTATACTCTACGGCATGTTGTTTGTTTATTGTTCAAGTTTTGTGGGTTAAAGTCGCGGTTCAGATATTTGTCATTTACTACAACATTCGTTTTATAAATATATAAATTTTTTTCTTTGCTTGATTTGTAGAGAAACGTTACAATAAAAAAAGAACTACTGCAAAAGATTGTCTAAAAGCAGTTAAACTATAAAGTTGTTATGCTAATTTTGTTGTTCTTTTATTTTCCACACAACAATAACAAACATTATAGAATGGGAAAAATTCAAGCATAGATAATAAAAAAACAAACAGCAGCTTACAAACAAAATATTGGGAAAATTTAAATCCAGTGAGAGAAAAATAAACACACGCACACACATCAAAAACAAAAAACAAATGGTTTTAGAACAGGAAACAGGAAATGCAATTTTTTTCATGAGCAGCAAAAAATCGTTAAAAATGAAGCACATCAAACGGTATTATTACAAAGAGTTAAAGTTTATTCAAATTAACTGCCTTAAGAGACACAAATTGCAGTAGTTTTCTTTTTTTTCATAAAATCAAGTGATAAGTTTGAGAGAATATAAATGTTGCAGCAACATATGTAAATGATGCGAAACAGGTTTCTTAAGGAACAGAAACATTTCTGGCTTGAACTTGAATACAAAAACATGTGTGGACAATTTTTTTGTTATGCAAAATGCTTATAACATTATTTTTGGACAAATAATTATTATAATCAATTACAACATAGTTAACAAAAAAAGAAGAGCATCTCTATTCTTAGGACAACCGGTCAGAGCTATGCTGCTTAGCTATATAAACACATTTTTGCCATTTTAGCATTTTCACTGCTAGATCTGGAATTTTCTTCAGTTAAAAAGCATTCCAACTTCAAAAAATTCTGCTAAATGCTTTCTGGCAGAATTTGTTGAAAATAAAAAATTTAATTTGTTAAAAAAATTCTTCTGTATAGAGGATTTTTCGCATACATGTGTATGTATTGTAGTGTAAAGCTTCCCTGACGATCTGTATTAGCAACAGTGAAGTGCGCATAGGATCTAGCTAACACCTCAATAATCAATTTTAATGTATTTTTAATTAATTTGCGATTATTAGTGCGTTAAAAAATGTTTATAATAATTATAACATTTCCAAAAATTATCAACTATTAACTATTTTATGTTTGTATGTGTTATAAAAATACCAATAAATTTGTATAACATAAAATTCAAAGCTATTTCAATAGTTTTTTCTACATTTTAATCTGTCATTATATTTTTCTTCTGTAGAACATTTTTCTCTCATTATCATTTTCTGGCAACACTGGCTATATAAAAACAAATTTTATAAGTTAAATAACAATGCAATAATATTATATTATATGATTATGTCAAATTCGCCGTAAATATTTAAAAACTTTTCAATTTGGATCTAACTTTTTTCACATACTTGTATTGTTTGTGCTCATGAAATCGTTCTCATTGTTTTGTTTATTTTTATTTTTTTTTTCGTTTATTTTCGTACTCTGGTTTTAAGTACAAGGCTATTAAGACAAAAATAAATTTATAACTGTAATAGTGTCGATTATTTTTGTTACGAAAATCGTTCTTAAGATCCTGTGTCTGGCATAAAGAGCATAGCTCTAAAAATAAATATTCTTAAATTGCAACTTTAAACTTAAATGAAGTTTTCTCTTCATACATACATTTATAAATTTAATTAAGGTATAATGAATTTTAATCCGGAATAATTTTTTAATCGGGCTAAGGGTTCAGTTTATTAAAATTTTATAGAATGAAATATTTTTATTAAAGTGATTTTAGAAAAAATAGAAAAAATTAAACTAGACTTTAACTGAAGGATTTTTTTGTGCCGCCACTCACTTCATCAGCACTCATGTCTAGTTACTTGGGTAGAGATTGTTTTTAAGCAAAGTAACTGGTTTAAGGCTTAATATTTTGTTAAAAATGTTACTCAAAAATTTTTTAAAAAATTTAACATAAATTGTTCCTGAAAAAATGTTGCCGCAATAGCATTATAAAATAATGAAGTATACTTAAAGGCATTAGAAACTCTGGCTTTATTTTATAACTTGAACCATTTGGAGTAATCACTTAAGACGACTCATGAATATATAAAGCCCCAGTTGGAAATACAATTGGTCAGCCGCCAGGATCACAAGCAGGTAGGTTAATAGAATAGAGCCTGGTACTCTGTTCACAAATCCAAGCCAACTTCTGTTAAGCTACATGCAAAAGATATTTAATATAAAATATTAAAAAAACCCGTATAATATATATAGCAACATGTTTTTCCAGGCAAAATGTTGCAGCAGCGAAACATGATGAGCAGTAATTTTTCTCAGAGAAATTTTAACAATGTTGCCTACATTCAAGCAATAAAATCGAGAAATTCAACAAAATCGGGAGATAAGCTACATTTGGTACATGTGAAATTTTTGCAGAGAGAAATCAATGATGCTCAAAAGTTTATTCTAACACAGCACCAGATTTAATTGATTAAAGCACTAGCATTTGCGTAACATAAGATTTTCTTACATCAACTTGAGCAAAAATACCATATTGCCACAGATATGTGAAAATTTTTAAAGGAACATAAAAAATGTTTCTCAACATTTTTCATAAATTCGATTAGAGTAATAGTGCCTCGTGAGTACTTTCTACTGCAAAAATTATAATCGGTTTTTTGTGAAATACAGGGTGAATAAAAAAAATTTTAGGTGTTGATATTTTTTGTAAGTTTATTTAAGAATAGCTTTGAGTAAGATAGGATAACTAATAACATTACTTAATTATGCTTAATGCAACGAAAACTTTTCACAAGATACAGAAATGAAACGTAGATTTGAATTAAAATGTTGCATCAAGATTTCGCGCAATATTAGATTTACAATAATGCAACAACATTTCTCTCAAACTAGACCCCTGCAAAAGACCACTCACAAGAGCTTTTAAGACATGAGGAATCTTTTAAATGTTTACTGCAGCGAAGTCTTCTAAGACAAATGCTAAACAACACTGTTGCCAAGACATTTGTTTACGCATTGGCGCGTATACAAACGTCATACATGTACATATGCACACACGTTGTGTGTATGATCTTTTATTTTTCTGCGTACATACAAACACACAAATACACTGACATTAGTTGCGTGCGCTTGCTTTAAAAAACCACCCTTAAGCACATAATAGCTTACCATCTACATGCATCTTACACACACACACTTAAACGTACAATATGCAAAATAACAAGTATAAACGCATCAACACTACTTCTTTTGAGTGTTTTTTACAAGAAGTCTTCGCGACATGGCTTGTAAACACTCATATACACGAACATCAATAGATCCATCGTGCTTCGCTAATTAAACGACAGTATTTATTATTTTATTTTCATTTCAAGGCTGTTTACGCAGGCCTCTATGCCTCTATGTCAAACTTGAATTAAAATGTTTCAGGATTATATTGCTGCTAATATAATTAAACGCATTCAGAAAAAAAATGATTGCTTATATAAAATAATATTCCTGTTAAACTGAAAGTTTATCAAAAAAAAAAAAAAAAAAAAAATTTAATAAAAATAAATAAATAAAATTTATTTCATATGTTAAGTTAATTTTAATTTAATCAATTTTATTTTAATCTCAAATATTTTAATATTATTTCTAGAGATAATTTATTCAAAAAAGATTTTTGTATCTACAAAATTTATATAAAAATACATATGGATTTTTTTTGAGCATTAACATTATGACCAAAAAGAAGAAAAAAAAACATAAATTTTTTCTATTGTTATCTGTCTAACCTTAAATTATGAGTTTCTGGTTTTTGTTTGCTTTTTGGTCTAAAATCTGAGAAATGAAAAAGAAAAAATAAAACTAGTTTTAAGTTAAAAAAAACTAATGTTTAAAATGAAAAATGTTTGTAGACAATGACCCTTATGTTAAACAAAATCGAAACCTAAGATAATGAACTCTGCACAAAATACATACAAATATAAATACAAAATGGAATTGATATATTTAGTTTGTCTATCATAATGTAAAGTAAAAAAAAAGATTTACCAAATTAGAGTAAGTTAAGCGAAAGATTTTTAGACTCTTTTAAATTATATGAAATATTGATTTTTTTAAAGCAAACCTAAATACTGGTAACAAGCCGACCATCATATTATATTAAAAAAAAATTATTCCAAATTGATATAAATACTTTTGACAACATCATAACAACATATTTTCCTCCACATTTTGTTTTTATACGCACATATTTCACTAAAAATATTGACTTGGCCCAACCTCCTCTCCCCCATTGTCCTTCCACAGTGATATCAAATCACTGCCATGACTATTGCTGGTAAAATAAAACTTATTATACAAAAGCATGTTTGTTCTTGCCTGCATTTTTATATTTTTAGTTTTCTCTTTCTGCTTATTTTTTTCTGTCTCAAGAATTTCCCCGAGTTTCGAATTTAACATTATTTTAAGGTAGCTGTAGTGGTACGCCCCCCACTTAGAAACGGTAAAGCTGAACATGAAAATTAAAAAAAAATCTATACTCGTACACGTGAATATCTACAAACATGTTGTGCAGCAATTCAAGTAAAAGTTTGTTCAAGTTACAGAAAAAAAAGTAAAACGTTAATATTTATAAACATGTAAAATATACAATATAGAAATCATAAACATCATGTTGTGTTACATTTATGAATATACGAAAAATTTAGCTGATTATGATAGTTTTGTGAGCATAAATAGTTTCTTATACTTTTTCCTCTATACTTGTAGTAAATTTACGTGATTTTCATCTATTAAGTTTATAATATTATTCCTTTTGTTTTTAGCGAGAATTTTAAGGTTGTTGTTTTTCCTCTATACCACCAGCATTAAGTATGTATACTTTATATATATTTATTTCTGGCCATATAAAGATGATGATGGCTTAAAAACGTTTATTTAAATATATAAAACACGCGATTTATTTTTACATTCAATATTGTTGAATAAAAACTTTATATTTAAAAGAAAATTTCTGGGAAATGTTGTTGAAAAAAAAATTGCTTGTGGTAATGCTTAATAAAATTATTTTGAAAAAATGCAAGAATTCTTACCAAAAAGCAATAATTTAGCAGTATTTATTTAAAATATTTTTTCTGTGCTTTTCTGGCTTAACATGTTTTAAAAGCTGTTTGACTTATTGCTTTTACTTCAGTTATTGCTTGTACATGATGTTCAGGCAACATGTTGCGAGACTAAAACTAGCCGTCTTGACGTATAAAGTCTGGTACTCTTTTCATATATGCGGAAACTATTGAGCAACATTGGTTTTTTCTTGCATAAAATTACCAAATGTAGTTCATATCGCGGTTTGGTTAAATTTCTCGCTTTTATTGCTTGAAAGTATGCAACATTGTTAAAATTTCTATATATTTCTATATATTTCTCATCATGTTTCGCTGGTGAAACAAAAATGGTGCCAGCAACATTTTGCCTTGAAAAATATGCTACCATATACATTTTAAGTGTTTTTCGTAAGTAAGTAAGTACTCCATGTATTTACTACTTTTGCAAGTTTATTTCACAAATATTTCATACCAAATATTTTTGCACGAGTTTTGACACAATTTTTCACGAAATTGTGAACAGAGTACCAGGCTTAAATGGCGGCAGAAGTTTGGGAAAAAATATTTTGGTGTAAATTGGCAACATTATTAAATATATAATGAACAACGTCATAACTCAAGTTATGGAATTTTCGAGCTAGTGATGCAGAATTAATAATAATAAAGGAGACTCCCCCTTATTGCAAATCGCGGCGTCGACGTAACATCAAGACGACAGCAAAAGTTGGCACTTGTCTACTCTTTGTCAATAAGAGATTGTCAATAAGAGTATAAAAATGCCAATTTTTACTGTCGTCTTGATGTGACGTCGACGACGCCATACGCAATAAAGGGAATTATTTCAAAGCAATAAGTTACAAACATATATAATGACTTTACTGACAACATATTGTAGCAGTCGTAGCACTTACAAAAGTTGTTGGTGTTACCTACATAAACATTTGTTTATAAACAATGTTTACATTGAAATTACCAGCAATTTAGATATGACTTACAACAACTGTAATAGCAACACACGTGTTTGCTGGGATTTATACAGATACAATAATACACGTGTGGGCATGGCTAATTTGGACCGGAAAAACGCGAATCAAGCCGAAACGACGCAAACCAAAGCACAATTTTTATGATTTTTACTGGCTCCAAGATTCATAATTTTGGAGAAAAAAAATTGATTTTTCAATAAGAAATAAAAATGATTATAGCTATGCTATTTATGCCACAACACAGGAGCTAGGATGTGACTTCCGTAACAAAAATAATGGACACTATTACAATTATTAATTTATTTTTGTGTTGACTTCTTTGTTTAAGTACGAAAATAAACGAAATTTCATTCTGTTTTGTTTCGTTCTGCGAAGTGAGAAAGATCACTCAATTTGTTTTTGCATTATTTTTGCACATGAGCATAATTCAGAGAACACAGTTGATGGGTTGTAAGCCGGCTAACAGCCGGCGCCGGCCACAAACAATACATTTATTTAGTCGTACGGCGCTAGGAGAGAAAATAATGGGAAATAAATGGAAACGTTTTGAAATATTTGTGGCGAATTTGACATTATCATATAATATAATTTAATTGCATTGTTTTATAACATATTAAGTTTGTTTTACATACCTAAGCAGCATAGCTATAACGGAGTGTCCCACGATACCTCTCTGGGTGTTCAAACTAGAATGCAAGATTTAAATTTGGTGCCATTCGAAGTAGCAATTGAACAATTGTTATTGTTTGCTAGTAGAAGGTACGAGGTTAGTAAAAATGGAGCGCTACACGAATGAACAACGCATTCTCATTGTGAAATTGTTTTGCGGCTATAGTTCGCAAATTGCGATCAATTTGGGGTCAGAATAATGCTCTAAAAGAGTCAACTGTATAGAGATTAATGGATAAATTTGCCGAAACTGGGTCTGTTAGTGATGTAAAGACAACAACATCACAGCTGTACGTGATGATGTCGCTCAAACTCCATCCACCTCAATTCGACACCGAGCTCAGCAAATTTAAATGATAACAAGTTTTTCCGAGCCCAGAGTTGAGTGTGACGGCATGTGGTTTCAACAAGATGGCGCCACATGTTATACAGCCAGAGAAACAATTCAATTGCTGCATCAATCATTTAAATCTTGCGTTCTTGTTGGGACACCCTTTACAAGCACTTTCATATTGTGCATTATAACGAGTGTCGTATTACTACTTCGACTACGACAGTTTTGCACTAAGGAACATTGCAATACTTTTTCTTAAATCTAGTACAAAACCGTCGTAGTCGTAGTCGAAATACGACACTCGCAAATAGTCGTATTAATAGCGTATTTTGAAGGCATGCGAGGCAAACTGAAACAAAAAGGTTGCAATTTTGAAATCACAAAAAGGACGCAACTTTGAAACGATGCAAACCGGGGAATAGGTGTATACTAATTTGTTTAGACAAAATCAATTTGTATACTAAAGCTTCAAACAGAAATATAGAGCCATAACCGCCAAAAAAAGCTTAACCGTCAAATTTTTTTGGGTTGGTTTTTTTTTGACGCAAATTGATTATTTACGATCGCAAATGATCGATTTTATTAAAAAAAAATATGTTCGGAAATAATGTCGCTTAAGCTTTTTTTAGCGCTTATGGCACAATTTATTAAAAATCCATTTAACGATATAGAAAAATATATACATGTAGATATTTTTAACAATTGTTTTAATTTAATACTTTTAGTGTGTTTTCATATTCTATTCTCTTCTGTTTAAAGTTTAAGTCTGGCTAAAACCATTTTGTAGCCATAAATCATTTAATCACTTTCATCTACAAAACATTCTAACACACAAAACAAAGTAAAACAAAACAAAAACTTGCCATTACGGCTTCTTTTTTTTGCATATAAATGCATAGAATTTTGTTGGTTCCTGTTGCAGTTTTTTTGCTGCTTTGTAGAATAGCAAGCCGAACGAAGTGTTGCATGAGCATATAAAAGCATTTTATCATCATCTACGCAACAATAATAAGAAAAATATGCAATTTTATTATAACACATACTAATATACATACATATGTATGAAACACATAAAACATATTTGTGTTTTTCAACCAGCAAAATAAATATATTTCATTTTTATGAAAATCATTACAAACAAACAACATGAACTTGAAATGTTGCACAGAAGAAAAAAAGGGAACAAGAAATATGGAATGGAAAAATTTTAGAGATTTTAGTAATGTATGTATGTGTGAGTTTTAAAATCAAAAACTAAAAACAATGGTCACCAAAATTTGTTATATTTAAAGTGTGTATGTGTGAATTTTTATTTTTATTTTTTAGTTTTTGTTCTAGTGCTGCAGCAATATTGCGAATTGCTTGCAATTTTGTGGCAATATTCAAATACCAACACCATGTGTTTCTCATATGCCAGATAGATACATATGCACATATGTGCATATATATACATATGTATATAAACATATGTACATGCATGCAGTTTTACTTACTTATATATTTAGTATACAAACTTTTCTATAGACAAGTTTTACATAAAAGTGACAATGAATGTGTTAGTTTCGGGTATAGAAAGTTTAGCCGTAATAAAAATACATAAAAATGTTTGTATATATTTTGTTAGAGTTTCATTTGTTGTGGAGGTATGTATGCAATTTTAAAGGCAACATTTTCGAATGTTTCTATATACATATGTATATATGTATAATTTTTTGGTTTTTAGGTCGTAGTATTGTTTGTTTTAGTGAGTGTTGTTTCCTATTTGCTAATGCTGCAACCATGATAAAATTGCATTCATATCATCTATCTGCCTGCTGTTGGAATATAATATGTTGTTGCAACGTGTATATGCACGAGTCTGGTCTACAGCCCGTATGCAAATTTTGTATTAAGTTAAGCCAGCAAAATGTACATATGCACTTTTGTTTAAATGTATTTTTTTTTTATTTTTGAAAAAAGATCTGGGTGAACCTTTAATGGCCTTACGTATACTATGTATGTAAATGACTTGAAAAATAGTATATAAAATATTATGTGTATACGCTTTGCTATATAGTACATAGGAGTACATGCATATATTTTTTAAAAACTAGACACATTTACAGACAGTTGAGAGTGGTTTAATAACTATTTGTTGTTTGTGCAGTTTTTTTTTTGGTGTTTTCTAATAATAAAGCAACAATTTGCTTTTTAAAGGTTATATGCAACATTTATTTTTAACCAAAAATAAATATCCCTTTTCCTTGTTAAATAAATGCATTTGCAGACTTTTTTAAGAATTTTTGTTTTACCTTTAGCTTTGCATTTCTTTTAATTAAATCTAAAATTTTTGGGGTCTTTTCGTTTTCTATTTCCATTGCCATGTTTTTTTAGTCTTAATTACTTGTCTCATATTATTTCTATATTTTGAGGGTGTTTTCTTTATTTGGTGAAATATTCAGTATTTTTTCTTTTATATTAATTTATTTTTCGTTTAAAGAAAAAATGTTTAACACTCCCATAAATAAAGTTTCTTGATTTGTTTGAGTTTTTTTATGTCAATGTATTTGAATTGAGGTTGCTTTTATATTGTGTTTTTTTTTTTGGTTTTGGTTTTGGCTTTAAATAAATAGTGTTAGACAATTAATTTTTAAGGCATGTTAAAGCAATATTTATAACTTTTTTTTGGTATGATGTTGAAAGAAAAGAAATAAATTTTTGGCTCTTTTTCCTTAAGAGAAAGGAAACAAATTAAAGTAAAACAAAATAAACAAGAATTTAAGATATAAGTTTGGATTTTTTTTCCAACAAATTTGAAAGCCCAAAATAAACTTTAGAATTAAAATATAAATTTGGAAATTGAATTTAAGAAAAATCAAATTCACAATGGGTAGTATGAATAAAAAAAGTATTTGCTATTTACTTAAATATTTGTTTTAAAGTCCAAAATTTGTGTGTGTTTTTTGTTTTTTTTTTAACAAATTTATAAGTAAAAAAATACTTTTTGTATTCATATTACCCAATGTTGTATAAATAAATTTTGCTGCTTAGTGACATTTGCAACTAATAAACACATAATGTTTTTTTTAAATAAGAGAAGTAAACATACCGCTTATTTATCCAAGCAATGTAATAACTCAAAAAATCTATTCCACTGATACAGCAACAATCCCCATTTCATTCTTTACATTGATTAAAAATTTCAACTTTTGAAAGCAAAATTAAATTTTCTTTTTCCATGAAGTTTCCCCCCAAACCAAATGTTTCGACTTTTTCCGAAGTCAGACTTGTCGTACCAAATTCGTTAAGACCTTAAGGTAGTTTATCTGAACTCAGATTTTGAGAAGCGAGTTTGCTAAGAAATTTTGGTACTTTCTCTGAAAATCGATTTTGTAATGACATATCGTTGCAAGGTCGTGTCACCCACTTCATACAAAAATCGTTACAATTTCGGTAATATATCGGTTACGAAATCGAAAGATTTTGCCGATAAGTCGTTACGAATTGGAAGCATTTTCTTTTATGGTTTGTGTATAAATTGAAAACTTTAAAGTCGTTTTCTGACAAGCTGATTGTTTTGAGTTATGACGTTGTTTTAGTAAATGAGCGATTTTTATTTGTTTTACCTTCTTTAGGAAAGGGATAGTGAGGACAGAGGACAGTTGCTAAAGTAGTAATTTATTAATTTTTACAGCATCGCAGCAGCGCCTCTGGTGTAAAGTAGGCGCATTACTTTAAGGTATATAGCCATTTTATTATGCATTAAACATATTGAGCACAGCAGTCTACACGACTTTTAATGCCGCTTGTCGCTCTATAGCCAGCTCAGGTTAATTGTTTTGAAAGTGTGTGCCACATTATAAGCATTATTGAGTTAAACATTTCCGCTCGGCTCTCATCATACTAAAAAATTTATTGCACAATTCTTTAAAGAACTATGTTTTACATATGTAAATATTCAAAAACTTGAATTAACAAATCAGTAATTTTACTGCCAGCTCATAGAAGCCATGTAAAAATTCTCGTCTGCCTAATTATATTGAAATTAAAAAAAAAACTCAAAATTGTTTGTGTTTTGAATATACCCAGTAAAAAAAGAGACTCCAAAAAAGTCATGAAAATGTAGAGTTTACGATGCGGAAGTAGTGCAAATTTCGATCCGATCTAATGATTTTTACATAGGGTTGTCATTGCAAGAAGTTCTCTTCTTCGATGCCTGGTCACTGAATTGGAAGCGATATTAAGACAAATTCCCTTTTTGTGTTCTATGATAATATTTTCATCTAGGAAAAAGGGTAAATAGTTGCCTTTTTTAACAATTCGTTTCTTTTTATACGAATTTAAGCCCGAAACAGTGTTTTCATGTAAATTTAAGCAAATAACTTTTAAATTTTAGACTAAAAATAATTCATTAATTTCTTTAAAAAAATTATTTTTTTTTTTAATTCTGGTGAGTATTTTCTAACACTATGGAGGAGTTACAAGGTTTTGTGTGACTAAAATAAGCTTCTACATGGTTTTTTGCTCACTCTCGGCAAATTAAAAGTATCGATTTTTCGGAAGCACTGAAAATGTACTTCCGCTAGAATGACTTCCATTTTTTTTCACTGGGTACGTACGAGAATTTTTACATGGCTTCTATGAATTGGCAGGTAATTAAATCCCGAAAAAAAACGATCTGCGATTAACTATTTCATTTGCAAGAAAAATTTAAATAATTAAACAAAAATTTAATTGAGTCAATTAAACTTTCATTAGAAATTTTATTGATCTAAAGTTTGATTAAAAATTTAATTAAATCAATTACAGTTTTTTTTAACATTTTATGCGTGCAAAAGTTTTACTACTCTACTTAATTTTATAATTAATTAAATATATTTTTATTTAAATAAACTTGCATCTAAAAATTTAATCTATTAAAACTTTTGCTTAAAAATTTTTGTAATGCTAAAGTTTAATTGACTTAATAATCTTTTTAATTAATCATTTGTATATTACTTTTTATTATTTCTGTGCAATCTTCATTAGTTGAATTTTTTCTAGCATACTTTCTTGAATTTCATATTATCGAGAGCTGACTGTCATATATATAGTTATTTTATTTTCAAGTTAAAAAAATGCAAACAAATTCATAAATCTTTAGACTAGAATTCTGCATTGATTATTATATCTGTTCTTCCAGCACTTAGTTGCCATAAACAAGTCACAAGTCAAGAAAAATATTACACTGTGCAATAGTGAGAAGTCCACACTGACCTGACAGTAGAGGTTCGATAGTAGTACCAAAGGGTAGTAAAACCCTATACTCAGTTTGGCGATTTTTGTGACTAATTTTTTTCGAAAATCACTGCACCCTCAAATAATGTTGTCACCCGTTTTTGGCTAACAGGTAATTCAGGCTTAGTTTACAAGCACAACAAAAAAAAATATCTACAATTTAAATTTTATTAAAAAAGATTTTTAAGTTTCCATTTCTCTTCCTCTTTACCGTACTTTTGCTCTTGATTTAATTTCTCGATGATTTTTTGTTTAAATCGTTTAAACGGCTTTTAATTTCTGTTGTCCGTAGTTATTAACACTTTTATAGATTTTTGAAGTATTGACTTTAAATCGATTTCATAACAAATCTAACAATTCAATATCAAAACTAAATGTTAGATATCAAAACAAAGAAGAAAAAAACGTTAAATATTTTAAAGCTACTTAACAAATCTTATTTATTTAATAATTAACACCTCTAAATGTTATTGGCAGCGAAAACTCACACAGTCCATTTCAGGTGATTTTTGAAGTTGTAAAATTATGAGCGAAAAAAAACATCATGACGGTTACAACTATAAAAAAATATTTTTGTTGAAAATGTGTTTTATTTTTGCTTCTCTTTAGTTGTTGTGTGAATTTTAGTAAACATATTTTATGATTGAAATTATGATTATTTTTATTGTGGCACATTTAATTTAATTTTTATTATTTTAACTTAATTGTTACTGTTTATAATACAGATCAACACAAATGTACTAAAAATGCAAAGCAACCCAGCAAACAGAATTTAGGCAGTCATATTTTGAGTGTATATCTAGGATTTTATATAAATTTTGTTTAAGTCAGCAGTGTCATAAGTAATATTAAAAGATTAACTTCAACTTCAAAGCGAACCAGAGTTCAAAGTAGTCATCTTTGAAAAAAGTAATATAAACACGAGTTTGATTAATTGCCCGTTTTTAAAACACATAAAGCGGTATTGTACAATAATATTGCTAATGTATGTGTCTAATTCTAAGGCGACACAATATACATATGTGCTAATATGAAAATACTTTTGATTTTTATTGTACAATAAAGACAATTATGTAAATTGATGGCAATATTGTTCAATGTTATTTACTTTTTCACTGTCAAGAAAATTGGGCAATATTTTCTTTAAAAATATTGTGCCATTTATTGCATAGTCTAGGGCAAAATGACTAAAATATGTAAAACAACATATGCCGTAATATTGTATAATGGATGGGCCTCTTTAAAAATCTTATGTTGTTGTTGCTTTCAATATAAACAGTAGAACTAAAACTATTTTCTTTCTGTAAATTTTGTATTATTGCACAACAAAGAAAAAACTTTTTGCATATTAAAATTTTTTACGCAAATTGTTTATATTGAAAACAAAAAACAAAATTTCCATATTTTATTGTTGTTTTCAATATAATTTTTAAAACACATGTATACGTTCGACATCGTTAATTTCTATATCAAATGTTTTTTATTTTTATTTTAGAAATGCTTTTTCTACCTCATTTAAGAAGAATTTCAAAAAAAAAAATCTAAAATTTTCAAAAATGTCGTATTTTTAAAAGAAAAATTCATAATTCTCGAATTCAGGAATCCTTTTTTACTATATACATATAGGAATAAATACATATATACATATTTACATACTTGTAAATGTCAATTGTAAGTGAGGAAGTTTAATCGCATATTCCCTCAGCAAACTGAGTATACTTTGCCGTTCTTGCTGCTAAAATTAGCATCTTTTATTTAAATTTACCATTTTCTTAGATTTTTTAAATTATAATAAATTCAGCATTTTTAACATTATTTAATGTAAAATATATGAATGAGTTGTGGTTTGTGCCATGTTTCGATTCAGCGGTAAATTTTCTAAATTTTTTAAGCATTACTCAATTCTATATATAAAATTTTTTAGCATAATTTAATCTTATGTAAAATATTTTAAAAATTTGTCTTTAAGTTATATTTGCAGACAAACGCCATATCTAATGCTAATTGAATATTCATAATACATATATTACAAATCGATTCATGCACAGATTTAGACAAAAATATTTACATTATCTTTAGCAAAAAGTTATTTTCTGATGCAAAGAAGTAACTTAAATCCAGGTTCAGCCACAAAAACTAAATATTTAATTAATTTTATTTATGAAGTCTAAAAATTCTTTATCCGATAAATTCAATTTTCAATAAATTTTGATTTTAATTAAGGGATAAAATTAATTAAAAACAATTTGAAGTTTTTTTAGTGGAAGGTTTATTCTTTTTTTTAAGAGAAGTAAAATTATTAGGCGTTACCTGCTTTACGAAAGGATAGTGATAGAGAAGACCGGTGGTGTAGGAAGAGAGAGAAAGGAAGGCTTTATTATTTTAGAACTCTGCTTTTTTGGTGTCAATGAGACATATTACATTTTTGAAGCTCTGTTTAGTAGTCATTTCATTGGTCATTTCTACTTCGGCGATGATTGTTGCTACATAATACCGACAAGGAGTGATGTTATATTAGAATTAGTATCCGCTGAAAAGTAACTATGCCTTCATCAGTTGAACTTTCCTAAAACAACTGATACAAATGGACAATAATTAATGTACATCAGATAAATGCTTGGTGTTGTTATTTAAAGACTTTCGGATACCGGGCGCGAGCCCAGGAACTTCGGTTTTGCAGTCAACGTGCTAACTATTGAATTTCCTTAACTTTATTTTTTATATTTCTGTAATTTGGAAATTATGAAAAGCTACTTTTTTTCATTAACTCAAATTGTACTTAAATACAATAATTGAAATTGGTTCAAGCGTCATGAAATGCGTATGACATGCTAAACCACCAGCAAATAAATCTCAATTATTGTATTTACACTTCTGACAATATGTCGTATAAATAAATTTCATTATTGTACTTAAATATTAAAATTATTTTTTTTAGAATTTTTGATGCCCTTTTAGCGGTATTTCAAAGCTCATTTAAGTTATAAACTCTATTATTATAAATCTGGTATACTGGTCTAAATACGACATTGCCTGCAGACCTCATGTTTAATTACTAGTTCCTCTAAGTTCTCAATTTTACTCCCACCACGACTAATTTATCGCGTAAGAAAATATGAATTAATCTATTGCTGAGTTTGGGGATATGTTCTATAAAATTTGGGCCGTGGCGCCATGATTGTGTAAATTTTCATGTGCGCAAATATTTTTTATTTTTGGCGATAAATATTCTTCATCAAAAGCTTATCGTTTATCCATATTGTGTTCCTAGCATAAGTTTACTCATTTACTTTCACTCTCCAGCATGAGCAAAAACACCAAACTTTATAAATTAAACTTTGAACGTTGTTGCACTTCCAGTGAAATAAAACTATCATGTATTCTCTGCAGACTTATTGAATATGTATAAGACCAAAAAAGTTCCGTAATAGGTGCCCTCAAAAGCCCAGCTGACTTTTTCCGCCACTTTTAATTTCAATATCCCTCAAATGTAAAATTTTTCGTTTCATTTCTTTGACATTTCAAGAGTGAATTTTTTAAAGCGAATAGTTCTGAAAGTTACTCTTCTTTCTTATATTAAATATTAAAAACTTTTACAGAGAAATTAAAAAATAAATATAAAAATACAAGTTAACTATAAATGCAAAACAAAGACTCAAAAATAAATTTTATATTGTCAACTAAGTATTTCTCTAAATTCAAAAAAAAAATGTGTCTCAAACTTATCACATTTTTTTTCCAGTTTCAATATAAGAATTCGAAAGAGAATCTCTTTCGGTACAAATTAAATAATGGTATTCGAGAGGCCGAGTTCCATCCCTGGCCAGACTCAGTCTTATCATCACTATAGATTTTTCTTGTATGACTTAGTGTCTAAGCTAAGTCAAATCTTAGAGCTCTACTTCATCAATATTTCTGTCATTAAATCGTCGGTGAAGTAGAATAACTAATAAATTGTCTAAATAAATTTAAGAATTTCGCTTACTTAACACCACAGGAGCTGCAGCGGGGGTATACAAATCTGACCAGAAGTCAAATCGTCACATCCGTGAATGTACAATTCGTTACGTAAAATCACAACTTTCGTAGTATGATATAAGTGTATATAAATCCCATTCAGCTTATATGATTGACGTACTAATTAATTAATTTTCATACCATTGTCGATACGATCACGAAGGTGACAATTTGAGTCCAGAGTTATAAAACAAGTTAAGCTTAATAATTTAAAAATTTACATTTTCTTCAAACAAGGCTGACAGAGCGTAACTTCTCTTTACAAAGAGAAAAATGTATGATCTCGCCCATTACTTCTCAATTTGTTTGCTGGGTATCAGATCAAATGAAAAGCAAGTGCAGTTTTTATTTTCAAATGTGAACAAATTTGTGTTAATTTTAATTTTTTTTTTACTTTTATTAAATTGCTTATTTGTTTATTATTTTAACTAAATAAACAATAATGAATTGGAGCGAACATTAAATGTGCGGCTGCATTATTTAAGTAATTTTGCAAACCTTGTATTGCAAATTGAAATGTTATTTTAATAATATGAAGAGCACAAAAAAAATGCAGCTGATGTCAGGCAGTAAATTTTTGAAGTTTTGTGATTTCTCTTTTTGAAAATTTCCAAAATACCAAAAAAAAATATATATAATACTCGTAATAATAAATGTTAATGTTTCTTTTTGTTTTAATTTAACAATTATACGAATAATATTTGCATATTTGTGTTATTTAATAATGTAAAAAAAAGAAAAACACTTCTTTTCATGCTGCCCGTTGGAAAGTTTGTTGCAAACTTGATAATGTTGCAATTGCGTGCTTAAGATATTAAAGTGTGGCAGGCAGGCCTGGCTGGCTGACTTGACTTGCCTGGCTGTATGTTTATTTCCACATTTTGAATATAATTATACATTTGTGTATATGTCTCTCTAACAATTGCCACAATTGTATTTAATCATAATTCTTAAGAAAATTGCTTAATATGTTTTTAAAGAATTTTTTTCTTCTTTTAATATTTGCTTGTTTTTTTTTACATTTTCTTAAGCAGAATAAAAAATAATGTATAACATACAGCAAGTGTTTATGGTCTCAAATTTACAACTTAACATATAATTTAAAACATATCACTTATTGGAGTAACGGTTTCCAGTTAAAACTGACGGCCTCTCTCCATGCCTTTTTTTATAAAAGAAATCATTCAGTCCTTTCTTTTTTGCCACAAATACGAGCATTTTTGTAATTTCAACTCTTTTTTTCTCTGACTAATTTTGTTACTTTACGAAAATTACTTTTAATTTAAGAAAACATTACAGTGTTTTTTTTTTGTATTTTTATTTTTGAACAAAGAATACAACAACTTAAGGAAAATATATGTGTATGTATGTACGAGTATTTTGTTTAAAAAAAAATCATTTAGATAAGTTGGTGCTGCACGCCGTGGCTCATTAAATTAAATGAACCATCAGCACGCAATTTATTTGTTTTTTGTTTTAATACACTGCGTTGTTTTATTTTTTTTTAGTTTAAACACAAAAACATTAACAAATTTCATTTATATATTCCTCTCAAATTTACGCAAACACTTGATTTTTTTATTTTAATTCTTTTTTCAACTCACGCACATTTTTTAGATCTTCAATATGAAACATTTTATGCACACTTTTCTGTTACAACTTCAAGTGGTAAAAAAATTGTTGTATGTTGTATGTATGTATTTGGAAAAGAAAGAAACAAGCTACGTTAATTTAATTAAACATAATTTCCGTTAAAAATAAATTAAACAAATTCAACACATTTTGAGGAATTTTTTAGGTATGTACATTGTAAAAAATTGTTAAAAATAGGAAATAAATAAAATTAAATCTCTATACATACAGATGTATATACAGAATATACAGAAGAAAAAAATAATTAACATTAAGTTGAAATTAAGAAATAAAATAAAAATCCAAGAAAATACTTGCAAAAATTTAAATCAAAAATTTCTTTTTAAAAATTTTTTTAACAAAATAATCTTAGCTTTTATATTAAATTTTACCACAATAAGAATAAGTAAAATAATTTTTGAATGTTTAATTTGAATTAAGCAACCCATCAATTTTAATCCGAAAATTACGACCTGACCCACGTTGTCTACAGTAATCGTTCCATCCACGAATGGTATTTGGAAACAACAAGAAAACTTATTTTTATTCTCAATATACATAAGTAATCGATCGAACGTTTTGTGTAGACGTCGTTAATAAAATTTATGTGGCTTGAGTTAAAAATATTTGCAGTACGATTGTATCACCAAAAACGTTTTATTTGTTAATAGAAATCACATATTCTTAAGAATAAAGAAAATTTTTCTAAATTCCTGTAAACATCGGACATCATTTTTGATAAAAAAAAAAATTCTTAAAAAATGTAGTAAAAAACCAGGCCTTACTATTTTTTTGTATATATATAAATGTTTTTGTTATTTTTTTGGAGTTTCTCCCCAAACATTTTGAAGGGAACTAATGCTAAAATTTAAAAAATAACTTAATAAATGGCATATATATTTGTTTAGTACAAAAAGGTTTAAATAAACACCCGAAAATTATATTTCACTTTTATTTTAGTCATTTTTATCATAGTCCTGCTTATATGCACTTCAAAAGCATAAACTACTTCCTCCCTAAGAAAAAATACTAATTAAACACTAAATTTTGCTTGGCTCCATTAAGTTCACATTATATCTAAATGAAAGATTTGTTTTATTGTAATATTATCATTATTATTGTGAAAATTTTTGAGCAACATTGATTATTTCGCGTGAAAAATTTGACACTTAAAAAGTGATGCTCATATTGCTTTTTCCGAAAAAAAACTTTCGTTTTTATTTGTTAGAAGTATGCAACATTGATCGACTTTTGTAACCAAAAACATCAGTTGTCAATATTTCGCGCAAAATAAATACCAGTCACATTATTCCACAGATGGCAGGAAAATGTTGCCAGACACATTTCACAAATTTTCCACGACTTGAACAGAGTACAAGTTTGGCAACATGTTTTCATAAATATTTCATGTGATTTTTTTTTATATAGATCATGTCAACATTTCGTGTGAAACGTTGAAGAGAATACCAGGCTTTAGTGCAGAATAAAATGTAAACATTAAACAGCTGATGCAGATTTTACTGTATCTCTCTCTCGTATTTGCTTACTCCCCGGATAGAAAGAACAAAAAAACTCCTCAAGAAAATTCATTATTGGGCTGATATTATAAAAAAGATAGAAAATGTTTGAAAAAGCTTTTTACGTTAGATTGCATTATTTTTTTGCATTTTAAATTTTAAAAAATTGTGTAATATTTGCAAGCCCAAAAAGAAAGAAAGCATATTTTGAATATTTTCTTTTAATCATATTAAAAGTACAAAAATTATATAGATATCTCAAGTGATTTAAAAGTTTTACAAAATAGGAAGCGTTTGCATTGTCGCGTATCCACTGTACTCTATACTACGTAAAAGAGATGAGCGATATTTGGATACCTTTTGTTTACTTACAACCGCTAGTCCATAGTCCATAAAATATGTACCGATGACTCCCACAGCCACAAACAGTGATGTTTTTGGGATGCATTGAAGGCTCTTGGCTCTCATGTAGAATAATTTTTGGATGAAATCCCGTATCAGTTTAATTCATTTGAAACACTCAGTAATCAAAAACAAGTCGTTGTTAATGACCTGTAGGTATAAATTATTTTATAAACTGAACTTGAGAACCCTTAAGACTTAAGCCTTTATACAAAATACTTAATTTAATTTAATTTTTATTTGTCATTTGTGAAGTAGTCAAATGACGTGTCATGCCAACTGTTAACATTGTGGGCTATTCGAAATGAAACGTCTTATTGGAAAACCCTGTGTAGGTTCAAAAGAAAGTTCTTTGTTACTCGCCAAAATAATTTACAGCATAACTTGTAGTTGTATTTGTAACATTTAATAAATAAATATAATTAATTTAAAAACGGTTTTCTTAAATAATCAGGCAGGTTCTGAAATCATGGTGATTTCAAATCACCAACGATTTTGAAATCACTGAAGTGATTTTTGGGTGTTCTGAAAATCACGAGATTTTTAGTTTTTTGTAGTGATTTATTTTCATTGTGCTAAATAACGAGATAAAAGCTTTTATTGTGCTGCCACAGCATTTAGTACTTATTTTTGCCATTTGCACTTATTACTAACGATTGTATATATTGTATATTATTATCAAATTTCATAATTATAATTGTTATTGAACAAATTAGATCAAGTTTTATTCCTAATGATTAATTTAGTTGAATAAATTAGGCATATGCTACACGACTTTAAAACTGTGTTACTGAAAAGGAAAAGTTAATCACGAAGAATGTTAAAGAGTCTAAACAAAATATAGCATTTTCATAAATTTGTAAATTTTAATGTTCTTTTGTGTAAAATAATTAATATTTTTACAAAAACAAATAAAGTACAAATCTAATTGTGTGTATATATGTGTTTTATTACCGAATTCAAAATAAAATGCTTCAAAAATCATCAAGTGATTTGATATTATCAGGCAGTTGGTGGAGCGGTTTCAAATCACGAGATTTCAAACATTTTTGTGTGCAGAACACCTTTTCACTGATTTAGTATAAAGTGATTTACAGAACATGCCTGAATATATATAAACAAACCTATAAAGTTATTCATATTTTGTTGTATTAAAAACAAAAAGATTTTTAGATAAAACTTTCAGAGAAATATTTTATCCCTAAATTTAACAGTTGTCTACTTTTTTTAAGTGCCAGCAAAAATAAATTACTTTAAATATCTGCCTAGTTCGACTTTTTTAATAATAAATATTAAAAAAAAAATAAAATTATTCTCCTAAATACACAATGATAAATAATGATTGACTTGTACTAAAAATGCAAACGGCCTTATTTGTCTTTACCATCATACACGCTAATAAAATAATTACCAGCGCAGTGATAAAATTTTCAAATAGCAGCCATTTGCAATTTCCCGCCTATTTTGCGTGCGACTATGCAAATAAATTACAAAAAGTGAATTACCACGCCCCACAGTGCTCCAATTTCATATAAAGAATCGCATGAAATTAATATAATTATCGTATGCAAATAGTAAATAAAGCCTAGTGGGTTGGTGCTTGATATCAAAGTTAACAAAGTTAAAAACATGTCAAGTTTGAGAGAAATCTAAAAAGAAGGATTTGTACACCTCCCACCATATGTCCTGGATTTTAAAAGTTAACTTTTTGCTGCAATTATCTATCACCAGAACGCACTAAAATTACCAACGTTTTCTAATGAATTTCATTTCGCATTTATTTTTATTTAAAAAAATTTAATTTCATATACGAGTACAATGGTCATTAGGAATCACTTCAAATCACCAGTTGTTCATAGAAAGGTGCGTTTAAGTTCTCTGATGAATTTTATGTTAGTTAAAGGAAGCACATGAACTTTATGTTAAAACTATATTTAGTTTAAACTGCAATTATTTTTAATATTTCTACGACAAATTTCGTATTGTTCAGTGAAAGGATAAGCTTGCTTTCCGTTTGATTAGGAATATAAAACTTTAATTTAAATTATGATCTGAATCAGCAGCATCTTGAGCAAAACAGGACAAAAATTCATAAATCACATGAGGTGCAAGGGTTGTTACTAGACAATCACTGGACCACTCATCTCTAGGTTCTAAGTATATTGGCCAATAAATGCCAGATTTATCAGATTATCAATATTATAGTTCATCAGAAAAAAATCCCAGATAACTTATTATGTAAGTCCTTACTATGTGGTAGAAACTGCATAAGTTTTAGTCATTTATGTTGAAAGTAACATTAATTACCTTGGCATTGCCAGGATTAATAAGAAAAATTCTCTTATTCTTCTGTTAATCTCCGGCACATCTTAGACTTCTTGTTTTGGCAGGTAACAGTGAGTGACAAGTGAATTCCTATGCAGTAGACACATTGACCACACATTCGCGACACAACTACATGAACAGCATTATGTAAAGTGAAAAACTGGTACGAAGTTAATATAACTGGCAAAACGAGTTTTGCTAAAAAAATTTACATAAAATTTTACGCTTAAATGTAATCCTGAGTTAAGATTTTAAAATGCACCAATTTAAATGTCAAACTGAATGAAGGAGCTCGATAAAACCTAGTTCATTTTCATCAAGTATGCTTAGTTCATATCATTTTATAATTAATGCCGATAGTATTCTACTTCTCTCGACTAAAACAGTGAGAAAGAAACTTTCAAATTCGTCATTCCATTAATAGGAGAACCCAGCAAAAAAATTTCAAAAAACGTAATCGGAAGCTCTTCCCTACTGGATTACCAACATAATGATTTTAACAAGGGATGAGACTAAAATAATCGATTTTTGAGAATTGCTCAACTTTTATTTCGGGATTTGTTCACGTAATCTATTTAATCTTAATTTAAAAATCATGCTCCTCATTTGTACATATTTTTTTTTTAATTTTAGGTAATATGATTTGTAAGCTAGTAATGAAATTTTGTTATCAGAAAAGTAAGTCATTACATGGCAAGTAGTTCTGATGGTAATGTGTAATTTTTTGCTGGGAAGCTATAAAAAAAAATCCGATTAATTTGTACAAGCACAATAACATGAAATAAAATTTTATTTAAATTCTTTTAATTCATCTAATCTTTACTATTTAATTTGTCTAAAAGAAAAAATAATAATAATTTTAAATCTTAGCTTAGCAACATGTTGCTAGACCCAGCTCATTACACTTCTCAATACAAGCTAACTAACACTGCCTGCGTGCCTAAAGATAATTGATCAATTCCCATAGAGACCGTAGATATTATCAGTAATTAGAACTAGTTAAAATAACTTTGATATTCTTCCCAACCAAATTAAGCAGCAAAACGAAGTATGTGTGTAGAGAAAATATGAACGAGAAAAATGTTAAATGAGATTCCCAGTTAAAACAAATTTAATATTTGTGGCCTCGAACCTGATTTTTTTGGATATTTCTTTAAGGCCAAACAATTAAACTCCAAAAAAAATATTTAATTTTTTTTTAATAATTGTTAAAATTTGTATTTCGTTAGGTTTTTAAAAGCGCTGTTGTTCTTCAACGATTCATTCAAATCATTGCTGATTCAGTAATTGTCAGAATTTAACATTAATTGCATAATAACTTCAAGATAAACTTTAGTATGCCCTCGATTACGGGTTTTGTGGGCGTGTCGTAATATACTGAACACATGAAAATAAAGCACTACTTAATCACGCATAAGCTTATTGAATATTTTTGCTCTAAGTGAAATAATTTTGCGAAAAAAAAATTTATTTTAAAAGTACTATAAACTATATTCACATGAAACATTAATTTAATTTAGTTTTAAAAATCACAGCGCAATCTCTGTTTAGTAAAGTTTTAGTAATTGAAATATTAAGAACATTTTGAAACTAACTTTTCCAACATCTTCTTTCTTATTAGAATATAAAAAGGATTTAGCAGCTGTAATTTGAAATGAATAAAAGTTCTCATTTTAAGCTCCTTTTTGGAAAAGAATTCGTCATAATGAATTTTTTTTTAAATTTTCAAAGTATTATTTTATTAATAACTTTTCCTATTGGATAAGAGTGATCAATGATTTTGGATATGATTATATGTATGACACTGATTCGAACCATGAGATGTGGTTTCCACAAGATGACACTACATATGATGGCGATTGCGGTTATTGACTTATTGAAATCAATATTTGGCAATAAGTGGTTTAGAGAAGCGGATCCTTCAAATGGAGTACAATGTCGTGCAGTTTGACATCTCGCGATTATTTCCCTCAAGTGATTGATCGATCTTTTAGATTAATAAATTTTGTTGTACTATTAAAGCAATTCAGACTATTATATTTGGTGTTAATACATGTCAAAAAATTAAATAATAAGTGTTAATGCGATATTGTGAATACAAATAAACGAAAAAAAATTTGTCTTGATAATTTTTTTCAAATTTTCCTAAACGATAATATTTTTCATCTGTGGGCAAATTACGGCAGTCGATACCGTTCGAAATTTTAAAATATTTCCATATAAACTCTATTGAAATATTTCGTAATTTCGTTCAATAACGACTCCCGTAATTTGCCCCCTGATCAGGATTGCACATTTTACAAAATCAAGTAATAAACGAATTGACAAGCCGTCTGTTTTGAAGCCGATGCCACGCCGTTGTTTGTGGTATTTGGCTTCGTCTTAAGCCGTCTAAATTTTGAATGTGTTTATCGTATTGAAATATATTTCGTCTAAAAGCTAAAGAAACTAGTTATTCTTTTTTTCTCTGTCTTATATAAATCGATTACTTAAATCGTCGAATATTTGCACAGCCACAGTCCACAGTCTGCAGCAAACTGCTCTGCCGTGGCATGTCCACGACTAATGTGGGCAGGTTAATTCTGAACAGCTGTTTGCTTTTTACTTGAGTTTTTAATTTTATTTGAAGTGTGCTAGTGTGAACACACTTTATTTGTTGCTTGTCATTTAGACAAAGAAAAATTAATTTTACTTTAGATTTTTTGACGGTTAAACCCAATGTCGTTAGATTTCTTTCTCGTAAAATATGATGAAAGTCTTTTTACTTGTAAAATAGAATGAGTGGCCATTTAGAACAGTTTACATTTCTATCGGGATTTTGCGAGGCCACATGGTTTTCATGGGTTAATAACAACGTAGGCCGATTATTGTAAATTTTAAGTTATCAAATATGAGGAAATCACTTTATTTTAAAAGCTACAGAGGTGAAACTAAAAACGTTTAAAGAAAAGGTTAATAAACCTTTAAACCTTTGTATATTTCAAGCTCAATTGGTTGATGATGGCACGTCCTATTCCTTCTTAAAGTACTATTTGCATACGCTGTTATTTCTAAAACATTTTAAAACTATAGTTTTTAATTTTGTATTTCCAAAAATTGTCTTGAATTTTATTATTTCTCTGGCAAAAAGCAAAAAGTGCTTAAGTCGAGATGAGCTGATATTGGTTTAATGGTATCTCCGTAATTTGCATATTTTAAAGTACCACTGCTAAAAATCTCAATTAATTTGTGTTTTATTTTTCAGGAAGTTGTTGCACTATGACTTGCGACTTATATTTTTTGGAATAATTGCTTAATTTTTTATTTTGGTAAATTTTAAATTGAGTATATAATTTACAGTGTGTAGAACGATGTTTGCTTAAAAAAATAAAACATAACAGAGAATTTCCCAAATCAACTTTAAAAGAAATAAATTTCCGATAATTGAACGCTTAAAAGTTCTCTCCTTCAAAGCAGTAAAATATGACTTAATACCTTTTTCCCTATTGCCACAGATTTAATATCAAAAATTAAAATTATTGACGCTTTATCAAACATATCTCGATTCATCAGCAAACTAATTTATTATAACCTTTAAACCACTGGACCGATGTTCTTCAAATATAGGCTAGATAGAAGATATGAGATCAAGTCACCTTTCAAACGAAAGAAAAATAAATTAAAATCGGTTTTGTTGTTTTAGAGCTACGGCATTAAGGACACACATATTCAGCAGAAAAGATGTGATATCTTCTAAACCGCTGGACCAAATTCCTTCCAGCTGTTTGGTCTGTAATATAAACTTATAACAACCCGTTTATGATCGGAGTTTAAAAATGTCTCATTATACTGTGCCTTATTACAAGTGTCATATTACAACTTCGACTACGACGATTTTGTACCAGATTAAAGAAAATTTTTTGCAATATTCTTTAGTCTAGTACAAAATCGTGGTAGTCGAAGTCGTAATATGACACTTGTAATAAGGCCAATTATAAAAGTATTTTTTTAAGAGATGTAACACTCAGGCAATTAATGTCTAACACTGCTAATCGATGTTACCTTCTTTAAGAAAGAGATAGTGATAGAGAAGACAGCTGGTGAAGGAAAACAGAGGAGGAAAGCTTAATTTTTTTAAACTCTGCGTTGCGCACACTTTTTTTGTAATAAGGCAGAGTTGCAGCGCCTCTGGTATTAATGAGGCGTACTAAATTTTTTAAGCTGTGTTTAGTAGCCATTTGATTGATTGTTTTACTTTGCTGATGATTCTGCTCTACAATTCCGAATTTTAATGTCAACAAAATTTTTTGTAGCAAAGTTTCCTGCAGCACGGATTCTTGTAGAAAATTTTTAACACGGATTTTATTTAGTTGGTATATCGAGAACTTTTTGATAACTCATTTGTGATGCCATATATATTGAAAATTTTGCCAAATATATTTTAAAAGCTTTTGACAGAAGGCTGTATTTCATATTTGTTTAAATTATAGAGTACTGGTCTTAATAAATTTTAAATTTTAGAACGAAACTTGTTGTGATTTCTTTTTCCAGCTTTTTGGAAAATTAAATTTCGCTGATTTTTTTATAACAGCTCCTGGCTACAGTGTGTGTAATTGTAATACGAGATTTTCTGATCTTGGGCCAATAAATAAATAAAATTCACGCACACATCTCTTTTTTTCAGCTTGAAATTCAGGTTTATCTTATAAATGGTAGTGATGAAATATAGATTTCAAGGTTCTAGTACAACCTATTCGAGTCGGAAACATGAAATATTTATAATTTATTTAATTAAAATATTTGAAAACATTCCACACTCAGCTTATTTAATAAATCAATCGTAATGTAATAAATCAATAATGATAATCACATAATAAACAATTAAAATTATTTATGCTCATTTTGCTAATTTCCTTTTATTCTACTAAAATTGATCCTACTTTGCATATTTTATCGTTTCTCTAAAGAAAAATCTTATTAACAAACTTATGAAATTTAATAGTACGATTATATATGTATGTATGTTCTTATAATAAATATTCAATTAAAAGTTTTAATTAAAGCTTTTTAAAGATGAACAAATTAATCAGAGTTTAGTAGAAATTTGTAGCTGCGTAATAAAACGTTTAAATTTGGCTTTCATAATAAGAACAAATCGTAAGAGAATAAAAACTAAAACATAAAGAAATATTTTCACTCTCACTCACAGGAAATTAATCCCTACAGATAATAAATCATAAGGAATATATCGCTGTCTTACTACAAAAACGACTTAACACAATAGAACTAGTTTTATAGAAGACAAGTATAAAGTTTTCAATTTACCCACAACTAAAAGAAAAAAGAAAATGCTATTTTGCTCTCAATCGTTAAATTTACAAAATATTTTTTATGAAATTTCTACACAATATTAACAGCAATATGAGAATTAATACTGCACTATTAACTAAAAAATCAAATATTTTTGAGTTATGACCTTGTTGTAGTTAATGATTAATGTACAAATATGTAATGTTCTTCTATATGTGAACATATATTTTCTAAGTTCAAATTAAATAAAATATTTTTCACTGATATAACTTTCATTTTTTAATGTGATAAGGTCCGTTTGAAGTACAATAACCTGAGAGATAATAAAATTACAATCAATCACCTTGAATTTGGGCATTAACTTATTTTGATTTACATCTTGTTGAAATACGTGGAATGCTTGTGCTAGAAAATATTGAAGGGTTTTTTGCTATTTCATTATTAAATGGACTTAATTTTTTTTAGACCGCAATACATAAGATTCAAAAGATTGTTTTTATTTTTTTTTTAAATTTCGAAACGTATATTTTCATAATAATCAGTGTTGCCAAGAGGTAGAGAAAAAAAAGTCGACTTTATCTAGACTATATAGACTGAGGAGAATACATATCAGCTGGTCTCAACTGCCCACCTGGCTATTTGCCGTTCGTAATTGAACGGCAGATGTCAACACACATTTTTAGTAAATTTTTTGACAGCCCAAGTATTAATTTACTACCTTATAAAAAATGAAAGAGCAAACTTAGAAAAATGCCGTAGTGTGTTACAAAACTAAAATGCTGCACAATGTCAATAATAAATAGTTTTGAAATACTTTTCTTATCGTAAAATTTTTATTGCAGTTTTTAAAACTTTGAAATTACAAAATAAAAAATTAATAATAAATGTAAGCAAAAGTTTACCGTTCTACACCCTGGTACTGCAGCATGAATTTCGCTGTCGGAATTTTAGGAAGGGAATTTGTGTTTTTTTTTTCTACATAACAAAATAATTTTGTAAACGACGGAAAAATATGGAATGTCGAAAACTCTGCAATTCTGCAAGCAAACATTAATTTTGAATTAAGTTGAGGGAAATTATTCACTATTTTCTTTTACAACACCAACTTAATATAAAATAAATATAATTTTTTCTTTTTGCAAAATTACTTTTCTTTTCTTGTACACAAACTTCTTATAGGAAAGTAAAATTTAGGCAGAACTCTGTACCAAGCTTGCAGTTTAAATAATCTTGATGTTAGCACCACTGTCGAAGAAGTCATTATGGATTTATCGTTATTTATCGTTATCTAATTGGGATTTCTCTCTGATACTCTCTTCTGTTTTACTGATAATATGTTTTAGTAGAAACCTTGTTTCTATCATATACATACACGTGTATATGACATTTATTTTTAAATTTGAAGCATTTTAGGATATTAACATTTTCATTTGTAGCGCAGTAATTCAACTGTGGTGCAAATTACAGCATTCGATGCCATCCTCGCACCATGGACCATATTCAAGAAAAAAGAGAAAAGTTTTCAGTAACGGCATTAAAATATTTTATTTAAAAAATTTATATGAAAATTGTTATTTTTATTGGCAGCCGCCTGAAGCTTATTTTGCTCGGGTCAGTCCATGGTTTCTCTTGTTATCAGTTTACTACACAGATAAGAATATACACTAAGGCAAAAAAGACGGTGAAAATTAACAACGCTAGTGGTCAATATAACAACCTCCATTGTGATTTTTTTTGGCAACGCTAATTTTCAACTAGTACACGGATGGTTACGAACTGACAACTTTTGGTTATTGATAACGCTAGTTGTCACATTCGTTGCCAATAACTCGTTGTAAAATTGACAACGGTACTTACAATTATAACACAAACGTTTTGACAATGAATTTGATCACTTTAAGCATGTATGGTGTTATTATCTCTGGGTGTTTAAAATTTCTATTACATGCTGCCCAAGTTTTATATGCTTTGTATATGTTTTTCAAACTTCTCGTTTTAGAAAAATGAAATATTTGGTCCAATAGTACTTTTCTATGCACATATAGAAATCGTTCCTGTAAAGGGGGTCAGCTCAAAATTCTATACTCTTACACAATGTGTGCCCTTGATTATGAAAGTGGTCAGAGTCATGTGCATTTTTGCTTCGAAATATCAAATAAATCTTTTAAAAACTTTCATAAATATTTAAAAAAAATTTAAATAAATTTTTATAAGTCGAGACTATTAAAAGTATAAATTATAATGCTGCATAAAACAAATATATACATTTAAAATTTTTCAAATGTATTATATTAATATCTCGAGCAGAAAAATGTGCGACTTAGTCCACTTTTATAATGAAGGGCACATATCACAAGGATTGGAGATATAACTTAATTTTTTTTCAAATTATGTCAGATATGGCCCACTATATGCATATCGTTTTCTTGCAAAAAGTGAAAACTGTCAAATTTTTAGTTGACGGACGATCCCCTTTGCAGGAACAACTGCGATATCTAAAATTTTCTTAAACTTTTATGATTGATCATCACGCATTTGCCGATTTTTTAAATAGATATACAATCCAGATATACAATCCACAAACTTCATACAATTTTAATTGCGTTTTGTGTGGACATTTCGAACGATATCGATTGCCGAAATTTAGCCCCAGGTTTATTTCTTTGGCAATTTTTTTATATTAGTATGTATGTATGTATTTATATGAAAAAAATTTTTACTTCAAAGAATCGCGTTGTTCACCGGAGATGCTTGTCGGATGAAAATACCGTGGAAGGGTTTCGTTATGATCATACCGTACAGTGTACGTTAAAAGTATCTCGAGAATTGTAAAAGTATTGGCAGAAAAATAATACAATTGAAACCTTTTTCCATAAATTTTTGACTTATTCTGACTTATTAATTGTTATTATAACAAAAAAACGAAGCGTCAAGCCATATTTAAATTAAAATTGGCCTTATTACAGGTATCATATTTCGAACTTTGATTATGGCAATTCTAAACTAGAACAAATAAAAACTTTTCAATTATCCTTTAGTCTAGTACAAAATCATCGTAGTCGAAATAAAACACTCGTAATTAGGGTCAATATTTGGGCTCTACTATGTAAATGACATTCCTTTGGATTTGAAAAATTTTATCTTTGTCAATAGGAGGAGCTGGGGGAAGAAAATCATATCAAAAAAAGTTGCCAAAAATGCTTAAGAGAGTCAAACTGTAATATTTCTATATATGTCTCTTATACAGCGCTATTATTTGTAACGAGAAAATTGAGAATAGGAGCGATACTTACAAATGTATTCACGAAAGGTAAATCAATAATTGTATGCATTATAATCATTTCTCATATTCCATTTTATTAAAAATGTACGTTAAATAGCTAATGTTAATACCAATCTCCACCCAATCAGAAACACATGGGTGCTTATGAAGTGCGTGGCTGCACATAAAAATGTCGGCTTTTCCAACCAGCTAAAAAGTCTAGTTTAATTTTTGTAGTCTTCTTTAGAAAATCACATTAATTAATAAAAATATTTCATTTAATAAGAATTGAAAATACTAAGCTTAGGCCCGATTAAGATTAATTAAATTTAATATGTATAAAGAAAAAAATTTACGTTCGAAAAAATTACATGGAAAATTTCATAATTCTAACTCAATAAAACTCGAAGGCATTTTTTGAAGTTTCAAATTATGTACTAGATTCCCTTCCATTTGTCTCTATGGTACAAACAGGGAAATAGAAAAATTAGTCCAACTTTACTTATTAAAATTGGTGAGGGTGATATGAAATGAATTTCCTTCTTATGCATCGTAGTGCAATTTCATTGTCCAATCGATTATAAAAAAAGATAGTCATTAGAACGCCTTAAACGCTATTGTATACAGGGATATTCCTGGCTCTACATAAAATCGGTAGTCTATATGGAAGGATTACATCAGTAAGTATCATGACCAAATTTTACAAGAAAATGTGTTAAAACGAAGTAGAGAGGCTCACAGCAAAACTAAAAAGTTAATTCCTTTTTTTTATAAGTAATTTAACATCTTCGCATTACAATTTTCCAAAGGCATATTTTTGCTTGTTGTAGAGCCGTGATACTTTGTTTTTCTTTTTCACTTAAGTATTTTTATAATGCACACACATACACACATCCTATTATTCTATTATATTATTCTTCTTGTAGACTGCTATTTTTAAAAAGTAATATACTTATTTTTCTATTTCCCAATGACAGCTGCAATAGAGTAAGAAATACAAAAAAACTGCATAATATAAAATTTCTGAAATTTTCTTATCGCTTTATCAAAAAAACAAGTTCGTTTCAAAAATGCCATCAAATGAGTCCCTTCTAAGTTATGTCAAGACCTATTCGATTTAGATATAACCCAGCAGTTTTTTTAAGAAGACACAAGGCAATTTTAAAATTATGGGTTTCCGCATCATTAGAAATAGTCAAAACTTTGTGTCATTCGATGGAGCAAAAGTAAAAATTGCACTTGCCAGTCGATGGTCTATCAGTATTAACTATTACTTTCTTCTTAGAAAACTTATTAGACTTTGCATTCTCAGATACATATTTGTAATTCCTGATATCTTAAACTCGATTCTATATGACATAACTTTTCACAAAACATTTCTACTGTAGTCATTTAGCGTAAAGGCCGGGGCACAATGAATCCATCACACGTTAACTTTCGCCTTTTTTAACTGACATTAACGCAGCGATGGAGAAGGTTGGCACAATGAGTAGTTTATTGACGAAAGCATTTGTAGGTTGATTCTCCATTTTATTTATTAAAATCAACTTTTTTATTTATTTTTTAATTTTATTTTTGCTGCCACAAAACACAAAAACATACGTATATCGTCTTTTACTACCATATTTTTGTAATAGATTAAGAAATACTGTGACATTTTCTCTTTAATCTAAGAAGAAACTGTCGTAGTCGGAGTCGAAATACGCCAACCACGATAAAGGCAATTGTGTCAGTCCGAATTGAGCATATCGTTTTATAAACTCCAGATTTTCCTTATCTTTTCTCAAAACATTTCTCTAGTTAAAGCCGAGAGCAAGAATTTAAAGAAAATTAACGGTCTGTCCCATGATTTTGACAGAAAATGTTCCCTGGATTACTTGCGTTGCAAACAAAAACAAATTTTACTGGCAGTTTATAGAAAATGTTTAAAAATTTTCGTCTGCCTCTTTATATTAAAAACAAAAATAAAACACTCAAATATGTTTTGGTTTTCAATATAAATAAACAGACGAGAATTTTTATATAGCTTCTATAAACTGGCCGTTATTGTTGTGTTCTATAGAATTTGTCGATCGAACGTTTTTTGTCGGCATCGCGGGACTGGCCGTTAGTCTCATTTCTAATAAATGACACCACACTTTTAAAAAAAACCAATAACAAAACAAACTCGATCAACATTTCTCAAGTGTTATTTTAGTAAAACCTTAATATTAAAAAAAAAATTTTTGTCCTTCAAAATGCCGTCGCAAAAAATTTTTTTAAAAAAAACTTTCTCTTTCTCTTACAACTGCGTTCGTTATCTTTAACATATTTTTATTTTTATTTTTTTTTTTTCACAAAAACCAAAATCAATAATACTCACCCTAGGTTGAGCCATTAATGCTCTAGGAGCTACGTCCAACCCGATTTGTGCCACTTTTTAGTTAAAAGAATTTTTAAACGAAAGAAAAAACTACACTCAATTTTTTCTTAACGAAGAAAATTGAAGTGCAGATTTTGTTTCCTCTAATTTTATTGATGGAATATTTATGTTAAACAGAAATTTTTAGAAATTAAGTTACTGATTTATATTGAGTAAACAAAAAAAAAACACTTTTATTTTTCTCTGTTCAAAGAGAGATTTTCTTTTTGTGTAACACTTGTCACTTTCTTTTTTCAAGAAACTTAATTTTTCTTTTTTTGGGAATTGCTTTTATTTTATAAATTGATATATTGGGTTTTTTATATATTCTACTAAATTGTGTTGTTAGGATTTTTCTTTTTTTGTTTAAATGGGGTTTTGGTTAGGCACATTTATATATAGATTTTTTATTTAAATTTCTTTGAGATTTTTTGTTAGTTATCTTTTCGTATACAAATTTTGCTTCAATTTTGTTTCAGTAAAAATGGTTGTTTTTTTTTTCTTTTGTTAAATATTTATTTTTAAAATTAGATTTGTGTAGGCTTCTTGTTCTTCAGAAATGAAAAGTTGTTTGCATTTTCTTTTTGGTAGATTTCTTATTTGTTTGTGTTTCTTTTTGTTTTTCTGAAGTAGATGTCATAAATCCATTTTTATTATTGAAGTGTTAATTTATTTTTTGTTAGAAATAAATTATAGTCTTTAATTTCTATGTATGCATTAATAATTTTTTTAGTTGAAATGAAAAATGATGTTGCTTTTGTTTTATGTTGTTTAAATCGTATACATAAGTTGTCTTAAGAAAACAAAAATCTTGTTGTATTGTTTGCTTTTCTTCCAGTTGTTTTGGTATCACAGTTCTTCTACAATTAAAATTTGTTTTGAGTTTTTTGTCCTCATCATTACAATTTTTATTTCTTTTTATTTTAAGGTAAATTAAATAAAAATTTTGTTAAATTAAACCAAAACGAAAAAAATCGCGCGCGCGAAGAAAAAGCGACGGCTTTTTTACAGTTCCTTTCAGCAGTTCAGTTCACTTTTATTGATGCATTGAAGTTATTCTCACAGTGTAAACTAAAAAATATTGTTCTCTAAATGTTCCTTAAAACAAACCCACGTTACCGTTGGAAAAGTCCACGTGTATCTTTTGATTTTCACACTAAAATGCTGTGTTATTTTTCATTTTCATGCAATAAAGAGTTTACTTTTCTTATCATTTCCACATGATTCTTGTTTTTTCCAAAAAAAAAAAATTTAATTGCCGACGATATATTTGCTTATTTTGAAAAATATTTTCCCTATATTTCGGTAGCAATAAACATTTTTGGAAAATTATGTAATTTATAATAAATAATTTTTTTATTGTAATAAATTTTTATTATTGTTGTTTTGTGTTGTCTTCTTGTTGTTCTTTTTGTTACTCGTCGTGTCGTCTATAACACAGCACAGCACGTCGTACGCGTTTCGAAGGCAAATACACACTGGGCTTGTCAATCACTTCGAAAACTAAACTTGGCGGGGGTAAATAAACGACCAAACACACAGATACTTTTTCCTCAAAAACATGAGAGTGTATACGTCATTTTTCTACACGCACACACACACACACGCACATGTATCCAGATATAATACTTCTTTCTACTTTTACGTGTTTGTAGCAGAGTCAGTAGATTGACTCTCATATGTTTTCTTTGGTTTTAATGGATGGTTGCTCGTTCGGTCCGTACGGTAGGTACATTTGTAGATGGATGGATGTTTGACTGTATGTTTGTTTGATTGTTGGTAGGTAAGCAACAATTGTGCCATTAAAACTCAGATATTTTCAAATAAATTTTATTTTTAAATGCCTGCCTCAGCAAAAGTAATGGGCAAGACAAGGAAAACTACCTGCTTAGGAATCACATAAATCAGTTGACTAGAAAGAGACAATATACACTGTAATAAATACAGTACAGACAACAGTAATAACAACAACTAAGCATCTAGTAAAGAGAAAAGCGCATGTGTTTCAATAAATTTCAGCAAAAAGAACCGTAATAATTTAAGAGATATAAATTCAAATCTCTCAAACAATATGCGGCGAATTAAACAAAACTCCCCCTCACTTTAAAATTTATTACGTATTTATGGTACCTAAATTTCCAATACATAAAAAAATTATTTATTTTCACATAAACAATAAATATAATTTTCATTACATATTTTTATTTAAATTTTTATAATTTTGCCATAAATATTTGCTAGTAAAAAATGCTCTTAAGTTTTTAACCATTGAAATTTTGGCTCTTGTTATATTCGCTCAAAAGCTCTTTATATTTATTCCTTTGATTGCTCTTAATTATTGTACTTAATTTTTACATGAGTGTTTATTTTCATATATCTTTCTTGAATATTATTGCTATTGTTGTTGTTGCAATTTTTTATTTGAAATTTATTTGTCTTTGGATGAAATGAGACGGCTTATAATCACTTCACATTGTGTGTTAAAAAAAGGCAAAACCAAATAAAAAATTGAAATGAATTTTGCTTGACTGTTTTAAAGCAGTTGCTATTGTAAAAACGAAACGTTAGTTATAATGGCTTATATGAGAGTAGCTTTTTGTTGTAGTATTTGTTTTTAAGTTGGCTCCCCATAGTGTTGCCATTAAGTGTAACATTTGAGTGCCCCTAAAAAGGCTTTGGAAAATCACCAAAATCTCTATCTTATTTTAATGAAACATTAAATTGAAATACCTTAAAAGAAGAAAAATCAGATTAAAATAAATAATATATCAAAATTGAGCTGATAAAACATCTATGGTAAATTGTTCCGCATTACTCAATGAATTTGATGTTGAAATTTAATTTTTTTCTCCGACCGATAGCGAATATCGTTAAAATATGTTACTGCATAGCAAAGTCGATAAATTTGCATCTTATATATTATAGCGATACGATTACTTTATAGCATCTTTGAAGATTCAGGAGGTTCTCATCATTGTGTGAGCATCCTAATTTTTCGTTGATGCTTGCTTGATATCTAAATATTAGAAAGAAAAAAAAGCAACCTAATGACTTTCACAAGATTGTGTTTTCTGGACAAAACAAAAATTAAGAAATATATCTATTATGAACAAATGAAAACAAAATGCTTTAATCATATACCACAAAGAACTGTAAAATAATTGTTAAATGTGTTTGGTAATTGCTGTGTGACATCTTCATTCAGTTTTCTGTTTTGCAATACTAAGAAAAATTATGCTCAGAATAATATATAAGAATGATTATCATAAAGTAGGACTGGTTATGTTTATCCACGGAGTATAGTGGATAGTGTAATTTTATCAGTATCGGTAACGTACCAATAAGTTATATCAGTAATGTTTCTTGAATAGTAGACTTGGAGTTGTGATACAGGGTGCTAAACTCTTAGAGAATTTGTGATGAAGTGCTCAAATTTATGAGCTTAAAAATTTTTTTTTATATGCACGGGAATTAATGAGTAAAATTCTAGATGCACCTTGACAAGTCTTATTTAAGTGATGACAAAAAGTTGCTGACTCCCTAACATGGAGATGTGCTGCAGTCATGCAAAATATAGGTTCTGCACCAAATTGCCTTCCAGCAATAACTACTTTTGCCTAAAGAAATATAAAGTCTTTTTCTGTTTTCCTTGGCAATAATAATAATAAATGAACAATGTGCCGTTAACCTTCTTATACCCGCTCGTTGATCTGTGAGACCAACAAAACGATTTTACGAAAATATTTTTTCCCCATAAACTCTACAAAGTTGAATTTTCTGTTAGCTTCCGCTTTTTTACAAGGTCTGGGGGTCTACTCTGTAATTCAAAACGAAAGAAAATCCTTTCGAATTTGTATGCTTCTAACATGTAAATTCGAAAGCATTTTCTTTCGTTTCGAATTACAGAGTTGAACCCATGTTTTAGTGTTGATTTAGTGTTTGCACTAGACAAGCGTGTTGGTGCATTTTATAACAGTTGGTCTGTTAGACCGACGCGGGTATATGTGTAACTTTTTGTGAAGGTAAAACATGCAGTGCGATATGCCCTAATTTTTATTTAAAGGCTGAAAACTAAGTTAAACTATGATTTACATATGTATTGTGCAAGAAGTGCTTTTAAGTTAGTATAAATTATTTTTATTTATTTGAAGAAAAAAATATGTTTTTGTTTTTGGTTTTTGTAATATCTAAGAAATAACTAGCGATTTTGATGGCTTAGTTGTTAAGGACTAAAAATCAATTAAATAAGTGAATACAAAATTTAATGCGTGATTTCGTTTTAAAAAAATAGTATTTCATCTAGTTCAAACTTTCGGTCTGTGAGGCCGTGCGCGGATATACATATATATGTGTTGCAAAAATTAGCGCGGGTATAGGAAGGTTAATTATGAATGTGGTCTTAGTCATGTGCATTTTGCTTCGAAATATCAAATACATTTTTGAAAAATATTATTAAATGTTTAAAAAATATGAAATAAATTTAAATAAATCGATACTAGTACAACTCTAAATTAAAATGTTTTATAAGATAAAAATACTTTTTAATTTGTTCAAATGTAATCTACTAAATATTTATAATGAATTAAAAATTTATTTGACTCAATTAAACTTTTGCTTATAATTTTAATTGATGAAAGGTTTAATCAAAAATTTAATTGCGTCAATTAAACGATTGTTCAAAAATTGAGTTAGTTAAAATTTTAACTATAGCAATTAAATTTTTAATAGATTTATATTTTAAATTAAAGGCTAATCAACGCCTCAGATAGTTATTATTTTCTGTGTATTTAAAAAATTAATTTAGCCCGTTAAGAAGTTTTCTTTTGCAATCCGAGGGGAAAGAATCGTCATGTGTTTATTTCAGACACAGTGGCAACACGCAAACTTTTCCGTCAACATCAACAACGTCGAAAACATGAAATAAACACAGCAACAAGCTTTTAGCAAAAACCAATCCCCATTTGTTATATTCGCTTGAGTGAGTGGCAGTTTTGCATCACAATTTTTGTTCAAAATGTATGTGCGACGGCAATAAGAAAAGCAACAACAAATATAACAATAACAAGAACAAACAGCTCAATATTAACGCTTGCTTTCTTTGGTTTTATTGTTTTTGTAAGCGCAATTTGAACTAAACAGCAAAAAAAGGTGGGTTGGTTTGTTTAGGTTGCATTACTTGTGGTTATTGTTGTTGTTGTTCTTCTGCCAACAATAAAGTGGGTGGGTTTGGGTTGTTATTAAAGGTAGCAACAACAATAACAACAACAACAGCAAGCGTAAGACAAATAGCAAAAATAGAGTTATAAAGGTAAAAATACTAAAGGAATTACACTCACTTGTTTTATATGGTCTTTCTTTCTTCTTTTATAGTCCATAATTTTATGTTATACTCTTATTTTATTTTTAACAAACTCTTTAGTTTATCGCTTCAATTTCACTTGTAAGAAGAAGAGGAAGAGTATATTTTTATAAACAGAGTTGTTTATAATAATAAAAGTAGTAAAATTTGTGAGCGTGTGTGTGTTTGGGAGTGTGAGCTTTTCTCTTTTTTTTTTTTTTTTGAATGCAAGGAAAAACTCTTTGCTCATTTTTCTTCCTTTCTTTGAAATTTTTTCTTTCTTGTGTAAACTTGGTCTTGTTAGATGCGCAATAGTTGCAGAACAAAAACAACTTTTAATAATAAGAGTTTGAGTTGCTTTTTTTTCTACTTTTGCTTGGAAGTAGTAGTGAAAGAAGTGGTGGCAGAAGTGAGCAGCCGGCAGTAGTACGAACATAGCTTAGTTTAATAGAAATTATATAGATTTGTTAGAGAAATTTTTCTTCTTCGTTATTTTTTCTTTTTGCCATATAATAATGACAAAAAGGTAACGCCTTCAAAATTTATAAAATTTGCAATTTCTTTAGAAACGAAACAAAACGACGAAAATGCAAACAAATGTTGTTGGGAATAAAAAGAGCAACACACTCATCACAAGACAGCAAGCAGCAAGCAAAACTTACTCAAGAAAACAACGTTAAAAAAGAAATGTTTTAATCTTAAATATTTAAGTTTTTTTAAATAAAAATAAAATAAAAATATGTAGAAAAAAAAGATCAAGGACTTGAGAGAAAACATGGCTATTTTTAAAGATGTTAATTTGCGCAAAATAAAACTGATTTGCAATTAATTTTGAATGCCTGTGGAACTTATAAAAATTAATAAATACGCATTTGCTTAATAATAAATATAGATAATTCAAAATATTAAACATGCAAAGCGCATTTGTGTGAGGAAAATTTTCAAGATTACATACATACATATTTACATGCATAAGTATTTGTATACATACTTATGTTCAAATTATTTTCTTGTGTACTAGCAAATTCCTCTGTCATCTACAGCATTCCTTTGCTTCTCTCATTGACATTAAAAAATATAATTCGAAAAATTTTAATTGTGCTTAATTGTGTTGATATTGCATTTTACACGCGTAAATTCTTGACGACGGCTCCTGCTTTACTTAAATGAATTAATTAATCATCATTGGCGTAGCTAGACAGTTTTAATTATAGGGGCGGGAGTATAACGACTATTCTACTGTTTTCTCTTGCTTATGAATTTATATTTAGTTTAAGTGTACTAAGGCATAAAAGAGCTTATCAGGCATGTCACAGTAACCAAATTTGATTGAATTCATTTCAAATTCCGTAATTAGCTTCTTGAGAAAACGAAAAACGTAGAATTTGCTCGAAATGAAACCACTTCAATTTTAGTACTCGGAATTGTGATTTTCTCAATGTGAAAGTAAAAAAGTCTGCTTGAAACAACTTTATTTAAACAAAGAAAAATGTTTTTCAACCATTTATTTAAAATATGTTTGTATTGTTGAACTTTTTTACATATTTAAGATATTTTCTCATGTAAAAACTGAAAAATTCTATTCTGTCAAATAAAATTAAATAAAACTTTAACACATACACTACGTTTGGATATGAAAGTGGATCTTAAAAAATTTTTAGGGTAAATCTTGACCGCCCTGGGCATCTAAAACTGCAGTTATTACAATTACAGACATTTCATGTATGATCTTTTAAATTTGGTTAATTTTAATAAAAACAAATGATATCTTAATAATTAGTTGCTCTTCTAATACAAGTAACCATGTGTTTTTTGTTTTTTCTTGCCCAATACTGCCACCATTAAATCGAAAACAATCGAATTGACGCTTTTTCGGAATGAACAAATCCATCGAAATCTGGGGAAGGTAAAAGAAAATAGATCGAAATGAAAATTCGTAATCAAAACAACTTCGATCGATTTCTGTGACAGGCCTGTATGTCAGCTGCTTAGCTATGTACATATATCTACTAATGTATTATCCGAAGAAAAAATAATATATACACAGTATACAAGAAGCCATGAAAATGTATAATATGTGATACGGAAGTATTGGAGATATATTTATACAGGCTGCAAGAAGTTCTCTTCTAAGATTTCTAATCGCCGACTGGGTGTTATGTCAAGAAATATTTCTGTTTTGATATACTAGAATGATATGTATTATTCTTATGTTTATAACAATCTCTAAATAGATTAGGGTGCTGATGAAATGCGTGGCTGCACTGAAAAATATCGGTATTTCCCCCAGCATAAAGTCTAGTTTAATTGTTCTTCTCTTCTTTAGAAACTCACTTAACTTAAACCAACTCGTTGCTTTATTGCGAATTTAAGCGCAAAATATTCTTTTCATGTAAATTTCAGTGAATATTTAGCTATAAATATATAGAAAATAAAACAAATCGACATTTTAAAGAGCGTCTAAAACAATGACGCAATTAATAATGTTTGGAAGACTATTTATTTGCATATTTTTAATATAGAGGCTGACTTCCAAAACGTCAATTGCTTTGTGCCTTCGGAACGTTACAGTATAAAACTTTGATAATGCATGCTCTTTCCAAACGTCGTCGTTTTCAAAGCTGATGCAAATTTTAATTGTGTTTATATGGAAATTTTGAACGATATCGATACCGTAACTTCCCTCCCCGCTCCTTCCACGGTATAAATGGCGAATTTTTAAATACTAAAATATTTAGTATTTTTTTTAAGAAATCATTACATAAATCGTAATTTGTTATTCAATTATAAGAATTAACAAATTGGCTTTTGATCTTAAAAAATTCCAGATGGGCGGAGTTAACTGTTTTTTTTTTATCAGTTTAATTACAATTTTCTAAAGAAAAGATAAAAATTACCAAATTTCTTAAACTTATTAAATATGATATAAAACACAGATAAATTAAGACTGGTATTTTTTGAGTCTTATCCAATTGAAAAAGCCAGCACACGCCTGTTTTCTCTGACGCATGTAATAATGTCCCGCAGTCGAAGAAATTGTTATCAACTTGTGAAACACTGGATGTGAGAAGACGATACATAGTAATAAGTTAGAAAAAAGATCTGTATTTTTTGTTATATTGTTTAAGTTTATTTAAGTTTTTATATGAAAAATCCTGTGTAAAATACGACAAGGATTTAACAGCCTTATTGATAAAAATTATGAAGGCTTTATAAAGGGGTTTTAAGACAAATTTTTAATGCAAATTCATTACAGTAAAACAATTTAAACTTTGCTTTGCCTTTTATAATTTTTAAAATTTGTATGAAAAATAAAATTTAAAAATAAAGTTTTCGCTTCTATTTGAAAATCACTTTGGTGAGGTCACTTATTAAAATTAATGTGTAGTTTCTGGGTATAAGTCTTTACTTTTTTATGTTTAAGCTTAAATCAAAAAATAGAATTTCTGATTTTCTCCCTACCAAATATAGACTTTTTGTAAAAAAAATTCACACATTTTTTGATTTACTTGTACTAATACTATATAAACACGTATATAAGAGTGTATGTCGCTCATTTGCTTCAATAGCGTAATAACTCATAAAATGCGCTTTTTAGGTTAATAATGCAGAATAATTCGGCAGTTCGTATTTTATCTTGTTTAACAATTGCTACCCCAGACACATGGACAGAAGAATATTCGTCCATGTGGGCATTTCCACAGGAGAGTTAACTTTTCCGTCGTGTGCGACAGCAAGCAATTACGCTTATATTTCAGAATAAGGTGACTCGATTTTAATTAACATTTTACCCAATGTAGAGCTGCTGACGGCCTAAAAAAAGGCTTCATTAGTCTTTACTTTCTGTGCTGTGCCGTTCTGCTTCTAAATTTTAGTACTTACTTTTTCTGTAGTAACTTATCAGCTGTTTCTGTTCAGAAGGGTCGCAGTTTTGCACTAAAGCGATGAGTTTTGCATCGGCCATTGTTATATTTCAATATAATTTAATTTTTTCTTTTAAAAATTAATTTTTTTTAATTCTAAAAACACTATTACAATTTATTTCAAAATATTATTTAATTTACGATGTCACTTACAGTTACTTTAAAATCTTTTCATTTTCATAGGTTGAGCCGAAAGAGAACAGAACGAAACAGAAAAATTAACGACTTTTATTATATTTTTATAAACAAAAAAGAGTCAGCTGATTCGTAACAGAACAGAAAGTAAAAACTAGTTCTGGCTTAAGAAAAACTTTCGTTTTCTCTAAAAAAAAACAATCACATTTGTTTGGTGTCACATGTGACAAAATGTTGATATTCCTGTGGAAAAATGCCTAGTCCTCATTGAGCTGTGTGTAAATTGAAAACTTTCAATTCTTTTTCTGCAAATAATTTTTTTTTGTGAAATGAATGAGCAACATGTGTGTCTAAAAATACATAGAATATATATAAAAAATCTGTCGGTTTCTGGTTCGATTCACCCCCAGAAAAACTCCGCTTTTTATGCAAGCGAGCCAAAAACGAAAATTCGATAAAATGTGTGTGTAAAATTACTTAATTTATAATTTACATGCATTTTGTAATATTTTAATAAACTATTAAGACCTTACGATTAAAAAATAAACATTAATTTTTATTTTCCCAATTTGTGTTTAAACAAATAAAAATTTCCGTTCAAAAAATTCCCCACAGAAACGAAACTTTGTTTTAATAAAATTAACACCTTTGAAAAATTAGTTTTTCGCTTGTTTTTCGAATTGATTTACTAAGTATTACAAAATATTGTTATCTGCGTATTTTTTGTTACAGTTTTTTTATCACGTGCATAAAGATGTACATACATGTGTAAATATTTACGTAAATATGTGTATATGTATGAGCTAAATCAACAACAACAAAACAACAAGATACAAAAATAAAACTGAAAATATGTAAAAACAAATAGATGGCAGTTTTAAAAAAGTGGTTAACACATATTTTGTGGCAATTTTTCATTAGAACAAGCACAACAACAACAACCACAATAACAACAACAACAGCAGCAGCAGTGGCAACAGCAACAACTAACGACAGCAGCTTTAGAAAGAATGAAAAACTACAGCAAAACCAGCAACAACATCAACAGGGAGTTTAGTGATAAATGGCAAAAAGAAAGAAATTGGAGGCGCAAAACACATGGCCGGCTGGCCGGTCAAACAAACACTCCGCATACATACATATGATTTCAACAGGGTTTTTTTGCGTAAATTAAAACAACAACAACAAAAATCTACGGCGACAATATTTTCAATAAATCTTTACATATATTTTTCATTGAAATAAAATTATATTAAAAAAGACTTGTCTCTGACTTATTTGTAGGCTGAAAAAAGACTGCTAGTTTTATAAATTTGGTAATAATTACTCTATTACTCGTACTTCTATGCTAGGAAAAAATCAATATGCATAAGTACATGTAAGTAAATATAGAAATAGAAATATACAGTAAACTGGCGATAACGTGAACTAAGTAATTAAAACTGTATATTTACTGTGATAATTCCCTTTTATTTTCAATAAAATCCCGATCTATTACCATATCGTTAACTTAAATTAAAAATTAGTGAAACTAAAAAAAACTCAATATCGGGGAAGTTAATCAAATTGGTTCCCTTTACCGCTTTCGCCAAAATTTTTTCAATATTTCTTTTTTTTTTTTTGAAGAAGCAACACTTACATTACAAAACAAAATATGGCAAAGACTGACAGTAAAGGAATATCACAATACATATTTAAAAAATATATATGCATACATACTAATTGGTCACATATTTTTTTCGGTTTGCTTGGCATTTGCTGACTGCAATTGTCTCAAACCAAAGTCGCTAAGTTGCACCATAAAATCTACAAATATTTAAAAATTTCTTGTAATTTTCTGGTGCTTCTTAAAAAAATAAATGAGATATCAAATCTAATAATTCTTTTATGCACTTACATATGGGCGTTTCCAGAGGAATGTTAGCTTTTTGTAGCGTGCGATACAAAGCAAATATGCTTGTTTTTTCAAAGAAAACGAAACATTTCTTACTTATTTATATATTTATGAAGGCCGTCAGCAGTTGCACAACTTTACAAAATTTATTCTGATAATCTTAAACTTAATTTGTGTAAAATAATATTCTATGTGTTTGTTGTTAGATACTTTGAAAGGTTTGCAACCTTACTCTTCCGCAAAAGTTTAATTTTTGACGTGAATTCCTTTATTGTCGCCAATGACTTACTTAGTGAGCAAACAGCCAATTATTTGACATTAAATATATCTACGTAATTAAAACGCTTGATTTCAAGAATTTTTTTAACATATTTCGCCAATAGCCAAATTGCTCCTACTAACACAAGATTAAATTACCCACATACATAAATTCGTACGAGTTCGGTAGCAATGGGTCTTCAACAACATCGGGAATGTCGATTTCTTAAAATCCTATTTTTTTTAAGAGAAGTAACACTCTTCTTTAGGAAAAAGATAGTGATAGAGAAGACAGGTGGTGAAGGAAGAGATAAAATAGAGGAAAGCTTCATTCTTTTCAAACTCTGCTTTTTGCACATTTTTAATAATGCATTGTTGCAGCGCCTCTGGTGTTAAATGAGGCGCATTAATATTTTTTGAAGCTGTGCTTAGTAGTCATTTTATGGTTTATCACCGAAGGAGGGCGCTCTGATTTTATGTTAGGATTAGTATCCGCTGAAGTGACACTGCAGTGTCTATGCCTTCCTAATTTGAAATTTCCTACAAAAACTGATACATAGGGTCACTAATGCACATCAGAAAAATGCGTGGTGTTTTTATGCAATGACTGTTGGATACCCGGCTCGAACCCAGGAAATTCGGTTTTGTAGTCAACGTTGTAAGTACTTCAGCAAACGCCACCCTCAACTAATTACCATTCTATGAAATGTTTGCAGTAGTTCTTTTTTCCATAATCACATCCTTCAACTGCATGAGGCCTCAAATACTTGATAATGCTGTTTTAATCGAAAAATACCGACAAATGTGGCATCTGGATGTTAAAACTTCAAATTTTCTTAGGCTTGCGAACTTATGTAATATCGCTATTCACTACCGAATATTTCAAGTATTTTGCAAAAAAATATCGTTAAATGTTTTCAAAAAATAAAGACAGATTAAGCAAAGTTTTCAAACTTATAAGGCTACAAAATGTATTGCTTACTTGCCTCTTATTTAAATAGCTTTAACAATTTGTTTATTTATTTTTGCTTTAATAAACTTTTTCAAAACCATAATATTGATGAATCGGCAAGAAAATAAAAACAGAAAATTAAATGACATGCCAAAAAATATAAATACATATGTATGTATGTATGTATGTATGTGTGTATAGAAAATCAATATCAAAAACAATATCCTTAAACAATACTTCACTACAACAACAAATCTAACCCACATAAACTTAAAAACAACATCTTTTATTATTGTTCTTGTTTTAGTTGTTGTGTTCATTCACACATCCCGTGCTCCACAAAATTTGTAAACCCTTTTCCATAGTGGCTGCTGTTAATGTTTCTGCTGCTATTGCTACACACTTCTGTGCCGGAGTATGTATGTGCGGCAGGCACCCAAAGTTGCCGCAATTAATCAAAATTTTTGTTTTTGCCTCTAAATATGTATTACAAACAAAAAAAGGAAAATCAAAAAGGACTTTATTGCTGAATGAAATATATAGAAAATTTTCCAAAAACAAGGAAAAAATTTTAAATAAATAAAATAAATTTAAAAATATTGATTTATGCAAAATCACAAGAATCCTGAGAAATAAAAAAAATGAACGGCAGCGACTAGTTAAAACCATATTTATGAATTATTTTTTTATTTCTATTCACAAGTATTGTGGGAAAAATAAGCAAACACATTACCACTGAATAGGAAAATGATGAAATGAAATCAATCAAAAAATTTAGTACCATAAATATGGAAGAGTATAAGGCAGTAATAGAGCGGGCAGACTTTCAAACTACCAGCAGTAATGAATGGCAAAAATTTATTTATTTATAGTTTGGCAAAGGGCGAAAAAATAAGAAATAATAATATATAAAAATTTTAGACAGGAAAAACGTGATACGAACGAAATTTATTTAAATAAAATAATGTTTTGCAAATTAAATTCAAGCAGTAATAAATGCTGCTTAAACTTTTCTATTTGCCAAAGGTTAGGAAAATTATTAAATTTTGTGGTTTTTGGAAAAAACCACGCAAATCTGAAAATAATTTTTCCCCAGAAATTGTTTATATAAACACACAATTTGAAGCTATGGCCTTCCCATCTGAAGAAAAGGCAAAATAGACGTTACAAAAATTCTCCTGCATAATACATTAGGCAACCTTGACTAAGAGTTATATACATACATACTAGTGTCCTGCACAAGACCATTTATAAGACCTTTCAAGACATGAGAGATTTTTCAAACACGTTACTACAGCGAAATATTCTAAAACAATCATTAAACAACACTGTTGGCAAGACAAACAACTGAAACAAATGACTTGACAACAGTGTTGCTTAGCGTTTCTTTTAGAATATTTCGCTGTAGTAAAGCAATTGAAAAATCTCTCATGTCTTGAAATGTCTTATAAATGGTCTTGTGCAGGACTTTAATACATACATACCTGCTAAATTAATGTGGTATACAAGGTAATTGTTTTGTTTACATTGATGGTGGTGAATATACCTTATAATTCTCATTAAGCTCTTGGGTGTAATTGTATGAAGCCTTCAGTTGTGGGACCTGCAGACAGTAATTAGTAATCCACTTGAACTAACGCCCGAGACCTCTGACGATCATTGCTCTTACATTATTAAGAGGCAATTTCACCAATTCTATTTTAAATATCAATTCACCCTTAAAAGTTAATTTTCATAACTTTTTTTAATGAAAAACTACTTTTAAATATGAATTGATATTTAAATGGAATTTTTGAAATAGGATCTAAGTATATTAAAAGTATTTTTTGAAATATGCGACCCTCCGACTTGTATTCGTAGTTTATAATTTATTGAACCACCGGATTTTTTTATTAATTAGTTATTCATTGATAATGAAGAAATCGTCCCAACAGTTTCTGAATTCATAATTCAGACCAATTCTTACACTAAGAGAAAAAACGTGCTAAAATCAAGTTTTTACGCTAAAAATCAAATCATTTCATTCTTAATAGTCTGTTAAATGCGAAAATTCAAGAATAAAATCTTAATTTTTTTAAGATCGCATTTAAGATTCCCATCTTGAATGAAATCTCTTTTTAAGATGGAATTATAGATTTTGTCCTTAACAAAAATCTTAAATTAATGCCCGTTATTTCTTGCCATAGATATCTATTAGTGTACAGACATCTATCGTGTATGCTAAATTTTATAAGGCAAACTCGTAGGTAAAATATCAAGTAAATTACCTGATAACGGGCATAAATAAGATCATATTTTTAAAAATTTAAGAATATAATCTTAAAATTAAGATGACGTTCTTGATTTTAAGAATGCTTTCTTGATATTTACAATTAATTCTATAAAATAAGAATTTATGCTTAAATTTGATAATGTCAATCTTACTGACCAAATTTCAATTTTGTTCTTTTCTCTTAGTGTACGCGTTAATGTAGAACTCGTACTACAGTTAAGCTTGGTTATAATGAAATATTGTTTATAACTAATAATTGTATATATTATTTCAGACCAATTCTTACGTGTTGCAACGAATTTTCGCTTAAAAGTAACTTCTTTCAAATCAAAACAAAAAAGTTCGCAAGCTATTACCTGGTGTTTTTTAAAAAAGCCTGGTTCTCTTGCCTCAAATATATTTTTTTGTTACAGAATTGCCTGTTCATTTTGAATTTCTTTATAAGATTTAACAAAGATATGACTGAATATTTTTTTGATTTTTTGAAGTTAGAATTGTATTAGTCGGTTTTGCTTATAGCAAACCTTTTAAAATGTTATTGAAAATTGCGTGTCATAAATATATCAAGCTAAAAAGCACAAAAACTCTTTTAATTTATAAAAAAAGTTTTAAAAATATGAAGATTTTTTTAGCTTTTTTGAAGAATTGTTTGCCTGCTGATAAATATCTTAAGCAGATATTTCAGTCATGTAAACATGCTTAACCAACATAATACAAAACTTCGCTGTATTAAGACATTGACTTATGTCAAATGAAAGCATTTCCATAATTTTGTATTCAGCCCAATTATGAATAGGAATTTGCCGTGAGTTTTCTCTCTTTTCCCATTCGTACTTTTATGAATTAAAATATTCTCGGGATAAACTAGATATTCTAAATATGAGGGAGAGTAACAATTTTAAAATCAAATTAATAAATTTTGTAAAATGAAGGTATAAGCATTTATTTAGAACAAAAAGTTTAAATAAGCACCAGAATGTCATATTTCTCTCTTGTTTTAGGTAATCTTATTCAAGACCTGCACACATCAACTTCAAAAATATGAACTAATTCTGCCTTTAGAAAAAATACTAAAACACTAAATTTTGCATTGCCTATTTTAAATTCCCTTAATAGGTAAATTGAAGATTTGTTTCCTTCTAATATTATTAAGATCGATAAGAACAGCTTTATAAAATTGACAATTTCCTTTGCACATACAGTCCTTGGGAATTTAATCTATTTGCATCTGCACCTACCTAAGTTTAAGCAAAAACAAATATTTATATTACACACATTCTTATTGGCAATGAAAACATACAATTTTTATTTAATAACTATTACTAAACTCTTGTGTTAGTACAGAATAAAATGAAAACCCTAAGCAGCAGATCCAGATTATACTCTCTGCCGTATTTGATTATTCCCCTGCTATTTATAATAGGAGGATAATTCCCCGCAACTAAATGATAAGGAAGGGAGAAAACTCCCCGAAAAAATTCAGAATTGCTCTGGTTATCTTTATATATTATAAAATTTATTTTGAATGAACAAATAATAATGATGTACTAAACAATCTTTAAAAGTAAAGCTACGCTACAATATAAGTACATATAGAAAAAAATTAATATGCTGCACTTTAAGAAGTATTTAAAATACTGAATATCTTATTATTTTTGCAAATCCTTTGAAGCTTTTACTTTTTCTGAAATATAGCAGCCTGTACTCCTAATTTAATATTTTAATATTAAATTTAAAATATCCTGCCATATGAACAACAATATCAGGGATATGTCTAGTATATTTAAAATCTTAATATGTTTGTGCAAGTAATGTAGCAGTTCTTCATTAAATTGGAATTTCATGAATAACTAATAAATTAAATTCCAATAAAACACTCACATAAACTCTCAACATGATGTTCATTTTCTTATTTTTAAATAAAATTATCAAAATGAAAAAAAAAACGAAACGACAAGACAAGGACGCAAAGGAGTAGCAAGCAGCATCAGCAAACTAACAGCAACCACACAATTCCAAGTGAAACAAGAAACAAAACAAACAACAACAAAGCACAATTTAAATTTGATAAAGTTTTCTACATTTTTGCTGCTGCTGTTGAAAATTTCCTTGTGAAAGGACAATGCAACTAAAGTAACAACACAGCAACAGCACAAATGAAACTTTCAAGAAAGAAAGAAATATGCACTCTAAGGAAATTTAAATGAAATGAAAAAATAAAATTTATAGAAAATAAAATCAAAAAGAAAAAACTAATCAAATGATACTTTTCTATAGAATTTTAGAAAAGCAAAAAAATATATGAATGTAGTAAATGCGTGTGTTGGTTGATTTGAAAAGTGGGAGGAGTACAAGAAAAAAATATCCGCAACCTCACAACACCAACAAAAGCAACTGCACTTTATTTGCTAAGAAACTAAAGCAGAGATGCGAAATGAAGGCAATAAATTTTGTACAATAAATTTTGTACAAACTTTTTGGACTAAATATGGTACCTTCTTACTTGAGGATTGAATTAAATAAAATTAAACGCAAATTCATTAACTGGTTGTGCGTGTAATTATCAAGCAATATCTAATCTGTCAAAGACTTTGACTTATTATTGAAAACTTCTTAAAGTTTTCAATTTAAAGTTTCCTTATTATTTGGTAGAGTTGCTTTATTCATTTTTTGTTTTAAATAAAGAGCAATTTTTGATGAACATTGTATTAAGTTTTATTCTCATTAAAGATCTCTAAAAGCCAATATAAATTTCTGGTACTATGACTTGATAAGTCCATTGCACTTTTGTACCAAACCATAACAACTGCACCAAATAACTTCATTCTCTAGCTAAAGAACAAACTTTTTGAAAGCATTTTTCTTTTTTTTTTAACAAAACGAAAACAAAATGAAAAATAAAATAAAACAACAAACTTTATAGAGCAAAATGAAAATATTGCATTTGGAAAACTTCCAATCCCAGGTCTCGCTTGACGGGCGATACGAGTAGTAGTGTAGTGAAGAAAAAAAAATATTAAAAATATATTTTAGCTGCAACATGCGCGCGACAATGAATTTTCTTTTCTTAAGAAGGATGAAGACGAAGGAAAAGGACGATGTAGAAAAAAAGAACGGACATTTGCTCGAGTTTTTTTCTTCTCTAAAGAAAAATAAAAATAAAAAGTTAAATGTAATTTTCTTACAACATTGGAGAACATAAGACGAGAATGACGATATTATGATTTATACGGGGAGTCTCAATATAACAGCAGCAACAACAACTTCTGTCAGCTTGCATGGGAGCAATATGAATGAGGAATTGTTAGTGTGCTTAAGTTAAACTTGTTGTTGTTGTTGTTGGTAATATAGAGTGATGATAATAATATTATCCCCCCACCCATAAATGTCTGTGAGAACAACAAGAGCTACAATCAACTCAGTGTGTGCGCTTAAACGTATACATAAACATGTAAGTGTGTGTGTATGTATGTATGTATGCACTTATCAGGAGTATGGTCACAATAAATGTTCAAACCCCAAAAGATAGAAAGACGAAGCAAAAACATTTGCACATTTTACAGAGAAACATTTCTCATATTAAAAGCGAACACATACATACATAAATACACACACACACTAAAGTGCTTGCCAAATATATGTGAATGGGGATGGATGGTTGGATAGACGGATGGATGAATAGATGGGTATTATGGACGACAACATCAACAACAAAAACGGCTACTACGCTACTTCTACTTCAGATGAGGAATAAAAAAAATCTATGAGAATACTATGTTGTTGCTATTATTCCTGATGATGTCGTTGTCGACGACGAAGACGTTGACTACGACGAATGAAGGAGTGTACATGACAATTCATCTCTTTCTTATAAACGCAATTTATCAAATGGAAAACGACGAAAGCGACAGCAAAGATGAAGACGACGACAAGATATACACAGTCAAGCAAGCTTTTACAAAAAATTCAAAAACACACTTTCATACACTCACTCACAGAATTTAGTGCTCAAAACACTCACACACACGCACTCACGTGCACACACACGTGCTCACAACCATTCGCATATCTCAGCCCCAACGTCTATACTACAGTGTGTTATTAGTTCTGTTATACTGCAAGGCTACCATTCAAAACTTTTGAGTTGTAAAATACTCTTTATTTTTCTGTTTTCGTCTTTGTTTTGTTCGCCTTTAGCTTCTTGTTCTTCTCACAAATGTTTTGTTGTTAGCGTGTGTTGTTGGTTTAATTTTTGTTTTCGTTGTTTCATGTTTTCTTTTTGCTTTCGCTGTTTCTGATTGTCATTGACGTCAACGTCAACATTGGCAACACACATACAGAGTTGCCACTTCTGCTAGTTACTACTGAAGCTATTTTCTTTACCAAAAGAAGTATTTAGCTGTAACTAAGAATGTCATAAGAAATAACGTACAGCTTGATAGTACCGAAAGGTAATAGGGGACGCTGAAGTTAATTTGGTTGAAAGGATAATGAAGAAAAAGGGTTGTGGGCAAAGAGGAAAAGTGTTGTTTACCACATTGAAAGGGAATTCAAACTTTTTAGATATCTACTGAGGGGTAAACTCAGGGGTGAAAGGGTTAAAGTACCTGCTGTCCAGTTTCTCTATTATAAAAGTTATTTACAGATATTGTATTATAGTCTCTTCAACCTTTTATAATGCAACGAAAATATGCATTTGCATTCGCGTAAACCTACTCTTGATTTCGATGCCAAATGGTTCTCGGTATGTACAGATATGTTGTGTCACCGAAATTGTGTCGTAGCTGAATGGATATTGTCATTAATTTTCCAGCAAGATGTGAGTAGAATACCGCATAGCATTGATATTTACATCCATCCTGAAGAACAATCTTCCTAACCAAACTTTCGAGACCAAGATTAATCAAATAAATTTAAATTTGCAACTTCCCTATCGACTATCAAACAAATATTTCCATTTTATATTCTCGCTTGTTTGAGGATTATATTTACGAGATAACTTCTCAAGATTGTCCAACTGTGTGTCATACTCATTTGTACAAGATCTATATTTGCTTAAGTGATTTCGAAGACATGCTGTGAGCATTAATATATAACCATTTTCAGTGCAGTTCCCCGCCGATATGCTATAATCTCAATATTGATTTCGATTTTTGCCATTAGTATATTGCGGACAGAAATTCGCGGTGCAGTGTGGAGTCGAGAGCCAGGATGTCTGCGATCTCATTTCACAGCTCTCTAAGCTGCACCTCTACAATTTCTTTCGATCATCCGTGATCACTTACAATAAGTATTATTGTTAGCTTTCGAGCAAGTTCCTTACAAACTGGTAGGCCGATTGGTTGACTTCCATTTCTACAAGATTATTAGTCATTGCCATCGGATCGACATTGCTGTGATGATTTCAACGTTCATGAAGGCTAATGAATAGACTGTCCTTTTTATGGTCAGTTGACTTTTGAATAAATCCTAAGGATGAATCTTATCGCATTGGTGCATTGATCTGTATATAATAATAATCCAATGCCGTCCGCCCTCTGGATATAGTCCGATAAGCTCGGAAGTCACCTAAGACTTTCAGCCTAATCGTATGTCTACCTATCGTCTAGTTGCCCGTCAATGCCATGATAAGCCGTGAGAGGTTCTTGGATTTTTGTATATTATTTTCACTGAGTTATTATCGTAGAAGCGCGGCCATATTTTTCTCCCACTTTACACGTACTTGAACTATTCTATTTGCCTACTGTTTTCATATAAAAATATTTGAAAATTTTGTTCTTAACAGTGCCGAAGGGAACTGCACTATTAGTGCGTTAGCAACGCTGATAGGAGATCCAGCTATGACCAATTCAACCATAATATTTCCAACAAAATTTTGTTCGTATATGGTTAATTCTGCACTAAAGCAATCCATACTGCTTTTTCGAAAAAAAATAAGCCAAGTATCCGCTTAGAAAAAAAGTTTATATCATTCATTGCAAATCTGCTGTAGAAAATTTTTTGACATTATGCAAAGACAATAGAAATTATAAGTTAAATGAGGCCAACATTTCGGAATTTGGAGTAATAGGACACACAGAGTTAAAAAGTCAAGCTCTCATGGGTGTTGTTGACGATAAATTATGTATAGCCTACCAGGAGTATTATTATATTACTTGTCCAGTATTCTGTCAAATTAGAAGACAAGTTTTCCTTATAGAAAACATATAGATAGATATGGATTATCTTAGGGATTCAGACTGGAAAACCCTAAGAAAGTATATTGAGGATACTGACTAAGTTTGATAAGTTTTTTATCGGGTATCTCCCCAATATTTTTTGTTGTTAAGAGCATACAACAAGATGTTATAAAAGCATAAGTCTAATCCGAATTGGGTTGAGTGAATATTTATTGTTCCTCTTTCTAACTTTACCATACCTAATCCAGATAAATGTGCAGATGAAAAAATTATTTAACAATTTTCGGTTTGGCTGGAAAATTTCTTATTTTAAGTTTTTAAATATACATTTAGCAAAGTATACTTTTTAGAATAATATTTCATGATATAAATTCAAAATGTACAGCTTTCAACGCAATTATTGCAACTTTTATTACAAGCAAATTGTTCAGATATGTTGCTGCTAACTGGCAACACTGGCCATTTATCTGTTATAAATTGAAGTATGTGCATATAGAAATTGCTTAAGATGATTTCTGCCTCAAAAAGGTTGCCACACAGAGATTATGAGGTTTTATTTTTGTGATAATAATGATGAATGTAAACAACATTTATTAATGCCCCTCATAAAAGTGATGAGTGGATTCTAAAAAACTCAAATGGTTAAACAGTTCTAAACCAAGTAAATTCCGCTCATATAAGCAACAAGGAAATCCTTGCAAAGAAAACGTAAACAATAATAATAACAACATACAGAAAAGCACTTAATTTTAAGAGATGATGAAGAAAAATAGGTGTTGCCATTATTTGACTGTTGCTCTACTACTGTAAGCGCACATGTGTATGTATGTAATACACATTAATAAACTGACAACACACAAACATGCAATTGCACTGAGAAATAGTAAGAAGAAGATATTTTTCAAAACATAAAAATTTCTTAATATTTTTCAAACATTTTTTGTTTTAAAAATTAGTTTTTAAACTTAATTTAAACCATATTTTTTTAAATGCACTTCGAGGACTTTTACTTAAGTCTTCTGATACTCATTCATAAAACAATTACCATTCTGCTGTCTTTTAGTGCAGACTCTCCCATTTATCATTATTTTTGTGTTGAAAAAAATGTAAACAAGTGCATTTATATGGGACCTGGTGGCATGTATGTGTTTGTGTGTGTTTGCGCGAAAAAGGTTAATGTTTTGTTTTGCTTATAATTCATCTGTTCAACTCAATACTCGAGCGAGAGCGCTGTTCGCTCTTATACTCAAAACTGCACTCTCTTCCGTTATTTTTGTAAATAATGTACGAGTAGTAGTAAAATGAATGATGTTATTTTATTACGCACACACGTGCTTCCCATCAAGTTTTATGGTTTGTTTTTGTTAATGCGGCCTTAGCACAATATCTTTACAACCGGGTCATTTCTTCTTCTCACTGAAAATGTTTTCAATAAATTACTGCATAAACAAAGGAGATAACTAGGTATTACAGAATGCATAAAGGAAAAGGAAGACTATATTGCTACGAGTAAGAACACAACGTCGTTCAAATTATTTAAGAGAATAAACAGCTGATATCATATTTATAAAATATAATTTATATATGTATGTCCATGTCAAACAACAAAGTAGTTTTATAAATTTTTTTCTTCAATTTTGTTCATAAAACAATTTATTTTACCAATTAAAAAAACTTAAAATTACATATACATAAATAATTTACTTCGCTCTCTCTATAAATTTTAACTTTTTTTATCTCTCTCACAAATTGTGAATTTTTATTTTCTCTTTCATATTATTGTGGAGTATAAACTCTCTCTTAAAAATTTTACGGCGAATTTATCTTATGGAAAATATTCTAAAAGATACTTTTCTCTCTTTGAATCAAAAACTCTGGCAATTTTTTTAATATAATTTTTTATTTGGATTTCTTGGTATTTTTTCCCAAATATTTCTTCATTGAAAAATTGTACCGATGCATGTTGGTTTTTCAAACAAGTGCGTAAAATTTCTTAACGGAGTTTATGAAAAATAACGAAAAATTTTAATATTCTAAAAATGTTGCAATATTATTTCCCTGGTTAAATATAAAAATTAAAAGCCGATAAAGATCTGTTTTATGCTGGTCTGAAAATTAAAAAGTTTCTTTTTTCAATGAAAATGCAAAATGCCGTCGGTTGTTTATATAAATAATACGAAATTATTCTAAGTTTTAAATTGATTGCTTGTTTCGGAAAGAAAAATTGCTTTATTTATAAAATACTAAATTATGTATTTCCTATTACATACTGATATGTAAATACGCAAATATTTCAATTTCTTGGCCCGCTGTGAATTTATGTGAATAAATAATTATATACATATATATATTGAATATTTATGTTACTTGTTTTTACTATTTTTTTCTAATTTTTTGTACTTAAATGATTGTAGCTACATTATAACTAATAATAAATCAAACAAATTTTTCTAATCGCCTGTGAATGTAATGTTTTCTTGAAATTGCGTAATTATTATAAAATATTTGAAAATAAACAATATGTTTGTTTTTTTAGTCTTAGCTGTTTAAGTTATTCCTGTGCTCTTACTGATCTGAATTATTGCGAAAAATTTTAAATTTTTTAACCAATTTTATTTAAATGTAAATTTAAGCCATAAAGATATATTTAAGAAATCGGAACAAGTTCTTGCCAGGAACTGTTTGAACCACTTTAACCAGGAATTTCAAGATTTTTCCCTCATTGTCAATTTTTTTTAAATAATACGAATATTATTTATATTATTTCTTTAAAATTAAGTTGCTTTAATTCCTTAAATTTATTATGATATTTAATAATTTAATAAGGAATAAAAATACGACTAATAACGAAATTGGAAAATTTTTAAAAGCTTACGACTTTCCTTTCGAATAATTAAAAAAAAATCACTCATGTTTTATTAATAGTCGCTAGGGGTTCAAACTAATATTTTTATAAAATTTTCATAAATTGTCAATAATTTTTGCGAACGCCGTAGCCTACTCATCTTAAAGCCTAACAACAGCGGCGAATTATAATTAAGCGACTGTCATTAGTCTACGCGTTTTGACATTTGTCACACACAAAAAAAACATGTTTGTCTTATAAATTAAAAACAAATTTGGTTATTATTTAAATTTCATTAACTTTGTGTTACCGCTTGTTTATCGAATACAATCGGAAATTTTCGTCTGTGTAATTACATTGGAAACAAAAATAAATTTGAGTATTTTAAGTATTTTTGTAAAGATTTGAGGGAAAACAGACATTCTAACATTATGAAATAAAATTGCACAAATTGATGAAATTTTGAGATTCTGTATGAAGTCGGCAAGATAATAAAGTAAAATAAAAAAAATATACATCGTTTTTTTATCGGTATTACAGGGTGGCTGATGAAAGCCGCTACCAAGAGAAAACCGAATTGTATTTTTATGTCTGCTGAGGCTCATTTCGATCTGAACGGTAATGTAAACTAACAAAATTATCGCATATGGAGTGGTTTCAACTGCATGAACCGCAGTGTTGTGTGCAGTTGCTTCACGCTGTATTGTGGATCTATACTATTTATACTTGATCAAGCTAAAATAATTGTTTAGCCAGGACTACGCCGAAAGAGAAATCCTTTCCACTCTGTGTGGTTTCAACAAGTTTGTTCAACTGCGGCGGCAATAGCTGCAATTTCGACATCAACTTTGCGGGCAGTGATGAACAACGGCTTGCGCCTACCTGCATCAACGAGCAGAGCGGGCATTTAAATTCAATTATCTTTAAGAACAGTTCAACTCCTTTTACAACAATTCAATGACTTTTAAATTAAAAAAAAATTTAATTAAATTCAAATCCATGCATAACAAAAAAGTTTTTCTAGTTTCTTGCAGCCTGTTTATGTAAGACATTGACCATGAAAATCTTGAAGTTTCTGTAATAGATTAAAGAAAGTTTGTACAGGACAACGCCAAGATTTCTAAGGTCAACGTCTTACACAAACAGAGCATTAATGTAGAAAAATTTATCAGCCACCCTGTATCTTATGATATATTACAGCCATTTGCCCATTTTATATGGAATCTTCCTATACAAGAAAGCATTGATGGAAACTAACACGTACAAAGATTTTTCTATTAACATATTTGTAAAGAAAGTATATTAATACAAATTATTTGCAAATATGTTATTACAAAATTCACAAGTTCACAAATGTTTACATCACATTGTTTTTGCCTTATTAATGTGATTGAAAGTATATTATACGTAATGATGGATATATTTGTTATAAATGTTTGTTCAATAACTAGTAAATTGACTGCCACTATACCTGTTGGGATATGGAATGTAAAATAAATACCATTGTTTTTGTATAAAATTCACAAGAATGCTACAAAAAATCAAGTTTCGGTGGAGAAAAGAAGAAAATAGCATATGCATCAGCACCCTGGTGATAATATGCCTTCTATGTAATTTAGTGCACAAATTATATAATTTCCGTAGCTAGAATTTAATTTTTTACTTGATAATTATGAATAAATCGCTGTTGTCTCTCAAATTTAAATCAGAAATTGATTGCATTTTGTTTAGCCATAATTCATAACTACAGTGGAGCTCGCAGACCATGCCTGGAAATTTACCCTGATTCCAAGCTCGAAGCGCTGGGATATTAATAGATTTTTGGAGTAGCACAAGAATTTTTTTTTTTAAATTTCCGACAATGAAATTTTCGACACAGTTTTTTGTTAAATCTGTTTGTAATTTTTGAGTTGTCAATTGGACCCAGCAGCTTAAGCTGCCAATCATGTAATTTAGCCACACATAAATAAAATACATAAAACAGAAATAATTGTGGTGTGTGAAAATGAAGTTTTTAGAAAAATACATTTAAAAAATAAAATTTTAATGTTTTTCTCATTTTTATCGATTTTTACAAGTTGGCGTTTTTTGACATACTACGACGTCCTTTTTCTCGGAGAAGGTCACATGTGTTTTTTTCGTAATTCTTATTAATATTACATATGAGAAAAAGAATTTTTTTGTTGGTGAAGCTGGGTCGGTTTTGAAAATTCTTAAAACTACTTTCCCCAGTCCAAAGTATATTACCCCACAAGTACACTGGGCCGCTGATATTTTTTCAAGGGAAGTTATACTCAGGCTATGAATACCTACTACTATTAGTAGGTGTTACCTTCTTTAGGAAATGAATAGTGATACAGAAGACAGGTGGTGAAAGAAGAGATAGAGAAAAGCTTCATTATTTTTTATAACTCTTCTTTTTGCAATTTTTTTTAATAATGCAGTGTTGCAGCGCCTCTGGTGTCAATTAGGCGTATTAAATTTTGAAGACGTTTTATTGGTTATTTTACGTTTCCGATTATTCTGCCACACAAAACCGATGCAAAAGGGAACTCTGATGTTACAGTGGGATTAGTAGTCGCTGAAGACGGTATAGTTCCGTGACCAGTGTGCATGTCCTCGTCACTTGAACTTTCCTACAACGACTGCTACGAAAGGACACTAATGCACACCAAAAAAGTGCGTGGTGCTATTATTTAATGACTGTCACAGACCCGGCCAATGCCACCCTTTAATATGGGAATTCGGTATTCACTTTTATCTTGTTTCAGAAACTTTATTCTACGCACCATAACTAATACGTTTAATTTGAAATATACTAAAGCATAAATTGTTGGCTTAGGACATACACCTAGATGCTGTCAAACCAACAACAAATAATTTTTTTTTAATTCGTATTTATTTTGACATGCTTTGAATAAAAATAATATATTGCAATTAAATTCAGCAATTATTTCATATGACATTCTAGTCGAAAATTACAGGGACCCATTAACTGAAAAATCTCTTATTTCAACTCAGCAATTTTTCCTTTTTGCAACAGAATTTTTGTGCCTACGGCTCAAGCAACAGAGTATTTATTAATACCAAATAGCCTTATAATAACAACAACATACATACAAATGTTTTTGTATAATTATTTATATTAGTATATTGACAGTTCGTGTTAAAATGTCACTCTATTTTATAATGAGTTTGATGGATGGGGTAAAGTCAGCTGACGATCACCTGATGTTGATAAAGTCTCTTGGTATTAATACATTTTGGTTATGAAAAGACTCCATAGAAGGCACATTCCCCAGGTAGTAGGGGAAACGCAGCTGAGCTATTTTTTTCAAATTAAAGTTCAACCGAAACTTAAAAAATTTTTTAAGAAAGAGAAATTAAAAATAATTTAAAAAAAATTCAATATTAAAAATATTTTATTAAAAAAAATTCATTGAAAACAAATTTAAAAATATAAAAAACACTATTAAAAAATTTTTGAAACGTTGCAAATATTGTTAGTGGTAGCTGGCGTGGATAATTTTTTTCAAGATTATGTGAATAATTTTTTTATTATTTTAAACAAATTCAATTATTGTTCATAATTGATTCATTCTTCTTGTAATCCTGATATTACCTATTATGCGCACCCACACAAACTACTTACATACATATGGAGAACTGATGAAAAATTATTCACAAAAATCAGGATAAAATCAATAATTCCCTATTTTTGGTAGCGAGAAATTAAAAAAAAATTTTCATTATATTTCTTTTTTTAAATATAAAAAAATGTTTGTAAAGTGAAAAAAATTTAAATATAATAAAATATTAGTTACAAAGATACCTACCGCTACCTTAATAAAGAAAGGCCCTAACTGATTATTTTTAAATCGAGATTTTTGTATATTTCGATACAAGAACATCTAGTTCTCGATTTCAAAAAAAAAATATTACGAATTAGGGCCTTTCCTTATTAAGGTAACGATATACATATATAACAAAAATGTTAGCAATAAGAATTGTACTTAAAGTTGTCAATAGGATTTATGAATGCGCCGTAAGGACAGCGTCAATGCAAATTTAAAGTAAATTCGAAAGCGCGTTCGGTTCTGAAACCCTTTGTGAGTAAATATACTCAGCATCAGTGTGTGTGTTTGATCGTTTATTTTTATAACCGCCGCAAGTACGAAAAAATACAATTAGACGCATTGCAGCGAAACAGGTGTCTGTATCAAATCTCTTCCAAGGCCTGTAAAGAAATTTAAATAGGTATATAGTATATGAGAAAAATATTAAATACGTAAATAAAAATTAAAAGACACCATTTGTCATTTCGGTTAACATAAAAATACAAACCAGGCTTAACTTTTTAATGTACTCGTTTGTAAATGCAGGTGCTCAAATCAGCAGGCTACTGCAAAAAAAAATCCTTGAGTTTTTTTTAACTCTTTTGAAAATATTCTATGCTAAAAAAATATTTCTTCTTTCTTATTTCAACCATGTTAAAAATTTCTCAGTATTGAGTCTAAAAATGTTCTTTGTTTATTGTATTTATTTTCAGTTAGTTTTGTTCGCATTCTGTCATTTTCACTGCTCAGCAGTGTTGTTCATACATACTTACGATTTCTACCTGAAAAATCCAAAATAAAAATTAACTTTATACTTACTTCCTCTTCTACGCCTTGATGTAGCCACCTACTACTACTCATGCCTTTAAAATTTACACTCCATATTAAAATTAACAACGTGGTGTGCGGAACTAATATTGTATTTTGCAAAACCAAAAAAAAAAAACAGAACATGAAATGACTCTGTGCGGCCGGATTAGGCAATACAATGTTCGTTATTCATTAAGAAGGTAATCCGTTAGTTAATCCTTCAGTCTCTGTGGCATTCGTGAAGGCAAAAAACCAGACAGCGTTGATTTTCTAGGCTGTTGTTTTAAAAATAGTTAGTACTTTTTTTTTTAACTAATCCAAAACTGTTAAGAAGTTTAACAAATATTGATAATGGTAAACTTCATTCAATATAATGACGGTGATTTGTGAACAATTTGTTTAACTTTAAGTGACTTTTACAGAAAATGTAATAAATAAATAAATATAACATTTTAGAAGATTTCTTAGGAACAAAAAGTGGTATACACATATGAAAATTCTTTCCCATACCATCTTGAGTAATCCTTGAAAAAAAAAACAAATATGCGGAAGAGTGTAGTATTAAATATGTTACTATAAAATTTCCAATAGCAAATAATTTTTTTAGACAACAATATGATATTTGTCGTAAGAAAAAATGTTGTACTAATTTAGAAATTTCCTTTAAAGAATATGCTTTGTAAAATTAAATTAAACTTTTGGACTAGTTTAAAAACGACGATTAAAAAATAAAAAACCGGCTGCTGTATATGTATTAGTTCGTAATTTTAAATTTTTTAACTGATGTAATGAATTACAAATTTGTAACTTGTGCTCTTTTGCATATAGAAATCTGTGTTAATTTCTAATTAGTAAAATTGTCTTATAACAGAATATATATTTTAATAAAGGATCCCTGACTAAATTGGAAAATATTAACGAAACTTGATATCATATAAAGAAATTAAGCAAAAATTAAATTACAGTGAAACCTCTCCTAAAGATCACCTTCCATAATTGGACACCTCTAATAACCAGACGAGTTTTGTAGAACCAAAATTAAAATAAAAGAATGTGTATCACTCCCATTAGGGGACACATCTAATAACCACACAAAAATAAGGTGACGGTGAGTGTCCAGTTATGAGAGGTTTCACTGTATTTTTTTATGAATAAGGTCTTAAGTAAATAAATAAATAAATAATATAAAAAATTTATTTAAATTATAAATTTTCTTTACAAGAATAATGGGCCTAATTAGGAGTGTAGTATTTCGACTTCGGCGATTATATACTAGATAAAAGAAAAATTGTTGCAATATTCTTTAGTCTAGTACAAAATCAACGTAGTCGAAGTCGAAATAGGATACTCGTAATAAGGCCCAATATACATATTTCAATAAATAAATAATTTCATTGCAGAAAAGTATTCAGAATTTTTTTTAAATAAAAAACTACTTTTGGTACGCAGAAAAAAATTAAATTTCGTTATGATGAATACAGATTGAAAAAAAAACTTATTAAATCAGAGAAAATTTTTTTAATGTCTTGCTGAACAAGAAAATTATGAAAACTTGTTGTTGTATTCCATAATGAAAATGAAAGGCATTTTTATTAAATTAGTTTAAACCAATTTCAAAAAGGTTTTGACATTATATTAAAATATTTAAAAATTGATTTAAAAAAAATATTTAGAAAATATTTGCTAAGGTTTAAAAAATTATTTTGCAAATAATTTTTTTAATTTTAATTATATTTTATGGATCTTTTTATCTTATTTTTTTATGTTTATTATGTCGTTAGGAATAAATAGGCTTATTGCTTGTTAAAGAAATATTGAATATAAATAAAAAAATAATTGCAATTTAATAAAAACGACGAATTAAGAAAAATAATTAACAATTTTTTTAAAACAGAAAATTATTTTTGACTCTTAAAAAATAAGCTTATGCCTTGACTTTTAGTGAAAATAAAAGTCCAAAACTTTTTTTAATTAGAAAAATATGTTATATATATATATGTTAATAAAATTTAAAATAAAGTTTTTAAAAATATTTTTCTGTGTATAGCATTTTTCTATAGTATGAAAAAATTTTCTCAAAAAAAATAGCTTTTAAAAAAGTTAAAGTGAGAGGGGAAATTAATTTAAAAGAGAATAAGTGTTTCTAAAGAGAAACTACTTTAGCTTTGGAGAGAATAAAAAATGGAAGAACAGTAAAATTCTCATTAAAGGAGAAAGTTTGTAATGAGAAGAAATCTGGTTAATAGCGTTGCCACTCAAATATAAAGTTTAAGTATTCAGTAAAGGGATTATTTAATTGCCAAATTTATGTAGTATGTGTAATAAAAATCTTGAGTTAAACTCCAAAAAATAAATAAATAAATAAATATATATTTCAGTGAAACTTCGATATAACGAATTCCAACGGGATCCGAAAATACTTCGTTAACGCCATTGATTCGCTGTAAATATAATCAGCAAAGCCTTGATACAACGAAATTTAAAAAAAATACAAAAAAATTCTTTATAACTATACTTTTCTTTATTAAAATTTTTTTTATTTTTTTCAATAAAAGCTTATATATATTTGCTTATATTTCGTTGTATTGAGGCTTTTGTCCAAGTACTTTGTTGTATAGAGGCTTTACAAATGCCCTTGTAAATACGAGTACATTTAGACTTCGCTATTTATTTAACGGGACTTTTGTCATTTAAGATTTATTCTGAATTCATTATATTAATGCACTTGAAGGAATATTTTGCTATATAGAGGCTTTTTTGCTCAGAATTCGTTCGTTATTCGTTATAGCTATAGTGTATTTTTGTACGAAAAAATTTTAAATAAAGAGATTTTCTCAAGGGACTCAAGAAACCATACGTTTTGTTATAACGAAGTTCGTTATAATGAAGTTTTACTGTATATTTATTGCACTAGTTCCTCTGAAGACCATCATTATGCTATTCAAACTGATTTTTAAAACCGGTTACAAAAAATTTTTTTATATATTCGAGAACAGAATTTTGTATTTTTCGAATATATGATATTATAAAAGATGTTTAGTCCAAAATAATAATTAAAAATAGAGAAATATTTTCAAAAGAAAGTGCCTCTCTCACAAGCAAAGAAAATATTTCTTCACGTTCTTCACATATACTATCATAAGTAAATTTTAAAGTAAGTATTCATAAACGATTATTAAACTTAATATTGCATTAACGTACCAATTTTGTATAAGAAAATCAGTAAAAATTTAACCTGAACAAGCGCTCATGAATAGCACTACAAATATCTTATTAAATAAAATTAAAAATTAAATAAAAATAAGAAATTCCAAAAAGTTTTTTTTATTAAATAGTAACGGAGTTTCTTTAAATCTTAGTCCTAATTGCTATCGTTGTTATTTTCGATCATAATCTTATAAATAAAAGTCTCACACAATGTAATGCCATTAGGCAATTGGTATTCGTCTTTCAATGGAAATTAAGATTTTTCATTTAAATTTTTAATGACCTGGAAAAGAACAACAACACCAGTGTGCGCCTTAAAAAAGGATGACAGACATAAAATTAACTTGGTAAACAAAAAAAAAATATATATACAAATAAAATAACCCCTATTTAACATCTTAAGGGTTTGAGTTAGCTGTGCAAAAAAATCAACAAGGTCCTTTTTAACAGTTGTTAACAAACTCAAATTTAATTGCAAAATTTTCAAATTGAAAATTTTTCTTTTCCAAGAAATATATTTTCAGCAAAGTCATGTTCGTTCGTATGGAAGAAGAAAACTTCTTATACAGTTGTACTCCTTTTTAATCAGTCTGTCAGTTTTTACATTTTCAAATCATTAAATTCATGTTTCGTAGTTTTCGAAAATGTCAAATAGTTGTTAAAATGCATATTATCCCATTGCACATCCATTTGTCTGTCTGTCTGTCTGTTGGTCTTTTAGTCAAAATTTCTTGTTATTTTAAGCAGGATTTTGTTACCATAATTTTGCTTAAACTTTTCCTGAAAGATACGACGACGAAATAATCATTAGTTATACACTTGAAAGAAGAAATAAATAAATAAAAAAAATTAAGGTGTTTGTTTACATAAAATACTTAATTTCTGCTGTTTTGCAGAAAATTTCATGTTCATCTCATTTCGCCGGAATTTCGTTTATTTTGTTTTGGCAAAAGATTGATGATTCCCTGCTTAAGGTCAATGTCACAATAAACATGACTTGTAAAATTAATATCAGAGATTACTCTTGTGTTTAAGGCATTGTTGATTCTTTTAGCTTAAAATATGGTTTAGTTTGACTTTAGACACTCAACAAAAATATACCACGATTAAATGTTACGCAAAATCATGTTATCTATCATCGATGGGAAAATAATTTAAAATAAATTTTTTCTGAAAATTGTAGGTAGATAAATTTCAATAAAATTTTATGTGTGTGCACACTTACCTCTTGAGTTGGGAAAGTACATTTTTAATATTCAATGGCAGAATTTTATTGTGTTTACTTTACCTGAAATGAAAACATGAAAACGAAGGGAATATGATTAGAAAAAAATTAAAGAAACAATTTTGTTTAGCATAATTTAGTATAAAAGATAAAAGTTTTTTTTCCAAAATAACAATATTGTAACTACTGATGGCAGGCGTTTTAGAACTTTACGTTTAGATATTGTTCAAAAGGGGATTACAGTTCCACCATTTTTGCAAGCTTTTATGGCGAATTACCGTAGGAAACCGTAAAACCCCTGCATTTTATATCCAACTAAACGAGTTCTACCCAAGTCTATATAAATATTAAAGATTTTTGGCAGCAACTTTTAAAGAGAATTGAAAGTAAAACAACATTTTTAAATCATCATTTGGTGCTTAAAAATAATTATTACTAATAAGCAATACATATTTCATTCCATGTTACAGTTACCAACAAAAGGTTTGTCATTTCGTGTGAAATTTCCACAATATTCATATGGGACCCATAATGTATAATGGAATCTTATCAAAAGAAAAGACGAATAAGCGGCGTCCGTCCATCTGTTCATCCATCCAAGCTACCAGAAATGTTACACAGTTTGGTAAAAATAAATTTGGTATTGAAACTCAGCAAAATTTAAATGACGAATTCAGAGCTGAGAAATTTATAATTTTTTTTTTGCCATATAAAAGTAACAAGCTAGAACTAAATTTTGTTTTTTTTTCTCAAATAAACCTTTTTTATGTTTCTGTTAAAAAAAATTGGTATTTAATATCAAAAACTAATTCAAAATACGACTCCAGGGTTGGAAAAATTTGAATTTTTTGTTTTTCTATAAAACACATTTTTTCTTTTTCTCTATCAATTTCACATATTTTATATTTTGATAGGAAATAAATTAGTAACACAATACAGAAAAATCTAAATGCACGAATCCAGGGTTGGAAAGTGTAAATTTTTGGTATAGAAAAGTAACTATATATGAAAAACTATTATTTTTTTCCTTATAAATTAATATAAATTGTATATGTTTTACGTTTTAGAGAAAAATATTGTTGTATTTAAAATAAAAATTTTGTACACATCTCCAGAGCTGGAAATTTTTATTTTTTTTTTTTCGTATACAAAAGTAACCAAATAAAACAATTTTTTTATATTTTAAAAAGAATTAAATTAATATGAAAGATCAAAGAATTCAAAAATATTGTTCCAGGGTTAGAAAATAGAAATTCTTTTTGGTAAATAAATAATAAATAATTTACTTTTTATTTAACATTTAATCGTTTAGGAAGATATTTATTTACTTAATATTTTTTTTATATTTGCTCAGTTTTCGGTGATTTTTTTAGCAACTTTCTATTTAGCAACACTGTGATTGGCAACCAGTGATGCCAATTTAGAAATTTTCTGGCTAAATTTAGCCATTTTTCATCACATTTAGCCGAAGAAAAGTGAATTTAGCTATTAGCTATTTTTTTAGTCATTTTTATTTTAATCTAGCTATTTTTTAGCTATTTTTTCAAACATTGTCATTTTACATAAAAAATTTAAACTTAATGGATTATTAACCAAAAAATTTAAACACTGAATAGCAGAAAGTACAAATGAATAGAAGGCTTACTGCAAGTATTGCAAGTTGGCACTAAATGCTCAGTTTTTTGCTTGTTGAAAGAATTCTGGCATCACTGTTGGCAACTCAGCTATTTTCGTGTGTCATGTTGCTATTAAACATGTTTAGTTTGGAACAAATGAACAAAGCTTGTAGATTATTAAATTTTATTATCAAAATTCATGCTTGGTTAAGAAAGTGCATCCGTGCATTTCTTCCATTTTATGGTCAGTTTGGACGACCATCTGAGCAGGTATTCGGAATTTGATGACTTTGCACCAAAATTATCAAGCCTGTCACAGAAACCAAATTCGATCGAAATGATTTCAATTCCGTAATTAGGTTCTTCAGAAAACGAAAAACGAAGAATTTGCTCAAAATGAAACCACTTCAATTTTAGTGCTCGAAATTGTAATTTTCTCTATATGAAAGCTTAAAAATCTGTTTTAAACAACTTTATTTATTTAAAATATGTTCTCCTCTGTCAAATAACATTAAATAAAACCTCAGCACATACAATACGTTTGGATATGAAAGTGGATCTGAAGCAATTTTCCGGCAACTGCAATTATTGAAATTACAGATATTTAAAAAAAAAAAATTATCCTTTAGTATTTAATTGCTCTTCTAATGCGAGTAACCATGTGTTTTTTTTGTTTTTCGTTGCCCAATATTGCCACGTCTAAAGTAAATACAATCGAATTGACGCTTTTTCGGAATGAACAAATCGATCGAAATCTGCAAAAGCTAAAACAAAATCTATCGAAATGAAAATTCTCAATCAAAACAATTTCGATCGATTTCTGTGACAGGCCTTTATATTATTGAACATTAAACCACCAACAGGCATACGTAGAAAGAATATCGATTCGGCGCATTTTGCAGCAAATGAGCCTCCGTTACGAGTTCTGTGAACAGTTTATTTAACGTTTGCGGCAGGTCAGTTGGCCACCATCGTGCGATTTAAAGTACTGGAAGACAATGTTGATTATTGAATTAATTCGTGATCTACCGGCAACATGATGGAGAAATTATACGATTGTTGGACCCAGCGTATGAAGCATTTTAGGTATAACTGCGGTTAAAAATGTACAGGAAATCATCTTTAAACATTGAATTATATATATTTTTCTACCGACTCAAATAAAGATTTCATATATTTCTCTAAATTGTATATGTTTTTTTTAGTGAAATCCGAAAGTTTTTAAAAAAACCTTCCCTTATATGCACATTCAAGTTGCTTTACATAAGGATGAATAAATTTCCATTAGAAAGTGATAATCTCTGTTAAAGACGTCTTTAATCAATCTTTCCAGATTCACTTTAAAAAGAGAACATATTAAGGTGTAACAAAACTCTAAAATACAGGGTGTAGTATAAAATATTGAGCTATTGCTTTTATTAAAAATAAAATCTTTGTATAAAATTCTTAAATGAAAAAAAAAAAACAAATATATTGCACTATCGCAAAAATCAATGTATGTATTTATGTTTATATATATGTATGTAAATATTAAATACACTTACATTGGTGAAGGGTATATAAGATTTGGTACAGCCGAATATAATACTCTTGCTTGTTTTTATTTTCCGCTTTTTTGCTGCCCATTGTCAATTGCAACATAAACTAAAATTAAGGGCTGCTTTTTACCTAAAATACTGCTGCATATTATGCATGTACTCGTAAAGTTATTTAACATTTTTGTGGCTTAAAAATACCTTAGAAGTCAAGGTTATTTTAAAATGACTTATCCACTTATGTTTAACCACTTTAAATGTAGTCTTTGTTCCTAATATTAATCTCTATTTCCTTGCAGGTATTTATACAGATACTCACTTACATCTATAATCTTTTCCATATGTAACCAAATTCCTTTTGACTGGCTGACTGACTGATAGACTGATAGATAGTTGACGAACAAAGACATATGATAGTAAAATAAAATTTACACACAAGAAAGCAACTGCGAACTCAAGATGAAATTTAAGTACCAACTCTGGCTCTTGTTTTTTTAACGCAGCAATTAGAAGGAAATAGATGTTGAAAAAACAAAGTCAAATATCTACGTCAAAAAAAAAAACAATAGATCAAACAGATTTAGTCACACTCTACTTTTTACACTCTATAATACAAATATCTACACTTATACATATGTACATGCCAATGTCTATGAGTTTGAAAAGAACAAGGAAAAGAGATATTTCAATTCTTGGAAAAAATTCAATAAAATCTTTAAATATTTTTAGGAAATTAAATTAAACACCATATGCAAATGGAACCACAATTTACAGTGTGGAGATCACCAAATTGCTGCTGAAGAACAACAATTATGTTTTGGATTTAAATAAAACGAAAGACATACAAAAAAAAAATTAATTTGAAATTAAATATTTTGTATTTCTTTTTTTTTGTATTACAGAACCATCATTAAATAAATTATTATTTTTACATGTGTTTCAAATGTGTTGAAAATGCCAGAAACAAATAAATGTACTGAAGAAGAAATTAGAAACAAATAAAAATGCTTAAATACGAGCGAGTAGAAGAGTGAGTATCTTTTTAAATTATTTCAAATGCCATTTAACTCATTTATTTATTTTTAATTTATGAGTATGAGCAAACAAAAGACGAAAATTATATATTTTTTTTTAAATTTTTGTTATATACATACATATACATACTTGTATGTATATAAATTTTTTTTGATGAGATTATTTCTTTTTAATGCTTCAAGAAAAATATTTCTTCATTTTGATTTGTTTTAAGGAAATAAACGAAAATGCTTATTAAAATTCCAATATATGTATGTATAAAAAAAATTTATGAATATTTTGCGTGGGTTGCATTTTTTATTATAAAATTTTTATTTTTTAAAAAACCATTTATATCGGCCGCTTTTTACCTAATTTTGTTTTTATATTTAAATAATTTGTGTCATAAATTCTCTTTTGTTTCATATTTCTTTAATACAGACATAAAACTTAATACATCAATTCAAAACGTTTGTAAATTATTTTTTGTTAAACCGCTTTATTAATAATTTTATGTGTATAAATATTTAGTTATTTTTTGTCAAATGATTTTTTTTATTTTCAATTAAATTTCTTTCTGTAAGTTTTTTTTGTTTATGATGGGCCACCCACATGAATTTTTCATTTCGGGTGTTGTCATATTTAAATCGTATTTGACGTTATAATAGCCAAAGTCATATTGATAATAAATTAACAATTATATTATTCTGTTCGATATGTGTATGTATGTATGTATGTACATACATATGTTTGTATATGTAAGAATGTATAAGGTAAACGATTTGTCAAAAGATTGTGAAATGTTTACAATTTTCTTTGAAATGCAAAATGGTCTCGAGCAGTGAAAAAACCAGGAATATATTATTTTCTAGAAATTAATGTTCATATCTCATATTTCAATAATCAATCAAATTAATTCAAAATATATGAGTAAAATAATAATTATAATAGGTATTTAAATTAATTATAGAGTTAACGGTACAAGTTCGCGTGAATTTCGATTACAGGGGAGTGGAGGGGGAGAGGCAGAGGAGAAACCAGAATAGTAGACGAGACTAAGCTTAAGCAGTCTCCATACCGTAGGACCAGCAGAACTCAAATACAAAGATACGGACACGTCGCACTTCAGCTCCAGAAGGTCCCCAGAACTCATGAGCGTCAATAGTTTCCATTCTACTTCTTGGTAGTATAGTGCACTGATACAGAAAATATTCTACATTTTCTTCTTGATCAATCTTTTGCCAGCTACGGCAAGATTCATTGTATTAGAGCCTTAACCTCTGTGCATGGTTGCCTAGGAGACAACCATTACTGATTGGAAGTGAAATGAAGCGTTTTTTCGCTATTCATACTGACTGATGAAATTTTAAATATAAGTGAGTAGACTACTCTGATTTACTCATGCTCACGATGACATTTCATTATAGTTATAGATTTAAATAAAAATGAATGAATCACCTCAGTTTGATTTATAATTTCAGGTAAATACTTATACTACTCACATTGATTCAACTCACTTAACTCATGCATATATGTTTATTTAAAAGATTAGTCATTAAACAATTTGCAAGTAGTATACAATAGTAGCAAATTAGGGTTGTTTTTCAATTCCTACAAGAAACCAAAAAAAAAAAACAACTACAGAGAAACCCATAACCTCATAATGATAACTTTAATGTTCGTATGCGAAGCCCGCATTGTGAATCATACTTATTTCGCATCGTCCTTAGGCATTGAGCTATGGAGAGGTGAAATCAACAACGTCATAAATAATAAATAAATAAATAAATAAATGAGTTCGCTGCACACTTCAAACTTTCGAGTGAATCTGATTCATAGACAATATTGCAATAAGTATGAGTGGGCATAAGTACACGAAATTATAGGTCATGATTCAACTTAATTCACTTTTTCACTTTCTCATTGCTGTTCTCTGATGCCCATTTAACTCGAATAATTAAACAGAGATCTGTTTCCTATTTCTTTAAATCAAAGAACCCATATTTTTCTCACTAAGATGAGCCCATAAATACATGGTTATCAAGCCGTCATTTCTTGCGGCCCCCTGTCTCTTTATTTCTTCCACCGGCGAGCGCCTAAGTATCAGCTTGTATTCGTTTACCAACTTTGTATATGAATATCGTAAATCTCTAAATGAGATAGCCGTACCTTTCAACCTTGTGCAACTCTATATTCAACGAACTAGCCACTTCCGTAACTTGAATGAATAGCATAACAAATTTTTTTAGGACCGCACAAGCCAGATTTTTTGATGAATTTACCTGCTTAATAAAGACAAATATAGGCTCGATATAATTATAGTAAATCCGCAATCCAGGAAGCGACAGCTTGGAACAAATATGCACACCTCTTACAGTAATTGTATGTCACTGTTGTATACGTACGCGTGCTAGAAGATTATATTTGTCATATAATAATTTCTACAAAATTTGTCATAATGAGCAGACGGAAAGGTATTTAGAACACCTCTTCTGTATATGTACTGCTGTCTCTGAGAAAAGAGAAATCTTACTGAACAGTACACTGCTTCAGATTTGCCAGCCTTGTCAAACTGCGACAATAGTTTGAAAAAACTTGTTTATCCAAACGTCAAGGTGGCTCAGCATGAATAAAATGGAGAAAATTATAAGAAATTATATATCTTCACATTTTGGTTCCAGGTAGTACAATGGCACCAACTAGGGCCCAACTGGGCTTGTTCTGACCTTAATAACTGGCAAACCTAAGCTAACCTAAAGCGAACTTACACATTTCATATCTATATCTTGCAACCTTATCAGCCCTAATAATCTCTGAAAGCTTTTATTCTCCAAAAATCCAAATAATCCTTATGATATTAAACTCTTATGTCATTTCGTGTAGAGATGACAACGCATCCAGTGCTGTAGTTTTAATTATAAACGGGTATTTAAGGATCCTGAAAACGGCTCTACTCTCAATTTATATGTTAATTATGGTTGATGAAGAGCCCACTCTTAACCTATTTGCAACTTAATATCTCGATGCAAACTCCGTAACCCATACCATACCATCCCTTCTTCTATCTGGAGTACCATTCCTCCACACTTCTCGGGGTTGCATACATCTAATGTATGGTCATTCATGAAGTATGTTTACCAGGGTATATTGGTCAATTTACCATCCCCAAATTTCGCCTCTGTTATGCAGTGGCCGGTGCCCTTTACGTTAAACATATAATACAACGTGTGTATTATAATATTAAATACAATAGTGCAAAATTTATTGTTGGTAATGTGCATAAGGTAAATATCATAAACCTCTTTTACAATTTCGTTCCATATGTTTTGAAAACTTCGTACTTAATGCGATACTCTAAGAGAGTATTTCTTTACCATAATATAGAGATATTAGAGATTTTTGCATTTTTCGATAGATGCTCTTCTAACGAAATATTCAAAAAATCTTATTTCAAAATAATAATGAGTTTAGGGCCTTTCTATATTAAGGTAATGATTTATATGCACATATCGCTCATTTACTTCAATAGTGGCATAACTCGAAAAATGGGTTTTTTCAGTAAATAATGCAGAAAGATTCGTATTTTATCTTGTGTAAAAATTTCATACAAATAGCTTATACAATCACCTCCTGAGAGAAGATTTGTTTTTCATTTCTCCATTTAGTTGTATGCAAATTGAAAACTTAAAACGCGTTTTCTGCAAAACTGGTTTTTTTGAGTTGTGCCACTATTGAAGTAAATGAGCGATATGTATGTATCTTGTTTCTTTTTTGTACAACAATACAAGATACAAGCCGTTACAATACACACTGGATGTTCAACAAAAAGTGCATTTGATACAAAATAGAAGATACAAATTTTTGTAAATGATGTTTTCGTTACTGCAAACGATTATATATATCGTCAAATATTACAATTTTTGGTTTGCAAAAATTTACAGAATTGCAGTGCAGGTCATCCAATGTTAGATTGGTTGTTGAATAAACTTCCTATAAAACTAAAATATTTATTATAAGCCTCTGGAACCCCTTGGTACGTATTTAAAAAGGTATGTTAAGCTTCATTTAAACTGATATATTTGTTTCAGGATCTTTACTTGAGTATCATAATTATCAACAGGTTACAGAAAAATTAATTTTACTATGCTTACGCTTTGCTAAAAGTTAACATTCAATACAAATAAAAGCATATTGTAACAACTTTTCCAAGCCAAATCTTAGAAAGTATTTTGAAGATATTGTGACACAAGCAGTCAATATGTCTAGACACATTCAATACAATCTAGAATTCTCGTTATAACAAAATTTGCTTGAATATAATTATAATGAAAAGCAGAAAATACAATTTGTTTTTTGTATATTTGTCAATATATTTTAACAAATAAAACAGGGAAATATGTAAGTATCAGGTTAGCCATGTTATCAAATGGGAAAAAATCAAAAATATTCTTACATGTCTACATACGGGCATATGTATATTTCACTGTATGTATGTATGTCAATGAATATTGTGTAATATTATATATATATACATGTGTACTATGTACATTTAGTTTCAGTTCAACAAAATTTATAAACGAATGAAATGGTATTTATTTTCTTTTAATAAATTTTTTTGCTGGCCCAACACTAATGAACTAGCAAATATGGCGACATATTTAAAAAGAAGAAAACAAAATGTGTGTATATAAATTGAAAAGAAAAAATATAAATAAAGTATGTATAGAATTATCGCAACGAAAAATCGTTTTAATAATCTATATACAATATATACTCGTACATACAGTAGATAAATCAGCAGTGTGGGAGAAAAAAATTCACCAAAAATAGAATGATGGAATTTTCAAGATTTACTAATTTAGTATCATTCCCCTTCCGGTAAGTATCATATATTGTGGTTTATGGTGTAACCTTAACATTTGATTAGGATATATCATCGAGTGGTTATTGGTTTGCCGCAAAGTTTATTAAGAAAACGTTATTGCGGCAAACCAGTAACCACCCGACGATATAATCTCAGTTATGGAGAAGATATGGCCAATTGGGCAAGCACCTATTGGTAATCCTGAGATTCATCAGGAGAGTAGGTCTAGATGAGGTGCTCTGGCACCTGGCAGGAGATGCAATAGATCTACTTTGGTCGCAGTGTCTTACGCTTCCCGCTTGATTTAATTCATGGATTCATTCATACATACTTAAAATGGATATATTTAAAAAATTGTAATATTACGTTTACATCTGAGCAAAATATAGTACTAATGGAATTTTCTTCGTCACAAGGTTTTGTTGAAATCTACTTATATATTTTGTTTCCAAATTGCTCTGAAAAATAATCCAATGTAGTTTTAGAAATATTTCAGTCAATGGTTTTTGGTTATGAAATTTTGATATTTTGATGTCAAAAAGGCTTGATGTAAAGGGTATATATTTATATTAAGATTTTGATTGCAATCTGCGTGATTTCGTGCATGTGCTAATGCTCTATAAGCAAATATCAGGAATGCCTTAAAAATAATAAAAAAAAAACGTTCAAAGTTCAGAGATGTAAAAGAATAAAGCTTTCCTTTATCTTCCTTCACCACCTGTCTTTTCTGTCAATACTCTTTCCTATATAAGATAACAATCGGTTAACGTAACTCTAGATATTCGCAACACTTTTGTGCATGAAATCTTATGCTTATTTTCAAAAATCATTTTGATATACCACAGATCTAGGAATGACAAATAATTTTTGTGGTGTTTCTGTTTTTGAAACCAACGTATTTTAAATAATTGTTTTTTTTTGTGAGTGGTTGTTCTAGCTGGATAGCTTTTCATTTAAGCTGGCGATTTGATTTGCAGACATCATTACAACTCATACGCACTGAATAGCAGTTTTCACTGTATTTCAGTGTCCAGCGAAGTATGCAACAGTTTTCGTTTAAAGATTTACGTATGAGTGATATTTAATTAAAGTCCAAATAATTATAGATTTTACAAATAATCGCAGATTTTCATAATCGCGATTACGATTAAATAACATGCGATTAATCGCTATTATCGGTTAATTGCGATTAAGCCAAAAAGGATACTATTATAATTTTTATTAAGCAAAAATAAATTACGTGTTGAGTTTAAGTCGAACTTTCTGACTTTAGCCATGGAATTTTAATTATTTTGTCTTGAGTTCGTGTTTAATTTAATATTTTAATTAAATTATATTTTTGTTTGGAGAAAATTTGAAAGCAAGTAAAATAAAGTTCGTAAATGAGAATTTATGAGTATCAAAAACAATACGAGTTATGCACAGAAAAAAGTGTTCACCAATTAATATTTTCAATTAAGAATTTAATTATATTAATTAAATTTTAAATTGTATTAATTAATTTGACTAGAAAAACTTAATTGATATTATCAAATTGTTTATAGGTGAATATTTAATTAATTTTTTAATTGATACTACAAACATTTTAATTAATATTTCAAAATCATTCATATTAGTTTTTTGAGTGTGGGGAATCAATCTCTTGATAGGAAATTTCATCTAGAACGAAGTTTATTTCTACACCATAAGCTTATTTGTTATATAATTTTTTATATTTTTGAAAATTACTGGACGTCCGTCCACAGCTAATGAATTTATATGATGAAGAATGAACATGAACAACAAATAAACAGTAAATAAAAAAACTTAAAATAATAAAGCTTTATTTTTATGGGAACAAGTTTTTAAAGGAGAATTAAGATATGAACAATCTAGCAAAAGTGAAATTAATGGGTTTTAAAAAGCTGACTGTTAAAAAAAGTCAAGGCAAGTTATTGTTTCCATATAATATCCTTGAAGCATCATATACTATCGATGAAAAGAATATCAAAATATATTTCAGTCTTGCAAAAGTAAAATGGCTTGGTTTTAATTAATTCATATTATCGGGAGCTTACTGTATTTAAGAAAAAAATTCAAGAATTAATTACGATTAAATACATCATTGAGACCTCATACACTATGGATTGATAATACAATGAACATAATTTTCAAAATTGAATATTTGATAAATACTCACTTATTTTGTGAGACACTGTGTATAAAATAAATGCAAGTATATGAGAAGTTTTTGTACGTTCGCATAGACAAATAATCAAATACAAATAACAAATATTGTATAAAATGGAGAAAATAAATTTATGTGCATTTCCGTTTTTTTGTTTTTCCTTCCTTCCGTTTAAGTAAATAACAAATATTATCGCACAAACCGCAGCTTTTGCATACGTGTGTGTGTATGTGTGTTTCTTATTTAGTCTTCATAATGTTGGTTAAAAAGTACATACATATTAAAATGTAAAAGTATTTCAGCTATTTCTGTGTTGGGTTATTTGTTTGAGAATAACCATCAAGCAAAGAAAATAAGTGAAGAAAACTATGAAAATAGTTGAAGAAAAATAAAAAACAATACAAACCTTGCTGCGGCCGCAAGTCTATCAAATGCAGTGCCAGCAAAAACTTAGAAAACATTCCAACAAACCATAATAATGACAATATTAAAAACAACAACAACAACTTTAGTATATAACATAATTCATAATACAAATATTTACAATGAACAAATTCTATTTTAATGTTTAAATAACACAAGGAAAATTAAATAATATTTAATGAAGTGTGTGCACAGACACACACTTACCAAATAGACAAAATGCATTTATAGATAAGGCAACTAAACCGAATCAAGCCATAGCAATCAAGCGACCGACCAAACGAACCATTGACAAATAAAACCTGGACTGTATCCTGTAGAAAAAAAGTACTGAATGCGTTGCGCCTTGTTTCCATTTTCAAAATTATTAATTTAATATTTCCAAAGTTGTTGTTATTGCATGTCAATGATTTGCAAATAAACATTTTGTTGTAATGTGTGGTGTTGTTTGTTTGTTATTATTGTTTTTGGTAGCGCCATGGCACAACAATGTCCATGTTTATGAACTCTTTTCCACCACTTCTGTTTCTGTTTTTTATAGTTTTTTTTTTACCACGTCGCTCGCGTTGTTGTTTATTGTTTGATTGGATTTTTGTTTAGAGTTCAACCGAGTATCGAGTTGATAGTTGTTTCATTCATTTGTTTATTTGTTTTATTTAACATATTTTCTTTTTTGTTCAACTCGTTCTTTTCTTGTAGTTATTTATATTTGTATCTAAACAATAGATTTCATGATTCGTTCAATTTAAAGCTTTTACAAATTAGCTAAAAATGTTTATTTACATATCAAAAATTCGAGTTTTTTCTTGATTGAAATTATTTAGAAGAAAGGTCTTGGTAAAACTTTGGATTTTCTCCATTTAATCAAATGTTTTTTTTCATTTCCACAGATTTGAATGAGTAAAATTATTTGAAGGTCTAAGGTAAGGGAATGTGTCTGGTACATTTACATAAACCCAATAAGAACTCAAAAAATTAAAATTTAAGCAATTGAAACTTAACTGGAAACAAAGTTGAATTCAGAATTGTTTTCAAGTAATATTCATGTTTGAATACATTTTGAAATAAAAAATCAAACAACATACAACAAGTTCAAACCTTGTCCAATAATTAATTTATTTTTTAATAAAATTGAAATTGTGGTGAAATATATCAAAGACAAACAAAAAAGTGATTTTTAAAAGACAGAAGGTGATTAAAATCGTGAAAACAATAGTGAAGGTAGATATGCAGAAAATACTTGTAAGAAAACTTGTCGATTGCATTTTTCTTTCTATATTAAAAACACTGTTCTTGAAGCTGGAAATATACTTGAATTCAATTGTAATACAAGGTTGAATTATAGTATAATTCAAGGCTTGAACTGAACTGTAATACAATTGAAATGTTCGAATTGAAATCAAGTTCCCATTTCACTGGAGAATGCTATTGAAATAAAGTGTAAATCAAGCATAATTTAACCCTTGACAATTGAATATGGGGCTTGAATAACAATTATTTTACACTTGATTTCAAGCAAAATTGCTTATTGGGAACTAGGATCGCCCGTTGAAAAATAAAATGTTTTTTTATAAACAAACCTGTGTTTCATTTAAAAATTCACGGATTTATTGATTAGCATTTATATTTAAATTCTAAATAAATGCATAGTCACAAATTTAAGCATATTACCTTCATAGGCAATCTGTGGCAATAATGAAAAAGTGCTTATTTTACTGTTCTGCAGGAGAGCACTTTGAATCTTTCAAGTCGATTTTGAGATCTTTCAGTTGATTTCTTTTACAGTTAAACTGGGTAATTCTCTGTTAACCTTTATTATTTTTTAGCAAACATTGTTCCACACACTGTAAATAATGCATTTAAATTGAAATATACGAAAGCATAACTTAAGTTAAGCTCACACAAAAAAGTATTATGAATGATTTTGTAATATTAATTAAAATATTTGTAGTATCAATTAAAAAATTAATTAAATTTTCACCTATAAACAAATTGATAATATCAATTAAGTTTTTTCAGTCAAATTAATTAATACAATTAAAAATTTAATCAATATAATTAAATTCTTAATTGAAAATATTAATTGGTGAACACTTTTTTCTGTGCTATTATTCCAAATGACTTTAGAACTCTAAAAAAAGTAAGTCGCAAGTCCTAATGCTATAACTTTACTAAAATTCACACGAATTAGTTGAGACCTTGACCAAGGTTACTTTCAAATATGCAAATAACGGAGGTATCTTTTGCTAAAAAATTGCCTTGCCTCCAAATAAGCACTTTTTAGTTTTCACCAGGATTATATAAAAACATTTACCAAAAAAAAAACATAAATACACAAAGAAAATTTAATTGAAAACGTACACAAGGTTAATTTAACATTTTTCAGCAATGAATTCATAGTAATTCAACAAGTTTTACAGTTCATTTACTTAATTTAAAAGCTATGATTTGTTAAAAAGTTACAATGAAAAATCTCCTTTAAATTGCAAAGTATTTCAAGTTCTATGATACAATTCAAAATTAATTTTCCACAATGACATTGCAAAAATATTGTGTTTTAAAAAACAAAATCATTATCAAACACTGATAGAGGCACCAAATTGTTGCAAGAAACTTTGTATACAGACAATTTTATTTGTTATAAAAAAATCTTGGGTGTCGCGACGACGACCATCAAAAATTTAACCTAAAACTGACAAATTCATGACAACAGTCTCAAAACAACAACAACAATATTAATATACAACAACGGCAGCTGCAATAATGACAGCAACTTTAAACTCACATTCATACTGTCACTAAGCGCCCCCTATTGGCTGGCGTATGAAAAATTAAAATAAGTAACGAAAAATCTTGCCTGCCGTTGAACAATTACAAAAACATTGTGCTTGTTAACTACCAACAACAAATTTGTATAGTGAAATGCCTGGAAAATGACAAGCACTCTGTCTGACTGTCAGCTCTCCCCCTTGCTACCAGGTTAAGTTTGATATAAATATTTTCCGTAATGATTTTCCATAAACATGGAATTTGATAAATATGCTGTAGTTTATTAAAAGAAAAAAAAGATGAAGATGGAAAATGCATAAACATATAAACAAGTAGACTGACAGACTCACTTGCAGACAGTTAATGAACATAACGTACGAGTAACGAATATATAACGATTAAATATTGTGAAAATTCTGCTCAGTTGCTGGAATAAACACCTTTATATTCCATTCTAACACGAAACATACACACATACCCGCACTTTTACATAAATATGTGCCGTAGGGAGCTATTGAGTGAGTGAGAGTTTTAGTCGTTTAAGCCGTATTGTTTTTAGGTGTCAAAATCGGGATCAACAGTCAATAAAATTGCGTTTGACATGTCAAATCACTTTCTAGCACACGTTTACATTTTGTATAAGCCTCACATGCTACGAAGGATGATGCGCAGAATGTGTAACACCAGTTTATTTTTATGGGTTAGAATATGGAAAAAACAACAGCAACGAAATAAAATACAAAAACATCGCCGCTGTCTGATGTCTAGTCTAGTTATATACAAATAAATTGTCTTGTTGTTGTGTTTGAAACTCGGTGAAAATCTGCTGTTGTCATGATGACTTTTGAAAATTTGTCAACAAACACACACGCACTTATTTTATATACACTGACATTCTAAACGCCAATCAAAGATTTAATAACTCTGTTTCAGTTTAAAAGGATTTTCAAATACATACAACGACAACAAGTTAAATAAAAAGTTTATGTTTTAACAACAAATTATTTCAAGGTCATTTAAAGTTGATTTATTAAAACAAAACGAAAAACAAATCAAAATGTATGTATGTATGTAAGTATATTTATATGTAAAAGATTTAGACAAATATTATTTCTGTTGCTGATGACGACAGCATACGGAGGCAGGCAGCCAGACGCACAATGAAATGTCGTACATTAATTTATGAGTTAAATTTTAAGCGATTTGAAATGAGAACGATTATATGTATGTATGTTTTCATATATGGAGAAAATAATTTTGAATTTTTATATTACTAGTTTAATTGAATCCACGTAAATTTTTGGTCGACTGAAAAATTATTGTAAATAGGATACAGCGAAAAATTGTTTTACCAATAAATATTTTCAATTAAAAATTTAATAAACACAATTACATTTTTAATTACTTTAATTAATTTGAGTGGAAAAACTTAATTGATGCTATGAAATTGCTTACTGGTTAAATAAAATTTAATTAATTTTTTAATTGGTATTACAAAATTTTAATTGATATTACACAATTTTTCATATTACTTTTTTCTGTGTATATTTTCAAGCTCAAAAATTTAATTTTTTAAAATTTTAATACAAAAATTTGATGTGTAATAACTTTTGCATATCCATCCTTTTCTTTCGCGTTATAAACAAACTAAACTGTACAACCTGAATTGGAGTTTTTTATAACAATTTATCAAGTTTATCACAAAGATCGAACTTGTAAGAATTTACAAAAATTAAAATTAAACAACTGCAAACTTTTTGGAGCATCGAATAAATATTTTCCAGGCAGCTTTTCCACACAAAAATTTTACTTAGCAAGGTCTATTTTGTAGGATATAAGGGGAAAAATTTCCAATTCTCTTTTTCTCTCTCAAAAACAAACTCAACCTTAGAAAAAAATTTAACTTTGACCTAATGATTTAATAATATCTTTTCTAAAAAGTCGCACTATTTTGCAAGAAACTAAAAAAAAATTTGTGTTGAAATCTGCTGATGAGTTCCTTAAGCAGAAACGAAATGCATATAGATGGTGATTAACCGACAACACAAACAAGTATGCCTAATACTTAAAGACTTGAAATTCATTCAAGTAAATATGCTTCGGTATTTTTTATTTTAAAATTATAACATGTTATTAGTTAATTATGTAAATAGACTTTGAGCGCACAAAATACAAATACCTTAAAATATATTTAATTCTTTGATGTTAAATAGAAAAAAGCTAAAAAATACCACGAAGCTGAAACAAAAAATTGGTAAGTTTTGTCTAAGCTGGTATCAGAGCTTTGGTGACAGGTTCGAAAAAACTTTGAGCTTTAAAAAAATTACTCATTTGCTTGAAATTCAAACATATGATTTTAGGTCTCAAAGAAGAAAAAGCCCTAAGTCCTGCAAAGTCTAAGCTAGCAACAAGGAAGTGAAAAATATGCTTTCTATGGAGAAAAGATAATTAGAGTTTACCTCTCAAAACCTTCTGCAATTGTATGAAATATTTTTTAATTAGATTTAATATTTTTATATGTATAAATTTATATAAAAAATATTTCTTAATTAAAATACTAATTTAAAATATATAAAACTTGTGCTAAACAAAATAATTTTCTTAATTAAATTTTATTTGCAACTAATGTAAAATTTACAGACAAATTTTCTTTTTCAATATTTTGACTTGAGAGCACTTGAAAAAAAAACGAATACTAAAAAATTTATATTGTATTTATTAAAACATTTCTATAAATAAATAAAAAGTAATGAAGTGAAATTTATGTCATACGCATAAAACAAATAACAATTTATATTTTGTTTTCTACTACAATGACAACTGCAACAACTAACAACAAAAAATGTTGTAATATTTTTATAAAATATTTCGTGTTTTCTTTCTTTTTGTTTTTATTAAATAATAAAAACATTTTTTTTTTTGTTAACCAAATTACACATACACATTTTGTAAAATTAAAAAAAAAACACAATTGGTTGGGTTTTGTTAAAATGATTGTGAGTAGTGTAATGTTGTTGCTGATGTTGTTTAATTTGTATTAAAATACAAAAACAATAATGTCCAAGTTGTAGTTGTTGGGAAAAACATAACACACAAAACGTACATACATAGTTGTTATTATACATAAATGTTTTTAATATAATAATATTTTTTAAATAATTTATTTAATATTTGAAACCAAAGAAGTCTGCAAAAATAATATTTACATATTTTAAAAAACTCCAGTAGTTGCTTCTTATTGCTTTGGCATTTGGTATATTCATTGTATCTCTGCAAGGTAGATATTTTTTTTAAATTTTGGACACGTAATATTTATTTAAAGTCGTTCAAAGTACATACATAATTTCTTTCCCAATTTTTTGTTGTTGTTGGGTTTTACAAAGAATTTTTGTTCTTAATTTTTTTTATTATTTATTAATTTATAAGTATTTTAATGAATGTTAAGAATGTTAATAGAATCAATATATCTGTGATCGCTTATTAAATACAGAAAAAATTTATCTCCTATTAACACTTTCAATTAAGAATAACATCAATTAAAAATTTAATCGAGCGAATTAAACTTTTGTTTACAATTTTAATTTATTAAAAATTTAATAAAAACTTTAATAAAGACTATTAAAATTTTATGAAAGAATTCAATTATTTAAGAACATTTAATTAATTTGGTATTCGCATTTTTTTCATTGGCCTAAAACATTTTTTGGAGGGGGGGGAAGGCATGATGACTAGTGATTTTCATGACTTTTTCAAGAATTAAAATTTTTTTAATATTTCTAGGGTGGGCAACAGAATGGTCATTCTACGCCTATGATCGTTTTTAAATCAAATGTTTCAAATGTGTACTATACATAATAAAAAAAATACCCACTGAACGCGCTGAAGCTGCGGCATTACGAGGGATGTAGGATGTACATCGATGCATTGGACAACAGCTAGTGGAGGTAACGATTGTCAACAGTATAATGGAGCTTATTTGTATCGGTCTGTGGCCTAATAAAACGTAACAATTTGTATCATGAAATCATAGCTACATTTCAAAATATTCAAGTAATTTTGATTAATTCTTAAATGTGTTAAGTAACCTATTGCATTTTTTCTTTACACAAATACTTGAAGAATACTAACACAGAAATTTTCCAAGAAATATTTATAATGTCGTGCATGAGACTAATTTCACATACGAAGCCGAATTTCTTTGTATGTGAGTACAATAATAAAAAAACTTTCCTCAATATTTATAAAAATATCTCAAAAGTTTCCTCTTCAATGCTAATGCTAATGCCAACCAACCAGCTATCGAAAAAACACTTAAAAAATAAAATATATTAAATGATTTGCATTTGTGTGTGCAGCTTAAAAAGAAATCAGAATTAAAAATAGCTTCACTGAAGGGAAAACATTCATCCCTAATGTCAATATTTTTAGATTTATATGGAATCTTTTTTATGCTTATTTTTTTTTTATTTTAAGACCTGAGAGAGTGTTAATGGTTCATTTATTGATTGGTGTGCCTGCTCGTCTAACTGTACAGAGTACATTTCTTTCCCTGCTTAAATCATTAAATAAGATTGTTTTATATTTTATTTATTATATGCCGCCTTTGACTCTTTTGTTATCATCGTTCGTTATATGAATTATTTCGTTTTAATAGAGCCAAATGCAATATTTTATTTTCAATTTTTGCCTTCTTTTTTTAACAATTTCAAGCTGAGTACACACACACATATGATGATATAAATTATTTATTTATTTTTTGTTGCTACTTGAGTTTTATTTGATTTTTATGTGTTACAATTTTACTGGAAATTAATCACAATTATAACAACAATCACAATATTTGCAAAAAATATTTATTGTAGGCAAAAATTATATATATTAAATTTTGATTTCACTTTTTATCTCTCTCTATCTCTCTATCTGTGTACTTTTAATATTAGATTTATTAAGAAAATAAAAATGTTTGAAATTTTAAGATTTATGGTTGCGATGAAAATGTGTGAATACGAGTATATAAAAAATACAGGAAAAGATACAACTAAATTAATTTATATCTTATAACTATTTACAACTGGAACGTAATGTTACGTGCTGTTCGAATAGAAATTGTGGCCAATTAATGCATGACGGCTAATTAAAGATATTGAAATAAAATAATTATAAAAAAGACGTTAATTTATCACAATTAAATACGAAAAAAATTAAAAAAAAACCTAACGTAAATTAATTAATGAACCATTTAGTATTATTAATATATAATTCAATATTTTTAAAATATATTTAAATGAGATTCTATTAGAGTATCAATTATACAGTGACGTTAACATTTTAAAATAATTATGAAAGATAAATGATCTAAAGAACATTAAAGGAATCTACTCTGTGACTGAGACCAGTGTTGCCAGGAAATGACGATGGGAGAATGACAAGTCGATCTAAAAATTGTATTCCACCAAAAATATTCACCACAAATGGCTTGTTATTCAATCTCCTCCACTGGTTATAGCCGAACATTTGAGTAGTCTATTCTGTGTTTGGGATCAGTGTTCTCAGAAAATAATGATGGGAGAATGCCAAATGGGTCTAAAATCGTATACATACTACCAAATATCTTAAACAAATTCTCATAAGAAAATGGCTCTGTTATTCCATATCATCATTATATATTATATAATAAAAATTACTCGCCGGCTTTTTACAGGCTATTATGGTAAAAATACCAAATAAATTCAGTAAAGTGCGACTTTGACTCGCACACAAAGTATTCCCCACGGACACTACACATGTTTACGAACTTTAGCCTATATAATCGAATATCTTACCTGATGTAGACATTTAAAAATAATTAGTATTTGGTTATGTATTTTTCGCTTGATTGATATTTTTAAAAATAATTTTTCAATCGGGTCTATTATAGTTAAGTATCGTTTCAAAATGACTCACAAAACCGAAAATTTTACATTGAAAAGGAACCGTGCTACCTTAGTACCGTATTACCCTAGCGCGGTATTATCATTTGAATGCAAAATTTTTGTTTTTGCCTTTGTCGTTTTAAAACGATACTCAAACAAGAATAGGCCCAAATAATGGTATATACTCTGGATTACGCATCGGACTTGGTTTAATTTACATATAAAACAAAAACAAAACTTCATATATGTTAAAAATTTGTTTTTCGTTTATCATACAAAATTCACCGTTTTTAAAAAAGAGAGCAACGCGTTGAAACTATCATGTTTATTTCATTTTAGAATTGGAATATGAAAAGCAAACAAAATTTTTGAAACCTTGTTTTTGTTTTAATGCAAAGTTTTACTTCTTCGACGCGTTTTCCCGAATAGCCACCAATATACACCCATGTTTCCACATTCCAGCCACCTAGAAACATTTTAAGAAAATCTCTCAACTGGGTGCTTTTCATATAAATTTTGTACTCAAATAAACCGTCTGGGTTACGGAAAAAGAAATATAATGTCGTAAATTAAAAAAAATTCGACTTCTTGGTACTTTTTTTATACACTTCACAGCTGAAACAATAATGATGCCAGAGTCATTTTGCATTAAAAAACATGCTGCCAGATAGATTTTACGTGTTTTTACGCAATTAGAACAGAGCACTACTTTTGCGAATTTATTTCGCAAATATTTCATACCAAATACTTTTACATGTAGTTTAAAAGCATTTCGCACAAAATCGTGAACAGAGTACCCGAGTTTACGCGAGCATGAAAGAGCTGCAGCCAAGAACGAGCAAGATCGTGCAAGAGAGCTTATGACAAAAATCTGCTATATCTAATTTTGATTTCTAAACCTTTTCCAAATTTCACGAAAGCAGATATTAATTATTTTCCCCTTATTTTTATTTAAAATTTCGAAATATTAAAAAAAGTCAAAGCAAAAAAAATTTTTTTTTGTCTGATGTCAAATATCTTGTCAGTTATGAGAGATACGGAAACACATCTGCGGAAATTATTTCTTAAAAAATTTGTAGGTTTAGCTCAAAATGCTCAATTCCATACAAATCGGATAATTTTTCAGAAAGTTACTAGCCTCAGAATTTTTTCAAGTCCCATGTGGTCAACTTTGGCCCACTGTAACTCCTGTCCAGCTTAAGCCAGAAGGCTGTTCGAAGTTTCATATAAATCAAATCAGTAGTTTAGAAGTTCCAAATTTATTACCATTTATTTTCCAAAAGTACCCACTGTGCAATGCAGTATATTACAGTGAGTGCAATCCACTATAATTGAAACACCCGGATTAGCGCAATAGTTCATTTGTTTGCGTTTAAGTCTACATAAAAGCAATTAAAATAAACACTTTTGATAAGAGAAATCTGTGGCGAAAAGAAAAAAGTGATAAGCGAGATAAGCGGATTTTGAGTTAATGATACCTCCATAATCTACATATTGGAAAATACCTCTGCTCACAATATCAATCAATTTGTGCGACTTTTCAGGAAATTATAGCAAAATGATTTTTGTCTTATCTTTTTTAGACTTCTAATCTCATTTGGAATAATAGCTTAGCTTAGGTTATACTTTGGTATCTTTCAACTTGAATGTATTATTAAGAGTGTGTAAAAAGCTGTTTGCTTAAACAAATAAAGGTTATCAAAAAATTGCCTAATTAAAGTGTAAAAGAAATAAATTTCTGAAAACCTACTTAGCGCTTAAAAGAGCTCTCCAGCAAAGCAGTCAAATTTGACTTAAGCACTTTTTCCTTATTGCCACAGAAATATTCTTTATTGTATATGTTCTAAGAAATTTTGGATAAATGTTTCCTGATGTTGTACAGAAATGGAATTTAAAGTTTTGAACTTATCCACAACTTAATGCCAAAATAATTTTTTTACTCTCACGAGAAATGGATATAAGAATTAATTTTGCATTATTAGTTTAAAAGTTACATTGTTTTTAGTTGTGACTTTTTTGAAGTAAATCAGCGATATGCATAATATGTGAGTACATAAAAAACTTAAGTGTGATTTGTTTATATATTCAAGTGCTCTTTAACTTTCATGTTCCATAGTACAAGTCTAAACCACATTCTTATGAATGAATTTTAAACGAATGCATATGGTATTTTTAGTGTTAACAAAATGATTTATTGCCGACCTTGTTACATTAAGGCTTTACAATCATCTATCTATTTCACTTTTTCTCGGCCATGGCGAAAATATAAAAAAAAACAAAAAAAAAACTATACGAAAAGTAAAAAAACGAAACTACATACTTTTTACAGCTTATTTGCCATCACTAGCAGTGTTGTTGCTTGCTGTTTGTGTTGTTGTTCGCTTTACAATTGTTTGTGGATGGATGTTGATGATGATGGCTGCTGTTGCTCTGTATTCTTGTTGTAGTTGTTTTTGTTTATTTTAATATGAAAAAAATTGGGGGGAAAATACACCAACAACATACAGATTCTCTGGAAAGTTTTTTGAAGTGTTACTGAAAATGCATAAAGGTTAAAAAGAGATGGCATGCTGGCATGCCATGTTAAAAAAGGAGAACTTATTGTTGAGAGAAAGTTAAAGCTCGTGTTTTTGTTGTTGCATTATATTTGGGTCTAGTTTTTGTTGGCGTTTTTTATGTTTTAAGGGAGTTAGTTCAACATTAATCATGTATAAGCAGACATCATTCATACCAACTAGTGCACACAACTAATAACTCACATCACTCACTCTTTGGCATTTGTTGTTGCACAAGTTTGACATTTACAGAAAGGAAATGTGTAATGTTAAAAAAAAACAATTTCCCCTCTTTATAGAAGTTTCATTCCCCTTATTAATTTTTTTGCTCGAGCTTTGCAGAAATAAAGGGGAAATTATAGCATATTCTGTAATAGTAATAAAGCCAAGAATATGATGGGTTGTCTATAAAAATAAGTACATGTGCATTAATAATTCAAATCCGTGGTACATACATATGTACATACATATGTATATATGTAAGTATATACACACATCCATGCATCATAACTTTATATTGCCTCTTTAGTGCATTTCCCTGATTTTATTAATATTAAAACCAGTTTTTACATTCTATTATATTTTTTTCTATTATTCTTTTATTGTTGCAATTTTAATTGTAATTTAGCCTGTCATTTGTGGTTTGGTTTAATTTTTTTATTTAATTCTTGCTTTTTTATTATAATTATTGCTAGCCCAATGTTGTTGTTGTTCTTGTAGCTGTTGTTATGCGTTTATACAATTTTCATTGTGTTCAAATTTTTTTGTGCAGTTTCAGCGTTTTTTTTTCTTTTTTGCTGATTTTTTAATTTGTTGTGCGTTTATTTTTTTTAATAACAATTAAATTTAATTTGACATAAATGTCAACATTAAAAATGCAATAAATTGCTGTAATTGCAGTCGTTTTTTCTTGCTGCAGTTAGTTGTTTTTTATTTTTTTACTTCTCACTGCAAATTTTGTATTCATTACAATTATCTGGTGGTTTTCAATTTTAATTTCTGTAATATTTTAGTGTTAATTAAATAAAAATTTTTTTCTCTCTATTTTAGCTCTGGCAATTTTAAGTTTTATAAAATATATTTAATAATGTTAATTTTTTTATTATGATGTTTTAGTGGATTTTTTAAAAATTTTCATTTAATAAGCAAACTTTAAGGAGTTTTTATATGTAGGACGTACCGTGCCATAACCGCCAAAAAAAAGGTTGAGCGATATAATTTTCGAACTTAATTTTTTGAGTAAAATCGATTATATACGATCGAAAATTATAGATTTTCGTCAAAATATTGGGGTCCAAAAAATGTGTCGGTTAAGCTTTTATTTCTGTTATGGCTCGATATGTACATACATACATACAGACATATGTATGTACATATGTATGTCGAGCTATAACCTAAAAAAAAACTTAAACAATATATTTGTTTTAAATTCATTTTTGTTTTATTAGATTATTTACGATCGTAAGTAGTTGATTTTCATATAAAAATGTTGTTTGAAATTAATATCGCTTAAGCTTTTTTGTGGTTATGGCAGGATATGTAAACTACGCTATTAATAAAAATTTAACGATATGCCCTTTAATTTCGTAGTCCCTACACGTAAATCTAAAGTTTTTTCGATAATCGTGAAGCAACTTCTTTACCAGTAGTTGTGAAATAGTAAAAAAAATTGAGCTGTTGGGATATATTACTGATATAAATAATTAAACTCGTGCAAGCCCCTCAAGAAAAACTCAGAATACTTCTTTTACAGCCCATAGTGTTGTGTAAAACCAAAAAAACACATATTGCTGATGTCAAAAATCAAACTCGTTCACGCTGCCGTTTAAAAAAACTAAGAATATTTCTATTACAGCCTATAATGTTATAAAAAAAACAAACGACGTTACACCGTATTTTGCACAAAGACTTAATTTGCAAGACTTTTTAAATACAGTTAACGCAAGAATTAATGACTACAGACCATGACCAATTTGGTTCTTTGCTAATTGTGTCCTTTAAACAAAGGGTGGCCAATGAAAGGTTGGGAAGAAAATTGGCTTAAAAAATGGTTAATTTTTTTTGGACAAACGCAGTTTTATTGATACCAATATGAAGTAGAAATATGGAAATTAATAATGGAAGATGAATTGGGGGTAAATGTCTACAATGCGCGTCTGCTCTTTTTTTAATACTTTGAACCACATTTTTTCGTTTATCTCGTCAATGTAGCGCCTTATTTCGCCTTTCAGAGCGTCAGTTGTTTTTCCATTGTTCAGCTAAACTCGGTCCTTCAATTTAAAATTCTTAAATTCTATAATTTAAATTCTTTGTTCAAGAGCGTTCCATTCCATGCTTAAAATCTACAAACTGCTTACTAAATAAATGTCAAAGGATAGCAGGTCAATTCTTGACAATTCACAAATTTTACAATTAAAATTATTGGTTCAAGAGTGCAGCGTTCCATGGTTAAAATTTCACAACTTTTTACTAAATAAATGTCAAAGAATGACAGCCAAATTGTTGACATTTTATCATTTGACAGCCAATTTACTTCCTTACCTTAAATTTATCCAACATTTATATCAATATGATCTAAAATTTCGTAGAAAAACCAGCTTAAGTGATGAGGCCCATTTTCGTTTCTTATGCTACGTTAACAAGCGGAATTGCAGCATTTATTGGTGAAGAACTCCTTCCTCTTTTCAAGAAGAACTGAGTATATTTCTGTTACAGCCCATAGTGCTCTCGTCGATATTTAGAATTTGACATTCCACAAACGGCTTTATACTTTACATTTCCATAGAGACTTAGGTCGTTAAAGCTCAGTTAACGCCGAATATGTTTGCCTACCGACCATAGACGAGGTCTTGTCTTTGCTAATTGAGTGCTGCCCGTGTGATTTGGCGAATTAGCAATCACAATTTTTTACAAAGATCTTGTGCTTTAACGGCTTTAGACTTTTTTGCATGAGGCTAGGTAAAAGATAACATTTATTTCAATGGCCTACAAAAGATTCAAGACCTCAAAGAAGGCATTTGTGAAATTATCGAGAGCAAACAGCCTTAAAAGAGCGTATTGCAGATGGATGGCTGTCATTTGGCTGATATTGCTTTCCATTACCTCTTTGCAATTAAATATATATCTGATAACATATAAAAATTAAACCTCTTATAGGAAGATCGCTTTATTTAAGGAAACCTAATTCAGCTCCAATAACTTCTATATTTTTCTTACTTTTTCTAATTTTTTGTTGTTATTTCAGCTTCTGTAGCATAAGTTTTGTTAAATTCTACTCATTGACGTCTTTTTTCGATATTTGAGACGTTATTTTATGAAGATAATCTTATGTTGCAAAAGTGAATACAAATCTTATTGCTAAGTCCTCTCTTCTAGTCACTAGAATCTTATTATTCGGAAAAAGAGGCAATTGCAAAAGATTGAAGTCGAAATATTCAGCAAAACACGTCACATAGACAGAAGGAACATAACAACAAAAAAGCTAAAAAAATTAACCAAGAGTCACAAAATAACACTAGTTTTAGTAATAATTTTAACACTTTTAATTTATTGAAAACATTAAAAATTATGACATTGTTTTCAGCATGATAACTGACTCATACTTATCATATCACTTAATCCTCATACAAAGAAAATTTATGTAGTCGGGAGTTTTAAGAAGTGATGTAAAAAAAAGAAAAAAAATTCCAAGAATTCTCAAAATAAAGAACCTCCACACTAAAACTATTTAAAGCTTAGAAGACTTTATAATTATATATTTTTTTCTTGTTCTACATATACTGCGATAAGTGTTATAGTCAGTCATTTCATTAGACAACAAAAAAAAAAGGCAAGCAGACCCCTCATCACTCCCTCTTATCGGAAAGAAAGAAAGCCAAATAGAAAATGTTTGTGTGTTTAAAAATTATAATTGCTACAAAATACAAAGCGTTTTGGGCTCTATAAATATGATTGAGTGGTTTTTCTTTAAAAGTATTTATGTATGTATATTAAAAAAAATATAGAAATATAAAAAAAATCTGTAGCTTACAATAACAATGCTTAAAGGGGGAAAATGTTCTTTTTTAATTAAACATTTCTTTAGTTTCTGTTTCTTAAACTAATATTAAATTCATGGCTCTATTTTTCCTTAAATTCTAATGAACCGATAAGAATTTTGTCTGCGTTAATGAGCCAGCTTAAGTTATTTTTGACATTTTATGTTTCTATCTAAATACAATAATAATTTACGTAAAAAAAGTTAAAATATAAAATAAATGAACAAATACACAAATTAAAAAAAAAGAAAGATATCAAGTGCTTAAATAAGATTGCACACACATAATAAGACTGTCAAATGGTACGAGTATGTATTTTGTTCAATGATACAAATATGTGATATAAAACTGCTAGAGTCTCTACAATTATAATGTAGATACACGCAAAATCTAACGATAAGTTTTGTTTAAAAGCCATCCATCATAATGTGGGAAATTTTCAGTTTATTTAATATAAAATATCTTTCTGTTAAGGTACGGTCCCACTAGGCAAACATTTGCCCAAAAATACATAAGCACTAATGTTAATGAAAATAAAATACAAGCAGACAATGCCATAGAGTCCAACATTATTGGAAACCGTTTAACTCAATAACACTTGAAACACTTGTTTTGAAGGCAGCTCAGTGTTGCCAAAAATTAAAAAATAAATTTTCAGCGAAAAAATGCAAAATTTACTCTTGGGGAATGATATATTCACTGCTCCCAAGGCATCTGAGATTTTATTCATTCTACTTCTAATGCATTAAACACAATCACGATAGCCGACTATCGAATACAAGTATAAGTTAAAATTCAAGTATAAATACATATTACAGTGATGTCACTTGGATCATTTTTAGACTCGCAAATTTTAATTTGCAAAATCTTAATTTAGCTGGGAGAAAGATAGGGAGAGGAATGCATTATATTTCTGTCTTTCTCACAGCTGAATAAGGACTTTGCAAATTAAACTTTGCAAGTCAAAAAGGTATCTTTCAAATATTTCACCTTAATAGGAAAAAATTACTTATTGAAAATGTACTTATATCACGTTTATATATCGAGCCCTTTTTTTGATTTTATCGTAAGGGACATGTTATCGAAAATGGACTTTTTGATTGAAACTCAAATTTTATGGCCAAATCTACAGTTAGGAATTATAAAAATGACGAAATTGTTAATAACTTTTAAGATACAGGCTGTACAATTTTATTTATTTTAAAAAACCTTCCCCTGAAAAATTTAATTTTTTGTCGTTTACGAGAAAATCGAAAATAAGGCTCGATATGAAACAAGATATTTTTTTTCTTTAATGAATTTTGAGATGTACTTTCTATTAAATAATACTCTTATTCAATAATTTTAAGCTATCATTCCGTTCAATTCACATTATGTGTCATATTGGCAGCAATGTATTTGCTCATTGTCGCTTAAAAACTTGAAATTAGTCTAATTTTGCGAGAAAATAATAATTTTCATATACAAACATGTATTCTGTTTTTGACAGGTTTTAGCCCACTGTCGGTCAATACATTATATGCAAATAAAACTGCAAAACGTTGCCCTAACAATTTTTTATTGAGTTTTAACAGACACCATTGATATTATATAGACAACAAATAGTGTGCTCGGCAAGTTTTTTTTTTGTACCCACTGTACTTGTTGCAATAACGATAAAAAACAGAATCACTGACTCCTCTAATACTTATCTAAGCGCCTTAAAGTACAAGAAAAAAATCAATAAATTAATTTTAAGTGCAGCCCATTCAACCCTGTGGAATATGTCTTTAATGTTTTTTAACAAACTTTTTAGAAAAACAATATAATGTATAAAAAAAGTTCTGATAACATAATCAAAACAAAAACCAAAAAAATAATTTTTTTTTGGTTTGGGGTTGAGGGCAAAAATGCCATTTACACTCTAAATGATAAAAAAAAATTAGTTAAATTATAATGAAACATCGATAAGTAAATAAGAAAGACATCAATTAAAATACAAATTACACTTATGAGCAAAATTATTCAACTGACGAACTGACGTAGCACAGTGTTGTGTGGAGGCCAAAAATAATAAAATGAATATTTGCTTTTGATGTAATGAATCAGTGTAAGCTTAAGGGCAGCTTTAGTGAAGCTAAACTATAATTTATATTTAGTTTAACATCTACACCTTTAAATTAGTGCATCATATAATATATATGGAGTTAGAAAAATAATATTGTGGCAAAAGTAAAATAAATGTCAAAAACAGCAGAATACTACACACAGAAAAAAATACCAATGTAAAATCAACATGCCAAAAGGTTAATTCAAATCACATTAAATTTACTATGTTGTTTGATTGTGTTGGTGTTTATTTGCTTTGTTCATAGCTGCAATGTAGGTTGTGTAGGTTGTGTAGGTTGTTTTTATATTGTTGTTGTTTTTATATTTGTAAACAGCCGACAAACTGCTGCTGGCTAGTAGGCAGTGTGCTAGTCTTGCACTCGGAGGATCGCAGGTTCTAATCCTGGAGTCAAGTCAAAGTATTTTGTATTTTTTTAACTAAAACTAAAACTTTTCTAACAAATTGTATGTAAAATGACTAGAAATAATGTTAGACTACAATTTAATTCAAGATGGTACATGTTTAGTGTGTATCTTAAGAATATTTAATGTTGTTGTGGCTGCTGAGTTCCAAATTCAAATCTTGCCCGGGGAAGCCAATTTAATTTAATTTATATGCAAAAATATTTCTGATGTCTATGTCAATCATACCTAAGTTAAATAATTAATAAAATACAATTATTAAATGAAATTAAATTCATGTGGATCTAATTTGAAATAACTTTGATTCAACATGATTCTTCATTTTGATTTTAACAGTACTTAAATGTTAATTCAACGTGAAATAAAGTTATTTCAATCGAAAAGTTTTTTTTTGGTAATTACTATAAATCATGTTAAGTTAACATGAAACACACATGAAGCAAAATCATTGCCAAAAAATTTAAAATTAACCCTATTTTTAATGATTCTACATTGTTTTTTTTCTGTGTGTAAAGCCTGGTACTCTGTTCAACATTTTACGAGAAATGCTGTCAAAATACATATAAAAAAAATTTACACGAATTGTTCATGAAAAAATGTTGAAAAATAGTACTTTGTTTATATTGGGAAAAACATGTGAAATGTGTCTTCAACATTTTAATTGTTCGTGCGAAATAAGATAGGTGGCACTTATTTCGTGTGGAATTTACAATAAACACAAGGGGCGTTTTTAAAAACATAAGAAATTGTAGTATAGTTTCAGGGTTAATTAATATTTTTTACATGTCAAATTTTTTGTATGAAATAATCAATGTTGCTCAACATTTTTCACAAATTTGAACAGAGTATTATGCTTAAAGGCAACAATTAAAAAAAAGTTAAAAAACATTAAATTGAAGACCGCCAAATTTTAAGGAGACAGAAATTATTTTTATGAAAATTAAAAAGGAACAATTAATTGCAAGAAAAGCGAGCGAAGAAGATCAAAAGAAGAAGTAGAGGCTTGAAAAAAAGTTGAGTGCTTTTCTAACGCAATACATTTGGTCTGTATGTAAGCAAATCATATGATCTGTATTGGTAGTTTAAACTTCAACTTTTAGAAATGGTTTAAATAAAGTACTAATTTATAGTTTTGCTGGTTAAAATACATTTTGAACAAAAAATAAAGATTAACTAGCACTGATTGACTAGCTCTGAGACACTTCAGAATATCTCCCATTTACTTGAACAACGTCATAACTCAGTAGTGAGATTTTGGATTTAATAATGTAGAATTAAACTTCAGATTGTAAAAGTAAGTTGTATGTAAATTGAAAATTTTAAACTTATTTTCCGTAAGATAATTTTTATAGCTATGCTATTTATTGCGCGATACAGAAGTTAGGATGTTATTTTTTGAACAAAAATAATCGACACTGTTACAGTTATAAATATATTTTTGTTTTGATTTCTTTGTACTTAAAAGAAGAGTACGAAAATAAACGAAAGAAATTTTTTGATTTTGTTTTGTTTTGTTCTTTGAAGTGAGTGATACAAAATCGAAACAAAAACAATATAAAAGATTTTTAAATTTTTTTTTCTATTTTTGTACATAAGCACAAGCCAGAGAACACAACCGAGCGGTTAGAAGGCGGCTTTTTGTTTCGGTTTTTAATATAAATAGGTAGACGGGAATTATTGATCGTCTTCTATAAACTGGCAGTTATTTTTAGCATTTGATTAACTTTTATGACCTTAAATTCTTAAAGACTTGCTTCCATTTACTTCATGCTCTTTGAAAAATTATATATATTGTCCTTATTTTTTGAAAAGAAAGCTGCAATAATTAATTAATTTTTTCCTTTTTTTGTAGTGCTTGTTGCTATTTTTAATTTATATATAAATTAAGTATTAAGTTTTTAATTAATGCAAATTGTATATAAATAATAATAAATTTGTAACATAAGTTTTCATTAAAATGTTACAGATCCTGCTCACTACTTGCAATCAACAAAACACCAAATAAAAAATTCTTTATGAACAACATGACCAAATTTTTTAAACTTTTTACTTCACAGCCTACTTGTTTCTTTTTTTTTTGGCTTATTGTATAAAAAAGAGAAGATCCCAAACTTCACTAATTTATGACAAAAGTTATATTTATAATAAAAAAAAAATAAACTCGTTTATGAACGCAAGTATCATAAATATTAAGAGCCAACAGAAGAAGAAGAAAAAAAAAATATACTTTAACACCTTCCCAATGACATTTTAAAATGCCAGAACCAAACGCAAAAAAAAACAAACATCAATATAAATTTTACGATAATTGAACATTTCACACCTTTCCGATACGAAAAGCGTTGCAATACTTAAATGAGTTTTCTTTAATAGATTTCAAAAAAGAAGCAAACAAAAAAAAAGGAAATAACACATGCGAACCAAACTCGTAGAAAACTTGCTTTAAAATAAAATTTTTACAGCTGCACTTGTTTAGTTTGAAACTAAATAAAAAGCCAAATATATACAAATACTCGTACCATGAAATGACGACTGCACTACACCTTTTAAAAAACATTTGTAAGTATTTTTGTAAAAACAACATTTAAATTCTTAAAAATTCAAATCGACAAACACACATACACACTCATTTACTCGCATACTTTGTACAATAATGAACATGAGTGCAAGTATGCATGTGTCTTACAAGGAAGAAGACAAGACAAGACAAGACAAGACGAGACATTCGTTCGTTCGTTGCTTGACCAGCCAACCAACAACCAGCTAAAGCTGACTAGCAAAAAAATAATAATAAGAGGAACAACAGCAATCATTATCATCAACACCCATGACAGACAGGTAACATGTACTGGCCATTAAATGAACTTGTCAAAAATGACAACTATTTTGTCATAAAATCAACAAATTTATGACCACCTCTCTCATTTTGTGCAACCAACGAACAACAACCAACCACATCAGCTTTAGTGTGAAAAGCCATCAGCAAACATCATCATCATCATCTACATACAGCATCACTATCATCAACATGCCTTTCCGTTCCACAAGTATTTGAGGGCATTATGCACAAACGCGCGAGTGGAGAGTTCAAAATAAAATATTAGCTATCCTTTTTTCCACGTTATCAATTTCTTAAGAAATGCCATAAAAAACAAAGATATTTTTAAGCCTCTAATTAGTGTGAAGGATAGAGAAATTGTTATGCATTAAATAATTTTTATCCTGTGGGAAGTTTGCAGTGAAATAAAGAATCTAATGTATGTAAAATTTAATCCAGCAGTGAAAAGCATTTTTAGATTATTTGCAAATATGTAATGTTCAATAAAATAAATGACAAAATGCCCTAATTTTTGTTTTTACCACCCCAAGTACACAAAAATTAAATGGCCAAAAAAAGTTAGCATAAACTTAGGCGTGTAATAACGTTTACAGCTTACGACCATAATAACACTTACAACTTACCTGTTGCTCTTTTTTTTCCAGTTTTATGACTTTCAAGGGCATACAATTTCTTTCACTTGTCTACGAGTCATAAACTTGTATTGAAATTTGGAGTTCTTTTTTCCAACTCAAGGACCTTTTTCAAGGTTGCAATGCAATGCTAATGAAAAACAAAAATCTCCTTAAATTCTGTAGCTTGGTAGAATGTCTGTGTGCATGCCCGCCCAATCATCTAGAAATTACGACATTTTTATTTAGCACATTTATGCCACTTTTCACACTTGTTGTTTCCCTAGAACAATGCTTGCTTTTATTTCTCACCCAATTTTATGTCTGTTAATAATCACGCTCACAAAACAAACACCCGAAAATTATGTCAGTCAGGACAAAGTGAGAGAGAGAGCAAGAAAGCAGTCAAAATCATGGCAAATTATTTGTTAACAAAAAGTGTATTATATAAAAAGTCGTAAAATATAAATCTCGTGAGTTACATTTTATGGCTGGGAAAAACGAAATTATTTTATTTTACGACTTTCTAAGTGGTTAGAGATATAAAAAAATATAATAAAATCAAATGAATAGCAACGGGGCAAGGAGGCATAAAATACAAATGCAGATAACTTAATTTTAAATGGAAAAGGATGACGTAGAGAACACCCACTCAGCCACTAATACAAACACTTCAAAAGCGTTCAATACAAAATGAAAATGTGTCACTATTTCTAGAACTTTGAAAAATAAAAATGATATAATATTGACACTTAAATGTCGAATTGACAGCACACCAAAAAAAAGAGGTGGGAAAAACTTGGAAAAGCATTCCATGACCCCTTTTCTTTCTTATTTATTTTTATTTTTTATTTTTATTTTTATTTAATTTAACTTTGTTCTATTTTTTCTAATGCCTGGTTTATGTTTGTTCTATTTTTTTACGACTGGTGATACAATTCACATTCACATTCACATTTCACATTTCCGTTCAACGTGCCTCATCTCTTCTTGGTTAATATTATTTTTATAGCAAAAACAACAACAACAACTCCCAACAGCAACAGCAACAGCAAAAGCCAAAGCAACAAATAATGAGAGCACTCGTAAAGTCGTAAAACTGAACATGTTGATTGTCATAATTTTCTATTTATCATGTAATTTGTGAAACAATTTGTTGATCGTAAAAATTTATACGTCTGTACATATACGAGTATTTTGTTGTTTGTATATTTATTTATGTACTTGTATTTATAACTTTTGAGATACCATAGATTTTATTTTATCCTCCCATATGTTTTTTATACGCTACATACGGCTTTTGTGCGATATCAGTTCCAATCTTAGTTTAAATCATAATAAGCAGGCAGCTTTTAAGCTTTACTGAAAGCTCATATTACCCAAGGGTTGCAATACAATAAGTTAAAGACTGAATGAAATATTTTTTTAGTCCCTGTCCAGACTTGAAATTTTTGTTGCAGCAATTCTTAAGTTTATTGGTGAGAGGGGTGAGAAGATTGGCGAGGCGTACACAGTTTCATGTGCTCTGCAATTCTCTTTTGATTTGAAATTCGTAATTGTTTATAGCAAGTTTTTAGTTGCATTTGACGTTTCTTATTTATTTTATTTATTCAATTGTGTGAAAAATAAAAAATATAACAAATAATAAATAGAATTGTTAATTTTTCAGGGAAATTTGTAGTATAATAGAAATTTTTTAATGCATAATTGCAAATTAGACTTTCAAAATGTGGACACTTATGCAATTTCAAAGCAGAAATTTAAGAAATTGTAGCAACAAAAATTGCAATTCTGGAATAGAACTAACACAATAAAATTGTTTTTTAAAACGATTTGAGAAGACAGTTGTGAAATAATAAATGAATTCATAAAACTTCAGTTTTAATCGCTGTTCTTGCAAAATATATATAAAGTTATACGGTCTAATTCATAAAAAATATTTAAGATTTTTTTACAGGTTTATTTGAGAAATTTTTCATAGAAATATGCAAAATAAGCGCTTAATAGACCAGAAATATTTTTTATGACTAAGGTAGATAGTGAGTAACTTGTGTACTAATTTTTATTGTAAAATAAAATTGCATGTGTGTATATACATATTTATATTATATGGCACAATATATTGGATAATATCAAAAGTATTTTGATTTACATCAATTGCGCATCAAGAAATATTTTCCAATGTGTTGACAATATTTCTCAATAATTATTTTCAGGTAAATACATCAAGAAAAATCAATTTTAACATTTTCTAAATTGAATAAAAATTTCGTCATATATTGCTGAATTTTGTTCAGTTTATTGAATGGTATAGAGTAATATGACTTTAGTAATAGCAATAAAGTACTGAATAATATTGCATGGTCTATGGGTACCTTGAAGTTACAACTGAGCTCAAATGATAATTTACGGTGGCACTTGGATGCATGCTGATTTAAGTCTGATTTAAACTTTCAATAATAGTTCTAAATAAACTTATTTTTTAAGATAACTAACACTCTGACAGTGAATGCCTGCTACTATTACTAGGTGTTAACATCTTTAGAAAATTATAGTTTTAGAGAAGAAAGTTGGAAGAGATAGAGGAAGGCTTCATTCTTTTAAAGCTATGCTTTTTACTTATTTTTAATAATGCAGTTTTTCAGCGCCTCTGATGTCAGTGAGGTGTATTAAATTTTTGAAGCTGTGTTAAGTAGTCATTTTATGGGTTTTTTATTTATAGTATCTGCTGAAGTTAGTATAGTCGGTTCAGTGACCAGTGATTATGACTTCATCACTTGAACTTTCCTAAATCAACTGATATAAAGGAACACAAATGCACATCAGAAAGACTGTTGAAGACAGAGCTCGAACCCTGCATCTTTCGGTGGGTGAAGGTGGGATTAGCATAAAATGTCTAGCATAACATAATTTATGGTTAAGGTTACTATTCAAAATTTTTATGTTTTGCCTACCACTGATAAACTAACTGTTTATCATCCAATCCAAGGCAACAAAACAAATAAATTAAAACTATTAAAATTACTAGTAAGTAGTAAGTAGTAGTAAGATATATTGTATACAATTGGAAAACAAAACACTTTACACACTCCAAATGTGTTTTGTTAATCTCTTTTAATTAAAACTAAAAATAGAAAAATTTAGTATGTGGCATAACCATTTTGACATATTATTCCATAGCACATTTCAAAGACGTGAGAACATTAAATTAAAGAAAAATGTTTGCTACATGGTTTCTTTAAAAGTCTGTCACATTCAGTACGCGTGTGTCAATGCAAAGTACAAAAATTGGAAACTTTTTAAATTTGCGTACCTTGAGTAGTTTGAGAAATATTGGGACCTGTTTTGTAAACCGAATTGATTTAGAATCACACGATTTTAGAAAACTCTCTCATATAATAGAAGTATTTTTTCATACTTTTTTTAATTTCTCTATTACACATATAGATTCTCAAATACCATATCTGAAAGAAAACTATCGTGTATGATTTTAAACATGTCTGCAGGACCATATTATTAATTTTTTGAACAACGAATAATTTACTCGGATTTGGTTAACAAAATATGGCCGATTGATCTGTTTTTTGGTATTTTTAGATTAAGGTTTTTGTGTTTTGTGGCAGCAAAAATAATATAAAACAAAAGAAATAAATGAAGTAAATAATAAATTCGGGTGCCTCAGTAGGCTAGTGAGTAGTGTACTAGCCTATCAGCGTGGAGGTTGTGGGTTCGATACCCACCATAGACCCTGGTGTGTTTCACTACATTGAGTGAAGGTATATGTTACTATTCTCGTTTAAATTAAGTTATGGTATAATTGGTAATTGTATTTGTAACATTTAATAAATAAATAAATAATAAATTCAGTGAAGTTCGTCTGTGACTCGCATACGAAGGGTTCCGTAGAGACACTACATATGTAATAATAGTTTTGGCATTTTTTCATTTTGGAGGTTTTTTGGGTTTTTGCGATTTTTTTTAATTTTAGAGTGTTTTTAGTTTGGCGCTTTTTTTGTTCTGGCGATTTTTTCGGGTTTTGGGTTTTATTTTTAATTTTGGCGGTTTTTTAATTTGGCGATTTTTTGGTTTTCGGCAAATTATTTCAATTTTAGAGATTATTTAGTTTGGTGATTTTTTTCGTTTTGCCGTTTTTTATTTTGGGATTTTTTAATTTTAATGATTTTGAAAATTTCAAGAGCTTGTCTCTTACGGTTTCCAAAATACAAAATTACTAAGCCCAAATTACATTGAATGTAATAAATAAAATGGATTGAAACAGTTTAAATGCTTCCGTCAATAAAGTACTCATTGTTCCAAACTGCGTTGGAAAATGCGAAGCTTACGTTATGACGGATTTTATATGTCTGGGCCTATATCATTATCATTATTCAGATAGCAGCGTACTTTTAAGTCGTCACCTTCATACTGACCACTTTCATTCACTTGCTGTATTTCAATGTGTTGCCAATATGTTGGTGTTATTAAATATTTCATGCATAATGTTGATGAGCAGAAAAATCGTAAAATTTTTGACACAATATTACAACTTGTTGATAAAGATTCAAACTAAAGTCAAAATACAATTCACAAAATATTTGTTTGCCATTCTTGGTGCGTTTGGTTGGAGTTCAGTTTTTTATTTCCAATTTTTATGCTCAATTCATGTATGACATCCGACAATCATTGCTTGACATTTATGACAATAAAAACCTAAAAAGTTATTTTAAGCATGGCCCACAAATAAAATTTAACGTATGCAAACACACACACACTCACTCACACACACACACTTAAGTATACAAAGTTACTGGTTCCAAAAAGAAAACACTTTAAATGTACATAAAATTTAATTTTGCTATTAATGCAATAATAGAGATGAGAAGAGGACGTGATTTGAGTGATTAAGGCGTGATCATGCGTTTAGCTTAATAAACACTTGTCTTAATTAAAAAGTTTTTCATTCGTATATAGAGGTTACTCTACATGCTCGAAGATATGTACATTTTAAAATTTATAAATTTATTTATAAATCACACACTGTCGTGTGTAGCACCGTTCTGTTGAAAATAAAACAGACTTCTGTTATATAGAAAAAATTAGTTTTTCCTTAAAAAATGGACTTTACATCCGATTTTTTAAGCAAAATTAAACTTCTTTATGCCTCTTTTATTAAGATAAAACTTTAAATACCTCCAACGACACGGAAAGTATATATCTCAGTCATCATATGAATTTTGGAGAAGGCTACTGGACGTCTCTAGATTATTGTCTATTAGTTCAAATGCGTGGTTTTGTGGAAAAAGATTTCAATTTGAATACATTTGTTGATAATTTTTTTTTTCAAAAACCGTAAGAGGCGGAGAAAAAATAGTATTGGAGGGACTCCTAGGCTCCTAGACTCCTAGACTCCTAGACTCCTAGGTTAATGTCCAATAGTCAAAAGTTATAACAGACAATTTTTGTACAAATTACAGCAAAATTTATGTTATGAATTTCGACTATTGGACATTGATCTAGAGGCGTGCAGGAGTCCCTTCAATATTGTTTTTAGCCCCATCGCCTTCGGCCTTTGAAAAAAATTACCAAAATCCATTTTCAAACTGAAATTATTTTATATATTGTTGATGATCGTCAAAAAATGAGAACAAGAAAGGAGAAAACTTTACTCTGTGGACGCGACTGCAGCTTCAAAATAAAATTTTAAACTTTTTCGCAATAAATATTTCATAGTATGGACGAGGACTTAACACTATTTATTAACTTATCCAAAGTTTTGTGATTTTATTTCATCAGATAATGATCATTTGTTAGTTGTTCTTGTGGCAAATCAACCAAAAGTTTGTAAAGTTTTTGACTGAGAGCAAGAAATGTTGTACCAACAAAAATACATTTTGTAAAAATATTTCTCTTTGACGTCATATTACAACAGAACGTTGCTTATAATTTAATTCTTATGTGTGACATCGTGTGTGCGTTACAATACTCACGTTACCCTCTCTACTTATTTAACACTTCAAATAAACAAACGGATCAGGAAAATCAAGTGAGTGTGTTTGTGTGTGTGTGTGTGTGTGTGTGTGTGTGTGTTTGAGCGTGTAGCTTAGTAAACACGTGAATTAAAAGGGTTTAAAGAACAACAATAAAAACAACATTCTTGTGTAGATGACGTAGAAGTGTCAAGGTTTTATTAACTACATACATATGTACGTTCTCAAATTGTTTTGGTTGTTTAATTTTTACGACTTTTAAATAGACTTCTTAGACAGTTTTACGATGGAGAACATTTTGATTATATTTCTTGAAATTTTTATGGTTTTTATAACAATTTTGTTGTTATTATGTTATTTATTTTGATTTTGATATTATTATTTTTTTTGTTTGTAAGGAAGAACAAATAAAATGAACAAATTTTGTTCTTGTCTTTGAAATGACCTCGGTTAATTGCCGTTATTATGATAACAGTGACTTTAATAATGATTATGATGTTGCGTCGTGAGGAAGAGGACATCGTAAATATTTTTTTTTTGTGAAATGGGGGTTATAGATTTTGGTTTTTTTCATATAATAATATTGTATGTACACATGTATCTATTTTTTATGGCTCTTTTTGTTTATGTTTATTTACAAATTTTTATATAATTTTGATAAGTTTTATAGCTGTCAAACAATTAGGCCGGCGCTGTGAACTTCATACATGTGGCATCATAATATTATTTTTTTTTGCTTCTATTTTGTGGAGATTTACGACGGTTTAATTGTATTTCGTCTCTCTTAAAGTTGTTTTATGATTCTAATAGAATTTTAGTTTTGTTTTGATTTTTTCCTGTGGATTTATTGTTGTATTTTGAAATCAAACAAAATTTTTATTATTAATTTTTATTAAATTTATATAAATTTAATTTTTAATGAAGGCGCACAAGTTGAAACTTTTTATAAACTCAAGCAATTGGATTCTTAAAACCAAAATCACTCAACACTATATTACTTTGAAAGAGTGATTTTGGACATTATGGATTTGCACCTTGACTTTTGGAATAAATTTACATAATATATAGGAGTTGTTCTGACGTCACTGTGCCTGACAACTGTAAACCAGTTTATTTGTGGTAAAAAACTGTGTAAACAAATTTTTAAAAAGAAAATTACTTTTGATTATCTACGTAATGCTCAGGATTTTCTAATTTCTGCAAAAAAACTACTTCTTGCAGGTACTTAAGTTCCAAGGAAAATTTTACAAATTTCTGATTAGACTTGATTTTAGTTGATTTTGCCAAAAATAGTAAATTTTTAATTTATTACTTTCTGATTTTAAACCTTTTTTCGGATATGAAGTTTTCATCATATTTCGAGTTTTTGTGTTCATGGATTCAGAGTATTTCCACTATGATGTTCGTATGGATGCGTGTATAAAGGAATGTGGGAACGTGTGTGTATGTATTTAAACCACCCTGCAGATAAAAGGAGTAGTATGTGGTCAGAAACATACTAGTTGCTTTTGAATTCAGACTGGTTGCACATCTGTTTTTTATCATATAAATCAGGAAAATCGAGCAGACGGTTTCAGAGCTGGAAAACTCAAACTATATTTTCCCATACAAAATAACTACCGAAAACTAGTTTTTATTACTTTTTTATTAAATTAACTTATTTTATACTTCACTATGAATAAAATTGGTGTTTCTAATTTAAAAAAAAAAAACATAAAAAAATTAAAAAGATGTTTCCAGGGTTGGAAAACTTTAATATATTTTCTTATAATTAAACATTTTTTATGTTTTAGGAAGAAGCCTATTTTCTCAGGAACTATAAGAGCTACGGATCTGAGTAGAACTTTGGTCGCTACAACAGCAAATATATAAAAGTTAAAACCAATGACGAAAAATTTTAAAATCCCATGTAATATATACAATTGTATGTATATATGTGTACAGACACTTGAAAATTGTAAAATTACTGTATTTTTATAAAGACTACAACAATAACCACTAAAATTAAAAAAATTAAATTAAAGGGTGGTCCATCAGTTAATACAATTTTTACTATGTAATTTTGACAACTTGGTATATCTTGGAAACCGTAAGGTTTAAACTCTTGAAATTTTCATAAACGGTAAAACTAAAAAATCAGAAAATTATAGAATCGCCAAAAATTCAAAAAAATCGCCAAAACGAAAAAAAATCGCTATAATAAAAAATACCAGAAACCGAAAAAAATCACTAAATTTTAAAAAAAAAACATCAAAAACCGAAAAACATCGCCACAAGAGAAAAAAATCGGCAAAATCAAAAAAATCGGCAAAACGAAAAAAATAGCCAAAATTAAAAAAAAACGCCAAAAATCGACAACAAAAACAATCGCCTTTATTAAAAACAATCGCCAAAACTAATAAGAAAAACCCGAAAATAATCGCCTAAGCGAGAAAAAAGTGTCTAAACTAAAAAAAATTGCCTCAATGAAAAAAAACGCCATAAGCCGAAAAATCGCCAAAATCTCAAAAACGAAAGAAATCGCCAAAATTAAAAAAACGCCAAAAACCGAAAAAATCGCCAAAACGAGAAAAAAGTGTCAAAACTAAAATATTACCACAATGAAATAAAAGCGCAAAAAACCGAAAAAATCGCCAAAAACCAAAACAAAAATTTTCCGATATGAAAAAAAATCGCTAAAACGAGAGAAAAGCTTCAAAACTAAAAAAGCACAAAATTAAAAATAATGCCAAAACTAAAAAACCCTATTAAAAAACGCTTAAAACCGAAAAACACCAAAAAAGGAAAACAATGCCAAAGTTATATTTTAAATAGGCTAAAGTTTATATAGTATTACTACTCGTAGTCGTACTTTACTGAATTAGTAAATGACGTTGGAAATAAAATTTATCGCTAAAGTGCACTCCTAACTATAAAATTAATTAAACAACATGTTCTGTTTCATTTCCCTGAAACCGTTCCTTTTTGCTGAACAAATTCGAAAAAATTCTGTAGGAATAAACGTTTACATAATACCACTATATATACCTTTCCCAATGGAATATTTAAATTGAGAAAATTAACAATTTTGCAAAATTAAAGATTACTAAATAGAACAAGTTACATAGTTTACTTGGTATGGAGGTACAATACTAAAACTTTTTTCCAAGTTCGAAGCTTTAGCGAACATTAGATCGAATCTCATATCAAGTGGGATATTAAATATTGTTTTTATTGGATAGTGTTGATATAACGGCATTATTTGTTTGTTTAGCTATAAGTGCAACAAACGAGTAACTTATTCATCAAGTATGAAGAATTAAAATTACTCTTAATGTACCAAACCCGTATCTTAATAAATGTGGTTTGAACTTTTATCCAAACACCGAAGTATAAAGAGATGAACCGTTTCCTTTTTGCTCTCCTGAAAACTTGTATTTTTTTAGAAAGTAAGGCATCGATATTCAACTTATTAAAAAAAAACATATACATATAATCGAAAAATACCGAGAGGCCACTTATTAAAAATTGCACTAGAGCAAAAATTATGAAATTTTTTCACAAAATAAATATGTACCTACATACCTATGTGCTTATGTATGTATGTATCTCAATACTACATAAAAAGCACTTTGGTAAAGGGTATATAAGATTCAGCACAGCCGAATATAGTACTCTTACTTTTTTTTTTTTAAAGAGAAGTGAGGCCGGGCTTACTTCTGTGTGCCATGTGCCACATAAGCGCAAAAAAGCGTAACCACTAATAACTAATAAAAACTGTTGGATTCAGACATGTATTTATTAAGTTAAACAGTTTCATACATATTTAATAGAATACAACATGATTTGGAACAGTTTCAATCAATATATACATGTCTGAATCAAACAGTTTTTCACTAGTAATTAGTGGTTACGCTTTCTTTGGCACATGCCACACAAGAAATTCTAGATGTAAACTCAGCTTAACAGTCAGGCAATGAATGGCTACTACTATTACTTCCGTCTTTAAGAAAGGGATAGTTATAAAGAAACCAGGTTATAAAGGAAGATATAGAGGAAACCTTCATTATTTTACAACTCTGGTTCTTGCATTTTCTTTAAATAATGCAGTGTTGCAGCTCCTCTAGCGTTAAATGAGGCTTATTAAATTTTTTTGAAGCTGTGCTTAGTAGCTATTTTTGTGGTTATTCTATTTCGCAGATGATTCTGGATTAGTATGGTGTTCAGTGACCATTGACTATGCCTTCATCACTTGAACTTTCCTACAACAACTGATACAAAAGTTAAACTAATGCTTATCAAAAAAATTTCTGGTATTATATTTAATGACTGTTGTTGGAGCTCAAATCCAGGACGTGTAGTTAGCCAACGCCACCCTCAAACAAAAGAAAAACATTTTAAATATAATATTCTAAAAATATTACTATGTTAAAGAGGAATAATTTCTTAATAGGGTTTAAGTTCAGTATTTTCAGTTCTTATTGAAATATTTGTATTAATTAATCAGCCCAATCATGAATATTCCCTCGGAATTTCTTTCTCACGGAAAATAATTTTCTCGAGAAAACATTCCTCCAATCATAAATTCTTTGGGAACAAAAAAGAGTAAACGTGGCTTTAAAAAGCTCGTTTTGGTTTTTTGTATTGGTTGTTTGTTGACATTTTGATTCTCCTTTTTTTAGTGATAGAGTAAACAAAATTATTAAAATTGAACAACTTGAAAAATATGCAAAAATAAGTTTATAAATGATTTATTTGGGCACAAAGTTTTTTGACATAAAAGAACTATAAACTACAATCTTATGTATATAAATTGTGTTTTAATTGTGTAATAACTATCTTTTTATGTAAACTCCCTTCTGTTTTGCAAGGGAAATATTTTTAGTGAAAAAAACAAGTTCAACGGCGTTCATAATACCCACTTTTATTCCTGGGGAGTTTTTTACTCCCGCATTTGGTAAAAAATGGGAAAAACAAATTCATAATTGGAGAAGAGGGAAAACTGAAAATCTCGAACGGAATTGTTATTCATGATTGGGCTGAATGTGATTTTATAAACAAGGAAATAAAACTTTAATTAGACTCTTTAGCTGAGGGAAATGTACACTTCATCAACACACATGTCTGTCTACTTAGTCAGGGCTTTTTATTAACATCAGCTATTTAAAGTGAATTTTTAATGAAATGGAATATTAGAAATGACCTTCTTAGCCAAGGATTCATCCAAAATCAATCATGTTGTACTATACTCTACCGTCGAGCCACTCACAATTCAATTCATTGCAATCGAATTACGTTAAATAATTAGAAGATTTGATGAAAGTGTGTATCTTTAATGTAATGGCTAATTTTTAAATTAATCTCTGAAATGACCATTGGTTCCCATGTCCAAGATTTTGTTTTTGCTTTGGTAAAAAAACAAAACAAAACATGTTACTCCTTCTCTTCTCCCTTCTCATAGAAGCGAGTGTGGAATGTTTATCTTATATTTTATGCGAAATAGTCCTTTAATAAGGAGTTTTACCGCTGGCAATGTGTTCGTTTTAATTCGTGCGTGTATTAAAAATTTTCATAAAAAAAGTTTTTAAACTAAACCTGAGCCAGCTTTAAATTTTTTTAATACCTATAATATGTTTTTATTTTTTTGCAAACCTTTTCAGATACTGAGAATTTTCTAAGAAAATGTTGATGTTTCATTAAAATCAAATTTAGCTATTCCTGAAAGTCTTTTTTGGAGAGCATTTTGCTTAAATTACTCTTTATACAAAAATATTTTTAGTTCAGGAAAATCTTTGATTTTTCCTTACTAAACTTTCAAACTTTCTGAAAAATTCTTCCATAGAATATGTTCTTACATATTAAGAAAAAATATAGTTCCCAAACTCAGTAAATATTTTGTCAAATAATGTTCCCATTTATTTTTTAATCTGTCTAGCAAATCTCACTTGTAGTAAAAAATAAATTCTTAAACAATTTCCCTTTTGTGTTGCCTAATTTATAAGACTAAATATACGAATTATTTTATTTTTAATCTACCACCAAAACGAATTGATTTACAAAGGAAAAATTAGACGGAAAACCAAAGTTAATTCACACATTCAAACACTCGAAATACTTAAAATGATAAATTTTTAGTCTTAAAATGACTTATGGGAGCCAAATATTTTAAAATCACACAAACATACATACACACACGCATGCAGCTTCTAAGCATATTTACCACTGCATTGTAGACCGTTTTATTGCATGATCTAAAAATATTTTGAAAAGTACAGCCTTTTAAAATACAACAAGTTGCAAGCACAACATATAGAAATTTTTAAATTCCATGCATGCATACATTTGGTGTATGGAAAAAAGGTGTTGTATTTCAATAAGATTTCCTTTGTTATTCTATGATGGGGTTTCAGACCCTTGCTAAGATCGCTTTAGTATGAGAGAAAACTGAAATGAAAAGTGAAAGTAGAATTGTTTTAAAATAATACAGACGTAAGCCGTATATATGTACATGCATACGTTGAAGAAAAATAATTTGAAACAATAGTATTTAAATGCGTAAAAGGTATGTATTAACCATGCTCCTGATTGTTTGGTACAATTTAGTTGCGCCCTCCTCTCTTCTTCGTTTCACAATTAAATTAACAATAATAACGTACAACATTAAAGGAAAATTTCTTTAAAATAAAAAAACACACAGCAATGGAGTAAGGCTAAAACGAACTTTTTATGAATGAAGTTTTAAATATATGTATTGCATACATTTTCAGAGAATATTATGCACACCTAGTTCGTAAATGTAAATAATGACAATACCAGGATCAGCCACATTGTATCGCGATGTATTTTTAAAGCTGTTGTTGGCGTCCACCTGTCCAGGGTTTTAACGAAAGGTCTGCTTCCTTTGTTAAATTAGATATACAAAGGTGTTTCAAGAAAATAGTAAGTTAGGGCCTTTCTATGTAAAGGTAACAATATATCGTACAGATATAGTAAAGCTCTCAGACAATAGCTTAAGTGGCTCCCTGCTGGTCATATACATATAGTCGTGACTTGCTCCACGATTGTGTACAAAATTTTAACATTTGTAAAGTATGTTGTTTAGAGTCATCGAGCTTTTTTTTAAACAAAAACACATTTAATGGATTAGCTAAAACATTTAATTTATTAGTTCATATATTTCATGGCATTTAATATTGAAATATAGTTTTTGGCATAGGGCCGCCTTGATTGTAACTCATTATTGCCATCCAGTCGGTTGCAGAGTTGCAGTGCCTCTGGTGTCAATGAGTTGTATTAAATTTTTCAAAGCTGTACTTAGTAGCCATTTTTATTGGTGATTATTTTACTTCTGCACTGATTCTGATACACAATACCGACGAAGGAGGGCGCTCTTATATTACATTAGTGGGTATAGCTCAGTGACCAGTGACTATGCCTTCATCGAGTGAACTTCCCAACAAGAATTGACAGAAAGCGACACTAACCCAGGATCTTCAGTTTTCTAGTCAACGTGCTAACTATTTCAGTCAAGGCCACCCTCCCGCCAGCCTGTTGCGCCGTCTTGTTGGAAGTATTTCTCCTACAAATGAGAACTATAATTCCATTGCAGTTATGGTTTGCTTTTATTTTTAAAAATCAGCTGATTCACTGTTTTTAACAATCACAATAAGTGGAATTTACAATAAGTAAATCTTTTAAAATTTTTTTTGATCATAAATTTCGAAACTTGATCATAATAATAAGCGATTGTGCATAATACTATCGAGCAAATCTTTTTTTTTTTTTGTTGAAATGTTATTATAAACACTGAACTTCAAACCAAAATATGATGCATTTGAAAAGTTTAATAGTGATGAACTTTTTGAGAACTATTAGCCAAAAAAGATTAAGGAAGAGGGAAGCTGATCGTTGCATACTACTAACCATATTCCACTGTAGTTGAAGATGCTTCTACACGCATACAAATACCTACACACATGCATATAAATATATGCATCTATTTCTCTTTTCATGTGCAACTGTAGGAAACAAGATCCTTTTTACAATTATGAAAAAGAATGAAAGAATGCACAAGCCATTTATTTTTATTTTTAGTTTCTTTTTATGTCCTTTTAACGTAACTAATAGAAATTCGTGGAATCTTACACTTCCAACAAGTAAAATACAAAAAACACACATTTTGACTCTTAAATTAAATTTTCAGGGCATTTCGTCATCATCATCTTCTGGATCAGAAACAATATTTTAGTGTTTTAATTTTTTTTTTCAAATTGTTGTTGGTACCTGAATTGTAACAATAGATGGATGGATGGATGGATGGATGTATGGCTAGATGGATAGTTGCTTGGTGGTTGGTATGCTTGTAGTTGCTTAGTTTATGCATTTCTATTGCTGCTCTTACTTTTTCTTGTCAAATGAAAGTACCAATTCTTGTTGTATTTTTATTTTTTTATTTTTTTTTGCTCGTCCTTTGGGTATATTGAATGTCCCTGTAATTTTGAATATGCAAGAGCCTGTTTATTATGACTCCTATTGTTTTTGTTGCTGCAGCCGTTCTCGATGATAATGATGTGTACGTACGCATGTTGACGACAAGAAGTCAATTTTCAATTTACGACCATTTTGTAATGAATAATTTCTTTTTTATTTTTGTATGTTCTTTTTTAAATGATTATGATGCCAGACGAGATAAGATATGCAATCCTTAGAAAATTTAACTAGATTTAATTAATGCTTAAGCTATATGCAGTTTTCAGGTGAAGAAAATATTTTTTGGTCTTATAAAAAGATATAAATAGGTACCGTGATACACAATGGTGGATACGCATACCTTATAATGTTTAGTAAACAAAATCCAGATGAGAGTTCTTTTTTCAAAACCTAATTTTTAATTAAGGTATACTAAATTACTCATATTTTGTAAACGACTTCAAAAACAAGGAGGAGGAGATCAATTCTCAAAAAAAAATATTACTTTCGCAATATGGAATAATAGCTTGAGTCGACTTAAGCATTGCAGTTTTTTTGTCTGAAGTTTTGACGATATCACTAAGAGATTAAAGGGCTCTAATGCATATTTTCACATCCTTTTGATTTGTTTTATTTAAATTTAAAAGCTTTTGCTTATTTATAAACATTTAGCTTGGTTAATATGCGTTTGTAAGAAGTGATGATTTGTAACAAACATCAAAAACAATTTAGTTAAATGATTTGAACCATTTTATTAATTTTTTTTATTAAAAGCATGAAAAAATAATAAAAAATTCATAAAATCTTGCTTCGATAAATTCTTAGACATTATCTTCTGCTTTTTTTCTGAACTATAATGAATCCGTCCCGTTACTTGTTTCACACACCTTGGAAATCTCATTGTCTCTTCAGCAAAAATTCTTGTTTCTGAAATTTTAAGTTTACACGTGAGTAGAGGTCCATACAATTTATCTGACCAGTCTATTAGTTCTAAAATTGAAGTTGAATTTAAATTTACTGCAGGTGCTGTTCTAGGCCGAACCAATATATCTACTAATTCAATTATCTTTTGAACCCCTGCAATGCTTTTTTCTTTGTCCTCTGAGCTTAAAAGTGTCTGAAGTACCATTTTACTAAATGCGAACCACGATGATCGTTGGATTGTTTGAAAAACAATATCGGCTTCTGCTTTCTTTTGAGACTTCAGAAGCTTTACTTAAAGAAGAATTTGGTGACGTCAATCCGCCCAAGGGAATTTCGATTTAATTGTAAGACAGCAGGGATATAAACGCAGACAATTTGTTCCACAAGAAGTTGAAACGTCTTCAAGCTTTTGCCCTTTGATATATATAGTATTAATTTTTAATAGGCATGGACTGCCTTCTTTTTGGGCGTTGTCAAGTTTCATTGGAATTGGATAATTGAGTATTTTGTAGACTTCAGAATTAGTGCTGAGTTTCGTGAAAATCGGTTAAGTACAAACAGGTGATATATAATTATAAATTTTAATGGGCGTAACTCTAAATATTTTCTTAAATACAAGATTGTATCATTACAAGAGCTTGAAATGTGTACTAAGCCTTGCAGCAATTGGATAACTAAAAGATCATTAAATCAAGAAAAATACTTTATTGGGTGTATTCACCCCCACCTTTTTGGCCAAAACTAAAGCTATAGTCTCTAAACTAAAACAAGAATTTTTAAAATCGGTCTAAAAGTTGCCGAGTTATGAAGTTGCAAACATAGAAAAAATACAGACGAATTGATAACCTCCTCCTTTTCAGAAGTCAGTTAAAAAATTGGAATTGCAGGGTTCTACAATAATTAAGTATTCTCACTTCATCATCCGTCCTCTCATAACATAACACCTCTCCCAAAGAATTTAACACGTTATTTTAACGATAGGCATTATTTTTACCTGAGTGTTACTACTCGTTAAAAAAGTCTAATGGGTGGCAAAAGTACAATTTGGTCTTTATATAAATTTTAACAAATATTTAATTAAATTTGTATTGGCCTTCTTAGTTTATTTTCTTATGTTTGGTAAGTTCGAGATCATTTTTATGAAATTGTACTTGATTTTTTATATCCTTACTAATATTATAAATATGAAAGTGAGTTTATTTGTTTGCTACGCTTTCACGCGCATAGCACTTAGCCAATTTTGAAAGTTCTTTCACGAATAGAAAGCTACATTACCAGCATCAAACAGATCATATTTTTTTTCTATCCGATTCGGAACAGGTTTATTTATTTACTTCAGACTTTTTTCGAAAAACACATTTTTAAGCTGCTAAGGGAAACTTTTATTTCGGGTTTGATTGTTTAAATAAATTCAAACCCTGCTTTTCATTATGTTTTCTTTACTTTTTATCACCTTTTTGTCGGATTTTATCGTTTTCTTTTAACATTATCAGTGAGTAAAAAATAATTTATTGATGTCAAATATTAAGGTAAAAGCTAGCTAGTTGAAAATAATAAGAAAATAAATTAAAATTACAATTTTATAAAATCGATCTCTAGCACGGCAAACATTAGAACAAAATTTCTAAAAATATTTTAAAATTAGTTTCGTAATAGAAAAATTAAAAAAAAAAATATTTAAAGGAAGACTTCACTCTCTTCGACTTCTGTTTTCCATTGCAAACTAAATAAGACAATGTTAGTTTTATGTGTTCTTCTAGTTGCAGATGTGAAAAATATTTTAAGTTCTATTTTTTTTATCTACACACATACATATACATATGCATACAGGTTTGTCCATACATACAAACATACATACATGCGTCCTCAAACACAAAATACGCACAACACACTGCTTGGTGCATTGAAGCGCATCTTTAACAGTATGCTGAAATATTTTTGTTGTTCATTTTGAAACCCTTAAAAATTTATAAAATTTTGTTATTTTCGTATTAAATAATATGAATGCTTGTGGTGTATGCATACAAAAACACACATACATACATACGTTCACATGTATTTCTATACTTTTTAAATACAATTTTTTTTCTTGCAAAGTGCCAAGTGTGCAAATGTTATTTTACTATTTTTTTATCGAATGAACTTGTATCCTTGTATGCCGATAATATTCCCAAAAGATGCTGTACTTTTACTCTCTTCATTCCTGTTAAATTAACATTTTTGTTGTTTTGAGCAACAAAAGAGAATGCGCAGGTTTTAGGATTAGGGAATACAGTGGTTTTAAAAATATTATTTGCTTAACAATTTTAAAGCCGATTAGTGCGGTATCTACCCAAAATTCAAATTAAAAATACTTAAGCCATGTCCGCTTTGGGTAATAATTGCTCAAATCGCAAAATTATATTAAAAATAACATTTTATTATCCTTTAATAAAGATAATTAAATAATAAAACGTTTTTTTCAATAATTAAAATTAGTATGTAGGAGTTTTTTTATTATTTTAATTTAACAGTGTTATTATTATTATCCATTATTATTTTAGTCGTTAGTAAATATAATTTTAACTATGCAATAAACAAATTAATGGCCAAATAATTTAAAAGCAAATTTATTAGCATTTCTTTTTAGTTTTTTTTTTTGCTATTTTCTTGTTATTTTAGTTTACGACATTATAACTAAGAGTTATTTAATTTTCTTTTTCAATTCTCTAAATAGCACAAATATGTACTTAAATGCTTTCTGTGGCTGTGGCAACTTATGCGAAGTTAAAAAGCACTAAACTAAAATCATAGTTAAGATACCATCAGCCAGCCAGATAACACATACTCTTGTAATAAAATTTGTAGTGGAGTCATAAACTCTATTCCTACTCATAATAGTTGTAATAAGACAATTTTTCTAAAAAGATGTGCACACAGTTTGTTATGGAATTTTTTACAAAATATTAGTTATAATACAATTATTGATTTCGAAGGTTTCATATTACAGTTTTGCCAGAAAAAAATAATGTGGGGATCCTTGAGACTGCCCACCCATTCTTAAGTAAAAAAATATCTGGATCACTCCCTATGTCGACAAGAAAGTTTCTTATTTTCTTTTTGTTTTCAATATAAATCAACTATAGAAAATTTCTTGTTGACATCGTGTGCCAGGCTGTAAAGTTATCGAAAACAGATTTTACAAGAATCTACGGACTATCCAAATACAAACACTTTTTATGCAAAATTTTAACTACAATATCTCTCGAGCTATTCCACAGATTGTGGTAAAAATTTGCAGTATCCTGGCTGACGAAGTTATTGAAAAAAAACTATTTCTTTAAAAATTTTTTTGTCAACGATACCTCCCAATATAAATCAACTAGGCAGCAGTAGACGTTTCTTTTATAAGTTAAAGACTTATCAGATTTTGAACTTTTTGGGCTCAGTAGTTTAAAATTTTGTAAGAAAGATGTTTGATTAAAATTTTATTTTCAAAATATAGCGAACAATATCAAACTTTACGAAATATAAGTGAGATCAACATCTTTCGTATGCAGATTTTTTTGTATTCCATCCGTTTACCCATTCTTAAGTTATGAGTTGTTTACATACACATACACACACACATCCATAGGAAACTAATCAGAATCGACTCCCGTGACCCCAAAACGTTAAAATATAATGAAAATTAGATTTTTAAAATTGATGACAAAATCAGTGACGTTCTGTAGCGGGAAGTTAAAAAATAGAAATTGCTATTCTTTTGCTTTCGATCTGTTGATCTGAAATCAGAGCAGTTCATCGTGCAATTAAATGGAGATAATTTTGGTCGTTGGTCACTTACAAAAAATTTTAACAAATACATAAATGCAACAACTGTACATATTACCTGCAAATAATACAGTTCCCATAGAGGTATCTCTTGACGTTAACCTTAGCCCATAAAACTTAAGTGTTTCTGCCAAATCTCTGAAATAATTAATGGAAGTAGCTAGTGCTGATGGTGGAATGCATTGTCAGTTTCACTCTGCTTCTGAGTTCAAAAGGCGACAGAGGCCTTTGGGTGTGGAATTTTGAGTTCTGATAAGTTGATTATTATTGATACTACATCCACAGAGGTACCAGGAGCAGGACCGCCTCTGGGTTTTAACGTGACGTAAGATGGCAGCATCGTTCTGCTAATTGAAAGCCAATGGTGGCCTTCATTTTAAGTTCACGGAATTAAATAGATGATACTTGCCATCAACTAATAAGACTTAAGTTCCTAATCATTATCTCAATATGTATTAGAAATTTTTAACAATCTTATGTATTTGAGCTATTTTTTGCGAGGATTTGAAATCTCAAGCCTTGTTTCTTACAATGAAGGGTGGATGCTCTTCTTTTTTTTCAAGTGAGTCAAAAGTTTTTCCAATGGAAACTAGTGAATTTTTATGTCATTAGATGTAATGCCATTACGGTCCATATTAAAACATTAGAATTAGAAGTACCATTTTGCGCATACTGATATCCAAATAATCTGCCATATCGTGGTTGGCGTATTTCGACTTCGAAAGGTTGTTCCTCGATCTATTAAGAAAACGTCGTAATAAGACAAACAACATTAACGGGAATTATACTTTTTTTCTTGCTTTCAAATTTCAAGCAATAAAATATCTAAAGCAATTGTGCAACGCGCTCGAGAATAATAAATAGAATCTACTGCTATAATATTTCCTTAGGAGAAACTCTTAATATATCTGTCCTTGTTGTGCAAGTAGATCCTCGACAAACTGTAGCTATGCAGAATGCTGCAGCTATGATGTGGTGGCTGTGTCTCTTTTCTTTGCCAGATGACCCATAAGTAGAGAAGACAAGAAAATAAAGAAAAAAATAAAGTTTTAAGCCTGCTTCAAAGGTGTATTATATGATTATAAAAAGCCAACTGTGACGAGATTTAATGTTTCACAGTTAATGAGATTTTGCGTTTCTTTATTTATTTCGAAATTACTTTTTTTTTCTTTGATTTACTTTTCGTTTCTTTGGGAGTGTTTTACATAAGTCAAGTCATTGGTAACATTTATGGAAGTTAAAAAAAGTGGAACATGCAATAAAACTATTTTTTTAATTTTTGCCTGAATTTAAAACATTTAGTTGCTATAGTATTTTTGAGTTCTGATCGTTTCAGTAGAAAATTTATAACAATAAGCTTTTCAGGAAAAACGTACTAAGTGAGGCCACAAAGGCAGCTTGAGAATAGAATTCAAATTTTTTTAACTATTTCATTGTATGAACGAGAACTTAACTAATTATTCGAATAAAAGTCCATTCGAATACTCGGTCAGAACTACAAAATTTATTATGTTACTCGAATAAATCACCTAATTTTAATACATTACCTGGGGTCTAATCGTCGCTTTCGATAACGGGCTGATTCGATCATTTTTTTTCTGTTTGACATTATGGCATTCTATATCGAACAATTTAATAAGATATCGAATGCCATAATCTCAAATTTAAAATATGTGATTGAATCTGTTAGTTATCGAAAGCAACGATCATTACTCAAATGAAATTGAAAATGTTTTCTAACTTGCATATAACAATTTTCAACTCGAGTCATCACAATTTCTCTATTGTCATCATATGTGCGGTTGCTAAATATTAACACCTCGTTTTAGTCTCTAGAACGTTTTTATAAAGTCGAATCCAATTAACGGATTAACTCTTGAAACGTCTTGCGACCTTAATTTTTTGTGGCAAGTGTAGGGCATATTTTCAGTGACGCTCACATGTTCACACGACCTGCTACATAATTTTTGCTTAAATATTATTTCTTAAGAATTATATATGTGGACACATTTTTTATTACGATTAAAAAAATGAGACAAAATAAAAATTATATAGTAAATATTAAAGCTAAGTAAGTGAGTGCGTCCAGAGACCCATGTGGCATGAACCACTTGAAAATGATCTTAATAGTTCGTTATAAAAGCCATAAAAAAGGATTTTACAACACACACGAATAAAAATTAAAAAACAAATAAGAAAAAGAAAAAAAATATACAAATAATAAACTGAAATGAACAAAAAAAAATAAATAAACACAATTAATGAAAAAAAAGACAAAAAAAAATAAAATATAATCGAAAATCTCTGTCGCATATTTTAGTATCAAATTAAAATTGCATTTTTTCCGGACTTTTATGTGACAATAAATATTTAAATGGCTAGTTTTTTAAATTCGTAAAAACCTAAAAATATACTAAAAATTTATATAAAACATTTTGTAATTAACTCATTTTTATGAGGCCAGTAAATTTTAAACGCTTTGGATTCTGTTTGCAGGGATGGCAGCAAAAATGTTTAATAAATTCTTCCAAGAATTTGGCTCTTCTTAACTCTTTTGGGTTAAAACTTTTTAAAATACATAATTTTTTTTTGTTTATGTTCAGTTTTCATCTTTCACAGCTTTAATTTTAAATAAATTTGATAAAAATGATTGTGTTGCCAGTGACAATTTGTTTGAAAATTTCATATTTCCATAATGATTGTCTGCATCGTATTTCACAATGAATCGTATCTGTTTCTCTTCTGTTATAAAATTCTTTTGTTCTATGATAAGGAAAAATTATGATTTATTATTTTTAACCTTTTTAATTCTTTTGTTTGAGACTGAATGTTGCTTTAGATTCATAAATATATGTTGCATATAAGAAGAAAGAAAAAAGATATTGTCTCTTAAAGTTGTGTGTTTGCTTTGTTTTCTAGTTTTTCGTTTCAATTGTGACTTATTTAAATGAACATCTTGTTTTTGTTAGATTTTGTTGTATAGTCGTAATGGGATAAGTAGAGGAGCTCTCAATGCTTTGATATTGTTTGCAGTCAAGGTGTTATATGTGTATCTTAAATGTCACTTAAAATGTCCCTTAAATTTAATACGCTTGAAAATGTTTCAAGTGGTAGAAAATATCTATTTTATACCAATGTTTGTTTTCGAAGTGCTATGATTTGCAGTAATGTAGTAGTGTGTGCTTATTCATTCTTGTTTTAATAATAAAATTAGCTATGGCCGCGTCGTTGCCCACTCGTTACTACTTTTTGACTAACTAACAGCCTGGCCCACAATGTTGGCAGATAACGTTCGATCAATTTCTTGTTGATCAAACGATCTCTGTGGACATCATGGGCCATTCTGTTAACATAAGAGCATTTAAACGTAAAACGTCTTCCTGCATATAAAATTCCGCACCGCAGTCCAACTTTTAAAGTTCAATTGCGCTTCGAAATTGCTACAAAGTCGCTTTAATACATACAAATTTTCCATTTATGTCAACAGCCCTCAACTTAAAAAAAATTGGGAATCCTCTGTGTTGCCTTCAGCTAAATTTTTAGCAAAACTATTAGGACATTTTCCGGGATTTAGAAATTATACTCTGACATCCTTTAGATACTAGTTTTTAAAATTCACATAGACCTTGTATTTTTTTAGACGCAAATCTAGCTGAATTTTATTAATATTAGTGGGATGGTTTGTGAGAGATAAAAGTTTTCCCCTATCCCCTTCCTAGTGATAGTTTCAAAAATTATATAAAGCATATGTGTTCTTTTAAGTGCAAAAGTTGTTTTGATGAATTTTTTTAAATATTCTAAAAAATCAGCTGCACACTGTGGAAAAAATTGCGATATTTTTGGCATTAATTGTAGCTTTAAAGCTAGAGACTTAAATTTTTGCACGTATTTAGGTAACACCAAAATAAAATTTAGGTGTGTTTTCAATTGGCCCACGCCAAATAAAATAAATTAGAGTCTAAAAATAATGCCTTATCAATCAGAAAAAGCAAAGGAATATTTACCTAAAAAATTTATTATTTTTAAATGAATCGAATTGGGACAATAATGGTTAGTTATTCATTAATCCACACAATTTAATTAATAAGTTGCCATTTGTAATTTTTGGCACTGGTTTTCTATTCAAAAATTATAATCCACGAAACACAAATATAAATGTTATGTTCAATCTACTATTATACATAAATAAAACATTGCGCAATTTGACAACAATAAATAATATGGACCAAATTGGTACCAGGTAAAAATTTTACATATGTACCTCCAATAATATTTTCCATAAAACACTTTTTAATTTTATTCAACTTCAACTTTCTCAAACACTCGAACTCAGCTGATGTTTACCGTTGGCCAGTTATACCAAAACAAAGTGACATTTAATCAGCTGACTTTAAAAGCATGCCAGAAAAAAAGGGTTGCCACCCAAATTTATATTTAATAATTTTTTCTAATATGGTTAAATTTCAAAATACGAATCCAAAAAAAATTTACTTTTCTACTTTTTACCCACAGTGCTGCGTAGAGCTAGAAAATGTTCGCCGCCCTCTCTTAGTCCTCGTTAAAAGTCAATCCTGTATTTAAATGAAAATATCCCATGTATTCTTCCATACAAATTATTATAATAATCGTACGACCCGTTTAGAAACTGCAGAATTATTTCCATTTCCATTCCACTGTGTATCGGGTACTTTAGGTTCCACTAGGCACCAGAAGGCACTGTCGGATCGAGTCAAGAAATTAAGACCGCACTTTTGACAGCAAACTCCTTATTGTGGATAGTGTAATTATATCAGTTAAAGAAAAAAATGTTTGCGACCATTCTACTCGTAATACACATATCTATCTATGTTTTAAATATAATTGAAATCTGTGCACACCTTAGCTGATAAAGCATTAGAAAGAAACCAACTTGCTTTTGCGTTCGATCAGACAGGATAGGGCTAGACAGATGCACAGGAGGCAGGCAGGTCGACTGGAGGCGAACAGCGTGATCGCGTGGATAGGGTTTTCTTTATATTTTTTTTGGTTAATAAATCCCATTAACATTTCTTTAATATATCTCTGCTAGAATGATAATAATTTTTTTTGGGGTTTACGGCCCCAATAAATTCGTTTCATTTTATACTTTGTTATTTCAACACATCATTACATATAATAAGCTTTCTGAATATAACAGTTCTTCATGTGAACGCAAGTTCAAGCATGGTTTAATGTTCTTGGAGCGGAGAGACAGGTCTAACTTGCAAGAGAATGATTAATTGTCCTATTGTACTCAACAGTCTCACAAACATCTTTTTCTTCCATGTTTTGCTCTACACTGTAGGGTCTACGGACACTTGTTTTTTTTTGAAACATATCCAAATATCACAAAATTTATTGATTAGAAAAATAAATATTCAAATAACAATTTAGCTTATATTATACAAATAAAAATATATTAACATTGTATGATATCTCTACGATGTATAAATACACATTTATCACTCATAAATGTTGTAATAAAAGTTGAAGAGTATTTTTGCATTTTATTTTCTAGACAACACAAATTTATTGAGAATTAAAAGTGACAAAACTGTTACAATTTCAGTTGAGTAAACAATTGTATAAATATTCACATGCAAAAAAAATTTTTGATAATAAATATGGATGACCTTAAAAATGGTTTTAGTAGATAAATAAAACTAAATGTATGTATGCACATTTGTAAACAAAATGTAATAGACAGCGAAATGTGTCTGCAAGTCGAGACACACAACCACTTAACACAACAACACAGACCGAACAAAATGTAGCTTGCAAAGTTAGAACAAACGTGCGTCAATTATGAATGCGTCATAAAACTTTCGAAATGAAGTGATAAGTGTATCTAACACCTATTTTCGTTTTTCATTTTTCTTTTTGATTGTCATTTTTTTGCCAGAGATTTTATTGATTTGCGTTATACGAAGAGGAAAATATGTCTGATAAATGTAACTAAAACGCCAAAATTTTATTGTCTACTAATAAAATAAAATAAAGCGGAGGAGAAGCACTATGGATATGAATTCTCTAACAGAAACTTCAAATACTCAAATTAAACTTACGATATGTAATTAACGGTAGTTTGAAAGGTAGAATAAAGGAGGTTGGTTAAAAAAATTACGGTTTTGAAGGAGTTATTTTCCTAATAGGTACTTTCTGAATCTCGTAATTTTTACAAAAAGTACATTTTAGAAAGGTACGTTTCCACAAAACTACTTTTTTAATTGTTAATTTTTTAAAAGAAACTTTTTCAAAAAAGTAATATTCTAAAATCTTGAATATTTTTAAGGTATTTCTCAAAAAGGAGATTTTTTAAAGTTATTTTAGGTTAGGTTGAAAAAAGGAGCCAAGACGCTCATGTCGAGTGACACACACATAAGCCAGTATAGGAAGGAAGTAGTCTGTTGTCTCCATGCATGACCTGCATTCATTGTCATTCGTGGCTCCAATCCGACACAAACGCCCTTGTAGATTAGAGTGCCCAGTTGAGATGCGGGTAAACTTTGTTTTGTTTTTTTTTGTTTTGTTTTCGTCTGGGTCCCCCCATACCACAATATCACTATTCTATCGTATTCTGGGGGCTATTTTCGCTCGCCCAACTTTGCAACTCAATCTTCATTGACTTGAAAAGCTTCGCATTATCTAGAGTTACTGTCCGTAATCTGGGGACGCGCCCTCTAGAAGACCAGCAATCCTCTGGGTTAAAGATTACTTATTTAAAAGGTATTTTGTAAAAAATACTTTTTAAAAAGGTTTTTGGAAAAAATTGTTTTTTAACAAAACTTTTTGAAGATAGATACATATGTTTTGAAAATATGATATTTTGAAAAGGTACTTTTTATCAAGGCATTGTTTTAGAAAAAAAAATTAAAAAAGTGCTTTTTTAAAAATGTACATTTGTGGGGAGTTACTTTTTTGAAAAGATAATATTTTGAAAAGGTACCTTTTTGGCAAGCCACTTTAAAAAAAAGGTATTTTGAGAAGGTAACTTTTTGAAAATGAACTTTTTGTGGAGTTACTTTTTTGAAAATATAATAAATAGTTTTAAAAGGTACTTTTTTGAAAATGTACTTTTTTGAGAAGGTATTTTTTTGAAAATATAATGTTTTGAAAGGGTACTTTTTTTGACAAGGCACTTCAAAAAAAAAAAAGATTTTGAAAAGGAACTTTTTTGAAAATGTAACTTTTTTGACGAGTTCCTTTTTGAAAAGATGATATTCTAAAGAGGTAATTTTTTGTAGGGGGGGGGGGGGGTACTTTTTTGAAAAGATTATTGAAAAGGTACTTTTTTAAAAATGTACTTATTTGAGGACTTACTTTTTTGAGAAGATGATATTTTGAAAAGGTATTTTTTTTGAAAATATAATATTTTGAAAAGGTACTTTTTTGAAAAAGAATTTTGTTTGGGAGGTACTTTTTTAAAAGATGAAATTTTGATGTACGTTCTTGAAAAGGTACTGCTTTGACCAGGCACTTTTTTTAAAAGATGGTATTTTGAAAAGGTACTTTTTTGAAAAGAGGATATTTTAAAAAGTGTCTTCGAAAAATTACTTTTTGTTGAAGTAATAATTATTTTGAAAATGAATTTTCAAAGGAAAAATTTTTAAGGATTTTTTTAAACGCAATTTTTTTAGAACTATGAAAACGTAACTTTCTTAAATAATTTTTATATTTCAGGAAAATTGTATTTAAAAAGTATTGGGTTACAAAATTGCTATTTTAAGGTTCTTATTTAAAAATTACAACGTTTTGTTATGAACACGGCATATTTCAAAAAGTTTGTTTTAAAAATTTATTTTTTAACCATGAACTAATTTTTTCCAACAGATTTTTAAAAAGCTTTCAAGCAGTGTTCCTTTAAGGCATTTTTTGAAAAAGTAGCTTTTTGCCAAACAAAATTCTCAAAAACTTCATCTTCAAAAGAAGATCGGCGTAAAAAATCAACAAAATACTTTTGGATAAAAAACTTGTTAAGGATCTTTTTTTGAAAGCGTACTTTTTTTAAGTTTTTTTTTGGAAATATCATTTTTCAAAGAGTTCTTTTCTCGAAGCTTAAAATTTTATTTTGTAAGAAAACATTTTTTCCCGAAAACCAACGTTGTTGAAGTGTCGCGTTTTTTTGTTAAGTCCTTAATTGATTATTTAATTTTAAGTTATTTTAAAAAAATATTTTGTGAGTGTTTCCTATGTTATGATCTGAAAAATTAAATTTTGAACGAGTTGTTAATAAAAAATATTATTTTTTAAAAATTGCTTGGACTTTTTTGATAACATTTTGCCCATAGTGCATTTCTCTTATATTTTTAGAGTTTTATGGCAACATTGCCTCTTGTAACAATAATTATAATGACATCATAACAATAATAATTTCCATTCTATTGCAATTTTCACAACCATTATTCAAGCGAATAGTTGTACAATCAACACACTGATGGTTGTGGATATGAATCCTTAAACATTTGTGAATTTTGTATAGGTTTTTATTTGCATATGCATTTATTCGTTGGTATGTAAATATTATTAACATGCATGCATGAGTTTCATTATCGACATTTATTTAAAATAAATATGTTAACTTTTGGTTTTTTTTCGACTTGTAGAAAATGTGAAAGTCAGGCAGGCATGAGGATGAGTAAATAATTCCATTCGAACTCTTTTTTTTTAGTTAAATTGTGGATTTCTTTTATTATTTTTATTTGTGGCTGTTGGGATTTTATGATTATTGTCATATCACATACTCGTCATATCGACATCAAATTCTAATATGAATAGTGAAGTTTTTTTTTGTTATGAAAAAAACAATAACACTGTATTAACGCATTTTGTAGTTTTATTGTTTATTTGATTTTTATGAATAGCGCGGGAATTTGACAGCTTGTTGAATGAATATATGCGTTACAATCATCAAGACTCCAACAAAAAAAAAATATCTACATTCAACTATTCAAATCATATCGCACTACTACTCGCATATGTTTGAACATATTATGGAGTCGAACAAACGAACTAAAAAATGCTAGTGCATCTAACCACTTTATACATTCGTTGGTCTATCAACTCGTTACAAAAGAACAATAACACTAGGAAATAGTGGAAACAAACTCGTATTGCCATTTTCGTTAATCATCAAATTTAAATGCGGACATTTGTCTTTTCATATTCAAAGCTTTGTTGTGGTGTAGTTAAAAAATAAACATTTATATTTTAGTTGTGTGGATTAGTGGATTTATTTGTTGTTTTTATGACTTAATACACTCAAAAAATAGGCAAATTGGGTTAAAGACTTCATATTCTTTCACTTGACTTCGAACAGCACTGTAAGTAACATGTGTATATAATATTGTCCTGCTTCACTGAGGCTTAGTTATTTTTAATTATTTAGTACCCATTGTTGAAAACTGTTCAATTGTTTTTAATTTTGAGGCAAGCTTTGTTTTGTTAGTTCTAATGTTTGTAGGTGCAGGCTTACCTTGTTTGTTTCCATCATGGGTTTGGGTTTAATTTCCTTATTACAATTTGTTTACTTGTTTTGTAAATTTCTTAAGCGATTTTCGTTTTATCATGATATTATATTTGGTTATATAAATCTGCAATGAACTGAAAGTAATTACTCTGAGTAAATTAAAAACTAAACTCTATGAGGGCCATTTCTATTATTTCATTAATATTCTAATTATTCTACCCAACAAGGAAAGCACAACAAATTTAGGAGAACTTTTCTTCACTTCTTAACATAATCTACTTTTAACTTGAAACACTTTCTGCAGCGTAATACAATAGCTTTGATACATATGTATGTACCTTGTTTATAATAAGAACTGTCTAGCTCCTTTAAAGAGACATCAACTGCTGACTACATCTCCTCATTGTAGACAAATCTTTTAACAGCCAGTGATTTTTTAGCTTTGGAGATAAAATAATTCTAGGGAGCTAAATTTGGGGCAACAGTTGTGTAATAAAGAACTAGCTGGTCTTCTTTACACACAAAAAAAAAATCCAATGTCAAATCACCATGCAAAAATTTTGATAGCAAATCATATTAAATTTCCAAGATCATATTAAATTTACGAGATGCAATACGCCCTTTCTATGGTCAACTTTAAAGAAACTGTCAAATTAAAAGTAAAGTTTTGCGCCATAGCAATGTTTCTTGCTTTTTTTTTAGAGAAATGTTTGTTGTCTGACGCAATCTATAAAGCTCAATAATGAAAAATCTTGAACATAAATCTTAAAAACTAACGAATGATTTGTTAACGCATAAATTTCAAGGAAATCCAAAGTATGTCCACTAAAACCGTAATTAGATCGTGTCTTATTAGCCAAATGAAAAAAGCGTGAAAACAAACAGTAAATGAAGATAATAAAGCCACAGCAATCTAAACTAATCTAAAGATAAAGAAGTGCATTTTATTTATTTGTTTATGTTAATTTGTGTTGCTCTGTGGTCGTTTATACTTGCAACAGACAAAAAAAATCCTGCATTTGTCTCTTCATTGTAGTCATAAATCTTCAAAGTTTATCTACAAAAAGAAAGGAACAATAACAGCAACAACAAAAACTTCAGTTATTATAGGAATGTGTGCTGCCCTTGCGCTTGTGCTTAATGGCAATATCTTAAAAGTTGCATATCAAGCAACTTAAGTGGTGTGTTGGTGCTCTGATTTTTCATTTGTTTTTTGTTTTTCTTGCTGTTGATGTGGCCTGAACTTAAATAATGTGTAACTACATAAGATATGCGGCCATAGCCGGCCGCATAACCTTTTAGAAAGGGTTTAGCTGCAACCAGTTGCTGGCTGGCTGTGGCCAAGTAGTTGATGATACGTAGTGAGGAAAAAATATTTTATAACCACACGACGACTAATTATCGAAGTTTAAATTATAATTACGCTTGCGCGTGCTGCAACAAAACGTAGATTGTATGCTTTGTTTTAGGCAATATTCTTTTTAATGTTTAATCTTTGTTTGAGTGCAAGTGTATTTGTGTGTGATTTTGTGATCATCACACGCACATCTTAAGGGTCGCTTAAGTATGAGATTTTGTTGCTTGCCGAGAAACAACATGGTTCTTGTTTCAGCCACTGGTTTCAAGACAAATGTTTGGATATAAGCTCCACTACCACTCCAGTTATGCGTACCTACTTGAATTACGAGCATTTACTACAACTACAACTTGTAGAAATGAGGCATGGAGCGTTGGAGCATTAACTAAAGCATCGATTAACAAGATTTTGTGATTTTGAATTAATAATGTTTTATTGTTTAACAGGCCATATATATTTTGTTATTGCTGTTGTTCTTTTAACTTCAAGCATTTCATTTGGCGCCATAAATCTATCAACACTGTGTAAAAATGATCACTACTTTAAAGTGAGCTCTCTACGTTTATACCTTCATATGTATATATGTTTGTACGGGGATGTGTGTTGTTGTCTGTCTGTCTCTCTGTCCGCGCTTAGTTTAGTTATAATCATATGGAACTGCAAAATAGTAAGTCTATTTTAAATCTCATGTTGTGAAAGATTTACTGCCTTAATATCTGTTGTTTTTGCTTTATTATTGCTTAACTCTGCATTTCTTGAGTGTTGCACAGTGGGCTAGAGATTACTTTGTTATTTTGCATTAAAAATTAAATGCTCCATTACATACATTTAAATCAGGAGAAGGTGTTATACTACAATTATTGATTTTTTTCTCTCTCTGAACCACTAAAGTGTTCTAAAAAATTTTCTATGAAATAATGTTTTTACCATTAAACCCATAGTGCTTGGCTGAAAATATAAATTTTTTCTTCTGCACCACACTTTACATACAAGTTCAGTTTATTTTTCGTGATTTTATGGTAGAATTTTGTATATTCTTCTCTGCGCTTAAGTTTCCTCTTTTTTCCTGTTTCTTTCTTTCCCCTTCAACACAATAATTTTTTTCTGTTGTTCCAGTCAACGTTTTTCGTTTTTCGTTTATTTTTTCGTTTCGAAAACTGTGAAAATGCAAAATTGTTTTATGATCTCTTAATCTTAATCGTGCTGCAACATGTCTTATTTATGATTTGTGAATTGGTTTTTGTGCATTAACCGACGTGATTACACACACAGATTTTATTTATTTATTTTTTTATTGTATATCTTTGCTGCAACAATTCCAAAAACAACAAAAACAATAATACTCGTACACTTAATAATCATAATAATAATAATAATAAAAAGGGGTTTTTCATCCAGAACCACTGAGCGCGCCATCCCGGCAAATAACCTGGTCATACCAAAATGACCATTGAAATGAAAATAAATAAAATACAATTTCAATGAACAAAAAAAAAAGAAGTCTGAAACGAGTGTTCATTTGCCACTTCATTTAATTGTATTCACATTATCGTTTCAGTAATAAATCATCAACGTGTGTTTTTTTTGGGTTTTTTCTGAAGTTGTTTGTTTCAGTTGTTGTTTATTGCAGGCTTTTATTTGGTTTTTCTCACCAGAGTTTGTTTTAAATGGTTGTTAATAAAGTGTTTCATCTTGTAGTTTAAAAAGTTCACAGGTGGAGTTTCCTGTTAAGTTATTGGCTGTTAGGACTTCAATGGTACTTGATGATTTTGAGGTTATTATTTTTTTTTTTTCAATTTAACTATATGTTATTTTTTCATAACAAAGTTGTTAATACGAGTAAAGGGTGACCCCAGAGCAATGATATTTTAACCAATTATTATATCGTGCTACAACCACCAAAAAAACTTAAGCAACATAATTTTCGAAGTTTAGCTTTTTATGAAAATAGACTATGTACGATCGTACGTAAATAATTTTTTCAAGGTCCTTGCTGCTATACTCATTTTAATTAGTTATGATATAATTTGTAATTAAAAACAAATAATAAAAAAAAGCTCAAGCGAAGTCATTTTCGAAGTATGTATTAGAATTTGTTTCCTGTGGTACGTGTAATTATAGTATGCTGTGAAAAAGTATCTGTTAAAAAAGCACCTATTCGAAAAGTATCTCTTAGATAAATGCTTGGTTAAAAAGTACCTTTTAAAAAAGACCTTTGAAGTATTATCTTTTTTTTTGTATTTTATAGAAGCTCTTAAAAAAGTACGTTAACTACCTTTTGTAAGGTTGTACATATTAAAAAATTACCTTTTTCTAAGCTATATTTGAAAAAATCGGTTTTAAAACTGTATTTTGAAAATCACATTTTACGTACTTATATTTTACTCTTATAAAAGTCCTTTTTACAAAAGTACTAGAAAAGTTCATAAAGTGCAGCTTTTGAAAAATATATTCTAATACAGTGCTTTTTATAAAAGCTCTCTTTCAATAAGTGTCTCTTAAAAAAGAACATATAAAAGCAGTGTTCCTTTATATAGTACATTTCAAAAAAGTACCAAATAGTGCGTATAAGTACCTATAAAAAGCGCCTTTAAAAAGATACCCGCAAATAAGAAGTAAAAACTACTTTAAAATTACCTTTAAAGTAGTAACTTAAAAAAGGAACTTTAAGAAAGTAACTTTAAAAAATTGTTTTAAAAAATTAGCTTTTTAAAAATTACTTTAAAAAGAAATATTTTTAAAAAGTAATTTAAAAAAGTATCTTTTTAATAAGTACCTTTAAAAGAGTACTAGAGGTACTCTAAGAAAGAAAGAAGAAAAGTTCCTTAAAAAAAGTACCTTTAAAAAAGTACTTTGAAAAAGGTGCCTTTAAAAAGTACCTTCTTAAAAAGTACCTTCTCAAAAAGTACCTTAAAAAAGTACGTTTTTAAAAATTAACTTTAAAACATTACTTTTTTAAAAAGTGCCCTTCGAAAGTATCTGTTTAAAAAGTACCTTTAAAGAAGTACCTTTTAAAAAATATCTTTAAAATGTACATTTTTAAAAAGGATATTTAAAAAAGTACCTTTTAAAAAAGTACCTTTAAGAAAGTACCTTATTACAAAGTACCTTTAAGAAAGTACCATTTTCCAAAGTATTTTTAAATCACATTTAAAAACATTATCTTTTAAAAAGTGCACGTAACCTATAAAACAGAAAAGTACATTAAACAAAATATTTTAAAAAATGTGTCTCTTGAGAAAGTCCTTAAAAAAATCTTTAAAAAAATTCATTTAAAGCAAATAACTTTTAAAAAAGTTTCTTCAAAATATATCTTTTGAAAAATTATCTACTATTTTTACTTTAGAAGGCGATCTATTGCTTAGTCACCCTCTTGAAAAAGTGTCTTTGATTTTTTTAATTCCTTTCGAAAGAGGTTCTCTCAGCTGTGTGTTTTGGACAGTTCCCTATGAAAAAACATTGCTTAAAAAGCTCTATGAAAGAGAACTGCATTAATAGTCTGCTATTCATAAAAACAAGATTTGGTATTATATCACGTTAATTCTGATGATAATTTGAATTATACTTTAAAAAAACTTGAAAAATTTATCAGCAAGTTTTTTGTTTATTGTCTAAGATTCATATGAAATCGCGTAAATCTTTCTTTGACTGGTTGTTGACACATCACACAAGATTAAGTTGTCAAACTGTTCTTTCAAAGTGCAACAATTAAGCTTAGCAATTTTATTTGATATTTTTTACCAGAAAAATTGTTTGTAATATTACACATCATGTTGTGTGCTTGAGTCTTTTTAAATTAAATTTATATAGAAATTAATTTCTAAGGATTTGTTTGCTCTTCTAAATGTTTACTAAAATAACTTGAAACCGATTTGCAATATTTCCGGTTGATTTAGTGATTTATTATCTCAATACAGTGTTAAGTTGTCAGGCAATTTGCATGTAATTTTTTAATTCAGATAAAAGTATTCATTTCTACTTAATGGCTAAGAGTTATTTTGTTAGTAGCAATAAATCTAAATACATATTTGCTGTATTTCTTCTATTTGTGCTTTATGAAAGCTCAATAGTGATTTACGTATATGTATGTAGCTTTGGAGCGGAATAGTTGTAATTAAAAGAAATTATTATTGTTATATAATCAAATAAATTAGTACAAGACAAAGGTTAATTTTTAATTGTTTTCTTACATGTTTTTCTCAAATAAAGACAATAAATTAAAATGGTTTACAATATGTGAGTTTTTCGTTAAATATTTTTTATATTAAGTTTTTAATATTTTTATGGTACTTTTTCTCAAAACTAATATTTAACTTGTTTAGTAAAATATGAACTGATTTTTATAAATTCATTCAAATTGATTATTGATAGATCAGAATATTAGGGAACTTTTACAAAAAAATAAGCGAACATCACCAAGAAGTATAAAAAAATTAATGCAATAGAGCTTTTGGTATTACCTTCTTCGTTTCAACCGAATATTTAAAAAAAAGGTTACTGGATAGCAAAGTCGTATCGTAACAAAAGTTACTAAGTCCCGGTACAGGTCGACTAGTTTTGCGACTGTTTGGAAAAAAACTTGATTCCTAGATTGAGTAGAGCAGTCAGAAGCAAAAAAAAAATTTTTTGTGAGAATTATTGTTACTTAATAAAACAAGATCTTGGAATTATAACGCTATAACTATATTTAATTTCACATAGATTTGTTAATTTTATTTTAATCTGCTTGAATAAATGTAGATTAAAAAAATCTTGCGTAAAAAGAAAGTTTTATCAACAAAGTGTGGCCTTCTGAAATGCTGCTTCATACTTTACTTTTTTTTTGCCTGGACAAATGAATGTGTAAATAAATGCATGACACAAAGAGCAATTTATAAAAAATATGTATTTATTTATTTAAATGTGTGCAACCGTACCAAGTCAGCCCTGACCAGGCCAGGCTAAGTCAGAGCAGCAAATTTAACAATACACAAACATTTGTTTCATCATTATCATCATCATCATCATTGTCGCCGTATTAAAAGTTTCTTTGTTGCAGTTGTTGAAGAGAAAGTTAATTAAAATAATGAGTTTTTATACAATTGTGCACAAAAATGGTTGACGAATGTGTGCAATGGTATTTTTCCATTTTTAACAGCAATTATACATGTGAATATGAAATAGAGTAATTTTTTAAGCTTTTCTTAAACAAATTACTGCTCTAATTCTGTTCGATGATTGTCTATGGATGAAAAAAGGCGCAGTTGTGATTCTTTTATACAATTATTATTTATTGCCTATGATAGAAGGTTCGTGTATTTGCTTTAAGATTTTGTTCCAAACATTATATCCAACACATATTTTTTATATATTTTTCAAACTACATATTGTATTATATTTTAATTTAATTGTATATAATATAATATAATTGCAATAATATTTTTATTTTTCATTATCAAAGACAACAATCAATTTTGAAGAAAATAATTTACTGAATTCAAACACAAGAACTCAAAAATATTTTCAAACAACAACGTCATAAATTTTCTTACTGAATTAGGGAATAATAGGCAAACAAAAAAGTGCATAAACTCATTTATGTAATTCCTCAAAAAATATATGTAAATATTTTTAGGGGAAAATGCATTTATTGCTTCCAAAGTTAGTTCTAATTTACACTATGCAAGTCTTATTGCTGAGCTGATTAGTTTGTGGGAAAGAGAGAGGAGGGGAACAGAACCATTTCTATTCCCCTAGCAATAAGTGTAAATTAGGACTTATGGATAACTCGTCCTCATTGTTGGTCCGAATTTCGAATTGGAATTTTGAAAACCCCACCTAAAAGCATTATTAGTTTAATAATTTAATTTATTTTAAATAATAATAATTTAATAATTAAATTTTTTTTTCATTTTAGCAATTTGTGATGAAGTTGGTAAGTCACAGCATGATTTGTATATACATAAATAAATACTATTGTATAAAATAGTTATTTGTAATCTAGGCGCTCTGTAGTGCTCCTGACTAAGTTCCGGCTAATGCACGCAGTGTGTATATGTACAGGATGCCATTCGAGCTGTTTTTACAACCCTCATAAATTTGTTCGCGCAATCAATCGTAGTAGTCGGGAAGTAGCCCATAAGGTTAAAAATTAAAATTTGCCCTAGTCAGCTGAAATTTGATAAGCGAGTAGATTAGCAAATTACTACAAAAAAATTCTGAAACCCCAAAAATTTTACCTTTAAGGGCGGGGCTGTGCCCATAAGGCTCAGAATTTAAAAAACAAATCTAAGGCGTTAAACTCAAGCGATTTTATTGAAATTTGGCATACATGTTGCAATAGTACTCGGCCTTAAATTTTCTTTGAAAAAGTGGGCGTTACTACGCCCATACAATTTTAGCCTCCTATTTCATGTACTTCGGATCATCAGATTTAAATATACTATTTATTTAAATATTAATATCCGTTTCCAACGAAACTTGACATATATGATTGGCACTAGCACAAAAATTTACTTAAAAAAGGTGGGCGTATTTCCGCCCATAAAAATTAAGTAACTAAATTGCGCTAGGGAGCTGAAATTTGATACGCAAGTAGGTCAAGATGAGAAACCAAATAGAAAAATCTAGAAAAATCGTGGCAGAGGCCACGATAATTTTTTAGTCACGGTTTTAACTGAAGCTTTAACTAAAAGCTATCATCTTAAAAAGGGTACGACGATAATTGAGCGCTGCTCATAACAAAATCTTGAGTTTAAAAAAGAAACGGAGACTGGGGGTAACGACCATAACATATCAAGCTAGAATTAACGCTAGAGAGCTTAAATTCAATACACAAATAAACCTAAATTAGAGATCACAAAGAAAGATTTTAAATCCTGGAACTTTCAATTGGGGCATGGACACGCACTTTAAGCTCAAAATTAAAAATTCAAGTTAAAGGATTTACGAACAGGAAAAATCTGAAAGAACCGATTTGTTAAATTAGGGAAGTAGGGCAACGTTTATCAAATTTATATTGAAATATTATACGGAAGAGAACTGAATTTTTTTGCAAAAAAAAAAAATAGGCTTATGTAAAGCGGCCCATACACTACAACAGCATGCATGCGCAATCAAGTGTTTGTGCCAGCGTTTGGGTCGTGTATGGGCATTTTGTGTGATTGTACGTTTTGCTGTAGTCATATCAAATAGAGTTTGATATTTTTCTGATGGTACAAGCTTGCTGGTATTGTGTATAGTGAAGTTAGCTCAGTTGAGTAAACTTGTCAAGGAGTAAATATTCATTTACAAATTGTAATTTGTTTAAAAAAAATGTTTTCAATGGAAAATGGAATTTGAGCACTTTAGTTGTACATAGCTGCTAATATTTACAAAATATCAATAAAATTTTAAGCAAACAACTGTGTCATTATATGGAACCACCCTTCTTTAATTTTTAAAAAAAGTGAATATTGTACCAGCGTGCTGGTATGTTATGTGGGTCGAGCATGATTGCTTAATAGCTTGATTGCGCGTGCATGCTGTTGTAGTGTATGCGCCGCTTAACTTACCAACTAGATAAATTTAAAACACAAGCTACTGTATTGAAACCTTGCATGCACATTTCACTCATGCTAGCATTTAATTTCGCGTTTTCTAAAAGACTTCGTCTGAGCAGACTTTACTACACTAAGATTTACACTATATTTTACATATTTCTACTCAGATCACTCTTAAAAAATTAATCAAATTACTCGGTCCTTATTATGATACAATGGTGCACATATCACCCTATAGCCCATTATTTTATGTAACTCTGCCCTTTTGAACTGACACAGACATTATGAATAGAACTATAACAGACTAGAAATTTAAAGTTTAAAAAGCTTTATTAAGAAAACCTTCCAAAAAGTAGTCAGATCCTCACAAAAACATAAATGTGAAATAAAGGCCAAGTTCCTTTCCAAAAATTTCGCCCATCGAAAGTAGTGAGATAAAAGCTTTTACTAAGTTCTTGTTTGACACAATATCTATTACTCCAAAATGCTATGCATTAAATAAATTCGTTATTGCAAGGATATCATATAACTGAAACATATTAATAAGATGAAAAGAAACATGTCATTTTTTCGCATTTATGTTCTTCTCGGCAAAACACTGCTTTCAAAGGTCAAAGTTCAAAAGCCAATTAAAAAAAAACTCTTTATGTATAATACTGCAGTTTATCCTAATTACTATCATGGACTTTAAGAATCCTAAATTTAAACATCTCGAGGTGGCATTTTAAGGATAATTGCTTTTGCCTGTTAAGTGCACACAATCATAAATTTTTGCGTATAAAGCACACACGTGTTTAATGGCTATTGTTTCTTTAATATTATTTGTTTTGTAGATGTTGCTGCTGTTTTTTTTTCTTTCTTAAAACATTTACACGCATTATATATATATATATATATATATATATATATATATATGTATATGTTGCAGAAGCTGTCAAGTTTTTTCACTATGGATAATTCCCAGAGGTGTAAACGCAAAGTGATTAGACCTCAGGACAAAAAAAAAACAAACTGATACTTTCATATACTACAAGTTTCGCACATATAAGCATACGACGCTTAGTGGTAAAGTACTTTGAGTAAAGGCCCAACTATAATATGAATAAGCTGGCTTAAGCTAATGCCAGAATTGAACGATAAGTCTGTCAAATACTTAAGCAATTAAGATATCACTTTTAGGTGGCCACACTGTACTTACATGCACTTAAGTATTCTTTATCCACAGCTGCACATATAGGTATTGTTTAGAATTTTTTTTAAATTTTGTTTCTTCTTATAACTACTAAATGAATGCAATTCAATCAAATTGACTTGTGGAATATCCTAATTTATTAAAAATTCCCGTATAATTATATCCACCACTTTATTACTTGTTTTATTTGTTTTCCCTACTAAAAAGTACAACAATGAAGATACATAAATAAACTCATGTGTATGTGTGTATATGTGTATTATAAAACAAAGAATGAAATAAAAGTTTTGCTTTCTTTTCTGAGTTTAAAATAAGAATCAATAAAAAAATATTTAAAATCAATAAATATTTTCTGATACTGTTTGCTTGAGTTTAAAAAATGCACAAACAGTGTTTTCCGTACGGAATGTGCGTTCAGTTTGGCACTTAGCTTAAGCAAATGATATTTGACGAAACTTGACGAAAAGTTCCATAAGTACATTATAGTTTGACACATACGTTTTATATGTAACCGCACAGTTGCTTAAGTTCGCTTATTCATATTATAGTTGGGCCTTAAGAATGAATGTTCTCTCAAAGCACAATTGGGAAGTGCTAATTTAATTGAATTATGAATAGCAGGTGATTTAATTAATATAGGCTTGCCTTTGCAAGAATATTTCACTTTGCCTAAGTATTTTCTGCATCAGAAATAACGTCTTAAATGGTTAAAAAATATTTCAGAAATTACATGAAATACCGAAGTATATTTGAATGTATATTTGACATAAAGTCTTTATATATTTAATTTGATAATTTAGCTTGTTTTTATGGTTAAGTAATTGTCTATATGCATTTCATTCCCGCTCCACGTAGTGGAGGGACAGAGCCCCACTTCCTGCGAATTCCGAATTGATAAAAAGGAGTTTACAATTTATTTTATCAAAATTTTGAAATACCTAAAAATAAGGTAAAAGTGCCTCCATCATTGCCTACTTCGAACTAATTATTTCTTTTTATGATATCTAAATATTTATACAGTAGAAATTTTAAAATATAAACACTGTACGTGTGGTAAACTTATAGCAACAGAGTAACTTAGTTTTCGTTCCATAGTGAAAAAAACATTTGTCAGCATATTTTGTTAAATATATATTTTACGAAAAAATTGCATAAAGTAAATTCTGGTTGTATTGATTAGATATTTCGATTGGCAATAACAAAAAAATCAGCATTTCGATAAAAAAAAAATTAAATTGCAATTTTTCCAAATCTGGCCTAGTGTGCGACAACGAATTCATATACTTGAAGGTTTTTCCACATTATTGATTACAGGGGCGATATTATCTGCAGCATGCAGATTCCTTCGACGTGTTTGTACCATTATGTGGTATGAAATCTACCCACAGTTCCACGGATGCCTGGCTCAGATGGACAATTATGTAAGCCATAAAAATCATTAAAACGCCTGGAAGTGGCACAAATTTATGACTGGTTCTTAAGGTAAATCTGGTAGCTGTAGTCAAGCGTCAAATTATTCATGATAAATTGGCAAAGTAAACTGATTCTAAATATCAAAAAGTGAGCGCAGTATGACAGTTCGTTTGACAGGTTAAACCTTTCTTAAGTTCTATTGCTTTCATAAGTTTATTTATTGGATAAAGTGAATAAAAAATAAGAATTTGTTTTTTACTTAAAAATTTGTGTTAAAACCTAAAAAATGTATGTGTTTTTTGTTTTTTTTCAAGTAAAAAGCAAATGCTTATTTTTTATTCACTTTACACATTAAATCGATTTTATAATTTGAAAACATTCTGCAAATCTTAAATAACTTTAAAGGTTAGTCTCGTTGGAAAAAGTTCATTTGTATACCTGAAATGTGGGTGTTTAAAATAAAAGTATGAGAAATTGTATAAAATAATAAGGTAAACTGCATATGTGAGCAGTATATTCGTACATGTGCTCTTCTTCTCTTATATGTTTGAATGTGTGAGAATGAATTCGTAACAATATATTAATTGAAATGTTAGTAAGTTTCCTTTTTTTTGGTTTGTTTTTATTCTTATATTGTAGTTTATTTTTGCTTGTAGCTGGGTTTTGAATAATATATAACAAGCGGGAATACGAGACATTTGATGCTCATTAAATAAAGTGTATTTCTATGGCAAAAAGTCAATGGAACAAAAAACAAAAATAATAAAGTAACAGGAAAAGGTCTTCCTGCGAGCCAGCTTGCAAGTAAGTGTTTGTGATCCCAAATACAATACAGTGAAATCTCTTATAACCGCACACCTCTAACAACCGGACAAGGTTTGTTGATTAAATACGCTCATTAGGTTTTACATACAAAATGTATTCCCATAACCGGACGCTAATTTTTAAAAATATTGTCCAAAATACCTCTCATAAGCGGACGGAAGCGGAGAAACACGGCAACAAGAGTTGAATTTAAATAATAGGTCTTTCTTTATTCGAGTCTGATTCATATTTGTATTAGTCATGTTTTAGACTTGGCAGGTTTTCTTGAAGCAGTTCTCTACAATCCTCTTTTAAAACTGCTCGATTGTTTACACACGGACGGTTTCTTGTTAAATATTCCTATTGTTTTAACGCAGCGAACGAAATAACAAAAGAGATTTGAAGTAACTTTTCTGCACAAGCAAGTCAGTACCCCTCCTCTTTCTTCTTTCCCCTCTATTCAACAACCTCAGACTTGCTTCAAGAAAAAGTCTAAAACATGTGTCAGTATCAATTATATTGGTGATTCCCCGGTTAACGTAAATGTAAATACTGATGCATTGCAGACGGCAAAAAAATTGTTTTTTATTTGCAGAATTCGTTTGCTTAGCTCTAGTCCAAATGGCACTGGAAAAATTTGTTTTTATCAATCAGAGAAAAAAAATTTAAATTTTAAACAAGTTTGAAAAAGAAAAATGTTTGGTGCGTGAAATTGAGAAGATGTAAAGTTTTTCACGTATTTTAACAGTTCATATTGCAAATTCGAAGCATTTTTCTGAAGACGACTTTGTTGCTCTCCAAAAAAATAAAAGCATTGAAAGTCATTTTGAAACCGAACAGCTGAAATTATACCAAGTGTATATGAGTGTCCGATTATGAGAGGTTTCACTGCACTACGATTGCTTGTATAAGTAACCAATACAATGTCATACCTTAATACACTTAGCTAGCTAACTAGCTATTCTTTTTTTGTAATTCAAGGACCAAATGTGTATACATTAAAATGATTAAAGTTAAATTAGTATATCTTGTAAATGGTATTTACATTATTGCTATTGTTTTAGGTTAAAGAAGATGTTGTTGCTACTGATAATTAATACTCGTATTTAGTTTATTTTAGGAAAATGTTCTAATGCAGTCATCCTTTTAAGCTTTTTATGCAAACAGCTGTTTTACAGCTTGGCTCATATACCGCAGTTTTAAAGGAAACTAAATATCTCTGATTACTAAGTCCTATTCAAGTCTTATTGCTAAACTGATTGCTTTATTAGAAAAGAGACACGAGGGGGAAAGAAACATTTCTGTTCCCCTTATCTCTCTTTCTCCCTCTCAAACTAATAAGCTTAGCAATAAGACTTGCAAGTGTAAACTAGGACTAAGGAAAAAAACGATTTAAAAAAAAAACGATAAAAATGCAATCTAAACCAAAAACTATAATTATCAAATTTAGTTTTCTGGTATAGAAGGAAAATCGAAATGACACAAATTCATTTAAGTCATTTTACAGTTTTCTCCCCACATTGTTCGCTTTAGTTGTTCTGTGTTTCATATACTTTATTTAATTTTTTTTCTTTATAAAATTCAATATAATCGTTGGTTTTCTCTACACTCCGTTGAAATAACAAAAAGAAGATGGATTGTCGGTCGTTTATTTTAATGTTTTTGTCTCCACAGTTGGTCGTACCTATGAATGGCTTTTTTTTCTCTTTTTATGAAAAAAAAATTAGGTTTGAAGTTGAATTGTATATGATAGTTTGGTGACCAAACTCTCATACAAAATACAATAATATGTAGTTGCAGCAGCAATAATATCCACCAAAAAAAAAACAATACCATCAAACAAAAAATATGCGGCATGTTATGAATGTTAAGGTATTTGCTCTTGTTAACAACAACAAACTAACTTCAGATATGCATAACGACATACTTACATACATACATGTAAGCCTACAACCTTCTTCTAATCTATTAGTATCTTTTTGAACAGACAGACATACATATGTATATATTTTCCTACAATTTTATATTTAAAATAATTCAAACAACAAACCCAGAACAACAAGAATAAAATCGTGACTCTTTGTTTTTCTCCAAATCGTTGCTGGCATGTGACTTTACATTCAAACATCGATCGATCGATCCATATGTAGTACATCTATCCATCTGAATATGGCTCATCCATCTTTAGTATCTATTTCTTTTATTTATTTATTTATTTTTTTTTTGTTTTGTATTCATGTGACTCCAAGAATGCACCTTCTTATACTAGTTCTAAGTGACTGTTGGTCTTATTTGAACTTGTTTTGGAATTTGGTTTTCGTGTGTGTGCAAGGTGCACATTAATAGTAATATTTAATGGGTTATTATATCATGATTATTTCCTACAGTTCGTTTCTACGCCCATCCTATTTAGTGTCTATTCAGTATGGATTTATATTTTCTTTGTTGTTAATTCTCAGCTACACGTAAACTTAACCCATGAAAAGCTTCATTGACTTTATGAAAAAAATTAAAAATTTTACAAACCCCCGATATATCTAGAAAAAATGTGATATCTTCTAAACAGGTGGATAGACTTTTAAAGCTAATAACACTCTCAATCAAGTCACATTTTAACAAGATTTTGAGCAAAATCTAGTGAATTTCCCACACACAAAAAAATCTACTTCACAACTACATTTTGTCAAAATATATATACTTAAAATGCAGTAGTACTTCTTGATGCAACTATAGACTTTTTTCTTTCAAAAGTATACTAAAAAATAAGGCGGTGTACATAAAAAGGTGTGTGAATTTGCTATATTACGATTTAACTTGGGAAAAATGTCAGACAATGTATTTTTTTATTTCATACGAAATCTTCATAAATGTTCAAGAAACTTGATGTAAACGGTAAGGATTTTGATAGAGACTTCAACTGAAATCTCCTAGATTTCATGCAGGTGTAAATGTCCTATTAACTGCATACTAAATCACATGCTACATATAGTAGATACTACATACTACTACATATACCACATAGAAAAGTAGCCTTAATAATTTTTGTATTAGCAAATTTATTCATCATTTACACCTTTGTATATGAGTACGTATGAATAATTTTGATAAAGAAAATATATTACTCATACGTATTCATATCCAAATGGTAAATGTTAAATACACTTGACAATAGTTTTGGGCTGCTTGTGCTAATTTTTATTGTTTGACACTAGTATAATTATGGCTGGAATTTGTGGTAAACGTCTCGGTAGAGATTCAATTTTATAACACATTGAAGGAGTATTTTGAGGAATTGTTAGATTAAGATGTTTCATCCAACAATATCCTTATGGCCATTGAAAAGTTGATGAGAAAGTATTTTAAATCACGTCAAGTAGCAGCAGGGGTGGAAAATAAAGATGTCGAGTCCAATCGCCAATGGAAATTGAAATCCCATGAAGCAAATATTACTGAATTCTCCCTAAGGCAGGGACCTGTAGAAGAGATATTTGACAGTCTGGCTTCAGAAGAACACTAGCATGTGGAACAATATGCTACGATAGAAAAGGAGCTGCTAAAAATTTAAATATTGACAAGATAATAAGACTAAATGATTGTGTTTCTAGATGGTCAAGAGTATGGACAAAAAATCACCAGTTTTAACATTAAACTTTCATGGAATTGAGCATACGGCTGTTTGTAAGAGAGATCGCAAGGACAAATTGAATGATATATAGTGACCAAAGATTGTCATAAACTACAACTCGTTTATGGGTGGAATTGATCACACTCATCAATTGCACAGTGCCTATGAAACCCGAGCGTAAATCGAAGAAATGGTAGTACAGAATGTATTAACACTTAAAAAGCAGCCCTTTTGTAACTGAGATGATTTCTAGATGTGGAAAGAATATTTTTAAATACAAAATTTATAAAAAAAACATATCTATATTTGATATAATTTTCATAGTATGTACTTGTATATACTTGGATAGAAAATGATGGGAGGGTGAGGGTAGAGAGAGTGGCCAATTTTGATGAATTTTATTTTTTTAGTTAATATAATGCTTGGTACCAGCTTTCAATAATTTTGAACCATTTCTTATAGTGCTGGCACAAAAATGTAGGAAGCCATTCCACTGTGCAACAACTCGGCAGGTTCACTCCGCAATAGCTGAAATTTCAATGTAGATATCTCTCCTTTACTCAAATAATCTCATAACTCAAAAAATGGAATTTTAGAGTAAATCATGCAGAATTAATTCTCATATCGTTCTTCATATTGTGTAAAAATTGTATACAAATATTTTATTTACTCAACTCTTGAAAGCAAAATAAAGTTTCTTTTTTTTATTAAATTGTGTGTAAATGTACAACTTTAAACGCGTTTTCTGTCAAAATTGTTTTTTTTTTAGTTATGACGTTGTTTGAGTAAATGAGCGATATTTTATTTTAAAAGCGCCTGGGAAGTCGGCTCATGGGCAAAGGCTTTAGATTTGGATTAACGCAAAAGGATTAAATCAAGACTGTGTTTAAACCAATTTGCGCCATATCTTTTGGAGCTCAAGTTTTTAAACATCCCGGAGCCTTAATACTTGCACCAATTCAATTTTGGAGAATTTAATTTTTAAGTCCTTTCGCAAAATTTGTTGCAATGACCAGGGTTAAAGCATTTACCTGCTTCCTAATGGAAAGATAAAGATAAACGCGATTAACCCTTTTCACATTTTCTATCATTCTTTATGATCTTGATCGCCCCTATTTCGATTTTTTGCAATTTTCGATAGAATTTTATATGAAAAGTATACTTGTGGCATAAATTAAATGAGATATAGCTCTAATATATATGTATATAAAATATACATATTTATATATATAATATAATCTGGTATGGACTATAATCGCCTAACTATCATGTTTGTAAAACTTTCGCAATACAATTGGCAATGTGGCGTCGATAAATGCTCCATAGCAATTGATTTAGCAACTCATCCTCATAAATTTTTGAAATTTTTTTTCCTTTGAAGCAACTTGTATAATTCAAAACTACGGAACAACGATATGCTATTCTCAATAGCGCACCCTCTAGACCACAAGAAGTTTTAATCAAAGGCAAATATTTCTGAAGGGTAAAGAGTTTTAATTGCTTCATTTCAGCTTAAAGCGTTTTCTTTTCTAAAAAATTAGGAAATATATTTTGCGATTACAAGTAGGAACAATAAATGCAATGTCGTCATGTGATGTCATCATACAATTTTTTAAATTTTTTTGTACGCGGTATAGTACAAGATTATTTAACTTAAAGTATAAAATATAAAATGTAATATTTTTTAGTTTATTCCTCGTTATGTTATTCTTTCTGGAAAATATATCTGCTTAAAAATATTCTTTTATTATCGGCAATGTTTTTATATTTTTTCCAACTTTCGAAAATAACAAGCATAAAAACTCGCGTGCCCCTTTAAAGGGTTAATAAAATGACCTTTAGTGTTGTCTTATTATGCGACTGATTTGTCTCATACAAAATACGGCTAAGTTGGTCTACACATACGGGAGTAGCTTTTGTCGCCGTTGTTATTAGTTTTTTTTTTTTTAAATTATATCTTTTTGTTGTTAATTGCTAAAATATTTAAATTAGTATTTTTTGTAGGTTTTCTTGCAGCCATATAATGTGTGACTTGTTTTTCTTCTAAATAGAAATCGCTTTAATTTCTTTTATAATTATTGTGTTAAAGATTCGATAAAATTGATTAATATTAGTTTTCTTTTTACCATTTTAATTTTAAAATCCTTATTTAAAAGCTATACACAAAATAAAAATTTCTTTTCTAAGTGGTGTTTGAAATGCATTATATATTTCGTAACCATAAGTTGAGATTAATTGCTCACGTCATTTTAACTTATTATTTATATATTATGGGTTGTCGTATTCTCAGGCAAATTAGAAATTGGAAATCAAAAGATACTATAGTTATAAAAATGTACAGCAATAGAAAGACATAATGCCTCAATTGCTGTAAAACCAAATGGTCAAAGAATTTGTGATTTATATAATTTAAGCTGATTTTATGTACGAGTATTATATTAATGAATATCGACATTAAGTGGCAGCAAGACAAAAAGATTAACATTTTAATATAAATAGATTTTAACCTTTTTTCCTTAATTGTGTTATGCTTTTCTTCGAAAAAATTATATGAAATTATTTGAAAAAAATTATCATGAAAAAAGTTTAAATTGGAGTTATGATGTGATTTATATAAATAAATTAAAACTTTCAAAAATTTATGATATTCAATATTTTACAAAAGAAATATTGTTATACAGTCCGGCCCGTTAAGTGGTTAAACCGGGGCTATTTTTAATAATTAGTTCATTTCATTACGATTCTTAAATAAATGATTTTTTTGTGATAAATATTTATTATTTGATTTGAACTAAAAACAATTTTGAATCAAGTAATAATCTCTTAAAAAGGCCTAATTAAGTTTAGTGTTTAAAATTTTTAGAATTTATTCAACAAGTCGAATTTAACTATTATTATAAAATCAAATTTGAAAATGTTTTACAACATCATTACTTTCACAAAAAAAGTCAAGAATTTGAATAGTCTTTTTGACGTTCTTAATTTTCTAGTTAACTTGATTTTCAATGAACTAATACTATGGCGTTTCCTATTTGTTTAGTATGGAATACTAAAAGAAATTTTTTTGATTGCTTATATTGAAAAATGTGTCCTTTTTTAAAATTCGGTTCTCAGTTTTTTAATATATTGAATATATCAGGAGATATGGAATTGTTAAACATTTTAAAACCTATTTTGCTTCATTCGTCACCTTTTTAACATATGAGCCAAATTTTTAATTTATAATGCTGCATAGTCTAATTGTTTGCTGAAATAAAGCAAAAAACACACGCGCTTCTGTGGGTTATTCAAATTTTCATTTCGTCTGCTAGCTTTCTCCATGAAAAATAAGAAATAAATTAATTATGTATGACAGATGTGTAAGTTTTTTTAAATTCGTTCTCCATTTTTCTATATTTCCAACATATCAGAAGATATAAAATTCTTTTTTCACTTTTATATTTACCTGAGCAAAAGCAGGGAACAATATTGTTGTTATCATTGGGATATACGGCAACAAAATTCTAGTAACTTTTCATGTCGTGTGTAATAAGTTTAGCAACTTTGGGTTTGAACAAAAACATATGATTTTCCCGGCCCAGCATTTCTCGAATATAAGTGAGAGTGCTGTCTTTTGCATTAAAAATAAATAATAAGTTGCTGCAACTAAAACTGCAAGTCTGCACTATATATTACTTTTATTATTATACAAAAATTGTTATCATATATTCTTATAAAAAAAATAAACTTAACATTCTTCATTAATTTTCTCGAAAACAAATTTTTGTTCCATGCGGAAAACCAGTTACCACCCGACGATATAAGCTAAACACATAATTCAGTGCTGTGATTTGGTGTAGAGTTGATTTTTCAAGTACCTTTGCCCGTTTTGTTTGGCTCGGCAATACCATTAAGAGTTGTTTAACTTTAAAAATTTTCTCTGATAATCTTAGATTTTGTTAAAAGTTTGTGATTTTGATTTTTTGCTACAGTCCAACTATTGATGTAAATGCTTTTATTAATTTTTCCAAGTAAGTTAGAGAATTTTTTTAGTAACTGTTGGATGGATAACTTTCTTGAAATTTTTTCCAAACTTTTATTATCGAAATGAAAATAATTATTCCATACATTCGTCCACCAATCGTATAAGCTTTGCTCGAATGTCAACGGTACTTCTGATCTTCTTAACAACAAAGACATGCATGAAAATTAACAAATTTCGAACAATTCATAAAATCAAAGAGGAATTACTAAAATTTTAATTTTCTCGGTTACAAAATGTATAAATAAAATCATTAAAATTTGACCTCAATACTGCCTTGGAACTCAAAACTTTAATACAAATCAATTATTTACCTTCAAGCAAATCCTGTTGATTATAAATTAATTTCCAACTTTTTTTTTCTCGAATTTTTATTCTATTTGTTATTTCCTGTCCAACAAACATTCATCATGCACACACGTGCGCCTTTTCACTCACTCACGAATGTAAAGAAGAAAAAAAAATTACACAGATTTCCCCAAGTGCAAAACAAAAATATGATGATGCTGAAGTAGAAAAACCAGGCACAAAAACGCATTTTAAGAAGGTCTTTATGCTGTTAATGTCGATTGAAATAAATATAACGAATTATCTTGTTATTCATCTCGAAAATAATACACATACAATTAACTATAATTGCAAATACCCGAACGGACGTACATACTTCTTTTTATTATTATTTTTATTTTTTTGCTTGTGTACACACAAGAATGAAAAATGGTTGTTGGGCAAAAGTTTAAAGGTCGAAATTCCAATATAGACACACTTACGGACGTCAGTTAAAATGCATTTATACGCAAATGCATACAAACATACATACATACTTACACAAGTGCATACTGGCAGAACATCAGAGATCAACTCTCAAATATAATACTCGGACATGAAGACATATTCTTCATACGAGTACGTTAAACATAAAACAGGAATGTAAAGTATTCATTTTAACCAGACGGAATATATGGGTGATTTAGATTTAGGCCCCAAACAACATTGAAAATAATGATACGCTGCTCTCGAGTAAGCACGCTTGGTAAGGCTGCTTGTATATATGTTGCTTTTCTTTTCTTTTGGATGGCTGTGAACTCTAAATCTTAAACATACAACTAAGATGACGATCATTGTGGACGTCGTCGTCGTCATCATCATCGTCAGCATTAACAACATTAACATCAACTGCAACAACAGCAAGAACAACAAATAAAAAAACACAACAGTATTACATGCAATCCTTCTAAAAAAATTAACGAAATAAAATCAGCTAAAATACAAAACTAAATGCATTCATTGCTGGTCATTGAAGAAAAAAATTGTTCTTCTCATTTTGCTAAATTTTGCAATGGAATGATGGTGTTTGCTGCTGCAGCCGTGTCATGAACGTTTGTTTGTTGGCTGCATTTTTGGTTGATGGTAGGTTGGTTGGTTGGTTTTTTGGCCGGTGTGTATAAATGCATAAACATGCAAATGCCAAAATGTATCAAATTTCACATACAATCATCATAAGAATCAAACAAAGATTGTGTACAACATTAACAACAAAAGCAACAACCTAAAACTTTTTTCACCATCTGCAAACAACAACAAACAAATAAACAAACAGCTTTTAATGATGTTGATGAGGCAAAGGCCTCTAACAAAAGTAAAAATTGTCTAGTGGAGCTGATTTAATTAAAACCCTACTTATTTCGTCAAACTAATAATATTTGAATAAATTTTAAGACATTTCTATATCAAAAATAAATTTACAAATTATGTCAAGCAGTTGTTGAATTTAATGCAGCAGTGTACACCTTACGTGTGACCAATCATAGTAACTAACACAGGCTTGTAGACCTTATATCGGTCTTAGTAAGCGCGAGCCAAAAATAAATTGCATTCGTAAATGCACAACGTCCTAGTTTACACTATGTAAGTCTTTTTTCTAAGCTGATTAGTGTGTTAGGGGAAAGAAAGCGACGAGGGGAAGAAAAGGTTTCTGTTCCTCTCGTGTCTCTCTCCATCAAACTAACCAGCTTAGCAATAAGACTTGCATAGTGTAAGCTAGGACAAAGGAAATTAAAAGATGATCTGCAGTATATTCTGTGCAAACAAATGCAAATTAAAATCATAAAAAATAGATGCATAAGAGGTTGGATCATTAAGTCCGTGACTTTTTGAATGAAACACATTTTTTGTGCAAAACAAAAATTAATTTTTCAACATAATCTTCTCTTAGCTGAATACATTTAGGCCACTTAGTTCCAGTTTTTGTATTCCTTCCGTAAAAATAGGATCTTTCGAGGTCCTTAAAATAGGTTTGGTCAATAATTTCATCGTTGGAGCTAAATCTCTTTCCACCAAGCCATTTCTTTAGGTTTGGAAATATGAAGTGGTCACTATAGGATAAATCTGCCACACATCTTGCTGAAAGCTTTATCATACTACTATATGATATATCTCTTACATTCTTCACGAAAATCAGTTGTTAGTACTTTGGTTTATGGAATGTAACCACAGGTTATGAGGACATGCTATCATTATAAATACTTTAAACAGCATACCAGATCACATCGATTACTGCACTCCGAAGCCTTATTTCAATAAAAATTTGCGAATTTCATTAACAGAACCACTGAATGAAGCCATACAGGTTTTCACAGATAGCTTAAGAACGCTGGATGGGGGAGAGTTGGTGGGGATTGCATATATATTACGGACTTTGGAATCGAAATGTTATTTAGATTTTCGGACGAAATTATCACATTATGAGCAGAGATATCTGCCATTAAAATAGCGATGCACAGGTTAAGGTTCTATCAGATATCAAATAGATATATATATATATATATATATATATATATTATAACTGACAGCCAGTTTGCAATCACGCTCCTCACATGTCTGTATACCACGTCTTTTCTTTCATCACATTAAATTAGATGCATGAACATGGGACTATTTCAGGCAATAGAGTTGCGAATTGCCTTGCAAAGAGGGGAACTCTACTCAGATAAATCGATATCAATCATTTCTGTGAACTCCCATTCTAGTCTTGCTGGAGACGCTTTGATGTTGCCATTCTTGAATCAACTCAAGACAGATGGTGCAATGAGCCCACCTCCGTAATAGTGAGAACTCTTTGGCCTCACCTAAGCCCCCATAGAATTAAAAACCCCATTTACTTCAGTAGGAAGCACTTGAGGACCACTTGACTACACTAAGGGGATACTTTACTTTCGGAACTCATGCTAAACATATGGGTCTTCCAAAACTAATTGCAGCCCAAGTTGTAATGATAAAAAGGAGGAGGAAAACTCCTCTAGAAACTAATTATCTCCATTCTATTCACCTTTCTGCCCAATATTTCTGTCTCTATTTTTCTTCTGCTCACAAGTAGAATAAATGTATCATTGTGTTGGGTCAAAGTGGCCTGGGCCGCTTATTTTTACCCATCCTTACCAACAACTTGCTTACCTTATCTAACTTTTTTATTATTTTACACAGTAGTATTTGGGGCTCCAGTTGCAAGCAATATTAAGTGAAGAAATGTCTTATTAGTTTAACATAGATATGTATATTAATTATTTTCTTTAGATTGGAACACAACCTTGACTTTTGTTGAAATAGTATTTTAAAAACTTAATACAGGGAGACATTTTAGAAAGCGTTTCATCTCAGCCATTTTGTGGCAGCTTTCAAACTCGAATTACAAAAGTTATCTTTCGCATAATGCCAATTTTTATGTGTTTGTGAATTAGAATAATTTTATATATATAAAATAATTTAATATATATAGACAAACTTGCTTAAGTCTTCTCTTTAGCAACTCTATTGCCTGCCCTCTAATGCTTTAAGAAAAGTAAATATGCTCACCAAGTAAGTATAATATACCTTGTATGTATAATATACCTTGAAGTAAATATCCCCACCAACTGTAGCGGTTAAATGCAAAAAATTCCTAATGCGTAGGTATATTTTAAAACTCCACAAAATAATAAAGAAAACGAAAAATTTTGAAAACAGAACCAACACCTCATCATCATTGCCAACAATTTGCAACCAAACACAAATAAATTGCAACAATAACATAAAAGACAAACAACAAAAAAAAGCTGTGGTGAAATCAGCAAAGAAACGAATGATTTCACGCTGACGATGAACGATACCTACCAAAAACTCCAATTTCATTTGGACTCTCTGTCCAGAATAGATAATGTAACTAAAAGTGTAGGTATGTACGTAAGTGTCGATGCTGTACTTAAGCATTTGAATATGTATTTGAACACAATGGAAAACATGCAAACGTACATCCATGCATACATCGCCATGTAGTAAGAACACTATTATATGTTGATTACACCATGGATAATCAGCAAATACTCGTATGCACCGAAAATCGCATAATAGTTATTGCATATGCAACATTATCTACCAAACACACATACACACACACACACACACACAATTACATTAATGTGCGGGTTAACAGGTGGGCTGTGTTAACGATTTTAACAAAAACATAATTTTGAGATTATGATCCTATTCAAAAAAATTCAAATTCAAAAATTCATACTTTCGCTAGCAAGTACAATTTGCACATGCAACATTTTTAATAAGTCAATGCATTATTTCCATGTGTTGTCTAAGTGTAATTGCAATTAATTCTTTTACCTTGATTGTCGCTTAAAAACTGAAATGAATTTTCATTTTAGTTCCCATTCTAATCAGCGTCATTCGTATCAACAACACATCGCCTGCAACACACAAAATTAATACGTACATGATATGTTTATTCCGAATGATGTTTGAGTAGGGTGATGACGATTTCGATGATGAGGAATGTTGTCGTCGTGTATGCTTTAATGTTTAATCATAAACGATTTAAGTTATTTAATAGAAAAAGCCCAGTATGTAATTTAAATTTTATATAATCCTCCATGCTATTCCATATTTTTTGTCGTCAATTGGTGTCATTCACACGTAACCAAATTTCAAGAAGTTAGTAATAAAATAATGCTTTTGAAAACAGCCCTTGAAGTCAATTAGTCCAGTTTCAAATTGTGCCAAGAAAATTTGAATAAAATTGAGTAATTACACTATAGTTATGACTGATTTCGACGAAGGAGACAAACATATACAGCCCTTTTATGCATTACAACTCCCCAAGAGACTTTTCATCTTTTTTTCTTGTTAGCGTAATTTAAAAAATTGTCGGTAACCCTGAAGGTAAAATAAAACAACTGGAAACAAAATATCTGACTCGGAAATTTTCTCTCACTTTTTATTTCTATCGCCATCTGTTTAGAATAAGAAAATTTAATTTTCGGGAAAAATTAATTCCTTTTGAAATTAGGATTTGCACTAAAAAACATAGAAAAAATTTTCTAAATTTAAATAAAAAAAATTTTAAGACTGAGTTTACATCTGGCATTTCTTGTGTGACAAACTGTTTGATTCAGACATTTATTGATTTAAATAGTTTGCAATCATTTTGGATTCTTTAAAATTGTCTATTAATTATGTATGAAAGTGTTTAACTTAATAAATACAGGTCCGAATCAAATAGTTTTTCATTAGTAATTAGTTGGTTACGCTTTTTTACAATTGTGTGGCATTTGGCACACAGATGTAAGTCTGGCCTAAGTGTAAGCAAATTTTTCTAGGCCCAAGTAAATTTTTACAAAAATCTACTCGTAGTAAAAATTACTTAGTATTTTTCATTTTGGCGATTTTTTTTATTTTGGCGATTTTTTTAGTTTGGCGATTTTTTTCATATAGGCAATTTTTTTTTTTGATTTTTGGAGTTTTTTTTTCATTTTTGGCAATTTTTTTAGTTTTGAAATTTTTTTCTCGTTTTTGCGATTCTTGGGGTTTTTGGCGTTTTTTGATTTTTTAACGAAATTTTCGTTTTGGCGTTTATTTAAATTTTGGTGATTTTCGGTTTTTGGCGTTTCTTCAATTTGGCGACTTTTTCATTTAGGCGCTTTTTTAGATTTGACACTTTTTTTTCTCAATTAGCCGATTTTTTCGCTTTTTGGCGATTTTTCAATATGGTAATTTTTTTAATTTTTGGCGATTTTTTTTCATATTAACAATTATTTGCCTTCTTAGCGTTTGCGAATTTTTTCATTTGGACGATTTTTTCGAATTTTGCGACTTATTTTAGTGTTAGAAATTTTTTTTAATTTTGGCGATTCTTTTCGTTTTGGCGATTTTTTTAATTTTTGCCAATTTTTTTTTAGTTTGCAAATTTATAATTTTCAGATTTTTTAGTTTTACTGTTTTTGAAAATTTCAAGAGTTTACCTCATACGGTTGTCAAAATTACATAGTCAAAATTACATTAACTACATTAACCTTTAATTAATTTTTTTTTTAATTGTAGTATTAATTTTTGTAGTCTATATAAAAATACACTTATTTTACAAATTTCAAGTGTCAATATACAATTGTATTTTTCGTTGCTCGTTTTGGAACACCTTTTAAATTTAATTCTCGTGTATTTGTTAGGTTATACATACTCTGTCAAAATTTCAGGTCCGTAGCTCTTACGGTTCCTGAGGAAATAGCGTGTGACGGACAGACGCACAGACGGACAGCGTAGCGAAAACAATAGGGTTCCTTTTTTCACCTTTGGTGTACGGAATCCTAAAAAACACTCCCTTAGCTGAACACTTAATAAAAGACAACCAGCGTTGTTGAAAAATGTCATCGGTCAACTTGAACTGAACATTGGAAGAGACTCCTGGATGTATTCAGGTTTAAGATATAAACGATACATTTAAATAAGGGAGCCATAGAAAAGGTTTTAATTTAGTGAAAAAAATCATTATTTAACAGAAGTATGCTTTTTCGTTACCATAACTCTGTTAAGCACGATGATCTGTTTCTGGGGTTACAAATTTTAAAATTTCAGATTCTTTGATCCTAGGAATATTTTTTGGTTGAGCATCATGAACTGGAACCACATTTTGTACAGGCAATGTATGTTTGTATGTTTGACCCTCCACATGCTGTTTATTATTGTCGCCAATTATGTGGACGTTTTTTATTACTGCTAATAGCATCCATATTTCCCGGTGGTGCAATGACAATATTCATTGCTTCTGTTTAATGGTCCATTTCTTCTTCGTTACTATTCCATTCATTAAAAGTTGTAAAAAAACGGTCCTTTGAACATATTCCGTCACATCAGTTTATGTTCGTTTAAGTATATTTTTATTATATTCAAATCGCTTAATTGAATTGAAGGAGAAAATTCATCAAATCTTTTAGTTTTAAGCAGAAATTAAATTTTGCTGATGGAAAATTTTACATAGGAAATGCTTAAGTATCTTAGCCAGTGCAACATGTCTGGCTTAACCCGCCAAACTTGATACAGTAAATTAAAAAAATTAAACGTATGTATAAATTTCAAAATTATTTTCCGAAATTTGTTTTTTTTGCAATCTCAAATTCTAAACTGTCAAATAACTTGTCATTTGAATATGACACATAAACTCAGCAAAAGCAATAGCCCCACCAAAAACATTATCATCATCAACATCGTCATTATCATCATCATCATCATCATCATCATTGCCAGCACCATCATCATAAAGGTGTTAAATTAAAATAAACATAAAAATAAGAAAATGTTTGACACTTTCAACAAGTTTGTGTGTCCACCACACAAAATAATAAAGGCTGTGTGAAAGGAATGAAGACCAACAGTCAAGACGACAGTTTGGCGTTACAATGAAATTGAGATGCCACACTGTGTGTGAGGACTTGAGACACACCAGAAATAAAACCAGAAGAAAAAATTTACTTAAATTCAGGAAAGCAAAAAAAAAACTACATTATAATGAAAAAAAGTGTGGATACATTAAACAACTCATGTGCGTTGTATGTGGCAACAACTCTAACAAACAACAACAAGCATCATCATATTTTAAATTATCACTAGAGTTTGTTTTTTTTTTGCTTTATATTTTAATTTCTTATTTGAGTTTGTATATTTTATTTATTTGTTTTCAGCCCAAAACTGAAAATGTTTGATTTATGGTCAATTGTCAAATTATCCTTGATAAGTCATTTATATTTCTTCATGTAGTTTTTGTTTATATTAAATTATGTTGTGGTTAGATGAAGTGAAACAAAGTCGTAACAAGCGGAGGAAGCAGAAGGTGTTGCTTGTTGTTACAATGAAAATGAGATATTCAGTGTATTATTTGTTGTATGTATGCATTTCATTTTATTTGGACCTGAATAAATGACTTGATTTTTATTTTAGTCTTACAAGTAAAACTTGTTGCAGGGAATTTATTTGGCTCTCACAGGCAAAAAATTTGAAAAAATATCTTATAAAAATATTTTTGTTATATTTTTTTAATGTATGCATGGGAAGATTTTGCTAAAATTCTGCTCTAAATTGAAGATATAATATTTGAATACATATAATAAAACATAAACGAAAACATGTTCATGGGAATTCAGTATTTGTGACATGTTTTCATATGACTAATGCTGAGTACACATCTGGCATTCCTAGTGTTATCATTTTTTTGTGTCATTTTCCACCGTTTGCATTATGTTTTTTATATGGAAAGCAATACCACACAACGAAAAATATAGGAAATGCAAGCGAGGAAACTAGTACATACTATTGCGATGTCAGAAAATGTCATAGTGTGTACTTGGCAATACAAAACGTTTAAAAGTAAATTAAGAATTTATGGCCGCTGTATGTTTAATAGAATAACAAAATTTCTAATTGAATTGAATTGAATAAAAACTGTACTCTGGTAATAACTAAGCATTTTTAATAATTTGACTTAAGGCATTTGAGTGTAAAAGCCCAGCAAAAATTTTTCCAGATTTTGTTTGTCATGGGGTACTACTGTTTTAATGGCATACAAAGTAATGAGTGGTACTTATTTATCTTTATCTGCATTTCATCAGCACCCTAGTCTATCTGTTTGGGTAGATATTGTTATTAATTAACATCAGCTATTTAAGGTAAATTTTTAATGAAACAGAATATGAGAAATTATTGCTAAATACATATGTAAGTATCACTATTCATTTTCTGTTTTTTAATTTTTTATTTTTATTTTATTTACATTGAAAAAAAACTAAATAAAACCTTGGAAAATTTTCTAAATTTGAGTAAACCAGTAAACTATTTACTAAATTTCTAGTTCATTAAGGAACTAGTTTAAAGGAATTATATTTTTATATTTAAGTAAAATTTTTATAAAATTAAGTAAAATTTTCCCATAAAATTTGGAGCTTTGCAAAAAATGTCTTTCATCTTTGAACTCCAATTGAGTAAATTTTTAAATTTTTTTTTATGTTTTTAATTCTTGTACTTATTTTAATTTTTAATTAAATTCTATACCACATGGTTATATTCTTAATTATAATTCACCACACACACATATTAATTCCTTGAGAGGAGACAAGTGTTGAACCAACAACCTTCTGACTGATAGACAAGCACTCTAACCAATTGCCTAACAGGGCAGCCTGAATAAGCATTGAAATTTTTGATTTTTAAAATTTTATTTTATTTGATAAAAAATAAATTTCAAGTGTATTCCTCGGAAATGTGAAAAATTTACTTAGATTTTTTGCTTAATGCAAAAAAAAGATATATTCTATAAGTTAAAGAAAAAATACTTAAAACTGGTAAATATTTTTCTAAAATTTAGAATAACTTTTGATATCTTGATATCTTGTTAAGTCAGTAAAATTTGATGAACTAATCACGAGTAAGTCATTTCCTAAAATTTATTTTTGATTTAAAACGAGATTGACTAGTTCCTAGGATACAATTTCCGTAAACTTTTAAACCATTTTCCAATTTTTGTTATATATTTCCTTTAAGTCAGTAAGCTTCTCTTTGAATGTGAGAATTTTTTTATGTATTTTTATAAACTATTTTTAAGGATATGAACTTTTTATTTTTTACCCATATTAAGTGATTTTTACTAGATTTTTGTAAAAATTTACTTAAGCTTAGAAAAATTTACTTAAACTTAGAAAATTAGTTTACTTAAATTTAAAAACATTTTTTCCCAGAAATAATTCATAGTTAGGCTCAAGTTCAGTAATTTCAATTCTTATTGAATGAAATATTTTTATTAACATTTTTTCCTTAATAATAGTATGTATATGTCTATTTTTGAGTGTAGCTTAACACAAAGTTATATCACTCTACATAAGTATATTTAAATATAAAATAGTGCTAGTGCTAATGAAGTGCGTATTTCTTCTAGCTAATAAAAGTCTAGTTCAATTTTTATTTTCTTCTTTAGAAACCCACATTAATTAATAGAAATATTTTATTCAATAAGAATTGAAATTACTGAACTTAAGCACGAATAAGAAATCATTTCGGATTAAAATTCACTATAGTTAAATTAAATATAAAAATATAAAATGTAAGTATTTTTGCATGCCCTGCAGTATATGTACATATTTCAATATTATTAAATATTTTTTTAATAAAATGTATTTTAATAATAAAATATTTTACTGAATAAGTAAAATAATAATTTTGGGATTATTAGTGCGTTAACAAATTTTAAACTTAAATTGTAAAAATTCCCATAAAACACTAATTTAAATATTTTCTTTGTAAAATTATGACTTTTAGCAATCCCAAAAAAGAGGTATAAGTTTTATAATTTTGTTACAAAATTTACCGTATTTCATTAGAAAAATTTACCCATTAACTTTTGACTACCCGTACTTTTAGACAATAATGATCAGTTGCTGCATATTTTTAGGGTGAAAATAATCCATTAAGTTTTGAATACTTTTAGGCAAACAATAATTCATTAACTTTTGGATGCTTGTAAGCAAAAAATAAATAGTACGCTGTACTTTTTGAACTTCTCGAACAAAACTAATGGGCTATTCAGTCAAATTGTACGTACTTACGATTGGGGAGTATATACACTTCTTGCATTGTAGTAAGCAAAGTTTCTTGCTGGGTTGGCAATTGCTGAGGGCAATTGTTAATTGCCCTAATTTCCACTATACCCATGATGGGTCACTTGATTGCTGGCTGATATCTGCACAAAAATATAAATTTCTTAAATTTTTTATTCGTTAATTTGGCTGGACAGAGTATTAAATCGTGCTTTTATAATTTTTTTATTATAAATATCTCTGTTACGAAAAAGCAAAAAAAAAAATTGTCACAGACATTCATTTATGCAACTTCCCTCCAAATATTTCGTTATTCTACCTCTGGCTTTCATTTATTTGCTGTTCATCTTATACTCAAGATGATTATCTTGTGATTATGTTTATTTTTATTGTCTTAAGATTTTAAGATACATTTGAGGTTTTTACTACGATACTTTCTATATCTCCCAGTCTGTTTGTCTTGCAGTCAGCCTGTCTTTTTGTTTTGTATACATACATATTTGTTGTATATCATGATGATAATGATGTAGGTACATATTTTTGTTTTTCTTGTTTTCGTTTGTCTGTCCAACTATCTCATCTGCATTTGTTTGCATTTCTGTGCATTTGTATTATGAAGTATAATATATTAACATACATATGTAATGTGATATTTACTTGTCTCTGATGTTGTCTGATTCATGCTTGATTTGTTTATATCAAATATACAAAATAAGAATAAAAAATATTAAACACAAAAAAAAATTTTGAAGTAAGTTATGCCTATATGTTGGTATTGTTTGGGATTAAGTTAATAATTATGGAATAATTTTGATTAAACAAATTGATTTAATTATATTTCTTACTATTATTATTAAATATAAAAATAATAAGGTTAATATTAAAAAATATCATTTGACAACAAGTCTGTTCGTGTCCACTTAGAGACCAAAAGGCTGAACCGATTTCAATTTAGTTTTTCCTGTTTGAATGGCAACGATTGAGAGGGTTCTAAGCTGCGTTTTAAAAAAATCGGCCAAGCCGCTTAGACGATATCACATCTTCTCTAGATATATTCGGGGCTTTTTAAAATTTTTAATTTTTGTTATTAAAAAGTTTAATTACATTTTGTACTAAGACAATCTAATGATTCAATTTTGAAATGATTCTTAAACTACGTATTTTATATACAAAATTTCCAAAGCGACTGGAATGGTTTTGAGTCATAAATATATCTGTGGCAAAGTTAAAAAATTGCTTAAGTCAAGATAGGGTGATTTTGAGCTCATGGTACTTCAGTAATCTGCATATTTGAAAGAACCCCTGATCAAAACCTTAACTAATTTGTGTAATTTTTCAGGAAGTTATAGCACTTTGACTTGCGACTTATCTTTTAAGACTTCTGTAGTGCGATTCACAACTTTTTTAACGATAACCGCATCGTTAAGATAATTATAACGAAAATTTATCAAATTTTCTTTTCAGTAATATTTTTAACGATATTCGCTATAGGTTAATGTCAGCTGTATCGTTATTTAAGCGACAATAATTTATGTGTTGTTAATTTTATCGACAAAAATCAACAGAAAATTACAGCTGCGTTCTTTCGTTAAAAATAAGTTTTAGAATCACACAATCGTTATTTTAAGCGACAAGAAGTATAGACAAAAACTACGATTGTCGGATTGTTAAAAGTTACTGAATCGCACTACTGATCTCATTTGGCACATTTCAGCTTAAATGTATTACATATACGAGTGTGTAAATGCTCTTTGCTTACAAAACTAAGGCTTAACAGAGAATTTCCCAATTTAACTGCAAAAGAATTACATTTCTGAAAATCGACTTGAAAGTTTAAAAGTGCTCTCCTGCAAAACAGTAAAATGTGACTCAAGCACATTATGCTCGTTGCCACAGATATAAAGATGCTTAGCATATTAATAAATTTATAACGTCAAATGAAATTTGAAACTAAATGGTCAAATGAAATTTAAAGCGTCACAATTAATATCTATATACTTTTATAGATATACATAGATATGTATATCCGACGTTCTTAGAGCCCATACAAACATACTTCTTTTTAAACGGCTTTTGAAATCATGAGAGACATACAAAGCCATAAAAAATATTTTTTTTATACCTGATTTACATTAAGCATTTTTTTTATGCAATTAGTTGCATGAAAATTTTTTATTTTTCGATAGGAGGCTTAGAAGAGAAACTTATATCAAAAGATTTGCCAAAAATGCATCAGAGATTCATTCTACGTCCTTTTTTATATAACGTTCTCTTTTATATCGCTGTAATTAGAAAATAGAAAAAGTTGCGTGCAACAAAATTCATGAAATTTCATGAAAAAATGCTTAATGTAAATCAGGTATTAGTCAAAAAATTTCGTGATGTTGAGATGCATAATCTACAAATAAAAATTTTAATTTGATATCCATTAAGAAAAATACAATTTTCCAAAATGTTTTCATAACGAGTTGTCAAGTTTTTCTCTTTTTCTCAAACTTCAATCTTGAATGCATGCAAAATTGCTTGTCAATCATTCAATAATTATTCATTATTGTTGATGTAATTTTGTTGCAGCAAGGTTGATGCAATAAATCTTTTAGCACAAAAAGCCTGCTTTCAAAAAAAATTTAAAAAAAAGTTTGGAATTTATTTTGTATTATTGTGCTCGTACGCAACAGTTTTCATATAACAATTTGATAAATTATTTGAATAAATTAGTTATGCCAGTCAATTTTGCATTGCACAATGTTAGAAGACTCGTGCGTTTTTGCAAATGGCAGCAACAATGAAAATAATATATATTATATGTGAAAGATAAAATAAAACTAATTGCAATTATATTAAAAATAACCATCATGTGATATGAAAATTATATACGATCATGTTAATTTCAAGAATTCAACAGAAGTCATAATAATACCGAATGATTCATAAACAAACAGACAAACAACACATTTTTATAAGTATGAGAGACGATATAAAAATATTAATGCCATTTTATTTTAGTTTTTTTTTTCTTTTATTTAATTTTTAATTTTGAAAAGACCCCCCAAACTATTTAAGACTCGAACTCCTTTAAGACTCCCTAGTCAACCAAGTAGAAAGAAAGAAAAAAATTGCAGCAAAAAGAAGAAGAAGAACAACAACAACATCAACGACAGTGACAACGATGTTTATAGATCTTTACTAAACTAGACGCGCATGTGCAATGAACATGATTTTAATTGCAATATAGAAAAAAAGCAACAAAACTTAAATGCAGAGGAAATAAAAAATAAATATTTTGCTTGAAAATTTACCTTGGATGTTGGCGAGAAACCTTAAGAAAATTTCAAATATGCCTACAAACACGTTTCTGAACATTTTTACAGGATGGTCTATGCGCAAACATACAAACATGCACATACGTATGTATGTATGTATGTACGTTTATACATGGACATTTACGTCTTTAAGCGACAAACGAGATTGGAGTACAATACTTCATGTATGTATGCCACCTAGAATGTCACCTTTGTTACAACTTTTTTGCTACATGTGAGTCGAATACAACACACAATAACAGCCACAGGACGAACAGCACACAGCGATATGCTTAGCGACATGTTTTGGAGATGGAAGGCTGAAAAGTTCCGCTGGTTGCATCATTTTGGTTATAAGCAAAAATAAATGGGTTTTCTGCTTAAAATCGAAATATTACAGACTATATTTTACAGTGTACGAGAAAGTTTATATCATAATAAGATGTTCTCTCATATTAATGAGTTGAATAAATGAATAACCCGATTTAGATTTTGTATAAAGATTTTAACAATAATCGGGCATGATATGATGGACTCATATTCTTTAATTTTTTTCCTCTATAGGAAATCATTTTAAAGCCAATTCTTATTAAATTCAAAAAAATGTCCTTTACTTATTGTAAATGAATACCTGAGTTATGTTTGCCAAGAAAATTTCATTTTTAAGGCCGCAAATTGCCCATGGGCTGTATCAAATAGATATACGGGAGATGGTTCAATTTCAAGAACACCAATGTCATTGTTGTTCTTGTGCAAGTTAGTCAATCATTTCGAAATTTTAAAGAAAATTTTTCGATCATCTTCCTACAAACGTTTATTGCTCTCTTGCATTTACGTATCCATCTATGTGTGTATATAAATTAAAAGGAAATAAATAACAAAATACTATGAACTTTTTTGCCACCATGGACATTATATTTACAAGTTACATGAAACTGAAAACTCTCCCTCCATCTTTTGGCATTTGTCGTTGGTCGTCTTTGTAGTCGCAGCACCAGTCCCTCGTTTACTGAAGGCGGTCTTTTATAACAAGCTCATAATGTACGAGAGTCATCGTAAACAAATAAGCCACTTTAACAGACAGCAACTACAGCAACAGCAAGAAATAAACGAACATTTCTACAACAATAAAAAAGAAATTAACAATCAAGTTAACGAGTTCAAGTATTTTGTTGTTGTTGTTGTGTATTGCATACACGGATCTTTAAGGTGACATTTAGCGAAGTCCCCAAAAAAAAAATAACATCGAGCTGCAGCCGACAACGGGAGCAATTGTTTTGAGGGAGTGCAGCAAATAATTTATTAAATATGTATATTGTATACATCTTTGAGAATGTATGTACATTTGTGCTTAATATGAAAACCATGATTTTAGAATTTAAGATTGTAACTTATTAATAACACATAAACTTATACTTCTCATTTATTTGAAAAAATTTAATGTATATTGTGAATTGAATTATTTTTATTATTTAGCTGGTGAGGCCTATATTGTCTTATGTCAATAAAGACTCAATTTTTATTACATATTTTTCCCGACGTTTCGTGAATTTTATGTTCACTTCTTCAGGGGATTTTGTTAACAATCGAGTTGTGTTGTTATTAAAACATCAAAAAATAAAAATATACAAGTTTACTTGAACTAAAAATTTACAATATTAAGAAAGATGGTTTTAGCTATTCTTTATTATCACACTGTAAATGGCGCTTTAGTATATTAATTTGGCAATAAAAGCAATTTTAAAAGGGTGGACAGAAATTAATATTTTTTTTGCCAATAAATGTTTAAGTAATTATGACTGAATGGGCTGTGAAGTTTGAAGTTCTGGACAAAACATAAAGAAAGTGCATCATCATTACGTATCCTTTCCTACAGGATGTTAACACTTGCGGTAATCAGACCTGTCTCACAGTGAGACGCGAGCGATCTTCGGATTATGGGTGGCGAGGTTTTGTCTTTAGTTCTTTGCGTCATCGTAATTTTTTACCTCAAGACAGTGAATACTTCCAGAGCAACTAATTCGGCTCTTAAGAAATATGAGTAACATTTGCTATATTATCAAGTATATTCAAAATAATGAATTAGACACTGTGTAATATTTCAGTAAGCAAGTTCGACTCATGTTTGAAATGAACCGAAAAACTGGGAAGGTTGTTTTACATAATTTATATCAACTAAGACAACTGAGATAGCTATGGTAAATATATGGTTTAGCTATATGTATATCATCCTCTAAGGATGCAAATATATTTAAATTAAAAGCACTAGTGATGATTAATGGCCGTCGGCTTCCGTCAAAAAAAATACTAAGATTTTTACCTTATTTTTTGGCCATAAATAAAATATTAGTAACTAATATATAAAATATAATATTAAGGGCCATTATTACAACTTAAAGATAGAACTAGGATTTTTTCGGACGAATAAAACGCTATTCATTATTATAATTTTAATTCAACTTACCAGGAAGGATACTTTCGCCTTTACTTAGCGGTCAATTTAGGTTAAGCTCAAATTGTACTGATGGAAAACTTTTTATACGTCCGATAAAATCCTACTTTAAACTAACTAACTACTACTAATAACTAGTTGTAATAATGGCCATAAGACTTATAAAATTACTGCAGAATATGTTAAGTATGTGAAAATTCGAATGTTAGCAGAGGTAGAAACCAAAATCTGTAACATAGAATTTTAAGCACATAACAGAGCACTATTTAACAGTAGTCGCTACATGGATTGTGATTCATAATCCTTGGAACTGAAACGAGATAAATAAGTTTTTTTGTTGAAAAATTCCTCTCAAAGTTATTTAATGAAATTATAAAAGTAGAATGTTGGAAATGTGTTAAATAGAGCCAATAAATTAAATTTAAGAAAACATAATTTCCTTGAGAAGATTAGTGATTATTTTGATAAGATTTGGTGGAGCACCCGTTTTAAGCCTTAAAGCTGTGGTAGTCTTAGAGATCCCAATTATTAACATTTATTAAATAATTTTGGATATTCAAAAATATTTGTTTTGTGAAATTTCTTGAGCATAATTTTGATAAAATATGGAAGAGCTTACGTACTATATTATATAGGTGTACTAATCTTAAGGGTCCTCAATGTGACCGAATTGATCAAGTTTTTGAAATAATTTTGGAAATCATAATAATCGTTTTTGAAAAATATAATTTTTTGTCCACGTTATTCTTGTAAAATATTGAAGAGCACATGTATAACACTATATAGATGTAATAGCTCTAAAAGCGACTTTTTGAGTTCCAGGTTAGAGATTAAATTAACATTAGTATTCATTTGTGATTTTTTGGTAGACAATTACATGGTTTTACTTGCTAGTTTAAGCGGCCAACAGCTTAAAAACACAGAAATATATCGTTTGTCTATTTAATTTAGCACGCTCAATATTTCACTTGTAATAAAATCTGTCAGTTTATGCTTCTTCCCACAAAAAAGAAAAACTGTGATGATAAAATTTATGACTTTTGCACAGAAAATGCTGCCACGTTTTTCTTCATCAATATGGTAATACTGCAGATAATAAGAAGTTTAAACTGCCACTCAAAAACATAAAACCCAATTAATATGAGATTAAGTTAATTTTTGGATTAGCTAATTAGAAAAATAAACTAATCCTAATCTCGAACCCAAAAAGTCGGCCTAAAAGCCCCATAATACATCAGAATCGGTCACGTTTTTGAAATAATTTGGAAATTGCAATATGTAGTGTTATAAATGATTTCTTCCATATTTTACCAAAATATGTACGTATCCATATTTCTGTATACATATCGCGCCGTAACCGCCAAAAAAATGTTAAGCGATATAACTTTGTAACTTTATTTTTTCACCAACATCGATTACTTTTTTTTAATTTTCACTTCAGAAATGTAATGAAAATCTAAAAAAATCTATCGAAAATATATAATTGTAAATTTTAACGTTGAGAATCGTACACAATACACTATGAAATCCTGTGCACATACAACCATATAAAAGTCCACTAGTCTTGCACATACACAACCGTATAAAGTTTTTGTTTGCATGTGTAAGATTTCCTTTGCCCATTTACGATAAAGAGAAAATGTTTTAAAATTAAGTGAAAGTAAACTTTTAATTAAAAATACATAAAGTATGTCTATCCACATACGCTTATAAACACACACGCACACATTTACTTAAAGTAAAGGTCATAAGAGAGTGTGTGTGTGTAAGTATTTACATACATGTGTGTAAAATTATATGAGTACTTACCACTTAATTACCATTTTCCAGAACCTGTTGAACATCAAACAGCAACAACAACAGCAGATATAATGCTTTACAAAACTTAAGTCATCTTTAGAGTGCAATACATTTTAGCAATTGTCTGTCTGTCTAGCTGGGTAAATGCAACTGTAGTTTGAAAGTGCATTTGCAAGAGGGCAAGTGTAAGTGAGTGTGTGTGTGTGTATGGATGTGAGAAAATGCATACGAAATAAAACATCATTTAATATGCATCTGACAAGGTTACTACGAATGCAACTAACTACTCGTGGTACAATACTACGATGTTGTGATGACGATGAAGCTGGACGTTGCACAGGTTGCTCATTACAAACTTGCATAAAAGTACACACACACTTACACATATACACACACACTTACACATATGCGGCATATAAATAATTAAAATATTCTCACTTTACTTAATACTAACACAATCATAACGTTCATATGTATGTATACATACATATATACATACACACATTATTGTTTAATAAAATTTTGTATACCGACACAACGCTCCCCTGTGCAGTTCAGCTATGAGATTTTGTTGTAGTACGTGTGTTTCTTTGTTTGTAGTTGTTTAGTTAGTAGTAAATCACAACACGAGCTCTAACAAATATACATAATTGAAAGAGATGTAAACAAACATATTTCCTTTTTATTGTCTTTCCTTGTGTGTTTTTTTTTCACTTTTATTTTTTGAAGGACAACACACCGGAGAAAATTTGTGTAATTTTGAATGAATGAAAATATATGTAAGCAAATAAAATATAAAAAAAAAATAAACAATAGAATTTGCATGTAAGAAATAAAAAGATAAGGAATGTTTGATGAATTAAGTTCGGAAGAAATAGGCATTAAAATTTCTTACTCTCTCCCTTGTTCTCTTTTGCTAAGTGGTTGTTAGGAGAGAAAGTACTTTTGGAGGTACTTTTCTTGTGGTTCAAAGATAGTTAAAATAAATTACTTATTCATATTTGAAGTAAAGTCAAGTAAATTAAATGTTTAGGGGATTTTTTGCTAAGGAAAAACATAACTTCTTGAATAAGTTTTGGAGTTTTCAGCTTACCCTGGGCCGTGATAGAATATGCCAAAAGTATATAAACTTTAAGATGGTTTGTGCCAAATAAATAATACTTGGTTTATAAGGTCTTCGAAGATCTGCCAGCACATAGAATTATTATATATGTATAAAAAATATGTTTATAAACATTTATGTCGTGAATTTTATTATAAGATTTCAGAACTTTATTTAATATAATTGATAATGCAATGACTCTTGCTAATAATAATTTAGAACATACAAAAATAGCAGTTTCCATTGACTGACTCTGGTAGAGGATATTAAACAAAATACAGTAGAATCCCGGTATAACTAATACTTAGTTTAACTAAATCGTAATTTAATGTAAGCTCATTTTTCGATATAGTCGATACAGTCAAATCGATTCAGCGGGGTTTCGATTTATCGGGGTTAAAATAAAATAAATACGAATTAATGGGCTTTTTCAATTTATTTACTAAAACGAAAAAAAAAATTTATTTATTATTCATTAGCAAACTGATCTTAATAAAATAAACACACACACAAGCAAAAGCAAAAACCCACGCAAAAAAATAGTGGTGAACAAAAAATCATTCTTTCCATGTTTCTTTTAGTTGTATTACGAATTATAAGTGGTAATTAGCAAACAATTACGATTTATAAGAGGTAAAGAAGATATTATTTTTTTGAAAACAAAATACGAATTAGTGAGGGGACCAAAATGTATGGAAATTTTACGAATAAACCAGATTTTTTCAAGGGACCGACAGTTTATTACGAATTATCGGGAATTATGATTTATCGGGATTTGACTGTATAACGAATTTTCTACTATATCAATTTCATGAATGAGAGCAATTTCAAAATGTACCTCATAAATTTTTTTAAAGATATGAAAAAGCGATAGCCTAGTATACATTAATGCATTTTGTGACATCGCAATAATGTGCCATATGTGATATATTTTGTTGTGTGGCATTGATAAAAATCATAATGTGAACGGCGTTGCATACATTTTGAAAATGACACACAAAATAACAACACAAGAAATGCAAGATGTATACTCAATATTAAAAAACTTTTGTTTAAAATTTTGCTGTGGTATTTTTATAAATTTTTGGTCAACTTAAATTATAAAAATTATAAAAAAATGTGTCTTACGGCCTTTTTCAAAATGTACAATTAAAAGCTAACAGGAATTCTAACGGCAAGTTTTGTATGGGAAACTGTCAGTTAAAGCACACGTTGTGAAAAGGGATGTTATAAATATAACACTATCACTCGATTAACTTTCAAAATTGTTATTTTCTGTACTTAAGTAAAAAATGCATTTACCTTTATATCAAATATTTACTTTTTATTGATGAAAGTAAAAGAAAAAGTATACCGGAATTAACGAATTTTTTTATTTCACGATCGGCCTTACATTATATTGTTCGTTAGATCGGGATTGCACTGTAAATTTTGCATCTGAGTCTTATTTGAACGAGATTTTGATGTTTTTGTGACACGGTTGGGAGGACTGTATAAAGGGGTGTAACAGCAACCCTAGAAAACTTTCTAGAGTCATTTATGTAATACGTGTTTGAGTGTTTACTTATGCCCATTTTTTGTAGTTGCATTTTAATTTTAGTGTATAGTGCCCCCAGTGAGCAGGACTGTAACGCCTGGGAATTGTTTACCGTGGATGAGTTACAGTCGATTCCGCTTTACTGGAAATAACCAAAACCCAATTTTTTTCAATTATCCGATTTTTTCTCTAAAGCGTAGTTCGGATTACTGAACCTTGTTTCAGTTAAGCGTGCTGCTTAAAATCAGTACAATGTAAAAGAAAAATACAATAAAGTACGTAAGAGCGAAAAGGAGAAATGCACTTTGCCATATAATTTTTTAACGGACAAAACATGCAAAATTTTTTCAGCCTTAGGCTATGCAATAGATTTCTAATATATAAATTTGTCATTGTTTATTTTTTCACTAAAGAGTGGTAAGTTTCATACAAAACGTAGTTGTGGGCTTGCGTTTGGTTTTCAGTAATACGATATTTTTAGTAAAGCGATATTTCGCTAAAGCAAAGTGAATAATATTAGCTGCGTTTAAAAGCAGTGCAGGGATTTGTATCGCTTTTGGGAATTCGATATTTTTCAGTAAAGCGTGCTGCGGTAAAGCGGATTCGACTGTAGTAAGTGAACCAAACGCCTGTTAGATTTAATGTTGAGTGTTCAACTCAGTTGATTGGTGTTATGCACCTTATGTAGACCTTCCAACCGTCCCTCCCTTAATAAACTATTTCTCTGAAATTATATTGGATACTGTGTAATCCCTGAACTCTTCCCCGCACGTCAAATTTTTTTCTTTTGAAAAGGAGAGTAAAAAGTACCTATAATAAGTTTCTATAAACATCACAGAACTAAATTTAAATACCATAAATCAGACAAGACTTGTATTTATGGGTTAATTTCGTATTTATTTGCATTTCATCTATAGAATTATTCTTTTTGTGGAGCTTTTTAGCACTATAAAACTTCGTCGCATGAGTCAAAGGGGTAAAAAATATTACATTATTATTATTATTGTACTATTAAACATTACACCCTGGCGTACGTTCGTTCTATTACTCATATTGAAACCAAAATAAAATTTTCTTGTTTTCAATACAAGTTTTCCATCGAACGTTCTCTGACAACATCGTGCGTCTGGCCGTTAGTTCAACATTATTATTTCGAATATCGCATTTTTGAGTTAGTCTTAACTTACACTTTGCAAGTCTTATTGCTGAGCTGATTAGTTTGATAGGGGTGAGAGAGACGAGGGAAAAGAAACGGTTCAGTTCCCTTCATCACTCTTTCTCACAAAGTAATCAGCTTAGCAATAAGACTTGCATAGTGTTACTAACGACTTATCACGTTATTCAAGAAAAGGATTAGTACCTGTATGTATTTTATTTTTGTCTCCTCTCCCTAAATAAGTCGTTAGAACCTTCCCTGTAGTAAATAAAATAATCAATTGACAAAAAACACTAACTTATAAATTAATATTAATTATTTTGAAAGTGACTACAAATCGGTTTAAATCTCATGCAGACATCAAACAAACATATTGAATAGAAGCACATGTAAGAAATAAATAAAAGCAAAATAAGTAATTAAAAAAACCAATTAAAAAAAAATTAAAAGAAGCATGCCATGAAATCAAATGCCAAATGCTTGTGTTGAAAAAAAACTAAATAATTTCAATACTTAAAATGTATATTTTCTATGAGCGGTTCGTATTTTTATTTTTAGTGAATATAATAATAATAAATATTTATATGTATATATGTATGTACATATGTATATGTATTTATATATTTACATGGATATATATAAATATACACATAAGTATATGTGTGTATATATAATATATGTAATATAAATATGCATTGGCAATTGAAATTTTTTTACTATAATATTAACTGACTACAAATAAGTTGAAAAAGAAGTAGTTAGTAGTCAATTTAAAAGTCATGCAGAGATGGCCAATTGACTATCGCCTATGACATGCCTATGTTAAAATAGTGAGCCGGCGACAAGGAAAAAAGTCACTTAATCAACCAGTTGTGGTTATTAAAAAACCAGTTTGAAGTAACTTACAAAGGGGTTTGAGTTCCTATAGGGTTTGACTTTATATACTCATATGCGTTAGAGTTTAATTTTCTAATAGTTCGTTATCTTGCAATACTTTTCAAAATTGCAAATTAATTTAATGCTGCAAAAATATATATTTTCGTGCCTTGGCAGTAAAAAGTACTTAACTAACAAAATATCAATGGTGCCAACTCTTTTATCATTGTTTAGAAAGGAGCAAGGTGGAGAAGAAACCACTTGCAAAAAAATTTAATCGCCTTTCTTTAAATTATGAATGATTGAAGAAATAAATATAAATATTATAATTAAGTGAATTGTACCTAATGAATGGAACCTAAAACGCGCCTTTATTAACGTGTTACTTTCCCTTGCTGAGGTGTCCTTCTAAGCCTTTTGTATGTACACAGATACTGTTTGAATTTTCATGAGTGGTGACACCATACACAATACCAACAAAAACCATACAAATGAGCACACACACACAATCAGCAAAAACAATGAATATACGATTACAACTACATACAATAAACCGTTACCGACTCCATCGGAAAAAAAACACAACGACATCAAACGAACCACAAATACGCGACACCATAAATTTCTAATTGCGAGACAATCTAGATTTTTTTGTCACTTCTTTTTTTTTTGTTGCAAATTTTTCCAAAACTATTTTTTACTTCATTTAAATTGCAATTGAATTATTTTTCATAAAATTCTTATTACCCAAAAAAAATTTCACTCGAATTCACTTGTTATTTGTTATTAGGAACATTTTAGGATTTGCAAAATTTCTATTTTTGGAATTATTAGAAAAATATCACAAATTTCGTTCGATTTGGTCAAAAGTCAAAAAAACTCTCATTCGCGTTGCGTGACATTTGTCAAACACCAACATACACACAAACATACATACGCCAAAACTCACACATACATTTAAACATATTTGCCAATATACTCAGACACCAAAAATACAAGAAAATATTGTAAAAAGAATAGCAGAAAATAACAGCTGGCGTGGGGGACAGGCGAAACAAATAGCGAAAAATTGACAAGCGCAACGAAAACGGCGGTGTCAACAAAACTAACAGTACAATTGAGAAAGAAAAAAATCATACACGAATTGATGCTTGCGATGATAAGGTCCATACAAGATGAAGAAAGCCATGCAAAAGGGAAACGAAATACATACGATGATGCTCCCATGGCAGAAAAAAGCACCCACCAAATAAACAAAGAGGCTTTTTTGGTGCTATGCTTCTCAAAATGAAATGTCAGAAAAGTACAAAAATCTAAAAACAAAACAATACTCTCTATTAACCCCAATAGATTTCTACCCACTTATTTTACTTTCCTTTTTTGTTGTAAAAAATTATAACATTTGGTGGAGTTAAAAGCTAAAAATCGCTAACATGACAGTTTTAACAGATAAAACGTTTTAATTTTTGACAATTTTCTATTATCAACTTTATTCTGTTATTGGAGTTTGTGGAAATTGATTTGTAAATAAAAATAAATAAATAAAATATCAAGTACACAATTCGTTAATTTATTTAGATGCTTTGAAACAAAGCTTTTAAATTAGTAGATATTAGTCATTTAATGAATACTTTTCTTATCAGTATTTTAATGCAAAAGCCCATTTCCTATTTGATTGTCTGTACTAAAATTTAAAACTTGAGTTAACAAATATTGGTTATAGGCAAAAGTAATTTCCTTCAAAATCTACAGAAATTGTTGCGTTCATTTGACAGTATTAGTAATATTGACACTTCGAAAACTTTAATGGTAATTTTTAATTATATTTTAAAGTTGTATGTATAAAATGTATATTTTAATTAAGTTTTTTTATTGGAGTGAAATTTTTAAAACTGTTGCTCTAATTCAGTAAGAAGATTTAGTACGTTTTTGTTTTTTGGAGTTCTAGTTTTTGAATTCTCTAATAGGACATTTACACCTGCACAAAATCCATCAGATTTTGACTAAAATCTTTATGAAAGTCTATACCGTTTACAAAAAATTTTTTTTGACATTTATCAATACTTTTTTATACAAAACAAAATCCATTAAGTGATAAATTTCCAAAACTGCAACCAAACAACTGCACTGTACTCAATTCACAAAACTATTTAAAGCACACCGTATCTAATTCAATCATCTTTTTTACAAATATGTTGTACAGAGTAGTAAAAATAAAATAAAAATACTAGATTTTGAGTAGATTGCCTACAAATCTACTCACAAACTAGATTTTTTTTTTACAGGAAATCTAGTAAAAAGCAACTAGATTTAGCTCGATGTCTCGCAAATGCTAGATTTTGAAATAATGTAAATGCACTATAAAATACTTTCTTCAAAAATTGTTGTCGTCTTTGATAATAAAAAACAAAAATATTATTACCATGTTTTTAAAACATAAAAACTAAATTTAAGGTATTAAACAATAGTTTCAAAAATATATGAAAAAATATCTGTTGGATATAATGTTTGAAACAAAATCATAAAGCAAGTACACCAACCTTCTAGCATAGACAATAAAAAGTAATTGTTTTAAAGAATCACAACTGCGTTTTTTCCGTCCATAGACAAGACGGCGCAACCGTCGAACAGAATTAGGGCATAAATCTGATTTGGATATTTTCGTAATTTAAAATTACTATTCATATATGGAGTCGCAGTAGTAGTAAAAACTTAATTTAGCTTTTGTTTGTGTTGTGCTAAATAAATATTTGTGTAATTTTGCATAAAATGCGATAATTACTGAAATTGTAAATGAAAATGTACAAGCACATTGGATACAGTTGCGGGGAACTGCAATAGATCGCTGGTTCAAATCTGGTTGGAAGGACCATGAATACAATTGCGGGAAACTACTTGTATTTTATGTATGTTTTGCTTAAAGTTGACAAGAAAAGGATAAGGTAGGGATGAGCTAGTTATAAAGAATTAATTTAGATTCCTTAGGGTTGGTTGGAATCGTTAAACTAACCTTAGATTATTAGCAGAAGTTAATGAATAAATAATAAATTAATTAATTTCAGTTTATTTTTTAATAGTTTTAATAAATGGTTGAATGCATTTTAGAACTACAATTCAAGATTAATTAAGGTAAGTATAGTACTTTAATTTTATTTAAGGTAAAATTACACAATTGTGCTGGTAAGAATTTATATATACATATTCATGTAGCTAAGACTTGATATGACGACTGAGAACTTTTAAGTGATCTTTTTAAATTTTTTTTCCACTAATTTTACCTTATTACCCGTTGAATTTAAATTAAGCGAGTACCAAGTTTGTTTGGCGTTTCCAGACCCAAGGAAGTATCTGTTAGTAATTTGATATCCTAATTGAACTTTTACACAAATTAAATAATTGTCTTGAATCAAATAGTTCTAATTATACAGGCGTGGGTCAACAAACCCATGACGTTTTAAATTAAACACAACGAAATCTCATTCGAGGTATATACACTCTTTCTAGTTACAGTAAAATTTTTTTCCGTCGGGCCATTTCTTTAGGCTTGAGAATAAGAAATAGTCACTCGGTGATAAGTCTAAGGAACATGGTGGATAAGAAAGCAATTCGTAGCCGAATTCATGAATTTTTGTCATGGAACACGTGATGCTGTTGGCACTTTGGCCTTCTCCTTATGGAAAATATATTTTTTCTTGATCAAATGCGGAAGTTTTTGCTTTCAAGTCTTTTTTAACTCGACCAAAGTTGTTGTCATAACATTTGTAATTAATTGTTTTACCGTTTTATAGGAATTCAAATTGGATTATACCACGTGCATCACAAATAAATTCAATATAGTACAACTTTGACTAGCACACCAAGGGTTCCGCACGGACACTACATGTGTAATAATATATGAACTTATCCTACTAATCTACCTAATATAGAAATTTTTATTTAAGTTAATTTAATTATTATTCTTCGAACTTAATTTGTTTCTATATTCAACAGGCTAAGGGCCATTTTCACAACTTGCCTTTAGCTAAAGGCAGGCTTTTGTCTGCCCGATAAATCTCGTTGTATTATAAAATCTTTATTTATTATTTCTTTATCTATTAAATATTATTATTATTGATAATAATATCAATAAAAATTTGAAGTTGTAATAATGGCAAGATATTTATTGGGTAGAAAAAATCCTACCTTTAACTAAAGGCAAGTTGTGAAAATGGCCCTAAAGTTCATCTCACCTTGTAAGCCAGATTACATGTTATAATTATTAATGAACAAATAACATCAAAGTTAGTTGTAAATATTCTGACAACAACACATAGTAGAACGGAAGTTTCGTATATAAGGCAGAAATCTCCATCAACTGATACCACACACAGTGGACCAAACACATAAGATCGCTGATGATGAAGGTTTAGTGGCCTTCGAAAACGGCTAGTTGTTCCGTTCAACTATGTTCAACGATACGAACTTTAGCCTGTTAAATATAGAAATAGAAATTGTTATTTTTTTAAGTTTTTGACACTTTTTTTGATTTTGTCGATTTTATTACTCTGGGATTTTTTAGTTTTATCGTTTTTGAAAATTCCAAGAGTTTGCCTCTTACGGTTTACAAGATGCAGCAAATTACCAATATTACATTAACTAAGAGCATACTCTTTATTTCTAATTTAAAATTTCGTTTCTAAACGCTTCAAATTTGTATGAAAAATAACGAAAATTCGTTTCAAAAACTATTTTTTCCATACAAATTTCAAAACGGAAAAATCGTTTGTATTTACAAAATCTACCCCTTAGTCTGCATAAAAATACAGTAACTTTGAAAATTGTAAGTGCTGGTATATTTATAATTGTATGTATATATATTACATTAGGATTTCAAAATTTTTCGTTGCTCGCTTTAAAAAATAGTTATGTTAAAAGGTGTTAAAATTGCAGGTCTGTAGGTCTTACAGCTTTCAAGAAAACAGCCTGTGGCCGACAGACGGATGGATGTGTAAAACCTTTGGTGTACGGAACCCTAAAAACGGTTAGCTTTACTTTATTGGCTAACAAACCCAACTTGGCCTTCTTTTTAGCCGATTAATCCCGATTGATTGCTGTTAGCTTTCCAGTGAATAGCGAGGAATATCGTTTGTACCTAATCAAGAAGGCTGTTTCCATTTTTTTGTATGCAAGATTGTAATATTTAATAATAATTTAATATTTAATAATAATTTAATATTTAATATTATTCCTTTTTATAAATATTTTATCTAAATCTAAATGAAATCTAATCCATGTGCTTTGATATAAAATTCTAACAAGTTTTGCTATTATTCTCATCGCCCAATTTGCCCTTCAAAAAAGTACTTTTCTGTTAAATTTCATTTCCTCAACACACAATTTTCAGACATATTAAATGATGTCTGACAATCATTCACAATTGTCATGCTGCCAGCATCCCATCAGTTTAACAACGACACATCATAACTGACATATTTACATAACATTGTTACTCAAAACATTAACATCATAATACCATGATGGAAAACTAAAGCTTTTACATACATGTTATGAAACATCCCCTTTTCTTTCTTAGTTGGCATTTATCATATTTATGTACATCGTATTAGAAAGACAACAAAAGTTAAACCAAACAAATAAGTAATAAATGTTAACACAAAAGCTTTGCTTTACTCTTTTATTTTGCAATGTCTGAAAAAAGCTTTTTGGCTTTCATACTTCATGTTCTGGCCACTGTTATTGATGCTGCAATTTGGCTACATATCTGTAGCTATTTTATTTTGTCATATTATTGATTTTTCACACATTAATTTTTGACACTTGTCATTTCTTTTCTATCATACTTGTCAACTTCTGTACTTTAGTTTAGTTGTTTATACATATGTACACATATCTGATTTGAGTTGGGTGCATTTTACTGTTTTGCTTAATGAAAAGTGTTTAGTTTTTAATTAAGTTGAAAATTTAATATTATTGTTTTTAATATTTATGCTTATTAGCAACGAAATAAAAGTGTTTTATTTTCAGTTTATAAGTTCCATGTTATATATGTATTTCGTTAGATATTGTATTTCTTTGTTTTTGCATGACCAGTATTTCTGTGTTTGTTATACATACATACATGTATTTATTTATATACAGAATTTGCAACATAAAATTGTTCCTAAAATATGTGGCATGACTAAGTTTTTCTATATCAAATTGTAAATTAAACAAAAATCTCTTAACATCCTCTAAAGATTCTTTTGGTTTCTTCTCTATGCACCTCCCCACATTGGAACTTCAGGCAAAAAAATTTAAATAAATGCATCTTCGAAACTAAAGGTTTGATAACGAAATATGATAAGAAAATGTAAGAAGTCCTAAGCTTTCAGAAGAGCAATTTTTTGGGCATTTTATTACAATTCAAGCTGAGTTAATTGGTGTCATTATTGACCACTTCGAATTGAGTTGTTTATTTACAATCCAAGTGCTCTTTCAAACAAAAAAGTTTTATGAATAATTGAATTGATAAAATCAATTAAGTCCATCTACTCAAATTAATTAATATAAATAAAAACTTAATTGAATCAATTGAATTTTTAACAGAAAATATTAATTGCTGAATACTTTTTTCTGTGTTTAATTTAAAATTGTAGTAAAATAAATATTTTTGAGGGCCAAAGTGGTACAAATGTAAAAAATAAAACTCTAAGTAATTAAACTTCAAATAGTTTTTTTCCTGTAAAGTTGATGCTAGTAGTAAACATTTCAATCAATAGAGTTCAGTTTGAAATTTTTATACAGTTCTGAATTTTTATAGAGTTATAGATGTCGGTATTAATTCGACGATTGTATCGCCTTGTCTATGGACGAAAAAAAGCAGCAGCAGTTGTGATTCCTTAAAACAATAATTATTTATTGTCTATGCTTGAAGGTTCGTGTATTTGCTTTATGATTTGGTTACAAACATTATATACATCACATCGAGGGCTTATATTCAAAAAGTGCTATCTGCAATTCTTGAATATTATAGTAGACAAAATAATGCTGTTATTTTCTCCAAGTCCAAGAGCAACAACTGTATTTGATTAACATTAGTAGATTAAGATGTCTTCTGTAAATGGTACTATTCATCAAAATTTAGTTATTAGCCCTTGCACTTTGAGAAAATAAAAGTTTTTTGTGCTCTTCTAAAATTTTCAAGCCTTGCAGATAGCACTTTTTCAATATCAACCCTCGACATATTTTTTGATATATTTTTGAAAGTTTTGTATAACACTTAAGTTTAATTTTCATGTTTTAAAATCATGGTAATAATATTTTTATTTTTCATTATCAAGGACGACAATTTTTTATTTTTTTTTAAAAAAATAATTTATAGACTTCAAAATCAAGAACTCAAAAGTATTTTCAAACAAAAACGTCCTAAATCTTCTCTGGTTCATTATTACAACTTAGGGATAGTTAAAAGTAGGATTTTGTTCTACGTATAAAACGCTATTAGTTATTATAAATTTAATTTAACTTACGAGGAAGGATAAATTTGCATTTAACTTAGCGCTTACGTTAGGTTAAGCTAAAATTGTACTGATAGAAAACTTGTTATAAGTAAGATAAAATCCTACTTTTAAATAACTTTAAATTGTAATAATGGTCCTTATTTAATTAGGGCATAAGTGTTACTACATCTAACTCATTTTCTTTTTAACTTTGGTACTTGTACCGGTTTTAAGATCCTCAGAAGCCCAGTATTCAGCAGTTTAATTTAAAGCAAATTATAATAAAAATTACCTTAAGCTGACGATTCACTCAAGCTGACGATGAATAAAGTCTTTCAATAATATTTTGTACATGCTGGTAAACAATTAAGAAAGAGTAGTCTAAACAAATTGGGTGACGGAATAAAAAATATACAATAAACAGAATTTATTTTTTTTTTATTCAAGTACAAACATATCCTTCTTATTTTAAGACTCACTTTTAAACATTCTAGGATCAATTAAAAATGTTTTTGGTGATCGTTTCAAAATCCTAGACCACTTTTCACGAATCGTATAACTCTAATTAAGATGATTGGCTTAAGGCTCGTTTTAATTAGAAATACAAGACTTTCACACAATTCGTTTGGGTGCATCGTAGACGACTCATATGAAAGAATCGCCATCAAGACACAGTTTTTATAGATATACTAAACTTGCGCAAGCAGAGTAGGACTTCGCGGACGCCTGATTCGATCGCGGAAGATTCTTCTACAATTGAATATACTAACAGGGAAGATTTTGTTATTGTTTAGTGAGACTTCTTTTCACAGAAAAAAGTATTCACCAATTAATATTTTCAATTAAGGATTTAATTGTATTAGTTAATTTGAGCGGAAAAACTTAATTCATATTATCAAATAGTTTATAGGTGAAAATTATATTAATGTTTTAATTGATACTACAAATATTTTAATTAATATTACAAGAACGACATGAGTACACAGAAAAAAAATTATTATTATAATAAATGAATACGAAAATCACTATTTCAATAAAAATATAATTGGATTTTCTGTAATGGAAATTTTTGCATATTTGATAAAGAAAATTGAAAAAAATATTTTTTTCAGTCAATAAAGAAATTTAATAAATCAAAACAAATTCAGTAAAGTGTGGCTTTGAACTGCGAAGGGTTCCGTACAGACACGAGATATGTAATTAAATACGAACTTTACTAGCCTATACAAAATATAGTTTTGGCATTTTTTTCGTTTTTGATATTTTTTTTAATTTTGGCGATTTTTTTTGTTTAGGCGATTTTTTCGGTTTTTGAATTTTTTTTTTCCATTTTGACCATTTCTTTAGTTTTGAATTTTTTTTCTCGTTTTGGCGATTTTTTTCGGTTTTTGGCGTTTTTTTATTTTTTTTTTGGCGATTTTTTCGTTTTGGCGATTTTTTTTTAATTTTGGCGAATTTCGATTTTTGGTGTTTTTTCATTTTGGCGAATTTTTCCATTTTGGCGATTTTTTTTATTATAACAATCATTTTGTTACTGGAGCCTTTTTCGCGTTTAGCGCTTTTTCGGTTTTTGGCGCTTTTTTCATTTTGACGACTTTTTTCATTTAGACGATTTCTTCGAATTTTGCGACTTATTTTAGTGTTAGAAATTTTTTTAACTTTGGCGATTTTTTTTTGAATTTTTGGCGTTTTTTTTGAATTTTTTGCAATTTTTTTTGGTTTGGCGATTTTATAATTTCCAGATTTTTTAGTTTTACCGTTTTTGAAAATTTCAAGAGTTTACCTCTTACGGTTTCCAAGATATAGCAAGTTGTCAAAATTACATAGTCAAACTTGCATTAACTGATGGACCACCCTTTAATTACAATTTTTTTAAATTTTAGTGTTAATTGTTGTAGTCTATATAAAAATACACTAATTTTACAAATTTCAAGTGTCAATATACATATGTACATACAAATATATGTATATTACATGGGATTTTAGCATTTTTCGTTGCTTGTTTTGGAACACCCTTTAATTTTTAATTCTCATTTATTTGCTATTGTAGCGGCCAAGGTTCTACATGCTCTGCCCAAATTTCAGGTCCGTAGCTCTTACGGATCCTGAGCAAATATCGTGTGACAGACAAACGGACAAGGTAGCGAAAACAATAGGGTGCCTTTTTTCACTTTGGTGTACAGAACCCTAATAAAAAGGTAGTGAGTAAAATTTTATTTTCAATGATAATTATTATTGCAACTACGTCCTACACGAACATGCAAAAAATAATATAACATATAAGTTTTCTTTGAAAAACAAGATACGTCATCAAAAAAATGTAAAGTTAAAAAAGTTGACTTTTAAGTGATAATGCCCATATCACTCTTTGAATCAAATACAGAATATTCTTCACTTATTTTTCCATATTCAACAACAAAGGGCTTTAATAATTTTTTTTTATATAATTTTTTTCTGTGTATAGGGGAATGGTTCAAAAAAATTGAATTTGCTTAGTTTAAATAAATAGTTGAAACATTAAAATATTTTATTTAAAACCTCTTTATTTAATTCAATTGAAACCTTTGCAATTTTTATTTCATGTAATATGCATTGCAAGAAAAACAGAGATAAATAAATACCCTAACAAAATTATTAGCCATAAATGTTCTCATCAAAAGTTATAAATTGCTTTCAACTAGTTAAAAAACCTCATTAAAAATTATGTAGTTTATCTAAGCAGGAAAATCTATTAAAAAATGGTGCAGAAAAATAAAAACCACTCATATGGTTAGAATGTGCTTTTAGGCTTGAGCAACTGGCAACAACGTAAACTAATATTTTTTTTTAATATACTCGTATCTCTATATTTATAAAGCTAAATTTTTCATTTGAGATAACAATCTAATACAACTTTATTTAAAGCATAAAAGCAACTACACTCACTCTCGCATGCTTGCAGCTCCTGTTATTTGAAATGAAAAAATTTCTTAACAATTAAACAATGTCACAAAAACTAAAACAGATTTAACGCAAAATATTAATAATGCAACATGGCACCACTGACAGGCCCCAAAACGAACGAACAAATACAAACAAACAATGAAACAAACCACTCCGCTAAAACTCTATTGAATCAGTCAGCCAGACTAAAATTTCAAAAGCAAATACATACAACCATTAACTACTGGTCAAACACATAATTAGCAAAAAAAAAATAAAAAAAAAATAAAAATAAGTACATATAAAAAATACACACTCCAAATAACACAAAAACAGGACATCTGAAGCTACGAGTACAACATGATTATAAATAGAAATAGAAAATGATGTATGATGTGAATATTTTTGGTTTGTGATAATTTAATTAATATTAAACGCACTTTTACTACCAACAAAACAAACTGCTTCTACTACTGACTGCTACGCGTGTTGGTTAGATGAATGGATGGATAATAATGTTTTATATGAATGAGTATGAGTGGTAATGGTTTTAGTGAAATTACACACACACATACACACACTCACACACTTACAACATGTAGGAGCACATTTTGGACTACGTTACATGTGATAATGAAACGTAATTGCTTGTAAAGTGTAAGTGTTTGGATTATTTGTACACTGAGGCGTTTTTGAGTTGTGAAAGATGTCTTACACCAGTTTAATAAGAGATTTGTGAAACAAATTTTCTATGAACATTTGATTAATAAACCTTTCTCAAAATCAAAATATTTTTTTTTGTTGAAGTAGGCCCTAAAAATTTAAGTCAGTCAGTATTTAAGATAGTTACTAAGTTTTTCACACCCGATGTAGCTACCGTTCATCTCTTGTAGCTCCGACCATGTTTGAGCTACATACTTTACATTTTTTCTGAGCTCCAAAAGCGCATTTTTTGAGATATATCTACATATATTTCAATAAAAGGGTAATAAATATACGACGGCAGATCAATAAGTCCCTGGCTTTTCGAACTTCCCTCGCAGTTATATGAAATGCATACTGTTCCCATCAATTACTACCTGTTAATAGACTACTGTCAAATTTTGAGCAAGTGGCATCATATACTCATATGTGTCTAACAGGTGTTCAAAACATACAACCTCGTGTATTTTTCCAAGAATAGAAAAAAGTGAATTTCGAGTGCTCATTAAACATTATTTTTTGCGAAAAAAAACGTCAATAAAATTAAGGAAAAGCTAGATAAATACTATGGGCACTCTACAACATCGATGTCAATGGTAAAAATGTGGTTTACTGACTTTCGTCGTGGTTTCACAAAAACAAATGACGCTGAAAGTTCTGGATGGCCAAGTGAGATCAGTACACCCGAAAATTTAAAAAAAATCCACGATATATTATTGGCCAATCGAAGAGTAAAAATACGTGAGATTGTTGATGCCATAGGAATCCCACATGGCTCAGTGGTTTCTATTTTGAAGGATTACTTCGGTATGATAAAGCTTTCCGCAAGATGAGTGCCGCGTTTGTTCACTATTGACCACAAGCGCACATACAGTTTCCATAGCAAAAATCCATGAAGTGGGCTTAAAACTGCTACCTTATGATTAAAGCAATTTGATGCCTGTAACTATTACACCGCGCTACACACATTCTGTCCTATGAACCAAATATACTTTTTCGGAAAGGGGAGAAAAAATAAAACACGTGTATCGGCGATTTTCATGAACACGTAATGTAAAAATGTAAAAATTTGGAGTCCCTTCAAGTTATGCTGATAAAAGATAAAAAAAAAAATTAAAACAAAAAATTTGAGAATTGATAAAAATCTATTTTTTTTTTAAATTTGACTTGATACAGACATTTCCACGAGTCTGCCTGCAAAAACTCAGCTCGATTGGATCACGGGTTAAAGGGTTAAAAACTTATCCAAAGTATTTCAGGCAGACGGACACTATGAGCTTTATATTTTATACAAAAAAAATTCTGACGTGTACATGAAAATCGCCGATACACGTGTATTTTTATTTTTTCTCCCCTTTCCGAAAAAGTATATTTGATTCATAGGACAGAAAAAAAGTTCGTTTTTGTAACGCGCTGTTATTCTTTTTTTGTAAATGCTAATACATGCTTAATAATCAAAATTAAAGTTACCACGTCTTATTAGGGCACAGTGTAGTGTAATAATTCATTAATAGCACTAGTACACGTTACTTGAGCTGAACATGTTCTAAATTATATATTTATTATTTTGCCCGTTTCCCTTTAAGCCGCGTTTTACTTCTTTCCTATACAATTATTTTTCATACTTAAAAAAATTTCCATAATTAAGCAATTATGTTTATAAATGGCAAAAACAAAATTATGAAAACCACAAACATATTGGTTAAAAAACATACATATATAATGGGAGGGAGGGTGTTACACAGATGAAAGGCAGAAAAATAAAACATTTGGCTAAAGCTGTCAAAATGTTTATGCAGTCCTTAAATGGTGGACAAGCCCCTTATTTAACTATTTCTAGGCCTGCTTGTTAATTCCAGCAACCAAGTTGACCATTTATATTAATTTAAGTCAGACATCCTTTAATTTCTTTGTTCGTTCTCCGGCCTTCTCAAAATATTTTGCCCACGCTTTTTATACATTTCAGGTTTTTTTTTGCTTTCGTGTGGCGGTTAGATAAAAATGTCATGAGGTTAAAGTAGTTCTTAATTTTGAGTTTATTAAAAATGTGTGTGCCTTCTTTTTTTTCTGTTTCTGTTGTACTTTTCGTTAACAAAGATGAATTGTTATTTTATTCAAATTTAATTTGTTTGAATGTCTCTTAAAACACCTTAAAACAACTTATTTTACTTTTTCATATATTTATTTATTTATTTTTCTTTCTGTTTTATATAATTTGTGTGGTTCTGTTCGTACATTTAATTTTATTTTTATTTTTTAATGTTTGGTTAAATCATCAGCGCCATCACCGTCGCCATTGCCATCATCTTAATAATATTTGTGGTGGAATTATTACTAATATTTCAAGTTTTCATGTTAAGGTTCATTAAAAGTCATCTAACAATTGACTCACGTGATTTTAATACGTGCGTGTTTTTCGAACATACATATTCTTAATTTTTCTTTGTAGATTTCTGTTGTAGTTGAGTTTTTTATTTCTAAACAAACTTTCATAGGCGTAGACGGAGACTTGTGAAAGGACAATGAACTTCAAGATTAGTGTTATGGGTTCCATATTTACTCTCTTCACTCTTCATTAGTGATTACTAATAAGTTTTTAATAATGTTTGGTCTGGGCTTCGGTAATTTCTGGTTAATCACTTTAAGGATTATACTTCCTTAGCATTTTCATTGTTGTGCCGTGATTTGAACACTCACTTATAACTTTCATGGAGAAATTTCCTCCCGGTAGCGAGCAAAATCATCCTACGACTATGCATATTTTTTGTTTTGCTTTAAGAAATATTGTTGAAAGCTATTTATATTTTGCTCTTAGTGCTTTGGGGAAAAAAAATAAAAGTTTACTTGTTTGACATAATTTTTATTGTAGAAATGCATGTTTATGTCTTTGTGCTATTTTATGGAAAGTTTAAATATTTTTATACAATTTTCTTACTTTGCTAAAAGTTTGCGAATATGAAATGGCACTAGCTGCACAGCACTATTAAAAATAGAAATAAATTAAATATTTAATTAAGATTTTCTTATATTTGCACTATTTAATTTATTAAAACGAAACTAAAGTTCCGTTAAAATTATTTAAAATACACTTTATAGTCTAATATTGTACAAATATTGATTACTTTGATTTAATTGCTTGCCTAAACTATTGATATGACAGCGTGAGCCAAACCATGAAACTACAAGCAAAAAGTTTCCACCTCACACAGTCAACGCATTTTATAGAATCTACACATTCTGTATATTAAATTTATATGTTATTATTCTTAATATTATTACACAGGCCAACACGATTTTTAAGGTTAGTATTTTGATAGAAAATTTTTGTGCATATGATACTGAGCTCCAATGCCTATAAATTACTTTTTTTGAATTGGCTCTGTATCTCGAGATTTTCTGTTATTAAGAAAAAAGAGGATGCTGTATCACATAATTTGCATTTACTTCAGAACCAGTTCTTGAATCAAATAAAAAAATACACAGTAGGTTAGAAAACAAATTGACCTTTAAATTACGTCCTCATTAATTTTTTAACAGTCTAATAGTTTCGGAGACATTCGGAAATTTTTATACAAAAAATTAATTTTTTTTTAAAAAATTGAGAAACCCGTTTCTTAAAAGATTCATTACAATTTTAAATTGAAGAAAATTTTATATTTTATTATTAATTGTGATACATTCATATGTTATAAAAAAAATGAGCAAAATTTAATAAAAATCATTCCATTAATTCTGAACTTATTCACAATTAAGTGGTAGCATATATACTCGTATTACAGCTTTTTTAATATTTTTCAATTTAAAATAAATAAAAGTTAAAAAAACTGTAATGCGAGTATATATTTTACCACTTAATTGTGAATTTATTCAGAAGTAATGGAATGATTTTAAATAAATGTGGCTCATTTTATTTATAACATATAAATGTATCACAATTAATAATAAGATATAAAATTTTCTTCAGTTTAAAATTTTAATGAGTCTTTTAAAAAACAATTTTCTTAATTTTTTTGAAAAAATTTATTTTTTTGTATAAAATTTTCTGAATATCTCCGAAACCATAAGACTGTTAAAAAATAAATACAAACGTAGTTTAAAGGTCAATTTGTTTTCTAGCCTACTGTGAAATTTTTTATTTGATCCAAGAATTGGTTCTAAAGTAAATGCAAATTATGTGATACAGCATCCTCTTTTTCCTTAATAACAGAAAATCTCGAGATACAGAGCCAATTAAAAAAAAACTGATTTGGAGGGATTGATACACAGTACTTATTATATACAAATTGACTACGAAACCTTTGACCTTACACAATAAATTTCATTTTGTTGAACTTTGTTATTATTGTTCGAACTTCATTTGTTTCTATATTTATGATTTAACAGGCTAAAGTTCGTATGGCCTTGTAAGCCAAGTTACATGTGATAACTATTAATGAACAAATAACACCAAAGTAAGTTGCAAATATTCTGACTAACAAATAGTTGAATGAAACAACTAGACCACTAAACCTTCATTATCAGCGTTCTTTTGTGTTTGGTCCACTTTATTTTTTATGTAGTTTTCTGTATTTATACTCAGCCATCATTGCAAATGGAATATGTGAATTGTTTTGATTCATTTTATTTAATTTTGGTGAAAGCTTTTTTATAATGAAAGCTTAATTTGACCATCTCTAAATTTACAACAGTCTTGCCATTGTCGTTTGTTTTTTTATTAATTATGCACATGTTAGTTAATTTGCTTAATTTTTATTCTACTTAAGACAAAAAGTTTTATTTGCAAGTAAGCGTTATAACGTTTACTGTTATAACGTCTTTGCTCAAATAATAATTTAAGCAACTATATTATAACAAGAACAAATAGTAACAATAGCAATAGGTTCAGACGAGACAAATGATTCTTGTAACAAAAAGTTGTCTATTTTTAGTACTCTAAGCATGAAGACATCCTACAATTCATGCTCTGTAACTTGTAAAAACAAATGCACAGAACACCTCCTATGTGTTTGATACTAAAAAACGAACTCATTTCAGCTCTGTACTGTATATTAATATATTCATTTATTTGATAGACGCATATAGAACAAACGTTTTCTTCCATATTTTAAATTTTAAATTTACTCACCAAGCTAATGCCGCTTCTTATCTTGACATAATTAAGAGATATAAAATGAAAAAGCTACGTATATTTTTAATTTATTTAAATACATATCGTTAACTTAATACGAAAAGGCCCCAACTCAAAACTTTTCGAAAGCGATATTTTTACATATTTCGATAGACCATTACTAGATACGCTTCCTTTATATTAATAAAACTAATACAACACTAAATTTGTAAAGTGTTTTTAATAAAAATTGCGTTTAAAATTTTTTTTATCAATATTGCATCTTTTTTTTATTTAGTTTTTTCCTTCTCCTGTAAACTATGAAAAACATGATTTAGGGCTTTTTCGTATTAAGTTAACGACATGTAAGTATATATGTATGTATATTTTTATATTCATCTATGTATATACAAGTATGTTTTTGTATTTTAATTGTATAATGGTGAATTTTTCTGGAAGATATAGGGCGGTATCTACCCAGCAAAAAATTTGAAAAAAGTTAATCGGGTTTGGAATTAAGCACTACCAACTTAATGATTTTAACAAGGCGTGAGACTAAAATAATCGATTCTTGAGAAGTACTTACTTTTTTATTTGGCAACTTATTCGCGTAATCTATTTAACCTAAAAAAATAATTTTCTTCATTTAGCAACTTGTACGTCATTTTCTCAAATTTTAGGTAATGTGATTTGTAAGCGAGTAATGAAATTTGGTAATCACAAAAGTAAGTCATTATATGGCAAGTAGTTCTGATGGGAATGTGTAATTATTTTTGCCGGGTAGTTTATGAGTATTACATACATATGTATATAAATATATGTAAGCATGCATGCATGGTTGGTTCGTATCAGTATATAAAACTGTCTTGTTTTTTATTTTTATTTTTAACTTTTGTAATAATATATCAGCCAGCTACCGCTTTTTTAACTACGTAAACACAATGGTTTTTATTATATTAGTAAATTAATAAATCTGTCACTTAATCAAACAATATAATATTTGTATAGTTAAATAACAAAACAGTAGCGATAACATTTCAAATCTCTGTGATTTACGTTTGCAGATGAGTTTCGTTTGTCATTCAAACAATTAAAAATAGTTTGAGCTATAAAGAATTTCGTAAATAATCTTACTCGTATAATATAGGCATATACGTACGCAAATATGTACATATTTATGTATGTAGTTGATTGCATGCACCTTCTTTAAAATAGTAAATTTTGCAAATAAATACAGCTAAGTGCTTGATTATAAAACTTTTACGTGCATCTTTTTTCATTGTCATTTAAGTTTATAGAGATACAAATAAAGTAGAGTCATATACGACTATAAATTTATTTGCTGGTGATTAAGCATGCCTCTGTGCATTTCATTGGTGCTTTGCGAAATCATTAGTAGACTTCAACCACACATTTGAACAGTCACAAACCTCTTATCTTATGCACAGACCTTCAAAACCAAATAATCATTTTTGCGAAAACCATAAAATAATGAAATAAACGTAGTAAGTATTCTTAGAAACTAATACAAAACCCAGCAAATAACTTGTATTCGATATGAAACTATTTTAATTTTCTACTCCTTTATACAATTCGAAATCCATTGAATAACAATAAAAGTAAACATTTATAAGGCAAAATGGAAAAAAAACTTTATTGTTATCCAATGATTGCTTTTTATTTATTTTAGTTTATTTTTTAACCCTGGCCAAAAAAGGGGTGTTATAGTTTTGTAATGTGTGTGTCTGTGTATATGTGTGTCTGTCCCTGTCCACGTACAGACCAAGCGGCTGAACCGATCTTGATTGAGAGGGTTCTTCGCTATGTTTAAAGAAAATTGGTCCAGCCATTTAGAAGATATCGCATCTTTTCTGGACATGTTCGCTGGTTTTTAAAATTTAAGATTTTAGTTATTATAAAAATCATTTAATTTAAATTTTGTGGTTAATAAAATAGACAACGAAAAGCTTGTGGAAGCCGTGCACGTTTGAAATCAATAAACATATGAAAACATAAACAGCTATTTATGGTAATGGCAGCACTAATATGTGAAGAAAATATACTTAAGGTAATCCTACATCTACAGCTGATATATTTTTATCATAACAAAAGTCAAAACTTATATTGAAAAATATTTTTTTTATGTTACCTATTTTTTGAATTTTAAGTTTGTCATAATAAAAATGTATCAGGTGTAGACGTAGGATAATGGAATGGATAAAGCTGTTGTAGCTTTATCCATGCCAACATGAGACATGTTGGCATGTCTCATTGAATCCTTATATATAATCTTCCCTCTTCATATGAACAGAAAATGAAACATGATCTCGTTTAACTGCGGCTACAGCTATAACCCCTTTATTATATCTTTGTCTGTTACCCAAGTACTCTAAGCTTTTGAGTTTGGTTTCTCAGCAACGCAACCCCTTCTGGAATGTCTGAAACCGCTACGATCTGATGACTCCGTTCTACAGTTTACTCTATTTTGTTAATACTATGGTTGAACATAATATTCAGAACTACCAATTACTAAAAAAGCAGGGAATATTTGTATTTTTGCTGAAATATGCACTGAAACAATCCACCCTCCGGTCAAGTCTAAAGGCTTATGCATATCCAAACATCGCAAATATTACAAATATTTTATGCAGGTCTACAACCTCTTTGCATGAGAATTTATCATCTAATATTCATTCATTTTATTGGTGGCATCTTCTTTGTCATTTGCCACTGCTGTTTGTTTGGTATCTGGCATTTGCTTGTTTCTGTTGCTGTTCCTGCTTTTTTTATTCTTTTCTCTTGAATGTAGCTCGAGTCCACATTCATGCATTTCTACAAAATATATTGTCATCAGCTGTTTAAGTTAATTAATAAGAACACAACACAACGAACGCACTAAACCAAAATGCGAAGTAGCGCAAATATAAAGAAGATTTAAGAATCAAAAAGTCAGTACAAGAAAAATGGAAAAACAAGACGATATAAAAAAAAATCAGCCAACACAATTTTATTATTTACTCCGTATGAATGTGTGTATGGATGGATGGTTATATCAGTGGATAAAATCACTTGATCACAATGAAAACAAAATCCCACTAATGTGCTTAAATAAATTTTCCCCATTTAAGCCAATTAGTCCAGCGACGAACGTTTTGTTTTATGTCAACATTTAGTTGCTTCTTTTTTTTACTTTTCATTATATTTGCTGCTCTTTTATATTTATTTATTTTTATTTCAAAAGTACGTTGCTGCTGACAAACGATTTTTTTTTCATTCTGAACATTTTGTAGAAAAAAAGAAAGAATCCGTGGGATTAAAAATGGTTCTTATTTTGGATTTCTCTTTTTTTATAATTTTACTTTTTTGTGATTTTTTTTGTTCATAATAAAATTATTGACCATCGTTGGTGCTGCTGTCTTTGTTGTTGTTGTTAATGTGAAAGAAGGCCAGTGTATTACGCATTTTCAGTTTATAAATATTTTTTCTGCAACGTTTGCAGAACCGAAAGCAAAAAAAATATTTATACACATCATTTTTATTATTTTATTTTCTTACATCAAATGTATTGGCACAGTGGTACACAAGGAATTATAACTAGCAGCAATTGTCTTCTATTGCCAATCAGTCTTATATTGGCTACACTTTCGGCAAAAAAATTGGTCGTTTTTTTTTAATAATTTATAGTTTTGAATTGAAACGATGTACTATTCTATAATTCTATATTTAAAACAATGGAAAAGTCTCGCAAAAAATTGGTAACTTACAATACATGTAGACGGCGGGTTTTACTTGATCGGATTCTTTCTAGATAGAATGAACTTTTAAAATTTAAATTGGTTCAAATAAAAATAAATTTAAAATTTCTTTAAAATTCGCGGGACTCCTCCAACTCATTAGATATAGTAAATAAAATTTAAATTAAAGTAAATTGTCCGACTTAGGTTAGGTTAGGTTAAAAGGGGGTCACTAATAATTCATCCAATCCTTTTCATACCAGACATATGCTTTTATATCACATTGTGTGCTCTTGATGACAAATATTTGGGAGATACCCAGTAAAGAAAAAATATGGAAACCGATTGAACTTAATTAGACTAGCAACCTAGTTGGCTGAAGTAGTTAGCACTTTGACTACAAAACCGAAGATCCCGGTATCCGACAGTCATTAAATAACAACAACATGAATTTTTCTGATGTGAATTATTGTCCCTTTGTATCAGTTGTTGTAGGAAAGTTCAAGTGATGAAGGCATAGTCACTGGTCACTGAACTATACCGACTTCGGCAGATACTAATCCTAATATAACATCAGAGCGCCCTCTTCCGTCGGTATTGTGTAGCAGAATCATCGGCGAAAAAGATAACGATTAAAAATGGCTACTACACACAGCTTCAAAAATTTAATGCGCCTCATTGAAACCAGAGGCGCTGCAACTTTGCATTATAACGTGCAAAACGTAGAGTTGTAAAAAGAAATGGAGATTTCCTCTATCTCTTCCTTCACCACCTTTCTTCACTATCACTATCCCTTTTCTCAAAAAAGGTAACACCTATAAGTAGTAGTAGGCATTCATTGCCTGAGTGTCACTTCTCCTTTTTTAGAAAAAGAAAAAAATATACTCTCTCAGTTTTTGTTAGTCTGAACCCCTTTTGATGTTCCATATCTGGTATATTTTGAAGGTGGAAGATTTTGCTTCTAATTTGACTAAATGCTGGACAGTGAGACAACTACTATTCGAGAGTTTTATCATCCTGCTCTTGGCCCGATGTACATGTCGTATCATCAACAACAACACCCTTCTTAACTCTGTATGTTCTGTTATTATGCTAACAAAGTTCCAAAGTGTTGGCCATTTTAAACTAATAATCTCTATCATCCTTTCACTATTTGGGTTTCCCCATAGATTTTCTTTCACTCTTCCAACTATAGATTTATACCAATCTCTGGAGTGTTGTTCTATAGCCCATTGTTTCAATTCATTTTTAAATTGTTGAAAAGGTTTGACATTTTCTAGTGTGATGTTATTGAGTAATGATCCCATCCTTGCAAGCCTGTCTGCACCCTGATACCCCGGAATACAAATTACATTGATATTTCTAGAATACCTGCATAAGTTTACCTAATTTTTGCATTGAAGGATGCTTCGAGATTGAAGTTCATGATTTCTTAAGGCTTCGATAACTTTCCTACTATCCGTTAAGATAAGAATTGGTAGTTTGTTGTCAATTTCCTTCATATATTTAATGCCTTCCGTTATAGTCGCGATATCAGTCCGAAGTATTCGTATGATTCGCGAAACGAAAGAATCTACGTTTATTAAAGTGCATTTCGTAAAATTTACTACCCGATCAGTTTCCAATTTGTGACCCGTCCGTGTAAAAATCAGATTCGGGTTATTCCCAATTATTTTAGCTCTTTCCCACTCCATACTTTAAGGCGTTTGGGTGATGCAATTCTTTGTACATATCTAATTGGGACTTTATTACACACGTGACGGTGGTGTCGTTTCCCCTCGGTGTATTATACTTTGATACTTGGTTAGCCATTCACCCATTACCATCAATCTTGTGGCGGCCAAAGCTGTCTCATATTTAACCTGTGATATCAATTGGAACGATTGAAAGAATGTTTTCGATTGCCTAAGGTGATGTGGTTCTTATGGTGCCACAAGTTCAAAACAGTCTCTATATATTTTGAAGAGATTTTACATTATTTTTTTCCGGCTTAACACATTTGCTAGTGTGTCATTTTGGGATTTAATTCCCATTTGGATCCAATAGCTATTCTGCAAAAAGTCCAAACACGTTTAGCCTTAATCGATCTGTAGTGCGATTCAGTAAATTTTACCGAACCGACAATCGTAATTTTTTCTATACATTTTGTCGCTTAAAATAACGATTGTGTGAGTCTGAAAGTTATTTTTAACGTTAGGACGCAGCTGATATTTTCTGTTGATTTTTGTCGATAAAATTAACAGCACATAAATTATTGTCGCCTAAATAACGACACAGCTGACGTTAATCTACTGCGAATATCGTTCAAAATGTTACTGAATATCAATTTCGATAAATTTTCGTTATAATTATTTTAGCGATGCGATTATTTTTAAAAAGAAGTTAGTGAATCGCACTATTGGTTTCTATATGATCTTTCCGAGATAAACTCTAACCAAGTATCACTTTTAGGTATTTGCAATATTGGTTAACCCACGCTTAGCTCATTTAACTCTTAACTAGTATCAAAGGCTCAATATGGGTCCCATCACATACATATGTACATATTTTGTTGTAGTATTGTTATTTTTTAGCTTATGAGTAAATTTATACCACTTGCTTTACATGCAGTGTACCATTAACATAGTGTATTACTACGTTTATACGGGCGACTTGTTCGCAAATTAAACTATTAAAAATAGAGAATTTTACCGAATAAATTGCCAATTATTTTTTATTTGCAAATAGGTAACTCACAAAAATAATTCACGTTTAAGGCACTATTTGCAAATAAAATGCTTATATTATAATACATTTTATATATTCGTCCATATATTAATTTTTATATAATACTTCTCGCATGTATAATCCTACACATTTATATACATTTCCATATATATTTATATACATTCGTATATTAAAAATATATGGACTATACATAATATTTTTAACTGGATATATTATATATGTCGTACACTATTTTTGTCACCATAAGTAAGTTTTGTGTTTTATGTGTATTCTTTGTTTGTGTATCTAATAAAGTGTTGCTCTTTAGCTGAGCGGTAAGCAAGTCAGTTTGTTATCCCTGAGGTTGCCGGTTCAACTCCGCCCGAAGATATTTAGTATTTTTCGCAGACAAGCAAAAAATCGTTTCGAGGATTGTGATTGTGTATAAAAATAAAACTGTTAGTGTAACAATTATGATAATCAAAATTTGTGCGAAAATTCAACAATTCACATTGTTAAAATAACAATAGCTTTAATTAAAAAAACTTTGAAATTTAACAAAAATAAATGTTGAAAAAATAAATAAATTTTAACAAACTATTTGTGGATATAATTAATTGAAAATATTTTTCAGATTTTCTTTAACTTACAATTTCGTTAATTGTATTTACAAAAATCGTTGTAGGTTCAAAATCAATTAATTATTTAATAAATATAACAAAAAAGTTAATTGTATTTACAAATTATTTTTTTCTGTGTACTTTTGCTATGCCGTATAAATAGTGAGTTAATTTGCTTGCAAATATTTTTATTTGAAAAAAGTACACGTATAAGCGTAGTATATGTCTTTTGATGGAAATGTCAAACATCTTATAAAACTGCCAAGTGGGAAAATTGGAATTAATTACGTAATAATGGGAGAAATACTGTATTATTTTCCAAAGCAAGACAATGCATTCCCTTAGAATCGAGAGGATAATTTGATCGAACACAATAAATTCACATTAATTACCACATGCATTACGACATCTGCCGAAGTAGGAATGTATGCATTAAAATAATTCATTACTTTCGTACAGTAATGAATTCTGGAATGAAAAATATACATGCTGTGCATAACCTTCTCCTTTACAAATTAATACAAATCCGCTCATACATTTCTCACGGGTTTCTCTCTGTGGGCAGCTAAAGTGTGTATTTGACAGATGTTTAAAGGAGATGTAAATAAGAGTATATCTTCAGGCTTACATTCGCACATAAAGAACTTGACATTTGGCTTAGTGGAATCATCCTAGATACTACTTGACTTTTTCTACTAAATGTCATCGATAACAAGGATGAAACCATTTAATTTAATTTTCATCGCTCATTTCCAACTATTATATCTCCCAAATTGTTTTAATCAAAAGATCCTAAAACTGTAGCACTCTACATACTGTGCTATGTTTTTTTCGAAGCATTTTTTATTTTTTTATTTAAAGGGATTATTGAAGTGCAATTAAAGCTAAAATGACAGAGCTTATGGCCCCACAAATGTTCTTAATTTTTTTTCTTCATTTCATTTATTAAAGAAAAAGTTTATCATTCATTTAGCCTTTTTTGGTTGGTTGACTGTTTTAGTTTTTCTGCCCTTTTAATACTTCAGTACCGTAGTTTATTTTTATTTTGTTAAGATCCTTCTGTTTTATCTGCCAGTTATTAACCATATTTTATAATTTTTGTTGTGTATTTTAATCATAAAATACAGATTGTTCTTATCGTGGCTCAAACTTCCTTTTTTAGTCACTTTGTCAGCGTAATTTTTATATTTTACTGAGTCCTTAGCTACACTTTACTTCTTGCTTTTATTTTTTTGTGTCATTGACAAAGTTATAACAATTTGTAGTTTATGTTATGTTTGGATTTATTTAAAGTCGGTAAGTTTTCAAAAGAAAATTTTTAAAGTCAATAAGGCATATTTCTTCAAATCTTTCCTTTCTTTTGCAATTGCCTCACAATTATTATTTTCTGTAGTGAAAAATTTTATGGGAACTTTTATTTTTAATTTTTTTTCCTATGATGTTGTTATTTATTAAGGGGTTTTAAATTGACAAGAGGACATCATATTTTTGAAAAAATATATATTATTTTAATGATCTAACAACTGAAAATAATAAATTGAATTTTTTGCCGGATTTTTCATAAATATATATTTTAATTGTTATTATATCTAACATAAATTAATTTTAAAAAATACATTCCCTTAGACGTGAAATCAAGACGACTTCATTTACAAGTTGTGTCGATAAAATTTTCCTGCACGAGACCATTTATAATACCTTTCAAGACATGAGAGATTTTTCAATTGCTTTACTACAGCGAAATATTCTAAAACAAACGTTAAACAACACTGTTAGGAAGACAATCAACTGAAACAAATGTCCTGCCAACAATGTTATTTAGCATTTGAAAAATCTCTCATGTCTTGAAATGTCTTATAAATGGTCTTGGTCAGGACTTTAGGCGATAACACAGCTTATCTACTTTTAACTTAAAATTTAAAAGAAACTTTAAAATTTGTTATGTAAAAAAAACAATACAAACAATCCCAGCAAAAAATTAATACACAAATCATTATTTGATGAACTCACTTCAGTTCTTTTTCTGATGAAACATCAAAGATTTTAACACATGGTCGTCATAGGACGGAATTGGTCCAAATAACTGATTGGTTGCGCTTCAAAGGTTTTCTAAAAGAATTTTTGATATATAGAAAAATGGGATGATGCTGATGATCATATAAAATAAATTCAGTGAAGTGCGACTTTGACACGCGCACGAAGGGTTCCGTACGGGCACGAGATATGTAATTCAATACGAACAATATGAACTATAGTTTTTGCATTTTTTACGTTTTTGGGTTTTTTCGGTTTTAAGCGTTTTTTTAGTTTGGGGTTTTTTGAATTTATTGGCGCTTTCTGCGTTTTGGCATTTTTTTCACGTTTTGGCGAGTTTTTTTTTGGTTCTTGAAGTTTTTTTTAATTTTGGCGATTTTTATTATTTTAGCGATTTTTTTTATATTGGCGATTTTTTTTTGGCGATTTTTTTTTAATTTTGACGTTTTTTTCATATAGGTGATTTTTTTGGTTTTTGGCGATTTTTTTTAGTTTTGGCACTTTTTTTTCGTTTTGAGATTTTTTTTCGGCTTTTGGCGCTTATTTTAAATTTTGGCGATTTTTTTTCGTTTTGGCGATTTTTTTTTAATTTGGCGATTTTTTGAATTTTTGGGGTTTTTTTTTTCATTTTGGCGATTTTTTTTCAAATAAACAATTATTTGGTTTTGGCGCATTTTTCGCGTTTTGGCGATTTTTTCCGGTTTTTGGCGTTTTTTTCATATTGGCGATTTATTTTCATTTAAACGATTTTTTCGAATTTGGCGATTTATTTAATTGCTAGATTTTTTTTTAATTTTGTCGATTTTTTTCGATTTGGCGATTTTTTTTTAATTTTTGGCGATTTTTTTCAGGTTTTGGCGATTTTTTTCGGTTTGGCGATTTTATAATTTTCGGATTTTTTAGTTTTACCGTTTTTGAAAATTTCAAGAGTTTACCTCTTACGGTTTCCAAGATATAGCAAGTTGTCAAAATTACATAGTCAAAATTGCATTAACTGATGGACCACCCTTTAATTTAATTTTTTTTTAATTTTAGTGTTAATTGTTGTAGTCTATATAAAAATACACTAATTTTACAAATTTCAAGTGGCTATATACATATGTACATACATACATACAATTGTATGTATATTACATGAGATTTTAACATTTTTCGTCGCTCGTTTTGGAGCACCCTTTAATTTATAATTGTCATGTATTTGTTGTTGTAGTGGCCAAGCTTCTACATGCTCTGTCCAAATTTCAGCTCCGTAGCTCTTTCGGTTCATGAGAAAATACCGTGCGACGGACAGACGGACAGCGTAGCGAAAACAATAGGGTTCCTTTTTTCACCTTTGGTGTACGGAACCCTAAAAATTAAATAAATGGTTAAAAGCATATATGTATGTATTCATACTGCAAGTAAATTTCAAAAACAATTATCACGACCACTTTATTATTATTGATATTGAAACGTTTTTTGTTTCTTCTGTAAAATATATGAAAAGTGTAGTTACGTCCGTTTTCATTTAAGGTGACGATATGTACATACATATAAAGTAACAGGAAAATAAATGGAAAAAAATAAAACAAAATATGTAACAGTTTTTATTATTATATTTAAAATTTTTTTTTGTAAAATTCACGTAACTTGTGCAGATTTAAGAATAATTTCGTACTCTAATCAAAATGATAACAAACCAAATTTTTTTATTTCACGAAATTTACAATTTTATTTTTTCCTAAATTCAGTAATATAAACGAAAATTGTGGTACTGCATACGAAAATAATTGCACAAAATAATTTTTGTAACTTAATGAAATTCAAACAATTACGAATTCTGTTTTCCAGCACAAGCTACAAATATTTTCATAAAATTTACAAAATTTTCGTTGATTGTACAAAAATTAATTTACTAAAAAATGTTTCGCATGGAATATTTGAGTGTATACTTATATGAATATGTGCATGCATACTTACAGTAGAACCATGAAATGAAAATTAGCGCCACTGAATATGTTGTGTATTGTATATTTGTATTTTTTATTGTTGGTTTATATTAAAAAATGTTTTTTCTTAAAACTCTTAAAGAACTCACAATTTAAACTAAACTAGTTTTAACAAGTGGACGGCACCATCCGACGTATTCTAGGTAAATAATTTATTAAAATTAAATTTGCCAAAAACAGCCACATAATATAAGTATGTATGTAATAAAATATGTATGTATGTATACATATATGTATATATGCACGCATAAATATATGTATATGTAACGATAATTAATTAACACGTTGAGTACTGTGTACACCATCTGCGATACACACTTAAATTTGGTTAGAGCGCCATGTGTACCGCCAGCGGTGTGCATAGCTACTTCTGAATTCAATTCAATATATTTTCTGCGGCACTATATAATCAAATAATAACAGTGCGATTCCCGGCGGTACACATAGCACGTGTAACTCCGGGTGTCACACATATAACAGTAAAAATATCACAATTATACGAAAATGGACTTTTGCATATTAAATTTTCATCACAAATAATAGTAATTTACACCTGCTCTTATAACTTGGAACTTAGCAAATATATTTTGATTTTGTATGACGGCACTCAACGTGTTAATAATACATTACATTAAAGAAGAACGGTAAAAAACAAAAACAAAATCATTTTAACTAAGCTAATGCAATTTATTGAACTCTCTTCCTTTAACTATCATGGCCAATGTGACCAGATTTAAGATAATATTAATCTAAATTACGTTTGAAAAACATCTAAAATAAGCTAAAGAGTTAAATTTTAAGCCAAAAAACAAAGTTAAACTTTTTCCAACTTCTTTCAATTTGCTATATATATAATATATACATATGTATGTACATGCACAGACAAATTGAAATAAAATATATATAATATTTGTATTATAATATAATATAATATTTAATTTAAATTTTTTTATTAGTATATTTTAGTCTTAAAGGAAAACAAAACAAAAACTTTCCAATATAAGCTTAACTAACCCAGGCAGAAAAAGACAATCATCACGACGTTGCTACGATTGTATGTGGGTACAGCTAACATCAGTACAACATTCGTTTACCAAAATTTTTATGTACTCATAACATTAAAATGATAACGCCGAATGACAGTCCTCCGACTCTTGTTTTCAATGTTGTCACAATACTCTAAATACAAATTTATAAGGTTGTCACAATGTAAATTTCCCAACTTAAGTCACATTTTTGTATTTACGGTGTTGTAGCGGTATAGAATTATTGTAAACGGGGTATTGGGAAACTAACGTCGGATTTTTGTAAATACAGTGTTGTAGTGGTATATCATTACTAAGGACGCGGCATTTGTAAACGTTGAGTCATAATTTTGTGTTTACAGTACTGTGGTGGTATAAAGATTTTGGATGAGTCGTAATTTTGTATTTACAGTGTTGTGAAGGTACATATTTTTTGGGCAAAGTCACAGTTTCTGCCTGGGAATTTTCACAAATGGAGCAGCATTTATAATAAAATACGATTTTTTGGTGAATTAGTGCTATACACAATAAATTTATTTCAAAGTTTTGTTTTAAGTAAGTTCACGCCGCTGAATGCACGTTGAACTCTAATCAAAATTCCGAACAGTTTGCAAGCTATGAGCGCCTCATATCATAATGAACCTGAGAAAATTAAAAAAAAAATGACACCGAGGCCTCAAATCTTTGGGGCCCATAAAAAAGTGCATGACTTGGAGACAAACTGTGAGACACGGGTTTTTGTTTTTTTTGGTCTTTTATCACGCAGTGGTCTCTATATATAATTTTTCGAGTTGCACTGTGTACACTTTGTATTTCTTAAACAATTTTATAATAAAAAATTTTTTTATTTTTACATTTTAAATTATCATTTTCATAACTTTTTTATGTCTTTAACATATTTTTTGAAAACATGCAATTTAGATTTAAATGAGTTTTTAAAAAGAGCTAAGAACTAAATGAACATTTTGAAGCTAAATAATAAAAGCTAGATTTATCCCAAAATAAGCTAATATGGTCACACTGACCATGACTTTCATACAATAATAAATAAGGCAAAAGCAATTACTATCAACACATTACATACATACACACATATATATATATATATATATATATATATATATATATATATATATATATATATAAAATAAAGATTATGCCTTGCACATGATTTACCGTTTGGTCATGAATCAAAGAATGCAAGATTACGCATTGCATATGTTTAACTTGAGTGTGCTGGTGTGACGTCAAAATGATGTAGAAATTAAAATGTAAACAAGTAAGAGTGCTATATTCGGCTGTGCCGAATCTTATGTACCCTTTACCAAAGTGCGTTTATGTAGTATAGAGATACATACATAAGCACAGAGATATGTAGGTACATATTAATTTTGTGAAAAAATTCATACTTTTTGTGCAATTTTTAGGTTTTAGGCATTATGTTTAATTTGGTGGCAATTTTTTAGGCAATTTTTTTGGTTTTAGCGATTTTTGCTGTTTTTGGCGTTTTTTTAATTTTTGGCGATATTTTCGTTCTGGCGATTTTTTTGATTTTGACGATTTCTTTTCATATAGGCGATTTTTTTATTTTTTATATAATTAATTTTTTTTTAATTTTTTTGTGGCAATTTTTTAGTTTTGACACTTTTTTTTCTCGTTTTGGCGATTTTTTTCGGTTTTTGGCGTTTTTTTAGTTTTGGCGATTTTTTTCGTTATGGCGATTTTTTTGATTTTGCCGACTTTTTTTCATATAAGCGATTTTTTTAATTTTTGGCGATTTTTTTTCATATAGGCAATTTTTTTTTTGTTTTGGCGATTTATTTTCGTTTTGGCGATTTTTTTGATTTTGGCGATTTTTTTCATTTAGGCGATTTTTTTTCATTTTTGGCGATTTTTGTTCATGTAAGAATTTTTTTGTTTTAGCGATTTTTGCGGATTTTGGCGTTTTTTTTAAATTTTACCGTTAATTTTTATTTTGGCAAGAAAGAAGGCTAGTGTATTACGCATTTTCAGTTTATAAATATTTTTTCTGCAACGTTTGCAGGACCGAAAGCAAAAAAAATATTTATACACATCATTTTTATTATATTATTTTCTTACATCAAATGTATTGGTACAGTGGTACATAAGGAAATATAATCAGCAGCAATTGTATTATATTGCCAATCAGTGTAATTTTCGCAAGACATTTGGATCTTAAGCATCGTTCATTATATTGATAGGTTTTTTTATTTTTAGTTTTGAATTGAAATGAAGAACTATTCTATAATTCTATTTTTAAAACAAAGGAAAATTCTCGCAAAAAAATTGGTGACTTACAATACATGTCGGCGGGTTTTTCTTGATCGGATTCAAAGACAAGATTGATTTAAGAAAAACTGAGATTATATAAATCTCAAAATAAGCTTGTTTTATTTAATTTTTAATTAGCTTTTTGTTGTTCTAATATATTTTTAATTAACTTATTAAGAAACATTTGTGCAGAACAAATGTTACAATTTATATTAATATTAAATTTAGTTTAAGAAAATCAATATAAGTAATGATTAATTCGTTAAAAAGAATTGAAACAAAAAATTTCTTCGATTTTCTTCTGGTAATCGCTCAGTGTTGATAAGTTTGCCACAAAACTTTCCTGACAGTCAGATATTGTATTTTGTTTTTCTGCCTTCACTATGTTTTAAAAATAGGACACCAGATGGAAATATGGAATTTGATAAAATGGCAATAAGGTAATCTTACAAATCTAGAAATGAAAAGAAATAACATTAGAATTATATGTTAAATATCTTTAGAAATAGCTTCTTCAACTATGAATTTAATATAAGTATATAAAATGTTTAGGATCACCAGTTTGAAATAAATAAAACAATATAATTTGTATACACATATGTACAAGTGTCTGCAAAATACTGCCCCTTTGTCATCAATGAATAACTATATGTTGCTCTCAACTAAAGCCCACGTTTCTTAGCTGATTACATTTATAATCGTCATCGCTCCGAAAGTGCAACCCCATCAGTGCTCTAAGGGAAACTATGTTATTAAGAAGCTAGGGGTTCTTGGTCACCCAGAGCGATAACATCTTTCAGAGTCCGGTCTTACATCGAGTTGAGCAAAGGAAAATAGTCATACAATCAGAACCAAGAAGGCATGTACATACATGCAGAGGGTTTTTATATATGTACATACGTATATTAATCTTGTTTTACCTAACATGTATATTTTTTTATCTGTAGTTTAATGATGCAACAAAAAATTCAGATTAACATTTAAATCCTCCACTGCTTTTTCCACAACGTTAACATTAACTTGTAATTGACACCATTTAAAAGAAGTCTTTTAATGCGTGTACATGGCTCATGTAGTTGGACAACGTCATAACTCAAAAAAAAATTGTTTTACAGAAAACAAATTTAAAGTCATCAATTTAGATACTAATTATTGGAAAAATAAAATTTTATTTTTGTCTCTAGAGTTAAATTTACAAGATATTGGTATAAAAATGTTAAATAGTGTACATAAATAGCGAAATGAGGATTAGTTTGCACCATTAGCTCAAAAATCGAATTTTTTGAGTTATGACATTGTTCAAGTAAATGTAAATGTACGACAATATGTACAGCATACATTAAGCTTTTGCTTGTAAACAGATATGTATGTTTTTCTTACTCTTTATAAGTTGATAGACTGCTTCACAATCAAAGTCCCTCAGAAGCAGTTGGGAGTCGTCTATTTACTCTTGAATTTTCTACATTTCAGAAAATAAATAATCCATTTTGTTACATTTTTATGTATATTTTTATTTATTAAAAACGCACTTTTTTGCACACGGGTTTAATTAACCACACTTAACCACACTTGAGGAAGAAACTTTATTCTTATTTAATTTTATTGTACATATATTTTGAATGTTATCTTATTATACCCTTTACCAAAAAATGGTAAAAGGGTATATATATATAGGTTTGTCATTCCGTTTGTAATTTCTACAATATTAATAAGCGACACATAAAGTATATACATATATTCTGGATCCCAAGCTCCCAGAAGAGCTAGAGACTTCGTTCTTGGACTGGTGTGTCAGAAATTTTCCGAAAAAAATCAGCAAAATCGAGCAGACGGTTTCAGAGCTGGAAAACTCATACTCAATATTCCCATAGAAAATAACTACCGATAACAAGTTTTTAAGAAGTTTATTATTCGACATATTGTCATAATTATATTTTAATTTGAAATTTATTTGCTTGTGGTTTAGCTTGGTCTATATACGTATTTCATTGGCGCTTAAACCAAATCATCAGTAGACTTCAACCACAAATTTTGAACAGTCACAAACCTCTTACTTTATGCACAGACTTTCAAAAACTATATGAGAATTCATAGAACAACAATATTTTTAAAAATCACAAAGACAAAATAAGTTTGGTAGGCTTTGAAACTCATACAAAACCCAGCAAATAATTTATATTCGATATGAATCTATTTTATTTTTCTACACCTTCATACAATTAGAAATAATAATTAATTAGTAATTACTTTTATTGTTATCCAATGGATTTCTAATTGTATGAAGGTGTAGAAAAATAAAATAGATTCATATCGAATATAAATTATTTGCTGGGTTTTGTATGAGTTTCAAAGCCTACCAAACTTATTTTGTCTTTGTGATTTTTAAAAATATTGTTGTTCTATGAATTCTCATATAGTTTTTGAAAGTCTGTGCATAAAGTAAGAGGTTTGTGACTGTTCAAAATTTGTGGTTGAAGTCTACTGATGATTTGGTTTAAGCGCCAATGAAATACGTATATAGACCAAGCTAAACCACAAGCAAATAAATTTCAAATTAAAATATAATTATGACAATATGTCGAATAATAAACTTCTTAAATGTTAAATTTTAGATTTTATTTTTCATTTTGCCTTGTAATTACTTTTCTTGTTATCCAATGGATTTCTAATTGTATGAAGGTGTAGAAAAATAAAATAGATTCATATCGAATATAAATTATTTGCTGGGTTTTGTATGAGTTTCAAAGCCTACCAAACTTATTTTGTCTTTGTGATTTTTAAAAATATTGTTGTTCTATGAATTCTCATATAGTTTTTGAAAGTCTGTGCATAAAGTAAGAGGTTTGTGACTGTTCAAAATTTGTGGTTGAAGTCTACTGATGATTTGGTTTAAGCGCCAATGAAATACGTATATAGACCAAGCTAAACCACAAGCAAATAAATTTCAAAATAACAAGTTTTTATTACTTTTTTATTAAATTAACTTATTTTATACTTCCGTATGAATAAAATTGGTATTTATAATTAAAAAAAAAATTTTAAAATTTAACAAAATAAAAAAACGTTTCCAGGGTTGGAAAACTTTAACTTTTTTCCTAATATTTAAACATATTTCATGTTTTAGGAAGAAGGCTATTTTCTCAGGAACGGTAAGAGCTACGGGTCTGAAATTTGGACAGTGTATGTAGAACTTTGGTCGCTACAACAACAAATATATAAAAGCTAAAAATTAAAGGGTGTTCCAAAATGAGTGGCGAAAACTTGTAAAATCCCATGTAATATACATACAATTGTATTATGTATGTACATATGCATATTGACACTTGAAATTTGTAAAATTATTGTATTTTTATATATGCTACAACAATTAACACTAAAAATAAAAAAATTTAAATTAAAGGGTGGTCCATCAGTAAATGCAATTTTGACTATGTAATTTTAACAAATTGCTATATCTTGGAAACCGTAAGAGCTAAACTGTTGAAATTTTCAAAAACGGTAAAACTAAAAAATCCAAAAATTATAAAATCGCAAAAAATTTAAAAAAATCGCCAAAATCAAAAAAATCGCCAAAATGAAAAAAAAAACTCTAAAATTAAAAAAAACGCCAAAAACCGAAAAAATCGCCAAAACGAGAAAAAAATGCTTATATGAACATAAATCGCCAAAAATTAAAAAAAATCGCCTAAATGAAAAGAAAATCGCCAAAATAAAAAAAATCGCCAAAACGAAAATAAATCGCCAAAATTAAAAAACGCCAAACACTGAAAAAAATCGCCAAAACAAAAAAAATTGCCTATATGGAAAAAAATCGCCAAAAAATTTAAAAAATCGCTTATATCAACAAAAAAAATCGCCAAAATCAAAAAAATCGCCAAAACGAAAAAAATCGTCAAAATTAAAAAACCGCCAAAAATTGAAAAAAATCGCCAAAACAAAAAAAATTTTCAAAACAAAAAAATTCCCACAATGGCAAAAATCCGCAAAAATCGCCAAAACAAAAAAAGCTTATATGAAAAAAAATCGTCAAAAATTAAAAAAAATCGCCAAATGCCAAAAAAATCGCGAAAATCAAAAAAATCGATTAAAATTAATCGCCATAAATAAAAAAACGCCAAAAACCGAAAAAAATCGCCGAAACAAAAAAAGCTTATATGAACAAAAATCGTCCAAAATGAAAAAAAAATCGCCAAATGCAAAAAAAATCGTCAAAACAAAAAAATCGCCAAAACGAAAATAAATCGCCAAAATTAAAAAAAAACGCCAAAAACCGAAAAAAAATCGCCAAAACAAAAAAAAAATTGCCTATATGAAAAAACATCGCCAAAATTAAAAAAAAACGCCAAACACAGAAAAAAATCGCCAAAACAAAAAAAAATGCCCATATGAAAAAATCAACAAAAAATAAAAAATCGCCTAAATGAAAAAAATTGTCAAAATCAAACAAATTGCCAGAAGGAAAAAAGTTGCCAAAATTACAAAAAAACCCAAAAACCTAAAAAAATCGCCAAAACGAGAAAAAAAAGTGTCAAAACTAAAAAATTGTCACAAAAAATAAAAAAAATCATATATGTAAAAAATAAAAAAATCGCCTAAATGAAAAAGAAATCGTCAAAATCAAAAAAATCGCCAGAACGAAAAAATCGCCAAAATTAAAAGAAAACGTCAAAATTAAAAAAACGCCAAAAACCGAAAAAATCGCCAAAATAAAAAAATTGCCTATATGAAAAAAATCGCAAAAAAGCATCAAATTAAACATAATGCCTAAAACCTAAAAGTTGCACAAAAAGTATGAATTTGTTCACAAAATTAATATGTACCTACATATCTCTGTGCTTATGTATGTATCTCTATACTACATAAACGCACTTTGGTAAAGGGTACATAAGATTCGGCACAGCCGAATATAGCACTCTTACTTGTTTTTTATTTTAATTACTGATTTTTTCATTTATTTTATATTTTTTATTGAATTTCATTCCTAAGCACTCTAATGAAGTTAAAATTTTTTTGTTTTGAGTTTGTATATGTAGTCGTACTTCATCTAAGTATTTTGTACTCAATTTAAGAACTTTGTACTTGATTTAACAGTTTTTAAGAATTTCATACTCAATTTAAGAAACTTTAGGATTGGGTCTCTAAAGTAATCCCTTTTTCGGATTATTTTAAGTAAATGAGATTGATATTCGTACTTAAATTTTTAAGTACGATTCGTACAAAAAGTAAGTGGGAAAAACTTGAATTTAGTACGACTTTTTTCTTTCTGTGTACATGTCTCTTAAAGAAAATGTCCAACATCTTATAAAACTGTATGTTTGGCTGATGTTTAAAGGAGATGGAAATAAGAGTATATCTTCAGGCTTGCATTCGCACATAAAAATTTTAACAATTGGCTTAGTGGGATCACCCTTTATTTGCCGCTTGACTTTGTCTACTAAATATCATCGATACCAAAGAGAAAATATTTAAGAGAGCGTTTGTTACATATATTCTTTCATTAATTTACATCGCTTATTTCCAATTAAAATATCTCCTAAACTGTTTGCATCAATATACAGATCCTAAAATTGTGGCACTCTAAATACTGAGCTGCTATTTTTTTCGAAGCATTTTTTATTTTTTTATTTAAAGGGATTATTGAAGTGCAATTAAAGTTAAAATGACAGAGCTTATGGCCCCACAAATGTTCTTAATTTTTTTTTTTCATTTCATTTATTAAGGAAAAAGTTTATCATTCATTTAGCCTTTTTTGGTTGGTTGACTGTTTTAGGTTTTGCTGCCCTTTTAATACTTCAGTCCCGTAGTTTATTTTTATTTTATGTTAAGATCCTTCTTTTTTATCTGCCAGTTATTAACCATATTTTATAATTTTTGTTGTGTATTTTAATCATAAAATACAGATTTTTTTATCGTGGCTCATACTTCCTTTTTTAGTCACTTTGTCAGCGTAATTTTTATATTTTACTGAGTCCTTAGCTACACTTTGCTTTATATTTTTAATTTTTTTATTTTTTTTTTGCTTTTTACTGACTAAGTTATAACAATTTGTAGTTTATGTTCTGTTTGGATTTATTTAAAGTCGGCAAATTTTCAAAAGAAAATTTTTAAAGTCAATAAGGTATATGTATGGGAATTTTTATTTTTTTAATTTTTTTTTCTTATGTTGTTATTATTTATTAAGGGGTTTCAAATTAACAAGAGGACATTATATTTTTGAAAAAAGAAGTCTGTATGTCTTTAATTTAATATTTCAATGATCTAACAACTCAAAATAATAATATCATTTATTACTTATACTTATTTTTGTGTATAATTTTTTCACACGTTTTTTACCGGATTTTTCTTACATATACATATATATATTTTAATGTTTTTTTTTATTTTATGTAACATATGTAAATTAATTTAAAAAAATACATTCCTTATGCTAGGAACACAACTGGGACGAACGATAAATTTCGTCGATAAGCATTTGCAGCGTAAATTCGTCGTGTGAAGTACAATAACGACGAATTTACTCATCGAATTCCTCTCTCATATTCGATAAAGTTGGTTGTTGTGTGTACAAAATAGAAATAAATCTATCTCAGAGTTCGTCACGCATGACGAATTTCTTTTGACGGCGGTCTTATGTTCATTTTCATGTTAACAAATGTGTTTTATTTTTTATGACGAAAGTTCACACCGAAAAATTCGTCGTTCGCCCCAGTTGTGTTGCTAGCATTAAATTAAATCATGGCGAGCTATTTTTTTAAACTTAAAATTTAAAAGAAACTTTAAAATTTGTTTATGTAAAATAAAAAAACAATCAAAACAATCCTTGCAAAAAATGAACACACAAATCAGTACTTACAACATGGATGAACTCCCTTCAGTTCTATTTCTGATGAAACATGAATGAATTTAACACATGGTTGTCATAGCAAGGAATTGGTCCAAATAACTGATTGGTTGGTCTTTAAAAATTTTCTTAAATAATTTATTATAAATAGAAAAAGGGGATGATGCTGATGATCATATAAAAAAAGCTTTTATATTATAGTATTTTTACACTCACATGGTTTTAATAATAGTTGGTTTTAACGTTAAAACTGACTGCTAAAAGCTGGTCTTACCATTTTTTTTATTAGAATTGGTTTTAAGTTGTTTTTATGAAATGCAACCTTGTTTTCGCTGCACTAAATTCAGTGCCAGTGAATAACAATAGATGTCGCTTAAAATATTTTCAACTTAAAAATGTATGCAGCAGCAACAATAATGAAAAAATTATGGGGAAAAAAGAGTTTTTTTGGATAGGAAACAATGAAAATATTTTTTTTTTGACCTCTGGTAAGTGTAAATAGACGATAAGTTAGTTTTATATTGTGTTGTATTTGTGCATTTTTTATATAAAATAACTAGATTTCCAAGCACTATTTCACTTTTTATTACTAGTTGATAATTTTAAAATATTTTGCTACAAAATATAAAATAATTTCCATTTTACAACGCATTGTAAAATTTCGGAGTTTCTCATTGAAACAAAAACATTTGTTGTACAGTTTGTCAAATAAGTGTTATAAAAAGCAGACAGAAACAAACACACGAAATTCTGCAGTTGTTTTATTTTATTTTTGTGCAAAGTTATTGGATTCTGTGAGTTAAAAAACCTGAATTAAACAAACTTGCAGTGTGAATGCAAAATCAGCTGTTTCTGGTTTTAACGTTAACTTTACGGTTTTAACTTTGAGTGTGAAAACACTATTAAAATAAATATATAGACCAAATGCAATTGAATGTAACAAACTACATAAACTGGGATATTGTTGGGCATGGAAGACCATTTTCTGGTGGGGATATTTCACACATTAATTTGAACAATGTCATAACTCAAGAAATACGTTTTTCGAGTTAATAATTAATTCTCATATCATTATTTACACTGTGAAAAATTTAGGAAAAATTAAATTTCATTTATTCCATTATTGGGGGACCCGCAAAGTTGTTCATTTCGTTCGTTTTTTTTTCTTTGTTATGTAAGAGCAGTATTTTAAAAGTGAGTTTTAGTAAATACACATAAATATTAGTGTTTTTTTTATTTTTAATCAAATATATTTTTATAAGTGAAATAAGTTTTAAGCCCGCTTATAAAGCGTTGCGTCTAAACTAATTTCTAACACTGTCTAATTTACACATTAGCATATTTAATTTGAAACGAGGAAAAATATATTTATTTAAATGAAAGATTAATCTGATTGTATGACAGAATAAATTAATAACTCAAAAAGATGAAAAAATAATTTTTTTGGTTTAAATAAAATTAAGAAAGAATTCATTAAAGAACAAGAAGAAGTTAAGCGGGTTTGTAATATTTTGTTAAAAAATTTAGTATCTTTTCGGCGTCTTGCTTTGACTACAGGTAGCAAACTGCATGCATGCAAGTCTGTCTCCCTCAACAACTTTTTTCAATTATTGAAAAGATTTTGTAAAAAAAATAAGGAATGTCTTTGACTTTACAGAACGAATTAAAAACATCGCTTGCTATTGGCTGTTGCCTTAGAATAATTGATATTGAATGAAAATAAAAGCAATGTGTTTAATTTTAAAGCCAATTGTCAAGATAAAGGAAAAAAAGTAAAAAGTCAGTTGAACGGGAGGAACAATAACCTTTTTTTTTTGATAAAAGAAAATTTAAAATTCTTGAGTATTTTCGTTTGCGTAGTGTAAAAAATACGGCAACAACAGAAAAACCAACTTATGCACATATTTAGTTTAATTTTCTTTTCAATGCTTAAACAATTTTCCTGCCATTGTTGATGTTGTTGGAATTTTTATTTCTAACAATGGGGGTAGTGTGGGATAAAAAAGGAATAGAAAGATTTAATGTCGACTTTGGTTGATTTATTACCAACGAAATTGCGTTAAGAGTGCACAGGCGAACATTAAGTACAATATACAATAAACAAACAAACGTACATACATACATATGTACAATGTACATACATACAAACATATTTTATAGTATAGATAGATGTTTATTTGAATGGACCAACTATTCAAATGGAAAGTGAAGAAAGAGGGATGTTTAGTACCAAAAAAAATTTTGGTATTTGTATTAAAATCTAAAAAGAATTTATATATATCTGTATGTATGTATATAAAAATCTAAGCAAGAAGGGACAGAAAAGTGCTTTCAAATAAATGAATCCAAAGAATATCACTGAGTGGATGGATAAATTGATATTGTTGTTTTTTTTTCTTTTTTGAATATTCTTAGTATGGGAAAATTGGCTGCAGTCAAGTGACAAACAAAGCCAAATGTTTTTACTTTTAATAAGATTTAAGCCGCTAGGAAAACAAAACTTAACGCAAATTTTTACGCACAATTGTTAGTACAGGCAGAGAAAAGATAAGAATTTGATATTTTTACGGGCAAATATACCATATCTTCAAGAAATATAGAGTTATTACAAAAAATTTTAGTCATAACTTCCGTCAATTGCTTAAAAAAATATGTTTGATTTTTATTTTAATTAAATCTTTATTACAATTGAATCTAACTTTTGTTTGAATGTGTAAAAACGTTACAGTTTCAATTAAAATACTCAACACTTTTAATACTTATTAAATGAATCCTAACTAACTAATTTAATAACATTATTTTGGTCTCTTGCTCCTCAACAAGCACAATTTCATAGAGCAAAGATGCATGGTCAAATTAGTATAATTGAAGTTTTGTGTGTTATTCGGGCCTCAAAGGCAACACGATACATATGTACATCAATTACTTTTTTTGGTACTATAGACAATTTTTTTTTACTTTGAAATTTTATACATCCACACCGAAAGAATTTTGCTTCATAAGTCCAACGAAACAATTTGTGAAACAAATCTAATGAAAATTTCATGAATATTGTGAAAGATTTTCATTGGAATTGTTTCGTTGGTATTCTAGTTTCGTAACAATATTTCATTGGATTTATGACAACAATATTTTCTAATTATTAAGAAACCCCTTTATATTTAAGAAACATTTACTGCTGTTGATTGAAATAAACATATATATAAAAGTACATACCACAAAGCAATTAACTTAAAGATTAAATTCTTTAAAACTAAAAAAAATAATAATATATACAGCATTTTAGAATTTCATTATAGCTGTGAAATATATTTGTTGCCCAAATGAAAATTTCATTGTTGTCATGAAAATCTGATAACTTAAATGTATTTCAACAGCTGTCAACCAAAAGCTTGCATTAAAGGTAGTTCTCTATGATTGTTCTTGCACTCTTTGTATACACATACAGTTTCAATTAAGTTATTTTGTTGTTATTTTAAAGTTATATTACTGATTTTGTGAAGTTATTTCATTGGTTTAATGAAATTATTTCGTTAGTTTAGTGAACTTATTTCGTTGAAAATCATCTCGTTGTTTTAATAAAACTATTTCGTGGTTTTAATGAAATTATTTCGTCGTTCTAATGAAATTATTTCGTTGTTTCGATGAAGTTCTTTCATTGAATTGATGACACTTTTTAATACATTTAACGTAGATTTCATTAAAATAATTTTAACGAAACTGGTTTCATTAATCCAAGGAAGCGTGACGTTAGTTGAATTTTAATGAATTTTTTCATTGGATTAATGTCGAAATTCATAGCAATTATGAAAAAAAATTATTTCAGTGTATCTTTGATTTATTTGAAATGCTTCAATTAATATATTAATTGAATCTTAAAAAAAAAAAATTTAATGGGATCTTTAAGAATATTTATTAAATTATTTAAACTATTTGATTATAGTATCTTTAAAAATATTACCAACAATTTTAATTTAAGGTCTTAAGATCTTCTAAATTTTTACTCAATTATAATATTTTTTTCAGTTAATTTTTTTTTTGTTAAAGAGAAGTAACACTCAGATGAATACCTAGTATTACTACGAGCTATTTTATTTAGAAAAGGGATAGTGTGATAGAGCAGACAGGTGGTGAAGGAAGTGAGTTAGCAAGTTGACTACAAAGCCGGAGATCCTGGGTTCGAGCCAGATCACCAACAAAGTCATTTAATAACAAACCCACGCATTTTAGTGTTGTGCATTAGTGTCAGTTTGTTTTGTTCTAGGAAAGGTTAACTGATGAAGGCATAGACACTGGTCACTGAACTACACCGGCTTCAGCGTCTACTAAGCAGAATGTAACATCAGAGCATCCTCCTACGTTGGTATTGTGTATTGAATGGCTACTAAATACAGATTCAAAAATATAATATGCCTCATTGACACCAGAGTCGCTGCAACACTGCATCTTCCCTGTCGCTATTATTTTTCTAAATGGTAATAGTAGTAGGCAATCATTGCCTGAGTGTTACTTATCTTTAAAAAAAACAAAAAATTTGAGCTCAGTATGTCAATTCTTTTGAAATTGAAAGCGATATTAAGAAAAATTCCCTTTTTTGTGTTCTATGATAATATTTTCATCTAGGAAAAATGGTAAATAGTTGCATTTTTTAACAATTCGTTTCTTTTTATACGAACTTAAACCCGAAACAGTGTTTTCATGTAAATTTAAGCAAATAACTTTTAAATTTTAGACTAAAAATAATTCATAAATTTCTTTAAAAAAATTATTATTTTTTAAATTGTGGTGAGTATTTTCTAACACTATGGAGGAGTTACAAGGTTTTGTGTGACTAAAATAAGCTTCTACATGGTTTTTTGCTCACTCTCGGCAAATTAAAAATATCGATTTTTTGGAAGCAATGAAAATGTACTTCCGCTAGAATGACTTCCATTTTTTTTTTCACTGGGGGATTTAAAATTCATTTAATTTTTCATGAATAATGGGGAAAGAATTCGATTTTGGACTAAAATGTTATCAAAGAAACATTTAAGCTGTATTCACACCATTAACAATGTTATTAAAAATCCTTCATCGGTCTTGAAGTGGTCTCGCAGTGTAAAAAAAAACTAAATTGATTGTGTTTGCAGGCATTTCAGAAAAACCAGTTTTCCAGTTTTGGAATTTTAATTGATATATATATATAATCCTATTAAATGATTGGCCCGGTCTAATGTAAACAGATTTATATTTCAGATATATTTTGGTTAAACCAAGAAGTAATTAAAAGTATGGAACATTATTTTCGATCTGATAGGAGCGACAAAAATTTAATATTTCAGCGGAAGTTTTATATAATATTCATAGTCATATGTTTAAGATACGTAAATTGTTACCTTCGATAAAATTTTACAGCCCGTATCATAAGAGTTATTAACAAATTTGGCATTTTGGTAATTTAAACTATGGCTAGGCCCTTAAAATTTTAATTTCAATCTATTCTCGCTAAAAAGTCGCTCATGATACAAATCGAAAAAAAGGCTCGATATCGTTATTAAAAATACTTAAGCTTTGTTTATTTTGAACTTCACTATTTTTCAGTAAATAAGTTAATTTTTTCATGCAACCATTTATTTTTTTAAGTGTACATATATATTTTTGTTATGTATATATTTGATACATAAATATCTATAGACATCTTTAGTATATCTAGAAAATATAACAATTTGCTTCACATCAACGAAATTTAAATAAAAAAATATTTAAACGTTTTTCTTGCACTAGACAAAACAAAAGTATTAAAAAGAAAAATTGGATTCAAAAGGAAAGATATATGCACATATGTCTCTAGGAAGAACTTAAATTCATAAAAAATTTTTCTAAGTAGTTTCACCATAACTAGTTGTAACTAACTAACAGCATTAAGGTGAATTTATTCTCTTCATTTTCCAAAGGAGCTAAAATTGTAACGCTATTCTTATAATTTTAGCACTAGTATGACTAAAAAATAAAAATAAAATTAAACTAAAATTAAAAATCAATGAAAGAGCTGATAAAGCTAATAACTAGAAATGCAATCTGAATGCACCAGAAAAAGTCCTCCATATAAAGGAAAATGAAAAATCCTCAAAAATCTTTAGTAGAGTCTCCGAAATCGATTTTGGGTCAAGTGACATATGTATTTACATATGCACATACATGCAGATGCATTTAAATACATAAGTGTGTACACATATACATACATATGTATATGAACATAATACATACAAACATATTTATATACGTATATATCAGAAATAAATCTTTTTTTTCTTATTATTGATTTGTCCCTCATATGCATATAATTTTTTTTTGTGTTGATTTATTATTTCAAGTATTTATTTAAAATGCACTAAACCTCTTTTCCCGCAATAAATTTTCTATTCAGCAAAAGCAATGACACATGTGACACTTAAATATTCAAATCTACGATATAACAAAAGCAATTAATAGCTTTAACATATATTTTTCTAGTCAAGAAAGGCAAATAATAAGTCCACCACAATACAAACTAAACAAAATGAAAATTTTTTTGAAATGTTCATGCAAAACCGCAGTGCTTTAAGCTTGTGTGTAAAGAAATGCTTGAATAAAATCTAAAACCACAAAATCCCCACAAAACGTGGACAAAACTAAACAAACGAAATATTACAACAAAAAGTATATGTATCTAAAATACTTTAGGTCCATAAAACGCAATTGCTGACTGAGCGTTAAACAAATAAGTGAAAAAATAGTGACCAGAAAAATTAAAAAAAAATCAACAAAAAAAATGCTCACACACAAATCACTTAAACAAAAAAAAACAGAAAGTTAAAAAACAGAAACAAGCCCAATCTGCAAAAATAACAAAAAACTATGAATGTTATTTAAAACAAAAAGTAATTTGAAGTATTGTAATAAAATAAAAATTATAAAAATTCCCACAATTTGTTAGGAAAGTTATGGATGTCTATTATAATAAGTAAATACGAGGGTTGCACTGCAAGTAAAATTTAAAGCCAAAATCAATGTTTTACTGCAAAGCTTAAATTATAAAGAACATACATATGAGTATTTCTCTGAGAAATTCCACTTTTTGTCAAGTGCGACAGCATGCAATTAACCTTGTATTTCTGAAAAACGTGAATCGATTTTTCGTAAAACTTTACCTAGCGTAGAGCTGCTGACGGCCTAAAAAAATATATAAATAAGTAAGAAATGTTTCGTTTTCTTTGAAAAAAAAGTAGCATATTTGCTTGATGTTGCACGCTTGAAAAAATTTAACATTCCTTTGGAAATTCCCATATTTCTATTTTTTTATTTGCTTATTTTAAAGGAAATTAAATTGAAAAAATTCTATTTCTCTACAAGAGCATCTAATTTATCGAAAAACGCAAAAATCTCGCTTTCAAACAAATAATGAATTAGGGCCTTTCTATATTAAGGTAACGATATACAGAAGCCTCCATAGGGCGGCAAAAGTTCATAGATTTGCAATGAAGAAACTTAAAAAGAGGATCTCAGGGAATTTCTTACATATCGCTTATTTATTTCAACAACACCATAACTAAAAAAACTAGTTTTACAGGAAACAAGTTTAAGATTTTCAATATACATACAAGATAGAAGATATTTTTACGAAATTCTTGCAAGATGTGAATATTGATAAGACGATTAGTTCTACCTCAATAATTCAAAAATCGAATTTTTTGTGTTATGCCGTTTATCAAGTATGTAAATCCGTAATTATAAAGATTACGTTGAATATTTTTGTGACAAATAGAAAAAATTTCAAGCGTAAATAAAAAATATTCCAAGTTTTCGACAACGATATGTCGTGTACCATTTAAAAGATATAAATACATGAAATTTATGGTAATCAGCGCAAAATTTTCAAATCCAAGGAAGTTAAATAATTTTTAAAGTGCCAGCGTTGCCAATTTCTCTGTAACTATCAAAAAAAATGTTAAAAAAATTTTTTCTTGGACCATAAAATTTTTGTGTAATATCGCCCCAACACCAAAACAAGTAAATTTCAATTCAAACGTTTTCATTTCGACATTTATTCTCAAAGATATCTCTCAAACGAAGCAATGGCTTATAATCAAATTTGCGACATTGGTTTTTAGTTTAAAAGCTTCGATTAAAAAAAAAACTTTTTTTCACAAAATTTATATTAGAAAATTCTGAAAATATACGAATAGAATCAGTTCAAGATATAACAAAATCTCAGTGAGATCAGTGTCTTTAAAATGTCGTAAATTTGTTTACAAGTATGTAGTATGTATGTGTGTGTAGTTGAGTAATTAACCGTGAAAAGTTGAGCAACGGCTAATGTGTATTGCCCAACTTTTTGCATCCTTTCGTACGATCCTCGTATGAAGGCCTTTATTATTTTTTTATGTTAATGAGCAAACAGATGAGCAAAAACTAAACTATGACACATATTTCCAGATGTCTTTAATTATATTAGAAACAAATGCTTGATAATCAAATCATTATGAAATAAGTAGCGATAAGTTTCGACAGGGTACAAATAATAATACAAAAAAAAAAGAATCACACACATAACAACGCACAGAATTATGAGTTTTAACAAACACTCACACACAAAACTTTATACTCATTTAAAATTTTATGAGCATTTCTAATGACGATTTCATAAAAACAGCAACAACCAAGAAACGGTAGAATATTTTCTTAATTGTTATATGAAACAAAAAAAATTTATTACCTTTTTATTTCCGTGGTTGATGTTGGGTTTTATGTCATTCATGTTACCCAAATTCAAATTCATGCCAAGATTACTGTATCTTGCTGCTGCAAATTGACACCAAGTGTTTATGCTCCTTGGGTTTATTAAAATTTAACGACGATTTTATTAAGTCTAGATGCTCTTTCCCGGAGTCGGAACATTATGGTAAAATAAAAAGAAAATAATAAATAGAAAAAAAATAAAAAAAATAAAAATGAAATTAAGCAAAATCTGCGAAGACATGAAATTAATTTTATTTTAGTTTTATAGCACAAGATTTTTGAGAAAAGATGCATAACCATAGAAAGAAACGGCTTCTTAGAGTCATTATGGTTTATATTTTTATTCGTGATTTAATTGGTTTTTATGAGTACCTAAATTTTTATGTTTGAAAGATTGATCATCTCTTATTTTTCTTGAAATGACGATAAGCATTAATAATTTCTTAAAATAGGAATTTTAGAGTTAATGATAAAGAACTAATCCTCATATTGTAATTAACATTCTGTAAAAATTTCATCAAAATATCTTGTTTACTCAACTCTTGAGAGAAAAATAAAATTTTATTTTTCCGTTAAGTTGTGTGTACATTGAAAATCTTAAGTGCTTTTATGGCAAACTATTTTTTATTTTTTTGGAGTTAAGACCTTGTTCTTGCAAATGCATACATTTAGGGCAACTATCGTCTTAAGGCTCAGTTAGCTGACTGTAATGTAACTGCAACGTAGGAAACAGCTGATTGATATTTTCATATGAAAAGTAGGTTTCTTTAAATAAATCTATATAAAAGCTCAGTTAGCCGACTGTAATGTAAAGTAACTGCAACAGTAGGAAACAGCTGATCGATATTTTACTGTGAGAAGTAATGAACATGGTTGTAGAGATGTAATGTAACGTAACCTATTTTTCATATAAAAATATCGATCAGAGCTGTTTCCTACTTTGCATTTACATTGCATTACAGTCGGCTAATTGATCTTTAACCATTTTTATTACATTTCACACGAAAATATCGATCAGCTGTTTCGTACCATTGTAGTTACATTACATTACATTCGGCTAACTGAGCCCTTAAGCTTTTGCTTCAATTGCATTTTATAACTCACACATATACATATATATATAAATCATTTTCGAACCCCTTTTGTTAATATAAGTCATAAAAAATATTTAACTAATTTGCCTAAATCCATTATCACAATCATCTTAACACCAGGCAGCCCACATAAACCGGATATATGGTAAATAAGAAGATAGTTAATACAAAATATTCAAAGCCAAGGAACGAATCCTGCTTTCAATATGTTATTAAATCCTAAATTTATTTAACGCAAATTCTATTTATGTATGAAGAACCATTTAAAATAATTCACTAATACTCGTAAATATATGATAAGTCCTTCAACTTTGGATGTAATAAAAGCAGGAAGGAAGTGTTACAAATACATACACACACATGGATGCGTACGCATTATATGTAAAAAAAACAAACGACGAACGGTGCCAATGAACAAATAAGCGAATATGTAGAGGAAAAGGAATATGAATGTTTAAACTTTGTATACGGATGCGTTAAGAAGTGAATTTGATTAATGCAAAACTGTCACTGATATGTCACATGCATGTCAAACGTTGACATTTGACATTTTACCAGTAGTCGTTGTAGTGGTACTGTAACACTTTCAACTCAATACAATTATATAAACATACACACACTCAAATATATACTCGTATGTATGTTGTTGTATTTGTGAACAATTTTGTTTGTCTTATACTCTCATGGTTGGTAGTCTTGTGCATTACCCAGCAAAAAATTCCAAAAAAAAAAAGTAAACGAGTTTGAAATAAAGCAGTTTTGGTGGAAGCTGTTCCTTACTGGATTACTAACTTGATGATTTTAAAAAGACGTAAGACTAAAATAATCGATTCTTGAGAAGTAATTATGTTATTAACTGTAGGAAATAATTATTTTTTTTTTCGTTGTGGGAAATAGTTATTTTTCCTTGATGGAACTACTTTTTTAGTTGAATAAATTACATTTTCTTTAATAATGTCGTTGTTTGAGTAAATTTAATAAAGATCTTCCCTTTATTAAAAACTCAGTTTGATTAAATAAATAATCAATCTTATCACAAATAAAATTTCACATGGAAATTTCATACGATTGCGAAATATTTTAAAAATTTATGAAGAAAATTATTTAAAAAAAATTTTCTGTTGAAAAAAGTTAATATAAGTGGGTTTTTAATTTTATTTGAATTGATGATACGAAACTAAAATCCATGTGAATGAAAAATTTGATTCGGAAATTTTCACATCTGGAATTCATGATAAGGCTGAAAACATTTTTAAGAAAAATATAAATAAATTAAGAAACTCTCTTGTTTTACTACGAAATACACCATTTTGTTAAATTTATTTTATAAACTCAATTGAAATGGGTTATATTTAATTCGTATTCATGCCTGTTTTGTTACTTATAAATACTATATATAAAAAAATTTCAATGGCTTTGATTGATAAACTTTTATTTAAGCCAAAAATTAAAAAAAGTATTTGTAACTACTTACAAATATTTAAAAAAATATTTTTCCGAAATGTAAGAACTTATTTTTATGTTTAAAATAAATAAATAGACAATTTTGAAATACATATATGTAATTTATTTAAAATAACTACATAAAATATGTAATCAAATGTAGGCAATATTTTCACGTCATTTTTTAAAACGCAAAAAATCTGTTCAACTTCTGATTCCTATTTTTAAAGTATTACGAAATGTGTGTTGTAAGCGAGTGCTTCAATTTGGCAATTAAAAAAGTAAGTCGTTATATGGTAAGTAGTTCCGAAGGTAATATCTAATTTTTTGCTGGGTATTTGCCAGGTTTATTTTTTAATTTTTGCGATGTAAAGTGTTACTATTAGATTATGTATGAATTATTTAATTTAATGTATACATTTTGTGTCCCTTTTGTTTATTTGTAAAAATTCCATTTTGTATATTTATAAGATGAAAATAAGTAAACATAAGTATATTAAAATAATGTAAAAGATATGCCCATTACAATGGTGATGTTTGTTATATTGGGTGTGGTGTACTGACATTTCACCCTTTCAATTAAAATATTTTTGGAGGGCTTACTTTGAAAAGCAAAGAGAAATTTTTTATTAAAATTTAAGTTTCCTAAATATACGACTGAGTTCTCAGCATGAATTTCTTAGTAAAACTTGTTGCATTAAACTTTTTCTAGCAATTAGGAATAAAGAAAAATGGAATAAAGAAAAATGGAATAAAGAAAAATTTTAAACACCATCGAACAATCGGTCCTTTTCAGGACCACAAAAACTTTTAAAAAAGAGATCTATTTCGTTTTATTATTGCCTGAAATTAAAAAGAAGAAATTTGCAACGAATGGAATAAGGAAAAATTTTAAACACCATCGAACAATCGGCCCTTTTCAGGACCACAAAAACTTTTAAAAAAGAGATCTATTTCGTTTTATTATTGCCTGAAATTAAAAAGAAAAAATTTGGAACGAATGGAATAAAGAAAAATTTTAAACACCATCGAACAATCGGTCCTTTTCAGGACCACAAAAACTTTTAAAAAAGAGATCTATTTCGTTTTATTATTGCCTGAAATTAAAAAGAAGAAATTTTAATTACTTCTTATTTTATAATTTCATGTACATATATTGAAAAATATGTTCGTATTTTTGTGTTAATTTTCAAAAAATATTTAAATGTAATTTCCTTGGTGGAGAAAAGAAATCTAAGGAAAAAATAGTCAACATTAATCTTAGGGATCATTAAATTATCCAATTGTCTTTTATGAATTTCAATATATGTTATAAATTTTTTTTTAACTTTTTTTAACCATCTCTCTCTCTCTCTCTCTTCACTGAAAGGAAACTCTTTTTGCCAGTTATGTACGCTTTCATTAAATCAAGGAATTTTGTTATTAATAACGAGCTAACTAACGTAATATTGAATTGTGTAAATTAAGAATGCTCATAAAGTTTCATATAAAACACTTAATTGATTTTGTGAAAATCGTTCATTCAGAAAATTAAATATAGCCATTTATAAATATTGTGAATTGGGCACATTAACAGAAATTGTATACCAACATTTTATTGATTATTTTACCTCGATAATGACGAAAATTGTTTCGTTTTTTTTAAGAGAAGTAAAACTCAGGCAATGAATGCCTACACTGAAAGAATTTTGCTTCATAAATCCAACGAAACAATTTCATTAGATTTTTTTCACAGATAATAATTTCACAAATCTTTTAAAAAATTTCACAAATATTGTGAAAGAATTCCATTAGAATTGCTTCATTGGTATTCTAGTTTCGAAACAATATTTCATTGGACTTATGACAAAAATATTTTCTAATTATTAAGAAACCCCTTTATATATAAGAATTATTTACAATTGTTGCTTGAAATAAACATATATAGATAAGTACATACCTTAAGACAATTAAGTTAAAGATTAAATTTTTTAAAACTAAAAAAATTTATAAAATATACAGCAATTTAGAATTTTATTATAGCTATGAAATGTATTCGTTGTCCCAATGAAAATTTCATTGTAGTCATGAAAGTCTGATGAAATAAATATATTTTAACAGTCGACAACCAAAAGCTTGCATCAAAGATAGTTCTGTATGATTGTTTTTGTACTCTTTGTATGCTTATTTACACATACAGAAGTTATTTCATTGTTTTAATGAAATAATTAGCTACAATGTTTTAATAACAATTTTAAAATATTTTTTATACTTTTGATGAATTAATATCATTGTTTTAGTACAATTATTTAGTTATTCTAAAGAAATTATTTCGTTGTTTTAATGAAATTATTTCATCGTTTTAATGAAATTATTTTGTCGTTTTATTGAAATTATTTCGTTGTTTCGATGAAGTTCTTTCATTGCATTGATGACACTGTTTAATATATTTGACGTAGTTTTCATTAAAATAATTTTAACGAAACTGGTTTCATTAATCCAACGAAGCGTTACGTTGGGTGAATTTTAATGAATTTTTTCATTGGAATAAGGTCGAAATTCATAGAACTTATGAAAAATTCTTTCAGTGTACTTCTATAACTAGGTGTTATCTTCTTTGGGAAAGGGATTTAATCCGTTATTTTACTTTGCCAATGGTTCTGCTATACAACCAAGGAGGGCGCTCTGATGTTTCATTAGGATTAGTATATGCTTAAGTTGGTATAGTTTAGTGATCAGTGCCCTATGCCTGCATCACTCAAATTTTTCAGGATACAGGACTTGAAACTATTACTTTCAGTTTTGTACTCAACGTGCTAACTGTTTCAGGCAACGCCACCCACATAGAAACATTTTCATTGTATGTTTCAAACATTTTCTTAGGCTTTTAGGGATTTAGAAAAAAAATTGGTTAAAAGGATATTTTTTATTTTAGTTTATGTATTATAAAGTGTTTTTGCTAGAAATTGTCAAATCTAATGATATAAGCTTTTACTCTTCTTAAACTCAGAAAAAATTTAACTTCATAATATTAGCGAAAACATTATCATAAATACAATGAAAGAAAACAATTGAACAAATGCCGGGGGTCTACTCTGTAATTTGAAACAAAAGTAAATGCTTTCGAATTGCAATGTTAATATCATAAAAATTCCAAGGCGCACTCAAAAAAAATTAAGTAAAACTTTGGAAAATTTTCTATATTTGAATATAAAAAAAGGGTGTTTTTACTTGAAACCAGTAAAATATTTACTAAATTTCTAGTTCATTAATGAACTTGCTTATAGGAATTATATTTTCATATTTAAGTAAAATTTTCCTAAAATTAAGTAAAATTTTTCCATAAAATTCGGAGCTTAGCAAAAAAATTTTTCGCCTTTGAGCTCAAATTTAGTAAATTTTCCAATTTTTTTTTTGTCTTTAATTCTGCTATTTATTTTAATTTTAAATTAAGTTCTATACCAAATGATATGATATTTATTATATCTTCATATTATATTCTAAATTATAATTCACCATACATACATATAAATTCCTTGAGAGTTGACAAGTATTGAACCAGCAACCTTCTGATTGATAAGCAAGCACTCTAAACAATTGACTAACAAGGCAGCATAGAAATTATTAAGTTTTAAAATTTTATTTTATTTACAAAAAAATAAATTTCAGGTTCAAATATTCCTCGAAAATATGAAAATTTACTTAGATTTTTTGCTAAATGCAAATTAGTAATAAATTCTATAATTAAAACAAAAAATACTTAAAACTGGTAAATATTTTCCCTAAATTTAGTATACCTTTTTACATCTCTTAAGTAAGTCAAGTTTCATGAACTTATCAGGAGTAATTCATTTCCTAAAGTTTATTTTTGGATTTAAGACGAAATTGACTAGTCCTTAATACAAAATTTTCTTTCAGTTTATAACCATTTTCCTACTCTTAGTAAATATTTCATTTAAGTCAGTAAACATTTCCTGAAATGTGAGAAATTTATTGTGTATTTTATGAATTATTTTTGAGGATATGAACTTTTTATTTTTTAATCATATTAAGTAATTTTTACTAAATTTTTTTAAAAATTTGCTTAATAATAGTGCATGTCTTTTTTTTGAGTGCATTTTCTTTCGTTTGGAAATGCAGAGTAAAAGAGAGTAATTTCGTGTAGCAAATGAAAACTATCATTCTATTAATGCAAAATATCATTCATATATGAAGAAGAAATATTACTGAAGCCGCTCCATTAGCTACATGAATAATTTTTCTTTTAGTGTTCCAATCTCTGTTTATAATTTTAAATACAAGAGTGCAAATATAAATGGAAAATATTTTTAACTGTTTTCAATTAACCCTAAAGATGCAAAATCCTGTGTGGCCTTTACATATAAAGCATGTGCTTTCTTCAGACGCATACACATCTATTTTCTGGTTGTAAAAATGTATAGAGCCTCCTTTTTTACGTAGATTTATCTTCGTTATTAATCCCATAAAAATCGACAAGATAGTTTCGAACATTAAAAGAAAAATTATAAATGCGGCTTCCTTGATATTTCATCTTCATATATGAATAACTATAGTTAGTCAAACATTAATACCGAATTCATGGCAAATGATTTATTTAAAAAAGAATAAAATAAAGACAATACACTTTATTATGGTTATCAATAAAAATTGTTGACTTAACTTCGACTTGCTGTAAGAAAAATCTTACAGCCACTAACCATGCACGTTTTAAAAAAAGATAGTAAGTGAATACTCTACGACTTCTTTATCACCTAAGTGGAGAAATTAAACTACAAACAGCAGGATTTTTAAAAGTCCATTGGACGAAGTTACATTAATGCAAATGCGATTTGAGGATTGCACTCTGCCAATGCATTCTGTTGTGAAAATATGCGGGATTGTGTTAAACTTACCCAGGGAAGACAAACAACGGGAGTTATGGCCAATTTTTTTCTTTGTAATTAAACTGTAATTATTTCTAAATTCTATTTAAATACAAAATTCTGTTTTTCAGTGCATATGTAAATAAAAGTTAAACGTCCAACCTTGTGTACGAATTCTATTTAAGTTTAATGAGCATACCATAAGTTTTTGTGCATGCGAGTGTTTATTGAAAATACATACATGACCATCATGTGGCCGTACTTAAAGGGATTTTGTTAGTTATTCATAAATATATATATTTTATGTAATTTCAATTTTCTACACGCTGATAACAAAACGTTGTTATTTATGCTAACAGCTGTTGTTTGGAAGGCTTTCTATAATGTTTGGAAATTTTTTAGTACTGCCGTACTCTCAATGTAACTTAATATGAACTTTAATTAACTACTGACAAAATTAAATCGTATTTAAATAAAATTTAAATAAAAATTATTTAATTACACACTTAAATATTAACTGCCATATTCATAAAAAATATTTCAGTTATATTAAACGCTTATTTGACGTATTTCTATCAGAAATTTGTCAAATAAATCTGTAATAAACCTAAAATATTTTTTTGGAATTAGACCGTAAGTTAAAAACTAGGACCTAGACCAAGTGTAAGCATTTAAGCATTAGGTTTGCTTAAACTTAATCATGCTCTTGAGAAAATTTCCCCGGGAAGTTGAATAATTCTTAATATATTCAATATTCAATATTTATATATATAATATTCAAACGACTTGTATGTCATAGAATGCAGTGATTGTGAGGATAAGAAAAAAGGAGGCTCAAGCCTGTTTTATGTCCTTCATATAATACTCCAGTATGGGAGGCAATAAGTGGTTAAATTAAAGCTCTGTTATTATTTATTTATCACTAATGGCCAACCATTCTACGGAAACTTTAATTTCCTGCCAGTACCCTTTTAATTTTTTTTCGAATGATATGTAGTTGGAGTTTTTTTTAAAATAAATTTTTTTATTCTTTAACTTCATTTTTATCTGGTAAAATTATAAAAATTTGTTACAGCTTATTTCTCAATGTGAGTAATTATGTACATACTTAAGTACATATTTTGTTTCTTTATTTTGAGTGTTCATATGTTGACATTTGACAATGACGACATTTGCGCATGAAATATTCAACCTATTTGACTTGGAATTAATGTTGAAATCATGTATATTTCTCCTTCTATTCTGCTACGAGTACAACTGCTGCTTTCTCATACTTCAACTGTTTATTTTAACATCTTGCATTGCAGAGTATTATTTAAAAAAAAAACATATACATACACATACTAAGAGGTATTCATCATTTTCCATAGCTTTATATTCCTTCAACTGCTGGTGTTTTTATCTCCTTCCTCTTCTTCTTTTTCTTATTCTGTATGTATGTATTTTGTTGATTGTTGACGTGATGTGGGAAATGTCACTTTTTGACAGTTACTAGCTTCTGCAATGGCGATACAAGTGTATTTTGATAAATATTTAATTTGTTTGTTTAGCATTCGTTGCTGTTGTTTGTTTTATTTTCTGCTTTTGTTTGTATATTTCATTTTAGAGCATTTTGTATATGATCTTAATCATCATCATCGTTATAAATATTTTATTAAAACAAAAATTTTAAAGCAAGAGGGTTGTTTACATTAAGCTTTTGTTGTTTTTGTTTTCGTTTAGGCTGTCGCCGTTTTAAATAAAATGTGGCAACCATGTGTCATAATTAATAAATTCATGCATTTGAAAAGTTTTTATGAGTTTCATTGTTTAACAAATTATTCACCATTTAAAATTTCATCATATTGAAGGATGTTTATCATACATACACATATTAAATGCGAGAATTAATAATAAATATATTTAATTGATTGTTGTTGCATGCATATAGTTTATGCATCGTAAATAAGCTTAGGCACCTAAGGCCGGGTTTACATCTGTGTGCCAAATGCCACACAAGCGTAAAAAAGCGTAACCAACTAACTACTAATGAAAAACTATTTGATTCAGATATGTATTTATTAAGTTAAACAGTTTCATACATAATTAGTAGACAATTTTATAGAATCCAAATTGATTGCAAACTGTTTAAATCAATAAGTATATGTCTGCATCAAGCAGTTTTTCATTAGTAATTAGATGGTTACGTTTTTTTTCGGGCAAATGACACACAAGAAATGCCAGATGTAAACTCAGCCTAAGAACTGCATCAGAACAATTGAGCTACAGTATTGGAGAAAACGTTAGCATTTCAGGGATTTTATTGGCGCAAAATAAATTAAAAAGAAATGTATATATTACAACTAGCCCCAGTTGATTTGAATTAATTTATCTTATAGAATTTCCGTGGCAGTGTGAAAAAATGCTTAAGCCATATTTTACAGTTTTTAACTATTACTTTGTTTAAAGAAACATCGTTCTACACACCATAATTAGTGCAATTAATTTGAAATATACCAATGCTTAAGATAAGTTAAGCTATTATTTCATATGAAATTTTGTTTCGAATAGAGGCAACAAGCAGCAAGTAATTGTGCTTTAACTTTCTGAAAATTCTCACAAACTAATTAATTTCTCTCAGAGATACTTTTGAATGGGAGAATTACAAGGCATCATTAACTTATCTCAACTTAAGCAATTTTTACTTTTTACCTTAGAGTTCTTGTAGTATTTTGATAAATTTATGCAAAGTATGTACGTATAATACTACCATGTTGTCTGGTAATTGGAATATTTTCAGAACCTTGACTTACTTATAAACATTTTTACCAAAAGTTTTGTATTGCACATCATGCATATGTAAATATGCATGTACGTATAATCTCACTTTTTAATGGACCATACCTATAAATTTTTCCATAAATGTTCGCTGAGTTCATACTGATGGAAAACCACATTAAAACATAAGAAATAAATAAATAAATAAAATTCTACTTGTGCATTTTTTGAAATATTTATTTACCAAAAACTCACTCTTTTATTGCCTGGCGCCAAAGTTTTGAGAAATTATTTCCTGATTTTTATTATTTTGTATACGAAAATTTATATTGTTTTTATACACAAACAACTAGACATTCAGACATTTTCAATATACAAACATACAATTATCAATAATGCTCTCACTAAACAATGAAAAAAGAAAGACTTCAATTGTAGTAAACATTTTTAAAATTATTGCCAACATTAGCGATTTGTTTAGATTTGAAAGTTTCATTCATTCAATGTTGCCATTCAGAAAAAATCATGCATATAATATCGTAAATATATGTACATATATGTACATATATACCCAGCGGTAAAAGACTTTCTTTCTTAGGAATTTTTTGATTCAATTACTGTTCTTATCCAACCACTGCAAAAGCAAAATCCATTATATATGAAGACCTTCCAAAATCTCTGGAGAAAGAAAAAAGAAGAGAAGGAATGAGTATGGAATGGAACGAGAAGATCTTGTCCACACAAAATAAGGAGCATAGAGGCCTTCTAGAAGGTATCCTTGCTCTTTTTTTCCCGCTGGGTATTTGTGCAAACTTGTTCATCCATCGAACGACCAACAGACCAAACAAAATCAATATGATTAAGTACGTGTTATTTTATATGGACATAAATTGAAATGTTACTTTTATTGAAATAAAAATAATAAGAAAACGAAAAATTTTTGTTAGAAAATATGTGCATATTATTTTGCGTTTAAAAGATTTATACTCATATTTAAAGTGAATGTCTTAATTAATGCTTCATAAAATAAATTTACCGAAATAAATTTGTAATGAATAGTACATGCGGAAATACATACAAATAAAACAGTCAACAACTTGGCTGTCATAACTTGTCATAATTATATTTTAATTTGAAATTTATTTGGTGATGGTTCAGCTTGGTCTACATACGTATTTCATTGTTGCTGTAACAAATCATTAGTAGACTTCAACCACACATTTTGAACAGTCACAAACCTCTTACTTTAGGCACAGACTTTCAAAAACTATATGAGAATTCATAAAATAATAATATTTTTGAAAATCACAAAGGCAAAATAAGCTTAGTAGGCTTTACAATGAAATACGTATATAGACCAAGCTGAACCAGCAAATAAATTTCAAATTAAAATATAATTATGACAATATGTCGAATGATAAATTTCTTAAATTACGTTAGAATGATAAAAAAAATATACTTAGGCCCCTATTATGAGCAACTTTCGATCTTAATCTGTACTCGAAAGTGCGATCGAACGATTTTCATTTGGTATTATGACGAGCATTCGACAAAGAACGTCGTTATTGGGAATAAAATCGGCAAAAATAGCGTACAGTTTGTGTTTTGTGTACTTAAAAATAAACGTAGCTCAACATTTAAGAGTTTCAAAAATTTTTTTATTAAAATATTTCATTAAAAACTAAATTCTGTTCGATAGAAAATTCGTCGCTCAACTAAATTTTCGATGCTCATAATTTGAATATAACTTTCAATGTTCGATCTTCGCTGGCTATCGCTGGCTATCAAACATCGAAAATCGAATGCAACTCATAATAAGAGCCTTATTTTTTTAATACCTCAATAAATATATTTGAGTTTCCTATAACAACTTGTACAAATTTCGTAAAATATTGTAACTGTTATTGTCAGCTCCCGACAGCATGCGTTTATATTTGGAAAACAAAACCTTCAAGAAATCTATTGTAATTAGAGTTGCCATTCTAAGGATTCGAATATTAATTTTTGTTCGAACAAAAGAAATATCTTATTTGTTCCATTTTGTGCTAATTGACTCACGCCAAGCTTACTTGCCTATGTCTTGATTTTGTATGAGAAAGATGAGCACGAAATATATATTATTTGTATGCCACTCTAAGCATTTGCATTTTGCATAAAAGTTTTAGATATTTTAAAAATTCTTAAATTTGGAATTTTGCTATAGAATGAATACCAACAGGCCAACGAAGATATCTGAGTGGCTAAAAATTTTTGGAATTATATCTCTTGTGCAAAGAATGTTTTATAAAATATGAAAAAATTGTAAAGAGTGTTCCTGAACGCTCTTGTAAGATTTGACAGTTAATAGAAGCCATATTGTTGAGATTAGATCTCTTGAATTGGCTGTCTGTTATTCACTCTGTTTTGATAAATCACCAAAAAGAAACAAAGCTTTCAATAACATATAACATTTCAAAATGATAAAACAAAATTAATCAAAATGAGTGCTCGCTTCAGTCCATACTCCGAGTGTAGTGGGACAATTTAATAAACTGATCCAGTAAAGTATCAAGCAGCACTTGCACTGCAATAAGATCAACGGAAAACATCGCCGTTTTCCGTGAAGGCGTGCAGGAAAATCAAAATCAGTGGATTTAGCGTCGGTCACCAGAATTCTGCTTTGGCATACATCGCATTGGTGAATTTTTCATTTTGACTTCGGCCTGCATTTGTGAAAAATTCAACTGAGCCAGGAGTTGAGTTTAACACCCATAAATAACGACCTTTATCCTCTCAATATACCATGATAGAAAACTCCTCTTCAGGAGTTGCATCTATGTTTGGATAAATGGGTACGTCAACAAAGAAAACTGTTAACTTTGGAACGATAGTAATCCTGACATGAGGTCCAAAAGCACTCTGAAATATTCAATATTTGCCGTGAAGCTTAGGCCATGCCATCGGTTCATATTTCTTTGAACCATATTCGCCAGGCCATTTCAGACGAGTGCTATTAGTCGATTATTACCAACTAATTTTGGCCAGGCTGCGCTGCGAGCCACATAGCATATGCCACATTGGATACTGTACACGTGAGAGTTGAGCGCCTGATTATCTCACTTAGAAGTGATGTGGACTGGTTGCCGAGATCATGCAGTATATTCGTAGTAGAGTTTATAGTGCGGTTTTGTTAAGTTTGTAGTTCTATGCAAGGATTCCACACACCACAGCGCTCCTCAAAACCAACATAACCCATGCCATTGGTCATACCTATATATTATGTTATATTTATCGCATATGGCATCGGTAGACCTTTCAAACTTAATAAAAATTTAATGATGTCACACAACTTTGTTTAATATAAATTTAAAAATATTAAACGCTTAATGAAGAAAACTCTATAATACTTGAGTAAGAGTTTAAACACAATGTTTGCAGTGCGGTGCGATTTCTCGTTGCGGGAGAGAAAAATAAACATAATACAACAGAAGACGGCGACGGCAATACTTGTCATTGTTTGTTTAAATTTGTATTACTTTTTTTGTGCATACATTTTTATAACTAAAAACAAAAATTATTAACATTTTATACATTCGCAGATATATTTGATATGTGTTTTGAACTTTTATAATCTGTGACAAAAATGTTTGAACTTCAAAATCATGTTTTTTTTAAAACTATGGCAACGTGAGGAAGAGAAAATTGAGAGAATAAGAAAGTCTGCAATGAAAATAAAATAGTGCGGGACGCACTGCGATTTTTACTTTAAAATTGTATGGAAAATCGCACCGCAATAAATAATCGTTACATTGTGTTCAGACTCAAACATTAAAAGTGTATTCCTTTGTTCGAAAAAGAAAAAAATTTTCCACTTTTGGTTTAAAAAAACTCTAAGCTCGAATAATTCGACTACATTAATTGCAATTATTGTTACTGTCAAAATAACCAGCAGTATAAAAATCTCACAAAACACAAAGTAACAAGCACTTTGGCAAACAAAACTAATAATTGTCAAAAAGTCAAACTCAAAATCCAGCATTAAACAAACAAAGAGGGCAAAAAGGAAATAAACGCCAATTCAAAAGAAAAAGAACGACTGAAAATTAAATATACCTGAAATTCAGACAACAGCTGAGTTGTTGATTATCATGACAAAAAAAAACATAGAACCAAAAAGGACAATTGCTGACGATTATAATGATGATGAGCTAAGCTCGGATGATGATGAATTCTCTAGACTTTTGACGAAAAAAAATAATTTAAACGAAAGCAACAAAAAAGGCAACCAACAACCACTAAATACAACAGAAAAAAAGGATAAATGTCATATTTGTTGCAATTTGTATTAAGAAAACATACAGTAAAATAAGGACAACCACCATTAACAGCAAACCAAAAATGCTAATCAAATGAAATAATCAAATACAATATAAAAAAAATTTAATTTATAAAAATTGGAAGTCTCACATAAAAAGGTAATGTGATGTGTGAATAAAGTCCTGTTTTCATTATTGTGTTTATTGAATGTGAGTGTAGTGTAGTATGCCTGTCTGTCACTGTATGTGTGAAAGAATCTGTCACTTTTAGCATGTCAGCAATTAACACGCTATTCATCAGGGGTTTGACTTTGACTCTTTGTATCAGTGAAGCTACAAAGAACAACTGCATTCAATAACTTCCAAACAATATAACACACATGAAGGATCCTTTGTTATAGTAAATGGTGTGTATGCGTGTGTTATTTTATTAGAATTTTTTTAAATAATAATACAAAAGACTTGATTATGAATAGATTTAAACTGAAATTAATACAAAAACGTTCACACACAAACTGGATTAGTTAAATGTAATCTTTTAACCGATATCCATAATTTTTTTAGTGGTTTTATGAATATACATATGTACATTGCATTGTAATTAAACTTTATGAGTGTGCAGCAAGTCCAGGATCAATAACAACTACAAGTTCTTTATGAAACGCAGAAAAAGGACCTAATATCCCAGAGAAACATATTGGAACTAATTCCAAGGATTCACCACTTTCATTGCGTACCAATCCGTACAGGTACTGAATTTAGTATTGTAAAGCTATTGTTTATATCAAAACTTGTTCTAGACAACCTTTTAAGCGCATACCATGTAGTTATTTAGATCACTTCCGACCTACGGCAATCTGGTGTTAAATTCATTGATGTTTCGCCAGAAATATAATTACTTGGAAATGAGCTCATCAATGATGTAGCTAATGATTTTTAAGTAAATTATTTGCTGGGATACAATAGGGATGTCAAGCAAACCAAAAACGTTCAAGATCCTCGCACTTGAAAAAATATTGTTCAAATAAAAAGAGCGAAAATATATTTAAAGCATTCTTTTAGGGGCGACAAATATATATATCTGCACCTTTACTGCTTGTTCCACGATGTCACCCGCAAACGTTCGGTCGACAAATTTAATTGGAAATAACAATAACATTAGAAAATTTGTTGTTGTTTTCAATATAAGATGTCGATCGAACGTTTGCTGGTGACATCGTGGGACAGGCAGTTAATTTGGTTCGTCAAGAGCTGTTTTATATTTTATATTATATTATATTATATTATATTATATTATATTATATTATATTATATTATATTATATTATATTATATTATATTATATTATATTATATTATATTATATTATATTATATTATATTATATTATATTATATTATATTATATTATATTATATTATATTATATTATATTATATTATATTATATTATATTATATTATATTATATTATATTATATTATATTATATTATATTATATTATATTATATTATATTATATTATATTATATTATATTATATTATATTATATTATATTATATTATATTATATTATATTATATTATATTATATTATATTATATTTTATTTATAGTTTTTATTTTTTTTTAAATGAAATCTTCCTCAAAATATAGTTTTGTACCCAACACGAATCAGAAATGGTATTGAGGTTGATCAACCTGAAGTTGAAGAAAATATTTCTGACTTTGACGGTCATTGAAGATTTCTATTTAAAAAACTTACAGGAATTTTCCTTTCCTTTTTTCCTTTCAGTTTCCTGTGGTTATATCAAAATGGGACAAGTTCACATTATTGAGGATCCTTATGGTAGAGTTACAATGTCCAAATAAAATTATTTCAAGAAACTCAATATTTCAGTGCCCTCAAGGCTCTCTAGGTCTAACAGAAGCTGATTTTTTGTGGGACTAATGGGAGTAGGAAAATTATACATAGAAACCTTCAAATTTAAATAATGCAAAACAGTCGATTCAAGTGATAATGGAAGTGATTTTGACCCCAAAGGCGGTGCTGAAAAGCATTTGTTCAAGACGCCACAAATGCGTCCCATTTTAAGTCAATTATTTTTAAAACCCCAAATATCAAATAAAAAAATCACTAACAAATTTGTATGGTTTTGTTGGTTAAATATCGTCTATATTCATTTCATGCCTGCGTAAGAAAGGCCCTGTTCGCAAATGCATCACCGCTCTGCATCATGAGAGCAAACTTTTATTGAAAATGCAATATGAGTTCGCTGATATTTTTTTCTGTAGTAGCCATGTTTGTAATCAATATTTAACATTTGTTTGTGCATTATCTACATGAGTGAAGTAATTTAAGCCATTGCAATTTCCATTTACAGCGCAGTAGTGCATTTACGAACAGACCCAAACTCTTTAGTACTCAGTAAAAAATTATGAAATTTTTTTTAACAAATAAGATTTGAAGTTGTATTATTTTCTTTATGAAAATATTCGTAATTGTTTTAATTAAGTAAGTACACAGAAAAAATTATTGTTGAATTTTTTTAATTAAGTGATTGCTTAGAAAAAATAATACAGGGTGGCCCAGAAAGACCGAAGTGGTGTAAATTCCTTATAACTTTTTATTTAAGACATATTTTTTTAATTTTTTGTTTTTTAAATACAGTAAATTTATAGGGAATATTTTTAGATTAGTTGTTAAAAATGATATCCCGCAAGTGGAGGCCATTTTCTGCTTTGCACAAATGATCTCTTTTCAACACATTTTCCATGACCTTTCGCAAAACTTCCGGTGTTATGTTGTTAATTTCGTCTGGAATATTGGTTTTTAATTCCTCAATAGTCCTAGGCTTATTAACATAAACTTTCCCTTTTAAATAACTCCAAAGGAAACAGTCTGGAGCGGTTAAATCCGGGGAACGCGGAGGCCAATTAAAATTGCTTCTACGCGAATTTATTCTTTCCCCAAAGATGTCGCGTAAAATAGCCATTGTGGCCCTCGGAGTGTGCGCTGTGGCTCCATCCTGTTGGAACCATATTTGCGGATGGTATTCCACGGCTGGCCTTACAAAATTTTCCAACATGGCCCAAAAAATATGGACCAATGATCCTTTCTGAAGAAACACCGCACCAAACAGTACACTTAACTGGGTGTAATAGTCGTTGATGAAGTACTCTCGGGTTTTCCTTAGCCCATATCCTAAAGTTTTGCTTGTTAACAAACCCATTTAATTGGAAATGGGCTTCGTCACTCATAAATAAGTTATGAATAATGGAAATGGAAAAAGCACATTTGTGCGAAGCAGAAAATGGCCACCACTTGCGGGATACAATTTTTAATAACTAATCTAAAAATATTCCCTATAAATTTACTGTATTTAAAAAACAAAAAATTAAAAAAATATGTCTTAAATAAAAAGTTATAAGGAATTCACACCACTTCGGTCTTTCTGGGCCACCCTGTACTTTTAATTAAAATTTTAATTGAATATATGTTTATTTTAATTGACTTTGCTGCTCTAACAAAAAAGTGCTATCGACAGAGCTTAACTCAGTATACTCTGAAATGGGTAACAATTTTTACATATTAATAAATAATGTAACGTTTGTTTTTATGTATGAAAATCGAGCTGTTTTTTGTAGTATGCCACATTGTTTTGAAAAAATATTTTCAATTAAAATACTCAATTAATCTTTTAATTGGTTTTGATATTTTATATGGGAGAAAAAACTACTCAGCTTAATTTTTTTTTTTTGATTCGTAGTAATTTTGAATAAAAATTAAATATGAAAATAAAAAACCGAAATTCATTTTGTTCCCTTTTGTTGAGAAATAACAAGACAATAATGATAAAAAATGCAAGCTTATAGACCAAATGTGGATGGTAAAATTAGTACATTGGCGGTAATAGGGGTTCGATGCAAAAGGTCTTGCGTAAGTACATATGGAAAACATCGAAGCCTTTCTTTAAAATCCAATTATAAAATACACACAATTCAAAGAAAGGCTACGACGATATTCTTCATTTACACTTACGCAAGACTATTAAACACCGGATTCGGCCATTGTACGATTTTTCTCCATTAAAACTTCAAAAGCCATGCGATGCATCAGTTAGGTTTTTGGTACAATACACAAATGTTTCCATTTTTTAAATTTTTTATATGAAGATACATACATATGTACATAAAATTTTTTATATTTTTACAATTTTTATATTTTTATTCTCTTAGATTTTTTATATTTCAATTACTATTTTAACTGAATCTATAAAAAATTGTAATTAGTTATTTAATTGAATCCTAAAAAATATTTCAATTAATTTTTTAATTGAATCTTCAAAAATATTTCAATTAAATTTTATTTGAATCTTTAGAAAACCATCAATTAAATTTTTAGTTAATTTAATATATTTTTAATTGAAAAAACCAAAAAAATTTTCAATTAAAATGGATGAGTTAATACTACAATTTTCGTGATTGGTTGAAAACTAATTAATTTTTTAACTGAATCTTTGTTTTTTTAATTGAATCTTGTTTTTACTTTTTTTGTGTATGTGTTTTTTTTTAACTTTTTAGAATTTTGTTATTAATTTTACGAATTCTGTGGTAGGTAATATTTCGGCAGATTGATAATGGATATTTTGTATTTAGTAAAGTTTTTTCTGTGTATACTTCAATCCCAGAAAACAAACAAAATTGTGAATGTCAAATAAATAGGCCCAAGGAAATAAACCCCAAATAAAAAATTAAATAGGCCCTAATAGAGTAAAATCAAAATAATTTAAATACGGCCTAATAGAAAATGTATGAAAACAAATCCAATATAAATGAAATAAAGAGCTAATTACAAAAGCCCAATGAAAGCAATCTCAAGATGAAATAAAGCCTAAAGAAATGAAATGAAACCCAATTAAAAATTATTTAAATTTATTAAGCCTTATTTGATATTGTTATTTGGGCATTATTTACTTGGGCCTTATTTCATTGCGTTAAATTAGTTACCTTGCTATATCCGATAAAATTCAGTTATTTGGTTTAATTAAAAAAATTATTGAATTTTTTTGTGTAACAAAAATAGGAAATTAGTTTTATTAAAATATCTGAAATTTGTTAAGATTTGAAATAAATTGTATTTCCGCTCAAGAATACTCTTAAACTGTGAAATCATAAAGTTGTGATCGACTTGAACTTTTTTAGAGCCTTTTTTACTTAGTCCTAATTTACACTTTGCTGATTAGTTTGCTAGGAGAGAAAGACAATGGGAAAAGAAACGGTTCTGTTCCCCTCGTCTCTCTTTCCCACAAACTAATCAGCTTAGCAATAAGACGTGCATAGTTTAAATTACGACTTACAGTTCTGTTCTATTGAAAATTCTGTTAAATGAAAAATTAATTTTTTATATTGTTCAATCATTATAGCGATAAATTTTTTCTGCAATGTCATATTTCATGTGTTGTTTATTGACTTTATTATTTTGTTAGTTTTTGTTATCATTATTTTCATGGCGCACGCGTGCCATCTGTCAAATATAATTATTTTTTAGAATGTGTCATTTTGGACTTGTTTTTCTGCTGTTATTTATTTATTATTATTTTTTTTTAATAATAATATTTTATATCTACTCCTAAAGATATCAAAAGAATATATATTTTTAATAGAAATCAAAATCTCATAAAAGTGCCAAGCTAATAAAAAATTTTGATTTATTATCTTGTACACTTTAAGATACACAACTCACCCAAGTATTCGTATAAGAAATATGATGTATGAATGAGCGAATGTACTCGTAGCAGCCAAAGTGTCATTCATAATAATAATTGTAACGCTTGCAGCAACAACAAAAATATCACTCTAAATTATAACAGTCTCTATTACAATGAATTTTTGAAAAGTGCAACATCACAATCATAATTATGTTGCATTTATAGTTTCTCCAACTTTTTTTTTTTGGTTTTTGGTTTGCTCTGCTTTGCGGCGCATTTAGGAAACTTTTTTATACGCCAAGAGCAGGCGTCATTTTGACAGTCTTTTGATGGAAAAATGCGTTGTGTCATGATACAAGGTGTTGATTTGTAGTTTCTCTTCTATTTGCTCATTGTTTTCTTCATGAAAATATATTATATATATTTTTTTTTTTGTATTAAATACTTTATAATGGATTGGGTGAGTGCATGTTGTTTCAAAAGAATAAGAAGAAATTTATGATGTTGTGTGACGTTATGATTTGTAATTTGTATGATTTACTTTGTACTTAAAAGGAGTGGTATAGAAAAATTTATGTGATTTGTTTTTTTATTTATTAAAACAAAGAGGCAGAGGTAATTTAAGAACTTATGTTGTTTATAATTACGTAAATGTATAATTTGTCATATAAATGCTGAAATTTTGACACTGGCTAATTTATGGATAACTGATTTAAACAGCTAAAGTAACAAATCAATTTGTAAATTTCAGTTGAATAAGTATTATGTGATGATTTAATGGCTTAGACTGAGTTCATAAACAGTAATTTTGATTGAGCAACTATTTAGTTTATATTCGGTAGAGAAAAATGTGATGACAGCTCTCTTCGTAATTTCTTTTAAAAACTTTATCTATGCCTGTTCGAATATTTGCAAATACATAATTTAATTCAGAAAAGACTGTGACTACTTTAATACTACATATCGCTCCTACTATATCAAACTACACCGAGAAAAAAGATTGGTTGGAAAATGATTAGGCCAATAAAATATTATTTGAATTAACTATATTTCAGTTCAGGCTATCAATTTTCAGTTAATCCAAAAAAACAATCATTGTTCATGGTCATAAGGTCATAATTGTAATAAAAGTATGGTTCTGAAAATTCTTAAATTGATTGCATCAACCCAGCGTATGCTTTTGACATGACTAATAAACTGATGGGTTAACACAACCGAATAGAATATTATGAATTGGATTTTACTACCAACTTTTGGTATTGGCAACTAAAAAACTGTCGTTCTATATTAAGGTTAAAATAAACACTTTCTTTCAGCTGCTGCTGACTAACTAACTAGAGGTTGAGTTTACTATCATAGTTTATGGCAGCAAATTAAAAATTAACTTTTGTGATTTTCAAAGGTATTATGTCTTATAAATTCTCAAATGGTTTAAAAAAAACTGTGCATAAGACAACAGGCTTGTGGCTCTTAAAATGTGTAAGAAATGCATATAGACATGCTTCACCAACAGGAAATAAATTTCAATTCAAATAAACTTATGATAATATATCAAATAATAAATTTCTTAAATTGTGGGTTTTTAGTTGCGTTAATTGTTTATTTTTATTTCAGCAAGAAAGGCCAATTTTTCTTTCACAGGTACCAACTATGATATTGGTGTATATTCTGAAATACGCGTCGACTTGGTGAAACTTACATGGAAAACAAAAACAAAACTGTGTAAATGTAAAAAATTTGTTTTTGTTTCTCATTAAAAATTAACCGTTTTTGAAAATGCATGGCAAAAAAAACAATTTTTGCGTTCAGACATTTTATAAGGTCACACAACCCAATCTCAGATAAATCTGAAAGATTGTCTAGTAAATGACTTCCTAAAAATTTGTGTTTCGAGATATGCAAAGCTGGACATTCGCAAAGAAATCGGAAGATTGTTTCTTCCTTGCTTTCTTTTCGACAACTTCGGCAAAACTCATTATAGGACAGACCTATCCTCTTAGCATGTCTACCGACCTTCCAAGGCCTCGTCATAACTGCAACGAGCCTCGCAATTTTAGTCGGTTTTTGTGCAACTTTTTTCACTCTGGAAATTTTTTTAATTTTGGTATTTTTCAGTTTTAACGTTTTTGAACCTTTCAAGAGTTTGCCTATTACAGTTTCTAAAATACGACAAGTTGTCATCATTAAATTAAATGATATAATACCCTTTAGTTTTTATTTTGTTTTTCTTATTTTAGTGTTGGCTGGTGTCATTAGTAAAAATGTACTAAGTTTGAAAATCCTCGGTTCTCTACGACAGCATAGCGAAAACAATAGGGTTACTTTTGTACGAAACCCTAAAACGAACCATTGCAAAGTTTTTAGCAAATAAAAAACTCGACGGATTGAAGTCAAATGACTGCTTACACAACAATACCGACTCTTTATGCTAAACATAAATCTTCTGGAATTATGTACTCGTAGTTCAACATAGCGAAAGTCATACCACATTCTTAAATACTTTCCATTGGTTAGTGTTACAATTTATTCTGTTGATTTGTTTGGATGTACGTTGACAACAGAACACCATTAGGCTTGTGCTGAACTCATTCACTAGTTCATTTTCGATACAAACCTAAGATCAAAACAATGTACAGTAAGTCCTCTATTATCCGTAATGGTCCGGACTGGGAGCATTCTGGATAATCGACTTTGTCGGTTAATGGGGCAACAGCTTTCATTGCTTTTTTAATATTTTTTATTTATTTGCATATATCGCATACAATAAAAAAAAATTCATGGATTTATGCTTGTGTTTAATAAAAAAAATTCAAAAATATGTACTATTAGGGAAGAAATATTTTCCTTCCAAACGGTTGCGTGCTTGCAATCCCAGATAATAGAGGTAATCATGGTTGATGGAACCAAAAAAATAAAAAATGAAATGGATGGACAAAAAGATAACAATTACAAGATTTTTTCCGGATAACTGACGTTGCCGGTTAATCGAATCACGGATAATCGAGGCCTTAATGTAATTTAAATGGATTTGATCATCGGTATGTGTAAAAAATGAACAAGCGAACGAGTAGAACAATGCTGCCCATTTCACCAAAAAGAGATTTTAAAAAAAGTGCGTAAAGTAAATTATGGAATTAAGAAAATATTTTTTGATATACAATGTTTTTGATTATGCCAAATGTTTTTATGTTATCAAACATATCAGAGGCATTATTAAATGTTATTTAGAAGCAAATAGCAAATTCAGTAAAAACTGCACTGTATTATCTTTTTTTTACAACCAAAATAATTACATGTGAATAAATTTTAAGTATCATCCTTGTGCCTACTGTTTTGTATCACTGTACTTCAAATTCTTTCACCAATGCAGCTGCAAAACAATTTTGGGCTTCCGTATTGTAGAGTCAACTATAGTTGTTTTTGTTGTCTGTGTCTGGTATATGTGTGCTTGTATATTTTGAATAAGAATAAGAAACATTTTATTTGTTGTTTGCGTGTTTCACCTGTATAGGATTGTGTGTTTGTGTGGTTGGATATTTCTAAAAAAGCAAAAGATATAATACAGTAGTTATTTTTATGTGCTTTTCTTGCGATGAACATCGTCTATGTCACATGTTTGTGTGCTTGTGTATTATATTCGTCAAATCTGAATCGTTTTTATTTTTTCTTTTACAAATGTTTTTACGGAGAATATTTGTATTAGGTTTGTTCACATACATTTTCATAACAAAATATTCCTCTTTTATGTTTTCACTGACTTTAAATCAAGTAGGTTTAAGTAAATCACTTCAAAGTGCTTCCACCGAGCTTGTGGGTGATTATTTGTTCGAATTTTCGTATTCATTTTATTCATGTAAATTTTATCCTCATGAAGTTTACATTTAAAATTGATTATTTGTGCCATTTCTTCGAAATTGTCAATCAATTGTCCTAGGGATGGTGCTTGTAATTTTATAAGCAACGCAGGGTTGCATAGATAACTCCAGTTCGAAAAATAGTATTTTCGAAATTATTTTAAATAAATCAACTATATTGAGGTGATTTATCCATTTGCAAACTGTATGGTAAATCACATTTAAATTAACACAATTTCCTCAAAGCACTATGATATGTCTAAATCATGCCGGTGGAAACATACTTTTAATGAATTCGAAAGATAAACTGATTAAAATGAACTCAGCAAAACAAACGCTTCGAAGTATAGAACATCTAAAAATGTTTTAAAACTTTAACAGACATATTTAACCGGATTTTAGTCTATTCATCACATTAATGCCATTTTTATATCCTATAACTTTTGCGTCTATTGCGTCATATAAATTTTATTAGGCAAAACTATACGCAATCATGTCAGAAATTCATATGAATATGAATTGTATATTTAATATTTAAAATTTCATTCGAATGTCAACACTGCTGACACAAACATGACAAGAACTTGCACTTTTGAATTAAAAGTGGATGAATGTTGTCGCTACAATGAGTTGGAGTATTTCAAGTGTACGAAAAAATAAATGAGAAACTGTTTTTATATTGTTTTTCTTTTTTTGTAGTATTTTGATAAAAAAAGCTGCGAATAAAAGGAAGTAGAGGAAAAAGCAAGAGGAGGAAAACAAACAACAAATAACTTCCTTGTAAATTGAAAAATGGCGTGAAATTGTTTTTCATCTCACAATCAGTTTTTTTTTGGTTTTAATTTAATTTAAATGGTATTTTATATACATACACGTACAGGAGAAGCCAAAGACAAGTGACATTTTATTGTTGCTGTTTGTTTAATATGGTATTTTTTTTTGTGTTTATCAACAGCCAGCCATGTTGTTTCATTTACATTTCGTTTTCTTGTAGCAGATCAAATGTCAAGAAATCATGTCAACACATACATTCTGACATACATATCAGCCAAACTGAGTTGTCGAGCTTTGTTTTCCTTTTATGTTTTTAATATAATAAATTATTAAATTTAAATTTTTATTTGTATTTTGTGTGTGTGAGTGTTTGTGTTATATGTTAATGATACACTTGGTTTAAATAAAATATATTTAAGAAAATTAATTTCATCTCTTTGTGTCGCATCGAAAATTGTTTTCTATATTTTTAGATAAATGGAAATTCTATAAAATATTTTAGGTAAATTGTATGTCTTTAGTTTTCCTTCTCTTAATACATTTAAAGAACTATGTGTTCTCAAAACTTATTTATAGGTTTTATTGTGTAAAGTTTGTACACAAAGACAGCGATAAGAATTTTTATTCAAAAGTAGATCCAAGTGATTTAAAATATTACAGTTTTGTTTTGCCCATTTTAACAAATTAGGGTATAATAAATATATTTCAGCTTCAATAATCTTAATTTTATATATGATCATCGTAACCCAAAAGTATTTAAGATTCTAATTTGTTTGGTGATAATTTTTTCTCTTTGGAAAATTATGAAATTTTCGAGTTTTTTTTAATAATTTATTTTTATTTCATGCGTAACAAAATGAATACGAATTAGAAAAAATGTATTTGTTGTGCTGAGCTAACAACAAACAAGTTTTTTAAATTTTAGAGTTTTAAAATTAAAAAAAAAAAAAATTATGAAATTTATTTATCAGGCTGAAAAGTTGAATGCTCAATTCAGAAAAAATTTCATTATGAAAAGTATAACATGACCTGTATAGATCAGAAAATATATTTTTGCAATGACTAAGATAATGATAAGTCATACATAACAATAATTATGGTCGAAACAATTGGTTGGTTGTTTTGCGAGCTTTTTTCGTTTTAATAGATACCCATGTACTTGTCCGAGTCCTAACCTATGCTGTCTCCATGCCAATGCTAGATCCAGGATCAGTAATACTAAATCAGTGGTCGGCAATCTATACAAATATATTTTACGATTGTGTGCGCTATACTCTCAACACGAACCGGTGTTGTCAGTGTAATTTCGTCTCATTTTTCTAATTTGAAATTTTAAATCTCCAAAAGGCAAGCTTAATTTTATTATGGTCAGAAGAAACACTAAATTTTTTATTTTTTTGCTATATCAATGTAATGGTGAGTAAAGAGATGGTGTTGTATAAAAATTATCGTAAAGTAATTCAAATATGTGCCTTTAATTATGATCGCGGTATAAGTCATGTGCATTTTTGCTTCGAAATATCAAATAAATCTTTGAAAAATTTTAATAAATATTTGAAAAATATTAAATAAATTTATATAATTCAAGACTAGCTAAAATGCTGCATAATATTAAAATATTTTTTATTTTGTTCAAAATAAAATATAAAAAAATATCTCGAACAGAGATAGAATAGAATAGATAGATAGAACAGAGAATAAATATCTCGAACAAAGAAATATATGTCTTAGACCACTTTCGTAATATCATGTTTTTTCATACATGACGATGCACGTTGACAACCAAAAAATTTTTGTTTGACAAAATAGTTTTCTGAAAATAAAAAATTTTGCAAATTTTCAACACACATATTTTCTTGTTGTTGGAACAAATTGTTTTTCTCTGGCAACACTGAATCTTAACAGTATGCGCTACACACAACTTGTTCTCAAGAATACGTGTGTACACATATGTAATAGAAGAGTATTATTAAAGCGTCTTATATGTGTTTTCCTAGAAATATGTATCGCTTACTATACAATGCTGGTCACTCGCAGATCATGTAAGAAAATTTCTCTTCTTTGTCATGTCCTTGACAGCTGTGACAGAATGTCTTAAGCTACGGTCACACTTGTCAAACATTTGCCCAAAAAAGCGTAACCAAGAAACACTAATAAACAAAGTTTTGATCCAGACACTTATTTATCAAATTAAACATTTTCGAACACAACTAATAGACAATGTCATAGAATCCAACAAAATTGTCTACTATTTAACTTGACAAACTTTTGTCTGAATTGAAAATTTTTTGATTAGCATTTAGTGATTACGCTTTTTTGGGCAAATGTTTGACAAGTGTGACCGTAGCTTTATGTGGAAGGCTTCTCCTACTAGCATGTGTGCCGATCGCCCTGTAACCAGTTAATAACACTATCATCCGCCTGCTCAGTTTCTATGAAGTTAATATATTCGGTAACTCACATAAACATGATCTCAAGCTGATGGCAAACTCTGGATTGGAAGCTAAAGAGATTTCAAGTAATTTGAGAGCAAAAAGTACTTCTTTCATACACATGGGTATGAAAATAATCTGACTATTAATCGGTTGCATATGCGTATATACAGTACTATTGTATTTACATACTCACATTAAACATGTTTCCAAGAGCCAAAACACATTCTCTCTTCCATTTTTAAACACAAATGTATATATACGGTGGTGAATGATAAACAGATATCCCGAGTATCTTGCGTATATTTTTTTGTCCGAATAAATATCCATAGTCTGAGTATAAGCATACACAACTTGTAAGTTTGACTGCTGCGAGTTCATACATTTGATAAGCATATGCTTCTTTATTTTTGTTTGTAGCGTTTTCTTTAGTTTTTCGCATAAACGAAGTAGATATGCTATTTTTTGTTGGAATAAAATTTAGTCATACTTGTTTCGGACAAAATATGTAAGCGCACAATTATGATTATACGCATTTACTAAAATAAAACTATTAATAGTTCATTCATTATCTTGAAAAGCAAAATTTCCCTAAACACTTTGACTAAAGCACACTTGAAATACAAAATGTGTAGAATACGCCAGTCAGTCATTAGAAAACAACAAAAAAATCTATAAAATTAGAGAATTGTGAGTTAATAAATTCGGCTGTATTATCATTATTCGCCACACCTTTGTGGTTAAGGTACTTGTGTAGACAATTAGTATACGTCTCAGCTTCTTTAAAATCGAACTAAGAAATATCTCTCTAACTTATGTGCATACTGCAAAGCGCTTCCAAAGAGAGCTTTTGGAAAGCATGAAATGTGTTACAACTTTTTGAAACCTAATATATTTTTAAAAATAAAAACGTACGATTGTTGTAAATCAAATATGTTGTATTTGTTTATTCTTTTTAAGCTTTCTTGTTTAAATGCAGTTTTTACTATACGACTCTAATTTCAGTGGTCTTACTAAATTTGCTTTAAAAGCTTCTTAATTTTTTTTAAATTTCATTTGCATTATAAACAAAATAGAACTAACACTGAGCAGAACATTGGTTAACAGTTTTCGATGTTGTAATAAATCTTATTTCAACATTCCTTAGACTTCATAGACAGCATCGTTTATCTTGTGTGAAATATCTTTATTTTGCTTAGAATGTTTTGAGTTAGATTCGTCGCTCTTTTTGCTTTTATTTGATTTAGATATACGTACGTACATTCATATACATACTGTTTTCATTAATGCAAATTTTGTTCTTAATTTTAAATAAATATTTATATTAAATATTTATGCTCTTTTGATGTTTAAAATTGAAAAATCTGGTTTTGTTCTGACATCCATTAAGTGGGACAAAAGTTCATGGAATTTAATAATATAATATATTTTATTAGAATAAATTCAGTAGATATTCTTAAAAATGTACCCTTTCAACATGAGCTTAGTTTTAGTGATTTAAAAACTATTTAACTATTTTTAGCTGAACATATTTTGTTATAAATAGAGAAAGAATTCTAAAAATTACAGGATTATGTTCAGCCATCGAAAGTAATTAAAATAATTAAAGAATTAATTGTTTAGGGTTTATATTGCACAGTGGGTTAGGTTGTGTTGAAAACAGAGACAATCAATATTGATCCATTCCATTTTGCATTACGCGTATGTTTTTTTAGCATATTGTTAGCTGTTTAAATTAAAAACTTGAAAATAAGTATGCGGATTATATGCCAGACATTCATGAAAAACCACACGAGAAATTTATATTAACAGAAGTTCTCAATTTTACGTATAATATCGGTTTGAAATAGAGAGAGTCTGAAATATTTTTTTGGATAAGCCAAAGTCAGTTTCTTTATATTTTATATTAGATTTAAAAGAACGTGAATTGTCCTAAATTATGTCTAAAAAGATTATAATGTGTGTGGGTTGCATCTCGGAATATCTTTTAAATTTTAAAGAAATAACACAGTTAAGGCCACTCTTTCCATCATTGATTTGCGTATGGCCCCCAAGTCGTGACTTATTGCTAGTTTATCAGCATATGCCAGTGTCTTTACGTTGCCCCATAAGAAATGGGTTAGAAATCACACGATCTTGGTAGCCAACTTACAGATTCATTCGTTGGAATCAACTTATCGCCAAATTTTTATTTCAACAAGACGATGGTTGCGTTCGCCGTGTGGTACGTATATCCATCCTATTTTGAAACAACAAATTATTGATCATAATGCGGTAACAATGTCCATTGACTGCGACGCGAACTCCGACTTTATATTTGAAAAACATAAGGTACAAACGGTGAGTTCTTCTGGATCTAATGGAGTCGATGCTGTGTGTTGTGGATTGTTTTCTCTCCATATGAGACAATTTTGTGTATTAGCTTGATCAGATGAACGATTATTAGCCCCATAAAAATCACGAAATCGTCTATTAGTTACGTGAATTTTTGACAGATTTTCAAAGTAAATCTCGATATTTCGGTAGCGTTCTTGCAGAGTGAATCTGATAATGATGTTTTTCCAGAGCTCAGTCTAAAGAATCGTTTGACAGCTCATAAATTTGTACAATCAGTTGTGAATCATATACATTAAGTATGTATAGGGTGTTTTTTATAGAGTGTCACAACTTTAAGTTGAGATCACTGTTTTATTTGAGCACCCATTTAACAGCTGATTAGTTGGTTTTTTCTTAATTTGCTTTGAAATTTCATTATGAATTGACTTACAGCAGAGCAACGCGTGCAAATTGTTGAAATTTTTAATAAAAATAATTTTTTAATTCGTCAAACTCATTGTGAACTTCTTCCATTTTATGGCATACAAAATCAATGAATGGGAACATAAATAAACAGAATTGTCGCATTTGGAGCGAGGAGAATCTACTAGCTTTTGTCGAAACGCCATTACACATGCAAAAAATTACTGTTTGGTGCCCCTTATGGGCTGGCGGTGTAATTTGCCCATATGTCTTTAAAAACAATGATGGCCAGAATGCGAAAAGTTTTTGAACACTGGTGTTTCAGATTGTGCCCTCTATGCGCCAGCCGTGCGGCCACATGGCAGAAATCATACTCAAGTATTAACTTCATAAAATTGTCTTTCCAATAAAGCCCGTTGCATTGATATTAAAAGTATATTATTATGATTTAAACTTGCGTCACTCTATAAAAAACACCCTTTTTATAAATTTTTAACAAAAAATTTGTTAATCGTTTCTTAAAAATAAATCGTTATTGCTTTATATTTATTTCAGCAAGACTTTTTTAATTCCCAAAAGAGATGACAAGACAGCAACAGAACAATATACACAGCGTTGTGACCTTTTGCTAATCAAACAAATTTATTACAGTTTCTTAGCAAATAAATAAATATACTTCGTATTAAAAATTATTTCTTTGATGTTGTCTTCTTATTGAGTGACTTTTTAATTTGAGGTTCATTTAAATTTTTAATTGGCTGATCTTCAACTTTATAAATTTCAAAATACAATCAATATACAAATCTGTATACAATCATTTATTTTAAGTTAAGTCATACATTTTTGGCTAAGATGTAGATTTTTGTTTCCCTTATTTTTTTTAATTTTAGTTTTTATTTTTATCTCATTATGCCTTTGTCGCATTTAGTCTAGTCTATGTTAATAAATCGACAAGATTAAAAATGATTAATTAGATAATTAAGTAAATATGGTCTATTATAAAATGTTGTAGTTTGATATCAGACATATTTAATTTTGGCTTTTTGGCGCAAAGCATTTCTTATACCATTTTTGATTAGTAGAAATAGTTTTGTTAAGAGAAGTTTATATAAATTGGTTTTATATTTAAGCATTAAATGGGTTTCAGATTGAAACTATTATTGTGCTTTAAATCGTTTAAATCAAAGAAAACTTCCTAAAGACAATGATTGCATCAATCAAATTCTTAATTATAAAAAAACATATATAGAGCTTGTCCCACGATGTCGACAATGTTCAACTTGTCGTACACTTACATTTGAAACAACAACAAAATATTAAACTTTTTTTAATTTAAGTGTGCGACAAGTCGAATGCTTTCGACATCGTGGTATAAGACCATAAATTTGTTTTCTTAATCCACGTTTTGATTGAGTCTCTAACTAAATAAATATACATATCGTTACCTTAATTAAGAAAGGCCCTAAGTTGTAATTTTTTTTAATCAAGATTCTGGCATTTTTCCATATATCCGATATTCTTTTAACGAAATATACAAAAATATCGATTTCAAAAAAAAAATAGTGAGTTACGACATTTCTATATTAAGGTAACGATATTTACAAATATTGTGTTGATTTGAAACAATAAAAAGTCAAATTTTGTATTAAGTTTTCGTCCATTCAATTGATTTCTTGTACAAGTTTCAATCAGAACTATTAACGGCCCTCTTCTTTAAACCGATCAATTTGATATCGCACGATTTTAGAAAATTAACTCCGGTAATAGAAATATTTTTTTAAATTTTGTTTAAATTTTTTATTATGCACACACAGAGAAAAAAACAGCTTAAAATCAATAAAAGCCATATTGAATTGATAAGAAACATTAACGAAAGTCTAGTCATCTTGAAATTTCTTATTTCAATATGGAAAAATATTAATTTACAGTATTAATTTATTAAATTTATTCATTTCTAAGTATTTCAATATAAATTGTCTACTATATTGATAATTATTGAATTAATGTGACTCGTTCTTATTTTTAAGATGCAGTATAGATTCTCAAATGTCATATCTGAAAGAAAATATCGGGTTTGATTTCAAACACGTCTGCAGGACCATTATTAATTTTTTGAATACGAGAAATTTATTCGGATTCGGTTTACAGAACAGGGACGTAAGTGGATTGATTTGAATTAAGTTAGTTTTTAATTATTTTCTTAGAACTTATTTGTTTGTTTTTTTGTGACTCGATTAAGCTAAAGTTTGTGTGAGCCTGTAAACTAAATTAATTAACATAACTTTTAGGTAACAAATTCCACTGAAAACAATTGTAAATTATTATGACAAACACCTGCAGAACGGAACAACATGCTATTGTATTTGAAAGATACAATACTCTCATCATCAGCTTTCTTGTATTTTATTCACTGTGTGTGTTGTCAGTTAGTGTAAACTTTATACGCATATTTTTCTATGAAAAAAGAATATGTGAATTATTTTGATTCATTGTCCTCCAATTAGTTGAAATCTTTTTATGTAATGCGATGATAAATCCATACAATACACATTTTGGAAAATATGAAAAATAGAGAACTGAATTGTACATCAATTTACATCACACATAGTGCACAAAACAAAAGAACGCATCCTTCGAAAACTGCATGTTATTTCGAGTTTTCAATTTAATTTAAATTCAATTTCGTAAAACGTTTTATATGATTGGATCCTTAGTTTGAGAAAAGATTTAATGAATTACTAAAAAGTTTAATAGTTTTTAAGAAGCTATGTTTTCTTTTACAGAATTTTACTTTATCCGGCTCACAAAATTGACAAGGCTAAAAATAAAGGTTTAAAATACAGATAAACCCAACCAGATGACCTGATAGAACATAAAAAGTTAGTAATTATTTCTTCGGTCAAAAAGATCGTGTTGGCCTCTACAAAGAAAATATGAAATTTTTAATTTCGGTTCTAGAATTCAATAAAAATAACAGGTGGAGGTAGAGAAGGAGGCAGTGGAAGAGGATGGGGAGGCAGTATGGTTAGGCAGAAAGTTGTTCATTTGACACTAAACTGGGTACTTGCATTACTTCTGGTCAGTCATGTCATTTGTATGTTGCAAATAAATAATTTATATAATTCTGCTGCTGGCTATTGTTCATTTTGTCACAGATTGTATAAACTTTCAGACAAGAGAAAAAAACTAAATGCCTGTAATTATGTAATAGACTATATAATTTAATGTGTGAGTGTGTATGTGCTTGCATATGTGAGTGTGTGCATGTGCGCATCACTGAGTATTCATGTGAATTCATTATTGTAGCATTTTTCTGCTTTTAATCACAAAAATTTTCCCAGTTTTATAAATATTTAACAAACAATTTTTTGTTGGCATTTTCTGTATTTTTACCAATTTGTTTACAAATGCAATTGTATGAATATTTAAATGGCAGTGTTTGTGTCTGGTAGTGCGTGTGTGTGTGTATTTACGTGTAAAAGTAGATATTTATATGATGTGCTTAACTGATAGTGAATATAATTTTTATTTGCACAATTACCTCTCAATTATTATATTATTTTAATTTTTTGTAGCATTTTTTTTCTTATACATTTATTTAATTAAAATATTCATATAATCAAATGAATTGTGTATTTATATTTAATACGAACATCAGCTAAAAATTAGAAAAGAATGTTTTTCATTATTTGATCATTTTTCATTCAAATGATATTTAAATGTTAATTAAACGGGTTCCTGTGAAATTGATATTACTAATATCAAATTGATTGTATTAGATGGGAATTGATATTGGCTCAAATACATATAAACAAACACACTTTATGTATGCAATAGACTTCAGCTCTGACACCTTTTGAATTATTTATTTTAAATCGTTTGTAAAATGACAAACTGGAAATCCAGCTTTAAATGTTTTTTTTTTTTTTGAGAGTATGGGAATATTATTCAAATAAAGACTTTTAGTGGTGAAGATGTTAATGAAGGTATGAGATATTTTTGGTTTTGAAATCATTAAGAAAATATTGAATTATAGAAATATAATTCATATTGTTGAAAAAACAAACCTATATTAATAATTTACTATTAAAGCCAACTTTCAAAAATATTTCAAGATATTTTGTGATTCAAATAAAGTGATAGCGATAGATTTTTAAAAGAAAAAAAAAACAAATAACTATGATATGTAAAAAGCGAGTATTTTTGAAAAAAGTCATCGGATGTTTACTTAATTGTAAAGTTGAGGATATGTTATTAATAATAGAAAACAATCGGCCTTATGTATAAGAAAAAAAATGGCATGAAGTTGACATAAGTAACGATCTAGGTGTTAAAGGGATCCTCCATACAATATGATATTAAAAATTGATGCATTAGGTCATTGCTGCCACATGACATAAATTGCATATTTATTCAATAAAATTCATTTATATCGATAACTTTATTTACATTCATATTAATTTAATTTGTACTAATAAAACTTGAAAAAAAATACACATATATATGTACATAGTTTATCATTTCAAAAACTACAGAATTGAAATAGTAGTTTTAATAATAATAATAATAATAATAATAGAATAGTACTTGTATTAAAAAGCTTTAACATTCCATCAGAAGTTTTAAATTTGTCACAACAAGTTGAATTAGTTTTAAAGTGCTTCCACCAAGACGTATTGCATTTTGTTACGTATTTTTGTTTTGGTCGTGTTCATTATTGGTTAATCTGCTTTGATACTTAGAAACGATTATTAGACACGATTCACTACGGATAGTAACACACATTTTTAGACGTGAAAGACGCATATTTCTTAGTTCAAAAATCATTCTTGTTACCACCAGTTGTAAAAAAAATCCCAAAAAATCCCCTAAAATTTGGAAATCGTCCCCAACGAATTCCCAGATCCCCAATAGAAAATTTTGGTCCCCAATCGCGAAAAAAAATCCTCAATTTGAAAACAAATCCCCTAAACAGTGCAGTGTTGCCAGCATTAGGTAGTTTTAACCCACTGCTAAGTCTTAGCGTGATTTTTAATGTGAAGTTTTAAGGCAAAACTCTTTAAGATCATGTTAAATTTTGCTACTATGCTAACTTTATGCCAGATTTTGCTTATACGTAAATCTCAATGTAAGCAAAGTGTTATATAACTCACGAATTCATCTTAAAATGACTGTTGACATTGATTAGACCTTTTGTTAGCTTTAAAGAAAAAGTATTAAGATTCATCGCATCTTCGAGGAATCATACGATGGTTCTGAAAATGTTTACCACAATAAGCAAATTCAAAAAGTATCTAATGTTTTACGTGAACTTTAAAAGCCTTTAAATTTAAAATTTTTTTATATTTTTATGGTTTTTGTCAAATGTCTAATTCCTTAATTTGACGATAAATGTATAAATTTGGGATTTCCTCAACACTCTGGGTTGCAACAGAAGTATTTTCAGTTGTTATTTAGCGACGTGCATGAAAAAGTTTGAGGATACCGCCGCAACGTTGTAAGCACAAAAATCGATTTGAGCAAGATAATCAAGTATGGTAGAAAATGTGGAAAGGTTTAATAATCGAGTTTAACATATCATGTAGAATACACAAATGGCGTCTTCTATTAAAAATTTTGAATTTTGTAGGCAGCGAGAAATAACAGATTTGTTTAAATAAATTATAAATAAAACACCAAGACTTGCAACGAGCAGAAGCAATACATTCCTTTTTTGTACATGTGTTAATGCACGTGGCAGTTAATGCGTAGTTATTTTGTCTGATCAAATAACCTTCTCGATTCCACAGCAAAGCATTGTTTTGCTTACATGACATCATTCGTTATATATGTATCTCCTTTTAATGAGCACTTTTCCAGCTGAGTTGTTGCAGTTTTTATCTAATAAATTAAAAATTAAACCGAAATTATTAACCGAAAACAATTTTTTCTTTATATAATATTTTTTTTCAAAGAGTAAACGCATATATTTATATTATTAAAAATACTTTCATTACTATACAAAATTCGTAAGCTTATCAAATTTCGTAATGCATTTTACACTGTATGTAATCATCTTCGTGTTCTAAATTCAACTCAATCCCAAATTGAATAAAAACCCATATTTTATAATTAAACGTTTAAAGCGCATAAAAATGCACCAGCCATCATCTTAATTGTTAAAGGCATATACACACATACACAAACGAAACATAAAACATAAGTAATAAATAAATAAATAAATAACAGAGCATTAAAAAATAATGAACTGAAGTAGCACTTGCCAAGACATGTTTTGATATGTCAATTTTATTGAAATGAAAATGGATTAGATTGACGGAGTAACAGACGCACGTTGTAAAAAAGAAACCAACGGCTCAGTTTATTAATGATTGACAGACAGAGTGATTTAAATAAATAAACTTTATTTTCATTACCATGATAATAATAATGATTGCTGATGGCTATGGCGATTGCAATGATAGATATCGATGATTATGTTGTATGATGGCCACCATGTGCATGCACATGTTTATCTCTAGCAACTAGACTAATACTTTGATCATCTTTCATGTGGCTCATTTTGAGTGATTTAACTCACATCCATTAAAATATGAAACTTTAAATTGAGGTGTTTATATTTCAATTAAAGCATAATATGAGGGCATTTTAACAGTCAGCCATAACAGCAATCAATTTCACTTGCAACAGCAGCAAACAACATTATTCTTTAATTATACTTAACAGCCATTAGGGAGTAAAAAGAATAATGAATTAAAAAGAACAACAACAGAGAATTGAAGCAACCATCATATATACATTCATACATAGCTTACATACACTCACAAAATTATTACAGTAACGTACTGCAAACGAATGTACATATAAAATGCTAAGAAAATTTTTTAACTCATACTAACATTTATTTAGACTAGTCCACTTGTCTAAAAAAATTTATAAAAATCTTTCGAAAAAAGTTTTTCATGTAAACTTTTTCACGTAAACTTTTACACTGCCTATGGTGTTGAAAACGAGGGTATGTATTAGTTAATAGCGATTTTTTGTTACATTAAATAGGGTGATCCATAATAAAATGCAACAACTTCACTTTTCGAGTTTTCTGATTTTTTTTTAATACATCTCTACATCTTAAAATCTATGTAAAAATTCTCACAAAACATACCAAAGGTCAAGATTTTTGTTGTGACTCAATACCTAAACTAGATATTCAGGCCAAAATTAAACAATTCTAATATATATTCTCCTCAGTCTAATTACAGTTATTCTTTTATTCAGAAAATTGCCCAAGTGTAATTATTGCATTTTTTATGCACCTCCCCAAATTATAATAATTATATATTTATAATAATTAGTTTTTTAGGGTTCCGTACACCAAATGTGAAAAAAGGAACCCTATTGTTTTCGCTACGCCGTCCGTCTGTCCGTCACACGCTATTTCCTCAGAAGCCGTAAGTGCTACGGATCTGAAATTTGGAAAGAGTATGTAAAACCTTGGCCGCTAGAACAACAAATACATGAAAATTAAAAATTAAGAAGTGTTCCAAAACGAACAACGAAAAATGCTAAAATCCCATGTAATATACATAATTGCATGTACACATGTATATTGACATTTGAAATTTGTAAAATTAGTGTATATAAATTACAACAATTAACACAAAAATTTTAAAAATATTAAATTAAAGGGTGGTACATCAGTTAATGCAATTTTGACTATGTAATTTTGACAACTTGCTATATCTTGGAAACCGTAAGAGATAAACTCTTGAAATTATCAAAAACGCTAAAACTAATAAATCTGAAAATTATAAAATCGCCAAACCGAAAAAAAACGCCAAAACCTGAAAAAAAATCGGCAAAAATTTGAAAAAAAAATCGCTAAATCGTAAAAAATTTCAAAATTAAAAAAAAAAATCTAACACCAAATTAAGTCGCAAAATTCAAAAAAATTGTCTAAATGAAAAAAATCGCTAAAATGAAAAAAGAGCGCCAAAAACTGAAAAAAATCGCTAAAAGCGATAAAGGTTCCAGTAACAAAGTAATTGTTAATATGGAAAAAAATCGCCAAAATGAAAAAAATCGTCAAAACTAAAAAATCGCCAGTGTCAAAACTACAAAAGCGCCTAAATGAAAAAAGTCGCCAAAAACCGAAAATCGCCAAAATTAAAAAAATCGCCAAATAGAAAAAACCACCAAAAAATAAAAAAACGCCAAAAACTGAAAAAAACGCCAAAACGAGAAAAAAGTGTCAAAATTAAAAAAATCGCCGAAATAAAAAAAGTCGCCAAAATTAAAAAAAAATGTCAAAAACGAAAAAAAATTCCAAAACTATATTTTATATAGACTAAAGTTTGTATTGAATTACATCTTTCTTGTCCGTACGGAACCCTTCGTGCGCAGGTCAAAGTCGCACTTTACTGAATTTATTTTTCCTTGTAGGATTAACCTTGTTTTAACTCAATGTTTAGTGTTTTTGTGATTTAATTTACAGTTAAATTATGAAAAATAATGCAAAAATTATCATTTTTACAGAATTTGGTGTTAAAATAGCAAAAAGAAAAGAAGAAACTTTAATTTTTGTTACTACAAAAATCGAAAGTCTTGGGTTTGAGGTCGGTCTCCCGCACCCATTAAGTAATAACACCATAATAGACATAGACACTAATCACTGAACTTCACCAGCTTCAGCGGATACTATTCCTAATTTTAACATCAGAGCGCCCTCCTTCGAAAGTATTGTGTAACAGAATCATCAGCGAAGTAACGTAACCAATAAATGGCTTCAAAAAAAGTTAAGTTAATAATGTATGATTGATACCAGAGGCGCCGCAACACTGCATTATTGAAAACGTGCAAAAACACAGAGTTATATAAGTTAATAAATATTTCCACTATCCTCTATCACTATCCCTTTCTTAAAAAGATAACACCTGCACTAAAAGAATTTTCGGGAGAAATTCTATGAATTTCGACATAAATCTAATGAAAAATTCATTAAAATTCATCCAACGTGACGCTTCGTTGGATTAATGAAACCAGTTTCGTTAAAATTATTTTATTGAAAACTTCATCAATTTTATTTAACAGTGTAATTAATGCAGTGTTATAACTTCATTGAAACAATAAAATAATTTCATGAGAAGAATGAAATAACCTAAATATAACGGGTTTTCTTAGTAATTATAAAATATTGTTGTCATAAATCCAATAAAATATTCTAACGAAACTAGAATATCAAAGAAGCAATTCCAATGAAATTGTTTCACAATATTCATGAAATTTTCATTGGACTTGTGAAATTATCACTAGATTTGTGAAAAATTTTTAATGAAATTGTTTCATTGGATTTAATAAGCAAAATTCTTTCGGTGTAGTAAAAGTAGCAGCCATTCATTACCTGAGTATTTTTTTTTCTTTAAAAAAGTCAATTAAAAGATGAATCAAATATTATTTTACGGCTATAAGTCATTTAACTTTTTAAAAATAATGATTCAATTAAACATTTATTTAAACCTCAATTTCAGTTAGTTTAACAAACAAAATTTTTTTGAGTGTATGTATGCATGATGTGCATTGATGCACATTTTAACCAAATTAAGTTTTCTCGCTTTTTGTAGTCTCTGTGAGCTTGTGGCAACGTATTCGCATGTATGTATAATGACGCTGCCTGTGTTCTGTTTCCTAATTGATTTATTTACAAGAAATGTCACTAGTACGTGTGAAAATCATAAATAAAAATTGTCAAGTTGTTTTTAGTTATTGGGTTGTTCCGCAACAAACATTATTGCAAGTTAAAACGGCAATAAGGACCAGAAATGATATATGTTGCTTACACTGTTAAATGTTGATGTATTTTTGCTTGATTTTGTTCCATTCAAGGCTTTTTAGCTGTAGTGCCATCTACTAAAAGCTTTGAAAACTGATATCTAATCACGAGCGCTTCCTAATGGTGGGGATTGTTAAAATTGACTGAGGGCACTAGAGGCTTAGTGTACGTTAAGGAGGGTGGTGCTGAAAACGCATTTCTACCCAGAGACTCGATTTGGTAAATTGTAATTACTAGTAAAAAATTTGCTGCTCAAATGGAATTGCTATTGAATTATTCCAAATATGATCTTCAAGTCTGTAGCAGAACAGTACTGATATCACAATTTCAAAAAAAATTTACTTACACACAAAAAAGTAATATGAATGATTTTGTAATATTAACTAAAACATTTGTAGTATCAATTAAAGAATTAATTAAATTTTCACCTATCAACAATTTGGTAATATCAATTAAGTTTTTCCACTCAAATTAATTAATACAAATAAAAAATTTAATCAATACAATTAAATTCGTAATTAAAAATATTAATTGGTGAATACTTTTTTCTGTGTACATATGTAATTGACTTTGTTTTATTATTTATGAGTAGGTAGAAAGATTTCTTTTGTTTGGAATATCTAGCGCTACAGTTGCCTGTTTGAGCGCAAAGATTTCGTCAAACATTTTCGGTACTAGCACAGTGGCCCTCATTGTTTCTAGACTGTTTTAAGTTTAATAAATATATACGTAGGTGTGTATACATACATATATTTTTGGAAATCCGTCCTTTATTTTATAAGAAATTTATGATTTGACATATTGTCATAAGTTTATTTTAATTGAAATTTATTTGCTGGTAGTTAAGAATCGTCTATATATATTTCATTTGTATTTTTTCAAATCATCAGTAGGATTCAACCACATATTTTTAATAGTCGCAAACCTCTTATTTTATACACAGATTTTCAAAAACTATTTGAGTTTTCAAAATTTATAATATTTTTTGAAAATCACAAAAGATAAATAACCGAAGTAAGCTTAAAAACTGTAACAAAGCTTAACCACCATCAAATTAATTTCAATTAAAATAGTCGCTAGAATACTCTCCTCAAATATTTTAAGACACATGGCCTTATTCAGAAAGAATATATTTGGTTCATGAAACAAATTTCAGTGCTAAATTTATTGTACAAACTTTTTACAAATCAAAAAGAAAACTCTTAATATAGTGGAAAATTCTGTTCGCCAATTTATGAGATAACGTGTTCATGTCGAGAATTAAGTTACCATAAGTTATCAAATGAAAAACAATGCGTTGTCATACTGATAACGGATATCTAAAAATTACCAGACATCCTCAAATCGAGATCGAAGTTCAGCAAATCAAAAAACTATTTTTAAAATAACAGCATATTGTGGTTGACTAATTTTTGACCACGAATTGTATCCGTTTCAGGATTTTAATTATTTATAAGTGACTATTTGGCGAAAGTAATGTTAAATGGCTTTTAAATATACATTTTTATTAAATTTATTTCCGAAAATAGCAACCCTTTCAAAGAAAAAATACTTACATGAATGCTTTAAGCTTAAATGATTTTAAAGTAAAATATATTTAATACTATAAAACCCCTTTCAAATAAAAAAATGCTGCAAAAAAATTCCTATCATCTTTTTTTATTTATTTACCTGTCTATCATTACAGCATTTGGAAAATATTTAAAAAAATTTATATATACATATACAATATTTGAAATTTTACCATAGTAGTATTTCAGCCAATAGAATTATTTTAGTATTATTAAGAAAACAGGTTTATATATATTTACTATTTAAAGGGACGTATTCGGGTAAAATTTGAGTTTATAAAAAGATCTTTTTAAAAAAACATGAATATAAGCAAAAAAATTAAATTAAAAAATTAATAATACACATTTATTGGTGCAAAAAATTCCTAGATAGTCTGCTAAAAGTAAAATTTCCTCAAAGTTGATTGAGTGGAGCAAGTTTGTTGGAATCTAATAATTTTGTAGCATACTTTTGTGCACTCGCATAAATGTATGCAAGTGTATAAACACTAGAACGAATACTTTATTTCTAATCAAGTATACGTACTGGTGGAATGTCGTAGCAGGCGCCATTTTCTCCTGCAAGAGTCATCTTTATTTATTTATTAATTATTACCAGTCACTTATACATGGAGTGAATTTATACTCTTTCCATACTCGATGGCAAGATAAATAACTAACTTAAAATAAACTTAAGTACTTTCTTGGTAGCGCGGATGTTTGAAGTCAGTCAATACAAGTCATATTGTTTTATGAAGACTGCGCTCTATATTTACATGAATTTTATGAGCACCGAATTTCTTTTGAAATTCTCATAAGACAGCTGTCACCTTTATAGGATAATAATTTATATATCTAACATACTCACTCTTTTCCAGTGTCATTTGATTTGAGTATTTTTGAAAAAAAAAATCTAAACCATTTACATTTAAGTTACGATATGAGTATTTTTAAAATAATTCATATAAATTTTCCTTCGTAGTATCTGCAAAAATTCGCATAATATTCTTAAAATTAGTTGCTTCAAAAATTTGTAATTCTATTTCAAATTAAAACCATTCAAAATTGTATTACTTATATTTCAAATCGAAAGCATTTTCCTTCGATTCGAATTATATTCCCAATAAGCACTCAAAAGAATAAAATTCAAGCACTTGAAATTTAACTGGAAACAAAGTCAAATTCAAACATTTTCAAGTTTGAAAATATTTTGAAATAAAAAAAACAAACAAACAACAAACAAGGTCAGTTCGTTTACTTTCCCAGCAGAAATTAGTAACGAGAGAATAAGGCAGAAATTTAAAAAATGTCTCTCCTAAATGTGAAAAAAAACGCTTTACTTGTAAAAACTTGCAATAAAATTTTATTCATATCAGAACCATGGATGGAAATCAAAATACAATAGAACTTTTTCTGATATAGTTTGTTTGATAATATTTTAAATTACATTTTCATTTTTAGATATTTAAATTTAATTTGAAATTCCTTACAAACAAAATTATTTGCCACTAAAATTGAATTTATGTGGCTTAATGAAAAAAAAAACAATAAATTGAGAAAACATGCTTTCATTTTACAAACGTTTTTTAACAAAGAAATGCAAATTTTTAATTTTTCCTTTTCAGATATTTTTGAAATAATTTGACATTAAAACACACAACAGGTGGTTGGATAATTGTTACAAGTAAAAAGTTTACTAGTAATAATTTGTAAGAATTTTTCTGTCTCTCAATTTTTTTTCTCTCTTTTGACGCTCTCTCCTTGCAAACTTTTTGAGTTAATGAACACTTTTCAGTAACAATTGTTACAAATTCGTAACAGTTGAATTGAATTGTTCGAATTATTTATTTTTTTTTATAAACAAACACAATCCGCGAAGCAATTATCTTGTGGGAATCGAACCCATGACCTATAGACTAATAGGCTAGCATTCACTACTGAGCTACCACTCAGCCACAGGTATACCCTCTTCACTGGAGAATTATATTAAAATAAAGTGTAAGTCAAGCATAATGCAACACTTTACAATTGAATATGTGACTTGAATAACAATTGATTTAAGCCTACAGTACACGGCTTGCACTTAATTTTAAGCAAAATTAGATTTAGGATTGTTACCCATCATATCAGACATCAGAGGACATGATAAATAAACGAGAAGAAGAACAAAAATTTTCCAGAAATTTTAAAAGGAACACAAAACAATTTTAACAACCAAAAAATAAAATCCTATTGTCAAGCAAACATTTTTTATATGAATGAGACGAATGTAACGTAATGTAAGTATTTATCTGCTTATTAAAACGATCGCTTTGATCGAAATTTCCCTAAATACTGCCCATCAAGAGAGACGCCCTTTCAATGACAAGTGTACATACATGTAATTGTGCTTAGAGAAATAATTAAACGCTTAAAGTCATTGTAGGCTATAAACCTGCGTATATGTATAAGCATTTATTTTGTTTGTATTATTACTGTTTTCATACGAGTATGACCAGGTTCATTTTTGGGCCAAATCCATAACAAGAATTGAAACAATTTTTATTCAAGCAGGACTTTTGCATGTGTCATTCGCATAAATTATTACTGTTTCATGTGGTGACTACATACTACAACTACAAACAACAACAAACCTAAACACTTAAAAATTCATTTCCCAAAAAATATAAATAAAAAATATTCAACAACTTAACATTGGCTGGGTGTGCAACTTTCTGTACACATTTTCCCTGTGTCACTGTTGCTAGTGTTGTTACTTTTGTTTTATTACTGTGTTGAATGTTTCACATGATTTGTGGCATTTAAATTTTTGGAGGTTGTTACCACAACAATTTAGCAAAAAATAAAAAAATCCAATGAGCAAAAAATAAATTTTTCCAAACACAACCGCAAAAGCAACTAACTAAAGTTAGGTCAGTTACAATCATAGTAAAAGCGAAGAATTTATTAACTGCAACCGAAAAGTATATATTCTTACGATTACGTGCGTTAGTAAAAATGTGTGTTAAATCTTTCCACTAAATACCCATTAGTAAAATTGAATGCAACATTCACACCAAAAACACACATACACACATTTGATTACATTTAGTACAATTGACTGCTACAACTGCGGTTACCGCTTACTTGATTAGCATAACTATGGTTTAGTTTCATTTGTTTTCTATCTAGAATATTTATCCTGGCAACTGCATCAACATGCATGCAAAAAAATTTCTTTAATTTATTGTAAATTCGCCATAAATTATGTAAATCATGGCCTCCTTCTCTCTCTCTCACTAGCTCTCTTGCTGTAAGTGAGCGCATATTAAGATTCATGGCAACTATGTCGTAATGAATTTGCAATTGTAAAAAGTAGATTTTTACACTTTTTTTCAGGCTCCTAGATTTATTGTGCGGGAAATAATTCACGACACTATTTACAATTTTGCTGGTATAACTTATGGCTTTTGCAAATGAACTCACACGCAGTTTCACCTACTTCGCATTTTGCCAGCTTTTTAAAGCAAACGGGCATATATGAAAACATGTGTGTTTAACATTTGTGTACTATATATCTGTATGTACATATATACATACATTTATAGAAACATCACTTAGCTGTTATTGTGAAAATATTACTAAGCCATATTTGGCTTTGGAATTCTGCTACCAAAAATTTCAAAAATACTCTATTCTGGCAACAAGCGTTAAAATACAATAAAGACTACAAAAATTTTATATTTGTTCCTTTCATCTCTCACTTTAAACAATCAGTATTCATAAAACTGTTAAAAGCATTTATGTTCAACACTCAGTTGATTGAATGGACTGGAAATGGGAAATAGGAATTAAGCAAGTGGGATGTTTAATGTTTACATCATTTCTGGAATACTTGGCTTGCTTATAGAAAAATGAAAATAATTTTTTTAGCACGTTTTTATGGACGCCCAAGATTTGGGGTTGGGTGTTATTTTTGCATTTTCTCAGGCTCATATCTTGCAAACTGTTCGGAATTTTGTTCTACTCTCTGAGGCAAATTTGTAGCCCTTGTCATAAAAAACAAAAATTGTGAACATGTAAAATCAAAAAAAACTTCATCTTCAAGATCAAAATCACAAAAAATTTAAAAACATATAAAAATTCTAGGAATGATTCTTAACACTGTTAAGATAGCGCTTAGGTACCTGTGAAAGTGAAAAATATACTAAAAAAATTTTAATTTCATTTATTTGGAATTTTTCACATTTGGGGCTACCTAAGCGCTACCTAAGCGGTGTCAAGAATAATTCCTACAAGCAAATAAAAAATATGGTTGAGGTAACCATAATCAAATAGCAACACACTATGATGGAATTATATGGTTGGAGTTGAATCATATTATTGTCAATAGAAGAGCAAACTTTTAATAATATTATTCTCTGATTTAATAATAATATTATCAACAAAAACAATGAACTTTGTTACACCTAATATTATTATTGTAAATATGACAAAAGTATTGCTAGATGGGACTAAAATATAATTGAAACTCACCACACTATGTTCTTATATTATAATAATATTGTTAAATACGACAACAGTATTATTTAATATAATAATAATATTTTGTTTTTAAACATATATTTATTATTTGATTTTTTGTTTAAAACAGCTCTGCGTTAAATCCGGAATAAAAATATATTAATATTGTTTAAATAAAATGTATATATAGCAATGTATACTCACATGTGTGTGTGTGTACAAGAAATACAGACATGTCTGTGTAAAGAGATATAGATATGTATGTATATATATTTTTATTGATCGACCCTTTTGTTTTTTTTTGTATATTTAACACCACGCGTACACTACCGACAGCTTACAAACGAAACACTGAACTGACAGAAGAGGTTTCTGAAAAAGATTTTTTTTGAACTTAATATATTATTTTTACATCATATTAATTTAAATAATAATAAAAATTATATTGCAGTCATAAATTTTTAACAAAACTATATTGTTAAACTCTAACCATATCACACTTCTTTATGAATATAATAATGCAACTATTAAATTCAAACATTACTCTGCTTACCGTAACAAAATTAATATTTAAAGTAACAATAACTAGTTTTCAACGACCACACATTTGTTTCTGCGAACATAATATTGTTTTCTCAATCATTTTACAACCATATCTTTTCTTTGCGTGTAGGAAGTTCATATGTTCTAGAAAATTGTTAATTAAGATCTAAGGTATATTTTTATAGTTGATTGTTTCCTTGAATTTTGAATGGTTTGCTACCTATGGAACTGAATGGGGAGAAAAATTTAAAAAAATTCTAATTAATTAAAACTTTTTGCGATTTTGTTACTAATTCCATTAATAACTGAAACTTTCTTCGGCTTGAGTTCAGCAATTAGTTTTTGTAGATCACGCATCTTAAACCTTAAAGGTAGAGCACTTACAGTCGGCAAATCAACAACACCATTTAATATGTTTGTGGTGAATATGGATTTTAAATACTCAGCAAATAGTGGTTTAACTTCAATGGGACTTTTAAGCTTTCTAGCGCACCACAAAAAGTAATTAGATGTTTGTGTGACATCGATATTTTCCAGATAGCTTTTAAGAGATGCAGTTTCCTAAGATACCAACAACTCTTGGAATCGTTTAGTGCACTCTTTAAGTCTAATTTTACACTCAAAAAAAAATAACTAAAACTTAGGAAAATTTTCTAAATTTAAATAAAAAAAATTGTTCATATGGCGCCAAAGCTGTTTTTTAATTGAAACCAGTAAAATATTAACTAAATTTCTAGTTCATTAATGAACTAGTTTAAAGTGATTATATTTTCATATTTAAGTAAAGTTTTCCTAAAATTAAATAAAATTTTCCCATAAAATTCGGAGCTTTGCAAAATTTTTTTTGTCTTAGATCTCAAAACTAGTAAATTTTCCAATTTTTTTTGCCTTTAATTCTGGTACTTATTTTTATTTTTATTCAAATTCGATACCAAATGATATGTTATTTATTATATCTTCATATTATATTCTTAATTATAATTCACCATACATACATATAAATTCCTTGAGAGGAGACAAGTATTGAACCAGCAACCTTCTGATTGATAGGGAAGCACTCTAACCAATTGCCTAACAAGGCAGCCTGAGTAAGCAGTGAAATTATTGAGTTTTAAAATTTTATTTTATTTACAAAAAAATAAATTTCAAGTTCAAATATTATTCGAAAATATGAAAAATTTACTTACATTTTTTGCTAGAGGCAAATTAATAATAAATTCTATAATTCATAGAAAAAATACTAAAAATACTAGTAAATAGTTTCCTAAAATTTAAAATACACTTTTACATCTTTTAAGTACGTCAAATTTCTTGAACTAATCAGGAGTAATTCATTTCCTAAAGTTTATTTTTTGATTTAAGACAAAATGTACTAGTCCTGAATACAAAATTTCCTTCAGTTTATAACCATTTTCCTACCCTTAGTAAATATTTCCTTTAAGTCAGTAAACATTTCCTGAAATATGAGAAATTTATTGTGTATTTTTATGAACTATTTTTGAGGATATGAACTTTTTATTTTTTAATCATATTAAGTAATTTTTACTAGATTTTTGTAAAAATTTACTTAAACTTAGAAAAAATTACTAAAACTTAGAAATTTTTTTTACTTGAATTTAGAAAAAAATTTCTTAATAATAGTACATGTCTTTTTTTTGAGTGCAGGTTAAGATGATCTATCCTTTCTACTTCTTCTTTTCCCACATACGAGACGTTCAATATACGTAGAATAAATTATATTAAGCCTAGTCTGCGGATAGGAGGAAGAGGCATGTTCAGCAGCCTGTTTAATCCTTAAGATCGTGAAGATTGGCAATGTTAGATTCAATATCATCAAGTGTTCTTAGCGTTATATTTTCCGTGCAATGACTACTAAGATATTTTTTAAATCCCAGACCATTAGGTAAGTCACTTCCTAGTGAGTTACAGTGTGTAACGATAGTGGAAAAGTGATCGCAGGAGAGATCTAGAGAAGCCTCAACATGAATTAAATACCCAGGGATATTTTTCATGACGTCAAAATCTATAATATCTGAAGTAAGTCGGATCCCCACTCCAAACGACGTCCAAGCCCATTTTTAAAATTGTGTTAAACAAGCGTCGACCTCAAGGTGTAATAAGACGCAAGCCCCAGAACTTATGTTTTGCATTGTAGTTGCCAGCTGCTATGAAACAAGATCCAAGCAATTTGTAGAAATCGTTATATTGATCCTCAGTGATTGAGGAGCTGGGAGGGAAGTAAATTGATGAAATAAAGAACGAAATTTGTACAAAAATGTTCGACACAAATGTTCGCTGCTTGAGAATTTTCATCACAAATTTTGTCAGTGCATGAGTCTTGACTTTAATGAAATTGCTGATCCGCTGCATGCTCTTCCTCTCGGGTCTTTTAAATCATATAAGGTGTAGCCCTTAATTCTGAAAAGACTGCTGAAAGTGAAATGATTCTCAACGACCAACATTTTATCAATATTTTTTTTTCGTGAGGAAGTGAACTCAAGCACTTACTCACCATCAAAAATTTTCCTCTGACTGCAATAACCTTAATTGTCTGGATTCTCCAAGACATAGTTCCAAGGGAAAAAATTAGGAACGGAAATTAATTAAAAGCTTCCAAAGTTTATATTGCTTTTAGATCACAAACTTGTCTTTGTTTAATTAATCTTCTTAACCTGCGTTAAAATAAATATCTGCTTCTAGTGATAAAAAAAGCTTTTTGATGTTTTTGAAAACAAAAAAAATTTTTAAGTTGTAATTTTTTCTCTGCATGACAGCTTTGAACAACATTATCTTACAAAACTATTCACATCTTAGACATCCCTTTTTGTCACCTTTTCCTGCTTTTATTACAATGAGCGTGGCTGTTACAAATGCATACTAATCAAAAATTTTACAAGAGCAATAATTTACAAGAATGTTTTATTTTGCATTTTAATTTACAATAAATTTCCAATAGTTTTGCAATTGCATGCTTTTGTAATTTCTGTAAACTGGAACACCACCTGGTCTCATTCCCTTATTGGGGACTTTAAAGGGTAGATAAAATAGCAATAAAATAAATATTTCCGTTTTAAAATTGTTCTTAAATTTATGTAAATAATTGCACACTCGAACTCGTATTAAAACAAATATTATCTCATGAATGCATGTATAATAATAAAATGCATTATAAAATTATGCTTGTAATCAAGCTGTTCCTTTATACTTTGTTAGTCATGATGCACATGATCATGATGACGACGATGTTGTTGGCACATGTTAAAAGAACTGTATCAATATTTTGATCCTGCATCAGGAATTAGCTGCACGCATACATTTATTTTTTTTTACCTGTAATTGTAAAAACAAAATATAAATACTTGGGCAATATCTTTTAAATATAAATAAATGAATAAATAAATGTTGATGATGATGGTGGTGATGCGCAGGTCATTGATCAAATGGAAACACTTGTTTCGTTGCACTCAATGCCAAAGGGAACGAAAATAATTCAACAATAAAACAAAAAGGCAAAATGGTTCAATAAAAATTGTGTTTCCAAATGTCAAACATGACAACGAAGCATAATGAAATGTATTGTTGCACCTTTTTTTTCTGCTTATATTTCCATGTCGTTTACACGAGAATATTGATGATAATAATGATGACGATCAAGATGCAGCAAAAGATGATGGCCGATGATAATAACGGGGAACACTTCAAAAATGAGAGGAGAACAAAATGAATACATCAATTTATATGATGTGTTAAAAAGGCAATGCATTGTCATACAGGACTACAAGAAATATTTAATGTTCTGAAAACAAGAAAATCATACAAAAGGTTGCCTCTCAACAAAACAATAACAGGGAGTTTGAATAGTCATTATAATCATTAATATCCATGGACTCAGGCATAGCAGGCGAAAATAGGAGGGACTTGTTCTCTCAAAGCAAGCGCCTATTAAAGATAATTATCGCGGACAACGCCACCATCCTTAGAATCATCATGGTGCTCTCTTTTTGCCAAGTCATTTCGATTTGTGGTTTTTCTCCTAAAGTACAATGTAAGAACAATAGTTGCCATTTGGTTTTAATTGAAAATTCATTAGATTTTCTTTTAAATGTGTTATTGGAATTTCAGCTTGCTATGTGACATTTTCTTGTTGTTTATTTGATATTTTTAACAATCATGTTAAATTCATTTATAGATCCCATCTGTATTGTTCGAAATTGTATTAAATGGAAATACATTTAAATAGTACAACAATAAATCATCATCTATTTGTAGCGTTTGGTCTTGGAAACCATAAAAGAGAAATATTTATGTCAAACATTGAAAAGGTGTTTTAGAATTTTATGAATAATAGTGTTCAAATATTGGCCTAGAAAGAACGTTTGGTTGTTAAAATCAGATAAATTGCCATAAATAAAATATAAATTTTTTTAAATCTTGAATTTTTAACCTTGAAGTTTAATTTCTATTACATACATACATATCGCTAACTTAATACGAAAACGACCCAACTCATAATTTTTCGAAATCAATATTTTTACATATTTCAATAGACCATTACTAGATACAACTCCTCCAAAAAAATCAGATGAATATAACACTAAATTTGTAAAGTTTTTTTAATAAAAATTGCGTTTAAAATTTTTTTTATCAATATAGCATCTTTTTTTAGTTTTTTCCTCCTCCTGTAAACTATGAAAAACATGAGTTAGGGCCATTTCGTATTAAGTTAACGATATATACGTACATATATAAATACATGCAAACATATACACATACCGTTACCTTAATATAGAAAGGCCCTAACTCATTACTTTTTTTAAATCGATTTTGTTTTTCGATAGAAGAGCATCTAATTTATCGAAAAATGCAAAAATCTCGATTGAAAAAAAAATTATAGGGCAGGACCTTTCTGTATTAAGGTAACGGTACTTAATATAAACTTCCTTATACATACATCCTAATATACATGTATTGTACATGTGTATTTATGTATGTTGGACTTATCTTATGAAAATTATAATATATAATGCAGGAAGAAAAATAGTTATTTAAAAATTTTAACACAAAACTGCCCCTTTCCCAGAAATGTAAGGTACAAGACCGATCCGAAAAATTTTTCCATCTACGAGTCAAACCAGAGAAAACTGAGCTAGGTCTCTTTGCTAGCAGATACAAAATACAAAGTTTTGTACTTCCCAGGATAGGAGACTAGCAGAGGGAGCGAAATATCTGGATGTTTTCCTTGATAGCAAGCTTTCTTGAAAAAAGAACACGCAAGAAAGGCTAAAGAAAATTTGTAATTTGTAATTTGTAACGAATGCAGGAACTCCATAAGAAGGAACCGAAGATAGTAAACTGGATTTACACATCCATTGTCAGACTCGTTATTTAACGAAAGTCACAGGATATTGCTAGCTTAAGTTCAATAGTGTGCCTCGCAGGTGTTTAAAGGAGCATACCTCAGGCTGCCTTGGACGGCATTATTCCTATATAAGACTTTGTGGTGAGATCGGCGTATAGAAATGTCCTTAGTCTCGTAGAAACAGGTCGGGACAGGAATAACAGGTCACACATCCATCTTAAATGAGATCAGTTTTAATGATCAGGCATCCTCAACACCTAGGTTCATGGACTATAGGATAGCTGAAATTGATTTTAGTAGCACACTCACACTTGCAATTCCGGATAGCGACTATTTGGTCAAATCCGATAAGCTATATGAGGGTAGTGCGATCTTTACAGATGGATAAAAACTGGGGGGGAAGACTGGGAACGAATTCTGCTTTTTCTAACCTTAGATCTTGGTAATCCTCAGGGCTATGAAACTGCTGGCCAGGAATATAGCTGAAGGTGAGAAAGTAACCTTCTACAGATCGAAACTTGTTAGTAACTATAGGAGAGAACTCAACTTGCTTATAGATAAATATAGTATCAGACTATGTTGGGTTCCTGGCCACAACGGTGTTGAAGGAAATGTAAAAGCCGATGAGCTGGCAAGAACAAGGTCGGCGTAGATGAGAGAATGTGTGACAGATTGTTGAAATTACCGACAGGTCACTACTAAAGGGAATTAAGTAATTGGGTAGAAAACTAGACCAACAGTTATTGGCAAAGTAGGGAGCATCTTAGAATCTCGTAGGCCAAAAATTGTCTCAGAAAGATCCAAGATGCTACTGGACGTGGATAGGAAGGCGATACAAATCATGATAGCTGCGCTGGCGGGTCACTACTTGGTCAGAGCAAGAACCAGCATATGGGAAGCTGGTACTCCAGATTTTTTTAGGATGTGCGGGGATGAAAAGGAACTAGAAACCATGAGAGCATTACTGATATCGGGAAGTGAAAATAAGAGTACATAAGGGGCTTTATCATGGGAATTCAGTGGGTTAATGGCGAAGAATAGGGTCACTTCTGGGTACAATTTGGAGGGGGGTAAACATTACTATTAATGAGCACAGAAGGGAATCACAATGGTCCGAGTCGAAGTGCATTTTTTGGCATCACCCTTCTTGACCTAACACTCATCTTCCTGGATCTTCCTATGCAAAAATATGTTTATAAAATATTCCGCACCGTCCTAACAAACCCCATGGGCAAATCATGGCATTCGATTCGATTCGTAATTTAAAAATATTTTCATATAAACTGCATTGAAATATTTTAACATTTCGAATCATATCGAATGCCATATTTGCCACCAGGGTACTCTTAGAGAAACCAATTGCATGACTGATCCACATTCTTTATTTTTTTTTTTTTTTTTTGCTCAGGGTCTCGATTCTAACTACGAGTATTTTCGCTGTGAATTGTGTGCGTGTGCGTTTGTAAACATTTCAAACTTTGGTCAGTGGATCGCAAGAAATTTATCGTTCTCGAAAGATGTTGACCTTACTTAAATATTGTAAGATAGGGAATAAATACGATTCAAGATGACTTCAAAAATGTTCGAAAATAAAATTTTTACAAAACTGTTTTTTAAAGCTACTGATTTGACTTAAACTGGCTGATATGTTCAAGAGATATTGTTGACAAAAAAATGCATTGTATGCACCGAATTTCAAGGATGGCTGGCAAGGTCAATTGATTCCCACATCTGTTTAAGGCTGCGATTCACTATGGTACACAATCGTAAAATTTTTCAAAAAATATATCCCTGATCTAATGAATTCTTGTCTTTTAAAATTTTGTATTTTATCAAAAGTCATACGATTGTTTATGATAGTGAGTTCAGCTTTTAATTTTCCACAACAAATCTCCTACTGCTTTCACAACAGACAATCAGCTCTGCTCTTCAATGACGTCATGAGCAGTAGAAAATTATATTGAACGGTGAAATGCACCATCTGTTGCTGCATAATATCATAAAATTTGAGACTTGACAACCTCATAAAATATCTACGTTGCACAGTGGTCCAGTAGTAGGACATAATGGTCAAAGACGATGTTTGATTTTTTCACCGTTAGTTCACTCTAATACTCATTATTAGTGGTACTACTAAAACATGCGAAAAGATTTGCAATCAGTTGTTTTTTACATTTACTTTTGTGCATTGGAAGTGAACAAATCAAAACAAATTTCCTTATCTTTTTCAGCAATGCTAATAAAGTTAATTTCTAGTGTGTGTTTTTCAAAGAATAAAACATTTTTGACTTTTTGTTTTACAAGGGATATTTAAGTTGAAGGTGTTTACCGTTATTATTATGTATTTAATAATTTTTTAAGCAAAACGTATTTTGCGGAAAGCGGTTTCACTACAAATAAGTTTTTACGTTTATTTTGTACGACGTTTTTTTTCCCCCTTAAGCTATTAACAATGATGCCTTCTTATACCGCTTTTAAATTACATATCAAAATGTTACTCTATATCTGTACTTTTAATTTAAAAAGAATATATCTGGGTTTGTTTGCGAATGTGCATAGTACAGACGGTCTTCCTCTCTACTACGAATTTTTGAGTTCAGCTATATCAGCTGATATAACTGGCTTAGATCAAGCAGTTATTGATCGATGTCATAATCATTTGCAATGTCTTTCGTCGGGATACAAAATTATTAGTGTAGAATTTAGAGAACCGCGGGAATGCTTATTAGTACGTATCCATGGTATAATTTGCCTGCTTCAGTTCATAAAGAGTTAATTAATGGATCGGAAGTAGTTGATCACTGTCTAGTTCCATAGGCGAGCTCTCTGAAGAAGCTGCTTCATTTTATCTTGTAATAAATTATTTATGCAACTCAGACTAGACAACATCTGGAAAATGTCTCGTTTTGTCACTAACACTGATCTGTTGCATAGACTTCTTCTAAATTCCGATCCGTTGATTTATTCTGTAGGTAAATTACCACAAAAGTATAAGTTTATGCTATCATCACCTGAGGCTTTACGTATGTTAAGGTTTTGAAATAATGTATAAATGTTGTATTAAATTGCCGTTATAAAATTTATTATTTTTTGTTTAATTAACATGTTTGGTATATAAATCATTATAATATTATATTTAAAGACTTTTTTATCTTATTTTACCTTAATTGGCCCATAAATACCGTAAACATAAATATTCATATTAATTTTAATGACTACAACTGAGTAAACTACGTACGACCGTCTTCCTTAGAAACTTGAACCACTGTGCGTTGTAAATGTAACATTATTATAAAATATTTTGTTATTAATAAAAATTTGTTAAATATATATTTCTTTGTTTGTGCTTTTTATATCATATCAAAATTATTATTAAATTTCGTTTAGCTTTAGCAATAAAAAAAAAATAACCATTACAATAATATGAGATATTTTATTGTAATAACAATTAAGTTTATTAAAAATTTAACAAATTAATCTTATGGAATGATTTATGACTTCTCGAAAAATATTCGTATATACTTTATGCGTTTCATCATTAACATTAACTGGACTAAAAAATTTATTAGAAGAATTTGTGGCGCCACAACGACTGTGGCATGTGCGCTCAAACAATGTTTGCGTTAAAGTGAATTCGTAACGCTTCAGTTGTAAAAATTTTATTGAAATAAACAATAATATTTCGTTAATAAATATTTTTATTTGTTTTAACTAGTTTTGTATAGTATTTTGTATAGTTGCGGTGCGTCCGTTCGTTGTTGGTTGGTGTTTATGTTTTCTGTTCGATGTTATAGCTGTGTTGTGTTGTGTTGTGCTGTGTTGTTGCTATTGTTGTTGTTAGGAATATATAGTTAATTAAAAAAGCTGCAGGGTTTCAAACCATAGAAATCTACACTCGTCCGTCCATTGACGTACGAGTATAAAATATTTCGTTCTTTCTTTCTATAATTTTTAAATTATTATTATTATAATTTTTATTATTATTATTGCTACTACTAGATATTATTTGGTAATGTTTAACTTAAATGAATATGGGCTGCTGTACGAGCTACCAGTTTCTTGGCAACATTAACTTTGGTTGCATTTTTGCTTACAAAAGCATTCAAAGGCCTCCTTATGGTTGGCGTACTATGTTGCCTTGATGCGTAAATATTTATTATTAAATTTGTAGTAAATTTTAAAGCTACTCGTACAATTTGTATTATTGGTACATACTTTTTCTATGTTATTGTTATACGGCCGCTGTGTGGAGAGCAAGAGTTGTTAGCAAAGCGCTTGCTTGGCTTGTAAATATTATGAACATAATTGATTAAAAAATTTGGTTTGGTTTTTGATTTGGTGTTGTCCTCGTTATTCGTTGCGTGTGATTTTTATTGATCATGGTTTTGTTATTATCATTTTTTTTGCGCAAAATATTAACGCATTCTTTAACAGTCATTAGTGGAAATATAATTTATGTTATATAAATTTAAAAGTAAACTACTTTTACTTGTTGGTATAATAACCGAAATCATTTGCTTTGATTGCGTATTTTTTCTTTTGTAGTAAAAAAATTTAACAAATAGCTGGACAATGATTTAAATCGAAGATATACAGAGTGTTAATTTCTGTAAGTTATACATTTTATTTTATTGTATATTTATTTAAAGCAGCGACATTTGCATTTGAGGCAAAAAGCTTTTAATTCAAGAAATTCCTTTTTTTTTTGCAAAGTAAGAGTAAGCATTGTTGTCGTCGGGATCTGATGGGCTGTTGCGACTTCTTTTGCCCCTGTTTGAAAGCACAAAAGCTCTTTTTTAAAAGTTTGCACATTGTGCATACGGCTTAAGGCTCAACTATAATATGAATAAGCTGGCCTAAGCTAAGGCCAGAATTGAACGATAAGTCTGTCAAATATTTAAGCAATTCAGATGTGACTTTTAGGTGGCCACAATGTACTTACATGCACTTAAGTATTCTTTAGCCACAGCTGCACACATACGTATTGTTCACAATTTTTTAGTAATTTTGTTTCTTCTTATAACTACTAAATGAATGCAATTAAATCAAATTAACTTGTTGGAATGTCCTAATCTATTAAAAGCTCGCCTATAATTATAAACGTGTATATGTGTATTGTAAAACAACGAATAAAAAAAAATTTTTGCTTTCTTTCTTTCTGAGTTTAAAATAAGAAACGATAAAAAAATATTTAGAATCAATGAATATTTTCTGATGCTGTTTGCTTGAGTTTAAAAAATGTACAAACAGTGTTTTCCGTACGGAATGTGCGTTCAGTTTGGCACTTAGCTTAAGCAAATGACATTTGACGAAACTTGACGAAAAGTTCCATAAGTACATTATAGTTTGCCACATACTTTTTATATGTAACCGCACAGTTGCTTAAGTTCACTAATTCATATTATAGTTGGGTCTTTAGACGTAGCTAATTTGAAGCGTGTCAAGTTGAATACGAGTTTAAACAATTAATAGTTCTTGATAAAGCACGTTTAGAATCTAAAGTTTAGATGCATCTAAATTTTAGATGCATTTCGTTGCTGCTCAAGAAACACATTAGTAAACTTAAACCCCAATTCAAAAAATGTTATCAATTAAATATTTATAGACAAACTCCTAATATATCTGTGGAAAAAATGAAAAATTGCTTAAGTCGAAACAAGGTGATTTTAAGTTAATGGCACCTCCGTTATCTACATATTTGAAAGTATCCCTGGTCAAAGTCTCACCTAATTTGTGTGATTTTTTAGGAAGTAATAGCACTATAACTTTCACATTATCTTTCTTAGACTTCTAATCTCATTTGGAATAATAACTTAAATTAAGTTTATATTTTGGTCTATTTCAACTTAAATGTATTACTTATTGTGTGTAAAATGAAGTTTGCTTAAAAAATATAAAGATTAACAGAGAATTTCCCAATGTAACTGTAAAAGAAATAACTTTCTGAAACTCGACTTGAAAGCTTGATCTCCTGCAAAACAATAAAATATGATTTAGGAACATCTTCGTTTTTGCCACAGATAATATAATAATAAAAGAAACAAACATATATATAGTATTAATTGACACAAATTTTTTCTGTGAATTTAATTTAAAGTATATCTTTTATTATGATAAAATATGGAAAATTGCATTTGAAATAAAATAATAATACAGTTATAAGTATTTCATATGTTTGCCCGTGTGTTCATTGGGATATTTTTAAACATTCATATGTACACATTTGCTTGCTTGTAAATACATCTGCATGTGTTCACCTTAAATATACATATATACTTATACATATTAGTACCTCAAATATGATTTTGTCCAAAAAGCATGACGTTTCTGACTTTATCTCATTTAAATATCAGTGGTTTTCACAGCATGTTGCCTACCTTTAATTCGTTATGTTTTTCCTTATTTATTTTTTTTCTACCCAAAACGCATACGTGTCCGCATACAAAAAAAAATTCACGTTCTTTTAAATATATTTTTTTTTTGTTGCTTTTGTCTTTTAAGTAAATCCACTATCACATTATAAGTTTTATCCCCAGCATGTGGTTTTGTTACATTTGTATATATGAATATATATATATATAATATTGTTTATATCTACCTTGTTCGATAATCTTACAGTAGTTTCATGCATTTCCATTTGATGTTCTCATGCAAAAGACAAACAAACACTTCTCCTAATGCAACGCAAAAAATGTAATTTAAACAAATTATTTTAAGTTCAAGTTTCTTTATTTTATAACTCCCGGTTGGAATTTTTGCTGATTAGTTTAAATCAAATGAGAAATTAAAAGCTTTAATAGTAATTTTGTTACCATAAACTGAACTACCAGCTTTTATTTTGCAGAGAATTTGGCAGTTCATGTAACATTAGCGAAATTCATGGTTGGTCTTGTAGAACTTTGCATGGGTAAATTGTTGTTGACGTGATTTTGATTCACCCAGATTTACCGAAGCTTTAAAGCGTAAAAGATCTTTCCAAGTGAATTGCGGTACGTTTGGGCTATACATAAGCTTGAGCAAAAACAAAATATGCATTTAAATTTTTTTTAATAATGCATAAGGTTTCTATCGAATTTATTAGGTTTCTATCGATCCCGAAGTTTGGACTTACCTGTTTTGTTATCAATCAATTCTCTTACATTCTGTTTTAGTGTTGTTTTCTGTCCGATTGAATGAAAAGTAGTAAAGTACAGCGTCGCGCAGTGTAGTTCAGTATAGTGCAGAAAAGTGCACCGCAGAGTTGTGTAGTGTATCGCTTTGTAATACAGTGTATAGTAAATAACTTCAAAGTAATGTAGTGTACCATAGTGCAGTTTATTAAGTTTAATAGTGGATTAGCTTAGAGTTGTATAAAGTGAAGTGGATTGTGTAGTACTGTAGCGTGGAGTCTATTGCAGTGCAATCCCAGTAAAAAAAGAGACTCCAAAAAAGTCATGAAAATGTAGAGTTTACGATGCGGAAGTAGTGCAAATTTCGATCCGATCTAATGATTTTTACATAGGGTTGTCATTGCAAGAAGTTCTCTTTTTCGATGCCTGGTCACTGAATTGGAAGCGATATTAAGAAAAATTCCCTTTTTTGTATTCTATGATAATATTTTCATCTAGGAAAAATGGTAAATAGTTGTCTTTTTTAACAATTCGTTTCTTTTTATATGAATTTAAGCCCTAAACAGTGTTTTCATGTAAATTTAAGCAAAAAACTTTTAAATTTTAGACTAAAAATAGTTCATAAATTTCTTTAAAAAAATAATTTTTTTTTTTAATTCTGGTGAGTATTTTCTAACACTATGGAGGAGTTACAAGGTTTTGTGTGACTAAAATAAGCTTCTACATGGTTTTTTGCTCACTCTGGGCAAATTAAAAATATCGATTTTTTGGAAGCAATGAAAATGTACTTCCGCTAGAATGACTTCAATTTTTTTTCACTGGGAATGTAGAGTATTTCAGTGAAGTTTAGCTGGTGTAGTGTACAGTAGTGTAATATCGTGTTGTGTATTGTGGTGCCGCGTAGTTTACTAACTACAATGTCTATATTAAAAATAATACGAATTTATCCATTTGTTTGCAATAAAAGAGTTTGGCCCAATAAAAGTCGGTTAACAACATATGTACACTATATATATCGCTCATTTACTTCAATAGTGTCGTAACTCAAAATATGGTTTTTTTAGTTAATAATACAGAATAATGCGGTATTTAGTATTTTATCTTGTGTAAAAATTTTATATAAATAGCTTGTACCATCACCTCGTGAGAGAAGAAAATTTGTTAATGTCTTCACTGAGTTTTGTGGAAGTTGAAATCTTAAAACGCGTTTTCTGCAGAACTGTTTTTTTTAGTTGTGACACTGTTGAAGTAAATGAGCGATATGTATGCTGTAAACTATTGCATTCTGTTTGATTTCTCTCTATGTGTCTGTCTCCCTCTCTCTCTCTCCTTTTCTATCAACATACTTCAGTCAGCGTGACCGTTTGACCTCCTAAAGTGGCGAATTGCCACTTTTTCAACTGCCTTGCCACTTTTTCGAGTGCTTTTGCCACTTATTGTCTCTCTTTTTTTACAGTGAATTATATAAAAATACATTAAAAATAAAAAGTTTAGTGTAGTTTTCTCGTTTTTTTTTAATTTTGCCCACTTTTTTTGATAAATCCCCTTTTTGGTGTCTCTTTTTGAAAAATGTCATCTGTCACCCCGACTTCAGTGCTGGCTATCGAGAGAAATGAATTAGTGTTGTACATCATTGAAATTCGATGCTCTGGTGCCACTTTGGCCGACTATGATCTACTCTGAAACTATACATATTACAAAAAAAATGCACAATAAAAATGGTTTAAACTAACTTCAACCTGACAAGTTAATCCGTTATATGTGAAGTTGTTTGTAAGCGGAGAATATTTACTCCGCTATTCATAGAAAGTAAACAAAAACGTAATTTATTAAATTTTAATTTCTTATTTTTATTTAACGCATGTCACACATTGAATTCGAATTTAAAAATATTTGTTAATTGTTGGTTAAGCACGTCTTGATGCATTTCGCTGCTGCTTACACAGATTATCAGTAATTAATTTTACCTTAATAATAAATCAAATAAAAAAATAAAAAAAAATTATATTAGTGCTACAAAAAGAACTGTCTTAATAGACAAAATAATAATACACTGCATTTTTATTTTTTTTTTTAAATTATTCACACATTTTTTACACTTACTGATACGTAAAAATTCACTATCATAGTATTTTGGTATAGGCGTACTAAATTCTCTGTAGTACTGATTTAGAACTGTGAGCACCGAAAAAGTTGTTCATCACAATCCATGATTCGTTTTAACCGAACTCTACTCTATATCTCGCTTAACAAAAATATTATATATTAAAATTTTTACTAGAATATTTTCGATGTCAATAAACTCGATCGCAGGGGCGCCATTATTTTATTAAAATCAAATAAAACCAAACTAAACGAAAAATAAGAACATAAGAATCCTAACCATAGAAAACAGGATCAAAAACAAACATAATGTAAAAAGATGAAGAAACGGTTTAAAAAACCGACAAGATCAAACAACTGACAAAACAATTGTATTTATAATAAGATTCAATACGAAAAGTTGTCAAATATGAGGATATTAACAAAACATGGTTTTAACTGAAATAATTTTTTAAAAGTGTCGTCACTCTCAACATACTTAAAGGCAGTGTTTACTGTAATATAGTAACAACTCACAAAAGCTGACTTTGCAGATCATTCTACATTCGTAGTCCAAACAAACTACACTTTAAAAATTTAGTACAAAATACTGTATTTAATGTATTTAAAATTTTAAAATTACAACACAAATGTACTTGTAATTCAGTGAGGATTTTCAATAATTTTCTTCTCTCTAGAGAAGAAATTTTGAAGCAAAATGAAGCACAATATCAGGAATTATTTTGCGCTTTTAACTCTATAAACGTATTTTTTAAGTTATGACACTATGTTGCAGTGGGAGAGCCATATATATTTCGAATACGAAAGAGAAAAAAGGCACAATCAATGCCATTAAATGTTGCTTGACTAACTGCCATATATGACAATGTTATGTAATATAGTTGAAAATTTTGTATTTAATAAAAGAATAGTTTTGCGGAGTTCGTTTTAAGAGTTCTTTAAAAACAAGAAACTCGTCCTATAGAGGTTTGAAATCGATTTATTTTGCTTTTAGTTTTGGTGCCGGTGTTGTATGTTGTAGATGTAAAAACGAAGTCTGGGAGGGTTAGAAATTTCGTTTGCCCAAAAACCTTGATGTAGTACGACCGTATTTTAAAATATTAGTTTGTGTTTCAAGCGTATTTTAGTTAAAATTTATATAAAAATTTTCTTTTAACATACACTGCAAGCCCAAGATATTTTTTCTGTAGGCGTTTAGAAATATATTTTAGAGATGAATATATGAAATATAATATCTAAGTACATATGAGATATTTAGTAGATTAGATATGAACAAATCAAAAAATTAGAAAATTTTTAGATTCCTTAATTGAACTGTAGTGAATTTTAATCAGAAATAATTTTTTTCTTATTAACATCAGATATTTTACTTAAATTTTCTATAAAACGGAATATGAGAAACGATTGTTTCTCTCGTTTCTCATATTCATATTTTATATACATATAAAATTTAAGTCAAACAAAAACAATCGTTTCTCATATTCCATTTCATAGCAAATTTAAGTTAAATAGCTGATGTTAATAAGAATCTCTACCCAAGTAGATAGACTAGGGTGCTGATGAAGTGCGTGGCTTCCCAAACCTAATAAGGTCTAAGTTAAATTTTTCTTCTCTTCTTTAGAAACTCACATTGATTAATAAAAATATTTCGTTCAATAAGAATTGAAATTACTGAACTTAAGCCTGACTAAAAAACATTTCTGATTAAAAATCAAAAAAAAAATTTTATATTATGCAATATTTTAACTTAGAGCTGTTCTAGTATCAATTAATTTGAAGATATATAGTATTTTCTAAATGTGTATTGAGGTTTCATAGTATTAATTTAGTGTGATTTAATCCACTTTCATAATTAAGGGCAGATATATGTACATATGTATATCACTCCGGGTTTTCTACTTCAAAATTTTTACGAAATTTAAATGGAAAACTCTTGTAGTATATTGATTAATCCATACAATTTAATGCCTTTCAAGTTTGCTCTCGCTTGCATTTCTTGCTTGCATTGCATTTTAAAAATATTTCATTAAAAAATCTCAAAACTAAGTTTTTTGTTACAAAATGACCACTTAAAATTACAGGCCGATTATCGACATTTCCAGCAAACAGAGAGCCAATAAGAAGTAAAAGCATTACACACAAAATTACATAAACAAACAAATGTCAAGTGCTCAGTATTGTATGTTTTTGGGGCAAAAAAAATGCAATCATGGTTTTTGATTTTTCAACTAAAAATTCATAAAAATCATTTATTGAAGCCGAAAAATTAATTTGAAATTCCAGAAACCAAGGAAAGTCGTCTATAGTCAGTATATTTATTTTTTTTTTTTCAACGTATTATTGAATTTTTACTGGTTTTTGTTATGTTGCGGTGAATAACAAACATTTACGCATGCGCCGTGACACTTATTTGACATTTTATGTTAAAATGGAAACACAATGGCAACAATAACAAACAACATCAATGTTAACGTCAATGCCAGCCAGCATTAACATTTTGAAAGAAGCTGCTGGTCATGAAATCTCAACCGTAATAAATCTTTTAAATGTGTATTATTTCTTCATCCATTTCACCTTAAATATTCCATGTTTGTTTGCTGGCAAAGAAAGATCTAAAACAAACAAAGTTCACCTGTTTCTCTTAAAATTATTTGTGTTTTCCTGTTGTTTTTTATTATAATAATTCCCAAAAGATTATCCAGCGTACAGTTGTTTGAAGTGAAAACAATTCCGGCACAAGTTTGTAATATTACATGACCTTTTGCTGTTGCCATTGTTAGTTTGTTTTAGTTGTACTACTTACATCGAATTTCAAGTGTACTTGATGCCGCACTATGTGGTCATTAACAAATTGTTGTATGTGGTAAATTTTAGTTTCGTAAGATTTATTTTTGGGAAATTTTTTATGAGTTCTTAAAAACTGACCTTTTAAATGGAATTTTTATGAAACATAACTTTTAAAACCGGAAAAGTCCAAAATACAAGTGTCAAGCATTGAATGTCTCGAACAAGACTCTTTTCACCTTGTTGGTGTTAACATTATTTATATGGGATAAAAACTACATACATACATATGTACGTATCTACATGAAACACGTGTGGGGCCTTATTGGGCTCTTAATTTTATATCATCAAAGACATAAAATAATTGCTTAAGATTATAAAATTTTCTTAGTAAACGACCAATAAAGAGTTAGTTGTTTCGTAGTATTTTAGATAATGTAAATCTGTTATATTTTATTTTAATTTCTTTTATTTTATTTTAATTTATTTAATGTTATTTAATTTCATTTTATTCTATATCATTTTATTTTATTTCATTCAGTTCTATTTTATTTTATTTTAATTTATTTTATGTTATTTTATTTTATTTGAATTTATTTTATTTTATTTTATTTTGCTTTATTTTATTTTGTTTTATTTTATATTATTTTATTTTATTTTATTATATTTTATTTTATTTTATTTTATTTTATTTTATTTTATTTTATTTTATTTTATTTTATTTTATTTTATTTTATTTTATTTTATTTTATTTTATTTTATTTTATTTTATTTTATTTTATTTTATTTTATTTTATTTTATTTTATTTTATTTTATTTTATTTTATTTTATTTTATTTTATTTTATTTTATTTGATTTTATTTTATTTTATTTTATTTTATTTTATTTTATTTTATTTTGTTTTGCTTTATTTTATTTTATTTTATTATATAAAATTATTATTATTATTATTATTATATAAAAAAATTACATAATTTATTTATTTTATATTATATTATTTTATTTTACCTCTTTTACTTTCAGTTATTTTATTTTGTTTAACATATATTTATTTATTTTGTTTTATTCTATTTTATTTTATTTTGTTTTTTTTATGATCATCTGCTGCTTCCATTTTAAATATTTAAGACCTACATATATAATACATAGTCAAATTACTGCAGTTTTTTAAGCTTATATACGCATAAGTACATACACATATACATATAAATTAATTTAAATATATATGTAGATATTAATCATCCCGAAGAAAACATGATTGAATGCAAGTCTTTTGAAATGACAGGCTTGCAAATGCATGCAAAACAACTGATTACCATTAGAACTTTGTTATATTTAAGACTTGCAAACACAAACACTCACGCTTCGTTAGTTAAACTCCTCAAATCGTAATTTGTAAAATGTACGTTTTAGCTTTTACCTGTATTTCTGTTTTTAATTAATTTTCATAACCATTAACCAGTCTTTAACCTCAGTTGGTGGTAGCTTAAATATTATAAATATTGGGAAAGAAAATAAAAACACAAAAAAAAAACTAGAAGGCGCACAGCCATCTCATCACATAAAATACGCCATTTTATAGCGCCATCACTCAATTTTGCCTTTAGCCGTACAGACTCTTTTCTTTCGATTTAGTCGTGTTGTTGCTGATGTTGTTGTTTTTGTTAATTTTGTTTAGCTGGAAAGTATGTCCATACGACTTCTCATATCATGGACAAACATCAACTAATCTTTCATTACAACTGTGCAGCCTTAAATTCACACTTGCATCAATCTTTGCAATTTAGAAATTTTTGTTGTTTGCTTTTTCTGCCTGCAAACAAAATCATACAAATAGTTAGAGACCATAGAGGACGGACGGTCGGCAAGCTTGTGTATCTTTGTGCATATGGGCTGAGTGATATGTCTGTCTCACAGTTCGGCATGCGCAATTTGCTGATGTGATTTTTTTTCTGATTTTTCTGATGCAAATTAAAAACCGTATTATCTTGCATGTTGTTCATTATATTTATGAATAATTATAACCTTAAAATTTTTTTTTTATTTTTTAACATCAACATATTTTTGTTTATTGTTGGTTAAGCATGTCTAACTGAATTTTGTTTCTTCCTATAATATATAATCGTATTTGGAGTCAAGGAAGTTTTGGTAAAATAACATTCAATAATATACAATATAATATAAAAATATAACATATATAATTAGGGGTATTCAAACAGTAGTCATAATTGTCATATTGTCATAATGTTTAAAAAATGTCGGTCCTATTTGGTGTTTAGCTTATTGGGTTAAGTAAATATCGAACATTTAAGCGTTTGGCTGAGCGCCTCCTGCAAACTGGATCCATAACAGATGTCGCAAGTGGCCAGCATCGTTTGACGCAAAACATCGCTGCTGTTGCCGAGGACGTCAAAATGACGAAACTTCCAGTGAAAAAGTGGTTGGTATCTATATTGATTTTTTTTTTGTGGATAGGAAGATTTAACTACCGGAACCGTAACTGATGAGCGCAGGAAAAAACGAGTTTTTTTTCTGCCGCAAGTTGCTGCACTGGGTCTAGATCACTGTTGCTTTTAGCAGAAGGGAGCAGAGCTTACACAGCTCGGGCAAGAAGGGAAATTTGGAAACACCCATTTTCAGATTGAGTGATCTCCTGTTGTGTAGATTTGTAACAGATCTAACAGCACCAGGTTTCTTCATTCTGGTGTTTTTAAAATATCGGGCTTACACCAACAAACCACAAGCCTTGCAAGTCTCGAAATCCAGCATTGAGGAAGAATAACAAAACAGGTCAACAAAATGAAATTTATTGTGAAAGGTCAAAGGTTTTGTAGTCAGTTTGTATACACTAAGTACTGTGTATCAATCCCTTTAAATCAGTTTTTTTTAATTGACTCTGTATCTCGAGATTTTCTGTTAAGAAAAAAGAGGATGCTACATCACATAATTTCCATGTACTTGAGAACCAGTTCTTTGATTAAATAAAAGAATGTATAGAAGGTTAGGAAACAAATTGACCTTTAAATTACGTTTGTATTAATTTTTCAACAGTCTTATAATTTCGGAGATGTTTTATACCAAAAATACCAAAAAATAAATTTTAAAAAATAAATTAAGAATATTAAAATTAAAATCTTATTATTAATTGTGAAACATTCATATGTTAAAATAAAAAAAGTAGTTTATAGGCATTGGAGCTCAGTATCATATGCACGAAGATTTACTATCAAAGTACTGACCTTAAAAATCGTGTTGACCTGTGTAATCAATTTGCAAACAGATTTCTTGCGAACAAAAAGTCGAAAAGGTGAAAATATGTATGAGCGATATAATTTTTGCACTAAATTATTATCATTAAATTATTTTCTTTTAAACAGAGATCTTATTTTCGTTTACATATAACAATATGTAAAATTAAGACATTACTTTTGAAACACCTTTTGTAAGTATTTCAGCAAAGTTCACCGCTTTTTTAAATAAATCTTACATTGCAGATTAGATATTAAAATCCCAAAAAAAAAAATTCATATCATATGCTCTGATATTTGCGGCTTTTTCTTTTTAACTGTGAAAACAGCGAAATATTTGTTGCACTCAAACATTGTGTTTGGGGCCACAAAAAAATAAAGTGAAACAATTGCGTGTGAAACAAAGACGTCAAACTAGAGTCAGAAATAATCTATTGTATAGACTGGACGAACATGTAAATGTCTAAACAGCTGAAAATACAACAAAGAAAGAAACTGCAACAACAACAACTACAAACAAAAGGTTGCCGACAATCAGTCCAAGTAGTACCGCAGCACCATGAAGTGATCATCAGCAAACGCGTCTAGCTTTTGGAAATAGTTAACAGGCAGTTTAATAGCACACACACACACTTCCACGTTGCGTTCTCACATGCATACACACATACAAATGTATATATGTATATGTATGTGTTGTGTTTTTTATTTGTGTGTAGCTGCCTCAATATTGAAAGGATGTCTGTCTGCATGTTGCATAAAAATCGACAGTGATTACGACGTGTATGTAGATGAAAAAGAACATTGATTTATCACAAATAATTTATCACTCATTAGGGAATGCATTTTAGATGCAAACTAACACAACAGTAACAAGAACAACAACAACAACAACAAAGCAAAACCATCAGCCGTGCGTTCTTTAGAGATTTACATTGATTTAATTTTTTATTTATTTTCTTCCTCGTACTCGTATTACTGTTGTCGTTTTCTCAGCATTTTTAATTTACTAAAACATTTAAAGGCGTTGAAAGGTGTAGTAAAAGAAATATTATTTTTTTCAAATGCAAAATATTCAAACACGTGTATGTGTAAGTTCGTATCCGAGACATGGTACGAGTATATCATCTTGCGACTGTGATTGGAAACTTTTTGTTTTCATGCGAGCTGCTCCACTCCAATGTATGTAAATTTATGCTATAAAACCTGTTACATTGACATTTATAACCAAGCATTGGTATCTATCAGTTGTATGGTCAGTTAGTTTGACTCTTTAGGGAAACAGAATAAATGAAATGAGTATAGATGGGGTTAGAAAAAAAATTAATTCAAAGATTATGGTGATTTTTATTCAAGCATGACATGATGTTAAAGGAAAAACATAAGAGAAGAAAAAAAGTTGTAAGATGTTGATAGATATTCGACCGAAAAGGTTACCAAAAGGTGTTTGATTAATAGAAGGTGATTAAAAAAGCCAAGCTTTTTTAGAAAATTATACAAGATTATTGGGAAATTGTTATTAGTATGTAGGTTTAAATTTCTATCAACTAACTGCACTGCGCCTAGGCGCATGTTAAAAGTTTTGAATTTTCTTCGTAAAACGTCAAGCAATTGCCTAATATTCTGCTTACCATAGTGTTAGATCTTATAAAAGAGAAACTAATTTGGAGCCAACCACTGGATAATGTCAAGAGGCAAAATAAAAAAATTAATTGGAATTTTTCAGATAAAAATCATCATAATTTCAATAATTTTTTATTCATTGCTATATCGTTTCTTAAAAGGTCTGAACCTTGTTTTAAGTCCCACTCCTTTTTGAAAACATTATTTGTCTTGTATTTTTTGAAGATGTCCAAACAGGCCGATGATTATAGGCTGACTTCCAAAACCTCAATTGCTTGGTCTTTTTTTTAAGAGAAGTAACAATGAATTTTTTCTACTTTTACTAGGTGCTAACTTTCTTAGGAAAGGTGTAGTGATAGAGAAGACAGGTGGTGAAAGAAGAGATAGAGAAAAGCTTAATTTCCTTAAAACTTTTGTTTTTTGCAAAGTTTTTAATAAAGCAGTGCTGGAACGCCTCTGGTGTCAATGAGGAGTACTAAATTTTTTAAGCTTTGTTTGGTAGCCATTTTGTTGGTTATTTTAATTTGCCAATGATTCTTCTACACAATATCGACGAAGTAGGGTGCTCTGATGTTACATAAGGATTACCATATACTGAAGTCTGTATAGTTCAGTGACCAGTCACTATGCATTCACCAGTTGAACTTTCCTACAAAAACTCATACAAAAGGACACTAATGCACACCAGAATAATGCATGATGTTTTTATTTAATGACTGTCGGAGACCGGGCTCAAACCTAAGACTTTTAGTTTTGTAGTCAACGTAGATAACGCCACCCTCATTGTTTCTTTAAGAGGGGCATAGGGACGCACTGATCTTGGTTTCCCTTCAGGTATTATAAACTATTGCAATTCCACATGAATCTGCAGGTCATCCTCTACGCCTGCTTTTCCGGGGATTCAATTCGATTGCCTGCTTGGTTATATTATTGTCATTTTTATAAAGTGTGTGTGACCTATCCACCTTCATTTCCATTCACATATGTGGCAATATGGAATAGTAGCTTAAGTAGACTTAAGAAAGTTTAGGCTATTTGTGCTGTATTATGCTCCAGTTGGAATTTTCAGGGATTAAAATGTTACATATGGAAAGACAGAATCACAAGAAAGTAGAATCTTGCATTAGAGCCTTCTAATCTCTTAGTGAAAGCGTAAAAACTTCGGAAATTCACTGCTTTGCTTAAGTCGACTTTAGCTATTATTCCATATTGCCACAGATATATTTCTATTTATATTGGAATTTGTAGAGTTATTTCCCAAAGACCAGAGTTTGATATTGTATTTACCCAATATATTTTCAGAAGCCTGCAAAGACAGTTCTTGGTAAAATTTTGCATAGATTGAATATCACAACTAGCAACATAAAACTTATCACACTTATATTGTAAAACTGACTTTAGAGAGAGTTAGAGATTTTGAGCTAACAAAAATTCTTGCTTTAACATTTTGCATTGTTTTATCTGTAAATATTTTGTGCTTACAGTACGGCCAAAGCAGAACCTTTATTTTGACGAATGTCAGAATCAACCTTTTTGAATTTTTCATATTAGTTATTTTAATCGTTAAAATTGGTTAGAAAAACCTACAACTTGTTTCTGTACCAAAACACTTTTACGGTGTAGGTTCACCATTTACATTAAACATAATAAACCATCATTTTGAGTTTGCGCACATATCACTTGTTGTCGCTTTCTGTTATAGTGGTTTCACACTGACATGGTTTTCATAAAAGTTGGTTTTAACGTTAAGACCAACAGTGCTTAATTCAGTGCTGCCAAGTCAAAATGACCGGATAATGTTTATAACAGTGAATAACAATAGATGTCGCTTGAAAGACTTCCAACTAAAAAATGGATGCAGCAGCAACAATAATCAAAATATCATGGAAAAAAAGTTTTTCGGAAGAATAACAACGAAAATATTTTCATTGACTTCTGGAAAGTGAAAATAGACGATATGACTAACATCGATCTGCCGATAAAGAATATTTATTTTTTGATGTATTTGTGCATTTTTTATATACGAAAACTAGATTTCCAAGCACTTCTTCACTTTGTATTACTAGTTCCATAGTTTTAAAATATTTATTTACAAAATATAAAATAATTTCCATTTCACAACGCATTGTAAGATTTCCGAGTTTTTCATACAAACAAAAAGAGTTGTTGTACAGTTTGTCAAATAGGTCTTTAAAAAGCAGAATAAAATACAACAATAAACACACGCATTTCGCGGGAGATTTATTTTATTTTTGATTAAATTTATTAGATAGTCTGTGAGTTAAATCCTGAATTTAACAAACTTGCAGTGTAAATACAAAATCAGCTATTTATGGTTTTCACGTTAAAACCAGGTTTTAACTTTCAGTGTGAAAACACTTTTAACAAATATTGTTCCGTAGACCAATTTGATGGCTTTCGGCTTGAAGCTACTTGAACTGTTTCGTATGGTTTTTATTTTTTTATATTAAAATTAAACTCCATTTATATTCGCCATTTTTTACACCAACTGGGGTTTTAAAAATTTTAAAATATTTTAAGTTTCTCTTATTATAGTGTGCTTTATGAATACTCCCTTAAACCATCAATAAATTGTTTTTGTTTTCTTTTTTAGATTAAACTTTTTCTCCTATCCAATAAATACTTATTGTTCACTTGTTTCACTTAAGGCTTATTTCTTTCAACTTAAGATTTTACAAAACCTGTACAACTATAATAATCATTAACAATTAAGATAATTTGTTGGCTTTAATATTGCTTGGATTGGCAATTCGTTCGTTCCTAAAATTGCTTTTTTTTAAAAAGCATGTAATACAACTTTTGATTGGGAATTACTACTTGAGTTCCTAATCTTATTGATTGGTTGGCTTGTTAGTTGTTTTCTCAATATTTTTGCATTTTGTATGACAAAACTACTTGTGGTATATTTTATAATTATGCCAAGTTAAGTTTGTGTTATTTGAAAGCTATAAAAAATGCATTTTAATGATACTTTTAGCGTTTTTCTCTTGTCGCATTTCCTTGTATGCAGCCAAAGAGAGTGTGGTGTGGTTGGCGGTTGTCGGTTGCTAGTGTGGTAAAGTGTCTGACTAAATGTATTTAATATGTATGTATATAATTTGGCGACTTTTGCAACATCCATAAAAGGTTATGAAGGGGATAGGAAGGAAACTACTTATTAGTCTTGGTAGTATCATACGTATCGTAGAAAATACTCATTTCTTTGATACGACTAAGTATGAACATAATGGACAAGTGGTATTGTTAATGTGACACATTGATTGACATTTAACTATTTCTGTTGAATACGAGTAAAATTTTCTTGTATTTTAAAAGTAAAGAAAAAAACATTTTAATTGCACCCACTTTAAATTAAATTTATTAGATTTCTTTAAACATGATCTTGTAAGTGAATTTATTTACATATACATATGTACACTTATGAATAATTCTTTTAAAGAAAAATGTATTTAACCCAATTATTTATTAAAAAATATTTACATTCTTGTTTAAAAGCTAAAACAAAATATCTTGCGTTTAAAAAAAAAGCTTATGACAACAATAAATGTCGATGGTGTAGAAATCAATCAGTATGCAAATTATTTTCAATACAAAATACAACAAGATATTGATCTTTGCCGACACAAAATGTTAGACAACACAAAAAATTTATTTCTAAGCCATTCTTATTATTATTATTACTTTATTTTTAAGCTAAACGCCCAGATTTCCCCCCCCTTGACAAAAGTTACAAACGTTCAGCCTTTTTTTTATATAAAATATTTCTATTAAAAGCCTCGACACAGAAAAAAAAAACACAAAAAAGCGGCACTTAACGCTAAAAAGTAATAATAATTTTTAAGTAATTTTTTTGTACAAAATAAATGTTATAGAAATAATAATAATAATATGAATAAAAAAAAAACTACATCAAAATGCGTTTGACACAACAGCGCCATAGAAAAGCGTAAACTCATATTTTGTACATTGAACGTGTGAGCATTTATAGTTAATTGAATATTGTTTGAATGCACAACTGTTATTACAAACATAATAATATAAAGCTAAATCATATCATAGATCAAAAATCAATAATAACAAAAGCAATAAAGGTAACATTGAAAATATGTTTGTACGAGTACATCAAAGAAATTTTACACGATGATCTTATACAAATCCAGTATAAAAGAAATGTGTCTTGTCATGCTAAAAAGCAACACAGTCACCGTCACAAACAGACAGACAGACAGACAGACGGTATCTTAATGGAAGGGGACAGAGCTACAAACAATTCCCATTCTTTCACGAGTATCAAAGTACCAGATAACAGACATTTAGGCGTTTTCTTATGAATATTTGTTCATTTATAATCTCGAGAAAGAAAAAAGAGTTAAGTGCAAAATTCTACTTTAAGCCAAAATATTCAAACAAAAAGCCAGTGAAATATGTATGTATGTATATAAAAAGATCTTTAAGTGTTAAGAATTCAATTAAAACCACAATTTTTGTTATTGTTGTGTATTTCAAAAAAAAAAAAAAAAAAAAAACAACGCCGCTCGTATTGTTGGATAAAATATGGTGACGATGTTGTTTATGATGATAAAGATGACGGTAAAATCGTTTTAAAATGCTCTCAAGCCTTTTCGATATGAGAAAGAAGTGTTTACTGAGAAATTTAAAAAGAAAAATGTAGAAAATGTTTAAAGTTATAGACCATTATTTTAATAATTCTGCTATTAAGTGATTATGTATAAGATTTAAGGGGTTTTGTATTAATTCCCTGTCATATTTGTGAGAAATTAAGAAATTAATTTATGCGGCTTTTATCCAGAAACTTTTAAGTGTCAACTGTAATGGCAATCGAACTTTTCAAAATTTTTCGATAAAATTTTTATTATAATGGTTGTAAATTAGATTCTAAGAAAATCAATATACAGCTGGCAGTCAAAATAATAGCCAGAAGAAAATCCAGAAGGAATTTTATCCAGAAGTGATTTTATTCCATAAAAGCCATAAAAGTTCTGGTAACTATTTTGTTATACTAGCGGCATTTCATCGAAAATATAGGGTAACATTAACACTTCGGGGATTCTAAGGTATACGATAGCCATTGGTGTAGCTAGAAATTTTTTCTAGAGGGGCATTATAACTCTTGATTTGAAATGAAATGAAAATAAGATTATTGAATGAAATATGAAATTTGTAATAAGATTATAAAAATTCCAATGTAAAATCACCATGCCAAAAGGTTGATTCAAATTCATTCAAATCACATTAAATTTACCATAAATAATATGTTGTTTGTATGTGTTGATGTTTATTTGCTTTGTGCGTAGCTGCAATACACTTTTGTGCTTAGTTGTGTAGGTTTTTTTTGTATTGCAGTTGTTTTTTATGTTTGTTAACAGCCGACAAACGTCTGCTGTCTGGTAGGCAGTGTACTAGTCTTGCATTGTGAGGATCGGAGGTTCGAATTCTGGAGTAAAGTCAAAGTATTTTGTGTTTTATTTAAACTAAAACTTTTCAAGTCAAGGCAGTTTGTTTTTTTTTAACTAAAACTAAATCTATTCAAACAAATTGTATGTAAAATGACTAGAAATAATGCTAAATTATAATTTAATTCAATATGGTACATATTTAGTGTGTATCTTAAGAATATTTAAAGTTATTGGGGCTGCAGGGTTAAGCACGTTGACTACCATGTGATGAGTTCCGAGTTCAAATCGTGGCCGGGGAAGCAATTTAATTTTTCTGATGATGTAAAATACAATTACTACATTAAATTAAATTCATGCTGATCTAACTTGAAATAACTTTGATTCAACATGATTCTTCATTTTGATTTAAATAGTACTTAAATGTTAAATCAACGTGAAATAAAGTTATTTCAAGAGGAAAAATTTTCTTTGACAATTACTATAAATCATGTTAAATTAACATGAAACAAATATGAAGCAAAATCATTGCCGAAAAATATTAGATTAACCTTGTTTAAGTTGATTTTAAGTTGCAATATTTCTGTGTGTATGAACATGTTTATGTATGTCTTCTTAAATATAATTTTTTCTGTCACCCGAATAATAAAAAAAATCAAGCCATGCCACTAAACCAATCTTCCATCATCTTCACAGCCAAAACCTCGAAAAAAAGACACGCATTTTTTAATCTACGAAAAAGCATCACAACCATTATTAAGAAGACATAAGTTATTTTGTCTGTCCAACTGTTCATTTTCATATTGACAATGAATGTCCCTTTCCAAAAAAAAAAATAAAAAGAAATTAAACACCAAAATGGAGAAAAGAGGTTTTTATTTCTAAAAGGTTTTCTTCTAAATCAATTTAATTTGTATTTTTTTATTTTATACCGTAAGCATAGAAATCATTTTTGACGTTATTGTTGTAATCTGAATGTAACTATTAGATGATTTCTGAACAGATATCAAAAACAACAATCAACATAATGCGGGATTCTTTCTTAATGTTATCTGTAAAGCAGGTACATTAATTGTTTCATAGTGAGGAGAGAAAAAAAACTGAAATTAAATAAAAAATTTTAATGATAATGATAAGTTACATTTAGTAGGAGGTAACGGATTTAGTTTTTCTTTTCACATTTTAAATATTTTTTAACGCACCAGATGTAAGTGCGTCGTCGTCGTCGTCGTTGTCTGTTGCTTTGATCGTTTATTCAAAGAACTGGCAAATGTTTTGAAATTCTACAAATTTAAATGAAGTTATCGCCCGCAATTAGAGACTGTTTCACATTTCGTGTATACCCTTCATTATTGTTTCAATTTTAAAGGGTCAATGATTGACTTTTAGACATCAAAAACTATCAATACTTCTTAGCAAGAGTAGTGTGTACATATTTTTTTTTTTTAATATTAGGGTAAAGTGTGTATTCACAAATCTGAAAGTGCTGGAGTTTTAAAGATACAGGTCTTTAATTAGTTTGGCCACCAAGCACCACCAACCATCATAATTTTGACATAAAATTGTTATTTCAATTTTGGTACGTTACTCGTATTTTGTTTCTCGCAAAGATTTTCTATGTGCACCGAATCTTAACCACCCTTATGATTTTGTTGTCGCAACAGTTTGCTCTTTTATATTGTACACATATGTATTTTAAAGATCGTTTTAATTTAATTGTGTGTTTTAGTTTCGAAACTGTCAATTTGTGATGACTCTTTGATTGATTTTTGTGGAAATTTCTCGGCGGGAGACAGTCTAATCTTTGGTTCAGTCTCTGTGGGAAATTTTACCCATTTGCAAGTTTTTTTCTTACTTGAAAATTTTTATTTCGTTTTTAGACATCATACAGTGCAATTTTATTACTTTGAAAAAAAAATCTTGAAACTTAGAGAATTCAAAGATAGTGCATTTTGACTTTGAAGTCCCCGCGACTTTGAATATTGTAGTTTTTATTGTCAACCCATTTATGGTTGCATTTTTCACATACTCAGAAAGTTACTCTAACGGATAGTACTTGCCCAGTGGCGAAAATGTCCATTACAGAAGCGATGATTCGATGCACACATGTAAGACAGTAATGCACACCACCTCATATACGCACCTTGTATACATTTTCAAATGCATTGCCACATTTGTGGAGTGAACGCCTTACCTTTGCCCACAAAGTAAGCGATACACTGAAGTGTTCATCTAATCAACATAAAAGCTCAGTATTGCCTAACATACATTGTAAGTTGACAGTGGCCAGTTTGAATACAATCTCGCTTACTTTGTAAACTAGGAATTATTGAACACAAAGTGTGGCAAATATCATTAAAGAGATGTAATGTAGTAAGCAATGTTCGCCGCTGGGGAGCATAATGGACTTAAGTACGAAAAACTCAATTAATAAAAAAGTTCAAATAAGCATATTTTTAATTGGATTTCTGTTGGCTGTAGTAGATACTGCATTGAATAAAAATATTTTTATTAAAAATATAATAAATATTTTTTAAGAGAATAAATTCTTTTGAAACTGTAGAGGCACTATTTTACAAGCTCTTATTTAGTTTCACAGATGATAATGCAATATTTTTATGACATACTATACAGCTGATCTGATGATGGCGGATATTTTTTGGATATTCAACATTTTAATTCATTTTATTACAAAAACAAAGGTTTTTTCTCTCTAGGTTGTTTCAAAATATATTTTTTTATTTAACCATGAATCTACCGGTATAAATTCGGTCTGTAAAAAATTTTTGTGTATATTAACTTTTGTTTGAAAGGTTATTTGATCAAAAGTGTTCTTGGCTTTATTTGAAGAAAATCAGTCCGGCCGCTCAGAAGATATTACATATTTTTCAAATGTATTCTGGTGAATATGTGTGTCTTTGATGCCCTATCATTTTTGTTATAAATTATTGTTTGTTTGGTAAAATATTTTTTTTGTAAAAAATTAAAAGGTGCTCTATTCAAATATACTTTTTGGTAAAGATGAGCTGCTTTTTTTAAAGATCGTTCTTTGAAGAGGTAATTTTGAACCCCTACTTCCCTGAGAAGTAAGTATCTTTATCCAAAAGTATTTGTTTAAAATTGAAATTATTTGAAAAATTACTATTTTGAAAACTTTTTTCCACCCCTATAAAATTTTTTTATTTGCAAAATGACCGTAATGACTTTAATTCCTAGTGTAAGAAAAATTTTAAAGAGCTAAATGTAAAAAAAAAATAAATATAAAATGACAAGAATGTTGTAATTTTAGAAATGGTAAAATTGATTTTATTACACAAAAACTTTCAGCTAATTGTAATACACCTATCCCTCAATTTGCACAACAGATACGTTCCTGAGAAAGTCGAGTAAATCAAAATTTTTAACTTTATATAAAAAATCGGGTAAATTGAAAATCAGAGCAGAATTGCGTAAAAAATTTATTTTATAAAAAATTATATATGTATTTCAACTTATTTTTTAAAATATCAGAAGCGTTTACTCAAAACACATAAAAATAAGCCTATAAGATACAAAAATATTCTATAAAACAAATAAAAAATCGTGTAATGTCCAAGTCGAGGGATAGGTGTACATTGAATCTATACAATTCACATATTCCATTTGCACTGAAAAGTTAGTATATAAAGGTAGTATATATGTATAAAGACATTACACACAGAGCACCAAACATATGGTATGGTAGCCTTCAAAAATACCTAGTTGTTCCGTTCTGCTAGCACTTTTCAGAATATTTACAATTGGCTTTGGTGTTATTTGCTCCTTAAAAATTATCACATGCAATTTGATTTACAGATCTATCGCCCTTATCAAACCATAAATGTTTATATGTATAAACATGCTGGCATTGATTGGATATTTTGAAAACTATTTATACTTAAAATTCATAAATGTTTTGTTATTTGTTATTAACTAATGATATAAGAAAACGATAAAAAAAACCGACGAAAAGGCGATAAAAAATTAAAAAATATAATAAAAACCGGCTTTGAAACTAGTTAAACAATTAAACCGCAAAGGAAAATAGTCCTAGTCAGCACAAAAATGTGTTTTTCGAAAAAAAATCCAAACCAAATATAAAAAACCGTGTCCGAACCGGATTTAAAAAACAGGTAATGTCTAGCGCTGGTAGTGTAGCTTTTCATTGGTAAAAGAAGTTTCAAAATTGCTTCAGCGATTTGAAACCCCGTAACAAATAATAAAAAAAACTTGATGGACTAAACATTATATGTTTTGCGCTGGTAGTGTAGCTTTTCATTGAATTTTTAAAATCGGTTTAGCAGTTTGAAAGCCCGTACCATAAAAATATAAAAAATCGTTTCCGAACCGGATATAAAAATGGACTATGTTTGACGTTGATAATGGTGCTTTCGGGCGTGAAAGCGTAGCAAACAAACAAACAAACTCACTTTCACATTTATAATATTAGTAAGGACTTTCAAGATTATCAGCAGTTCCTGGTAAGTCATGAATCATGAATGCTAAATTTCTCAATCTGGTTGAATATTTTGATGGCTCATGAGCTCTGATGAATGAAAACTTAGACTTCAGGAGCCATATATTGTTAAAGAATAATAAAAGTTCTTGTGACCCCGTAAATAAACAAGCAATTATTTATCACTTTGGTGCGCCCCTAAATCTGAATATGAAGTATTGTTAACGGCACTAATATTTGCCATTATTTTTTGCGCTTTTCGGTGCAAAGTGCTCATGGCTTGTATTTAAGGATGTAAATCAACGAAAAAAAATATGTATGACATATTTCCAATAAAACGTGCTTTTTCGTTACTCTAAAACACAAAACAAAGCAATTTTAAAACATAAGCGATTATTCTTCATAAAAACCACAGCCAAAGAGCACTTAAATATATTATATTAAATATTCTTTGCTTATCACATGATATATTCAAAACATTTAAAAGTCCCATTAAAATAATCACATACAAGGTCTTAAATTTTCTTTCCAAAAACTTGATATCAAACAAAGAAAAAGAAAATCTCCATCAATAATTTGAAACAAAGAAAAAGATCAAACACGTTCAAACTCACAACAACAAAAATGATTTCATTGAACTAAAACTGTACAAAATATTCATATCAAACAATAGCCCTCTTCTCACATATTTTATAAAATTTTGAAAAAAGAAATAACCCAAGAAAAAATTTATCAACAAAATGCATATCAATATGTATTTCTTGGGTTTGGGGTCGTCATTTCAAATCATATTTATTTTCGAGTGGCTCATTTCAATCATAACAAAATTACATATTTCAACAATAACGTAAATTATTATTCAAATGATAACTACAAACTAACAACTGATTTTTTTTTTCATTTGATGTTTTAAATTCAAAACATTTTCGTAGAGAGATAGTGAGTGTTGTGTTTTCTATTTTTTAATTTTTTTTTTTTACTTTTAATTTATTAAAATGCTACATTTATTTCATTTAATACAAATTACTTCAATTTTTGTTTACAAAGTTTTTGCTTTGTTGGTGTTGATTTTAACAGATTTTTTTATATAAATTTTTTTTTATATTTTTATGTATGAAAATTAGTGATGGTATTTTTATGATCGTAATAATCGTTATGATTATTAGTTTTATGAGCAGCATTATCATATTGAGTAGTGGCAATAGTTTAATGGTAGCGGCTGAAGTACTTCAGTTTTTAATAATATAATTTTGATTATTGAAGCTGGATGTAGCTTAAAAATAAATATTTACATATATTTAATTAAATTGATATTTTTTATTAAATATTTCTATGTTTTGTAAGAAAAATCTTTAAATTCTATTAACACCAGCGGACTTATTAGAAAAATTTGTAACGGTTTTATCTCCACATAAATAAAGAAAATGTCCACAGCCCACGCTTTTGAATTTATATGTTGGGCATAATTAATTGAGCTGTTAAATGATTTTAAAAATTTTTATAAAATTTTTCCAACTGCCAAAACGTTACTTTGATAACTGAAAGAAGACATTACCAGAATTAGTCATCGTATATCTATTAGTAGAACTGTGTCATGTTTCATGGCGTACGTAACACTGGTTTTAAACGAAATGTAAAATATATTTACTATTAGAACCCTGCATAATACCATTTAAAAGAACTCTCAAGATATGAGAGATTTTTCAAATGCTTCACTGTAGCAAAGTCCTTAAAAACAAACACTGAACAACACTGTTTGCAAGACATTTATTTCATTTATTGTAGGTATAGAAGTAAAGAAGCAAATACTTCGTGACGAAAGATGTGATGTTTGCTTTTTCCTACGCATGTGCGAGTAGAAAACATAAACTGTGTCCATGTTTTTTAGTTTTTTTGCACACATGCAAACGTACACAAGCATTTGCATCAGTTGTGTACTCTTGTTTTAAACACAAACGTACAACACGCAAGTATAAAACGCACGGTATCAAGGGACACCGAGTAAGAACGTTCACTTACCTTAAAAATTGCTTCATATCCCCTAATGGGCTTATAGATTCGGAGAAGCAGAAATGCCCCCTTCTTCCCCGCTTGGTGCTAGTTTTAAAATACATATAACTTATGTGTCCTTCTAGACTTAGATCTATTTATATTCTGAATTTTATCAAAATCGGTTGCGTGATTTAGCCTTTAAAGCGCAACAAACAAACAGTAAATTTACTTTCGCATGTGTATTAGTTAGCAGAGACACCTTCAGCTATCACAGCAATGAACTGCTCATCCAAGTCACGAATATTTTAGCAAAGATATACACCATATTGGAGCTTCAAAAAAAAAATATTCTAAAAATCAAAGGAGATCCCCGGCATTTACGGTAACACTGAAAATCTAAAAGATCCGTAGTGGCAGTAGCATTTGTAACCAGGGGATGTACTCTGTAATTCAAAACGAAAGAAAATGCTTTCAAATTTGTATGCTTATAACTATAAATTCGAAAGCATTTTCTTTCGTTTCGAATTACTATGTAGACCCACTGGTGAAGAGGCTACTTCTTCTTGTGGTATTTGAAGTGTTTGTTACGAACAAGAAGTGTTTACGACATCACTTATAAACATTCATATACAAGAACATTACTACATTCGCCGTGCTTCGCTTATTGTGCAACAGCATTTATTTTGGGTTTAGTACGACAATGCCACGACAAGACATTTAAAAAGCAAGACGTATTTACATTTCAAGAATGTTTACGCAGGGCTCTATTTTGCATCTGACATGTCAGCTATGCAACTTATGTGTAGCTTTGATGTCTGCCAAAATCTCCAATTTATATATATGTAACTTATAATATTTGCTTTCAAATGTACTTGCTTATATGCATCTGTCATAAGCTTTTTCTTCATATTTTTTTATTATACTGAAACAGCTGATGTTTTATTAGATCAAAATTAAATGCGATTAAATTTTAATTTTCGCATCTAGCATTTCATTCTGACTTTTATAGTAGAGAAGTCTTAAAACTTTCACATGGCATATGTGTATCTATTTTGCAGTGGAAAATTTTACAATTCAGATGTAAAACACATATCATTTAAAACCCGCTTAAGTATTATACAGTAAAGGCATGAACAAGCCTCTTGACATGATGGACTTCTTAGAAGCATGCCAAGTTCATCTAAAAGTCATGAACTCTTTCGTTATAATTAGGAAAAGGATTTTCATGCATTTAAAATCACGTTTAATGTACATAAAATATGCAGTAAAAATATAAAAATATGTATTTAAAACTAATAAAATATGCATTTATCAAATTTTTTTCACCATTTAAGAACATTAGAAACTTTAAAAAATCATTTCATTGCTTTCTTAGCACACATTTTGACATTAAAAACTTAAAAAACATAAAAAGCTCAGCCTTAATGCTTTTTTAACAAATATTTTGTCAAAACATATGGAATAAAAAATACGAGTAAGTTCAGTCGAACTTTTATTCACGTACGTAAGGTAAATATTTGACGATTTCTTCTGAAAAACATTTTATGTAATAAAAATGTAGTTATTTATTGGTACTCATTTAAATGCTGCGATTTTGTTTGTGGAATAGTCAGTTTCTAAGTTTTCGTTGTTAGAACTATTTTGATACAGTTTGTTGCATATATATTAATTTATTTGTTACCACATCTTCAATGAATTCAACTTGAGGTGTTAAAGTAACGAAAACCTCTAATTGGTATATAGTGTGAACAAGAAAGCAATACTATGTTTGTCTGCACAAATGCCAATTTAGGCAGAAGGCTGTCGGATACTATCGGCCGTATGTATAAGCAAAAATTGGCATGAAGTTAGCAAAAGTGACGAAATTGAATTAGGTGTTAACGAGTTCCTCCATACAATTTGACATTAAAAATGGTCGAATTACCTAATCTTAATCCACCTCTAAGTCCTAGCATGATTTTTAATGTGAAGTTTCATGGCAAAACTATTTAAGATCATATTCAATTTTTGCCACTTATGCTAACTTCATGCCAATTTTTGCTTATACATAGGACAGTATATTTCTATTAATAAAATTAAAGAAATTTTAAAGTAAAAAAACTTGCTCCCATATGCTAAAAATAACGTGTGCTTCAAGTGTACGTTAAAACCAGTTTTGTATGAATAATTTTCAATGGTATTAATATTCTTGAATTAAGCCAAGGTATTGAACTTTGAGTCGTACGGTGTTTTTGAATATCGATTCATATCACAAAAAAAAAGATCGTAAATTTTTCTTATTTTCTCCTTTTTTGTTCTTACACAGTCGTAAAAACTGCAGATCTTACCCAACAAAAATTTTGCATCAAAAAAGCAGGTTTTTACTATTATAAAATAAAAGTAGCGCTGACAAACCTGCTGATAACGCTGCTGATTTTTGTATGGCGAGTTCTCGGGTTGCAGCACTACATTTTTGCTCACTATTAAATTACTTTTTTCCTATAGTTTTCTTCATATACGTTCACTGCTTTTTAACAAGCTTGTGTTTTAAAGCGCTTTATTGCCCTATTGCTTCAAAAAACATGAAAATTTTTTACTGGGTAAAAAACTAGTAAAAAAACAAAATTAGATTTATAGCATGAAAAACCTAGAAAAAATTATTAAAAATATACATTTATGAGGAAATATGCAAAAATATGTATTTATTATAAAATATGCAAAAATATGCACTAACAAATCGATGCCATTATGTCGCAAATTTGTTAATTCGCAAAGATATTTTATTTACATTGATCTACGACCAACGACAGAAAACATGTATTTACATGAAAATCCTTTCCTTAGTTATAATTTATTTAAGCAAAGTAATACACAATAAAAGCAGGAACAAGCCGCTTAGCACGATGGAATCTTTAGAAGCTCGTCAAATTTATCTCAAAGTCATGAACTCTTTTCTTATAATTAATCTAAGCAATCTGTTATTAGGCAGTCAGTAGTATTAACAACTTAAACAACTAAGCAACTTAGTATTACCAACTTAAAGTATTCATTGTTGAGGAAAATGTTTGATCATTGTTTTGACCAATTGAAATCTCAATTTTTACTACTTTCGAAGAACTTTTTTTTTTGCTACTGGCATTCAAAACATTGACAACTCCAGACCTTTCCTGAAATTCAACACTCCTTAACCCAAAAGCGCTTGTGGCTCTCATGTGGCCTTGAAGTAGTCATGAAAATAAATTGCCTACATCCCAGCAAAAATGTTTGGTTGCTGCAATCATTTGTGTAAGGCAGACAACGATTGCGGAAACAGCTGATCTATATTATTATATGAAAAATAATTAAAATGGTAATATCGATCATCTGTTTCCTACATTGCAGTTACATTACATTACAGTCAGCTATCTGAGCCTTAAGTGTCGAATATTTTTTGCTGGGATGCTATATACATAGCTGTAGTTATATCATTGTGGTTGTAAACTTCACCGGGGAGTTGTATAACATTAACCAATTTAAAATAAGATAATATACTTTAAAAATTTTGATTGCAATGAAGGGCACATAATTAAAGATTTCACTTATAGAACAAAATTGTTCATTGTATTGACGAAAACTTAACTTAATGGAGAACCTTAAAGGTTCCGCTTCATTGGCTTAATACATGCTTTTTCTTCTTTTTTCAAATAAAATGTGCTTATCACCGAATCCAACTTTCTATTAAGCGCCTTACAAACTAAAAGCATAAAATATTTAATATCAATTAAGCAATAGTTTTCTTTTAAGCACGATGTGTTTATAAGAATTTGACTTTATATTTAAATTATTTTAATATCATTTATCGATTTCTATGAGTCTCATTGTCGACATCTCTAACGACATGTGTAATTTATATGAATTTATAAATAAAACGTCTCACTCTTAACTCTTATTTAAATTTTGTATAAATATTCCGCGTTATCTGATTTATTTTAAGTTCTGGTTTTTTTGAATATTTACATAAAATATAAAAATTAAAAAAAAAGACTTTCATATAACACAAAATTTTGTTTTATTAATAAGCATGATAAGATCTAAAGTTATTTTTATATATATTATATTACAATTTATGCAGAAAAGCCAAACAACAAGTTTATAATTATAATATTGATTTGTTATTGTTTGTGTAACACTTTATAAATTAAAAATATTTCATTTATGACTCAAACAAATTATAATATGACATATAAAGTTTTTCTATTATCTTCTTAAAACCTCCATCTCAAGTCATTAAAATCATCCAATATTTTGTCACTTTTAATTTAATATTTTTGTTTAGTTTTATAAATATAAAGTTTCTTAATTTTTTTATTGTTTTTTTTTGTATAAGAAATTTTTTTTTTTCATCCTGGCAATGGAGATCAGTTATTTTATTGGTCAGTTTTATGACTTTTTGAACTAATAAAAAAGCTATAATTTTTCTAATATGAAATTGTGGTAGTTTTCTATTGAGAGTTTGTTAGTAGTGCGTGCTTACCAACAGTAGCTTGATTGGCGATATAATTTGACAGTTTCATGTATATGTATGATAAGTTGTAAATGAAACTATAGGAATTCAATAAAAAAAATTTGTCTTTAAAGAATTTATTACCTGCACAGTCGGGCAATAAAAACTAACAAAAGCCTCTACAGAAGTGATTTTATGGGATCATTATTACAAAAACATGTCTGTTTTGAAAACTATTAACAACAGAGCCATTTTAATGTGTTTATGAATATTTTATTTTATTAAATTTTTTAAGCGCGTGCGGAAATTATTTTAGGTCTTAGTCATAAAACATTTCTAAAACTGTACCGGATGACTTCCTTGTGAATTTTAATTTAGAAACTGAGCGCACTTTTCTTTTTGAATTATTCTCATTTTAATATATGGACAGCCCTTTATCAGATAATGACAGTTAAAACTTAAGATATTGGTTTTCAACTAAAGTTTATCCAAAAGTGATAAAAATATATATATAAATATTACGAAAAAAAAGAAGATTTCAGTGATTATGAAACCTATAATAACTTGGATAGGACAATTTTGAGAAAAATAAGGGAGATACGAACAAGTCCAAATCATTTTTATTTGTATAATAAATTGGGATTCTTTCAACTATTTCTTTTAAAAAAGAGGCCTGGGTGTGATGATTTGATGAACTTTTTTGGTTAATGAAGCGTCACTATTTTTCAATTCCGTGTTGTTTATGTTTTAATTCTCAAAAATCTTAGAAAACAATTTTGTCATATCGCTATTTACATAAAATATTTTCAACAATGCCACATCTAGATTGATTACAAAGTATGGCATTTTTAGCTGAATTGGCAACTCTTAATACATTACTGCAAAACAGCATAGACGATTGAGCACCGTTTAAATTTTTTTTAGTTAACTCCAACGTATACAGTTGACTCCGCTTTACTGGAAATAACCAAAACCCAATTTTTTTTCAATTATCCGATTTTTTTTCTAAATGTAGTTTGGATTACTGAAATTTATTACAGTAAAGCGTTACAGTTAAGCGTTGAATTATCCGATTAATTAATCAATCAATAAATTATCCGATTAACAGATAAGCGTTCAATTATCCGATTTTTCAAACGTAGTTTGGATTACTGAAATTTGTTACAGTTAAGCGTACTGCTTAAAATCAGTACAATATAATAGAAAAATACAATAAACTACGTAAGAGCGAAAAGGACAAATACATTTTGCCATATAATTTTTTAACGGACAAAACATGCACACATTTTTCAGCCTTAAGTTATGCAATCGATTTCTAATAAATAAATTTGTCATTGTTTATTTTTTCACTAAAGCGAAGTAAGTTTCATAAAAAACGTAGTTGTGGGCTTGCTTTTGTTTTTCAGCAATACGATATTTTCAATAAAGCGATGTTTCGCTAAAATGAAATGAAATGAAACGAAATGAATTTGGGATTTGTATCGATTTGAGTAATCCAATTTTTTTCAGTAAAGCGTGTTGCGCTAAAGCGGATTCGACTGTACTAAACTAAGTTCAACTAATTAGCAAGAAACTAGGACTTAAAATTTGCCTAGACAAAGGGAAATAAAGACTATTAAGCTTCTAAATATCATTTAATTTTAACATTAAAATCAATCGGGTCTCATTAGTATTCTCGCAATTTAAAAATTAAATAATAATCGCATATATTTTAATATGACACCCCAAATCCAATCAATTTACATAAATACTGACATTTTCAATGCAGGGAAATTTTAATTTGTTAATTTTAGCAAAATTACTCCATAACAATACCACACAAAAATTAAAATTAATTGGCAACACTTAAATTTCGATTATTCCTTTAATTACCAACCGAGTGTCCCCAGCTGTTTTGCACAAACAATAAGCATTAAATACAGAAAAAAAACCGCAAAAATAAACTGATTTAACATTTGCTTTTTTTAATTGAAACGAATCCAATCAAACAAGACTGGCAATAAATTCCAAAAACAGTTGGACTAAAAAAAGCACACACACACGAACATACTTAAATCAAAATGCAATTTAATAAAAAAAAAGATCACTAAGCCAGGAAATAGTGCTAAATACAAAATATTACGCGATATTCTTGCTCAGCAGTGCCAAACAAAAGTCAGGAGAAATACTCGTACAAAAAATAAATAAATAAAAGAAACAAATAGGATTTTAAACAAAATCGAAAACATGGAATCGTCACTTAAAACCCCAACGTAATATATTTAAATTAAGGCTCTCGGAATATAAATAATAATTTTTGAATTGATTTTATTAACACAACAAAAAGGCCAACAACTGCAACAACAACTACAACAATAATAACAACAACAAGGGTTTAAACGCAACCATTCACTGAACCAAATACAATTCGATTTGAATATTGTATTCAAAATTTCCAAAAAAAAATCAAAATTAATCGAGGAACAACAACAAACTAAGAAAAAAGTATTTGTATGATGAGATTTTAGGAGAATAAGAACGCAACTTTAACTCAGCAGGATGTAAAATTTCAAAATCTGACCGCGTTTTTTTTTGTTTGTGTGAGTTGCGTGAGGCAGTGTGATCGTCATGCGCCTGCTGTTAATCTCACTAGCTTGTGTTTTGTTTTTCGTTTCCCATCTTTCCGTGCGAGAAAAAATATCTCTTTGGCTAGAACAACAACAAATGCAATATTTAGATATAATTTTTTCTAGCTCACAAAGGCTATTCATTCTTATTCTTATTTATTTTTCTTCATTTGCCCATGTCTGTCCGTCCATCTTAGCTGGATGACTGAGTTCTTGTGGTGTATGAAAGAGATTGTATCCTTTGATGTTTGATGTCATGTGGTGGTATCACTTGCAAATGTTACGAGATTTGTTTTTTTTTTTGTTTTTTATTTGTTGTTTTTGCTTAAAATATTCTCAAGATTCATGCTTTTATGCACTCGTATTTTAAAATTTTATATTGCGATTTGATACGTTGCTTAAAAAATATTGAAGCGATAATGGATTTGAAGCAAATGAGCTTTTCAGTTTAGTGTGGTAAAAATAAATAATCATTTTACATATATTATAAATATAAATTAAATATAACAAATTTATGTACATATGTAAGTATGTAAGTATATATTTAAAGCAAGTTTGAACAGGTTTCACTTTGAGATAAATTTAAGTTAGCATAATCATGAACTTTTCTTTTTCAAATAAAATTATTTATTTTGTAATCTCAAAGACGACAGACACACATATTGTAAATATTATTCAAATCTGTGAACTATAATCATAATCGAAATGAAATCTTACATAGATATCTTCTATCTCGCACCGCTTTACATTCAAGCAGCAGCTGAAAGCGATAATAAAGAATTTAATTTATCGAAGGGTTAAAAATAATTTGCACTTCAAGCGATTTGATATTAAATATTGAATTAATTTAAATCTTAGTTTGTAGTTTTTCAGATGCCTTGCTAGCCAGTTTAAGCAGCCAACCGCGGTGGTATAATGTTACATTATATAACAAACTTAAATTTTTTATTCACAAGATATGACAAAAATATTGATAAAAGTCTACATACGATCTGTATGCTAACAAAAACTTTGTTTCGATTTTGAAAGTTATTGTATTGTGTTCACATACGGCAATTTTAGTAAGGAAACTTTTTAAAAAGAGAGGAGAAGGTAATAAAAATCATATTTTCCTCTCCCACGCATGAACTTAAAAGTTGCTCAACTAAAATTTCCGCCTTTGAATTGTCACTTACTTTTTATTAAAGCAAAGTTTTGTTTTATTCTCTCTCACTAGCATAATGATTTTTTTTACTTCCCACACATGCTCAATAACATTTAAGTCCGAACTTTGAAGTGATATGTAGCGCTTTTTAAGATCACTGTAGTGCATTTAATCTACAAAAATTCGAGTGATTTGAATTGGGACGTTATTTCATGTTTCAGGTTAACGTAAGTACCTGTTTCACGTCATAGTCACACGGTGGTATAAACACCGGGTGAAGGTGGGCGTCCAAATCGCCCCAATGCACCCTTAGAAAGCACCATATGACTGACCAACAAGACATAATTTGGAATCTTTTCCTGTACTATAAACAAGTATATTGTACCTTGAGCTATCTAAACTCTTTCTGCTAAGACCGTAGTCAAAACAACTTTTGTTATATGACAACAGCAGCTAGAATAGTGTCTGTCTGACCGCTTCACTTCTATCACTAGCATTGATTTACTATTGTGAATCCAAAACTATTCTCCCATCGCTTTTGGTAGCATTCACAGTTACCACGTAAGATTCTCCGTGATCACCCGCTGAAAATGGGGTTGCTTTCACTTACAGTGAGCTCTCAAAGAGAAATTCAGACCAATTACCGACACGATCCCGTACATATTTCTGCTGATAAGCACCATCTATCACCTCTATCGTCTTTTGAACTCAAGACAGTTCCAGGTGAAACAACACGTGCAAGACAACATAGTTAGCTACTTCTTTTCATAAACATATGCACATCTGTTACTCTATTTCCAGAAATTGAGCAGTAAAACATAAGTTTTATGGGTAAAAAGCTAAAGGTACGCCCAGGAAGAAAAGCCAATTTAACTCCGATGCCTGGGATTTCCACTCCCGCAATCTCGTAACAGATTCCCCTTAAAGGGAAAAGCAAGGACAGCAGCACCTCCAACAATCACGATGCCTCCACTACACAGAAAAAAATGTTCCTGCTATAAATAAACACGTTTAATTAAAAAAAAAACAAAAATCAATTGAAAATGTTGTTGAGTCAATTAAACCTTTAATCATACTAACCCCATATTCATAAAATTTGAAACGAGTTTGAAATTTATTTTAATTAAAATTTTTCATACAAAATTTTCTTAAAATGAATTTCAATTTCATTTAATTTTTTTTATGAATATGGGGGTAAATGTTTAAACAAAAGTTTAATTGACTTAATGATAAACACATTTTTATCACACAAATTGACACAAAAAAGCAGCCCCAAAAACCGGTCGTGAAATAGAATCTATTTTATTTTGAGAGCGTGTTTTCTTATGCTCTCACATGTCAATACTCATTCTCACAAAAATGTTACCATACTTTCAATAAATTTGATAAATTTTGTAAACAAAACTGCAAAGAAAAAAATAAAGACAAAAGAAAATTATAAAAAATTTAGAGAGCATTTGAAGTTACTACCGGCGATATTATAATGGGCATTATTAATTTGTCAGCGATTTTCCTGAAGTGGCAGACTTTATTCTGTTTCATCATTTAATTACATTTTTCATTGATTTTTTTTAACTAATAGTGTTTATTGCGGGAAAATTTTTTCTGTGCATGCTTAATAGTAGCGACTTATTCTTCGGAGTCAGTGCTGTATTTCTCTTTCACCATACTTTTTCTCTACTATCATTTCCAAGTACGCTTCACTTTGTTTCGACAATGGACAGAACTCTATTTCAGAAATCCATGTCCATTTCAATGCTTTTTAGGCGAGTCTCAAATAAAGTTTTGCAATTTTTTTTTCGCTTAATAAAAGTTTTTTTACGAGGACTTCAGCATCCACTATTATATAAAGTATTTTATACATTTCGTGAATGTACAATATCTTATTGAAAGTTTTCATTATACGCATGAAATTCTTCATTAATACAATGAACTCTTACGTAAGCCCAGCAAAAAATTTAATTAAATAAAAATTCGATTGAGTTTATGAAAGAAATTTTATAAAATGGTGTATTTCATACTAAATTAATATTTATTTTCATCACTACAAATGCATAATTCTACACTGGATTACCTTTTTTGATTTTTTTTTGCTGGGTTATTAACGACAAAATTCATTGATCCAATAAAGTTTTTTCTGTCAGTGTATCAGTACTTTAAGGTTATCGAATATTGCTTGAAAAGTAGATTAACTTAAGTTATAAAGCTTTTATATATCGCCAAAAGCTTTGTCTAGTATATATTAAATTAGTAAAAACTGCAATTGAATACTATATTAAAAAAATCTCTAACACAACAGCAACAGTAAACTTTTCTACTAGTATTCAACAACAAAAGTTGGAGTTTACATCGCAATAAATATCAATAAAAATTGTAGTTGTACGTAGACTTTCGTTGGCCAGTTCTGGCTCCTTTGTAAGTAATTACGCGAAGGGGGTTATGTCTCAGTATTCAGTAAACGTTGTAGTCTTTATTTCTGAAACTACTTTGAACTCAATCTTGAGTTAAATCTGCAGGAAAATCATACACTCCAAAACATCAAGCTGAATTAATGAAATAATAAATCAATTTCCAAATAAGCTACATAATTAGAAAAAGATACCTAGTAAGTAAAAGATTTGAATTGATATACACAATTAAATAAAAATTCATATTTACAATAATAATTAATTTGGAAAAATTTACCACTATCATTTATTTTGTTATTAAGCGAAAACAAAATATTGCTAAATATTTAGCAGCATACTTTGATTGTTTTCATTTAACATTACTTTATTTAACCTAAAACTATTAGATAAATAAATTTAAGTGAGCTTAGCATTAAATGTTTGAAGTTAGGAAATAATACTCGTAATATTTATTAAAAAAATCTATAAAACCCATAAAAAAGAGACATGAATGATGTTTTCAACACCTTGCGAGACTTGAATTTTAAAATTTCATTTGAATTGGATTGTATTTTTTTTCTTCTCCTTAGACAGGAACCACTATCAGAACCGCCACCAACTTTAAGCAATTTAAATCAAAACTTAATTACCATTAAAACTGCATAAAAATCATTATAATTCTTTACCTTAAATATGAGGAAATGAATTTGTGTACATATTTATTTTTTCTCCGAAGGTATTTTTAGTTTTCAAAAGAAATCAAAAATATAAAGGGGAAAAAACATCATAAATTAGTTTTATTTAATTTCAAGACAATTGCAGCAGAATGTACGAGCAGCAGTGTTATGCATTTTTTAAGGAAAGAAAAAAAAAGGTTTTTACGTTTGACATCAACTGCTGCATACTTAAGAGGATCAGGAATTAATTTAAGACCTTTAATAATGCTGGAATTAAAAGTAAAACAAACAAACAAATAAACAGAAACAACAAAAGAAAATGAAAACTGTTGGTTTTTACACTTTACCTTAACGGACTATAAAGTTAATTTATTTAGCACCTACAAATTCGGCTTATAATACAGTTATGTTTGCACATACACACACACACAGTCCCTCAGATCGAGTTGTTATTGAGTGTTGTGTCAATAAATGTTGTGTAGTCATGAGCAGTGTTGTGTAAAACTTTCTTTTAACTGTCCTACTAAATCGAATATCTCCACAATGACGCAAATATCTTTTTTATAAAAATATAATTTATTTTAGTATTAAATAAATATTTTCTATACCTACCTTCAAGTAATAAGTCAATGGATTGAAAAATAAAAATATTTTTATTTCAGTTATAGTTATTTTTTAAATTAGAAGTATTTATGTAACAACGATTGAAATTTCTATAAATTTATACATTGCTCAAATTAATTTTTTAGAGTAATAAATCAATTTACAATTGCTTAATTCACAAAACCTACTGCATATCTGTATCGATTGTATTATCATATCAAATACAAGAGTGTAACATTTGTTGTATGAAATTTTCATATAAAAATGAAATACACTATTACACATTTATTTCATATGTTTTTAAAATATTGTATTTAGAGAGAGGCTCTCTGAGAGAATTTGTATGTAGCTTGTTCTTCTTTTTTCATTTAAAATACAAAATACATTAATACACTACAAAGAGGGTGTTCACAATTAAAAAATAAAAAGTGTATTTGATACACAAATACACAATAAAGATTGTTGTGAATTAAGCAAATATTCGAAATATAATTTTGTTCGTATTATTAAAGCAAAAGAAAATTTTTTAAATTTGAATATCCAAAATTTGAATAAAATTCATTTCAATATTATTTGAACATGGTATGGTATGGTCTTAATTATATTTTAGTCACATCTAGCAATGGTGTTGTCATATTTACAATAATAAGATTAGGTGTAACAAAGTTCATTGGTTTTGTTGATAATATTATTATTAACTCAGATAATAATATTATTAAAAGTTTGCTTTTCTATTGACAATGATATGATTTAACTACAACCATATAATTCAATCATAGTATGTTGCTGTTTGATTATGGTTACATCAACCATATTTTTTCTCTGCGTGTAGATAGAAAAAACTATAGTAGTTTTTTTATTGGTTTGATGAAAATTTTAATTAAAAAAATTTATATTTCAGTAAAAATGTTATTTGATTTTTTTAATTTAGTATTTGAATACTAAATGAAATTTTTTCTGTTTATAGCCTTTTATTGAAACAGTATGCATTCAATAGTGAGTGATTTTGTACCTAGTAGTTTCATAATTACTGACTTCCTACCTATTAATCGCTCCCATTGTAAGATAAACACTGGACATACTCCCTTTTCGTTGACAGTTTCTTACAACTAACATTTGTAATTCATTTTTGTTTAAAAATCAATTTGTCGCACATTAGGTATAATTATGGAATGGGAAGATATTGAAAACCCTATTGTCGTAGTTGGCCTAAAAAATTGTGGAATGAAAGCTGGAGGCATTAATGGAACATTTTAGATACTCGGTGTAAGTTGTTGTTTTATTTATTGTGCTGTAAAATTGTTTGGGAATGCTGGTGGAATTGCAGACCGTCAGAGAACTGGTCGTCAACACTGTGTCCGAACTTCCAAGGCCGTCAAATCTATACAAAATCGAAATTATCGAAATGCCATCCGAAAGATCCAAATATTTTCGCGGGAGATGAATGTATCGAAAGAATCCCCTTCTCGCATCATTAAATATGACCTGGGACTTGGACCTTACATAACACACATTGTGCATCTACTTACTTTAGCGTTAAAACAGAAAAGCAAGCACACATCGTAAGCATTGATTTGTCAGATGACAAAATTTTTGCTGTGGAAGAGTCGTTCAATAAAAAAATTTACTGACTCTATACTCAGGTATCTCTGCAAGCAAATGCATGGATTCCCAGAGTTCAAAGAAGTCATCATCCTGCCTCTGTGAGCGGGAGTCACTTATGATGGGGCCACCAAGCTCAATTTCTACGCAAAACCTAATCTGTACAAATAGTTTTGCTCATCTGCACTTGTGTCCCATTTTATATGCAAATTCATAGAACCAATTTTTCTCCAGTTAACACCTCCATTTAAAAAAACCAAATAATCAATTAAAAATTAAATTTATTAAAAGTTTAATTGAGTCAGTTAAACTTTTGCTTAAAAGTTGTAGTAACTAAAAAGTTTTCTTGATAAAATTTAATTTTTAATTTATTCCGGCTCTATTATTTTTACTTAATGTCTGATCTTCTATCTATCTTTTACAGGATCGGTCGTTAGAACCTTGTCTACTGTCCAGATGCAAAAAAAAGAAGAGATTAGAACCTTATCTTCTGTTCAGTTGCCAAAAAAAAACAAAGACCCAGATGTCTAGGCCTAGGGTCTTGTAAAGGTGAGTATACATCGAGAATTATTGTTTGACCAATAATTGTTTATCTCTTTGAGGCAACTCCTGCATATAAAAAATCTTGATCTTCTGATATACGTATTCCTAAATGGCTCAAACCAGAAGTGCAATCGAGCACTTTTCGCTAGCGGCACCCAAATATACCTGAATATTCCTAGTGGCAATTGCAGACCACCTGACTACACTCTTCTACAGAGTCCAGCCTTAAGTAATATAATAGCTCAACCAAATGTGTATGATTATTTAGTTGTGGGCTTGGAGTTTCCCAAGGTTTCATTGTTCAGAATATGACGTGCTTTTTTCAATGGAAAATTTTGAAACTAGTGCACACTATAGCTGTCAAAATAATTCATTCTTACCGTTGTTGCGAACGTACGCATCAAAAATTTTAATACTTCAAAATTCATTGTTGCGGTTTCTAGGATATTAAAAGAATCAACTACTACAACCATCAGCCATTTCTGAGTCATGACCAAAATCCGAAATAATATTACCTCCAAATCATCCTTATTATACCGGAAAGGGTTAATTTAATTTGTGCTTATGTAGACTCTGAATTAAAATGTTTGTTTGCTATTGCTGTTGTTGCATAAACTCTTTCTCCCCCAAGTACCTGTTAGTAATATTTCATTATGTGTTGAGCATTTTAAATAAAATAAAAAATTATTCAAAAAATTCTTGTAGACAAAACAAACACTACACAGTCCACCAAATATAATAAGAAACACCAAAAAAGGTTTTTTATTTTTAATTCTCCATATAAAACGAAAATGCAATTCACACAGTCAACCTTACGAATATATGTACATACATACATATGTATTTCTACTTCTGATTGTCTGCCTTGTATCCGATAGAACCTTATAAAATATAAACTAATCAATAATTTAACAAAAACAAAAATCAAAAAGAACCTTAGTCTGCCGTTTTTTTATGCTTGTGTCGCTTTAACTCCGTTGGAGTCAAACAAATGGTGTTGTCATTTGTACTGACTGCACGCATTCAGTCAGTCAAAAATGTCAGTTGTGGGGCTTGGTTTTTTATTAAATTTTTTGGTATTCTTTTTTAATATTTATTTTTTTGTTCCATTTGGCCAGAACTTATTATAACCAAAGTTGCTGTCTGCTTTTAAAAAAGCGATTTTGTTTCATGTGTTTAAATAATAATTGCATAATTATTGCATAAAGTTTTATTTTTTTTTTTTAATATTTTATATAATTTTTATTTGTTACGTTTTTGGTTTAGTAATTAAAATTAATTACTATCGCAAAGCTCAACGCACAATGCTTGAAAAATTTTTGATTTATTTGCTGCATTCTTGAAACTGCATTTATTAAACATTTTCAGATTTCATGTTGCATTATTTGATATAAAAGTGAAAGTTTATGTTTTTTCACTAGTAATAAATCAGTGGCATATGTTTACCTTAATATACAAAGGCCCTAACTCATTGTTTTTAAATCAAGTTTCTTGTATGTTTCGATAGAAGAGCATCTAAGGTATCGAAAAATACAAAAATCTCGATTTTAAAAAAAATAATGAGTTAGGGCCTTTCTAAATTGAGGCAACGTACATTGCGAAATGCATTTTAAGCACGTTTACAAAAAAAATCCTTCTTGTTAAACGTCATTTTGGTTACTTTTATTCTTATAACAATTCAATTTTCTTAGATGAAATCTAGCTTAGATTGGCCAGCATAACACTTGTAATATCTCATAAATGAAATAGAGATCCCAAATGAAAAATGGGCGTTAACCTCAAAGACATTTTAAGACACGGTGATACCCACCACCTGAAATGCCACACATTCATTTGAAACATACGAGTATACAAATTCCTTACACACGCACACGTGAGCAATTCAGGCCCACACCATCCACATCCATCCATCCATAATCACAATCTATATACCACCAACCAACTATTCCAGCCATATGGTAAATTGTCATGATTGCAAAGGATTGTGCATGGAATGAATTGACCGAACTGAACTGAACTGAACTAAACTAAACGCAAAGGCAAGAGCAACAAATAACGAAATCTAAAACGAAAAAATAATGTTGGTTCAGGTAACAACTTCATCATGGCGCATAAATTTGCAATACAAATTTAATTTATGCAATGAACTACGCATAAGTATTAAAACTTTATACTCGTACACATGAAGAAATGATCGGACGACGGACAGCCGTATGGGCCCCATACACATGTCAGTACATACATACGCACATACATCCATGTACACATTTGGGAATCGTACTGCACCTAAATGCGAGTATATGTACATGAGCTGATTTCTTTTACATGGCCAAGGCAGAGATCTTCAAGTAAACCGAATTAAGAGGCAATCGGTACAACAACAAAAAACAAAATCACAGCGAAAAATCTTTTCAAAAATGAAGTAAAGCTTTACATGCGTATTAACGCATAAAAATATGTTCCTACAAACAAAAGTGATGTGTCTCCTTCTGCTTACAAACACAAATCCATAAACTCATACTTTCTTATGGATATGCATCTGTATAAGCAACAGATAGTTGCAGCAACAGATAGACAGACAGACAGACAGAGACATCCCAAAAGATTTTACATTTTAACTTATTTTATCATCATGTTGGGGAAGGTAGACACAATTAAACAATTTCCACTAAATCTGCTTACTTCCTTGGCAATTTGTTATTTGCCAACAAAAATTATGTGACTCCAGATCATAAATTCTTCTTGCAAAAAAGCAGTGAAAAGAAAGAGGCGAATGCAACGATACAAAAAAAGAAAAACTAAAGGAATATTATTTAGTAAGTAGTGGTAGTAGTTTTTGTTATACTAGTAGAATATATTTATTTAGACAGGCCTGTGCTAACAGCAGCCCGCAATATTTTGCCAAACGACGTTTACATTTTAAGTACCCTTTTTTGCCAGACACAAATTATTTTTAGACAAAAATTTTTGTAGGAATTAAAAATTCTATGACTAGCAAGAAAATGCATAGTTTTAAGTGATTTCTCATTATACAAAAAAAATGTCATAAATGTTCATTTTTAATATTTTTTAACATTGTGCTATTTAAGATTAAATTGAGCCATGGTAAAATTTGTTAAATGCAAAAATTCCAATTAATGAACACAGAGATTTTAACATACCGTTATAAAATTTCACTGATCTGTAAAAGTTTACAATGACTAAAAAGGACATGCCAACTCAATTAATGTAATGCAACTCAATCGGATACCACCAGCAACTCAAACGTACAACAAAATTAAAATTTTTTAAAAGGATTTTGAATTTTATTATTTTCGGTGTTTAATTTATATTAAGAGACTTACCCCCTTATACAAAAACATATTTTAAAATAGCTTTAAGGTTCATATTATTTGCCAAGCACTTCAAGGCTAATATCATAGACAGACGATATAATAATTGATTCTAATTCGAGCTAATTGAATATCTAATTGCATTAGGAGAATTCAATTAGATTTCTAACTGTAAAGGTAAACCATTTTTTTTTTGCTAATGGCAACTAATTGCAATTAGTTTTATAATTGGAATAAAAATTTCAATTATCTAATGGGAATTAGTTGAACTAATTCTAATTGTTTGATGAATTAGAGAATATAAACCAATTGCATCAATTGCTAATTATAATTGGAATTTAACATGTATGGTTTAAAGTAATTATTTACTGTTTTGATGAAAAGTTTTTTTAATACAGAATGGGGGAAAGATTTGGTCCATATAACGGAAGATCAATTAATGAAATATTTTTCATTCAGTCAATGATTGCACTTTTTTCGGTAAATAATTATTAATCTCTAGTTGTTTTGTTTAACTTCCTTAAAATAAAATCTCAAATTATTATTTCAAGATACACTTTAACATTTCAATTGCAAATATGTAAGTATTTATCTTAGGTCTGCTCTGTCAGACAACAAAAATGTTTAAAACAAATTTATTTACAAGTTGGGTCCAACCAATTGACCACTTGAATGTAAAGTACAGAAGAATATATAAAAATGTGTAAATTCTATTTTGGTTAAAGCAGTTAAACAGTAAATTTATGTTATAGCAAAAGCGGGTGCACACATGCGCATAAAGTGCGATTAAGTGGACAAGCTCAGTGACCTAAAGCTGCCAGCCAAAGAGCCACTCAAGACAACCAATCTTCCTCCCCACCACCACCGCCAATGGAAATGCAAAACAAACAGCAAAATAAAATTAAAAAATAAAAAATAAATTCCATCTTAAATCCAGCTGTCATTTAAGTGAACTTAATTTACAAAAGTTTAACATAAATTTAAAGATTTTCTTCAAAGAAAAAATTAATAAAAACAAAAAGACTTAAAGCGAAAACAAAAATGTCTGGAACCAAGAAATAAAATTATTTTAAATTGAAGTTTAGTTTTAAAATGAAATGTTGGTAAAAAAAAACAACTAAGCGAAAACTTTGCAGAAACAATTCAATTTTCTTTAACTTCCGGTGGCGGCATTTCGTTGTTGTTGCCTTTTTTTCAACCACTTGGTTTCAATGGCGCTGACGGCCATTGTTTGGAAATGTCATTAAAATGGGTGCATTCACCACTTTTTATTGTAGGATATCTTTTCCTTTATTTTTTGCCTCTTTTTTTGTAACAGTTATTTTTTATTATTTTATATTCGGATGATTGTAACGCTAAGATTACTGTCTGGCATTTACTATATGTATGTACATGCATGTACTCGGTGCATTAAATGCAAATGCAAATTTTACTTCAGCATTGCATGTTTTTTTTTCATGGAATAAACAAACAAACAAAAAATACAACAACGAAATAGAAACTTAACTAACGGTGGCTTATTATTATTGTTTTACTACTTAACTTGCCGCTACTGGCTCTCAGGAAAAAACAAACACTGTTTCCAACTATATTCGATGTAATAACTAAATAATAATTTTAATTTCTCCAAAGTTCCAAATACGCGTACTTACAAATACCTTCCTGCACACATCACTACTAAATAACATATTTTGGATGCCTATTGCACATTTCTTAACGAATTCCTTTTAAAATCTGGCAAGTTGGGAAGGATAATAGATAAGTGTATTTAGAAAATACATAAGACCAAAATTCAGAAAAAAAAAAAAGAACATGATTAATAATAGACCAAATTAAGTGTCGGTATGGTAATATCAATGATGAAAATACTTCTCGGCGCTTGTACTCAGACAATGGTTAAAAAAATATTAGTGGCAACTTTGATATTATTCTAAGAGTGCTACGAGTATCATCTGGCTTCCCAATAAATATAAGAACTTTCAAAAACTTTTTAACAATGACTAGGAATATGTATTTAATTCATTATGGATGGTATTATATTCCAAGTAATGTACAGAAAATTTGTATTCATGGAAGTAATGTAGTAAAACCAATAACAATTTTCTAAATTATTAAAAAAAATTAATTAAAAAAATTCCTATGACCTTTGAAACAAAATTGAGTCATAAATTTTTAATTTTTTATTTTATGAACTATATTTTATTTTAAAACTTTTGTATGAAATATAAAAAAGAGCACTTTTATTTTGACGTGAGAGTGAGTGACAACTAAAATACATATCTCTCATGCATAAGAGTGCGTGAAACTTAAAAATATTTAACTTAATCATTCAAGAACAAATATGTTTTCATAGAAAATTTGCGTAGCATTCACACACACTCGAGTGAGTATATACATATATTCTCACCGTGAGTGTGCGTGATAGTTAGTCGGAAACGGACACGCACACTCCTGTTCTATTAAATTTGTACAAATCTTCAAACTTTCATGAAATTCTGTTCACTTTTGTAAAAGTTATTACACTTTACAGGACGAAAGGTAATGTTTTAACAGTTACGGTAAAACTAACTCACAAGGTTCGATTATGATGGTTACGAAAAATATAAGTTTATACAGTTTTATTTTGAAAAATATTAAAAAATTTTGACTTTTGGGACTTAGCTTAACTGTGGTAAATGTAAATAATGTACCAACTTGGAGAAGCCTAGGTTAACTCCTTTTATTTTTGCCCCATAGTTACACGGGAACAAAGGACTGTGCGTTACTGCAATGAGAAATTACGCGTTCTTAAAACTTTTCATGCAATAAAGCCAAAATCGGTCGTGTTACCGTCTTGTTGAAATAACATGCACTCAGCTCAGTTCAGTTCACACTTTCTCTAACAGCAGTCTCTTAAAATTTCGTTCTAATCTTGTCCATTCCTTGCACAGTAGGTCAATTATGACGACCATAATCACAACGTATTTCTCGAAAAGTGGCCACCATTTTTGAACCACCAATTTTGTATTAAATTTGAACTATTTTTACCCATTCTTCGCTTGTTAAACGAACCATACTCGTAAATGGTAAACTTTTCACTGAATAAATGACACCTCGGATAACATCTGACAGTCCTACCAGACCGGATAATCTTAAGGTCTGTTTTATACTATTAACCTTGGGCTTACTTAGGCCGCTAGCAAGCCTTTGCTGGATAAGGTTCACCGGGACAGCAGATTGTCATGAAACTTTTAATATTTTAATACAAAAATTATTGTGAATGACTTTCCCTATTTTATATTATCCATAGTAAACGGTGTAGTGCTTTAATTTTTACTCCAAAGTTTCTATTTCAGTTTTATTTCGCTTATTTTGTTTTTGTTAGTTTATTTGATTTATATGCCTCTTAACGACATATTTGGCTAATACTTCAATTGGCTGGTTCAACATGGCCTCCGTAGTTATGTGCTGTTACAATATAATATACCTTATTTATAGTTGTTTTTGTTGTTTGCGTTGTTGCAGTTGCTTTTTGCAGCAACAATTGCAACTACTTGCAGCTGACCCTGTTTTTTTTTTTACTTATTACATATTTCTTGCAATTGTATCGGGCCTTTAGTTTACTTTTTTAACGTCTTTTACTCGGAGGGTTACTTTTGTTGTTGTGTGTAAAATTGTTTTGTTTCTCCCCAAATGTCTTTGTTTTAGATTTTTGATTGCAGCAAGTATCTGAATATATTCGCTTTGTTGAAAAGGCCTTTTGTGTTTATTTTTAATGTTATTAATGCTGTTGCTAACATGGCTACATGTGTGTATGAGTGTATGAATGGGTGTATGTGTGTGTATGGGTCTCACTAAATGGTAAAATGCTTTAGTAATAACAGTTACTATTATTATTGTTATTGCGAATTGTTGTTATCGTTGCGAAAATTTTACATCGTCAACCACCGGAAAAATATGTGCCGTTTTGTTTGAAAATTTTTGGTTTTTTGTTTCTATTCTTATTTTGGTAAAGCGTAAGTAGTTGCATACGTATGTGTGTGTATGTAAATATTTGTTTAATTTTTTTTTTTTAATTCTTATGCCTACAAAATATTTCTTCTATTGCAATTTGTTTTAGTTGGAATAAAATTAATTTGCAATTTTTTTAAAAAATTCTTAATTCCGCACTAGAAATAATGAAACATAAAAACTTGGAACCCCGTAAAGAAATTAAAAGCCCGAGAAGGAAATAAATGACCATTTTCATTTATTACGATGCAATTATACCGGCTGCTTTAATTAATCGCTTCTCCATTTTTAAAAAAACCTCTTTACTTCTAATAAAAGACTTCACTTAGGAAAGTTATGCTCATAGCCATAACTCGTCGTTCAAAATACAGAGCAAATTATTTTACCAATAAATAAAATGTTATTCATTTTTAACTGACTTCAAAAAAAGGTGGAGGTTATCAATTCGTTTAAATTTTTTTTGCAGTGTTACATCATAGCTCGGTTCATATTAGACCAATTAAAAAAATTTTTCTGAAAGGATATAGCTTCCCATTGATCCCATTGCAACAACAATTGGGCGGGGACACGCCCACAATTTCTTTATTTGGTTTTATGATATTATACTTATTTTATTATTGCTGCGAAACCTATCAAACACCTTGGGATCTTGTAATTACACAATTTTAAAGTTGAAAAAATGGTCGGGGGCTACGCCCTTTATAATATGTTATTAGGTTTCACTTGGTTCTACTTAACCGATTTTTACGAAACTTACCACACATCTTGAGCTCAAAAATAGACAAAATCTGCAACATGAAAAAATGGGCGGAGTCGCGCCCAATAAAATTTTATATATTTATTTGAGGTGGTTCTACTGCACCGATTTTTACAAACACACACATTGAGCTATGAAAAACACAAAATCTTGCATAAAAAATGGGTGGAGCCACGCCCATTAAAATTTAATATTAAATCTTATAAATTTTTTTCGAAAATCGGTTTTTTGTAAGAATTATTTAACTGGTATTACTAAACTTTTCACATTACTTTTTTATTCTCTTTAGAGTCTGAACAAACAAAACACTTTACTATTAACTTTTGAACAGCTCTAAAAAAAATCATTTCTATTAATGACAAAAAGACTTTATAAATAAACAGCAAAAAATTACACATTACCACTAGTACCTGGATTCAGTAACTTTTATTGCGATAATCGTATCGCTATAATAAATATAACGAAAATTTATCGACTTTGCTGTTGAGTAACATATTTTAACGATATTCGCTGTCGGTTGGAAAAAAAATTAACTCACAATATCAAATTCATTGAGTTTTTCATTATTATTCTTTGTGCTTTTCGCTTATTTTCCCATTTTCTATACCGAGAAATTTTTGAAAAATTTAATTAAATTTTGAGTAAGAAAAGCGGGAGACTACCGTAAAAGATAAATTATGGAAATATCCTTACCGCAAGCGAATAAATATGTCGATAAATAGTACGATTTACGGTTCGCAAAAAGTTGCAAAATCTAGGTACAAAACTACTTGACATATAATGACTTACTTTTCTGATTACCAAATTTCATTACTCGCTTACAAATCACATTACCTAAAATTAAAAAAAAAATAATGTACAAGTTGCTAAATGAGAAGAATGATTTTTTTAGATTACGTGAACAATTTGCAAAATAAAAAAAATGTAAGTACTTCTCAAGAATCAATTATTTTAGTCTCACGTCTTGTTAAAATCATTAAGTTGGTAATCCAGTAGGGAATAACTTCCACCAAAAATGCTTAATCCCAAACCTGGTGACCTTTTTTGAAAATTTTTGCTTACTTAAAAGGATCTCTTTTTTATAAAGAGATAAAATCTTAAAAATTTCACTATATACACTGCTTGCCTAGAGGCTTTAATGCAGCCCTAGGTCCAAGACCGAATGCTTTAGCTGATTCATTTTAAGCCAACCGCTTAACAGTACCTCTAAAAATGAGAGAACCTATGGTCCTTATAGAAAGTCAAGGAATTAATAACGAATTGTGAAACATTTTACACTTTGTGATGGTGCTTTGATTTTGGTTGTACTGACTAAAATTTTTGGGTTTGAGTTCATAACAAAATTTTTTTAATCATATTGCATAGCTTTTTAAATTTTAAATATTTCAAAAATTGGAAAATTTTTCATTCTAATAATACATATTATAACAAAAGGTTGTGTGTATTCAGTTTTATTTCAATTGAAAAAAAAAATTAGTCTTCGGATTTAAATAATTTGCAATTCTTGGTGTGATAATTTATAAAATTGGTAAGGATATTTTATTGCATAAATATAAAAAAAAAATTCTTTGAAAGAAATTTGTATAATTTTTTTAGAATGATTTCACTCCTGAAGATAACATCTTATTCTTATTGTAATCAAAAAGTTGTTTGTTAATATACGATTATTTGGAGTAGCAGCTGAGAATTTCATTAATATAGATAGAATACGGTCAGCAAATATAATAACGACCGACGGTTCAAACCTAAATTGCGGTTAACATCAATTTCACCAATTTGACCAGAGGTGAACTGAAATAATTGACAACAGAGATTCTAAAACATTTACAAACACACAACAAATTTGCAAGCATAAAAGTGCTGATCAGAGGTGATCTAAAATACTTTGTTACAGAGATTAAACTTAATCAAAATTAATCCTAATAATAATATTCAACTAAATTTTTTTTTACTTAACTTTAAATAGTATAAATATTTAGATTAATACATAAGTTAATCTAATTAAATTAAATATGGTGGATCGTATTAAAACGAGAATTTCATATTTTCTAAATTAATACAATCCACATATTATACATCACATCTTTTACATATACCCATACATATATTAAAACTAGTTTCAAATAATTACCAAACAAATATAATTAAACTATGCATCCTGGTTCCTGTCTTCCGGCGCCTGTAGACAACGAGGGATATGTATCAAGTAAGTTTGTTATAAATTAACTTAAATTTAAATTTACATATTTACTTACATACTTACATACATACATAAAAAAAAATAGAGTTTATTTTAAATTTTATTAAACATAACTTCAATAATTTTATGTTAAATATAACATTTTGAGTTAACATAAAACAATCAATGTTAAATAAAATTTAGTCTATCTAGAACACGTTAAAACAACTTTTTAAATGAATTTATAAAAGTTAAATATAACATATGTACATTGTAATGCATTTCTTTTGCTTCTGAGTAAATTTAAATACATACATATATGCATATGAATTTTAATATGGAATAATTTTAATAATTTTATTACGAAAGGTGAAGTAGTAAATAGAATGGGGTAACTGGTTAAAATTTGTAGTGTGATTGGGCTGATGGTAACCATTTAATAATTCAGCAAGGTAGGGCGGGATTCGTAATAGTGTAGCTTATTACAACCATAGCTATACATCTTAATCTTCGTCAACTAAATATTATTATTTCTTTTATGTGTAATATCGTCCTTATGCTACCTAAAATTAAATTTTTCTGTAATGAATACACAAGCGTTAGCTTCATTTTTTTTTTATTTGGGAACAAAATCACACTATCCCCCCCAACGACGAGCACAGCCGGAACTAATAGGTAGCACTATTCCCATTTACATCAATTTGACAAACTTTCGTTACAGAGGATTTTGGCGCCCAACGTGGGGCCTCAGATTTCGTAAGTTTTAGATTTTAATAAGTGCAATTCCATCCTGAATCTGAGGGCCTTAGAAGATTCAATGTGTTTGCGACTTTACATTTATTTTATTTTTGTTATAATTTTTTTTATTATTAACTTTTGTATCAACATATTTTAAACTGGACATAATTGTTTATTATTGCATTTATGGTGTACAATTCCAAATTTGATTTGTATTGATACAATAGTTATCAGGGTTTGGGTTCGGGCTTGAGAAGTTATTTCTGGATTCATATATTTCGGAATGATACTCGCTTGACCTTTACTCTTCAATTTTTTTTATTTTTTGTGTTTGGATATAAAGTAGAATGTTGTTATCAACTACTTTCCGACAAAGTAATTTTCTTTTGGTAACTCAAATTTTGTTTAGGATTGCCTTAATTATTCTTTAAAAGAACTAATTTACCATCAGATTTGAGTTATTTTCGATATTTTTTGTTTAATTTTTTTTGTTTTTGGTTGATGAGAGATTTAGTTGTGAATGACATTTTATTTATTTAGTTTGAAATTTTATCTAATGTTACCCCTTCTAACTGAAATACTTCACTGAGTAGTAATAATTATATAAATTTAGATTGCTTTTTTTTTGAGTATACTAATAGAAAGAAAAATAAAATAAAAGAAAATATAAAGAATTTTGGGATTATTACAGATATTTTGGCACTTTGTCAATTTATAGGATTATATTTAATTTTGTACTTTGTTGTGTGTTTTGAGTGTATTAATTTAGAGTTGTAGTTTTAGTGTTGATTTCACATTAGTTTCTTTGAATAGATTAGTTTTCTTTTATTTAATTTTTTACAATGCCGTTAGTTCGTAGTATCGAAAGTATACCAGCAGGTATAGAACAGGAAAATAATGGTTTTGGGGATCAAGCTGCTGGTGGTTACACAATGACTCCAGAGATTAGTAGAGGAAGACCAAAAACACGACAACAAGCTCGTCGAGAGGCAACAGTATCAAGTGTTGATCATATTCATATACGACAGATTGTTAGTGATTCTTTACTGGAATTTAGAAATGAAATAGGCAACTTGATTACAGACGGTTTAGAAAAATTGGCTAACACTAATACGAGACCTGATTTACCCGGGGAGCGGCCTCAACAGTTTGAACAGAATTTGAACATTGACGACTGTGATTTAAGATCATTAAATGGGCGATTTCTTCCAGAAAATCGACGTTTACGCGATGATCATAGAGAGTTTGAACGGAATTCGGAAAAAGTCTCAAATTTGATTCGTAATTGGAAAATACGATTTACTGGTGATATCTTCGATTTATCGGTGGACGAATTTATTTATAGAATATATACACTTACGAATGCAAATTTGCAAGGTAATTTTAACCTTCTGTGTGAACACGCCCATATCCTTTTTGAAGGCAAAGCTTTAAAATGGTTTTGGCGTTATCATCGCAGTTGTGATAATATGGTTTGGGAAAATTTGTGTAATGCTTTAAAACGACAGTACAAAGATTACAAGACAGATAATGATATCAAGGATGAAATTTCAAAAAGGAAACAGAAACATAATGAATCTTTTGATGAGTTTTATGAAACGATTGTAGTGCTCTGTGATAGTTTACGAACACCTCTTTCGGATTATGATCTATGTGAAACAATTCAACGTAATTTGAGACCTGAAGTCAGGCACGAGTTACTTCATTTGGAGATAACGGGTGTTTCTGAATTACGTAGAGCTGTCCGAAGACACGAAAAGTTTATTAAAGATATGACCACACTCAATTTAAATAAACGTTCTATGGGAAAAGGTCAAATTTCTGAAGTCATGTCAAATGAACATCATGAAAAAGAAGTTGAATCCTTAGATGAGGATTTAGAAGTGTGTTTATTAACAAAATCTGGAAGTTGTTGGAATTGTGGCAAACCTGGTCATAGTTTTTTTGATTGTTTGGAAGTTCGATCAGTTTTCTGCTATGGATGCGGAGCAAAGAATGTTTACAAGCCGCAATGTCAAGTTTGTTTACAAAAGCGGGGAAACTCATCGAAGGATGTCCGTATAACAAGAAACGGACATCCGAAGCAACTTTAGAAAATACAGACTTGTTAGTAAATTATAAAAACAGTAAACATTCTACACCTATTATGATAAATACCCCTGATGTGACAAATAAACCAGACATGACTAAAACACACCCTCTTAAAAGACCATTTCATATTCGCTTAGAGGAATATATGCGTACAAGAAAGAGAATTTTTAATGAACCTGAATCAAAGAAAAGGTATAATAGATCTGCAAGAAGAATTCGCGAATTTTATAGTAGAAGAAAAATGTTTAAGAATTATGTTATTTCAGCTATAAAAAGCAAAGTCAACGATAACAGGCCTTATATTTTATTGGATATGCATTATGATAAATATTTTGCGTTGTTAGATAGTGGCGCAAATATCAGTGTTATAGGTGGGAAGTTATGTTGCAAAATTGTTGAGGATAAAATTTATAAGCATACTGTCGGTAACGTTAAAACAGCAGATGGACAACTTCAACGAGTACAAGGAACCGTCAGCTTGGTTGTAAGTTATAATGGCCAATCGAAACCAATTGATTTTTTATTGATACCATCAATAACACAAGACGTTATTTGCGGTATAGATTTTTGGGAGGCATACGGAATACACATTGCAGCGATAAGCAGGATAAATGAAATTGTTCTAGAAGAAGACCCTAATAAGATAATATTAACTGTATTACAGGATCAGGAACTAAAAAAAGTTATTGAGTGTTTTCCTAATTCGGAACGAGAAGGTTTGGGATGTACAACCTTATTAGAACACAATATTGATACGGGAAATTCAGTACCAATAAAGCAGAGATATTATCCCATATCTCCTGCAAGGGAAAGACTGCTGTGTAATGAGATAGATCGTATGTTGAGTTTAGGCGTGATTGAAGAGTGTCCAATATCTTCTTGGTCATCTCCTGGAGTGTTAATCGTAAAACCAGGAAAAGTACGATTTTGTTTGGACAGTCGTAAATTGAATTTGGTAACCACAAAAGACGCATATCCCATACCAAACATCAACGGACTAATTTCAAGGCTTCCTCCAATTTATTTTATTTCCAAAGTAGATTTAAAAGATGCGTTTTGGCAGATTAAATTGGACGAAACCTCAAAACCAAAGACAGCATTCACTGTTCCTAATCGGCCCTTATATCAATTCACAAGAATGCCGTTTGGATTGTGCAATGCTCCACAAACAATGTGTAGACTGATGGACATAGTTATTCCGTATAATCTGAAAACAAATGTTTTTGTTTACTTAGACGACCTACTAATAATTTCGAAAGACTTTGACGAACATATACGACACTTAAATGAGGTGGCCATACAACTTCGAAAGGCCAACTTAACTATTAATGTAAAGAAAAGTAGTTTTGCTCTTGGTCAAGTGCAATATTTAGGTTATATTGTAGGAGAAGGATGCTTGAAAGTTGATACAGACAAAGTAAAAGCTATTTCTGAATTTCCTGCTCCCAAATCAGTCAAACAGCTTCGTCAATTTCTCGGTATGGCGGGTTGGTATAGGCGATTCATCGTTGATTTTGCTTCTTTAACCTTCCCTTTAACAGAGCTTTTATCAAAAAGAAAACACTTTTTATGGAACCACGAAGCTCAAAAATCTTTTGATAATATTAAGCAAAAATTAACCTCTGCACCTGTGTTAGTTCACGCAAATTTTGAGAAGCCATTCATTTTACAATGTGACGCGAGTATGTATGGCATAGGAGCTGTTTTGGCACAACTTGATGGTGAATCACAAGAAAGACCAATAGCCTTTATGTCACAGAAATTAAATAAAGCTCAAAAGAATTACTCTGTAACAGAACTAGAATGCCTGGCAGTAATACTAGCAATTAAAAAGTTTAGAGCATATATAGAAGGTCATGAATTTAAGGTTATTACAGATCATGCTAGTCTCAAATGGCTGATGAGGCAAAAAGACTTAACAGGGCGATTGGCCAGGTGGGCTCTCAAACTCCAAGGCTTTGACTTTGTTATAGAACACCGCAAGGGTAAAAATAATATTGTTCCAGATGCTCTTTCTCGAGGCTTTGACTATGAATCTGAAATAGCAGAAGTTAATTTACAAGTTGTACCAACAATTGATCTAAGTTCTAATGCGTTTGAGACTAATGAATATAAGGAAATGAGAAACGAATTTTTGAAAACGGAATTACCCGACTATAGAATCATCGATAAATTTGTATATAAAAGAACCAAATTTACTTCAGGTCTAGAAGATGAGTCCGATTCATGGAAACTGTATGTACCAACTGAACTGCGAAGAGATGTTATTTATGCATCGCATGATGTACCAAATGCTTCACATGGTGGTATAGCCAAAACCTTACATCATATACGACAATTTTTCTTTTGGCCAAAAATGGTTGTCGATGTAAAGAATTATATAGCAAATTGTGAAACTTGTAAGACTTCCAAGACTCCAACCTTTAGCCTGAAACCACCTATGGGTCAAATGATCAATACCGAAAGACCATTTCAGAGGTTCTATATGGACTTTATTGGGCCATTACCACGCACTAAGAATGGAAACATTGGTATTTTAATAATCATGGACCATTTCACGAAATTTACATTTTTAAAACCGTTGAGAAAATTTCTTGCAAGTTATGTTGTAGATTATCTTAAAAGGGAAATTTTCCCATCTTTTGGAGTACCAGAAATTATTGTCTCCGATAATGGAAGTCAGTTTAAATCTAAGGAATTTGGAAACTTATTAAATACATACGGTATTAAGCACCAATTTACGGCTGTATATAGTCCCCAATCCAACGCGTGTGAACGGGTTAATAGATCAATAAATGAAGCACTTCGTTCTTATGTTCGAAACGATCAACGTCAATGGGATATATATTTGAGCAGTGTTAATTGCGCCTTGCGAAATAGTGTACACCAAACAACTGGACGAACTCCATATGAATTAGTTTTTGGTCAAACAATGATAAATCACGGAGATGATTATGGAATTTTGCGTAATCTTAAACTTCTAGCTGAAGTAGATACACAGATAGAAAGACAGGACAAATTTTTTATTTTGCGTGATTCTATACAATCAAAAATTAAAGAAGCATATGCTAGAAATACAAAATCTTATAATTTGAGATCTAGGAATCGTGAGTTTAACATTGGACAAACAGTAATACGTCGAAATTTTACTCAAAGTTCGATGGCAGAATATTACAATGCTAAACTTGCTCCAATTGGAGTGAAAGCAGTGGTATTGAGAAAAGTGGGTAATATTAATTACGAGCTTGAAGATATCAATAACCGTCATAAGGGCATTTACCACATTAAAGACATATGGACTTGACATGGTTTTAATTGGATAAGATCCACCATTTTTCAGATTAAGTTCTACAGCAGGCTTTGCTCTTAATCTGTTTTGTGATGGTGCTTTGATTTTGGTTGTACTGACTAAAATTTTTGGGTTTGAGTTCATAACAAAATTTTTTTAATCATATTGCATAGCTTTTTAAATTTTAAATATTTCAAAAATTGGAAAATTTTTCATTCTAATAATACATATTATAACAAAAGGTTGTGTGTATTCAGTTTTATTTCAATTGAAAAAAAAAATTAGTCTTCGGATTTAAATAATTTGCAATTCTTGGTGTGATAATTTATAAAATTGGTAAGGATATTTTATTGCATAAATATAAAAAAAAAATTCTTTGAAAGAAATTTGTATAATTTTTTTAGAATGATTTCACTCCTGAAGATAACATCTTATTCTTATTGTAATCAAAAAGTTGTTTGTTAATATACGATTATTTGGAGTAGCAGCTGAGAATTTCATTAATATAGATAGAATACGGTCAGCAAATATAATAACGACCGACGGTTCAAACCTAAATTGCGGTTAACATCAATTTCACCAATTTGACCAGAGGTGAACTGAAATAATTGACAACAGAGATTCTAAAACATTTACAAACACACAACAAATTTGCAAGCATAAAAGTGCTGATCAGAGGTGATCTAAAATACTTTGTTACAGAGATTAAACTTAATCAAAATTAATCCTAATAATAATATTCAACTAAATTTTTTTTTACTTAACTTTAAATAGTATAAATATTTAGATTAATACATAAGTTAATCTAATTAAATTAAATATGGTGGATCGTATTAAAACGAGAATTTCATATTTTCTAAATTAATACAATCCACATATTATACATCACATCTTTTACATATACCCATACATATATTAAAACTAGTTTCAAATAATTACCAAACAAATATAATTAAACTATGCATCCTGGTTCCTGTCTTCCGGCGCCTGTAGACAACGAGGGATATGTATCAAGTAAGTTTGTTATAAATTAACTTAAATTTAAATTTACATATTTACTTACATACTTACATACATACATAAAAAAAATAGAGTTTATTTTAAATTTTATTAAACATAACTTCAATAATTTTATGTTAAATATAACATTTTGAGTTAACATAAAACAATCAATGTTAAATAAAATTTAGTCTATCTAGAACACGTTAAAACAACTTTTTAAATGAATTTATAAAAGTTAAATATAACATATGTACATTGTAATGCATTTCTTTTGCTTCTGAGTAAATTTAAATACATACATATATGCATATGAATTTTAATATGGAATAATTTTAATAATTTTATTACGAAAGGTGAAGTAGTAAATAGAATGGGGTAACTGGTTAAAATTTGTAGTGTGATTGGGCTGATGGTAACCATTTAATAATTCAGCAAGGTAGGGCGGGATTCGTAATAGTGTAGCTTATTACAACCATAGCTATACATCTTAATCTTCGTCAACTAAATATTATTATTTCTTTTATGTGTAATATCGTCCTTATGCTACCTAAAATTAAATTTTTCTGTAATGAATACACAAGCGTTAGCTTCATTTTTTTTTTATTTGGGAACAAAATCACACTATCCCCCCCAACGACGAGCACAGCCGGAACTAATAGGTAGCACTATTCCCATTTACATCAATTTGACAAACTTTCGTTACAACTTACCTTTAATCTTTTATAAAATTTTATATTGGTCATATTTTTCACGTTATCGTGGTTGGCGTACTTTGACTTTGACTATAACGTTATTGTAATAGATTAAAGGACACCGTAACATTTTGACTAATGTCTTGGTTTAAGCCAAAACCAACCGCTCACTATTTGTTTTGAACTGCCATATTTAATAGAACGCACTAATAATACCAAACTATAATTTTACTTACGGCCCTTTTCACAATGTACAATTAAAAGCTAACAGGGACTTTAACGACAAGTTTTGTATGAAGAACTGTCAGTTAAAGTTCACGTTAACTCTTAATCATATATTGTGAAAAGCAACGTTATTGAGTAAAATATTTTTTTTAATACAAATTAATTTTTAATTCATATAAAACCTTTTTTTGATCTGCTCTCAGAGGATTTTAATCAGGTCTTGATTGTCATATTAAGTAAATTAAGAAATCAAAAAAAATTTTCCATTTTTTTATATTTTAATTATTTAACAAACTACATACTTCTCTTAACTGGATTTTGTGGAGTAAAGAAGATGATTTTTTTATTGTTTTCAAAAGCAGTTTAACTCATTTCACTCATATGATTCCTTTTACAAAACTTGCAATCGCTTTTCTAAAATCATACACAATCTGAACTTTCAATTCAAAAATCATACCAAGTATGATAAAAATTTACTTTTAAGCTGACTTGTATAAACCGCTTAAGCTTAACATTCCCATTTCTTGTTAACGTTTTATGCATTTTGACCACGAGAGTGTATCGTTATTGCAACAATTAATATGCAACGCAGCTTTTCACTTGGCTGCATGTTTATGTGACATTTTTTATTTGTTTAAAAATGTACTTTTCACACGTAAAAATGTTATTAAACCGTAACCATAAATAGTTAATAATAATAATTATTGTTATTCTTACGAGTAAGATTATGGGTACGTGTGGTTTTTATTATAATTTTATAGAATGCAAGTAGAACATTCTGGGGAAATTTATAGTTCAACTAAACGTAAGTTTAATGTTGCAGGTTTTTTTATTATTATTATTATTATGCATTATAATTTGTATTAGTGTTATTATTATTGGAAAAAAGAAAAAAATATGATATGATAATATGAAACTGGTTTTATTACATTGGATTAAATGTGATACAGAATTAATTAATAGTTAATTTGCTTTTGCTTTAGTAAGATCCCGGTAGTTAGTTCTTGATGTGAAAAAGTGATGACTCTGACATTTTGCATTCACTTTGACTTGACAATGCAATGATGAATGGCAGGTGACACTTGATAAGTGTGAATCACACATTAGTACAATAATGTGGATTTGTCTCCTTCCATCTTGGATTAAAAGAATGACTATAATAAAAATTGACAGGATTGCGTTAGAAGAATTTTAAATGTTTTGTGATTTAATAGCCTGGAATTACAAGAACGTGACCAGGATTAAATTCACCACCGGCAAGGATCATCAGGTGAACATCACTCTTATATCCTAAACTGACACAGAGTTTGTAGTTGTTATACAAGGATAAGCGAACCATGTTACATCTCCCAATTACTATGTGATCCAGAGAGGAGCTTCACCACCAACCTGGTTCAGTTTAAGGTTCTGCACGATAACACTTCCACTTATTACCAAGTTCTTCTAATGTGGAATCGCACAATGCATTAACTTCAAAGTATCGGCAAGACGTCAACATACCATTCTGTCACCATCTCTTTATTTAGATAATTTAGATGGTTGTGATCGATGTATGTCACGTAGTACCATAGTCTGTTGAAGCTATATCTCGCCCGCAACAATATCATATATATTAACAGAAAGAATCAGGGATCACGGTGCGGTAACGATTTCCATTGATTGTAACGTAAGCTCCAGTCTCATGTCTGAAGCAGTAAGGTCCAATCATGCTACCAGCGGGTAAATGGAGCCTAGCGTCATATTTCTATGGATTTCATGGAATCTGTAGGATCTTTGGTGGATTACGTTTACTCCACATGTGGCAACTTTTTTTATTAACAAAATCATGATGGCTGCATTACATAGGTCAACACGATTTTTAAGGTCGGTACTTTGATAGTAAATTTTCGTTCATATGATACTGAGCTCCAATGCCTATAAATTACTTTTTTTGAATTGACTCTGTAATACGAGTATATATGCTACCACTTATTTGTGAGTAAATTCAGAATTAATTGAATGATTTTTAATAAATTTGGGTCATTTTATTTATAACATATGAATGTATCACAATTAACAATAAAATATAAAGTTTTCTTCAGTTTAAAAAACGATTTTCCTAATTTTTTTGAAAGAAGTATATTTTTGTATAAAACTTTCTGAAAATCTCCGAAACTATAGGAGGGTTTAAAAAATTAATGACGACGTAATTTAAATGTCAATTTGTTTTCTAGCCTTCTGTGTATTTTTTTATTTGATCAAAGAACTGGTTCTCAAGTAAATGCAAATTATGTGATGAAGCCTCCTCATTTTCTTAATAACGGAAAATCTCGAGATACAGAGTCAATTCAAAAAAACTGATTTAGAGGGATTGATACACAGTACTTATTGTATACAAACTGACTACGAAACCTTTGACCTTACACAATAAATTTCATTTTGTTGACTGACCTGTGTTATGTGTGCCTTTAAAACCACGAACTCGTTTATAAGTTTTGCTAAGAATGAAGTCCTCCTTACCTTACCAGATGGCAAGAAAAATAAAACTTGAGAGAATTTTCGAATTTTCGAAATCAGCTATTTTTAACCGACTTCAAAAAAAAAAGAAGGAGGCTATAAATTCGTGTCAATTTTTTTTTCGTGGGGGGGGGGTGTGTTACTTCTTAACTCAGTATATTTTAGACCGATTGTAAAAATTCTTTTTTTTTGAGAGGTAATAGCTTTCTATTGGTCCCATTATAAAAAAGTGGGTGGGACGCGCCCACAATTATTTTTTTATTTTTTATAATATCCTACCTATTTAGTTGTTGCGAAACATGTCAAACACCTTTGGATCTTGTAACTACACAATTTGAAAGTTTTGAAAGTTGAAAAAAAAGGGGGGGGGGGTTACGCTCATTACAATTTATTATAATATTTCACGTGGTTCTAATTAACCAATTTTTACGAAACTTATCACACACCTTGAGCACAAAAATGTGTCCATTTTCCATTTAAAAAAATGGATCGTGTCACGCCCATTAAAATTTAATATATTATTTAATTGAGCTCTGAAAAACACAAAATTTTGAATTTATAAATGGGCGGAAAAACGTCTAATTAAACTTAATTTAATATCCCATACATTTTTTTTCCAAAATGTTATATCAGGTCTTTGCATTGAAGTCTGTTTTTTTTTTTGGCAGAATTATGTTCCCAGTTGTTCTATTTTACCTGGCAAATTCACAAAAGATTTTTAAAGTAGAGGAACAAGGAATGGAGAAAAACTCCCTAGGAAGTGGTTTTCAGAATAGGTGTCTTTAACTCAATATTATAAAAATTTTAATAATAAATCTACATAAAATTTGGTAACATTATTTAAGTGACAATCTATTAACTATAATTTGCTGGAGTAGAATGACCATAAATATCAAAAAGTTAGCGCAGAATGACATTTGGTTTGACATTAACACTTTCGTAAATTCTATCGGGCCTACGAAAACACTCTGTAATTCGTTTTTTTTTTAAATAATGCTTCTGATTTTTCGTGAACTGTAAAATTAATTATGTAAATATTTTTTTATATAATGATTATAATTTTAACAAATAACTACAACTTTTCACCAGCACAGCTGCATCATACTAACTTGAAATATGATTAAAAAAATTGTTTTTTTTTCAAATATTAAAATCTTTTGCAGTTAAATAATGCCTTATTTGAATGAACTAAAAATCTACTTAAAAAATATAAAAATCTTCTCGCTATGCTCTTGCCACAGTATTCCACTGACAATAATCCGCTTAATTAGGGAAAATTGAACTTTGACAATAAAAAAAATCGAAAAATTATTTAAATGCAATTTATTGTAGATTTCTTTTCATTTAATCGAAAAATAAAAGGCAACAACTTAAAAACAGCCTCAGCATTATAAACATGAATCGTTTGAACAGCTGCCTCTGAAATGAAACCTCACAATGCTTTCTTCTTTTTTTTTTTGGTGCGCTTTTTGTTAATTTTTTTTTTTATAATATTTGAAAATTAAATAACATATCCCACAGCGCTGGCTGTCATTTTAGTTAAATGTTTTTTTTTTTAATAAAAGTTTAAAAATAAATACAAAAGTTGAAAAAAAATGTATACATATATATTGTGTGAAACATGCAATCAGCTAAAATTAAAACAGCAGCAGAGCACACGCAATTTTAACGAAATATTGTTGTTGGATTGGGTTTTTAATTTATTCCAAACCAAGACTAAATGAACTATTTTTGGTGTATGTATAAAAAAACTAAAAAATTTTTTAAAACAATAGATTCATTTGTGTTTAAATTACAGTTATCAATGAAAACCAGTGATTTAATTCGCCTCAATTTGATATCTTAATGGCGTATCAATTATTATTATAAAAAAATCGTTTATATTCCTTTTAAAACAATGAAAAGGTTGATTAAAATTATTGTTTTCATGTGCAATATGAACTTTAATATGATATATTAACTTAATGTGTTGATTGCATGTCATTATGTATTTAAGCTTTTTTGTTTTTTTTATTTAAATTGAAGTTCCATTGAAAAGATCTGACTAATACAAATACAGACTAGCTTGCTTAGTGTGCTTAGAATGAGAGTTTTTTCGGGTTTTTAAAAATATTTTGCATATTATTAGCTTTTGTTTTTTATTCGAAATATGTGTTTCGCATAACACTTTATCTCTTATAATAAATTGTGCCATAGTAAGTACTTGTGTAAAAATTCAAAGCAACCCAGCCAAAATTTACACATTACTATCAGAACTACTTGCCATATAGTGACTTACTTTTCTGATTACCAAATTTCATAACTCGCTTACAAATCACATTACCTAAAATTTAAAAAATAATGTACAAATAACTGAATGAGGAGAATGATTTTTTTTAGATTAAATAGATTACGTGAACAAGTTTCCAAATAAAAAAAGTAAGTTCTTCTCAAGAATCGATTATTTTAGTCTCACGCCTTGTTAAAATCATTAAGTTGGTAACCCAGTAGGGAAGCGCTTCCACCAAAAATTATTAATTGCAAACCCGATTACCTTTTTTGAGATTTTTTGCTGGGAGTCTATTGTATAGAATTATATAGAATATGATGGTAAATTTCGTCTGAAGTGGTTAAAAATCGGCTAACTAAGAAATGTTTAAAATACAGGGTATCTCAAAAGAAGGTTTATATAAGGGGATGATTAGACATTTTGGGATTTTATTTCATTAAAAAAATAATATTGTCTGAAAGAAAATTACTGCGTTGGCGCTACTAATTTAATCCAGTAAAATTTCTTATGCTATTTTCTTACGATATTTTCTTTTAAAAGTGCCAAGGTAATCGCCAGGAAAAATTCAATAGTTGTGAAAAAATGACTGTGTGGAGGCCAATTTATGCCATCTCTGCATTTTCCAGGACATTGCAGCCTCTGAAAAATGTTCAGGCACCTTAACGCTTGCACCAATTGAATATCGTGTGGACTTGTGCTTGTATATTTTTCTACCGTTCTTGATGATGATTGCTACTGAGATTTTGAGTTTGCCTATTTTTTGCAGGTCGATTCGTTTAAATGGTGCATACCTACAATATTGCAAAAATCTATGCACTCTACATTCTTCGAATTACAATTTTAGCAAAGCTTTCGCTCTCTATCTAAAGCAGAATTAAAGCAAACGCATACATATACATATAATATGAAAGAGAGTAAAATGCATGCTTGTACGAATGTGTGTGAAAATAAGAGCATAACCAAGTGCCACAGGTGGTCTTTTGCTTAACTCTGATCTAAAAATACTGAATTTCCAGGAACCACTGTACTGATTGTCATCCGATTGGTTGATGTCTCGCAGTTAATTACTTAAACATATATAAAAACTTTTCCAAATGCAAGAAATCAGTAGGGTATAAGTACAAAAATTTGAAATCAAAGTTCAAAGGTCGTTGCCCTCTCATTTTTCTAAGACTTGTTAGAACTTTTCTCGAGATACTTTTTCAAATCACAAAAAATTATTCCCGAAAAATTTTCAAACATACGATTATTAGTATTCCAGTAAATTGTTTCTTCCAATTTTAGTCTAAGCAAAAAAAACTGTCTCGAGTGAAATATTTTAATTCATACAATTAATATAAAGTAATATTTATAACCAAATTGTTTAGAGGAGATTTCTGTTCCAATATGGAAATTGCATAATTGCTTTTTAATTTCAGTAAAAAAATATTGTTTAATGTTGATGAAAACCAGTCATTAAATAACAACACCATTCATTCTTCTGATATACGTTAGTAGGAAAGTGATTATCAAAATTATTATTATGTTATGAATTCTCATATAGTTTTAAAAAGTCTGTGCATAAAGTAAGAGGTTTGTGACTATTCAAAATTTGTGGTTGAATTCTTCTGATGATTTGGTTCAAGCGCCAATGAAATGCTATATAGGCATGCTAAACCACAAGCAAATATATTTCAATTATTGTTAGTAGGAAAGTTTAAGTGATGAAGGCATACACACCGCCTTCAACGTATACTAATCCTAATGTAACATCAGAGCGCCCTCATTCGTCGGTATTGCGTAGCAGAATCATTGGAGAAATTAAACTAATGAATAAAATAACTAATAAACACAACTTAAGGAATTTAATACGCCTCATTGACACCAGAGGCGCTGCACTTCACTATTAAAAACGTATGAAAAGCAGAGTTGTAGAGTCTTCTTTATCACTATAATTTTTCTTAAGAAGGTAACACCTAGTAATAGTAATAAGCATTCATTGCCTGAGTTACTTCTCTTTTGAAAACAAAACTTACTTCTTAAATCTGCTAATAAAGGACGGAATTATGAAGAACCAAACAGAACAAAACAATCAAATGGAGAATATTTTATATTTAAGACGGTTATAAAAATTTCTGGTTAAATCAAAAGAACGGACTATGCCCAGCTGGTGCATGTCCACCTATGCGCTACTGAGATGTCAACTAAGATCAAGAATCCAGTTTTGTAGTGAGGTAAAACGCTGCAAAACAAGATGAGAGACCTCAAAGCTACATATGAAGTATGAAGTTTTAACTATGATGGCTATTGAGCAGATAAGAACATGCCTGGTGATTGCCTGAATTTTTGTCTCAGATGTCCTTGTCTCATTAGTGCAGATACCTTTGCAGTGGGCTTTAATGTATCCTTATTTACTGTTTATATTTATCGTTCGTAAAACATCGCATTTTTGTGGAGTTTTCGTGAATATCCTACATAACTTCAGCTCGCAATGTCACTCGGCAACACCTTTTTACTGCATATTGTACCATAGATCGACGTATTCTTTTTACCTCCACAATGACCTGAATTCTCAAAATCCATTTTCTTGCTATATATTTACTTAATTCTCCCCAAGTTTTAAAAACTTTGGAAAAATATATTTGCAATAAATATCCCTAAAACAAAACAGACAAAAGATTAGATACAAAAAAAATGGAATTTCTCCGAGAAATTACACTTTTTGTCACGTGCGACAGCAAGCAATTAACCTTGTATTTCTGAACAACATGACTCAATTTTTCTTAAAACTTTACCTAACGTAGAGCTGCTGCGGCCCTACACAATTATATAAATAAGTAAAAAAAAAATTTCGTTTTCTTTGAAAAAACAATCATATTTGTTTGGTGTCGCACGCTACAAAAAGTTGACATTCCTGTGGAAATGCCCATACATAGATTTTTGATTTGTTTTTTGCTAGAAATTTCATTTCAATGCATCGTTAAGGCTTTGTGCTTCTTGGAAACACGATGAAACTACGTTTCTCTAACCACTGGTCCCTAGCATCAAAATTTTCTTGAACACAATTCTCCTCTACCTACGGAATATATTCCATTTCTTTTTAATTATGATTTTTCCGAAAACTTATAATGAAATTCTAAAAGTTATTTTTAAGAGCTCGGGAGAAAAACACCAATCCTACTCTCTTCCCTCCCGCCAAATACGTGTGTTGTTATTGTAATAAATTTCTTTTTAAATAAATGTTAGAACTTTACCTCCTGTCATAAAGATTACACGGTATTTATTTATAATATTTTAAATGAAAACAAAATATTAAGCAACAAAGTTTTTAATTTAATGCCACATAAAGCAGAAACTATTTAATTCTGTAAACGCCCTTCACAACAGTCATCCTTGTTGAAATTAAAATGCCACACAGATACAATCTTTCACTTATACAAACAAATGAACATCAAATAATTATGGTTTTATTGGAGTCTTTTTGTGAATATATAAATTAATATGTACATACATATGTACTTGTACAAGTATCAAAACTGTTGTTTTTGTTTTTTTATTTGAAAGATTAACACACTACCACCAACCATTCATTCTCTTGTGTATTTAAAGAAATTTTTAATAATAAACAAAAATAATTTGTGGCTAAGGAAATGTGGGCCTGCATGTCTGTCCTGCTATTTGTCTATAGATTTTATTATTGCTTTTCGTCAGCCAGTCAGTTCATTTCGATCCTGGATAGGAAAAAAATCATATGTACATGCATTCAAATTGAGCTACTCAAATTGTAAGAGGAGGGTGCTTTCCTGCTCTGCTCGGCTTGCCTCAATGCCAGCCTTGCGATTGCATCAAGAAGAAATAAAATATTTACGAAAATATATAGAAGGAAAAGAAGAAGAAGAAAAAAACTCACAGACACACACTTTGTGCGGCGGTGCCTGTCAGTTAAATTGATTGACAGTTTGACTTGAGATCTTCGTAAATGTTTTATTTTGCTTGTGTTACGCTGATTATTATTATTACTACGTGTTACGGCGAATTAACAGGAAAAATACAATATTGTATTTAAAGAAAATACAGCTGTGGAGGTAGATTTAGGGGTCTTAAAAGCCTTACTTTTAAAGTTTGTTTGAAAATATATACAAATGGATAGTGAGGAAATCAGTAGTGGACTTAGACCTGCTTCCGCGTAGGTATTCTTTGATATGTCGCCCCCGGTTGATGTAAATTTTAAATACTTGAATGATTGTGTAATATATGTTTATATATGTTTTTAGTTCTCACACGATTATTTCAATCTTCTGAAGCATTCAAAACAGTATCATATCATTTCTAACGAGCATTGGCTTAAGTCCACCCCTTTAGGAAATATACATATGTACATATGTGTATAGATACATAGCAGCAAGAGTGTCTATAGTTTTAGCCTCAATTGTATGCAGATATAATTGTTGGCTATTTCAGAGCCTTAAAGTAGTTAATTCATTTGATTCGTATATACATAGGTATGTATGCATGTTATGAATAGAAAACTTAACAAATTTTTAATTTTTCTGTTTTAAAGTATCACAATAAAATCGTTAAAAGTAAGCAAAGAGAAACACCGAAGAGTTGGAGTAATCAAAAGTTAACCAAGCATTTATACATATTCGCAAAAAAGTACAAGCACCACGGGGGCAAATTAACTTGGAAATTCGCAATACTTTAATGTTATTCTAGACCACGCTTATAAGATACTACCATTACATGAGCAGGATGAAGATATTTATTGAAGGCTCAAAGTCTTACCAACTTACAAAAGATACACAGAGAAAAAAATATCATCAAAATGCAACCAGTAAAACAAATTGTTCATAATTAATTTATATTGAAATAAATATTTAGTTAATATAAAAAATTAAGTTGTTGATACGACAAACACAGAAATTTTTTTCAATAAACTGAACTAACCAAATTTTATGTTATATATGGCGCAAAAAGTCGAACATTTTTTAATATTTTTCTTATTAAAAATGTCAACTAAAGAATTTGATGCTGCTTATTGTTGATATAACAAATTTTAATTTTTCTAATCTATTAAATTACTCAACAAAACTTTTTGTTAAACTATATCATAACGGAATACGCACATGTATAAGAACTCGTATTTGGTTTGTATTCATTATTTGCTTATCTAATAACGATTTCTTCTTTAGCTGAGTGGTAAGTACGTCAGTGTATTAGTCAAGAGATTGCCAGTTCGATTCTTCGCAAACAACTTAAAAATTTAACACAAAAGCAAGTTCTAGAAAAAAATATAAAAAACCAAACAAAGAAACAACACATAAGAATTTGAAAAACAAATCCATTAAAAATTTTTGTTTTCTGTTAACAACTCAATTGCGAATAACACAATTATTTTAATTGGAAATAATTAAGTTGATTTTGTTTTCTTATATTACAAATGCGTGTTTGTATTTACAAAACTCATTGTAGGTGCCTTTTAATTGTATTCACAAATTAATTACTTGTATTTACAAATCTTTTTTTTTCTGTGTATATGGTACCAAAACAGGCTTTAGCCATCACTTCACCTCAGACAAGTTACACAATACGACACACACAAAAAATTAAAAAGCTTTCCCTTTTTTATAGAAGTCTTGTTCAGAGCTGCTCAAAATACGAGTTAATAGATTTGATGAACTCGACCGGATTTCTAATACAAAATGGCTGCTGCTTCCAAGAACATTGAAAAGGCCCAAGGCGCTAATTCTTCTTCCGTTCATCACATCTGTATCAGCTTGACGTAATATACGTTCTTTGGAAAACGTGTGCTGCGGTCTGATGCTAACCAAAGTTTTGCGCATTACCACACGTAATCCTGCTTCACAAGCTTCAGCAAAAATCGTCAAGAAAATCATATTCATCAACATTAAACCTGGCGTATAAGTCTAATAGTATATTCAGAAACTTATAATTTTTTAAATTTTAATAAAATGAAAATTTAACCATAATAAAAAATCAATTCCGACAAGGCTTTTCGGCCCTTTCAAACATATGTATTAAATTGGTACCGTTGAAATGTTCTATAAAAATATTTGACATAAAATGCTAATATAAGTCTGGTAATAGAATGAGTTCACATACTGCAAGTTTAATTGAAAAACTTTTGAGTTTAAGGAAAAGAGGGAGAGAGAGAGAGCAGAAGCAGCCATCATCCTCTCTTACTCTTGAACTTAAAAGTTGCTCAACTGAAATTGTAATGTGTAAACCCAGTTTTAAGCCGATGAAATTCGGATATAGTGTTTGGAATAATATCATAAAGCAAAGAAGGTTCGTGTTCTAGCATAGACAATAAATAATAATTGTTTTAAAAAATCATAACTGCGAACAGAATTAGGGCACAAAATTTTTGAGTGATTTCTACAAAAATTTTCTTTAATTGAATTTTATGGCAGACATTTTTGTAAAACACTTGATATCCTCGTACTATTCAGATTACATTATTACCCCTTATTTCGAAAAAGTCTAATGCCCTAATTATGTTCGACGATTGTGCCGTCTGGTCTATGGACGGGAAAAAGCACCAGTTGTGATTCTTTCAAACAATAATTATTCATTGGGTAAAGTGAATAAAAAATAAGCATTTGCTTTTTACTTAAAAATTTGTCTTAAAACCTAAAATATGTATGTGTTTTTTGTTTTTTTTTTTGACAAATTTTCAAGTAAAAAGCAAATGTTTATTTTTTATTCACTTTGCCCATTGTCTATGCTAGAAGGTTTGCTTTATGATTTTATTCCAAACATTATTTCCAACACATATATTTTCATACATTTTTAAAACTATTATATAATACTTTAATTTAATGTTTATGTTTTAAAGACATGGCAATAATATTTTTATTTTTCATTATCAGAGACAGCAACTATTTTTGAAAAAAATAATTTACTGAATTCAAACACAAGAACTCAGAAGTATTTTCAAACAAAAACGTCCTAATTCTTCTTACTGAATTAGGGCATAAGTCATATGCATTTTTGCTTCAAAATTTTCAATTAATCTAAAAAAACTTCAAAAAATATTAAATAAATGTATATTAAATTAAAATGTTGCATAGCTAATATAAAAGTATTTTTTGAATTTTTAAAATTTAATCTACTAAATAAGTTCACCAAAGAAATACATGTATGACTTAGAACACTTTCATAATTAGGGGCACATATCTAGTTACAGATTCTTAGAAAAAATTCACTCAATTTAACGTGGCAAAGCATATTTGGGCATCGAATTAATATATAAAAATTTTTATTTCTTCTGGACACAGTTTTGTTGTTATTAGTATATTTTTAATAAAAATTTGATTTATGACTCAAACTCACATTTATTAATAGTCCTTACGATTGTCTAGTTTTTCCTTTGATGCTTAAAATTATACTTTAGAAATACTTGCTTCCAAATTTCTTATATCAAATTCATAAGGACTCCAAGTTCAATTATATTAAAATACATCGTATATTTTATATTGTTCTCTAGCGGGAACATGATCCCCGCTTGCTTGTCGCCACAGCAATGCTCTGTACATTGCACTTGAGGTAATAATATGTTTAAAAAAGTAGTTGTTGTTACTACATTGATTTGGCATACATATTTATGTATGAAGCACAGTTCTTTTTTTAAAGAAAACATTCTTTAAAAATACTGTACAGAACTTTGAGCGACTTAAAGGAATGTAAGGTACAAGTTGAAATTGCTTCATAAATAAATAACAGAAAAATGTTTTGTAGTAAAAATTATTTAAGTTAAAGCAAAGTAGAAAATTTTGCTAATGCTAAGACGACTTGATAAAGCCCTTCACTAATCATAAATAACTAGGTCAGAGGATGTGACAAAAGAAAGTAGTCCCTTTATTTACACATACAGGCAGTATATTAGTTTTCATACTTGAGTTACTTTATAAAAATAAAATAAAAACACGAAAGCTATTTAAAAGTCACAAAACCAAAAACAATTACATTAAAATAAGTTAAAACATTATGACACTTAATAAGACTAGAGTTTGAATCTCTCAATTATATTTGTATACAACTGCTACACAATATGAATAACGATATGAGGACTAATTCTGCATTATTTACTCGAAGGTACCATTTTTTGAGTTATGATGTTGTTGTCGAAAGTGATCGTTGTATAGGTATATACCAGGGAAGGCATTGAGAATTTTAAAATTTTACCGACAACTCTGAAAAATTGTACTTTTTTGACCTTGATTGTACCAAAATATTTTTTTATTTTATTTACATATTTTTATTTGCTTTTATTAAAATAATCGACCTTGTTATGGCCAGTTGAAATTTAAAATATACAAAGTAATAGCATGTGCTCCAGCATCCGATGATTTGGAAATGAAATAGATTACATATTTTTTCTTGCTGTTTTTTGCTTTCACAAGACTGTTTTCAAGGATAAGAATATGAGTTTCATTGCCCAAAAGTTAAAATTGACATATGCAATCTTTTGAAAAGAAATAAGGAGTGAAACTGCGGAGATTCCTTAAATGTACTAAATTAGTCATTGGTGTACTATTCTACTCTCCGAGTTTAAATAGTACCAAAAAAGGTACAATTATACCAACTTTGCCATCCCTGGTATATACATACATATGTATGTATAGTAGAGCGTTCCACGAGCAACACCGTGAGCCAGTGATGCCAACCCAAAATCTTTTTAGAGGTAGATTCGTTGTGAAAAAGAGGAAGTTTCCAAAAAATCTTACGCAAAAAGAGGTAGATCTACAACACTTATGTCTTAGGGTATTAGAAACACCTTAGAAAAAAAATTTAACGTTAATTAACCTTTCGTGTCGATAAGAAATATTTTATTAGAAATTTTATGATTTAAATTAATTTTTATTGTTCTCATATCTAAAGGAATGAATATTATCATTAAATGATTTCGAATGCTCCTCTGCAGTTGCCCAGCGCTAGCGCTGATATATCGTGTAGATTTATTTGTAGAGTATCAATAAAGTACATTTCTACAAATACTTTTTAACAAATTAACTTTCAACAATCGAACTACATATGTATATATGCAATTTTCTCACAAACTGGCCCAGTAAAGGAAATATTTGGGGTTCTAGCAGGTTTTAAATAGTGAACTCAACACAGCGTTATTTACATGGATTGCTAAAATATATTTTAGTTGAACTTCTAGCTTGGATTAGATAAAAATGCTCGTGTAACAACAAAATTTTTTTGAATGGCTATACAGCACAGTGCAAGTTTTAGCAAAATTGCTTTACTTCAACTGTTACTGCAGTGTTACCAAGTATTCAATATTGATCTTCAATTGTGTTGTTAATATATTTCTTTTATTAAAACATGAAATTTATACTAGAAGTTAGCTCTAAAATTACCCTTGGTGTCATTTATCAATATCCTTCCTATATATACAAAAAATCAGTTATAATATTAATCAAATTAATGAAATATATCTGTACTCGGCAACACTGTTTTTCGTTTTGTCACTTTACTTGCGACAAGTGTAAAAATTTACTTGCTTGCAATGGATTTTTATTGCAAGTTGACACGCAAGTGACGAAACTGTAGCTGTGTTAGTAAAAAATGTGAGTGTATTGAGTTTTTTTCACTTGCACTTGTATGTGGCAACGGGGGTAACTATTCTTTAGCATTATTATTGAAAAACTAAAAAGCGGTAGATATTTTTCGGAAAGTGGTAGAGTTGGGTAAAATACCCAAAAGAAGTAGATGTACCACAAGAGTGGTAGAGTTGGCATCACTGGTAGAGTTGGCATCAGTAAAATTCATGTTGGCAAAAGAGAAAATTACGGAGAGTACCTATATTACTCATGAACATTGCTCGAGTATTTAGTGCAGTGCTCTAATGTATATGTACATAATATGGAATTTTAAGTACATATTTCTACAATTTATGGTATTGCCATTCAGCTATTTTAGAGCTAAATTTAGCTCTTTTTCATTGCTACTAACTCGAAATTTATCGCTTAAGCTCTTTTTTAATAAAAGGAGCTAACAAAGCTCTTTTCAATTGTGGAAACGGCACGTTTGGCACTTTTTGGATCTTATAGAAAATTTTCCCGTTTTTACCCTATTGTTTCTGCTTTTGGGCATTTACATTTTTGGCAACTATGTTTTTGCAAATGCAGATACTTTTTTCGCAATTAATTAAGATACATATATTTATGTATTTAGGTATTTCAAATTGTAAAACCCCGTTTTTATTATAAAGTGTTCGTTTCTGAGTAATTAAAAAATTTTCCACAAATTATTGAAATGGATTCTTACTGCCAAAAATATAGGAAAGCTTGGAAATCAAATACCGCGTTTAAAAAATGGATTAAACCAGCAAAAGATCCTTCTAAAGATAACTCTTTTTGAAAATGATTGTTCTTATTTTGTAACTTAACGTATATACAAGTATATGTAAATGTGTATGGTTATATTGTTAATGCAGATAAATACTTGCATCAATTGCTGTAAAATTATTTTATTTTAAATTAATTTAAAATTAGCTACTATTATTTTTAATGTAAAAAAATCTTGAAGTGCAAATTGAGTAATAAATATGTACATTCATAGATTTAAAACGGAAAAATCTTGAGTTTTTAAATTTAGCTCTTTTTGGCTACTCAGTTGGCTCGTTTTGCCTTTGAATTGTTGGCATCACTGTTGCCATTAGTTGTGTATAAACTTACTAAGGTGGCATTTGTGCTTAATGTAGGGTACCACCAACAAAATGGCAATGGAAAAATATTACGAATAAAAAATCAAATAAAAGATTAGGGTAAATTACATATTTGTTATTTATTTAATTCGTTTGTTTTTTTTTCTCTATCTACACAATATTAGAAAACTAAATAAAATTTAAGCGGATTTTGCAGATTAAATAAAAAAAAATTTACTTGGATTGATAGCTTTTCGTAAAATAATAGTTAAGATTATATTAATGTAATATATAATTATATGATGTGGTTTAAATTTCTAAAAAAAATAAAATATTAATGCAAAATTATACAATAACATTCATATACATACATACGTAAATACATACATACATATCTACTTATATGCACAATATGCCCTTAATTATGAAAGTGGTCTGAGTCACATATTTCTTTCGTCGAAGTATTTAGTAGATTAGATTTGAACACATCAAAACTATTTTTATATTATGGAACATATTAATTTTGAGTTGTAGTAGCCTCGATTAATATAAATTTATTTAATATTTATAAAATATTTATTGAAGATTTTTTAAGATTTATTTCATATTTTGAGGCAAAAATGCACTTTCATAATTAATGGCTCATACATTTGTACATAGTTTTAATGAGTAATAATTTATGTACATATGTATGTGTCTCTTTAAAACTTAAGGCTTAAATTTAGCTTTTGAATTTCCTTTTCAGAAGAAGGCACCAGAAGTGTGATCATTAGTTTGTGTATCTTTATTCATATAGGATGTTCTTATACTGAATTTTAATGAATTGATAAATTATCAATGATGCTGTAAAGAAATAATTATTCTTCGGTAACGGAGACAGTTCATTGATGGCAGCATTATTATTTATTTATTAATTATTATGTATATACAGTTGGCACTCGATTATCCATAATGGTCGGACACGAGAGAATTCTGGATAACCGATTTTCCCGGTTAATCGGGTAACAGATTTTAATGTTTTTTCATAAATTTTATTCATATTTTTGTATTTATTTACATATTTTTGTATATACCGCATATAATAAAAGAAAAATTCATGGTTTTTATGCTTGTGTTTAATCAAAAAATCTATAAATATGCATTATAAGGGAAAAATTATTTTGGCTGATAATGGTTGTGTGCGTGATCGATGCGAAAAAAAAATTAAACGATTTTACAAAAAGAAAAACATTACAACATTTCTTTCCCGGATAATCGACGTTGCCGGTTAATTGAATCACGGATAATCGAGGCCTTACTGTATAATGTATTTATTATTCTTATTATTTATATTTACTATTAATTTACAGCTTTATTTATAAAAATTATTAAGACTTTATAAAGACAAAATTTGGTTAATAAATTCTTTATAAAACAAATTTATTTTTTGTGAGTAAAACAATTATTATTTATTATTTATTTATGTATTTATTTATATATTATTTTTTTATTATTATTTAAGGCCTTCTTCGTAAAAAATATTTTTGTTTCATAATGGGTTTATATAAAGCAGTTTTTGATGCAAAATTTGTTTGATAAACCCTTAATAAAACAAAATTTTATTATTACTTATTTATTATATATTTATTAATTAAATATTATTTATGTATTATTTATTTTTTAGTTATTTATTATTTAGTTATTTTTTTATTATTTATTTATGATTTATATAATATTTATTGTTTATTATTTATTATTTATTCTTTATTTATTATTTATTATTTATGTATTATTTATTTGTTATTTATCTCTAATTTACTTTTGATTTATGTATTATTTGTTTATTATTTATTTATTATTTATTTTTTACTTATATACCTATTATTTATTTATTATTTTTATCTATTACTTTTTTTTTTGCTTATGTATTTATTAATTATTTATTATTTCCTTTTTATTGATTCATTAATTATTCATTATTAGGTATATACTTATTATTTGTTTTAAGCCTTATTCATTAAATATATTCTTATAAGAGGTTTTTGAAACAGTTTCGCACACAAAATTTATTTTATAAACCCTTTATAAAACAAAAATATTTTTCATCAATAAGTCACTTATTATTTATTTTTGATTTACATATTTATAAATTATAAACTAACTGGCTTTTTCATAAAAAATAATTTTATTTATAAAACAAATTTTGTATGGAAATCTGATTCATAAACCTTTCAAAAATCAAAATTATTTTTTTTTGATAGGGCCTTTACTATTTATTTATTATACTTATACTTTTATTTACGGTCTTATTCATAAAAAATATTTTTGATTTGTAACAGATTTATAAAACAGTTTTTCAGAAAATACCTATAGATTTTGTTATAAATAACGCAGTTATAGTTTTTTGTTATTTATTTATTTTAAATAAATTGAATTAATTAATGTATTATAACAAACTGTATAGGTATAAATTTTAATATCAACAATTTCCTGAAAGAAACATAAATTTGCACACATACGAGTACCTACATAATTCTTGGCACCTAAATGACCGAAATGACAGCTAAAGTGCCCAAATGACAGACCACCTAAGGGTAAATACAAAAGTAAACCAAAATGTAGCAACAAAAAAGCATGAGTACTGATCAATGCTTTTGAAAACGTATAGGTATAAATTAAAAACAAAACGAATACACAGAAATAAAATTCGTACTAACGCTCCTTAAAATTACCGCTTCATTCATAGAACTGTCAAAGCAAGCAAGTTAAACTTGTAATAACATGAACAAAGCAAACAACATTCATACAGTACTATTCAAGGACTTTGATATCATAACAATGAAAGGGATACTTCTTAAAAACATTATCGGTAAAAAATTTATGTAGTGCCGCTCAACGGCAAGTAGTTGAACTATACTACAAAAATAACAAATTACTTCTATTCATTTTATTTCACTCACTCACGCGCTCTCCGAACAACATGACTCCTTACTGCCATCACTCTTTTTTGCCTTCATTAATGATGGACAGCTAATCATCAATTGCACACAAGCATGACACCACCATCATCATTTTGTATGCGCATTACTTCCCTCCTTGTTTATTGCTTTTGTTACAATCAATATATAACGCACTCTTTCTATCTTATCAGTCTCTTACCTTGTTGCCGGTGGTTGTAAGTATTTTTCTTTACTCTCTGCTCAATGCTTATGACAAGCTCCACCTTATTTTAAATATGGCCTATTTTCTGATTGGCCAACCGTTAAACTGTTAAGGAGGCGTTTCTCATGATTGTTGTTGGTCTTGTGCTTCGGAAATTATATTATTATTGTTGTTGCTATTTAACAACATTTCTTTATATGGGTATTTACTCAACGTATCAAGTTTTTGTTAAACAAACTGTTGCTTCGTCCCTTGCCCGTTGCCAACTGTTGAAGAATGCGCATCATAGGACAGACATATTTGCGTGTGCACATTCTAAAATGTATGATTTACAAACTTAACAAATTATTTTCATATTTTTCCATGTGATTGTATGGAATTTTTCCTCAAATTCGCGTTCATACATTTGTAATCTTCTTGATTTTTATTTTTTTGTTCATTTTAGCTGCATTTTCATTAATTGCTGCCAGAGTTGTAAATCTTCATGTTTATTTCATGTTCGTAAAAATCATTAATTATGTACTTACAACACAATCTCAATTAGAAAATTTAAACAAATTACAATTAGTTTCAACTAAATATAATAATACCTACCTATTTGTTGGGAAAATTAATATGGATGTACATATATACATATGTATGTATGTATGTATGTATGTATTTATGTACTTGTGCGTGCACACACCAGTGTCGGGATATGGCTATTCTTAAATTGTACCATGAAAATGATAAAGTTGTACCAAATTAACATCAATAGTACCAAAATGTAGCCATCTGCTAACTAAGCATACACAATAAGAAATTATAAAAATGTTTGTTTTATTGCAACCAGAAACATGAAGACATTAACTAATAGTGGGTACACACTTTGCAAAGTGTTTCCGCAACACGTTTATACTACATGCTGCATACTTTTACACAGACACTGCAACCTTCAATGCGACCTATAAACATAAAATCATTTTTATATTTTCGAAACTTCGAATGCAATTTCAAACGCGACTAAAAACAAGACTACACACTGTGCGACCGACAATGCAACCTGCCTTCTTGCATAAACACGTTTCTAAGTCTGTACTTACCATAAAAGACTGGGACAAGTGCTACCAAAACAAATGAATAATATGAGAATAAACTACCAATGTTGCACATTTTGGTACTTATGGTCAGTTAGGCAACTTTGTTAGGAGAAATTATTATTACTGTAATGCAAAGCACAATTTTTTTCAAATTGTACCACTGAAGTATAAAGTGTGCCAGTGTACCAATGCAAATATAATTGTACCAAATTTGGTACAATTGTACCACAAATCCCAACAGTGGCACTCACATGTTTAAAGTAAATTAATTTCATCCTTGTAACAGTTTTTTAGATGAGTTGTACTTTTATTATAACTAAAAACACATTTGTAGACATTTTTCAAATTTTATAACGAAAGGTTGGTGTATTGAGCTCATTTTTGTGCTCACCGGATATGATTAAATAGTTCAAATAGGTATATGACAAATAGCTGATTTTAACTGGAAAAAGTTGTATTGGATTTAGTATAAATGTAGGTTGGTATCAGAGAATGACAATGAGTACAAACAAAAAAGTAATATGAATAATTTTGGAATAGGTATCAAATAAAATATTTGCAATATCAATTAACAAATTAATTAAAATGTCAACTAGGTATAAACAATTTAATAGCAGGTATGTAGTTATTAAATTTATCAACTCAAATTAATCAATATGTACATACAATTACAAATTTAATTGAATCAATGAAATTCTTAACAACAGTTCTAATTTTAATAACTGCGTATAATTAATTTTAGTAATAGCGCAAAAAATTCGTACGCTCACATATTTTCTCTCAAGCAAATATCAATATAGCCGATCCCAACATAAAAGAGCATCTCTACTTAGTTAATGCGAAAAAATAAAATACACTACAACTAAAAATAAAACGGCACATGCTTCTGAGTATGCTTATACTCATGCTATATTAAATCGGCAAAAAAATATACGGATGATACTTGGGATATTTATTCATCATTCGCCCCCTTATACATACATATAAACACATGTACATGTATGTGGCTGTTCGAAAACATACTCATCAGATCAGACTACTTCTTGCGAAAACCTACCGCATTCCAGTCTTCATATATGGCTGCGAAATTTTCGCAAACTGTAATGCAAAAAGTAAGTTAAGGCTTAAGGTTACTTTAAATAACATAATGAGATATGTCTTTGGGCTTAAGTCATATGGACATCACCTTCACATAAATTTCAACACAATGCAAATTTTCGGCGTCCAGTTTGAGGATTTAATGAAAATAAGATCTTTGATATTCCTACAAAAAATAGTAACTTCCCGTCAATGTGAAGAACTGTATAAGCGACTAAGTTTCAGTCCTTTCGGTAGAAACATAGCGATAATACCACTAAGAAGCCAACCATTAATTTCAAATTGACAATTTTTCATATCCACAATACGTCTTTGTAATACTATCCTACCAGACATTAGAGGAACTAGCAACGCTTTACTTTTTAAAAATCTTAGCTGCAATTTAATGAAAATATTATAGTACCAATTAATTAAAATAGGAATAGGAAAACGATTTATAATCTTACATGCAAGTATTTTTATTAACTGTTTTTGACTTACACTTGTTAGAACTAAAATTGCTTTTTTATTTTAATTTTTTATTATGTATTTTTATTTATTGTAAATAGTAAAATAACTTTTGGTATACCATACTTCTGCCACTTTAAGATTTAAGTTTTGCAGTAGAAGGCTCCCAATTTAATTAATAAATAATAAATAAAAAAATTAAATAGCGCTGTATATACGCCTGTGTAGCCGACTAATAGAGAGAGTATTTTTATACTCATACGTATGATTGTAGCACATAAAGTCTGTCAGCACTATTTATAAAAATTATTAAGGCTTTATAAAAGCTTAATAATAAAAATTTTGTATAAAAATCTGTTTTATAAACCCTTTATAAAGCCTTAATAACTTGTATAAATAAGCCTGCATACATTTTAGTTGTAGTCGTTTGTGCTGCGTAATTTAAGAAATGTATATGAAAATAGTTATTGGTTGTTTATACTTATACGTATTCGATTTAAAAGTAGTTAGTGTGTTTGCATAGGCCTAATTTACACTATGCAAGTCTTATTGCTAAGCTGATTAGTTTGTTAGGAGAGAGCAGTGATGTCAGAATTCCCTCACCAATTATGGCTAAATGTAGACAAAAAGAGGCTAAAAATTTGCTAAAATTAGCCAAAAAATGGCTAAGCGCCATCGAATGCAAAATACATGAACTTTAGCAAAAACAAGAATGTATTTCGTATATTATTTTTTTAAATAAATCGGGAACTTTTTTAAAGTAAATAAAAACAATAAATTGAAGTAATAAATAAAATTATTTTTCAAAGGGTAATCAAGAAACTGCAATACTAGAGGTACTGCAGGTCTTTTAAGTCTTTAAATTTTTGGGTTACTAACCCATTCCTTGCGAAATTTTTGTTTATAAGTTTTGTTCATTTCCTATTTTTTATGCTTTAATTTATATTTTATTTTCACTCGTGTAAAACAAAAATTACCCTTGTTTGATATCATAAACCACCAATTAGACCCCACAACTTGTAAAAACATTGCAACTATTATAAGAACGGAGTATCAAATCTTATTGTTACCAATTTATCCATCTCTTTCATATAAGCGCTTTTAGACTGCTGCTACAAAAATGGGAAGTTTAACCGGGATTTATTGATATTAATGCGAAACAATAACATATTATGGGCACGTGACAAAAATATGTTCACTTGGCAATCACTGTTCACTTGGTTATCACAGTTTCATACGGCTGGAATGACTAAAATAAAACTGTAGAATGCAACAACAAGTAACATAGACCACTACAAAAATACTTACATGCATGTACCGATGGTACATCGAATAAGTAAAAATAATTAATGTGATGATCGTAAAAAGATAAGTAAGAATAGTTAAACATACTGAGGTAGAGTAAAATAATTTCGTGCTAACCTAAATAGAAAAATGAAAATTTGGAAAAAACAGAAAATTAATAGTGATACTTATAAATGTGTTTACCAAAGGTAAATCAATTGTATACACAACAATCGTTTCTCATATTCCGTTCATTGTACATTTAAGTTAAATAGCTGATGTTAATAAGAATCTCTACCCAAGTAGATAGACTAGAGTGCTGATGAAGTGCGTGGCTGCACAGAAAAGTATCGGTATTTCCCCCAGCTTAAAGTCTAAGTTTAATTTTTCTTCTCTTCTTTAGAAACTCACATTAATTAATAAAAATATTTCATTCAATAAGAATTGAAATTACTGAACTTGAGCCTAACTATGAATTATTTCTGAATAACATATTATACTGTTGTGTTTTTTGATAGTTACTAAATGTTCCTTTGTTGCAATTTTTAATGTTTAATGAAAAATCACAAAAAATTTCTTGTTTTAAAAAATAGCTAGATTAAAATTAAAATTGCTAAAAAAGTAGCTAATAGCTAAACTCACTTTTCTTTCGGCCAGAAAATGGCTAAATTGGCATCACTGAAGAGGGAGACGAGGGGAATAGAAACAATTCTGTTCCACTAGTCTCTCTTTCCCACAAACTAATAAGGTTAGAAATAAGACTTGCATAGTGTAAATTAGGATATATGAACTTGTTTTTTATTTGTACCTGTACGCATTAATAGTTTTTTGACGGCCAATACTCAAAGAGTATTTAAAACGATACTTTTGTCCCTCTGTGTAATGTTCATACATACAGATGTACGTATATAAAATGTTATTTGCCGTAATTAATATTCCAACAATTCTCAATACAAAATGCATTCCGCTACTGTTTAGGAAACTTTTACTAGCACACTACAACAAGTCTGAAATTTTCATGAAAAGTGGACTTAGCAAGTTTGCTGATAAAACACAACAATTTTTACTGTAACTGAAATACGTGATCAAGAAAGGGAAGTTTTGTTGTGGGAAATCTTAGAATCTGAATCTAAATCTAAATAACTGCTTTATTTAAAAATCTGATGACTACAACTCAGTAATAATACAAAAATCAAACAGAAACTATACATTATCAAAGACTCTCTGAAACTTTTATTTGCTGTTCCGAATTTTTATTTAATTTTGCGGAAATTTAAAAAATTATATATGCATGTATTCTCCTCAAAACTTGTCTATGATCAGAAACATACATACATACATACATATGTACAAGAAATCACCCCCGATCACGCAATATTCATGGGCGTTGCTAATTTTGTTTTTTTAACAATTTGCTTTTTTTTAACTATAAAAACCTTTTTAAAATAATTGTTTGCCTTTGTTATAGCTTAACGATATCAGTTTTCAATTTCATTCTATTTAAAGAATTAAATATACTTGTTTTTATCTTAAGATAACTATGTACAAACATACACAGTACATACAACATATTTGTCGACAATACGTCATTCAACTAGTTGTATTTAATTTCAGATTACCTCGTTATTTTTTTTATACTTTATTTATATTTTCATTTAATTTATCAAGTGAGTTTTAAACAAACTAGCCTTCTGCTGTTTTTTAAATTAAAATCAAGTTTATTGGAGAAAAATATTTTTATAGCACTGGGTAAATATTAAGACAGCTTCTTTATGGACTGTAGCAGGCAACTTTTTCATAGAAAACTATAGCCTCCATGGGCGGTGCTTTTTAAAGATATTCCCCTTTATCGTGGTTGGCGTATTTCGATTCTTACTACGAGTACGACGTTTTTGTAATAGGTTAAAGAACACGGCAACATATTTTCTTTAATCTAGGATGAAACTGCTGTAGTCGAAGTCGAAATACGTGAATCACGATAAGGCCCATTATTTGAAATTTGGAGTATGTTTCTTAGAAAGAAATAGGAAGGGATGGAGCGCTCTTACTTTCATTGAAGCAATTTTTCCATTTGGGTAAATTTGCATACAGTTGGTTAACAGATTGACATCATTAAGTGGAAATCTTGTAAGGACACTAAGGCTTCATGCCACTAGGGACCGTATATAAAATTTAGATTACAATTAGGAGCAGGACGATATTGGTAAGCATGAGTTTAAGAAATCGTTTCAAAAACCTATTGAGATTTCCAAAAAAAATACGTTTAACGCAGTCTAAGCAGTCATGTATGTATGTACATATGTAGCATCATACTCTGTATTTACTTTCGATAATTTCTTAAACAAATTTTAAGACTTGTAAACCCAAGCGACCTCTAAATAGATTCAGATCGATGTAAATTTTGGTATATTAGCTCATTGAGAAGATAAGCTTATAGAGATAAGAAATAATAAAAACTAACAATTTTCTATATACTTGGGGGTTATTGCCCTGTTTCTACAAACCAGACGGTCGACTTGAGTATAAAATTTATATGGAAAGCACAAATTTTTTTGAGTGATTTTTATACAAATTTTCTAGACGAGTCGTCTGCTTGACTTGTAGAAACTGCACATAAGAGTGTTTTTATAGAGGTATAGAACATTGAAGTGCAATAAAATAAACACAAAATTTTTAAATTGACATGAAATTTATTCGAAAGATAATCTTTGGACATTATAATTTAAATATGACCTCTGGCATATGATCGCCATGACTGGAGGCCCAATTCTCTATAACTTTTTCAGAATTTGTGGCCGTATATTGGCAAAAGCGCGTTAAATATTGTCCTCCAAGTGGTCAATAGTTTTGGGCTTATCGGCGTAGACTAGCGACTTCACATAATCCCACAGAAAATAGTCTAGCGGCGTTAAAACACACGATCTTGGATGCCAATTCACTGGTCCTAAACGTGGAAATATGCAGTTTCCTTCAATAAATCAATTCTGACACGAGATGTGTGACATGTTGCGCCATCTGGTTGAAATCAGAGCTCCTGCACAACATGGGTGCTAAATTGATAAACGAACAAGTCGGTAATCATGAGTCGCTCTACAGCAGCAATGACTTCTTCTGTAACCACTGTACGAAGTCTTTGTGGATACGTATTATCATTTAGAGAAAACGTGGTACGAAAACGTTCCATAGTTAATCGAATTAATTGTCTGCTGGACTATTATATTGACCGTAAAATCCACACAGGGCGCGATACCAATTTCGAACAGAACCATGATTTTCAAAATACATTTGCACAATTTGGAAGCATTGTTCAGGCGTCAGTCGATTCATATAGAAATGCTAAACCAAACTAAAGGCCGGGGCACAATGAATCCGTCATACGTTAAACTTCGCTTTTTTCAACTGACAGCTAAGTTGAAATTAATGATTTCTTATGAGGTCTGTTACACTCAGTACATGTCCGTCAACGCAAAGTACAAAATTTTTACCTTTTACGTACATTGAGTAGTTTGACAGATATTGTTTTTGTGGTAGTAAAAATAGAATTAAGCTAAATAAATAAATGAAATAAATAAGAAAAGTTGAATTTAAAAATTAAAATGAAGATTTTTCCGTCAATAAAGTAATCGTTGTGCCAACCTTCTTCGTCGTTGCGTTAATATCAGTTGAAAACGACGAGGTTTAACGTATGTATGACGGATTCTTTGTGCTCCGGCCTTAAACATAAATCACTTGACAGCTGACAAAATGGTTGCGAGTTAAAAAATGGTGCCAACTTATAACTTTATACATCTTTAAAAAAACTCCCCTTATAAATATAACTTTCCGTGCCATTAAAATAACGGCCTGACCCACAATATAGACAAGAGATTTTCTATCGGTTACTTATACTGAAAACAAAAACAAATTTTCTTATTTTATTGTTGTTTTCAATACAAGTTTTCGATCGTAAGTTTCTTATCGACATCGTTGGCCAGGCTGCTAATTTATTGATTTCACACTTGCATGTCAATTTCTTATTTACAGTTTATTTGTTGATATCCACATATTTTTGCATTAATTATTTTTATCTGTTAAGTATCAATTACCATCGTCCTATTCTAATGAGAGAACCTGATAACAACTGTTAACTTTGCATGAAACTTTAACACAAAACCGCAATTACAACATTGTGTTGTAAGTTGCTTTTGCGTTTATTTTTTTTCTTCTTTTACTCTTTTCAACAACATTTCATTAAACTTTGTTTACCGCTGTTGTAATTGATTGCAAAGGGTCTTTCCATAAGGACTTTTGAAGTTTTAATTTTCATCTGTAGAATTTGCCATTATTTACTCAGTCTTTTTTTGCCAAATAACCATTGACTGATAAAGCGTTCACAAGCAAGTGCAAATGATAAAATTGTTTTATCAATATAAATGTTCTGTTCAGGCAATGTTCGACACTTTTCGCTCAATTTAAGGACGCTAAAGGTCGATGGCTATCAACTGCTTTGAACCATAATTGGATGATACCCAGAAAAGTTTAAGATAAGGTTTTGTTTTAACAAGCAGATTATTGAAACTAATTTTAAATTTTACTATTTTCTTTATTTGGTTTGATAGATCTATAGTAAATTATTTGAATAAATAAAAAATGTGTTTTTATGAATTTTGGTTTTCAGTTTTACGAATTCTGTGATAGATCTGATTTCAGTCAATATAGTAATTCAATACAAAATATATTTTTTTCTGTGTATGGACACCAACGATATGTGGTTTCAACAGGAGGGCCCCACGTGCCACACAGCTTATGCCACATTGTACATTCTGCACGACCAATTTGTGGGACTGATCATCTCACTCTGCTGAAGCCACGGAGCTCCACGGAGGACATTTGCACGAATGTATTCACAATGTGTTTCAAATTATTAACCAATTGCGGTGATATTTCACACACACTGTGTTTTATTAAATTTTAAAGATAGGAAGCGCTTCATGAAAGACACTTTATAAGGTAAGGTGTATAATAATGAGCATGTTTTGTTAAAACCATGATGGCTTTTTGTCTGTTGAATGAAAAAGTTGAATGTCTTGACACCATCTATGCTTAGTATTTCTTTTTTGTTTTCATTTATTCTTGCTGCTTGTAGGCTGATCCTGGTTATAAACAATTAAATTATTGATGTTTTAAACTTACTGATAGGTATGAACATACATATATTTGTATATACATACATACATAAATAAATACATACATGCAACATTGTTCTATGTTAACTGGCCACTGAATTGAAGGGCCAAGTGAGGTTTATAATAAGGATAAATATAATTTTAATATCGAATCCACATAATTGTTATGAAAGCTAAAGTCCTGCTCATTAATTAAAATTATCTCTCATTGTTGTTCTATTCTCGCTTGCTGAAGTCTGACGATTTGTTACAGTAACAATGCAATGCATATATGTAGATCAAGCTGAACCACCAGCAAATAAATTTAAAAACTACTTTAGCACTACTAATAAATTTTTAAACAACAAATCAAGTCTTAGCCACAAACAATTAGCATCTTGTTAAGTTTAAAATTTATTAGAAATTATACTTTTTTGTTTTATTTTTATTTTAAAGCATTAACAATGGGTTGATGATTTTTTTGATAAAATTTTAAATTTTTTCAATAGCGGAGCTTTTTTGGACAACTATTTAAATACTTAAACAACTGTGGCCTTCTGGATTTTATTTCAATATAATCAAATGTAACTTTTTTATATAAAGAGAAGTGGCACTCAGGCAAGGAATAACTACTACTATTACTAGGTGATACCTTCTTTAGGAAAGGGATAGTGATAGAGAAGATTAGTGGTGAAGGAAGAGATTGAGAAAAGCTTCATTCTTTTACAACTCTGCTTTTTGCATGTTTTTTTTATAAGGCAGTGCTGCAGCGCCTCTGGTGTCAATGAAGTGCATTAATTTTTCGAAGCTGTGCTTAGTAAACATTTTGTTGGTTATCTTACTTCGCCGATGATTTTGCTACACAATACCGATGAATGAGAGCGCTCTGACGTTACATTATGATTAGTATGCTCTGCTAGTTCAGTGACCACCAGTGTCTATACCTTCTTCACTTGAACTCTCCTACAACAACTAAGACAAAAAGGGACACTAATGCACATCAGAAAAATGTAAGGTGTTGTTATTTAATGACTATCGCAGATTAAGCTCGAACCCAGAACATTTTGTTTTTGTAGTCTACGTGTTAACTACTTCAGCTTGAAGGAAAATGGGAATAGTTTACAATTTTTTTTATATGCATGTTTTTTTATTTATTGTATCTTCATATATGAACTAACAATAAGTATTCAAATCTTAAATCTAACATATAATTAATAGGCCCTACCAATGCCAGACATAACTAAGTGATAGTTGTAAATAATACATAAGTAGTGATAAGCAAAAAAAAAGTATTTTCAAGCAACTTCATTCCGAATGTTTAGTATTAGAGCCCTTGTATCTCTCTTTTTTAAGCGGATGTGTCCAGTAAAGTTCAAAATATTACGAGCAAGCGGACTAGGATGTGACTCGAGTTTTGTTAGATATTTGCCTGCGTATTTTGCAATTTCTTCAGTCACTAGTGGCATATTTAAATCACGATGTATATTTGAATTCTTAATGTACCATGGAGCAGATGTTATTAACCTTAAAATTTTGTTTTGTCTTCGTTGAATTCTCTCTACATTGGAAGCAGAAGCAGTACCCCATAACTTGATACCGTAACACCATATTGGCTTTAAAAGCGACTTGTATATTAAAAGTTTGCAGTCTAGGCTGAGTGTTGAATTCCTGCCAATCAGCCAATGTACCTGAGTTAATTTTAGTTTCATTTGAGTTAACTTATAGTAAATGTGATGTTTCCATGTAAGCCGTCGATCGAGGTGTAAACCAAGATATTTCACATGTGAATGTTGAGGAACAACTTGATTATTAATCCGAATGGGGGAACAAGTATCTCTTCGTAAGGTAAATGTTATATGGACACACTTTTGTTCATTTACCTTAATTCTTCATAAGTTTAGCCATAGTTCCATCTGGCTAATGTGTTCCTGGAGTTTTCGGGATGTCTCATCAGGGTTTTTGTGCATACTAAGGCAGGCTGTATCGTCGGCAAATGTAGAAATGTGGATACTACTGCTCACATGCATATCACAAGTGTAAATCAAAAATAAAAATGGCCCCAGTATACTCCCCTGAGGCACACCGGATGAGATAGTTTCAATCATACTCATAAAGTGTCCTTCCACAACTGTAAATTTTCGTGCAAGAATGTAACTTTCCAAAAGATTTAGAATGTTTATTGGTAAATATGTCTTCAATTTTAAAATTAGGCCTTCATGCCACACTTTATCAAATGCCTGAGAAACATCAATAAACAGTGCAGAACAATACTTCTTTTCCTCAAATGTTTTTTTGATAAATTGAACCAATCTATGCGTTTGCTCAATGGTGCTATGCTGGCTTCTAAAACCAAATTGATGGTCCGGGATGCACCCATTATCAGTTAAAATTGAAGACAATTTTGTCATGAGTAGCTTTTCAAAAAGCTTTGACATTGTTGATAGCAGAATTATTGGCCTATATGACTCAGCCTTGGTAAGATCTTTACCTGGCTTTGGAATCATTTTAACCTTGGCAAGCTTCCAACAGTCTGGATAATACTCCAGTCGTAAAATGGCATTAGAAATGAATAACAGTTTTTAATTTTATAGATTTTTTACTCGGACTAGAACCATGACAAAACAATGGCAAAAATAGTGTAGCAGATTTATTGACTAATTTATAAAGCATAACGCAATATGGTTTTTGTCTCATTGCAAGTACGGACTCATCCTAAAGTGAAGCTTAAAGGAAAATTGGCTGCAAAAGAAATGTTTCCAGCTACTGGCTGTAGTTCGTCTACACAAATAAGTCTAAGAACACTAGAGCGTAGCATTATATAACTTGTCTCAATATAGGCACAAATAAACTCACATTGATTTGAAATGTGTTTGGAAAGGCAAGAAGATTCCCATGTAATGGAATCAAAATTCCATTAACCAATTGCTGAGTCCATCAACAAGTAACAGACGGTCAAGAAATTTCCTGGAGGATGATTTTTAAGTAAAATCACTCTAAAATCGTAAAACTTAAGAACTAAAAAAAGTCCTGATTTGCAAATGCAGTTGAATAATAGTGTTATCACACTTAGAGTTAAAACTTGGAAACAAATTGCGGCATTCGATGTCGAACAAAACTTCATACAATTTTAACTACGTTTGAATGGAGATTTCAACCGATATTGAATGGCGTAATTTTCCCCCCGATTTTAACATTGAAACCATAAAGAGCTGATTTTGTGTTCCGACAGCAAGTTTGATAAATTCAGGTTTTAAGCAGCAGCTTGTCTAATAAATTTATTGAAAATAAATAAAGAAATGTCCTATAGAAATACTGGTACTTGTTGCTGTACTTTTTCCTGCTTTTTATAACGCTTATTTGGCAAATAGTAAAACATATGAAAACAATCGACAGATATATTTTAAGCTAAACCTTTTTTATCGGTAGATGGATGTCACTCATATCGTCTATTTTCATTTCCCATTGGTCAAGTATTCTCGTTATTTTCCGTCCAAAAAATTATTTTTTCCCAATTTTTTAATTATTGTTGCAACTGAATCCATTTTTAAGTTAAAATTATTTCAAACTAGGTTGCATTTCTTGAAACCTACTTGAAACAAATTAAAAAAAAAATTAAGTTGATTTTAACAAAATCATTTTGTATGAACACATCAGTATAATCTGAACGTGTCTAGGCACTTTTACCACTATTGGCTGCAAAAATTTCTCTAAGTGCATACATGTATTACTTTAATTAAACCTTTTTTATAAATACAACTTGACAAATTGGCATTAAAAAACATATTTTCTTTACATATGGCTTGTCACATATGATTTATTGACACGTCTCCGAATGTGTATTCACTCACATCTACTACGAATATTTTGAATCGTGTAATTTTAACACCGCTCTTCTCCATGCCTACATTCATCTATAAAATCGTTAATTAATTTAGCAAATAGTCAATTGAAGTGAACATAGTGATGATGTCGCCATTGAGTCTCTTGTTTAATCATTAAATCTCTATTGAAGTCATGATCAAAATAGCTGAGTTCTAAGGCAAAAATGTGCTTAATAAATTAATTAAACAAGTGACAAAGCTGTCGCAACAATATTCACTTTAAATGACTATTAGAAGTAACAGATACATTTTCATATATTTAGCACATAAGTGCAGTTGGTTTGTTATTTCAATTTAAGTTGAACATAATTCATATATTGATTTGTTGGCTTAGTAAGTTTATTTTTGCAATTTTTTTTTCATTTAAGTGGTTTTTATTTAACTGCAGTGCTTTGCTGTTTCGAATGCTATAAATTGATGTCATGTTGCATTTGTTTTTTCTAAAAAAATTACATGCATACATATATTTGAATTCAAAGACGTATACACGGGAGGCATGCAACCATCATATAGATAGAGTAAAATTCAGAATTAATTGGAGAACAATGCTAGTATGCTTTGTTTTGGAAATGTCTAATGTACATACCTATATATTCATAGCTTATTGACTTTATGTCACACTTACCTACAGTAGCAAAATTATTTGATGTAATAAGTTGTATTTTTAAAGAGAAATTTTATAAATTTAATTTTCAAAAGGTACTTTTTGAAAATTTACTTTTAGTGAAAAATTACTTTTTAAAAAACCACTTTTTAAAAACAATTGTTTAAAAAAGTACTATTTAAAAAAGTACTTTTTGAAATCAACTTTTTAAAAAAGTACTTTGCAAAAAGCAAATTTTTGAAAAGAAGAACTTATTAAGAAAGTTCTTATTAAAAAAGTACTTTTTGAAAAAGTTCTTTATGAAAAGGTATTTTTGTAAAAAGTACTTTCTGAAAAAGTACTTTTAGAAAAATTACTTTTTGAAAAGTACTTTTTGAAAATGTACTTTTTGTAAATTTAAAATTTTCAAAAATAATTAAAAAAAAACTAATTTTTAAACGTATCTTTTTAAAAATTACTTTAACAAAAATTTATTGAAAGATACTTTCTTAAAAGTAATTTATTAATAGATACTTTTTTTAAAAAATTTACTTCTTTAAAATAAGCAAATCTCCTAAAATTTCCAATTTCATCAAAAAATCTCAATTCTGATTTTATTATAAAATTTTAATAGAGTGCATTATTGGTTTCACAGGAATTTTTAATTCTTTGAAATCCCTCCAAAAAAAGTTTAAAAAGCTCAGAGACAATGGCAAGACTATTGTAAATTTAGAGATGGTAAAATGTATCTTTCATTACATAGAAGCTTTCAGCAAATATAAATACGATGAATCAAAACAATTCACATATTCCATTTGCATAAAAGTTCCGTACATATATAAAACAGAAATCTACATCGACTGACACCACACACAGTGGACCAATCACGAAAGAACGCTGATGATGAAGGTTTAGTGGCCTTCGAAAACAGCTAGTTGTTCCGTTCAACTGTTTATGTATTAGTGAGAATATTTAGAACTAACTTTGGTGTTATTTGTTCATTAATAACACTGTGCTAGTTCAAAATGTAACAAGGAATGACCAGGTGGGTAAAGAGAATTCGCGTACGCTGAATTCAATGGTGCTAACCATTTTTTTAGGTTAGCTCTTGCTTGAAAAATAATTAAGATTGAAAACTTGCTTACGTGTTTACAAAAAAAAGTTTCAAACTCGAGCACAGTGTAATTTACCACATGTTATTTGGCTTACAAAGCGATACGAACTTTAGTCTGTTCAAATCATAACTATAGAAAAAGCTCATACCATAAATATGTTATTTATTTGCCATAAGTAACAACATAGTTGAAGATGAAGATTTTATAATTTTCCTATCGTTTTTAGAAATCTATATAAAATAAAAGAAACTAAAAGCAAACGCAGTTCCACCTTTATACTTCTGCTAAAATATTATTAAAATAAATCTTAGAAATTAAAATTAATTCAATTGTTTGCAGTTGCTTTTCGTCTTAATATGACCTTTCAAATTTCTGCTAAACATGTTTACCAAAAATCTACAAATAAATATTTCAATCGAAAACGTTGAATTGAAGTCCAACAAAATGTTTGCTAATAAAGTTACCAAACTAGAAGAGTATTTTGCATACAATTGTTTATTCGAACATTTCATAATAAAAACTCCGACGTCACTTTGTGTCAGTCAGTCAGTAGCTTTCGGCAGTTGGCATAAGTTAAACTTAAAATGAATTTTTTCAGCAGTCACAAACGAAAACAAGCCAAAAAATTAACAGATCTATCTAACTTGCAACTGATTTTTATGTTACTGAATTTTAAACAAGCAATTGAACTTTTTGAAAACAACAACAAATGCAGCCACAAACATATCGGCATCATAAATAACACTCATACATATTTATTTTATAATATTATTTTTATGTACTTCGTTTAAAATATATTCTCACGTTTTTTAAATTTGGCAGAAATTTTAATAAATTGGAAAAAAAATATTAATTTTAAAATTTGCATCCACAAAAACTTTAAGAAAAAAATTGTGTTTTAGCAAAAAAAAAAAAGAACTGGTATTGACAATGATGTATGAATTGTTTAATACTCATTTAAATTGAATTATTACAATCTGCATGTCTAATAGTAACAAAAAAAATCAATTGGAAAAAAAAATTATTCAAACATGTTAGAATAAAATTTTAGTGTTTTGTTGTTGCGTTTTTTGTTACTAATAGACCATTAGAATTGAATTGAAAGGGAGGGAATTACAGAAGTTGATACCAGTCGATTGTTTGAGATAAATGATTTTGAACTTTTGATTAATAAAACTTTAATTGAACGACACAAGAAATAAACAAACAAACAAATCAATAAACTAAACTAAAATTAAATAAACGGACTAAAGCGAAAAAACGTGATGTTTAAAACAATAAGTTTGAAGTTGTTTAAACGAAAAACCGAAAAACATTCATATGCATGTAGATATAAAGGTTGATGATGGAAATTGTTTTTTGCTGTTGTTTTATAATGTATGATTTTTAATAATTAGTTTAAATACACATTATATAGCGTGGGAAAAATAGACACAAGGTAGAAAAATATCCTACAGTTGTTAATGCTATACTTAAGAAATTTGCCGGAAAAATTTAAGTTATCCAAGCACGCTTATTATTGAATCCTTACTAAGTCCTAGTTTACACTATGCAAATCATGTTGCTAAGCTGATTAGTTTGTAGGAGTGAGAGAGAGAGAGACGATGGGAAAAAGAAATGAGTTTTCAGCTTCATGTACTGTCAATACGTTATGTTAAAAAAAGCACACATGCATACACAAAACTATGCATAAAAAATATAAGCTGAAAAATAAGGACTTGCTTTGTGTGAACGCCGATGAAAGTTCTAAGAAGAAAAAGTGATAAGCTTAGCAATAAGACTTTGCTAGTGTGAACTGAGAGTTATAAGTTGATTAACAAGATAGAGGCGAAAAGATTCCTTAAATGTTTTGTAAAAAATTACTTCCTTACGTACTCGCATAATACAGGTAATCCTCATATAACAGTGTGGTTTCACTCTAGCACGAATTGAAAACTACGGCAAGCCTCTTTTAACACGGCACTTCTAAAACGATAAAAAAAATTACCTTGTTAAGTTAACTACTGGCTATCATATGAAATTAATATTTCTCATTAAAAAAAACAATATTTTAATGAAAAAACCAAAAGTACTACATTCAGCTCTGTCAAATCTTATATACCCTTCACCGGGGTGAAAAGTTGACGCAGTCGTAGTTTTTTTCATAACATATGATGTTCAAAATCCTTGAAACAAACTATTAAATAATTACTGTGTTCTATACATCCATTAAAGTTAAAGTAACTTATTTTATATTTTCCAGTACATATTTAAAAAAACTTAATATTACTAACCTCTTTAGTGTCTCAAATCAAACATCCCATTACCAATAATGCACGTTTTCATATATTATGTAAAATATTTACACCAATCAAAATTTAACAAATATAAAAAACTCTTATATAAAGATCTTGCTAATATATAAAATATGTTTAATTAAGAAGGAAAAAAATTGTATCAGGCGGTATAACGAACGAAAAATGTCAGGCCCATTCGTTATAACGAAAAATTTGTTATATCGTAAGGTTTTTTTAAATTTTATTTTAATCATTATCAGGGAAACTGCAAATATACATTTGCATGTTTTTTCTTGAGTGGCGTATTAATGCGGGGACAAGATATTTACCCGTTTCAGAACTTTTTATGAATTTTGGCATCGATTTGTTAGTGCATATTTTTGCATATTTTACCCTTTAAAACAAGTTTTTGCATATATCAGTCTTACACACATATTTTTAGCATATTTACTCATTTTAAGAGCATAATTTAAGCTTTTAGGGCATAGTTTGATACTTTGTAGATTTTTTATATTAATATGCTTACAAGCTTATGTGTTGCTCAAAATTTTTCGCCACCTAAGTCTCATTTTCAATGTTCCATGTAGTGTATAAATTTTTTTATACATATATTTCGCAGTTTTACAGACGTTAGTTTCAATAAAAATTCATTTTTAGGGTTCCGTACACCAAAAGTGAAAAAAGGAACCCTATTGTTATCGCTACGCTGTCCGTCTGTCCGTCACACGGTATTTTCTCAGGAACCGTAAGAGCTACGGACCTGAAATTTGGACACAGTATGTAGAACCTTGGCCACTACAACAACAAATACATGAGAATTAGAAATTAAAGGGTGCTCCAAAACGAGCGACGAAAAATGTTAAAATCTCATGTAATATACATACAATTGTATGTACATATGTATATTGTAAAATTAGTGTATTTTTATATAGACTACAACAATAAACACTAAAATATTAAAAAATTTAAATTAAAGGGTGGTCCATCAGGTAATGCATATTTGACTATGTAATTTTGACAACTTGCTATATCTTGGAGACCGTAAGAGGTAAACTCTTGAAATTTTCAAAAACGTTAAAACTAAAAAATCCGAAAATTAAAAAATCGCCAAACCGAAAAAAATCGCCAAAATCTGAAAAAAATCGCCAAAAATTAAAAAAAATCGCCAAATCGAAAAAATCGACAAAATTAAAAAAAATTTCTAGCACTAAAATAAATCGCCAAATTCGAAAAAATCGTTTAAATGAAAAAAATCGCCAATATGAAAAAAACGCCAAAAACCGAAAAAAAATCGCCAAAACCAAAATAATTGTTTATGTGAAAAAAAAAATCGCCAAAAAAATAAAAAAAACTCGCCAAAATTAAAAAAATCGCCAAATTTAAAAAAAATCGCCAAAATTAAAAAAACGCCAAAAAACGAAAAAAATCCTCAAAACAAAAAAAAAGTGCCAAAACTAAAAAAAATCGCCAAAACCAAAATAAATCACCTATATGAAAAAACGCCAATATTTAAAAAAATCGCCAAAATAAAAAATTCGCCAAAATAAAAAAACGCCAAAATAATAAAAATTGCCAAAATTAAAAGAACTTCAAAAACCAAAAAAAAAAATCGCCAAAACGTGAAAAAAGTGCCAAACTCAGAAAGCGCCAATAAATTCAAAAACCCTTAAACTAAAAAAACGCTTAAAACCGGAAAAACCAAAAACGAAAAAAATTTCAAAACTATAGTTCATATTGTTCGTATTGAATTACATATCTCGTGCCCGTACGGAACCCTTCGTGCGCGGGTCAAAGTCGCACTTCACTGAATTTATTACTATTTGTGACGGACTCTACCCCGAGTAGACGTTGAAGGAACATTGTTAATGTATAAAAGTTTATTTATGTGTGACAGGCGACGATTTTTATTTGAAAATCTAGATCAATATTCAATGACGGATCCAAAGTTTTAATTCTGATATCGTAATCTCATTTGAAATTGCAGCTAAATTCTCAAGAGAGTATCCAAAAAAATAAATTTGTATTATTTGCTTTAGACAAAATTTGTATGGCAATTTTGTTTTAATGTGTACCTTCAACCCACATAATTTTTTTAACATGGCAGTTCTTCTTTGTTTTTTTCTTTATTGTTTCCTTTTTTGTTTATTTTATTTTTGTATTATTTTACATGAAAGGGTTGTTGAATTTTTAAATTAAAAATATATTTTCATTTATAAATAAACCAATTTACTTTATTTTTAGAGCATATTTTTTGAGTTTTAGTGCATATTTTAGAATTTTTAGAGTAAATTGAATGCGCATAAAACATTTTTTAGGGCATGTTTCTGGTTTCCCTGATCATTATTATTGTAAACATGATACAATACAATAAAAAGAATGACAACACTTTGCTACCAAATTCAAACTCATGCTACCACATTTTTTTTCCATAAACGTGGCTGCTGTAGATTTTTTTTAGTATTTCTTTTACCGTTCGCTATACAGAGCACACATTTATTAAAACATTTCCTTTATAAATAATATTCACATAAGGTAGTGCTAAATCCTAGAAATAAGTTCCTAGCAACTTATTTTGTTTTTTATTTTGAGATTTTTTCTTTTTAGTTCGTTATATCTAGTATAAAGTTCAGATATTATTCGGTATATAAGGTTGTTAATGTAAAAAATTTGGACGTTCGTTGCATCGGATTTTTTGTTAAGGCGAGATTCGTTATACCGAGTTTTGCCTGTGCTTAGTTATTTTTTTTTTTGCCAAAAAGATTTCAACTTTCCAACCCTGAATTTATATATTTGATTTTTTAGATTTTCAATACTAATCTATTTCTTTATTAAATATAGAATATGATTTATTAACAAACAAATATAAAAAAAATTATTACTCTTATGTGAGTATATATACTAAAAAAGTCTAAATTTTCCAGCTCTGGAGCTGTTTTTTATTTTTCTAATTTTTTTTTACAGAACTATCTATATTTTTCTGGAAGAAGAACATTTATTTGACCTAATTACTTTTATTGTAATACAACAACTGTAATATAACAATAATTAATAAATTTTCCAACCCTGGAATAGTATTTTATATTTTTTTTTATTTTGATTACTAATTTAATTCTTGCTAAAATATAAAACAGATTTATTTAACAAAAAAAAAAAACAACAAAAAAAAAGAAAGTTTACATTTCCCAGCTCTGAAACCGTCCTTTCGATTTTGTTTCAAGAACGAAAGTTCTTAATTTTCTGGGAGCTTGGGAAAACCGATTTTACATACAGACAGGCGGACGAGCGGACAAACGGACATCGATCATTCGTCTTCCCTATTCGTAAGGATCCAGAATATACTCGTATATAGTTTATTGGTCTCATATTCACACGGAATGAAATACCCTTACTGAAAAGAAAAATCAATCAATATATACCTATCACCATTTTTGGTGAAGTGTATAAAAATCTTCAAAAAAAAAACTGCTTTCTATAAGGCATTTCCACAGGAATATCAACTTTTTGTAGCGTGCGACTCCAAACAAATATGCTTGTTTTTCCAAACAAAACAAAACTTATTTTTACTTTTTTATATATGTAAGCCGTCTGCAGCTCTGCAATAGATACAATTTTAAGAAGAATCGAGTAACATTGTTCTTAAATACAGTAAAAATTTCTTGCTATCGCTCGCTACAAAAACGTGGTCTTTCGCGTGGAAATTCTCACATATTTTTGCCTCATATAACGCGGTTTTACACAGCACGTAGAATTTTTGGAACCAATCTACCGCATTATAAGAGGTTTACCTGTATATGTATTAATTTACTCGTACCAAAAACTTCAGTGTGAATTTAAAGCCAATAAAAACTTTTATTTGTGCCACAAAACTTTTTTTTTCTTCGCTTTTTATATTGTCTAAGATTTAAAAATTCAATACAAATCGTTAACAAATTTTATGACACACTATTCTATTCATAAAAAAATTTTTAAATTTTTAACATTTATAAATTCACAAGCAAGCATTATTGCAGTTGCAGTTGTTGTTGTTGTTGTTGTAAAGCAACATTAATAACACAAATTCATATGCAAATTTTATAACTTTTTTTCTTTTGCTTTCAGAGAAAAGTTCTATGCTTGGCTTTTAAGTCTTTTATTAGCTTGATTGTGTATGGCTGCGGAAACTGCATGGCTGCATACAACAACAAATACGAAGCAAAGTGGGTGGATTAGCGTGAATTACAATTGCTGCAACATTAAAAGCTCAAAACATGCCGCACTCAGCAGGCTAGTGGTAACAACTGCAACAAACAATGAATGTACTTGTACAATGTCTGATTACTGCAATCGAAAACTCCTTTATTTCTTGAGTTTGCCAGTTGACTTGGCCAAGTTGAAAGATTTCGCCATAAGACGTTTCCTAAAAACCACCACAAAACATGCAAAACACTACCTTAACAACAGCAACAACAACAACAACAACAACTAACTAGAAACTATTCTCTACTTTGTCTACTAATTTTGCGCATGCGCAACATTTGCATGTTTTATTTTCCATTCTATGTTTAATTTTTTTTTATCTCCTAAAGGAAACCCTTGCACTGAGCTCTACAATTTGAGGACTGACTAAGTCTGAGAATTTTTAAGGAAGCAAATGTATTACAAATTCATTGGTTTCTACGTTAGACGGGTTTTTTTTTGTTTACAATATCATGTCCTCCTTCGTTCCCCAGCAATTTGTTTAGCGTCATCGCTGCCAACAAATGCACTACATTTTCCATTCGAAGGAGGTTTTTTAGTTTCTTTCTTGCAATTCCCCTGCCACGAGTTGTTGCATTGAGTGTTTGCTGTTGCTTATTATAATTTATGTATGTCTCCTGTCATAATTGCGTTACCACTTGCCAAATGAGTGCCTAATGTGTGTCCTCGTAGATGTTTCATTTGCTTGTCTTGTTTTATGGAGGTTTTATTTTTTTTGTAGTGTTTTTTTCTTTTCAAAAAGAAATAATTCATATTTTTGCAGTTTTTACTCTTTATTCACTTTATTTAGGTGGGTTTTTAATTGACTACAATTTTATTTGAATTTGAAATTAGTTCATTGTGAGTGGTGTCTGTAAGGAATTATATTTATGATGTATTTGTATAAAACATGATATTTTGTTATTCAAGTAATAATATTTAAATGTTTAAACCATATTTCAGATCGTTTAGAATAAATAAATTGGTTCTATTTTGGGAATTGTTACAATTAAGTTTATGAATTTCTTAGTATTATTATTATTTATGTATTTAATCTTTACGAATAAAATGCTAAGATTAAATTTAATTAGAGAACACTGGCAATGTTGGCCATCAGCTCTAGTTTATAAATTTAATTAAAAATTTTTGCTCAGTTTATTATTTTACATGAACATATTCTGCCGTATTCAAAAAAAATATATTTTGGTTCACAAAAGGTTTAAAAAGAATTTTGTATTGAAATTTGTTTAATAAAAGTTTTGTAAACCTAAAGTATTTTGTATGAATACGACTGATAGTAAAAAATATTTCATTTAAAATGCATTTAAATTGATTATTGGTAAATATATCAAGTTTTCAGTCAATATGATATGCATGTGTGTGGTTGGATAATAAAAGAAAAATAATTGACAAACCGCTTTTATTTTATTCTTCAATAAGACAATAATATTCACAGATTGAAAATTGAAAAATTATTTAGTTGAATCCTCGATTTTTGTTGGCAAATATAAATGTTATTTTTATCTGTATGCTCATACTATGAGCTTTACTATTATGTTAAAACTTTATTAAACAAATGAGAAGACTAACTTATATTAGGATTAAAAAAAAGAACTCAATAATCAATTATGTGTTTTTATATCCTTTACCAAAAATTTTAAGGATGTACATACGTATATAGGTTTGTCATTTCGTGTGTAATTTCTATAATATTCATGTGTGGCCTCATAAAGTGTATATTGTGGGTCCTTATAAATCGGGAAGTCGTATAAACGAAGTCTGTCTATCCATATGTCTTTAGGTGACATGCATTTTCCAATGCCGCAGAAAAGCTAGAGATTTCGATTTAAAACTGGCGTGTCAGAGTTTATCCTTAATTGGTTTGCATTGAAAATCAGCAAAATAAAACACATGGTTCCAGGGCTGGAAAACTTAAACCTGTTTTTTTTTTGCATAAAAGCAAATAACTAAAACTAACTTTATTTTCTTTATAACCGAAACATATTTTATATGTTAAAAAGAAAAACATTTATATTGACAATCAGAAAAAACAAAATAATGGCTCCACGGCTGGAAAGTTGAGACCTAGCTTTGCTGCATAAAAGTGACTTATTGTATTATGTTGCTTCTTATGCTCTTATCAACATTGAAAAATTTAAATCAGTATCACATCTGTCCTATATTTCAAATCGATTGGCATACGTTGACAACATGACAGCGAGTTCTTGTTAGTTTTTAGTTAATGAAAATAATTTTGGAATGTTTGAATTGCGACAAATTTTATTAAACACTCTATTATAAGAATTAAGTTATCGTATTTGGTACTCGTATGCAGGTATAAATAATACTAAAATCATTTTAAAAGTATCAAAAAGAAATACGTTTATTGAACATCTTGTGTCGTCAATAAAATTACGATCTTATCGACTTTTCCACCCCTGCCATAGTTTGTATTGGTTTCTGTAAAAATCATAAGGCCCTGTCCAGACTTGAAATTCTTGTTGCAGCAATTCTTGAGTTTATTGGTGAGAGGGGTGACTTAAAAAGGTGTGGGAATTGGCTAAATTGCAGTTGTTTGTTTGTAGTTTTGGAACATTTTCAGTTAATGGGTTTTGTTGTAGATAAACAAAAAATCTTGATAAGCATCAAAGGAACTTGGTGTAAACGGTATAGATTTTCATAAAGACTTTAATTAAAATCTGCTAGATTTTATGCAGGTATAAATGGTCTATTAAGGCATAACTGCCTCAACTGTTCAGCAGTATTAGTTATTAAAATACATAGATAGCTTTATATATTTAAATACTCCCTCCTTAAAAAATTCTCGTATGCTAATCAATAATCAATTAATTTTTTTTGCTTTAAAAATTTAACAAATTTTAAGTTTCAAGATGAATTTCACGAGTTTAAATTTTCAGAATCCTTATATTGGATTGGATCCAATATAATTATTAGTTCAATTCTATGTACATATATGTATGTATATTATGAAGATAACAAAAACTTTAGTCAAGAAAACAATTTCCACAGAAAATGGCACATACGTCAATCTCGCACAAAACTGTTTGAAAAAACTGTAATATTTAGCATATCTGATTATCATTTATTTTCATTTTTTTTACATATTTTCCATAAAATTTTACATATACACAAATTCCTGCTATTTCCATTAAAAACTGCGTAAGTCCATTTGTGTCAAGTTTCAACTGTTGATGCCAAATCACTATTTTTCGACTTTAATTTCATCTCAATGAATTTCGAACCTTATTAAAAAAAGGTTTTAAACACAAATGTTCTGTATCACAATAGCTTGCCTCCTTGGAATTATTTTTAAACACATTTTATCATTTCTTTAGAAAGCTTTTTAGTTCATAGAAATCATATGTTATGAGATAAGCGTTTTTATCAGTACTCACTTACAGTGATTTCGTAATAGTACGAGAGTTAGAAAAGTTTTAAACAAATTGAATATCCTAGAGTGGTTCGCCTTCCATTCAAATAAAAAAAATGTACCAGTCAACCCCTAGTATTTAAGGTAATGTAAAAACAATTCCAAAAATATTTTTTTTGACGCGTACTTTTAGTATTTTGTTTACTGTGTCGCCACTTTTAGTCCGATCATAACTTTTTTGTATACCAATGTTCATGACTCTTTAAGGCTAAATTTCTGTCTGTATTAGTTTTTTACTACCACGTCATATTCTACGCAGGAGTTATGTTAAAAAATGTTTAGCATAGGATGAGTACGAACCGAGTTTTTTAAAGTCACGGCTAGAATAGGACGTGGTATTAAAAAATTATTCAAAACAAAAATGTAGACCCTACAGAGTCATGAACACCGGTATACAAAACGCTATGATAGAACTGAAATGGTGAAACAGTGAACTAAATACTAAAAAGGTGGTATTCCTAGGCGTGGCAAAAATAAATAAAAAAAATATTTTGGAAATTGTTTTTACATTATTGTTAACACTACTTCCAAAATCCTCATAATTTGTTTGATCTGGCGACTTCAGTGTGAAATTATAATATAGAAAATTATATGCATATATAATTTAACGAAAAATTTAATATCGTGCCGCCATCTTATTACTAACTTTACTTCACGCGGGCTCAGACGTATATATTTCGAGGTCAAATAAGTTGATTACTAAAATAAAATAATTCCAGTGAATTCCATACCAAAATGAATTTTAAATTTCTTAGTAAGGCTATCGGCCAGGCCAGTAATTTTTATCTTTAATCTAAAGGGTTGACTGGTATAATTTTTTTTAACCACTCTACTATCACAATTCACGCTTCCCAAAAAATATTTTGCGCCTCAACATAAAAATAAATGTATTTTAAAGACATATGCGGTTTTTTCATAAAAACCACAAGTGTATACAAATATGCATTTATATTTTTTTTATCTATTACTAGTATGACCGAAGCGCAACAGGTACCTTTTGGAACGAAAACAAAAACAAAAAATAGAACAACAAACCAAATAAATAGTCATTTTGAAAAACTTAAGATATTTGCAAAATATCTTAAAACAGCATGACTACTAACATGACATAAAACCAAAAAAGGTGCTGCTGTGTCACTTTATTTAGATTACCAAACAACCGGAGCAGACAGCCAAATAAAATCAGCAAATTTCCACGAATTTTTCACACAACTGGCAAGTGAAGGAAAACTCTGCAACGTTAACAAATTGCCACAGCAGTGAATGTAGTGCAAAGGTAACAGCAACAGATTTGTTAAAATCAAAAAGACAGCATTTGCATTTATTGCAACAAAAGGAAAAGTATTGTGGCCATTTAGTTACGGTTACAGGAAGAAATTTACAAAGCAAATAAATCACCAAAAAAAACCGAATTTGCATGTATTTTAAATAAATACGTAACAAAAATATAAAATTATGCAAAACCTTTTAAGAAATCTTTTATAAAACAAATAGTTTTCCAGTTGAAGAATTTTGTTTCGAAATCAACTTTCTCTTTAGTTGTGGTGTATTTTTTTCATCCCTTTGATCAGGACCACATATTGTGTAATGTGTGTATTTGTTGCACTTCCTTCCTCTCATGTTTGTTTGTTCTCTTTAATTGCTGTTGTTTCTCGTAGTATTTAAGAGTTTAAATTACGATGTGTTATACAAACAAATCTGAACAAATATTTTGTTAATAAAAGGAAAAAAAAGTAAATAAAAATATTGATTGTTCTACTGCGACACCAGATACTTTCTCTTAGTTTTTCTTATTCGCTTGCTGAAGTATGCATGTGCAGTAGGCAAGCGGGTGTTTGCGTTTGTAAGAGTGTTTGTGTGTGGTCTATATTATTTTGACATAATGAGCGAAATTGTTTATTTCATATAGTTCTGAAGCACTTGAAGGCAAAAGTCACTTACCTACCACAGCCTAACGGAATTCAAGCAAGTTAGAGTGCTACATTCGGCTGTGTCGAAGTTTATATACCCTTCCCCAACGATACACCTACGTATATACATATATGTAAATACATAAGTATATATGTACATACATATTTGCTTTGTGAAAAAATTTATAAATTTTTACTCTAGTGCTATTCTTAACAAGTGATCTCTCGGTATTTTTCGACTAAAGAATTTGATTCAAATATTTTAATTTTTCATATTGGCAATAGTTGAATATTTTATTCCACACTCTGTATTTAAGAAATATTTTACATTCACTCTCATTCCAGTTGTCAACATCGACGTCAAGTCAATACAATACCGATTGCGGCTTGTTTACCCGCTTTTGAGATGTTCAAAAACCGTGCTACTATTGAATAAGACTAAAATAGTCTTAGTATTTTACATCCATACCAAGTAAACTAACTTATTTTATATGTATATTTCCGTATTAAATAATCTTTGATGTTGCAAAACTTTTTAGTGTCGCAATTTAAACATCCCATTGCAAATGGTATATATTGCAATTATATAACAGTTTTATTCCTAAAGAATTTTTTAGATTTTGTTCAGCAGAAAGGAACGTTTTCAGTTAAATGAAACTGAACATGTCCTTTAACTAATTTTTTACTTATCGATTTGAAACAAAACAGTGCTGAGAGCATAATACTTTAATTATATATCCATATAAAAATTTAACAAATATAAACCAAAATCATGAGTAAAGATCTTCCTAAAACATTAAATATTTTTAACTGAAATAAAAAAATAATTTTTGGTTATTTTTTAATAAAAAAATTTTTAATTTCCAACCCTGGAATCATAATTAAAATTTTTTTCTTTGTTAAATATAGAATATACTTAATTTTTGAAGAAGTAATTAGTTTTAATTAATTAGTTATACGTACCAGAAAAAGTTAAAGTTTTCCAGGTCTGGAGATATGTTTTTGATTATTCTATTTTTTATATTAATCTATTCATTTCTTAAAAAAGAGTATATTTAATTTTAAAACAAAAAGAAAAAAATATTTTGATTATTATTGGTTATTACTATTTCATATACAAAAAAATTATTAAATTTTCCACTCTTGGAAATATGTTAAGTTACCAAAAAAAAAGAAATAAGGAAAAATATTAATCAGAAATAATTTCTTAATCGGACTTAAGTTCAGTAATTTAAAATCTTATTGAATGAAATATTTTTACTAATTAATATGAGTTTCTAAAGAAGAGAAGAAAAATTAAACTTTTCTTCTGTAGAAACTCACCTTAATTAATGAAAATATTTTATTAAATAAGAATTGAAATTACTGAACTTAAACCCGACTAAGAAATTATTTCTGATTAAAATTCACTACAGTTCAATTAAGTCTAAAAATTTCTCACTGAAAAATTAAGTTTTATTTAATTAAGTACATTAACATCTAAAAAAATTAAAAATTTTCCAGCTCTTTCTTTATGTTTCTAATTTTCTATAACAAGCTGATCTTTTAAAAACACAAAATATATTTAAGAAACAGAAAAAAATTAATTAGACCTAGTAAAATTTTATATATCACAAAAAGTGTATGTTTCCCAGCGCTGGATTTTTCCGATTTCTTACACCAATCTCTCTCTCTTTTAATAATATGAGATATATTTAATTTATATATAAAAAGGAAACATTATTTAGTAGGTTACTTTTATATTACAAAAAAAGTTAACATTTTCCAACCCTGGAAACGTCTGTTTAAATTTTTTTATTTAGTTTTTAATGCTAATTGTATTCATACTGAAATATAAGAAAAGTTTATTTAACAAACAAACAAAAAATAAAAATTAGTTGTAGCTAGTTACTTTTATATGACAAAATTAAATTTAAGTTTTCCAGCTCTGAGAAAGTCTTGCTGATTTTCAATACCAATATATTTTGAAAAATCTCTAACACACCAGTCCAAGTTTGTAGCTTTTCTGGTAGCTTCGGAAAACCGACGGACGTAAAGCCGGACATCGCTTATTCGTCTTTCCGATTCATAAGGACCCAGAATATATGTACCTATATGTAAATATATACTTTATGGGTCGCATATTAATATTGTGGAAATTTCACACGGAATGACAAACCTATACATATATACCCTTTACCATTTTTCGTGAAGGGCATAAAAAGAAAGTCTCCCCTGCATTAAGTTATGGAAACATATTTTATGTATTTTAGGAGAACCACAGACAGACAAAAACACATACACAACTGAAATTCAAACAATTGAAATTACTATAAAAATGTTGTTTATGCGCTAAAGGATTTATGGGAGTCTAATTTTAGTTTAAATATTTTTAAAGTTTTTCAGTTCATGGATGAGTGAAGTTGCCATTTAGTCAAAAGATTTATTTATTATTTTCCATTTTTTATCTGATGTTTATTAGGCGACGATGTAACCAACTTAATAATTTTGTTTTTAAAAAAATAGATATTTATTTAGAGCCTGTCTCACGATGTCGATATCGTTGAACTTGTCGCACACTTACATTTGAAACAAAAAAAAAAACAATTTAAAAATTAAATTTTTTTTCATTTGTTGAATGCGTATTGCGTGGTTTATTTCGCCATTCCTTTTACTTATTCATATCAAATTTTCAAATCGATTACATTTGTATGAAAGCCAAGTAATTCTATCATATAAATCCATTAAAATAAATATTTTATCTGCAATTCGTTGAATTGTTGGCCTTAGGTAAAAGCGAACAAACAAAAATAGTTACAAAAGAAATTAACTTGAATTCCAAAAGTGATTGTTTTATAATGAGTAAGCTTCACTTACATTTTGCATATTCATTTTCAGTATTGTCTACGACTGCTAAATAAAGTATTTGCACTTGACGAACAGCATAGGCCAAAGATTATTGACAATAACAACGAGGTAAATTGTAGTTACCTGCAAATATCAGTAAATAAGATACTTGTAGGAAAAAAGAAGCAAAATAATACAAATATATTTGAAGTAAAACCATTTACAATCATTGTTAACCTCTTTCTGCTATTTATTCCTTAAGGGCGTATAGTTAAAGCTACATTTAGTTATATGCTCCTTTAGTTAAATGTATACATATTTTTATTTTAACATGAAAATTCTTATTCACTTCTTTCTTTTTTATTACAAAATAAATAAAATGAGAATGAAAAAAAAATAGCGTACGGAAATATTCAAAACCGCCTGCAGCGAATTTAATTGCGTTTGTGTTATAAATTTGTTGTCTCCTTGTAAATGACGTTTTCTTACTTCTTGATAAACACTGCGAAAATATCGAGTAAATCAAGATTTTTGTAAAAGGAAATTGTGGAATTTAAAAATCAATATATGTATGTATGTTTATCAATCCTTAGATTGTCATTGTGATCACACCCTGCTCACATAATTTTTAAAATTTTACATGAGAGCAAGACATGCAATCTTACAGATACGTCTTAAATATTTGTACTTTTATAACGACAGTAATCGTAGTGAGCTAAAATTCGAAACTGGTGATTCCAATGCAAAGGTAGATAGCCTTAAGCAAGACAGCATACTAATGCCTAGAAATACATATTTACCAAAAGGAATGTAATGGCAATACCGAACGGCTACTGATGCTTTAGCCACCAGCACTTACTTTCTCCACAGAAACCTTAATAAATATAGGTGGAGCTCACCGGGAGGCAGGTATTTTTCTCAAATAGACCACATAATCGTCAAGAGAAAATGACAATTATTAATCGCAGACCTCAGAAAATGAAGAATTGCAGACATACACAGAAAAAAATATTCCTGCAAAAAAAAAACTTTAATTGAAAATAAAACCAAAAATCAATTTAAAATGTAATTTAGTCAATTAAACTTTGTACTTAATTAAATTATAGTTTTAAACATAAATTTAATAGATTTAAATAAATTTAATAATTAATTAAAATTTAATAGATTTAAATAAATTTTATATTGATTTTTGGTCTTATTTTCATTTAAAGTTGTTTTTTTTGCAGGAATATTTTTTTCTATGTATTTAGCGACCATCACTTCGTTGTTTTCAAAATATCACTAGCTCTGAAACTCAATAAAAATGTTAAGTGAATTAAGAGAGTTAAGGTCAATGGAAACAATCTAAGTAACAGTGCCACAGCGAACATTTGTAGGAACGATATATGTATATAAGTCGGCAGTTAAATATGATGGATACTATGGAAATTAATTTAAATGAAAGAAAGGGAGTTTTAGAAAAATCTGCAAAACAACAGCTGCCCACGTCCAGTTATTGTTTCTTGTACCAATACAAGGAACCAGGAAAGAGATGATGTCAGACCAAACTTGCGACAATATAACAGAAAGACAAAGCATTCAAAGCTCTGATCCGCACTTCGATGTTCGAGAACTTCGGCAAAAAACAAGCGAAACAAAGAACAGGATTCCTCCATCTTTCGAATAGCAGGATAGCCTTTTAACCACAAACGACCAACAGCTTCGAAAATGGAAGATGGTGTACAAGTAATATACAATGGGGAAATTAAATAATAATAATATAATAAAAAATTATTTTGGAATTTTGACTGAACTGTGCTTGAAAAATTAAGTCTTGATCAAAATAAAAAAAGATTTTGCAAATCGAACATGATTTGATATCCCTATTAGCAAAATGGTGGATCAAGGTGGGTAAAAAACTTTAAATCTAGTCAATTTTTTAATTACTATTGTTCGAACTTCACTTGTGTCTATATTTAATTTGAACGGGCAATAGACAAATAACACTAAGGTTAGATGTAAATATTCTGACTAACGCATAGTTGAACGGAACAACTAGCTCTTTTCGAAAGCAACTATACCTTCATCATCAGCGTTCTTTATTTTTTGGTCTATTGTGTTTGGTATCATTTAATGTAGATTTCTGCTTCATATACGTGACTTTTATGCAAATGGAATAAATGAATTGTTTTGATTCATCGTATTACAATTTGCTGAAATCTTTTTTGTAATGAAAGCTCCATTTTACCATCTCTAGATTTACAATAGTATTGCCAGTGTCGTTTGTTCTTTACCAATTATGCACATGCTAGTTTAGGGCCACTCAGACTATAATACAAGTATTAATACTTTTGACGAAAATGCATCCCTGGTCTTATATCTGTTTCAAAAATTTCAAAAAAGCAATAACAACTCAACATGTCAGAGCTGCTTTTTCCACAAAAGTATTAATACTTGTATTATAGTCTGAACAGGGCTTTAATTTGCTTATTTTTGTTCTACTTAAGACAAACTTTTTTGGTTTGTTACTATTAAGTATATTTATTTAATTTTTGTCACAGGCCCATGGCTATTAATTGTAGTTAATTTGAATTATTATTGTTTGAACTTCATTTGTTTCTGTGTATATTTATGATTTGAACGCGTTAAAGTTCGTATCGCTTAATTCATTTTTGCCATCTTGTGTTTTTTGAGCTACTTTAGACCCAGACTATAAAATTAACTATTTTACCTACCTCTAGTAGCAGTCCACTCATCCATTTTTAAACCGTATTTTTGACCTTTCGATTTTTCATAACTCAGACGTTCTGCTATAATTTGTTTTTTGCTTTCAAATTAATTTAGTATTAACTTTATTACAAATGATTGTATTATAAATTGATATTGTGTTATACTTCTAATTGAAAAGTTATCGACCACCAATAATACAATAATTTCTAATCAATCAGTTTTTACAAATCTTTCCAGCCATTTTCGTACTTTTCGCAAAGAACTTTGAACTATATCCTCATGATATTTGCCGTTTTAAGCGCCAAATCATTAGTAATGATTGATAAAATTAAAAAATAAATTAAAATAAAGTAAAAAATCGAACATCTATGGTTTTCTTATCGGTTTGCGGTTTTGAATATTTGACTCAGCGATGCCAACTCTACCACTTTTGTGGTAGATCTACCTCTTTTGTTTATCTCACTCAACTCTACCACTTTCCGATAAAAATCTACCACTTTTTTAGTTTTTCAATAATAATGCTAAATTATAAATACCCGAGTTTATTTTATATAATCCAAGCTATAAGTTCAAATGAAATATATTTTAGCAATGCATCTAAACAACGCTGTGTTGATTTCACTATTTAAAACCTGCTACAAACCCAAATATTTCCTTCACTGGGCCAGTTTGTGAGAAAATTGCCTACACAGTTTGAATGTTGAAAGTCAATTTGTTAAAAAGTATTTGTAGAAACAATCTTTAGTGATAATCTGCAAGGAAAGCTACACGATATATCAGTGAAAGCGCTAGGCAACCAACAACTACAGAGGAGCATTAGAAATTATAAAATGAAAATATTCATTCCTGTTAATATTATAAAATATAAAAATTTTCAGCCTTATTTATAAAACTATTAAGGCTTTAAAAAGGCTTTTTAGAAAAAATTTCATAAAAATTTTTCTTAAAAACTCTTTATAAAGTCTTAAAATTTTTTTTATAAATAAGGCCGTTTAAAATTAGTGGCCTTATTTATAAAAATTATTAAGGCCTTATAAAGGGGTTTTACAACAAATTTTTATACACACTTTTTCTTATGAAGCCTTTGTAAAGCTTTAATAATTTTTTATAAATAAGGCTTTAATTTAATAACGATGACAATTGAATTCTTATATTTTTTAATTATTTTTTATTTTTAAATGTTGAATATTAACCATCCGCAATTAAGATTGTCATAAAATCGCTTATAAAATATTTACTATCGAAACGAAAGGTTAATTGAGGTAAAAAAATTTTTCTAAGGTGTTTAAAATACCCCAAAACATAATTGTTGTAGATCTAACTCTTTTTAAAGTAGGATTTGTTCGAAGCTACCTCTTTTTCACATCGAATCTATGTACCTCTAAGAAAGATTTTGGATTGGCATCACTGATTTGACCTAAAAAACAATTGTTTCGGTTTCGGTTAAAACCCACATTAGCAAATCCTACTCTTCCCAATCGACTTACAATCATGTCTTGTAATTCCAATGGTTATTTGTTCCAGCTCTATTATGGATGTTTTGAATTTAAACAAAAGTTGCATTATTCAAGTGCATCGCTGTATTAAAATTTTCTGAACCAAAAAAAATAACACAACAACACACAAATTATTATTTCTCGCTTTGCTTATGATTTTATATTTTAACAACAATAATTTTAAAATGTTGAACTATAAAATGGGCATCATTGTGCTGTAAAAATAAAAAAGATTCTCAAGAATGAAAGAAATTAAACTTTTTGTTAACCATACAAAACATAATGCCAATTTATGAGACATGACTGTTGTTTGTTTGTTATTCGTAGATGACAAAGCCATTCTATAATTCATTCCATGCTCCCTACACAGAGTCTTTTAAAGTGGAAAATTTTATACAAAATATAATTTTGTTTTTAACAAAATGCATCAAGTTGGTTCTTGAATGTTTTTAATAAGCATCAAGCATGTTAGTTTCAGCCAAAGCAAAAACTCTGCAACAGAATTTATTTGACAAAATATTATCTTAGAGCTAAGCTGGCGTAATTTAAAAAAATAATTCAACCGAGATGATGGGTATTTTTTTAGAGCACTTGAAGAATAGAAGAAAAAATGTATGGCGTAGTAAATGATAACAAGGGAAAATGTTCATAATTTCATAATTAACCTTGAAAGGGGAAACAAAATTTTAGTATTTGAATTATTATTTTCAATATAAGCTACCGAATGATTGCATTCTTTCGACGTCTTTGAACAGGTTATTAAAAAGCGAAAAGCACAAATACCGAAATTGTAAGTAAACTGAAAAGCTCGTGACAATGAATATGCATTTAAATTCAAATTAAAACAAGAGCCAAAAATAAATTCATGTTGCACTCAATACAATTTCAATTACAATTGTTTAATTGCATTGTTCGCTGCGCTTGCATGTTACTAAAATTGTAAGTTTTAACTGCATTTTGAAATGCAAATGCACCTTGCACATTAAAAGAAACTGCCGCAAATAAATTTAAGATAAAAGGACTTTTTTTTCGCAATACATACATTTGCTGTACTTTCGGTAGATAGATGGCAATTTTTTTTTTATTTATTATAGTCTTACCTTAACAATAAACACTAATTAAAATTATTTACGAGTAAGGAAGTTTCAGCTATATTTTAAATATCACCTAGTAAGACTAATAGTACACTAACTTATAAGTCTTATTGAAGACATCAACTGCTCTGACAGGCAAATTCAGCCATTTGGACTTATTTTGCGCTACACATAAAATAAATTCAAACCTATTTGTATACTTAACAGCAACTTAAATATTTTTAAAAAGTGATTCTACAATTTTTGACCCAGTAAAGAGCCTGCACAAGGGTTAACGATTTCTCAAAATACAGTTAGACTGGTCTTAGCCGCTGCGATTTTAGTAGTTCAAATCCCGAAGAATTATATCTTCTCTTTGATCCTATAAAGATCATAGGGCCTCAACACATGATATCCAATTAGATCTGTTAACGGCGAAGTTCTTTATTTCACTCCAATTTTTCCTTGTCCTTGCTGCCTCCTTGTCGACCTGCCTTTTCCATGTGTAGGAAGTCGTCCTTGTTAGAAGGCAATTAATTTTGAATCCCAAAAGTTCTAAAAGTTACACTGTGCAATGATGTGCACATGGAAAATTCAGTTCTTATATAAATATTGTGCACCTCACGATTTAAGAACTTTTCCTATAATTTTCTTCAAAAACATGAACGGACGCCCCTTCAAAAATAACACCCAGCTACGTCAATGGAACGAAGCCCAACTATTAAAATTCATGAAGCATGAAAAATAAAGAGCTTTGTTTCGATAAGAAAAGCTTTTTAAATTATTTCTATCAATTATAACTTAACATTTACAAATAATTCCAGCAAATAACAAGATTTTTATGTCTCATATGTGCGGTCATAAAAAGGCGGAGTTTTTTCTTTCTTATTTTTCTGCTTAATATTTTTAATCATAAAAATCAAGCGGAGCCATTAATTGTAAGAAATTGAAAAGTTTTAATGGTTATAATTATGTGTGGTTATTGTTATTTAACAGGCCTTTTATTTGTTGGTAGCAATCACTCGACCAACAATAAAAAGAATTATATTTTTATGACCAAAATAAAAATGACAACAACAACAACAATAGCACGAAGGTAAAAAAAGGCCCTCAAAAAGTAATAAAAATTTTAAGCGTCTATAAATGGCGCAGTTGAATGAAAAAAATTAAAATAAATATGGCGATTTTGTGGGATATAAAAATTTTTTAATATAAATAATGGTATAAATTAAATAAACAATAAAAAGAAAAACTACATGATAAGACTGCAATTTTATTTCTAAATTTTAAAGAAGAAAAACAAAATACGTATAAATTTATAAACATGAATGAGTAACTAGTCATACTCCTACTCTGTGGCTAGAATGCAATGCAAGGAATTGCTTTGGATTATTTAAACATTTTACATTTGCCAAAAAAAAATAATTAACAAACAAAATTAATGGAGGTGTTGAAAAGTTTTTAAACAAAACTAAAGTTTAACTGCCAAGCAGTCAGTCAGTCAAGAAGCCAGCCAGCCAGACGGCCGGCCAATTAGCCAGCCAAAAATGATAGATATTTTGAACTAAATTTATTAAATAATTATTCTGAAATGCATTTGCTTTCAATCTGTTCGATGGTCTCTATTCGCTTAAAGATACATACATATTTTTAAGCAAATGAATAAATGCATTGACATGCACTGAGAAATATTTACTAACCAAGCGCTGAAATGTTTTAAAAATTTTTCAAAAAAGCAAAGAAGTTATAAATATTTATTTGTTTATTTATTGGACACATTATACAAAGTAAATTTGCAGAATATGGTTGCGCAAAAATGGATGGGTGACTGAGACCATATGTCCATGTTGTTATTAACAGTATGTTTTACAAATGTTTTTGTGACTGAAGGCCGTCGCACAATGAATCCGTCATACGTTAAAGTTCGCCTTTTTCAACTGACAGCTAAGTTGAAATACATGGTTTCTTATAAGGTCTGTTACATTCAGTACGTGTCCATCAACGCAAAATTCAAAAATTTTTCAACTTTTAACTTTTTGCGTACGTTGAGTAGTTTGACAGATATTGGTTGGTTTTTTGGTATGTGTTTGTGTTTTGTGGTAGTAAATATAAAATTAAACAAAAGAAATAAATAAAAAAGTTGAATTTAATAATTAAAATGGAAAATCAACCTATAAGTGCTACCGTCAATAAAGTACTCATTATGCCAACCTTCTCCGTCGCTGCGCTAATGTCAGTTGAAAAAGGCGAAGTTTAACGTATGACGGATTCATTATGCCCCGACCTTGACTGTACACAACCTATGCCCTCACATAAGAAGTAGCAACCTAGTTGTTAAGGAAATTCTACAAAAGAACCGCAAGATTATACGGTAATCCGTGGCAGATCAGTCAACCAGTGCGAGTGAGACGCAAAACTCTGGAAGGCCAATAAACAACAGTGGCCTGGTTGCATTTAAGAAATAATTGCCAACGACGCGTAATCTTGACTCGCCCAGAGCTGCTTTACGACTGATGAGAAGGTGTAAATACTAACGCCGCTATTCATATGTAAATGATTGTTAAAGTTAATGTTGGTTTAACGTACGCAATTTGTATGAGAAATCGGATTTAAATAATGCTTTAACCTTAAAAATCGCTTACGAATACCGCGAAATTAAGACTTTAATATTCTGTTATTCTACTATCATTTTTGTTAGAATAGTTTTGATTTGGTGTGGCTCTGTATTTGAACACGAATAGATAATGAATAAGATTATTCCTATAAAATGTTCTATTCATTATCTATTCCATAACACATAACAATCTTTCAACAAGGATAAGCCTTCGTATTCATTGTCAAAAGTATATCAACAACATTTGTGTTAAAATTGTACACATCGTTGTCAATTTAGCAACGTCACATTGACAACGAACAAGTAAACAAGTGGATAACCAGCGTCATCAATAACCAGAGATTGAACAAGTTGTACAAACTTACAACTAACAACGTTAGTGTCAACGTATTGTTATATTGAACACAGGCGCTGTCGATTTTGCAATTTTCTTTTTCTTCAGTGTACACAGAAAAAAATAAACACATTGTCGATTCGACAGCTATGTGTCGTTGGCTACAGAGATACATTTTGACAACTTTATTCTTTAATTCAATAATAATATTTATCAATGCAGCAAGTTTTCACAGTACAACTCAAAAAAAACTATTTGATAAATAAATTTTCAAACAAATTCATACATTAAAAATAATAAACATGAATTTAACAACATACAACAACATACAACAACCACAATAAAACTTATCAAGTTATACAAAAAACGATTTGAAAATTCCTTGATTTAAAAAAAAAATTCTAATCAGAAATAATTCATAGTTAGGCTCAAGTTCAGTAATTTCAATTCTTATTGAATGAAATATTTTTATTAATTAATGTGAGTTTCTAAAGAAGAGAAGAAAAATTAAACTTAGACTTTAAGCTGGGGGAAATACCGATACTTTTCTGTGCAGCCACGCACTTCATCAGCACCCTAGTCTATCTACTTGGGTAGAGATTCTTATTAACATAAGCTATTTAACTTAAATTTACAATGAAACGGAATATGAGAAACGTTGGTGTGTATACAATTGATTTAACTTTGGTAAACACATTTATAAGTATCACTATTAATTTTCTGTTTTTCCATTTTTTCATTTTTCTATTTAGGTTAGCACGAAATTATATTACTCTACCTAAGTATGTTTAACTATTCTTGCTTATCTTTTTACGATCATTTAATTTTTAATTTTTCTTCTCTTCTTTAAAAACTCACATTAATTAATAAAAATATTTCATTCAATAAGAATTCAAATTACTGAACTTGAGCCTAACTATGAATTATTTCTGATTAAAATTCACTACAGTTCAATTAAAGAATCTAAAAAAATTCTTTTTTTTCAATAACTTAATTTTTAATTATATATCCAATAACTCCTTTGTAATTGTACTTATTTATCAATTATGGAAATATTTTTTTTACAAGAAATTTATATTAAAATTAAATTAATTAAATTTTAATTTTTAGTGTGTACGCGTTCGAATGGCATTGTATACTATTTTCTACATAAGAGAGACATGTTTTAGCTGCGTCTTCATGTCGTTATCATAGTTCGAACAAAAAAAAGAAACTAAAAATTAAAATATACGTGAAATTCGTTTTCCGAAGCTCCCGAAAAAACTAGAAACTTCGGTCTAGTGTATCAGAAATGATCTAAAATAGATTGGTATTGGAAATCAGCAAAATCGAGCGGACAGTTTCAGAGCTGGAAAGCTTAAACTTTACTTTGCCATGTAAAACTAATTTTTATTTTTTTTCAATTAACTTATTTTATATTTCAATACAAATAAAAGTATATGAAAAAATTTAAAAAAAATTAAAAACGTTTCCAGGTAAACTTTGACTTTTTTGTTATATAAAAGTAACCTACTAAGGCTAAGTATTATTCTTTCTATATAAATTAAACATATCTTATGTTATGAAAAGAAATGTACTGGTGTAAGAAATCAGAAGAATATAAAAGGATGATTCCAGGGCTGGGAAACTTACACTTTTGTGATAATAAAAGTTATTACATAATTTTTTCTTTTTCTTTCTAAATTAGATATATTTTATGTTATAGAAAGAAAAGTTTGATATAAAAAATTAGGAAAATAAAACCCACAGCTCCAGAGCTGCTTATGGCAATCTAGTTTGAAATTTTTTGGATATTAAAATAAGTATATAAAACTAGTATTTTTCCTTATTTCTTTTTTTCTTTGTTCACTAAACATATTTTATAAATTTTTTATAAAACTAGATTGCTATAACGAGTCAGAAAAATATAAAAGGATGATTCCAGGGTTGGAAAATTATTTTTTTCCTTATAAAAGTAGCTAGGTCATTTATTTATTTTTTTTTTCCAAATTAATTGTAATTTACGTCTGAGAAAGAAATAGTTTGGAATAAAAAATAGACAAATAAAAATCAATGTCTCCAGACTTGGAAAACTTAAACTCTTTTTGGTAGGTTGTATATGAAACTAATTAAATCAAACTAGTTATTTCTTTGGTAATTAAATATATTCTATATGTTGGAAAGAAATAAACTAATATTAAAAATAAGAAAAATCACAATTATGGTTCCAGGGTTGGAAATTGAATTTGGAATTTAGGTTAAATAAACCAAAAATTATTTTTTTTCAGTTCAACATATTTCATGTTGAAGGAAGATCTTTACTCAAGAATTTTTAATACATGTTAAATTTTTATATGTATGTATATCTTATTTAAGTACAAACGAAGGTTTGTGCCATGTTGCTTATTATGCTCTCAATACAGTTTTGTTTCAAATCAATGGTCTTTCGTTTACAGCTTGTAACGAGTTCTAATTAGTTTTTAGTAAATGGAGATAGAAAAAAAAATTTCGCTAAATAACAGTCATAACTATAAAATAAATTAAAGGAAGTGTTCCATTTCATTTCCCTAAAAACGTTTGTTTCCGCTGAACAAAAACGAAAAGATTCTTTAGGAATATTGATGGAATGGAATGTTTCAATTGAGACACTATAGAGTTTTGCAACGTAACAGATTATTAAATACGAGGAAATTTTAAAAAAAGTTAATTTATTTGGTATGGAGGTACAATACTTAAGAACGGCAACAAACAATATTAAACAAAATATACAACACAATGTGTGTTTGTAGCTTATTTGAAAACAACTTGTTGTAATTCTTTTATATAGAATTGTGATATGTTTACAATAGTAATAATTAAAATAACACTTAAAAAAACTTTGTGACATAACGAATCTTTAGGTATAATAAATAGGCGTGAGATTATGTCGTTCGTTATACCGGGATTTGCCTGCAGTAGCTTATTTTTTATGTTATTTAATTTTATTTTTCAATTTATATCATAGAAGCCATTTATGTGTAAGAGTTTTCACCTTTATTATAATAAATATGTATTTAATATTCCAATGTCAGTATTTTATTTAATTAAGAAAATCTCAGATTTGGATTCAGCACAGTCCATTAAAATGTAATAAAGTTATTTCTCCCGACTTTTTTATTTTTTGGAGAACAGTGTTATCAAATTTTAGTTCCAAACGCTTAGTAGCCATGAATTATAAACTTTCTTTCAGTGTAGCCGCATTTCTTTAGTCAAAACAATAGTGTTAAAACATTTTTCTAAAGGTTAATTGGGCGCCTTTAAGACAATTTTTTTCCCCCGCGTGTCTATACATTTTTAATATCAGTTCGCAATACATTTTCAAAGATTTGTGTACTTTTTCAAATGGAAATACAAAATAATTGAGTTTGAAAGATGAAAAATTTATATATTTCGTAACATAAACAAAACTTAATCATGCATTTTCATGATAAACTACTATCAACACCACCGGCTCCACCAACTACAAATGCTGCAAACAGCAAATGCATCAACAACACAATACCACAGGCCATGGCCAATATTTGAAAATATAGCGCCACTTGTTTGTGGCATTTACTAGAGTTGGGATGTTAGAATCTTGTGTGTAAATATGTATGAATGTATGAATATGTAGTTATTTGGGACTATTAGATAAAACAAAATACTTTTGTTGCAAGCTGTTGTTTTAGTTGTACTACTGCCACTGTTTGTAGAGTGCTGGCGCCAACACTTAAATATACATTAATAAATGAATTAGTAGAACATTTGTTACAAATTCTTAACAATACATACATATATTGTAAACACATATTTTTACTTTTAAATGCACAAACAATATGCCAAGGAAATATGCAATCTTTAGGTATTTAATAAGAGACTTCAATATTTAAGCATAAAAAGTTTAACGAAATTAATCTGTTAAAATAAACTAAATTAAGTGTAAGTGTTTGTTAAGTGACATAATGGCCGTCAACGAATTTACAAGAAAAGTAAAAATATCATGAGGTTTTCTAAATAACTTTTATCATGCACGTGCAAGATCGTCAATGAAACAACTTTGCAGGATTCCAATTTGCCTGCGCTGGGAGATTAAACTAAATCAAAACAATAATACGATTGATTAAACTGTGCTCGAATTTGAAACTTTTTTAGTAACAAGCCGGGGCCCAGTGAGTAAACCTAATTCGAGTACGCTGAATCCAATGGTTTTAACCATTTCTTAGAATAGCTCTTGGTTAAAAGTACAAAAAAATCAAAAATTTTCCTAGTTCTCCACCATTTATCAACCATTATGTCGATATATGCATGTATATCGCATGAAAAGACATGTATTGATGAACTGGCGTCCTGAGAAGACTTTTTGGAAAAAAATTAAATTCTTTTTTCGAATTTTTTGCGTCACTTTTTTTTAGCAATTTTTTTGATTGGGGCAATTTTTAGGGTTCCGTACACCAAAGATGAAAAAAGGCACCCTATTGTTTTCTCTACGCTGTCCGTCTGTCTGTCACACGGTATTTCCTCAGGAACCGTAAGAGCTGCGGACCTGAAATTTGGACAGTGTATGTAGAACCTTGGCCACTACAACAAGAAATACATGAGAATTGAAAATTAAAGGGTGTTCCAAAACGAGCAACGAAAAATTTTAAAATACCATGTAATATATATAACATAATTGTATATACGTATGTATATGACACTTGAAATATGTAAAATTAGTGTATTTTTGTATAGACTGCAATAATTAACACTAAAATTTTTAAAAATTTAAATTAAAGGGCGGTCCGTCAGTTAATGCAATTTTGGCCATGTAATTTTGACAACTTGCTATATCTTAGAAACCGTAAACTCTTGAAATTTTCAAAAACTGTAAAACTAAAAAATCTGAAAATTATAAAATCGTCCAAATGAAAAAAATCGCAAAAATGAAAAAAGCGCCAAAAACCGAAAAAAATCGCCAAACGCGAAAAAGGCTCCAGTAACAAAATAATTGTTTATATGAAAAAAAGTAGCCAAAATTAAAAAAATCTCCAAAATTAAAAAAAACGCCAAGACGAAAAAATCGCCAAAAAATAAAAAAACGCCAAAAACCGAAGAAAAATCGCCAAAACGAGAAAAAAATTTCAAAACAAAAAAAATTGGAAAAAAAACCAAAAACCGAAAAAATTGCCAAAACAAAAAAAAATGCCAAAATTAAAAAAACCCCAAAATAAAAAATCGATTAAATTAAAAAAACGTCAAAAACGAAAAAAAAGATCCAAAACTATATTTTATATAGACTACTGAAGTTCGTATTGAATTACATAGCTTGTGTCTGTACGGAACCCTTCGTGCGCGGGTCAAAGTCGCACTTTACTGAATTTATTTAATTTTTATTTTCAATTTTTGTTTTATTTTGTTTTTCAATGGTTGTTACATTTTTGAACTGGAGCAGTGTTATTAGAAGGGATGATATTTTAAGAGCTTTCGGATTTGATTCATAAAAGCACATAAAATTTGGAGAAATGTGTGAAATATTTATTTCAGTTGGTAGAATGGTCTATATAATTCAATGTTTAAAGATGATTTCATGTAAATGTTGACCGCAGCTAGGACTAAAATGGTTCATATTATTGGTGCAATTTTGACATACTGTCGCCAACATATTGGCGGGTATCTCACTAATAAATTCGTTAATATTATCTTCTACTTCGGCAACCGTTGCGGGTTTGTCCCTATAGACATGAGCCTTACCATGGACCCAACAATAAATTGTTTAAAGGCTTTAAATCGCACTATCTAGGTGGCCAATTGACCGGCCCCTAACGTGAAACAAACTGTTCACCAAACTCTCCTCTCAATTTGGCCATTGTTTCAAGTGATGTGTGACATGCGGTAGCTAGCTCTTCCATCTTGAGCAAAAAAAAACTTGGAGTAATAGAAGCACAATAATTCACGGTCTTCAACAATACTGGTAGCTACAGCTGTGATATTTCCCTCAGTTTGCAGTGTACTTACGCGTGTTGGTGGTTTAATGTCCAATAATGTAAATTTGGTGCGAAATTTAGTCACAAGGTTCCGATTAGCTGCCTCAGAAGGTCGGCCAAACTGTTCATAAAATGGAAGAAGTGGAAAATGCACTTTCTTAAAACTCATTTAACCGACTGCAACACTAGGAAACAGCTGATAGATGTTGTTATATGATAAGTAATGAATATGGTTAAGGCTCAGTTAGCCGAGAGAAATGTAATGTAACTGCAACGTAGGAAACAGCGGATCGATATTTTTATATGAAAAGTATAACCTACATTACATCTCTATAACCATTTTCATTACATTTCACATAAAAATATCGATCAGCTGTTTCCTACTGTTGCAGTTACTTTACATTACAGTCGCCTAACTGAGCTCTTATAGAGATTTAATGTAACGTAAACTATTTATCGTATAAAAATATCGATCAGCTGTTTCCTACGTCGCAGGTACATTACATTACAGTCGATTAACTGAAACTATAAGCATTTTCATTACTTTTCACATAACAATATCGATCAGCTGTTTCCTACTGTGACAGTTACTTTACATTACAGTTGTCTAACTGAGCCTTTAATCGAACATAAATTTTTATTATAAAATTCCAAAATCTGCAAGCAATCTTCATTTGTAAGTCGATTCGATGATTAAATTGACGAATAGTTGGATGTATTAATTTAAATTAGTCTCCCTTTATTGAAAAGTATACAAAAAATCTTTTTTTTTTAATATTTGAAAACTTTATTCTCATCTCAATTAACTGAGAATCTCTGACGAATTGATACATATCCAAAAAACAAAAATTCAAACTGAAGCTTATTTTCAACAGGCTATCTAATTCTTTTTCAAAATTAGTTAACTCTTGATTAATCATTAGAAGGAAATATTGTCAGCTGTAGGTGATGATTTGAATCTTGAGAAGGGTTTGACAATATTTCTTCAAAATCTAAAACTAAACGAACATCCGTAAAAGGAAACAATACAAACACATAATACAGGACATTTTTTTCGTATTTGAATCAAAATACAAAATAAAACAGAATTTAAAAATATCAAACATTAAGATACGAACATAAATACAAAATCACAGCAAATTTAACAAATTAGTTATTTGAAGATACGACAAGTAACATGAAAAGAAAATTTTAACAACATACTCGCATACAACTCCTGCATACGAGTACACTTGCTACCCCAAAAGCAAAAGTCTTTGAAACATTTTGTTCTTCTGCTTTTGTATTCTCCTCTAATTGTTTCAGTCTCGAGTCAGACTGATAAAGGACCCACACAAGGTAACTTGATTAATGCATGCAAAAAGCTGACAGTTTATAGGCTAATTACCCACTTTTAAAATCAGTTTTATTAACGAAAAGATCACAAAGCCCCAACAACAACAATAACAACAAATAATGAAAAAAGCTTAAGTAAAATCTCAACAGCAAAACAAACAAAAAATAAGATCATCATGATTTCTTTGCTCCCTTTTCGTGGAGCCGAACGTTTGTAAAATTGTTCCGTTTCATTTGCTGCTCTTGTTGTTCTTTCCTTTTCTTTTAAAACAGAGTTGTTATCTGCGTAGACATAAGACTTTCATCTATAAGCCAACACTTAACAATCCTTTTGAAACTGACTGTATGTAGAACAACAATGGTTTACACGCAAGTACTTTGTCGGCTTCTTCTTTTCGTTTCGTAACGAGTTTAATTTTTTTCCCCGCAATTTCAGTTGTGTGCCTGATTGAATGCAAATACATGGAAGAAATCCTTAAAAATTCCCACAAAGAGAAAATCTTTAGTATGTAGAGAAAAATGTTGGCCTGCTGGGTGTTGTATTGACAAAAGGCTTGAATTATTGGGGGCCTTAATAGCTGAAAGCTTTTTTGCGACATACTTTATAATTAAGAGACATTTAAGTTAGGTTAAGTTAGGTTGATCCAATGGATAAACACTTCACCAGCCAATCCCTCGTTTCATACTCATATAAAATATGTTTAACTTATAAATAAAAAGAAAAAAATTATTTGACCTAGTTACTCTTATATATATAGCAAAAAAATTAAACTTTCCAACTCTGGAATCATCCTTTTAGATTTTTTTAGTTCCTTATACCAGTTTAATACTCTTAAAAATATAAAATATGTTTAATTTATAAATAAAACGACAAAAATTAGTTTTAGTTACCTTTATATACCAAAAAATATTAAAATTTTCCAATCCTGGAATCGTCTTTTTAATTTTTTTTATTTTGAGCACCAATTATATTTGTATGATATGTAAATAAATTCAGTGAAGTGCGACTTTGACCCGCACACGAAGGGTTCTGTACGGACACGAGATATGTAATTCAATACGAACTTTAGCCCATAGAAAATATAGTTTTCGCATTTTTTTCGTTTTTGACGTTTTTTTTTCGTTTTGGCGATTTTTTTTAATTTTGGCAATTCCTTTCATTCAGGCGATTTTTTTAGGTTTGTCGATTTTTTCCGGTTTTTGGAGCTTTTTCATTTTGGCGACTTTTTTCATTTAGGCGCTTTTTTAGTTTTGACAATTTTTTTTCATTTTGGCGATTTTTTTCGTTTATTTTAGTTTTTTCAATTTGGCAATTTTTTTTTAATTTTGGCGCTTTTTTCGTTATGGCGATTTTTTTCATTTGGACGATTTTTTCGAACATTGCGACTTATTTTAGTGATAGAAATTTTTTTTATTTTGAAGATTTTTTTCTTTTTGGCGATTTTTTTAAATTTTTGGCGGTTTTCATCCTTTTCGATTTTTCTAGTTCCTTATACCAATTTAATTCTTTTAAAAATATAAAATATGTTTAATTTATAAATAAAAAGAAAAAAATTTGTTTAAGTTTTAGTTAAGATTATTTTTATTTATTATTTATATTATTTATAATAGACTTTATGATTGGAAGTCAAATATACTTTTTATATTATATAAATAAATTAGTTATCCTCCTCATCAATAAATTGATACATAAAGAAATAATCATACAATATCAACAAAGTGTCAATATCAAGCAGCTGCTTCAAATCCAAAATGATGATTTTTAGAAAAGTGATTATTTAAATGTCGAATTAAACAAATTAATAAAAAAGTAGTTCCAATTAAAACATGAAAAATAAAATAGATTCATATCGAATATAAATTATTTGCTAGGTTTTGTATGAGTTTCAAAGCCTACCAAACTTATTTTGTCTTTGTGATTTTCAAATATATTATTATTCCATGAATTCTCATATAGTTTTTGAAAGTCTGTGCATAAAGTAAGAGGTTTGTGACTGTTCAAAATTTGTGGTTGAAGTCTACTGATGATTTGGTTTAAGCGCCAATGAAATACGTATATAGACCAAGCTAAACCACAAGCAAATAAATTTCAAATTAAAATAGTTTTAGTTAAGTTTAGTTCTAATTTTATATACCAAAAAAAGTTAAAATTTTCCTACCCTGGAATCGTCATTTTAATTAATTCTATTCGATTTTGAATACCAATTTTATTTTTACTGTTATATAAAAAAACAAGTTGTTTTAGCTAGTTACATATGTACTTTTATATAAAAAAAGTTCAAACTTTCCAGCTCTGAAACCATATTTTCGATTTCGAACACACCATTACAAGATCGAAGTCGCTATATTTCCTGGGAGCTTCGGAAAACCAATTTTACGTACGGATGGACGAATATCACTTTTTCGTCTTCCGTATTCTTAAGGACGTATTCATTCGAACAATAATTAAAATAAATTTTCGAATATTCGAACAATTATTATTCGAATGATAACACTACTAACTCATGTTTTAGACTCGGCAGTTTTTCTTGAAGCAAGTCTGAGTTTATGGAAGAGAGGAGAAAGAAGATATAAGAAAGAAGACTGGTACTGATTTGCTTGTACAGAAAAGTTACTTCAATTCTCTTTTGTTATTTCATTCGCTGCATTAAAACAACAGGAAAATTTAACGCGTAAACGTCTGTATGTAAAGATTCGAGCAGTTTTAAAAGAGAATTGAAGAGAACAGCTAAAAAAATAACAAGTTTAATACATGACTAATACTTGATTTGCAATAAGCATTTTTTCATGAAATTTCATGAATTTTGTTGCATGCAACTTTTTCTATTTGCTAATTGTAGCGATATAAAAGAGAACATTATATATAAAAAAGCAATGTGAGTGCGATCACAGGGGAGATGTGTAAACATAATAAACATAATACGTAATGAAGATGTGTTATAATATAATATTACAAATTCTTTAAACATTAAAATTCTTTATATATCTTTTAAATAAATATTTGACATTTAAAACGCTCTTTTACCTAAAATTTTATATTTAATTTATTTATTTTATATCTTTCAACTTTTTAACAAAATTATCCCCACTGGCAACACTATTACACTTCACAAGCAATTTCTATTAAAATTAACTCCTGAAGGTATGCTTTAAAATTCGGATGAGTGCATTTCTATGCAGCTGCTAAGTTTCTTTGTACTTCTTGTTCGTATGATTACACTAATACACTCATACATAGCTCACACCGATTTGATAATGCGGTGTGCATCTTACTCAAAATTTGTGATTGTATTGTGAAAAAGATTTTTACACCCTAGCGTAAATCAAAAAGAAAAATAAAAAATGTTTGTGCATATAATTTCATGAAAAAATGCTTAATGTAAATTAGGTATAATTCACCCAAGTTTCAAAGATTTCCTTCTAGAATAATATATGACAGATAGTAATTCTATATTGATCATGCTGAATAGTGGGGCCACGTTGAAGACAATCCCAAGGCTCCTTTAAACAGTAACTTACACCTAGAGTGGCCAACAAGTATTTTGTAAGTAGCTGCTTCCTTCTTTTTTTTTGCAGCACCATTTTGTTTAATATTTGTGACGAGGACCAGCTAAACAAACAAAAAAATATGTTTAAAGAAAAAGGCTTTTGTGTTGTCGTTATTGTTGACTGCAACTTATCCTTCAATTGGCGACATTATTTCAATCGCAATGTTGTGTTGCTTTTTTATTTGTTCTGTTACTTTGTCATTGTTGCTGGTGATCTGCTTGTTGCTGCAGTAGCTACTGTTGTTGGCTATTTCAGCAGTAGCCGAAAAATAAAAATAAAAAAAGTGCTGGACATACCATTATTTAAGTGATTGTTGCATTGCAATGCATTATTGTTGCAAATACAGTGCGCATACTTATACACAAAAAAAGAGAAGAAAAAATACGAGTGTAAGTATGTAGTACAATACAGTTTGGTGGACCATGTCAATTTTATAATTCCGCGAAATGGCTTGATCTGCAACAAAATAAATGTATACGTTTCATACCAACTTGCAGCAACCAACCATGTGTAGATGTATGTATATATGTACATATGTAAGTATTTATGAATGTGTGTATACATTGCCATCATCGTCATCGTCAGCATCATCATCCGCAGCAGCAGCCGCGACAACCATTCCTGTATTTTATTTAACTTATAGTTTTTGCGTAAAACAGTAGCTTAGTTTTTTGTCAGATAACTCACAATCCAAAAATATTTATGCTTCGTTTGTCTATGTGTGCGACAGAGGACTGAATGTGTGCATGTGTGCTGGTATAAAGGAGTCGTCGAAAAGATGATGCAGGAAGGCAAAAATCTTAAAGCTTTTGATTGTGTGCTTGTAGTGGTGTGTGCATCTTGCTATTGAAAAATGGCGCACATCAACTACATTTAAGCCGCTTTTTTCTTCTCCCAAAGTGAACTCAAAATGTTTTTATTTTTTTTTTTACCAAATTTGAGCTGCAGCAAATCCAACAAAAAGAAAAATCTTGCAATTGTTGTCTTGGTTGAATGCCGCTTAAAGATCAAAGCAAAGCCGTTCATAGTTTTTTTTATTTGCTTGCCTGCTTATTTGAATTTGAATTGTATGAATGCAGTATTACTACCGCTAAAAATTCAGTGTAGTTTGGTGTGTATTTTTGTAATCCTGCATGTGTGGAAAATTGCATTGAAATGCAAATTTTCAATTCAATTGATGTTTAAGCAGCAACCTTCACTGGCAAACGGCAACGGCAAAAACAACAAAAACAGCGGCAACAGCGGTGGGAGACAAGCATATTTACCATGATCAACTCAGAAGATGATTTTTGTCGTTTTTTTTTTGTTAAAAAAGAAAAAAAGGCTTAAACTCCTAGTGTTCACAGTTTACGAGTTGAATGTACAATATTCAAATAATAATGATGGCCGCGTTTATTTTTTATTTTTTTTTGTTTCGTTGTACTTTTCCTTGTAGTCATCGCCATCATTTTCATTCTCATCATCTTTGCCGGCTTCATCATTGTAGTCGTCATGTTGATCACATTGAATAATGCATTCATTCTCTCTATCTTTTTGTCTTCTGTTGCAGTTGTAGTTGTTTCCTTTCTTACATCTTAAGCCGCCAAAGGTAAATGTTTGATTTGTGCATAAAAAAATACACAGATTAAGAAGAGCTTTTGTTAAATAAAATGGTCCTCAATAGGAAAACAAAAGAAAAATTATAATTCTTGGAATTTCTTAAAAGGATTTTCAATGAATTTGTATCTATGATTAAACTTAATAATAAAATAGTGGAAAATGTTTAAGAAAAATATTTAAGAAGCCGTACATAAATACATATATAGCATATATCAGCCCACAATTATAAAATTGACTTAAGTCTTATATTTTTGAGATTTATAATGGCTTACATTTGAATAAATTAACAAATTATTTTATGCTACCCTATGAAAGAAAACATTCTTGTTTTCAATATTAATTGTTGAATCGTATTATGCCCTAATTCTGTTCCACGTGTAGATTCTGATAGCAATTTTGCAAAAATTTAAGTGAAAAAAATTAATTTTTAGTTAACTTATTATGGCATTAGAGAAAAAAGTTAACTGAAACTCAAAATATTTTCAGTCAAATATATTAATAGGAACAGCAAAACATTTTTACAGATAAATTATCAGAAAATAAATTAACTGAATCAATAACAATTCTTACCAATTTTTCCAAATAAAATTAGTAAAAGTTTTATTTGACATTGGAAAAAAACTTTGCAAAAATGACTTTAAGTATTTCAGAAAAAAATAACTAAATCAAATAAAAGCTTCAACTATTTTTTATACTATCAAAAATTGGCTTGTTTTTATGGTTAAGCATTTCGTTTCCGCTTTTGGAACTCGTCAGTACACTTCAACCAAAAAAATTTTTGACTTTAGCTAACAAACTCCGTATGTTTATAGTAAGACTCTTAATACTATATTGAGAATCACAATATACAAACATAATAAGTTTGAAGACCGCAAAAAAGAATCTTTACAAAAAAAATTAAATATGTATTTTTTTATTTACTAAATTAAGGGCCATTTTCACTACCTACGTTTAGCTAAAGGTAGGATTTTGTTTGCCCGATAAATGGCTTTGCATTATAAAATCTTAATTTATTATTTTTTAAGCATTAAATATTATTGTTATTGATAATAATGCCAATAAAAAATTTAAATTTTAACAATGCAAAAATATTTATCGTGCTAACAAAATCCTACCTTTAGCTAAAGGTAAGTTAAGAAAATGACCCTAAATGTTTCTATATCTATCAAATAATTTGTAGAAAAAATTAAAAAAAATCAGACAAATTTTTTTACAGTATATAAAAATAAATTTAATTGAAAAATAACAAATTTAAATATAAAAAAAATAAATCTAAAATATGTTGTTACTTTATATAAACAATTTTCATTCTGTGCAGTTTTTTTTACATAAAATAAAATTGGAACAAATAATTTACTGAAACAGTAAAAAATATTTATTGAAACTAAATTTTATTTCAAAACGCATGTTTGTTTGAAAATTTTTTGGGCATAATTTTTTCTGTGTGGTTAAAGAAACTCAATTGAATATTTATTTGAGCTTATTTAATATTTATTTAATTAAAATTTCGAAGCAAAAAAATATGACTTATCTACACCACTTTCGAAAAACACTGGTACATATGTGCACAATTTTTTTTTTTTATTTTATTTTGATGGTTACGAACACCTTTCATATATTCTTTATTGCTACATCTTTCTGCTCTCGTATTATTTTAACTTCAATACACTGCAGTAAAGAGTGGGAGGTGATATTAGATCGTATAATTAAAAAAGTATTTGCTTTTTACTTAAAAATTTTTTTAAAAACCAAAAAAATACATACATATTTTGGGCTTTAAAACAAATTTTTAAGTAAAAAGCACGCTATTTTTATTCATACTACCCGTTGACTAAATACTTTTATTATAGATTTTGAAATGAAAAAAAAAATTAAAATATATGTTAGGTGATAAATGGTTATAAACCAACTCTCTCTTCTTTCACCACCTGTCTTCGCTATCACTATCCCTTTCCAGAAGAAGGTAACATATGGTAATAGTAATATTCAATTATTGATTGATTATTAATTCTCCTTAAAAAAATCACGTCACAAATGCATATCGTCGTTGCTCCGACAAAATCAGCTATGTGTTTTTACTAAGTTATCAGGAGAGCAGAAAAACTGTTTTATTTTAAAACCTTTTGAGATTTGAAAAAATAAAATAGAAAAATTAATTTCGTGTGGTCATTAAGCATTAATTTTTGTCGGGGAAAAACCAAGGTTAAGCTTGGTTGATACTATCAGGACTTTTCACCATCAATCTGAAAAATAAAAAGTTTATTGAGTTTCGTTGTTACCGCACAAACACGAAAGCCAAAGTTCTGGATGGCCAGATAAGCTATCTACACAGAAAAAAGTAAAAACAAGATTCAATTAAAAAAGACAAATATTCAATTCAAAGAAATTGTAGTATTAACTCATCCATTTTAATTGAATTTTTTTTTTATTATTTTAATTAAAAAAATATTAAATTAACCACAAATTTAATTGATGGGTTTTTAATTCAATTAAAATTTAATTGAAATATTTTAAAGATTCAATTTAAAAATTCATTAAAATATTTTTTAATATACAATTAAAAAAACTAGTAAAAAATTTTTGAAGATTCAATTAAAATAGTAATTGAAACATATGTAGAAAAAATAGTGTAATATTAAAAATAATGTTGTTATGATTCCAAGGAATCATTTGTCTATTGTACCAAAAACCTAACTGATGTATCGTATGGTTTTTGAAATGGAATGTAGCGTAAAACTACATAGGCCGTATTCAGTGTTTAATAGTCTTGCGTAAGTGTAAATGCAGAATATCGTAGCTTTTCTTTGAATTGTGTGTGTATTTTGCGATTGGATTTTAAAGAATCAATCGCCAATGAAATACGTATATAGACCAAGCTGAACCACCAGCAAATAAATTTCAAATTAAAATATAATTATGACAATATGTCGAATAATAAATTTCTTAAAAGTTCCAAATAATCTTTTTCATTTTCGGTGTTAATAAAAGTTCATCAATCAAAACAATTGAATTTTTGCTAACTATAGTATTTTTAAGTAACAGTACAGGCACGGATACAAATAAAATATTACCCACTTCAATTAAAATAGCAAAAGCAATTTTACAAAATTGTGTATTTCGTAGTAAAACAATAGTTTTTTTTAATTTATTAATAATTTTTTTTTAAGTAATTTTTTATTTAATCAAATTGAGTTTTTAATCAAGATCTTCCATTTACTCAAAAAACAGCATATTTAAAAAAAAGTATTTTTTTTCGACTATTTATCGATTATTTTAGTCTCACTCCTTGTTAAAATCATTAAGTTGGTGGTAATCCACTAAGGAACAGCTTCCAACAAAAATGCTAAATTTCAAACTCGATTACCTTTTTTTAAATTTTTTGCTGGGTTATACTTTCTATATATATTAAATAAATTTAAAAAAGAACAACTAGTTTTAGTTAGTTACTCCTGCACACAGGAAAAAAACAATGTAGAATCGTTAAAAATATGGTTAATTTTACATTTTTTGGCAATGATTTTGCTTCATGTGTGTTTCGTGTTAATTTAACATGATTTATAGTAATTGTCAAAAAAAATTCCTATTGAAATAACATTATTTCACGTTGAATTAACATTTAAGCACTTTTAGAATCAAAATGAAGAATCATGTTGAATCAAAGTTATTTCAAGGTAGATCAACATGAATTTAGTTTAATGTAATAATTTTATTTTATTAATTATTTAACTTACGTGTGGTTGACATAGACATCAGAAAAACTTTTGTATATAAATTGAATTAAATTGGCTTCCCCGGCCAAAATTTGAACTTGGAACTCATTCAGTGGTAGTCAACGTGCTTACCCCTGCAGCCACAACAACATTAAATTATTATATTATCTTAAGATACACACTAAATATGTACCATCTTGAATTAAATTATAGTTTAACATTATTTCTAGTCATTTTACATACAATTTATTTTGAAAGTTTTAGTTTAGTTAAAACAAAAACAAAATGCTTTGACTTGAAAAGTTTTAGTTAAAAAAAATACAAAGTACTTTGCCTTGACTCCAGGATTCGAACCTGCGATCCTCCGAATGCAAGACTTGTACACTGCCAACCAGCCAGCAGCAGTTTGTCGGCTGTTTAAAAACAAAAGAACAACAACATTACAAAAACAACCAACACAACTAAGCACAAAGTGCGTTGCAGCTATGAACAAAGCAAATAACCACCAACACACTCAAACAACATAATAAATTTAATGTGATTTGAATGACTTTGAATTAACCTTTTGGCATGTTGATTTTACAATTGGTATTTTTTTTTTGTCTGAACTACTATATACTAAAAAAAATAAATTTTCCAGCACTGGAACCACCCCTTTGATTTTCTGATTTCTGAAACCAATCTAATTAAGACCAGTTTTGATATATTAGTCCAAATCGAAGACTCTAGCTTATCTAGAGGTTTGGAAAATCGATTTCACCCACAGACTGACGGACAGATATTTTTGGTTAAAGGATATATTAGAGGAGATATTAAATTATTAAAATTTACACACAATGTACAACCAATAGAATTCAATTGCATTGCATCGTCAGTATTCATCATAATAATTGATGACCATCTTTTCAACACTAAAAGTTTCCCCTGCAAACGCTTGAGTTTGTAGAAGACAGAGGAAGAGAGCTCACAATCTCTTTTCCCTTGGCAAAGTAAACTTTGCGTATGGAAAACCCGTCTCAAGCGATCTCAAACCTTTTTCAATAAAGGTAAAAGTTGGAAACGAAACTAATTTATAATCACATTTAATATTGAGAACTAATCCTTATTGTGCCACCTGGTTACACATCGTTTGAATTTAGACAAAAAAGAAAAAAAAACACTTTAAACTATTTTTACCCTGTTTTAATAATCGATATTAATTTTTCATTAAATAATAACAAGATTATTATTTAGTGCTCTACTTTTACTGGTACACAAGTACATGTGTTTTACTTTTGCGCCAAAAGTTTAAAATGCAATTTTTATTTGATCTTCACGATCTTGCTCCACTTTAAACATTTGTAACAAACAACAATAAAATGCAACGAAACGTTGCATGTATAAACTTTTGTGGCAACCTGCTGAACCTTAATAAACAAATAGTTCGTATTTGGAGCTTGCATTGTCATACAACAGCTGTTGCTTGATGGTAGTGGCAACAACAAAAAAAGAAATAAGCAAACAAACAAAAGAATCCGGTATGTACTATTTGCTGCTCTTTGGAACACAACAATTACCACAAAATGACAATAAAATAGTCACGTATTCACTTGTGGTAGCTAGCGAAACACTTGCAGCGCAGAGGGGACACACAGTTTTATAATGAAGTTGCCAAAAATAAAAATACTTACATTTATACATATAATAAAATAAAATAAACAACAACAAAATTCAGTTGGAAGGAAAAAAATGAGATTTTATTCTAAGCAAATTGCGCAATAAAATATTTATGATTGTTTTTGTTATTGGTGTTGCTGGAGTTTGTTGGACTGGCCGCTGGTTAAATTGTGCTTATCGTGTTGCAAAAATTATTTTCGAAATATTTTAACAATTGTAAACATTTAGTGTCGCGTTGTCTTTGTTATTGGTGGTAGTGGGTAGAGGCTTAATAGTTTGTTTCTTAACTCACATAAAAAACCAAATTGCAAAATTTGCATTTAAAAACATTAAACCTGATGTGTGTGTGTGTGTGTGTGTGTGTTTACGTTTTGTCTAGGAAGCCCAAATAAAAACAAAATTCGAGTAGCGCCTTTAACAACATAACTGCTGCAATTGTTGTAGCAACAACATAATCTCATAGAACACATGCAACCGTGTTGATACAACACAAAAGAAATAAACGAGCAACTGCAGCAATTTTAACAATATACGCGTGCGGAGTGCAACTTACTCACACATATGTACGTACATTTTATGTACATACTTAAATTCATATGACAGTGGAAATGTTTGAGTCCTTCTCCCCTGCGGATGGAGAAAAAATATGAGCCTTTTTACAGACACTGACAGTTACAAAGTGCCAAACAATTGTGAGACGCTTGAACAGCAGTCGTCGTCGCTAACTTTCAGCATCGAATTACAACAAACTACAAAAAAAATTTAAATTTTGTTTGGCAAATGTTGTCAAAGAACTCGCCTCAACCTCATCAGTAGTAGTTCTTGGGCTTTGCTTTGTTTGATGTTGTTTTTATTTTTTTTTTTTTTTTGGAGTCATACGTACAGTTATAATTCTCTTAAATGCGAATCACAGTTGCATGACATGCATATGCATCCATCTAAACTTTAACCACTACATACATGCATATGCACTTGTGTGTGCACTTCACCGCCTGTTGTGCCAAAGATTGTCAGTACAGCCAACTTCTAGAATTCGACAAAAACAATATACACACTATATATACAGCACAGCGATGCCAACTTGGTGCTTTTGGCCAAGCTTTGAGCGTTAGTGCCAAACTAAGCAAAAGCTCTAAGTAGTGCTTTCCAAAAAATTTTATATTTCTTAAAATTGCTTAATTAAAAAACATTATTGCTCTTATGCAAAAACGATTATTAAAGTTAAAGCATGCTTTAAAACCGGTTTTGCCATACAAAATTCGTATGTTAAACCAACTTTAAGTTTACAAATTGTTTTTGCATAAGGGGGTATTTTTTCAGTGTAAAGCATACCTTTTTGGTCTGATATATTTTATTAAATACGCTACTATTGCGCAATAGAAAAAAGCTTAGATTAGTAAACATTATTAAACTTCACTCGTTTGGATCTTCACGCGTTTTTCAGATTAGTGCTTTTCAGGGTTTTAAATTTTGATGTGCTTTTAAGGCAAAAAAGTTGACATCACTGATACAGCAAGCGGCAACATCGCCATCACTATGTTGCCACAAACAAACTAATACCCAATCGAATGAAAACTTTGTCCAAATCAACACAATTCTACAGCTTTAAGCAAAAACGAAACGAAACGAAAAAAAAAATAATAATAATAAAATACAACAATCCATTTCAACGAGGTATTTTACATTAAAAATTGCTTTGAATTAATGAAATTGAAATCTAGAAGACAATTGCAGCTACTGGCGATTACTTATACTCATCTATGTATATTTATAGGCGAATATATTGCTTGCTTGTCCTCTTGCCCCTCTTGCCCCTCCGCCAGCCACACTTTCAATAAACTGTTGCAAGCCAATTCTCATGTTGACCAGGTAATTGCATTGTGAGTTGACTGCATCATGCACAGCTGCACAACCAATTTTACAAGTGATTGCAATCAATATTACGTTTTAGGTTACTTACGTGCCACCTCAGCACCACAAGGCCTGAGTTCCGACCGGCTAAGGAAGACTTTCAATGTCTGCTTTGCAGTTTATGCTTAAAAGCTTAAACTGTTTTCAAATATTGTATTTTCAATAGCCGGAAGCTGTTAAATAAAATGTATTCAATGATTATTTTTGGTCGGCATGCTGTCATATATACGTATGTATATAGATGGTAAGATGATTCTGTGGTGCAAGTTTTTGAAAAAGTAAAAAATGAAACAATGTAATTTTTCTATTTCCTAAATCATATTTTTTTCTTTCTCTGGGGATATAATGCTGATGGTTAAATATTAAAAATGAAAGTATGGATTTGTTTGTAATTTATAATTAAATGCTACTGCACAAATTAGTGCATGCTTGTTATTCACGTGCTTGTTATTACATGAGGAGCGGGAGAAGTAATAAGTTAATTAAAAAAAATTACAACCTTAATTTCATATTGAATCCTAACCAAAACAGTTAATAATAAATATCCCAGTGAAAAAAAATGGAAGTCATTCTAGCGGAAGTACATTTTCATTGCTTCCAAAAAATCGATATTTTTAATTTGCCGAGAGTGAGCAAAAAACCATGTAGAAGCTTATTTTAGTCACACAAAACCTTGTAACTCCTCCATAGTGTTATAAAATACTCACCAGAATTTAAAAAAAATTATTTTTTTAAAGAAATTTATGAACTATTTTTAGTCTAAAATTTAAAAGTTATTTGCTTAAATTTACATGAAAACACTGTTTCGCGCTTAAATTCGTATAAAAAGAAAGGAATTGTTAAAAAAGGCAACTATTTACCCTTTTTACTAGATTAAAATATTATCATAGAACACAAAAAAGGGAATTTTTCTTAATATCGATTCCAAATCAGTGACCAGGCATCGAAAAAGAGAACTTCTTGCAATGACAACCCTATGTAAAAATCATTAGATCGGATCGAAATTTGCACTACTTCCGCATCGTAAACTCTACATTTTCATGACTTTTTTGGAGTCTCTTTTTTTACTGGGATGTAATAGAAAACAAAAGTTTATAAGAAAATGACAATCAATAGGAAACCAACTCACGTATAGACAATTATGAATATTATCAAAGGAAATGGTCATTGTACCCTACACCAAAAGTAGTCATTCCATTTGCAATATCCACAATATGCATAGGAGTCCCGAAAAAGTATATATGTATGCACATTGTGAGTCCTTATACACAGGATAGTCGAAAAAGCTATGTCCGTCTGTCTGTAAGTGAAAACCTATAGATTTCTGCGTTAGACTAATCTGTCGGGTCTTATTTTAACTCGATTGGCATTGGTAATCAGCAAAATCTAAAAAGCCGTTCCGATCTTCAGATTTTTTATTATAAGTCAGGGTTAAAAAGTGTACATTTTTTTTGTAAATAAATAAGTTTCATATAGGAAATTTGTGATTCCCAATATACTAAAAATAGTTTTTTTATTAATTAAAAATTTTGTACAAATCGTTAGTCTCTTTTTAAAACTATCGAAAAATTCTCACGCCTAAAGTACTGAGATCAGGATTTCGATCTGTCACTACAATCTGATATTTGTATTTGGCCATCGTCAAGGTATAAGCTGCTACACAAAAAAAATCCAACTTAAAATTTACTTAAATTAATTTAACCTTTTTCGGTAATGATTTTGCTTCTTGTTAATTTAACATGTCTTAAGGTAGGATCACACGATTGCTGCAACGGACCAATTACTGGTCCATTTTATATGCCCATCGTGTGATTTCACAATTTATTGTCCCATTTTCTTATTGATTTTATTAGGCTATCTTATTGATTTTTATTGATAAGAATTATTTTCAATAAAAACATGTAATTGAATAAAATTTTTAAATTCAATAACATTTGTCATTAACTTGAATATTGTATTTATCAATACCGCTCAGTTTAAAATATCATTTAATTCAATTTATTTGTGTTGGTGTTTATTTTGCTTGTTGATTGACTAAACGCGGACATGTGCAATTGTTGTTGTTTTTTTGGTTGCTCGTGTTGTATACGCATGAATTCCGACAAAGAAGCCGAAAAACGTCGCAATGCGCACATGTAGAAGAAACATGTTAAATCATGTTTTTCGTGTATTCATTAATTGCGTATATAATAACGATTTGCTCTTTAGCTGAGTGGTAAGTACGTTAGCTTATTAGTCAAGAGATTGCCTGTTCGGCTCATCTCAAACACATGTAGTTTAAATCGCAGTCAAGCAAAAACAATCAAAAAGGGTTTGGAAAATGTGAAAATAAAAATCCAGTCAACAACTTTTTTCTTTGATTCATTAAATTTCTTTATTGACTATAATAAATGTGCATACAATTTTATTTATCAATAATTCAAAAATAATTCATCACAGAAAATTCAAAATTTTATGGAACCAACGATTTTCGTATTCAAATATCAAAATCATTTTTTTCTGTGCAGTAATCTTCAAAGAAAATGTTCCTTTTGAAATAACGTTATTTTATGTTGATTTAATATTTCCATACTGTTATATCAAAAAATGAAGAATTATATTAATTCAGAGCTATTTCAAGTTGAAATAACGTAAATTTGATACTTAAATAACACGAAGAACTTTGTTTATTAAAAGTTGTTTAAATTTGAAACAACCATGAATTTAATGTAGTCATTATATTTTATTAACTATTTGTCTTACGTGTGTATATTGGCACAGGCATCAGAATGTTAGGATGTATACGATTTTCTTCCCAGGCCAAGATTTGATAGGAGCTCATCGCGTGGTAGTCAACGCGCCTACATCTGCAGCCGCAGCAACCTATATACACACTAAATATATACTTCCATGAATAAAATTTTAATTCAGTTTTATTTAAGGGATCAGTTAATATAAAATTTATTTTAAAAGTTATAGTTAAACAAAATACACATACAACGAAGCTACTTTGACGTGTATCCAGGTGTCGAACCTATCACTCTCCGACTACAAGACCAGTACACTGCCTACTAGCCAGCAACTGGAAGTTTTTGCTGGTCATGCAAAGTTTGTAGGCTATTTACGAACATCAAAATAAACAACAACAAGAAAACTAAAATAATTAAAACAAATAAGCACAACATTGGGTTTTATTAATGTATTGCTGCTACAAACTAATAACATATTAACCCAATTGACAAACTTGTGCTGCAAATGTGCTACGATGCAAGACCATTTGCACAAGTTTATGAATTGGGCTATTATTTCCTGTAAACTTAATATGAATTGGAATCAAAATGTTTGCATTGGTTTTTTTGTGTGTCTAAAAAATATTTTTTCCCAAACAAGAATTGAATAGATATCTCAAATTTTATCCTGTATTTATTTCTATTAACTTTTTTAACGATAATCCCATCGTTAAAATAACTATAACGAAAATTTATCGAATTAACTATTCAGTAACAATTTTAACGTACAGAGAAAAAAGTGTCTCATAGAATCAAGAAGATTTTCTTTATGAAAAGTTTTTAGGCTAAGGGGTATCCCAGCAGAAAGAAGCGAAGATTTTTTAAAAGAGACTCCTTATTATTTTTATGTGGTAAATCTTATTAATTTTATCAAAAAGAAAACCACATAAAATCAAGAAGAAATTTTATTATTCACAACTTTCAATTCAATTCAATTTCCGTTATTTTTTTCTCCCAAAAAAAAAAGAAATAAAATCTTCTTGATTCTATTAGGTTTTCTTATAAATTGTAAACTATAGGGATTTATTATTGATTTTATTAGGTTGGCTTAATGTTTTTTTTTAGTTTTCTTATTGATTTTATTAGGCTATCTTATTGATTTTTTCAATAAGGTTTTCTTCTTAATTTTATTAGGTTCCTATATGATTATGTGTAAAGCATCGTATTGATTATTTTAATAAGGAAATCTTCTTGATTTTATGAGGTGTCTTGTTATTTCATATCTACAAATAAACATACAGACAATTTTTTCATGATTTTTTCGTTTTTGTATAAGCATGTCTGCACAATTATTTTAATGGTTTTTCAGACTGCTTGTTAGCATATTGTATAGAGTGTTTTTCTATCAGTCAGAAGTTTGCTGGTTCAATACTTGTCTCCTTTCAATTAATAATATGTATATATGGTGAGTTAAATAATTAAGAATACAATATAATATGTATGTATGCAATTATGTATAAATAAAAAACATCTACATATACTACATACATACATAATTATATGGTATAGAATTTAAAGAAAATAACTTAACAAAGCACAAAGAATAAAGACATAATTTTTTTTGTGAGGTCGCGTCATAAAATCAAGAAGAAATCTTTATTAAAAAAAATCAATAAGACAACCTAATAAAATCAATAAGAAATCCCTATAGTTTACAATAATTATTATTAAAGGTATAATATATAATATTACTGTTCTAACTTCTAAAAATTTCGTATCGCTTTGTAAGCCAAATTGCATGTGAAAATTTTCAATGAACAAATAACAACAAAGTTAATTGTAAATATTCTGACAAACACTAGCAGAACGGAACAACTAGGTGTTTCCGAAGTTCGCAGCACCTTTTCCATCAGCGTTCTCTGTGTTTGGTCTACTGTGTGTTTCATTTGATGTAGATTTCTGCTTTATATACTTAGCATTTCAGTGCTATTACTCCTAACAAATATTGCAACAAGCTTATAATAAAACAAAACATATTATTTTAGAAAAGTATCAACATTTTTTCTTTAATTTCAAACTAAGCGTAAAATATGAACATTTAAACTATTTCATTTACAATCAGAGTTGATCAATTACCAACCGTGTTCTTTTTGCATTACATGTTTATAAATTGTATACGGCACTGGATATGGTTTGGGCACAGAGATCTTAATTTGTTTTATTATTTCTACAGGATAAGGTTTTTCAACTTCAACGGGATAGGGCTTCTCCACCGTAAACGGTATACGCTTCTCGGTAATTTCTGGCACAATGCGATATGTTGGCACCTGTATCTCTTGCTGCACGGGCACATGCACGGCATAAGGTTCGGGTATTTGTAAACGAATGATGTTGGGAACCCTAACAGCCACTGGATGTGGAATGGGTAAGGGGATTTTTTCAATAACTTGAACAGGCACCGGTTTCGAAATCTCCGAATATGTTTCGTGGGTTTGATGATGTTGTCCGAGAGAATGCAATGAATGAGGATCAGATATAGAGTAGTCTTCGGTGCCAATGTGAGAACTGGCAACAACTGTTGTATAGCACACAATTAAAACAGTTGCATAACATGAGATCTGTGAAAAATAAAAATAAATAAATAATACTGTTACAGGTTAGCAAAGTTCTTTCGGTACTTACATGTATTCTTGCCATTTTCTAAACTGTGAACAATTTACTATGTCTGTAAAAATAAATAAATAATTTATGTGTAACTTAGCTGTGGTATGAATTAATACTGTAACAATTTTCCGCCATGGCCTTGGCTTTTATTCAAAAACCTTTCATTTTTCTTGCCCATACACTTTGTTAGTCATCTTAAATAAAAGTGAAAGATCGGTATCCATTGTGGTAAATAATTTGTATGTTTTAGTTGTTTTTTTTCTCTCAAATCTCCTACTCGTACTACAGCCTAAAAGAAAAAGTACAGCGGCCAGTAAACATAGTTTTATACGTCTGTCCATAATTATGCTGACTCTCTCTCATATTGTGCAATCAGGCATTTATTATATCATACTCTTAACAGGCGTACGTACTAGTGTCCTGCACAAAACCATTTATATGACCTTTGAAGACATAAGAGATTTTTGAAATACTTTACTACAGCGAAATATTCTAAAACAAACGCTAAACAACACTTTTGGCAAGACAAACAACTGAAGCAAATGTCTTGCCAGCAGTGTTGTTTAGCGTTTGTTTTAGAATAGTTTGCTGTAGTAAACTATTTGAAAAATCTCTCATGTCTTGAAAGGTCTTATAAATGGTCTTTTGCAGGACTTTAGTACGTACTCACATTTAAATGAAAGTACCCTTATTTTTGTTTTCAATTTTAATTTTTTATTTTTATTTTTGTCTTTTACTCGTAGAAAAGGAAATGCATAGTTTTGTAACTATTGTTGCAATTTGAATGAAAATAGATCAAATAACCAGTGGAAGTAAAGTTTTCATACTTCGATAATCACAGGTAGCGCCCGCTCTGTAAAGAAGAAAACAAAAAGTTTGTTGTAGTACAAAAGACATTGAAAGTGATTCAGTTACTTAAGAAAGCATTTAATAGAGCTGCCATGTGTTTTAAATACATTCCCATGGATTTAAATGAAAATCCCCATGTAGATGGATTGTGACCTGGATAAATATAGAAGAGATAGTTTGGAGCAAGTAGATACCAATATAATATAAGTTTCCTTACTCAAGTAAACTTTTAGATTGCGGAAAAATTCACAGCAAAATTCACTTTATGTTGTGACCATCTCTCGACGAATGTCAGTGCAAGTTTTTTCAAGGTTTTTATAAATATATATACATATAATTCAAAAGCTCATCAGCGAATTATTATTAAATAGTCCATTAATTAGGAATTCAGTGACAGCTGTTATAACAGTATAGAACGATATACTCCCTCCTAATATTAAATATCAAAGTTTCTTGTTGACTTGTAGTGAACAGAACTTACACATGTGGCAACTCAGATTGTTGTGAACTTGCAACAAGTGCAGATCATTGCATTGTTTTTTTTTATTTTAAAACACTTGTTAATGTAATACAAAAGTTTAAGTAATTTGATCTGGAAACGTGTCTTAGCAAAAGTGCATAACAATAAGATTTAAGTGAAATGTTGGTTTCGACTCAAACAAAAAAAAAACGAAAAAAACGCTAGGTAATTTAAGGCGTTGGTTGATACATAATTAAAGCAAAGTTCAGTAAGCAAACTACAAGCTCTGCAGATAAATAAAGAAAGCTTGCATTAAAACTTATTTGTAGATCAAAGTGTTTTTAAGATTTAAGGTTGCACTCACTAAACTCTATTTGTTAGAGATACGAGTATAGAAAAAAACTTTTAATTAAAAAAAGGTTAAAAGCAAACAATAAGTTTGTTATATTTGGGACAAAATTCAAAAAATATTTCTAAGAACCATTATTTGCATTTGTTTAAGAATAAAATTCTGTGAAAGTCTGCAAGAAAACAAAACAACAAAAAATATTGCGTAAAGCACACACGGCATACATACACATGCACACACACATCAAATTGAGTACAAACGCATTTTATTTACGGCCTGACCAACAAAACGCATTGTGAAAAGATCAATATGGCTTTTCAGATGATTTCAGGCGAAATTCTCAAAGACATGCAAATTAGAAACGCTTTGAGATGTTATACAAAAGCAAAAAAAAAACAGCAACAACTATTGTTTGTTTATTTTGATACACTAAAAGAAATCAAGCCTCTAAAGCATTTAAAAGTTAAAACAAAAATAGCATTTTCAACAGGTTGTAATTTCTTTGGAAGTTTTCGAGTGTAAGTTCCATATTCAAATTTGCTTCCACAAAAAAAACGTATCTAAAGACTTTGTTCGAAAACTAAAGTTCAAAGAAATTTTTGTTTTAACTGCCGACAACAAATACATGGTATGCAAAGCATCAAGTTTTGGGTATAAAACAGAAACACAAAATATTTACTAAAGACACTGGTTCATCTCTTAGCCATCAGTAGGCAAACAAAAATAATAGCAACATCATCAAGCTACCGCAGCAGTTTTGTCGTCATTGTAAGGATTCAAAAGTTTGCTTTGCTTAAACAGATTTTAAAAAAGCTTCGAAAAGATGCAAGAAAACTATACAAAGTTTATCAATGATCGCTTAGCTTCAGAAAATTAAAAGACTTCAATCTACATTTGAATAATGCAAATCCAATTTTCACTCTCATAATATCGTAGTTATTCATAAAAAATAGTTTTGATTTATATAAAAAAGGTTTATACAAAATTTGTTTTATAAGCCCTTTATAAAAAATTATTTGTATGAATAAGGCGTAAGTATCCCTTTCATTGAAAATGTACCATGTAAAGGAACTTCCATTAAAAGTCTTAATTTTGATATGTAACAAAACTAGTATTTTTAAGCAAAATTATAGAATCTTTTTATAATTCCTAAGAGAAGTGTATGTTATTAATAATGAAAAACTATATCACCCGAATGAACACCACTACAACACGTGCATGACCATATTCGTCTCATGAAACTTCTTTCACCTATTCGCATATTTGCGCCTCGATAACATCTATGATATCTTGCATCGATTGTGAGCCCGTTGCAGAGACCTTATCTTTCACATAGCCCTGAAGAAAAAAGTCTAAAGATGTTAAGTCACAAGATCTCCGTAGCCAATTGTGATTATCTTTTCGAGAAATCACAAGGTCAGATAACTTTTTACGAACAATTTCAATGCTATAGTTACTTATGTGGCACTTATGTTGAACTTAAAAGTTTTAAGACCTAAGTCCATATGCAAAATACGGTGTAGTATTATTTTGGGTTTTCCTGATCATTATGGGCCACAACAGTAACTTTCTCAGCAGTACTTAGGCAGTGTGGAAGAGTTTGTTCTTCAAAGCACTACGTTGTCCCGAAAGTGCAACACTTTCACAGCTGCTCCGGAAGTAATAACCAAGAATGTGCTTCATGACTACCCAAAAAGGTGTTAGTTTTGCGAACTGCGACCATGAAATATTCATTATAGGTTAGGTTAGATAAGGGTGGCAGTCAGAATTCTGGAATCACTTACACTGCTTTGGTCCATTGAAATATCACGGGGACTCTGCTTATGCGGAGTCCCACCGTCGAACCAACTAAAATTCAATGTAAGGCCATTGTGTTCGGCATTTAAATTTTTGTGCATGCCTACTTATGAACAGTATCTGGTAAGCATGAACACTAGACGCGAAATTTGTTTCCTATTTCTTAACATCAAAGAAGCTATATTTTTCCTGTTTCGATAAGTCGATAACTGGCTGGTGATCACACAATAATTTCTTGTGGTCCACCTCCTATGTGTTTCATCTTCTGTCTTGCTCCTCAGTCTGAGTATGCAAGAGAGTAAAATTAAACCCACACATTTCAATTCCGGTGGAACTTGGAAAACTATTCCAGTTCTAGCAAGCTCACTAGCCCTGGAGTTCCTCTGGAAGCCTATATGCCTCGGGATTCAGATGATGCTACTATTAAACTTCTCTGGCATCTCGTTTAGAGATGATCCGCAGTCGAAGGTTGTTTTTCTTCTTAGAAGGGTGGATTCAGCCCATAACATAACAGCTGCTCGACTATCAGTGTATATGTTAATTAAAGTCGTTGAAGTGTCTTTCATTTTTAATCAATCTGCAACTTCTGCTATAGCAAGAATCTCTGCAGTGAAAGGGAAGTCCCTTTGCAATACGAAGGCCTAATATACCTAAGAAGACTTTATAATCCACAAATTATTGTGGTTTGGATCCATTAGTACGAGTTTTTTCTGGACTACGATTCTTCCACAATTCTGTGGATGGTATCCAAGTTTTATGAAGGCGTTTGTGTAGTAGAGCATGGGAGGTTTAATCAATCCTCTATCCTCTATGCAGTGTGAAGTAATCTGCAGATACCGGTAACATTTCCTTTGTGAAGAGTACTGGCTATATACAAGAATACAAGTCTTTGAACCTTGTGTAACATATGTAGATAATTCTTTTTGTTCAGAGTCCTCCAACGCACGATGATCCCATATATGAGAACTGGGCGCACAATAGCAGTAGAGATCCAATGAACGATTTTTGGGATTTTTTCCAATGGATTTTTTGCACAGATAGAGTGACATTGTTGCTTTCTTAGCCCTCTCTAGAATATTAATTTGGAATCTCAGCCTTGAGTCCAGAATAACTCCGATATATTTTACAGTGTTGGACACTTTTATCTCCGTATTATTAACAGTAGTGCTTACCATATTTGTAATAAATCTTACTTGTCATCTGTTAAGTAGTTACAGCTGGAGTCATAAAAACTGTTAAACTAACGGGCTATTCAAACCCAAACGTTCAAAATATGCCACCTCAAATTTGTTGCCCCTGTGGCTGAGTGGTAGTGATGCTAACCTCTCAGTTCAGAGATTGTTTGGTAAATTTTCTGAAGATCATATAAATTTTTTTAAGCAAACATAAAAACCAAAAAAGCAGTGCAAAAAATTTTATAAACATTTTAAGAAATAATAATAACATACAAATAAAACTGAATTTTATTTCAATTTCCACAAAACTTATGTTCAATATTTAGTGTTTATTTAGTGGGAATTGTTACAATTTAAGTTTAACATTTACTAACGCACTACTAATCCCTAATTATTATTTTACTTATTCAGTAAAATAATTGTTTAGCTGGATCCAGCTAAACCCCTCAATAATCAATTTCAATGTATTTTTAATAAATAATTATTTTTTTACTGAATAAGTAAAATAATAACTTGGGATTATTAGTGCGTTAATAAATGTTAAACTTAAATATTTAGTTCTGAAAATAAATAAAAGTGTTGTACGCAAATTTATTATTATTATTTATTTTTATTTATTATTTATTTATATTATTACGCTTATTGTATGTAATTGCAGTGAATGTTTCTCTTGATGTCGCAAATCTTTCCCCTCTACAAAGCGAAAATAAAAGGGGAAAACTATTTAATCTTTTTTCTCTCCGTTTCATTTCAAATGAAGATAAAAATTGGCTGCATTTAGGGCGTAGCAGTAAGTAAGTAAGTAGCATTCGAATATTCATTGAGAAGTCCCTTAGTTTGGGAAAAGAAGGCTTGATTGGCCTAATGATTACCTTATTGTATGGAATTTGTGCTAAAAAACATTAATTCTGTGTGTGAATGCAATAGAAACAACTTTCTAGGCAAATATTAGCATATATATCGCTAATGACAGTTTTTTTTTATAAAAAGAGCGATAGAGAGGGAGAGAGAGAGTTTTCATATATATTAAACAATTATCTGAGAATAAATTTGTTATCAATTATCCACTTAAATATTATGTCTTGCATAGATTATTTAATTTTTTTATTACTCTCCCTAACAAGCAATCATCCTTTCAAACTCCTGTATTAAGACATTAGTTGGTTGTGTGCTGGCTTCTTGTATTGCTGCCTTAAAAGAGACAAGTTCGTTTCCTCAATCGTTCGATCGATCGATTCATGCCATGTCGGCAGGCAGTCAAAAAAGAATCCCAAAAGAAAAGAACAAAACACTACAACTGCATGTAAATATACTCGTTATTGTACAGAATGCAAAATACAACAAACAAATATTTAACACACAACCAACCAACCAACTGCTTCTTTGAGTTGGTAGAAAGAACACAAAACTATCATACAGCGTTAAATTGCCAAATTCAAAATTTATGGTTTAAATTCATGATTTTCATAAATTTTCATTTCTGAAACGTGTCCTTCTTTGTCATTGTATTTCCATACGTACTGCATCATTTTGAAGATCAAGCTTAATCTGCAAGCAAAAATAAAATCAAATGAAATAAAAAAAATATAACTACGATATGAGTATTTTGTGGTAACAGTAACAGTAGCCTTTTTCGTTTCCCTTAGACATGCCTACTTGCAATTCTTTACTTTTACGTTTAACTTTATGTGCAAGATGTATGGTATTTCAATTTCAAGCTTAAAATGATGGGGCGGCTTAGATTTTTAGCTTAAAGATAAATACATTTGCCAACAATTGAATGAAATCCCAAAATAACAACTTTCTATGGCGAAGAGTTTAAGTTTGAAAGTGCAACGAAGAAACAAACAAGTAGCTGCTTGACTTCATAAGAGTTCACGAGTTTCTTATTTAATATTTATTATGTATATTTTTTTTGTTTTGTTTTATTTGCATGTGATTGAAATGTGACTTTAATATTTGTATTGAGGCAATAAATTTATATGAGTATTTTTTTTTTGGGGGGGGGAGGGTTCTTTTATCGGTAACAATATAAACCAAATAAAGATATGCAAATTAATTTTTTTTTTTGTAAATCTCATAAAACTTTTTTAATGATGCTGAAAAGTGCTGCTTAAAGAAATATTAAGAAAAATTATTGAAATTATAAAGAAAACGTGATAAGATTGCAAACAAAATCATAAAATAATATCATTGTAATTTGGTTTTGTCATGGTCTGATGTAGTTTAGTTATGTCCTTATACAAACTCACATGAATTATATTTTAATGCAGATTTACTGCAAGAGTTTTATATATAATTTTTAGATTTATGCAGTAGATATATATTTACGACCAACATAGGTGGCTAGACTTGAGTTTGAAAATTGACACTTGAAGCTAATCAAAATTATAGCGGTCGGATGCAATGCTAAAGAGTTAAAGCTATTTTCAGCGAAATGGCAAAACAATAAATCTGTGGCAATAAGAAAAAAATTTTAAGTCATACCATGCAGTTTTGTTAAAAAAGCACTTTTAAGGTTTCAGGTCGATTTTCAGAAATTTTTTTCTCTTACAATATAACAAAAGTGTTAAATTTTAAAAACCCCCGAATATATCTAGAGAAGATTCGATATCTTTTAAACGGCTAGAACGATTTTCCTAAGACATGGCTCGAGAGGGTTCTAGATCAAGTCAACAAAAAAAAACTAAATCAAAATCGGTCCAGCCGTTTGGTCTGTACGTGGACACGGACAGACACCCAGACACACACTACAAACTTATAACACCCCTTTTTCTTAGTCGAGGGTTAAAAATTGGGAAATTCGGTGTTCACTTTTATTTTTTTATGAAAAGTTCAAACATCTTTTCTAGGCAAAAAAAACAAGCATTGCCATGTTTTAGATTTCTTTGTTATTATTTCTGTGTCATTAAGGAAAAAGTGCTTAAGTCATATTTTTCTCTTTTGCAAGTCTATTTGCAGAAATTAATTTCTTTTACATTTAAATTGCGAAATTCCCTTTATATTTTTAAGCACACATTATTCCAAACACTATAAGTAATTCATTTAAGTTGAAATATCCCAAAGTATAACCTTAATTAGGCTATTATTCCAAATGACATTAGAATTCTAAAAAAGATAAGTCGCCAGTAATAGTGCTATAACTTCCTAAAAGATCACATAAATTAATGCAGATTTTTACCAGGGGTACTTCCGAATATGCAGATTACGAAGGTACCATTAACTTAAAATCAGCTTATCTCGACTTAAGCAATTTTCTTTTTTGCCACAGATTTATTTGTATGCCGAAAAACTAAATGCATACATAATTAACCCAATTATTTTTATATGGTTTCAAAATCTTAAATCTTTTACATATTCACACTCTATCACTAATTGCATTCAAATGTCAATTACATGCAAATGTTATTTCAAGTCATTCAATCTTAGTTTTTCTTTTTCAAAAATTTGTTGTAAAACCACGAGAAATACAAAAAAAAACAAGAAAAATAAACAAGCAAATGTTCTAAATTTTAATAAAGACAACAAGCAAATAAAGTAATTAAAATTGCTTTTAAATGAGAGTAAGCGATTGCAAATAAAAAATAAATGTATAAGAACAAGAGCGAAAACAATATTTTATAAGATTTGCACGTAAGTCTACACATAAGTATTAAAGTAAGCGAATGACTAAAATGTCGAAGATACAGAGAAACGTCTGGTTAAAGGACTCAATCCAAAGAAAAGACCACTAATACGTATTTAAATGAAAGCAAAGTGCAGTCAAAGGCACAGTAAGTATGGTTTCTTTCTACCCATCATTATCACGGCAAGCGCAAAATATTATTTTTCAATGATTATTAAAATTTTTGCGCCTAATATTAAACCAATAAAACGTTCAGGGCCATGAATTCCCGAACAGAGCTGTTAAATTTCAATTAAGATTACTAATCAATTAGATTACATTTTAAAAAGAATTGTACTGATTATGCAATTTCCCTTAAAGGAATTTGTGATAAGTAATTGATTAAGATTACTAATAATCGAAAAGTAATCTGAATTATTAGAAATTACAACAAATAATCAAAAAGAATCAAAAGTAATCAAAGAATAGTTCGACTACTTTCAAAGATTTGATTATTAAACAGAATTAAAAGTAATATTTAATGATTATTTTTGATTATTTTTTGTAATTTCAAGTAATGCGGATTACTTTTCCATTATTAGTAATCGTAATCAATTGATGCGTTACTCCACCTTTAAAAAAGTAATCAAATAAGCAGACCTGCGATAATTGCATTAATTATAATTGCATAATTGCATTGATCATTTTCTTACACTAAATCAAATAAATGCAAATGCAAATTTATTGAATTAGCACTAAATCGTATGCTTTTAATGCACTATTTTTTGCATTGAATTAAAATCTCCTCAGAGTAATGCACTAAATTCAGCAAAGTGCGAGTTTGAATCACACGCGAATGGATCCCTACGGACACTACAAATGTAATACTACTTAAAAAAATAGACAAGAATTATTGTCAATAAAACCATGTTATTAAAAAAATTTTAATTTCAATAATATTTGTCATTAATTTAATACAATATTTATCAATAATAATAATTTATAATTTTAATTTAATAATTAATAATAATTTATCAATAATAATAATAATAATATTAAAATAAGAAATTTTTCTAAAAAATTTAAATTTAACAGAGTTTGGCTTTTATCTTGCTTAATTATTGACACTTCGCATTTTTGTGCTCTTGTTGTTGTTTAATTTGATAGAAAATGACAAGAAGCCGACAAATGTCATGTCCTGTTTCTGCTCTATACAGTTTTTCGGAACAAACAATTTACGGGAACAGTAAAATATATTTATTAAAACTAATGGTGTTTTCTTTTCTGGAAAAAGTGTAACATTTTTTAACTATTTATTAAAAAAATACAATTTAGCGTTCGTTTAAAGAAAAAAATTAAGCTCGCAAGATATGACACAATAATTGCTAATAAAATGTATATATCAGAAAATCATTTTATTGCGAATTTTCATTGAAAAGTGTAAGAAGTGTAACATTTTTTTCCAGAAAAGAATATGCCATAAATTTAATATCAAAAAAATTTATTTGAAAATTTTTTGGGAATAATTGTTTGCATGTAAAAAAAATTATAAAACGTGTTATTCATTTTAATATTTATATAAAATAAGGAATTTCTTTATCACAGGGAATTCGAAAAAATAACTGAATATCAGGATTTTTGTTATCAAAACTGAAACTTATTTGTTTCTGTGTATACGAACTTTAGTCTATATAATCGAATATCATACCAGATGCATGTAAAAATTTTTTTTAATTTATGTACACGGTAAACTGTTTTTCTATTTTTGGCGACTGTTCTTGCTTTTGGCGCTTTTTCTTAGTTTTGGCGCTTTTTCTTAGCTTTATTATTTGTTTGGTTTGTGGCATTTTTTCCGTTTTTTGCGTTTTTTTTTTTGGGGGGGGGGGGGGGGGGTTTTCGTTTCTGCAAATTTTTCGGTTTTGTCGATTTATTTTAGTCTGAGAGATTTTTTTTAGTTTATTGCTTTTCGCTTTTTTCCTTTGGGCGATTTTTTCGGTTTCTGACGTTTTTTAAAGAAATTTTTTAATTTTGGAATTTATTTAGCTTTAGCGTTTATGAAACTTTCAAGAGTTTGCTCTTATGGTATCCAAAATACAGGAAGTTGTCATAATTTCATTAACTGCTAGAATACCCTTTAATTTTGGTTTATTAAATATTAGTGTTAGTGTTGGTGTACTCTGCATAGAAATATACTAACTTTGAAAATTTGTCAAATATTTGTTCTAGTAGCGGACAAAGGTTTACATATTCTGTAAAAATTTCAAGTCCGTATACGCAAAGAAAAAATATGGTTGAGGTAACCATAATCAAACAACAACATACTATGATTGGTTGTAGTTAAATCATATTATTGTCAATAGAAAAGCAAACTTTTAATAATATTATTATCTGAGTTAATAATAATATTATCAAGGAAAACAATAAACTTTGTTACACCTTTTCTTATTATTGTAAATATGACAACACTATTGTTAGATGTGATGCAAATATTATTGAGACTCACTATACCATGTTCTTATCTTATAATAATATTGTTAAATTGTCGTATTATTTAATATAATAATAATATTTTGCTTTAAAGTCATGTATTTATTGGCTAAAACAGCTGTGCGTTAAATTCGAAATAAAAATAAATAAATATTATTGAAATAAAATATATGTATTAATAGAAATGTATACTTACAAATGTGTATGTTTTTATTTATCAACCCTTTTTTTTTGTTTGTACTTTATTTATATATTTAACACGACGCGTGCAAACCGGTAGCTAAAAAACGAAACACTGAGCTGACAGAAGAGGTTTCTGAAAAAGATTTTTGTTTAAACTTAACATAGTATGGTTTTGAATAACATTATACTGTTATACATTATATTATTTTTAAATAATAACAAAAATTATGTTGCAGTCATAAATTTTTAACAAAACTATATTTTTAAACTCTAACCATATCACCTTTTTTATGAATATAATAATGTAATTATTAAATTCAAACATTACTTTGCTTACCGTAACAAAATTAATGTTTAAAATGACAATAACTTGTTTTCAATGACCACACATTTGTTTCTGAGAACATAATATTGTTTTCTCAACCATTCTACAGCCACATCTTTTCTTTGCGTGTAGCTTCTACGGTTCTCGAGAAAACAGCCTGTGGCGAGCAAACGGACAGATATCCTTCGTAACGAAATCAACAGGATTCCTTTTCAGCTTTGGTGCACGGAATCCTAAAATAGAGTTAACTTATAGAAACTCATAAATAGCAGACCTTTAAATGTCAATTACATGTATGAGAAACCCACAACTCTTGGGGTTTCTTACCCTGAGACCATTTCGATCCTTAATTAATTCCAATTCCAATTCCAACGCCTTCCGTTTTGAAATCTTTTACTGTACGCAATCATCTAAACTAAAAACAAAATCATTTCATACTAACCAATCGACAATACACACGTTCGCTTGAAAAATTAAAAAAATAAAAATAAAAATGAAAACAGATTTAAATTGAAATCTTCAAGAGTTTGTAAGTTAAGCGAAAAGAAAATTGTTAACTAAACGCGTTTGTGTCTCAACCATTGTCGGAACGTCACATCAAACAAGACCATAAATCTTTAAAAGTGGCCAAAGTCAAATCATTTGCATCCTACTCGATAAATTCGTTTAAATTGCAAACGCAGAAAATGCACAAAAAAGTTTTAAATTTAAAACAAATCCATTGAATGTTAAAAAAATTGGACGCATGGCTTGGTTCTGTATCTCGTATGTTCGTCGGATGGATTTTGTAAAACCAAAAATGGCTAAATGAAAATGAAAAATAAAATAAAAAATAACTCTCATCACAGCTTTCTGTTGATGTTGCTGCTGCCGCTTATGTTGCTGTTGCTATTGCTGCTGCTGCTGATTGTTGATGATGTTGATGCTGGCAGACAAATGCTAGAGATGAAAAGGACACACCGATTTGTTGTTTTCTTAGTTTTTAGTTTCGTATGTTATATGCTTGATGCTGATTCTTATTCTGATGATGACGATGCACTGAACTCGCTTCTTTTTTATTTTTTATTTGTTTTTTTTCTTAATTTTTGTTGTTTTGCATTTTCAATAAAATGCATGCCTAAAAACGCATTTTGCTCTTGTAGTATTTGTGCAACGTTTAATAAACAAGATCTCATGTCGATTGCCACAAATTAGCGAAATAAATTATAAAAATAAAAAGAAGCAGAATGTTCAATATGTGCATTCCCCACCACTAATATCATCCATCCAATGGATTATCGTCATCAACAACTACTGCTCGTACAACTACTGCTGACAGAAAAAAACAAGAACTTTTCAATATGAGACCTTTTACGAAGAAATCATTTGTGTAGTAGAAATGTAATAATTTTATTTTCTTTTTTTGCTGTCTTCTTAATATCTTTAAGCTAAAAAGTATTCGGTTTTGCTGTGCTTTTATTAAATATTAATGGTGTTCACTTAAGATGTTTCTTTGCAGTTCATCTTTTTTCATTAAAAACTCAGATGAAAATTTTAAAATTTTTTCGAAAAATATAATTCTTACCCATTAATATGTCGATTAGATTGTGTCTACTTACAGGCAAAAAAAAGTTCGCGTTGCACATTCGAATATAAAGTATTGTTGCAAGGCAGTTTCGAAAAAAGCTAATTTTTTGCCGCACGTTGGTGATCGCCAAAATACATTTTTCGTTATATCTTCGGCATTTACAGATGGGTCTTAAAGTGTGATATATCAATGCTTTTGTATATATATTTTAATAGTCAGTGACCTCAAATATTCTGTTCTAGTATTTACCCACAAGATCTTAGGGTGGTACATTAGCGTTGTAGGGACTGATATCGATATATCACACTTTAAGATCTCACTGTAAATGCCGAAGATATAACGAAAAATGTAATTCAAAACTGACTTGCAATAATATTTTATATTCGGTGGTGTATGGAGAACTTATTTTTTGCGAGACCCCCTAATATCTGTACATATAAAAATGCACAAAATTTAATTTAAAATTTGAACACCATCCTCTAGAGTATTGAAAGTAGCAGCCACTTTATACTTTATAAAATATATAGAATATATATAGAAGGCGACTTGCCGATAACACAAGCTAACATCATATAATTAGAGCTATGCTCTTTATGACAGACACTGAGCCTATGACGTGGTTTTCGTAATAAAAAGAATAGACACTCTTACAGCTATAAATTTATTTTTGCTTTGATTTCTTTGTTTACATTTGGCTTCGTCTTCTTTATTTTTTCTATTCTTAAAGAAGGAGATGCCAGATGACTTATTAATAAGAATCTTAAAAAGAGGGTTGCTAAGTCTGGGTTTACATATGGAAAATGTGCACACATGCAAATATTTGCGAGGTATTTATTTTGTTTTATAAATAAATTTTATGAATATTAAATAAACAGTTTTAAAAATACCAAAAATTTATATATTTATTTATTTTAAACAGCTAAGCAGCATAGCTCTAGCGGGATGTACTAAGGCACCTCTCTCCTTTTTTTAACAAACCCATTTCATATTTCAGAAAGCATTAAATTGGTATACAAGATAAAAATAAAATTAAAAAGACGATATCAGGGTTGGAAGCTTTCACCTTTTTTTTTGGTGTATAAAAGTTAATTAATAAAAAAATTGTTTCTTTTTTCTCTACAAATTAAACATGTTTTATATTTTTAAAAGAAATAAATTGCTCTAAGAAATCAGAAAAATCCAAAAGTATGATTTCAGGGTTGGAAAATTTAAATGAAATGAATACCTTTAATATTTTATATTTTGGAAAGAAAAAAAATTACTATTGCAAATACGAAAATTCAAAAATATTGTTCCAGGCTTGGAAATTTAAAGATTTTTTTTTTGTAAAAATAAAGTAACAGCATAAAAATAATTAATATTTCTTTTTAACTAAACATATTTTATATTTTAGGCACATATTTTGCTTAAGAGTAATTTTGTATTTAGCATAACAGTGATTTGCAACTTGTCTCCCTTAGGCTGCACATAGTTATAGGGTACTAACTAAAATACCAGTTATTTTTCATTTCAGTATTTCAATCAATGATACTCACACCAAAATAAAATTTTATTTAAGGTTAGTATACGTGAAAAATGTGGCTCTCAAGTAAAAAAAAATTGGTGACCACCGTTGTACCAGTTTTGTACTGTGTTACTGTTTGTTTGTTAAATTGTACTTTCATCATCCTGGACACTTAAATACCTTGAAACTGCATAAATGTAACACTTAACACATTATGCAGGTAGTTTTTTAACAAAAAGTCTTCTAATATAATATTTAATAACTCAGACAATTTCAAATGAATATTTTTACAATTAAGTTTTATAAATAAAGTTATAAACAGTATGGTTTCTTAAAAAAAAAATTGCGTATATGGGCATTTCCCCCGAATGATCTACCAAGATGGAAAAATTAAATGTTGATTACCTTCGTGTTTTATTGTTTATACACACAAAAAAGTAATATGAATGATTTTGTAATATTAATTAAAATATTTGTAATATCAATTAAAAAATTAATTAAATGTTTAACTATAAACAATTTGATAATATCAATTAAGTTTTTTCACTCAAATTAATTAATTAATTAAATCAATTAAATTTTTAATTGAAAATATTAATTGGTGAATACTTTTTTCTGTCTAATTATAAAAAAAATTATGTTATATAATGGAGTGGTTTAATAGCATATCTTAGCTAGTTAAGGAAATTGGGCTGGAACCTGGAAAATTTTATAATTTATTTTTAAGCTAGTTGTAAAGAAATTTTTTATACATAAGTATAGTTATTTTACATGCAAAAAATATGTTACGTTTGCACTCTTTCTTCAAAATCTCTCTACTACCAAATAGTAAGAAGAGAAAAGTGTAAGGACAACAAAAAAAAGTTCGAAAATGGGAAGGAGGCATGGTGATAATAATAAAAAACCATGTGAAAAAATCTTAAGTTAAGTTACAGATATGTTATTAAGTTACAGATATGTTATTGTGTATATACTTGATAAAGATCTATATTAATAACTTTTAAAACAAATTAATCACTTTTTATTATTCTGTTACATTTTGCAGATTTTTACATTTCACTACTGTCAGCCAAAGTGGACTTCTATTTTGCGTACGTTCGTATAAACATGCTTATAACTATTAATATGAAAACTTAAGCTTGATGAAATCCACCTTTTGCACTAAGCATAGAGCTTTCAAAATGCTATCAAATCGCAAAAAAATGCTTGCAAACGTTTTGTTTTCTATATTTTTTTTACATCAAACGCGTACGAACGTACGTTCGTGAGTGATCCCAGGAAATGTCCGTATACGAATGTGAAGTAGAAAAATTACGAAAAAAAAACGAAAAAAATAGATTTGGTAAGAAAATACCCACATGTCCTTAACTTAATATACAAGGGCCCTAACTCATTTTTTTTTGGCAATCGAGATTTTTCAATTTTACGATGCTCTTCTAGCGAAATATACAAAAATCCCGAATTAAAAAAAATAATAGTTAGGGCCTTTGTATATTAAGGTATCGATATCTATGTCTGAAAATTACAGACATTTGTTATTATTATTTGAAAATTAATTATGACATTTTTAATTTCTTCTTGCTGCTTGTAGCTCAACTTTGGCTTTACTCCACGTCCTGGTTGTATTCTAAACGCATTGACTCCTCCTTCCTTAAATCTTCTAATCCACTTCATCAATATAGTTCTAGTAATTCGGTATAGTTGAGCAACTTTTGTTATTCCATATTATTTTGCATATATAATTGCCTGTAATCTTCTTTTTTCTAAATTTGTTTTTTTTAATTTTTTATGGATGTTTGGAAAATGTCAAAAGCAGATTGTTGTTATACTGGACAATAGGTACCAGAAAAATAGTAACACATTACAAATATTTTTTTATTCTTTTATCACACAGTGTTACCTCTGATGCCAACTCAATGCACAAACTGTGAATATCCTTATTAAAATTTTATAAATATTTATATGTAACTATAACTTGGGTTTTTATTTTTTCATAACATCTTGCTATGAGTAGCCAATCAATAGTTGATAATAGACTTCATTTACTTAATTTTTTAAACCATTTACGATCAATCCTCGCCCATATTTCCTCCACTAAATTCTATCATTTTGCTGTTATTCTTTAATTTTTCCAATCCAATCATCATTGTTGGTTGCATGAAGTAACTTGTACGAGTGGTATGTAGTATTATTGCATGTTATGTATACAGTCAATATGCTGTAGTAGTTAGTATTTGGTCGGTAGTCATCGTCGTCGTATTTTTTTTTCCTACACTTTTGTCTTCTGATTAATTTATAACATTGACTTAATTGCTTGCAATGTTTCGCTGTTTGTGTCTGATTTTTTCCCCTCTTCATTTTCCTGTTTAAATGCTGTTTGATAATGATTATTCTTATTTGCAAAAATAAAATAAAATAAAAAATAATAATAAAACTAAAAAATAAGTTATAAGGAGGAAAAATAGTTTGTATTGTAATGAAACAGTAGGAGTTTTGTAATCGTTTCACATTCAAAAAGTAATTTAACTTTAACTAAAAGGATTCTTGCATAAGTTGTAATTGTACAATGCATTTATTTGAAAATTCGCTGTCTGGACAATCAGTTTTGCATTTAACCATTTCGCTGATGATAATGATGATGATGCAGATCATTATCCTGTTGCTTGGCATGGTTTTAAATATTTGCTTGTGTTGGTCATGGTGATGGTGATGGTGATGTGGCCTAAGGTCTTGCGCATGACTTTGTTTAATATGAAATTCAATTTAGTTTGCATGCAAATTAAATGAAATATAAAATGAATGAATGCAACTTAAAGCGAAAAGGAAATGCATTCGTCTGAATATGCTTTTATAAGAAAAATATTAATGGTTTCTCTCCGCAATATTGATAGTTTGCAAACGCTAACAAAAAAATTATATACGTACATATTTCTGTTTAAACTGAAGTTAATTGTTATTTTGTTGTAATTTTGTAGGCGTTCTATGCCATGCAATTGATACCAATTTATGATTAATGGTTTGTATGAAAACAACTGTTAAGTTGGTGTGAAAACTCAAATGATATCTAATTTCAATAAATTTAAATGATTTAAATACATAATAGTACTCTTCTTAATTTGGTTTTTTTTTTGTGTTAAGCCAAAATTTCAATTATGAATATTATCCTTTTTTGTGAAACCTGCGCATATCCCCTTTAGGATCTCATCAAAAATCCCTTTCAACAAATGTGTATAAAATTTTTTGCATAATCATAAGCTTACAGCGGATATGAAGGATATCTCCGGTTATCAGGCGGACATTTCCGTTTACAACTGTCAGCTCATCCGTTATAATTTTCCGTATGAAATACTCTTTCATATTTTGCTCTTTCTTTGGAATAACAAACAATTTAACTGACAGTTGTGAAATTTAGCATCGAAGCAAAAACAACTTACACATTCGAGTTTTTCTAGTTGATGTATGTATGTGTGAAAAAGGACAACTTTTAAACGGATATTACAAGGATAAGCCCCTTTTTGCAAACACATATGAATATCCACATTGAACAAATATATTTTTTTTGAAAGCATTTGTCTGTTGAAATGTGGGTGTTAAATATTACAATAATATTTATGATATACCAATGATGATGGGTGTTATTTGAAAAATATGTTATCGAATTCTTCAAGTGTATGATTTGCATGTTTTAAGACGGATAAAAGGACATTTGTAATGATATCATTATTGTCACCCAAAAAGGATATGAATGCTGGTTTTATTTTTAAATTATAATGTTTAAGGCAAATTTCGTATCTTATGCAGGCTAATTTTCATACATTTAAGTTGATTAGTTTTTGAAGTATTAAATGCAACACAAAGAAATTCATAAAATTTTATTATCAACAAGAAGATTACTTTTCGCTCCATAAAACAGCATCTTCTTTGACTTCTAATCTTGAAATATTTTCACAGAGTGTGGAGGTCGCCTTATTACATGAGCAATTTCTTGCATTCTTAATATTTTCTTTTTTACAATAAATAAAGAGTAAAATTTAAAGGGAATCCACATCTTTTATAAAAGTTAAAAATTTTGCAACCCCTTAACACATTAATGCCGATATTTAAATCTGAATCAAATAAGTATGAATAATGACAATATAACAATTTTCTGCTTTAAAACATTTAATATAATTATGTATTCAAGGACTGGTCTTCGAAAGCGGCTCATAGTGCGTCGTTTAACATGGCACCTCTTTTTGATGCTAAAGTTTTGATTTTTTGTGAGATAGAAAGGGAAAGTACTATATGTATGTATATGTTTTGCATACATTATAAAATCTAAATTTGAGCAGCAAAAAACTAAAATCCGTCTACATTTAACTATAAAAAAAATTTAATATGACAAAAATATTTTATCTCTCAATTTTAATATACCATTGCCAACATCGTATATTCACTTACATATCTCACGATATAATGTAAAAATTTTGTTCCCACATATTTTTTAAATTTTATTCAGTAAAAAGGAACAGTTTCAGTGAAATTGAATGGAAGATGTCCGTTAACATAACATGCCCAAAAAGTAATTTTACTGAGAGTATAAATGCATTTGGGCATTTCCACGATAAAGTTCACCTTTTTGTCACATGCGACAGCAAGCAATTAAACATGTATTTCAGAATAATGTGACTCAATTTCTCTTAAAATTTTACGTTATGTAACTAGAGCTGCTGACGTTCTAAAAACAAAACGATTCGTTTTCTTAGAAAAAACAAACATATTTATTTGGATTCGCGTGCTACAAAAAGTTGACATTCCTATGGAAATGCCAATAAGTTTATTGCTTTATCCTACACAGCAATAAAATCGTATGATTGTATGGTTAAAATAGATTTTTTTTATATAAAAATTGGTCGAATATAAGAAAAACTCTTCAGTTAAGATCTTTTTAATATATAAACGAGTTTAATGAATAAATAAATTCAGTTAAGTGCGACTTTGACTCGCGCACGAAGGGTTCCGTTTCAAAATCTTTTTCGTTTGTAAAATTTTTCCGGTTTTCTGCGTTTTTTAGTTTTCGCGTTCTTTTTGTGTTTTTTCGTTTTTGTTAATTTTAGCGCTTTTTTTAGTTTTGCGCTTTTTTCTCGTTTTGGCGTTTTTTTCGGTTTTGGGGTTTTTTTTGGCGGTTTTTTTTCATTATGGTGATTTTTTTCAATATGGTGATTTCTTGGGTTCTTAGCGATTTATTTTAGTTTTAAATTTTTTTTAATTTGGCGTTTTTTTTTCCTACCATTGAACTGGCGTTTTGATTTTGCTGACTTTTAATGTCAATCTATTTTCTTCTTAAATATAAAATATGGTTAATTAACAAAGGAAGAAAATTTTGTTTTAGCTTGCTCATATATATACCAAAAAAAGTTTCAATTTTCCAAGCCTGGAACTCTTTTTGATTTTGCTGATTTTCATTACCAATTCTTTTTTCTAATATATAAAATATTATTATTAAGTTAATTTCTATACCAAAAAAAAATTACATTTCCAGCCCTGTTAAAGATATATTCTGACACATCAGTCTAAGACCTAAGTCTTTAGTTTTTCCGGGCGTTTCGGAAGCCCAAGTTCACTTATAGACGGGGTACATCGCCTATTTGACTTAGCCATTCATGAAGACTTAGAATATATACACGTTATGGAATGACTATTCTGGGTATGACAAACAATTTTGTACAAACACGTTTTTTTTACCTCTGGCGAAAGGAACATCCTTTTTAATTTTGTTGATATTGAATAGAAATCTATTTCTTTCTGGAATATAAAATATGTTTAATTAATAAAGAAAAAAAATAGTTGTACTTAGTTACTTCTATATGCCAAAGAGTTTAAATTTTCCAACCCTGGAACCATATTTTTTATTTTGCTTATTTTTCAATACCAATATTTTCTTTCTAAAATATAAAACATTAGTTAGTTACTTCCATGATATAAATATAGAAGGTACTTCCATTCTCTCTTTGTTTAAAAAAAAAAGTATTTTTGAAGTTTATTTTTTGAGAGAAATAAAGAAAAATCTTCCCATATAGTAAAAAATTTAATTCTTCCCCCAGAATTTTTTTTTACAAAAATGTGTAATTCTCGCAACAAAAATTTGCTAATAGTTATATCACTTTAACTATAACTATAGATAACTACACATCTATGAAGTTTGAAAAGTGGTTATGTAATAGCTTATCTCATATTTTTAAGTTTTCTGCTTTATACAAAACTTTTAACTATATTTTCATCTAATTTTGGCGTTGAGAAACCAAATTTATTGATGTTTTTGTTTAGTTGACAATGCATTTTTATTAAGTTTAATAAATATTCATTGATATTGCATTTTTAAATATACATAATTCGTTTCTTGTTGATTGTAACATCTTTTTCTAGAATATTGAAGAAGACCTTCTGGAAAATCTATTTCAAAGATATTATAAGCTCTCAGCCACTTTTGACGAACACCATGAAATGAAGGGAATTAAAAAATGCTGGACTCATATTTTTACTTATGCACTAATTCAGTAAGAAGATTTAGGACGTTTTTGTTTGAAAATACTCTTGAGTTCTTGTTTTTAAATTCTCTAAATTATTTTATTCAAAAATGGTTGTTGCTTTTGATTATGAAAAATAAAAATATTATTACCATATTTTTAAAACATAAAAATTAAATTAATGTATTATACAATAGTTTGAAAAATATATGAAAAAATATGTGTTGGGTATAATGTTTAGAACAAAATCATAAAGCAAATGCACGAACCTTCTAGCATAGACAATAAATAATGTTGTTTTAAATAATCACAACTGAGGATTTTTTCGTCCATAGACAAGACGATAGAATCGTCGAACAGAATTTGGGCATTAATTGTTTAATTTATATATTCTGTATCTTATAAAAACAATTTTGAAATAATTTTTGAATAAAATTTTCAAACAAACAGGAAACAGAGGGGGAAGTATTAAATTAATACGGTAGCACGGTTTTACCTATAGTTGTCAGAAGGTGAATGTCAAGAAAAAATGAGAGAACAGAAGTATCTTCTATATTTATATCATGGTTACTTCTATATACCAAAAAAAAAAATTTTTCCAGCCCTGGAACTGTCTTTTTGATTTTGCTGATTTTCAATAAAAATCTGTTTGGGATAAATTCTGACACCTGAGGCTAAGACTGAAGCTTCTAGCTTTTCTGTCGGCCTCACAGATTTCACGTACAGACAGACGGAGTGGGCTTAATCGACTTCCCCATTTATAAGCACCTAGAATATATGTACATATATCTTTAAATGAATCGCATATGAATGTTGTGGCACAACTGCCATATGTACTCGTAATGTATCGGTAAACTCGTTTCTGTTCAAAATCAATTATTTTTTATTATTTGAGCCCATTTATTTATTACCTAAGTATCTTTCTTTAAAATCTTATAAATATTCATCAGCATTTTCTTAAAAAAATAAAAATTAGCCAGCTTGTGTGCGTTTGAAAGATTCTTGTTGTCCTCCTTCATATCAAATGTCATTTTAAGCACACTTTAGCTGTCAATAACTCAAGGAGGGGTTAACACAATGAGAAGTGTCACTGCAACATGAATGAATTGATTTTAAAACTGTTGCTGTTGCTGAAAAGAAGTAAAAGAAAATGTTAACCTAAACTGCTGGCAATCAAAGTAACTGTCATTTATCACTAAATGTGATGAAATGAATCGAAGGACGGACACGAGAGCAGCCAAACCAAACCACACTTTATTTAATATTTGAACGAACAAATGACTACCAGGCTGACGTCTATCAATTGGTGCTGCTAACACCGAAGATTTCATTTTGAACAAACAAATCCCTATTCAGCTTATGCAAGCATTTATGAGCACGCAAAACCAAATTAACGCACCACTGCTGCTGCTGCTTATGATTTGCAATTTTACCTTCAAACTTTGTAGAGTTTACTTTATGTATTTTAAAACGTTTCGTTATAAAAAATATAGCAAGCGCTGCGAGTAACGTACTCGTACCTTTTGGTCATGTCATTGGTAATTTATGTCACTTAAAAACCAACTGAATTGAATTCAAATTCCTGACATAGCGCGGTAGCTACTAAACAGGCAGCATATACAGCAATAACTACAACAACTAAAACATCAGACAGACAGGCTGACAGACAGACAACCAACTGCCTTTAAGGCGCATAGATGCACAGACAGACACCGAGAGGCGAAAAATTAAAGTATCAGAAAATAATCCCACATTTATTGAAAATATTCACACTGATTCCACTTCAGGTTCAAGCTTTTACCTTAGCAGGCAACCTTTTTTACGACTATTCACTCTGTGCGTAAATGCTGTTGTCATCAAATTTTAAGATATTTAACCAACGCTTTTTTCTTATTGTTGTTGTTGTCTTAAGGCCAAATAAGATTTTTGGACTAATTTAATTTATTCCCTCAATGTTTAAGCTGAGTGAAGAAGATATCCACCAAAAGAAGAAGAAAAAACAAAAGACAACAACAACAAAACAATGTTTCAAATTTTTCAACTTGAATAAATTTCAAAACGAAAAATTCAAAATTTCAATATAAATTTTCAATGACATTTTTAATGCGTAAATGTCCATCACACACTGTTTGTTGTTTTATGTGAGTGTGTGTGTGATTGGTCCCAAGTGTATGAAAGGAATTCATTTAAATATTTCTTTTATTGAGAAACAAGAAGAAAAAAGTGGAAAAAGCTTTTTAAAACCACATAGAAGCCAGTGATGATGATAACAAGCACTTTATATTTTAACAAGAATGAAATCGGGCGCCATATTGATTGACTTCTGTCAGTATTTGTCTTATTTGTCAGTTAAATTTGATTGTCGTTGAGTGTAACTCATTGCAACATCATTCTGCTGGACTCAAGTCAATATTTGTCAAATTGAATTATGTTTCATTTATTTATTTTTTTCATTTTGTCATTAAGACTTGTTCTTTTTTAAGTGTACAAGATTTCTTTTTATGTCTTAATTGTAATTGATTAGGATATTGAAAATTTAATGCACTAAATTTTGCCACAAGAAAAGGCACTTCACCCATAAAAAATAGAGGTGGTAGTGAGCTTGGAAATGTGGTATGTTCTGTGGAAAGAAAATGTTCAATTCAGCAATATGCAAAAATGGGAAGGAATCGTGTCTGGTTAGAGTGTTGTTGCATAAAGTAGGTAGTAAGTTGAATACAAAAAAATGCGATCTTTGGGAGCTTCAACTAATTTGCCTACTAAACTACTACTACTAAACACCAGAAGGCGTTTCAAAATTAAAAGAACGCACAATAGCAGAGTTGTAAAAATAGTTAAAATTGACTTGGCCATTTGCAGCAAATCGTGTAAGTCATTGGCTGAATTACACAGAAAAAATTATTGTTGAATTTTTTTTAATTAAGTGATTGCTTAGAAAAAATAATACTTTTGATTAAAATTTTAATTGAATATATGTTTATTTTAATTGACTTTGCTGCTCTAACAAAAAAGTGCTATCAACAGAGCTTAACTCAGAATACTCTGAAATGGGTAACAATTTTTACATGTTAATTGTATGTAAATAATGTAACTTTTGTTTTTATGTATGAAAATCGAGCTGTTTTTTGTAGTATGCCACATTGTTTTGAAAAAATATTTTCAATTAAAATACTCAATTAATCTTTTAATTGGTTTTCATATTTTATATGGGAGAAAAAACTACACAGCTTAATTTTTTTTTGATTCTTAGTAATTTTGACATAAGTTGAATAAAAAATTAAATATGAAAATAAAAAAAAAAACAGAAATTCATTTTGTTCCCTTTTGTTGAGAAATAACAAGACAATTATGATAAAAAAATGCAAGCTTATAGACTTTACCATCCAAAGTTAGTACATTGGCGGTATTAAAGGTTCGATGCAAAACGTCTTGCGTAAGTAGATATGGAAATCATCATAAAATATTCTGTATTTACACTTACGCAAGACCGGATTCGGCCATTGTACTTTTTTCCTCCATTCAAACTTCAAAAGCCATGCGATGCATCAGTTAGGTTTTTGGTACAATACACAAATGTTTCCATTTTTGTAAATTTTTTATATGGAGATATATACATACATACATATGTATGTACATAAAATTTTTTATATTTTTACAATTTTTTATATTTTTATACTCTTAGATTTTTTATATTTCAGTTAATATTTTAACTGAATCTTTAAAAAATGTTAATAAGTTATTTAATTGAATCCAAAAAATATTTCAATTAATTTTTTAATTGAATCTTCAAAAATATTTCAATTAAATTTTAATTGAATCTTTAGAAAACCATCAATTAAATTTTTAGTTATGTAATATTTTTTTAATTGAAAAAACCAAAAAAATTTTCAATTAAAATGGATGAGTTAATACTACAATTTCCGTGATTGGTTGAAAACTAATTAATTTTTTAACTGAATCTTTGCTTTTTTAATTGAATCTTGTTTTTACTTTTTTCTGTGTAAGAATGAGTTTCGAGGCACGTCGGTATTCTGCGCCATATCTGCAATTTATCACGCTAATAAACTCTCAGTTAGCTGATGGTAATGTAATATAACTGCAACGGTAGGAAACATCTGATCGACATTGTTATGTCAAAAGTAATGAAAATGGTTCTAGAGATGTTATGTAACGTAACCTACTTTTCATATAGCAATATTTGATCAGCTGTTTCCTATCGTTGTAGTTACATTCCATTACAGTCGGGTAACAGAGCCTTAACTGATGTCATGTTGGAAAAGGTTTTCCTAAACGTGATCCTTCCAACAGAGTTTCGGTCGTCCCATTTTGCATCTTCGCTGGGCTCATATCCAAACGACTTTTTAGTTGTAGCACCATCATTCATCCGCACGACGAGTCCAAGCCAGCACAATCTTTGAATTCCGCCTACACAGTTTGGTCCATGTATCTTGTAAAATATTCTCTCGAGCAGTCCAAAAACAACTTCATCTGCTTGAACCTATATCAATTTTTCTGCACAGTAGAACAGATAGGATAAGTGTCTTTTATAGTGTGAACTTTTTCTGCCAAGAAAGGGTCCTGTTCATAAATTGTTGGCTAAAGTAGTCACCACGTTGACTGCAAAACAGAAGGTCTAGAATTCGAGCTAATTCTTCGACAGTCATTAAATAACATCACCACGTATTTTTCTCTTTTGCATTAAGGCTGGGGAACAATGAATCCCTCATACGTTAAACTTCGCCTTTTTCAACTGACATTAGTACAGCGACGGAGAAGGTTGGCACAATGACGGAAGCATTAATAAGTTATTTCTCTATTTTATTTATTAAACTCCACTTTTTTATTTATTTCGTTTATTTCTTTTGTTTGTTTTGTTTATTTTTGCTGCCACAAAACACAAACACTTATCAAAAAACATACCAAAAAAACCAATCAATATCTGTCAAACTACTCAACGTACGCAAAAAGTTAAAAGTTGAACAATTTTTGTACTTTGCGTTGACGGACACGTACTGAATGTAACAGACCTCAAATGAAACTATGTGTTTTAACTTAGCTGTCAGTTGAAAAAGGCGAAGTTTAACGTGTGACGGAATCATTGTACCACGGCCTTTAGTGTCTCTTTTTATCCGTTGTTATCGGAAAGTTCAAGTAATGAGGACATAGACACTGGTCACTGAACTACACACCGACTTCACCGGATACTAGTCCTAATATAACACGCAACAGAGAAACTTCTTCGTCAGTACTGTATAGCAGAGTCATCGACGAAGTAAAATAACCAATTAAGTGGCTACTAAACACAGCTTTAAATATTTAATACGGTTGCTTGACACTAGAGGCGCTGCAGGCACTGACTTAGTAAAATTCCTTCAGTGGGATCTATTCGGAGTTTACGGGTGTGGCAAATCCGAGGACCCTAGCTGGGGTAATTTTCCTTTTCCGTTACTACCCAATCTTTGGCCATAGAGGAACAGATATAAACATATTTATTAAAATAAATATGTCTGTGCTGTCGATCAGGTGCAGCGTCACCTATAACTGTCCTGAGTTCAAAAGACGATAAATGTGAAGCCTTTCGGGGTGGTTCAACAATTGACCAGAAGTTTGCCTCTGGTACGAAGGGTGCTAGTGGCACAGCAGCCAAATTGCTCTGGAAATTTGATGTGTATAGCGGTCGTCATGATATTTTCATGACGATTTCGTCCCACCCCACAGGGTTAAAAGAATGATTTGGAGCTGTGTGGAGTAGGTACTGGATGGTTGCCGTCTCAGGCATACGCCTGGTTCCTATGAGTGTTTAAGCTCTGCTGGTTAATGCTGAGAAATTCACTTGTAGACCTCGCTGTAACTGTAAGCATCACTCGTGGCGTGTGATCTTGGATAATCGTACGTGCTGGTTGTAGTTGCTACCAAAAACGCTGGAAGAATAGTATTGGCTAGTGCTTAGTGTGATGTGGCTAGCCAGACACTATTCTAGGTGCTGTTGCCATGCAACAGAAGCTGCTTTGGGCACGGCCTTAGCAGCAAGAGTTTAGATAGCTCTAAGTATCTCAGCAATGTTATTTCTAAGGATATATGGGGGCGATAGTAAGCGTCTAACCTTCAGCCGGTGATTAGACCATCGTGCGATTAGTCCATAAAGCCAGATGCTCACGTTAATCTGAAACATATCTGCCGTATTAAAAACTCTACTTCACCAGCTGTCTTCTCTATCACTATCTCTTTCCAAGGTAACACCTAGCAATAGTATTAGACATATATTGCCTGAGTGTTATTTCTCTTTAAAAAAAAAGGTAGAATCAATTCGCATTCGTTTAATTTATAGCTGTTTCGAGGTTTCGTTAGCTGGTGAACAGCTCTGAAAGGTCCCTTCCAACTTTCACTGATAATTTTGTATCATTTGCAGGTATTGGCCTATCGAAAACGTCCTTGTAATCGATGAAGAAACAATTGAAGGTTTGCCAAGAATAACGTTGTAAGTGACAAAATAATAATTATTCGAAAAAACTTTAATTTAAATGATGCATTTTACTCGAGCTAGTTGATTAATCGATATTAAGAATTTTTTATTTTATCAAATATTTCCCTTATTGAGATTGGTGAGTTTGCAGCGAAAGTGTATTGTACTAGATTAAAGAAAAATAAAGCTTGTTTTCTTTAATAAACTACAAATAGTCGAATTTGAAGTCGAAAAGCGCCAACAACGATAGAACATATTATTTCACTTAAATTTGTCAATTAATCGATCAAAGATTGAAAAGGGATTGCCCTTCGGATATAACCGAAACCGAAACCGAGTTTTTTAACCCACAAAAACTGAAACCCTAACACTGATAGCAGGGAAAAAATGTTACAGGAGATTCACGATAGCATTTTTCCTTTCGAGGGGAGTGAAAATTTCACCCAATTTTTTCACAATAGGGTTGTCCGTTTTTTTTTCAAAATGTTAATTTTTTGATTGTCGAATAGTCCGGTGCTTAAAAACCGGCTGAGGTTTACTAAAAAACTTAGGCCAACGTGTTCTCTTAATTTTCCCAAGTACTTTTTTTAATGTAAAAGTTATAAGCATGACAACCATTACAAACAAACAAACAGGAAATTAAATCGAAATTTTCTTAAGAGGTGGTAGCAGAGGCGAATTAAATTGTCCTTATGGTGTGCAATGGATGTCAAAATCCATTTACAAAAATAGTTTTTTAGTCTTGTTCACCATTTAAAATCAAAAATTTTCTGTAATAATGTTCTTACTTAAAAAAGTCGGCTGACCGGTTTTTCCTGAATTTTAAAAACCGAGACTGGGTTTATCATAATTTCAAATATTCGAACTATTCGAAAACCGGCTTCTGGAAAATGTTGAATAATCGATCACCTTAATACACACCTATTTATATACATGCATACTTTTAAACCCGAAATAGTTAATAGTTTAAAACCGAAAACCGCGGTTTTTAATTTCTTCGATTTTTGGCTGTAAAATTTACACGTATCTTTTGCTCTATGCATAACAATAATCTATAACAAAAAACTACTGTTATCTTGAACTGTGTGATATTCTATAAAATCGTTTATTTTTCATGGCATCCATATACATAACTAAAAGTTTCTATTTCATTTTACAATACGACTATCTTAAATAATACGTATTTTTTGTTTAAGAAAAATACTATAACATTATTGAATTCTTTTTTCTTCTGTGGAGGAATAATTTCTTTTTCATCTTGAAAAAGAAAACAGAAATTAAATACCTAAAACTTTGAAAAACCACATGTCAACAGATGACCAGAAATAGAAAAAATATACATATAAATAAAATGATAAAAAAAAATTAAATAATGATGATAACTATAATCATAAGCTATTGTTTTCCAAAAGCAAACTAACTCTTTCTTGGCTTTGCTAACAATTGTCTCGAAATCAACTTAAATTGTGAAAAGAAGAAAACCCTACTTAAAATCGTGTTTGCTTTGTTTTTGTATTATTTGAAGATTAAACAAAACTAAATTGAACTGAACTGAGAGACGACGACACATCGAAATAATGAACCCTTCCACAGGATGGGCACATGTCGCTCTCGCTTTCACAGTTGGATACTATTCGTACTACCTGATCCAATGGTTTGGAGTGTAGTGTAGTGAAAAATGTTTGCTTATTTTTGTTGTTGCCTTCCCAATCGCAATCAAAATTTTTCTGATCAATTTTTAGCTCAGCTTATGGTTTTGTGCTTTTGTGCTACTTTTTTTAAATTTCGGTTCGATTCAATATAAACTGATGGTGAGGCCTCCTGATGACGATTTCACCGCCAAGAAGATGGTAGAAATACAAGAGAATATTAAGGGGGGAAAAACAAAACGGAAAATCTAAAGAAAAAACAAAAATGACTTTGTAAGGAGCCGTCCTTGTTGCCATTGTTATTTACCAATAGATTTAACAATTGCAAAGTTTCTTTCTTTCGTTGCTGCTTTTGTTATTATTAAGATCAATATGTGAATGAAACACAGCTTAAAGTTTTTTGGTATGATCTTTTTAAGCGCTTTTGTTCGTTTTAGCCTAAACTGCGTTTAATCAGATAAGTCCGCTGTTTTCCTGCCTTTGTTATTAAAGCTACAGCACAACAACAACCTAATAATCGTATGTATTCCTTTTATTATTAAACTTTAAGTAGCATTTGTCTCCATTGCTGGCTAAGCGATATCGAACTGGCAATGGCAATGGCAACAGTAGCCAATAATAGTGTGGTGGCAGTCATTCCGTCTGGTATAACAGAAGTTAAGAAGTTACCTTAGTTGGCTGTTGTCAGTGCTCCTTTAAATACACACCCATTTTGGCGGCATTATAGCTTTTGATGCCACCAGCAAGCCAAACTTTATGTTGCAAGTACTCTGTGGCTTCTGTTGCACTTATGATCGTTGTCATCATCTGTAACATCATCAGCAACAGCACGTTAAGAAAGGTTGCACAAAAAAAGGCTTTAAATATAAAAAAAAACTCTGCACAGGATTCCTTTAAAGTTAGTGAGTGTAGAATATTGAGTACACTTCAATTGAGTAGGAGCATGTGTATTCTAGTATGTATTTTAAAGAAAGCTCTAAAGTAAAAAGAAAATTTTTTTTTGATATTTTCCCTATATTTTCACCTTGATATTTCTCGGAAAGCATTACTTAAATTCATTAATTCCGAAATTTTTGGTGTCGGCTTAGCAAGAAAGAGAATGGCCATACTTTTCATTATTGTGTTCACAGAACTTCCTGACGTTGCCAGAGTTGATCTGGAACATGTTATTGAGCTCAAAGTTGGCTCGATGTTGGGAACTTTGCTTAAGACTGGTATTCCCTATCCTACATAATTGTGCTACTTCTGAAAAAAATTCAAACCTAATCTAATACATTTTATGAAAATTTCTAAAAGCCAAAAAAAAATATTTAGATCAAGGTTGCATTTTCGCACGATTATGAAGGATAGTGAGTAGCAGAAAAGTAACACTCAGGCAATGAATATATATGTAGTACAAGGTGTTACCTTCTTTTAGGAAAGGGATAGCAATAGATAAGACAGCTGGTGAGGGAAGAGATAAAAGAGAGCCTGATTCTTGTAAAACTCTGTTTTTTTAAGTCTTTAATAATGCAGTGTTGCAGCGCTTCTGGGGTTTACTGAGGCATGGGGTAAAAATCTTTTTCATAATACAATCACAAATTTTGAGTAAGATCGTAAAGCGTTATCAAATCGGTGTGAGCTGTGTATGAGAGTATTAGTATAATCATACGAACAAGAAGTACAGAGAAACTTAACAGCTGCATAGAAATACACTCAACCGAATTTTAAAGCATACCTTGAGAAGCAATGTTAATTTTAATAGAAATTGCTTGTGTAGTGTAATAGTGTTGCCAGTGGGGGTAATTTTGTTAAAAAGTTGGAAAATATTAACAGCCTTATTTATAAAAATTAAAAAGGCTTTATAAAGGCTTTTTAAGAAAAATTTTATATGAAAATTTGTTTCAAGAACTCTTTATAAATACTTCTTAAGTTTTATAAATAAGGCTCTAAATAAATAAAATATACATAAACTTTTAAATAAAAGAGCGTTTTAAATGTCAAATATTTGTTTAAAAGATATATAGCAGTCTTTACAAAGAATTTATAATATTATATTATAGCATATCTTCATTACGCACTGTTGCCTTACACTGAAGCTGGTGCACGACAATTGGATAACAGTCTCCATCTCATGCCAATTATTTTGAGTGGAGATTTAAATACAAATTTTGCAAACCCACAGTCGCAAGCTTTATCAAAATTTTTATTTGACCTTTTCCACTTGCATATGAGCAATTCTTCCCAAACCCCCACAACTAAAAATTCCATTACTATAGATACAGTTTTCCATAGATTTTTAAGTACAGTAGAGTTAAAAATGTATATATCTTATTTAAGTTACCATAAGCCAATATTAAAGAGAAAAATTTCATTACTAGATGTTTACACATCTCCCCTGTGATCGGACTCACATTGATTTTTTTTAAGCTGTGTTTAGTTATTTAGCTTCGCTGATGCTTATGCTATACAACGAAAGATGTTGCATTAGTCGTAGGCTTAGTATCTGCTGAAGTCGGTAGAGTTCAGTTACCATTGACATGCCTTCATCACTTAAACTTTCCTATAACAACTGATACAAAGGGACACTAATGCATATCAGAAAACTGCGTGGTGTTGTTATTTAATGACCAGGACCTTATGCTTTATAGTCAACGTTTTAACTACTTCAGCCAACGCCACCCAACGCCACCCAACGCCACCCAACGCATTTAATCAGACTCTCCGGGGTATCACCACAAGGCTCTAAGTCATCCCGTGATTCTCACTGTCATCCTTAGCTAACCTAACCTAGTAAAATCCCTTAATGCTAGGACTCACTAGTACGCAACCCTACAACTTTTGAAAAAATACAACACTGATGAAGTGAATTCTTGTTATTTTTTAAAAATGTTCATAAGCTTCATCAAGCCAGGGGTTGCATTTGCCCTTAAATCGTACGATTGTGTAGAATAGTGATTCCTTGCCTTTAGCGGCAGTCAAGTCTATTGTTCGGAATTATATCGGTTTGGTGTATTACACCTTGAAAGCCATTAACGAAAGGAAGAAGATTTAACCGCGAATAGAGGCTGGAAAAATCCTCGGGCCTTTTCAAGTAATTTTTCTGGATATAACTATTTTTTTTTGTTTTTAAACAGAAAAGAAGTAAAACTTTCAAAATATTAATGCACGTGTATTATTTTAGTATTTTTTTTGTCTGATTTAGCCATTAGAAGTAACAAGTATTTAAAAACAAAATTGATTTTCGTGTAGGAAATAAAAATTTGTTACTAACATTACAACAAACTTATATTACCCCAACAATGAGTAGAGTATGTTTTCGATTCTAAAGTCTTTGCTGGTGTGGTTTTCTGAGCTGCTGCTCATTTAATGCAGTTGGAATAGTAGCATTAATTATATCATTATCCTTCATCTGGCGATTTATCTTTCTTCTTGAGGTTGTCATTGTTGTTGGTTGCAGTAAACGCTTTAAGTATATATAAAAATGTTTGTATGCATGTATGTATCGCTGTGTTTTAACAGTAGCAGCAGCAGTTATGAGTAGTAAGTATAAATAGTATCTTATTATTTTTTTTACAATCATACGAGTATATTTTTCTAGTAACTTTTGTTAAGCTTTTGTTTCTTTTTTTGGTTGCATGCATCTGACTTAAGGTTTTTTTTTACTTTTTTACATTAAAGTTGCTAATATGAAGTGGCAATATATATATTTTTATATAGTTTTTTTTTTGCTCTTCAGCTCCTCTTCAGTTTTTAATGAAATTATTGCATTAATTTCGCTTGAACTGTTTTCTGAGGTTGATGTTAATCTTAACAAATTACATCTTCCAAACCGTTAAATTCAAGAGCAATTAAACTCATTACTAAATATCAGATGCGATTTTAATCATGAATATTATATTAGAATTGCACATTAAAGAAATTGTGTGTTAAAAAATTATGAGGTTATTCATCTCTATACAAAAATCATGTTTGATCAAAAAATTTTGTTGATTCACTTACTCAGATATCTAATGGTTCAGTTCTATTTAGAAATCAAACGCTTTAAAAAATCATTTACGATCAAATCTTTTGAAATCTGGTATAAAAATCAATTCATAGAGCCATTTCTGATAAAAAAAAATAAGTTCGCTTGTCGTGAAACTTGTTTGCTTGAAAACAGACCTTCAGTAGGTTGTATCGAACTCCAAGTAATAAGAAATTATACACAGAAAAAAGTATAATCAGTACCTGGATTCAGTAACTTTTACTACGATAATAGTATCACTAAAATTTATGTAAGCTATCCACTTTGCTATCCAGTAACATACATATTTCAACGATAGTTATTCCCTATCGGTTGAAGTAAAAAATTACAGACTTAAGCTTAAATTCATTTCGCTTTTCTTTAATTCTTCTTTGTGCTTTTCGCTTATTTTGCCATTTTGTATGCAGGCATATCACATCAAATACAATTAAATTGCGAATTGAACACAGTTGTCTACTATCGTAAAAAAGAATTTAAAGAATTACATTACAGTTATCTCAAAGGAATAAATAAATCAATAAATATTAAGATTTAATATTAAATAGATTCATATCGAATATGGGTTATTTGTGCTTATTTTTCTTTTGTGATTTTCAAAAATATTATTATTTGTTAATTCTCAAATAGTTCTTGAAAGTATGTGCATAAGATGAGAGGTTTGTAACTATTCAGAATGTGTGGTTGAAGTCTACTGATGATTTGTTACAGCAACAGTGAAATGCATATCTTTGGACCAAGCTGAACCACCAGCAAATAAATTTCAAATTAAAATAAATATTAAGATTTTCGTTTTGCAAAAAGTTACTGAGCACAGATACAGGTTTTTTATTTTAATTATCGCTATGCTTTGATAAGTTAAATTAACTCATTTAATCATTCAATAATTTTCTTAATTTTAAAACAAACCTTTACCATTTTTTGGTAAAGGGTATAAAAATATATATATGTAAATATGTATTCTATTAAATTAATTATTATTAAAAAGAAATGTATTGATTAATTAAAAAGAAATGTATTTTAGCTTTTATTGAAGCCATTTTGTTTTCTAGATTATTATGTAATCATAAAAGTTTCGATTTTCCAGCCCTGGAAACGTGTTTTCGATATCTCTGATTTTTAATATTTGTCTATCTATTCCAAATTTTGATATATTAGTCAAAAACCGAAGTTTATAGGTTTCGGAAAACCGATTTCACGCACAGACAGATGGACAAACGGACAGGGACATCAATATATCGTCACCTTAAATGCAAACGGACGTAACTGCACAAAAATTGGAAATCGAGTTTTTGATTGATGGTTCATTTTATCAAAATACATGTGCACAGAAATACTTAGACCTCTGCGATCAAAAATGACGACTTTATTAAAGAAATTCAAACGGACTCAATTACGAGTGCATCTATTTTTTTATTGCAAGCAGCGCGACTAACATAAAAGCTTAAATACATATGTATATATAAAAAGGCAATAAATAGTTAAAAACATATAAGTATCCATACTACAGGTAAATTTCAGAGACAATTTTCAAGAATACTTTATTATTATTGATTTTGTAACGATTTTTGTTTCTCTTGTAAAAAATATAAAAGTGTAGTTGCGTCCGTTTGCATTTAAGATGACGATATGAATATATATTATGGCTTAATATTTATATTACATTACATATAAATATATTATACGCAGAATGACAAATCTACATATGTGAAGCGCAAAATAGAAAGGGACCTAAGGGTAAAAACCGGTTTTGTTTAGGAGAGCCATTTTAAAGATTTAAATACGTGTATCTTTGGTGTACTTCAATTTCATAAAATTTCATAAAACGCGCATATTTCTGGGAGGGAACACTTTTGGGGCATGGGATCGGTCTCATTCAATGCTCAGATATTGCTCACATCAAAAAAAAGTGAAAATTGATTTTTTTTACCCTTAGGTCCCTTTCTCTATGCGCGGTCACATATGTCTATATACATATGTATGTACCCAGTTGGCCAAATCGATCGAATCAATAAAATTTTGTTGAGAACAATATGAGCAACAATGTCCCTTGTTTTGTCTTCAATAAAGCCGTGTTGACCACAATCTCAACGACAGTGTAATACGTTTTGTTTGTGTCATAAGTTTTGTCTTCAATAAAGCCTTTGTTGGCTACAATCTGAGCGACCTTGTCGCTCATCTTATCTTGTGTGACCTCGCCGCTATTTGTATGAAAATTTCGTCGACGATTTGTATGGAGCTGTATTCAATATGTCTTCTACGACTTACCATTGTCTTGTACCCATCGTCAAAGACGTCTTAAAGACGTGGCCAACTGGGTATGTATTCTTACCATTTTTGGTAAAGGGTTTAAAAAAATAAACACACATTGCATAAACTCACATATCAATAAATCAGTATATACCCGTTATTTGTAATTACGATGATAAAAATTAAACACATCTGAAAATATGTCATATCATTTGTGTTGACTAATTAATAAAAAATGTTAATAAACCTCACAGTGTACAAACACACACATATCCATACATAAAGCCAGAGTAATATTTTCCAATCAAACGTTATTTGGTGTTTGTCTTCTGTAACATTTTGAATCGACAAGTCTTATGAAGTAAAATTTTGAAGATATCAATAAACATAAACGAAGGCAGACTATAAATTCTTTCAGAGAAAGTAAAAAAACAATAATAAAAATTTCTTTTGATCTTTTTAAAATATTTAAAAAAAATTTGACATTTTAAGTTTCAATTTCTGTTTTTTTTTGTTTTGTTAGTAATAAAATCAGAAACCCCGTATACAGGATACATACATTTGATGACTAAGTCTGTGGTTTTAATGAATGTTATATATATACATAAGGGGTGGTTAAACGTTAAATTTTTTTCTGCATTTCATTTGACATTTCTCAATTTGAACCATGGAAAGATACACACTTGAGCAATGGGTTAAAGTTATTCAGGCCTATTATGAAAATGGGTGTTCAAATCAAAATGCATATCGTGCACTTCGTGATTTTTTCGGTCAGCATTTTTATCTCAGTGGATTCGTCAATAAGCAGAATTGCCGCATTTGGGCGAACGATAATCCAAGAGTGATTATCGAAAAACAAATGCACTCATAAAGAGTGACTGTTTGGTGCAGTTCATGGGGTGGCGGCATCAACAGGCCGTATTTTTTCCAAAATGAGGCTGGTCAGGCCAGCTGGTGTTCGCTATCGTGAGATGATAACGATAACGAACTTTTTATGGCCCGCATTGGAAGATATGGATGTGGACGATATGTGGTTTCAACAGGATGGTGCCACTTGCTACACAGCTAACGAAACAATGGTTATTATGAGTGGCAAATTCAATGGATGTGTTATCTCACTTGGTGGCTGTGTCAATTGGCCGCCAAGATCATATTATTGGACACCGTTGGACTTCTATCCTTGGAGTTATTTGAAAAAAAAGGTGTTCGCCGATAAGCCACAATAATTCAAGAGCTAAAGGATGAGATAATTCGGCACATTACCGGCATAGAACCTCAATTTTGCCTCAGCGTTATCGAAAATTTAGACCATCGGATAAATTATCTCCGGCTACCTCCGTCTTCTTACTGAAAACAAATGAAGGTATTGAAGAGTTTATTGTTTGAATGTACCCAAAAATAATCTACCAATCGCTGAAAAAAATTATGAATTTTCTAAAAAAGAAAGTATCACAGATATTGCACTGCAAGTTTGTAACAAAATCTGTTGCATACATTTAGGTTGAAACTTTTTAAATGATATTAAAATTATCAATTACAACAACAATTTGTTAATAATTGGTTAAAGTAATTCTAAAAAAGTGCAAAACGAAGTAGAAAAAACAAAAACAAATGTTTTCAATTTCAAACATAATTATTGAAATGAGCAAGGCGAATTGACATACAATAAAGTATGTATGTAAGAGCGCAAACGACAAATACATTTTGCCATTTAATTTTTTTGAGTGATTTTCATACGAATTTTCAAGGCGAAATTTTCTGCCTTATTTATAGAAACTGTACATTAGACAATACTTCCAAAATTTGCCTTTCACCACCACCACTTTAACGTCCAATGCTAAGCTGTTAGCATTGCTGTGGAAACAACCTTATCTTTATTTTGTGTATAAATACGACAAATTTCTTGAAAAAGATAATAATACCAAACATAGTCTACATAATAACAAATTCTAGACTATTTTTTGTGCAAAAATTCTTTCCATGTTTTAAAGTTTAACTATCTATTTACTTGAAAATTTCTCTAACATTTTAATAAACTGTTTGTAATGCCGGCTTATGTAAATAATTATGCCATTAACAATCTCCATATGAATATATATGTATGTCTGTCTGTGTTGTGGGAACCCAACAAAAACAGAAGTTACATAACAAACTATAAAAATATTTATTTTTTAAAAGGAATAAACATGATATTCAAACATACAAAAAAAATTTACTGCCTTAAAAACACACAGCATTCATTATTCAAACAAATTATTATCCAAATTTCCCAGATATGTTGCAACGATAAACCGGGCGTAAAACACTTAATGAAGAAAAATTTTATAGCTATCAAGGACAGCAACAAATTTCAACACTGCCTGCCACACCACCAAAGTGAACATTATGAGAAGAAGAAAAATAAAAATACAAACGACAAACACAAGAAAACAAATTAAAACGAAGATTATACGGTATGTAAATATAAATGCAACATACATATGTATTTAAAAACAGTAACAATTCAGCCAAATAAAATACTCGTACAAATATTTGTTAGAGATTTCATTCTTTTGAAATCATTCACTTTGGAGGAGGCTTTCAATTTAAGGCTGACTCAAGTAAGATCCAAAAACAAATAAAAATTAAGTAGATGTATGTAGAACAACAATAACAATATGTGAACTGGAAGCAATATTTGTTTACAAAACTCCAGCAACAGCTACAGAAATTAAAAAAGATTTAACTCTGGAAACCATTTCAAATTAATTTTTACGACCGACTCCCCCGCATTCTACTTCTAGAACAACAGGGAAAAAATAATGTGAATACAAAAACAGAACGCATACTTCAATATCATTGATGTTGAAAAATGCTCGTGTTAGGTATCTTGTCCTCTGGCCTCATTGCTTGTTAAACAAGGAGGCAAATTTTTTTCACCATCTGAATGCCGATCTATTATCAGTTAAAACAATAAGCACACACAGCAGCAAGTTTAGCAAAGCAAAACAGCAACAAAAATAATATTGTTTAGCAAACCCAGCAGTCAAACACACACACACATACATACATATGTACATACATAGAGAAAAATTTACAATAGATAGTTTATTTAATAATATGTAAATTTAATTAAATTAATTGATTAATTCAATTGCTTTCTTAATCAAATAAAAAAATATATAAATTTACTCTTTCAATTATTTTTATACCCTTTACCAACAATGGAAAAGGGTATATATAGGTTTATCATTCCGTGTGTAATAAAGTATATATGTATTTATATTCTGGGTCGTTATATATAGGGATGACGAATAAGCGATGTTCGTCTGTCCGTCCGTCTGATGTACGTGAAATCGGGTTTCCAAAGCTCCCAGAAAAGATAGAGACTTCGGTCTTAGACTGGTGTATCACAAGTGGTCTAACTTACATTGGTATTGAAAAAATTACTAAAATCGAGCAGACGGACTCAGAGCTGTAAAACTTAAACTTTATTTTGCCATATAAAAGCAACTAACTAAAATTAATTTTTATTTTTTGTTCAGTAAACTTATTTTATATTTCGGTACGAATAACACTAGCGATAAAAATATATAAAAAAATTAAATAAAATATATTAACGTTGTATGTATGTACATCATGTAGATATATGTACATACTTTCTTCTTGTTTTTTATTTATCTATTATATTGATGAATTCAATCATTCGCTGCGTGTCAGCATTAATTAGAATGAAGTACATATATCGTGATGTTTTTAAATGCTTTTTAGTTTCCCTGCAGAAAATTTGTTGACAGAGACGAGAAAATATGAGTGTTACCAAAAGTAGGGAGTAGTGTATGGTGAATAAAAAACATATCCTAAAAATGGCTACTTTTTCACCATTTTCGTGATGTATCGTCTTAATTTTTAGTCAATTTAATTAAAACTTGGTGTTGTATTGAACAGCTTCAATGTAGTTGAACCTAAGAGCTATCAAATAGTATAAATACAATGTTGGTTGTTCCCTCCAATGCGACCGACAAGTCGCTCTGGAACCAGTGCCGTAACTATAGAATCTAATATATATTAACCTAAGTTGAACTGGTATTTATGCTTTTGAAATATTAGTGCACCTGTGGGCGAGTGGATAGTGTGCAAGCCTGAATTATAAAAAATTATAAATTTTCATTGTTACTGTTAAATTTCAGAAAGATATTTAGATATAATTAATATTATTCTATGCCGATTAAGTCCCTATGATATAGTTCAGTGACAAGTCAAAATAAATACCAATTAACCTGTCCCTATTAACTGGTCACTATTGTTTGGAGACCGATCACGTGACTAGACTTTGTCAGTTCTATTTCCTGCATGGTTCGTTATGTCTGTATATTCCGTAATTCTCAATTATATTATTACATAAATAAATAAGAATTTTCTAGAATTGACGTTAACGCCAGCAACAAATCGATTGTTCTACCTTATTACATTTAACATAATTTCAATTGATTTAATACTATATATCTACCAATTCTATATAATTGATTTCTAGTGCTAGTTTCTATCAACCTGAATTTTTAGTTGCTTCTAATAAATTTGTATAACTAAGTTCTTTGCTTTGAGCATTATAAAAGGTGCTTTTATAGATGTATAAAACTTTTAAGTCAACATAATCGTCCATCAGAGCAGTTAATTCAATTAACAATGGAACGTTTCCGTATCCCGTTTACTCTAAATGATAATACGCATCCAAAGATACGTCGTATAGTAAGCACAGAAGAAGTCATTGCTGCTGTAGACCGTATTGTAGATAAAGACCCCAATCTGATATAGAACCATACTTACGGACTTCTTCGTTCATGAAATGAACAACCATAATGTGCAGTAGCTTCGGTTTCAATCCGACGGCGCAACATGTTATACAGCTCATGCAACAATTGATTAATTAAAGGAAACGTTTGGTAAACTGAGGTGATATCTGAAGTCGATACTCTACTCCAATAAGTCCGAAAGGATTGACCACTTGGGGGACAACATTCACCACGTTAATGTCAATACGGCCAGAAATATTAGAAAAAGTTATAAAAAAGTGGACCTCCAAATTAGACTACGTCTGAGCCAGCCATGGCAGTCATATGCCAGAAGTCATAATTAAATAGTTAATCTTTGCTTTATTCCATCTCAAAGTTCTATGCCTATACAAAAAACATTCAATCTTAATTGATTTTAATTTTATTTTCAATTATTGGCAATTTAATTGAGTCAACCAGCTATCATAATGTTTTTCTCAATGAATACTTTGTTTCATTGAATTACATACTAAATTAAATTATAAATAACTTAATTGTATTTTTGAGGCCCTATGCTCCTTGTAGGAACGACGGGAACCTATATATACATATATGTATATATAATTGTATTTTTAATTCAAATTAATAATACAGTTGACTGAGCAAAAATTACTGGGTTTTTAATATTTTCAGATTGAAGTGGTCAATAGGCGCAGAATTAATTTTATTAATTTGAGAACCATAAGGGCAAATTGAAATTTGAGCGGCCACTATAACGTCAATCCTTTAATGAGGCTTATAAACAATCCAGTCTAAAAATAACTTGCAAAGAAGTAGTGCCAACGCGTATTATTTCTATAGGACTAGAAATTTCTTTTCGCAGGGAGCAATATTATCCTGTAATCATCTATTTTTATATTACTTATGAAAATTACCAGTCACTTACTTCCCCCCCCCCCCTACACACTGAGAAAAATATGTTTAACTCCACCAATTATTATTTCCAAGGAGTTCAGCAAGTTCCCGATTTTAAAATATTTTTTAGAAACTAATATACAACTTCTATTTGTAAATATTTCAGATTGTAGCCACAAGTGATTTCGCTCCATGTACTTCTACAAAAGTTTTACTTTTACTTGCAGGCTGACAATGAGCTTTTTCCCTTTAAGTATTTTTTAAGCTGCATTGTAGCAAATTTTCAATCGATGTGTTTTAATTTTTTATTTTTTTTTTGTGAAGCGCCCTTTAGCATTGTTGAACATGAGCTTTAGAGGTACAAAGTATACGAGTACGAGCACAATAAGCGGCCAAAAAGTACAGAAGTCAACAACTGGTGTTAGTGCCAATGTTGTTGTAATTTTGTATTACTTTTATTTGGAGATGTTTCCTTTTTGTCCACTTCCATAATACGACAAATATACTTTTTGTTATTTGGGTGTAAGTTATAAAGGACAAGTTAGAGTAGTAGTGCATGCAGCGGGTGTGTTTCTGTGTTTTAGTGGTGGCCATGTTATCTAAAATGGAATAACATGGGGCAGTAGGTTTAAATTACAAAAGTTCATTCTTGCTTTTTTTTTTTTTTTTTTTTCTAAAGTTCTTTTAGTGAGTCTCAAATACACTTTGTTGAAAGACTAAACAACTGGAGAACAAGATCCATGAGGTTTATTATATAGAGTTTAGTAGTGCAAGTGTTGCTTTTGTTTGTTTGTTTATTTTATTTTTTTTTTTGTACATAGTTACTTGTTGGGGAGTTCAGATCGTGAAGGCGGCTTGTGTCTTTTATCCAGTTGAGATTTAAGTGGACAAGTTACATGCTGGAACATGATTCCTTGTTTTTTTTTCATTTCAGTTTTTAAATTCTTGTTTCATTAGAACTAGTAAAGTGATAATGTTTTTTCTTAAATGCATACATGATAGAAACCTTTTTCTTTTCAGAAACTTTTAGTTTTATAATTTTTCAATTCAAATATTTTATAAAAATGAATATTTTTCAATTCAATTTTTCCTTTTTTTACTTTTCAGGTGTACAGATCTGACGTCATACCCTTTATGACAAAATTTGGAAAACACCTCAAACTGAATTGAGCAAAGTATTTTTTCTTTTGCTCTAACATATATATAGATACATAAGATTTTAAATTAATTGAAAACTAATTTTGATATATTAAAGAAAGCTATATAATAAATATTTGATATATTCTTACTCCTGTAAGGAACATGGGCCGGTAATAAATATAATTACATACAATTAGATTTTATATTAAAAAAGTTGTTTTAAAATTCACCGAATTTTTTCATTGTTTTCAAATAATACAAAAGGAAATTGATTGGAAAACGCAACTTGACTCCACTTTCTGCAATCTGTATCCCTTTTAAAGGACAAATGCAAGGCGTATGGTAATTTTTTTCTTTGCTTTTGCTTTGTATCTGACGAAAGGAAAAAGCTTCTTTTGTTATGATGCAATTCTTCGTAAAAGAAAACAACACGAAGTCGTTTATAAAATATACAGTGCGAAATCCACAGGATGCTTTTTATATTTATTATAATTATATTATTATACACTTATCAAATTTTGTACATATATGAAAATTTTATAACTCAAAATCATGTTTCATAAATAATACCGGTAATGTATATGTTTAATGTAAAAGTTCATTAAAAAAATATATTTCTTCATTGGATCGATGTATATGAAACATTAATTAAATTCAACGTAAAAGTTTATTAAAGTAATGTATTACTTCACTGGTCCCAAGTATAGATTCATTAAATATAATGTATAAGTTCATAGAAACAATGTGTCAGTTCAAGATCTGACTTCATTGAAATCCACGGATCTGTTCATTATATATTTGTGGCTGGAGTGCTGTTTTATAAAAAATTAGCAAATCAATCGTCTGTCTTAGAAGATATTTTCGGTAATTTTTAATTTTATGTCGAAGAAGGAGTCCATATTAAATGAAGTATTTTTTATTTTCTGACAAGTTGCGGTGTATGTCACTAAACTCTGCAAGGTTCGGAAACATGCGTGTCTTCTTGCAACAGATTCAATGAGGTCAAGTCCAACTTTAGCTATTGAGACCTTGATTGGACTTCGGCAATGGCCGCTTACAATATAAGTTTCGGGAGCTCTGCTCGTTGTATCAGCAACAGGCGGTCATTGGTCCTGAGTACAATGCCCAGCATAGTTCTGCTAGGAATTAGGCATTCCTTAGGGAAAAGCTGCAACTTAAAAATAAGAACGCGTTACATTAATTTAATAATTTTCAATGTAATAGAAAATGTACATATGTAGAGATACTTAAAAATAACTTAAATTTATAAATTAATACTGTAAATAAAAATGTTTCTATATTGAAATAAAAAATTTCAACATGACTAGACTTTCGTTAATATTTCTTATTAATTCAATATGGTTTTTATTGGTTTTAAGCTGTTTTTTTCCCTGGGTGTAGTGACAAGTTAAACTGAGAACTGACGTTTGACAGGAGATTCAATGTTACAATTCCAATAAGGGCATTATGGGAGGAAAGCGTTCCAAATGTGGATCCCAGAAGATTATGTTGGTATACGTGTGGATCCAAAAGGGAAAATGGAGTTGGTGCTGGAGTTTTGTATTGAGTCAACGTAAAAATGTCTGCGCTCATGGACAAATAGACTACGTTATTTCAGGCAGAAATACAGGCAATTACCAAATGTATTGACATTAATTTAAATATGATCATTAAAGGCGCATATATAGCTATCTTTTCCGAAAGTCAGGCAGCTCTTAATTCCTTTATTTCATGGAAATTCCGTTCCAGGATTGCTTTAGAGTGTTTTGACTCAATACAAAAGCTATCCATGTGAAAAAGGTTTCCATTTACTTGATACTTGGACACAGCTGTCATTCAGGGAACGAGGAAGCGGATCAACCGGTCAGGAGGGTCTCGGCTGCTCCATTTATGTACCCAGAGCCTATTTGTAGCGTAAGCTGGTTGACTGTAATCTCTCTGATAAAAGGAGATAATACTTAGACCGCAAAGGAAATGTGGCTGGCTTATTGTGGTTTAAGGCAGGCCAAAGAATTGATGCCGCCATTTTCATATACATACATTGAAAAAAGTGAATATTTAACAACGATAATTTTCGAAAATACATACCATGAAATTCAACAAAACCTGTATTAGATTGAAATATAATGTTTGCTAAAAGTAAAACTTTTTAGAAATCTATTAGGGAAAAATAAAATAGTTTAGAAAATTTTTTTATCATATAAGGGAAAATCTTTGTGACAGGAAATTCAACAACTTTTTTAATTGAATCAATACATTTCCACAGAACAGTATCAAAAATCTTTATCACAGAAAATTCAACAATTTTCTTCTGTGTAATGCCACCTACAACCACAACAGACATGATTTACGGTCACAGGTTTTCTTTCTGGTCACCTTCTAGACTGGACTATCTTCTGTGGAAAAGCAACCAATTTTCTTTGCCCTTGTTTCGTTTATGCTTAGAAGATAACGAAACAACGACCCATCGTGTGTAATAGTAGAAGGCATGTTTTTCATTCTAAGTTTCTGTGTTTAAATAGATGATATTAGGCGGGCTTCGCCAATCTCGGTGCTGACTTTCATAAGGAGAGTCACAAAGAGCTTGATTTTATTTACACAAAATATTCATCAGGTGTCACAGTGCCGGATCAGATCTTTCCCCTATTCTATTCTGGTCTATTCTACAGGGTGGCCCAGAAAGACCGAAGTGGTGTAAATTCCTTATAACTTTTTATTTAAGACATATTTTTTTAATTTTTTGTTTTTTAAATACAGTAAATTTATAGGGAATATTTTTAGATTAGTTGTTAAAAATGATATCCCGCAAGTGGAGGCCATTTTCTGCTTCGCACAAATGATCTCTTTTCAACACATTTTCCATGACCTTTCGCAAAACTTCCGGTGTTATGTTGTTAATTTCGTCTGGAATATTGGTTTTTAATTCCTCAATAGTCCTAGGCTTATTAACATAAACTTTCCCTTTTAAATAACTCCAAAGGAAACAGTCTGGAGCGGTTAAATCCGGGGAACGCGGAGGCCAATTAAAATTGCTTCTACGCGAATTTATTCTTTCCCCAAAGATGTCGCGTAAAATAGCCATTGTGGCCCTCGGAGTGTGCGCTGTGGCTCCATCCTGTTGGAACCATATGTGCGGATGGTATTCCACGGCTGGCCTTACAAAATTTTCCAATATGGCCCGATATCGATCACCATTGATGGAAATGGCGACATCTCTTTCATTTTCCAAAAAATATGGACCAATGATCCTTTCTGAAGAAACACCGCACCAAACAGTACACTTAACTGGGTGTAATTGTCGTTGATGAAGTACTCTCGGGTTTTCCTTAGCCCATATCCTAAAGTTTTGCTTGTTAACAAACCCATTTAATTGGAAATGGGCTTCGTCACTCATAAATAAGTTATGAATAATGGAAATGGAAAGAGCACATTTGTGCGAAGCAGAAAATGGCCACCACTTGCGGGATACAATTTTTAATAACTAATCTAAAAATATTCCCTATAAATTTACTGTATTTAAAAAACAAAAAATTAAAAAAATATGTCTTAAATAAAAAGTTATAAGGAATTTACACCACTTCGGTCTTTCTGGGCCACCCTGTATATAAGAGTTCTTTATTATGCTGCAAATATTTTGTGGCACGCTCTCCATACAATTTTCATTTCAATGGCTGCCATCAAGATAATTAGTACAAAACTTCAAAGCCTTGGCAAAACAACATTTTCAGAAATCTTAAACTAAAAACATTATTTTCATACATATGTACATATATACATATATAAACGGTTTAGGGAATGGAAAGACTTTTTTAAGACGACATATAACAACATGTTTAAATTAAGTGAATAAAAAACTACAAACTAGTAACCACCAATCGCTTCAAAAGTTGAGAAAAAAAAGCTGCATAGAACATTCATTATTTATCACCATTGGACGGCAATGAGACAGTAAGCCACACATTTTCAATGATCATGATTACGACGACCATGATGATAATGATGATGATGGTTATGTATGAGGAAGACGAGGATCATGCTGCCAAAGGTAAAAAAAGCGTAGAATAGACTCAAAATATGTATGGTACGAAGGTTTCAAAACAACAACCTCAACTCTGTCGCCTCCTCATGTAGGTAGGTCGCATTTGTCGCAGTCATCATGGTTGTTATTTTTCTTGTCGATTTTATTAAAAAGCCGACTCAAGTTGTAGTTTTATTTTTTTCTAAATTTAAACCATTCGTAAGATGAACTTCCCATAAGGTTTCATGTAACGAAAAAAAATCAACAACAAAATGTTGAAAAAGCGTTCATTACCCATATTTTTGTACAATATCTTAGTTAAACTCTAATTCATCCTGTTGCCAAAAAAAATATTAAGGAAAATATTGGTTGGGTGACAAGTAAGTAAATAACAAAGACTGACTTCAGTTAAATCTGCACGCTATGATAAGATAAGATAAGTCGCAAGTCATAGTCCTATAACTTACGGAAACATTACACAAATTAATTGAGATTTTGACCAGGGGTACTTTCGAATATGTAGATTATGTTGCTACCACTAACTCAAAATCAGCTTATCTCGACTTAAGCACTTTTTCCTTTTTGCCACAGATATATACATACATATGTGCCTTTAATTATGAAAGTGGCCTAAGTCATATGCATTTTTGCTTCGATATATTAAATAAATCTTTTAAAATCTTCAATAGATATTAAATAAATTTATATTAATCGAGTCTACTAAAACTTTAACGGCCTATCCCATGATGTCTCAAGAAATAGTTCGATCTACAACTTATATTGCAAACAACAACATTAGAAAATTTGTTGTTGTTTTCAATATAAGTATTCGATCGAAGGATTTCTGGTGACATCGTGGTACAGGCCGTAAATTTAAATGTTGTATAATATAAAAATATATTTTTGATTTGATTTGATTTGCAAAGAAATGTATGACTTAGACCACTTTGATAATTATGGGCACATATATGTACGTACACATTTTACTCTTATAAGTCCGTTGTCATTTATCGCCTCCCATTTGATTTTACATGTGTGTTATGCTCTTGGATTATTGAGCTCATGCAACACGTTTTGAGGCTCAGTTAGCCGACTGTAATGTAATGTAACTGCAGCTGTAATATTATCGATATCGTTTGGTTTCATTTATCTTTTAATTTGGCTTTATTTCATAATTTCATAATTACATTGGTTGTTTTTTCATAAATTTTCTCTTGGGACTTATTTAATTATTTTTTGGGGTTTTATTTTATTGGGGCTTATTTTATTTCTTATTAGGTGGTTATTTCCCTGAGCCTTATTATGAAATTTTTATTAAAATTAACATTGCTCCTGAAGGTTGAGTGTATTTCTATGCAGCTGTTAAGTTTATCTGTACTTCTTGTTCGTATTATTACACTAATACACTCATACACAGCACTAGAGTTGGGCATAGTTGTTCCTTTTGCGGATTGTTCTTTTTGATCCCAACAACAAAAAGAACTAGTTCGTTCTTTTCGTTCAGTTGTTCTTTTCGGTCAGTTGTGCAGTGAACAACAGATCAGAGATTACACATACATGCATACATTGAATCCTCTTCAATGTTTTATTCCTTTGTTAATATTCTAAAGTAATTTCATTTCATTCTTAACGACCTTATTTAATTAATAATTTTTGATTGGAAATGCTTAGAATGAAGTTTGATCATTTGAAAACAAATTTTAATCACTTTTTTAATACTGATTTATATTCAACATAACAAATTATTTCTTTTAATTGAGTAAAAATTTTCCTTGCTTAGACGTATTTTCATTTGTGCTTTGTAGTATTATTTGTTGTATGCTTTTAGTAAGTAAAAGGTAAAAATTAATATTTTTGAAATTTTTAAAATGAAATCCGTTTTCAGTTTAAAACAAATTATAATCACTTTTTTAATTCTAATATTCTTTTTCACAATCTGTTTTTTAGTTCAATACTACAAATTATTTCTATTAATTTTGTAAAACTCACTTGTATATTTCACTAATAATAATAATAATAGGCACACTACATTTGTGTATTTTTAACAGTATGCAAACGAGAAACTATAATATTTTACTTGAAATCTTTTGCATGTGCATTGGTCAGGAACAGAGAATAAGATAAACAAAACAAAATAAAGACCAAAAATTAACGAACGAACAAAAAACGAACAAGACCAAGATATCAAAAAGTACCAAGAGAATAATAAAGACCAAAAGAACAAGAAAGACTAAAATAACAACAAAGATCAAAAAGGAACAACTAGTCTGAACTAGTTCACATCGTTCACTTATGGGAATAGTTCAATTGAACTAGTTCGTTCTTTTTGAGCCCAACCCTACACAGCAGACACCGATTTGATAAAACTTTACGATCTTACTCAAAATGTGTGATTGTGTTGTGAAAAAGATTTTTGCCACCTAGCGTATAGATGTTTACACATCAAAACTAGACTTTGATCGAAATCATCCACTAATTCAGTTTTGTCACAAACCCACTTAGATAACATGGGTTTGATTGTGGGCTTGTATCAAAACTGAATTAGTGAAAAATTTCGACCCAAGTCTAGTGTGAACATGGTATAACCTTAAAAAAATTTTCGATTTTTCTTGGCAGTTCAATATTGTTTTTGTCGATAATTTCACTCTTATTCAACTTTTCTATTACTTTCCTCTCACAAAAAAATTTTATATAATTATAAAAGAGGGTATGCCAAATTCTACTTACACAAATTATAAAAATGCTCGTCCTCTAGCACGATTTTATAAAACTAATCTCCCTCCTTAGTTGTAGAGCTTAATTGAATAGTATTTTTTGATGATGCCCGTAACTTGAAACTCTTCAGACTCTTATATTTTAAACGTTGTATTATAAATTTTTTTTTTGTTTTGTGTTGCTCAACCAAGTCTCTAGATGACAATCGCGTTACTATCGGTAATTAGCGATTGATTGATAATTAACAAGATACAATTTTGTAAGCGCTGATGTAGTAATAAGATAAGCGCACCAGTATCTCTGTCCCGCTTGCTGATTTTCCACACACAAGGAAACTACAGAAAGAAGACAAAGAAATACAGACTTATTAATTTATTTTTTATTCCAGTATGGTACATACATACATACATTTATGCAAACATTATAACCATAATAAAAAAAGGTCCGCTTATACTTCAGTGGGATACATATTTGTTGAATATTCCTCTGAGACGACTTTTATGCATAATTGGTAGATAGTTTATATATATGTATATATTTGTTTTATTTTGCTGTTTCTCAGGACTGGCATCAAAAATAATGTTGCCTGTTAGTGATGTTGCATCGCATCTTGCCATTATTGGCTTCATTCGTCTCGCAGTTCGTGAACTTATCACGATCAGCAATAAATCATCTTTTACAAACAACGCATTGCTGTCAACGATTTTACGCTTTACACCATTTATAGCAGAGCTCAATATGATGACGACAATGAGGAGGATGATGATACGAGTATTGTTGTAGCTGCTGATGACGATGGCAACGAAAAGCTTCTCTCACTCTGTAAATCTGTTAAATATTGTTGCACCACAAAATATCCATCCACAAGAATATGTCGTAATGTGTTCCATATCAGAACAGACCAAAAAAATATAAATAAATAAAATAAAAAATTAACAAACATACAACATGAGTTGATTGAAATGTTTCGTCGCATCTCACTCAGTTCAAATAACAAAAAAAAAGTAATAAAACTGAAGGAAACATGATGAAACTTCTTCTGCTCCTTATGTGTTCTCATCCCTCTTTAACTGTTGCATATTGTCGTCATTATTATCGCTTATAAGAGATCACAAAACAACAGCTTCCAATTAATCCATGGCCAAAGAGTTGTCATGAACAATCTGTTCTGTCGTTTGATGTTGTTTATAATCCCAAATTTTCAACCAAGCCAAAGGCGTATATGAAATCTTATGCCAATTTTATTTAATAAAACGCTTTATTTTTCCTCTTTTCCAATCTATAGTACACATTTGTATATATGTAAGACTTTAAAAAACATTTATGTATTTGAATTCAATATACACTTTTCCAATATTTTACTTTTTTATTTTTTTATTTTTTTTTTTTGTTGCTTTCATGGAGTGATGTATGGAGTCTTGGTATCGTCGTTAATCTTGTGTTTATTGTACATATTTGTCTGAAATACTTATGGTTGAGATTTTTGTGGTAGATCAGCCTCCTTTCGTTTTCGGTTTGGTTAATTATTCTTATCAGTGTCGATAATTAGTACCGTGAAATGTTTCAAGTAGCTTTGTTTAATTAACACTTGAAATTTCATGAAATGTTATTTATTGCCTTAGAAATAAAGGAGAGGTAGTTTGATATTTTATGAGCAACTTTTTCACAAAGTTATTCAATTGAATAATTTTAATGCTTAAAGTGTTCCAAGAATGCCGTGTTTGCAACTTATATATAGAGATATAAGTATGTATCTTTAATACTTTATTGTAAGATGTTTAGGGTACTTACATTTCTCAAGTTACATATTTGGTTTGGTTTATTTATTTCATGTTTATTTTCCATTCCTGTACTATTGGATCCAAAAGAAGAATCATGTTGAATCAAAGTTATTTCCAGTTGAAGCAACTTGAGTTTTATACTGAAATAGCACGAAAAAAAATGTTGAGTCGAAGTTATTTCATGAATTTAATTTAATGTATTTTTTTATATACATACATATGTATGTAGTAAATGTATTTTACTATTTATTTAATGGACATGATTGCGTGCATTAGCACTGGTACCAGGAAAATGTTTGTGTTGTATGTATAGTTAGTTGGCTTCTTCGGCCAAGATTTGAACAAAAACCTAATAATATATCATTTAGATATGCTCTAAATAAATACCATTATGAGTTAAATTTTAACTCAAACTGATTTAATACAATGAAAGAAAAACGCTTCGTAACGCGAATGACACCCTTTAGAAGCCTAATAGCCAGCAGCAGGAAGTTTTCACTGTTAAAGCGAAGTTTCTCGGCTATTTACGAAAATTAATACAAGCAACAACAAGAACAAGAACAAATCAAACAACTAAGCCCAACAGATGGTAGCTGAACTGCAAATAATATTGGATGTACAGTTGACCTCTTGGTCCAGGCCTAGGACATTGCAATCTTGACCATGTTTTATCCTGATCCTTTATTGAGTAGTCCTTGCATGCATGTATAGACTCTTGCAGGGTATTAACGAAGCAAATAAGCACCAAGAACCTTAAATAACACATCTAACCTTATTTTGGATTTAAACGTTAGCAACATCTAGTACAAAATTAACTTTTTTATTTAAATTAAAATGATCAAAATGCCAAAAATTGTTGACAACTTTTAAGATAAAGGCTGTAAATTTTTATGGTAAGAGACAATTTACATCTATAGCAAAAACATTTGAATATTATGAAAAAACCTTTTCGTAAATACTTTAATTTTTATCGCTTACGACTTAATCAAAAATAAGCCTCGATATTATTTCTAATAAATTTAACACGATTTCCAATCAAAACTTTTTCATTGCTAGTTTTTTCTGAACCTTCAATATCCTTAAATTCAAATCGAATGTACACAGGCCCTATAGAGCCTTGCTCTTTTCTCCTCCTCAAAATGTATTTCCCTAGCCAAATGTACTGTATGAAAAGGAAAAACTGATCTGCTACAATAGGTTTCCATTTTAATATTATTTAGTCTAGCTCGGTAAAAAATTTAACTACATATACATAGTGGTACATACGAGGTCGTATCAATAAGTCCGTTGCTTTTTTAATGAAACACATTTTTTTTGCAAAACAAAAATTTATTTTTCAACATAATCTCCTTTTAACTCAATACACTTAGTCCAACGTTTCTCCAGTTTTTGTATCCCTTCCAAGAAAATAGGATTTTTTGTCGTTGGAGCTAAATCTCTTTCCACCGAGCCATTTCTTTAGGTTTGGAAATTGGAAGTAGTCACTAGGGGCTGAGTCCGGAGAATATGGCGGATGGGGTACCAATTCGTAAAAAAAAGTCATTCGGATTGCTGTTAAACAACTCCAAACAATCCTTTGAATTTATCACACGTCTACGTTTATGGCCAATTGAGAGTAAACTCGGCACCCATTTTGCAGACAACTTTCATAAACATAGATGATCATTTAAAAGCGAAACAACACTCGAAATTTCACGCACTTTTACTCTTCAATCTGTCATCACCATTTGTACTTGTGCGACCACAACGAAAGTCAGTAAATCACTTTTTTACCATTGAAATCGATGGTGCAGAGTCCCCATAGTATTAATCGAGCTTTTCCTTGGTTTGATTGATGGTTTTTTTTCGCAAAAAATAATGTTTAATGAGCACACGAAACTCAGGTTTTTACATTTTCTTCGCAAAAGGCAAGGTAGTCTGTGATCAACGGCTCCCAAACACAAACTAAATGACACAGTTTGTTCAAATTTAGACACGGAGTCAACTGACAGTTGCCTCTTGACAGGAGCAGTCTTGCCAAGTCAATCAAGAGGCTGGACATTCAAAAAGACACTGAGTTAATGATCCACCATCATATATCAAGCCTTCGCTCCAATAGAGTCATATTTCAAAACCAAATTGTTTTGAAGAAAATGATTTTGAAGTTTTGAATTTACTAAAGAAAATGTTACTATTAAATAGCCGTCATTCAGGTCCACATTTTTATATGAAAAACTATTAACAATTAATAACTCAAAAATCAAGTTTTTCGGACGATGACTCTATTGCAGCAAAGGCTGGATACATCTAAAGGTCTGAATTTTGTTTAGCGATCTATATACGTTGTCGCACCTGCCTAATTTCTCCCACATTCATATATATATATATTTTTTTAATAAATTCTTATCTTGTTTCTTACTCACAAAAATTAAATGACTATTGTAATTGTAAAAAGTAACTATAACAATTGGATTTATTTTTATGTATTAACATATTCATTTGTTTTCACACGCTATCGCATATTAAGTACATTTATAAATGCTTGCCTTTAATATTTATTATCGCCACACTCTTCACACTAATATGAACATTAATTAAATGTAACAGCGACCAACACCTTTTTAACATTTATAAAAAACACTTTCGTATAGCTTAGATGTATTAAAAAATATATGTATATAATTTTTTTTTAGTTTACCTCTATTTTTATTAAATAATAATTCCCCTCCCTTACAAAGGCTACAACGACCATCAGCCGTTAATTGTGTGTTTTCACTTTTGCAAAACAGACAAAATTATTTTAAACCATTTATTTGAAATTTTTTGTAAATTAGTGAGCGTATTTACTTGTCCAAAATTATGGAGGGTACAAGACATGGAAGACATGGTTTTTAATTAATTAACTTGGCTAAAATCAATTTATCAGAATTTATCATTCGCACCAGTGTCCTGTCACAAGCGACTGCTCATTACACCATACAATTCACGTTGTGTCCTCGCACATACTCTGCAAACAAATGTGTATTTCCCTTTCTTGGTGTGTAGTTAACAATGTTAAATGGCTTAAAAAAGCGTTGATCCTGCAGCACAGATAACAACTTCATTAACCAACAAATAATGAAAACAAAGACCAGCCAGCAACTGAAACATCAAAACATGGTTTTTAGTAAAAGAAAAAAAAAGAATCATTCGTAAGTATCTAAAAATTGTATTATTTATACAAATTCAGCACAAAAATGGCAAAGTCATTTGGTATGTTTAACAGAAGATCATCGTGACTAACTATGTGTTGCATCATGGCGTGATAGTTATTTCAGGTCCTTAAAAGATCAGTTTGTATTTAGAAGGAATTTTACCATTAGGAGCTGTGAAATAAGTGAGCTTAGTTTAAAATACGCACTAAAAAATTAATGAAAAAATCCTAAGAATTTAGAACTTAAAAAAAATTATTTATATACATACACTTAGAGAAAAAACAGATTAAAATCAATAAAAATCATTTTGCATTAATAAGAAACATTAACAAAAGTCTAGTAATAAGTAATTTCAATATTTATTTCAATATGGAAAAATATTAATTTACAGTATTAATCTATTAACTTTATTTATTTTTAAGTATCTCAATATACATTTTCTATTTTATTGAAAATTATTGAATTAATGTGAAGCGTTCTTATTTTTTAGTTGCAGCTTTTCCCTGAGTGTATGTAGATATAATATATATTAGACCCCTGCGCAAGACCACTTACAAGAACTTTTAAGACATGAAAGATTATCAAATACTTTAGTACAGCGAAATCTTCTAAGACAAACGCTAAACAACATTGATTCGCATGTTCTCCGTGCCTATCTGGTATGCTTAGGTAGCGGCCATAGTATCATGGAGTAATAAACTAACTTACTTACCTCTCAAGTACTGTGGCTATTACTGTGTTTGAAAATGCGAAGACTGTTGGGCACCATTGATTTTTGCTTGGGAAAAATTTGAAATCTAGTGATTTTGCATAATCTTACGCTTTTTTATTGCTTGAAAATATGCAACATTGGTTAAAATTCCGTGGGAAAAAGTCTGCTCACGTATTTTCACAGCTGAAACAAAAATGATGCCAGAAACATTTTGCATGGAAAAACATGCTGCCAGATACATTTTACGTGTTTTTCGCAATAACAACAGAATACTTGTCTTGCAATTTCATTTCGAAAATGTTTCATACCAAATACTTTTACAGAATTTCGTACGAAATTGTGAGCAAAGTGGCAGGCTTAAAGAGCAACTCGTTATTAATTACGAAAATAATGCATACACACGCAACATGTTTATTCCATCTATTTTGATTATATTTTTTTTAACTGAACTGGATTTTTTTTTTAATAATGAAATATATAAATATGTATGTATATAGAATTGTAGCAATAGATTCTTTATGGCTCCATAATAATTTAATTTTGCACTTTTTAAGTTTAACACTTAATCGATATTGACAATTTCTATCAACTGCTTTGAGTCTGGCAATGTCTAAGCGCCGATCTGATAATTTTTGATCCTGACAATAGTGTTAACTGAGAATTTTTGCACTGACATTGTTGTTGAGAACCCTAAATATAGCTTGTGCTGGCAATTTTTTATTGGCTTTATTGTAATTTTATTGCCAGAGTATTGCCAGATCTGACAATATTGTAAGATTTGATAACTGTCTTTATAGAGCTTGATAGCTCTAAAAATATTGCAAAGAAAAAGCTTAGAATAGTAGCAAAAAAGTGATCGCAGCCTTATTAAAAAACGTTGGGGCATTATAATTTTCTCGAAATGAATGCGCACATTGAATTTTTGTTTATGGAAATTAACTCTTTCAAGTCGCTTACTTTTCTACTAAATAATGCTCACGTTATAAAATGACACAAGCTTAAACTTAAAAAAAATCATTTTAAAATTCTTGACCAACAAAGCTTAATTTTGTTGTTGATTTTTTGTTTTTCTTTGCATTTGGCTTCAACAAATGAAACACCAGCTCTCTAACACTTGGTGGCACTTAATAAATTTATTCATTCTTATGTTTTCGTGTCGAATTCTGGCGATTTATTGCGGCTTAGCCAGAATTTGACGTTTTTCCATTGGTTGACAGTTCACAAAAACCGCAGGCGCACCATTACAAAAGAGAGTAGGGTCTTGCGAGCATATTGCAAAGAATATGTTCGTGTGTGTGTGTGCTTATGATTCCAGTAACTGCCACCACCACCACAAGCAATACTACTACTATTTTACCTACTACTGTTTGTTGTTAAGCAGGTGTTTATCTCGCTGCAAACATACGAGCACTACTTGCAGTTGCAATATGTAGCAAACACAGTGCTAAGGATATTTTGTGCAAACATACACACTGCACTGTTAAACAGAGTAGTTAAGTTTTTAAGTACTTGCACAAATATTTGAGAAGAAAAAAATAGTTTAAAAAACGGCTATGTACACATGTTGCGCGTTTTTAAGGTTGTTGCATAATGTAACAGCTGAATTTAAAAGAAAAAGAATTATATCTCCAGGTTAAATTATGTATGTATATTTGTTATTGTCGAATTCTAAGTGATAACATTTAAATGATAAAATTCTTTAATCTTGTTTCTACATAATGAAAAAAAGAAAAGTACGTTGTACAACCGACAGACAGTTGATGCTTAAAACATATTTGTTTGTAAATGATAGGAAATTTCACATAAATTTACGCTATCAGCCCTGTTCTATAATACGAATCATTTTAATTCGAACTCACATAAATACATAATAATGTTTTTGCTTGTTTTTATGTTTTTGAAGTTAAAACTAATTTACTTGTTACTTGAAAACCAGCAATATGATCGAATTCCCTCAAATTTATTAAATATAAGATGGTCTCAAAACGTATTTTTCAGTAATTAATATTTTTTGGAAACTCCAAGTATCAGATTTTCAAATCGGACCCATTGTTGAAAAGCGTTTCCATCCTCAATGTGTAACGGTTTGGTGCGGATTTTGGTAGGGTGGGGTCGGTCATTGGATGTTTCTTTTTCGAAATTGGAGCTGGAGCAAGCCTTTACGGTCAATGGATTGCGCTATTGAATGATGATTAATCACTTTGTATGAGTAGAATGGAAGATATTGATGTGGACGACATTTATTTGCATCAAGGCACCGCTACATGCCAAACGAGTAACTATGCGACTTGGAACACTTTTAGATTTAGACTTTTTTCTTTAGTACTATGTGAAGTATAAGGTAGATATATGCCAATTTCCCACAAACACCTCACCCAAAAAATAACCTATTTTGGTACCATAACTTTTAAATGCGGCGTTTTTCGGGAAAATATACATATTTTTGTATAAAAAAATTTGCTAAAATACTTGCATATATTATGTAAATTAATAATCAATTTATTAGAATTTTTTACAATAAATAATAAATAAAGACAATGAACTGAAATATACCAATTTTTTTTTTAATCCTAATGAATTGTCCCTGAACTTACAAAATATATGCAAGTTTGTGCGCAGATTTTTTTAAACATACATATGTATGTACGTACGACGAAGACGGAAATACAAATGTCTCTTTTTTTCTTACAGCAGAGGGCAAACCAAATGTTTCGACTTTTTCTGAAGTCAGACTTGTCGTACCGAATGCGTAAAGACATTTCGGTAGTTTGTCTGAACTCAGACCTTTCGTAGCGAATTTGTTAAGAAATTTCGGTAGTTTCTATGAAAATTTTTTTTTAAGATTAAATCTTTGATTTTTGAGTACATAAGTTAAAGTCTGTGAAAGTTTTATTTTTAAATAAACATGTGTATGTATATGTTGATAAAAAAGAATTGTAGCAAATATTGAAAAATGTGAGCGACATAATGGTGAATCGGTACTCTTCTATAAAAGCAAAAAGAAATCGTACCTACATATCGTATCGATTTCATTCTGACATATCGTTAAGAAGTTGTGCCTCCATTTTATACAAAAATTTTTACAATTTCGGTAATATTTCGGTTCCGAAATCGGAAGATTTTATCGACCAGTAGTTACGAATTCGGAGCATTTTGTTTGGTGGGTACATACATAAATAAATACATACATACATACATATGTATGTATATATGTATGTAGCAGCAAATAAAAGAACCCCAATTTTAGTTTTAGAATGCCACTTTTTCTAAAATATTAAAGGCCGGATTCCAAAAAATTTTATTTGGATTTCAAATACGCTTTAGTCAAAATTTTTATTTAATTTTTTTTAAACACACTCCAAACACACTATTATTATAAGGGCACAATTCAACAAAAAATATTTTGATTTTTTTAATCAAATTTCCATATAAAATTTGTTCATAAACCTCCTATTAAACAGAAATATTTTTTATGAATAAGGCAGTAAATACAAACAAAATGTCGTTTTTATTTTTATTGTTCCCATCTAGCATTTGGAAGATACATAGTTCTTTGAAAAATCACCACACTGAGTGTTTTTAGAATACTATTGTTGATTAAAAACTGATTAATCACTTACACGATAAAAAAAGGACTCGAAAATGATTCGTGCTAATATGTAAAAATAGTTCGATTTAAAATACAGTAATAAAATACAATAACAATAAAAAGACTTCTAAACAGACTGATAAACTTCTCACAAAATAATTGCAAGTGTTTAGAAAAATGACTGAAAGACAATTCGAAAAAGAGTCACAGATGCAGTGATCATTAATTTAATGATCATAAAACGATTCGAAAAACACTTTAAATACAACTAGAACAGGGATTGAAAATGACTCTTATTAACTGGGATTGAAAATGACTCTTAACTAATATAGAAAAAGACTCATATATTATTTATCAAGAGGAGTCGCGGGTAGTCACGTTTTCCTACCGACAAAAGTATATTTTATGATCAGAAAATGAGCGCATATTCTAGCTTTTTAATCGCGCAAAAGAGTCAAAAAAAGACTCGAATTTGATTGAAAATTTCAAAAAATACTAGCTGGGTTATTTCAAGCTGAAAAGTCGGACAACAACGTGTATACATACATACATACATTCATACACACATATCTTTCTTTTTTGTAGACAATCGTTTGATAGTCTCCAATTGATACTTGCGCACTCTTGTGTTTGGTAGAGCTACCAGATACTGTCACGGCTCGTGGCTTCACTAACCAATAGTAGTTAGTTATATCAATGACAACTGGAGGGCGTATGTATAGTTACGGAGGGTGCACTTAGATAAGCAATTGTTCGTACATATCGTTACCATAAATGTAAACTTACTTATATTAATTTGTAGGAGTGGGTAGTAGGGATGCCAAACGGGATTTCTTGTTCGGGATTTCTGAACAATTTTTATAAAAAAAACCATTTATAAATTAAAATTTTCAATGATTTTATGGTATTTTTTATAATATTTAAAAGTCCCATACAATTTTATACGTGCAGTTTTAAAAATTTAATGACTATTCGTGACATATTTTTTATAAATTAACAACAAAAGCAAAATAAATTAAATACTTTCTCACGGTTATTTTCATCAAAAGTGCTACATTTAAGAATTATTTTTAAAACAAAAAGAAGCTTTGGAAGGCAAATTCATAAGTTTGAAAAATATATTCCGTCTTATTCTATATTATGAGGGCAATTATGAATAAAATTCCGCGAGAAATTTTTCCCGGGGAGTAATTTCGAAGTAGTAAATACTAGGGAAAACAAAAAAATCTAATTGGAGAAGGGAGAAATTTCTTGCGGAAATTTATTCATAGTTGCCGCGTATAACTATCTGTATGTCGACTCCTCAACGCTATAAAAAAATTAGTGCTGAAAATGTTTTAATTTTCATTTCGTTTTTCAAAAAAAGTCAATAGATAATGTATGTACATATGTGTGTCCGTTTTGGTTAAGATTGAAGAAAAAATATTTATATTTAGTTATAGTTTTCAGTATAAATTCTCTAACATCAAATGTGATTAATCAACTTAAAAATAGATGAGAAAAATTCTTTTGATTTTTATTTCATACTCGTATTAGAAAATTGTTAACCTTAAAGACAATTGTGTAATAATATATTATCAACATAATACCTTTTATAATGCATAGAATTTGTTATTAAAGTAATATTTATTAAAAAAAATAATTTATTTTACCAAAAAATTTTAGATCCCGAAATCTCGAATATCCCGAAATCCCGGGATCCAGGGATCGGGATTTAAGAATCCCGAATCCCGGTATTTCCAAAAATCGATCCCGATTGGCATCCCTAGTGTATATCTAATTTAAAGTTTTTTCACAGTGAACCAGGGTTGTCAGATATGTTTCCTATTTCTTACAACTTCCCATTTCCATTATTCCGTGCCATAACCGTCAAAAAGGCTTAAGCAACATAATATTGGAATTTAATTTTTTTACCAAAATCGCCTACTTGCGATCATAAATAATGCACTTTCGTAAAAAAACAGCTTTTTTGGCGGTTATGGTTCGATTATAGAATAATATACCAGCGAATAAGATTTTCTTATTTGAAATTTGCAAAAATTAATTCTAGTCCTCCCGTATAAATTTGTGTGTGTTTGTATATATATAATTTAAATTTTTTTCATAGTCAACCAAGGGCATTCTCCACCAAGGGTGTCAGATACGATATTTTCTCGCCAAACATGGTGGTTTTTCAACTTATTTGGTGTCTAAATTTTTGATTTCGGTTTTCCTGGTGATAAATTTTGTTTTGGTGGTTTTCGTCGCTAAATTTAGCTTCAAAATTTGCTTAATTCAGGAAAATTAGTTTGTACTCCTTCAACAAACTAATTTTCCTTTTCAAAAATAAAAAAAGTGTTACATAAAAAGAAATTTATTATCGAAATACGACATTAAGAAAAACTACATTTGATTTTGGCGATTTTGGCGATTTTTGATATCCCTGCTCTCCACCTCCAAACCGTATGGAAGTTTCTTTTAAGGTTGTTTTGCTCTAAAGCGAACTTCTGTAGTAGCTGTATGGTCTCAATTGAATATAGGTTTAGTGAATTGACTTGAATTAAATTAAATAAATAGTGTCATGTTAAAGAAATGAAAATTTATTAGGAGATGTTATTTAAGAATGTAAGTTCATATAATTTCTCTAAAAAGTTTTTAACTTAAAAAAGACAAATTCCACTTATATCAAAAACAATAAAAACCATAAGAAATATATTCTTATCAGTATATTTTAATGTTTCAATTGGAAAAAATTGTATTTAGATATGAATTAAAAAATAAAAAATATGTGTTAGTTTTGTATGTAAAGTATTTATTATCGAAAAAGTTTAAAAATTATAATTAATATGAGGTACATATTGATTTATATAGGCATGATTCGCTGTTTCTTAGCGATTTCTTTAGGAGAATAAAATTAATATCAACTAAATAAGAAACAGCAATAAAAAAATTAATTATGTGCAAATAATAAATTTTCAATGGAATACAGAATTAATTTTAAGGCAGATGCAGATAATATTGTTTGGAGCCATTTTTAGGTATGTACTAGTGATGCACGATTATTCGTATTCGAATTGTCAAATATTTGGCAATATTCAGGCGAGTACGAGTACGATTATTTTTCCAAAGAAATTAAATAAATAAATGCATAAATCCTAAACAAAATTTAAATAGATGACTAAGGGCCATTTTCTCAACTTGCCTTTAGCTAAAGGTAGAATTTTGTCTGGCCCATAAATTTATTTGCATTATAAAATCTTCATTTATTATTTTTTTATCCATTAAATATTATAACTATTGATAATAATAATAATAATAATAAAAAATTAAAGTTACAATAATGCAAAAATATTTATCGTGCAAACAAAATCCTACCTTTAACTAAAGGCAAGTTGTGGAAATGACCCTAACAATTTTAGTTTGTACAAATACATAAATTTTTTTATAGAAATTTGTGCTTTGTATCATTTTGAAATATTATTTGATGACGATCATTAACATTTTGGGTACTTTTTATTAACTTTAAAGTACACCAACAAGAGTGTGAAGTCCTTTTTTATAACAATTTTTTAACATTTCATATTGCATATAATATTCGTATTCGTGTTCGCGAATATCGTTTCAAATATTCATATTCGTATTCGTATTCGTATTTGCGAATATCAAAAATTGACATTCGTTACATCACTAGTATGTACATATCTATGTGTTTTTTACACATGAAAATTATTATTAAAAGTTATTTATTATTTGCACTAAAAAATTTTTCAAGCGGATCTGTTCTGAAAATCTCGTGATTTCAATCAAAATCCACTTGTTAGTGGGCTTTTGTGGTATATTAAGTTTTTGTTACTTACTATAAAATATTTTATTCCAACTTCCAATACTTATAAATCGAATAATTTACAAAAGCAATGATTTAGCTTTTATTATTTTTTGAAAATCAATTTGACATGTCATTATTTTCCTCACGAAACTCCTACAGAAATAAATTTATTTTGTTTTTATAAAATATTCAAAAACTTAGTTTTTTTATTATACGGTTATGAATATTTCTTTAAAAATTTTCTTCTTAATAATCTTTTAAACTGGTGACTGCTTACTGAAATGTACGGATGCATTTGAAAAAACTGAAACCTAAAAAGAGAATACATATGTACATACATGTGTACATAAATAAATAAAACAGGTAAAATACCTACTTAGTGCGCAGTAATATCTCTTAACTTATTTTTAACTAATCTTATCAAATTCTACTGCTATTGATAAAAGCAAAGTAAATAAATAAAAACAAATTATGACGTTGGGGTAGTGATGAGCGCGTGTAGTGTTTTTTTCGTAACATGAACACTCACGACTCAACACGAAGTATTCGTGACAAAAATCTGAATTCGTGTGCGATCTGGTCGTTTCGTGTTGAGCAAAATTGACACGATAAACACGAAACGATTTTAGATGTAAAATATGTATGAATGAGTTCCCAGTAGAGAAAAAATTTAATATTTTGTATCGTGTTGATATTGTATGGGCATCTGAAGCCTAAAGTTTTGTACGTAAACCAATAGTATAAGCTGTGGTGGCAGATAGTACCACCTGGCAGTACCAACTTGGTGCCATATTTTGAAAAGCGACTCTTAAAAAAAATCAATTAAATTTTCTGATTTTCAATACCATACCAATAATATTTCGTGCGTGTTGTGCAGTATCGTGTTGACCAAATTTTTCGCATGCGTGTTTCGTACACGAATAACAAGATTCGTGTTCGTGTTGAAAAAATTCGTAACGCACCCATCTCTACGTTGGGCACAATTTTAACAATGTTTGAATGTATGTATGTATAAACATCCATACATACATATATCATGTGTACATATGTACCGTGTACATTGTACACACATCAACACTTTTCCTAGACCACAATTTAATAGTAGAAAGCAAAATTTCCACCAAATCTTAAACTAAAACAATATTTTCCTTGTATCATTAAACATTATTACATTTTTGCACACGGCACCACAATAACATAGAATTAATATACGACGACATTCTGTAGGTTCGTGCGCACACTAAGTTTGGTGTAGTGTGCAAACTTTTTATATGGATAATGTATGTAACTGCACACCGCACCCAACCAATAAGCTTTGAATTCATAAAAATCTTACACAGTTTTCATATCTATAAAATCCCGTACAATCGAACGAAAGACATCAGTGAACAACAAAAGTTGCTTAAACAACATTAACAAATTACTTCTTGTAACAAAACTTTACAAACAACAAAATCAACAAAATGAATTGCCCCTGTGGAACCGGTAAGTTTTGAAATACTTATAAAGTCAAAAAAGAGCCATTTTAAAATAATATACTTCTTTTATATAAAATTAATTTTAGGTTGCAAATGCACTTCTCAAGGCCCAAGTAGTACTTGCGGTTGTGGCACCTCCTGCAAATGCGGATCCAAATGAAGTTCTTCACTAATTCTATTACAAAGAGCTGCATTATATGAATACTTAGCATCACCTGGTTTTTAAGGCGTAGTTTCCATATTAGAAGCAGTTAACTCGTCTAGAAAATTTGTATGAAGATTACTCGAAAAATTTCGTGTTTTCCAAGTAAATTTTCTACACAAGTTGACTGCTGGTAATATAGAAACTTCACCTAAATTGCATAAATGAATTAATAATACATAAATATGTATGGAAAACATAAAAATTAATTTAATATTTGAATAAAAGAAATAAGTTGATTGACTATACATAATAATTGAAATTTCTTTTTTTCTTGGCACACATTTGTATGTATGTAAGTATTATTTAAGGTAATAATTCTGAGACCTTGTGCAGACATGCATACATAGATTTTGGAAATCACTAGAATTAAAACAACTAAAGAGTTTAAAATTGTTGTCTGGAAAAAAATAAAAAAAATAAATAAACTTATAGTGCCGCAGCTATAGTTGCACAGTAAAGGCGTTTGTTTTTTTATACAACTTCAAATTAAAAACGGGTTGTTAACTATTTTTCTACTCAAGTCAAATATGAAGAGTGTTTTAAGTCAAACCGAATTTAACCAAGACTATTTAAATATAGAAAATGTTTCTATATAATATGTAATAAAATATAATAAATGATAAAATTCTGCAAGTAATCTAAAAAGTAATTTATTGAAAAGAAAAATAAATTAGCTTCCCAGCTAAAAAAATTATATATGGTCCATATATTTTTAATATATGAATGTATATAAATATATATGAATATGTATAAATTCATGTATGGAAATATATGGAATTATACATGGCAAAACTATTATATATGAACTAATATATGGACTAATATATGAAATGTATTATAATATATGAACTCATATATGGAAATTTAATTATGAAGATCTTCATATGTGGATCCATATATAAATATAAGATTTTATATATGGAGCCATATAAGAATGTATGCATACATGATATCTCACATAAGATCGTTTTTGCAATCACAAAAGCTTGGAATTTTATCGCTGCTAAATTGGAAATCCATTAGAAAATACATACGGAATGCAAAGATTATACGCGTTCAACTTTTAAAAAAGAAAAACTTTTTGTTAAAAAAAACCATTCTTGTATGATTTTATACATTGTGGACCCATTTAATATATCAAATAATGAAAAGGATAATCCAGTCATTAATTTTATAGAAAATAACAAAATTCTCTAGATAAGAAACAAAGTTCATATTACTGTATTGAAAACTATTGTTAGAGGGATTATTTTTTCTTTTATAATTAATTGAATTAGTTTTTAATCTGATTTCTTAAGCTAAATGTTATGTACGAATATGATTTATGTGTTTTTTTAAATAATTGATTCACCTTCTGATGAATGAAATGACTTAGTTCGTTTTGAATTATTTGTCCAAACAAATGTTTCATTAAATACAACCTCTCCTCAAGTCTAAAAAAATTTCATTTTAGTAATTTAATTTATTGCACAGCAGTGCGCTTTTGTGAGTCAAGAGTGTATGAATATGAACTTTGCATACTGTGGAGGGAATTGTATGAAAATGTATGAATATATATAATCATATATGCCCATATACCCTCATTTTTCGGATCCGAACCATATATGGGATATCATATATGCTCCATACATATTTTTTTAGCTGGGTTGCTTCATTTATACCCAGCAAAAAAAAACAAGCATTAATTTTATTTTGATTTTGTGCTGTTCGTTTGGTTGAAAAATATATATATAAAAATGTCTAAATAAAGACATTCAATAACACTAATGGAATCACTGTTTACAAAAAAAAACAGAGAAAAGCAAACTAAAGTTTCTTTTTTCTTCACCGGTAAATGTTTATGTTTATGTTTTTCTTTTTTTAATTCCGATTTTTTATGAAATATATTTATAATAAAAATTTGTACTGGCTTGATGGGTTTACAATATAAGTGCACGCATTAACAAGTGACAGCAGGCATGCCGAAAATCAAAATGTTTTGATTTTCCATCAAGCATCGTTGGTGTCACACATACTAAAAAATGTTCACTCATTCTATAACCAATCCCAGCAAGCATTTTGACCGTGTCTAAACCCCTTTACAAGAAGTGAATTCATGTTCAACGCTTTTATAAATCCGAATAAATTCATCATAATTCAAGTGATGAAAATTAACATTCAAAATGCATTAAAATCAGGGAACATGCACCGAATATTTATTGAAAAAAACTATTTTTTAACCTATAAAAAACGTCTTCGAATCAGAGAATATGGATTGATTCGATTCGATTCATTGTAATGAAAAGAAATTTATTAATTAAATTATAAATTTTTCCTGTTTATTTCTACAACAATATTGTTTTAGTTTAAACAAAAGTTTATATGAGATAACTATGAATATAAGAAAATACTTATTATAACAAGTCCTAAAATTAAAGAGTTTGGGGATCACTATAGTAAAGAGTTTAACAATGATATGGTTTGTGTCTGTGCTGTTTTATTTTTATGTGTCTGTGTATATTTTGTTCGCAGACCGTGAGTAACTAAATTTGAACAAAATCTTTAATTTATTAACAAAAATTAAACATTTTAAAAACCCCAATATACAAAAGATTTGATATCTTCCATCCAACTGGATCCATTTTCTTCAAACACTGCCAAGAACACTCTCGATCAAGTCACCTTTCAAACAGAAAAAAATTAATTAAAATCGGTCTGTACGTGGATTTGCACATACACACAGTACAAACTTTTAACATTCCATTTTTTGGTCGGAGGTTAAAAACAAAAGTTATGAAAATACAGAAAAAAAATCAAAATGAAAGATATTACAAAATGAAAGAAATTACAAAATATAATCAAAAGGAATCAAAAGTAATCAAAAAATAATCCGGCTAATTTCAGAGATTACTTTTGATTATTAATCAAAAAGAATTAAAAGTAATCTTTGAAAGTAATTGGATTATTGTTTAATTACTTTTGATACTTTTTAATTTTTGTAATTTCAAGTAATTCAGATTACTTTTCAATTGCTGGTAATCGTAATCATAATCGTAATGCTATAAAACATTTTACGAAATATTTATTCATATTACATCAGGAAACTCTTTCTTAAATGTACTAAATATGTATGAGAAAGCCTACTGTGATTTAATTTTAAAATTTAATTAAATATTCTTTAAAAAAAATACCTAGAAATTTGATGGTCATACAATCTAGTTAAGTTTTTTTTTTAAATGTGTCTAACTAGACACATTTGTATGAAAATATGAAATTTTCCATTAATAAATCTCTCAAGAGGGACAAATAAAATTTAATGATTTTTTGGAAGGAGAGTTGGAAGAAATATTTTTAATTTATTAAAAATAATTAATTTTATTTTACGAAATAAGTGACTACGTAATTTTATTTGTAAAATGTTGGTTGCTTGTATTATTTAAACAATCAGATTAAATTTTTTGCGAAGTCTCTCTTAAATTGTACTACGGAGTTAATTTTTAAAATTAAGTCATAAGCACCGAAAATATTGAAATCTCATTACAAAATGCTAAAATCAAAAGGTTTACTAATTTCCTTCCAATAAACAGTTTTTCTTTAAAAAAAATATCATAAAAGAGACTCGGAACACTGACTAAGTTATTATTGAATATAAATATTTGCACACTGTAGTTTAAGTTTCTACTACGACTTCTATTCTTTTCTGCGCCTACGTATGTATGTATGTATTTCAGATTAAATTTTAGATAATTCCGTTAACTGCTGGCAGCATACTAAAATGACTGTATGGATTCGTAAAGACAAGAACCTTAAAAAGCTGAAAAATAAACGATAATACATTCGTACGCAATTGTCGTTTATTTGCGTTTCTATTTTATTTATCTGTCTTTCTTGAATGTTCGATACTTATCTGGATGCGATATGAAATTGTTGACAAAAAAAAGAGTAAACAATTAAAAATAAATCAAGTAAAAGTGCTATATTCCAATATGCCGAATCTTAGATACCCTTCACCGACATAGGTATGGAGCATACACACATTACAGTACATTAGCTATAGCATAGTGTTATATGAGAATCCTTAGTAACGAGATTTCAACTTAAATGGACCCCTCATTTTACTAGGTTCGGAAAAAAAATTATTGAGCCATAATATGGTGGCGGTCAGATGGGGGCAAAGCTCGCCTCTTCGTGCTCACAGTTGAGGGTAAAAGCTAAAAAATTTAAAAAAAATCATATAACTTTCCCGGGGTCACCACTAAAACGGCCAAATGTATAATCAGCACCCGCCCAAGATCTCTTTCAAACACACCGATCGCCTAACTCCTCTCCTTAACGGGGCTCCGTTACAAAGGATTTCCCCTTTTTAAACATTTACTCGCAGGGCTCTAACTGCCCCTAGGGCGTACCCATAGAAGTCAAATGTATGACCAACCTCCAATATTTTTTCAATACGAAGATTTACTCTAAACATACTTGTCAACTATCTTCAACCATTAAGGTGGTCCCCATACAAAAAAAGAATTCTTTGTTAAATCATTCATATATTTTTGGCATATGCTGGATATATCTATTTATTTTGGGCAATATTTTTTCTTCTTTGTCTGTGCACAACGTACTGCTGTAATATTCTTAGAATTTTACGCCCCTGTGACTGAGTGGTAGCGATGCTAGCCTCTCAGTCCAGAGGTCGTGGGTTCGATTCCCACCATAGACTCTGGGAGTTTTCTGCAGACAAGTGTTTGTTCTTAAAAAAAAAAGTTACCCGACCTCTTTCTGCAGCGTTGTTGGCAACTTGCAGTTTTTCCAATATCTCTAGCGCTTGGTTATAGTCGTCACGTTGTCCCAGGTTTCTGGATTGCTTTTAAAAAAACTATTGGTAATCCAAAGTGTAAAAAGAAACTTTGCTTTTCCAGGTGTTACGTAGTCGCTAAATCCTTCATTATTTATGGGTGTACTTCTGTTTGAGCTAAGGTAATTCACTTCACACCTGTGAAGAAAGTGAATGAGCGAGAACAACCTTCCTCTGCACTAACGCCGCTATTTATTTTTTCGTCTTCTGCCTCATTATCATCTACGCCGTCCTTTAAACTTTTGTTATACTTTTTTAAATCGAAGTTTTTGTATTTTTTGACAAATTAGTTAGATGTTCTTCTATCGAAATACAAAAAAAAACTCGATTTCAAAAAACTAATAAATTAGGGTCTTCTATCTTAAGGTAACGATATGTATATAATTGGGGTATTCAGAAGGGTGAATAAAATTTTAACATTACATATTTAAAAAAATTTTAACATTGTTTAAAAAAATTGTTGTTGTGAGTCAAACAAAAAGGTCATAAAGTAATAAGACTTTCTCAGCCATGCGTGAGACTTTATACAAATAAGTACAATATTTATAATCGTAAATTATAAGGGGTTGCTCACAACAGTCATATTTTTTCGTTTTATTGCTTTAAAACGTTTTAACTTAGGAGTACCATTTGAATACCCCAAATATATTATGTATGTACTATATGAATGTAGTGGATATTACAAACGCTGTGACAAACCTATATGCCCTTACCATTTTTGGTGAAGGGCATAAGAAATTATGACGTTGCACACGACGTACACAACATATGGATATCAATTTGTGTTGTACACTCTTGTTTGAAGAACTACATGTGTATGAAAATTTCTGTTTAAATGTGCTAATTGTAACTAAGATTTAAGAAGCGATGCTTAGTGCACTATACAAACATACTTATGCACTTACAGATACATACATACGTACATCCGCTAGTTGAAGATATTAATTTTCACCGCCAACCGCAGTTTTCCCCATTTTCATTTTCAATGTACTCATATTTTACAACCTGTTTCTCTACTCCAGAAAAAAACCTTTTGCACTCAGCACCACACGAACACTCTTTGGAAAGCTGTACAATTTTGGCGGCGGTGGTGTAGTGTGTATCAGCCTGTGCACACCGCACTACTCAGCTTGAAAGAAATGAGTAAATAAATACATAAAAAAAATTATAACGAATCGTGTGGATTGTTTGTATGCTGAAAAATACCCACAAATCATCATATCTATAAAACCGCATACATTCGATACTCAGTCATCAGTCAACACCTGAAGTTGCTTAAACAACAGTATCTGAAGACTTACTTTTCGCATCTTTTATTTTTCTTTGTGAAACAATTTAAAAAAAACTAATCATTCAATAAAAATGCCTTGCCCCTGTGGAACTGGTGAGTTAAAATTAAAAAAAATATATTAAAAAGTGATTGTAATAATATAATTGCATCTATGTATGTATTTTCTATGAAAACTAGGTTGCAAATGCTCTTCCCAAAACCAAACTGGCAATTGTGGCTGTGGTGCATCATGCAAATGCGGATCTGGCGGTACTTGCGAGAAGGGCAACTGCGGCAAGTAAAGTAGATACAATCTGCTTGAAATAATTTCATTAAACACATTTTGTACATTCAGTATCATTAATTGGCTCAAATCGTGTATTAAAATAAGACTAATTTAGTTTCTAAAAATAAAATTTTTAATGATTAAGTGAAAGTAATTTAACTTTATTTCGGCGGAAAAATACAAAAAAATATATATGTATACGAAATACATGTATGTACATACTAACATGTTTATGTACAGACATACATATGTACTATTTATATGATACTATAGAAATTTTTTTACCGAAAAAGCGTTTCTCGTTAGAAAAAAATAATGTTTGACATTGAGATAAGTATTTATTTAGGAATCTTTTCACCTGAAATACCTTCACAGTATACAAATAATGAGAAGCTTACTAGTTCTTTATTATGCATAAATATAAATTTCACTGTCAAGTTAGGAGATAATAAAAGGTCGCAGTTCAGCTGTACGCCGCAAAAGAATTTTTTTATTTATTAATAACAAAATGATTCATTATCTTTTGAGAGAATAATACAATTTTCTTTTTCCATTAAATTGTTACTAAATTCAAAACTTCAAACTCGTTTTCTGCAATACAATTGTTTTGAGTCATGACTCTATTGCAGCAAAAACTCGATAAGTACATAGTATGTACATATGTATGTATGTACATGTACGTAAGTATGTTAATTGCGAATAATTTACAGGTCAAAAAACAATTTATATTTCAAGGTCGGAAATTTTGCCTTTAAAAAGTAAAAAATTTACGATAGATAGATAATCTGAGCGCATTTAGATATAACAAGCGCATATCGTTACCTTAATTTAGAAGGGCCCTAAATCGTTTTTTAACGAAGTTTTTGTATATTTCGACACAAGAACATCTAATGTATCGAAAAATGCCAAAATCTCGATATCAAAAAAATAATGAAATAGGGCCTTTCTATATTAAGGTAACGATATGCATGTATGTATGTATGTAAGAAGACAAAAATACAAAGCATTTTAACGGGTCTTCCAATAGGGACTTTCGAAATTTGACAGTTAATAGCGGCCATATTCCCCATTATAGGGAAAAAATTAAAACAGTATATTTACGTAAAATTTTGATGTTAAATTAAACTACTCTTTTCAGCTTTAGGTCAGTTTCTTCAGAATATATATTCTTTATCGTTTTTTTATTTTTATTTTTTTTTTTAAGAAAAACAATATACATATATTCTGAATAAGTTAAACGAACTAATAAATTTTAAATATAAACTAACCTAAAGCTCAAAAAAATAGTTTAACATATAAAAAAAGGTCGAAAAATTAGATAAAAATATTTGGTAAAATTTTGTTTATTTTTTCATGCAAAATACCTACCAAAGTTTTACATGAACTAACTGTTTACCTTTTATTGCCGATATAGACCATTGTTGAAGCTGCATCGGTCGAATTGACTGTCATTTATTCAGTGGTTTGCCCCTAGAACGCATATAGTTCTAAAAAAACACCTGTATTGGTATTTGAACCAAGAAAACTAGCAAATTTAGAACAACACCAATGGACATGAGATCGAAGAGCGTCCGAAAAAGTCACTCTTTGTTGTGTATTTTAGGCCATATTTCTATGAAAACGAATGACATTGGCCAGGCTTTCACAGTCAACGGCGACAGCTAGAGGTCGACAGAACTATATGAAATAGACATCAAAGTTATGTTTCGACAGATCGGTGCTTTGTGTTATTATCTATACATAATAAGCTGTTCAAACGGATAAGAAATTTCGAGGATATCTCAGACATACTTTGTTTTACATAAATTTGAAGATAGGAAGCGCTTAAAAACCTTTGAATATGTACATAGTACATACACATGTATGTGTGTATGTGCATTCATACATACATACATATTTATATATACACAGCGTGAAAGAAAAAGTAAGGATGCTTTCTAGAAGTCTTTTGTGCTGCTTCTTTTAGATGTCCAAGGCCTGCTCGCTTCATTCCATACTCATATCTTTTTTACACACGTTGTCATTGCAGATTTTCTGCAAACAAACATTTGCCAAAAAAAATCGTAGCCACTAAATACTAATAAAACACCTTTTGATTCAGGATTCTATGAAATTATATATTATTTATGTATGAAACCTTTTAACAGTTGTCTCAATCACAAGGTTTATCATTCGTATTTAGTGGTTGCGATTTTTTGGGCAAATATTTGCCAAGTGTTATTAGTTAGAGACTAACCACCATTTTTTTACTTAATATTAAAATTAAAGGTGTAATTAAATACGATTTCATTTTTTCAGTGGTTAATTAAAGTTCTTATTAAATTACGTTACAAGTACGGCAGTACTAAAAAACTTCCAAATATGGAAAGCTTTCCAAAGAACAGCTGTTCAAGAGAGCATTAGAATGCATTTTTCTATTTATTTATACCATGAAATGAAACTGTGAATTGTATTTGTTATATATTTATGAAAATTAAACGAAATTCTTCCTAATACGACCACATGATGTTTTCAATTCGACCACATGATGTCATGTCTGTGTTTTCAATAAACACACACAAGCATAAAAACATATGGTGCGCTCGTAAAACTTAAATAATAATTAATTACACAAGGTTGGGAATTTAATTATTATTTAATTATACACAATTTAGTATTTAATTCAAACTTAAAAATAATTAGAGTTTGATTACCAAGTCAAGAAATGGGCATAATAGTAATTGAATCAAAAAAATCCTAAGCAGTCCTTTAATAAGGCCTGAAGTAAGAAGTTTTCCCGCTGGGTATGTATTTAAAAATTTATTGAATTTGTTCATGCTTTTTCTCGTTTAAATGAATTAATTTTTTACACAATGCTATAATTTTTATAAACCTAAAATATCAACAACTGCACAAGATACTTATGCATTTTTATTAATATCTACTCGCAGTCAGAATTACTTGCAAACACATTTATATACATATGTACATACCTACATACGTACTTAGATCCCATTATATGTACATCCCAACAAACGAAAGAACATATGTATGTTCTAATTAAATTTTGACGTATGATTTTTTAGCGCAATTCTTAATTAATTTTTCTGAAAATAAAGTCCTCCTTTTCTAAATGTTATATGCAATAACGTCCATTACCTCGTTTATACGCAAATGTTATTTGTAAATAAAACTATTTGTAAATATTGAACTTTCCGTTTATAAGTACGTAGATAGCATACATTACTATCTGTTAATTATATTGCCACACGTTGTTAAATGTGTATTACATTTCTTACAAAACAAAAATAATTGGCAACATTTTACACCTTATTTGCAAAGAGTTGCGTTTATTTATTTATTTATTTTAAACAAATTAATGCAAAGTAAATTTGCATAATATGGTGTTACACAAATATGGGCGGAGTAACATAGACCATATGCCCAAGATGTTATTAACAGTATTTTAAAAAGTTTTGTGACTGACTGTTCACGACCTATGCTTTCACACAGGAAGTAGCAACGTGGTTGTTAAAGAAATTCCACAAAATACCGCAAGATTATACGGTAATCCGTGGATCAGTCAACCAGTGCGAGTGAGACGAAAAACTCTCGAAGGCCATACAGCAAACACAAGCCTGACCGCACTTAAGAAATAAATACGATGACGCGAGAGATGTTCCCCAACCCAGAGCTGCTTAACGACTGTGGCGTTATTTGCAAATAGTTTTCGTGAGTTATTAACTTACAATAAAAAAGTTATACGGCAACGCTTTCAACTTTTATTTTAAAATAAGAAGTGCGTATAAACGGGATACATGGAAATAATGGACATTAGACATTATTTCCTTTTTAAAAGGAAATGAAACTCATATTCTTCTCACTTGAAAACAGTGTAGTGAAAGTAAAACGCAACGAAAAATTCAAAACTGTGAACTCGTTCATTTCCATGTTATTAATTTATATATTCTAAATATAAACTTAAACAGGTGTAGTCATATACTTTAACGTCCAAACACACCAGCAAAATTTGTGAAAACAATTAGAAAGCCGGAACATAAGCGATTATTTTAATAAAAATATGTAATTTGAATTAAAAAAATCTTTTAGTATATTTAATGTCTAAAAACTAAAATTTTGCAAGTTGTTGGTACAATTTTAAAATGCTCCATCCCATCCCTGATGTGGAATTAAACTCTACAAGTTGCTTTCAAATTTTTTCAAATGCTTAACTTAAAAAAAAAATCTGATAATCTCAATTAAAAATCAAAACTGTGTGTTTGCTGGTACGAATATGTTTCAAGATGCGACATTTGCATACGTACATACACACAACAGTTATACATATGCATTCACATTTGTGCAAATTTATCAGAGTGGATTCTAAAATTAAATACAAAAGAATAAATACAGAAGAAAGTACATATGTACATACAGTGGTACAATTATTAAAAATTTTTAAATTTCTAAAAACAATTGCTTGATGTTTAAAACTTTGTTTCAGTTTAAAATAAATCCGTTAACGCAATAAATAAATATATAACGTATATTTTTATAAAATAAATATTTATTTTAAAATATTTTAAAAAATCAAATGATTACATACATGTCGTTAACTAAAACGCAAAAAGGCGTAACTAACAAAAATGTAATTTTACAGGAGAATCAAAAAAAAACTAAACTTGCAGTTAAGTCCCCTTTGTTTTTTGTTAATAGAAGGGTTATTTTTGATCGTATAAGTGTAAAATTTTGTCCAGACATGTAATTTAATGGCATTCATGATAATCAATCAAAAACTTGATATTGAATTTTTTTTGTTAGTTACGCCTTTTTGTATCTTAACTTTGTACATATTTTTGTATGTATAATATGTTTATTCCACTTAAAATCTAACAGCAGCATATCAAGCCTCATTTTCAATTTAATCGTAACCGACAAAAACTAAATTTTTCAGGAGAAGTTTTTTTTAAATATTCAAATATCGAGACGTTTTCCAATTTTATCGTAAGCGACTTGTTATCGAAAATAGACTTTTTTATTGAAATTAAAATTTTATGGACCTGCCCATATCTTAGAGTTATCAAAATGCCAAAATTTTTGATAAATTTTAAGATTTTATCGTAAGCGACAATTTACGTACAAAAACATATTCAAATATTTAAAAAAAAACTTCTCCTGAAAAATTTAATTTTTGTTGCTTACGATAAAATCGAACATAAGGCTTGATATTTTTATGTACGTAAATTGTCGCTTACGACAAAATTTTACATCGCGTATCTTAAAAGTTATCAATAATTTTGGCATTTTGATAATTCAAAAGCACATAAAATTTTAATTTCAATAAATAAGTATGTTTTCGATAACATGTCTCTTACGATAAAATCGAAAAAAAGGCTCGATGTTATCATTACTGGGATTTTTGATTTCATGGGTAATATAGAACAGTAGGGCCATAAAATATTGATAGTTGATACCGAGCCTTATTTTCGATTTAATCGTAAGCGACAAAAACTAAAGTTTTCAGGACAAGGTTTTTTTTGAATGGCTTCGTCGACATCCCATCAAGACGACAGCAAATATTGCCACTTGTCTAATCTTTATCAGCAAAAATTGGTTCTTATTGACAATTTCTTACTAATCTCTAAGCGTTTGTAAATTAATGGATCATGCTAATAGTAATCAATTGTTGTCGACTAAGATGAGACAAGTGCAAATTTTTACTTTCGTCTTGATGTGACCTCGATGACGCCATTCACAATAAGAGGGAATGTCCAAATTTGTTTTACATACGTAAATTGTCGCTTACGATTACGATAAAATTTTACAACCCGTATTTTAAAAGCAGAGCTGTTAAATTTTGATTACGATTAGGAATCAATTAGATTACATTTTAAAAAGAATTGTACTGATTATATAATTGCCTTTAAAATAATTTCTGATAAATAATTGACTACGGTTACTAATAATCGAGAAGTAAACTGAATTACTAGAAATTACAAGAAATTATCAAAAAGAATAAAAAATAATCCGACTACTTTCAAAGAATACTTTTGATTATTAATAAATAATCAAAAAATAAAAAATAAAAGTAATATTTAAAAGTAATCGGATTGTTTTTTAATTACTTTCGATTCTTTTTGATTGTTTTGCATTAATTTAAAGTAATTCAGATTACTTTTCCATTATTATTAATCGTAATCAATTAGTAATCGTGCCAAACTGAATATAATCGTAATTTAATCATTACTTCACCCTTCAAAAAAAAGTAAACATATTAGTAATCAGTACGATTACTCATCATTAATTAACAGTTATCAACAATTTTGATTCTTAACTATAAGTAGACCCATAAAATTTTAATTTCAATATAAAAAAAGTATGTTTTCGATTACAAGTCGCTTAGGTTAAATTTGAAAATAAGCCTCTATACATCAAACATTTTCTATCTTATTAGGAAACCCATATTTTTATTTTCCGAGGGGTCGATTCTGAATTTATGATAAAAATGAAGTGATAAAAAATTTATAATTTTCACTTCATTTGACAGATAGTTCTCATAAAAACTAAAATCAGAATCGCATTTTCAATGAAGTGCTATTTTATTTTTCATTTGCACGATTTCAAAGGAACAGAATCGACCCCCGGATGGTTTAAGAAACAAATATTTCGATTTTATAGTGTACATAAATATCTACATACAACGGGGGGAGAATTGCGGCATTCGATATAGATAAAAATTTCCCTAGAAATACAATTACAATTTTATGAAAATTTTTTCGATAACGAATGCCGTAATTTGCCCCCGGACTTAAATTTCAAACGAGTTCTTAGATTTCGGTAAAAAAAAAATAACTACCCTATTGAAGGCATGGTTAGGACACCAGTATTTTTGTAAAAATTCTATAATCTTACTGCTGTATTCATAAAAATAGTTTAGGTTTATTATAGGTTACTTCCATGGAAAATTTGTCAAGTAAGTATTTTTACATAGAAATATGTCAAATAAGCCCTTAATAAGCCTAAAATATTTTTTATGAATACGACAGTTAACATATTATATTTTAGTTTAAACGCACTTATTGGAAATCTTTTTAAAACGGAAGAGGTCATAGATTGATTATCTAGTGGTTAGACCGATTTTGTCTGGTCACAAATTTATTACTTTATAACGATATTTTGTGTCAGCCGTTTAACAAAATCGACATTAAAAACATTAGCTAGCATTGTTAAAACAGACTTTTTAGGTGGTCGACAATGTCGTAGGCCAGCTTCTTGACAGCAGACATTGGGAAAACAATCCCAAGTTGATGAGCAGGGTTTTGGATGTAAATCAAAGATGGGCGGTGGAGCTGGTGTGCATTCCAAATATTCCGTTACTTTATTGAATTGAATTTAGAAGAAAGAAAAATTTAAATTAAAAGTTCATATTTTATGTATAAATAAACTTACAATAATTAAAAGACCTTTGTACCGGTACTGGCACTGTATTCAATTCCGGCTGTGAAGTACGACAATAGCGTCTGCGACCGTCGGGACAGCATACGCGTGGCCAACAATCCATATCGGTTTCACATTCCTTAACTTCCCACCATAATTCAGCTAAAGGTCTGCTCGGACATTTGCGCGGTATGACCCCTAAAATAGCTGTTATGTTTCAAAAATGATTTTTCAATTAAATTTTTATTAAACTTATACAACTAACGTGAATGTGAGGTTTCTTCCAGTGGCTTCGGCATTCCAGATACACAACTTTTTGCTCCGAAAATTTCACAACATATTTCCTCGCGATTCCAGACCTTACAATCTTCATCGATTTTACAGATCTTTGGGAATAGCTGAAATCTTACCTCACTTTCTCGTGGACATTCGAAGCGTTCCCTTAAGTTGGCGCTCTCTCTATCCACATTTCGTTTACCCTTTTCACCTTCATCATTCGTTTCCCTCTTCGAACTCAATATATTTGATGTAGGCAAAGCTATACGAAATGGTCCTTCATCCTTTTTTGAAGTATTAATATTATTATTATTATTGTAATCAAAGACTGGCTGTTTGGTAGTGATTCTAGATAGAATAGTTGGTTTTGGTTTAACCAAGCTGAGTTTTTCTTCTTTAGTTGATATTTGCGTTGGAGGTTTGTACTTTTTGGGAGGCTTTCTTGTTGTCGTTATTGTTGGTGAGTTTGTTGCTCTTAATCTTGTTATTGGTCTGGAGGTAGGATTTAAAAATTGCCAAAATTCTGATGTAAATATATTAAGACTGTTGGGCAATTGAAATGGTGGTTCTATGGCTGAAAAAAGAAATTCGAAATTTTAACAAATTTTATGATTTAAAAGAAAAACATGCATTGCAAAAAAAAATTAAAGCTGTCCTTACACTTGTGTCAATTCTAATCAAGTTTTTGGGAAATAAGGGGCTGTCCACATATTACATATTATTATTAGTAATTGTTATATCGCTTAATACGACAATAGGATCCCAGTACGGTGTGCAATGATGCATTTACAAGCAGTCGACATTTTTTTAAGAAAATACATTCATAACGAGAAATACGCGTAAAAACTGAATTGGGGGGGTTATTTTCAAAACAATAAAAACATCTTACCAAAGTTTAATTTTTTAAAGATAAATTTATGTATATGTGTACATACGTAACTTATTGGGAAATCTTAATACCAAATAATGGTATTTGTACAGAAAAGACAAACTTTAATAATTATGCAATTAAAACAGTGTGGTTTCTTGTATGTATGTATGCATGTATGTATGTATGTAAATCTAACAATAGAATATAATAGTATTTTGCTGTAATTTATATTTATGTAGACCAAATAAGTTCACACAGTTGGTAAAGTTGGTGAGCACTTGGTTAAACAAAGAGATTTTAAAAATGCATAAGAAAGGCACGGTATTGTAAATATATATGTATGTATTTATGTATGTTGTATATGGCATACATATGTATGTACATATGTGTTGAGCAAGTCATATTACGTTATGTTTTTATTAGGTATGTGCTGTGTATTCACTCGAATAACGTTAATTAATGATCGAAATAATAAGGCCGCGCGAAAAATGGCTTAAAGCTCAAAACCAGAAAAAACCACACATTTTTTGAATGGATCGTGTTTTGAAGTCCAAATCGTTCTATCGATGAATCAAAACAATTCACATATTCCATTTACAATAAACGTTGTGTATATAAAGCAGAAATCTACCACACACAGTGGGCCAAATATTAAATGTTAAATGTTTTAAAATTTTTAGCCAATACAGCGCACGGAGGATATCAGTAAGTTTGTGCTTTTAATTTAAATGAGTTCAAAAACTCTTGCTTGGTCTCTTTATTATTTGAAATTTTTCTCAAGGGACCAGAGTCGACTGTACTAGATGGCTCACACAATCTTCACTGCCACATCGTACACTCAAAATAAAATTCAATCCATCTGTACTTAAATCTATCCAAATCTGTGTCATAAGTACCGTAATTACGGTATTACGGCTATTATGTTTGTATGTGCGCAGAAAAATAAAAGAGCATACACATAACTAATGTATGCTTGTATACATGTACATTAGGACAGCCGTTTTTTTTATTTCTTCCACTCTCACCCCCCAAATCGGTTCAGTTTTATGTAAAAAAAATACAAAAAAATTTCATAACGATAAGTTGTGGTTTAATGGGTGCGTCCGGCCCTCAAAGTTGGCTCTAAAGCCCATATATTGAATATAAAAAGAAACGGTTCTGTTTCCCTCGTCTCTCTCCCCTAACAAACTAATCAGCTTAGCAATAAGAGTTGCATAGTGTAGGACTGAAGCATTTGAAAAATCCCTCTTATCTTAAAAGTTCTTATAAATGGTATTGTGCAGGATTTTAGTATGTATGTATGTATGGATATGTGTGTACTCTTAAGTAAATCAATGTAGACAGACGGATAGTTAATGTGCTCAATTGAAACCACTTTATTAAGTACATACATGCATATGTATGTATGTATGTTTATTAAATAATTTTTTATTGATGTACAAATGCATATATGCATATTTATGTACATTTTTCTTCGCAGTTTTGCTTGTAATTTTATTTAAAATTATGTAGTTAGGGATGTGTATGAACAAAAATTTTTTACTTCAAGCTCATGATCATCAGATCCAAATGTGTATGTGTATAATTGTGTTAAAGTTTATTTTTACACACGTGCATGCATACATAGTATGTTTATAGTATAAAAAATTCGGAAAATAAGGGGAGGGGGTATTGCAATTTTATTTTTGTCATAATATATATATATATACATACATACATAATACCTATAATTACTTCAATTAAAATTTTAGAACATTTTTTGTCATACTCGTATGCAACTATTTTTAAAGAATAATTTACTTATAGATACTCGTAGCACAAAAGTATCAAACGAATACACAGAAAAATACATTAAAGCTGCTTTAACTTTCGAAAAGTTCATATGCGATTAATTAATTTTTTTTTTTACATGTGAAACAATCACAAGTTTTTATCCAACGGATTGAAATCAATTACGAAACTACATATTCAATTCATTTTGCTTTAAAAGTTTATTTTAATTTGAAATTTGTTTGCTGGTGGCTCAGCTTGGTCTACATATATGCATTTCATTGTTGCTGTAACAAATCATCAGTAGACTTCAACCACACATCCCGAACAGTCATTGATGATTTGTTACAGCAACAATGAAATGCATATAGACCAAGCTGAACCACCAGCAAATAAATTTCAAATTAAAATATAATAATTACAATATGTAGATTAATAAATTTCTTAAAAATTTAAAAGTTTATTCAATAACAAAGATATTGTATTCAATTTAAATTTTTAATTACCCAAACTTTTAAAAATTTCTAGACGATACTATTTTAAACCAGATTTTGCATTTGGTAAAATTAGGAGAGAGAAAATTAAATTTTTTGGCATCATATTTTTGCGTAATGTGAGTCGGTCAAACTTTATTTTCTATTCACCACAGTTTGAAATAATTTAGTCAAAAAAGTTTCAAAAATAATTTTGTTCGAAAATTTTCAAAAAAGCTTATTTTATAAATATTTTCGATTTTCAAATTAATCCAACCACGTAAGGCCCAGAAACTTGCTGTAGCTAATGCAAATTAAATGGCTAGACCATCCGGCTAAATAACATTTGGTTATTTGCTTATAGATATTTGAAAAAATCGCTACATCTAGCTAAATTGGCTACAATGCTTTCTTGATCAATATTATTTGCTGTGATTTATTTAAGTATAGGTCCGTGAGGCCCGGGCCTAGGGTGGCATGGTTTTATTGTTTATTTACGATGTTTATTTACGAAACTAGAGCGCAATTCAGTTAGAAAGTATTAAAAACCGTGTTCAAAAACTTCTGATTTGTGCAATTGCTTTTGATTCGGCTTACGCTTAAACTTCTGAAAATGTAAACCGCTGCAGTCAATACGAACGCATGAAATGAAAAGTTATACACAACGAAGAATTTCAGCAATCAACATGTTCGAACAGTTGTGAGTTGTTTGACTGACTGCTCCTTTAAATAAATTCGGATATTAATTTTTTGTTTTTTACTAAACTCTACTTATTTTCAAAAAATGTTGCTGAAGCTCAACAGAGAAGTGTGCATTAATTATATGATTTTCGAGTTAAAAAGTAGTCTGTATGACCTATTTGAGTGCCTGGATACTTTCAGATGAAATTGCCAAGCATTGTTAGCAAAAAATTAGGAGTTCCTGTTAGTTAGTTTGAAAGAAATGAAAAATTAAATGCAAAAAAAGTGCATGAAGAAATATTCTTTTCTGCGTAAAATGTTAATGAGATTTATTCAGTGGACTATTAGCTACATTATTGCCACATATATAGTAAAGCGCTATCAGTAAGTCTGAATTAGCTGTTGGCCAAAAACTGATGACACCATTTTTTTGAGAGCGTACTGATTTTCGAAATCTTTGGAGGTTCATAAAAATTAATTGGTCACCAAAAATCACTGTTGCACAGTGTAATTTAAATATTATAAATTACATATTAAATCTTAATATGCAAAAGAGCAAAAAGGGCAGCATATCTCACGGGGCCTAAGGCGACATCAAACATAAGTCCGCACTGATCATTTGTGGCTGCAAATTTCACTCTCGAGGTTTAATTGTTAATTTAATATATGAAGAAATTACACTTTTTAACATCTTCAATGTTAATTGTAAAGAAATTTAAAATTTGTTTGTTGTTGGGCGGAAATTTCCCTCTAGCATCCTCTCGATTCTAGTTTTGGAAGAGTACATAGCCTTGTGTACTTCTTAAAATTTCATGGAGCGTGTGTGTCCTTTTTTAGGCGCATACCTTTGGAGGCAGATATTACTACCTGACCTATATCGATGGCTTAATGCACAAAGTACGTATCTCAATTTTTTTCGAAATCACGTTTTCAACGTTTTCTGGGAGACAACGTATAATTGCATTCTCCTTGAAGATCTTAGTACGTTACAGTTCAAAATCAAGGTATTATGGCAACTTAAAAAATTATTTCTGCATGTAAATGTTTTATTTTTTTCTTCAGTTTTTTCTTCTCCTATAAAATATCGAAAATTCGATATGTATTTATATATTATTCTCCAACCATTCGCGAGTACGAATCCGAATGTCATGTACATATGTATGTACTTTAAAATAAGATACATTAATTTCACAAAGAAAAAAAAAACAAATTCGCTAGATTCTGCTAGCAAAAAGATTGTATTGAACAATGATTTGCTCAGGGACTTTAGAAAAATATTTTGAGCGGTCAATATTTTACATTTATTGTGTTCAAAGCAAGTGGATGAACTTGAACCACTTTAAAAATTTATGCCAATTAAAATTGTATACATATGTATGTACATACAAATTTACATATATGTATATATATATTTTATAGTAAATACTTCATATGTAAATGCGATGCAATAACATGTATTAAAATAATGCTGCATGATACATTCACTTCTATAACAAAGTTTTTCGGCATGGCATCGCACAGTGTACAATTTCATTACTTTTTTGTCTTTATATATTTGCATATATGTATATTGTAATCAACAAAAATAAATCTTATTTATAACTGAACTAGCCGGGACCGCTATTCCCATCGTAATGAAATAAAATAAATATTTATAAGTATGCAAACTTCTAGCTCTCTAGTTTTCTGTCCATAATCTTTCGGATGTGCAGACAATAAGATGGAAAAGTTTTATCACAATCTGATGAGCGTTTAAAATAAAACAATAAGAAACAAACAATTATGTATAGCAAAAAATTAGACATTACCATCAGAACTACTTGCCATATAATGACTTAAGGCCCAACTATAATATGAATAAGCTGACTTAAGCTAATGCCAGAATTGAACGATAAATCTGTCAAATACTTAAGAAATTCAGGTATGACTTTTAGTTGGCCACAATGTACTTACATGTACTTAAAAGTACGGTCACAATTGTCAAACATTTGCCCAGAAAAGCGTAACCACTAAATGCCAATGAAAAATTTTTAAATTCAGACAAAAGTTTTTCAAGTTAAAGAATAGCCAATAATGTTGGATTCTATGATATTGTCTATTAGTTGTGTTCGAAACTGTTTGACTTAATAAACGCGTGTCCGAAGCAAAAATGTTTTCATGAGTATTCACTGGTTACGCTTTTTCGGCAAATGTTTGACAAGTATGACCGTAGCTTAAGTATTCCTTAGCCATAGCTGCACATCTAGGTATTGTTCAGAATTTTTTAGTAATTACGTTTCTTCTCATAACTCCAAAATTAATGCAATACAATCAAATTAAGTTACTATATCACTTTATTACTTGTTTTATTTGTTTTGCCTACTAAAAAGTATAACACTTTTGCTTTATTTCTGAGTTTAAAATGAAAAACAATAAAAAAATATGTTTTAAAGCAATGATTATTTTTTTTAAATGTTAATTTGAGATTTAAAAATTCACAAGCAGTTGTTTCCGTACGGAATGTGCGTTCAGTTTGGCATTTTGCTTAAGCAAGTGACATTTGACGAAACTCGACGAAAAATTCACTTAAGTACATTATTGTTTGCCACATACGTTTTATATGTAACCACACATTTGCTTAAGCTGACTTTAGTTATCTTATGCATATTATAGTTGGGCCTTTACTTTTCTGACAGTCAAATTTCATTACTCGCTTACAAATCACATTATATAAAATTAAAAAAAAATATTTAAAAGTGGATTGATGAGAAGAATAATTCTTTTAGTTTTAATAGATTACGTGAACATGTTGCCAAATAAACAAATCAAATCATTAAGTTGGTAATCCAGTTGGCAAGATCTTCCAACAAAAATGCTTAACTCCAAACCCGATTACCTTTTTTGAACTTTCTTGCTGGGTTTTTATTCTGGCAATTTCAGTTTACCATACCAAAGATGCAAAAAATTCGTACTTTGCAATTAGTACTTATTATTAAAACAAAGTGCTCGGAAAATTCTTCTTTAGAAAGGGATATGATGACATGACGAAAGGGACCTTATCTTGACAGAGTAAAATTTTCAGTACAGGCCAAAACTTGAATTGAACTTCATGTTTTGGGGTTTTGACACCTAATGCTACCTACATATTTCAAGATGAACTATAAGTGATCGATTATTTGATTTTTTTTATCCGCAAGATGGTAAAAAAGTGCATTTTCCAAAACTCTACCTATAAAGTTTACACAGAATTTTTTTAATAAAATATATTTTTCGTATTGAAATTTTTTAACACTTTTTTCTTGCTTAAAAAATTTTAAAAGTTTTGGATGAAATTTATTTGAAAAAAATAGGCTCAGCTGCATTTCCGCTACTACCTAATGAATGTGCCTTAAGTGGTCATTAGTGATGTAGATATGGTTTAATCAAATTTGTACTAAAAAGTCAGCCTCTTTACTTAAAAATGTGTGTGAATTAGCTAGAGTGTAGTTGTTTGTTTTGAAAAAAATCTTGATAAATGTCAAAAAAGCTTAGTGTAAACGGTATAGATTATCATAGAGATTTTAAATGAAATATGCTGGATTTTGTGAAGCTATAAATGCCATATTAACTGAACACTTATAACTTTAATTTGTTGGCTCCATTTTCACATAATTATGAATATAAGTAAATGCAAAAATATGTATGTTAAGAACGCGTATAAAATAAATTTACATTTTAAAATTATTCACGCTTAAGCTAAGAATATTTTTTAACTCACTGTGCATTGAAACGCACCTCCACTTGTTTGTTAATAGATGCACTTTTACAAGCATCACAAAAACGACAACAGCAAATAGTTGCTAACCTTTAGCAAAAAAAAAAGTTCAATCCTACAACTTAACTGGTCGTCATGAGTTGTTGGTAAACTAAAACTTGTATTTATTGTAAATGTTTTAAGCACCAGACAAAGCCAAGAGCAATTTGGTCAGAACAAATTTGTTATTTCAATGCAAAAAAACACATCAAAAATCTTATGCATTATGTAAGAAAACGCAGAAATGCATTAAAATATATGCATGTATGCGCTTGAAAAGTTGTTTCGATTAAAAAAGCAAATTAATCTTTTAAAATTCCAAATGACATTGGCCTAACTTGTACCGGCTCGCTCATTCATTCGTTTTTAACACGATTATTATAAAATTACTACGTATGTATGGTATTTTGTAAAAAAAAAAAATATGTATATTAAATGAATACTTAAACTGTGTCTTACTTAATACAACTTTAATGGTCTATTCACGCTACTTACTATTGTAACGTGATGGTTATTTAACACAACTTAAAAAATTTCGTTTTATTTCAATTTAAACATTTGTAATTTTGATATCGTACATTAAGTTAATAGAACGTAAAAAAGTAATACACTTTCATATAGGCCTCCTCATATTTTACCATTCTCTTTTTTTTTAATATATTATATGCATGGATGTAATTATTTTCATTTTGTTTTCGAAATTGTGCAAAATCAAATAAACATTTAATGGAAATTTGTGTTTTGTGATTTTATTAAAATGTTTTATTAAAAATTTCGGTGTTTCGCGTGAATGAAATGTGATAATTTCAAAGATATTTTGTTTAAATGTTTTTTAATGTAAATTTTTTCACAAACTTGTTTTGTACCTACAGTGAGTAACAAAATAATTGAAATTTTTTAAACATATTCGTTTAATTCTACTTTTTACATTTTTCTTAGCTTTAAGTTCAACTATAGGTATGATTAACGTGATTAGATAGTTTTCGTAAAAAGCGTGATATGATCGATCAAAAAGCGGGATTTTGAAGAAAATACCGCCAAAAAGCGAGATTTTAAAGAAACACTTTTAACGTACCTTTTCACAATGTATGGTTAAAAGATAACAGGGACTTTAATGGCAAGTTTTGTATGAAGAACTGTCAGTTAAAGTTCACGTTAACTCTTAACCATACATTGTGAAAAGGTACATTAATAAACAAAAATATTTAACTACATATACATGCATACATATGTACAGGGTGTTTTTTTAGAGGTATAGAACTTCGAATTGAAATAAAACACAAGAAAATCGTTTTAATGTCCATCAATTTGGCTTTATTGGAAGGATAATTTTATGCCGTTAATGTTTAAATATGATTTCGGGCATGTGGCCGCCGCGACTGGCTCGAATAAAGCCAATTCTACAGGTCCAATTTTCAACCACTTTTTCGAGCATATGGGGCCGTATGTTGGCAATAACGCCACGAATGTTGGCTTCCAAGTCCCCTAACGGTTCTGGTTTGTTGGTGTAACCGAGCGACTTCACATATCCCCAAAGAAAATAATCCAATGGTGTCAAATCACACGATCTTGGTGGCCAATTGACAGGTCCATTCCGCGAAATTATGCGCTCATCGAATGTTTCCTTCAATAAATCGATTGTGACGTGCGCTGTGTGGCATGTAGCGCCGTCTTGTTGGAACCACAACTCATCCACATTCATGCCATCCAATTCGGGAACAAAATAGTCGGTTATCATGGCTCTATACCCGTCTCCATTAACGGTAACTGACTCTCCAGCATTATTTCGGAAGAAGTATGGCCCAATGACTTCACCAGCCCATAGAGCACACCAAACAGTCAGTTTTTGTGGATGTAATTTCGTCTCAAGGGTCTCATATGGATTCTCTTCACTCCAAATGCGGCAATTTTGCTTGTTGACGTAGCCATTCAACCAAAAATTAGCCTCATCAGTGAACAAAATTTTGCGATGAAAATCAGCATCGAGATCAATCTCATTTTCGGCCCATACACCAAAATCACGACGCATTGCATGGTCCCGCGGCTTTAATTCTTGCACAAGCTGGATCTTGTAAAGTCGCAAGCCAAGATCTTTGCGCAAAATCTTCCATAAAGTTGATGGACAAAGGTCCAATTGCTGTGCACGGTGGCGAATCGATTCATTCGGGTCCTCTTCAACACTTTGCTCTACAGCGGCAATTGTTTCTTCGGTGCGCACTGTTCGACGTCTCTGCGGATGCGTATTATAACATAGAGTAAACGTAGTGCGAAAACGATCCATGGTTAACCGAATTAATTGCTCTGATGGACGATTATGTTGACCATAAAATGGACGGAGCTTGCGGTAAACTTCGCGAACTGAACCATTATTTTCGAAATAAATTTGCACGATATTCAAGCGTTGTTCTTTTGTCAACCTGTTCATGATGAAATGGCAAACCAAACTAAATATTAATCACTTGACAGCTGACAAAATGGCCGCCAGTTAAAAAAGTGATGCCAACTTAAAGTTCTATACCTCAATAAAAAACACCCATTACATACAAATAAGAATCAAAAGCTATTCTTGGGTAATCGCATCTAAAATCGGTTTTAATAAAAGTTGGTTTTAACGCTAAAACCAACTCTGAAAACATGGTTTTACCATACAAATTATTTATGGTAAAACCAACTTAAAACTTTTTTTTTTGAATTTGTTATAAAGTTGGTTTGGTTAAATTCAGTGCTGCCAAGTTAAAATGACCGGAAACAGCTGATAATGTTTATGCCAGTGAATAAAAAACGATACCAATTGATACATTTGCAACTTAAAAATGGATGCAGCCGCAATAATAATCAAAAGATTGCGGAAAAAAATAATATTTTCGACGGAAAACTACGAAAATATTTTCATTGACTGGTGGGCAGTGAAAATAGACAATATTGCTTATATCGATCCGCCGATAAAAACAAGGTTTATTTTGTATGTATTTGTGCATTTTTATATATATACAATAATTTGATTTCCAAGCACTTTTTCACTTGCTATAAGTAGTTCCATAATTTTAAAATATTTATTTACAAAATATAAAATTATTTCCATTTTACAAAGCACAATTCTGAGTTTTTCATACAAATAAAAACAGTAGTTGTACAGTTTGTCAAATAAGTGTTATACAAAACAAGATTAAGAATTATATTAACCTTAATCTTCATTTGTGATTTTTGGGTAGTCGATTATATGGTTTTACTTTCTAGTTTAATCGGCCAATCGTGGTGGTTTAATCTTAATATTGAGAACATACACTGGTGAAACATATAACTTTTTGTAAAAATTATAAGATAAAATAATTTAAAACACATAAATAAATATATAAATTTTATATCATTTATCTATTTCCTTTAACACGCGCAATATTTTACTTAATAATAATAAATAATAATTTTAAATAATAATAAAATATGCACAGCAATTGTTGCCACTATTTTGTTCCTCAGTATGGTAATGCTACATGCAAAAAGAAGTGTAAGCTACCACTCAAAAAACATCAAACTCAATTAATGTGAGATTAAGTTAATTTTCGGATAAGCTAATTAGAGAAATAAACTAATCTTAATCCCAAACCCAAAAATTGGCTTTAAGTTGTCATCTGATTATATAGATTCTGCTTTCTTTTGTTATGCTTTCGAATTTTAAAGCTTAAATTAGACGTGCCATAGCCATAATGCCATGTCCATAACACGTGTAATTGAAACTTAATGTTTATAACATACGAATTCTAAAACATATTCAAGGTTTTCACAAGAAATCACGTAAAAACGATATGGTAGCCAGAACATATAAGAACTTATGTAGTAAAACACTCATTCTCAATTAGACTGTAATTTCTCATTTTTAAAAGAAACAATATAGGTTTTCAAATATTTCTCGAATAATATCCTAATTTTTCAGAAGAAGTCTCCAATTCGAAAATATGTACAAATTTTATTTTTGAAATATTTTCATAGGCGAAAAATAATGCTTATGACGAAAAAAATGGTATATATAAGTCCAAACTGGCAACATTGAAAGCAGGAAACACCCATGTAGATGCCCCGTAGCGGTGCTAGGATCTCAGTCCAGAGGTTGTGGGTTCGACCATAGACCCTAGGTATTTTCCGCAGAGAAGATAATCGCTTTGCGGGTTGTTTTTTCTTTAAAAAAAATATAAAAAAAGGTGGAGTCCGGTAATTTGCCAGTTATAATTTCGAATTATACTTCAGTGCACAGTGGGGCTGAATTAGAATATTTTGGAAATTAATCGGTCATTTCTAAGCAGATAGTACTATAGAAATAAATTGGATATGGCAGAGAAGCATTTCCGTTTGCGTTTACAATACTGGCTGTCCAAATTGCTAGAGGAATGAGCTATGAAGTTTTAAAGTAGGGTACTTGTAAAAATTTTTAGCTCTTGCCAGTTTTCTTTTCTCATTCGATTTAAAAAAATTTTGACTTCATTATAGCTCTTAACAGGAGCTTAACTAATGCCCTAATTCAGTAAGAAGATTTAGGACGTTTTTGTTTGAAAATACTTTTGAGTTCTTGTATTTGAATTCTATAAATTATTTCCTTCAAAAATGGTTGTTGTCTTTGATAATGAAAAACAAAAATATTATTACCATGTTTTTAAAACATTAAAAATAAATTAAATCATTATACAATAGTTTGAAAAATATATGAAAAAATATGTGTTGTATATAATATTTGGAACAAAATTATAAAGCAAATACAAGAACCTTCTAGCATAGACAATAAATAATAATTGTTTTAAAGAGTCACAACTGCTGCTTTTTTTCGTCCATAGACAAGACGATACAATCAGCGATGCCAATTTAGCGCGTTTTAACTATGCCAAACGCGCTTTTCTTCGTCTTAATGTTTTTTATAAAAAACGCGCTAAATTAGCGCGTTTTGAATAAAGTCGATAATATCATTTCAGTTCAATATTTTTTTACTTTTTTTATAAGTTTAACAATTTTCTGGTATCCAAAAATCGAATAAAAGTTTTCAATTTGGTTATTGACTCAGCTGTTGCAAATAAAATTACCTTGACTGTGGTTAGAATTAAAAATTCATTTTAATACTGGAAATGGCATATGTTTTTGAAATTTGAAAGCTAAAAATATGTATTAATGACCCAAAAAGTTTAGATAACTTATTAAGCATCTATTTTAGCTAAAGTACAAAAAGCATTTGAATCGCAAAACTATTCGACAACTTATATGTTGCTACAAAGTTTGACACATAAAGTTAAAATAAAAACTAGGGATTTCGATTATTTGGAAGGCGATTATGATTCTGTATTAAATGATTTTAGTTATTTAGGATGTAACCTCGAAGAAGCAATATTGCAAAACCTGAAAGTTACTAAAAAAAATTTATTTACTGATACTTGTACATACAACAACTTTTATTAAAATTTAAATTAGCGCGCTATAAATAGTTGACAATGGTGTAACTTAGCGCGCTCTAGCGCTTTTTGAGAGATGCAATAGCGCGTTTGGGTTGTAAATACTTGGCACCGCTGGATAAAATCGTCGAACCGAACTAGGGCATAAACATGTTTGGCTGTACACTGTACATCTTTTATAGTTTGTGTATTTTACTCATATGAAAATTTAAATTTTATAAATTTTTCAAAACTTTGTCTCAGTATTTTCCATATATTTGGATGTAAATACTCGTATCAATTTAGGAAACTACAACCCCCAATTTCCTTTCGGTTGCTCAAACCGGACTCTTACTGTATGTATGTATGTAGTATATGTATGTATGTAGTATATGTATGTATGTAGTATATGTATTTAAGCTGAATGGGCAAGTGTAGGAAACATACAATTGTTTTCATATCGTTATTGGTGATTGGCTAAATAATTGCATAAACAGCGAATTATACCACTTAAATATAATCTAATAATTAAATCTATGGATGGCAAAAATTAAATGCAACCAAAGCTACTTACTGGTAGTTGTTGTAGTTGTAGATGTGGATGTGGATGTTGAAGAGATGATAGTGAGGATTGATGCGTTTGATGTAAATATTTTAATATTTGAGCGAATATTACTACTAACACTTTGACTGTCTGGTATATTACCTGTTTGTTTATTTGAACTACTTTCAGTTTTTGTTGATTGTGAACCACCAGCAGCAGTAAAAGTGTTGGAAGAAACAAACAATGGTTGTGAATTGCGATTAATTTTAATGTTGTTATTGTTGCGATTGCGTTCATTGCTGCTATGATAATGCCTAACAACGGTTGAGTTGCTGCCTCTTGCATGATGTGCACGAACATTTGAATTATTTGTTGACAAGGGGGTCCGATAAATGTTTTCATCTTCAGCTGGTGGTATTGAATGCGATGTTGTTGTGGGAATACGTTGACGACTTTTATGAATTGTTTTCACCGTTGTTGGGTTTATTGTTTTGGCAATAGTTGTTTGGGAATCATTATTTAATCTGGAGTATTGTGTGCGTTGCAGTTGTGGTTGCGTCTGCTTCTGCTGCTGATGTGAACGTGAAAGATTTTTAGTCCCCGTTCGTTGCTGACCCACTGACGCGTTAATTGGAGTTTTTAATAATTCACGATTTTTATGTAGGTTTGGTGTTTCATGTTGCACGTTTAATTGATTTTTTTGTGTTGTGCTATCATAACGTGGGGATGTTTGTTTTGTCGCTTCTACTCTTGAACGCGAGCGATTGCGAGAATCGTTTTGTTTCCTTGCCGGCAAGGCTGTGTTGATATTGTTGTTGCCTTTATCCGTGGTAGAAGTAGTGGTAAGAAAAAGTACTTCCTTATTTGGTATCTTTTTAGTAGTTTTTTGACCATATTTTAATGATCTTGAGGGAGAGACAGCCACTTGTTGTACACTTACTTCCGCTTTTATTTGTTTATCTGACTGCGGAGTTGTTGCACAAGTTGTTACAGCTAAAATGACGGTACATGTTGCCAGCAACAACCAAGTTTTATGTAATTTCATAGTTTAAATAACGAGTAGGTACATGCATCTATAATTCATATGTAGTATATAAATAACTATTGTACGAGAAGGCACAATTTTTTTTAATTAAAACTTTAAGGCATACCTACATACATACGTATGTATTTACATATGTTTGTATGTATGTCAAAATTTTCCTTTTAATTTTTAATTAATTCCAGCGTGTTTTAAAATTATTTTAATTAATTTTATGTACGCGTAAATTTAATACACGTAAGTGCATATGTATATATTTTTTTAATGAGCAAGGAACACAATTTAAACTCCAAAGTTCCTAATAACTCTATTAAGGTCTTGGGTTATTTTAGCTGCTCATTATAATTTTTAACAAAATCTTACTAAGGATTTGTTTAATTTAATAATAAAACGATATCTAAAGTATTATTTTTTTATTGCTTTTGAGGTCAGTTCGACCTTAGAGTTTGGTATTTTTTTCTACATTCGTTACTACGAATAGGTTGATAATAATTTACGGAAACAATGAATATGATTTTGTACTCCTTAACACTTTTCTATTAAAATTATTATAAATAAAAAAGTAAGTGTTTCTTTTTACGAAATTACATGCTTATTTAATTTTGTACTTATGTACACACAAATGAATATTTTTCACTATTTATATTTGCATTCGCACAACAACGAATAAACAATCACCTGCAGGTTTTCTATGAAACGTAATGCGCGTGCTCAACCGTTGATGTTGCGCTATTGACTGCTGTTTCAACTAGAGTTTGCTTTGAATTGTGCAGTTTGGCTATACATAGGTTTTAAAATAAATAAATACGTACTACATACTTATGTATGTAAGTATATATTTTTCTGTGTACTACTCCGTTTATGCATTTAATAACCAAACTATTTATTCATTTATATTAAAGTCTCTCCGTCTCTTTATATCTTCATGATACACTAATTCCACTTTTGTGAAGTTTAAAGTGCAAATTTGTGTATGGAATTCTCAAGATGACAAGCAACATTAAATAGTTAAACCTGATTTTAATGTCTTCCAGCCACTACTAATTATCATGTTATTATTGAACTTTATTTCAACGTGCTAAATTTTTCACTAACATTAATTAATAGATTTTCAATTAAAAATATGCTGTACAAATTTTGTTCCATGCATTCTAAAATATAACTCAAAAGCTTTTCTTTTTTTTCTTTTGATCAGATTGCCAAGAAGGATTATGTTTTTCGCGCGTTTCTTGTGTGTATGTTTGTAAATTTCTTCCAAACGTTTGCCTGAATTTCAAGAGCTAAGGTTTAGTTACATATATTGATCTTAAAAACCCAAATGTTAGTAGATCAATAAAAAAAGCAATGTGAGTCCAATCACAGGGGAGATGTGTAAACATCTAGTAATGAAGATTTTTTTTAATATTGGCTTATGGTAACTAAAGTAAGATATATACATTTTTGACTCTACTGTATTTAAAAATCTATGGAAAACTGCATCTAGGTATAGTAGTGGAATTATTTGTTGTGGGGGTTTGGGGAGAATTGCTCATATGAAAGTGGAAAACGTCAAATAAAAATTTTGATAAAGCTTGCGACTGTGGGTTTGCAAAATTTGTATTAAAGTCTCCACCCATAATAATTGACATGAAATGGAAATTGTTACCCAATTATCGTGCACCAGCTTCAGTGTAAGGCAACAGTACGTAATGAAGATATGTTATAATATAATATTATAAATTCTTTATAAAGACTGCTATATATATTTTAAACAAATATTTGACATTTAAAACGCTCTTTTATTTGAAAGTTTATATTTATTTTATATTTTTCAACTTTTTAACAAAATTACATTTCACAAGCAACTTCTTTTAAAATTAACATTGCTCCTGAAGGTATGCTTTAAAATTCGTTAAGTTTCTCTGTACTTCTTGTTCGTATGATTACACTACATAGCTCACACCGATTTGATAAAGCTTTACGATCTTATTCAAAATTTGTGATTGTATTGTGAACAAAATTTTTACTCCCTAGCATATAGATGTTTACATATCAAAAATAACAAATAGTCAGGCGTTAAAAAAAGTTAACAAGGTTACAATATATGAAATTTTTTTCGTTTTTCTGCTACCTATTGGGAAGCAAAAACATTTATACAATTTCAACTTACAAGCCCTACAACTCAGTAATTTTTTATCCTTTCAAACAAAATATATATGTATGTACATGGATATGTATACATACATATACATATATAAATGCAGCGTTAACTTTACAATGGCCAAAATGCAAAATTTCACGCACTTAGCACATTCTAAATACTATAAAAAAATGCATTACTTTTAATGCTAAATGAGTACTTTACATTTACTAGAAGCCTGCGTAAACAGTGTTGAAATGTAAATACCCAGACAACCTGAGTTTCGAAAATAAACGAATGCTAGCTGTAGCGGACAATTTTCGAAATATTCTCCTAAAAAGAAGTTTAGCAAGAAGAAACAATTTGTTTCTCTCAATTTTTTATTTCTTTGCATGTACAACAAAAGAAGAATAATGTGTTTTGCTATTTAGAAGCAATGAAATCGAACTATTAATGTCGTTGTTTATGTTTCGTAATGATATCGCTAAAGGTTCGCTATTGAGTCGTAAGCGAAACATCGATATCGAAAGATTTGCTGCCACAAACTGAGCGACGAGTGAGCTCTAGCAGTACTTTCTCTTTCCGTTTACGATAGCCGTTCTCGAGTGTTTTGTCCGAGAAATATTTACGCAACATTCGGATGCGATATTATTTACGAATGTTTTAGTTATAAATGCTGTCGTATTATAAGCGAAGTACCATGGATGCATTGGAGTTCGTGTATATGAGTGTTAACAACCGATGTCACGAAGACTTCTTGTTCTTAACAAACAACCAAAAGAAGTAGTGTTGATGCGTTTATGCTTGTTATTTTGCATCCCAGTTGACCAAGACTTTCGTTATTGATATCGATTTCAAATATATCTCGAACATTTATCGTGTAAAGAGCGACACTCAAAAATTAATCGAAAAAAGTTCACTCACCTGTCGCTCACTTTTGTCTCAAAAAATATTTGTTATCGAAGTTTCGCTAGCAATATCAAAAGTAAAAGAATATCGAACTAATTATGTTCTTATAAGTGGTCTTGTGCACGACATTAATATGTACCTACCAAATATATTAATTTGCAAGCAAGTAAGTGTAATCAAATCAGGGATCGCAAATATCGATTATTTTCCAAATTTAAGCTGAAAAAATCACACTAATAGAAGAGTCCTACATGCAAAAGGAATATGCGAATGTACTCCATGTTACATGGACTATCTATAGATGCAATGATTTTTATATTTTTTATTTTTATTTATTCCTCACAAAAAAAAGAGTTATTTTTTTATTTCTATTTATTCCTCACAAAATAACAGTTACCTTTTGATTTTTCTTTTTTTACTTAATAATGGCAATAGTAGTCAATTGTTGCCGATATTAATTAGTTTTTACGCTATTTTTACGCATGTGTGGTAGATGTCACCAGTGATTGAAAAACTGCTAGCAAAACAGCAACAGCAATAAAAAATCTGCTTTTGTTGTCCTGCGAAAAGTTTATTTATTTAAACTTTTGTTGTTCTGCTGCGCTGCGCATTGTTTTCAGTTAAGTCACAGCACAGCTACATTGTGCTGATGACTGTTCTGTTGCTTTAACTTCGAAATTTCAAAAGCACAGCTTCAAAAGTTCGTGGTCCTTTTTATGCTGTAACTGCAGAAGCTATGAATCATCGTGTTTTTTGTTTTTGTACTTAATTGCTTAACACGTTTGGTGCTATGTGACCCACCGGTGGTTCACACGAATTATTTCCGTGAGGCCATGTGCACCATCGCTACATACTTAATATTCAAGGTTGGCAAACGGTATCGTAAAAATACCGATACCGATTCAAATACCGCTATAATTGGATACCGGTATCGATACCGATACCGAAACACATTTCGGTTAGAAAATACCGGTATCAGGAATACCGTTTAGGTCTATACCGGTATGTACCGGTATACCGATTCCCACCAAAAATAAAATTTCAAAAATATATTTCAATTAACTTTCTTAAATAAACACGTTTTTTTCGCCTTTACACATTCTTATGCAGCACTGTTTTTTTAATCAACCGGAAAGTGCAATCATATCATAATCATCACCAGTGCGAAATACTAACGAACTTAATGAGCTGCTTAATGCCTTTAGGCACGAAAAACGTATCTCTAGACATATAAATGTTCTAAATTTGTCAAAAGAGCAAAGCCCTTACAAAGACAGTTATTTTAAATAATAACTTTTTAAATAAATAACTTATTTATATGAAATCGCGAAAGTTAGTATATTGGTTGTTCCAGATACACAAGGTAATGCGGAGACTTAAAGTTTTGAAAAGTGCTTTTTTATGTATGCACATTAAGGATTTTTTTCTTTAATTGATATACTACATATGTGCGCTGTCTAAAATATGAGGTTTGCTGCCATAAATGCGGTCTTAATTTTTTAGCTCGATCCGACGCTGCCTTCTGGCGGGCCTAAAGTACCCGATATATAGTGGGGATTTTTTTTTAAATTTGAAATAATTCTGCAGTTTTTAAACTAGCGGTCCGATTTTTTATGAAATTTTATACAGCATTTGAGGAGGTGTTACAGAGCTCAAGTCTGGAATTTAGGCTATATATCCTTAAAAGGGGCGGAGTCACAAAGCACCAAATTGGGTAAACTTTTAGTTAATGAAAAATTAAAATCGATGCCAAGCTCATGTTTTTGATCAGATAAAAAAGATTTTTGAAAGTGGATTCTTTTCTATCCAAAAGCTAAAAAAAGTGTGCAACATTTATGGGTTTTCGCTTACAGTTTAGGAAATATTCGAGAAAAAGTGTAAAAATTGAAATGTTTACCAACCTTTGTCCACTGGAGAAGGCAAACGTTGTTAGATTTAGAAAATTAAACTTATTATGAATAAGGGATATAATTTGTAACATTAAACATAACATTTGCCAATAAATATTTTCGGCTGAAAAGTCTTTCTTAGTTAGAAAGTAATAGTAAATACAATTGCCGGGAACAAAACTTCCCGGCAATTCCAAAAAAACTTACAAAAAACTCGAATTGAAATATTCGTTTCGTCTGAATTTGGCGACTACGAATATATCTAAAAACGGACGAATATTCGAGAATTCGAATCATAGACTACTATTCATATTCTGTGATTCGAATTTTCAAATTTTACTAAGTGCATGCAATTCTACATGTACTTCGTGTGTAATCAAGGCGAATTCAGTATCAGGTGACCTTATCAGTACAACAATTTTACAACACAAAAAACAACATGTACGGCCTGGCCCACGATGTCGACAAGAAATTATCTTTCGCTTAGTTATACTGAAAACAAAAACAAAATAAGAAAATTTGTTTTTGTTTTCAATATAAGTAAGCGAAAGATAATTTCTTGTCGACATCGTGGGCCAAGCCGGTAGTTTGCTATGCTACAAAACCAATCTGTCAAAAGATTTCTGAGCAAATTTTGACATTTTGGTTCAAATTGCTCAATTTTGTATCAACAGCTGATAATCAGCCGGGCTGTTAAGGTCACCTGATACTGAATGCGCCTTGGTGTGTAGTATAAATAATACATACACTGCATGTATTTATTTTTATTATTTTGTTTAATTAACCAAAATGAGTACTGCCAAGCGTTGTTAGTGCAAATGCAAAATATCGTAGCTTTTCTTTGAACTGTGTATTTTGTTGGATTTTAAAGAAAAGCTACGATATTTTGCATTCGCACTAACGCAAGAGCATTTGCATCAAACATCGAATACCGACAATGTAGAAGTCATTTTCCTCCATTGCATAGCTTTGTAATCTACATTGCATTCCGACTGCACCAAACTTCTTCGGAAAATCATATCATGTACTACTAAAATTAGTTTAAAAATAGCTAATGACCCATTTGCGAAAGTACTAAAATAATCGAAAACACAAATTTTTATTTTATTTTTCTTTTATTTACCATCGAAGAGCTCATTGAAAGAGGTCTTCTAACAAAAGGAGGAGAAATACACAACCCCTGAATATCAAAATCAAAGCCTGCATTCCAGATGTTGGCATTGTTTTACTTATATATTCATGTTTAATACCAGGGGTTCTTTTAAATAACTTTATTTGGGTTCAGAAGAGGAATTAGTCCAACTGTAATGTAATGAAACGCAAAATAGGTTAAATAAATAAAGTAAAATAATTTTTACAGCCAGAACATACCTTTTTAAAGCCAATGTCATTGGCGTATTCTCTGAAACACTGACGGCAAATGTTTAGGCCATATTTGCGAATCAAACCATGACGGTTAGAGCAAGCACGACTAGAAGAGAAAAAAAAAGAAATTAAGTTTTGTAAAAAATAAAATTGTTATATATAAGCGTAAAATTAGTTGTCATCTCATCGCCACCATGAAAATCGCGCACATGGTCAACTTTCCAAGTAAAAGAGCAATTTCAGAAAGTTTTGCTTTAGCCACCCTCAATTAAGGAATTTGCAACTTAATTTTACCACAAATTCCGTACTCAACCGGGGGCAATACATATTGAAATAATTTAGTTATATATATGTCCATGATTCCAGCTCTAAACTACATTAGGCACTTAGCACACATTTGAGTCGCTAGTGTACAACACATAACCTCACTTTTAATGAATTTATAATTAAACTCTCTCTAGAGCTGCAAACATGATCTTCACAAAATTTAAACATTTTCTTGAAAAATAATCGAATTTTAGTAAATATTTACCAGCATCTGGAACCTTGTCCATATTTACGTGGATGCGAAAACCAAAGATTAGCAAAACCCATGTTGACTATTTCACTTCGTAAATGCAAAAGAAAGAAAATATGGATGCAAATGCCGAGCAAAGGTATACATACTACAAATAGTTGTATGCAAACTGTAGTATTGATAGCAGTGATGAGTTTTTTAGTACATAAGTACTTCCCAATACAATACTTCGTTGGCGAGACAATAATTTGTTACATAGCGTCTATTATCTCTGATATAATATGAAATAGAACGTCGGCAGAATGAGAAAAAAAATATATTTATTTTAATGTTAATATCTATGTAGGGGAAAACTTACGCTTCCAAATATCATAATATTTCATAATTATCAGGCAGCAGCCTGTGTGTTTTATAAAAAATTTTGGCATTTCCTTAATACATCGTGTATAATTAAAACATTTCAGCATTTGTTTACCAAAAACTGTTCATTTTCATTTTAATACACAAAATTCTCTTCTCGTATATATACATACATGTGTGCGTTTTTTGACACTTGATATCATAATATTGTTTTCTAAATATATATTATGAAAACAATATTATAATATCTGATATAATAAGGGCAATTATGTAAAAGATTCCGCGAGAAATTTTTCCCAGGGCAGAATTCCATTCGTTCTGTCTCTTTTCTTTCTATTGCAAATGGTTGCGGGCTGCGAATCTCATGGCTAACATTGTTGCTCAGACATATGCTCGGGCATTGATGTCAAAGCAGGGATGAAAGTTGGACATGAGCGGTCTCCATTATTCATTTGCGGTGTCCGACATGATGCCCATATCAAGTTCATGGCTAGTGGAGACCCCTATTTAGCCGTTTGTGATTTCCGCCATGATGCCCATACCAAGTTCATGGCTAGTGGAGACAGTTAGTTAAACACAAAAAATTACTGTGTAACCTTAGTTAGTGTCTTAACACATGTTTGGAAATAGTTGCTCAAACACAAAGCCGAGCTGTCAAATTTAGTATCTTCGTTTAAAATAATGGCGGATAACGATATAACATGTTTCTTACAATTCCTGTCCTTATAATTACTTCTTTGTTTTTTATGTAAAAATGTTTATTAGCACCGTATATATTGGCATATTTTATATTAAATTTCTTTCCAAGTTTCCTGAAACCCCAAATATTATGGTTGGGTGTAGGATAATTTAGTTTTAACTGTATGACTGCATATTTTTACATTAGATTCTTGTAGTGTAGTAACGCCTTTATTAAGTGACATTACTTTCAAATAAACAACCGCACAAATATTAAATTTCAACGAAAAATTTTGGAAATGGAGGAAAATATTCAAAACATAGAAAGTAGAATTTCAATGCTAAATTGCTTCATAGCGCTGAGCTTGAGAAGAAATAATGTGTGCAAAGAACTGGAACAACTAAGGTTGGAATCCATAAAAGTTAATGATCTATTGACTCAAGCGCATCATCTGATGCAAGAGGAATTAAGTAGTTTAAAAAATGAATACGAGCTGGTAATGTCTCAAATGAGGAAAAAGCAGATGATGGTAATGGACTCCATAATTAAAGAAAAGCAAGGAAAAATTAAAGACGTTAAACAAGAGGAAGACAATTTGAAATTGATTTTTAGTTGTGGCAAATCAAAGGCAAATTTTAATAACACTGAACATGAGTCTACATTGAATCAGTTGGGTTTTAATATAGCCAAACTAACTTTAAATCGTACCGGTTTTGTGACGCCCAAGATAAAAATAAGTGATTACAAAGCATCCCCACTAGTTAAGAAAAATTTAAACCAAATACCATTCCAATTCGAGGAGTTTGACGTCACTATAACCCAGCAGCAATTTGATACAATACCCAAGTAACTCATATGAAAGGAAATTTTGAGTAGTTATTAAAACTTTTACCTTACAGATACATGTGTGGTCGAGAGACCTTGCAGAATTTGAATACTTTTTTGGAAACTGCCATAATTCCTTGCTTCAATGAAAAATATAAACTTATACATAAAGAGCGAAGTGGCATAAAAAATGCAAATGATATAGAACTATGGAAATTATACAATGAGCAAGCTTCCTATTTACCTGGTAAGTCATCCATTCGTATACATATTTCATACTAAGGTTAAAAGTAGGACTTATCGAACTTTATTTTTTTCAAATTCCTTAGGACGTAGATTTATAACACCCGGAGATTTAACCCGAAAAATTAATAAAATGTTGGATAAAAAGTCTCAAAATCGATTGGTAATGCTAAGACATATCGGAATCTTAAGTCAAATGCGTGTTAAGCAAACAGTTTGTTACGTTTGGTCATATAGTTGCAATCAATGAATGATATGCAATATTTAATAAATATTTACAAAATTTCAGCCTGTGTATATTATCAGGCGTGCTCTGAAAGTACTTTTAATCAAAGTGATTTGAAGTTTCAAAACGTTAAGCTAAATCTTTAACGTTTTCAAAGCACTTTATTATTTTTGGTAATACTATATGGCGGACGTTATAATAAACTAATTAAATAAATTATTCAATATGTTATTTTTAATTTTTTTGAACAATTAGTTGTTATTAAAGAAAACATTTAGAAACTAAGAAAAATCTAGACATATTTTCTGCTGTTAAAAATATTATTTTCATTTAATTTTGATTTTTTTAAATATAAATAAAATAACAGCCATAATAAATATATCAGCCGTTTTTTGTATTTTCCAGAAGTGAAAATCGCATCGAAATATCAAAAAAATGTGATTTACAGAAAATAGTAAATGATAGTTATATCTTATATCTTATTTGGAAAGTTTTCTAGTGCTAAAATTACATATATGTATGTTGCCACAAATCTGCAAACAGAATGTAAATTGTAAAGTTCTGTGAACATAATTAGGAAAAGCGGTATAATTATAATTACCAAAAGGTGATCATCACATTAAAACTGCAATAAATAATTATTGGATTCACTAACTCTTCTCCTTCATATTTGTGTGTTCTTTAATCCCATATACCAATAACTACAATTGCCATGGAGTAATTATTACTACTCGTATTAAATCGTCTCTGCATATCCTTGTGTGTCGTTTATACAGAAAGTAGTATCGAAGTTTCAGTCTACCAAAGATTCATCAACTACCAAAAGAGGTTACATACACACATATCCACTAATTACCCACTTAACTTTATTCATAACGTTTTAAATTATGAGGGTTTTTACATAGTGCAAAAATTGGTTTTTTAATTGGTGATGAAAAAAACAGTAACTCCAGTAACTCGATTTTTTATTTCAAAAGTATTTGGGAAGAAATAATTTAATTTTAATTAAATCAACATTAGAAAAATAAGACTACATATTTTAAAATTAAAATTACTTAATTTATTATATCAGACATAATGGAATCGAAGACATTTTTGGAAAAATCTAAATTACCAATCATGAAAATATCATTAAAATTATTACTCCTACTATATGAGGCTTCAGAATTTCCATACTCTGGTGGCGGTATGTTACCAGAAGAAATATCCTGATTTGCAGTAACCTGTTTTTGCGCATCCTCTGCTTGAGCTGCTGCTGCTTCAAGTTGTAATTTCTGCATCTGCATCATAAGACGTGCATTGGCATCCAGATGTGAATGCCGGGCTCGTATATGCTTGTCACGATCTCCTCGTTGCCTAAAGTTTTTAGTACAAAAGTGGCAACCAAATGGTTTCTCACCAGTATGAATACGTTGGTGGTTTTTCAATGCATCAGCGCGATAGAATCGTTTACCACATGCTTCGCATTCATAACGTCTTTCGCCTCGGTGTATAAGACGATGTTGGTAAAAAACTGAACCAGTAAGGAATCGTTTTCCACACACTAGACAATGGTAAGGTCTTTCGCCGGTATGGCATTTCCGTATATGATCGTTTAAGTCTGGCCGGATTGTAAATTTTCGTGTACATCCGGGTTCTTTACATGCAAATGGTTTTACTCCTAAAAATAAATACAAATTATATTACCGTCTTAATTTAAAAACGAAAAAACTTACCCTGATGAAATCTTAAATGTTGCCATAAATGACTGGATTGAGTATATGATTTGCCACATATATCACACAAGTATTGTCTGGTCTTACTAGAACCATGAGTTCCATCTTTCTCACGTTTATATTTCCTATAATGTTTTTCTTCGTAGTGAGACACACACTCTTGAGCGGTTTCAAAAATATTTTCACAATATTCACATGGTAATTGTAATGCACCAGTTTTTTTATTAAGTCGTGGAAAAAAGTGATACGATGTATAACTACATAATTATAAAATGAAAAGAATACGTTTATTTCTTATTTTTAGGGGTATTGATGTAATGGGTGTCTAAAACTAAATAGGTATCACATTTGAGCAACATTACCATATTAAATCGAATTTTTGTATGCACTATTCGCATAAATCTATCTTAAACATAAAGAAAATCGGTTGTTATTTTTATTCAAGTATGTGATGAAAAACGATTTAAACACAAAATCAATTTTAAAGCAATAAAAAGTGTGATGTGATTGTTATGGTCGTTTTGTCAGACATTTTAAATTTAGTTTTTTATGGTTTTTGCAATACCTTTTGATAAATTTCTTTTCAAAACCCTAATATATTGTTTGTATTTTATCTTCAAGTGCATTTTCTTTCGAATCTAATTTGAAAGTAAATAATAGCTTGCTATTGGCTCTTAATTTTTAGCGAAATCGCTCGAAATTCATCACACACCTGAATATGGTATTGTTGCACTGGTGTTATACATGCATAAACATACATAGATATATATACATACATACATATCGTCGGCTTAGAGTGCAAACCTGCTAACATTTTCTATACATAGCTTAAAAAATTAGCCTAATACATGGAGTTTTTTCCTCATGTAGAGTTTAAAATTAATGTAAATATTTTAAACAGTCGATGTGACGTCTTTTCTCTTTCGGACGGCATTAAAATCTCATATTTTACAAAAAGTGGATTTAGCAGGTTTGCACTCTAAGCCGACGATATGTATATCGTAGAAGTCTTACCGATGTTCATGCAGCAAATCCATAGATTGAAATTTATTTTCACATACGTTACAAACAAAATAACGTTGAGTAGTTGCTTGATGAACCTTTAAGTTTTCACGCATAAAAACACATTCCGCATGCCAATGATTGCAAATTTCTTTCGATGTTCTTGCATGAATATCGCAAGCAAAGCATTCAAATCTTCTATATGGTAAATGGCATGCAGAGTGCACAAACAGATACGATACTTCTGAGAAAACGAGATCACAAAATTCGCATTGTAAAATGCAACTTAATATTACTATTTTAAGATAAACTGGTGATTTTTCCTCTTGATAGCTTGAAATATGATTGTAAAATAATTGAGCCTGAAAAAGAATAATGTATTTGTACGAATATACAGCATATACATCCATACATTCATAAGTATGTGTGTATGTATGCAGGTTTAAATTTTTTATTAACGGCGTTTTTTTAGTGCATTATTAAGACCTTTATGGAATATTAGTTAAGAAATTATATGACGATAAATTTTTTAGTACACCCTCCTTACAAATTATAATTTCCTGATGAAACATACAAAGGCAAAAATATTGTCCTTATTTTTAGAAAAGAAATCGCTATTAGTGAATATACCTAAGTAGCTTTTGTCGATGTCCGTTATTATTTTAGTTGTACAATACTTATTAATATACATACATACATATGTATGTACAGAAATGTTCATCATTGACATGAAATGTATACCTCTGAATTCAAGTTATTATATGCGTCATCTATGTAGGCATCGTATGGGATCTCGGCATAATTATCCATTTCATTTTCTTCTGTTACTGAATCAGGAAAGTGGCCATACAAATGATTCAATGCATCATTAGATTCAAAGAAGATACGACCACAAAGAGTACATTTGATAACAACACGCAGTCCGCTTATTCCCTGCACGCTTTGTAAAGCTGCGTTTTTGTTATTAGATATAGAATTAGGAGTAGGTATTAAATCCAAAGCGTGTTTTTCCATATGACGTAATAAACCAGAAGCATGAACAAATTTCCTCTCACACAATGTACATTCATGAGGACCATCCTGTTTTCTGTTATTAACGGAAATAATAGATGAACTGGATGAATTAGAAACTACGTTTGATACAGAGGTGGAGGTAGAGCCATTTGAGTTTAAACTACTGTTCACGTCATACTTTAGTTCGTCTTTGAGAAAACGTCTAATGCGAATTTGATTTTCTCTTAATAAACGAATACATGCCGGTTCCACAGGCAAAGAATTTTCTTCCTTAATAGGTTCACAAGAAGTAGTAATTTTCGTTGGCTGACTTTTCGTTATTAATTGGGACTTATTATCGCAAATGTGGGCATCAAAATCTCCGCCATTAAAAATATAGTTGCAATTGGCACATTTAATCGGAAATGGAAGTATTTCAGTACCAGATGGCACGGTATCCTCTGGAATTAAATAATAAAGGCGCTTAAATATAAAATTGGTTAAATAACTGCCTTACTTTTTATATCTGTTGGTCCTTGATTCTCTAAAAATTTCAATATTTTAAGTTCTTCTTCGGTAGCATCAAATAAAGGTGGCATTACCGAACACACCTCGGATTCAGTTGATGGTTCAGAGATTGACTCCAATGGAATATGTTCCACTAAATCAAATAATGTTGCTTCCGTCTGTGCTGGTTCCAATTGGCGTTCTTTCGCGTGGGCATGGCTTAAATCTAAAACTTCATTTATATCATAATTACTTGAAAACGTATTAACAGTTGCAAAAGAATCCAATGGAGCAGATTTTAAATCCTGCCAAGGAATATCATCATCCAATAACGGCATACTTCCGGTACAATTCTGAAAAGATTCACTTAGTAAGAAATCGGTCGGTGTATTTCTATCTTTATATGCCGCGTTCAAGTCTTTCAATTGAGCGAATAATTGCTCCGAGAGCCAAGCATCAGAATTATTTAAGTCTTCTTCATTTAAATTCATGATGTTAGGAATTACAAAGTATTTTACTTTGTTTAAGAATGCTGTAAATATATTTTTGCGCAATTTTTAACGGCTTGTGACACTAAAATCGACGCGTTCTTGAAATTGTGCTTGAAATAATTGTCAATCACAGGGTACATCAAGGTAAGTTTGTTCTGGGGTACGTTTAATAACGACGTGAAATTATTTTGCAGTATGGCATCACAGCTTATGTGGAGTGTCACCACGGCAAAACTTATGAGGTGTACTCAACAGCCCAGTTGTATATTTTCGACGATCATAATTTGGATATCCCTCAGATGACAGTACACATCTTGTGTACATTTATTGACAGAAGTATAAATAAAAAATATGTACTCACATTGGTGCCTATTCTGAAATACTCGTCGACTTGGTAAAAAATTACATGGAAAACGAAAACAAAATTGTGTAAATTAAAATATATTATTTTTGTTTTACAAACAAAATTAACCGTTTTTAAAAGAAAGAGAAATGCGTTGAAAATCTCACGTTTGTTTCATTTCAGAAATCTATGGAAAACAAAAACAATTTTTGAAAATTTGTATTTGTTTTATTGTAAAGTTTCACTTCTTCGCCGCGTTTTCCAGAATAACCACCATTAAGTCGGGAAAATTTCTCCAATACGGCTTCCACCAGCGAAATTTGCAACCACAGAATATGAAGGATAGGCAAGGATTTTGGCGCAAAATCATTTTTTATCCAATTTGCGCCAATTCCTGCCAAGAAAATTTTTATTTGGTAAATGTAAATAAATAAATGTCATTTTATCAAGATAGAAATTAGCCATATTTGCTATCTCTACCGCAAAATGGTGGTAAAGCGAATTATCTTCAATTCGCCGGTGTCGTGTCTAATTTAGTAGTCTATGTTTGCAACATTAAGGAAGCATTTTTCACAATTTTTTTAATACATATTTTCATACTTTTTATTAAAATTTTTCATGTTGAAATTTCCTTAAACTTATTCAAGGTGTTCGAACTAGGTGGCAGCGCTACTTCAGCTGATAATTTTATGCTCTGTGCGCTTTGTAGCTAACGAATGTCAAAAACTTCGTTTTGTTTTGTACAAAAATTTTTGTGCTTTTGACATTCTTCGGTTCTTTACAAAGGTATGGTTGCCGTATTATTGTATAACAAATCCCTACGCAGTCACCTGTATAATTACACCATGAGCTTATTTTAGTTTTTTGGGAAGGAAATTTTGAAATTTCTGGCTGGCTATAAATAAAAATAATAAAATCACCTGTGGCATCACCATTTCCTGGTGAATATTCTTTGGTAGACTCGCCTATTTGAATATTTATATTTTGGGTGACAAAAAATTGTACTAAAAAGATGTGTGAAATTTAAAATATATTAAAATACAAGCGGCGAAAATAGTCACCTGTGCAGTTGAGTCCACTTGATATGGACTCTCTTTTCATTTATGAATATGCCCTACAAGAAATGAATGACTGAAACTAGCCCAATCGAAATTTGTTCACTAATACATTTGCAATAATTTTCCATTGCATTTAAGAGTGCCAGTCAACTGACCGGTAGTGATGACCGACAAATATGTATGTCAATTACAGCTGCCCCTCTATAGCTCTCTAGTCAAATGACTGGTCAATTGCTTGTAGTCTTCTTGTAGAGTGCCTTACCAGCTGTTTTGAAAACGCAACCTGATTCTGTAATCAAATTCAAACAATAATAAAGTTTTTATTGCTGTGCCCATTATAATAAGCAATAAATGAATTTTTAATTGTGAATATTAAGTAACGGATTCAGCACGTAACCAGAACGAATAATATAAAGAAAAATAAAAGCATTTGTTTCATAACATACATAGATAAGTAATATTATGCAACGAATTGCAGTAATAGGTGGCACCGGTATGACCGGGCAATGTGTTGTCGATTATGCATTACAGAAAGGTATATTCAATTGCATACGAAGTACATACATATTAATTATTAAACATGCTTATGCACATATTTTAACTTTTTAAAAGGACTCAAAATACGTTTGCTGTATCGCACGGAGACAACTGTTCCTGACCGTTTTAATGGCAAAGTAGACATGGTGCAAGGCGATGTTACAAATTATGACGATTGCCTAAAAGTTGTAGAGGGTGTTGATGGTGTGTGTATTATTTTAGGCACTCGCAACAAATTAGAAGCTACAACAGAACTTTCAACTGGTACAGCTAATCTTATTAAAGCTATGAAGGCAGCGAGTGTTTCCAAATTTTCTATCGTGATGTCTTCATTTTTATTGCGTCCTGTGTCTGACGTACCAGCAATGTTTCACCGACTTAACGATGAGCATCAACGAATGTTGGACTTAACAAAGGCGTCAGACTTGGAATATATTGCTATACTTCCGCCACACATAGCGGATGAACCTTCAACCGCATACACTGTGCTTCATGATGAGTCTCCTGGCCGTCTCGTGTCTAAACACGATTTGGCAAAATTTATTGTGGACTCTTTAGAACAACCAGAACATTACGGTCAAGTGTGTGGTATTGCAAAAAGAGCTGATTAACTAACCAAAAGGTAAATTTAATTGACACCATAAAATGCATTTCAGACAACGATAACGCTAACTTTCAGCATTTTTGTAGAATTTCTACATAAAATTATTTTGTAAACTACGAGTTATATTATAGTTAATACAAAACTATTTCCTTATAAAACAAATAAATGCATACATATTAGTTTGTGTTTTGTTCTTTGTAGAAATTTTAAGTTTATGCAAGAAATGTTGCACTTTTGGTTTATTTTGTTGGTTTCTTATTAATTTAATTTAATTTATTCATATCAAAGTAATACAAAGCCATCAAGGCCAAAAATATAAATATGTATTACATAGACCGCCTTTTGAAATAAGACTCTCACTGATGTGACAAATATGCAGATTTTAAATGTTCACTTTTTATTTAAATAAAATAAAATTTTCAATATTCGATTTTTAACATATTATGTGACATTTTTCGAGAAAAGGGACCTAGAGCCATTTTACACTATGCCTTCTTAGTCTGTCTCGTGTTGACAATTTTCTTTTAAGCCCCCTACGAAAAGTCGCACACATTTACATTAAGTTAAGCCTTTTCTTTATTCATTCTTTTTTTGGCATTTATATACACGTTTAATGCTGAGAGTACGAAGAAGGCAAAGAGAAATATCATAAATCCCTCGAATTTTCATTTCGTGCCTTTTGTTCTACCCCGCAAGCCTCTCACCGACTAAACTAAAAAAGCCTGCCTGCACAGGCAAGCAGAAAAGGCACACTGTAAATTGCGTCCTAGTGTGGGAAGTTTTGAGAAAAACGCATTTAAAAAATAAAATTTTAATGTTTTTCTCATTTTTATCGATTTTCCCAAGTTCCCGTTTTTTGTCACACTAGGTCCCTTTTCTCAGAGAAGGTCACATATAGATAAAAAAAATTAAAAATTTAAAAATCCCCCGATATATATAGAAAAGATGTGATATATTCTAAGCGGCTGGACCGATTTTTTTCAGACATAGTTAAGAACACTCTCGATTAAGTCACCTTTCAAACAGAAACAAATAAATCAAAATCGGTCCAGCCGTTTGGTCTGTACGAGTCCTTTTACAGACACACAGCCACACACTACAAACTTGTAACACCCGTTTTTTGGTCGATGATTAAAAGTAGATCAATTTTCATGAGGATTTGAAGTCATGCGATCTTAAATTCGATTTATATGTAAATATTATACAATTTTCAATACTCAAACCTTTTTTATAAGACCCCTTTCGCTCATGTAAACTCTGTAACTTGTGGGAAAGAAAGGAAAAGAGATCCCATTCAATTTCCCTTCCCTCATACAAACAATTTTTGTACGACCTAATAATAATAAAAAAACTAGTCATAAAACATCTATGCCACAATTTAAATATTGTTTAATGTATAGTTATTTATTCATTACAAATATGTATCCGGATTTCGTAATAAAATTTTGTATTCCTTATTGCTTACATGATTTTGATTGAATTTTTGTACGTTTTTGTGACGGTATGAGGTTTTTCATATAACGGGAACGGGAACGTACATATGTACTGTTTTTGTATGCAAATAGAATATTAATGCATCTACAGAATAAAAATAAAATTGAGTATAGTTGAATTAGTTAATACAACCAACTTGCTTCAAAATGAATAACCCAAACCGCATTCGCTTCTGGTCACATTATTTTTTTAGTTCACAATCTTAAAATTAATTGCAAAAATATTTATGCCAAAAGGGAATGTGCACTCTGTCTAACAAAAATTTTGTTAAACAATTAACAGCATGAATTTCAGTCAAATCTATTTTTGTTTTCTAGTTCGCTTGAATGTCTAGCATCTGTTGAAACAGAGCACGCGATGCAAAAAAATTTGTTTGTTAAAAAAACATTTATTTATTGCGGTAGTTGTTGGGGATCAGCATATAGATCTGCCTTTAAATGTCTTGAACTTGATCTTGACTATGGTATGGTGTATTTTTAATTAGATTTTATAAGTTTTAAAAGTGAAATACTTTCAAAATATAAACGTGATGCAAAACTTGGCATCTAATTGCATAGAAAAGTTTATGCATACAGAAGAATGAATGATGTATGTACGGGTATGTATGTATGTAGATTTAACGAAATTTTAATTTCTATAAAATTTTAAATAGTTTTAAAAAGATAATGAAAATTGCTTTGTAGACGTAAAATTAATAGCATTACAGACAAGTATGTGTAAGAAAAATTAGGAAGTGTATTTTTTGTTCAAAATATTTAATTTTATTAATAATTAAAAATACAAATAATGAGTAATTATTGTAATTATGCGGAAGTTAAGACTAGATATGCATAAGACAATAATTATATTTAATTTTCTAATGGCATATACTAAATACATTAAAACTTTAAAATATTTCTGCACTACATTACTATGGAAGATCTATTATTTATATCTGATATTTAAACTGGTATTTTATAACCTAAAAGTACATTAATTTAACGTTATCATACATACATATGTATATAAAAATTACAAGATACATAGTTCTTTAAGAAATACTATCTTAAATTAAAGTAAACTAAATTAATATATGTATATATGTATGTATGTATTTAGGTATATTAATGTATGTATCTGCGTAAGCCAAACATGTTGGTTATTTAAGTTTATACTTGATTATTAATTTATAAACTTCAAAACCAAAACTTTAAAAATACACTTAAAATAAGAAACACATTTAAAAATTTTATAATAAAAATTAACAGTAAATCAAAAATTAAAAAATTAAATAACCTGGAATAAAATTTGCTTTGAATGGTTTTCAATAATTGTCTCCTTCGAAAGAATGAAGTTTATCGTATATGTACAACAATAAAAGTAACTTTAAATTTGAATCCTCCTCTATTAATATATCCTCGTAGCTATTTTTTTTTCTAATAATTTTCAGCTTTTGTGCATTCAGTAGCAAACTTTTATATTTATCTCCGATAACGTACTGTCGATTTTGCCTATAAAACTTTCTTCATGTATTTCTTTTTGGCATTTTGCAGACTAGGCAATTCACAATGTCTAGGACCATACATTGAAATTGGTTCACAATACTCATAGCCTATTCTTTCATAAAACCCCTCTTGATCGATGGTTGACAAATACAGAACTTTTAAATCTAAAACAACTCGACAATAGTCTTCAGCAAATTTCATTATTAACTTTCCAAAACCTTGACCCCGGCAACTCTTGTCCACTACCACAGATTCTATAAAGCACGCTTTCTTCTTTGATGGTATTGGACTAAGCTTGCAATGGGCTAAAACACGGCTGTAGCCTTCAGTGGTCAAAACCAAACTACACGGTAAGTTATCACATGATGCTTCAAGCGAACGCATGCGCGCTGTTTCGCTACGTGGCCATTCAGAATTTATAAGCGCGCATGTCTCCTTCATTAGCTCTGGATACTGGTGGATGGGCACCACATTAAAAGGACTGCCGGATACATTAAATGGTGGAAGACCCTATAAGAAAAACATGTACATATTTATGTAAGTGTATTTTAAAAATGATAATACAAAGAATTGTATTTAAAAGTCCTCTTTAAACTAAAAATTTTTGTTATATGTTTGTATGCGTATTTATTTAGCAACTACTAATATACCTCATAATAGGGTTCCACTTTAAGATAGCGCATATCAACTAAAGCTACTAGAAATATTGAAGATGAAGATTTTTAATGCAAATAAGCTTTTAATGGTCTAGAAATTAAGAGAGAAAAATAAATTTGTGTAGCATCCTTATATTATATCAACAACCATAAATATTTTACGTCTAATTATAGAATATGTATGCATATATTAATATGTGCATATGTATATTAGTAGATACATGTACACATGTATTTCTGTGTACATACATACATTATATATATATAAACATGTATGTACATATACATATAATTAAGTATTTACATACATATGTAAATATATATACATACTATTTAGTGAAGAGGCCATGCAATAATCAACATAAAAATTTGCATGCTGATACATTTAGCAACAAGTCGAATTTCATAATACATATGTATGTACATGCATATCAAATAAATGTATTGCATAAAACTTTTTTACGGGAGCATTTTCAAATACAAACTACCACACGCGAGAATCTTAGTTTGAATTACAATATTAATTTATGAACATCACTATAAGTAAATATATATGTATCTATTTAAATGGTTTTCAAATTATGAATTATTGTTAGTACATTTATCATGTATTTATTTATATAAATACATATATGTTTCCCTACATATGCACGTATGTATTTAATTATATTACAGCCTTATTTATAAAACTTATTAAGTTTTTATAAAGGGTTTTTACAGCAAATGTTCATAAAAAAATTTTCTTTAAAAATATATAAGCCTTAATAATTTTTATAATTAAGGCTGTTAGAAATTTAAGACACATTAAAATAATTTTTAAAAATAAATAAATTTTTTACACTATTGTTCGATTATAGGTATTAAGAAATTTATTATTCGACATATTGTCATAATTATATTTTAATTTGAAATTTATTTGCTTGTGGTTCAGCAAAATGAAATGCATATAGACCAAGCTGAATAACAAATTTTCAAATTATAGGTATTAGTTATTCCATCGTTAAGAATCTAAACTTTAGATTCTTCCTTTCGCTAAGACAATCGAGAAGGAAAAACTAGAAAAAACTGGAATGAAATAACTAATAAATGAAAAGTTTCAAAATTTAACCAAGTCCATTATTTTGGGTTCCAAACATAGCAACATCAGAATTTTCTTTGTGTCCCACTTTACGTGTGAGTAGCTGTATCAACTACATATTCGTACATACTTACATATGTATGTATGTAGGTAGCTACATATGCATCTGCATAGAAAAACTGGAATGAAATAACTAAATGTGTGGAAATAAAATTGCAAGTGATATTACAAATGAAGCTGTTGCATAACACATTTTTGGAAAGATACATATGTATTTTCAAACAAGTTTGTATGGTTAGCAACAAAAAATTTTCGACATACCATGTATCTACATAGATATGTACATAAAATACATTTATGATTAAGCATAGACCGTATTATTATAATAATTATAATTTATAAAATTCAAGCACACATTAAAAAAATTAATTTACCATAATGCGTTCTCTACGATTTCTTTCTTCCTGAGTAATGCCGCCACGATGCAAAGCACAAAAAGAACTGAGACTAAGGAAACCACCAATTGTTATTCTTAACCACATAAAATTTTAAATCAACCTCTAAATTTATTAATTTTTCTTCTCAACAATGTGGAAATATTCAAAATTGTTTCTTTCCTTCTTTTTCTTTTTGATACAAATTTATTTTAATTTTTATGGCTAAGAATGTTTGATATGTTCAAATCTTATATGTATGTATGTTTTGTGTACATATTAGAAAATTAGTGAATTATTTCGCGGATATATGGAAACAAATTATTTTTAGAAAAACAAAACACAAGTAAATACAACAAAACTATGAAATCTCGTCATTATTTTTAAAAACAAACTACAGCAAACAGAATTGAAAGCAAAACAAAAATGTTAAGTAGAAGAAGAAAAGAGGCAGAGCAAAATAAAAATGTATTTAAATCACTGTTGCCAGCAGTGTTTTCATATGAGGCGGGTAGCCAAAGTTTCAGGCGATGAATAATATTGAAATCGGGATTGGCGATTTACTTGGTCATACATTATTTACTATATTTTTTTAATTTCGATAATATAGAATTCTTTTAGGAATGTGTTTGAAATCCATTTTTACATATATAATTTTATTTTTGTTTGGCCTTCGAGAGTTTTTCATCTCGCTCGCACTGGTTGACTGATCTGCCACGGATAACCGTATAATCTTGCGTTTCTTTTGTGGAATTATTTAACAATCACGTTGCTACTTCGTATGTGAAGGCATAGGTCGTGTACAGTCAGTCACAAAACTTTTTCAAAATACTGTTAATGGTAAAAATTTTTGTTTCAGGCTTTGAAACGTATGTTTGTATATTGTTATTCTCAATAACGTATTAACTGGGTAGATGTACCTATAAAACTTTTATTTGTTATTTTTATTTTTTTTTTAAACTATAAAGTGCACAGTTGCAGCTAGTGCGTGTACCTGTATTTAATGTGCTTGAATTTTACCATGCCATGAGAACATCTCAATGTACTGTTCTTTTTTGGAAACCGAAACTTTTGGATATATTTTTTTCAAGGAGTACATACATACATATGTAGGGAGAAATAACTAAGTAAGTTGGCAGTATGTATTTAATACAGATCTGAATTAGGAATTCAGCTCCAATGCATTTATGTTTGTGGACATTTATTGGGCTGGTTGCTGGTTTGCCCTATAGAGCATTAAAATAATTGAGTTATCGTTTGATTATATGTATATGAAAAATGTGTCCTTTTTTCAAATTTGTTCGCAGTTTTTCGATATATTAAATATATCAGAAGATATAGAGTTCCAATATTGCCTAATAATCACAATTGATAAACATTTTAAAAATTGTTTTGCCACATTCGTAACTTTTTTGGATATGAGTCAAACTTCCAATGTAAAAGTATTAATATAATTATTCGCAATTGTTATGTTGCATAGTCTACTCAAAGAACATAAATCAAAGAAATGTACGAACATATATAAGAACTGTTTTGAAGAATATGGTAACTGGAAGCCAAACAATAAATAAAGCCAATTTGTTTGCTGAAGTAAACCAAAACACACGCAATTCTCTGTTTTATTTAAGTTATCATTTCGTTCGGTGGCTTGCCGCATGAAAAATTTTAAAAATTCGTTCTCCTTTTTTCGATATCTTGCATATATCAGAAGATGTGAAGGTCGTTCCCCCTTGTATATTTACCTAAGAAAATGCATTAATTTGACCTACTTGGAAGGAAGTGATCAATATTGTTTTGATTAGGATTTGCAGCAACAAAAAATTTTGTAGTTTGGCTCTGTAAATCTATTGGGTAATTATACAGGTGACTGCGTAAGGACTTGTTATACAATAATACGGCAACCATAGCTTTGTAAAGAACCTAAGAATGTGTAAATCCTAATAACTTTTCATGCTGTGGGGTTTCCCTCATATTCATAAAATTTAAAATGAATTTGAAATTAATTTTATTTCAAACTTTTTATAAAAAATTTTCTTTCAATGGATTTCAAACTCATTTTATTTATTTTAAATAGGTGGGGGGGAGGAAGTTTAGGTTTGAATAAAAAAAATATGTATGTATCCTTTATTTTTAATATTAAACAAAAAATTCTATCGTGTATTTTTATAAAACAAACTAAAAACAGTAACCACCCGACGATGTAACGATATAACATTTCTTTGCTTAGTGCCCTTTTACATTTGGGAAATTGAAGAAGAAGAAGAAGTTTGTTGAAGAATAGGCAAAGATGCAGAGTGTGTGGTGCACGACCCTCTGTACCGGACATTTTTTGTTTCTCTTTACTACTTTTCGGAATTGAAAAAAGAATTGAAAAAATGTCCGGCAAGAAATTTTCAAATGTAAATTGGAACTTAGAAGTGTTAGTTTTGCTTGTGAGGTAACATATAGTATGCAAAACTGTTCATTAAACAGCTGTAGGAACTCTTACAACTTATTTTTAATGCGAGCATAAACCTATATTTTCAACACAATCTTTTTGTTCCAAATGTGATGCCAAGCTGATTTATATGTCACATATTAAGTGGGGTACACATTATCGAACATGAGTGACAGTCAAAAGTTCATCAGTTTTGAATGATAGTGTTGGGTGTTCAGACTATCGATCATGTTTGACACTCAAACCTTCATTCAAGAGAAACATTGGGCACACAAACATAGAAAAAACACAAATTGGATGCGCATTTTTACTAACAAAATTTTTTATAATGAATTATTTTAACAACTCATACGATTTTGAGTTACCATTTGAAGTTAAACATCCCACACAGCCTTGCATTTCATAAAAATATGTAAATTTCTTAAAGAGGTAATTTTCTGCGTCCATATTGTGTTGTTTATGCTACAAAAATATCTCTTGACTGACGCTTTTTGGTACAAACTATCAGCCAATATGGCCTCTGACTGTCACTCAAGCACAAAATATTCTGTGGTTGACTGTTGATTGACGAAACTCGTGTTCGCACTATCGATCAATGTAAAATTTGAGCAAAACTGTCACTCATGTTCTTATTGTGTACCCCACTTTACTTACAAGTGCCGCTTTGTATTATTACAATACATTTGCTGTAAACTTGATTGTTACTTTTACTAGTTTTAATGCACATCCACTGGCATATCTTGCTTAAAACCGTTTATGAAAGTATGGTAGCACGATATATTTCCATTAAACAGCTGCTACTGTTGTTGAAAATTTTTCTTACCAAATTCTTGCTTTATGTTTTTGTTTGTAATTACATCTTAAATTTAAATACATAAATACTTTTAACTCATTACAATTAAAAAAGTGAAAGTATACACAAACTCACCTGTTTAAATTTAGTGTATAATTGTCTGATTTGATATGACGACAAAAGCATCATTTATTTTCTAAGTTAATTGCATACTAAATATAAGTTGTTACACAACGTAAAAAATTAATTTTGGTACGATAAATCAAAATAAAATATCACAACTAAAAACAATAGTATACAAATAAATTGATATATGCAAATTTTGCATTTCTGTCAACGTTGACCTCCAATAATAGCGTTTTATCAAATTGAGGAAGAAAAAAGTGAGCAATGATGACGTTTTTACGTTCTATAAATATTTTTTATTTAAGAAATGCCGGCACAAACATGGTAAACAATTCTTAATTTTTGATTGCTTCCTTTTAGAAACGTGTAATTATATTTGGCAAATAAAATATTACAAAATGTTGCCAAACCGTCAACCTATAGTACAAGAAAATCCTCTTTGGGTTTCATGGCATGATACTCAAATGATGGCTTCATTGAATCCACAAAACGTAATGGATTATTTCTGCCGAAAATCCAATCCATTCTATGATCGCATGTGCAACAATGAAACTATTCGTATGCAGCGTTTGGGGCTTGAAAATTTACAGTAAGCTTTTTTAATAAATATACACATACATATCGTCGGCTTACAAGTGTAAAGCTGTTAAATCCACTTATTATAACGTGAAATTTCGATGTCGTTCGAAAGATAATCAGATGCCACATAGACTGGCTAAACATTTCATCTAAATGCGAACGATAGTTTAGAATGAATATTGATATTGGAAACAAAAAATATTTCAGTTTTCTGTTTCTAATATAAATATTCGATTGAATCTATCGTTGGCATTTAGATGAACAGGCCCTTACTGTGCTGTTGACAGTCTATTTCTAAGGTCTAATGTCGGTTTCCATAACTAGCAGATTCGATCGCTTTTTTCAGTTTCAAATAATGTCATTTGCTATCGAACAAAGCAATAATATGGTTTGATAACGAATGCCATAATCTCAAACTGAAAAAACGTGGTCGAATCAGCGCGTTATCGAAACCGACGATTAGACCCCAAATAGCATGAAACTGTCAGAAGTAGTGAGTTTTTTTCGACAACGCCCAAATTTTTTGGCATTGTATTGACATCGATGTCGATGTTGACAACTAGAATAAGGGTGCTTTGCAGTTTTTTGTATTTCTAAGCCGACGATACGTATACGTAATTATTTCTAATTGCGTTACTGCAAACTGGTTTGTTATTCCTTAGAAATATGGTAGGTCTAGAATACATACTGCTACATGTTCACGAACCCATTTTATATGTTATAAGAAAACAACACCGTCATAACCCGCAAGAAGCCACCCCTATAGCAGATTACTACATTATCGGAGGTACGATTTATAAAGCCCCGGATTTGGGAAATGTTATAAGTTCAAGAATTGTAAGTAAACATTTTTTTCGACATATATATATACATATAGATATATACTTAGCTTTGTAAATCAACTTTTAAAAGCTTTCAACGGTAACAAACCTACAATCTGCATTTGAAGAAGCCAGCAGTTATTCCCGATATCATCCTAATAAAGGTTATACATGGGACTTTAGTTCAAATAAGCAACGTAAGTTATTGAAGTATGATTTTACCATTTTATAATTATTTTAGTTTAATCTGCAAATTATTGACCTTAAGAAGATATGAGATAAAAGATTTCCGAATATGACGTCAAATATGATTGATAATAAAATACCAGTTTTGTGTTCTCTTGAATAAATTCATGATAAACTAATGGTGGGGACACTCTATTTTCGTTTGGAAGAGATCCCATAAAAATTACAAACGCAAATTTCTATATCATTAAAAAAAATGTTTGTCACGTCATAGTTTATGGATATAAAGCGAAGAAAATTCTTTTTGCCGTTTTTTATCCGATTGTATATTACAAATTCTTTTTCTTTAGTGAAAATATTTGGAATTAGTTTTAAACAGTATTTTGGTAAAATATGAAAATTCAAAGTCCAAAGCTTTTTAGGAATCTATTTTAGGTTGAAAAGAGGGCAATCAATATTGATCCAATCCGTTACTCCGGATTACACTTCCGCTTTTAAATATATGTGCATAAAACCCAAATTTAAATTAAAAAAAGTGATCAAAATTATTTTTGAATCATAAATGCAATAATTTTTCCTAAGCATTTAATTTTATTTTTTTAGTAACCGAAAAATCAAAAGGGGCTGTAAAAAAAGATTCTGCAACTACGAAAGATGATAATGGTACAGTATTTCAAATGCAAAGAGTTGATATGTTGCTAGCAGAGTTGTTGCGAAAATTTCCACCACCTATACCGCCAATAATCCACCAGCAGCAAATTCAACACCAGGGGGGACAAGTAACACAAAGCCAGCAAGAAGTAAATGTGAATAACACTCAGGACTTGAGTGCAAATAACACAGCCAACAATGGAAATACTGCTGAAATAAGTCCAACGGGGGGAGGAGTAAATCTAGGTATGGATGTTAAGCAAGAGAATATTGATATGAAACCGCCACCCGAAAAAAAATCCAAGACATCTTAGAAATAAAATTATTTAAAAAGAGCATTATACAATTAAAAAAAAACATTGCTTAATTTTTATTTATCATCGTATTTTAAAAATATAAAAATTAAGGTGATTAAAAAAATTTATCGCTTGCAGTGAATTGTCATTTGTTGTTGTAATGTAAATAGATTTAGAACATTTAGTTTAAATGATACTTTCCATGCTTTACTTATTAAATGATTAAAGATTTTTTTTAGCTTTTCCTGTGTTGTCCGTTGCATCAGCTTTGTAGCTACCATGAGTTGACAGGTTATGATTGGTATAGTCTAATATACTCTTAAATGTTACTTTACACAAATGGCAAGGTACCGATTTGCTTGGTGTCCTATAAACGCCAGCATGTGCAGTGATTTTTTTAGGCTTTTGAATAGTAGCTTGCGATGCTGTCCCATTTGGATTTATTAAATTTGATGTTTTTTGTGATTCTGAAAATAACGTCAGTTATTGGAAATTGTGTAAGAAATTTAGCAATTGATTTTCATAATTTATTTAATATTTAATTAACTTAATTAAATATTATTAAATGATACTATGACAACAAAGCCTGATCCACAAGACCAAGTGCTAAACATTATTATGTGAGGACAATTTTTATGGAATTATATGAAAAATATAAATCGAATTTATCTACCATTTATGCTGCTGACCGAATAATTTTACTGTCATAGAGTATGAAATATAATATGTACACACATACATGCATATGTATGTAATTAATGTTCCTTTGAATATATTTACCTTTATTTTCATTTATAGATTCTGATGAACTTTTTGCAGTATTTGGTTTTAACGAATACCGTGGCGTAATATTTGTAGAACAAACCACATTATTCTGCAAGTTTTGTTGTGTAAAAACAGGCAATTGTGCTTTTCCTACATGATTTAGTTCAGTATATTCAAGCTTTCTTTTTTCTGATGGCGGAATTTTCGAACAGTTTTGCAAAAGGTGAATATGCAATGCCTTTAATAATGCGAATTTCTTATCACAATATTTACATTGATTCGAATTTCCATGCACAGCGCCACTTGCAGGCTGCATTTTAGTCAAAGGTTTCTTAACAAAAGCTGGTGGTTTGTTATCAGTTTCGTGAGAGCGCTTGTGAGCATCGAGCAAAGATTTTATTCGAAATTTTTCTCTACAAACATTGCAGGTGTATGAAATATCGGGCTTGCCTTTTGAGAGATTTTCATTTGTAGTCAAAATGCATTTTTCAGAAACATTTTCTGGGAAATAAAGAGACTTCCTTTGTGCGTTAGTATTAGAAGGTTTTTTAAATGTATCTGGTAATGAGTTGCTCGTATTAGTATTCATTTTAAAACCGGAAGATTTTGGTACCATTTCTTTATAACTCAATATTTCTGTTTTTTTAACCTGCGAATTATCAGTGGAGGTAAATTTCTGTGGAATTATACTTCTTCTTTTAGATGATGATGCTAAACCACTTACTGAGCTTTTACGTGCTATTTTGCGAGCCGGGCTATTCAATGTAGTTTTAACTACTACAGACATACGTTGATTAAAACCAAATGGTCTTTTATAACCGGGAACAGAAGGTATTAGAGATGTTCTCTTTTTCATTGAAGACATGGTAGAATGTTCTTTCTCTGCAGGTGTATAATTCTTAAGATTCTTCGTCAGTTTGTCATTTTTTTGAATATCCTTTTGTTCAGTTTTCATAGCAGTGTTAGTAATTTTTAACATTTTACTCATTAACAAAGGAATCTCATTTTCGGGATCCACATTTATAATAGGTTTCTTAGTCGTAGGTAACAAGGATCGCCTCTTATTGTCAGAATCAATATTTTTCGATGGTATTTTATTAGTATCCAAATTCGGTTTGCATACAGAACGTCGTGCACTTCCTGTTAAAACTGCTATTTTTGGTTTAACTGATTTCTTCTCGGTATTTAGCCCTTCAATTTTTAATTCTTTAACTAAAGGTCTTATTTCCGTAGTGATTTTCAATGATTCTAATTTGTGAAAAACAGTTTGTTAATATTGCAATAGTTTGCGAAATAGATATTTAACTAAATTTTATTTACATTACATATTTGAAAAAGATAAACCCTTACCTATACATCTTAAATCTTCATTTTTAGCCTTTGTAGTCTCAGAATTTTCTTCGTTGGAATTCATATTGAAATTTTTATTTTCTGTTGTCATTGTGTTAGTAGCATCCTCCAATACAGCACGAATTTTAGGACATTCATCAACAATATCCATAGGGGTTTCATTAAAATTTTTATCTTCAACACACTCTCCTTCGGCTACAGAACCGACGGTTGATATTGATGATAACATTTTCTTCTCAATAACAGTATTTGTAATTTCAACAGAACATGTCGACAATGTAGACATTTCTTCAGTATCAGGCAATATATTTTCCTTATTTTCATCATGCAAACCTAAGCTAAGTGGAGGAAAGTAGGCAGGGTTTTCATCATCCACACCCAAGAAAGCTAATCCCAAATCTACACATCTCATGGCATCAGATCCTCTCGTCAAATCTACTGATTTTAATAACATCTCTCTCGAAGGAGTAGAACACAAAGCTTTATACTCCTTTAAAATATTTTTTGGAAGTACTTTAAGAGGGCTATTCATCTTTGCACCCGAAATTTCAATCTTCTTTACAGTTTTTATAGAGCTTATATCCAAGGATTTTTCTTCCAATTCTAAAGTCATATTCATTCGATTTTCCTCATTGTTTCTATTTTCTGATTGGTTGATGTCAATGGAAGATAAGACGGACATATCGCTCATTGCTTCCAAAGTTTTGTAACATGCAGTGGACATAGTACTTTCAGCGTCAAATGATAAATACATTGAAGATGTTGTATCTTCACCCGAATGGCGACGAGACATATTATCCATTTTTATCTTTTTTCAGCGCGCCTCTATTTCAGATGTGGGTGTCTTATACAAATTACGTACGACCTAGTAATTTACACGTAAAATATGGCAGTCCTTTTTAATTTTATTGATTAATAAATTCTTTGTTTCAATTGCTTTTATTTTAATTAGAAAAAAACTAATTTTTCGTCCTTTTGCTTCTTGTTCTTGATAAACAACGCTTGGTTTTTTCAAATATCAAACCGAATATAATATGTCACTACAGGCAGTGGTGTATTTTGTAACTTGATTGCAGTGCTGATTAACCCTACGTCTCCACTAGCTATCGAACTGGACAAGGCGAATTGACATAAGGTGGTCTTAATTTGCAACTCTGCGTATTCGCCTTGTATATTTGTTAGTGTAAAGTTTCCTGCTGTCAGAATATTTCTTAACGTTTTGATTCATTTGACAGCAGGGAAATTAAGTCAGCTGGCGAATTAAGATCACCTTATGTGAATTCGCCTTGGAACTGGACATGAAATGAACATGACGCCGGCAGAGCAACTGGGAAAAATTCACCAACTTTTTTGTTGTGGTGAACACGTGCGATATTTGCCAATTTTGTTCTCTCTTTTTTTCATTGCAAATGGTTGCGGACGGCAAATCTCATGGTGAACATTGTTGCTCTGACACATGCTCGGGTATTGATGACAGAGCATGGACGAAAGTTGGACATGAGCGGTCTCCAATAGCCATTTGCGATGTTCGACATGATTTCCATAACAAGTTCATGGCTACTGCAGAACCCGCATGTCCAACTGTCATCCATGCTCTGACATCAATGCCCGAGCATATGTCTGAGCAACAACGTTCGCAATGATACTGGCCATCCATTGCACTAAGATTTTGATATTCCTGAACACGGACATCTCCCGTATTCGCCCCAACAAAGTTGATGAGTTTTTCACAGTTCCTCTACCGGTGTCATGTTCATTTCATGTCCAAGTCGATGGCTAGTGGAGAGGTAGTCCTACAAGAACACTACCAGTCAATTGACTGCTCATTTGATCGATAGTCATGTAGGCTATATTCATCATTGCGCAGAACAAAGTTTCTATCAAATTAATAAAGGCAAAATGAAAAATGTGATGGAAACTTTTGTGTACGTGTGAAGTTGCATCAAACTTCCGATCAAATGACTAGTCAATTGACTGTCATTATTGAATTGAATGAAAAATTGTTTTAAATGGGTTAGTGAAAAAATTTGTTTGTGTTAGTTTCAATCATTCATTTCTTGTAGGGAGGGCAAAATATTAGAAGTTCTTAAAATCGCTAGACTGTTCTTGTGATAAAAATATTTGAAGATAGACTGGCATCACTGATTACTCAAGGAAAATTTTTTTTATTTTCTGATGTGATTAGTTGCTACAATAACAAGGTCATTCTAATAATACAGGAAATAATTCACTTTCCTAAACTGTCAAAGTCTATACGAAAAATCTTTTGTTTAATTTCAAAGTTGAGTGTGATTATAAATAACACAAAATATAATTATTTATGGCTGTATTTGCAACAAATTAAATCAAATTTTAAACATTAAAAGAGCAACAACAAACAACTCGACATTTTTATTTCTTTTAAAACGCGGTGCTGCCATCATCTTATTTAAACGTTAAGTTTTCATAAGTCATTGCAGTTTTCTATTTACCGGCACTTCCGTCACAAAGTGATTTTCACAAGTTAAAAAAAGTTTCCCAAAATTTATTGCATATACTTCAGTATAGTTTTTGTTTTTAAAGGTAAGGAATAAAATGCATTTGCATAAAAGCTGCTATATGCAAAACACGCTTTGTGATCATATACTAAATAGTTTCCGTGTTTGAAGTGGCGAGCGACTACCAGTCGTGGCAATTTTGTGAAATCCTTTCGATTCTACTTTAAAAATATACATATAATATTTGATACTTTCTTTTGCAAAGGAAAAATTTGATAACATAAAATTATAAGAAAACTTACGACATGAACGTATGTAAGTACGTATGTATACATACATATGTATGTGTGTATGTGAGTACCCTGCAGGAGATTGGGCGTTAATTGCCTAAAAGGAACTATTACTAGATCAGTAAGAACTAGTGCAAAAAGGGATAAAGCTGTTGTAGAATATTCCTAGTGCTCATGATTGCTATTATATGAAGTAGAGATGGGCGCGTGTTGATTTTATTCCAACAGCACACGAATCGGACACGATTCGTACGAAATACGCTCGAGAAAAATTCTGTCAACACCGTACTGCTCAAAACGCACGAAATTAAATTGCATAGTAAAAAATTATTATTTTTTATATATTTTCGAATAAGTACATATTTTTGTTTAACTTCAAAACTTTAAGGCCCACTTATTGAGTTCTCAATTATAGTCTTATATCTAATTACCACTTAAATTTAAGTTGCACTTAAATGTAGTTTAATATTTTCAGTGGTTAAATTAAGTTCTCACTAAATTACATTGAAAATACCGCAGCTCTACAAAATTTCCCAGTATTATGGAAGGCTTTTCAAACAACAGCTATACATCTGAAATAATTTCGTGCTTTCCGGGTCAATTTAGCTCAACACGAAACGAAACGACCACACCCGACTATGAACGCAATCAAATTTGTTTCACGAACACTGTTGAGTTGTGCGTGTTCGTGTCAAGTAAAACACACGACACGCGCCCATCTCCAGTTTAAAGGCTCTACAAAAGTAAACTTTGCTGTTTAAATGGGCCCTTCTACTCTATGGAAATTAGTATAAAATAATTATTCAAAATTTAAAAAAAACCGAATTTTCGGCTCTGTTCCGTAAATCAATTCGATTTGAAATAGCACTATTTTAGAAAACTAACTCTAATAATAGAAAAATTTTTTCAGGCGGTCTACTCTGTAATTCGAAACGAAAGGAAATGCTTTCGCATTTGTATATAATTAGCATAGGCCGGGCTTACATCTGTGTGCCAAATGTCACACAAGCGTAAAAAGAGCGCAACCAACTAATTACTAATGAAAAACTGTTTGATTCAGAAATGTATTTATTAAGTTTAAAAGGCTAATAAATAATTAATAGACAATTTTATAGAATCCAAAACGATTGCTAACTATTTAAATAAATAAATACATGTCTGAATCAAACAGTTTTTCATTAGTGATTAGTTGGTTACGTTTTTTTGGGCAAATGACACACAAGAAATGCCATACAAATTCGAAAGTAATTTCTGGGGATGTAACGATACGCCGTTTTGTCGATCCGATACCGATACTCAAAAAGAAATATCGCCGATACCGATTCGCATATTGAAACTGAACTCAAGTTAAAATTAACAAAACCTTTTATTATACAAAATTATAGTGTAAGAGATTATTAATATTTAACATTGATATTTGAATTCATTCTGAAATTAACAAAAACAATTTCTTTTTTTAAATATATACATACATACATGATTTATCATTTAGAGAACATTTCACTACTACGGTGCAAAGCAAAATAAAAGAAACGTTTAATTTTTCTCTTTAGGCTTTATGTTGTGCTTTTAATATATTATTTCTCTTAGTTTTTATGCAAAAAAACGTTGAACATTTAATTGTTTGTTCAAAACAGCTCTAACAAAAATTTAAGAAGTATCGCCGTATCGACAGTAAAATATCGCCGATATCGATATATCGGCAAATCAGAAATATCGCCGATATAGCGGAATCGGTATCGGTATTCGTTACATCCCTAGTAATTTGTTTCGTTTCGAATTACAGAATTTTTAATTTTTCTATTACCTAGAGAATTATACTAAACACGTCGTGAGGCCATTATTAATTTTGGCATCCGTACGATTTCAAATCGATTCGATTTACAGAACATGACCGTTTAACTAGCACTTTTCACTGGGTAACAAAATCACCAATTTTAAATACGTTCTCTGTGCGAAAGGACTGGTAATAAACTAGTTCTAAAGCACCCAATCGGGTAAAAATGGAGTAGCATACGTATAAAAAAATAGTGCTAGTAATTTTCTAAGCATACTCAGTGCTAATTTGTGCATTAAGATGGTATAACAAATTCTACAGTTTGGAACTAGTGGTGGTGATTTCTGTAGTGGTAAAATACTATGTGGAAACTAGTTCGATCACCTGCAGGGTAACAATAGTATTCTCAAAACATTGATCACAAGTAATCTGCCTTAAATATGTACATACTTCAATACTCTCGTCATTTGATACACATTTTCAACTTGGTTGCTTCATGTTACTCAAAAATAAAAAGAATTTCTTTACCCTTTTTTATGTGGATGTATTCCAGTTTTAATTGTTTTCAGTATTATACTAACAATGTCAGTTTAGTCCTTTAAATTTTTTTTTAAGTAAAACTTCATACCTACTTGTAAAAATTTTCTTGCAGAAATAATTCAAAGTTAGAAAATGTTAAGTCTAAGGAAAAGTATTTTAAAAACTCCATTGAAAGTGGTTAATCGCTTAAAAAATTGCCAATTGAGACAATTTCAATCAAATATAACCTATGTTAGTATGACTTCAAACAAATATCATCAGATTGTAAATAAAAGTAGTTTTTTAAATATTGGTAAACAAAAATTAAGGTATACTATTCTTTCGAATTCTTTAAATACATATACAATCTAAATGAGAATTTCTTTTTACTTTAGACCAGCTATCAATACTATACGCACTATGACATCTAATGCTGCTCAATTTGTTTTACCCAATACCCAACCAATTGCCGATTTAGAATGTAAAAATGCATTTGAAAATCTAACAGACAAAGAAAAATACTACGCTCATTACTTTAGCAAGGCATCGTGGGATGGCGGATTAATTGCTTTAATACAATCAAGCCCTGAAGGTCCATTGATATTCTCTCTTTTGCATCGTATTTTTGTTGCCGAAAATTTGGAAGATTTAAAGAAAAAATGTTTGTCTAATGGCATAACTGAACAAGAATTTACCGTAAGTATTTAACTTACTTACTTAAGCTGAAATATATATTGAAAATACTTATTTTTATTTAACGCGTATCAAAATGAGTACAAATTTAAAAATGTTGCCTTTCTGTTGGTTAGATATGACCAAATGCATTTCGTTGCTGCTTAGGGAATTCATCAGTAGAATTCAATCATAATTTACAAAAACTTACAAAACCCCGACACTTACAGAAAAACTTAATAAACTATTGCGAAGTACAAAACTAAAAGAAACTTTTTAAATAACCGGCAAGCAATAGATTTTCTATAAACATTGGGGTTTTGTAACCTTTTTTTAAATTTTGCTCGATGTCTATTGATGAGTTGCCTGAGCACAGGCCGGATTCCGCCACGATGTATTTTAAAGTATTCACCAATCTCAGTGTTCACAATGCATGAGGCTTTTCGCAGCCAAAAATGTTGACTCTAGTGTTAAAATAATTAATTCTTATCGTTGTGTTAGCAAAAATCACCGAAATCGGTGAACACTTTCAAATTCATCGTTGTGGCTAACAACAAATTTTTTTTAAGTATTTGGTTGTTCGACCGTTATTGTTTAAAAACAATTAATAATGATTTTTTTATCAAGCTTAAAAAAATCGTTATTAATTGTTTTTAAACAAATTTTTTATTTGTTTTTTTTTAATTTATAATAAAATATTTTATATAATATTTTCTACAGGCATTTTTAGTATATGCTTGTGGGATATTTGCCAATGCTGGCAATTACAAAGGCATGGGAGATAGTAAAATTATACCAAACTTAAGCCAAGATAAATTTGAGGAGATTATTAAGCTCTCAGCTGCATTCAGCAATGACTGTCAAGTCTCAAAAATCTTCAACAAAATTATTGATCTCGTTTTTGCTTTAAAACCTCGCAATGAAGTTTTGGGTTTTGCACCAAATGGTATTACAACTTATTGGTCTGATAATTGTACAAAGGAAGATGCAGATATTGTAAATGATTGGCTTACTTCAAAACGTATAGAGCCTTATATGTGTCGAACTTTTAAAGTTGAAGAAAATGGTCAAGTCATATATGATATAAAATTAGGTTCTGTGACTACTTGTGATAAAGATGGCATTACTTTGCCATTGGAGACATACAAGGGAAACAATTTCCGTGTAACCAGAGGCGACTATAGTAAGTTATTAGCACGAGTTAACAAAAACCTCAAAGATGCCCAGAAGTTTGCAGCCAATGAAAATGAAATAAATATGATTGAGCATTATATAAAGGCTTTCGAAGAGGGTTCTTTAGCCGATCATAAAGATGGTTCAAGGTATTGGATAAAAGATAAGGGGCCAGTGATTGAAACTTACATTGGTTTTATTGAAAATTATCGTGATCCCGCTGGTGGTCGTGCGGAATTTGAAGGTTTTGTCGCCATGGTTAATAAAGAAAGTTCTGCTAAGTTCGCAGAATTGGTTGCTAAGGCTGAAAAATTATTAGAATATCTACCTTGGACTAAAGAATATGAAAAGGATTCTTATTTGAAACCTGATTTCACTTCTTTGGATGTATTAACATTTGCCGGTAGTGGTGTGCCGGCTGGAATAAATATTCCAAATTGTAGGTTGAACTTTTTACGTTTAAATTCTATTTGATTTTCCTCATATATTTTTTTCATTCTTTATACAACAGATGATGAAATTCGGCAAGATGAAGGATTTAAAAATGTGTCTCTTGGAAACGTTTTAGCTAATATAAACCGAAAAGATCCGATTCCTTTTTTGTCTGATGAAGATCAAACATTAATGAAAGAATATAAAGTGAAAGCATTTGAGGTACAAGTTGGCCTTCACGAGCTACTTGGTCATGGAAGTGGCAAGTTGTTCCGTATAGATGAAAACGGCAAATTTAATTTTGACAAGAATACTACAAAAAATCTTATTAATGATGAACCTATTACATCTTGGTATTTGCCAGGAGAAACCTATGATACAAAGTTTGGTGCAATTGGTTCATCATATGAAGAATGTCGGGCAGAAGCCGTTGGTCTTTATCTGTCACTGAAACGTGATATATTGGAAATTTTTGGCTTCAAAGATCCAGCTGAACAGGAAACCATAATTTATGTTAACTGGTTGTCATTGATATGGAATGGTATGGGCGTTGCATTAGAAATGTATAATCCACAATCAAAACAATGGATGCAGGCACATTCAAGAGCGCGTTTTGTTATTATGAAAGTATTACTGGAGGCTGGAGAAGGTTTTGTTACCGTCGAGGAATGTGAAGAAGGCAAAAATTTACGACTTATCGTAGATCGCAGCAAAATTGAAACAGTTGGCAAAAAAGCTATGGAAGATTTTCTAAAAAAACTTCAGGTTTACAAGTCAACTGCTGACATTGTTAGTGCTTCCAAAATGTATGAACATTATTCTGAAGTCAATGAATCCGGGCCACATCCATGGGCAAAGTGGCGTGATATATGTCTAGCCCACAAAAAGCCACGAGTTATATTGGTACAAGCAAATACCAAAGAAGAAAACGACAAAGTCCAACTTCTTACATATGAAGCATCCCATGAAGGTTATATTAAGTCATGGGTTGATCGTTATCCTGAAACTGATATCGATGACATATTGGAAGAAATTGTAGAAAGTGATAAAAAATACTTTCCGTGTGCCTATGGTAATTAAAGTAAAATTTTAAAATAAAAGACGGCTTTAATGTATAATTTTGAGACAAATAAACAATTTATAAGCGTTTAAAAATTTTGTAAATTACAATTTATTTAGAATTTTTAATATATATTTATCTATACATTTGTAATTCAAACTTTACGCACTTGGCAACCCACAAAGTTGTAAATGTTATGTTCTTCTTTCGGCGTTGGGGGATTAATAATGAAACGCGCAAAGGTTCCACCGTTGTCATCAGCCAAACGTCCTGGATTAATAGCTAAACAGCCATTAACAACCTGTAATTAATTGGAAGATACATATATACGTTGTTTTCATAAATAGTAAAATGTATTCAATAAAAAAATATCCTAAACAAATTAACTAAACTGTAAAATTTATATACATATGTATGTATATTTTTCTCAAAGCTGCTTATTTAAACAAGGATATATTAATCCTATATACAAAAATAAATAAAAGAAAATATACAAAAATAAATAAAAGAAAAACGGATCAAAATGAAACGTTTAAAATTCTGGAGAATATACAGAGTTTGCAAGAAATATGATTTTCAGAGCTTTAGCGAAACGCAACAGAAGTTAAACTGTATAATGTACATATCGGCATATAAAGCAAAAATTCAGTGAAATGCGACTTTGAACCGCGCACGAAGGGTTCTGTACTGACACTAGATATGTAATTCAATACGAATCTTACCCTACATATGTATATGTATAAAATATAGTTATATAGCATTGTTTTTAATTTTTGCGTTTATTCGGTCTGGGCGTTTTTTTTTTAGTTTGGCGTTTTTTGCACTTTTTTCTCGTTTTGGCGATGTTTTCGGTTTTTGGCGTTTTTTTATTTTTGCGATTTTTTTTTAATTTGGCAATTTTTTTATATAGGCGATTTTTTTAGTTTTGGCGACTCCGCTTTTTGGCGTTTTTTTTTAATTTTGGCGTTTTCTCGTTTTGGCGATTTATTTCGGTTTTGGCGTTTTTCTTTTTGGCTATTTTTTTAATTTGGTGATTTTTTTTTCATATAAAGGTTTTTTTAAGTTTTGTGAATTTTTCGGTTTTTGGCGTTTTTAATTGTGGCGATTTTTGTTATTTTCATTTAGGCGCTTTTTGTTTTGACAATTTTTTCTCGTTTTGATGATTTTTTTCGGTTTTTGGCGTTTTCTAATTTTGGCGATTTTTTTTTTAATTTTGGCAATTTTTTTTTAATTTTAGCGATTTATTTTCATATAAACAATTTTATTAGTTTTGGCGCCTTTTTAGCGCTTGGCGATTTTTTCTGTTTGACGGATTTTTTTCATTTGGACGATTTTTTCGAATTTGGCGATTTATTTTAGTGCTAGATTTTTTTTATTATGGCGATTTTTTTCGTTTTGGCGATTTTTATTTAAATTTTTGGCAATTTTTTTCTTTTGGTTTAGCTTTTTTTTTAAATTTTTGGTGATTTTATAATTTGCAAATTTGTTTAGTTTTACCGTTTTTGAAAATTTCAAGAGTTTGCCTCTTACAGTTTCCAAGATACAGCAAGTTGTAAAAATTACATAATTAATTTAATTAATTTTAATTTTTTAAATTTGAGTGTTAATTGTTGTAGTCTGTATAAAAACACTAATTTTACAAATTTCAAGTGCCAATATAATAGTACATACATACAACTGTATTTATATTACATGGGATTTTAAAAATTTTCGTTGCTCGTTTTGGAACACCCTTTAAGTTTTAACTCTCATGTATTTTTTGTTGTAGCGGACAAGGTTCTACATACTCTGTCCAAATTTAAGGTCCGTAGCTCTTACGGTTCCTGAGAAATAGCCTGTGACGGACAGACGGACAGCGTAGCGAAAACAATAGTGTCCTTTTCACCTTTGGTGTACGGAAAACTATTTTACAGGAGAAGCAAAAAAACCTACGTTTTAGTGTATTTAGTTCCTTCTTCTTTAAATTTTTTGACTCTTGTTAATAAATTCGATATTGTTTGGGCTCACACCGATGGATTTTTCTGAATTACATCACATAAATCAAAAGGGCGTTTCTGATTTTTTTAAAAGTTTATTTGTTAATTTTATATTACGATACGTACATACATACATAAGATAATTGGTATATCAGAAACAAATTAAAAAGATTAGAGACAAGTAGTTAAAATGCCTTTATTAAAGTTAATATAACTGTACACATATGTACATGTTTATGGTTATGTGTATATAAATATGTACATACTTACCCTTAAAAAGCACTTTTGAGAGCTCGGCAATATTAATATATTTGGAATCATATCAATGTTAGTAAATTTACTAGCCAAAAAGCTATCGAAACACATTTCATCTTCTTTGGGAGGACTTAAAGGGTAGAACGATTTCTGATGTAACAAATAATTTACCACGCGCTTCACTTTGTCACCAGCATTTCTAAAAGAATTTATAAAAGTAAAACTAGGTGAAATAAATGCGATGAAACATTTACGGCCTGTCCCACGATGTCGACAAAACAAAAACAGATTTTTTTATTTTATTGTTTTCAATACAATTTGTTGATGGAACTTTTTTTCGACGTCGTGTGACAGGCCCTTAATAATTAAAATCGCCTAACAGAATATGTAACTGTTATGCATTTTATAATAAAAGTAAAAAAATAACAGTTTTGTTTTGATTTTTACTTTTTTTGAGCAGAAATAATCAGAAATATTGCGTATCTCACGTCGAACATTCCTCTACGAGAATTTTCTACTAGATTAAAGGAAATGTATAAAAGATTTGTTTAATCTAGGACAAAATTCCTGTAGTCGAATATTTGACGTGACATACGCAATACGGGTGAATGTTTAAGAAATTTATTATTCGACATATTGTCAGAAGTTAATTTTAATTTTAAATTTATTTGCTGGTGGTTCAGCATTGTCTATATGCATTTCATTGTTGCTGTAACAAATCATCACAATAAACTTCAACCACACATTAGGTTTGTTTCTTTACTCTACATTGGGATCCCGCGGGATCCCAATTTGCACGAAAAGCGTTCCCGTACTCGAAAATTGGGTAAATGAGAGAGGTTTGGTGAGAGTAATGTTCTTCTTCTTCTTGCACGAAACAGCCCCCAATTTTTCTTCGTGCTAGTTTGGGCAAACACAAAATCAAGCAGCTGTTTGAAAAATAAGCAATTACAAAGAAAAATTACATTTGCCTAAACACTAAAAAAATTAAAAAATTTTTAAAAACTAGTGGTAAACAAAGTTTTATAAGTTTTTATTTGAAATTAAGATAAAAACCCATATAAGTATGCTGAATCATGTAAATAAATATGTGCGTGTGTATGTACATCAGCATGTGTTTAGTTATGTGTATACGAATTTTGGTTTTTCGCGTTCCCGTACTTTTGTGCATTTTTGTATGTTATTGAGCGAAATTATAGTTTCCTCTCATTTTACCGAACTTTACCCAAAAAATAAAGAAACAAACCTATTTTAAACAGTCACAAACCTCTTATCTTATACACACAAAAAGAATTTGGGGGCGTATGATAGATATGAATGAAATACTCAGAGTATATGTATTTTGTCCGAATAAATATAATAACATGAATATAAGCATACGGCGAGTATAAGTCTGACAGACAGTTAATACCCTTCATACAGATGTGTCTTTCTATTTATAGTTGCAGAGTATTTTAGTTTCCCGCATAAAAGTAGAGATGCTATTGTGTGTTAAGTATATTTTTTGAGTACTTATTGTGTTTCTCTGTTCGTACTGTATTTCAACGAAATACATTCGAAAACATGAATTTTTGTGTTCTGCTTAATTATCTAATCTATATCAATTATTATAATTTTCCTTTCAAATAAATATCGTTTAGTTTAACACTTACATTTGTAGTTCGTTGTATAGAATATGGTCCACAACATCTGTTGACGTCATACCAATGGTCAAGCCACTTAAATCAACTATTGAAGGATCTGGAAGCATGTGCACATTTGGAAAAGTTTTTTTCAGACTTATGGGCATTGTAGGATAAACACAATCTGTATTAGCATCACGATGAGAAGCCACTACTAAAATTATGGTGTCACTACCAACAGCTTCAACAATGCCTGTGATCATCTTCTCAAAGAAAACTTCAAATGTTTCCGCCAATGTAATGTTATCACTAATAAGTTTATGCTCAGAGTCCATAAAAGGTCCGCACATAATTAACACATTTGGCCTATGGTCTTTTAAGTAAATCACTAAATCTTGCAGAGGATCGTAAACCAAGTCGTCGTCTTGAGTGTAAGGACCTGCAGCAACTACAAAACTCAATTGCTCTGCAATAGATGGAGGTGTTGGCGGATTGAGATTTTGTTCCGTAAACAGTTCTTCAACCATAAAAATATCTCCTTTGGGATTCATGCCGGAAACCATAACAACTTGTCCAGGAAAAATACCAACTGATTTGGTTTTAGTAAAATTAAGACGCACTGTACGACAAGACATTTCATCAGAGCCCACTAACAATGTGGACGAAGCATCTAAAGGGCCATCGTAGTCGCTAAAAATGGTACCAATTGTTTTAATAGTATCCTGTAGATATCAAAGAAAGAAAAAATCATTGTTAAAAAGCTTTTGTGTATTAAAACATTTTATCTAAAGTATATCGTTACCTTAATATAGAAAGGCCCTAACTCGTTATATTTATGGAATCGAAATTTTTGCATTTTTCGATACATTAGATGTTCTTCTATCGAAATATACAAAAACCTCGAAAAAGAAATAGTGAGTTATGAGCAAATGAAAAATAAAAATCACCTGCGAATGTACGTCCACCTGAGCTAATGGATAATCTTCCGCATCTTCACCAAATACTTTTTGGCACAAACTTCTGCCAATATTGAAGACACGATCCCCAGCAATATCTGCCTTCTCACGTAAACTGTCAAACATATATCTGCCATTCGAACTCATGCCCAGACATTCTCCATTATGTTGCAACAATTGTTTGACACATATGTTCGGTTTAGTGGTCAGCGTCCATTGGGTATTAGAAATTAAAGTTGGGTTACCAAAAGTGTAAACGACTTTGCCAGATCCCGGAGCAGCAGTATGAGTACGTGGTGTTCCACTTAAACAGAATGCATGAATGTATTAAAATAAATATTTATAACAACGAATAATAAAAAAAAACGTTAACAAAAGTGAGCAACAGAAGTGTAAAATTCCTAACCATATTTTTAAATACATGTGTACATATGTAAGTAAGTATCTTAAGTTTTCTAATCTATCTAAAATAGTAACATAAAATTTATGTATTTCCATGCTAATGTTTATTAAGTCTACCATACAAGTGTGAGTTTTATTTTAGATTTAACATGCCTTTGGCAAGTTGGTGGAAAACACGAGAAACACATAGTCATACATACCAAATATGTACATGATGTGTAGTATATTGGAACGGTAAAATAAGTGGTAAGTGGGTGGAAGTTTTTTTCTTTTAAACGTAAAACGTGTTTCTCAATTTGGAATTGTAATGGCTTTAAAAATTTTTTATTTAAAAATTCGTGATCTTGTAAAAAAAACTATGTTATTCGTTTATACTTTTAGGCTTATAATGCTTGAAAGATATGTATGTACATATATGCATGTATATCGTCATCTAAAACTCAAAAGGAAGTAAGTACAATTTTTAGTTCGCTACAGAAATACACTAATTTACATCACGCATTTATTCATAAATTTTCCTGAAATTTATTGCACGAAACTTTCTATTCTCTTTCTATTTCTAATTGTAGCGCTATAGAAACGAGTGACAAGTGAATACCGAAGTTTCCAATTTAGCTGTAAAAGAAAGACATTTCTAAAATCGACTTGAAATTTTACAGTGTGGTACACACTATAGAACATGTGTGACAGTCAAAAATTCATCAGTTTTGAATGCTAGTGTTGGCTGTACAGACTATCGATCATGTTCGGCACTCAAGGAAAAATTGTTTTCTAATTCATGGTCTGTGTTGGCTGCTAGAGCACTTGCAATGTTCTAATCAAGGCTTCAATATGATTTCTGTAGTTCTCGGTTAGTTTCATTTATTTGCCCCTGTGGCTGAGTGGTAGCGATGCTAGCCTCTCAGTCCAGAGGTCGTGGGTTCGATTCCCACCATAGACTCTGGGTGTTTTCTGCAGACAAGCTAATCGCTTTGCGGGTTGTGTTTGTTTAAAAAAAAATAAATAAAAAAAAAAATATGAATTGATGTATGGATGTAAATATAAATAAATATCGTAACAAGACCGTCAAAAAAAACTTAAGCGAAATAAATTTCGAAATTAATTTGTTACCAAAAATCGATTATTTGCGATAGTAAATAAAAGTTTTTCGTAAAAAAGAGAGGTGAAAAATCTTCAATATGAGAAATATTGGATAGTATGAATAAAAAAACAGTATGTGTCCGATCACAGGGGAGATGTGTAAACATCTAGTAATGAATTTGTTTTTTAATTTTGGCTTATGGTAACTAAAATAAGATATATACATTTTTGACTCTACTGTCAAAACTGCATCTATAGTAGTGGAATTATTAGTTGTGGGGTTCGTGGAGAATTGCTCTTATGCAAGTGGAAAACGTAAAATAGAAATTTTGATAAAGCTTGCGATTGTGGGTTTGCAAAACTTGTAATAATTGGCATGACATGTAGATTGTTACCCAAATTATTGTGCACCAGCTTCATTGTAAGGCAGTACGTAATGATGATATATTATAATATCATATTATAAATTCTGTATAAAAACTGCTATATATCTTTTAAAAAAATATTTGACATTAAAAGCGCTCTTTTATTTAAAAGTTTATATTTATTTGATTTATTTTATATTTTTCAACTTTTTAATAAACTATTACACTTCACAAGCAATTTTTATTAAAATTAACACTGCTCCTGAAGGTATGCTTTAAAGTTCGGTTGAGTGTATTTCTATACAGCTGTTAAATTTCTCTGCAGTTTTTGTTCGTATGATTACACTAATACACTCATACATAGCTCACACCGATTTGATAACGCTTTACCATCTTACTCAACCTACCCCCTAGCGTATAGATATTTACACATCAAAAATTATTTACTTTTTACTTAAAAAATATACATAATACGAGTCCCCATTACATACATACATACATATGTATGTGCATTTTATTTTCTTCTATGGCGTTAAGTGCATAATTCACTACATTTTATTTTCAGTCGATAATTTGATTATACACATTAACAACCTGAACAGCAAAAAACAATTTGTAAGAAAAATTCTACAGCAATTATATGGTAACAAACAGGACAAAAAAACCTGCAGCCTTAAATTAAAAGAGACAAAACGTGTGGGAGTATGATATGGAATGAATTTTAAAATATTTTCCATATAAACGAAGATGCAAAAAGAAAACTAAAATTAATAAGTCAAATGTCATCACAAATACGGTTTCAGATCTCTGAGTTGCTTAATAAATACTCCTTGGAGAAAATGCAACAAATATTGAACATTAAATAAATTCAATTTTTGTATTTTTCCTTAAAAAAAATTTAACTGAAAATATACCAGTTGCTATATCTATGCACATACATACATACATATGTATGTATCTATGCATAGATACTTTGGATCTATTTGATGCAAGCAGTTGTTTTTATACATTCGCATTTGCATCATGACTTATTGTGTGTCTAGTGATTTTATTTAAATTTCTGTGTCACTAAACTTTGTGACCACTAAAGTCACTTAAACACCACGATTATTTATTTATTTAACATTTTGTTATGGTTGTTGTTTTATATTGATGCTATTGCATTTATTTGCCTCTGTCCATGTCTGTTGCGGCTTTTCATGCCACATTGCATCCACAAATTATAATCATGATATGACGAGGACTTGAAAAAATATGCTTCCAAAATCTGGCTTTGTATGCAAAGCCATTCATGCTGCATCCAACAACAATAATAATTTCAATAAAAAAATATGTACCTCTAACTTAAACACCATCGAAGGTTCAAGAGATCGCCTTAAGCTTTCTCCCCCTTTTTCAGAAACTTAAAGGAAAGCAGCTAGAGATTTGTATGACTCGTACTACGAGTATTTGAATTGCTTTCGTTTTATTGTAGGCATGAATAAACGGATTTCTCATAAGCCCACAACAACAAGAAACATTTGGAATTTTAAAATTTTGACTAAGACTGCAATTGCATAATGCCTCTAACCACTTACACTACATCTTTGGTTCGAATTTATTTATTTCCATTCCATTTGAAGAACTGTATGTAGCAAACAACATGAGGCAGTAATCACGTTGCGAACACGATTCAACACTCTAGAGTGTAACATACGTGCCGTGCCGTTCATACTACTAAAATATTTAGAAGAAAAAAAAACTAACAAAAATAACCAAATCTTTTTGGAACAATTATTAAAAGTTGAGGAAAACTTTTTTGCTTTTTATTGCAAAAACAAAACCTAATTTAAGGCAAACTCATAACAAAACGTTCGTAAGCTTAATTAATTTTAACAAATTTTTTATTTCAGAAATATTGATGAATGGAGTAACAGAACCGTCATGTAGAAAAGTCGAGACGACTCCAGCGGCCTATTTCCACCTGTTATAATTTTTTAAACTTCACTGTATTTCTACTCTCGAGGCTAGCACCAGAGAATGACACAAGTATGCTTTTAAAAACTTTTTGAGTATTGTCCGACAAACAAAAATTTAGGAGTCCCTCTAAGTAATTCTAAAAAAACTGAAAAATTTTTTTTCCTTAAAGTTTGCGCAAAAAAGTGCACGAAGAAATATTTTTTTGGCATAAGATGTTAGCAAGATTTTCTCGGTAGACTTTTAGCTATATTATTGCTATATATAGCTATGCGCTAGCACTAAGTGTATATTAAAATTGATAACACCATTTTTTGAGGGTGCACTGATTTTCGAAATCTTTGGAAGCCCAACAAAAAAACTTCATCACCAAAATCGCCAAACTGACTATAGGATTTTACTATTCTTTCGTAGTACTATCGAATCTAATTCGTCAAGACCGTGTGGATTTTTCAGTGTTGCACAGTGTATTAAAGCTCTAGTCTTGCAAAATCAAAAATATTTTTTTTCGAGTGTTTTCAAAAAAAAGATAAAAATAATAAAATAATATATGTAAATAAATACAATACATTTTCACAACACTACAATAATTTTCATTATGATGTATGTACATCAAACATATGTATGTATATATGTATGTATGTAGTTGTTATGAATTTCTGTACTTATGAATCGGGGTTTATAAAGGCTTAAAATAAAAATAAAATTTAAAAGAAAAACTCAACTTTAACCAAAACCCCCATAGTGTTGTTTAAATATTATTGGTATGTAACACCAAATGTGTGTATGAGTATTTATAAATCGGTGCAATAAAACATTAACCTCCCAACATGACATGAACCAAAGTTTAGCAGCATTTGAGGAACCAAAAAAAAACATTTAGTTTATTAAACTACATAGTACATATCGTTCCTTTATTGCAATACAGGCATAACTGCAAAAAGCTGGTTTTGCAGAAAATAAGTTTCAAGTAACGATTTTTTTCTACAGAAATCCAAAAATGAATTTTATGAGATATAACAACTTTGCAAAAAAGGACTTCAGCTTTTATACATAGATATGTGTGTGTGTGTATACAGTAGAATCTCGAAAAAGTTAACACGCGTAAAAGTTAATCGCTGGGATAAGTTAACGGTAGAAAAGAGCTGATCGATATTGTTATATGAAAAGTTATGTACACATTCGTAAATTCCGGTTACGTTACATTACATCTCTATAACCATTTTCATTACTTTTCACATAAAAATATCGATCAGCTGTTTCCTACCGTTGCAGTTACATTCCAGTACAGTCAGCTAACTGAGCCTTTAGACTAACGAGAATGTTACGGCCAACAGCGAGTGGTTATTACAAGAAGTTTAACGTAGACGAGTGTGCTTGATATTTCTTATTTATTCTTTACAGTCAGTCCCATTTCCAAAACATACAAGGAGGAAATACGTATGTATATTGATAAATATGTAATTTTTTCTATATTTTAAAATTTAAAACATTTCTGTTCTAATTTTTAAACTTGAAAACGATTATGATGATAAATACAGTTAATACATGTTAATAAAGATGTCTGATAGCTTATTTTATAAATATGAAAATATGTAATTATGCCAGCCAGACTGGCTGGTTATACTGTCGGTTTCATAATTATTACTAAAGAACAACTTCAGTTTTTACCAATCAATGGATACGAAGGAGAAATTCAAAGCAAACTAAACTATTTATAGAGACTATCTCTCTCTACCTACCAAACTCCGGAAGTAGCAAATCTTGTCTTTAACATGCATTTCTTTTATTTCTATTTCTATCATGTCTTCTGTAAAAGAAGGCCAACAGAAAGTAAAATATCTTTAAGATACAGATTTTTACAAAATCGACTCGTTTAATTACACTAACTTGGCTGACTTCTAGGAGTACGAGTAATCATTATTAATTCATATGATTGCGTTCTTTATATTTAATGAAACATGTTATGTGAAGGAAATATGTAGATTTATAAAAAGATTTGTATGATGACTTTGCTAGAGAGTGGATGTTTTCGAAATATCTTGAGAAATTTTTATAGTTACGTGTGTATCAGTTAAAAACAAAATAATAATAATAATAATAATAGAACAAATGAAAAAATGCGTAGCGGATGCTTTTAGTGGTGAACGACGGAAACGATTTTTCTTTTTTCTTTTTTCTATATGTTCAACATTTTGAAAGCGTTATTATTTAATTTAAGCAACTTTTTTTTGACACTTGTTTCAAAATTTTAATTACAGAGGAATGTGTTATGGTAAATTATGGCATTTAATTTTATGTTGGGAGTTCTACATTCGGCGTTGTTTGATTGGAACTTGTTTAATTTTTATTCCGTCTTTTATTTGTTTGTTGTTATTTTATTCTGTTGGGACTTTCTTTCGTTAGTCAGGTAGTTCACTTTTAAACTTTGGAATTTATTTCAAGTTCCAACGAAAACAAATTTGGCAATGGTTGCCTACATACATATGCATTTATTTCTACCATTAAGTGTTATCCTACTGAAAATAAAATTTCAGTATGCACTTTTTTTCTTTAAATTAATGGCCTGTTTCACAATAACGAAATAAAACTTTCTACTGAAAATTTATATTGAAAACAACAATAAAACATGAAAATCGTTGTTTGTTTTCAATATAAATTTAAAATCAAAACAGGCCATACATTTCTTTATTGACTGAAATATTTTTTTTCAATAAACGTGCGTACAATTTTAATCAAAAGATTTTTTTATTGAATCAGCTATTTTCGTATTCAAATACCAAAATCATTTTTTTCTGTATATGGGCATTTCTCTCACAAGGACTACCGAAAAGAAAAAATTAAAAGTTCTTGATTTTTTTTGTTGCAAATTTTGAAAGAAAAATAATCAAATTTAATAAATCTGCAAAAGTTTTGCATTTATTCATTACTCATTTCGAGATATTCATGTCCAAAGTCAAGCAAGTGAAACTTTTTTTATTTTTTTTTTAATTTGAAGAGCAACTTTTATTTTGAAAAATATTCTTAGCGCTAATCGTTATAGATTGAGTTTTTCTCTTTTAGATCTCCGTAAGGATATCAGAAGTTAGAAGGTAATGCATAAAATTCAATGCGATGAAAATTTTTTATAAAATTTTGCTTTGCATTTCCATTAATTTAATGTCCCGTACGACATTGAAAAAACATCCTTTTGTATCAATACATCGAAATTGCTTTAAGAAAGTTCATCAAGTAACGATTACAAACAAACATTTTTATTGCAATTCAAATTAAAAAAAAATATTTTGAAAATAAATAGAATTGCGAAATTTGTCCCGTACGACATTGCTACTGAGAAATTTAAAAGTATTAAAAAATATTTTCTTTAACAACTAATTATTTTTGGAAGAGCATTCTATAATTCAACTATTTAAATCAAGATGAATAAAAACAGCGAGAATTGCAAACGGTACAGAGAAAAATTAAAAGAAATTGAAATTAAATTTCAAAACTATAAATTAAAAAGCCGAGAAAGATTGCGTAACGCTAGAAAAAAGTCAAAAGCTTTAGCTGAAGCAAATAAAGAAGTTTTTGAAGAGAAAAAGCGGTATGAACATATACTTAAAAGGCAAAGTCAAAAAACCTTATTAAACACGATACATTTTCTTTTTTTCAAGGGGTTAAAATGTATTTTATATTATTATTTTTCCACATATCTAAATTGCACTCCTTCTGTTGCAAAGGTCAGGAAGTGAAAGCAGCTAAAACTGCATATTCCAAAAAAAACTATAATTAATGTACCCAATACTATTCGTGTTTAATTTTGCATATTTTGTGAATTATATTTACTTTTTCATCTCATTCTGCATTTCCCTTTAAGTTCGTCGTTATGTTAAAATAAACACATTGAATACCTCTATTTTATTTAATTTTTTTTAAATTTTTATTCATTATTTCCCAAAAAAAGCACCAGAAAATATTTGAACATCATGATGGAACAAAATGTCCCGTACGACTATAATTAAATCTAAATAAGAAAAAAGCTATTAATATTTCTTTTTAGCTAAATCTAGCCCATTTTAAGAAATATTGACTCACCTCATTCTAAAATTAGTCACATTAATTTATTGTTTCAGGTTTCGCTGAAATAAGCATTTTAATTGTTTGCTACAAAACCTACTTCCTTTTTTTGTCTCGTACGACATTCTTAGTTTTTTGCAATTATATTTAAAACTTAAAATGGGTTATAATTGTACCATCAAAAGAGCTTATCAGGGGCCATAACTTACGCTAATAATCAAAACAAAAATATATTTTGTATTCATCTCTTTTCCACTTTAAATGCGTACGACTGTCCCGTACGACAGTATGGAATTGCCCATATGTTACATGTGTATTACAAAAAACCGTTAGAACTTATTCCGATCCCTACCATTAGCAAACCTTTAATGTATGCACTTCATTGGAATTTATTTTATTTTCAAGTTGTTTCGCGGTTATTTTTTCAATTCGAGAGACTTTTTCTACTCTCATTACTTTTGCAAACAAGAAAAGATTATTTGAATTTTAAGATATCAGCGAAAACTTTTAGGACAAATTAATTAATCAAACTAAGCGTTAGCAAACAAATTAAACCGCTTAATTAAACACCACATAAGTTTTTGAGAGTAAATATTAAAAATTATTATCCTCCATTTATTTATGTTTAAAATAATTGTTTTAAGGCTCTGCCTGCAACAACTGTCACTTATTGGCATGTATAATGTACATAGTGTTCATATATTTATGATCAATTGTAAATTTATGATTTAATGTATTGCTAACTGTAGGCCATTTTGAGATAAACCCGCGAGTATTCGACTGAGTATGGACATTGTACAACGTACGAGTATTTGCAAGAATGGCATAAATAGTATTTATTGTATTAATAAACAATAGAGATAGACAAAAAAGACAAGCAAATAGTCAAACTATAGGAATATACTTACATTGGAGAATAACTCGCTGGACTGAAGAGGGCATCGTTGTGGCGAGCAGGTGTTCTGGCCAAAGCACTTTTAGCCTGTAACAAAATGAATTCAAAGCGGAAGAGAATTATGAAAGAAATATCAAAGAAAAGCATACAAACATTTTAAAATACATACAATGCAATAATATTAAAATATGATCTTCAACATACATACATACTTATTTACCATAAAAAACTACATTTATTGTGCAATAATCAAAGTAGAAAACTATAAAATAGAACTACTACTAAAAAAATGTGGATAAACAGTACAGATACTTTTTACTAAAGAAAATACATATAAGATTTGAAAAAACAACAACATATGAGTTGAGTAAAGACGTGGTGGTTCGATTCTATTTATTCGAAAAAGGAAATGGTGTTTCCATTTAGAAACTTTTAGCAGCTGTTGGTTGTTGTTTAATAAATATGAAAACATATTGGAACTTTTTTATAGTAGACATTAACAAATAATAACAACATTATTAAAAGTGATTTATTTCACAATAGCAAGGATATTCATATCTTGAGTGAAAATTATGCAGAATTTTAAAGATTAAGAATTGTGTTCTAAATATCTAATAAAAAATCGTCAATCAGTACGTTTCTTGATACATATGCATAGAAACACATACGACTTTATGTATAATCAAAAACTGGCATGAAATTAGCATAAGTGACAAAATTTAACTACGTGAAGACGAGTTTCTCTATACAATTTGATATTAAAAATGGCCGCATAATGTACTTTTAACACACGATTACTTCCCAGCATGATTTTTAATGTAAAATTGTAAAGCAAAATACGTGAAGACCATGTTCAATTTCGCCATTTAAACTAACGTACGACGGATTCATAGTGCCCCGGCCTTTACATATTCCGTGAAAATTTTCGTAGCTCTTACGGTTCTCGAATAGGCAGCATTTGACAGACAGGTGTACATTGTAGCGAAAACACTAGGGTTCCCTTTCACCTGTGGTGTAGGGAACCCTAAACATAAAGATTTTTGATATGTTTTAACCCATTACACGACAATAACGTAATACTAAAAAATTAATATATGTATGTATGTTTGTTAGTTAAGCATACAAAGACTGCTGAAAAGATTTGCGCGGTTTTAGCAGATATATCTATGATAGAGAAAGAAGTCCCATTGTTTAAATTAATTTTTAATCTTAAGATAATTAGTGACATTCAATGCGGTAAAATAACTATACATATATATATAAATTCTATAACATGTGTCTAATTTTTCTATAGTTTAAAAATATTAAGTAAATGCAAGTGTAAGCGATGAATTACGAGTATGTGTATATGTATTTGAACTTTTTAAAGTCGTACTGTATTAGTGGCAGAAAATAAAAAATAAAATGCAAACATTTAAAAACTTTTGAAAGTCACTGTCGATCAGATATAAATGTTAACAACTCGAGGTGAAGAGGAAAAATAAAATAACAAACTTCAAACAAGCAATGTACAGTATATTAAAATCTATTCGTGCTGTTTAGAAGGTGACTTTGAAATTTTCAGCAAACTTAATTAAACAGTGCCGAGTAAAAAGCATAACAGGCAACAATAATCGTTGTTACGACTATTTCTGCTACTTTCAACAGCTTGTTGCTCTTGTTGCCTACAAACGTTCCTTCCAGTGATTGGCATCACGAACAAACATACTCAACATAACTTTTGATGTTTTTTATTTATCCTACTATGCACTTTCAACAAATACTGCTGCCGAGGATGTCGCTGTTTGTGCAATATCACGATGCAACAGCATAAAGAAAATTTGAAGTGGTAAAAGCATTAAACTGATTTAAAATGATATTTGCTCCCGCACTAAACATTAACATGAACAGCAACAATACTCGCATCAAAAGAACTGCACATGAGTATGACAATAGCCACATTCACAAATGTAGAAAAGAAACCACATCAGGCGTCGTACATACAGTATAATAGTTTTCTTTTCTTTGTAGCAAGTTGTATCATCAATTTAATGTTAAATATCTACTTGTACGGATAAAGCAAAGTAAACACTCTTCTGTGTGAAGTGCACAAGTGCATTTTTCTTTCAAAAAGAGGTTGCAAAGATGTCATTACGTTGCAAACTGAAATATTTACAGAGTTTAAAATCGCAAATCCAACGGAAATGCGTTACATTTGTTGGCAACAAATAAACAAACACTTCATTTCAATAATATTTGTTCGAGCAGTCTTTAAAAGAATGCGATAGTTTTCAATTAAGCTATTGATCGTTTGTGGTGCTTAATTATTTAACAAACAAAAATCATATGCAAAGTAAAAATTAAAAATTTAAATTATTAGATATTTTAATTGAACTGTAGTGAATTTTAATCAGAAATAATTCATAGTTAGGCTCAAGTTCAGTAATTTCAATTCTTATTGAATGAAATATTTTTATTAATTAATGTGAGTTTCTAAAGAAGAGAAGAAAAATTAAACTTAGACTTTAAGCTGGGGGAAATACTGATACTTTTCTGTGCAGCCACGCACTTCATCAGCACCCTAGTCTATCTACTTGGGTAGAGATTCTTATTAACATCAGCTATTTAACTTAAATGTACAATGAACGGAATATGAGAAACGATTGTTGTGTATACAATTGATTTACCTTTGGTAAACACATTTATAAGTATCACTATTAATTTTCTGTTTTTTCCAATTTTTCATTTTTCTATTTAGGTTAGCACGAAATTATTTTACTCTACCTCAGTATGTTTAACTATTCTTACTTATCTTTTTACGATCATCACATTAATTATTTTTACTTATTCGATGTACCATCGGTACATGCATGTAAGTATTATTGTAGTGGTCTATGTTACTTGTGGCTGCACAGAAAAGTATCGGTATTTCCCCCAGCTTAAAGTCTAAGTTTAATTTTTCTTCTCTTCTTTAGAAACTCACATTAATTAATAAAAATATTTCATTCAATAAGAATTGAAATTACTGAACTTGAGCCTAACTATGAATTATTTCTGATTAAAATTCACTACAGTTCAATTAAAATATCTAAAAATTTCTCACTTAATACATCATGGGCACGTGACAAAAATATGTTCACTTGGCAATCACTGTTCACTTGGCCATCACAGTTTCAGAAGGCTGGAAATCCAAGTAAAAACTGTAGAATGCAACAACAAGTAACATAAAGCCACTACAATAATACTTACATGCATGTACCGATGGTACATCGAATAAGTAAAAATAATTAATGTGATGATCGTAAAAAGATAAGTAAGAATAGTTAAACATACTGAGGTAGAGTAAAATAATTTCGTGCTAACCTAAATAGAAAAATGAAAAATTGGAAAAAACAGAAAATTAATAGTGATACTTATAAATGTGTTTACCAAAGGTAAATCAATTGTATACACAACAATCGTTTCTCATATTCCGTTCATTGTACATTTAAGTTAAATAGCTGATGTTAATAAGAATCTCTACCCAAGTAGATAGACTAGGGTGCTGATGAAGTGCGTGGCTGCACAGAAAAGTATCGGTATTTCCCCCAGCTTAAAGTCTAAGTTTAATTTTTCTTCTCTTCTTTAGAAACTCACATTAATTAATAAAAATATTTCATTCAATAAGAATTGAAATTACTGAACTTGAGCCTAACTATGAATTATTTCTGATTAAAATTTAAATTATTTTAAGCAAAATAATCAAAATCAAAAAGTTGTTAATTTCTAAGCAAAAAATAAAACCCAAAAAAATAATTTTTATTTTCTGTGAAATACATAAAACTCAAGGAATAACTTTTATTTTCGGAGGAATAAATAAAAATCAAGAACTAACTTTTATTTTCTGAGGAATAAATAAAAAAACGCCAGAAATAATAAAAAAATTAAAAATTTTAAAAACTTCAACGCAAGAACCATTTGTTATACTAATATTATTGAAGTTACAGAATCGGCAGTTTAGCTCTTAATTTCTAATTGCTAAACCGATTTTTGTTCAAACATACCTCACAGTACGACCACACGAGGAATTTGTTGTGTCTTAACACAAGTAATAGTCGGCAGAATGTTTAGCCATTTGGGATATAATGATTATTTTTTGGGTTTAATGATTAAAAAGTAATTTCTGAAATAAAATTTATAACCGTTACTGTACCTGCTTCTTTCAATTACAGTTTGAGCTGAAATAAAGTCAGCAAATGTAGTAATTGTAAGGAAAGAACATAAAAAACATGTTGATTACTGTGTTATTGTTTCAACTTTGATATAACATAAACTTCTCATTTGTTTGAATGAAAGTTTAATATAATAACTCTAGTTGTTCTAAGAAATTTTTGAGTAAAGGTTCCCTGATGATCTGCATTAGCAACAGTGAAATGCGCATAGGATCCAGCTAACCCCTCCCTCAATAATAAATTTTAATGTATTTTTAAAAATATTATTAATATTTTACTGAACAATTTAAATAAAATTTTTTTGAAAAAGGGCGATTAAAATATTAAAATCTAATGAAATAGTTTTAATTGCACAACATTTCAAACTGTCTAGAGAATCAAATAAATGAGTGTCAAATTATCGAGGGTACACTGTAATTCCTAAAAATATTGCACATAATAACATTAAAAAAAAATTAAAGATTACATTCTTTTAATTTATTTCTAGTTGTAACGATTTTTTAATTCAAATCGGTTTTTAATATTGAATATAAAGATTTATATAAAAAAAGTAAAAAAGTATAATTTTGTGTTTGCTATTTACTTCGCTTTATCAACGTTTAGTTATCTTTTGTTGTGTTGGTAACAAGTGACAGCATTAACTTGCAACAGGTGAAATTTTACTTACTCACTAACATGTATGTATGTATGTATGTATGGGTGAGTTTGTGTTGCGGTTGCAACAGCAACAGCAACAGCTTGTGTTTTTTACCCTACAGAACATGCTATGCACAACAGGTGTTTTTATTAAAATAAATACCTTTCTTTCGCATTAGGAATTTCTAATACGAGTATAACAAAAGTCAAATAAAGGAAATTTGCAATAGTGAGAAGAAGAAATTCATAAGATAAGAAATTTATATTTTTAAGATATTGCTTACATACTCGTATGTAGAGTATTCATGACAACTTCATAGCGGCACTAATTGAAAAAATTTGCCGTTTAAATTGTGGGAACACTAGAAATGTAACAAGATTGTTAGCATAGGTTTTCAATTGACAATTATATTTGTTACTGTTGTTGTTGCTTTGCTGTAACATCTTTGCTGGTCGAGTGACAGGCTGCTGGTGTCAGTGCAGATTATGCCAGTACATATTTTGATTAGATTTATATTGCGGAAGCGTTTTGATATTAAAAAAAGCTGTTCTTGGAAAACAAAATTTATGTTGGCTTAGATGTTATTGTATTTTAATCATTACAAATAATTATTAAGTATGTAAACTACATTTTAAATGTCTGATTTGTTCATTATTTTTTAATGTTTATGTTTAAAGTCACTGTAAACTAAGCATCAAATATGTATGCATCAAATATGTATGCATGTATCTATTACTTAATATTTGTGTGTAAAAACATGCGAAAACTTTAAAAATTTTGAAGTTATGTATTTTTCAGTTTAGTACAATATAAATTTTATGTTACATCTAAATATTAGAAAATATCTTGTTATTTTAATTCAAATCCTTAGAAAATCATAAATGTGAAATTAAAATATGCTTAAATAATAAGGGCCTAATTTATAAAAAAAATATTTTAGTTTTATAAAAGGTTTATTAATCAAATTTCCATAGAAAATTAAACACAAATACTTTCTATAAATAAGGCAGTAAATAAATAAGCAAAACATATCACTATAAGTATTCACCCCCTATCGTGAACATTTTTACCCCCGAAATATTTCCCCTTTTCATAAAATTACAATCGGGAATAATATTTTCTTAGAAATCTTTCCCTTTTTTTAATTCGCCTTATCATGAATAATATTTTCCACGGGAATTTTCACTTTATTTTTGCAGGCGAACTGAATTATTGCATCGAATAATTTTCTTTTCAATTATAATTTTCTTTTTAATTATATGTATATTAAAATTTATAAATATTTATTTTTAAAACAAGATTAGTAAGTAAAAATCATGATTCTTAACAAAATTCCCTGCAACACCTTTTTTCATAAAGTATGAATCTCTTTGGTTTACACACAGTAAATTTCATGGTGATGCACCGCGGTGGTAAGCTAAAGAATTTTTTTCACTGCACCTAGAATATTCAAAAACACAACTTTAAAGTAAAAAAAAATCATTTGGAACCTAAAATTTGTGTATTTCTTACTATTTAAATTAAATTTGTCTGATTTTCCATTAATTTTTAAGCTTTGCAAATCTTTTTCCCTTTTTTAAATTCACTGGGACTGATAACGGGGAAAAAATTCACGGAAGGTCCACGATAGCATTTTTCCCTTCGAAGGGAGTGAAAATTTCACGCGAACGAAAATTCCACTTGTTATTCACTATACGGGTGATTTTGTTCTTTTGTTTCAATGCATATCAATCAACTTCAAGGCACGGGAGTTATCACTTCGTCTGAATTCAAAAATTATTTTTTTTTGTATACATCTGTTCTATTTGGCCTCATTGCCAAATTAAAAGGGGTGGAACACGCCCATTAAACTTTTTTCTTTAATTTTGTATCCGATTTTTTATATAATTTGATTTGAACGAAACTTAAACACCTTGAGCTCTCGTAATGACACAATTTCAAATTTAAAACAATGTGCGTAGCCATGCCCCTTAAAATTTAATACTATACATCAATTGCTTTTTCTGAACCGATTCTTAGAGAAAAAAAGTGACACGATCTTGCATTTAAACTCCCATTAAGGTTTAGTATTAAATTAAATTTACTTTTATTTATCCTATTAAAACTTGATATTATATTTCACGTGCTTCTATTTGAACAATTCTTAGTTAATTTTGGCCTTGAACTCTGAAAGTGACGCTATCTTGCATTTATAAAAATGGGCGAGGACACCAGTATTTGAAAATTTAAAATTTACAATAATCGGGATCAACTTCAGTATTTTTAATTCTTATGGAATAAATAGTTTTTATTCATTAATCTGATTTTTAAGACCAGAAAAACTAAACTAGAAATACCGATATTTTTCTTTGCAGCGACGGATTGTTAACTTTATATTAAATTAAATGACTTTAAATTAAAATAGAGTAAAGACAAATATTTTTAAAATCAATTAAACTTACTTATGGCCATTATTGCAACTTAAAGTTAGTTAAAAGTAGGATTTTATCGGACGGATAAAACGTTTTTCATCAGTACTTTTAAGTAACTTTTAATAAAATGGAATACGAGAGGTGGTTTTTATGGATTTCCTGTTGGTAAATCACAAGTTTGTACAAAATCATTGAATAAATTCATTACAGTTTGAATAAAACGTAAATACATAGTAAAGAGAGTTTTTTTTATAGAGGTATAGAACTTTGAAATTTAATAAAACAAAGATAAATTTTTAAATTGTCATTAAAATTACTTTATTCGATAGATAATCGTCTGGCATTATATTTTAAATATGACTTCTGGCATATGAACGCCACGGCTGGCTCGAACGTAGTCTAATTTGGAGGTCTAATATTGGAAATAATGCGGCGAGTATTGTTCTCCAAGAGGTAAAGCGTTTCGGGCTTCTCCGTGTAGACTAGCGACTTCACATATTCCCACAGAAAATAGTCTAGCGGGGTTAAATCGCACGATCTTGTAGTTAAATTCTCGGGTCCAAAACGTGAAAGTATGCGGTTACCAAACGTTTCCTTCAATAAACCAATTGTGGCACTCAATAAATCAATTGTAATCACGCAAACCAAGATCTTCCATAAAGTGGGTGGACACATCCACATTCCTATGTACGATGGCGGATATGCTGATTCGAGTATTCCTCTATGCTACGCTCTACAGCAGCAATGACTTATGCTGTACACAGTGTACGACGTCTCTTTAAATGCTTATATTATTATCATTTAGAGCAAACGTGGCGGGAAAACGTTCCATAGTTAATCGAATTAATTGCTCTGATGGACGATTATGTTGGCCGTAAAATGGATGTAGTGCGCGATACGTATTTCGAACTGAATCATGATTTTCAAACTAAATTTGCACAATTTGGAAGCGTTGCTCAGGCGTCAGTCTATTCATGTTAAAATGACAAACCAAATTAAACATAAATCACTCGACAGCTGACAAAATGGCCGCCAGTTAAAAAGGTGCTCCCAACTTAAAATTTTAATTTGTTCCCTGTGTGTAAATGAAGTAAGAAGCTTAGGGAATTTTATAAACTTTCTAATTAACAATAATTAATTTCCCTCTACGATTAACTTAATAATTAATTTTTTAAAATCCACTATTTTCTTTTGGGCTCAAATTGACGAAGTTCTTCAAGAAAAAAGCTTCGAATAAGATTGTATATAAAAAAATATCTAAACTGATTTGCTATTATTATTGTTATTTGCTTCTTTTTATTTATTGTGTATATAGTACGTAGTTTTCCTATGTGCCAAATTGAAAAATTAACATAATTTACCTTTGAGTTAAATGTTTAGACATTTTTTTTTACAGCAAAGCTAACGAACTTAAAAAAATTTCCATACTATGCTCATATTTCATATCAAAACTATGGTTTTATTTGAGTAATTTTATTTAATTTGTCTTGTTAATAAGTCATTGAACCTGATTATAATCTTAAACATAGTCTCGCCATGAAGTTAACCTTTAACTTATGAAGAAGTTGTACACAAAATTGTAACCACTGAAAATGATCTAAACATTATGAAAATATAAGACTGAACTAAAAAAAAAAATAAACTTAACACAAGGTAATTTAAAACCAACAATAAACACAAACTAAGATACCAACATTAGCAAGAAAAAATAAATAATTTTAGAATAAAACAAAGTAAGTTTTTGTTCAGGGTAAGAAAAACCAGTAGTAGTTGTTGTTATGTAGTTTGAATATAAGCATCGAATAAGTATTTAAATTATTGTGGCAACAATGTTGCATTCAACATGGGTAGTAGTAGAAACAAGACCAAGTGTAAATTGCCTTAAGAATGCAAATAATCACACTTAACTGAATAGTTAGTAAGAGTGTATTATTATTTACCCAAGATAAGCTATAAATGATTTTACGTACACCCTACCTGCACAGTCCAGATGTATTATGATGTATTATTCTTGGTATAACATATTTTAGATTTTAGACAATAAAGTATATATTGAATTTAATTAAACTGAAAAGCATGAAATTTTAGAAAAATATTATTTAAAAACATACCACTCCACTGCAATAAATTTATATTTGTCTTAGAAGTGATCATATATTCCACTATTTAAGTTACTTGGACCTGAACCCTTCCAAATGCGCCCATACGATTTCGCTTTCGTACGAATTTACCTAAGTTCTTCAAAAAGAAAAAACTGCCTTCAATAGACAAAATTTTAGAAATTCCAATTTCGAAGTTATCCTTTCAGATTTTGGCAATATTTTATATTTTTTGATATTTAATTTTTTACAGATGAACGACTTACATACATACATGTATCGTTTGCCACAGAATGAAGAAACGTCTTGCCAACAGTATTGTTTAGAGTTTCTTTTAGAAGATTTCGCTGTAATAAAGCATTTGAAAAATCCCTCATGTCTCAAAAGTTCTTATAAGTGGTCTTGTGCAGGACTTTAGTGCACATGACAGCTACATCTATTTTGTTGTTCTTGTATTACTCAGAAATTTATGCATGTATGTATGTATATGCTAGACTTGCATAATTTGCAATGGCTGCAAGGGACTTGGAAACTAAAACTAAACTAAAACTAGCAAGCCACTTGCGGAAGAGCGTCTGCAACTATTTGCTGAAGTGTTTTCACCCAAACCAAAAATTGCGGAGATCTGATTCCAGGAGTACCCTGTAGAACTTATAACCACGAACTTTCTGCAAGAAATTGCATACGTGTTTCCACACAATGTGACTATAGCTTGCAGAATAGAGTTTGCTTTTCGAATCAAAGTATAAAATGTCATAATGCTAACATACGAGTATACATCATCAGCACTTTGGCCACTATTTTCCTTTCTTTGTTTACTTCTTGACCAAACTGCGTTCGGACCTTGTGCAATTTCCTCTTGACCTCTTCTTCGGGAGCGTCTATTTCATTGGCTATTGCCTTTAAAGCGTTTTGTTTTATATTTTATTCTTATAGTCCTTTGAGGACGTGTCCCATAATTCAGCATAACTTTTTTGTTTTTCAATCAGCAAAAGTATTATTTTTGTCTGTTTTTAAAAATTTGGAAAAAATTAAAAAAATTAAAACAGAAGTGAATACCACAAACCCTTTACCCGACTTCTTGGGGAAGACTTCAAAATACTTGCAGTTCATAGCAAGTCGTTCAAGTTTCTTTGGGCAAGCAACAAACACGCGTTTCCACATAATTGCAGAAAATAAATTCTCCAAGCCGTAACTTCTGGAAATTGACTTCTAATACTAAAATACAAAAACTTCTGAAAGTTACTTATGGGAGCAACTTGTTCAAGAAAACTTATACATGCATACATTTCTGAGTAATACAAGAACAACAAAATACATGTAGCTGTCATGTGCACCTGCTCAGTTAATTTGCGTTACTAAAAACTGTTGCATACTTTTCGGAAAAATTATAAATCAATCAGCTGATGGCTGGCATGTTGTTTGATCAATAAAATTTTTGCAAGTCGTTTCATAAAATGCTAACCAATTTAATTTAGTGTAGAGTAATTGTATTTTGTTAAGAATAATGAGCATGAGCATATAGTTTAGAGCCTAAATGACCATTATAAGTATTAAGTATAAAAAAATTAAACAAATGGGAAACAAATCTGATGTTAAGTAATAAAATGGAAGATTACAGCAAAGATTAACTTTAGTGATTATTATTGCTTGTCTTTGAGGCAAAAAAAAAATCAGAAATATCAAAGGAATTTGAAAACAAATGTTAAAGTTTGATCATGTGCGAGTTTTTTTGCAAATGCATAAAAAATAATGAACCAATATATTTAATACCTACGAGGAGGGATATTAAGTTTAAAATTTTTTAAGCAACGAATGATACAGAGAATTATGTATATGTGGGTCTGTTCGTAAATGAATCACTGCGATGCAAATGAAAATTGAGATGTGGTAAATTGCTTCACTGAAGTTGATAACGCACAAATAAACGTCAAATATGGGGTAAAAACATGGCTACTACAACAAAAGATTATCAGCGAACTTGTATTGCATTTACAATTTAATTATTTATTTAGTGATATGAAAATATTTATTAATCAGGTCTATTCGGGAAGTCACTGTCACCACAAATACGCGCATCTTTAATTTTTGCTATTCCAAAATACTACGTTGGAGAAAAAACATATGTTTTCTTTCACATAGGAGGTATTCTAAAATACTAGGTAACCATGATTCAATGTCATATTCGTTGGACGCCAATTTTAGCGCGTTAAGTTTAAATAAATAAAGAAAAAAGAAATACGAAGTGTTTATATGGTGTAAACCAGTGTTCATTAAGTTTTAATGGCGTTCGGCCAGGCTCTACAACACAATTAAGCATTTTTTAGGTTCTTCAAAGATGTAAACACGTTTTGAAAACAAATAAAACAGCTAAATAATTTCACTTTCACTGTTTATTGTTTCTTTTTAAGTTACTTAGTACTTAAACTGTTAAGTTTTTTATTAATTATTTCTTTAAATTTCTTTTTGTTTTCAACTTTTTCTGTATATAAGTCAGCTGTTTTCAATGTTGTTGATGTTTTTATAAGAGATTAGAAAAAATCTATTACTGAAAACGATATTTCTTCGCACGTATTTTAGAATCTGTCGATGTCGAACTGTCGAAAGTGAATGTTCGACGACGAAGAAGTGAAGCGCGTATTCTCGTATTCCCCTAATATGTATTTGTGAATATGAAACGATATTATTTTAAATACGTTTATGTCTTGAATAAACACACAGAATCACAAAAACATATGGTATGTTTGTAAAACTTAAGTAGAACTTAAATACAGACTTTTTAATTTTTTTAAATTTAATTTTGCGATGAAAAACAAAATTTTGTATTTAAATACCTAAAATACATAATTATACATTCATTTATTGAGCCTTATATACTTATTTGATAACTGAATAAAACAACCCTCGCTATTTTAGCACATACTTATATAGTATATTTAATGTATTTCATTTTTGTACGCGTTGCAACTTGGTACATACTATCATTATTGCCATTATGGTTATTAAAATATTATTCCCATATATGTACATAGAATCATACCTGTGGTCAACATATGCCAACGTAATTACGTATAATCAGAGACAAAGCAAAAGCTAGCCGGACATACTTTAAAGACCCCCCAAGTGCGTGAATGACTTTGTTGTATGTGGAAAATGCAATAATATTTTTCAAGTTGAGTAATTACTCCACATACATACATATAGGCACTCTAGAACTTTAATATATGTATGTCGGTACATACGTACAGATGTACCTATGCCCAAGTATGTATGTATATATATATCAGTGTTGCCAATGAAGAATTTAAAAATTCCAGTTATGAAAAAATACATCCAAAAATGGTACAAGGTTTTTCATTCCGTTTGTAATTTCTACAATATATTCATGTAAGCTACACACAAAAAAGTAATATGAATAATTTTGTAATATCAATTAAAAAGTTAATTACATTTCACCTGTAAACAATTTGATAATATTAATTCTGCTTTTCCACTCAAATTAATTAATACAATTAAAAATTTAATTGAATGAATTAAATTCTTCATTGAAAACATTAATTGGTGAATACTTTTTTGTGCGTATTCATATTATGCATCCTTACAATTAATAAATTCCACGTTCAAAATCCTTGTTCATATGTCCATATCGCACTTATTATACTTATATAGAGAACTCCAGCGAAGGGTACAAATAAAATATGTATATCAATCCATTAGATAATTTTTTACCCGAATGCGCCACGCCGTATGTAGTATGTATGTATGTTCCTTTGCGGGACAATATATAAACCGAACGCGTGGGCCGATGTTTCTTACATCAATCGATTTGTCTTAATTGCTGGATTGTCACTAAAGATATGACAGTAGTAAAACCTCAATATGGCGGCCAGCAGAAGCCATTTTGTAAATACGAAAAAACTAAAAACTCTATCAAAATGTGTATCATTCGACAGGTATTTTAAAATTATCTTTTTCTCTTACGATTTTTCATTTCGAATTACCATTTAGGATATTTAACAGTTCAAAGTTGGTCGAAGTCTGGTTTATAGATTTTTTTAAATTAATACTTGTTAAACATATGTATGAACTTTTATAATCAAATAAAAAATATGTTCTTTTCTTTCACATTTTTGCATTTTTGTATTCAACATAAAGAACATTATACATCAACAAATTATATCGGTGGATAACTTTTGATTGTTTTCAAGAAACCCAACCTTAAAATGACGTTAAGTACCATCATGGATAGTATTCATTGTTCAATGCTGTTTAATCGAGAAATATCAGGGGGCAAATTACGGCATTCGAAACGATTCGATATTTTAACATATTTCCACATAAACTCTATTGAAATATTTTATAATTTCGTTCGATAACGAGTGCAGTAATTTGCCCCCAGGCTAACGTCGCTGTGAGCCGAGTTAGATCAGTATTAGGTCTTGCGATTTGTTCGCTTGATACTAGAAAGTTACTATGTTCAAAATTTTTTGTAAGAATTGAACCGATTACTTAAATTGTAATTTTCATTTGTCAGTTTTGTTGTAATTCTAATATACATATATCTAAAAAGTTATAACTTATAAGCATTAAAAACATGAATTCAGCACAAAAAATAACTTAAGAAGCTACTTTAACTTTCTCTAGATATAGCGTAATTAACGTATTCATACCTTGACGAATTTTAGTAGAAAATATTGACGACGATTTGCGCGGGATAAGATATCATGCTTTATGCAATTCTCAAATATGTCAAAGTCGATGGCTAATTGGAAAATTCATAGATATGTGTGTATATAAGAAAACCAGTGTTGCAAAAACATTTTGATATAAGGGTTTCAGAAAGGAAAAAATTTGTGTTAGAAAGTAGTATGTTGCAGACAAAAGAAAACATTAATATGAAGAAAAATTTTTGGAGAAAAAGAATTACGAACAATTTCACAATTTAATGAAAAAAGTCAATCATCTGACCACTTGAAATAAAAAGTCAAATATTAGTTACACAAAGGCTGGCAACACCGATGTATTTATGTTTATGTATGTGATCTGGAAAATTTAAATTATTAAAAACGACGACTTAAACAAAAGAAAGAAAATAATAAATATTATATATAAACGAGTAACTATGTCTACTACTAAGAATTGAGAAAGGAAATCAAACGCTGTTGAACTTTAAAGAAAGATATTTTAGACTTTTTTCCCTTCGAAGATAAATATGTCAGTAGAGTTTACTGAGTAGACCCGAAAAAAAATGTAGACCAGTTTGAACGCCATACAAACAATACGACACATGCGGGTAGTATAAGGTTTAAAAATAAAAATTACCAACTATGTTTTATTGTATTTATGTATTTCTGTCATTTAAGAACACTTTATGATCTTTTATTTGCTTTGCTAAAGGAAGTTGATTGAAAGTAATGGAATGAAATTTATAAAAGAAGAGCCGTTGGAATGTGTAACGAATTTTTTTAATTTTTTTTTATAGACAATGTAATCTTTAGGAAATGTATCAAATAAGAATTAGCCAAATAGATTACAAAGAGTTGCCTACATGCTGCAAAATAATTGGCAACCGAACTTTAGCTGCGCTGCCAGTTGCCAGAGTGTTACTGCCTTTGGCAACTTGCAAGTAATGGTTTTTAATTTCAGTTAACAAACATCAATAATATTGGCTGCCTTGATACAAAGTATTTCACGGCAACTCTTAATACATTTAGGGCAGTATAACGCATTAAGCACATTGACCATAGCAGTCTACACGACTTTCAATGCCGCTAGCTCTGTCGTCCTTGCTATGAAGCTGTCAAGCCACTTTTATATGGAAATGACTTCGGATGGGCCTACTTGATAATTTGTAAGCACCTTGGGTCATTGAACTATCTTATAGGGTCCTAATCGGTGTAATATAAATAATATAAATTATATTCAAATATTATTCTGACATTTATGCAATTATATTTTATTTTTAAGCAGAACATTTTATGGTACCCGACCAGACTAATTTAGCGACAGCTTCAACCAACGGTGTGTAATCGTGTGGTCGGGAAAAAAATAATTTTAATATACACACATGCATTCTATTTTTGACAGCTTGAAGTCGGTAGCCTGCAGTCGTGAATGTGTTTAATTCATAATGTACAACCAAAGATCATATTTACGTATATGCGCATTAAATGTTAAAGATAAGTATTTTCGAAAAAAATCAGTTCGGTGAAAGTATGATTAATGAAGATAGTTTACACATAATGTAATAAATCCATTATAAGCGTTTCAAAAGGATTAACAATGGGCAAAATATAATAATTAAACTTATTGATTAAAAAAAAACGAAATAAATAAATATTGAAGTTGTTACCCGCGAACTGAGTTAATGCTTCATGTGCCACATCATCATTAATATGATTTCTTTTTTTTTTTTTTGAATACACTATGAATATGCCCTAAATTGTTTGTTCTTTCTATTGAAAATTACTAGAAAACGTTGCATACAAAAGAAAAAACTAATTTTTCTTAGACGGAAGGTAATTTTTCGTTAGTATTTTTTTATTTTTATTTTTTGACTGGCAGCGTATGAAATGCAACAAAGCGTTAAGTGGCAAAGACGCATAACAATGTACTCGTAGTAACTATGTGTATTCAGATGTGAAAGAAAAGCAAATAAAAATTTAATTTCTCAAAAGAAAAAAGTGCCTCCTTAACCTAAAACAAAATTATTTTGGTAATTTTTTTAAACTTCTTTATGTTACAAATTCAAGCGAAAAGCAATTTAACGTTAGGTAAGTAAGTTTAAATAACCATGTTACGAGTAAAAAAAAACAATGTTAACGAGAACACTAACAATCATTTAAATAAGGACAATTGTGAAAGTTCTTTTCAAAGCTCAAAGAATTGAAAATTTAACAGTTTTCTTTACTAACAAAATCTACAGTGTAAGGATTTCCACCATAATGTCTTTTTCTGTCTTTCATTCTCAAGCATTTCACATAAATCTTCATCAAAAGTCATTTTAAAATGAACTTTATGTTGATACTTACTTAGAAAATGGGTCATTTTAGAGCAATAAACATTAAATAAATGTTAATCAAGGTCTTTAAGGGGGAAGAGAACATGGTTTAATAACTAAAAGGTAAGTTTTTTTACATTCGAGGCGCTCTAGATTAACATACTGTAGACGTATCATACAATCAAGCAAGTGATTAAGGTTGAACGTAATTTTTGAACAAAGTTTTTATGTACAGTTGAACCTCGATTAATCGGCTCACAAGTGTATTTTAATTAAAAATTCTGTATGTGGGTATTTCTCCGACAAAAATTCCAATTTTACAATTAACCTTGTATTTCTGTACCACGTGACTCGATTTTTCTTAAAACTTTACCTAATGTAAAGTGCTGAGGGCACAAATGTATAAATAAGTAAAAAAAATTTTCGTTTTCTTTGAAAAAACAATCAAATTTGCTTGGTGTCACACGCTACAAAAAGTTGACATTCCTGTGGAAATGCCTATATATGGTGTTTTATTTTTGGCAATGTGAATCTGTTGTGGTTTCTTATTTCTAAAGCCTAGAACCCACTATCTGCACAATATACCGATTTTCGTAGGCGCACTGAAATAAAGTCATAAGTAATAAGCTAAATTTGTCTAATGCCTAATAGACTAATTGATATGCATAAGGACATAATTGCACCACACTGCCTGCATTGGTAATAAAGCCGTATAGACTTATTATTATTATTATTATTGGTCTATTACTTAGGACTTTATTGCAGTGAGCCGATGAAACTCGGTACATTGTGCCAACAGTGGGATCTCGGCTTAAGAATATAAAATAATTTAATATTATATTGCTTGATTTGACTATTTTGATAAACAAGTCATGACAAGCAAACAATATTTGTCCCTTTTTATTGACCGAATCACTGCTTGTTTGTTTGTATTTCGTTCTTTTTCGTGAAAAGAGCGGATGAATGAAATGAACGAATTCGTTGGTTTTTCGAAATTGTTCGAAAATAAGCGGTTACTTGCGAAAATAAGCGGTTACACGTCTAGCATATGCATATGTATATATATATAGCTCTTACGTAATTATGTACTACAGACATATTGTTGTATTGTTGTATATATTCATTTCTTTAAAAAGTATAAAAAAAAGAATAAAAGAAATCTTGTTCTCAATACGAAACATTTTTTCATGATTTACCATTTCTGCAAACTATTACACAAAGCAATCCTTCGAGATAAATTGTTTTTGTATAATAAAAATATGTATAGAAAAAAGTGAGAAATGGGTACATAGAAAAAATGTTAATCACCGTATTTGAATTATGTGTGTGATATTGAGGTATAAAAATGAAGCACGAATAATAGAGGTTATTAAAAAAACCGAGTACCCTGTCAATCAATAGATATAGCCGTTTAATAGTGACTTGGATAACCGACTGTAGTATGTACTTAACATAAAAGTTTTCAAAGAAAAATAATTTTTTGGAACTTGTTAGATTTTAAAGACTTTATTTAGTTGATAGTTTTATTTTTGGGGGGAACTAAAGCCCGAGAAAAAACACTTAAATTATTTGTTTTGGAATATATGTTTCAATTCTTAACGTTTTTCTGATATAACTTCCGAATATTTACTAAATAAAATACTCAAGTAAAAAGCAAAGACTGTCTTTAGTAATGTATGATATGCTGAGTTTACATTTCTTGTGTGTCATTTGCCCAAAAAAGCGTAACCAACTAATTACTAATGAAAAACTATTTGATTTAGACATGTATTTATTGATTTAAAAAGTTTTCAATCATGTTGGATTCTATAAAATTGTCTATTAATTATGTATGAAACTGTTTAACTTAATAAATACATGTCTGAATCAAAGAGTTTTTCATTAGTAATTAGTTGGTTACGTTTTTTTGTAAGCTTGTATGGCACATGGCACTCAGATGTAAACTAGGGATGTAATGAATACCGATACCTATATATCGGCGATATTTCTGATTTGGCGATATATCGATATCGATATCGGCGATATTTTACAAATTTTAAATTTTTGTTAGAGCTGTTTTGAACAAACAATTAAATGTTCAACGATTTTTTTGCATAAAAACTAAGAGAAATAACATATTAAAAGCAGAACATAAGGTCTAAACAGAAAAAAAACGAAAAAGAAACGTTTGTAGTGAAATGTTCTCTCAATGCTTAATCATGTATGTACAGGGTGGCGCAAAAATAACCTTCCGATGTTATTTGGCTGTAATTAAAAAAAAAGAAAAACTTTGATTCTTCTTGTGGATTATTTTTATTTGGTCTTTTAATTTTTTTTACATCAAGTTGATTGTCATTTGGAAATGCCCTATGGCATTTTCCATCACTTTGGCCAAAACTTCCTCACAATCTTGAGGGATATTGTCTTTACGAGCTGCAAGAGTCTGAGGCTTGTTGACATAAAGCCGCGACTTCATAAAGCCCCCAAAAAGAAGTCTGCAGCGGTCAAATCAGGCGATCTTGCTGGTTCATTGGTAAAATAAATAGTCACTTTCTGGAGCAGTGTAGCGTTACATTGTTTATTAACGTATATTTTGCATGTGTTTACTACACAAATGTCAAAACAGAACTGACATTAGGCGCCAATTGCAAAATTTATAGCATTTTCTTATAGGAGGATTACTTTTGCGCCACCCTGTATTTAAAAAAAATAATTTGTTTTTTGTTAGTTTCAGAATGAATTCAAATATCAATTTTAAATATTAATAATCTATAATTTTATATAATAAAAGGTTTTGTTAAATTTAACTTGAATTCAGTTTCAATATGCGTATCGGAATCGGTATCGGCGATATTTCTTTTTGAGTATCGGTATCGGATCGGCAAAACGGCGTATCGTTACCTCCCTAATGTAATACCCGGCCATAGAATTCCCATTCATTTGATATTAATATATATGCAAGTATTAAAATATTATAGACACTTTATTGGCGATTACTCCAACCAGTCAGTTTTAGACAAATATTAAAAAAAATACTATACATATGTACATATTTTGAGTTTTTAATAAATATTAACTAACATGTGCATAACTCGTAAAGAGCAAACGACAGTGGCAAGACTGTTGTAAATTTGGAGATTTTAAAATTGAGCTTTCATTAAAAAAAGCTTTCAGCAAATTGAAATACGATGAATCAAAACAATTCACATATTCACACATATGATGATGAAGGTTTAGTGTCCTTCAAAAACAGCTAGATGTTCCGTTCATCTACGTGTTTGTTAGAATATTTATAATAAACTTTGGCATTATTTGTTCATTAATAATCATCACATGTAATTTGGCTTGCAAAGCAATACGAACTTTAGTCTTAAAACCAGAACTACCATGTAAAAAAAGTATGCGCCGTAGTTTATCAAATTGTACGCAAGCATTAAACTCTATATACAAACAAGAAATTGTTGAAACACGTGGCATTCATACACACATACAATAACAATTGTCACTAAAAATAAAATTTTACTCAACAACTTTTTTCCTTGATTCTTTAAATTTTCTTATCGGCTGAAAAAATATATATTTTTAATAAATAAATAGTCATGACAGAAAATACAAAAAAAAAATATTTTATTGAATCAGTGATTTTCGTATTAAAATTTCAGAATAATTTTTTTTCTTCTTTATTACACATTAAATAGTTAAAGGCTTCAAAATTAATTTTAAAGTATGCATGTATAAAAATAAAATTACCAAATTTGACCAAAACCTTCATTAGTAGTTTCATCTGTTCGTTGTATCAAATTAAAGTAGCAGTCAGCGTTAATAGATTTTAAAGTACGATAATTGTAAATAATATTATAGATTTAAAGAAATAAAATCTTTAATGTTCACAGTTTAAGAAAAATGCTAAGCAAAGATAAGAAATCGAGGTGTTTTTTTAGCCAAAAAACATATTACAATATAAATACATGCAAGAGTTAGTGCAAACAACTTACAAACTAATAAAAATTGTGCAAAAACGATAAAAAACTTTAACAAAAGAAATAAACATTATAATTACAGTCCTGTAAGGAAAAGCTTTAAAGCGTTTATATGTTTAGCAATTTTTTTCCACCAAATAGTTTGTTGGTTCTCGTTAGGAGCGATATTATATACGATATGTTGTTTTTTTACCAAAATTTTTTTATGCTTGTAAACACCTTCTCCTATTTTTCCCATTAGTAAACCTTGCACTCAACTTTTCTCAAAAGCAACAACAAGATCATGAGTATAAGGCAAAAAAAAAAACATTTAATTTAAGTGTATCTAAGTTCTTGTCACTATCACCTCACAATAAGAGGAGCCATAACTCCAGCAGAATATCTACAGAATACAGTATGTATGTATATCATTATATTTTAGCTTTTTGCTAAGGTTTATTTCTTTTAGTTTTAATAGTTAAAAAAATCTCAGTTTAGGCACTCCTTCACATCACAAAACATCTTGAACATAAAAAACAGAGTGGCTTAGTGCTTGTGCATAAACGCTTATTTTTGCCCATTTAAACTTAAATATGTTTCAGTTCTATAAACTTTGCTATAATCGTTATTTCAGATTAGAATCAACCTAAAATAACCAACGTCTTTTAGCGTTGACGTCTAATTCCATGCTCTCGTACGGATATTTCATTGCGAACTGTGTTAGAAATGTTGGGTAGGGGAGAGTGCATTTTAATTTACCATTAAGATTTTATGAAAAAAAATATAACTTTTCAATTCATTAAAATTTTCGAAAGCACATACATACATTACTTGAATAAGGTAATATGTATGTATGTAATAAACAAAAATTAATTAATTAATTAATAACCCTTATTCTAGTTTTCGACATCGACGTCACTTTAACGCAATACCGAAAAATAGGGGCTTCTCTTTCTCGAGAATATAGTACTTCCATTCATTAAGGTCTAGAAAATAGCATAAACCTGCGAACAGAAGTCAGATGTTTTCCACAATGGCTACACAAGACCCATTTTTTTTGGTATTTTGTTAAAATGATGTCGACAATTGGAATAAGGGTGAATATAAAGGTCGTTTTTAGGAGTTCACATCCCTGAGTTTTGTTTGACAACCGAATTCACAGCTGAAGGTTGCTTTAAAATTAGTTCGTCACTGTTCACATGCTTTAATTTTTGTGCTATATGCCTCACTCCTCTCTCCTTCTTCATTGTCTTCTCATTCCACGAATCGTGTGAAAGGGGACTTTGGTATGCCATTCACTCAAACTGATCTTGGTTACGTGTTGACTTTTGATGAGCGACTCGTAATTCAGCTGTAAGAAAAAAAGGTATTTGTACCGGTTCACACAACTCAACTATTTTTGATCAACTCGTAAATCAGCTGCAATAAAGACGGAGAAGAAAATACAAATATCTCTTTTTTTCAGCTGAATTACGAATTGATCAACAGAAGTTGAAGTGTGTGAACCGGGACTTTGGAACCAACTGGCAACACGTCTGTACGTGAAATCACTTTTCCGAAGGTCCCAGAAAAGCTAAAGACTTCGGTTTTGTTCTGGTGTGTCAGAAATCATCCATAGTGGATTGAAAATCAGCAAAATCGAAAAGACGTTTTCAGGTCTGGAAAATTTAAAATGTTTTTTTATAAATTTAACTACCTAAAATCATTTTTGTTTGTTATATATTTCAGAAAGATGCGTATTCAGGCTTGGAAAATTTGAACTAGTTGTCGTAATAAAAGTAACTTACTAAAATTAATTTTTTCTTTTTCTCTATAAATTACACATATGTTTAAAATAAATATATTGTTATAAAAAATCAGAAATATTAAAGACTAATTCCAGGGCTGGAAAATTTTCACTTAGTGTATAAAAGTAACTAAATAAAACTATTTTTTTTTTGTTAAGTGAGGGCCATTTTCACAATTAGCTTTTAGCTAAAGGCAAAATTTTGCCAGACCGATAAATCGCTTTGTTTATAATACAACCTTCATTTATTATTTTTTTATCCATTAAATATTATTATTATTATTGATAATAATAACAATACAAATTTGAAGTTGTAATAATGGCAAGATATTGATCGGGCAGACAAAATCCTACACACAGAAAAAAATACCAATGTAAAATCAACATACCAAAAGGTTAATTCAAATTCATTAAAACCATATTAAATTTACAATGTTGTTTGAGTGTGTTGGTGGTTATTTGCTTTGTTCATAGCTGCAATACACTTTGTGCTTAGTTGTGTAGATTGTTTTTGTATTGTTGTTGTTGTTTTTTTGTTTGTAAACAGCCAACAAACTGCTGGTGGCTGGTACGCAGTGTGCTAGTCTTGCATTCGGAAGATCGCAGGTTGGAATCGTGGAAACAAGTTAGAGTTTTTTTTTGTATTTTTTTCTTCATTTTTTTTTAACTAAAAGTTTTTAATCCAAAGCATTTTGTTCTTTTTTTTTAAACTAAAACTAAAACTTTTCCAATAAATGATAAGAAATAATGTTAAATTATAATTTATTTCAAGATGGTACATATTTAGTGTGTATTTTAAGAATATTTAAAGTTGTTGTCGCTGCAGGCGCAAGCACGTCGACTACCACGCGATGAATTCCGAGTTCAAATCTTGGCCGGGGAAGCCAATTTAATTTAATTTATATACAACAATTTTTCTGAAGTCTATGTCAACCACACGTAAGTTAAATAATTAATAAAATACAATTACTACATTAAATTAAATTTATGTTGAACTAACTTGAAATAACTTCGATTCAACACGAATCTTAATTTTGATTTTAACAGTACTTAAATGTTAATTCAACTTGAAATCAAGTTATTTCAAACGGAAATTTTTTTTTGCAAAATTACTCTACATCATGTTAAATTAACATGAAACACAAATGAAGCAAAATCATTGCCAAAAATGTAAAATTAACCCTATTTTTAATGATTATACATTCTTTTTTTTCTGTGTGTACCTTTAGTTAAAGGCAAGTTGTGAAAAGGGCCCTAAATACAAGTATTTTATATTTTAGAAAGCAATAAATTAGTAGTAAAAATCAAAAATATGGTTCCAGGGTTGGAAAATTTAAACTTATTTTGTTAAAAATTTAACTAAATTAAAAAAAAAACATTTTTTTCCTTTTGATATGAAAATATAATTTAACCATAAATATGGGCACTCAGTAATTTTAAGAACCTTTGTGATATGTTGACAATGGAGATAACATAAAATATATCGCTAAAGAACAGAGAACAGGGAGAGAATTGCTTTCAGTGGTGTATAATTTACTATCGATAGTTATTAAAAAATATCCATTGTTTTCAATTATTAATCGATTGCCCAATAAAACAGTGATAGTCACAAAAAAAAATAACTATCGATAGTTTTCCACCTCTATTTATGTATGTTTGTATATACTCCATACGTATTTCAGTGAAGGGCATATAACATTCGGCGCGGACGAATATAGCAGTCTTACTTGTTTATAACAAAAAATTAAGAAGGTCTCTGCGATGTTTTATCATATGAGTTTTGAGTGCTTGGAATATCGTAACAATCGTATTCTCTTGTCGTCTACCTCATATTATGCTCGTTGCTTGCCTTTAGGCCTAAAGCCTCTTTATTTAAGAAGAACTATTAATTCAGTTTCGATAATCTATAATTTGATTAATGGTGTCATAGATTGTGAATACTTATTAAATTTGATTAATTTTTGTATACCTTTCAGAACACTTAAGAACAATAATTTATTTTATATTTCGACACATGTTACTAATTATGCTATGCTAATGTTACGTGCTTTATGTACTTTAAATAATATAAATAATGTTGTTAGAATAGATTTTTCGGTGTCTGAGAATAATTTTAGAATGTTATTAGAAAATAAGGAGTTATTAAATGTATTTTTAATTTAAAATTTATTGATTAGCCTATAAGGACATTTCAGTTCATTGGTAAAATAAATACAGAAATAAATCTTGGAAATTTAAAACATATAAAATATTACAAGACAGAAAAGGAAATGAAACCTAATTACCAATATTTAAATTAAAAACTATTATGTTACATATTGCAATTACACTTTACGGTTGGCAAACGTAACTACTTTTGCCTCTAACCAATATGCTTTAAATTTTTTAGGTTGGTTGTAATTTTTAATCTAATGCACAAGTTCATTTTTGGTGAAAGACAACACAACAAAAACCATGTCTGTCTCTTACTCTTAAAAAAACTTAACAAAGGACCATAACGACCTTTACAGGCGCTACACATTTATTTACATTCCGCTTTGGGTTATTAAACATTATTTTCATCTTTTTTAAACTTCATAACTTGAAGAAAGTGTATACAAATGTAAATACATTTATATACACGTGCTGCTTGCTAACTTTCTTGGAAGCATTTTTAATTGCTGCAAAGCCATTAATAAAATCAGAATATCACTGGAAGGGTATATTTTTGCCATAAATAAAAATTTGCTGCCTCATCCACACATTTGAAGTAAAACGGTTATTTTATTTTTCTTTTTTTTTGTGAATGATGAATGGTTTTACCACCGATAAACATGCTGAAAAAAATGTTTTTTTTTAGCTTTTACTCTTCCGCACATCGTTGACATGATTTAAGCGAGGCACTTGATGGTGATTACAGCGATGGTACACGGATATTGAATTAAAAATATAAAATAAAATAAAAGAAAATCAACTAACTTGAGCTTCATCAAATCAACTTATCATAGATCAACTTTGGTTAAAATGTCTTATCTGACATAAATGTCGAAACTTAAAGAAATAAAATAAAAGATAGATTTAAAAAACTTTTTAAGCCATAAAACGTTTTAGCTTAACACTAATGTATGCTCGTATTTTAGATAATTCAATAACACCCGGTAACAATGTGAAAAAATATACTAGATTATAGTATGTTGTGAATTAAGAATTAGTGTTTTAATACTATTTTTTAAGGCCCGATAAAAAAAACAAGTTGGCAAGGAGGTGTTATAAGTTTGTAGTACTCGTATGTGTCTATGTGTCTCTCTGTTCCCTCATAGAGCCAAAACGGCTGGATCGATTTGGGTATGGCTCTGAGAAACTGAGTACATATGCAATTTTACTGCCAATGAACTCTGTTGCACGGTGTACTATAAGAAAAATAATATTTAAAGAAATAATTTGCATTAAAAGTGTTTAAAACAATTTTTAGCATAAACTATCTCTAATAGTGTTCACTGCTTATTAATCTTTATTTACGCTGTTCTTGTTGCTGTTATACTCTTCTTAATCTTTCAGTTACTCCTTTCGGAGATAATCTTTTATTTCAAGTCCATTATAAATCTTTTAATACAACAAATTAAATGGTTAGTTTTATCATTATTATTATCATAACGGTCGATAAATTATTAACTGATAGCCTTAGATTGGTAGTTTCTAGTTTGGATTTAAATTATGATTTTCAATTAAAGTAATCAATCAAAATTGCAAAGAGAAAGAAAGAGAGAGAGAAACAATGAATTTATTGATCGTTTAATAAAGTGATTTCAAGTATAATTTAATGATTAAACAGAATACCGGCTTAAACACATTTTCCATACAAATTGACACAAAAAAGCAGCCACAGAAACCAGTCGTGAGATAGAATCTATTTTATTTTGAGAGCGTTTTTTCTTATGCTCTCGCATATCAATACTCATTCTCACAAAAATGTTACCATACTTTTGATCAATTTCATACATTTTGTAAACAAAACTACTAAGAAAAATAAGCACAAAAGAAAATAAAATAAAAATCAGAGAGTATTTGAAGTTACTGCCGTCGATTTTATTATGGGCTTAATTAATTTGTCAGCGATTTGCCTGAAGTTGCAGACTTTACTCTGTTTCATCATTAAGATTTATGCTTTTTTATTTACAGTTAAAAAATTTAGTGAATTGTTTTTGTTTTCAATATGTACAAATAGGCAGACGAGAATTTTTGATTGACTTTGATAAACTGACAGTAAGTGTTTAAAATATTTATGAGTGTAAGGCCCAAATTTACAGTCATTAGTTAACTAATAGCAATAGTTTAACCAATAATATTTGATTCACAGTTATTTGTTTACCATTATTTTAAATCGCCAAAGGTCATTGGTTAACAAATAGTTAGACAACAGCTGATTCGTTATAAACTTTATTATTATTGTTGTATTGTGAAAACTTTTATACACATTTCACACATACGCTACCAAGCATTTTCTTTGCATTTAGCTGTAACAAATTCTTTTTATTTTATTTTCAATTACAGTTTGGTTTTTCCGAACCAATTTCAGCACTAATTCAATATCTTGCAAGGTAAAGTTAGATGAGCGCTCACTGTTTTATCCATATTTAAGAAATAACACTCCAAATGTAAACAAAACCCATATGATACAGCAGAGATGCCGATAATGAAACTTAATTGTTTGATAGGGTTACAATTTTTTGCTCATATTCATATTAAACAATAGTTATCATTTTAGTTTACTAATAATTTACTAATGATAGTAAATTTGGACCTAAGAGTAACTTTAATATCGAAAATTGGAAATTGCCTTTAGCTTAGGTTAGGTTAGGTTGAAAAGGGGAGCCACTACGCTCATGTCCGGGGACATACACGTAAGCCAGTGCAACTACGCTCTCATGTAAATTTACAAACAAACTCCACCTCTATTATAGGAACTCAGTATCGTTCACGTAGTCCCTCAAACTTTTTCAGTCAACACCCTTAAAGTGTGTAATGCCCGGTAGGGTGCCATCCACAGTAGTCACAGTCAACAGTCTTTTGTCTTCGTCTGGGTAGCCCCATATAACGTTGGCTAGATTACCCACAGTATCGCTATTCTATCGTGTCCTGTGAGCCATGTTCGCCCAATTTTGTAACTCCATCTTCGTTCCTTTGAAAGGCTTCGCATTAGTTAAGCCCCATTCAGACTATTATACAAGTATTAATACTTTTGTGGAAATGCAGCTCTGACATGTTGAGTTGTTTTTGTTTTTATGAAATTTTTGAAACAAATATAAGACCAGGGATGCATTTTCGTCAAAAGTATTAATACTTGTATTATAGTCTGAGTGGCCCTTTAGAGTTACTGTCCGTATCGTTCTGACCTTTTTCGACAGTACATTTTTTGTACGTTCATAATTAGTGGGCCGGCACCCATACCAGAAGAATTTTAGAAAGTAGTGCGCAATCGTTTATCATATATTTGCAATCTAAAACGGTCCCAGAGTTTACTCTTTCGGTTGTGATTGCCCTAATTGCCGACTTTCCGAACCTCCGCCTGGAAGACTGTATTATGGTCAGGCAAGCGGAAGCAAATCTTAGTATCCGGTTCTTCGATGAAGAAGGCAAATATGTGTAACCAGAAAACAGCTGTTTATGGTTATGGTGAAAATGCAAAATTCAATTGTTTTCTATGCTTGTGGTTATGGCTATGGCGTTATGACGATTCCTCTTTAATGAAATACAGCGTTTGGTTGGAACAGCTGTTTTGTATGTTTATGGTTATGGCACGTTTTATTGAACAATTTTATGCAAAGAAGGTAAGAAATTATGTTTGAGGAGACAAACAAAAGTAGATTACTTCTCTGTAAGGCATCATGGCAGTGGTAAAAATTGACTTAATAAAAATGTTTATAAAATAAATGAAAAATTTGCATAGATACAATCAATCCTAAATGTTAAACATATATATAGCGTAGATTTGTTCTGAGAAAACGTTGCTGTTAAACAAACATTTCACCACTGCAGGGACTGTTCTGAACAGCTGTGGGGCTAAAAACTTTTACGCACTTGGGTTTAGCAAATAAAATTTATGTATGTAACAATTATGAAACATTATTCACTTTTAATTGCTGAAAAGCTATTTCGCGCCAAAAGGGTTATCGGGTAGACACTTTTTTGTTGACTTGATCGATGAAAACTAATTATTAAAAATAAAATATTTTATCTGAGATAATTTTGAATTAATACTAAAACTTGAAAACCTAAAACATCATGCAACTGGCACCTTTTTCAGTGCTTGAATTAAGAAGTGTGCGTGTTTTTTAATTAAAATTTTCCATTATAAAACAGCAATTTAAAGTCTTGAAAAAACAATTTCATGACAACATACCGAACAAATTTATCAATTAAACTTTATATATGTATGTATTCATTATAAAGTGATTTATGATCAAGACATTTTGAAGGCTATTAAAATCAGCTAAAGACAACTAGAACTAACTCAAATTGTAAAAACGAATTGTTTTAAGCAAAAATTTTAATAGACAAAAAACAAAGCAGAAATTGTTGGCTTAATTTGTGTTTAATTTTTTGGATTCATTTAAGCAAAAAAAGATTAAAAAAATGTAAGACGTGCAACAATTCAATGCAATTATTGGTGCAACAAAGCCAAAGCACAGAACAAGAAGCTGAATTAATCTTCATGCGCTAAACTATGCAACGTCTACAGATGGCGAATATATATATTCTTTTTTTAAAATGAAATAAAAACTTTTAGTATACGATCATTTGTTTTTAGTTGTATGATAAACGACATTGTCACTTATGCCAGTATATGACCACAATTTACTTTAAAAAAAATTTATTCCATTTTGTTAGAAATAAATCTATTGTTGGAATAAAAAATTAAATAAAAATGCTAAGGATTATAAAGGAATGTTGTCTTTTTTAGAATATTATTGAATAAATCAGCACTCTGATGTTAGAGAGTTAGTGGTATCAGTAGTATAAACTCGAATAAGAATATACTATGACTATGACTATGAAAATAACTTTTTTATCCTCATCACCAGCGTCAACATAAACGACATCATCAAAACATCTTACGAAACGTCTAAAGTTTCACCAGCAAAGGGAACGGTTGCTTAGAAGAATACATACATATCGCTCATTTACTCAAACAACGTCATAACTCAAAAACTCAGTTTGCGGGATTGATAAAATTCACGCATTCGAACAAAAAGGAGTTATTATGAACGCAGTTTAAATTGTTCTTGCAATATAATTTTAAAAGAAACCCCGCAGTAAAATTAAAAGAAAATATATATGGTACAAGAAGTTAATAAAGAAAGTAATAAAGTAAAGTAATAAAGAAGTAATAAAGTTAAAGTACGGAACAATTTAAATGCTTTACAATCTTAAGCTTAAATAAGACGTGCCATATCATATTGCCATAGCCATAACCAAAACTGAATTGGTTTATATGGTTATGGCTACGTCGTTATGGCGATATACAGTGTTGCCCATTAATTAGGTTCGAACAGCTGTTTTGTATGGTTATGGTTATGGTACGTCTAATTTAAGCTTTATCAATGTTAATGTAAATCAATTGTTATTTATCATACATATCACAATTTTGTCCTTTAGAGTAATACCTGATTTACATTAAGCATTTTTTTCATGCAATTAGTTGCATGAAAATTTTTTATTTTTCGATAGGAGGCTTAGAAGAGAAACTTATATCAAAAGATTTGCCAAAAATGCATCAGAGATTCATTCTACGTCCTTTTTTATATAACGTTCTCTTTTATATCGCTGTAATTAGAAAATAGAAAAAGTTGCGTGCAACAAAATTCATGAAATTTCATGAAAAAACGCTTAATGTAAATCAGGTATAATTTATTAAAATCTGAGAACTTTGTAGCCTCAGCTCTACAAACTAGTATCTACTAGTTGTTTCCATTGGTTGCCTTTCCCATAGCTGCAAATTCTATTTTTATGCAAGATATTCAAAGATTTTAGCTATAATCTCAAGCTTCCTTGAAGAGTTTTTAAATGCTAAATAAATAAACAACCATTGAGTTAAAATTTGATTTGTTGTTGCTGTTGCATTCGATTGTATTAATTTAACAAAATAAAAAAGGCTGTGTTGCAGTCGTGATCGATCAGAGGAGAAGTTGATTTGCTTTTGGAATTTGAGACACATTCACATCATTCTTAACATCGTCAGCGTCAGCGTCATAGTCATTCACATCGTCATTATTATTATTATTATTAAAATAACAGCATAGAAGAAAAATCCTCACTCATCAACAACAACAACATCATCATCAGCAGCAACAAAAACCACGTCAAACATCAATATTAACATCACATCAAATCAAATCGAATTGAATCGAAACGAATCATTCAACATCATTAATGTTTTCTTTAAAAAGTAATACGAAAGAAACAAAAAAAAATATTAAAAAAATCAGCCAGTAACCAACCACCACCATTCAATTCCTGGACCATACCAAAATGTTTTATATTTTCCATCTTCATCTTAAAACATAAAAAGCATCTGTCCATAAGAGAGGAGAAAAAAAAGAATGCTTTTCCTAACAGCCGCATTTTTAGCCCAACACCGCACATGCAAGTACTAAAAGAATTCTATAAAACTCCCCTCCAAGGAGTTGGCAACAACAAAGAACTATTTGATTGTTTTCAAGTTTTCGAAAACAGAAAAAAAATTCATATAAAATACAAAGCATTTGAAAGCTGCATCCGCTCAATGTCCCCTGAATGCGATTAGTTGCACATACGCCTTATTTTTGTTTGACTTGGCTGGCTGTCTGTTGTTTAAGGTTCTACACTCTATGTATTCTTTATTCCTTTTACAATGTTTAAAGACAATGCAAACAAAAGTTTAGCTTCTTAGTAAGCAGAGCACACGAGGAATTAATTCATTGGTAACAAGATTTCAGATTCTTAATAGAAATTTCTTTAAATGGGTAATTGTGAAAAAGGCCGTGAGTTGGCCTACTGGGACAAAAATGGTCGCATAGTCGTATAATCATGTTGTCGTATTATATTTTTGACTGGTTGTAGTCAGCACCCTGCTGTCATGAATGTGTTTAACGCATTAGACTATACGTGATGCGAAAATGTTACGTGGTTGATCGATAAATATCTACAAGTATTCACCCTTATTCTGTTTAGCGTCGGCAACATAACGCGACGTCGTTTTTAATGTTTTTTTTTTTTTGAAAACCGGTATTCCCGTAGATAGTATTGCCATTTATTGATCACTGTTAACATATGTTTGGTATTCTGTAAGAAAAATTTATGGTGATATTGCCGTTCTTTTGTCAGTTTAATTAAATGCCCTCGGTCCACCAATTAGAACTAGTTAATGGTGCATGGCAAAAAGTAAGGTAAATAGTGTTTTGGAAAAGTATACTGAGTGATAAAATTATTTTTACAGATCTGGCGGGACTTGAGGTTTAAAGAAAAAAAAAGGTTGCAAGCACAGCTGAGTGCAAAGCAACTGCAGGCGGCGTATATGAACAATTAGTACTGAGGCTCTTGAACGAAGTTCCAATATACAATAAACGTCAAATTAGGTTCTATTGTATTCAATATGACTTTGAATTTATCACTTACTTTTCGTCGGATAACTGAAAAATGCTTGACTTCTGACTGACAAGTCTTCTTTTTACCATTAATTTTTTATTTTCTTCGTCCCAATCGAATTATAATTAGTTAATGTGTGCATGTAAATGTTATTTAGTTTTTATTGAGGATAAAGATACAATTCTGTGGCAATAAAGTCATATTTTACTGTTTTGCAGTAGAACACTTTTAAACTTTAAAGTAGATTTTAAGATATTTAGAGATAAGCTATTATTACATATGAGATTCTAAGTAGAATAATTCCTTTTGCCAAAAAACCGACTTCAATGCAAAGTTCTGATAGAAGAAGATAAGAAGAAGTACGTGAAATATAAAATTTAATTTTCATGGGCGTGCATCCGCCCAATTTTTAATTGCCACATTGCGTGTTTTTCAGACCTCAAGGTGCGTGTTAAGTCTTGTAAAAATCGCTTAAGTAGAACCACTTACAATGAAATACTAAACTTTAATGGGCGTGACTCCGCCCATTTTTTTAAACGGATGATTGGTTATATTATATAGCTCAAGGTGTATGGTTAGTTTCGTAAAAATAGGTTAAGTAAAACCGCGTGAAATATTATAATAATTTTTAATGGGCGTAACTCCGCCCAGTTTTTAAACTTTCAAATTGTGTAATTACAAAAACCAAAGGGGTTTTATAGGTTTCGCAACAATCGCATAAGTAGAATAAAAAATTGTAAACGTGTTTACCCTCTCAGACAAAAAAATAATAATTTTTACAATCGGTCTAAAATGTACCGAGTTATGAAGTAACACCAAAATAAAAAACAACAGGGACGAATTGTTAACCTCCTCCTTTTTTTGTTTTTGAAGTCGGTTACAAAAGATAAGCAGCAAGACATTGAGCTATAATTTTCCAAAAAATCGCAAACACTAATTCAGATTTTGCCCAACGATACTTTCAAATATGGAGATCACAGGGATACTAATAACTCAAAATCAACTTATCTCGACTTTAGCACTTTTTCCTTTTTGCCTAAGAATTATCTGTTTAAATTCGGAGACCGAACAAATGCACTAATTTAAGAACTGCAAACAACATCAAATGAAATACATACACATTCGTAGATAATTTTATATTTTATTTGCCGTTTCTTAGCCCCTAGTCGTTATATTGATTTTTCTGCTTCTTTAGTACGAGTATTTTGGCATAGTCGTTCGTTCGTATAAATAAATAACGTTTATTTGATGCTTCTGTTGTGTGTCTCGCTTTTTTTTATTCCTTTTTGTATGAGAATAATTTCGTTGTTGTGGTAGGTCCTGTCGCTTACTTACAGCCATGTCAATCCGGTGAAAGGGATGTTTTATTACAAGACATTTCAATATCGTTTGATTCTTAAATTTTTGTTTTTTTTTGTTTGCATGAATGATTTCTAAAACTGCTTGTGGGTTGTTAAGAAGTCTCATTTGATGCTGTTTATTGTTTATGTTGCTTCAGCAATGACATTGATAAACTGAGTTTAACTGGGTTTTGAATATTATTTGTTAATAGCGAATTTGAGTCACAGATAAATTAAATTTACAGCATTGTTAAAGTTCATTCTTCTACTAAGAGTACATTTGCATTATAAAGTTTCGAAGAAATTCAATGCAATTTGTTATATGAAACTCATTTTTATTGGAGAAATAAAAATTAGACAATATTTTTTTAAATTAAGTAATAAAATAAGTTAAATTTAATTTAACTTTGAAATGACTTTGATTGCACATGATTTTTTCTGTTATTTCAGTATCAAATTCCCGCTGACATACCTTTGATTCCACATGATTCTTCATTTCGATTTAACAGTACTGGAATGTTAAATCAACATGAAATAAAGTTATTTCAAAAGGAACTATTTTCTTTGAAAATTACTGTAGATCATATTAAATTAACATGAAACACATACATATTAAGCAAAATCATTACCGAAATTTTTTAAATTAACCTTGTTTACGTGGATTTTGATGTGAAATTTTTCTGTGTGCGGTTAGATGGTGTCGCTGACTGCAAGCGATGAATTTGTCGCTCAAACTTTTATATTTTATGACAATAGTCGTACCCCTCATGATAATCAAATGATTTACAAATGCCTAAAACTTTTCAATTACCATTGTATGCTAGACTTTTTATTAATTAAGAATGTGAAAAAAAATTATTTTTGTGGCACTAACTGTAAATTTTTTATAGCCCGAAAGACACGGGTTAACGTGTGCAGACAGTTGAGAAAAATCAATTCTAAATCGGGCAACTCAACTTTAATTGCAATATTAATGAGTTAATTTTAATTGTCTATATTTCTTTTTAAATTATTGCTCGATAATTGCGAGCATACATTAGTATACATGTATGTATGTATGTACATATGTATGTTTGTATAAATGAACGTTCCATATAAAGGGTGTTTTTTTAGAGTGATACAAGTTTAAATCATAATAAAACAAGGAAATATATTTTTATTATCAATGAAACGGGCTTTATTGGAATGAAAATTTTATGAAATTAATGTTTAATTATGATTTCTGCTATGTGGCGGTCACGGTTGGCGCGCAGAACGGGCAATTTAGAACATCAATTTGCAACAACTTTTCGCATTCTGCACATCATTGTTTTTGAAGACATATGGGCCAATGACTCCGCGCACCAAACAGTAATTTTCTGTAGATGTAATGGTGTTTCGACAAAAGCTTGTGGATTTTCCTCACTCCAAATGCGACAATTCTGCTTACTTAAGTATCCTTTCAACCAGCAATGGGCTTCATCGGAAAATGAATGGAAATTCAAAATCAATATCAATTTGTGTTTCAGCCCATTCGCCAAATTGGCAGCGTTGTGAATAAATTCAGAATTAATGGAATGATTTTTAATAAATTTGGCTCATTTTATTTATAACATATGAATGTATCACAATTATCTTCAGTTTAAAATTTTAATGCGTCTTTTAAAAAACGATTTCCTTATTTTTTTTGAAAAAATTAAATTTTTTTGTATAAAACTTTCTGAATATCTCCGAAGCTATAAGACTGTTGAAAAATTAATAAGGATATTATTTAAAGGTCAATTTGTTTCCTAGCCTTCTGGTTATTTTTTTATTTAATAGAAGAACTGGTTCAAAAGTAAATGCAAGCTATGCGATGCAGCATCCTATTTTTCCTTAATAACGGAAAACTTTTAGATACAGAGCCAATTCAAAAAAACTAATTTAAAGGGATTGATATTCAGTAGTTAGTGTATACAAATTGACTATGAAACCCTTGACCTTACACAATAAATTTTATTTTGTTGACCTGTGTTATCTATGCAATACAATGGAAGAAGTGCACGATGAGTTTGACGAATAGAACTATTGTTTTGATTAAAAATTTCAAAAATTTGCAAACGTTGCTCTGGTGTAAGTCGATTTATAATGAACTTTCAAAGCAACTATCAGCTGTTAAATGAGTATTTGAACACTGAAAGCACTGATGTCAACTTAAAGTTGTGACACTCTAAAAAAACACGCTTTACATACGTACATATGAAATTGTATAACTCGCTTTCTCTATTAATGTTTAAATTATCTTCTAAAACACATGTCCTACAACACCATGCAAATACGTCCATACTTAATTGTTTTAGCTGGCGAAAAGACATGGCCACAAATATTAATGTCTAGTCAGTCATTATTCATTTCAGCCAGCTTCACCCAGAAGCTACACACATTTTATTTAGATGGATGATTAAATTTTACAACTAATCCAATTTGTTGTCATTATCATTTTGTGGCTGCTCTTTTCACCAATAAAGACTTGCAAAAGAAATTCTTTTTATATTCGCTAAATGGGACAATTTCCTAATCGCCAACAAGAAATCACATGCTGCTGCCACTGCTAAATCATGCTAAATTAATCAAAATTTCAAATATATCTTTTAAATCAAAATGTATGCGGTTAAGCACAAAAAGAATTTATTTTATTGAAAGGCAAAAAGAAGAGAGAAAAAACTGCAATAAAAACAAAATTATCATACAACATAGAACGGATATAAAAGATTGAAATCAAAATATGCACACACCATTAACATGCTCCGAATAAATATTGCACAAGTACTCGTATGTAAGTAAGTATGCAGAAGCAACAGCAGCAAACTCTGAATAATTAATATGGTAAAAACATATTTCATTGCTTGCAGCATCTAAAACTTAGCAGTCGCAGTAGTGCTACCAAGATGCTTTCAAGAAAATAGTTACTGTTAACCCGAAGTCGTCCGTTGATGCTGCCACAAATATGTAAAACAAATCAAGAAATGAACGTAATTTTTAAATCAAATGCATCGGCGAATGCAATATATAACAAATTATTTAAACAGATTTCAAATAAATGCTAACAATAAATAAATACAGACAACTACTGGGTGTATGTAAGTACGAGTATTTCGAGTGCTTCTCACTCACCTTCTACGACACAATGACTACCAACCACCATTGCTGCTACTATCATTATTTTTATGGCTTAAAACATAAAAGCAAAACCTACTTTTCATAACAATACATACATAAATGCGAATTGAAAAGTAGAACGTTGTTGCTGCCTTACGAACACAACTGGAATTGCAAGCGACAAACGATGAGCCACAAAACGCTGCTGTAAGTTGGACAATAAGTATTAAAGGTAAAATCATATTGTTTTCTAATCGCAATACTTATATAACTTGGTTTCACCAGGTGCGCAAATTGTATTAAATATTTGTTAGAAGTTCAGTTGGTATGAACAATGAATGTCTTTACGTTTTACTAACATTAAGCCGATAGTACACGGCACATAAAAAGCTATGGGGCGCATGTGGCTATAACGTTAAGAGAATTTTCAGCATTTTAGTTAATTTAAATTACAGGTTAGATTTAGTTAAGAAGGATGGTGCTATACCGCACCTCCACTGTGAGATTCAATTGGGTCCATCATGATTCCCTTCTGTTTCCCAAAAGTAATACCATTTGCAGCAAAAAGTGACCTTATTATCCCTCATTAAGCCACCGAATTCCCATGATGAAGTCCCTGATGTCCTCTAGTTTACACTTCCCGATGTCACTAAAGCTTTCATGGAAACGTCTGCCATCTAAGCCTTCTGCTCCGCCATGCCTATGACGTTGCAGCTTTGGGCATTGACCGATAATATGCTCAATGGTTCCTAGTTCTTCTTCATCCCGGCACATCCTACAAAAATCTAGAGTGCCAGTTTCCCAAATGCTGGTTCTTGCTCTGACCGAGCAGTGACCTGTCAACGCGCCTATCATGATTCTCATCGTCTTTCTATTCATGTCCAGTTTGGATCTTCCTGAGTCAATTTTTGGCCAAAAACCCCTCGAGACTCTACAACCCTCCCTACTTCGCCATGAACTATTGGTCCTGCTATCGGCATTTTCACCGATCTATCCGCCATTGCCTCATCTAATGCCGACCGTATTCTTGCCAGCTCATCGGCAATTTCATTTACCTCAACACTGCTGTGGCCAGGAACCCAACATAGTCTGACACTATATTTATCCATAAGCAAGTTGAGGGCTTTCCTACAGTCACTAACAAATTTCGATTTGACATTGTGTCCCTTCAAAGCTTTTAGCGCTGTCTGGCTGTCGACGTAGAAGGTTACCTTCACACCTTCAGCTACATTCCTGACCTGAAAAACATTGCATTCATTCGGCAGTTTGAAAGAACTACGAATGTTCGTTGCCGAGATATAGACACCAGCCCCTGTGACTACCCCCATTTGAATATTAATTACACTGTGTAATTTTTTAAGTCATGGAACTATAACCATATACGGACACCACTATGTGGGAAAAGACCAAAAAATCGGCCCGTGTCTCCCAGTTTTGCCTCAAGTAAAGCACTTTTTTATGGGCCCTCAAAGATTTAGGGCATCGGTGTCATTTTTGCATTTTCTCAGGCTCATATCTTGCCAACTCTGAGGGAAACTTGTAGCTTTTGTCATAAAGAACAAAAATTGTGAACATATAATATCAAAAAAAAACTTCATCTTCAAGATCAAAATCGCAAAAAATCTAAAAAAATTTGATTTTTTCACCTTTTCCCCTTGTTCAGGTCCATAGGTAGCAAACCTTTCAAAATTTAAGGAAACAATCAACTACAAAAATTTATCTAAGATATCAATAAACAACTTTCTAGAATATTAACTTCCTAGGAATGATTCTTAACACCGTTTAGGTAGCTGCAAAAGTGAAAAATTTCCCGAAATTGTGATTTCAAAATAATCTAAAAAATAGGCTGTCAACAAAAAGGGGAAATTATTTTCAAATTTACAAAAAGGGGAGTGTACCCCTTACTTTCCATCGTTATTTTCAAATGTTTTGCATTGTAATTGAAACGTTTGATTTTGTGTTTGCTGGGTTGTTGTCGCTGAGATCTGCTTGGCTGTTGAGTTTTCGTCTATGTGAAAGCATAAAACTTTTTTTTGCGAGGTTTTGCACATTAAACTGCTTCACTTCAAAACAGCTAAATTTAAGGAAATAGTTTATGAAATAAAAACATTTTCACTTTAAATTAAAAATTAAATGATACACTTCAAAACTAGATTAATCCTATACATTTGTATTGTTTTCATAAAAAACTTAGTATATAAAGCAGAAATCTACATCAAGTGATATCAGATACAGCGAAACAAACGCAAAGAACGTTGATGATCAAGCTAGTTGTTCCGTTCTAATAGTGTTTGTCAGAATATTTACAATTAACTTAGGTGTTATTTGTTCATTGATAATTATTACATGTAATTTATCTTACAGAGCGATAGGAACTTTAGCCTAATCAAATCATATACAAGTGTAAATGGACATAAACATTTTATTTCAGAATATATAAATTTTCCAAGAGTTTTTTTACATTAATCTTCTATACAATAAACTCACATAAAATTTACTTGTTTTCTCAAAAATCTCAATTTTAAATAACTGCAACACAGACGAATTTTTGTATATCTTATTACTAAATCCACTTAATTCCAACATTAAAGGCAGATCTGCCTATATAAGATCCTATAAATCATGTATGATTTTTAGTTTCTAATGGGTGATTCAAGTAGAGATACTTTTTTCAATAACCTTTTTTGACATATCACGCGTGAGTCGTGTCATGCTGTCATGTTATTTTGTGTTTAGTATTAATTGGCATTTCATAATAGAAAGACTTACGCCTGAACAACGACATCGCTTCGCTCTTTGGGCTCTTGAAAAGTTCCAAGAAGATCCGACGTTTTCGAGGCAAATTTTGTTTATCGATGAGGCCCATTACTGGCTCAATGGGTATGTAAACAAACAAAATTGTCGCATTTGGGACGAAGAGCAACCTGAAGATATTCAAGAACTGCCACTTTACCCAGAAAAAAAAACGGTTTGGCGTGGTTCGTGGGCCGGTGGAATCATCAGTCAATATTTCTTTAGGAATGATGTCGGTGCGAACGTAACCATCAATGGAGACCGTTATCGTGCCATGATAACCGACTATTTGATGCCTAAAATTTAAGCTCGTGATCTCGGCGACATTTGGTTTCAGCAAGACGGCGCCACTTCCCACACATCGTATCAATCAATGGATTCATTGAGAGAACATTTCGGTGAGCAAATAATTTCACGTTTTGGGTCGGTCGTTTGGCCACCAAGATCGTGTGATATCACAGCGTTAGACTTCTTCCTGTGTGGATATGTAAAGTCTAAAGTTTATGCGGACAACCCCACTTCGATTCAGGCCTTGGAGGAAAACATCACGCGTGTCATTCGCCAACGTGTCATTCTGTGACGTAGCAACGGCCAACATTTGATACACATAATCCTCAAGAAATAAATGTCAAAGAATGTTCTTTCAAATGATAACCAACATTCTCCATTAAATTTAAATTTTCTTTGTTTTTTTCTTTAAAAAAGTAGGGAACCTGCAAATGGATCACTCGTTACTATTTAAATTTATTTCGCTTTGTGAGCTCATCGATCGCTCAACGCTCTGAATCTAGTACGTTTGCTCAAAGAAGTCCAGCTTTTTATTCTGTGTGTGCTATTTAGCGAAATAGTTAATAGTGATGGATATGTATATGTAATGGTGTATTAGTGTCGGCATTAATACGCAACAACAACAAAATATCTCCATGAGCCAAGCAAATGAAATAAAAAAAGCCGCTTTTCCAATTTTATTTTGGTTTTGCATCATTCTTTAGATTTAGATAAGCAATCTAAAATTAATGATGATATTGTTGTATATCAAGACGAACAGAACAGAGCCTATTGTTGTTTTAGTAAACATTTCATTAAATAAAGCTTTTTTTCAAGCTACGTTAAAAAAACTAAAAAAAACAACTATAGAAAATTACGTTTAGTTTTTTTTATTTTTATTTTAGATTGAAAAATTCGTTATGCTAGAGAAAAAATGAAGCCACAAAAAAATGGAGAAATTTAAATATGTATATGTGTATATCATTGTTAAAAAGTTATGTACACATGTACCTGTTGTTTAAAGTCTTTACCAGAAACTAAGGTCGAGTAGGCAAACGTTTTTTTTATATTTTTTATTTTTTAATTTTTGCCTTACAACCAACGACCTACGAGTTTTCTTTAGAAACATTATTACAAGCAATAAGCGTGAAATTAATCAAAAACTATACAATACAAAAAGAAATTTGAATTAAATAAATCATTATTTATAATTTAAAGTATGTGTAGAGTTTTTTATCTTTGCGGTAAAGAAGCCAAAATATGAGAATTCTACAAAAACAAAAGACTCAAGACACGAACTTTTTGAATAAACTCTCGTATTAAAAAAAACAACAACAAAGAAAATAAAAGAAAGAAAATTTACTTTTTGTTTAAATTGTTCTTTCTAAGGGCAATATAATAACCCAAAATGTGTAAGAGTTCATTGTAATGATTATTTCATAATAATTAAGCCATTCAAATATAATCATTTCAGTCAAAAATAAACATTAAACGTACGATATACAATTTCTTATTCAAAAGCGTTTTTCTTCCGTTTATGTTTGTACGTACATATTTTCGTGCCTTGTATTATAATTCATGTAACACTTAGAAATATTGTTACAAAAAATAAAAATAAGCAGTATTTGTTTTCTTATCGACACAATCTATTAATTTTTTTAGAAAAGCACAAAAATAACTTAAATCGTTTAAACACGATTTCACGATTTTTTTTAAATATATACAACAGCCAGAGCTCATCATACAGACATAAAAATATGCACGCATAAGTCATAACAATGCGTCTCTTATTCTTTTTTCTTTCTTTCTACAGTCGAGATAAACATTTTAAAGCATCAGGAGAATTTTTCTTTTACTCTGTGTTTTAGCTGTAGCAATTTTGTAAATTCAATGTATAACGTTAGATATAAAAACTAACATTAGTTTTATTATGCATGTAAATTATGCAATGCAACTCATACTAAATATGATTTTAAAAGTTGACGATAGAAAATACAGACTGTATTTAAAAAAAAATTTTATTTCAGTATTCAGATTTATTTTTTATGATTATCTGCATTAGCGGTCCAGCTAATCCCTCAATAAACAATTCAAATTTATTTTGAATAAAAAATATTTTTACTGCATAAGTAAAATAATAATTTGGGATTATTAATGCGTTAACAAATGTTAAACTTAATTGCAACAATTTGCACAAAAAAATTAGAGTTCTTAACTTGACTGCACCCGGTCGAAGATAGTTGTGTGGCAACACTTTATTCTTGCGAGAGCAATGAATAGTTGTTGTTGTTGTTGTGTTACATTTACTGTCATTACATACTTCTTACAACTACCATTCGAGATGAAAAAAAGTCAGCCAATGTAGCAATGGTAAAGTAATTAAAAAAAACTTTGTTATTTGTTGAACTTCTCATTTGTTTAAATGAAAATTTAAAATAATATCTCTAGTTGTTCTAAGAAATTTTTTAGGTAAAGGCTCCTTGATGATCTGCATTAGCAACAGTGAAACTCGCAAACCCCTCAATAATAAATTTCAATGTATTTGTAATAAAGAAATATTTTAATGAATAAGCAAAATAATAATTTTGGATTATTAGTGCATTAACAAATTTTAAACTTTATTTTTTGTTATTTAAATTTTTAATGCTAAATAAAAGAATAGTATACGATTTGACAAACTTCCATAACTTCCAGCTTAGAAAATATCTGTCTGTCTCTTTGCTGACTTGGTTTTTATCTGCTCTATTTAAGGTACATATCGTTGGCTTAGAGTGTAAACTGCTAACTCACTTTAACTAAATTGTACAGGAGCGATAAAGTAGTGTTAACATTTCCTATACTTATTGCTTAAGAAACTAGCCTAAAGCTATGTACAGGCGATTGTCAGATCTTACAATATTGTCAGATCTGTCAATATGCTGGCAATCGAAAATTGCCAGTACAATATTCCTTGTCAGTTCACACGATTGTAAAAAAATCTTACAATTTATTGCCAGACGGTTATATGACAATAAATTCATCTGACAAAATCGTCAGTCGAAAAATTGGCAGTTCACACGGTTGTCATATGAACAAATTGTCAGATCTGTTGTTATGCGTTGCCAGACTTAAAGCATTTGTTAGAAATTGTTAAATATCAATCGTTTGTGTTTGTGTTCAATGTAAAAAGTGAAAGTATAAATTATTATGGACGATAAAGAAGCAATTGCAATGATTTTGTGTGCATATATTTTACTATAAATTTTTTCTTAAAAAAAGCGTGGGCAGTGTTGCCAATAGAAACAATTCTCTTACAATGACACCATTGTCAGATTCATAAACTATGCACATCTGACAATATTAAAATGTCTGACAAATATCTGGCAATAATTTTACAATGTGTTCACACGATTGTAAGATGTCTCACAATTTGTTGTCAGCTGCTAGTCTTGCAATGGACTGACAATGCTTTTTCTGGCAACGAAGTCTGACTAAATTTGTCAGCTCACACGGTTGTAAGAAATTTTGAGCACATTTTAATGGCAATATTGTAAGATCTGACAACCGTCTGTACATAGCCTAATGCATTAATATTAATTTCGTCTAGTAAAGTTTGAAAATAAAACAAATATTTTATTTTAGCCAGTCAATGCAACGTATTCCGCACTCATTCCTGCCCTTTTTTCCTCTTGTGGTCTTAGAACAAACAAACTTTCTCACACATTCACACAAAATAAAGAAATACCAGATACATATTTATTTCTCTTATGTCTGTCTATCTCAGGAAAGTTTAAAAACCCCTTATTTAAATAAGATCTATAAAATGTAAATTAATTTCAAATCCAACCGTTATAACAACGATACTCCACAACTGCTGCGAAATGTGGTAAGAAAAAAATGCTTACCAAACATTTCAATTAAATTCTTTTGCATTGCATGAAAAGAACATTGTAAAATAAATTAAACAAAAAAAAAAGAGAAGTAAAAGAAAAAAAGGTTGCAAGTATGTACAATTATAAACGTTTCCACTCGTAGTACTCATATTCCAAACAGCCTACATAATTCTTTATTTGTTTTATTTATTTAATTTTTTGTTTTTGTAACTACAAGTACCCACAACACCTACACACACATGATGCAAGACACAAAAAGAAAATGAAATAAAAATATTAATAACAAAAAAAGAAAAGATAAATACGGTCACACAAGCAAACTAAAATGTTGAGGGCGTGTAAATTCCATGAAGTGCGTTTGATGCATAAGAATGATTTTTCCGCTTTTGTAAATATACAACAAATGAATGCAAGACAAGAGAGTGCACTATGGGCATAAGAATTTATTAAATTATACAAAAATAAAATAAAAAAGAATATGAAGTAAATAATCCATATTATGTATATGCACCTGTAGATCATGAGAGAAACGACTTTTGATTGAGGTGTGATATTGTGAGTTAATCTTCAATCACGAAGATGCTGTTGCACGAGTAAAAGTATTTGTTCTTTGTTCACATATCACACACTAAATCATAAAGCGTCACAACTCAAAATGATCAAAGTGGTTTTGTTTTTTGTAAACCAGTTAATTGAACGAATCTCTAACGACTGCAACAAATTTTTTTGCAATAAAGTCTTCTTGAAAAATATAAAATACCCTTATGCTTCTTTTTGTGTTGCACAGTTGCGTTATTTCTACAGTATTAACAGTTGTTTGCCACTATTCAGCATCTAAAATTTTTTGACTGGTGACTCTTTATGATTTAGTGTGCGATATGTATGCTTACAAAATGAGTCAGTGTAAAAGATATTACATTACCGAAATCAATTGGTAAATTGATTTGAATCAATTTTGTTTATATTTTCCTATAAATGGGTTTAAAGGAGTTTCCAGGCAGTGATGCACTGTTTCTATTTCTATTTTTTTAAATGAGGGTATTTTTTAATTGAAAAATTATGAACTCATAAGACACACACAACACTACAGATCATTTTTTCTGAAATAATAAAAATTTAAAAAAAGCTTCAAGTTTGGAATTATCAATTATCAATTCCAGCAACTGAATTTCACGATTGAAATTTTGTAGACTAAGATCGAACTCATTCTGTCGGTCGTTTTTCACCCAAACCTTTGTTCAAACCCACTTAAATTACTAATTTTGGGAATAATTCAATCTTTTTCGGCAAGGATTTTGCTTCACATGTGTTTCATGTTAATCCAACAAATTTTACAGTAATCTTTGAAGAAAATTTTTCTATTGAAATAACTTTATTTTATATGGATTTAACTTTCCCGTACGGTTAAATCACAATGAACAATAATTTTGAACATTCAGAAACCTCTTATCTTATGCACAGACTTTCAAAAACTATTTGAGAATTCACAAATAATAATAATATTTTTGAAAATCACAAAAGAAATATAAGCTTAGTAGGCTTTGAAACTTATACAAAACTCAGCAAAATATTTATATTCGATATTATTTTATATATCAAATAGTTCTTGAAAGTTTGTGCCTGTTCGAAATGTGTAGTTGAAGTCTACTGATGATGATTTGTTACAGCAACAATGAAATGCATATAGACAACGCTGAACCACCAGCAAATAAATTTCAATTTAAAATAAGCTTCTGACAATAAGTCGAATATTAAAATTCTTAAATACATTTTATTAGTTAATTTTTTTTGCCATAGTACTGCTGACTAAAATATTTTAAATGAATGATAGTAATATGTATGCAACTACATATAATGCCATGTGCACATTTATAAAAAAGAAATAAGAAAAGCACATTTGATAATTCTGCTGGTAGCAAAATTTAAATATGCATATTTTAATACTACCAATATAAATAACAATAACAATAACAATTGAATAAATTTTCGTATTTAACATTTGTTTTACTTAGGTAAACGTTACCTATTAAATATTGTTCATTTGACTGAGGGTTGAAAAAATAATTTTCAGGGAGAGGGCGGTTCGGAACAATTTCTCACGTTCTTAATTCTCACATTAATTAACTCAAAATTAGTTATTTTTAAAAATAGTTTAACCACTAATTTCAAGTGTTAGTTTTTCTAATTTAACAAATAATATGCATATAATATAATTATTTTTAGTTTCCTTATTAATTGAAATATGTGATTTACACAATGACTTTTTTCCAAGCCGAGGGGCTAAAGCTATGTACACACGATTGTCATATCTTACAATTATGTCAGATCTGGCAATGTACTAGCTGGCAATCGAAAGTTGCAAGCACAAGGACAATTGTCAGTTCACACTGTTGTCAAATAATCTTACAATTTATTTCCAGACGGTTGTATGGCAATAAATTCATCTGACAAAATAGTCAGTCCAAAAATTGTCAGTTCACACGGTTGTCATATGGAAAAATGGTCCGATCTGTTGTTATGCGTTTGCCAGACTCAAAGCATTTGTTAGAAATTGTTAAATATCAATCGTTTGCGGTTATAACACAAAAAAAAAGTAAAAAGTGAAAATATAAATTATTATGGACCATAAAAAAGGAATTGCAATTATTTTGTCTGCATATATTTTATTACATATTTTTTCTTTAAAATCAAGCGTGCAACACTGCTGCCCATAGAAAGAATTCTCTTACAATGACGTCATTGTCAGATGCATGCACTTCGCACATCTGAAAATATAAAAACATCTGACAAATATCTGGTAATAATTTTACAATGTGTTCACACGATTGTAAGATGTATGAAAATTTGTTGTCAGCTGCTAGTTTTGCAATGGACTGACAATGCTATTTCTGATAAGTCTGAAAAAAATTTTCAATTCACTCTGTTCTAAGAAATTTTGATCACATTTTACTGGCATTATTGTAAGATCAGAGAACCGTCTGCACGTAGCTTTAATCCCTCAACGTTTCCATTCACTCCATAAAATCTAAAGCATGACACAATTATAAAATGTACATGCACAAGCCCAGCCTGTTACTGTATACATTGCAGATAATTGTCAAACAAGCTGCAAAAATTTTAGTGTGTGTGTGCATAAAATGATTACAGTGTTGCCAGTGAACTTACAAATGGTTGTGTCTTCAATTACACATTGAAGAAAATTACACTACAAATCTGCTGTGCAGGTTAAAATTAAAACAAAAATAAATTAAAAAAGAACCCAAACTAGAACTACACACATATTATACATGAATCTGAATGCATGGCCTACACTTGAGAGTAGAAATTACACACTGTCTAATTACACACAGATTGGCAACACTGAATGACTATAATCATGCAGGAATGCCGCGTCTGCAATTGTACTTTAGTTACCCTGTAGACAGTTGTTTCTGACAATTTTAGTTTGTTTACACCAAAAAAATATATTTGTTTTTTGGTGTTGTATTTTTTTTGTAGTCGTGCATGTACCTAGTATAATTGTATCATGATCTAAAGAATATGTGGAAAAAAAGTCATCGTTTGAATGCTGTTTTATAAAAAAAAAATTTTGAAATACTGAATTTGAAAGAATTTTTTTTTTCAATATACGAATAGTTGAATAGTTCTGCTAACTCTAAAAATTATATCAAAACTTTTTTCTTATGCAAAAATAATTTTTTTTGTGATCGTGCGTTATCGTGAGCTAAAAATAAATACTCAAGTGTACATGTCTACTACGTTTGACCTTTAAGTTTGTCATTTTAGATTTTATTGTTGTGGATGCCACCAAGAGAATAAACTCAAAATTAGTATTTTGTTGTACAAATTAAAATAGAAAAAAGTTGACAGCAAAGACACGATTTACAAAATTAACACAACAAAACTTTCAACTGTACATTTCACTAATGAAGCAGAAAAAAATAAATAATTAACTTTAATTATACTGCAAAATTATACTTATGAACTTTGTTAAGAAAGATCAGCTTGTTTCATTAGCTACTCGCTCGTACTGGTGTCAGTATCTTCCAAAAAAAATAAAAAAAAATACAGAAAATACAATTCATAAGCTATTAATTGGTGGAAAGTAACGAAAAAAAAGAAACAGTAGCTGATGTTAAGTGCCAAGCTAACGAGGAAACTATTAAACTTCAAACATTACGAGTACAAATAAAAAAAGAAAATCAACCAACTGAAAAGAGAGAAATCTTCGAAGACCGAAACCTTTATAATGGCAAATGTGGCCTCAGGTCGCGTGTTATTTGTCAATAAATTTCCAATGTTTACATTAACACAGTAAAAGTCTTGGGTTATTTATTTATTTATTTTATTTATTTATTTTTAGTTTTTTTTTGGGATGGTATGATATGAGATGACATGGTTTGTATTGGAATGGCTGTTGGCTGTTTGGAATGGATTGGTGTTTAAAAGCAACGGTTTAACTGTCGCATTACGATAACAACAGCTTTGTAAGACAATATTACCGTGGGTAGTTTTTGTGAGAAATTCGGGCAGTTTGGATGTGGTGAGAAAAAAAAATGAAATGAAATAGTATGATTAAATGGTAAAATGTCTTGTGTGGAACACATCACCACCAGCAGTAGCATAAGTACTCGTACAAGTTAAAGTTGTAAAAGCTACAATCACACTTCAATACTTGTAGCGTTTTGCTTTTTGGGTTGCAAGTACGAGGAGTACGTAAATATTTCTGTGTTGAAAGCAGCATTTTAAAACGTTTTTCTTATTTTGTTGTTTGCCACATGACTAGAAAGAAGCCTTAAGCAGTTGACGAACGAAAAAACACTGTTGTTCGTTATTTGCTACACAGTGTGGCGCAAAACATCTTTTCTGCGCGTTTGTATAGAGGCAAAATTTTGACATGCATGCACTCCCATCATCATTATTATTATTGGGCGTGTGGCAATCGATTTTTTAGCTTTTTGTTTTTGTTACTTGTAATATAAAAATAACAGGAGTTATACATAAATACATACCAATAACGAGAGATAGCGAGAGAAAGAGATAATGAAAAAGGAATACAGCAGCAGCAGCCTCGTAAAGAAAGGCAATAATAACATTAAATGTTTGGCAATTGGTGGCTGCAATGATGTATAAGATTGAACAGTCGGTTCATTATAGGGAAAATACTGCTTGTTAAAAAGGCAGAAAGATAGCCTAATTCAACTAAATAAAGAAACAAAAATAATTCTAACAAAAACTAAAGATGACACATTGAACAGCTAGGGCCTTGAGCAATATGAAAACATGCATAATTAAAACTTGCCTATTAAAAAAACTTTCGTCTAAAGTATAAACAGAAACGGGACTATTGTAATTAGCAGGGAAACCAAAAATATGCTCTAAAAAAGTGTTTTATGCGCATTCAATATGCACTAAAAACTTGAAAATATGCACTAAAAACTCAAAAAATATGATCTTAAAAATAAAATAAATTGGTTCATTTGTGAATGAACATATATTTTTAATTCAAAAATTCAGCAACATTTTCATATAAAATAAGAAAAAAAAAACAAACAAAAGAAAGAAAACAATAAATAAAAATTAATACAGAATACCTGCCGTATTAAAACAATAATTTGGGTGCACACTAAAACAAAATTGGTCATACAAATTTTGACTAAAGCAAATTATACAAAAATAAAGAGATAACGTAATGTATTTTGGATAAATAACACAATATTTTTATTCATAATTTTATTGCAATAAAAAACAAAATATTGACCTAGATTTTCAAATAAAAATTGTTGCCTGTCACATCTAAATAAACTTTTATATATTGAGAATGTTCCTTCAACGTCTACTCTGGGCAGAGTGCGTAACAACTAGCAAACCGAATTTTTATTGAAACTAAAGTCCATAATAACTGCGTAATATAGATATATAAGAAAAATTTATATATATTGTTTATCTAATTTTTCGACCTTTTATATATGTTCAATGAAACTATTTTTTTAAGCTTTAGGTCAGTAAATTTCATAAATTTCATTATATTTTTATTTTTATATCGATATTTCGTTAACCTTTGGTTAACTTCTTCAAGATTATTCTTGTTTTTATTTTTTGATAATTATTTTTCGTCTTTTTTTCTTTTCAATCAAAAAATTTTTTTATAATTATAAATAACAATGTGTGTCATATAATTTTTTTTAACAATTTTTTAAAAGTATTGGTATAAAAACAAAATAGGTGTAAGTCTACACTATTTCTTTATAAATGAAAAAAGTGTTTAAAAGCTTTTTAACATATACAATTTGTAATGGTTTTTGGAAAAGATAATAAATATTTTTAATACTTTTACATAACATTGGAAATGATATTTAGATTTCAAAAAATAAAGCTTGAAAGCATATTAAAATAAAAAAATTTATAAAGTATCAAAATATGCCCTAAAAGAGTAATATATGTATGCAAAAACATGCTTTAAAGGGTAAAATAATCAAAAATATGCACTAACAAATCGATGCCAAAATGCATAAAAAGTTCTGAAATGGATAAATATCTTGTCCCTGCAATGCAACAAAATGCAATTGCATATTTGCGGTTTCCCTGGTAATTAGTGATGCGTTCAAAATAAAATACAACTTGAGCTCATATACAAAAAATTGTATATGAATATTCTCCCTTATCGTGAATAAAATTTTTCGCAGATTTTATTCCCAAAACGTTTTCATCAATTTTGCTCACGAGAACAGATGGCAATTTCGGCATATATTCCTTCCTATAGTGATTGATTTGTTATTTAAATTTAATCGCCATTTTAATAGGATTGTTTAATTTGATATGAAGCGTCGAACCGTTAAAAATTTAATCTCAGTAACGTTAGCATTATTTATTATTTAAATAATAAAAAAATTATTAACCCTGTATAACGGCTTTTTAAGTAAAATTTTGTATTAAGTAATAATTTGTTTTAAACACTTTTTATAAAGCCTTAATAAGTTGATTAAATAAGACTGTAAATTTTTAGGAGTAATTCAGCAAGTAAAAAGCATATTGCAATATTATTGCAAAGGATGGGGTATAATCCGTTTATACACTAAAGATTCTAAAGTCCCCAAGGGACGATCAAATAAAACCATCAATAGCATTGTTGTGTGCGTGTAGTCCTGTTTTTTCGACTACACGTACGCTTTATCGTCAGTGATTGACGCAAATCAAAAAATGCTGGGGAAAAGTTACGGCATTAGATAGATAGATATCGTACGAAATTTCAAAATATTTCAATTAAGTTCATATGGGAATATTTAAAAATTTCGATCGATATTGAATGGTTCTGAAAAAAGGGAAAATTTTACATGAAGAAACTATTGTAGTTTTATTTCCGATAGGGGCTAATAACTTTATTAAACTTCAGGATGATGTTGGGACATAAGTAAGTGCTTAGGAAATCGTGAAAACATAATTTCATTTTGAACTCAATGATATTTCTTATGTAAACGTTTAAAATTTTTATCGCATTTTTCCTAAAACTAATAAGGGTTTTCATGAAAACTCTAAGAAATTGCTATTTGTGCCTTGTTTCCCGAAGCCCTTTTGAACTTTTACGCAAATAGTTTATGTAAATTTGAAACAAACGTCAAAAAGTTTATTTAATAAAAATAAAATAATAGCCCATTCAGGCTGACGCCAAAGTTTGTGATTTCGGTCCCAATCAAGTTGAAATTAAGTAATTTCCTATATTTTTTTAAATTTTTTTCCAAATTAAGTTATTGTGCTTATTTTCAATGAAATTATAAAGAAATTAAAATATATAACGCTGTTTTTTTTACAACTATGAGAAATTTTTAAATTCAATATGAAATTAAAATAAGATTGAAAATTATTTTATTTTGTGACGATTTTTGTAAAAAAAAATTTTATAAGTGTAAAAAAAGAATTTATTGAACTGAATAAAGTACTTTCATGTCTGCCACAATCATAACTGTTAAGTAATGATTAGTAATAGTACTGATTACTAATTGATTACTTTTTAGCGAAAGGTGAAGTAATGATTAAATTACTATTATATTTAGTTTCGAATGATTACTAATTGATTACGATTACTAATAATGGAAAAGTAATCTGAATTACTTGAAATTACAACAAAATAATAAAAAAAGAATCAAAAGTAAATAAAACATAATCCGATTACTTTTAATTTTTTTTTGATTCTTTATTAATAATCAAAAGAAATCTTTGAAAGTATTCGGATTATTTTTTGATTACTTTTGATTCTTTTTAATTATTAATTGTAATTTCTAGTAATTCAGATTACTTTGCCATTATTTTGTAACCGTAATCAATTATTTATCAGAAATTCTTAAAAAGGCAATTATATAATCAATACAATTCTTTTTAAATGTAATCTAATTGATTCTTTAAATTTAACAGCTCTAGCCGCAATGAATAAGATGTTTGCAAATTCAAGTCAAATGTCATTCAGTACATGTTTGAACACTTTTGATTTCGTTTGTAATTTGAGCTTGAAATTACTTCATTTCGTGTCAGCCTGAATGGGCTATAAGAAAATTTGAAGCATTATTTAGTTTAAAAATATATTTATATATTTCTATAAAAATAAAAAAGTGTGTGCGTGCGTCTAAAAATGCCTAAAGAAATCCAAAAAAGCAAGAAGTTGTTGTTTACAAAATGCCCAATTGCACCGCTTAAGTTTATGAGTCAAAATTATTGGGCAAACTTAACAGATTTGAGTAAATAAATTTCTATACAATATTTGACATTTTATTTACGAGATTGTAAAAATGCACAATTGCAAGTTTTGCGAGACTTTTGAACATACTCATGAAAACCCTTAATATTTTACTTCATTAATATATTAATTTTGTTAAGTAAACTATTAATTGTTTCATAAAAATATTGATTACTTAGCTAGACATTTCTTATGTTTTGCAAAAGTTTAAAAGGAAACTTGTGAAAGGGCAACTAACCTTTAAACCAAATTTAATATTAATTTATAAATTTTTCACATCCTCCAACTACAAATAATGGAAAGAAATTAAACTTGTATAATTTGTTACTTACTGTTAAAAGATGTAGCCCTATTTTATTTTAGAAAAACCGTACCTAGAAAGAAACAAAAGGAAATTTTTATTAATTATATGAGAACATTTTTGGTTTTGCGAAGTAATATGTTTAGGGTAATATAATACAAGATTAACTTCCACCTTGTTCTTGCAAAATAACCAATTGTAAGGACATTCAATCAGCTTTTCTTTATTGAAAAATTAATCTAACAGAACTGTCAGAAAATTTTTAAATAATATGTACACATTTCCTAATGCTGAGCACACAGTTGGAATTTCTTTTGTTTTCATTTGCAAAACGTGTGCAATGGTGTTCACATTAGCCTAATTCACAATCTTGTGCAAATGGTATTTCATCGTAGCATTTGAATCTTCTACAGTACAGTATACACAGAATTGTTCTTGCTACTTTGAAGTAAATATCGCTGATGTCAAGTAGAAAGGCCCTAACTCGTATTTGTTTTACGAAATTAGGTTTTTCAGTGATTCCAATACATTTCACACAAATAGACCCCTTCCCAGTGAAAAAAAATGGAAGTCATTCTAGCGGAAGTACATTTTCACTGCTTCCAAAAAATCGATATTTTTAATTTGCCGAGAGTGAGCAAAAAACCATGTAGAAGCTTATTTTAGTCACACAAAACCTTGTAACTCCTCCATAGTGTTAGAAAATACTCACCAGAATTTAAAAAAAATTTATTTTTTTAAAGAAATTTATGAATTATTTTTAGTTTAAAATTTAAAAGTTATTTGCTTAAATTTACATGAAAACACTGTTTCGGGCTTAAATTCGTATAAAAAGAAACGAATTGTTAAAAAAGGCAACTATTTATCATTTTTCCTAGATGAAAATATTATCATAGAACACAAAAAAGGGAATTTTTCTTAATATCGCTTCCAATTTAGTGACCAGGCATCGAAAAAGAGAACTTCTTGCAATGACAACCCTATGTAAAAATCATTAGATCGGATCGAAATTTTCACTACTTCCGCATCGTAAACTCTACATTTTCATGACTTTTTTGGAGTCTCTTTTTTTACTGGGTTGCCACAAACATTTATTGCAATAGTGTAAAAAGTAATGCTTTTACAAGCAGTTGTACAAAAAAAGTTGCATATTGTGTTTACCTTCTCCTGATACAATTATTTGAGTTAGGGCCTTTCTACTTGAGACCAACTCGTACTACACTTACTTTTTATTGCCTGGCATAAGCCTCAACTAATGCACCATCATAAAATTTATTAAACTTGCGATTACATCGGATGAAAGATAATAATATTTTGTTGGCTGTTGTTTTCCGTTTTATCATTGTGTGATTTGGAAAATATTTTGTTGTTTTTCGTTTAGCTTTTCAATAACTCTGCAGGCCATTTCGCTTTTGTTGCATTTTTTATTTCAGTTTTATATCATTTCTCATTTCAATTGTCCTACCTTGGTAACCTCTAGCTACACCCTAATTTTTTATTTTTTTCTTATTGCAACTTGTAAAACTTTGTTTGCTGCATTAGAAATCCGTTAATATCTTTTTATTGGTTCAACTGAGTTTGTTTTTCTTGATCATCTTTATGCGGGTCAATTGTTGGTTGTTTGAGTGTTGTTGATGATGGTGTTGCTGCAGTTTGTTACTTGTTGTAATTTTTGCCAGTATTAAAACTCAACATGCATGCTGCATAGATAGATTCGTATCTAATCAAAATAGAAATTTTGTGATTTCTTTTTTTTTTGTAAATAATTAATTTTTATATTATCAATATGGGTTGGTTGTTGGATAAAGAAATGTTAAAACCAAATCCTTTGATAATTATGGTTGCTGTTGTGTGGTAAGATTTGTTTCAATTTTGAATGGGTGGGTCAGACTGATTCATTTCATTGCGGTTGCGTTGTAGGTGTTGGAGATAAATAATTGGAATTTATTTACGTTTTTATGTAAGAGTCGTTGTAAACCAGTTGATTTCACTAATTTTTCTTTTAATGAAATATTCTGTATAAATTGGTAGCAAAAACTATTTGAACTCTTTGGCATTAAGTTATTTTAATAAAAAGGTGTGGATAAAGCTTTTAGAAGTATTTAGTGAAGTAGTACATATGTACATATGTATAATATTCTTTTAAAATATTTGAACGTAATAAACTGATTAAATGATAAAACAGAAATGGCTGGGTCTAGGCGATCTTTTGCTTAGTTGATGTTTAATAGTACTTGAATTAAACTTAGTTATAACTTGAAGCTTCATATTTTTATAGAAACACAACTACATCCAGAGAAAGAACAGTTTAAAATCAATAAAAACCATATTGAATTAATAAGAAACATTCGCGAAAGTCTAGTCATGTTGACATTTTTTATTTCTATATGGAAAAATATTAATTTACGGGTATTAATTTATTAATTTTATTTAGTTTTATATATCTCAATATACATTTTCTATTATATTGAATTAATTTGTCGCGTTCTAATTTTTAAGTTGCAGCTTTTCCCTGAGTGTAATAATATTATTCAGGATGTGTTGAATATTTTGTTTTTCCACTAACTACAAAATAGGCAGCACATCGAAACATAACCGCCAAAAGAGCTTAACCTACAAAATTTTTCGAACTCGTTTTTTTTTTGACTAATAATCGGTTTTGATAAAAAAAATTAAGTTAGATAATTAAGCCTCTTAACATTTTTTGGCGGTTATTTTTTTTAAGAATAGTTACACTCAGGCAATGAATGCCTACTACTATAAGTAGGCAAGGGACAGATAGAGAAAACAGTTGGTAAAGGAAGAGACAAAGGAAAGCTTCAATCTTTTATAACTCCGCTTTTTTGCACGTTTCTAATAATGCAATGTTGCGGCGCCTCTGGTGTCAATGAAGCGTAATAAATTTTAAAATCTATGTTTAGTAGCCATTTGCTTGGTTATTTTAGTTTGCCGATGGGGCTCTGATGTAATAGTAGGATTAAAATCCCTTGAAGCCGATGCACACAGAAAAATTTCAACTTAAAATCTACTTAAACAAGCTAAATCTAATATTTTTCGGTAATGATTTTGCTTCATACGTGTTTCATGTTAATTTAACATGATTTATAGCAATTGTCAAAAAAAATTTTTCCTTTTGAAATAAGCTTATTTCTCGTTGAATTATTATTTTTACTGTTAAAATCAATATAAAGAATCATGCTGAATCAAAGTTAGAACAACGTGAATTTAATTTAGTGTAGTAATTGTAATTTATTAATTATTTAACTTACGTGCGGTTGACATAGACATCAGAAAAAATTTTGTATATAAATTAAATTGGGTTCCCCGGCCAACATTTGAACTCGGAACTCAGCGCGTGGTAGTCAACGTGCTTAACCTTGCAGCCACAACAACTTTAAATATTCTTAAGATACACACTAAATATGTACCATCTTGAATAAAAATTATAATTTAACATCATTTCATTTATTATTTAACATACAATTTGTTTGAAAAGTTTTAGTTGTAGTTTAAAAAAAAAACAAAATGCTTTGACTTGAAAAGTTCTATGGCTCGATTATGGATAGCAACCGAACTGTAGTTGCGTTGATAGTTGCCGAAATTGTATTGCGGATAGCAACTGGCAATTAACAGCTGGTAATTTCGGTTGCCATATTGGCAACCACAAATTTGTAGTTGCTGTATAGTAAAAAGTGAAAAAAATTAAAAATTAAGATCTATATTATTTTTAATTTTTCTTCTTTGCATATTAAAGAAAATATGGTTTAAAGTTAAAAAAGAGATTGTTAAAACCTATTTTAGGCCGTCTAATAGATTTAACATTTTGCATTTCCTTCTCTTCATCAGCAATTAATTCCACTTAACTAATAATTTTTAAGATAAGTATTTTTTAAGCACTTTTACTTAATGATTTTGCTTTAAGCACTTATATTTCTTATATTTTGCATTTTTGTTCACATTAATTTCAGTTGCCAATGAGTCATAATCGTATTTTCGATAACTTTTTGGCAACTGTAGGAAGTTGCCATACATAATACCAATTTTAGTTTCAGTTGCGTTGCTAGTTATGTCGGCAACTGAAGTTCGGTTGCTATCCATAATCGAGCCATTATTTAAAAAAAAAATACAAAATACTGTAGACTTGACTCCAGGATTCGAACCTGCGATCCTCCGACTGCAGGACTAGTACACTGCATACCAGCCAGCAGCAGTTTGTCTGCTGTTTACAAACATCGGAAAAACAACAACAATACAAAAACAACCACAAAAAACTAAGCACAAAAGTGTACTGCAGCTATGAACAAAGCAAATAAACACCAACACACTCAAACAACATATTATTTCTTGTAAATTTAATGTAATTTGAATGAATTTTAATCAACCTTTTGGCATGGTGATTTTACGTTAGTATTTTCTTTCTTTGTGTGTAGTTCAGTGATTAGTGGCTATGCATTCATTACTTGAACTTTCCTACAACAAATGATACAAATGGACACTAATGCGCATCAGAAAAATACGTGGTGTTTTATTAAATGAATGTCGGACACCTTGCTCGACATGCTGAGTAATATTATTTGTTGTTTTTGAAAAAGTTTCCGTGACTGTAGTTTTATAATTCTCAATAATTTATTGAAAGTTTGGCTTTAAACATTGGGGTTTTGTAAGCTTTTTTGAAGAGTTGTTGAAGTCTACTAAACTGTTGCTTAAGCCCTGTTCAGACTATTATACAAGTATTAATACTTTTGTGGAAAATGAAACTCTGACATGTTGAGTTATTATTGTTTTTTTGAAATTTTTGAAACAAATATAAGACCAGGGATGCATTTTCTTCAAAAGTATTAATACTTGTATTATAGTCTGAGTGGCCCTTTAGTAGCAACGAAATGCATCTAGACGTGCTAAACCAAAAACAAATAAATTTTTTAAATTCGTATTAAAGTTTACACACGTTAAATAAACATAAAATATTGAAATAAATTTATAGAAAAACTCTCAAAAATCCTACTGATGAGTTTTCTAACCAGAAACTAAATGCATCTAGACGTGCTTAACCAACAACATACAAACATACATACATACGTCAAATTTTGGAATTTTTGTTTATATCAAACATTACTTATTTTATCTCACTTGCAGCCTCAAATGTTTCAGCCTTATTTATAAAAACTATCAAGGCTTTAGAAAGGCTTTTTAAGAAAAAATTGTGTATAAAAATTTGCCTTAATAAGTTTTATAAATCAGGCTGTTAAAATATATCGATTTGCATTATGGAAACCGTGGGTATTCACACTTCTTTTAAAATCTATAAAATTGCTGAAATCACTTTGCATGCTTTTATACACACATTTCTTTATGGCTTTCACATATATTTTCACATGCATTTAAATTACAAACCCAATATTTTTTTTCTGTAAGACACCATTAGACTATATACACTTAATCTCATACAACTTTAGTTCTTCCTTAATTACTTTGAAGTCGAAGTAAATCTTAAAAATAAAGAGGTCCTAACACATTTTCACCCATTAAAACACATTATTGGTGAAAACACAAATGGAAACACGAAACACTTAATGTTTGTTGCATTTGCTGCATCTGCTGCTGCGTTTGCCACATTTACTTGGAACTGCATTCAATTAATAAACTGAAACACACACACACACTTGGTTGCAGCAGCCAAAGCCAAAGAAAAACAAATCAAAACCTACTTTATATTAATATTCATTAAATTTAATTGAACATGGATAAAAAGATAGAAAAATGTTAAAAAAAGAACAAAGATTGAAGTGGTGATCGAATGGTCGGTCATACTCCATTACTTCGATTATGTATGAATGTTGCTCTTTCACTTGCACCCCAAGAAGGCAACACTCTGCCATTACACAATTTACAATCAATTAAATTAAATTAATTAAATGAAGTCGAGAAAAAATACACTTAAAGATGAGAATAAAATAAAAACAAAACATTTGGGTTGGCATACGAAATAATACGGTGATTCTGGCCTTAATCATTAAAAAAAATATTTGAAAACTCAAAAGGTAAGATGATTGCAAAAAATTTATTCCAATCATATCTCTTATTCAATGATCACTGCAAGTTAAACATTTCCCACAAAACAGTGGAGGACAAAATGTTCAATACTACTGTGAATTTTATTTTCCCTCGAAATATTTCCCTTTTTTCTCTGTTTAATACCCCTCATTTCACACAAGAGGGACTACAAAATTGCATTATTAAAAACGTGCAAGAAGCAGAGTTGTAAAAGGATGAAGCTTTCCTCTAACACTTGCTTCACCACCTGTCTTCTCTATCACTAGCTCTTTCGTAAAGCAGTTAACACCTAGTAATAGTAGCTGGCATTTATTGCCTGAGTGTTTCTTCTCTTAAAAAAAAAAATACGCTGGGTCCAACTTTGGCACACTATCCTCAACATATCGCCCGGTATCTCACGAATAAATTCTTCAATATTGTCTTCCAGTGCGTTAACCGCTGCGGGCTGGCCCTATAGATATTAGCCTTAACATAGCCCCATAAAAATATTCTAAAGGTGTTAAATCTCACGATCAAGGCGTCCAATTGACAGGCCCCAAACGTGAAATAAAATGTTCACCGAACTCACAGCCATTGTTTCGCGTGATGCGTGGCATGTGGCAACGTCTTGCTGAAACTACATATCAGCCAAGTCCAGTTCTTCCATTTTGACAAAAATCAGTAACAGAGGCCGCCCAATTGCTGCGAATGGCTCCAAATCGATCGAATCGATAACAACACTGGCGGATAGAGCTGCGATATTTTCTTCTGTCTTAGTTTAGTGTTCAATAATGTCATTTTGGTGCGAAATTTAATCACAAGATTTCGAATAGTCGCCTCAGAAGGTCGCACAAACTGACCATAAACTGAAAAAAGTGCAGGAATGCCCTTTCTTTTTTCTTTTTTTCATCGATTTATAATTAAATTTTAGACCAAACTGAACATGTTTAACAGTAACATAATACACGACAACAGCTGAGCTACCAAAAACAGTGTTGCCAAAAAGAAAAATGTTGCTAAAAAATCACAATTTATTGTACTGAATAAGTAAAGTAATAATTTGGTATTATGAGTGCGTTAATAAATGTTTAACTCAATTATAACAATTCACAAGAAAGAAAAAACACAAAAATTAAATTTCATATATGGCCTATTTCCCAACTGCGAAAGTAAACTTTCGACTTGCAATATTGAAAACAACAAGAAAATATGAAGATTTGTTTTTGTTTTCAATATAAACTGTAAGTCGAAAGTTTTCTTTCGCAGTTGGGAAATAGGCCACTAGTTGGTCTGTGTAATAGATTCAGACGTTAATTTTCAAAAGGTCAATACACTTATATTTTTTATGCTGGAAAAAGTCGTTAGTAAGCTGGCTATTTTGATATACGAGTTTATTAATTAGTTTAATTTGCCCGATCTATAGCTGTGGACACACTAGTAACAATTTAAGCATTCATGTTGGGGTAAACAGTTTTTCTTGTTCGGAAAGTATGGCAACTGTCGAAATATATACATATGTATAATAATGTTATGCTAGGAACACAACTGGCACGAACGACAAATTTTTCGGTGCGAGCTTTCGTCATAAAAAATAAAACATATTTGTGCATATGAAAATGAACACAACATCGCCGTAGAACAGTAACCCGCAAGCCATAGCACAATTGTGCGGATGAAAATCACATACATGCTTATGCTCTTTCATTTAGTCGTCACCAGGGCTGCGTTTTTGGTTATTTCTAACCAAAAGTGGTTATTTTTTCTTTAATGTGGAGATGTGAATATTTTTCTCATTTTGGTTATTTTTTTGCCTGCTTTTGTCCGCCCGCATCCCCTCCTTCCCAAGAAAAGTGCGTAACCCTCAGAAAATTCCAAGTTGAAAACTTGACGATATTTGCTTCAAATTCATAAAAAATTCAGAAATAGATTCATGGGCTTTAATAAAGGAACACCTTATCTATAAATTTGCATTAATTTTTCCCGTCTCGGTTGCATCATTTAATGGAAAAGTCCTTTGGAAAAGCATTATTCGAATTTTTATAGCTTAACAAAGCTCTGTTAACACGCTAACAGAGCTCTGTTAAAGCACAAGGTTTGTGTCAAGGGTTATACATTTTAAAATTTAACATCACACACATTCAAACTATTATACTGTGAACTGCAAGTTTTGTTTACTATATATTTAAAAAAAAAAATTATTTTTTATATACATACATATACAAGCGTTAACTTATTACATACATACATATGTAGGTAAAAGAATTACATATATTTGTTTTGTTGTTATTATTATTAACTGCATTCAAATCACATGCGTTACATTATAAATATGTATGCATTTTAAAACCCAGTAAAAAAATGGAAGTCATTCTAGTGGAACTACATTTTCATTGCTACCAAAAATTCGATATTTTTAATTTTCCGAGAGTGAGCAACAAACCATGTAGAAGCTTATTTTAGTCATACAAAACTTTGTAACTCCTCCATAGTGTTAGAAAATACTCGCCAGAATTAAAAAAATTTATTTTCTTAACGAAATTTATGAACTAATTTTAGTCTAAAATTTAAAAGTTATTTGCTTAAATTTACATGAAATCACTGTTTCGGATTTAAATTCGTATAAAAAGAAACGAATTGTTGAAATAGGTAACTATTTACCATTTTTCCTGTGATAGAACACAAAAAAGGGAATTTTTCTTAATATCGCTTCCAATTCAGTGACCAGGCATCGAAAAAGAGAACTTCTTGCAATGACAACCCTATTTTACATCATTAGAACGGATCGAATTTTTCACTACTTCCAAATCACAAACTCTACATTTTCATGACTTTTTTTGGGTGTCTTTTTTTGCTGGGTTGTTATTTAATAAAAGTACTCATATTGAAATTTGATAATATTTTTTCTCATTTGGTAACTTTTAAAGCGAATTTTGGTTGTAAAAATTTTTTTGGTTGTGGCAGCACTGGTCGTCACTGAGCAAGTGATGAATAAAGTTGTGCACGCATGTACGAAATTTTTCATTGTTTTTTGTTTAGTTTTTTTAAGGACACCGAACGAAATTAAAGTTAAAATTTACGATATGTGTACAGCAAAAAATAATTATAGAAACTTATAAATATTTCGTGCCAAAAAATGTTTTTGGCAATATGCAATTTATTTAATGTTATACAAAATTTTAAATAATAGAGAATATAGTTTAAAAACTTTAGTTTGAAATTTATGCACTACATTGTTAAATGTAGTATTAGATTTTTTAATTTTTATTTAAGTTTTTATTTAATTGTTTATTTACAAAAAATATTCAAACAATTAATAACCACAACATGTATTTTATATTAGAAAACTTTTCTTCAAGTGCAACTTTATTTTACTCTAATTTTTCTCACCAAACAACCATATTTTATTTTGCGGGACACTGCCGTAGGACGAAATTCGTCGTGCGTGACGAACTCTGAGATAGATTTATTTCTATTTTGTATGCCGACGAACGACGAAAAAAAATCTCTCTCTCCGTCTCTCTATATTCGTACACATAACAACCAACTTTATCAAATATGAGAGAGGAATTGGGTGAGTAAATTCGTCGTTATTGTGCTTCACACCACGAATTTACGCCGCGAATGCTTATCGACGAATTCGTCGACTTTGACGACATTCGTCTTTCGTCCCAGTTGTGTTCCTAAAGCTGGAGGTCCATACCATCCGTTCTATGCATATGCGTTGTATGCGTTTCTGTACGTTCTCTTCGATTATAAGTTCAAGTTACATGCAATACGTTTTATGCGCCAAATATTTTTGTTGTGATCAGCTGTAGTGTGAATATTTTAAAAAATAAAAACAGTTCTTGCAAAAATGGAAAGTGAAATTGTGATTTTAAATGAATTCACTCAATTCATTGAGTTTATCTATATAATATTTTGTAGAGGAGTAGGCTTTTATTATACAAAATTTCGTGATTTTTCACAGCTTCAATTAGCTTCTCCTCCATTGCACTTGCTTAAATAATAATAAACACAACAGAGATGACACTCAGTACACAAAAGCAATCGATAACTAGAATGCAAATTTTGTTTTTGAAATATTTATGTTAAAAACTGATTTTAATATATTTTATTCTTGAAAATAGTTATAATCTTTATTACAAAATATTTTTCATTTATTATAAACTTTTTTATAACAAAAAAACTTAAAATTTAAATCCACCACACTACCGTTTTTATCGATATCATTGAAAATATAATATAATTTGCCATCTTTCGCTTTCAAAAACAGCTGACGTTTTTTCATGGTGCATGAGACGGATACAAAAGTAGAAAGTAGATCTACTTTATCCGTCCTATGCGTCTATACGTTCTTTGCGTTTTGTTCTGTAACTTGCCACATAAAATTACTTTGATTCTACTTTTTTGACACATGCATAAAACGCAACTACGCATTGAACGGATGGTATGGACCTTCGGCTTAAGCTGAAGGTCCATACCATCCGTTCTATGCATATGCGTTGTATGCGTTTCTGTACGTTCTCTTCGATTATAAGTTCAAGTTACATGCAATACGTTTTATGCGCCAAATATTTTTGTTGTGATCAGCTGTAGTGTGAATATTTTTAAAAATAAAAACAGTTCTTGCAAAAATGGAAAGTGAAATTGTGATTTTAAATCAATTCACTCAATTCATTGAGTTTATCTATATAATATTTTGTAGAGGAGTAGGCTTTTATTATACAAAATTTCGTGATTTTTCACAGCTTCAATTAGCTTCTCCTCCATTGCACTTGCTTAAATAATAATAAACACAACAGAGATGACACTCAGTACACAAAAGCAATCGATAACTAGAATGCAAATTTTGTTTTTGAAATATTTATGTTAAAAACTGATTTTAATATATTTTATTCTTGAAAATAGTTATAATCTTTATTACAAAATATTTTTCATTTATTATAAACTTTTTTATAACAAAAAAACTTAAAATTTAAATCCACCACACTAACGTTTTTATCGATATCATTGAAAATATAATATAATTTGCCATCTTTCGCTTTCAAAAACAGCTGACGTTTTTTCATGTTGCATGAGACGGATACAAAAGTAGAAAGTAGATCTACTTTATCCGTCCTATGCGTCTATACGTTCTTTGCGTTTTGTTCTGTAACTTGCCACATAAAATTACTTTGATTCTACTTTTTTGACACATGCATAAAACGCAACTACGCATTGAACGGATGGTATGGACCTTCGGCTTTAAGATTAAGCATTTTAACATTAAAAAGCTTGCGGTAAAAAGGCACAAAGGAATATGTGTTGTCACTTCGGTTTTGCTTTCACTGTATAACAGTGTATAAATTGGGCTTACTTTAATGTTTTCTCTTTGTTTCCGATGGTTTTTCAATTATGTACTACAACAAAACGGTTTATTAAACTGAGCACTGCTTACAGAAAATATTTGTAAGGAATCCCAAGTAAAATTAATGCAGTAAATATTAAAAATAAATATATAACTTTTATATAAAATCTGGACAAATCTTTTAAAATTTATGTAAAGTAATGACATCACTCAGAGAATGGCCCGTATTCATGCAAATTATTGTGATAGAACTGTGAAAGAAAATAGGTTGTGAGAGCTGTAGGAGGGGAGTAGTGTCTGTGCACAATCCATTTGAAATTGTCCACAGAAAAAAACCTCTGCGTGTAGTTTATTGAATATACTAAAAGTACGGCTAAAACACGAGGTCTCCCTGAAATAGGTAGCGCGATTCACTGGCCAATCTATCAGAAGTGGGCGCGCTCTTAACATTGTGTCCACACCTGATGATTTTATATCATAACTCGTGATATAACGGCGGCAGAGTAACTGTAACTTTTTCATTAATATCAGCACAAAGGAGTGGATGATTTTATATTATGATGAATCAAACAAATATTTGAAAAATACTTGCCAAAAATAATTAATTTGCGTGTTGTTTAATTTTTTGGTCACAAATAATTGTTGTGCCGCATTTTTTAAACGAAAATTGCTTAATAAGTAAACGTTAAATGCACAGTAACACATAAAATGACATTTGATATCAAGATGAATTCAGCAGGCTGTGAGCTCTGATGATTATATCATAACGCTACAATAATATTAATAAATTGAGTCTATACGTGATGAATTTTCATTATGATATCAATTTGACATACATCATGATATAAATTCATCAGGTGAGGACACTATGCAATGACGCAAGCGTTGTGCGTGTTTCAGGAAAAAGTTTTCCTTCTTTTGAGACTTGAAAAATATGATCAGTTCAAGAAACATCACACTGAATTTTCATGTCAAGAACATGAAGAGTTTCTCATTCCTTAATAGGCAAAATGATTTCGTTCAAAAGATCAGCGAACCCTCATTGGGATCCACGTATCCGGCTGTTTGAGTATTCATTAACTCTGACACATACACATAGATCAGTTTATGTACATTTGGGTAATTCCAAAAAAGGTCAACCAAAAAAAATTTTTGTTTGCTCAAAAATTTTTGTTTTGTTTTAAATAATAAAGCATAAAGGTCTATTACATTACATATGTAAAATAATTTTTAATTTTTGAAATTTTTTGACCAAAATATGGAACTTTTAAAAGAATGATTTTCTTTGCTTAACCTTTTTTTTAGCGATTATTTAAAGTAATATGTATTATTTTTATTTTTTTGTAATTTGCAAATTTTCTGCTAACAACAACCTACGCATTAACAGAAAAGAATGAGAATTCAGCTCTAATAAGGGAAGATGTTTGAGTTTGCTTCCACTTATACCTTAATGTAGCATACGTCAATATTTATTAACTTTTTTCAGCAGTAAATAAGCGTTTGTTATTGTTTAATTACTTTTCAATTAAAGTTTAATCAATATTATCAAAGTTACTGCGTTTAGTTTTCATTGAAAAAAAATGTCGCGTCCGTCTTGAAGCGTCCGTATTTGTACTTTAACCATTTAAAAAGAATTAAAACTAAATTTTCATATTTCATAAATCTACACATAAATGATCTTCTTTCACCTTGATTTCCACATTTACAAAAAAAAATTTATAAAATTTCGCTGGCTTATGTATATTTAAGTGCACAGAAATAACTTTTATTTTTGTCGCGTCCGTTTCTCGCTGACATTTGCTTATATCTTCTTACTATATTATTGATATCGCCAAACATTTTTTATATATATAATACTCCGTCATTGCTTTAAAACACTTAAGATATATATTGGATCTTTCCATTCCTTTCTTGTTTTTTGCTCAAATAAAAGTGTACGAATGTCGCATCCGTCGCCTGGGAATTGCCCATATGTATATTATGCTTAATAACATTTTCATTAATTTTACAGTAAAAGCAAATTAGAGAGGTGATTAAACTAAAAGCTATAATATACGATTAGTTTTTAGATTATCCTAATCCAAAGGCACATTGTTCTCAACGACGTTGGAGAACATAATGTTGAGACTGAAAATTGGGAGTATATCCCTTCTAAATACTGCTGCACAAGTTCCATGGCTAGATATAACGATTAGTGAGTGCGTGTACGATGCTTCCACTTTTTAATGTTTGAATTTATTCCATGTTCATCATTATATTTGTTGCATTATTTTTTGTAAGCAACTACATACACTGCGTACATATGTATGTATGTATGTATAGCCAGTGCATATATGGGATGCGTTTCTTATTGCTGCTGTGATGGGTACGAGTATTATTTGTGTTTTTGTCAGTGGGTTTTACTTCTATTATGGGTTTGATGTTACTTACAACTAAACTGTTGTTGGTGCTGTAAGTGCAAGGTGTTACAAATGATCAAGTATTTTTACACATCCCAACGTTGTAATTGTGTCCATATATAAATTTCGTAATAATGTTACTTGAAAGTTGTAAAGAGTTAGTTATTCATTTATTTAATTCTGTTTCTTTTCTGTAGTTATCTCTATACACAATTTTATATACTCGAATATGTACATACATACAAATGTGTAATCATTACTTCTGTGAAATCCGTTTGTTGCCCATTGTAAATAAAATTGTTAAAACGCTGGTAATTTTCCTTATCTTTTTTATATCGAAATTTATTCTGTTATTTTGTCTCTTTGTATTTAAAGGCCCAACTATAATATGACTAAGCTGGCTTAAGCTAATGCCAGAATTGAACGATAAGTCTGTCAAACAGTTAAGGCCCAACTATAATATGAATAAGCGAACTTAAGCAACTGTGCGGTTACATATAAAACGTATGTGGCAAACTATAATGTACTTATGGAACTTTTCGTCAAGTTTCGTCAAATGTCATTTGCTTAAGCTAAGTGCCAAACTAAATGCACATTCCGTATGGAAAACACTGTTTGTGCATTTTTTAAACTCAAGCAAACAGCAGCAGAAAATATTCATTGATTTAGGTAAAAACAAATTCCAATTCCAAATTAAAATATCAGCTCATAATATTAATGATGAGAAGGTGCGTATCGCATTTTTCGATTTTCCATGCGATTTACATGGTATAAATTGATGTTATTCATTCTGATTGACATAAGTAAAGAACGGAATGTGATACAGTAAACTTCTTGGTACGCTTTTGTAGAGAATTAAACATTAATTCAATAATTTTAAATATAATATAAAATTATTCATTTTTTGAGGTACTTAAAAAATAAATAAAACTAATAAATTAATATTTTTCCATATTGAAATAAGAAATTTCAACATGACTAGACTTTCGATAATGTTTCTTATTAATTCAGTATGGTTTTTTATTGATTTTAAGTTATTTTTTCTCTGGGTGTGGTCTTGTGCAGGACTTTAATATGTATGTAGATGCAACAGCCACTTTACGTACAAAAAATTATGATTATTATTACTTTTTTTAATTCTATTGGTTCTATATTTGGCGTGCACAAAATGGTGCTGCACCGCTCTGTTAATATAAAAGTCGTCACATTGCAAGAACATTGAATGACACAGACCTATGAAAAATTTAATTAATTAAAAGAATTATATTATATTAAAAACGGTTGACGTACCTCCAATACTTTAATATATACATATTTAATGTAAAATACCAAACTCATTGAATTTATACTTCAATTCTTATAAAAAGTAAAAGGAAAACACTCGGAACAATCGGCAAGATTCTTGCTCTAAACTTAAAAGAAACCATCAGTGAAGAAATAAAGAAAAAAAAAACAATCTCAAACAGTGAACACGAAAATAAAAAAGAACAAATATATCTTAGCTGAAGATATCGTCGATTACTAGCAGTCCACACGAGCAATAATCTTGGCAATTATTGACTTGGCAATTGTCAAATTCGATTGCTGACACAAGATATTAGCGTGTATGAATATGTGTTAGAATACTTAAAGTATATTGCTGAGCAATAATCTCTTAACACATGCTGTCAAATTAAAATAATATTAATTTTTTTTTAATAAAACAGCAAGAAAAAATATTTTAAATAAATAAAATAAATAGAATTTCAAATTGCAATCAACAAAAGATCTAATAAAGGATAATTTAAGTAAGTATATGCATAAAAATACAAATATATACATTGTTGAACACAAGCAATTTGACGTCATCATCCTGCCGACGTTATTGCTTGTGTTAAGACACAACAAATTGCTCGTGTGGTCGTACTGTTAGACATTGCAAGATTTAAAAAAGAGTTAACATAAAATGTACAATATCATTCTTCAAATAATCATCAGGAGATTCGTTTAGAAGTTGTGTTTTAAATACGATCGCCTATTAAACAGCTCTTGGTAAGCTAGGATGTATCATGTATTTAAAGATTGCTCTTCTGCGATGTAAAAATTGATACGACCCTAATTTTGTTGATAGCATACATTGTTCAAAAGCCATGATAACCTTAAAATAATTTTAGTACTGTACGTACATAAGAGTATGAGTAACAATCAAATAAGCTAACTTATTTCATATTATCGGGTGTTTATTAAAATTGAAACTGTTTAATATCTTAATTAAAACATTCCATTGCCAACATTGCACGTTTACTTACATATATCGCGATATTGGATAAACATTTTATTCCCACAGAATTTTTACATTTCTTTAGCAGAAATGAACTGTTACAGGAAAATGAAATGGAACATGTCCATTAATTTATTTTGTATGTGTGTATGATACGACTATGTTTAATTTTATTTCAATTTTCTAAAAATTAATAAGAACTCAGTTATGTACGTGTTGTCAAAAAATTTTCCAAATTTTCACGCTCGCCCGCCGCCAACGCGTGGTAACCTTTGCACTTCTATTGATTCGCGGACTGCTTTTTGCGCAGCTGTTAAATTTTTTTTGTATTTTGCATTGTTGCAATTGTAGTTAAATTGTTAATACGAGTATGTGCCTCAAAGACATTGGGAGCTTTCACCAATTGAACTGCCTGCGCTTTGTTTGGAATACTTTGATTTCTGGCATGCATTTTCCGAACTATTTCGCCATGTTGTTGTTCTGTTATGCCCAATTCCATGGCACATTTTTTATGCTACTAGTAGCACTGTAACGTTCGATACACAAAAATTTTGTTCACACGTAAATGTTGTAGTTAATTAACAATGGCGGCTAAATGCAATGCAATTAACACTGATTCTTTTGAAATGCATTTGGATAATTTGTTCCATTCGACACGTAAAACGGTATACTTGTAAATAATTTAACACTTACCAAGAATGAGCATGCTGTCATTTGTTTTTTTTAGGGCTAAAGCGGTGTGAAGTTGGTAACACTACGAGCGCTGACATTGTGCTGTATGAACCCAGCAAAAATTTTTTTTGCAAACTAATGAGTTAAATTGCTAATAAGCATATGAATAACATACTTTACACTACTTATAATTTGGCATTTTAACTCATTATTTCAACATGGCGATGCACAGTGGGGCATTTTGTTATGAAATTTCATACTGTATTTTAGGAGGTGTCACTGAGCTTAAGTCTGGAATATATTCACAAAGCCCCAAAGTGGACAACCTCGGGTTAATGAAAAATTCAAACCGATGCCAAGCTGATGTTTTTAATCTGATAAAAAGGATTTTTACAAGTGGATTTTTCTACCCAAGAGCTAAAAAAAAGTCTGCTACATTTATGGGTGTTCCTTATAGTTTATGAAATATTCGAGAAAGAAATTTAAATTATGGCTTTTTACCAATCTTGGTCCTTTTTTTTTTGAAAAGAGAAGTAACAACGGGCAACGAATGTTTACTACTATTATCAGGGTGCCTTTCAATAACGAGTGGATTTTATCACTTTTTTTCAGTTTGAGATTATGGCATTAGATATCTAACCATATTATTTCATTGTACGATAGCGAATGCCATAATGCGATCGAATCAGCTCGTTATCGAAAGCGAAGATTAGACCCGTGGTGTTACCATCTTTAGGAAAGGGATAGTGATAGAGAAGACAGGTGGTGAAGGCAGATATAGAGGAAAGCTTCATTCTTTTACAACTCTGTTTTTTGCACGGTTTTTAATAATGCGCCTCTGGTGCCAATCAGCCATAATAAATTTTCAAAGCTATGTTTAGTAGCCATTTTATTAGTTATTTTACTTCGCCCATCATTCTGCTACACAATACTGATGTAACATCAGGGTGCATGCTACATCAGGACTAGTATCAGTATTTGTGAGAAGAGTACAGCAAAAATGCTGAAAAATCCCATTTTAGGGATTATGCGAACTTTTTTTTGGGAATGATCGGGAACTCAAAGGCAATATCTCTTCGTTTTATACTTTCTATGTATTAAATGCATAATTTTCCAACTAAAACCTAGTACTGCGTTGTGAAAAATTTTGAGCAATATTTATTATTTCGCGTGAAAGATTTGACATTTAACAAATCATGCCCATATTATAGAAAAATTTTCGTTTTTATTGATTAGAAGTATGCAACATTGGCCAGCTTTTGCAAACAAAAAATAAATGCCAGTCACATTATTTCACAGATGGCAAGAAAATGTTGGCAGATACATTTCATAAACTTTTCACGAGTTGAACTGAGTACAACTTTTGCAACATTATTTCATGAATATTTCATATAAACTTTTTTTATATGAATCATGTCAACATTTCGGGTGAAATTTTGAACAGAGTAGCGGGCTCAAAAGAGAATTTCAGCCGAAAATATTTATAAATTCGAATTTTATAGCATTGCCATTTGCAAAACTTTTTTATTCTCGGAAAACTCTTCATATATTGTAAGCAGATGCTGTAAAGTAATACAGGTGGTATGCACTTTGTATGGAAAAGTAAGTAAGTAATAAAGTTCTGCAGAATACCACATAAAATAACTTTTAAGACAAGGGATTTTTAAAACACTAAACAACACTGTTGGCAAGACATTTGTTTCTGTTATTGCAGGTATAGGAGTAAAGAAGAAAATACTGCGCGACTGAAAAATTATTGATGCTTGCTTTTTCACACGCATGGGAGCGTAGACAAACGTCATGCATGTACATACCCGCACACATGCATTTACATTAGGCTGAGTTTACATGTGGCATTTCTTGTGTCATTTGCCCAAAAAAACGTAACCAACTAATTGCTAATGAAAAACTGTTTGTTTCAGACATGTATTTATTGATTTAAACAGTTTGCAATCATTTTGGATTCTATAAAATTGTCTATTAATTATGTATTAAACTGTTTAACTTAATAAATACATGTCTGAATCAAAAAGTTTTTCATTAGTAATTAGTTGGTTACGCTTTTTAGGGTTCCGTACACCAAAGGTGAAAAAAGGAACCCTATTGTTTTCGCTACTCTGTCCGTCTGTCCGTCACACGGCATTTCCTCAGGAACCGTAAGAGTTACGGACCTGAAATTTGGACAGAGTATGTAGAACCTTGGCCGCTACAACAACAAAATACATGGGAATTAAAAATTAAAGGGTGTTCCAAAACAGGCAACGAAAAATGCTAAAATCCCATGTAATATACATATAACTGTATATTGACACTTGAAATTTGTAAAATTAGTGTATTTTTGTATAGACTACAACAATTAAGACTAAAATTTAAAAAAATTTTAACTAAAGGGTGGTCCATCAGTTAATGCAATTTTGACTATGTAATTATGAGAACTTGCTATATCTTGGAAACCGTAAGAGGTAAACTCTTGATATTTTCAAAAACGGTAAATCTAAAAAATCTGAAAATTATAAAATCGCCAAACCAAAAAAAAAACGCCAAAAATTCAAAAAAATCGCAAAATTAAAAAAAATTCTAACACTAAAATAAGTCGCTAAATTCGAAAAAATCGTCCTAATGAAAAAAATCGTCAAAATCAAAAAAGCACCAAAAACCGAAAAAATCGCCAAACGCGAAAAATTCTCCAGTAACAAAATAATTGTTAATATGAAAAAAATCGCCAAAATGGAAAAAATCGCCAAATTAAAAAAAATCGCCAAATTGAAAAATCGCCAAAAACCGAAAAAAAATCGCCAAAATGAGAAAAAAACGTGTCAAAACTACAGAAAAGCGCCTAAGTGAATAAAGTCGCCAAAATGAAGAAACGCCAAAAACCGAAATTCGCCAAAATTAAAAAAAAGTCGCCAAAACGAAAAAATCGCCAAAAAATAGAAAAACACCAAAAACCGAAAAAAACCGCCAAAACGAGAAAAAAATTTCAAAACTAAAAAAATGGCCAAAACCGAAAAAAAATCCAAAATCCGAAAAAATTGCCAAAACAAAAAAAAATTGTCTAAATTAAAAAAATCGCCAAAATAAAAAAAATCGCTAAAATTAAAAAAACTTCAAAAACGAACAAAAAAATGCCAAAACTATATTTTGTATAGGATTGTAAAGTTCTTATTTAATTACATAACTCGTGTCCGTACGGAACCCTTCGTGCGCGGGTCAAAGTCGCACTTTATTGAATTTATTTTACGCTTGTCTGGCATTTGTCACACAGATGTAAATTCGACCTTAGTGGCGTGCGCTTGCTTTAAAAAAACACCCTTAAACACATAATAGATTACCATCTACATCTTACACACACACTCAAAAGTACAAAAAAACTTGCAAAATAACAAGCATACACGCATAAACACTACTTCTTTTGATTGTTTGTTACTAACAAAAAGTCTTCGTGTCTTCAATATATCCATTGTGCTTCGCTTATTAAACTACATCATTTTTGATTGGTTCAGTATAATTCATGCCCCGAGAATACATTTAAAAAACAATACGTATTTACATTTCAAGACTGTTTGCGCAGGCCACTATTAAATAAGCTTAATGTTTTACAGGGAACAGCTTTTTTTTCTTTGCAATGAGTAAAGTTGATTTGATTTCGCAGAATTTTTGAAATTAGTTATTTTTTTTCTGAATGTAGACTTTTTGTTATAAGTCTGCGACAATAACGAAAAATTGCATAATTTAGCAGTTTTTCATGAGAGCACTTTTAAACTTTAAGTGAATTTTTATATTCAGGTACATATTTCTATTTCTGTAAATGATATAGTATTCTGATAAATTTAAATTCATACTCATATATTTTTTATGAGATACTTATTCCTATAACCATATTAAGTTGCCAATAAGTATATACGGAAACAACAAATAATATAAATGAACTTTGATCTGGCATAATTATGCCGACATTTATGACCAAGTACGTTCCTTTTACTAAATACATACATATGTATGTACATGCAAACAGACGTCTTACAAAATAATTGTAATGTTTTTAGTTAAGCTCTTGCAAACAGCGTACTTTTCTTTAGGAAATTTAAGACAATCACCAAGAATTGCAAAATTATTGAAAGAGGAGAAGGAATAAAAAACGCGTACGTTTATTTAGACACACCAAGAATAACGAATTACCAAATGTACTCGTATCATCGCAGCTACAAGAGAAATCAGTATGTACTTATGGATTTTCCACCTTTATGGTTTTTTTTAAATAAAATAATCATTGTTATGAAACTATTTTTATTACTAAATGGAAAAAGATTTATTACCACCATGCTACTGCCAAAATAGAAACTTTAAAAGACACTGACTCTCACAGTTGAACGAGCGAACGCCTTAAATGTATGTATTTGAAAACTGTTTTATTACATCTATTACTCTTAGGATCCCAGGATGCTTGATGCCCCACTGCTGTACAGCAACCATATTGTATGTATGTATAAGCACATCTAAAGGCAAGATCAAAATATAAGAAGACCCTTCCTTTTTCATTTCCTTAGCAAGGCTTTCAGGCTGGCTGGCTGAATGGCTGGTAGGATGGCGGTATCGCAGCATACGTAAGAAAGATACGAGTACGAGTATTTATACCTAAAAGAAGTTTAAAGAAATTACACAAATCCAAGTTAAGTCTCTAGCTATGTATCATGTGCTCATGCGCACAACATTTAATACAAAAAAAAAACAATAGTACAAAAGAATCAGAAATCACTATCGCAAAACACTAAGCACTTAAAATAGACCTTTATCATCATTGCCATACGTCGTCGCAACAATAACAGCAAAAACAGTGTGCTGGGTTGGTTAGACAGAGCGTAAGGAAGGAAGGGTGCAGCCAGATAACAGCAGCAACAATAAAACAATAAAAGCAACAACAATTGGGATAAAGGAGAATCGAAAATATATGCAACAACGCAAAAAAATAAAGTTTAGAGAAATCCTAGAACGATAATAACAGAGTATAACCAAATATGTACAGCGTAAAAATGGAAAATGCGAGTACATACATATACATATCCCATACATACATATGTATGTACATTGTTGTATTTAAGGAAAGAAAAAAAAAATTAGTTTTACTAAAGCTTCTAAAAAGAAGTATTCACCTTAAGATAGCGATCGCTAGCAGTTACTTTGCAGATCATCGGACGAATATGTGAGATATAATAAGCTACAGTGATTACAATTTTGCCTGTCGCCAAAGAAGACAAACATCATTCAGATGTATGATAGAATTCTCATTTGGTTTACGTTGAAATTATTCACCCTTATTCCAGTTGTCGACATTGACGTCATTTTAACACAACGCCAAGGAATTTGCTGCTCGTATATCCGTTGTCGAACACAACTGATTCCTGTTGGCAGGTTTATGCTATTTTCTAGACCTTAAGGAACGGAAATAGATAGCCAGTTGCGCAAAATTGTTCTCTAGATCGAGTAAACAAGCCACGATTTTTGGTATTGTGTTAAAGTGACGTCGATGCCGATAACTGGAATAAGGGTGATTGTAAGCAGTTCGTCAGTGCATACCACAAGATTGAACAACAAAAAAAAGGTGCTTTTTGAAATACTGGGACTTGCTTAGTTGTGAAAAATAAGTAAAAGTAGGGGCCAGTATACCAGCAAACTTTAATTTAAAATTCAATACAACCTCGAATATTTGTATGTAATTTTTCGACCTTATTTTTAGTATGAATTAGTATGGTTTTATAGATATTTTATCTATTCAGGCTTTCAAGGTCATAAAATTTCTTCAAAATGTATCGTTGAAAATTTTCCAACATCTTCAGGGATAATTATTTGAATTTTTTTTCGTTATCTACTTCAATGAATCACTTTAGTAGATTTGAATTTCCATTTACAGCTTAGTGATCCATTTACAAACAGGCCCAGACTTTCCTCTAATAAGGATAGACATCATAAAAACCAACTCCTTATCACCAACTGTATTCCTCATCTTTCTTAACGACCTCTTATGCAAAACTTTCAACCCTATTTATTCTTTTGCGGACGACAGCAGCATTTGTCATTCTTTCTCATTCAGTAATAGACATAGCCTGCCGGAGGTTGAGTCTATGCGACAAATAATGAATGAGACATTAAACTGCGATTTAGCAAAAATTTCTAAATGGGGTCATGCGAATAGGGTAGATTTTAACGCCAGTAAGACCCAATGCTGTACGATTACTCATAGACGCATGACCGTAAATGCTGCTGCCTCTGTAACTATGGATGGTATAAGTATTAAGAAATCGGAAGCTCTTGGTGTTCTTGGCATCAAAATTCAGTGTGATGTCCGTTGGACTAAGCACATTTTTCAGGTCTCAAAAGAAGCATTCAAGTGCCTAGGTTTTTTAAAACGGTGCAAGCAATATTTCATCCCATCTGATCTTCTTACTATTTATACCACTTATATCCGACCGTAAGTGGAATACCACTCTCATGTATGGCCCGTCGCTTCAAAGTCTATTTTGGAGTTGCTCGACCGCATACAAGAGAGGGCGAAGAAGCTCATTGGTGACAGTAGGGTATCCAACTCTATTGACTCATTGGAGCATCGACGCAATGTGGGGTGCATTTCCTTGTTCTATCGTTACTACAATGGAATGTGTTCTAATGAAATTAGGGAACTTGTATCATGAAACCCGAAAATTTTTACGCACAACACGAGCTTCATTCAGGGCACATCCTTTTGTGGTCGATTGGCCAATAAACCGCACTACGCATTACAGAGAGAATTCCTTTTTTAGCCGTACTATTCGTATGTGGAACAAACTACCTGCGGAAGTGTTTCCTGTCATTTTCAACGTCGGAATGCCCACAGACACTACTCTCTCTATCCTCCTCCCCATAACTTATTTTCCTAGTTCTAGCACAGTGCATTGCATGAGTAGGAAAAAAAATTAAACCTATGAATAGGCAGAGGAAAGGCCTATGTTAAAGCCAGTAGATGTCCTCGCATCTGCACGACATACTTAAGGCACAAGTATGGATCACACGATTGTCAAACTGTACCAATTTTCGTCGGCTCACGGCAATAAAGTCATAAACAATAAGCCAAAATTACATTATTACTTAATTAATTCTTGCATAAGTCTATATGGCTTTATTACCATGCAGTGTGGTTCAGTTATGTAATTATATTTCAATTATTTGAGAAATAAGGTTAATTTACCTTATTACTTATGAATTTGTTTCAGCGAGCCGATGAAAATTGTTACATTATGCTAATCGTGTGGTCCAGGCTTTAGACTCACTATCCTATCGTAATCGTGCGACTTTTGAGACAATACAACCCTGGTATGATGTAGTTTATGAAAATATTCAAAAGACAACAAGAATTCATTACATCAGGGTTGTATTTTTTCCAAAGTCGTACGATTGTGGGGGATAGAGTGAGTACTAGCCTTTACTTATAAATATGTACATCTCGATTATAATAATTGTATCTCATAGACTTCTTAGAAAGTAATTTTAACTGAAAAAATTGTATCGGATAAAAAAATAAGTGCAAAGATAAGGATGCAGACTGGTTTCAAAGCTCACACATATGTACATAGATCTAGCGGTCCTCAAGAAAATGAATACAAAGGAAATTTTTTTCAATCTTATTATGTATTGCATATTTTTAAGAATCTCTGCTGTAGTGGTCGCAGTGACAAATACTAAAAGTGTAGTCCACTTTCGTTGCAGTATCGTGTCACCGAGTTCAATCTTACCTTTCGTTATTTCGCTTAGCGAGTTTTTGGCAATGTTGCCATTAATGTAGTTTTCTAATTTCCAATTTATTTCTAACTAAAAGTTTTCGAACAATTTTTGAATATTTTTCTTTGTAGTCTTAATCGTTTTTGTGTTTAAGAGAGTTTATTTTCTTTATTAATCGTTTTAGCGGCTTTTAACAAATTTGAGTCATTAAATTAGGAAGGATAAAATTCAGGCACTTTCAAAAGACATCAGAGTCCATTGTACATCCCACCTTATCAACATTTCCTATAACTTAGAACTTTTATATAGATATTACCTGATTCTTGTCTCACGAGAAATCTTCTACTCCTGTCATCTAAACCTGTGGCTTTGTAGCCTCAGGCATTGGTCCATAATATTCAGCATCCCTCTTCTTCGCATAGTCGGTAAAACTCGAAAGTGTTAAATAGGTCCATATGTGATAATCCTTGCTCTGATCGTGACCAAGCAGCCCATGTGCCGTCTATTTTAAGCACTTATGACCCTTTTTTTATTATTAAAATAGTAGTTCGGATCTTGCCAAGTTCAGTCTTGGATATAAGGCTATCGAAATCCTTCAATAACCCACTTCTTATCTCACAGAAGCGAACTTTATAGTTTTAACATTTTAATCCTCTTACCGATTTTTGAACTTTAAGAGTTACGTTTTTTTAAGAGAATTAACTAACACTCAGGCAAAGAATGCGTAGTAATACCTTTACCTTTTAGGAAAGGGACAGTAATAGAGAAGACTGGTGATGAAGGAAGAGATAGAGGAAAGCTTCATTATTTTACAACTCTTCTTTTTGCACGTTTTTTAAATAATGCAGTGTTGTAGCGCCTCTGGTGTTAAATGAAGCGTATTAAAATTTTTGGTTATTTTACTTCGCAAATGATTAAACTAACGAAGGATGGCAAGCTCTTTGATGTTACATTATTACATGTATTAGTATCTGCTGAAGTCGGTATAATTCAGTGACTATGTGATGAACACTTGCACTTTCCTACAACAACTGATACAAAGGGACACTAATGTACATCAGAAAAATGCATGGTGTTGTTATTTAATGACTATTTTATACCGGGATGGAATTCAGGACCTTCGGTATTGTAGTCAACGTGCTAACTACTTCAACCAGCGCCACCCTTTGTTGTTCCTTTGTTATTTTTTTTGCAGTTTTACTAAGTTTTGAAATGCTTGAAAGTTTTATGCTTTTGGCATTTTTTATTTTATTACTTAAATTTTTGATTTCGATTTTTTATCTTCAGCACTTTGTTTATGATTTAGAACTTTATATCTATTTTTTTTCTAATGCTGGTACACTACAAAACCATTGGAAAATATCAGCCATTTTGAAATGCAAAAATTAAGTTATGGCAAGAGCTACATAGTTCCATAAAGGCTGGCTTACTTATGCGTGACTTTTACTTATTTGCATTAGCAAAGATCTGATAGATAATCATTTCTATTTTATTACTTTTTGGTACATATTTCATTAATGTTAGATATACAATTGCAAATTAGATAGCAACTTAATTTAAGGAGCATAGTAAGAAACACATTCATCCGTTGAAGTGAACCAGAAAAGAGTCTTTGGTAGGATTCAAACCCACGATCCCCGCTCTGATAGACTAGCATATTACACACTACGCTAGCCGGACACCCTACATATCTACTTTATAATTTTCATTTGCGAAGTGTGATTATCAGGGAAACCAGAAATATGCTCCAAAAAAAGTGTTTTATGCGCATTCAATATGCACTAAAAACTTCGAAATATGCACTAAAAACTAAAAAAATATGCTCTTAAAAATAACATAAATTGGATTATTTGGAAATGAAAAACTAATTTTAATTCAGCAATTCAACAAAATTTACAAAACAAGACAAAAATAAAATAAACCGAAAAAGGAAACAATAAAAAAATTAACTAAGAGCGAAAATTATTTTGAAGAATAAGATAAGGTTTTTTATAATTGTTATTGCAATAAACAAAAACTCTTCACTTAGTTTTTAAATAAAAATCGCATCCGGTCACATCTAAATAAACTTTTATACATTGAAAATTTTCTTTTTCAACCTCAACTGATGTAATCGGAACAGCGTGCGTCACAATTACCAAACCAAGTTTTTATTGAAATTAGCGTCCAGTGAGGATGTTAAAACACATGTTTAACTTGAAATGTTGAATATGCAAATCAATAGTATTTGTTCCAGCATTAAAGTTTAGCAGAAACAAATTGTATATTTAAGCTTTAAATTTATTTAATTTTCTTGTTTCGTTTTTCTTTCACAAGACTGCTTACAAGTGAGTGAAAATTAAAAAAAAATTTATTAATTTTGTTATAAATTTGGTTGTCAGAACACATACTAATATTTAGTACATTAGCAAAATATTGCTTCCCCATACTACTGTTTCTTTCACTACAAAATAAAATGTTGACAGAAAATAGTAGAAAATTTTACCAAAAAAAATTTTTTTTTAAAATTAAAATAAAATTTTTTTAAAAAGTACCAAAATATGCCCTAAAAACGCTAAATATGCTCTAAAAATTCAAAAAATGCTCAAAATATGCGCGTTAGACTGAAGTATGCAAAAACATGCTTTAAAGGGTAAAATATGCAAAAATATGCACTAACAAATCGATGCCAGAATTCATTAAAAGTTCTGAAACGGATAAATATCTTAATTCCGGATTTATATATCAGACAAGAAAAAACATGCAATTGCATATTTGTGGTTTCCCTGGTGATTATCCTTGATTCGTAACACCAAAAGATCTTTTAAGTATTTTTGTAAACTATCTTTTATTTCGTTGCTTATTGCCGCTTGATGTACCCATATGTATGTATGTATATACACACATAAGAGAACGTAACTTAAGAACATTCACCTTTAAAACCAAAGGGTTTCTTTCTTGCAGCTTATGCCATTTTTCTTCATTTTCCATTTCTATTATACGAGTATCTCAATTTTACTACAATACGATTATGTATACATAAAGCGATTATGTATGTACATATTCTTTAGCAGAGTGCTGATCTTGCAACGCAATTGAAAGCACATCTCTGTTGTTGTAATGTTTTCAACTATCAAAACTGTTCAGTCGTTTGGTGAATAGATAGAAAAGAAAAATCCTTTTCCTTGCGCTTTATAAGAAGTTTAATTTTATTACCAGTTTTCTAGCCTTTTATGCCTCTTAAGCTCACATTTGCTAAACCCATTATCAACAACATCATCTATGTATGTATGTATATATAACGATTTCATCTGTTGCATCTATGGACGGCTTCGGCTTCATCTACAGAAACATATGTGCATACTAGTGATGTAACGAATGTCAATTTTTGATACTCGCGAATACGAATACGAATATTTGAAACGATATTCTCGAGTATGAATACGAATATTATATGTGAAATTTATAGGCATTAAATGATATATTAACCAATTTTTTTTAAATAGGACTTCACCAATTCCTGTTGGCGTTCTGTAAAGTTAATAAAAACTACCCAACATTTTAATGATCGTCATTAAATAATTTTAATCGATTTGTAAAAACTAATATTTTTAGCCATTTCCTTAAATTTCGTTTAGGATTTATGAACTTATTTGTTTAATTTTTTTGGAAAAATAATCAAATTCAGGCGAATACTAATACGGATAGGAATACCTAAAAATAGTCGAAAATTCGACAATTCGAATACGAATACGAATATTCGTGCATCACATACACTCACAGTACATACACATGTACAAACATATATTCTCATTGGCGATGGCCAAGTAAAAACCGCAACAAAGCACTCCCAAAGAGCGCTAAGTTTCAAGCAACCGAAAATTGATTTAAATAATCCCTATATTTGAATGAAATGAAAAACGTTAAATTTTAATAAAATAATAAGTGTTGTTGTTTAATTATTTTTTTTGAACTTTTTTTTATAAATTACCCAGTGAAAAAAAATGGAAGTCATTCTAGCGGAAGTACATTTTCATTGCTTCCAAGAAATCGATATTTTTAATTTGCCGAGATTGAGCAAAAAAACCATGTAGAAGCTTATTTTAGTCACACAAAACCTTGTAACTCCTCCATAGTGTTAGAAAATACTCACCAGAATTTAAAAAAAAAATTATTTTTTTAAAGAAATTTATGAACTATTTTTAGTCTAAAATTTAAAAGTTATTTGCTTAAATTTACATGAAAACACTGTTTCGGGCTTAAATTCGTATATAAAGAAACAAATTGTTAAAAAAGGCAACTATATACCATTTTTCATAGATGAAAATATTATCATAGAACACAAAAAAGGGAATTTTTCTTAATATCGCTTCCAATTCAGTGACCAGGCATCGAAAAAGAGAACTTCTTGCAATGACAACCCTATGTAAAAATCATTAGATCGGATCGAAATTTGCACTATTTCCGCATCGTAAACTCTACATTTTCATGACTTTTTTGGAGTCTCTTTTTTTACTGGGATGGGTTTAAAAACATTTTTTTCTTTTACAAAACATGGAGTTGTGACTCTGTGAAGGGTATAGAAACATTTTTTGCAAAAAGCTTTTACTTACAAGTAAGTGTAGCCAAATTTTTGGAGCAATCAGCAATATGCAAATTATATGGCGCTTACAAGGTTTTTCTAAATTTAGTAAAGATAAGTTTGAGTGTGAAAATTGACAGTTATTCTTATATTTAAAAAAATTATATATAAAATTTTATATGTATATAAAATGTATACACTCCTGAGATCAATCAAAAAAATTAAACATTTTTTGCCTTATGACGGAATTTTGTACAAAAGCCATGTTTACATATCGATATAGAACTTAGGCACACAGGGGAAAAAACTGCATTTTATTAAAATAGTGGGGGCTCGAGGAACATTTCTGCTGCGTAGAATATATAATTTCGGAGTTACTCGACGAAAAGTGTAGATTTTACTGAAGATACTTGATACTTGAGAGCCTGGCGCCGCATCAAACGCCTGAAACTTTCCAGACTTTTTCTTTATCTCAAAAATAAAAAAATTGGTGGATAATACTTTAATATTAGCAACTTTAAATATAAAAGCTATTCTATTTTGCATGTAAATGTCATTTTGTATGGCGCATGGAAATGGCTTTAATTTTTGTTTTTTCATACCAACTTGTCAAGATGAGAATGCAATCGGTTGGAAAATGTTATTTTCTACCGTAAAAACCAAAAAAGTGAATTTTGAAAAACTGGCGCTTTCGTGGTTTCGGAACAAAGGCGACGATATGTTATTCAACATATTATTTTAATTTTGCCCTACACTATGCAATAAGCATCACATTATGTAATATATAGTATTTTTTCTTGACTATAATATAATTTTATTCTTAAAGTCTAATTGAAATAAATAAAAAAAGTATATTTCAATACGCTGTGGTCCAACTTTTTCACAATAAAAAGTAAAAATCACATATAACCATCCGTCTAAAAATCCAAAACTTTCACATTTATAATATTAGTAGGATAAGAGATGCTAATATAAGATAATAATATAATTTATTTTGGTAAATTTAGTTTTCACTGCATTGCGGAAAAAATATTGTACAATGTTGCAAAAAAACACTTCACAGTATATTGCACTTATTTCGGTTGCACAATAAAAATCTAAAGTATTTTGTTTTTTGCCAATATATGACATATGCATTAGCGATGTTATTGTACAATACGAAAAATTGCAAAATTATATTGCAAATGTGTGAGCTAAACCAAACAACAACAAAAGCCAATTCAGCGATTTTTTTCTAGCAGGCGGTAAACACAATAAAAAGAACCAAATCTTGCGCGAAAAGTGCTGAGTTATCATCTCTGTTTCTCTTAGAGAAATGAAGCAGAAGATACAAAAAAAAACAAAGGTACATATTTATACATAAGAACTCGTATGTACATTCGCCAACTAATACAAGTTTTCCGATGCAGTCCATCGTCAGTCAATTGAATCAGTGCGTTGTTAAAATTAATTTCGGTTCTAATAAAATTAATCGGCCCTACTCTGTAAATCGAATCCGAGTAAATTTCTCGTTTTCAAAAAATTTATAATGGTCCTGCGGACGTGTTCAAAATCATACACGATAATTTTCTTTCAGATACACAGAAAAAATTGTTCACGTTTTATTAAAAAGAGAACTAAAAATCACTTAAATATTTAATTGGTTCCATTAAACTTTTGTTTAAATATTTAATTTAATTAAAGGTTTCATTGACTCAATAACATTTTTAATTGATTTTTGACTTTGTGTATTGCAGGAAAAATTTTTTCTGTGTATGATATTTGAGAATCTTTATAATCAAAAAATTTAAGAAAAATCTAAAAAAATATTTATATTGTCGGAGTTAGTTTTCTAAAATCGTGCGATTTCAAATCGATCGGTTTACAGAACAGGGTCGTATTATATTAAGAGAAGCTTAGTATAGCTCTGTAGATATATTTTAAAAATTTATATGTATATTCGTTGAAAAATGAAAAAATGGAAAAACAGAAAATTAATAGTGATACTTATAAATATGTTTACCAAAGGTAAATCAATTGTATACACAACAATCGTTTCTCATATTCCGTTTCATTGAAAATTTAAGCTAAATACCTGATGTTAACAAGAATCTCTACCCAAGTAGATAGACTAGGGAGCTGATGAAGTGCGTGGCTGCACAGAAAAGTATCGGTATTTCCCCCAGCTTAAAGTCCAAGTTTAATTTTTCGTCTCTTCTTTAGATACTCACATTAATTAATAAAAATATTTCATTCAATAAGAATTGAAATTACTGAACTTAAGCCTGACTAAAAATTATTTCTGATTAAAAATCACTAAAAGTTCAATTAAAAATTTACAAATGTTTCATAAAGATTTTTTTTAAATTTGTGCGAAATTAATTTGTTGTATTTTCCTATTGTTGCCATTTTAGCATTTTCACTGTTATATTTAGCATATTCTTTGTTCTGCATTAAATTTTTTAATTTTTAGTTTTGTTCTGTAGAACAAATATGCAGTAATTTTGAACCGATTTAGCATTTTTCAATCATTATTTTCTGGCAACACTGGTAGAATAATAACCATTCCTTGTACTTTATTTACCCTGCAAAAAATTTGGTGACAATTGATCGAAAATTACTCGTTCTGACTTGAGAAAATGGGAGCGTTACCAAAAGTAGGGAGTAGTGTATGGTGAAAAAAAGACATATCCTGTAAATGGTTACATATTCATCATTGTTGTGATGTATCGTCGTGATTTTTTGTCAATTTAATTGGGATTGGCCTAGAAATATAGTAAACGGTACTGAACAAGTTCGATGTGGTTGGATCCAGGACCTATTAAACAGTATAAACACAATGTTAATTGTTCCCTCTAATGGTACCGCCAAGCCACACTACCAGTCCCATAACTATACTTAGATATGAACCTAAGCTTAACAGGTGTTTAAGCTTTTGAAATATGAGTGTCTGATGGGTCGAGTGGGTAGTAGTGGAAGCCTGTCATGCCGGAAGTTGTCAGTTCGAGTCCAAAAAATATTATTTTTTATTTGTAAAAATAAAAAAATATAAGTTTTCATTGTTACAGTTAAGTATCGGAATGACATTTTTAAACAATTTATATTATTCCACAGCGATTAGGTCCCCATGACATAGTTGAGTGACAAGTCACAAGGTGCATACAAAGTATCAATTAACCTCATCCTAGGCCATCCCCATGTAAAAGTGACTGCTCCGCTTCATTGGAAGTGGTATAACTCGGGCTGGTCCCTATTACTTGGGGACCGATCACGTGACTAGTCTTGTGTTAGTTCCATTTTCTGCAGGGTAATTACAAGTTCATAGGTTAACTCATAAAAAGGCAAATTGAATTTTTCTTGTCTTCGTAGTTTTTGAAATAAAATTTTTTGTTATCTAAATATATGTAACAAATTTTAATGTTTTAATTCCTTGGATACTCTGTTTTACAAAACTTTTGTTTCCTAGTGGTTTCCTATAGATTATTATTTTTTTTTTCTTAAACGTAGACTCAAACGAACAGAGTGTGTATTTGTTGTTTGACTGAGTGACTGACTGAAGTTGTATTGGAGGAGATGCTGCTGGTTTGCGTTAGCTTGGCAGATACCAACCAAGTCATATGACTTGACTTTAGTTGCTTGCAGCTTGGGCAGCATCATCAACATTTCCCACTTTTATCTTCTATCGTGCTTGGCTGTATTTAATTTTTATGTTTTCTCATATTTTTGTTGTTGCTATTTTCCACTTTTTTTATACGTTTTTTTTTGCTGCGTTGTTTTGATTATCATTTTAATGATGAATATATATATATATGTATATATGTGTGTGTATGTGTGTGTGTGTCTATTTTTTGTTGCAGTTTTATTTTTAGTTGTTGTTAGTGTTGGTGCTTAAGTTTAAGTGAGGATGAACGCTCATAATTTTTCTTATTGTCAATCTAATAGAAGCAATTTGATACTTCGAAAGTGGTCTTTAATGTTAAAATGATTATTATATCTGAACAGACAGACAACAGCAACAACATCACTTTGTGTCATATTCTAAACTTTTATGGATGTGTGTTCAGTTGTTTGAGATTGGGGCAACGTTTGTTTGTATGTACATAAATATAATTTTCTTGTGATTTTATGTATTTGTTGCACTAAACCCAATACAACCGCAGAAAAGAATGCTAATTAATCCGCTCTACCATGGGATATAAAGCTTGTGTTTAGCGGCATATAATAGTAACGGAAGTTAAAAGCAACTGTCTCTTCCACATTTGAACGAACTCTAATTTCTAATGCAGTTTTAGGTATATTTCCTTATAGCCTTTATTCTGGGCTGATCGTTGCCATTATTTTTGCCCATAAATTAACTTATTGAAATATCTTGAGGCCTAAGAAGTATTTTGAAAAGAATCGCAAACAATTAACAGCATTTTACTTTTGGAAAATTTGAAAAGAGCTTGTAAGTGATTTGGTGTATAAATATTTGAGTTATTGCTTTTACAAAAGTAATGATTTTCACAAATTTGGTTTTATTTAAGAAGTCTAACGATATATTTCAATGAACTTACACATTGTTGTCTTATTTTAATATAAAGGTTATGAAATGGGTGGAGGAAGGGACATACAAAATGAAGTGGCAAATATTTAAACAAATATTATATAATTATAAAAGGTAATTAGGAGTAGATGATGCCACTGAATATGATGAGGATGTTTAATTAAACATATCTAATTTATCGATATATGAAAGATAAATATATATTTTATATATTCTCTTCTTAACATATCCAGCAAAAAATTTCAAAAAATTTAATCGGGTTTGGAATTAAGCATTTTTGGTGCAAGCTCTTCCCTTCTGGATTACCAACTTAATAATTTTAACAACAACTGAAATACATACTTTTTTATTTGGCAACTTTTTCACGTAATCCATTTAATCTAAAAAAATAATTTTCCTTATTTAACAACTTATACATAATTTCTTTAAATTTTAGGGAATGTGATTTGTAAGCGAGCAATGACATTTGGTAATCTGAAAAGTAAGCCATTATATAGCAAGTAGTTCTGATGGTAATTTGTTATTTTTTTGCTGGTTGCATACGATTTCGTTATTTTTCAAAAAATTTGCTTTCATCGTTTTATATATTTACACTTCAACTCCTTATCAGCCTTCTTGAAAATCAGTTCTAAAAAATAGTTTTCGGAATTGGTCGAAATTCATCAAATTAAATCAAATCAATCAGAAATCTTTTTACTTGTGAGTCAAAGATAATAAAAAACTGATGGTCTGGCAAGTCTGTCGGATCTTAAGCATCTGTTATCTGAAGTGTGATTTATTAAATTAAAGGTTTGCCATTTACGAATATGGATCGTCTCATAACGGAAGATAAGTAAACATAGTTAAAACGTACTACAATCATAATATACGAAGCGATTGTATGTATGTATGTTGGGAAAAAACTCGGAAGGTTGCGGCGACAACTAAAGTTCAGAGATTGTTGTTCTTGCAACAGGCGCAATGAGGTCATGTCCAACCTTAGCCATTGAGGCCTTGATTGGACTACCACCCATACAAATCTTTATAAGATCATCTGCGGCAACGGCCGCTTATAGGATGGGTCTTGAGGGCTCTGCTAGTTGTATCGGTAGCGCGCCCATCGTTACAATGCCAGCATAAGGCTGCTAGGAATGCTATATGACAGGATAAATTGTGAACTGAGGTTTGACAGGAGATTCAATGTCACAATCCTACCAAGGGAATTGTGGGAGGGAAGCTGTCGCACTATGGATTTTAGAAGTTTATGTTGGTATATTAATGTATCCAAAACAGGAGATGGAGATGGTGCTGGAGTCGTTGGGCTCAACGTAAAAATCTCTACGCCCATGGGCAAATGGCCTACGGTATTTTAGGAAAAAATACAGGTAATCATCATATGTGTTGTCATTAATTTAAATAAGGGTATTAAAGGCGCGCATATAGCTATCTTTTCCGATGGTCAGGCAGCTCTTAAGTACCTTCTTTCCTGCAAATTCTGTTCCAGGATTGTTTAGAGTGCTTTGACTCATTACAAAAGCTATCCATACAGAATAAGGTTTCCATTTACTGGATACCTGATCACAGCTGTCGTTCGGGAAACGAGGAAGAAACGATGAACTGCCCAGGAGAGCTTCAGCTGCTCCTTTTTGGGCCCAGAGCCGTTTTGTGCCGTAAGTCGGTCGACTGTAAAATCTCTAATCAAAGGAGATGACACTTCGACCACTAAGGAAATGTTGCTAACTTCTTATGGCTTAAGGTAGGCCAAGGAACTGATGCAGCCATTTGCACATAGTGGCATCCTGAACCTCAACAGGAATGATTTACGGCTTGTTGCAGGTATTCTTTCTGGTCACTTTGGACTGAACTATCCTCTGTGGAAAAGTAACTAAGTTCGTTCACCTTTGTGAACATTCGGCGTACATTCTTTGTGAGTGTATCGTCTTGTGTATCAGTAGAAGACGTGTTTTTCATTCTGAGTTTCTGTGTTCAGATGATATAAATTGGGGTTCTTCAATCTCTGTGCTGACTTTCATAAGGAGAGTCATACAGAGATTGATTTAATTTAATTTACAGATCTATGGCACAAAAGATCCATCAGGTGTCGCAATGCCGATCTTCGGACCAGGGGGCAAATTACGAAATATTTCAATAGAGTTTATATGGAAATATTTCGTAATTTCGTTCGATAACGAGTGCCGTAATTTGCCCCCAGATCTTTCTCCTGTTCCTTTATTATTATCTACTACAATCGTGGCAAATTTTCGATCATTACGGCATGATAAAATTGTGCTAAGAATTGATAAGATTATAAAAAAATCATTACAGATTTAGTCAGGCCTGTGCATGATTTTAATGTGCGCACTGCGTACTATAAACAACTTTTTCTTTACCTGCAATTGAAGATTATAAACTGAAAGATGTTTGGATTCAAAGATGCGCTGCCACGAGCCACACAACACGACCGATTTTGGTCTTATGCATGGGAAGTTTCCAGAACGCATATTTTCTTGTTTGTACGACGACAATTTCTCACCAAGATCATGCTGTTTGACGCCGTTAGACTTTTTGCGGCGCCACGTCTACTTGAAAACCAATTTTCGTCAAGCTGTCACCGAGATACTGCCCGAGCTGTGCGAACAAAGTTTGAAAGCTATTTCAAAAGGATGGACTGCTGCAACTAATCTGGAGGCGGTCTTTTAAATGGCATTGCATTTCGTACATACTGGCAAGATTCAAGGATAATGAAATAAGAATTTCATCGAAATCAAAGCTTTATGTATGACTAGCTGAGTTCCAAAATACTAATTGGTTTCTCTTCGAACAAAGTGTAGTGTTTCATAACATCGCAGTACAAAACGTTGATATTGCACGCCCTTTCAAAACGTCGACGAAAATTATTAAGAACGCCGCACATAAGCAATCAGCGAGCGCATCGGTTTCAAAGTTGATTCTACTGGTTGCAATATTACACAACTTTGTATCTGTACCCAAACTCCAGGCCAATTAGAAGGAGTTAGAAACATTTACATGCCTTGTATAAAGGTTGTAAAAACACAACACAAACAACATAAAGTTTATTTCAGTTTAAGACGGAAATTATAATGTTGTCGCTCGAAAATACGGCAGCAGCCGGTGTTAGTTAGCAACAGAGAAATACCAAAAAATATATAACAATGACATGTTGCTGCTGTTAAGAGACAAAAGTGCTCTTTAAGATATTTATTCTTTTTTGTTAATGTTAAACAAAAAAAGATGCTGTTTGTAAAGTAAAATAATGACGTTAACTAACAATTTTCTGTTTTTCTTTTACTTCAAAAAAAAAAATAAACTACTATTTGTAGTGGCTAAAATGCTATTGCCTCAAGTTGAGATTGTTGTTTCTGTTGCTGCCATATTTGTAGTTGTTTTTTTTTGTTGTAGTTGTGAATGCTGCAACTGTGTTGTCGTTGTATCATTTTTAACGTGACACAATCAGTTGTTAACGACAAAGACACAAGAAACATGACAAAAATAATAAAAACAACGACAAGAATGTATGAAAAACTAAAACATGAAGAAAAAAATAAATATAAAATGAACATAGAAAATTATGCGACACATTTCGAAGCAGATTTGACTTACTCATATTCAAACGCAAATGAAAATTGAATCAAACCCCGCGTATTGAAAAAAAAGTTATTGGTGAGTGAATGTGTATGTGTGTGGTGGGAAGCATTGGGGAAAAAGCGAAAGATGCTCGATGTGGATGGAGTCAAGACAAACATGTGCTAAACAATTCAATGAAAATAAAATAAATTTGTAAAAATGTCATTGTGTTTGGAAAGTTATGCAATATGAAAGCGTGTTTATTCAATAATTAAAAGGAAATAAAAGCATTTCTTATTTCTCAAATAAAATATAAAGTCATACTCGTACATTGGTATACATACAGTATGTCAAGTAATTTTTTTGACATACATATTTAATTTCGTTGTAAATTTTGACTTCTATCGTGAATATTTTTTTCCCTTTTTGCATTATGTTTTCTTTTTGTAGAAGATTTCATTTTATATAAATTTAAGTGCACAAATAGTAGTAAGTTATAAGCAAAATTAAGACTGAGAGCATAAAAATTCTATGAAAACCAAAAAAACTCATAAATTTCTTTGTCAAGAAAATGTTTTGATATCCTTATATTATATAGTAAGAAAATAGGAAAGATTTAACGATTTAAATGACGCCATTGGCATCAAATAGGCCTGTAAGACGACTTCTCATAAAAAAATTATTTTTTTTCAAATATTCCGCTGAAATTTCTCACTTTCTCCTCGTATTACTGTTCTTAACTCCATTTAGTTCTTGAAATACCATTTGGAAACACTATTTTTCAATTAAACCCATACATTTAGAATATGATATAGATATGTACCTTGAGATGGACCATTCACTTTTGCATTTAAGATGACGATATACTTATACATGCACATACATATCCCTACAAACATTTGGAAGATATCTTCCATTTATCATTTAGAAGAAAATGATCAAAGCAATATTTGTACATATATATGGTTGGAAAGGTTTTAGTTTCTTCTTTCTAAATCCGCTTATAAATTTAAAACCGGTTGACATTCAAGTTAGTTAGAGATTGATAAGCGCATACGGGTACGAAAATCCAGATTTTTACCTGTAACTAAATATTTTGGGTATGTTTGGAAAATTTCAAATACAAATTGTTGATATACTCGACAATAACTATCAGAAAAATAGTAACACGTCTTTTTTTGTAACACAGTGTTGTTTATTTCAATCAACTTTCATTTAAAGTCGCCACACACTTTCTACTTTATAAAACAAAATCAAATTTATTTGGTCAAAATATGGCATAAAACAAAAGCAATACAACACAAAACACATAAGAATAATAAAAAAACAAAAGAATTGACAAAAATATTTTCATTATGTTTGTAATTTGACAATAAACAAAAGCAAGTTGCCACTAATCATTCTTAACAAACAATATCCACAATATCCACAGAAATGTTGCCACCAACCAAACATTTTATTATTTATTTTATCGGTCAGTTGTAATAATGGAAAATTTTAAAGGTCACTTTATAGTTCAGTTTTGCTAAAGTTAGGAATAACTATCCGAAACTTTATCGTTAAGTCATAATAATGGCCCTTAAGACTATACGCATTATTGTAAGCTTTGTAAAATAACTTTTTAACTTTCTAAAATAAGTTTTTAAAAGTTTATTTTATCAATAGTTCTACTGTAAGCCAAAATACAAGCAGTTAAATGTAAATGTTATTTGTTAAATTTAATATTAAGACGTGAATGTCGGAATAAATTAAACAAAAAAATAATATATAGAATAAAACAATAATTTCACCTTAAATTGAAGCGGCAAAAAATGTGTTGTATGTAGTTGAGCTGTTCTTGCTGTTGCAGTGTTGTTGTAGTTGTTGTTGCTGCTGCTGTTGTAGTTTTTGCTGATGTTGAAACTGAAGCTGTAACTAACTGACGTTGTTGTAGTTGTAGAACTGACCCAACTTAATAGACGAGCATGAAATCTAGTCACGAACTTGATTATGAATAAACCGTGCACTAGATCCATGTTCGCCGACAAAATAGAGTCAGATAAATAGTTTTGCAAAAAAAAAATAACAATAATGAATATCACTGGTAGTACTCGTATACGAGTATGTATTTATTAAATTTCTTAAAGGAAAACTGAGGCAGTTCAAAGAAAATTATAAGTATCGGCCAAAAGAAAATCTTTCTCAGACACGAATTTTCTATTGCGGTTTTTATTGATGTTACATATATTTTTATTGACGCCACATTTTTTCTTACGAACGACAATTTAGCAATTACTGTTGTTGTTGTTTTGATATTTTTCTCTTTTGTGTTTTGTTTTTTATTTTTTTATTTAACAAGCTTCTGATGTTGCAAAATGCTTTTTTTTATATTTTTAATTTCGTTTGTGTTGTAGGTGATCATCTAAAGAAACTCTTGCAGTCGTTTCTCCAGTTGAAGTGTTTCGTTCTAGTTCAATGATTTAAACTTTGCGATCTTTTTGAATGTAAAAAAAAATCGAAATGGACAAATTCAACATTTGTTTTTGAACAATTTTGAAGTCATGTTAATAATGGAGGGTATTCTTTTTTTTTATTTTTTGTTCTCAAGTCATTAAAGTTGTTACGTTTGTTAATGGAATTTTTTTCTTGTAATAACCCAAAAATAAACAAGGTTAAATCTGTTTAAATACTGTTTTAATAATTTTAGCAAGTTTCTATAAAACCATTAAAAAAAAACGACTGCGACCAACTTGGAACCGTTAATGGTCATTCGAAATGAAAAATCATAAGAGCAACCCAAAAATTATTTTAAAATACCTGTCGAATGATACTCATTTTGATAAGGTTCGCCAAATTTTTATTTGGCCGCCATATTGAATTTTGACAAATGACATATCTTCAGTGAAACTTCCAGGAATAATCATCGAAATCGGTCCACGCGTTCGGTTTATATAGTGCCGCAAGGGAACACACATACATACATATGTGCATACGTACATACATATACTGATAAACACAACACCCACTTTTGCGTTGCGCAGTCGGGTAAAAATTATGGAGGCTGTCGATTTGGGTGCATTTTTTTATGTGCTGCCCTAGAAATCAGAAGAAGTATGACAGCTAATTGGTGCTTTTGTATAAATGTGTAAGGGAGGCTCCGCCCACTAAAGTTCATTTACTTCCAATAACCAATACCCATTAAACTTTGCCCATAAACTGGACCCTGGCAATGTGAAATCTTGAGTTCATAAAAGTGGATTTATTCCTACGAAACTTTGCTCATCTGTTTGAAAAGGGTGAGGGTTCCTCTCCCATTAAAGTTTAACATAATGGGGCTTATCGTGATTCGCATATTTCGACTTCAGCTACGATATATTGGTACTAGATCAAAGAAAATGTATTGGGATGTTTTTTTTATTCCTAGTCGAAGTCGAAATACGCCAACCACGATTAGGGTGGAATATTTCAACTATTTTTATATTGATCCGGCAATGAATGACGTTGTCTTGTTTGGCCGAAGTCTATTAATTTTTTTGTTAGAAACTTTATATTCCACGACTTATTATCACTCATGAACAATTTATGTGTTTCATGGTTTTATTTAACTTTTTATATTGAAAGTCTGAATTTACATTATGGAATTTTTTATGAAAATAATTGCATGATACATTTTTATATTTTTTCATAAGAGACACAAATTAAATAAAAAAAAGTGCTGGAAAATGGGGACTCTTTCAAAACACCGAAAATTTCGGCGCTCTTAACGCTCAGTTCAGTTCTCTTACCCGAAAGAAATAAAAAAAAACGATATGGTGTAGGCCAATCAAAGATTGCAAGTAAGAGCCATAAGCATCTGAAATGGCGCAGTGGACGAATTTTTGCGCCGTTTCGTAACCGTGAACGAAATGTGTATCCACCACAGAGACGAAGCAGCATTCAAAACAGTTGGTTTCTTGGAGCGAATCGTCGCAAAGAAGGCTAAGTTCGTTTTTTGCGATACTTGCGGTATAATCCACTTTGACTACCTTCGAAAATATAAAACAATCAATGGCGAATATTATGCCAATTTATTAAGTCGATTAAATGATGAACTGCAAAAACCGAGAACATTTGACCAAGAAAAATGGTTTTTCCCACTCGGACAATACGAGAGTGCATACATGTGCTGTTTCTATAAAAACTGAAGAAATTACTCTACCGCTAGAGATTTGACTACAACGATGAAATAATCTCACAAAACAATACATATTTTAATGACCTCGATAAGTCTTATAATTTGGAAGGTATAAAAAAGTTAGAGATATCTTGGAGAAATGCATAGAGCTCAAAGAAAACGACGTTAAAAATCAAATGAATTTTTATCCAAAAACCTGTATTTCATTAAAAAAAATCATGGGCTTATTAAGCCACCTTCTATTATCAAACATGAAAGGTTTCGGGCAAAAAATTTTATGAAATCTCATGAAAAGTTTCATAGTACATATGTGACAGCGCATAGAGAATGAGACCTAAGGGTAAAAAAATAAATTTTTACCTTTTTTTTGATGTGGACAACATCTGAGCATCGAATGAGACCGATCCCATGCCCCAAAAATGTACCCTCCCAGAGATATGCGCGTTTTAAGAAAGTGATGGTACACCAAAGATACATGTATTTAAATCTTTAAAATGGCTCTCCTGAACAAAACTGGTTTTTACCTTTGGGTCCCTTTCTATTTTTTGCGTGTCATATATAGTGCAAATTTTGTAAATTAAAAAAAGTTTTACTAATGACTAGTCCGACGATGTCGACAAAAAACGTTCGACCGATTACTTATATTGTAAAAAAAATTAATTTTCTTATTTTATATTTATTTTTCAACACAAGTTGTCAATCTTACGTTTTGCTGGAAATCGTGAGGCATTAAGATCTTGGAAAAAAATATTGTGTAGACACGGGTATCTGTGGCAATATGGAATAATCCCTTAAGTCGACTTAAGATGATTCTACCTATCGTGAAATCGTTTTCTTTTATATGTAGCATTGTAACCAAGGGAAATTTCAACTGGCGCAAGACACAGCATAATAGCAAAATTTTCTTAAGTCGACTTAAGCAATTTTTTTATATTGCCACATATACATATCGATGGTCTCAATTAGAAAGGCCCTAACTCGTAGTTTTTACGAAATTGAGTTTTTCAGTGATTCCAATACATTTCACACAGCTACACATCGTCACAAAATGTATTGCAATAGTGTAAAAAATAAAAATTTTACAAATAGTTGTACAAAAAAAAAGTTGCATATTGAATATTGCAGTTTGTATTTGGTTTTTACCTTTTCCTGTTAAGTTAAGTTAAGTTAAGTTGAGTTAGACCTTTCTACTTGAGACCAACGATATGTACATATGTATGTAAGTAAGTGTTTTCCTGTAGATTTAATCAGACGTTTAAAAACTTATAAATAAATGACACCTTAAAAACAGATTGAAAGTTAATAATTTATTTATTTTTCTTTAACAGAATAGCCAAACCTCTATTCATGCACAGATATTCCTGTTTCTACCACACCTGAAAATATGTGTCCGTAAGCTAAATTTTTAATTTTAATTAAATGTACAATGAATGTATGTTTGTACGTATATTAAAATAAAACGCAACAAACTTAAAAGAAACCCACCCAGCATTTGGAAGATTTGTTTTTTCTAAAATACCCCAACTCACTCTTCCTAGAGTACTTTTGATGATCAAAAGCTGATCAGTCCCTTAAGCGCTTAAAAAACTCTCGATAATGATTAATTAAACTACAAGAAGAAATTTATTTATTTAAACTACAATAAGAAATGACTGGAAAATGGATAAAAACCGATCTGAAATACATGATTCTTTAAGGATAGTCCCAGGTAAGGTTGTAACATTCTCTACCGACAAAAATACTTTTAATGACTAGAAAATAAGCTCATGAATAAAAAAAGCTCGAATATGATAAAAAATTTCATAAAATGCCAGCTGGGAGAAGCAAATTGTAGATACATATTTATGTAGGTATGTATGTCTGAATATATACATACATATGTACATACATATGTATGTCTGCAAATAGATTTTAAAGTGTGATAACAAAGTACAATTTGATATTTTTTAATTAGTCGCATTTTCGCACGTTAGACTAGGCCACAGGCAGACCACAAAAAAGTTACTTAGTGCAGTAAAGTATTTACAAGCATAAACCAATGAATTGATATGAAATAATTGTGTAGTTATATATATGTATATTTATAAGCGGTATAGTGTCTAACAGTTCCAGCTGTTCTCAGGTCCCTGATTGCGAAGGTACTTAAAATAATTTTCGAATAATTTAACTAAACACAAAATTACTTCCGGAAAACAGCAATCTAACAAAGTGAAGTAAAAAGTTGGAGTCAAGAACTTTTAAAGGCTAAAATTCTGTATACTTGGAAATTTCTATCAATATATAAATTAACTTCAATAACACAGTGATACAAAAGTTGAGAAAAAAATTATTCAGGGGCTCTCATGTACCAATTATGTTTTCTTGGAGTTCATAAAGAACGAAAATACGAACGAAAGTGATATTATAACGGTAAATATGGAGAAAAACTGTTTTTTTTTAAATTTGAAATTGAGAGAGTCATACCTTCTTTGTTTCCCAATGGATTATTTAAAGGGGCTGATATTATCTTTCAAACAAGACATATTTTTTGTAAATCGGTCAATAAATGGATAAGTCATTTAAACAAAAGAATAATTAATAAAAATACATTGGGAAACAAAGAAGGTATGACTCTCTCAATTTCAAATTCTGAATTTTTCCATATTTACCATTATAAAATTACTTCTTGAATAATAATAATTTTGGTGTTGCACAGTGTAATTGGGGGAATTCACTATGAAAAATTTTAATGTGACAACATTGTGATATCTTCAAATTTTAATTGAGAACAGGTAACGATATAAAACACAGTCACCCCTATCCATAAAATTTTCATACCCCTCGAAGGGAAAAATGCTATCGTGAATCTCCCGTATTTTTCCCCCCGCTATCAGTCCCAGTGATTGTAAAACAGAGAAGAAGATTTGTAAGGATTACAAATTAATAGAAATATACAAAATTTTAGGTTCCAAATGAATTTTTTTTTAACTTTAAAGCTAACGTGTTTTTAAAATTATTCTAGATGGAGAGGAAAAAATTCTATAGTATACCACCACAGTGCAAAAGTATGAAATCCATGTGTGTGAAGCAAGGAGAAAAAATGTGTTGGAGGGAGTTATTGTCGTGTCCTAAAAATATATATTTATTCCTTTTAATATATAATTCAAAGGAAAATATCGAAATTATTCGATGCAGTAATTCAGTTCACTTAATTAAATAAATTATAAATAAAGTGAAAAAAAACCAAGCGAAATATTATGAACGGTAAGGGGTAATCAAAACATGGGGAACAATTTCAAGAAAAAAATAATTCACGATTGAAAAGTGGAAATATTTCGAGGGAAAAAAGTTCACGAAAAGAAGTTCACTTCACGATATATTGATTATTAAACTAACAAAATTTTTTGATATTTAATATTTTTATATATTTTTTCATCAACTTGTTTAGTTTACCATTAATATACTGCCAGACTTTTTTAAGTTTGATTCTTGGTATTAAATTTGATACAACAAAAAAAAATTTTGAAACAACAAACTTGCCAATCCATATTATGGTGTTAAAATATAAACCTTACAATATTAAGGAAAATTATTATGACCTGACGATAAACTTCCTGATAGTTAATCCGAAGTTTAGCAAAACTGAACTATCGGTCCTGTTCTGTAAACCGAATACGAGCAAATTTCTCGTTTTCAAATAATTAATAATTGCCCTGCAGACGTGTTTAAAATCATATACATAATTTTCTTTCAGACATGATATTTGATAATCAATATAATAAAAAAATTTAAAAAAATTCTAAAGAAATATTTTTATTGTAGGATTTAGTTTTCTAAAGTCGTGCGATTTCAAATCGATCGGTTTACAGAACAGGGCCGTATAAATGTGAACTTTAAAATGTTTACATAAGCAGAACTCTCCGATAAAATATATAAAAAAATTTTTATTTGGTGGCGGCATTTGTGTGGATATTGTGGCCAAAACTGGACTCAGCAAACAGCTACTGAACATGTATAGGAAGACCATGCGAATCGTGATAGGCGCGTTGACTGGCCACTACTCGGTCAGAGCAAGAACTAGCATATGAGAAACTGGTACTTCAGATTTCTGTAGGATGTGCGAGGATGAAGATGAGCTAGTAACTATTAAAACATATTCTCCCTTATCGTGGTTGGCGTATTTCAAATACGACTACGACTGGTTGGAAAAAAGTCTTCTTTAAACTATTACCGAACAGTCGTAGTCATATTTGAAATACACCAACCACGATAAGGTAGATTATCCGCCACTGCCTGAAGCTGCAAAGTCACCCGGTAAAAAAAGACACTCCAAAAAAGTCATGAAAATGTAGAGTTTGCGATGCGGAAGTAGTGAAAATTTCGATCCGATCTAATGATTTTTACATAGGGTTGTCATTGCAAGAAGTTCTCTTTTTCGATGCCTGGTCACTGAATTGGAAGCGATACTAAGAAAAATTTCCTTTTTTGGGTTCTATGACAATATTTTCATCTAGGAAAAATGGTAAATATTTACCTATTTTAACAATCCGTTTCTTTTTATGCGAATTTAAGCCCGAAACAGTGTTTTCATGTAAATTGAAGCAAATAACTTTTAGACTAAAATTAGTTCATAAATTTCTTTAAAAAAATATTTTTTTTTAATTCTGGTGAGTATTTTCTAACACTATGGAGGAGTTACAAGCTTTTGTATGACTAAAATAAGCTTCTACATGTTTTTTGCTCACTATCGGCAAATTAAAAATATCGATTTTTTGGAAGCAATGAACAAGTAGTTCTACCAGAATGACTTCCATTTTTTTTACTGGGTTTTAATTGGCAAAAGAAAGGACTCACAATGGACCCAATTGGGTCTTCGAATGGAGGTGCATTTTTGGCACCACCCTTCCCAACCTAACCTAATCTTTTGGACATTGATTGTTAAAAAAACTTAGCGACAACTTGTTTTTGTTGATTTGCCAAATTCAAACAAAACGAAGCCATTTTTGCCAGTTCTTTTTTATGTTGGTATTATATTGTTTTTGTTTTGTGTCATAATTTGTTAAAATAAAATTTGGCCGTAATGTATAAAGTAGAAAGTGTGGCAACGCATGAAAACGTGGCAACTTCAACGATAAAACTTACAGATATATCTGTATATATAGAGTGAACTTGCATTAGCCTACTTTTGATTAAAGTGAACTAACGACTATAATAATGGCCCCAAGACATACATATATTTTAAAACGCTACTGTGAACTCCCCAAATATCATTTTATATATAAATAACAAGATTCTGTGTCTGTGTCATGCACAATTTACATATGTACATTTCTACAAGTATTACTCATATGCACCACAATAGAAAAATAATTTAACAAAGTCATCCATCAGAACTACTGGGCACAATTGCAAAATATGGTGAATGTAAAAATATTTCTTGTAGACATATTCATAAAAACATTAAGAATGGCAGACAAGCGGAAAAAAAGAAATGATTTTGACAACGACTTGCTAATGGCGAGATAAAAAGTGGTGGGTTTTAATTTATTTTTAACTGCAGTTGCAGTAATAGAGAACTCTAAAGCGCAAAAAAAGGAGAAAATGGCAGCGGAACACTGCAGTATAGTTTTATTTCTTCTGTACGAAATTCTAAAACCAATTCAGTTGTGCTTTTCTAAGAAAGCATTATAAGTGTTATTAAAATTATTGTATGTATGTACATAAGTATGTAAAAGTTTAAAAGAATTTGACCATAAACTTTTCTTGCGGCAGTTGTACCGGTCTAAAGTAGATATTTCTCAATTATTTCTCTTAGTGCATATGAGAACTGCCATTTTAATGAATTTGTTAAATTTTACGCTAGTGTTTTTATGTTTTTTAAATTTTAAACTTTTTTTTTAACATTCATATTTACTTAAATATGCTTAACAAAGTCATTTAATAAACAGCTGTAAAATTTAAGCTAATTAGAAATATAATTTCTTTCAACAGATTTATTAATGTATTTAAATTTAATGAGTTTATTTTTCACACTAATGAAGACATAATCCAAAGGGGAATAAAACATCATTTTATTCAGGGCTATCATAAATAAAATTCAATTCAAACTAATAGCTAGTAATAGGGAAAACAGAAAATTCTAATTGGAAAAGGGGAAAATTTCACGCGGAATTTTATTCATGAAAACCCTGATTATGTACTCGTCCAAACATCTATACCAGAGATCAGCAATGATTAGTGAAAAAGTGATTAGAGTTGAATCATGATTTATAATTTCTTGTATTTATGCGCACTCATACTTATTGCAAAGTTGTCTATGAATCACATTCACTCGAAAGTTTGAAGTGCGCATCGAACTTATACTTATGGCGTTATTGATTTCGACTCTCCTTTTGCAAGAATTGAAAAACATCCCTATTTACTACTATTGTATACTATTTGAAAACTGTTTAATGACTAAACTTTTAAGTAAACATACATGCATGAGTTAAGTGAGCTGAATCAATGTGAGTAGTATAAGTATTTTCCTGAAATTAGAAATCAAACTGATGTGATTTATGAGTATGAGTGTGGTATGAATATGAATGTCGATGTCGCATTCATATTTATTGCAACCTATATTTATAAATCAATCTTATTGTGAGTGTGTGTAAATCAGGAATAGTTTAATTTAAACGATGTCTACGCATTTATGTTTAAAATTTCATGAGTCAGTATGAATAGCAAAAAAACTATTAATTGTACATCACTGATACATACATATCGAGCCTTATTTTCCACTTTCGAAAGCGACATGTAATCAAAAATATACTTTTTTATTCAAATTACAATTTTATGGGCCTATCGTATCGTAAGCGACAATTTGCGAATGTAAAACAAATTTGAATATAATAAGAAACATTCTCCTGAAATCTTTAACTCTTGTCGCTTACGATTAAATCGAAATTAAGGCTCGATATGCATGTACATAGTTTCTTCATTAACACACGTTTTGTCTAAAATAAAACTCTACTTTCTGTTGTAATATTAAATTTTCAAACTAATATTTCCTAGTTGTCGTCATAAAAGCTGTTTGTACAAAAAAAAACCATTTATTTTAATACAATTTTCTTTATTCAATTTGAAGAAAAAAGAAAAAAATATATCTGTGTATTTGAAACATTTAATTTAAATAATTTCCTGTGTTGGCAACAATTACATTTTAAGTCAATTCTTCTCTAAAAAGTCAAAAAAAAAAGAAAAACAAAGATATCATCAACAACCAACTGACTACCACCACCACCACCTCCACTACTTGGTTGCTTGTCGCTTGTCTGAACAAAGAGCTTTTTTGTAATTTAAAACATTTCTTTAGCAAACTTAATAACCATTAACTAACTAATGGCTCAAATAACAAAACGTGATCACTTAAAAAAATAAATGAAACACCCTCCATCACTTACTCACTCACTCCTCCTCCTTCGGGTTCAGAGTGTCCTAATGCATAATGTTTATGTCCATTCAGAAACAAATCTTTTAAATGTTGCCTTCATTTAGTTGTCAAAAGTAAAAGACATGCAACAATGTTGCAAATTAAAAGAGGAGGTTAAAATGTTACTATTTCTTTTTTGCTGGTCTTTGACTGAAGTAACAAAAGAACTATTAATTTTTGCACAGATCATTCGAAGTCAAATAAAAGTGTCTTAAAGTATTGATTAACAGGAAGAAGAAAAAAAATAAACACTAAACGTAGTTAAAATAAATAAATAACATTGTTTGAAAAGAAATAACACCTAAGCAACATTTTTGCACGTTTCTTAAAATTACATGACAAATTAAAGAGAGAAAAAAATCAACAAAATTAATTTAAAAATATTTACAGCCGTATTTATAAAAATTATCAATTACTGCATGCTGTCGAAGTGCAAGGACAGAATAGCAGCTCTGTTTAACATTTCTAATATTTTCTTACTATTTAAAATTTCTTCTTATTTATTGAATTACTCCTAATAATACTCGTATCGGACATAACATTCTTACATTTTATTTTTAACAGTTCGCCGCTTCAAATAAAAAATGGCGGACAAATTCCAATAAAAAAAGGAAAGGGAAATATTTTTCGATGTTGCCCTACATATATGTATGTTAACGTGAGCAAAGTTTATAATAGCGATTTTGTGAACAGGGAACTAAAGCCCAGGGAAATTTTATTCACAATAGTAAGTTCTCCTTTGTCAAAATATAAAACATTTTTTGTGATTAAAATGAGAAAACACAAAAGAAAAATTTAAGAAGTTGGCCGAAGCTTAACGAAATACCTAAAAAATAAAAATTAAAACGTTTCAAACAGTTTCTTAACACACTTTATCAAGTTTTGGGATTTATGATTTAACAAAGGCAACTTTTAATGACACATTTTGAAGATTTAAGAATTGACAATTAGCCCCGGCTACCCAAGAAAAAGAATTTAAAATATGAAAAATTGCAATCTTTAGTCGATCAACACTTTTTTCAAATGCAAGAATTGTTTCTAGAATTGAGGCTGAACTCACTGTCATTTATAATCATACGACTTTTGAAGAAAGTTCTGATCTAATGAGTTTATGAAACTTAAAAAATACATCAAGTCATGATGTCAAGGTTGCTTTTAAATCAAAAGTCTGAGTGGGACAGCGAGGCCCATTTAAACCAAATCAAAAAATCAAGCAAATATCCCATATTGACAAAAGGAGTTGTTTGAACTGTCGTTTTATTGCGGAAAAAAATATATGTTTGTAGTCCGACCACAAAAGCAATTTCGACACCAAAGCCAAATGACCCTGTCGCCAAGGCAATGCTCTGTATTTGGTGGGATGGCCAAATAGTTAGAATACTCCCGAAAGATTAATTGATTATGAGCATATCATATAGTAGAAAATTCTTGCCCACCGTTGAAGATCGGCGATGCAGAGCAGAACATTTTTGTGCATGACATAACCACACTAACGCAAAAATGTTTAAAATTAAATTTTTTTTAATTCAGTCATTATAATGATGGTGCGAACTTTTCAATTATAATTTTTGCACACAAATAAATAAATCTATACCACTGTGCGCCTGGTTGAAGATCGTCAATGTAGATTTTTTTTAATGAAAATTACTAAATTAAAGAAAGTAAATAAAATATGTAAGTGCCCAGTAAGATAGAAAAAGTTGAAATTCTTTGCCGCACATCAAAAGTCTGTCCGTCTATCTATCTGTCTGTAAAAGCTTGTTTTCTAGAGACCCGTAAGAGCTACGAACCTGAAATTTTCAGATAATATATAAAACTTTGGCCGCTACAACAAAAACAATTATATGAAAAATATCACAAAAAATAAAATAAATCTAAGAAAATAAGCTAAGATTCTAAAAAAAATCACCAAAAGGTCTTCAAAGGACTAAAAAATCGCAAAAACCGGATAAAATCGCCAAACGAAAAAAGCGGAAAACTAAAAAATTTATAAAACTACAAAAAACAAAAAAAAAATATTGACAAAAAGAAAAAAACCCCAAACTAAAAAAACGTTAAAATAAAAAAAACCTCGTCAGTGCTAAAAAATCGCAAAAAACCGGAAAAAATCGCCAAAAAGAAACAAAGCCGTACGTCACCCTTCGTGTGCGAGTTAAAGTCGCACTTTACTAAATTTATTTGATTATATTTTCAATAGTTTTAGTAAATCGATTGAAAAAAGTTCATTTATATTATTTTATTTTTAATCCTTCAATAACTAATTGGGAAAGTGTGCACGAGTGCCACTGTATGAGTATATGTCTCTTCCGGCTTGTTTCTTACATCATAAAAATTTTTAGATAAAACAAATTATATAACATCTTAAAAAACATTACGTGTTCATTATGAAAACGATGGCAATAAATGAGTAGACGCAATATTTTATATAAAAAAAACTCTGCCATAATTGCTTTGCCTATTTTTCTGTCCAACTAAAAATTTATAAAAAAAAATTAAAATTCAAATTAACTCAAATTGTGGGTTAAGCAAATCAATAAATTAATTAAACATTTATTTTATTTTTAGCTAACAAAAAAAGTCAACAGGCCTTGTTCGAGTAAAAATACAAATTTAGTTTACTTAATAACAAATTCAAATTAAGTTGTATTTTTTTTTTCCATTACAATTAAAATCCAAATCAATTTTTGCTTAAACAATAGTTCTATACGAAAAAAATAATAAAAAAAAGCTGACTCAATATATTTCAATGCTAGCAAGATATGTAGTTTGCTATAAAAGAAAATTAAAAAAAAAGTAAACCCCAGTTTACAAAAAATAAAAAAAAAATTATTTATAGAAAAATTAAATTGTTTTGTAAAGAGACTTTATTCTAGATAAATAATAGTTGTAGGTGCACTTTTTTTTATTGAATTTAATATTTTTTTTGTAGTTCTAATGATCAAAAGTCATATAAAATGTGTTACGAGTATTTACATAAAATTGGCTTTAAGCTTTGTTTAAAAAAATAAAAAAATAAAATCTTGCGTTCTTTGTTTTTGTTTTTGTGTATATTTTTACTCTGTAAATGTCATTTGATTTGTATCGTATCTGTCTGATGCAGTATATTTAAACACGCAATTGTTTGTTTTTTATTTATTTTGAAATAGAAATAAAACCTTGAATTCTTATAAATCCGTTTAATATTTTTTATTATTAAATATATAATATATAGAATAAAGAGCGCATATTGTAAAACAGTTTCGAGTTGTTTCTAAGAAATTTTGTAAAATAATAATAATAATAATAATAGTAAAATAATGAAAAGAATAAATGTAAATTGAGTTGAATTGAGCTGAAAAAAAATTAGTGAGTGAGTAGTTGGTTCCAGAGAATTGCGGATTAGGAATATGACTTTAATAGTTTTGGGAAAATTATCTATATCGTGCAATATAAATTGCATGTGATTCCTGTTTTTAATTGCTAAAATTAAAAAAAAATAAAAATCAACAAGATGTTACATTCATATACATACATTTCAGAAGATTAAAAAAGATTGTTTGAACCACATTTTCATACAAACATACATATTTTCATACAAACATACATGGTGGCCTGCGTAAGCAGTCTTGAAATGCAAATGCGTCATGTAATGAATGTGTGCGTTTGTATGTGCGCAGGAAAATAAGAGAGTCAATGAGAGAAAAAAGCAGAAGCATCACAAATTCTTCAGTCATGAACTATTCTTTACTCTTATACCTCTAATAAGTTAAACAAATGTATTGCCGAACACGTTGTTTAGCGTTTGTTTCAGAAGATTTCACTGTAGTAAAGCATTTGAAATTGCCCTCATGTCTTAAAAATTCTTATAAGACGTCTTTTGCAGGTCTTTAATATGTATGTATATGTACACCCAGATATGTATATAAATATTTTTGACATCATTATTACTACAAATGTCAAAAATAAGACGAAAAAATTAAATAAATTTATCGTTTTGATTAATATCTTGCCGCATAAATTTCTTTATTCGAATAATTTTTTTTATTCGGTTGATATTTTATTCGAAAATTTTTTTTTCATCTTATTAATATTTTATTCTATTCGAAAAAAATTGTTTATTTAATTTATATTTTTTTTATACCAACAATTGAAAATATGTTTATTCGAATAATAAAATATATTAAAGTTATGCTCGTACGCGAAAAAAGTTTTTTTCTTAATCGAAAAAATCGAGTAATCGAAAACATGTTTATTCAACTAATCACGTTCTAAGTTTTCTTATAAAAATAAAAATAATAAAAAAAATTTTATTCGATTACTTCAATATATTATTTTTATTTTTAAAGCAATAAATGAGAAACCAGTTTCGTTTAATATTTTTCATAATTTGAAATTTAGGAATATGACTTTAATAGTTTTGGGGAAAATTATGATGACAATATGTCGAATAATAAACTTCTTAAATTTTTCATAATTTTTTATTGAAATATGGCCTCTACTTTTTAATATTTTTTTGTAATATTTTTTTGTTAATATTTTAGCATTTGCATGAACTTTTTTATTCGAATAAAAATATTTATTCGAATAATGAAATGGATGTTGTAATACTTTTTTTTTGTCAATATCCGTTATAATTAGTTGCATAAACTATTTTATTCGAATAAAATATTTATTCCAACAATACACGAAAAAAGTAGACTGTCGAAAAATCGAAAATATTTAAAATATTTTTACTGGAATAATTACAAGAAAATACATTTATATCATATATTTATTTCTTAACAAATGTTAAACTTAATACCGAGATACACTAAGGCATTTTGTAAAAGTTTTCGTTGTGTGGCATTGCTTTCCATATAAAGGGTCCGCCATCTAACGTTTTTTTTCGTCAATGGTAACACTTAGCTCATGTCTGATTTGACAGATAATTAGTTTTATCCTTACGCTGAACGAGCCAACTGACCATCCAATGCGTTTTCGCTTCGCTAAGTGGACCTGCGATCGACTTACAGAAGATGCCGATTTTGCAAAAAAAAAATCATCTTTTCAAATGAAGTTCATTTTGATCTTGGCGGGTATGTAAACAAGCAAAATTGTCGCATTTGGGGCACAGCAAACCTGCACGCATACTTTGAAAAGCCGACGCACCCAAAATGAGTCACTGCTTGGTGCGGATTTTTGTCCAGAGGCATAATTGGGACATTGAGCAAGGAGTGGAAGTTACAGTCAATGGCGATCGTTATCGGGCCATGTTGAACGAACTTTTGTTCACAAAAACTGAAGAGGAGGATATTGGCAACATTTGGTTTCAACAGGACGGCGCTACATGCCACACAGCCGAAGCTTCAGTAGATTTTTTTATAGCATTTTCAAAAAACAAATTTATCTGGCGGACCCTGTAAAAAACATAGTGTGAACATAGTCGAAAAATTGACTAATTACTTCCTACTTTTTTCATTTAGCAATACAATTAAATTTTTTATTCGATTATCTAAAAAAAAATTTTAAGTTTTTATTTTTAAAGAAATAAATAAATAAAAAATATTGCTTAATATTTTTTATAAATTTTTATATAAATATCATCTCAACATTTGGATGCTATTTTGTTTTATTTTTTTAACCGAGCCAATATTCGTTTTTATTTGTAGTTATTTGCATATTTTTTTATTCCAATATACATTTTTAATCGATTGATATTTTTATTCAAAATTTGTTTAAATTAAATTCTCTATATTCGAATAAAATTTGTATATTCAATTAATTTTTTTATTAGAAAAATCGAAAAAGAATTTATTCGATTAATAAAAAAAATTTAAAACTTATGCAACTACTCGAAAAAAGTCTTCTAGGACGAAAAATCGAATAATAAAAAAATTTGCACTCAAACAATTGCATTAAATTTTTTTTGATTCTAATATTGAAATTAAATTTTTTTATTCGATTACACGAATAATTTTTTTACTCAATTATTCGAATAGTACTTTGTATTCGAGTAATCACAAGCAAAATTTTTACTTATTCCATAACTAGAAAAAAACTTTCAAACTTTATTGAAACAATTTTGAAATGGACCACTTTAAAAATATTTCTAGCACAGTGCAGTTCGCTTATAACGAACATCGAATATTAGAATGAATTATCGCGTATAAAACGAACAATGTTTGTGGGGCCAACAGTTATGAACTGATATTTCATACAAATTATTACGCTTACGCGAACTTCTAGCGTTCTGCTGTGCAATTCAAAACGAAAGAAAATGCTTTCGAATTTGTATGTTTATAGCATGTAAATTTAAAAGCATTTTCTTTCGTTTCGACATACATAGCAGACCGCCTGTTATAGGTAATTTTCATTTATGGCAAACTCGCTTATAAATAACATAAAAAACCAGGGGTCTATCGTCGATTTCGATAACGAGCTGATTCGATAACGTTTCTTCAGTTTAAGATTTTGGCAGTCGCTATCAACAATGTAATAATATGGTTCGATACCCCATGCCATAATCTCAAACTGTAAAAAATTGATAGAATCAGCTGGTTATATAAAGCGACGATTAGACTCCAGGATATTGTTGTTCTCGAATTGCTTTATTGAATTTAATTAAAGTGTGTTTTAAAAAAGTTTGTATTTCTTAAAATCAAATGAAATATTTTTGTTAAGCTTAGCTAATTTTATATTTTTTTTTTTTTTTTGAATTTAAAACATTTACTCTGGTTATAACAAACTTTGCCTATGACGAATTTAACTTGCCAAGTGCCCATTAAAACCGAATTGTACTAAATTGTATTTTTTACCCGATAAAATTTTTGTTAAATATCACTTGGGCCCAAAAATTGACTTCTCAATTATGTGTCATTTATCTTTAAGGGCCACTTAAGTACCGAATTCATTTTTTCAGTACAAAGTTGAGAGACGTTTAAATGCCCAACCTTGAGTACTTAAATCAAACTTAAGTTTTACGATCATTCCATATGTTATTGAGCTTGTAAGTGTTTATTGAAAATATGTACATGAACATCACGTGGTCGTATTAAAAAGAATTTCGTTTAATGGTCATAAATAAATAATATATAAATATATAGTTTCATATCATGGAAAAATAAGTAGAAAAATGAATTCTAATGCTCAATTTTGTTAAATAAAATGTGTTTTTATTAAATTTCAGTTTTCTTTATTTTGATAACCTAACTTTTTTTATTTATAATAAGCAGCTGTTATAAAAGGCTTTTTAGCTTTTTAGCCTTTTCTAACACTGGAAAATTTTGTAGTGCTGCCGTACTTTCAACGTAATTTAATAAGAACTTTAATTAACCACTGAAAATATGAAGCTAAATTTAAGTGGCAATTAGCTTAAATGACATATAATTGGTAGGTCAATTATTGGGCCTTATAATGTTTTTTTAACCCCCGACCAAAATAATTTTATTTTATAATTTTGTATTCTGTGTCTGTGCGTGTCCACGTAACGTAACGGCTGAACGGATTTTGATTCAGTTTTTTCTGTTTGAAAGGTGACTTGATCGAGAGGGTTCTTAGCTACTCACTCGTATGTTTTAAGAAAAACGGTCCAGCCGTTTAGAAGATATCACATATTTTCTAGATATATCGGGGATTTTTTAAATTTTTAATTTTTGTTATTATGTATACCTATACATATGTTTATGTATATATTTGTATGCATTTAAAAACCTCCAAGATTTAGTATAAAACAGCTTCTTCTATATAATTTTCATTCTCATACATAAGTACGTGCGATAATTTGGCGCTAAGCTATTTTCTGCTAAATACTATTTAAGTCTTATAATTTATTTATTTTACATTTTATGTGTGTATTTAAAATAAATATTGTCTGGTAAATCAATTGATCACTTGCATAAATAAAAGTTTCTCACGCTTTATGGCGGCTACTAACACAGCAGCCACTCTAAAAGTACGAGTATGTGCGATCGTTTGCAACAAACTGCTGCTGCATTTTTTATGGCATTAATATAAAACGTGTTCATTTTTCAAATACTTTTTTTAACAGAGACAAGTCTGTTGAAGCCTGCATGCATACCGCGTTTGTTGTCGTTGTTGCTATTACTGTTTTCCCCCTCGCATTTCAAAAGAAAAATCATGAAAAACGCAATCACATTATAAACATTATATGTACATACATAAATACATACATATGTACATATTTAACTATTACAAAAATATGTAGCTGTTAGTAAAGTAATACGAGTAGTATTATCTACTTCAAAGTAATCGTCATCACCATCACAATCATCATCGCCAGGTTTTATTTGTACCCATACTAAATGCGAAATCAATGACTGGACTGACTTGACTGACTGAGTGCTTGACTAAACATGAATAATACAAGTGTGCAAATGTGAATTATGGTGTCTTGTGAATGTATATTTTTTTCTAAATTAAAAGTTTAAAAACAAATAAGATAAATAAATATAAAGTTTTTATTCACAGCTAATATTTAAGCTTTATATTTATTGTCAATACAGTTTTGGCAATTTTGTTTTTGAGATTCTTATCATGACCAAATGAATAAAAAAAAGTTGTCCCTGAGAGTGTCTAATAGAAACAGGTACATAAATATGTTTGAGAGTTGCCACATTGTGAGTTAAAGTTTTTCTATCGCCACTTTAGAATACAATTAGGGAGTTCATAACACAACGTTTTCATTTTAATTCCTTAATATAAGTTGGCAAGTTTTTTTATATCACATTTAATATAAAGTGTCAAATTTAAAAGTCTGAAAAGAATGTCATTTTCAATATGACAATATGGCAATGTTAAATAAAGCAAGTTAAAACTGTACGCGCAGCTGTAGTAGTTAATGAAAAAGTTTTAAAAATATTTTTAATATAATTTGAAATTTATTTGCTGGCGGTTCAGCTTGGTCTATATGCATTTCATTGTTGCTGTAACAAATCATCATATAAATTAATATAAATTATTTGCTGGGTTTTGTATAAGTTTCTAAGCATACTATGCTTATTTTTCTTTTGTGATTTTAAAAAATATTATTATTTGTGAATTCTCAAATAGTTCTTGAAAATCTGTGCATAAGATAAAAGGTTTGAGACTATTCAAAATGTGTGGTTGAAGTCTACTGATGATTTGTTACAGCAACAATGGAATGCATATAGACCAAGCTGAACATTCAGCAAATAAATTTCAAATTAAAATATAATTATGACAGAATATTTTAGTTTGAAAGCAGAACAAATTATATTGAAATAATTTGAAAACATTAGGACAATATGGCATAATAGAACAATATGTGAATTGATCAATTGTATATACTTATATATGGGTAATTCCAGAAAAAGGTCAACCAAAATAGTTATTTTTGTTAAAAATTTTTATTTTCTTTTAAATAAAAGTCCACACTTTACAAATGTAAAAGCATTTTAAATTTTTTGTACATTTTTGACCGAAATATGGAACTTTTAAAAGAAACATTTTCTTTGCTGAGCTTTTTTTAGCGATTATTTAGAGTAATTTGTATTATTTTTCTTGTTTTGTAATTTGCGAGTTTTCTACTAAGAACAAGCTATGCATTAGCAGAAAAGAAGGAGAATAGATTTCTAATGAGGGAAGTTGTTTGAGTTTGCTTCTACTTATAACATAATGTCGCATTCGTCGCATAAAATCAATATACATACATATATTAATTTTTTCAGCAGTAAATAAGCATTTGTTATTGTTTAATTACTTTTCAATTAAGCTTCAATCAATATTAGCAATTTAATTTTTTAATTGTAATTAAAAAATGTCAATCAAAAAGTTTCAATTACAATTACATTTTTGTAATTGTATTTTTTTATAATTGTAATTAAAAAATTTCAATTACAATAACATTTTTTTAATCAGTCTCAAAAACTCCCAATTTAAAAAGCTTGAAACTTACACTCTTACATTAATTTTTCTAACACATTTTCATGGAATTAGAAGATGATTCTAACGAAATATGCCTAAATTGATAGAAGTGGATGCTGACTTCATGCGAAGCGGTAGCAACAACAAACATCTAATTCAACTTATTCTTTATTTTATTAAAAACTTAACTACATTAACAAACTACATTAACAAAAGACAACTGCACTTTCAGCAAATATCAAGATATACGAGTATGGTATCTTTAAAATACAATCCATTTAATTAAAATAAAATCATTATACGAGTAGTATCCAAAGCCATGTACTCTTTCGAGGTTCCTCAATGAAATGGAATGTTAACCTCGTTCAATTTAAATAACAAGAGTTCACCATAAAATAAAATAATGTCTAGCTAGCATCATAAATATTTCTATGTCAGCCGTCTGCATTAACGAAATATTACATATCATCATCATTGCAAACATTTTATTTAACACCATAAATATGACATAGAGTAAATTAGTCATCCAACGCCATATCAAATTAAAAAACAAATTCAAATAAAAAAAGGCCAAGTTCATATTTGAGTAACTAAAAATAAGTTTTCAGCTAATAGCGTAATACAAGTTTCTGCTTTTTTTTTCTTCTAACAGTTTTATAAAGCCTGGATTTATGAATTTTTGCTTTTTAATTTCAAGTAAATGACAAACTGCTTGTTAGTATGTACTAACAATTACATTAACTGTCACATTTTCAGAGCTTTACAATTTAATGTTATTACAAAGATACTTTGAAAAATGTGATTTAATAAAAATTTTATAGTCACCAACTTTTAAAAACAAATTAAAACAATCTTAGGTAAATTGCTATACAAAAACAAGCTTACAGTTTCAAACTAGCTCAAACTTGTTGTTAAACAGAATTTAGGAAAATTGCTAAAACTATCAACTGAATGAAGTGTTAAAAATCACATGAGTTTTAATATAAAGAACAATATTTAGTAATTTTATACAAAATGAGAATGACGATTACATTAAAGTAGAATTTAACTTGCCGGAAAAAGCTAAGGAAAGACAAGAGCGGAAGAGAAAATTTTTGCAATATTTCTTTATATTTCAAACAAAAATATTTTTATACGAGGGGTGTTTATATTTTTTTTTTTCAAAAATTTAACTATAAAATTTTTGGAAAATTTCTTTGTCGAGGAAAGCTCCTCAAAAAAGCAATAATCAAAGTAAAAATATGGTCTAAAAAAGCAATATCTAGGCGATTGTCAGATATTACAATATTGTCAGATCTTGCAAATGGGCTGACAATGAACTGGCAATCAAAAACTGCCAACACAAGGGAGATTGTCAGTTCACACGGTTGTCAGAAAATCTAACAATTTATTGCCAGACGGTTGATTGACAATAAATTCATCTGACAAAATCGTCAGCCGAAAAATTGTCAGTTTACACGGTTGTCATATGCAAAAATGGTCCGATATGATATTATTTGTTGCCAGAGTCAAAGCATTTGCTATAAATTGTTAAATATCAACCGTTTGTGATTTTGTTAATTGCAAAAAGTGAAAATATAAATTATTATGGACCTTAAAAAAAGCAATTGCAATCTGCATATATTTTATTTTATATATTTTTTTAAATCAAGCGTGTGCAGTGTTGCCCATAGAAAGAATTCATTACAATGGCGCCATTTTCAGATGCATAAACTTCAAACATCTGACAATAGTAAAATGTCTGACAAATATCTGACAATAATTTTGCAATATGTTTACACGGTTGTAAGATGTCTGACAATTTGTTGTCAGCTGCTAGTCTTGCAATGGACTGACCATGCTTTCTCTGTCAGACAAAAATTGCCAATTTACACGGTACTAAGAAATTTTTAGCACATTTTACTAACATAGTGTCCACACCTGATGATTTTATATCATAACTCGTAATATAAGGCCGGAAGAGCAACTGTCATTTTTTCATTAATAGCAACACATAGAGGTTAATGATTTTATATCATGATGAATCAAACAAATATTTGCAAAATGTTTGCCAAAAATATCGAATTTACGTGTTGTTTAATTTTTTGGGTACAAGTAATTGTTGTGTAGTGTATTTTGATCGAAAATTTTGTTATAAATAAACAAAAAATGCACAGCGATACAAAAAAAGAGATTTGACATTTTAGTGAGCTCTGATGATTATATCATAACGCTGCCATAATATTAATATATTGACTCTACACGTGATGAATTTTCATCATGATATCAATTTGACATTTATCTTGATATAAAATCATCAGGTGTGGACACTATGTAACAAAATTATAAGATCTGACAACCGTCTGTACATAGCTTAAGTAAAAAAAAAAAGATTGAGAGCGAACAGTGAGAGCTTTTAATTTAAGAAAATATTATTCCAACCATAACAAATTAGCTGTTACTAACCTGTCAATTAAAAAAAATATATTAGCCCTCGTATATTTTTGTAATGTTGTTTGCAAGTCCAAATTATTCAGCCGGTCGGCCATGTGTGAGTGTTTGTTTTTTCGTTTTCGTTTCGTTTTTAATGACAGGTGTCACAACGTTTTAAGGCAATAAATTTTCTACTACTAATGTAAAGCTAATTTAAAATTCATTTTTAACAGTTTATTTTTTGGCAAAATGTGAAAAAACATTACAGAAAAAAATATTTAGAAATAGTTTTGCAACAAGCTGTGACAGAACAGCAATATTTTTCCACATCACCTGTTTGCTGAAAATCGTGCTGTGCTGCTCGTACGACAAAAAATAAACGAATACAATTTTAAGTTACAATTAGTAGCGATAGATTCTGTGTTATTTTTTTTAATATTTTTTTTTGCTGTTGTTCATATAATTTACTTTCTATGTACTCGTATATATGTATGTATGTACTGATTTTGTTTTGTCTACAACAATAATTACGAAAAAAGTTTGTCTCTAATTTCCCTTTAATCACTTTACATTTACATACAACGTATGGACTCGTATGACTCAACTTTTATTTTATCAAGTGATTTTTTGTTATTATTTTTTCTTTTTACTTAAACAAATAACACTACAAATTTCATTTGTTTTATTATTAGCGGAAAATGCAACATGTAATACATTTTGCGAAAAAAAACATTACGATAAAGTAGTTGCTAAGGTTCCACTTGAGTGAGGCAACGTTTCCATATTCTTCACAGAGAGAAAATAAAACGAACTACAACACAAAGGGAAATTATTGTTAAGTATTACAAACATACAAACGTAAATTTCATTTAATACTACCATAATTTTTTTAAATCTACATGTGGGTTCGGATGGTCATCAGGGATGGAGCATTTTTGATTTAAAGCCCAATTTTTTTTAAAACAACAATTAAAAGCTGTGCTTTTACAAGTGAATATTCTATGCAAGAAATTTACCAGCTGAGCTTTTACAAATGAATATTCTGCTTAAGAAACAATAATTATATACTTAAATCAGGGATGGAAAAGTTTGTAGAATTGTACTCTTTTTAGCATTATTTTAAAGTCAATACCCCAATACCTAATTAAGCAATGTTGAAAAAATTTTACTATTTTTTTTCCTATTTACACATCGAGCCATGACCGTTAAAAAAAGCTTATGCGATATTTTTTTTTACGAAAATAGAAGTTTGAAAATTATGTCGCTTAAACTTTTTGGCGGTTACAGCACGATATATTACACGCCAAAAACGGAACAAACAAAATATGTCCCCTTATCGTGGTTGACGTTCGAATGTGTCAACATCGACCACGACATTTCTATAATAAAACACTTTTAAAAGTTTTTCTTTAATCCAAACCAAAAGTCGAGAGCTGTAAATGAATCATTCTTTTTTAATTTTAACTCGCTACGAATAAGCAAAATTTGAATTAATTCTTTCCACAACAAAAAAGAATTGAATGAAATTTGAATTTGAAAAAAAAACAGTAATGAAATTTTAATCAATTCAAATGAATTATACAGAAATGAATTTCAATACGTTTCCGATTCAAATGAATCTCTAAAATTAATTTGCAATTCATTTCCAATTCAAATGAATTTGTAGAATGAGTTGCAATTCGTTTTCAATTCAAATGAATCTGTAAAATGAATTGCAATTCGTTTTCAATTCAAATAAATCTGTAAAATGAATTGCAATTCGTTTACAATTCAAATGAATTTGTTAAAGTAAATTGTAATTCATTTTCAATTCGTTTGAATTGAATTGACTTTGAATTCAGTTCAGATTAATTTGAAATGAGTAGCTATTCTATTTGAGAAATTCATTTGAATTAGAAACGAATTGCAATTCATTCTACAAATTCATTTGAATTAGAAATTGAATTGCCATTCATTTAACACATTCATTTGAATTGGAAATGAATTCATTGTACCAAAATCATTTGAGTTCAAATTCAAATTTCATTCAATTAATTTGTTTGTGTGAAAAGAATTAATTCATGCATGAATGATACGTGAATTAATTCAAAAATGAATGATTCATTTATAGCACTGGTCAATCACGATAAGGGGAAATATTTTTTTTTAATTCTTACGAATTTTGGTAATTAGATTTACGAATTCTGTGGTAGGGCCTATTTTAGTTAATATATTATTTGATTTTTTTAATTAAGTAATTACATACAGAATGAAAATTTTCTGTATGGTTTTATTCATGTTGACTTCTGAATTTATTGCTTCTAAAGCTGTGGTCGGCGAAATAAGGGCGCCGCACCTTTTAATATACTCTTCTATTAGGTATGTGTACACGCGCATTGATGACAAATAAACAACAGTAAGCTTAAATTAGACGTGACATAGCCGTAATGCCATAACCATAACCAAAGCAAAATTCAATTGGTTTCTATGGTGAGAGTTATGGTATGTGTATCGCACACTGTTAGGAATCAGCGTTGCCACAATAAGAAATTATGTGTGATGACAATTTACTAAAAAAATTTATTTTCAGAAAATTATTTTGACAAACCAGAATGTTTGATTTGACAACGTGTGTTGTCACGCATGAGAAAACGTGACATGCAGAGGCATTTTCAAGCATATATTTAAATTATTTTAAGAAAATTTCCTACAAAAACATCTTTTTACTAACCATTGCATTGAGGTAGCACTAAGAGAAGATGCCTTTCTTAATAAACAAAACTTGAGTGTTTCTTCTGACCATAATAAAATAAATTTTGTCTTTGGAAATTTAAAATTGTAAAATGCAATGGTATAGGTTGCCGACCACGTTTCTAAAGCCTTTTCTCTCAGTGTTCTAATAATAGTCTTACTCTGCTAAGTTGTTTTATTACATCAGTTTCCTTTTGTTATAAATTTTAATTTCTAATTATTTCCTTAACAAGCCATCGTCTGTCAATACTTATGTATATACCAGTTACAATTTAAAACATGTTTTTCTTATTATTTTTTTCTTTTAACTTTTACTAAATGGATGGATCTTCTCTTTAAGATCGTAAATCAAATCTTTATAAGGCAATAAAACAACATGAAGACAATTAAGTCATTAATACTGAGTAAATCTATACACACATGTATGTATACATATAATAATAAATAAAATTACAGTTGCAAACCGCAGCGTTGATGCAAAGCCAACTTAAGTTAACAGAAGTGGCTTTTGAAATGAAATTAAATAATAAATAAGAAATTGTTGGTTCAAAAGGAATTATTAAAGCAGGAGGAAATAAGCAATTTTTACTTTTTTTGGAAGCACATGTCAAGGGTGATTAATATATTCATAACGTTCAATTAGTAATTACCAAGTAAAAGGTCATGCTGAAAAGACTAGCGACTTAAACTAAATTACATATACTGAGAAATAATTTGTTTTACGTTGTATATTAATTTTTTGGTGTTGTATTGATTAGAACTATCAAATTATCTCCAAGTGTTTCCTGGCGTATGCTTAAGGTGAGCTAAAAAAAACAAAGTTTCGTAAGAGCATGCATGAATAAATTTGCTTGAGCATGAACAATTTGGATCACCGATGACAGAGTTTGCACGGCTAGGAATTTTGAGAAACAATAATTGAAAATTTTAACAAACGAATTTTGTACTACAAAAGCGGTTTTAACGCATGCTTTAACTTTAAGATTCGTTTTTGCATAAGAGTAGACATCTTTAAGCCGACTGTAATGCAATGTAACTTCAACAGCTGGTCGATATTGTTATATGAAAAGTAATGCATAGATTCCTACATTCCGGTTGCATTTCTATAACCATTTTCATTACTTGAGACATTTTTAGATTTAATTGAACTGTAGTGAATTTTAATCAGAAATAATTTCTTAATCGGGCTTAATTTCAGTAATTTCAATTCTTATTGAATGAAATATTTTTACTAATTAATGTGAGTTTCTAAAGAAGAGAAGAACAATTAAACTAGACTTTATTAGCTGGGGAAAATACCGATATTTTTCTGTGCAGCCACGCACTTCATCAGCACCCTAGTCTATCTAGTTGGGTAGAGATTCTTATTAACATCAGCTATTTAAAGTAAATTCTTAATGAAACGGAATTTGAGAAATTATTGTTATGTTAGAATTATTGATTTACCTTTGGTAAATATATATGTAAGTATCAGTATTCATTTTCTGTTAGAGGTAGAGTGATATAAATTCGTGCTTACTTAAATATAAAATGGAAAAACAGAAAATGAATAGTGTTACTTACTTGAGTGCCAAATGTAAACTCGCCTACTGTTCTAGTGATCATCTTATTATTGCACCATTGCATTCATAAAGTGAATTTCGACACTCATTAAGTTGCTATAATAAAATCAAAAAAAAAAAAAAAATCCTGGGAATTCCAGCACAAATTTCGCGGGATTTGTTTCATGCAAAATGAGAAATCCCGTTTGTAAGACACTACTGCTCAGCCATCTAAGCCTATGACGTTGCAGCTTCGGGCAGTGACAGATAATATGTTCAATGGTTTCTGGCTCCTTTACATTCCCCCACATCCTGGAGTGCCAGTTTACCAAATGCTCGTTGTTGCACTGACCGAGGATAGTTTGTTAATTTTTTCAACTATTTTATGCTGACAATTGCAATGAAGGTCCGGTTCGTAAATGCAGCACTGCATTTTAAAATGTACCCCATAATTAACATTTACGCATTATCTATTTCAGTGAAGCACTTTAGAACATTTAAATTTCCAATTGCAGAGCAGTGATTCATTTAGGAACAAGCCAGAAATTAATTAATGTGTTAAAATTTATTATTACTAAACTAAATATCTTGCGTCATACCTTTAATTTCATTTATTACTAACAAGCACGAATGTGATAATGAATTAAAGGCAATAAGAAAAAATGTAAAAAAATAACGACTTAAACTTATATAGTTCTAAACAAAACCACATGATAAATAATGAAAAATAAACGTATGAAAAAAAAATATTTGAACTTGAAGTATGCGTTAAAACAAAGTTTCCATACAAAAATTTTTATAAAAGAACACCTGAAACTCAAATTAATTTTTTTACATTTGGTACACAGAATTCCTGCAATAAAAACTTTAATGAAAAAGAAAACTAGAAATCAATTAAAAATGTATTTAAGTTAATGAAACTTTTGTTTAAAAATTTAATAAATTACAAATTTTAATTGACTCAATTACATTTGAAATGATTTTTGATTTTATTTTCAATTAAAATTGTTTATTTCAGGAATATTTTTTTCTGGTTTAAATTAGGGATGTAACGAATACCGATACCGACCCCGATATATCGGCGATATTTCTGATTTGCCGATATATCGATATCGGGCATATTTTACTGGCGATACGTGAACTAAAAACACTTTTAAATGATTAAAAAACAATTTTTGTCAACTGAAGCTTTTATTAAAAAAATTAATTAAAAGACTTTTTAAAAAATCTATCGTTCGAATATTTTGAAATTTAAAAAAAATATCATTTTATGACCCATAAAATTAATAATTGTGTTAAAGTTGTGATACACTACCCTACGCAATCGTGCGATTTTTGAGAAAATGCAACCCTGGTATGATGAAGTCTATGAAAATTTTCAAAAGAACATCAGCCTTATTGGGAATAATAGCTCACATAAAATCTGTCCCCTTTCCATGAAATTGTGGATCACCACTGTTTGCGTTTTTTTTTTCTTATTTTGTTCACCATTTTTTGTTCCTGGGAAATATTTCACGTGAACAAAATGTTCGCATTTTATTCCCTATAAGGGTGAATAACATTTCAACAGACCAGGATTATATTTTTTTGTAAGACGTGCGATTTTGTAGGATAGTGAGTCATGGCCTTAAGATGTGAAAGGCTTTGACATCAAGAAGTTTTTAGTACTTTCGAATATTCCGACATATTTAGAGATTTCGAAGATTAAAGATTTACCCCCACATGCAAAAAAAATAAAGTGTGCTTGAAGTGTACGTTAAGACAAAATTTCCATACAAAAACCGGTTTAACGTACACTTGAAGTATACGTTAATTTTTTTGCATATGGGGCTTAAAATATTATTGGCCTTAAGTTTAAAATAAAGAGATTTTATTTCGAGAACGCAAGCCTGGTAATAACGCCATTTACAAAAAAAATTATGTATAAAAAATATAAAAAAAATATATAAAAATTTTATTTATTGAAAAAATGAGAGATTTGAAAATACTAAATTTCCAGTAAAAAAAATTCTTAAAAATACCATTTTAATTGTTAAATTTTTGGAAGCTTAAAATAAAATTTCCGCAAACTTAACTTCCAAAGCACAAAATCGTCCAATCAATAGGATATTACTTTCGAATGGGAAACTGGCACATATTCAAAGCGAGTATTTGCCAGCATACCACCCACAGAGCACATATACCTTCGATGCATATGTATGTATGCAGATGTGTAGCCGCAAGTGCAACACTGCTCCTGCCAACAGGCAACTGTCAGCTGACTTCTGTCGATATTTTAACAAGCTACGTTATTTAGTTTTACAATTTAGTTTAGATTACCGCCCAAGGAGAGTGGGCCCAAGTAATTAACAAAAAAATAAATAGCTAATTTTAGTGAAAATGCGCATTTGTTAAACTCTCAAACAGTAAGTAATGTAAATGTCGAATTCTTTTGGTTTTCAAAACATAACGATAATGCAAACGTACAATATAATATTATTTCAAAATTAGCTACATTTCTTTTAAATTTGCAACAAATTATACTTAACTTAATATTTTACAATACTGTCAAACGTTTTATTATATAAAATTGCAGCTGCTTATAATAATTTTAATTAAAGATAAAGTTAATTTGAATATTTCATATGAAAAGCAGAATTGTACAATTATAGACACACATGGCCGAAGATTCGTTAAAAGCGAAAGAATAAATAAAAAAATAAACACCTGAAACCACAAACCCAAATAAAAACTAAACGAGGTGTTCAAAAGAAATAAAATAATGTCTAAGAATACTTGCATACTTCTACATTTGATAGAATAAAAGTTTAAAAAGACTAAAATTTAGTTTCTTATTTTTTCCTTAACCACGTGTAAGTTTGCATACGAAGGTTTGCTGATGAGTTGGCATGTGACTGGATTTACACACAGCAACTTTTGAGTTGAACAGAGACTGGATTTACACACGGCAACTTTTGAGTTGAACAGAGAGATATTAGAAAATAATGAAGAGCAGAGATATCGTACTTCCGTCTCTCGCCAGGAAACTAAGAAATTGTTCAATAATTGCTAATAAATCAGTGCAAGTTAATCTCTGTTTTTCGTTTAAAATGTGTTTAAACCAGCAAATCTATAAATCAGAGCAGTATTTAAATCATCTGTAAGCGCATACAATTGGGCGTTCAAACCACCAATACACGCTATATGATTTTCTTACTCAGTAAAACTTGGCGACCTTTAATTAAAATTTATTTTATTTTTTGCCTTTTTGATTGAGAAAAGAATTGATACCCTGCTGCAAAACAGCTCTTTTTGACATTTATTCTAGTGCTACCACAATATTATTTTTTAAACTACCCATAAGGTATGGTTCATTGATTTACTTCTGTTGAGTTGTGTTGGTTTAAACCACATATACATACTGTAAGTTTGAGTTTAGTTCAACTAAACCAGCGTTTAAACTTTCACTAATTTGTTAGCCCTAAGAATTGTTATATGTAAACTTAGTTTAAGCAGCAACGAAATAAATATGGATTAGTATTTTCATTAACTCTCTAGAAAAAGCAAAATTTCAAGTGAAGTATATATGCAAAATATGTAATAAGCATTTTCCTTTTGTTCTGTTTAGACACTCAAATTTTACTTTGCAAAACCATAATTCAGCTAGATGAAAGACAGAGAGAGGAATACGTTCTCTTTCTGCCTTTCTCTCAGCTGAATTAAGACTTTGGTAAAGTAAACTTGCTATTGTAAAAGGAGTGTATAACTTTGCTATAATTTTTTATATTTCATTTCTCACTTGTCTTGCTAGTTCGGTCCCGTTTATTTCAAAGTTTTGGTAGAGCAACTTTATTACCAATTTGAGCCGAAGTTGACAAAACTCGATGCATTCTAAATAATACGCCTCTTAGACACGTAAAGTTTACTTTGCAAAGTCTTAATTCAGCTGGGAGAAAGGCAGAAGGAGATAGTATTCATCTCTCTGTCTTTCACACACCTGAATTAAGACTTTGCAAATTAAACTTTGCGTGTCTAAAATGGGTATAATTTCAGTATAATTACAATGGCTTTAATTAGATTTAAGATACATACTAGAGACAAGGATAAGACAAATAAATGTTATAGTTATGCTTATTATTATTATTTTTAACATTCGACAAGTCTATAAATCTAGTCAGCATACAGTTCTTTTTTCAATTGACAACTTCAAATTCACTTAGTTTTGTTGTCAAAAGTCCAATGAAGGAGAAAAATTGTATGCAAGTATTTCCAATTATAAAAATATAAATTGGGAAATAAGTAAACTTAATAAATATATTTTAGAGAATTGTACTTTTCATCTCGTAACTAATTTATTAAATGACTTAAAGCCAATTTTGGTTTGTGATAAATTTCATTTTATTTTTTCCTACATATGACGGAATAAAGCAAACCTGGCTGCAGCTAATACAACAATATTAAATAAATTTTCTTTTTTACATTTCATAATTCGTTCAGCTTACCCACTCAATTCTCGGATTTAAGCAATTTTATTAAATTATCTCTGTACTTCAAATTTGTATTTAGCATACATAAATTTGTTTCCTGCAGTAATAAGAGAAGGAGGAAAAACGCGCTAAAATATCACAACTTTCAGCAAGTCCATACAGTGACTGCCAATCACACATATCGATCGGTTCATACAAAGTAGTTGATTTATTTTCCTTTTATATTTTAGATTTGTTTTTTTTTTAAATTGTACTTTAAAAATAAACATCTTTGACCAAATTAAATTTTCAAATCAATTTTTAATGAACAACTTTAATTCAAAATGATGTAAAAAATTCACTAACAGCACTGAAATGAAGCAATAAATAAAAGAAAAAATACATAAATAAAAAACATACATACACCTATCCCTCGATTTACACCACAGATGCGTTCCTGAGAAAATCGTATAAATTGAAATTTTAAATTTTTGTATGAAAAATCGTGTAAATCGAAAATAAAGGCAGAATCGCGTAAAAACTTGATTTTTTTAAGAAATTATATGTGTATTTCAATTTAGTTTTAAAAATATCAGAAGCGTTTACTCAAAACACATAAAAATAAACCTATTAGAGACAAAAATATTCAATATAACACATAAAAAACCATGTAAATTTAAAGATTTATGAAATACCTCGATAATAATCCAAAACTAAAATAATCGCGTAAAAGTGAAATCGTGCAAAAAAAGTATCGTGTAAATCGAGGGATAAGTGTATACCTACTACATAATATTCGTACATTTACTCAATCTGATGTTATGAAAATGTAGTTAAAGTCAAAAGCACAGAGCAGCAAGAAAAGATATCGCTTAAAAGAAAAATATATTTAAAAAAACTGCGGAATCGCACAATCAACAGTTTCTGAATCGAAAGACATAATATAATGCAAACAAAAAAGGCTGTTAAAAGCAACAACAACTTCAGACACCCAACAAAAAGGCAAACAGATAGATAAAGAAATCAGTTGGAAAAATTAAAGAAATACATATTAATATACAAACGTACGATATATGTATGTACACGAGAGTCTTTCAATAAGTTTTTTAAAAATTTGCAAGAAAAATTGTTCTGAAAAAATTTGTTTTACAAATTTCTATCGGTGTTTTAAATATTCGGGTGTGTTCTGTATTTATAACACGAATGATTTTATTTCACGTGAAATACAAAACATAACCCATTTTCTTTTTTATTTTCGAAAAATATATTTGTTAAAGGGTTTGGAGTTTCGAATATGGGTGGGTTAGTAAGTAGTTTTTAGGGTTCCGTTCACCAAATAGTTTTCGCTGCGCTGTCCGTCACAAGCTATTTTCTCAGGAACTATAAGAGCTACGGAGAGCTACGTAGCGTTAAAATTTAAAGGGTGTTCCAAAACCAGGAACGAAAAATTTTAAAATCCCATGTAATACACATACAATTGTATGTACATGTGTGACACTTGAAATTTGTAAAATTAATTCATTTTTATACAGAAATTTTCAAAAACGGTAAAACTAAAAAATCCCAAAATTATAAAATCGCCAAACCAAAAAAAAAAATCGCAAAAAATTAAAAAAAAACGCAGAAATTTAAAAAAATTCCTAACACTAAAATAAATCGCCAAATTCTAAAAAAGCACCTAAATGAAAAAATCGCCAAAATGAAAAAACTCCAATAGCCGACATTTAAAAAAAATAGTCAAAATGAAAAAAAAACGCGAAAAACCGAAAAAAATCGTTAAAACGAGAAAAAGAGTGTCAAAACTAACAAAAGCCTAAATGAAAATAAATCGCCAAAACGAGAAAAAAGTGTCAAAACTTAAAAAATCGTTAAAATAAAAAAAAAGCCAAAAAGTTATATAAAAAAATTGCCAAAAATAAAAAAAATCGTCAGAATAAAAAAAATCGCCAAAAATAAAAAAACACCAAAATTAAAAAAAAATGCATGTCAATTTAAAAAATGCATTGTTTTATTTCATTTCAAAGTTCTATACCTCCAAAGAAAATGCACCCTATATGTATCCATGTGATTAACGGTTTTCTGAACAGCACGGGTCAATATCGTTTTTGTTGAACTCACTATAAAAAAACTTTATGTTTATACGTATACGACTATTTTTATATATGTACATACATATATGTATTTATATATTAAACGGTTCAAGCAATAATTAAGGATGTTAAAAAAATTTTATTTTATTTTCACAATTTAAAATTTGAGATTTTTTGTCTCTTCTGAAGTTATTTTCTAATTCTAAGATACAAATGTATCTATGCATTCAAGTTTTGTGTAGTTAGTGTTGCCATCTTATTTTCCAGTTTTGCCTCCCAGCGACTTTCTTTTTTTTCTATTTTAAAGCGAAAAAAAGTTTTGAAGGCTGTGGAATCACAAATTTCCGAACAAATTAATACAAAGAAATTATATGTATGTATTTATTTTTCCGAAGCCTTACTGACTTTACCTCGTTTTATCATATGAATCAAAGAAACAAATTTATATGTGTATGTGATGAAATCATGAAATGAAAGAAAGTCAGTCAGCTAGTTAATGGTAAAAAAAAATTAAATAAAATAAAATAAACAATTACGTATGTATGTACAGAAAAAAGCAACAAACGTAATAACAGATCGTACACATTTAGTAATAATAAAAAAAAATGTTATAAAAAAGAAACAGGAAAAAATAATAATAATATAAAACTCTTTTTAGGATTTTTAAGAGTACACCTGGAAACAAGACTACAGCCATACCTATTCGTACATAATAAAACGAGTTACTTTTTGCACAATATTAAAAAATATTAGATATTTCGTTCACCTATGGACTTGCTTGCAACTATCAAAATGTTTTATTTAACTGAATTTATTTTTAACTTTTCAGAGTTTAACGTTGAAGTTCCGCATCTCTTGCCAAGTTTCGTGGGAATAGGATAAGTAGGACTACATATAATTTAATACTAACCTTTAAGAGGCGAGGCCTTTTCCACTTTTTAAACGCAAGAATAATAATTTTTCAGAGCTCAAGACACACAAGCTGGGCACACAAGTTTCGGAAAAAAATTTTAAAGTGGAAGCACATACATATGTGAAATATAATCTTAAATTGTAATGGGAGTGGTTCCGCCCACTTTTTTAATGCATGATTAAATATTTAAAAAAACAAAGTGTGTATAAAGGTTCTTAAGAATCGCTCAAATAGAAGCACTTGAAGTGTAATATTAAATTTAAATGGGCGTAACTCCACCCATTTTGTGTCGTTTTTAAAGCTCAGGTTGTGTTCCAAGTTTCGTAAAAGTCGGTAAAATAAAAGCACGTGAAATATAAAATTTTATTAAAAAAAATTAATGGGCGTGGCGCCGCCCATTTTTTAACTTCAGGATTATATCGTTACAAGAACTAAATTTCGTAGCAATCGCATAAGTAAAATAGAAAAACATATAAAAAATTAGTGGGGTGTCTCCACCCACTTTTTACAATAAAACCCAATTGAAGATGCAATAAAATCTGACTAAAAAATTTAAATTGGTCTAAAAGCTACCGAAGTAACAAACATAAAAGAAAAGAAGAAAGAAGTCAGTTAAAAATAAGTAATTTTAATCCACCAACTAATGGAGTTTTTATTTGTTATTAAAAACATTTAAGTGCATCTATGATTTCAATGAAAATCAATGAAAAAAATTAATGGAAAATAAATTCATTATCACTTATTTTAATGATTGATTTAAACAACTTAATAATTGGAATGCTGACCAGAATAAAGGAAAAATTTTATTTTATTAATTCTATTTTTATCCTGATTGTGTATAAAATGATAACGAAAAGGATTGAAGCAATCAATGACTTAAATAAATTTAAATACCATATCAAACAGCAGCGGTAATTGAAAATAAATCGATTATAAGGTCTTCTTTGTACAATTTGCTGACAATTGATCCAAACGTACTCGTCCTGTGAGAAAATGCGAGTCTTAAGTGTATGGTGAAATAGTCACCATTTTCCTGATTTATCATCTTGATCTTTCGTCAATTTAATTTGGACTTGGTCTAATATTGCAGTAAACGGCACTTAACATATTCGATGTACTTGAATACATGGACCTATCAAATAGTGTAAATATAATGTTAATTTCTCTCTCCAATGTAACTCTGGAACCAGTTCCGTAACTATACTGAGATATTAACCTAAGCTTAACTGATATTTTTACTTTTGAAATATGAGTGGCCCTGTGGTTAGGAAGGTAGTGTGCAAGCTTGTCATGCACGAGGTTGTCGGTTCGAGTCTCATAAAATATTCTCTTTAAAAATAAATTATAATTGCAATTGTAAGAATAAAAATAAATTTTTAAGTTTTAATTGTTACAGTTAAATGTTGGAATGACATTTAAATATAATTTATATTATTCTACATCGAATCTGGGATAGTTCAGTGACAACTCACAAGGTACATACAAAGTATCAATTAATCCCATCCTAGGCCATCTCCATGTGAAAGTGACTGGTCAGCTTCATAGGAAGTGTTAGAACTCGGACTAGTCCCTATCACTTGAGGACCGGTCACGTGACTAGTATTGTGTCAGTTCGATAATTATGAAAGTGGTCTATGTCATATATTTCTTGTGTCGAAATATTTAGTAGATTACATTTGAACAAATCAAAATTTTATTGGCATTCAAATTTGACGAAAACTTAGTTAGGAGGTTTTTCTTGAAACCTCCAGATATGTATGTATATGAAATTTTTAGAAGTCATATACATATCATCGTGAATGGTTTCATACTTTTTTGTAAGAAATCTAATTAATAAAGAAAATTGAAAGCAATTTTCTCAAAGGGTTGAATGAAAGTTTTCTAAAGAAAATGAAATGTAGTACCCTTAATTACAGGTGGGAAGATTGTTATTTCGTTACGGTAGACTAAATATATACATATGTATGTATATCATAAAGTAACTTATAACTCTTTCAAAATAAACGACTCATATCATATTTGCCAGCATTAAAGAGTGAAATTGTAAAACCTTAAGTAGTTCAAACCAAAAAAAAATAAAAATCGTTACAAATCAAATATAAGAGTTTTATTTTTTAAATTCCTCAACAGAGAAAAGTGCAGGTGCTTTCATTTCTTTTCAACTAATAAAAAATATTTTTGGTGGTTGTTTGCAAACACCACTATCGTCAGCGTCATGCTTCAATAATTTGTTTTATTGCATGAGTATGCAACAAAACTATGTACAATTATATGTACATAACATAACATCTGTGCCACAATAAAAAAAAACTATTATCAAAGAAAATTCCCTTCCAACAGGAAACAGATTTAAATAGAATTGCATAAATTATCTTTAAGACGGTGCCTGTGGTGGTTGTACTACATACTTACATACACATAAAGTACATTATTAAAATAGCGACAGTCAAAAGAAGCGAATGAACTTTGCCTTGAGTGTCAGTCAGGGTGGTTTTGAACTGATATTATACAATGATCATAAAAGTGGATCAGTTTGAATTTGAATTTGTCTAGGGTTGTATATAACAAGGGAATATTACGAACGCAATGAGAAAATTACGTTACATTCTATTAAATGTTTCACAAGAAATTGCACTACTATGTTATAAGAACTGAAAATAGCACCCTTATTAAGAAAAATTAAAGCAAACTAATAAATTAATATTCTTATAAACAACCAGCAAGTTCCCTTTCTTTTTAAGTTCCTAAACTTATTGCGTATTTCGAACCTAATTTATTTTTATTTTTGGAAAATGAAAAGCTTTGCATTTCATGGGAGAAAAATTGCCTAACTAGCAAAACAACGAGAACAAAAAAATTATCAGCCCAATTATAAATAATAATTCCTTGGGAATTTTTTCCCCTTCTCCTATTAATTCTGTTATGAACTGAAATTTCCTCGGGAAAAAAGTAGGTATTCTAAATATGAGGGAGAGAGAATTTTTGAGTTTTCTTCAAAACAAAAAGTTGAATTTTAACATCTCTTCATTACACAAAAGCTTTAAGCAAATTGAAATACAATGAATCAAAACAATTCACATATTCGATTTGCAATAAAAGTTGAGAATATAAAGCAGAAATATACATCAACTGACACCACATGCAGTTCCGATTTGCTACGTGTTTGTCAGAATATTTACAATTAACTTTGGTGTTATTTGTGCATTAATAATTATCATTATTAATTTATATTAATACACATTCTTATTGACAATGAAAACATAAAATTTTTATTTTATCTCTATTCCTGAACTCTTGCGTTAGTGCAGAATAAAATGTAAGCATTAAACAGCTGATGGATATTTTACCCTCTCCCGTATTTGCTTATTCCCCGGCTATTTAGAATATGAGGATTATTCCCCGTGAACAAATGATAGGGGAGAGAATAAACTCCCCGGGAATATTCATTATTTTACTATATATTACTAGATACCAGAAATATATTTTTTTCACTTCTCATTTATGTTATGTCTAGTGATATCAAACTCTAAACGATTTCATTATTTGGAACACAGAAAATATCGTTAGTTTTTTTTTTAATTACTTAATTGATTTATATGGTATCTTAAGTTACAGCCTGTTTTTAGGAAACGATAAAATTGAAACATGAAGAACTGATACGTAGACGACTACATAATAAATAGCGTTCATAGAACACATCACTATTTTATCGTACGACTTGCGTTGTCTCTCTTATATATCCATCGTGTGACAAAACGTTATGTTACCACGATGTTCAGAAATAGGTTTTATTCATCTTTTTCATAGAAAATTATATACTCAACTTGAAAAAATTACACCCTATTATTGTGGTAAAAAAAACACAACTGACAACTGAACGGAGAATTATTTTTATACTTTTTTTATTATTTTCTCATAAAAAATTAATTGTTCTTTAAAATGTCTGTTGTTATTTAAAAGTATTTAAAATTCATGTGAGTGAATGTATTTTATTTATTCCAGCGCACTTTTTTTTGTACACGATTCTAATGTTTAAATCGCCCATCTTATCGTTTGTAATGAGCCAAACCGTGATATACAAACCCAAATAAATTGAAAGTTGTTACGTTTTTTAATTAAAAGCGTCAACAGTAGCCATCTAAAAACCAAAATGCCAACATGCTAGGGCTTATTATCAAGGAGTCGTGTTTGTACAAACAGGCTGTTAATTAATTTATTAATCGAATCGAAGATAATTATTGATCTTTGTTAAAAAAATTATCAGTTTGTTTTTTTCAATTATCTTCTTGATTGATTCGTCAAAACGAACTAGATAGATATATGTATGTACATACATATGATGTAGTTTTTGTTGAAGCTTATGTCTAAATATTAAGTAAATCTTAATTTTGCTTCTGGAGTTTTTATATAAAAATCTGAAGTTTCCAAGCTTTTTAATAAATATTGTTGAACTCAACTACATATTTTAATATGCGTGAAAGATAAATTTGAATATAATTAGCAGAGAGAAACACTTAAGAGTCAACAACAACGATTTGTGGAAAATATAGTACGAGATCTGATTAATAAAATTATACCACTTGGATATACTACAGATACGAGTATATAAATAATACAGAAACTAACAGAAATAATATAGACAATTAAAAACGGTCCTACTTTGGAAGGAAAAATGGTCATTGTGGGAAATAGAATAATTCTACATATATCCCACTATATAGAAATGGTGCTCCTGGTGGCTCTTTAAAGAGCAAATGAAATCAAATTTCTGAAATCATTTTGGGACTTTCGAAAAATTAATTTGAAATAGAGTGATTTTTAAGAAAAATTTCTGGAGAACAGTAGTGGTCATTGTAGGAAATAGAAAAATTCTAGAAATGGTTCTACTTACTGGTGGCTCTTTTAAAAGCAAATTTAGTGGCATTTCTGAAATAATTTTGGGTTGGTTGGTTGGTTTACGTGGCTGCTTGCTACACGCAGGCATTCAAGTAGAATCTAGATGATTCCTACATATTTCCCATAATAACAACATTTCCTTTCAAAATAGGACCTTAAAAATAAGTTGCTGTATTATTTCTAACTATATCTGTAGTATATCCAAGTGGAGTAATTTCATTAATCAGATATTGGACCATATTTTCAATTAATTGTTGAGTATAGTCCCCGTTTCTGGATGGCTTGTTCACACCGAAGAGTTTTTTTCGTATTAACAACTTTAAATGAAAAAATAAATACAAATAAACAATTAAAAATTTATTTGAGAAGATTAAGCTTTTGTTTAATTAAAAAGTTTGTTAATTAAAAAGTTTAAGTGACACAACTAAATTTTTAATGGCACATTTGTAGTTTTTTTCAGTTAAAGTATCTCTCAGCTATCCACCCTCAAACAGAATCTCAAAATGTCTTTAAATATCATTATACTATTATTACATTTTCCACAGATTTCACAATCAAGGAATGTATAACCCTTTCTCTCGAGAAACTAGGACAAGGTGTTAACAGGACAACTTTTTTTTGTAACATAAAAATTTAATTTGATTTCTTCAATAATCGCCCAGCTTTATAAACACAGAGAGAGAGAGAGAGAGAGGACAAACTCTCATACAATGTCCAACAAACATTAACAACCTGTGTTACCATTAGCACACAGACTTCAAAATTTGTTCAAGATTGTTTTTAAGATTTTTTTTAATTTTAAAAATCTGTATCTCACCTTTTCATAATTATAATTTAATATATATTTTAATGAGTTTAAGATCTTTTAATTTTTCTAACCAAAGTTAGAGGAATATTGCAAAGAAAAAAAGAAAAATTAAAACTTCGTTAAAATAGTTATTCAATTATTTTTTTTTAATTATAACACATGTATACGGGTTTTCTTTTCTTTAAATAATCTCTTTAAATTGTTTCCAAGCAGCGAAAAATCTTGTTACAACAACCGTTTTTAATGAGTGTGGATCTAGTCACAATATCTTAATATAACCAATGTGAAATACTGGACCCTCACTCACTAAAAACAGCAGTATGATGATATTTAATAATTCTTTTTATTTTCTTTGCTTTTTGCAATAGATTAGAAATAAAATATAAATATAGAAAACACATTTTAAACGCACTTTAAAGAAAAAAAATTAATAGATTAGAATGTAGTTATTAAAATAAAAATACAGTGGGCAACAAAAGAAATATAATAATGGGTAAACGCTCAAGTTCGATCGTTCGTATTGTTAATTTAACTTTCGCTAGATTTTTAAATTTATTGGTGAATTTCTTCGCTACAGTGTTCTTCTGAAATCTGTACTTTTGATGTTGCTTTTTCAGTTTTCATTCTTATGGTAGGAATTCAGCTTTTAGGTGAACCCAAAATTATAATTATCTTACCCACTGTATGCATATTTCAACAACCTTTTAATAATAATTATGAGAGAAAAATTTCATCGTTTTGTTTTGCTTTAAATTTCATAATGAATTTAATATCAAATAATATATTTAGTTAGCACATATACATACATACATAATACGTATACATACATACATACATACATATGTATGTACATACGTAAGTCAATACGAAACCTAATTTTAAACTTTGTTCTTGTTTTTTCATACATATTTGGTTTATTTTTTTTAATAATTTATTTATTTTCATTTAGCAACAATTATGGCAGCAACAACAACAAAACAACAACAACTATGTGATAAGATTCTTTTTTTTTGTATTATTTTTCCTTATTTTCTCACTTCTACAGCAATAATAAAATAAATAAATTTAAAAAAAATCTAGCACAAACACATTTCTATCTATCAGTTAAACTAATAAAATAGTGACAAAAAAGTATTCAAATGTTTCAAATTATTCTATTTGTATTAATTATTGTTTTAGTATGCAGGCATGTATGTTTTTTAAATGATAATTTTAATGTACGTGTAAATTTTTTATTATAAAAAAAATAGGGAAATAATGGGTGGGTATTACAAAATACAAAATACAAAAAAATAAAAATACACGAAAGCAAATTTCATTTGTAGAAATAAACAAAAAAAAAATTTAAATAATGAGAAAGCGAGACAGACCAGCTTTTTTGAGTAGAGCTATTAAAATATAATTAAAAAGAAAGTATTTAAATACAATAGAAAAGGAAATACTATGCATCTGAAAATTTAAAATAATGATAAGTAATTAAGAGGAAATATTAAAAAAAAAATAATAAAAGAAATTTGTGATGTGAAAATATTAAATTTTTTAACTTGTAGCGTAAAAGCAATTAAATTTTTGAGAGATAACATCTAAGTGCACTGAAGACGATCAAATAAACTCATCAAGCGCTTAGTTGTGTACCTGCAGTAGCGTTTGGTGGATGAATATCAAAAAGTTTTAATTTTTTTTTTTCAACTGATTATTGGATCATGTCGGAACCTGATTGAAAAAAATATGAGTTTATTTGTGACTCCTTTTAAAGATGGAGAAGTGCGTGTCAAAATATAAATGATAATTGATGTTTTTATATGACTCCTTTTAAGAAGCAAGCATACGACACATACAGACACACATGCATTTATGATGGGTCTATTTGATCGTCTCCAGAGCCCTTCATTTGCGGAAAACAATAAATATGCATGTGCTTTTCTAATTCACTATCGCTTAATATTTTAACATGCATATCATTTATGCATGTAATTAGTCCAGAAAGGGTTAACTCGTAAACGAACTGTCATACTGGGGTAATTTTTTAACATTTTTGTTGAATTAGCTACACCCGGTGTGCTTCGCTACCCTCATAGTCTTTAAAACTTACCCCGTTGACTTTTAAGTTTCATTTACATCGATTTGAAAGTGTCGGAAGGGCAGAAATATATATACATTAAGTACATAGACTATTTCTTCTTCTAAATCAAGGGATACCCTATGCTTTAAATTTTATTAAAATCGATTTCAAACTTTTGGAGGAGCAGAACTCATCCTCTGCTCCCTTGCTCGTCTTACTTTTGAGAAGGTATTCTTCTAAACGATGGGGTATCTATATTTTAAATTTCACCAACATCGAGTTGAGACTCAGAAATTATTCCCCTCACTTCCTCCTGGTTCTAGTTTAGAAAATGTCTGTGGTCGTTTTGTGGCTTTTTAGATTCAGATCTACCTATGTTTTGAATTTCATTAAAATCGGTTTCAACGTTTCGGATGCAGAAATTTTGTTCTCTTTTGTCCTCTTGGTCCTACTTTAAAGAATTTACAGAGCCTATGTGACTTTTTAGATGCAGCTCTATCTGTATTTAAAATTTCATTAAAATCGGTTTGAACGTTTTGGAGGGCAGACATTTCTCCCTATCGCCCTCCTGGTCTTAGTTTTACGAACGTACATAGCCTATGTAACTTTTTAGACGCAGATCTATCTATGTTTTAAATTTCTTTAAAATCGGTTCGAACATTTCGGAGGGGCAGAAATTTCCCTATCCTGGTCCTAGTGTTAAGAAAGGTAATACCCTGAAAACCTTCCCAGAGTAGCATACTAACAAATCATCACGAGAAGATTAATGCTTGAACAAGACTAATTTACTTTTAGACGATGTTTTATCTTAAAATTTGTGTTCAGCGACAAAGCTCATTCTTCGCTCAATGGTTTTGTTAAAGTTTTTTTTACACCGCATGTATTTAATTTACATCTAACTAGTTAGCTATACAACTGATATCGCTACCTTAATATAGAAAGGACCCAACTCAAAAATCGAGATTTTAGCATTTTTTTATACATTCTTCTATCGAAATTTACAAAAAAGCACAAAGAACACAGAACGGAACAGCTAGTTGTTCCGTTCTGCTAGCGTTTGTAGGAATATATACAATTAACTTTGGTGTTATTTGTTACTTAAAAAAAACATCACATGTAATTTGGCTGACAGAGTGATATGAACTTTAGCTTAATTAAATCATAAATATAGAATAAACTCGTATACTTATCGAAACAAAATACCGATGCTTTTTTATTTTGAATTATGCTATCTAATTAATAACAGCCCTGAAGCGGCCAGTGTTGCCGTAAAATTATTTACAAAAAATCATCAGCACTTTTAAAAGTATTATTCACTTTATTTCAGACTAATTGCAAATTTTATTCAAAGACCCAAAGTGGACTAAACAAATTTGCTAAAGGTAGTAAATTGTTTCTATTTAAATTAGACCGCTTCTAGAAAGCTATCGCAAAAGAAAGCAATTTAAGTTCGTTTTTAATGCATAAAAATTAAGACAGAAAACTAAAAGTTAAAATGTCCTAATCGAATAATCAAACAAACCAGACAAAGTTCAATAAACTCCATAGAAATTATATTACGAGTATAGTTATTAAAATGAAACACAAAATAAAAAAAATAACAAAACAGATTTCTCATGATAAATATTTGTTAATCAAATAACACGAGGTGATACTTATGAACGGGTATTAAAAAAAAGCAATAAAGTGAAAAAATTCAATTGGTGAAAAAATTGCATATTTAACAACAAAAAAAACATTTTATGAATATTAAAATAGAACAACAACAAATAACTGCCGGTATCAATAAAAAGAGGAAGAAGTTTTTTAATTCAACATGAGCAACATTATTTTTTTAAATTTTATTGTTGTTTTTAATATAATCCCACAAACGAATAGTGTCTTTTGTTTTATAAGAACAGGCAGTTAAGACAACAATATATCAGCGGCAATTATGAAAAAGTGCTTAAGTCCACTTTAGCAATTTCTTTCACCACAACACTTTTAAATTTTAATTGATTAATTTTTAACTATACCTATTTCAGTAAATTATAATACTTTCTTGAGGGACAATTTTAATTAAATGATTTTAAATATAAATTTAGAAAATATTAGATTAAAAGTCAAGTTAAGTTGTTATTCCAAAAGAAATTGTTTAGTGAAACAAAATAAGCAAAAAGTAATTTTGCTGTAACTTTTCTTGAAAATCACACAATTAAACTGAAAATTTTCACAGGGCTAAATTTAAATTAGAGAATTATAATGGCTCTATTATGTGTATATTACCTTAAGTCGACTTAAGCACATTTTCCTTTTTGCCACGGATATTTAAGAATTATAATTATAATTATAATTATAAGAATTTGACTTTAAAACAAATCTAAGGAATTTCATATCAATTTTAATAAAATCAAGACTTGCGCACAAAGTGTATGCAATTATCGTATCTTAACAAAAGTGCAGTTGATGATACTGCAGTAAAAAATTTTTATTTTCTGAACTCCTGGTGAATACTGGTGCAGCAATATGTGCAAATATTTTGCTTATATGTTTGTTTATTGCCTTTATCTGTTTTGATTATTTTTATGACTTAATCATATAAATAAATACACACATCGTGCAATAACCAGCAAAAAAGCTTAAGCGACATAATTTTCGAACTTGATAATGATAATTTTTTTAATTTAATTATTTTCTAATGCAAATAATTTATTTTCGTCAAAGAAACGAGGTCCAATAAAATGTGCCAGTTAAGCTTTTTTGGTGGTTATGGCTCGACATATCGTTCCTTTAGTTAGTTAGTTTTGTGGAATAAACGTTCAATGTTTTCAGTTTATATACAACTTATTGAAGATATAAAAATATGTATTTTCATTACCCAAAAGGTGCATGGACCGAACTTTTATATTTTTACACAAGATTAAATATGAAATAATTTTTTGAGATATGACTTTGTTGCAATAAAGAAACGATATGTATGCATAAATAAAATATAAGAAATATAGGAAAATAATGTCAATAAAGCTTTGAAATATGCATAAGAAATATAAGTACATATGTACTAAGCATATATTAGACGGTACCTTCAGGACAAATCAAATTCTTCTAGAGAAGTGATTGAAAAAAGTGATTTATTTTTATATTTATGATTTATTTATTTTTATTTAATTTTAATTATTATTATTCGAACTTTAAATGTTTCTATATTTCGTTAACTTAATACGAAAAGGACCTAACTCATGTTTTTCATAGTTTACAGGAGGAGGAAAAAACTAAATAAAAAAAAGATGAAATATTTATACAAAATTTTTTTAAACGCAATTTTTAGTAAAAACACTTTACAAATTTAGTGTTATATTAGTTTTAATAATATAAACGAGGTATATCTAGTAATGGTCTATCGAAATATGTAAAAATATTCATTTCGAAAAATTATGAGTTGGGGCCTTTTCGTATTAAGTTAACGATTTATGATTTGATTAGGCAAATGTTTGTATCGCTCTGTAAACCAAATTACATGCGATAATTACTAATGGACAAATAGCATCAAAGTTAATTGTAAATATTCTGAGAAAAGACGTAGGAGAACGGAACAATTAGCTATTTTCGAAGGTCACAGCACCTTGATCATCATTGTTCTTTGGTCCACTGTTTGTGGTGTCAGTTGATGTAAGTTTCAGCTTTACATACTCAGTTTTCAGTGCAAATGGAATATGTGAATTGTTTTGATTCATTGAATTAAAATTTTGTGAAAGCTTTATTTTAATTTTTATCTTGATTAAATATGCATTTAAATTTTTGGACTTTTTGATTTAAATCGGTTAAATGTTGCGAATTGTTGTTGATTATTTTTATTATCAATTTAAGTTATTATTAGAAATTTATTGGAAATGAGGTGGCATATTTATAGCAAAGTTATATTTTACAATTAAATGTAATTTTCCCAGTTTTGATTTTTTTGAATTTTTTTTTTATCAAACCTATTAATAATTTACAATTCTTAAAATTTCCCTGGATATAATTCTCACGGAATTAACTTTTTTCTAAAAAATAACATGCACAGATTAAGCTAAAAATTTAAAAAGTCTTTATAAAGGTTTTTTTTTCATACACAATTTTTATTAAAAGCTTTATAAAAGCCTTTTTAATTTTTATAAATAAGGCTGATAAATTATAGGGAGAGCTTCGAATTTTCGAAGTCAGTTATTTTATTAAAAATGAAAGCTTATAAATGACTTTTTAAAATAAGGAAACAATGAATAGGAAATAAACTCCGGGAGAGATGTTATTCAGAATAAGGCTGATTATTCTAAACAACTTTTACTAAAAAATATTGCAAACTTTTTCAAAATTTTCACTTATGCGCGTTATATTGTCGAAGTGGAATATTTTAATAGAAAGCCAAGCCTTAATGGATTAATAAGATTTTTTTAGAAGTTATTCTATGTATGTACATATATTATTTTTAGAAAGCATGATTAATACACAAAGTTTACTGCCCTTTATTTTATATTTCTTTTTTCAACAAAAGCGACTGGTAAAAATTTTTAAATCATAATTTATTTATTTCTTTTATGTAAATTGAAAAATATTAGTTTTACATTCAAACTATTTTGCATACACATAAGATTTCGTGCCAGAACTGCCAAAAACAAATGCTTAAGCGACTTTATTTTTGGAACTTAATTGTTTTTGCCGAAAATCGATTATTTGCGATCGTAAAAGAAACCATTCCAAAAAATGTTAAGCTTTTTTTGCGGTTTGGCTCGGTTTGTTATAGCCATAATTTTTAAGATGAGCTGGAAGATAAATATTTTCCCAAATCAGTTCAGTTATATGTAAAAAAAATACAAAAAAAATTCATAGCGATAAGTTGTGTTGTAGGAGGTGCGTCCGGCCCTCAAAGTTAGCCCTAAAGCCCATATATTCAATGTAATATTTTTTTTCTTATGACTATAATATGTATGTATGTATATGTATGAAATAATTTAATAGATATAAACTCTTATTGTAAACGCTTAGTAAAATAATTTTAATACATACATACATGTAAATGCAATTTTGGTATAATTTTTGGCATTTTGTTGGTTATTTTCATTATTTCCTAAAATGTTAATTTTAGCAAAAAAAAACTTTCTTTAAGACTAATGTTGTTGACTAGTAGAGTTAAAATATTGCCATATATCATATTCTTGTAAAATGATTTTTTTTAAAAGATAGTCATATGTAAAAAATTGCATTGAAAAATGGGCTTGATGGGCAACCTTGAGGGGCGGACTCACCCCCTAAAACACAAATTATCGCCATGAAATTTTTTTGTATTTTTTAAAATAAAACTGAACCGATTTGGGAAGAGAATATAAGAAGTCAAAAAAACATAAATAACGGCCTCTCTAATGTACATTTCGATATCTTAATACAGGAAGACCCTAACTCATTATTTTTTTAAATCAAGATTTTTCTATAGTTATTTCGATAACATGTATGTGTATCGAAAAATGCAAAAATCTCAATTTCAAACATTTAATGAGTTAGGGCCTTTCTATATTAAGGTAACTATATGTATGTATGTATTTATGTATGTTTCTATAGATATGCGATTTTTTTTTCTCATTCCGTAAGCCAGGAGTTTGCTTTATTTTACTGTACTTAAATTATCGCAAACATAAAAAAGCTTTGGTTTTTGCCATATACTGACTGTAGCTTCATATTTTCATACCATTCGTATGTATGTATGTAAGTCTGGTGTTATGTATTTATGTACATATGTATGTATATATATTTTACATGATCCATTTAAGGTTACATGCATACAAAAACAAAATGTATGTATGGATATGTACTTACATATGTATATGTGTAATTTGTAATTTTTTTTACATTATTCCCTTATAACAAAACAAACGATGAAAATTTCTCTCCATAATTAATTATTACAATAAAAATAACACATAATTAAAATGATGTAAAATTAGATAATAAAAAAATTTAAATTCATTAAAAATGCGGCTTAAAATACACAAAAAATCATAACCAGGGTTACCAATTGCACTTTCTTCCTGGAGATTCAGCAAAAACTACATTTTGCAAAACAGCTCACTTGATGAACTCTCTGCGAGAGAATGGGGAGCGAATAATTAATAATGGAAAACAACGCCAACTTTTTGGGGAGCACAGTACAACAACAACAAATTTAAACATGTGTGTGTATTCGTAATAAGAAAAAGTCTCCAAATTATAAAAAAAGATCGCGATCCATAGTTATTTTTTTTCATACGGGTATGTACATATGTATGTATGTATGTAATTTTTTGTTGTTCGTGCGCTTTGTATATTCCAGTATACTTTTTGTTGTTATTTTTTTTTAATTTGCTTTTAAATAAAAAACGGCGTTATCTTACGAATTTGTGTTTGCTTTAATTAAATTTTGATTATCGGCGGATTTTTACACTCATTTTGTTTTATAAATTGTTAATTTTACAGCTTAAGCATTATTTTTTCTTTCTTTTTAATTTAGTGTAATTATTCAGGCATACATCTCTTACATATGCATGTACATAAGTATGTATGTATGTATGTATGTTTTTATTCTTATTTCTTAAGATATGGTCTGACAAAACAGGCATCTAACTAGAATTGGCCAACATTTATTCAAACGGAAATACGTAGATTGTTAGTAGCACAAAAAAAACAAATCCCTATATTTTGGTATTGTGTTAAAGCGACGTCGATGTCGTCAACTGGAATAAGGAAGAAACTAATTTGTTGAGCTCTTTATCGCTCATTTTTACAGATACTTCACAAACCATTAAATCTCTATAAAAATTTTTAAATTAAATTACAATTAGTCATTTTATTTCAAACCCAATAACTTCGGTTCATGCTCAATAAAAAATTGTATATCCCAAAAAATTTTATAGAGTAATGTTGCCGTAGTGCAATTAAAAAAATTATATCACCGGCATTTTGAAGCGTTAAATTTTGTGAATTCCAAGTCATTTGCTCTCAAGTTTTTATTGCTAAAATATTGTGAGTGAAACTATTTTTTATTTGAAGTTCTTATCGCCAATATCTTCACATTTCCTACTTTGCCCATTTTCGCCACATAATAAAATTAAAAAAAAATCCTAGAAGAAATTTTTTACTTATGGCAAAAGCTCTTAAACTTTTTTAACAGTTTTTTGCCTCTACTGTAAAATTTGGTTCAAAGGAGTTGGCAGGCTTACACTCTAAGCCGGCGATATACGGGTATGATATGTAAATATGACTGCAGTTATAAACCAGTATGAAATATTTCTGTGGTTTTTATTAATAACAACGTATGTTATATATTTCTCATTTCGAGTTGTGTCTCTGTGGCTGAGTGGTAGCAATGCTAGCCTCTCAGTCCAGAGGTTGTGGGTTCCATTCCCACCATAGACCCTGTGTGTTTTTCGATTTGGGATTGTGTTTGGGTTTGTTGTGCATTGATACCAAATTAGTATATATTTTAAATGCTTTTTAGAAAGCTCTCAGGAATTTTTGAAATATATGGAACCATGTACAATATATTTTTTTAGAAAATTTTTCTATACGCTTGAAAAATAGCTTTATCTGGCTTTACTGAAGAAATTAAATTTTTGGACATACGTTGTTATTAATGAAAAAAAAAGATTTAATTGTAAGGCTTATTCCTCAAATACATACATATTTGCATTTTCTGACCATATCTTTAAGATTTTAACAAATTACATAACAACATACACATGTACAAGCATATTATTACCTTAATATAGAAAGGCCCTAACTCATTATTTTTTTAGAAGAACAATCCAATGTATCGAAAAATGCAAAAATCTCGATTTCAAAAAAAAATACGAGGTAGGGCCTTTTAATATTAAGGTAACGATATGTATGCAGCTTATTCCTTCCCTTATTAATTATCTCATTTGTATGATTTTGAATTAAAGTTCTCAAAAACGGTTTATTATAATGGCGTTTTCCTCCCTACATAGGCTTTTTTTCTAAAAAAAAATTATAATAATTAAAGTTTTTTTTCTTCTTTCAATATATGAGTTTCGTTAGTTAGGTTTTTTTGTATCTCCTAAAAAGCACAAGTTGAAAACATCTTTTTTTATAATTGTTGTTGTAGGTATGTATATGTATACCCTATACATATATGTATGTATTTTGTTATATTTTATTATTACAAATAATAGGTACATATTATATTTCAACGCATACATTAACAAAAGGCGGCAAATTGTATATTTTGTGTGTTTTCAAAGAATTTTATTCGGACATTTTTGGGCTGGCAACAAACCGAGCAAGCCGGAGTATAATGATTTTTTTTCGCACATTGCAGAAAAGCGTGTTCTTTAAATTTAACTGACAATTGTAATTTGAAATTATTGTATCTTTTGTTCTATAAAGTTAAGAACTAATATGAAAAAAAAACACTTTTAAACGATCTTATTATAAGCTGTCTGATTTTAAGCAAAGTTTGTTAACACATTTTATTTGATTTAAAAGAGTTTGTGCATTAATTTCCCGTTTTTTTTATTATTTCACAATATACATATGAATACATATTTTTTTTTTGCTCAAACTAAATTTTTGTTGGTTTATTTTAGTTTTCATTTGAAACTTTTGAAAAAAAAACCGCCGCCAATTTGAAACGATCGTTGTTTACCTTAACGTTACTCTTATAAGACTAAACCTTAGTTTTCAAAACGATGTAGCAACAAAGCGAGCGATTAGAGCATTTTAATGATGGTTTGAGAGTATATTGAGCGTTTTTGTGAGTGTATGGCAACCCATGATGGTTGATATTTTCCCCGGTTGCTTTTACTCTAATCATACAACAGCAACAACATACATACAATTACTATTAATTTCAAATATCAGAACAAAAGACAGCAAGCAAGTACTAAAAAGAAAAAATCAACCACTACTTAGAAAACCTCTTGTACACTTACATATTCCAAGCAATCGCTATTGCTTAAAAGATCGAGGAGCAGCGTAAAAGCCGGCAAGCAAATGTAGAGGTTTTTGTAAAATATATAACGGTTTTTATTGGTGTGGAAAGTATAAACGAATACAATAGATTTACATCAGGGCCATAACAAATTTTAACTCTAACACCACGAGATGACGAATGCCGTATTATTTAAAAAAAAAATTGGGGTATTTTGGAATTTTTAAATCTACGAAAAGAAAAGTACGAGTACTTTAATTTTAAATAAAAACTTTTAAGAGCCTTATTTATAAAATAAATTTTGGGTTTCCATAGAAAATTTGTTTTTCAAACCTTTTATAAACCAAAATGATTTTTTGACAACCGCGAAAATGTACCAGATATTAAAAATTTCTTTAAATAACTATCAATGGCCTATTCGATTATCTTAGCAAAAAGTTAAAAAAAATATAGACTTAATGTACGTATGTATGTGTGAAACCCCAGGTGATCTATCAGTAGATTACAGGTGTGACAATCCCGGGGCTCCAGCTGGGGTAATTTGGCTTTTTGCACAGACGTAAATTTGAGTTTTTCCCATAGAACTTATGCGTTACTACACAATCTCTGGCAACAGAGGAACGGATGTCCTCATATTTTTAAAGGTAAAAAGGTCTGTCGAGCACGTGCAGCGTTATCTGGAACTGCCATGAATTCAAAAGATGATGGAGGTGAAGTCTTTCGGGGTGGAGCTTTGTGGTCTTGTTTCTGATACCACGGGCGCCGTTGGCCCGACAGACGAGCTGCTCTAGGAGTTGGATGGGTGTAGCGGTCATCATGATCTTTTAAAACGATGATGTTGAGCTGTCGAGTAAGTACTCGATCGTGTTGGCTCAGGCATTCATCTGGCTTTGATGAGTGGTCGAGCTGTGTCAGTTAATGGTGAAGAATTCTCTTAGAGACCTCGCTGTGGGTGTAAGCAATTACAGTTGCTGCGTGTGATCACAGATAATCGTACTTGGTGGCTGTGGTTGCTATCAAAAACGCTAGGAGAATAGTATTGGCTTCCCAATTTTAAATCAAAGCCAGTGATTGGGATATATATACACCATGATATTGAAACTTATGATCACTTATGGTGCTGTTACTTGGTCTATGCGGCTAGGTAAATCCTCATAGAACGCACACCTCTGACGATTGTTATGGAGACTGGTGCCAAGCAAAAAATCATAAACATCCCGAGACGAATCACAGACAGAAACTGCCTAATTAGCCAATGTAAGCGATAACCCCTGATAAAACACTGATCGTTTTAGAGATATGCGGACAATTTTATTCCAACAGAGGCTACCGAAGGGGAGAAATAGCTAACTAGGGGAGAAATACATAGCTGCCAGACACACTAGCCTTAAGGGAGGCTAGCACACCCAAGGTTAGACCCAGAACTAGTTTTTGGATTCAGATGGGATAAAATCCAAGAAGATATATCGATGGAGGCCAAGAATACCAGATAAAACCTCTGGTTGAATAACCCTTAATACAGGTAGGGAAAGCTAATGATTATAACGTGCAACAAAAATTGTTTCAATGCTCTCATGTACTATAGTAAAATTAATTTAAGAATGCTCACAGGATTTCGCAGAGACTGAGAAATCATCTAAGCAGGCATTGGGAGTTACAGACTGTGCTGATTGTTTGGTTCTGATGATGAAACTTTGGAGAATTTCTGAGGTACTATGAATCTCTCGTACCTGCTAAACGATACAATAGATCTTTTCGGTTGCAGAGTCATCTGTCTCCAGTATAATTAATAATTCATACATTCGTGCAAATATAACTACGCAAGTAAAAAGATCTATGCACCAACATTCCGCCGAATCCTGAAAAAGCACTCTGAGAAATAAGATAAGGCATCATTTCAATCCCAGTGAAAAAAATGGAAGTCATTCTAGCGGAAGTACATTTTCATTGCTTCCAAAAAATCGATATTTTTAATTTGCCGAGACTGAGCAAAAAACCATGTAGAAGCTTATTTTAGTCACACAAAACCTTGTAACTCCTCCATAGTGTTAGAAATTACTCACCAAAATTTAAAAAAAAATTATTTTTTTAAAGAAATTTATTAATTATTTTTAGTCTAAAATTTAAAAGTTATTTGCTTAAATTTACATGAAAACACTGTTTCGCCTTAAATTCGTATAAAAAGAAACGAATTGTTAAAAAAGGCAACTATACACCATTTTTCCTAGATGAAAATATTATCATAGAACACAAAAAAGGGAATTTTTCTTAATATCGCTTCCAATTCAGTGACCAGGCATCGAAAAAGAGAACTTCTTGCAATAACAACCCTATGTAAAAATCATTCGATCGGATCGAAATTTGCACTACTTCCGCATCGTAAACTCTACATTTTCATAACTTTTTTGGAGTCACTTTTTTTACTGGGATGTTAAGCTTAGTACTCTGTTCGAATTTGTGAAAAATATTGAGCAACATTGATTATTGCATACCAAAAATTTGCCAGGTAAACATTATTAACTAGCCCTTGAAACTATGCTACGTTTTCTTATGTTTTTAAAAGCACACACAAGCATTTCATGTATTTTTCCCAAGATAAACGGAGTACACGTCAGTCGTTAAGCAGTCCTCGCGTCATCGTTATTATTTCTTAAATGCGGCCAGGCTTATGTGTCTTGTTTGGCTTCGAGAGTTTTTCGTCTCGCTCGCACTGGTTGACTGCTCTGCCAGGGATTACTTTATAATCTTGCGGTTCTTTTGTGGAATTTCTTTAACAAACACTTCTTTCTATGTGAAGGCATAGGTCGTGTACAGTCAGTTACAAAACTTTTGTAAAATACTGTTAATAACATCTTGGACATATGCTCTAGTTACTCCTCCCATATAATGCAAATTTACTTTGTATAATGAGGGCAATTATGAATAGAATTCCGAGAAATTTTTCCCGGGGAACAATTCCAACTAATGGCAAGTAATATAGAAAACAAAAAATTCATATTGGAAAAGGGAGAAATTTCTCGCAGAATTTTATTCATAATTGCCTGAAATATGTATGTACCAGTAAATAAATAAATTAGCAGAGTACTTTTTCTGCAACATTTGTTCATGAACACTTCGTGCCAATTTTGTATTTTGTATTTTTTTTTTTGTTTTTTACATGTAATGTTGAATACAGTACTAGGCTTTAGGTGCAAGTAAGAAGTGTACAAATTATATATTTATTCTATATGAAAAGTAGCTTGAATTCCTATAAAATGTCACAATATCTTTAGTAAAAAATTTAATGCCGGCTATAGGGTAAAAACTGCCGAACTTAGGAACATGACTACCGACTACTGCCAGAAGTGGTGAACTTTATTTAGAATATATGAACATTTCTTACATTTGTAAAATAACTAAATTAACATAAAACAATACTTATAACAGATTTATAATAAGTACTTTTCATCGCAGTATCATTTTCACTACTGGTGCACTTTTACCCTGTCAAAATTTACATTTCTTAAATTTAGTGAAAAACGTCTTGCAATATCTGACAAAAAAAAAGAACTCCATTTCATACAAAAACAGTTAGCATCACTTTTTAAAAAGTAATCGTTTTTAACACACACATGCTACGTAACAACGTCCAGCACACATAGATACTTTAACTACATACACACTTCGTGAAATGGTTTCAACTCTCGTTCGTTTGCACGTACTTGTAGATACATTTACTCAATCAAACACACAAGCATACATACGTGATACATACATATGTATGTATGTATGTACATATATCTTACTTGGTACATAGAAAACACAAACGGTAAAAAACAATCGATCTTTTTTCTTATTCGTGCATCTGTATTCATGTTTTTGTTCCTTCTCCATATTTCGTTTTTATTTTCCTTTTTTCTTTTCTTTTCTTACTTTTTTCGTATTTCTTTAACGACTCTACTGTCAGTCAGTAAACCTAATGACGATTTTTATGGGATGTAGTAGTTGAATTTTGAGTTTGAAGTTACCTTGTGATGATCATTAAAAGTGATGTTATTGTTGCAATAATGGTAAGAGGAACATATGTTCTAAAGTTCAGATCGGTAAAAACACGACGACCCCATGATGAAGTTTTTCATTTTTCGTTTTATTTTTTGTTTTCGGGTTAAAAAGAAAATAATACAACAATAAGAACAACAAGTGATCGTCATCATCATTACGAGTATCATCATTAATAAACACTCACCCACTTACATATATAATTTATAATACATACTTTCAAATCTCTCCCTACTTACTTACTTACGTACGAGTATTATTCTATTCTAAATAAATTGATCACTTGAAAGTACATACATACATACATATGTAATGAGTGTTATTGTACATACATATGGACGTACATAAGAATAAATGCATGTGAAGTTCCAATAAGACGATTAATTTTCAATAGCCCTCTAGTAAATACGACTCAAGCTCTAACTACCTGACAGATGTCAAGTAAAAACTACGCTCAAAAATGCCGATGCATTAAATGATTAAAATGCACTGCAAAAATTATGAAAATGTCGCGGTCCCAATTTGCAAAATTAAAGAATTATTGGGTTGCCGTGAAGCGGTTTCCTGGCCAAAAAAAAGTGCCTAATAAATACCTCATAAAATATAACAAAATTAATAAGAAATCTCTATGGTTGCTTTTCCAATAAAGAAATCTTATTAATTTAATAAGGAAAACCTTTTTGAAAAAATCAAGAAGAAATCTTGTAGTTTTTATTAGGTTATCTTATTGATGTTTTCAAAAAGGTTTTCTTCTTGATTTTATTAGGCAAGCATCTTATTATTAAAAAATTAATAAGATTCTTTACACATAATCATATAGGAACCTAATGAAATCAATAAGGAAAACCTTTTTTAAAAAATCAATAAGGCAACCTAATGAAATCAATAAGAAATCCCTATAGTTTACAATTTATAAGAAAACCTAATAGAATCAAGAAGATTTTCTCTATGGATTTGTTTTTTTTTTTGGTGCCAAAAATAACGGAAATTGAGTAAAAAAGTTGTGAATAATAAGATTTCTGCTTGATTTTATGTGGGTTTCTTCTTGATAAAATTAATAAGATTTAAAAGATTAAGATTTAAGATTTATTATTAAAAACAATAAGGAATCTCTATGAAAAAATCTTCGCTTCAATATGCTGGGATAACCCTTAGCCTAAAAAAGTTTCAGAGAGAAAATCTTCTTGATTCTATTAGACAGTTTTTTCTCTGTGCAGCAATTGCAAAACTAATGGCAAAATCTGGGCTGTTGGGTCAAGTTAGTGATCGATATCGTTCGTGTACATCGCAAATTGATGCCTAGCATTAAATGGGCTATTGGGAAATTTAAGTTCACAAACTCTAAATTTATTGGCGTAAATACGTTATAAAACAAAGTCAAACTTTTCAAATTAACAAAGTTCTTATAAGTAAGGAGCCATAAAATAGATGTGTATCGGTTCACGAATGAACCTAATACGTATATCGCTCATTTACTCAAGCAACGTCATAACTATAAAAAAAACTAGTTTGCCAGAAGAAGAATATTTTATTTTGCTTTCAGAAGTTGATTAAACAATATATTTGTATGAAATTTTTACATAATACTAAGAACGAAATGATTAAGTATTAATTCTGCATCATTTACTAAAAAATTTAATTTTTTGATTGTAGACCTATGTATGTATGTATGAATGTGTGTTCCTTTCGGGCACTATATAAACCGAAAGCGTAGACCGATATTGGTGATTCTTAATATGGCGGCTAACAGCCGCCATTTTGTAAATACGAAAAAAAGTAAAAACCGAAGAAAAATATCAAAATAGCTATCATTCGACAGGTATTTCAAAATCATTTTTTGGTTTCTGCTATGATTTTTCATTTCGAATAACCATTTATTCGATATTTAACTGTCCAAAGTTGGTCGAAGTCTCTTGCAACTCTTGAATTTTGGCGACAGGAAATGTTTAGTCGTTGTGTGTAAAAACCAACTTACATAACACTTTTCTAAAACGTCTTAATGCTCTAAGGCTTTTCTCTATAGTCACTTACATAAAAAATAGGCTAAACATAGACTTAAACGGCTATACAGCCCCCAATGCAGACATATATATATATCTACATATGTATATGTACACTATATGTATGTAGCTGTATAAGTATACATATGTATGCATGTGTATGTGCAAATGTTCAGATGTGTACGTATGTATGTATTTGAAAAAAAAGCTCAGGAAATAAATTTACATAAGAGGAACAAGAAAGTTAGAATAACTAACGCTGACGAAGATAAATAAAATAAAAAATAGAATATTGACTCTTGTCTTAACTCTCTTTTGTAGTGGATTTTCTATGAATTGTCAAAAAGAAATGCTTTTTATTTTATTTTATTTTATTGAATTTTGTTCATCTCAATTTAATAAAGAAATGTATTATTTTTCCAAGTGATTGTTGCTTTATTTTATAGACTCTGACTGGTTGTAGAGGGGAAGTGCATTAGAACAAAATTGCGTATAGATGAGTACGAATTAGAGATGAGTCAATGCATACGTGATTACATGGAATGAATACGTGTGAACAGCATCCATTATAACGCTTAGAGAAAAAACATGTTTTGTCACCCCCTCAGATTATACTACCTATAGATTAATTACGATAACTCCAAAAACTAATTTTGAGGGCCTAGCAATAACCGTTCGTGAGCTGGGTGGCGTTTAAAAAGTATATTTTATTTTATTTGAAAACTTACATACATACATATGGGGCATTGCACGCTAAATCGGTAGGTTCGAAATTCCCTCCCCCCAAAAACTTTGTGCTATTTTTTAGTACCCTCTTGGCAAATTTTTGTTTTTTTTTTATTACTCGTTCAAAAGATATTAAATTAAAAAAAAATCTTTTTTAATTTTTTTTTTGGAATTGAAATTTTTTTCTGAAACTTGTTTTCAAATATTTTTCACGGAAAAAATAGAACAAAATATTCCAAGTATTTTCGATTAAGATTTTTAGATTTAAAATTTTAAATATAGTTGTTGATATTTTTATTTTATTTTGTAAGGACTTTATCCTTTCCATTCAATAAACTTTAAGCCCTGTCCGGTAGAGGGCTTTCCGTAACTACTTTTTTAAACACAATGAAATATATTTTTATTTTAATATGTATTTGAGTTTGAATTATAAATAAAATAAATAATAAATAAGTAAATATTATTGACACATTTTCGATGCTTTAAAATTACTTATAATTATTATAAAATTTGATAAATTTCTGGCAATTAACAAAATTCATTGATTGAACTTTACTCATTATTTTCGTGAGAAGGAAAAGTTATCCACTTTTCATCTCCCTTATAAAAACTTAGAATGTTGTTTTTGTCGTTACTTTCATTTCCATTTTGCAATTTCATACGGTCTCTTCTAATGATTTTTGTAGATAGTGGAAAACACGAAAACTAAACTCGTATACGCAAGATGCCAGAAACCGATTGCTCACCACTACTACCAGTATAATTTGTATCTAATACCGGTAGAAAGCGCTAACAAAAAAAACAAACAAAACAACATTTTACTCATAATTATTTAGTTGATGCCAATGATGGAAAGTTCTATACTATTGAATTTTAAATTTATTTTTAAATTAAATTTGCCTCAATATTTTATTAAAAATAAATTTATTTGTTCATGGTTTAGCATGTCTAGATGCATTTCGTTGCAGCTAAAGCTGTCTTTACATGGTAATACAATGTATTACGACATGTCAAAATATGCTGTAGAATATACAAAATCTTATCATGTAAAAGCAAAATGTATCGAGTAGGAAAGAATACGGATAGAAAATTTGACAAGCAGTCGGTAAATTTTTATTTTCTAAACCAGTTTAGAAACTTAAGTATTCTCATCATCACACCAGAGGTGTATATAAAAGTAAACATTGACAGCACTAATAGCATTTATTAAAGGTGTTGACACTTTTATAAAAATAAATAAAATGTAAATATTTTTCGACTGCAACCATCAGTTACTTAATTGGTCAGCAAAACCAAACAAACAATAAACAAATCTGAAAAAATTAATGGCGAATTTCATGATGTCGATGTTAGCCCTTAATTTTGCAGTAAAATTAGATTGAAATTGTAAAATGTTTTCTGCAATATTTAGTTTTATTAAGTACGCATCTTTTTTTTTTTTTGCAATTTTCCAATTTTTGTTATTAACTCAACAGTTTAATATCTTTGCTTGCATTTTACTTCTGGTATCAGTGTAAACATGAAAAATACCTACAAGAGACAATTGTTTTTTTTAAAGCACGGAGAGAATTTCATAATATTTTGATTCTACAAAGTCGTAATACTTCGTATTACCATGTAAAGACAGACACTTTAAGAAACACCTCAATAGACTTCAACCACACCACTTTTATATCTGTTCCCTTGTTTGTTTACTTAATTATTGCAGGCGAATTTCAATATTTTCCTTCAAATAATAAGTTATAAATATTTATTTTCATGACAAAATCAGTAAACAATATCCACGAGTTTTAACCATAATTACTTGAAAACCCATTTTCGCATAAAGTATGAACCTTGTTAGTTCAGCTGTGGTAAATTTTATGGCATTGAATTACTAAAGAGGTTTAAAATGTTAAACTTTTTTTTTTAATTTTTTCCACTGCACCAAAAATATTTAAAAACAAAACTTTACATTTAAAAACATGTCATTTGAAATCCAAAATTTTAGCATTTCTTATTATTGAACTAAAAATTTTTTTGATTTTAAGTTAATTTTTAAGCATTAAAATCTTCTTTACGTTTTTTACATTCACTGGGAGCTGACATCGAGAGGAAAATTGCACGGCAGATTCACGGTAGTAATTTTTCCCTTCGAGGGGAATATAAATTCCACTTGCTATTCACAATAGGGGTGAATGTTTTTGTTTTAATCACATTCAAACAAACAAAAGAAAACGTTTCCATCTGTATGTTTTCGTACTCTGGCAAAACCCACTGTTTAAGAAGTAACATCACTTTGAAATTTTAATTTTCCAGCGCTGGTTTATATGATCACAAACAAAATGTTCGCTTACTTGAGAGGGAGTAATAAATATACATATATCACTGCTAATATGTTTGTGTTTGCTGTGTTTAAATAAATTTTAAATAATTATATACTCGTATATAGTTCATAAGCATGTATTGTTGCCATACTTTAAGTTGAAAATTACACATAGGGAAGACAAATTTACTCAAGTAAAAAAAAATCTTCTAGCATATGAGGTTCGTTCGTTGTTAAATAAAATTTATATGCATTTACGAGCAGTTACATTTGTGCCCTTAATTATGAAAGAGGTCTGAGTCATATATGTCTTTGGTCGAGATATTTAGTAGATAACATTTGAAAAAAATCAAAAAATATTTTTATGTTATACAACATTTTAATTTATAGTTGTCGTAATCTCGGTTAATATAAATTTATTTAATATTTATGAAATATTTGCTGAAGTTTTTTTTAACATATGTGACCTTCTCCGAGAAAAGGGATCTAGTGTGTCAAAAAACGGTTTTGGACTTTTTTTTGTTTTTTTAATGTTTTTCTCATTTTTATCGATTTTTCCCAGTTCGTTTTGGACGTTTTTATGGGGTAAATAAATTTTTATCAGAAATCTAACTCATTCCATCTTACTCTATACCCTTTTAGGTACCAGAATCCACTCTTAAGTCCAAACCCGTTTTTTGACACACTAAGTCCCTTTTTTCGGAGATGGTCACATATATTTAAAATTTCAAAGCAAAAATGCATATAATTTAGACCACTTTCATAACTAAGGGTACATTTGTATAACGATTGGTATTCTACGGTTGTTTACTTCACAAATGTCAAAACCCAACTGACCTTAAATGTCAAAATATTAAAAAGTTTGTTTCAAATCTATAAAAAAAATTCTTTTGCAAATCTGATAATTTAGATGAAGAAAAAAGTTTAATATTTTTCCCCGAACATTTCCTAAACTGTAAGCGGAAACCCATAAATGTAGTAGACTTTTATTTAGCTCTTGCATCAGAAAATCTATTTGCAAAGAAATTGCTATTATCAGATTGGCATAAGTGTGAATTTTTCTATTAACCCGATGATATAACAATCGGACGGCCCAGTTAGAAACTGCATAATTATTTAATTTTTTTTCCAAAATTCCCCACTGTGCAACATTTAAATTAATATCAATTACACTGCACTGGTGTTATTAGATACATATATATTTTATAAAAAAAAAGGAATGTGAGTCCGATCACAGGGGAGATGTGTAAACATTTAGTAAAGAAGTTTTTTTTAATATTGGCTTATGGTAAATAAAAAACTGCATCTATAGTAGTGGAATTATTAGTTGGCGGGGTTAGTGGAGAATTGCTCATATGCAAGTGGAAAACGTCAAATAAAAATTTTTATAAAGCTTGAGACTGCGGGTGTGCAAAATTTGTATTAAAATCTCCACCCATAATAATTGGCATGAGATGGAGATTGTTCACCAATTGTCATGCACCAGCTTCAGTGTAAGGCAACACTACGTAATGAAGATATGTTCTAATATAATATTATAAATTCTTTATAAAGACTGCTATATATGTACTTTTTTATTTTTTAAACTATCTTTTATTTAAAAGTTTTTATTTATTTTATTTATTTTATATTTTTCAGCTTTTTAACAAAATTATCCCCACTGGCAACACTATTACACTTAACAATCAATTTCTATTAAAATTAACATTGCTCCTGAAGGTATGATTTAAAATTCGGTTGAGTGTATTTCTATGCAGTTGTTAAGTTTATCTGTGCTTCTTGTTCGTATGATTGCATACAATAATACACTCATACATAGCTCACACCGATTTGATAACGCTTTACGATCTTACCAAAAAAATTTAGATTCTATTGTGAAAAAATTTTTTACCTCCTAGCGTTTAGATGTTTACACATTAAAAAAAATTAATTTTAAAACAACTTATATGACTGCCTACGTTATTTTTAAAAACGAACAAAAAAATTACAAGTGATATAAATTTGCAATTATGACAAGAAAAACAAGACACAATCTACGTTATCAAACATAATTTTATAAACATATTTCTAAAGAATTGCATAACGATGTTGCAAAAATTACGACAGAGAATAACTAAGAACTAAGCTAAAGGAAACACAACAACAACAACAACAAAAAATAGCTCACGGCAAGCAGACAGAAAAACAAACATATTTTAATTTGTAAACTGTCAAATAAAGTAGAGAAAGTATTTGTAGTCGGGAAGACATAGGCTGGCAATTATTTAAGCTTTAAAAGCAATTAGTAACAATTAGATAAATGTTTTTCATAGTTGTTTATTGCAGCAACAAGCAAGAAAAAAATTCTAAATATACATACATAGATACATATGTACATAGGTAGTGCAACAACACTAAAGACAACAACCTTTACATTGTTGGTAATAGATATTATAAGGAATTTTTACGACACTTACTTGTTGGTGAGATCAACGAGCAATTTTCTTTGCAATTAAAATAAAAGAAATGTTTTTTTTTGTAATTGTCTTCATAGAGAAGATTACAAGGAATGTTGGGGTACCCTACTGTTTAGGAATTGTTTCTTTGGTTTTTAATGAGACATCATTAATGACGTTTTCTTTTCTTAAAAATTAGCATTATTTCTTTTTGGTTTTATATATATATATATATATATATATATATATCCGATTCTGTTTCTAAGGGACATAATGTCATATTAGATTCCCTTCCAGGTCATGAATGAATACAGGGAAATGAAATAGCTGACGAATGCTCAAAAGCAGGTTCTTACCAACACATGTTCCAAACAATTATATTCATATTTCCTTGCTACTTTTGAGATATTCAGGACTATCAGAACGTTAAGGCTCTCTATGGGGAGCAAGGCAGAAGTTCATAAAACTAATAGTCAAGTCGATCTTCAAATAAGAAATACACATGAATTGTATTTCATTGTCTCTTTACTTGATGTAATAACGTTTTAAAACATTAAAATTCCTGTATTTATTTCAGCACAATACCAATTTTTTAAATATATTTTTGAAGAGAAAAAATAAAAATAAAAAACTATATATTCTTAAATGCATATTTTGCATTTTATTGTTTATGTTTTCCTCTTCCTGTATTGTTGGTGTTTTTGTTTTGCTGTTGTTGGTTGGTTCATTTTTATTTCATGCAATTATACAATAAAAGCAAAAAGTCATTGACGCGTGCGTTAAACCCGCAGTTTGTTCGAAATTTCATGCAGCAACGAATATAAAACTTCGTTGCTACGTTTTATGAATTAAATTTTTTAACTGAATTCATCAACTTTTAATGTATGTATTTCAAACCTTGTTAATGCTGTTTCTGTGTCGTTCTTTTTTTCTTTTTTTTGCATTTTCAACAAGAGATGAGAAATTAATGAATGAAAAAGTGGATGGATGGATGGATGGCTGGTTGGTTGGTTGGTTGGATGATTGAGTGAAAAAATATATATTTACTTCAAAATACATAACAAAAATTTTTGTAATTCAAAATAGTATATCGCTACAACTGCCACCACCACCAACCAGACAGTTAATCATCCGTCAACACCATCACTTTATGTGAGCCACCATTTGTGCCAACCGCAACACTGTGCATTCGTTATGATTGACACTAACAAACAAAATTAAAGTGGTAGTTTTAGTGAGCATTTTCGGCTTGTTTTTTTATTGATCGGTCAACTCTCATGGGAATACTCGCATCAATAATATTATAAATTTAATTCTTCCTCCCAAGGAATAAAGGGGTACGTACGTACCGTACATACGTTTTTAATGCGGGTCTTCTGCAAATTGTTTTGTTTATTTACTATTTATTTATTTATTCATTTGGTTGTTTTTTTTCTCGAATTCTTAAACTGACCATAAAAGCTTATTTTCAATGAATTTATTGCCTCAAATTTGCGAATGTGCTAAGTGATTTTTGTTAATTTGGTTGGTTTCGTTGTTCATATGTATATATTTTGATAAATTTTATTAAATTGCTAAAAGTTGGAACAGTTGTACATTTCAAAATATTTTGTTTTTACTATTTAGTCATTCGTTGGATTAGAAATGGGCATCACTCGAGTGAGTCATGTCTTATAGCAATATGTACATGATTTTTGTTTAAAAATAAAATTTTTTGGTGCGCCATGCCCATAAAACAAATTTTTTTTTTAATGAAAAATTGTGGCCAATACTGGTTACAAATACTTTTAACAACTACATAGCATAATGGTGCTGCAACTGCGAATGATTTTGATTTTCAGTGTTGCCGTAATTTTCCGGGGACTTGCCGGGGAAATCTTGGGATTTTGGGGATTTTCAGTCTAGTTTTTAGGAATCTCTAATACAGTTTGTGTCTCTGCTTTGTATTACTTTATTATGAAATAAATAAATAAAAAATTAATAAAAGGCTCGTGACTTGGATAAGTGGTTTGTGGCAGTGGTAGCATATATTATAAATGCGAAAGTAAATGTATTGGCGGTATTGGATGTTTGATGCAAATATCAGTGCGTTTTTCTTTGGATTGTGTGTGTATTTTGTTGTTGAATTTAAAAGAAAAGCTACGATATTTTGCATTTGCACTAACGCAAGGGCATTTGCATCAAACATCGAATACCGCCATTGTTTGTTTGTTGCGCTTTAACGGCTAAACCACGGAACTGGTTTTGATGAAATTTATAACATAGATAGATCTAATCCTAGATGGACACATAGGTTAAATATTATTTTTTTTAAACTAGGAGCACAAGGGGTGGTAGGGGGAAATTTTAGCCTCTAAGAAACTATCTAACTGATTTTGATAAAATTCGAAACATAAAAGATTTGAGTCAAGAGGAACACAGAGGCTATACATTTTTCCAAAAAATAGTACCAAAAGGGGGTGGTAAGGGGAAATTTCTTTTTCCTTGAAACTATATATCCGATTTATATGAAAAACCTGGCTAGATCTGAGTCCGAAGGGACACAAACGATATATATTATATAAAAAATAAGCCTACTAGGGGGTAAGGGGCGATTTGTAAGGTAAGTGAAACGTAACGCAACCGAATTAGTTGCCAATCGAATTTTGGCGGTTGCACCTTCTACATAGAATTATGGTATAACGAGTGCAATTTTTTTTAACCAAATAATTGCAGCAACAGAAAAAATTGGTTAACAGTATTGAATTTCAAATAAAAGTTATTCGTGCTACCGAAAATATGGTTAGTGTAACTAAAACAATATCATAATTGGTTCCTATGAAAGAAAAATTGGCCTTCCTTACTGAAATAAAAAATAAACAATAACCGCAAAAAAAAATACAAAAAATAAGAAATTTAATATTTGACATATTGTCATAAGCAGGGAAACAAACCACAAATATGCAATTGCATGTTTTTTCCTGTCTGCTATATCAATGCGAAGTTAAGATATTTATCCGTTTCAGAACTTTTTATGAATTCTGGCATCGACTTGTTAAAGCATGTTTTTGCATACTTCAGTCTAACACGCATATTTTGAGAATTTTTCGAATTTTTAGAGCATATTTAGCGTTTTTAGGGAATTTTATTTATTTTAATATATAAACAAATTTTTTTTGGGAAAAATTTTCCAATTTTTTTTGTTCGAAATTTCATTTTGTAGTGAAGGAAGAAGCAGCAGTATGGGGAAGCAATATTTTGCTACCATTATGAAGTTAGACTTAAAAAAAAGGCAATTGTGTATGTTCTGGCTTCCGAATCGATTTCACAGGTTTTTTTTGTGAGTTCTGATGTTACAGCACCCCAGTGAAAAAAAATTAAAGTCATTCTAGTGGAACTACATTTTCATTGCTTCCAAAAAATCGATATTTTTAATTTGCCGAGAGTGAGCAAAAAACCGTGTAGAAGCTTATTTTAGTCATACAAAACCTTGTACTCCCCCATAGTGTTAGAAAATACTCACCAGAATTAAAAAAAAAAATAATTTTTTTAAGAAATTTATGAACTAATTTTAGTCAAAAATTTAAAAGTTATTTGCTTAAATTTACATTAAAACACTGTTTAGAGCTTAAATTCGTATAAAAAGAAACGAATTGTTAAAATATGGAACTGTGTACAATGCAATGACAACCCTATGTAAAAATCATTAGATCGGATCGAAATTTTCACTAATTCCAAGTCGCAAACTCTAAATTTTCATGACTTTTTTGGAGTCTCTTTTTTTACTGGGACATGGTAATTATTAATATGTGTTCTAACATGCAAATAGAAGAAAAAAATTTAAAATGAACGATTTAAATTTTTTTAATTTTCACTCACTTGTAAACAGTCTTGTGAAAGAAAAACGAAACAAGAAAATTAAAAAATTTAAAATCGTCCATATCCAATTTTTTTCTGCTAAATCTTAATAGTATTGATTTGTATATTCCAAAATTTCGTAAGTTTAATTTAATTGAAAATTATTTCATTTTTTTTAAGAATGGTCGGTGGAGCAAAACTATTCTGGGTCGACGATATGTCAAAGAAGCCCTCAATAAAACTAAAATATTTTTTATGAATATCGCAGAAAGTGTATACTAATGTATATATCAATCATTTACTAAATAATTACAATTATTATGATTTATGATCGATTGATGCCACATTTACTGATAATTGCAATTACATGCAAATTTTGCAACAGTTTGATGACTTGGTTTTAGGAACTTTTATTCTGATTCTTGTTTTTTGTTTAGATAATATGCAAATTTTGTTTTTTGTGGAGGTGAAATCTTAGACAAAAAAATAAATAAATATCTACAATAAATTTGCACACATCAGTCTCAAAAAAAAAAAAAAAATTAAAATCGTTACATGTCCATATTTGCAAAACGTATGCCCTTAATTTTCATTTGGGTAATTCAATGCAATCAGTTGTTCAGTTGTCGTGGTATGGGTATTTAAACTTTTATTCGTTTTTAAGTAGTGTAATAATGATAGTAATTTAAAATTGTTGCCTTACTGATGTTATTGCTAATCAATTGTATTTTAAAATTTTAGTTTTGTTGTAGTATTAGAAATTATATTCGGTCAAGAGAGTTCACATAAAAGATGTGTTAGCAAAATTTAAAAAATCTCGCTCAAGGTAACAGCGTTTGAATCGTATAACTGCTCTATTGATTTGGCATTAATGACGAAAAGGATATAAAAGATCAAAGGGTGGTTACTGGTTTGCCGCAATAACAATGTATTCTTAATATTCTGTGAGGCAAACCACTAACCACACGACGAAATGTCACCATTTTTTTGTGGTAATTAAAAGGAGAAAAAACAAAAGAAAAAATTATGTATCAAAAAAAAAACCAAAAATACCCTGATAAAGTTAACCGAAATATCCAACTAATAAATAAAAATATAAATAGACCTCAAAAAAAAAAAGTTTAATTAAACATAAGCAAATTATTTGAAATTCTCTTATTCATAAAAAAATTAAAAAAAGTGAAGTCTGATATAATAAAATTATAATTTCATTAATAAGGGTCCGCCGCCACCCTTATTAATGAAATGAAGTAAATATCACTTTGACTACAAAACTGAAGGTCCTGGGTTCGAGCCCAGTGTCCGACAACGTCATAATATAAAAGCATTACGCATTTTTTTGATAGTTGTCGAATAGTTCAAATGATGAAGGTATAGTAGTCACTGGTCACTGAACTATACCGACTTCAGCGGATACTAATGCTAATGTAACATCAGAGGGCACTCCTTCGTCGGTATTGTGTAGCAGAATCGTCGACTAAGTAAAATAACCAATAAAATGACTAATAAGCACAGCTTTGAAAATTTAATACGTCTCACACCAGAGGCGCTGCAACACTGCCTTATTAAAAAAAAAACGTGCATAAAAAGCAAAATGAATCTTCCCCTATGTCTTCCCTTCACCATCTTCTTCACTATTACTATCATTTTCCCAAATAGTAATAGTAGTAGTAGGCATTCATTTATTGCCCGAGTGTTAATCAGCCCATACACGTTTCAATTCAATTGGCAACTAAATCGCTTGCTGTCCAAATCAAGGCGTGTATGGCTCTGTCGAGTTGGTTGAAGAAAAATCAAAAGATTTTACTTTTTTCAAGTTGACTATTATCTAATTCTTCAATTCGATTGTGCTGTGTGTGTTCGAGTCTCTTGATCAGCTGTCAAAATTTATTTTTGTAGTTTTATTTTGCAAAGAAAAAGTCAAGTATTTTTAAAATTATATTAAAATTCATTGAATTTTAATTTAAAAAAAATACAGAAACTAATGAATGAATGCAATAAAAAATTTTAATTTTTAAATTTTAAATTGTGAAAAAAATATAAATTCAACAGTTGAATGAAAATCTTTCTTTCTTTATGATCATTTGCGTGATAGTTGTGCTCTCTCTATCTCTCTCTCTTACACACCTGATTCCAGGTATACGAATATTTTTTCTGGGGTATTGTAATTATCAGCGGCCAACAGGCGCCATTTTGTGAATACGGAGAAAATATAAAAAGTCAACGATCGACATATGTATATCAAAATTGGTACCATTTGACAGGTATTTGAAAGTCTTTTTTAGGTTTCAGATTTCTCATTTAGAATGACCTTTTAGGATCTTTGAGGATTTAAAGTGGATCGCATTCTAATTTTGTGATTTTTAAAATTTTTGCTGGTTTATTATTTCAATTTTATTTAATGAGAATAACACATATTTTCCAATCACTCTGTTGCATTAGTTTGAACTGTACTCTGATACTCAATACTTTTGTCAATTTTATATAAAAACTATTCTTTACTAAATTAAATACATAGTCGTTGCTATATTGGAGTATTATATGTCAGGCGATTGTATTTCTGTTCAAGTTGGCTTTGTTTTCTCTTGTGTCTCTGTAAGTCACGATTTTCAACTGTAATCTAATGAAATCGTTTAAGCCTTTTTTTGAGGTCTGTAATTTTTATCTTTCCTTCTTTCTTTTTCTCGACATCTTTTATTATTTTTTTTAAATACTCGTACTGGTACTGTATTATCTGTAAAATGCAGGAAAGTAAAGTAAAAAGGCTTGTCAATGTTTATTATATTGTTATTTTTATTTCTAATCTAATAGTTGCTGTGCAGTACTGCTCCTCTCTATTTCTGTTAAAAATCTTATTACTATTTATTTTTTTATATTATTATCATTAAGTTAAAATCGCATTTTAAAGATTTTAAATATATAAATATGTTCAAACATTCATACAGACAAAAATAAAAGAGGTAGACAGCAAGATTTGAAAATTGTTTTTAATGATGGAGGAAAGATATTTATGTATGTATGTATGTATATGAAATTGTAAATTTATAAATTAAAAATCTTATTCGTTTGGTAAATAAATTATTTTTTTTTGTGTTTTAAAGCCGAGTTAAACACTATTTTTCTTTTAAAGGGAAAAGTAGGTCAAGTTTTTCAATTGATATTGTAAAACTTTGATTAAAATTGTATGTTTACATATTATATATTACAGCGGAGTTCCGCTATAACGAACGCCATGGAATATAGGCAGCCCCCCCCACATTTTCATTTCCCGGGAAAGTGGGGAAATTTTTTTTTAAATATCTTGGTATGCCGCTCCATAGATATAATAATAAAAATTAAATTTGGCATTAACACGAAATTTGATTATAAAGCTCAAAACACATACATATGTACATATCTTATGTTTTAATCCTTACTAATATTGTAAATGTGAGTTTGCTTGTTTGTTTGCTACGCTTTCACGCCCAAACCATTAAACCGATTTTAAAAAAATGTTCACCAATAGAAATAGCGTCAAACACAGCCTATTTTTTATCTGGTTGGGAACCACTTTTTCTTATATTTGGTACGAGTTTTCAAACCGCTAAACCAATTTTGAAAACTCTTTCTTCAAGAGAAAGCTTCATTACCAGAGTCCAACATCTCCTATTTTTACCCTTTTAGGAACCGTTTTTTACATTTAGTTAAATTAAATTTAATCCAAATAAGGCCCAACCAAACTCAAGATCAAATAAATCCCAATTAAAAATTCTTTAATTTTTTTTATTTGGGCGTTATTTCCTTGGGCCTTTTTTCATCTATTTTATACCAGAAAAATAGTATAATCCAACCAAGATAGCTCCCTTCTTGCCAGCTGTCCGCCATTTCATATCCTTTCAATCCAATATGTCACGGCGACCAACAGAGTGTGAACCATGGATGGCAAAGTTGTTACAATTGTACCTTTTTTGGTACTATTCAAATTCGGAAATTACAATACCACACCAATGACTAGTTTAGTACATTTAAAGAATCTCCGCAGTTTCACTACGTAGTTCTTTTCAAACGATTGCATATATCAGTTTTCACTTTCGAACAATGAAATTCATATCTTTCTCCCTGAAAACATACAGTTTTGTGATAACAAAACGCAGCAAGAAAATCAATAAAATGGGAACTAATCCATTTCCAAATCATCCGATGCTGGGGCATATGCTATTAATTCGTATATATTAAATTTCAACTTAAACTTAAGGAGTAACTTAAAAGCAAATTTGTGAAAACGATTCGCTGGCCAGAACAAAAGTCGATTATTTTAATAAAAACACATAAAAATATGTAATTTGAACTAAAAAAATATATTTAAGTACAATTGAGATAAAAAAAGTAAAATTTTTTAAAGTTGTTAGTACAATTTTAAAATTCTCAATGCCTCCCATGGTGTGAACTTATTTATTCCTGCTGCTTATCGGTCATTGTAACTTAAGGCAGTATCAGACTACTATATATATATATATATATATATATATATTGACGAAAATTCATCCCTAGTCTCATATTTGTTTCAAAAATTCAAAAAAAAAAACCATAACAACTCAACATGTCAGAGCTGCATTTTTTACAAAAGTATTAATACTTGTATTACAGTCTGAAGCGACCTTTAGATTTATGCGTCATTTTCAATTAACTGAGAGGTGAACTCAAGTGAATTAAGTGGCAGACTATCCCTCCTCTTTAGACCCTAGCGAGATTAAATTGAGCGCAACTCTCAACGGCGTAAGCTTCTGAATGAAAGATGGTAGGGGTTTTCCCTGAAAGACTAATGGTTTTTTATCCGTGGACTTATATCCCCCGCACCATAAGTTTCCAGCGTTGTAGAACAATTAATCTATCTGTTGGTTCCATATCTAGAGGAGTATCGTGATGCCATTAACAAGAATATTATCAAGTTTCTTTTATCTCTTGGCAGAGATCAAAGCTCCCACTAGATAATTAGACAGTACAAAACTGTCTTTTTTCCTGGCAAAAGTTTCCACTACAAGCGTCAGAGATGTCAGCTCAAGCAGCCCCTGTTATACAAAGACATGCTTATGTAGTTTCACCAACTGATCCCTGTACCTGGATTCTGTAATTTTTTGAAAATCGTAACTTTTTTTCGATATATCTATTCGCTTGCGATAGCGAAAATGTGATTCCGAAATTTCTTTTTTACGATATTCTCCAGCTTTATAGTCAATTTGAGCTTGTGATTTTATTTATTTTTAATTCAACCGACACCGAATATCGTTAAAAATCTGTTACTGAATACCAAATTTTCGTTATATTTATTATAGCGATACGATTATCGTAATAAATGTTACTGAATCCCAGACAGTTTAATCATGTTCGACCAAGCAACAACAAGATATTTCGAAACAGCCAAATATTCATACTTATTGTAGTTAACGATTTATACTTCTACTTCTACATTTTGTAAAAGATAAAGCACAGAATGGAGAAATTTTCCTTAATCCGATACAAAGCATCGAATTTAAATTTCAAATCTTAAAAACCATTATTTAGCGAACTTTGATTTAGATAACGATAAACAAACATGTTGCTCGTATTTATACAAGAAATAGAAACATAGAAGATTTCACAAAACAAAAACTTAAACTTAATCAATCAAAAACGATCTATAAAAATGAAATAAAAAATAAATAAAACACATAAAAAGCATCAACTATTTATTACTATTACGAGCGTTACAACAGCCAGAACAATATTTTGCTAATACTCTCTCGCGTGTACACGTACAAAACCCAAGATGTTGCAGTCAAAAAAGCCTTATGAACTGCAACTATAAAGTATAAAGTAATGTGTTGGTAGTTGTTGCATGTTAAATTAACAAGAACAAGAAACTCGAAAAATAATCGTTGGAATAGAAAAAAAATACAAATTTACTTATCGCCCACTTCCTTCTTTGAAGAATTTTTTTTGTTTTTTGTTTTTTTTTTTGGTAAACGAAATGCTGAAAAAAATCTATAACAAGAAATAAAGTTTAAACAAATCTTGCTTGAGAAACGAGTCAAAGACCTTTTATTAGAAATACACCCTCTAAACAACGTGAAGAAAAACGGAGCTTCAACAAAATAAGTGGATTCCAGCATTTAAGCAAAACGATTTGATTTGAAAGAGTGCAATCATAGAGAAACAAATTTACGAGTTGTGATTTTCTAAATAATTTTTAAATACTCGTATTTAGTGAAATTAATAGATTTAATTAATTGATTTATTCAACTTATTCATCTTTTAATACGAGTAAATTTGATTTATAGTTAACCTAACAAGAAACGTACTCATAATTTTTTTGATTTTAATTTTAAGCTTCTTGATTAATTTAATCAAGCCATGATTTACAATAGAAAATATATGTGCAAGTGATTTAGGGGATTTTCTTAGAGGGCACGAATTTCAAAGTATCTGGCAAATCTTAATGCAAACAAGGTCATTAATCACAAAGTTGAAATAAGTATATTCTTTTCTCATGTCTGATAAAAAACAGCGAAATTTAAAAAATATAAATTTTTAAAATCGAATTTTTTTCCATATATCAATAGATTAGAGGGTCCTCTTTCGAAATGTGAAAAAAAATCGTTTCGAACAGAATTAGTTAAGGCGTTTCTATATTAAGGTAACGATATTACATACATATAACAATGGCAATATGGAGTAATATCTTAAATCGATTTAAGCAATAGTATTTTATATTAATATATTTGAAGGCTCTTCTAACGCACTCTACATTCTTGACATCCTTTCTTTGCATGTGTATGTAGAACTGTAACTATACTAACTTTCAACTGTGGCATTATAGAGAATAATAAAGCTAATTTTGCTTAAGTCGACTTAAGCTATTATTCAATATTGTCATATACATACATACATACATAAAAAAATGTTGAATGGAGAATATTTAGCACAAAAATTCCTTAACACTGTGCAAACAATAATTGAATTCTCAAATTATCAAACCTAGAAGCCATAGCAAGGCAGGCATTATTGAGAAAAAGCCTGTTGCAAAAAAAGCCACAATTTCAAATTTTAAAACAAAACGGTCAAAATAAAAAATAAAATTAAAACAAAGTATACAAAAGTACACAATCAAAACATTAAGAACCTGAAAAACAAAAAGAAAAAATGAAAAATGACATAAAACCAAAAAAAAAAAAGGCTGTACTTAATGGCTGGTAAAAATAATAATTTATTATAGATGAGAACCAACTTAAAACTTAGAATATAAAAAGCAAAGACTGCAAGCCAAAAATAACAACAACTGTTTCAGCTAAAAACTCCCAAATTAAACTCTTAAGTCGAAATTAAAATAAAAACAGCTCAGAAAACAAAGTTTCAATATTTCCAACAGTATCTAGAGAATATTTTTGGTTGGTGTTTCGACTTTTTATTCGCTCTTTTACTTGAACTTTTTTTTATACTTATTTTATTTACATCAAAGCAAAATAAACCAAAAATCTTGAAACCAGTTCGCCCCCCAAAAAAAAAAAAAAGAAACGACGGGGAAAAAAGGCAGCCAGTCAGTAACAAAAACTGCCAAATAACAACAGCAACAGCAACAGCCATAAACCGATCAAAGAAAACTTACAAAATAAAAGGCTTCAATAGAGATTTAAAGATTCAAAAGACCCACTAGACATATTTTAAACAAGAGAGCAGAAACAAATTTAAGACCGAAGAATATGTTGGTTAATGCAATGTAATATAATAATTATATACATATAATAAAAATTTAAGAAATTTATTATTATATATATTGTAATAATGAATATTCACCCTTATTCCAGTTTTCGGCTTTAACAAAACACCAAAAAATTGGTGCTCCTATATCCGTTGTCGAAAGCAACCGACTCTTGTTGGCAGATTTATGCTATTTTCTAGACCTTAGGGAACGGAAATAGATTGCCAGTTGTACAAAATTGTTCTCGAGAGCGAGTAAACAAGCCCCAATTATTTGGTATTGTGTTAAAGTAACGTCGATGTCGACAACTGAAATAGGAGTGATTAACACTGAAATTTAAAAATCAAAGTTAAAGGGTATTCAGGTTATGTAATTTTGGGAACTTGCTGTATCTTTGAAACAGTAAGAGGCAAGCTCTTGACATTTTCAAAAAACGCGTAAGAAAAAATATTTCAAAATCGCCCAAATGGAAAAATCGCCGAAATCGTCAAAAAGAAATAAAAGCGCCAGAACTAAAAAAATCACGAAGATAGCATCAAAAAGAAAAAAGCGCCAAGCTTAGGAAAAACGCTAAAAATTAAAAATCGCCGAAAACGGAAAAAAAGATTACCGGTTACCTACAATTTAAAAAATCTAAGTCAGATAAGATATTCCATTATGTATATAAATAAATAATATTAAAAAAATCGCCTAAAACCGAAAAAAATCGTCAAAGGTAGGAAAAGTCGACCTTTTTGTTTTGTCAAAGTATACCTTTTTGTTTTGTCATTTAGTTTGTTCAAATAATTTTTGTTGGCAGCATATTCAATGGGAGGGTTGGAACCCGTTGAGATAAATGCTCCCGAGCAGAGCTAGTAGAAAACCCCATTGGGCAAATATCCCTGTAACAACAAATGGCAAATGAACACAAGCCCCAAAATTAAAAAAAGTCACTAGAACTAAAATAAATCGCCAGAAACAGAAAAAAACACCAAAAACAAAAAAATATTAAAAAAACCGAAAAAAATAAACTAAAAAAGCGCAAAAACCAAGACAAATCGCAAGACTACGACATCGGCAAAAACCGAAACAAAGTATACCTGGTACCTACAATTTAAAAAAAGTCTGCATCAGTCAAGATATTTGATTATATAAATAAATAAAATAAAAAAATCGCCAAAAGAATAAAATAGCCTAAATCCGAAAAAATCGTCTAAAACCAAAAAAAAAATCGCCAAAACAAAACAAACTATCTAAAAAATTGCTAAGTCAAAAAAGAAAAAAAATCGCTAAAACTAAGAAAAAAAACTCCAACCTATAAAAAATCGCTGAAAACCAAAAAAAAAATTGTTTACCGTATAGTTAATTTTTTTTTTTAATTTCTACATCAGGTAAGATATTCAATTATATAGGCTAAAATTCCTATAGTATTACATATGTATGTACTGTCCGTACGGAACTCTTAGTGTGCGAGTCACAGTCGCACGTTACTGAATTTATTTTATATTAAAATATATACATATTTTTATATAAATTTAGGAACTTTAAGCTTAATAGATCCATACTCTATCAAAAAATTTGCTGGTGTTGCGTGTTTGATGATACAAAATATTGAATATTCGCTTTATTGGAAATTCATGGATACATGAATTGTGTCGTGTGTTTTCGTAACAATTTTGACACGTGCCCATATCTACTCACGATCGCATCTCTATAGTGGGAACTCAAACAATGACATCCATTATTTTGCGTATGTTGATAAATTTTTAACTGAAAATTCACTATTGGGTCTTTATGATAATTGTGTTCTGTACGTTATTTTATATTAAAAAAAAATAACGAATACAAATAAACTTTATTTTAGGCTGTAAGCATTAAAACAACATACAACTGTGCTCTAAGGCTGTTGTATATACATACATACATATTGTTCAACTCACGATTTTTCTGTGTCGAGTTTTGTAAAGGCACGAGCTTGAGTTTTGGCTTAGAGTGTGCACCACAACCATCATTCAAAAAAAATATGTTATATATAGTATACACATCTCCATACATATATGTATGTATACATACATACTTATGTATGTATATACCTATACCTATATCTTTAAGCAACTTTTAAAGTACAACTTATCTCTGGCTGCTTAAATATTTGTACTTATGTAAGTATATATGTATATATATTTTTGTATATATGTATGTTTTGTAAATAAATCCAAGTTCTGTATTTATGTACATACTCTAAGCTTAACTGACGTGCATACAAACGGTTTTCGAGAGGGCATTAAGTAGTCAAATGCAGGACACAAGAAGCGCTTTAACGGTTTATATTAAAAAAGAAACTGTTCAACTAAAATATTATACCGATACATAATCAATATTATTCATAAAATTAAAAATTAAGAGGCATAAGCTTTTTTAGCTAGTCAAAAGACATCAACAAAAAAAACTTATTAATTGTCGAACTGTTATAGGATTAATTTAGGCTTACGTTTGATATTTTTAATTATTTATTGTAAATAAAAATTTGTTTTAATTATCATTTGATTCAAAGAGGATGTCCATAATATAAAGCAGCTGCGCCCAACCCAATGTGCAAACTTTTGCAAAAGAGCTTTGTGCTTTCACACAAACGAGAGTACAACAGCCAATCAGATCTCGGTGACAATCACATCTCGGCGCCGATTACTTTGCAAAGAAACAAGCACGAATTGTAAGAGCTTTCAAAGCTATTTACCTCATATAAATACATATATCAGGGCAAATGTGTTTGGACGTAGCCACTATAAAGGATGGCTTAAATATATATACCAGTGACGTCCAAGTCATATCCACAATGTGCTAACTTTTATAAAGAGCTTGTTGTGCTTTCACACCGACGAGAGCACAACATCCACATCAACAACACAACAGAATACAATGCTTGCTCTTAGTTTGCAAAAAAAACAAGAACAAATTTAAGAGCTTTCAAAGCTGTTTACCTCAAATGATGGTATCAGTGTATGTGTGTTTGGACGTACCTGATATATACGTATACATATTCCTCTATCTCCCACTAGAGCATAGGGCGCCAAGGGAAATCATATGTCATATTGCGAAATCAAAAGCTATAAAATAACAAAACATTTTTCTTTATGGATTTTCCTAAGAAAAAATTCCCAATTACAGCACACAGGAAATCAGTTTACTTTAAAGTTTTTAGATCTTCTTATACCAGCGATGCCAACTTGGTGCTTTTGTCACTATTTTTAGTGCTTTTTGAAGACTCAAAACGCCAAATTTTTAGCGTTAGTGCTAAACTAAGAAAAAGCACTAAGTAGTGCTTTTAAAAAGTTTGGGTATTTCTTAAAATTACTTTAATAAAAACTTGGTGTATTTATTTTTTCAGTCTGATATATTTTATTAAATGTGATACTATTGCAGAAATAAAGAATAGCTCAGATGATATTATACATTATTAAAATTCATTCGTTTGAATCTTCACTTGTTTTTTACGTTGGATCTTTTTACGTCTTTTAGATATCAAAATTACGGTTTTGTGCTTTTTTTCAAATTGTGATGTGCTTTTAAAGTCAAAAAAGCTGGCATCACTGCCTTTTACGATTCTGTGACTTGCTGATTGCTCCTCGTATAAAGACAACTTTACATAAAAGCTTCTCATAAAAAGAAAGTAATATACTACAAACAATTTTGTAAAGATTAGCTTATTAAATTATAAGCACACACGCATATTTAAAATTGTATGCATGTATCTTAAAATGCATTTTATATTAAACTTCTGCGCATTTTAAATCACTATGTAGCTTCATATGTATGTATATTCATTTCTTAATATCTATCGTACTTTCAAATTAAGTAATCAACAGTCAATGCCTGCTGGATACATGAGATCTACCATACAATTAAACCAAGTTAGAATGTACTATAATTTAAAATTTAACTGCGCTCAATTTATATTTTTTTATATGTATGTAAACTTATTTCAACACTGGTATTTATACTTTAAATTGATTTTATCAAGCATTACGAAAGAGTCTTAATGACACCTCGCAGTGTCAAAAATAAATCTAAAGTTTCAAATAAAAATAAATCGACAAACATGTAAAATCATTAAGAATATGTGTATAACTTCCAACGAAATGGCACATTATTTATGAACTTGTATATGAAAAAAAAAGAAATAGTAACACAAAACATTCGTAATAATAAATCACAAATTCATGGAAAATTTTATTTACAACGAAAATATTTAGAGTGACCAACTGACGTTATGCTGACTACACTCGTAAATATATACAGTGGCGAACAAAAATAATCATACAGGACTAATTTTTGATTTCTATCTTTTATATATTTTTAATAAAAAGTTATTTAAATTGAACTTTATTTGCTGGTGGCGATAGACATATATTCCATTGGTGCTTTGCCAAATCATCAGTCAGTCAATTTTAAACAGTCACAAACCCCTTATCTTATGCACTGACTTTCAAAAACTATTTGAAAATTCCCGGTGTTTGTAATTTAATTCCTCTGAAACAGCTTGACCGATTTTACGTCGTCTATTTTTCATGAACGTAAGTGGGCTGTGCCCACTGGTAGAATAGGACCGGGGAAGGAACACCTCCATACAATAATCTTATATCTTTCAAGCTATAAGTAAGTGTTCGAATTTGGTATGGTATCTTTTGAGGGTGAGGTGCGAAGTAATTCAAGTAATTATAAAAACCTTATAGTTTGAAATCTATAGTTTTCAAATTATGTAAGAGCTAATTTGAAAATATTTAATATAAACATAAACTCTAATAAATTTAAAACAAGTTTCGATTTTATGCCATTATTTTTTTTTAATTTCTTTCAGTTGTGATTTACCGGATATATGGCGCTTTACCAACTCATGCTAAATATAATCTATAGAATCAATATCGGGTCGGGTGATTGCGGTGGAGATACCATCTGTACGTAGGGACATGGTGAATAATCTAGAATCGAACGCAAGTGATTTTCATGTCGTTCTGCCTTTAAAATATTTAAATAAAACATTTTTCGACGGAAGTTCAAGTGATGAAGGCATATACGCTCGACACTGAACTACCCTGGCTGCAGCGCAGTGCAGTAATGTAACATCATTATCGTCGAAATAAAATAATCCATAAAATGGTTACACCGAAAGAATTTTTCTTCATAAATCCAACAAAATAATTTAATTACATTTTTTTCACAAATCTAATGATAATTTCACAAATCTAATGAAAATTTCACGAATATTGAAATTAATTGGAATTGCTTCGTTGGTATTCTAGTTTTGTAACAATATTTCATTGGATTTATGACAACAATATTTTCTAATTACTAAGAAACCTCTTTATATTTAAGAAACATTTACAATTGTTGCTTGAAATAAACATATATATATATATATATATATATATATATATATATATATATATATATATATATATATATATATATATATATATATAAATACATATCTTAAAACAATTAAGTTAAAGATTAAATTCTTCAAAACTGAAAAAAAAAATTATAATATATACAGCAATTTAGAATTTCATTATAGCTATGAAATGTATTCGTTGTCCAAATGAAAATTTCATTGTAGTCATGAAAGTCTGATAAATTGAATGTATTTCAACAGTTATTTATTTATTTATTTATTTATTTAGAAATTAGCTTACAATTGCAAATTATATGCTAATTTATGATGGTCAGCAATAGCAACGAGGCCTTCAGCTTTACTTTTTATCGGCTAAGAGCTTGTATAGCGGTAAATATCTTATATGTACTGGGTACTAATATTATCAACTCTTAAAATACTTTTGAGCGTTTAAAAAAATTTTAATTTAAGTTTTTATTATTATAAGCAAATTTCGATTTTCGACTGTACTGATCGAATGAATTTTCATTTGGTATTATGACGAGCAGTCGACAAATAAAATAAAATTTACAAAAAAATAGCTTAAATTTGTGTTTATGTACTTAAAAATAAAAATTGTTTAACACTTAATTTTTCTTACTAAAAAACGTCATCGAATGCTTAATTCTATTCGATAGAAAATTCGTTGCTCTACGAAATTTTCGATGCTCATAATATGAATATAAAATTCGACTTTCGATGTTCGATACCCAACGAAGATCGAAAATCGAATGCAACTCATAATAGGGCCTTGAAATTATAAATTAATATTGTACTTCTTATAAAGTAATATATGAATTAGTACTTTCTCTCCGTATTTAAATAAGTGGTGAAAAAACAAATAATTTACAGCTAATCGTATTTCGCTAGGTCTTTTCATTTGAAATGTATTAAGGCTCAAAATGAGGTGCTGATGTGCGAGTATTTTTGTACGTCTCGGTATGTATGCACATGAGTTGTAGCTAAAGTCATTAGTTATGGATCTAATAATGGACTGAATAAATGAACTAAAAGATAAATTAAATTTAAAAATACATATATTAAGTAATATAGAATTAAGCCCTTGTAATTCTGCTTTGTTTCATTTATCGTTAATATGAACATGAAAAGTATTTGTGCCAAGAATTTGGACAGTAAACGAATGAGTAATTATAAAAAATAATATAAAAAATAATTGTAACGATCCACTATTTTTATTAGGCCGTTCTGTTTAGCGAAAACTATAACTAGAGTAGCAGTGACATTACACACAGCTGATGAAATTACATCCAAATAAAAAATTGTTCTTAATTTAAAATATATAATGTCTTCTAACCGATAACTGTTTCCATATAATCTGTAATAATATATATATATATATATGTATAAGGAAATGGTTTCTCTGATCAATTGATATTCTGAAAAGAAGTAAGAAGGAAATCATAAGAAGTGAGAAATCTTGAAAGATATTTTCGAATTTAAATAGCAGAAACACAAACCAAAATGTATTTGGAAGGCAAAATCTACCAAATGAGACCAATTGGTCTCATTAGTTTTGGAAACTGAGACAATGGAAATTTATAAATTTATTTTATGAACATTCAAATGTGTATTTATTTTTTCATTGCACAATAAAAATTTGCTAAAGTTAGCCATTTATGCAGTAACTGCCATAAAGAACTATTGTAAATGAATATTTAGTGCGATCACTTATTTTTTTATGGTTCAGCCCCATCTCAAGCTGCTACAAAAAGAATTTAACAAACTGAATAAACAACTAAAAATGCCGCTGCCTTTTAAGTTTAGATATTAAAAAAGCAAAATAAAACAAGAAATATTGTACATAGGTATGTATGTATGTAATTTTAAATATGTAAACTGTCAAAATTTAGATTGACACCCAATGGACACAGACAGACACATGGACATACAATGTTGTCACACAAAACACACCAATTAAAAAAAATTATATTTAAAATTTGAAGAAAAATTTCTTACTTTGGTCATAATGACGTCAACAGCACTACTCACGACCAACAAAGACAGCAAAAGACATCTATCTGTCCAGACAGACCTTTAACTTTTAATTGAAAATCAATTAAAAATACTTATTGGCCATATTAGGAGGAGGGCAGACAGAGATAAATGAGCTAAAAACCAAAACAATTGCATCCACACCAATTTATTAGTGCAATTGTGTATGTGATATTGTTGAGCAGCAGGAACATTCAGACTTTTAGACTAATTTACTAAAACTTCAATTTCAATTTTCAACTAATTTTCAAATAATATTTCGACTAGAGTCTATTATTGTCAAAGACAAATTTTTGATTAGCCTCAAGAGCGAAAAAAAACTAGTTTAGTTTATTTGTTTTGGTTTAGGACCAACACCAACCCAGCAAACACATAGTCTAGCGTTTGGGGAATAATAATCTCAAAATTGTATCTTAAATTTAATTCTCTATGCTTCCTTGAAATGCTATTTGGTTTATATTAAAAAAAAAATTACAAAATGTCATAAATTACACTGCAAGAAACCATGCAGCATATAAACATTATTTCACAGCCAAAGATAGGAATAGATTTTTTGTACGTGAACACAAGTACTCTAACCAATGAACTATTGCCGGTTTATAATTGAGGCTATCAGCGCAGAAGTGGTGTAACCAACATTCGTTTTTGGTTGCTGTTCTGGTGATAAATACATTATTTACATTACCAACTATCAAAAATAAAAGTAGAGTGATCCCCAAAATAAAATATGTTTTTATTGGTGAAAAAAATGAGAGTAAAATATAGTTACACTTGAAGAAAAGTTTTGCAATTTAAAATACATGCTTTGGTTATTGATTTTTTGTGAATAAGTAATTTAATAAAAAAAATTAGGTGAATAGTAAAAAATCTAATAATCCATTCCACAATGTAGTGCATAAATTCCAAATTACATTTATTTACAGCGCTGTGAAAACTATTAAAATGTCTTTTTAAACTATGTTTCCTATTATTTTTTAATGTTTCATAACATAAAATACATTGCATATTGCGAAAAGCATTTTTTATCATGAAATATTTCTGAGCTTCCAAAATTATTTAATTTTTTTTTTTGCTGTACAAAATTTATTAAATTTGAACTTTAATTTCGTTCGGTGTTCTCAATAAAACTAAACGAAAAATCAGGAAAAAATTCGTACATGCCTGCACAACTTCAATCGACGCTTTCCCAGTGACCACTGTATGATTTTGTTGTCCACAATTGTGGTATGGATTGCGGGTTATTGTTTTTAAAGAAAATGCAGCTGAAAAATCGTTTTTGCACAGATCATAACATTGCAACGTAGTAAAGCAATTAAATAATTAAAAGAGCAATTGTGTTTAAATAAATTGATGTGGCTTAGACCACTTTTGGCCTCAATTGTTGTAAACAGGTTTATATTTTTTAAAAATTTTTGATTTTTTAATATATTTTTTACTTTTTTATTTATTTTTATTTCTACTTTTTATTTTATAATTTTTAATTTTTTATTTTATTTTTATTTTTTTTTAATTTTTAATTTTTAATTTTTTTTTTTATTATTTTTTTTTATTATTTATTTTATTATTTTTATTTTGTATTTTTTTATTTTTTCGTATTTTTTATTTTTAAATTTTTTTTTTATTTTTATATTTTTTTATTTTTATATTTTTATATTTTTATTATTTTAAATTTTTTTTATTTTTTATGATTTTTTATTTTATATTTTTTTAGTTTTGTACTTTTTTATTTTTATATTTGTTTATTTCTGAGTTTTTTCTAATTGCCTTTTTCATTTGTGTGCGTATGTTTGCTGGTCTTCAACAGCAAAGCGCCCACAAATCAATTAACCAATAACGTTTTTCTATTACAATACAACTCCATTATTTTTTTACCATTTTCATTAGCTTTTATGTTGTTAAACTAATAAAATAAAATGAAATTTGCTAAAATAAAAAGAGAATCGCTAAATCTTCATTCATACAACCAAATCGTGGGAATTATAACAAAAATGCAAAAAGAAAATTTCAATAAAGAGTTGCTAAAATTAAATTAAACTAAAGTCAAAAAAAAACAATGGAGTTGGTTGTTTGGGCATTTGCAATGAACCAAATGTGAAATCATTTTCGATTTACAAAATATTATAAAATGGGGTTACAATTAACGCTTGGAGGAGCGTAAGTGTTGTTTTGCATGCAAAAAAACGCAAATAAAAATTTTTGTTTTATGTTTATATTGATACTGATATAAATATTTATATGTACACGTGAGACATTTTTACCCGAATGCGCGACGCAAAGAAGTGTATGTATGTACATATGTATGTGTGTGTTCCTTTGCGACTTTATATAAGCCGAACGCGTGGACCGATTTTCAATCTATTTGTCTTAATCCCAGGAGTGTCACTAAAGATATGACAGTAGCAAAAAATTTAATATTGCGGCCAACAGACGCCATTTTGTAAATACGAAAAAAAATAAAAAGTCGGCAAACTATATCAAAATGGGTATCATTCGACAATGTATTTTAAAATCATCTTTAGGTTTCTCGTACGATTTTGCAATTCACATGACCGTTTAGGATATTTAACGGTTAAAAGTTGGTAGCAGCAGGGAAATATTGGGACCCAATAATCGAGATGTATACATACCAGGGACTGATATGTATACATACATAATAATAACATTACAGACAATTATATGTCGTAGAAAATTATTACATCCAACTTAAAAAATTAATTTTGGAGTCACAAATTTATTTTTTCAATGTCATTATTAAAACTTCTAATTTTTTAAATAAATATTTAATTGATTAATAGTTTTGTTTAGCATCTTCGGAAGTTGGTTTCTATTCTTATTACTTTTCTTCTGGCTTAACCAGGCTTGTTAAAAAAAATTACTCACGTACGGCAGCATGTATACAAACATATCTATAATACAAATTGGTTTCAAAATTAAACGGTTTACGATTTTCTTAATCGTAAACCAATTTTAATTTACCATTTAAAAAAAGCGCTTCTCATTTCTTACACATCAAACGAAGCAAGATATAGATAAATATGCATGACAATAGCATTATTGTGTGATAAATCTCTATGGATAACAAAAGCAGAAATACGCTTTCCAAAGCGTTAATACACTTAACCAATGGATGGTTGGATGGATGGATGGATGGACAGATACACTGTGTACTCGTATAAATACACATGAAGAACGAATTTCTTTATCATGGATATTATTGATTTGATTACAATATAATTACAAATCGGCTACGCGCGCGACTGAACACAACTATTTTGTTAATTGTATTTATCTGTAGGAATAAGAATACACTCGTAACGAAAAACAAAAGCAATATTAAGATTCCTCAACTATAAAATTTAAGAAAAATATACAAAAAAACAACAACAAAACTTCTCATTATTTAAAGTGTTGTCGTCTTTGTTTAAAAGAGTCATTCATCATTTATAACATTTTCGTAAGTATGGGAAACATGAAACGTTGTTGCAGGCATTATTAACTCAGGCATTCAGGCGTTAAGAGAAAAACAAAATAAATTTGGTAGAAAATAATATAACGATAAAAGCGGTGAATAACAAAATCAAATAATTTATTTACTAATAATATAATGTAAAGTGGGTAAATAAAAAAAAGCAAATAACACGCTTATGTATTAAATACATTGACCACACCAGGCTACACGAACACACGACTTTAAATGCCGCTAATTGCAGTTGTTGCCCTGTAGTCAGCTGCTTAATTATTTTGGAAATGACAGCAACATCATAATCAGCTGATATTCAAGTATATAGTTATACATATTTCAAATATTTTACATTTATTAAAATAAAATTGCACAGAAAAACTTTATTTTGTATTTAATTATTAAATTAAAAAAATCAAATAATATTTTTATAAAAAACAAAATTCTGTATTAAAATAATTTACTTTAAATTCATCAAACCAAGTAAAGAAAATAATAAAACTTGAGATTAGAGTCAAAAACTTGTTTGTGAAAACAAAAGCTTATCATAATTTTTTCTGTGTACTGAATGAATGCGCTTATATCACGTAAAAATATGAAATTGAATCAATTTATTTCTTAACATGCATTGCGGAATGTTCTTTCTGTTAAATAATATGCAATAAGTATAAGCAATCATTCATTCCACATTTTGTATTATATTAGCAACACTATGGTGGCTATTCGGGAAAACGCGTCGACGAAGTGAAATTTTACATTAAAGCAAAAACAAAGATTCAAAAATTGTTTTTGTTTTCCATACAATTCTAAAATGAAATAAACGTCACAGTTTCAACGCGTTGTTCTCTTTTTTAAAAACGGTGAATTTTGTATGATAAACAAAAACAAGTTTTTATTACTTATGAAGTTTTGTTTTTTGTTTTGCATGTAAATTCCACAGTCGGCGCGTATTCCAGAATAGACACCTATATTTGCTCATTGTCGCGAACAAAATTAAAAATCAGTTTAATTTGACTGCAATGATAAAATCAGCATGTCCCCGTATTGCCTTGCTGTTGTCAAAATAATCGTTCTCATATAAAAATGTGTGTTCTATTTTTGACATAACGAAGTCGCTGGTAGCCTGCAGTTGTCAATGTGTTTAAATCTTTATGCCTTAAAATCAATCTAAACTGATTTATGTAAAATAAAACAAGTTACTCAGCGCACAAAGTAAAAAAACAAATAAACACATTTAAAAAAAATTATTTGTTAATACTCAAAACAAAAATATTTTTTAAAACATACTCAAAACATTTGTAGAGTTTGTGTATGCAAAACGCAAATATTTACTGTGTACGTGAAAAAGCGAATTGAATTAATTGGATCTCAGTTTTCTGAGAGACATTGGAGACGTTTTCTGTGTTTGAATAGGGAATTGACACGAGCCACTCAATACGTTCGAATTTAGATTAATTTAAATTTGGGGTCCGAGCTGAAAATTTGTTTACTTTTTTTGTTTGTTTATTTTTTTATAAATTTTTTACTAATTACAGCACTTTTTTAACTTCCCGCTTACAAAAAAAAATAGCATGTGACGCTGATTTGTGAAAATCAAATCATTGGAATATATTCTGATTCTTTTTCAGACGAATTCCGTATGTGCGTGTGTTTGTATGTGTGTAACCATTTCATAGTTTAAGAATGGCTTAACCGATCGGATTTAAATTTACGGCATGCTACAGACATTGACGTCATTTATGCTGATTACACATATGGTATTTCTTTTGTTGTCATTTTCAAAGTGTTTGCAGTGCCATTGCATTATGGTTATGCTTGTAATAGGTATAATGCCCTCCAACGAAAAATATCGGACAATACAAGCGTTGCCACTAGTAGACACTATTGCGATGTTTCTCAAAATGACATTATATGTACTCTTATGTGACAGGTATGATACAAAAATCAATCGAATTAAATTTCAATCGGTTTTGTTTATTCCGAAAAAGCAGCAATTCGATTATTTTTAATTTAAATCTGGCAATATTGTGCATCTCAAAACAAAAAACATATGTTTATTAGAAGAAACGAAATGCCCAGAGCCGTAAACATTCTACCAAAAAAAAATCAGTACTTTGGCAAGATAGAATATTTTAGTTTTTATAATGCTGCATTTATTTCTTAGGACTTGAGGAAATTTCTTCTGTTTGTAAAACAAATATAAGGGAATAGTCGGTTAACCTTGCTGTCATACGATATACTTTTTAGGGTTCCATACACCAAAGGTGAAGAGGAACCCTATTGCTTTTGCTACGATGACCGCCTGTCGTAAGAGCTAGGGACCTTAAATTTTCACAGAATATGTAAAGCTTTGGCCACTACGACAACATATATTGTATGTATGTATGACAGTTAAAAATTAAAGGGTATTCTAAAGTAAAGTAATATACAGATATTTTTATGCAGATTACACGAATTAACACTGGAATTTTAAAAAACATCAAGATTAAAGGGTATTCCATCAGTTAATGTAATTTTGACAGCTTGTGTTACTCGTATCTAAATATCCCAAAATAAAAAATCACCAAAAAGAAATAAGAGCACCAGATTTAAAAAAATCACTAAAACTAAATTAAATAGCCAAAAACAGAAAATTTTCCAAAACGCCAAAACTAAAAAAAAAAACGCAAAAACCCGAAAAAAATTCCCAAAAACCTAAAGACGTTCCAAAACTAAGAAAAAGTGTCAAAACTAACAAAATCACGAAAATCTGAAAAAAAGAGTTTACCGGGTAATTGAAAGATTTTTAAATGTCTGCATCAGGTAAAATACTCGATTATATAGGATAAAGTTCGTATAGTGTGTGCGAGTGAAATAATTTATTAAGTCTATAAATATTAGTGAGTGATACGAGTATCTAAAATCGATTTGATTATGACTTTCAAGTTAAAAAAACAGTTTTTGCAAAATTTTTTGTCAACGATATCTATCGATCGAATCACCCGATTTTAGTAAAATCAACGTGTCTTTTTTAGCTAAGGACTTTTTTAGGTTAGGAGTTCGTTAGATTTTGAGCTTGATAAGCTTAGTGGTTGAAAATTCTTTTTAAAATAAAGTTTTGTGAAAATTTTTGAAATCTATCGAACCGAATAGATTCATTATCTTACAATATCTAAGTGAGCTTAACACGTTTCGAATGCTTCAAATGTGCTTATGAACCATTGACCAGTTCGTAAGTTAAGATATGTTAACTAACATACATTTACGCTCAAACACATCAACCATCGAAATATGATGACAACTCTGAATTTTGCGCAAAATGGATTAAAGCAGTAACTCTCGATTGCAAAAACTTACAGATTAAATAATACAAAAACGTAAATAAATTTTTGAGAATCATTTTTCTTTATTGAAATAAAGACCTTTTTCAAATGGGCTTTTTTTGTACTTTCACATACAGAAAATTATAATTTTGAGCATCAAATTTAAAAAGCTGTCATTTTGAGCAAATTCTTGGTTTTTTATATTCTAAAGAACATAATTACGGAATTGAAATAAATTCCGATCGAAATGGAATTATGTGAACCGATTTGATTTGAGAATTTTTGAGAACTTTCGAAAAGTTTTTTCGTTTTCAAATAAATTTGAAATAACTAAAATATGGAATTCAAAATTTATTAATTAAAATTTAAAAATAACGTTGAAGAACAATTTCGAAAAAGTGCTTTATTTTAATAGCTCTAACAAGTTCATGTGGAATCGATTATTATGATTCATTTACTTTTTTGGAATGGAAAAACTGCAACGAATTCCGTAAATTTAATCTAAATCGGTTAAATGATTGGAGATTGAGAGAGATATTTGGAGAGCTTTAAATTAGCGGGAAGCAGGGATGCCAATTTGTTGCTTTTGGCACTATTTTTAGCGCTTTTTGAAGGTTCAAAACTCCAAATTTTGAGCGTTAGTGACGAACGAAGAGAAAGTACTAAGTAGTGCTTTTAAGAAATTTTTGAATTTCTTAAAATTATATTAATAAAAGATTGGTGTATTTATGTATGTTTTCAGTGTAAAGCATACAATTTTCGTCTGATTTATTTCATTAAAAATGGTGCTACGAGTAATGCAGAAATAGAGAATAGCTTAGAAAATATTAAACAGTATTAAACTTCACTCCTTTGAATATTTAGTTGTTCTTCACGTTATTTCTTTTTACGCTTTTTATATCTTAAAATAACGCTTTTTCTGCTTTTTTTAAATTTTGATGTGCTTGTAAGAGTCAAAAAAGTTGGCATCACTAGCGGGAAATTCCAGGGATTTTTTATTGGTCAAAAGAAGATATACTAGCAATTCTCGAAAAGAGACAGCGTTTTCGGACGTTTTGAAATTTTTTAATTACTTCTGAAATCTATGAATTTTTCAGTGCTTTGAGCTTGAAATGAGTGGCAAGTTCAATGGATGGCCTGCAAGGTCAAACGTATCAAATATTTGTTTTTCTCTTTTTTTGTCAAAAGAAAACCTAGACAAGTATAATAGATTAAAAAAATTTATTATAGAATTTCAAGCAAAACTTTTCCTATTTGCTAGAGAAGATAGTGTGACATAGAAAAAAAATTGCATAAAGCTCTAAAGCTTCTCCACGTCTGCTACGAATGATAAAAAAAGTTCCATTGCATTTAATTTCACGAAAAATTTCATATTATAAATTCAATCTTTATACCAGTTTCAGTGAATGTGAAACTGTTGACTATTCTAGCAAAAACAAATGCATCTAAAATTTCAAACATCTAAGAAATCTGTTATTTAGCTGAAACATGCTAAAAAAATATATAATTGCTTATAGATTCCTCTCCATTTCATGGAAATTGTTAAAAGAGCAGAATTAACTAATTGAAATAATTTTTTTTCCAAAGAATTATGAAAATTTTTTGATTAGAAGTGATGATTAAGCAAATTCTTATAAAACAAAACGAAGTAGACAGAAGTGAAAAGATTTGAAATGCATACAGAAATGTAAATAAAGCCAAACACAAATCATTGAGACAAATTCTAAAATCTTATAGAACAAAAAATTATTCTTTTCTTTTTAGACAACTAAAAAAAATTCATAATAATAATAAACTAAGAAAAACACAATAAGATCATCTATCTATCTGTTCGATTGAAGAGAAAAAGTCATGCAACAAACTTTAAAAGAGGAACAAGAAAATTAACAAAAACAAAGGCAATGAAAAAAAAACAACGCATACACAAAAAGGAAATATTTACGTTTAAAAATGTGTACGTCGTACAATTTATTGTAAACAACGGTCAAAATAAAAACAGCACCAGCATCAGCACCAGCATTGGAAAAGACATTAAGTGTCGTTTAAATGCAAGAGTATGAAAGGACGGATGCAAAAGGAAGAGTCAACCGAGCGACTTGCAACACATTGTCGTTATCATCAATGAACACGGTGGTGCCTTCCTTAACAGCAAGAGAAGGCCACAAAAGCGAAGATAATTCCTAAGAGAGTCTCAAGTCCTCCCAAGAACAAGAAGGCACACTCACACACACACATACTAAAGCTAAACCTGACAAAAAGCATGAAAAATAATGAGTTGTGCTTAGCTAAGCACTTTAGATGCGATACTGTTTGACTACATCTATTGCTCGTTCGCTGCGGCTCTTGTTGCAACATTTGGTGGTGCTGCTTGTTGCTTGCTGCTTGCTGCTTGATGACTGCTGGACACCGAAGAAACTGACTTTAAATAAACTTTGTCTGTATACCATCGCTATTCATTGTCTACTTCCCATCTTCTTCTGGATTTTTTTTAATTTTTAAATTTTTTTATATTTCTATATTCTTAGTTCTTTGTACAACATCTTTTGAGGAGGAAGATGCTTGTTGCATCCATCCAAGCATGTTGAAATAATTTACTGTACTATTAACACTATACTACAACGATAATAAATTGAAAGGGAAGAAATAAAAGGGTGTATAGAGAATATACTTAAACATAAACATATGACAGGACTGTGAAATATTTCAATCATTCTTATGGCAGATCCTACCATTGGCGCAATGTACCCATTTTCGTCGGCTCACTGTAATAAAGTCTTAAGTAATAAATTTACTTCTGAACATATTACAAAGTGGAGTTGCACTTGCCACCGTTTTATAATTTTGAGTTTCCCTCCGAAAACGTAGAATTTTTGGTAAAGAATGAGTTCAGAATTTTCCAGTAAAATCTTGCAAGGAGAATTTTGAACTTCTAAAACTTCTCCGTGTGGGTCTTTTTTGTTCCTTTCGAGAAAAAAAAAGCAACCGTAATATAAAGGACTTCTGAACTCTTACAGTTCGAGATAGAGGCCATATTTTTGATACTACATCTGTCGACTGGACTTGCATTTTATTCAGTCTGTTTTGCCAAATCAACATGCCCAGAAATAACATTTAACAACAAGTAGAGATGATAAAATTGTTTTTTTTTTCGAAATGGGTGTTCCGTTCGTGCAAAGTTCCGCCTGACTCGCCCATTTTACGATAGTTATTAACAAATGCTTTTGGCCAGACGGTTCTACGTGCCACGCACTTTGTGCCACATTTTACATTCTGCAAAGCGATTTGAAGTCCTGATTGACTCACGTGAAGGCAACCCAGCGAAAATGTTTGCTTGCTGGAAGCATTTTTGTAAGGGAGACCATGAAACGGAATCACTTGCAATTGCGCTTTTATAATGCATGATTTTTGTTCGCGATGAGCCACTTACAAGCAATAGCAATAAATCATCCACCAAATGTGTACCTGAATTACACACATACATATACTTACATATAATTGTGCACTGTTTTTGTATTATCGTAGAACATCCCTGAAATCAGACTGGAACCAAATGTCTCTATGACAACACTAAAATTCTAGTAGTAGTTACATTGTCTACAATTTCTCTTCTATTCGTCAGTATAAAAGAGAGAGAAGAAACAGATGTGGTGTATTTCTGGTGAATTTGTCAACAACTTGTCATTATAAGTAAATTTGTATGTACTTAATGTATAGAAATGTACCAGTAAATGTCTGGTTGGTATGTCTCCATGTTCCCATAAGAACTATGTAGTCACTACCTAGTAAATTGCTTTAGTGTTACTAGTAGATTTTCAATGACAAGCACAGGCTAAATGTCTATAGCACAAAGTATTGCACGGCGGATAATTGTAGAGTAGTACTGGTGACAAAGTCAAAAGCGACTCAGTACATTTTCACCATCGACATTTCCTTCAGGGATATTTTAATGGTCTCGCTTACGTTAGTGCTTCTGGGTGTCGAGTATTTTTTGCTGGGTAATGTGAACCAGAGATCAGCAATGAGTAGTGAAAAAGTGAGTAGTTGTGAATCATGATTTATAATTTCTTGCATTTATGCGCACTCATACATATTGCAATGTTGTGTATGAATCATAAACTACTCGAAAGATTGAAGTACACATCACACGCATAGTTACGGCCATGACTCACTGTCATACAAAGTCCTTGTGATATACGAAAATATACAACCCTGTTGTGATGAATTGTTATTGTCTTTTGAAAATTTTCATAAACTCCATCATACTAGGGTTGCATTTTTCCGTAGATCGCACGACTTTGTATGATAGTGTGTCACGACCTTTAGCAACATTTATGACATTATTGATTTCGACTCTCCTTAACTCAATGTCTCAATGCAAAATAAGTATGATTCGCAATGCGAAATTGGCATACGAACGTCAAAGTTCTTATTATGAGGTTATGTGTTTTCGCTGTTGTTTTATCTTTTCGTTTTTATTTATTGTTTTTCTTTTGTAAATATATGTACGTATATGGATGAGTTGAATGAGCTGAATCAATGTAAGTAGTATAAGTATTTTTCTGAAATTAGAAATCAAATTGAGATGATTTATGAGTGTGAGTGTGGTATGAATATAAATGTCGACGTCGCATTCATATTTATTGCAACCTATACTTATATATCAATCTTATTGAGAGTGTGCATAAATCAGAGTAGTTAAGTTTAACGCATTTAAATTTAAAATTTCATGACTCAGTATGAATAGCGAAAAACGAATCATTGCAGATCACTGATGTGAACCTGACATTTTGAATGTGCGCTACCCAGTGAAAAAGTGGCGAACATTTCGACTAAATTATATTCCATACATATTGACTTCTATAGAACTTTCAAATTAATAAAAAATGTCGATAATATCTCACACACGATTTGTTTTATTTAAATTTAAAGATAGCAAGGAAACCGAAAATATGCAATTGCATGTTTTTTTTGAGTCACATATTAATGCGGAGCTAAAATATTTGTCAGATTCATAACTTTTTATAAATTTTGGCATCGATTTTTTGGTGCATACTTTTGAATATTTTACCCTTTAAGGCATGTTTTTGTATATTTCAGTCTTAAGCGCAAATATTTTTAGAATTTTTCGAGTTTTGATAGCATATTTCACGCTTGGGAGCTTGATATTTATTGAATCTAATTATTTTATCATGTTGCATAAAGTTTTAATTTTTATTTTTCGCCATCTATCCAAGTGGTGTATGAGTAGAGAAACAATACCGAAAAATATTTTCTTTTGCAGCTTCTGACTGATCTGAGGCGGCTTGTATAAATTTCAGGCGCATACATTTTTTCAATGAATTTGTGGTAAAAACATTAAAAAAACAAGGCAAAGCGAAAGACCGATCAGTCAGCTTAAGGTTCACAGCTTATTTATGTGCTTGACAGTTTCCACCATGAATCAAAGAATACAAAATTACGAATTCAGCTTTTGAAAAAATTCTTATTCTGCGCATGTACGTCACATTAGCCGATAAACATAAGCACAATCACACAAACACGTGTATTTGGTATAGGACAATTTTGTTTACATTTCAATTTCTACGTCATTTTGACGTCACACCGGCCCAATACCAGCACACTCAGGTTAACAAACATGCGCAATGCGTAATCTCGTATTCTTTGATGCATGGCTTAAGGCTTCATTGGTCTTTACTTTATGTTGCTGTTCTATGCCGTTCTTTTCCGTATAGAATATTTTGCAATTACTTTTTCTGTGAAAAAAATCAGCTGGCAACCTATAGAGTTGATTACACTTGTACACAAAGTATCACAACACACTAATACATACACACTTTTGGCTGTGACTTAACGTTGAATTCTATTTTCTACAGATGTGTCCGCAACAGAACAGAACGAAAAAGGAAAAACTAAGCACACATACGGATTTTCAACTAAACAGAAACTAAACAGCTGATTCAGAACAGAACAGCACGTAAAAACTAATTCTGCCTTTACACAATTAATAAAATAATTTTGTGTTAGTTGTGATAACTTGATCTCTTTTGAAATTGAAGTTAAATTTTTAAACCCCTATGCAAAACAATTACATGTGCTTCAAGTATGCGTTACAATTGGTTTTTGTATGGAAATTTTGTTTTAACATACACTTCAAGCACATGGTTATTATTTATTAAATTTTTTCTTTTTTTTCTTTTTTTTCTTTTTTGTTTATTTTTTTATTTTATTTTATTATTTTATATGCAATTGATACTGAATTTATTTTCATTTTCCAATTTATGGTATTTTTAAAAGCATATTTTTGCGTTCTTAGTGCATATTTTCAAGTTTTAGTGCATATTGTATGCGCATAAAACATTCTTTTAGGGTATAATATTTCTGGTTTCTCTTTAGAAGCTCTGTTCCGGTCTTAAAATTTCATTTCAAATTTCCCTCGAAAGACTTAATTCTTTCCCATATCTGCAATGTTTAAAACTGTGCAAAAAAGAAGAAATTAACGATCTTTATATTGAATTGAATGTTGTCTTATTTCTTTTATTTATTTATTTTTTTCTTTTTGTCATCGTTCTGCTTTTTAATGGAGTAAAAACATGCTTTAGCACAAGAAAATGAAACAAAATAAGAATAAATAAGCAACAACTTAAGCTTCAGCTGATCAGGAAAGATATAAAAACAAAAACCGAGAACCAAACCAAAAAAAAAATGCAACAGCAAACTGAAAACCCGAAGAACTCTACTGTGCATCATGCTAGAGTTAAAGTTAATTATGATGACGTTGATGTTCTACAGCATGTTCTCGTATGCGAGTGTTTCTTGAATGCAACTGCGTTCATCTGTGGCATCAACGAATAGATGAAGACCATTGCAACAGATACGTTTTATACGTTTTATTTTTATTTTTTGCTTTTGTTGTTTTATTAAAGGAAGTTTCCCAAAAAACAATGAAGGAAGGAAGAACTGCATTTGTTAACACCAAACAAACAAACAAACAAAAAACGCCTTTGGATACAATGCAAAAATTTATATACGAGTTTGGTTGCGTGAGGGGTTAGAGAGACAGAGTTTTAAAAGAATTATTTTATTACAATCTATAATTAATAATGGAACTTGGAAAAAAGAAGTTTCAAAGTCATAAAATAATGTATAAAATGATAAAAAATACAAAACTAAAAATTACTTGGTACAGGGTAACATCTGCATGTGTTTTACTATTCGAACTTTTTTTTTAAACAAACACAACCTGCAAAGCGATTAGCTTGTCTGCAGAAAACACCCAGAGTCTATGGTGGGAATCGAACCCACGACCTCTGGACTGAGAGGCTAGCATCGCTACCACTCAGCCACAGGGGCACCCACAACTCACAAGAAAAAATGTGAAAACAACTCGGAAGCCAGAACATACACGATGAACTTTAATGATGATGATTAAGTCACAACGAGACTCCAAAGCGCGTTAAACACATAAGTAGAAGATCATAAACTCAATTAAAGAAATTCATTGGAACAATGGGACCAATTGAAAGCTATACCCTATCACACACAAAAAAAAAGTTTTTAAATCGGTCTAAAAAAGACGGAGTTAAGTAACAAAAATAAAAACACAGACAGATTGACAACCTTCTTTTTTCCGAAGTCGTTTAAAAAGAACTAAAAATTAAAGTAAAGACCTTATAAATTATTTTTATTGAATGTATTCATTTAGAACTCTGACTTTCGACCAGAAAAAATACAATTACAACTTCAATATCAGCATCAGCAATTGCATCTTTTAACCACAAATTTCTGCTATTTTTCTTAGTTCTTAGTTGGAGACGTACAAAAAAAAATCAAACTTTAGTCTTTACAAATGTTCATTAGATTTATATACTTGGACAAGTATTGTATATAGTTGTTGTTGTCAAGTAAATATTTAGTATATTAGTGAGTGCATGGTAGCCCCTTCTTTGTGTTTGGCAAAAGTGGGCTTAAAAATTTTATTTATGGGTGGAAGATTTTTGGGTATTTGAAAATCTATATAAGCCAACAACAAATTGCTACATGATTACACAAGGACAGAGCGTTTATTAGCCCAATATACGAGGGTGGTATCAAAACTAGCCAATCTGACGTATACATGGCGGCAGTAGTTTGCAAAAAATATTATTTTAATAGAAGTGGCAACCTTATAAAACATGTGATTTAAGTTTAAAGGCGCCATGTTTGTTCAGTTTTTTTTTTGTTTGGAAACTATGGGGAATCTTCACCATTAATTTTAAGGGTAAAGAAATGGTTTACTGAAATTCATTGTGGCCGTGCAAGTATGGAAAATATCGAAAGTTCTGCACGCCCAGTTGGGATGTCTAAGCCCGAAACAATTAGACAGATTCGATTTCGGCTTAGCCGATCCGAGATTGAATGTGAAAGAGATTGGGGAGGCCATAGGCATTTCATATGCCTGAGTTTAAAATTTTGCAAAATTATTATTTAAATACGAGAAAACTTTCCTCAAACTCAATTGTGTGACTTCTCAGAAGTAATTGGCGTTGTTAACCGGCTCTTAGTAACAGTGGACAAAACGCGGATTCACTACAATACACCAGGGACCGAGCAGTGGTCAAAACCGTGTGATTTTTGGAGGTGAATCAGAGCCAAAGATTGCCGCAGGTAAAACAATCAATGGCGAATATTGAATAGATTTAATGAGGATTTCAAAAAAACCGCATTTGGCCAAGAAAATTGTTATTTTATTCCAGGATAATGCAAGGGTGTACACCAGAGAATGATGGAGAGTACTCAACAAAAATATACATATATATGTAAGTAAATAGTCTTAATTTTAGTAACTGCGTACGCTCAAGCAACTACAACTACAACAACTAAAAACAAAAGACACATGCGTATCAAGCGGATACTCATAGTCTCAGTATGCTTGTACTCAAACTATGGATATTTAATCGGAAAAAATATACGCATGACACTCGGGATATTTATTCATCATTCGCCACCGTATACATACATTTGCGTATACAAAGTGAAATGGAAAATGTGTGTGTATGTGGGGCTGTTTGAAAATTGTGCAACCGATTAATAGCCAGAGTATTTTTGTACTAATTTTTGTATTAATGTAGCTCACACAGTCTATTAATTAATTTTAGTTCTAGTCGTTTATGCTACGTTATTTAAGAAATGCGTGTGAACGTAGATGTTAGATGCGTATAAATATATGTATTCGGTTTAAAATTAAATTTCTATGAGCGTAAGGCCAATACTCAAAGAGTACATAGAACGGTAATGTGTTATTCTATAGTACACATGTGCAGTTTCCAATGCCAAACTCTATGAACTGCGCTACGAATTGCTCCTTCATCCGCCCTTATATACTTTTTTCCGCAAACCTGAAGAAAGGGCTCGACAAACAAATTATCTATGATTAGATAAAATAAAAAATTATAATAATAAAATTCAAAAGTTGTGTTTCATTAAAAAAGTCGCGGTCTTACTGGCCTGCCCTCGTATTTTCGAGAAAATATATAAATATCGGACCTAAGTTCTGCTAATTTTAAATGCTTTTTAAGATATTGCTGCTGATTACACAAACTATTAAAAATTCTTTTATATATTGACTGCAAACCTGCTTTAAAATACAAAAACGTGCGAAAGCAGAGTTGTGAAAGAATGAAGCTTGCCCCTATATCTTCCTTCACCGCCTGACTTCTCTAACACTAACCCTTTCTTAAAGATGATAACACCTAGTAGTAGGCATTCATGGCTTGAGCATTGAAAAAATTTTGCTAAAATGCAGATGCTCTTTGTGATTCACCTTTTGTTTTACTTGAGGAGGAATATCTTCATACCTTTTCTAATTTTCCTTAACAAAATTTTATCTCCTTAAATATTTTGGAATTTGCTTAAATAATACAACAACAAGAACAACAACAACATGAATGTTATCCTTAGAAACAGTGTAAACTCTACTAAAGTTAAGAATTGTTTCTTTGTCTCCCTTTTCTTTCCACTTCAATTATTCAATATAAAATGAAGAAAACAATTTGTTGTATATGACTCTTTTACAGCAAATACTTCATGTCTTTATTCCTTCTATAAGATGGAAAAAACGAACATAATTTTTTTCCTCAGCATCATCTGTTGCCAATTGCATGTTGTCTTTGAAGATGTTTCATTTTGGCCAAAAGACTACAACAACAATAACTCATTTTATTTCTTAAACATTTTTTTATAATTCTTCCCTGCAACTTGTTGAACATTATTGCAGCAGATTGTGTAATATACAAATATTTTGGGGTATTTAGTATAATTTTTTGCTTCTTTTAGCCAACTTTATTACCTCTTCAGCTGTTTTTGTTTTCCTTGTATTTTTTTGTTTAGAACTTTTTTGCACATAAAAAAAGAAGGAAGGAAGGGTCACTGCTAAGCGGTAAATATTGTTTTGACTGTTTGTTTCTTTGGCTCTCGGTTGAATGGTTTAGTATTATTCCACTTATGTACTCGTAGGTATTGTATGTAGATGTGATGTGATGTAATATACATAAATTTTTAGTGGATGTATTGCAAAATTAATGTTTATTGTTTGAGTGTTCGCTGCTGCGGCTCTCGCAGCGGCTGCAAATATACTTTTACATTTATGATTTCTTTACTTATTCGGTTTGTATGCACATGCACTTTTTCTGCAATTTATTATTCGATTTTTTGCTTGAAGTTGGAACATTTTTTTATATCAATCTTAAACTTTAGCCTTGAATTTATGATATTAGTTCTTTTCGGCTTGATGCATTACTAAAATATAGGGTGATTTTTTAGGCTGTTTGGGGTTTTTAGAGGTTCGAAGAATGGTAGAAGGTTATTTTTGTCTAAACTTACAAGCAAATTACATACAGACACATTTTTAAGGTTTTCATAATGGCAAAGGACGTTGCAACAAAAAAGGTATATGGGCATTACTCCGAGAAATTCCACTTTTTTGTCGCGTGCGACAGCAAGCAATTGACCATGTATTTCTAAAAAACGTGACTCGATTTTTCCTAAAATTTTACCTAACGTAGACCTACACAAAAATATAAAAAGGTAAAAAAAAGTTTCGTTTTCTTTGAAGAAACATGCATATTTGCTTGGTGTCGCACGCTACAGAAAGTTGACACTCCCGTGAAAATGCTCATATGCAATTATAATGTACAAAAAAAATTTAACAATAAACTATTCACTGAAAAGTCACTACGAATATAAATTTTGTTGAGCAAGAACATATTTTCTCAAATGATCATATTTTTACGTGTGTGTGTGTGTGTGAATTTTTTATAATACTTACAATATATTACAGCTACACATTTCCGGATGACTTACCTGAAAAGAAATAGGAAAGAATATTTAATAAATATTTATTTATTTTTTATTAGGCTATGGGTCGTATCGTTCTGTAAGCGAAATTATATATGATAATTATTAATAAACAAATAACACCAAGGTTAAGTTTAAATATTCTGACAAACACTAGCAGAACGGAACAACTAGCTGTTTTCGAAGGTCTTAAGTAGCACAAAAAATAATCAAATTAACTAACTTGTGCATACATAATTAGTAAAGAACAAACGACAATGGCAAGAGTGTTGTAAATTTAGAGATGTTAAAATTGAGCTTTCATTACAAATAAAGCTTTCAGCAAATTGCAATACGATGAATCAAAACAATATGCATATTCCATTTGCTCTGAAAAGTGAGTATATAAAGCAGAAATTTACAACTGATACCACTCCTAAAGGACCTTGCACAAAGAATGCTGATGATGAAGGTGTTGCGACATTCGAAGATAGCTAGGTGTTCCGTTCTGCTAGTGTTTGCAATAATATTTACAATTACCTTTGGTGTTATTTGTTCATTAATAATTATAATTATCACATATAATTTGGCTTACAGAATCAACAATAATAACACTGTGCAACAGTGAAAAATCCGCACGCTTCGATAGTACTACCAAAGGTTACTCAAACCGTATACTCAGTTTTTCGATTTTGGTGACAAATTTTTTTTATGGCCCTGAAAGATTTCGAAAAAACTTATTTTTTTTTCAGTATCACTGGAACTCAACAGAGAAGTGTGCATTTGATTATATGATTTTCCAAAAATTGTAAAAAACGACTGTTGTTGAGGTAAAAAGTGGTCTATATGAGCTCTTAGAGTGCCTAGACACGTTCCAATGGTATTTCTATGTTCATAAAAATTGTTCAACTTCACCATCAATTTCAATGGGAAAAAAATGGTTTGCTGCCGTACAAGCCGAGAGTTCTAGACGCCTAGTTGAGGTCTCTACATCCGAAACATACGGAGATTAAAATTGAGAGAGATTTCGGAGGCCATAGGAATATCACATGGCTCAGTGGTTTAAATTTTTAATGATCGATTGGGTATGAGAAATCTTTTAGCTTACAATCGACCATAAGCGCATGTGCAGTTTCCATGGCAAAAATCCATGAATTGTGCTACGAATTGCTCCCTCATCCACCCTATTCTTCAGATTTAGTCGCGAGTGACTATTTCTTGTTCTCAAACTTGAAGAAAAGGCTCGGCGGAAACAGATTTGACTCCAACAATGAATCATCTCAGAAACAGATGCCTATTCTGATGACCTTGACAAATCGTACTTTTCGGTAAACGTTGGAGTATATGTATAATAGAACTCAAAGGAGACTATGTTGAAAAATAAAATAACTTTATGTATAAAAACATGTGTTTCTTCTAAAAGTCACTGAGATAATGACCGAACCTCGTGCAATAATATTAAGGCATAGACATTATCTCTTTTCGTCGCCATTTCTAACATTCATGCTCTTTTTAATTTTTTCATCTTTTTCTTACAATTTATATTTGAAAAATCCGAGTTTTTAGATTTTTTTTAATAATTAATCTCCTAAATTAAGAGCGTTGACAAATTTTCTATGGAAAATAATATAAATTGAAAAACAACACACATATAAAATATGCCAATCTTTACCAATCTTACAGAGCTAGCAAAAAATAAATAAAAAAGAAATTTGCATTCTTAATGAAATTTTTTAAATTTGTTTTTTATTTCGAAAAGAGTTTCGTGACACACTGTGCACAGAAATGAATTCATACTAGTTTTTAGTGGTTAACTCTTATTCAAAAAAAAAAAAGGATATGTAATTCCTCTGGTCATGCCTTTGGACTTTGCATTCACTAAATGAGAAAACTAAAAATAAAAAATAGAAGAACAAACTGTTGCTAACTGCAAGCAGCAAATAAAATCGCAACAAGTCATAAACTTAGCAAAACGTCAACAAAGACAACAACAAAAATTTATTAAATATTTGCTCCAAGATATTTGATCAAAAACTAGCCTAAAATTTATTTGAATACATTTGATATTGTCATCGTTCGGTTACGTTCAACACAAACAGTTTATGTTCGTGGCATAAGTCTAGTGTTTTGAAATTCAATACTGCACCGTGTTGCCACATGCATGCAACAGATTCGATTAAAAGCACACGAGCATAAAAGCATTCATTCATTGCTATAGCGGGCATTTATTTGCAAGTCTTTAATTTGGCGTTTACATTTCCATACACAGCTTCGATTTTTTTTACAGATTTTTTATTTTTATGCCAAAATCAATGATTTATAATAATTTCCACATACATATCTGTGGTTGTAAGTATGTAGGCATAAATTATTAAATGTTTGTATATGAAGTTTTTTTTCTCTTGAATATATTTCTTTTAACTTCCATAGAAAACTAACGATAACTAAAGGATTTTGCAATAAGTATCAGTCGATCTTGAAATGGGAGGGAAACAAAACCTGAAAGTATATAAGTCAGTGACTTTTTGAATGTAACACAGGTTTTTGGATAAAACATCATTTTATTTTTCAACGTATGTAAAGCTAGGGTCACACTTGCCAAACATTTACCCCCAAAAAAAACGTAACCAACAAACTCTAATGAAAAAATTTTTGATTCAAACACTTATTTATCAAATCAAACAGTTTCGAATACAACTAATAGACAATATCGTAGATTCCAACATTATTGGAAATTGAAAGATTTTTCATTATCATTTAGTGGTTACGCTTTTTTGGGCGCAAATTCTTGACAAGTGTAACCGTACCTTAAGTCTCCTTTAAGCTCTCACTTTTCTATAACTTTTTTTATTCTTTCCAAAAAGTAATCTCGACAATCATTAAAATATGTATTTGTAAGTGAGATCGTTGAAGTCAAACCTCTTTCCTCCGAGCAGTTTCTTCATGTTTGTGAAAAAGAGTTCCCGGATAATAAGGCGGATGAGGAAACAATTCGAATCCGAATTCATGTAATTTCGCCATTGAAACTGAAATTTTTTTATTTTAAAATTTTGAAGGTAGTCAAGTTGGATTATACCTCGTAAGTTTCAAGAAACGTTATATATGACTTTATTAGCTAACAAACTAAGGTGATCGTTTTTGGCGCATATACAGCCCGAGAAGTTGTTTAGACTGCTGTTTGTTCTATGGTGTGTTACATCTGCGTTTCGTCTACGGTTACTCGTCCATTTGGCGGTTGAACAACGACCAACACTACTGAGAAGTTGTCACCAAAGCATGACAAAAGTAAAGTTTTAAGTGGTTTTTGAGTATTGGCCGTCAAACAACTATGAATGCGTATAGCTAAAAAAAACGCTTATATGTAACCACAGCATTAACTTTAAACCTAAAACGTATAGCTATAACCAACCAACAGCTATATTCATACACCACTAAAATGTATGACCTATAAAAAAGGTATGAGTAGAAAAATACTCTGAATATCAATTGGCTACACTTGCGTATATACAGGGCTATTTTATTTGCACACACATAATTCATGTTTTTAAACAGCCACACACACACACACCCACACATTTTCCATTCTATTTTATAAACAAAAATGTATGTTTATATACATTGGCGGATGATGAATAAATATCCCGGGTACCATGCGTATATTTTTTTGTCGGATTAAATATCCATAGCTTGAGTATAAAAATACTCAAACTGTAAGTATGAGAGAGTCAATGCGTTTGATACGCATGTGCCTTTTTAGTTTTAGTTGTAGCGTATTTTAATTTTTTACATAAACGAAGTAGAGATGCTCTTGTAAATTGGAATCGGCTGTAGTCATAGTTACTTAAGATAAAATATGTGATTGTACGAACTTTTTGCGATATTAAGACTATTTACTCATGTATATTTTTTTTTGAGTACTCATTGTCATTTTCAGATTGTCACCCGATTGAGTTTGTGGTCCATTGTGAGCAAAACATCCTATCCCATTTTGCGGAACGCTTGCTCATACCCAATGGATCATTCGAAATTGAAACTACTGACACATGTGAGATGCATAAGGCCTCCACAATCTCTCTCCTTTCAATCTCCGATCGGAAAACACAATATCTTGAATTTTTATAGTTGTTGCGGGTGTGTTTATACGGCCACAAAGGAATTGATGTTGAAGAGTAAAGCTTAGCCTTGGTTTGAGTGATTTTTTTCCGCAAAAAATAATCGTTAATGAGCAAACGATTCAATAATTCGATTTTTTTCTGATAGTAGGCCATAGGCTACTGTCAATGGTTTTCAAATATAAAATAAAACATTCACTTTTGTCAAATTTTGACAGTGATTTTTGCCGCAAAAAATAATTGTTAATGAGCACACGATTCAACTACATCGATTTTTTTCTGATAGTAGGCCATAAACTACTGTCAATGATTTTCAAATATAAAATAAAACATTCATTTTTGTCAAATTTTGACAGGAGTCAACTGACAGTTGCCTGTTGACAGTAGCAGTGTTGCCCTTTAAGTTAAGATTCGGAAAGTTAAAAAAGTTACGGAGTTGTTAAAGATTTAGAAAATATATTCTGAAAATATTACCCCTTATTGCGAATGGCGTCGTCGACGTCACATCAAGGCGACAGTAAACATTGTCACTTGTCTACTCTTTGTTGACAACAATAATACATGCTACATTGATTTAGAAAGCCTTAGAGATTAGTAAGAAAGAGATTGTCAATAAGAGCCAATTTTTGCCGATAAAGAGGAGACAAGTGATAATTTTTACTGTCGTCTTGATGTGACGACACAATTCACAATAAGGGAGATTATAAAAACTGTTAATCAGGGCTAAGGGTAGTATAAAAACTCCGAAAATAGCCCCAAAGGTTAGGTTAGGTTAGCAGGATGCTGGTAAGGAAGGGTGATATTTAGAGTCCAGCTCACTTGGGCCCAATACAGTGATCCCTTTGTGATACCTGTGAGTTGAATAGAAGATACTCTTAGTGATAGAGAAGACTGGTTTTGAACGAAGAGATAGAGGAAAGCTTCATTCTTTCTTTTTCAACTCTGCAATAACGTTTTTAATAGTGCATTGTTGCAGCGCCTCTGGTGTCAATGAGGCGTATTAAATTTTAAAACTGTGTTTAGTAGCCATTTTATTGGCTATTTTACTTTGCCGATTATTCTGCTACACAGTGCCTGTATCTCTAGAACTTTTTATACAACAACTGATACAAAGGTCAGTAATGCACATCAGAAAAATGCGTGATGTTATTTTTTTATGACTCCACCCCCAAATTTTTGCCTTAACGGATACTAGTTTTAATTATTAATAAAATTTAATAACTTAAAAGATAATTTAGCATCAGTGGCTCAATAATAAAGCTGTGCTGATAAACAACATTGATCCAGCTTTATTGAAAAACCCTTTAATAAGAGCAAAATGCATATTAGCGCAGTTAGATGCACATTTATTTTTCTTCTAATCTTTTTACCATTTTGCCATAAAAATTTACTCCCTCAAGACATGACAAAATGAAAAGCCACAATAGAAGCAAAGCAGCAAGCAGTAAACCCCATAATAAAAGAAAACATTTCAACGGCATCTCTCTGGCATACTCTGGCATTATAAAGTATGAATTCGAAAAAAAAAGAAACATTTATATGAAAAAAAACTAAGGAAAAATCAAACCAAGAAGAGGTTACCTTTGGTTATATGGAAATTTTTCTTTGAAGGAAAATACTCGTACTATGGCTAAAATACAATCATAATAACATATTTGAGTTAAACTAGAAATGCAAAAAATATAAATACTCGTACGTATAGAAAAACTTTTGTAAAAAAAATATAGAAAACCATAAGATATTTTTCCAAGAAATATAAGAAATATGTCTACAAGGAAAACTTTTTTTTTTATATACATATGTACATACAAACATGCATATATACAGACACATACATATGTATATACATATGTATGAATGTATTTACATAAACATATGTATGTATGTATATATTTTTCTGAAATGCATTGTAGGTAAGTTTGCAAAATATAAAACACCAGCAAAGTTTGTGCTGAAGTTGCAGCTTCTTTTAGCCTCCAGTTGTTAAGTTGGTTAGTTGGTAGTTCATATACAAAATGAGGTAGGTTGCTATGCAGCAGCAGCAGCAGCACCGGCACTAACAAGTACAGTAAAATAAAATGTTTTATTTTTTTTTTTGAGTACATACATACATACATTTGCATACATACATATATTTGCATACACATGCCAGCACATACGTGCATAAATACAAATGAATTACATACAGTTACACTAAATGCAACAGTTGATGCTTAGCACTGATGCAGAGTATTAATTCGACTTGGAGTATTTGGTACCAATTTAGTACAAATTCCTTTAAAATTCAATAAGATGAAGAAAATTGTTGCGATTAAAAATTTTATTCAGGTAGTAAGCTTACTTACAAGTATGTACATATGTAGGTAAAATTAGTATTTTGAAATTTTTTATTAGCTGGGACCGTGATATGCACGTTCGTATAAAATCCCTATAGATTTCGGCTTACGCTCTCAAGAATAAGAAGAAAAAAATGTTCCGCTTTGAAAAAGCCCACAAAACTATGTATAATATATTTTAGTAGAAATAACAATAACGTTTTTTTAATTTTTTACATTCCAGAAGATTTATGTTTCTTTTATTACATGCGGTATATACAAATGTAAATAAATACAAAAATATTTTTTTTTGTTAATACATGTATTTATTTATTGTATCTTCAAATATGAACTAACAATAAGTATTCAAATCTTAAATCTAAAACATAATTATTAGGCCCGACCACTGTCGGACATAAACTTGTTAATAGTTATGAACAGGGAAACCAGAAATATGCTATAAAAAAAGTGTTTTATGCGCATTCAATATGCACTAAAAACTTGAAAATATGCATTAAAAAGTAAAAAAAATATGCGATTAAAAAATAAATTGGTTTATTTGTACATGAAAGTATATTTTGAATTCAAAAATTCAATAACATTTGCAGGTTAAAACAAAATTACCATACAAATTTTGACAAAAACAAATAATACAAATTAATTTTTATTGGATGCTTTCCTAAGAATTTAACTTCAATTTCAAAAGACCAGGATACCAGAATTCATGCTTTCGAACTGGATAAATAGAACAAGATTTTAAATATTGTCATAGAATTTCAAATAAAAATCGCTTCTGTCTCATCTAAATAAACTTTAATGCATTGACAATGTTCCTTAAACGTCCTTTCTTGGGCAGAGTCCGTCACGAATATCAAAACTGAAGTTGTATTGGAACTAAAGTCCAAAAATAATAGTAATATGTAAAAAATGTATACAGTACATTGGAACATTGGAGATTTAGATGGCGAAAAATAAAAATAAAATGTTTTACCAACTTCTTAATTTGTAAGCATTTTAACCCAAATAGCGCCGAAAAATGTTTTCTTTGTAGATTTTTTTCGGAATGGAATTTCCTTTTAAAAGGACAGTTGCACCAATTGGATTAAAATATAAAAAAAATACCTATAAAGTATCAAAATATGCCCTAAAAGCGTAAATTGTGCTCTAAAAATTCGAAAATATGCTAAAAATATGCGTGTACGACTGACATATGCAAAAAATGCTTTAAAGGGTGAAATATGCAAAAATATGCACTAACAAATCGATGTCAAAATTCTTAAAAAGTTCTGAAACGGGTTAATATCTTGTCCCCACATTAATATGTCACACGAGAAAAAACATGCAATTGCATATTTTTGGTTTCCCTGGTTATGAATAATACATACATAAGTAGTGATAGTAAAAAAAGGGGGGAAAAAGTATTTTCAAGTAGTCCCATCTGGAGTGTTGAGTATAAGAGCCCGTGTGTGCCTCTTTTTTAGTCGGATGTGTCCTGTAAGGTTCAGAATATTACGAGCAAGCGGATTAGGATGTGATTTGAGTTTTTTTAAATATTTGCCTGCGTAAATTGCAAAATTACAATTTCTTCAATCACTAGTGGAATATTTAAATCACGATGTATATTAGAATTTTTGATGTACCATGGAGCCGATGTTATTAACCGCAAAATTTTGTTTTGCCTTCGTTGGATTCTCTCGACATTGAAGCTGAAGCAGTGCCCCATAACTAAATTCCGTAGCACCATATTGGCTTTAAAGGCGACTTGTATAGTAAAAGTTTGGAGTCTAGGCTGAGTCTTAAATTTCTGCCAATCAACCAATATATTTGAGTTAACTTAAGTTTCATCTGAGTTAACTTAGAGTCAATATGATGTTTCTATGTCAGCCTTCGATGATCAAGGTGTATATCACGGTATTTCACGTGGGAATGTTGAGGAATATTTTGATTATTGATTCGAATAGGGGAGCAAGTATCTCTTCTTAGGGTAAACGTTATATGGAATACAAAAATATGAAAAAAAAACAATAAAAGCTGTTGCTCCATTAACCGGGGAAATTGATTATTCAGAATGCTGCCAGTCCCAACCACTACGGATAATCGAGGACTAACTGCACACAAATGCATGCATACGTTGTCAAATGATGAATAAGTGTGCCGAGTATCATGCGTATATTTTATTGTCCGACTAAATATCCATAGCCTGAGTATAAGCATACTCAGACTATAAGTATTAGAGAGAATCAAAGCATGCGTATCAAGCATATGTCTTTTTTTTATTAATAGTTGTAGGGTATTTTAGTTTTTTCGCATAAACTAAGTATAGATGCTCTTGTATGTTGGAATCGGTTTTAGTCACAGTTCCTTGAGAGAAAATATATGAGTGTACGAACTGTTCGCGCTAGGACATGAACAGATTTAGCAGATGCCGCAAGACTCGTTTTTAGGGTTCCGTACACTAAAGGTGAAAAGGAACCCTATTGTTTTCACTACGCTGTCCGTCTGTTCGCCACAGGCTATTTTCTCGAGAACCGTTAGTCCTACGGACCTGAAATGTGGACAGAGTATGTAGAACTTTGGACGCTACAACAACAAGAGCATAGAAAAATGTTAGAATTCCATATAATATACATACAATTATGTGCATGAAATTTATAAAGTTATTTGCTTAATTCATAAAACCTCTTGTACATCTGCATCGATTGTATTATTGTATTATTAAATACAAGAGTTGTAACATTTGTTGTATGAAATTTTCATATAAAAATTAAATACATTATTACACTTTTATTTCACATGTTTTTAAAATGTTGTATTCAGAGAGAGAGACTCTCTGAGAGAATTTGTATGTAGATTGTTCTTCTTTTTTCATTAAAAATGCAAAATACATTAATACACTACAGAGAGGGTGTTCACAATTAAAAAAACAAAAAGTGTATTTGATACACAAATACACGATTCAAATTGTTGTGAATTAAGCAACTGTATTTTATACAGACTACAACAATTAACCGTAAAATTAAAAAAAAAAATTAATTAAATTAAATTAAATTAAATTAATTATCATTTCATGTAATTTTGACAACTTGCTCCATCTTGGAAATCGTAAGAGACAAACTCTTGAAATTTTCAAAAACGGTAAAACTAAAAAATTCCAAATTAAAAAATCGCCTAACCGAAAAAAATTCGCCAAAAAAAAAACTAAAAGAAAAATCTTAAACTAAAATAAATCGCCAAAAACAGAAGAAATTCCCAAAATGAAAAAATCGCCAAACTGAAAAAAAACTCCAAAAACTGAAAAAATAGTTAAAACGAGAAAAAAGCGCCAAAACTAAAAAAAACTTAAAAAATGCAAAAGCCGAAAAAACGCTAAAGCTAAACAATAGCTCATAACCGGCAAAATCTCAAAAACGAAAAAAATGCCAAAGCTATTTATATATTATACATATAGGCTAAAGTTCGTATTGAAAACCCTTTTCTTTACGTTAAGCCAGATCCATAACTGTTTTATACAAGCGCACAAAAAAAAATATTAGCATATTGAATACACACTCGTATATAAAATGTTATTTACTTACGTTAACAAATATTTTTATTTAAAATAAACTATCAATTTATTTTTTTTTTAACTAAAATATTTCTTTTCTTACATGCATACATACATTCGTACGAGTACATAGCCAACTTACTATACTCCAACTTTTTAGTTTTTTTCTTTCCCTTTTACGATTCCTTTTCGGTATTATTAGCAGAAAAAATAACCAAAGATGGTAATCATTTGCATCATCATGCATTTTGGCATGGAAACATTTTTTTCCATATGCCTGAACAACATTAATAGCAGCAGCAGCAATAGCAGCAGTTAAGACGTAGGTTTACAATAAGTTATAGGATCCTTTATAAGTCGTCTTTCTGCCTCATCTTCATCTTCTTTTTGAACCTTCGACTAAAATAGTATCTAACATTTTCTCAAGCTCAAGTTTAACATATAGATACAACAAAAAAAACGAAGAAAATAAAGTCAAGGGTATCAAATAAACACAATATTTATTTTAGAGGAATCACCGATGCATTAAATAACTTTCAAACATAATGAAAAAAAGAAAGAAAAAAGAAAAGCAATGACAACAAGAAACTATTGTAAATGAAGTTTAATGAGAAAATTTAATTTTTTTTGTTGGATGGGCGAAACAAAGACATCTTCTACGTTAAGTAAAAATATACTTAGGGCATTTAGAATTTCTAGGGAAATTTATTATCCAAATGCTGTATTTGAAACTTTTATTTTATTACATGCAACCAAACTGGCAAAAAACGATTGTTATTTTGCATACAGTGAAAGAAAAACCTCCATAATGATAATGTAATTTGATATCAATGCTATGAAAAGTCTATTTAAATTTACGATGTTGGCGCTTAACAGCAATAATACACAGAAAAAAATATTTCTCCAATCAAACATAAAGGGTTTTCATTAGAATTCTTAAAATTTCGATTTGTGCAATTGGGCAAACTTGTGAGACTTGTTTCATGAAGCCCCTTTTAATCTTTTGGGCAAACAACTTATGTAAATCTGAAATCTGAAATAATAAAATTTAAAGAAATTTTTAAATAAAAAACATATTTATAAAAATAAAAAAGAGTGTGTGTGTGTCTAAAAGTGCTTAAAGAAGTCGAAAAAAGCAAGAAGTTGATATTTACAAAATGCACAATTGCACAGCTTAAGTTTACGAGGCAAAATTATTGGGCAAACTTAACAGGTTTGTGTAAATACATTTCTATAAAATTTTTGACATTTTATTTACGAGAGTGTAAAAATGCACAATTGCACAGTTTGCGAGACTTTTGAACAGTCTTATGAAAACCCTTATATTAATGAAAAATTTAATCAATTAAATTTCAAAATCAATTAAATTTAGACAACAAAATCATTCGCCATAATTTTCATTGCATACACAGCAAAGTTAGAAATTTATATTAAACAGCAAAATTAATCAAAACTCAATTGCAGTTTTATTTAAAATCTTATGATTTTAACCACCGTGACAATGTGCAAAAGTAGTGAAGGGGATTTTTATCCCCTGAAGGGGATATTTATCTTCGCTTGACCTACTCTGCCAGAATCAGCCATTAGAACCTTTTTAGCATTCCGTACGCCAAAGGTAAAAAGCCACCCTATTGTTTTCGCTACGCTGTCCGTCTGTTCATCACAGGCTATTTTCTCGAGAAGCGCATGAGCTATGGACCTGAAGTTTTGACAGAATATGTACAACTTTGGCCGCTACAACAACAATTATATGACAGTTAAAAATTAAAGGGAGTTCCAAAACGAGCAACGAAAATTTTTAAATCCCATGTAATACTTGCATACATGAATACAGACACTTTAAATTTGCAAGTTATTGTATTTTTATACAGGCTACAACAATTAACACTAAAATTTTAAAAATTTAAATTAAAGGGTGTTCTATCAGTTAATGCAGACTCTTGAAATTTTCAAAAACGCTAAAACTAAAAAATCCGAAAATTATAAAAAAAGGCGCCAAAAATTTATATAAAAATTGCCAACACGAAAAAAATCGCAAAAATTAAAAAAAAAGTTCTAACACTAAAATAGATCGCCAAATTCGAAAAAAATCGCCCAAATTAAAAAAAAATCAACAAAATGAAAAAAAAGCCAAAACCGAAAAAATCGCCAAAACCAAAATAATTGTTTATAAAAAAAATCGCCAAAATTAAAAAAAGGCCAAAAACCAAAAAAAAAATCACCAAAAACGAGAAAAAAGTGTCAAAACTAAAAAAATTGCCAAATAAAAAAAACGCCAAAAAAACTGAAAAAATCGCCTATATGAAAAATTTCGCCAAAATTAAGAAAATCGCCAAAACAAAAAATCACCAAAATTAAAAAAACGCCAAAAAAAATCTTACGTCAATCTATTTCTTTTAAGAATGTAAGATATTTTTAACTTATAGAGAAAGAGGAAAAGCTAGATTTAGTAGGTTACTTTTATATAAAACAAGTTAAAGTTTTGCAACCCTGGAAACGTCTTTTTTATTTTTAATACAAATTTTGTTTGCACTGGAACATAAAGGTTTAGCTAGTTACTTATATATGGCAAAATCTAGTTTAAATTTTCCAGCTCTGAAGCCGTCTGCTGTATTTTGCTGATTGTCAATATCAATATATTTTGGAGCATTTCTGATACACCAGTACAAGACCGAAGTCTCTCTCTCTCTCTTCTAGAAGCTTCGTAAAAATAATTTGACGTACATCAAACAGACGGATACTTAATGGGTCGGATATGAATATTGTGGAAATTACACAATGAGAATGAGAAACCTATACATATACCCTTCACCATTTTTGGTGAAGACTATAAAAACCGAAAAAAAAGTTTTCCGGGCATTTAATATTTTTTTTTTAAATTTCCACACAAGGTAAGATATTCAATTATATAGGATCAAGTTCGTATAGTATTATAGATGTAGTGTCCGTACGGAATCCTTCCTGTACGAGTCACAGTCGCATTTTACTGAATTTAATTTATATTTGCAGTGTATTTTTTAATTTTATATTCAGTCTTATATAAGTTTCAGTGTCAGTCTGTTGCCTGCATACATTTGTTAACTACATCTGACGCCGAACACAAGATTCCTTTGGTCTTTTATAATTCTGTACAATGAATATTAAAATGTATAAATATTATGGGAAATATTCTGAACAAATCATCGTTGCGGTAGGTCTCAATTAAAAATCTACATATATGAAATACAGATTACATATTGTTATTTAAATAGTAATTGAATTACAATATTATTACTAAACAAATTGACCCCGTTGTCAAAATAAACTATGTATTCGTTACTGACATTTTTTAATAACTTTTTTTAACATAAAAGCCTTATTAAAACAATTCAAATGATTGTTAAGCACGATTAAAAATTGATTTTTATCTTTAACACAAGAAAGCTAATAAACGAATGAATTTGGGGGAAGCAAAAAACTTAAAATAATAAACATTAAAATAGATTTTTTTTCTAGCAATTTAAACTAAAGTTTAATAATAACATGATTTCGTTTGAAACTAAAAATAAAAAATAAAGAAAAGCAACAAAAAAAGAAACGTCTTAAATGTTAATTTAGGCAAATGTTAATACAACTGAACATTTCACTCTATGATCAAGAAATTGTAAAGCCAAAGAGAAAAACAACTGCAATCAGCATTTGAATTGAAATAAAACTAAACCATTCCATACCATAATTGAACTTAAGGCAATTTTAAATATGGTACGTGTATGGTGATGCTGATGACGATGATGGGGACGATGATGGGGACGGCCATGGCTGCTACAGTGATGTTGGCGATGTTTGAGACAATCTAACTTTAAATTGTCTAAAAGGATTGTATGTAACTCGTATTTGCGAAATACAATATAGGCAAAAAATAAAAATAAATAAAAATAAAATAAAACTGAAATCCAAATCAAACAGATTTCATTTCCACACAAAATAACGTGGGAACCAAACATTTTTTTTTATCGCACTCCAAAAACGAAACATTCACTCGCCATCAGCTACAACATACACACATACACACACACATACAAAATTCATATTCACATGCACATTTACTAAATCTAATAAAAAAAAGTCATTTTAAGGAAGAAAAAGCCCCGTAAGAAAGCATCACAAAAAAATAAAATAAATAAATAAATAGAAATTATTACCAAACTTTAAATTTCCAAACATGGACCATATAAAACTGTGTACTACAAACAAAAATTATATAGAAAGAAAGAAAAAAAAAAGACCTCGGGAAAAAGCAAATAAATTTTCCAAGCAAATAAATGTAATAGAAAAAAAAAATAAAATAATAAACAACAGGCAGGCAATTGATGATGGTATTGTTGTGTACTTTTGCTACATAGTGCCAACAAACAACATGTAAACCAAATTTAGTTTTAGACCAAACCGAAACCGCCAAAACCATAAGTAAACCTATTTTTTATTGACCTCTCCTTAAACTCACATTTAAAAGACAAACGAAGCCATAAAAAGAGTTCAAACAAATAGCAACCACATACTACTCGTACAACATACTATACAATAATAATCTAAAAACTTTTTACATAATAGACAGTTTGTATTTTTATTCACGCAAAGCGAAAATCTATGATAACGTTCCTCCATGTAAATTGTTTTCTTCTCTTTTTTTTGTAATATTATTTAAGATCTGTGTTAACTTAACAATACGAGTACATACAGTGATACAGTGATTCAGTGGTGGGAATTCTTCAAAATTAATATACTATTAAATATTGCTGCTATAAGCACGCCTATTTTTAGGTGGACGTGGCCTTTAGTTATTTAAAAAAAGGTTTGTCTATGTGTTGAATTGCATATGATGAATATTAGTACTAAAGGTTGCGTTAAAATTTAAGCAAGATTTCAATTTTCTGCCGTATAAAACATATAACATTTGCACAGTGGCCTATATAAGTATAGTATAGTAGAAAATTTAAGAGCATAAAATTAAAAAAAAATGTATCAGAAATAATTTCTTGTTCTTATTCTTGTATTACTCTACCTAAGTATTTATTAACTATTTAAGTATTATAGTAGTGGCTATTACATTGTTCGATTGTTTTTGCTTTCAACAGAGAAAATATGTTTACTTGGCAACACAGGTAATAATGTTGGAAAGTAAAATCAACTGTTGAATGTAAAAACAATGTAAACAATGTAGAGTAATATAGCTTTGTGCTAACCTAAATAGAAAAATGGAAAAGCAGAAAATGAATAGTGATACTTATAAATGTGTTTCCCAAAGGTAAATCAGTTTATACAAAACAATCATTTCTCATATTCCGTTTCATTAAAAATTTACGTTAAATAGCTGATGTTAATAACAATCTCTACCCAAGTCTAATAGACTAGGGTGCTGATATAAAGCTATAAAGTCTAGTTTAATTTTTCTTATTTTTTTAGAAACTAACATTAATTAATAAAAATATTTCATTCAATAAGAATTGAGATTACTGAACTTAAGCCCGAATAAGAAATTATTTCTGATTAAAATTCACTAAAGTTCAATTAAAATATAAAAAAGTCTCATTAAAAAAAAATTAGTTAATTCAGTAACGTGCGACTTTGACTCGCACACGGAGGGTTCAGTACGGGCACTACATATCGTTAGCTAAAAGGCAAAATGGCGTTACTAGCAAAAACATAATTTTACAGAAGAAGCAAAAAACTAGAAAAAAAACTAAACAAACTTGTAGTTAAGTCCCTTGGTTTTTTTTGTTAATAAAAGCGTCATTTTTGATCACAGAAGTGTAAAACTTAGTCAAGACATACAGTTTAATGTCATATATAATTGTTAATCAAAAATTAGGTTTTAAATTTTTTTGTTAGTCACGGCGATATATAATACTATACGAACTCTAGTCTATATAATAGAATATTTTGCTTGATAAAGACATTAAAAAAATTGTTTTGGCGTCCTTTAGGTTTAGCTTTTTTTCTTTTTAATGATATTTTCTGTTTTTGGCAATTTGTCGTTTTGGCGTTTTTTCGGTTTTTAACGCTTTTTCGGTTTTTTTAGTTTTAGCGATTTTGTATTTTTGGCGGTTTTTTGGGTTTTTGGCGAATTTTTCTTCATTTCGAATTTTTTTTTAGCTTTAGCGATTTTTTAGTTTTTACGTTTCAGGTTTTTTTATTTGGCGATATTTTTTCGGGGTTCGACGTTTTTTTTAGTTTTTTTGGCGAACTCAATTTTTTTTTCCTTTTGCCACAGATTTGAAACAACATTACATTTCAAGATTTTAGCGGTAGCCTTGGCGTACAGATAGGGTGGATTGAACTATTTTGTCCGGACATAACTTTTTTTACTCACCCTTTTTTGCAGTACGATCCACTCATTCCGAAAAACTTGTCCGGAAAATCAAAGCTGCCATATGTAAATAAAATCTATTAGTTTTACAAGATGGTAGTACTGCAGCGATTGTTTATATTTTGCTTTATTTTATTGGCATATTTTACATATTTTAATGTTAATATTAATATAATTTTTAATTTTTGTCACCAATTTTTCAAAACTAATTATTACCCTTTCAATATAATTTCACAAACACAAAAGGACTATGCAAACTTTTTATACCATGGGGCAACTCAATACAATTTTGTGTTTTGAAAAATTAATCTATGGGCAGCACAGTTCAAGTTTGTCCAGACAAAATATAAAATTAAACCAATTCAAGCCGAGGGTAGTTCGTAAAATATATTTTCCCTCTCTCAAGAAGAGAGACGTCAAACTACATATAAAAAAGATTTTGTTCGGACAAAAATTTTGGGTAAATCCAGCTATACTGGGTGCAGCTTAACGAATGCAGAACTTTTTTTATCAGTTTTTGAACTTTTATAATGCTTGCGATGTTTAACTACTTTCGTAATTTTCGGCCTATTTTTATCAGACTTAAAAAAAAGGAGGAAGTTCACAATTCGTCTCTATTTTTTTTTTCAGGTGCGTATGTTCATAAGTCAGTACTTTTTAGACCGCTTGTAAAATTTTTAATGTTGTCTGAGAGGGTATGTATAGCTTCCTATTGGTCCCATTGTAATATAATTTAATAATTTAATTTAATATAATTTTATGATATTCTACTTATTTGATTGCTGCGAAACCTATAAAACACATTTGGTTTTTGTAATCACATAATTTGAAAGTTAAGAAAATGGGCGGAGCTACGCCCATTAAAATTTATTATACTATTTCACGCGATTCTACTTAGCCGATTTTTACGAATGTTACCACACACCTTGAGCTCTGAAATAGACACAAGCCCCCAATTTAAAAAAAAATTAAATTTAATATTTTATTTTATGTGGTTCCGCTTTACCGATTTTTACAAAACTTAACACGCACCCTGATCTTTGAAAAGCATACAATATTGCATTTAATAAATGGGCGGAGGCACGCCCATTAAAATTTAATTTTATATTTCACGTACTTCTTATTATATTCTTCTATTAGATCTTTGCATTGAAGTCGGTTTTTTTGGCAGAAAGAATTATTGAGACCTTTGTGACAAGTTTTAACAAGATTTGTCTTGTTTATTTGTCTTGCAATTTGTGTGTAATTTTCGCAAATTATTGTTTTATTGGTCGTTTTTTATTGCATTTGAAACAATAAAACAAGATAAAATATAATGACATTTTTTTATTAAACTATACTAAACTAGAAATCTTTATGGGAGCTGCACAATGGGGCAGATACGACAGTATAGTAACAAATTTAAGTTTTGAACTGGAACTTTCCAGATTGTTTAAGAGAGTATAAAATGTTTTAATTATTATCATTTACTTGCTATTAGATCTTGTAAGGTCCAGTAAGACCATCCCTGACAGTGTTCGTGAGATATACCGAGACTTTGTTAAAAGATGCTGACAACAATATTCTATATTCTACTGAGCTAATTGGACACGAAATTAAAATCAATTCAAGCAACCTCATAAACAAAATGTTAATAAAGCAATTCATAAAATTTAAACAAAATTTTCCCACTAACAATCACTGTAACTCAAACACTGCTTCAATCGTAAACAAAATGCTCAACAAGGAATAAAAAAAGAAAATAAAACAAAAACCTTTTGTTGCAATCCCTTCACACATAAACTTAAAACTACAAATCGTAAAGTGTGTAATTTTAGAGCTAATAATTCGTGTTTTTCTTTTGCTTGAATTTTTGCCTTTGGTCTGATGCGACAAAAGTTTTAAGAGAGAGAGAAATTTTGGAAAATTGTTGTTTTACCTATTTCGCATGACATTTATTGCAATATAATCGTTATTTCAAACGCTAAACAAAAATAAAACCGCCAGCTAAAATAGCGCTGTGATATTTTTTCCATATGCCTGCCTGAGAGACTTTTTTATTTCTTCACATGCTCTACAAAAGACTTTTAAACTAATGATTTGTTTTAGAAATCATTATGGTTATGTTGCTTGTGCTGTTGTTGCCTTCAAGAGTCCAGCAGCCTGCTTCTGCTTCTCATCACGAGATATGTAGCAGTTTTCGGTTAATAAAAAAAATTGGCAACAAACAAAAACAGAGTTCTTCATTGCAACTTGTTAACATTTATTTTAGCATTTGTAAGCATTAATTTTCAACTTTACAATTTGCTGTTAAACTAAGTAACCACCAACCAGCCAAGTTCTCTACCATATAAACAGTTTATATGTACATATGTATATAATAAAAAAAGCCAAAACAAACATACACTCAAATCACCACTTCAATTTACACTCATGGGAAAATGTCCATTAAAGGATTTTTACAATGTTGCATGAAAGACTTGTTAATTAGAGGTGCTTTTTTAATATGAGAAAGAGTGTGTGTATGTGTGCGTTTTTTGTGTTCTATTTATTTATAAGATTTTTGTGTTTAAAAAAACACTTATGGCCGCCATTTCTGAATCAATATTTAGCCTTTAGGTTTGCCTAGCTTTCCTTGCCTTGTTTTGGTATGAAAACATCTCTTGCTTATTTCCATGCCAGGGTGTATATAAATCAGAGAATGACAAGTACTCTTGATTATTGGCCATCAACCAACTATGAATACGCACAGCTAAAAAATAAAAAAACACTCTCATATGCAAACTATTTTTATACACATTTCTTAAATTACGCAGCACAAAAGACTACAACTAAAATTTATAGATCGTATGAACTACAATCACACGCATGAGTATAAAAATAATGTGAGTATTAATTGCATACACAAGCATATACACAGGGATATTTCATTTACATACAAACACACATTATAATTATTTTTTCAAACGGCCAAAACACATTTACATTCCATTTTATATATACAAATTTATGTGTGAGGTGACGAATGATGAATAAATACCCGAAGTATCATGTGTATATTTTTTTCTCCGACTAAATATTCGTACTCTTAAGTATAAGCACACTCCGACTATAAGTATGAAAGAGAGAGAGATAGAGAGAGTCAATGCGCGTGATACGCATATGCATATTTATTTTTAATTGCAGCCTATTTTAGTTTTTTGCATAGACGAAGTAGCAAATGTGTCAGCGTACGAATTGATAGCGCCAGGCTTGTCAGATTTTGTTCGACTGATTTCGCTAAATTGATTTTAAAAATCGCCTAAAGTCGCCAAAATCAGTTCCATGTTGTTTTTCTTAGTAAATATTTAATAATAAATTAGTTTTTATATAAACCTTTTTTAATATAAATTTTTATAAAATGACCGTATCAAAATTTATTAGAAAATCGCAAAATCAAATCATAACTATAGAAATAAAATCGCCAAAAATTATTTCTTGTAAATTTTTTCATCCAAATTCAAAACTATAATTAATATAAGAAAAACCATCAAAATCAAATTGTTTTTTTAACTTCTTGCGAGACGAGTTTTTGGCAGAATTTATTTTTGAAACTACTCCTTCAACAAACAAATTTTCTTGAATTAGAAAAATTTTTAAGTTGAATTTTGTAAAAAAAAAATAGCCATAATAATCTCATATTTATTTTTTCGTCATGTTGCCAAACCAAAAACTTGGACACCAAAAAAGTTTAAAAATCGTCACGTTTGGCAAGAAATCGCCATATGTGACAGCCCTGTAGCGATTCAGTAACTTTTAAAGGTAAAACTAAAAAATCCCAAAATTATAAAATTGCCAAACCGAAAAAAATTTCCCAAAATTTCGAAAAAAATCGCCAAAATTAAAAAAAAAAACAATCTAACACTAAAATAAACCGCCAAATTCGAAAAAATCGCCCAAATGAAAAAAATCGCCCAAATGATAAAATCGCTAAAGTGAAAAAAGCGCCAAAAATCGAAAAGATCGCCAAAACTAAAAAAAAATTATATGAAAAAAAGTAGCCAAAATGAAAAAGAATTGCCAAATTAAAAAAAAAATCGCCAAAATTTAAAAAACCGAAAAAATTGACAAAAGGAAAAAATCGTCGGTATGAAAAAAAATTGCCAAAATTAAAAATAAGTCGCCAAAATAAAAAAAAGGAGAATAAATCGCCAAAAACCGAGAAAAAAAGGGCCAAAACTAAAAAATCGCCAAAACCGAAAAATGCAAAAAACGCCAAAACTAAAAAATGCTCAAACCGAAAAAACCTAAAAACGAAAAAAATTCCAAAACTATATTTTATGTAGTAGCCTAAGTTCGTATTGAATTACATATCTAGTGTCCGTACGGAACCCTTTATGCGCGGGTCAAAGTCGCACTTTACTGAATTTATTTTCTATACATTTTGTCGCTTAAAATAACGATTGTGTGATTCTGAAAATTATTTTAAATGATAGGACGCAGCAGTCGATAAAATTAACAGCACATAAATTATTGTCGCTTAAATAACGACACAGCTGACACTAACCTACAACGAATATCGTTAAAAATGTTAGTGAATAGCAAATACGATAAATTTTCGTTGTAATTATTTTAAAGATGTGATTAGCGATAAAACGATAAAAAAATTAGTGAATCGCACCACTGGTTAGCGCTACAATTATGATTATGCGCAGTTACTAAAATTAAGACTATTTTCTTGAGTACATTTTTTTTGAGTACTCATTCTAATTCTCTGGTATGCTTGTGTAGGGCAGGTGGTGAAGATGTTAGCCAACCTATCCTCTATTAATTAGATCAATGTTCTTCTAAAGGACAGGTGGGAACATTTTTGGTTTTTTGAATTTTTTTATACGCTTTCTAAAGATAAAAATGCTTGACGTACCATTCAGTTAATGCAAACCTCTAATATTGCCATTGCCGACTCTTTTAGAAGCTTACAGTCGTGAAATTACAGCTCCCTAGAAACGCTTTATATTAGAGGCTGAATGTCCCAGATTTACGCTTCTAATTGACATACCCCGTACATTCTGCTGCTTTCTTTATGGGACACTTATTTAAAACTAAAATGCGTAGTGATTGCCAATTGAAGCCAATTATGGTGAATCTCTCGTTACATTTTTCTCAAACTTTCAACTTTCTCAAAAAACTATTTGAATTTTTTTTGTGAGTATATAAATTTGATACCATTTCATCGTATGAGAATTAGTGCAATTACATTGTAACATTGTCTTGAAAGCTTTTTGTTTTACTTTTTGGTTGGACTGGCTGACTTTAGGCTTTTTTAATAATTTTCTTTTTTTTTCATTCTTTGTGGTAGTATTATGCTCTTGAATTTAGGTTTATTAAGTATAAAAGAAAAAATATATTTGTTGTATTTTATTTTTGTTATTTTTTATTTTTGGTCTTTATTTGCTGGCAAAAGAGTTTTTCTTTTTGTATGCGATCGTGTTTGAGAAACATGAAAAATAAATTAGATTTTTAGATTAACGTGAGGATTTAAATTTTTTCTCTCTATTTATTTCAGCCTTTTTTTTCGTTGGATTTTGTTGTCTTATGTAAAAGTTAAATTATTACAAAATGTTCAGTTTGTTAAAGCATACTTCTTTTTTGTGTATTTTTTTGTTTTTTTTTTGTTCTGTTGCATTAAATAAAATACATTTTATGTTGTGGTAGTTTTTCTTTGTTTCAAAACCATAAATTACAATTAATGTTTGATTTAAATGTTATACGTTTTAAATTACAGTTTTAGGTTAATTTGAGAAATAAATCAAACTTTTTTTTGTTAAGTTTATAATCTGCTTTTTGTTTCTTGCTTAGTCGGTCAAAATAATGTTGTTATCAGAATTAGATTGTTTTATTATTGTACGGATGATGATTGATTGTTGTTAAATATTATTGTTTTGTTTTTTTTTTGTTTTTGTAGTCTATTATTAAGAGTAAGTAGATCTGAAAGTTGTTATTACTTTTTTTTTAAGTTAAAATATGAGCCGTTAATCTTTTATTAGGATCTTATTTTATATAATCAGTTTTGAAATTAGTCATTAGTATTTTTGATATGCCGCATTTTTCACAGCACAAGGAAAAAATTTATTACATTGCGCCTCGTGTTGTGTTGCCAATTAGCGCCAAACTAAATCGTAATAGGAGATATAAATATGTATCTCTCACCACTTATAAAACGACATGTAATTAATTACAAAAATACTTTTCAAATATAAAGCTTTCACTGACTATAAATAAATGTATAAATGTGGAAAAAGCACGTACATAGATGTGTTTTTAGGAAAAGTTTCAAACACTTTTTATATAATTAAAATAAATACATAAGTTTGAAAGTTTCAAATTGGTTTTATTAATAATAAACCAAGGGAAAAATACGAGTATCACTCACTCAATTGGAGGTAACAAACAAAATTATTAAATTTCATTTCAAATTCAAGAAAGTATTTACTCGTAGTAGTGTTATCATTCCAACAAAAATTGAACAACAACAAACAACAACAACGAACAACTTTTTATCATTTTTGTTCGAACGAACAAATATGTTCAATAAAGGATAAAACAATTTCCTTAACTTCTGCGTATAAAAAGTATTTAACATTTCATAACTTTTTAATTAGTTAATTAATCAAATTACTCCAAATTATAAGTACTTGTGTAAGCTTGCATCTTTTGTTATCTTGCTGGGAGAAGATAATGCCTCTTTAATGGAATTGGGTGTCTTACAATTCCTGATCAAGAGTTTAGAAAAAAAATAACTGCTTTTCTCTAATCAAAAGCCTTAAGAATCGTGTCATTGAAAGACGTAAAAGAAGCATTAAATGCCTTAATATTATTCCTCAGCTGTCCTATCCAATACGAGTATTAACTTTTTAAAATATGCCAACAAAACGCGTAAAAAGTATTGTTTGTTTTCATTATTATTTTGTAATCAAAATATCTCAAATAATATCACGTACTATGAAGTATTAGATGAAATTTCTGAAATAACTAATAATGTTTTATTAACTTATCAAAAAAAAAAAATTTATAAAGAAAGTAAGAAATTATTTCGAGCCATTAAAGAAAGGATTACACATACTGTACATATATGATCCTCAATGCTATTTTAACTATATCATCAACATTAACAATTTGCAAAAGAAACTTTTCTACTCTGATTTACACACACTCACAATAACATTGATTTATAAGTATAGCTTGAAATAAATATGAATGCGACGACGACCTCTTAGTCATACCACACTTATAAATCATTTCAGTTTGATTTCTAATACTACTCATATTGATTCAGCTCACTTAACTCATGCATGTATGTCAGTTTATTTAAAAGTTTAGTCATTAAACATTTTGCAAGTATTATACAATAGTAGTAAATAGGGTTGTTTTTCAATTCTTGCAAAAACACAAAAAATGCAAAATAGAAACACATAACCTCATAATGAGAACTTTAATGTTTCTTATGCGAAGTTCGTATTGTGAATCATACTTACTTTGCATCGTTCATAGCTATTGAGTTAAGGAGAGTTGTAATCAACAACGTCATAAATGTTGCTAAGTATGAATTCGATGCGCACTTCAAACTTTCGAAATAATCTGATTCATAGACAACATTGCAATAAGTGTGAGTGCGCATAAATACAAGAAATTATAACTCATGATTCAATTCTACTCACTTTTTTACTACTCATTGCTAATCTATGATGTGTATCTGTTTGTATGTACGAGTCCAGGTACAGACCAAACGGCTGGACCGATTTTGATTTGTTTTAAAGGTGATTTGATTGGGTGTTCTAAGCTACATATCTTTGAAGAATCGGCCCAGCCGCTTAGAAGATATCACATTTTTTTATATTTATGCTGTTAAATCTGTGTGATTTTAACTTGATTTTTTTTTTTTTGCTTGAAAGATGGCATGATATAGTCTATACTTGAAGAAAGGCTATGTATTAATTTACTCTTTTCTTTTTTGCGATTCTGTTACTTCAAAAATCTTAACTTATGCTACACCGTCAACCGGGTTCTAAGTTTGTTATTAAAATTATTTGTTTTTATTGTGTAATGAATTATTTTTCGTTTGTTCATAAAAAAAATTAAACTAATATACATATGAGTGTCGTTTTTGGCAAACTAAGGTTTGTATCGCTTTGTAAGCCAAATTACATGTGATAATTATTAATGAACAAATACTCGTGTAACACCAATCCCATCTTAACCTAATTTAAGAAAAATTTTTTTTTCTTTTCAATATTTTTTTTTTATAAATAAGTTAGGTTAAGTTAAGTAAGCTGTTATGGACTCATTGAGGCCTGTTGGTCCTTTAGCCATTGAGGAGCCACCATACCTTCTACATAGATCTTGAATTTTGAAGTTGGAATGTTGTTCATCTTTTGCAGCGAAGAACGCTATTGCGTATATTGCTGCTTGAGACTGTGCAGTTTGTTTGAAAATCTCTCTTAAATTGGAAGATTTGAGATATATGACAATATTGCCGTCTGATATCGCAACGGGGTATACTGGTTGCAACGTTTGTCATTTCCGATATTTTTCGATGTGTGGAATTGGTTTGTATATAAAAAAAACATAATGGGAACGGAGTTGCAAATATTTTGAAAATCACACCACTACAAGTAGTGCCAGATATGTACTCGTATTGTAAATCTTGACGGTCTCTAGCATATTGACTTCATTTATTTAACACAAAACTAAAAATATGAAACATGAATACATATTAACTTCTCATACACAGTGGGGAACGTAATCAACTAAAGATAGTAAACACCACAAAACTGTGTGAAGAGAAAAACGAGTGCAAATGTTGTATGTAGTCACATAAAAATCTTTTATTTTTTCAGCAGTTAAACAGAAAACTAAATACAATACAAAAATAATGGTATAACATTAGAGACTTAACACTGTTTTTAATTATATTTAATTTACATATTCAGACACAAAATATGTTCTCTACATCCATACGGATGGTTTCATGGACGGACGACACAAAAAGACATGAAGAGCGAAAAATAGAAATAATAATGATTTACATTTATTGTGTTATGCTTGTTTTATGGTACATACATACATATGTACATATGTAAATATGTATACTAACTTTTCATACATACCAAAAAGTTTTATAGTTTGCAACAGGTCATAATACGAAGCTTGCTTTTGAAAAAATATATACCTAGTCGAATTTTGTAGACCCTTTTTTAAAAAGATAAAACTGTTACAACAAGGCAATTGAAGCAGAGAAAAGAAAAGTTGTTCTATGTTAATAAAAATGTTTTGAAGGCATTCACAATGGACCTAAAGGTATCCGGGTAGAAAAAGATGGTTAGGTAGTATGTACATCTTAACCTAATTTAAGGAAAATGTTTTTTTTTCTTTTCAATATTTATTGTTTTATAAATAAGTCAGTTAAATGAGCTGTTATGGACTCATTGCGTCCTGTTGGTCCTTTAGCTCTTGAGGAGCCACCATACTTTCTACATACTTAGATCTTAAATTTTGAAGTTGAAATGTTGTTCATCTTCTGCAGCCAAGAACGCTATTGCGTATATTGCTGCCTGAGAGACTGTACAGTTTTTTAAAAATCTCTCTTAAATTGGAAGATTTGAGATATATGACAAGACTGCTGACTGCAATTTTATCATCCGCAATAACGGAATTAGATGTAAGTAACACTCATATGCTCTTGGATCCTGTGTGAATTGGTATCATCACAAATTCGACAATTTTGTTTGTTGAAGAGCACTTATTGCTGAAGATGATAAACAAAACAGTTTTATAATTTGCAAGTGTTTTTGAACGATATATCCCTTCATGATTATTTGTACCAGTGAGACTCAATAAATTCCAGCCAATTTGGCAGATGTATCTGCAACAATCTGGCCGCAGTTAAATGTCAAAATCATGCATTTTTAAAAGTGGGCAGTGCTAAGCCTAATAAAATTTAACACATGTCCCATACGTTTATCAAACCGGTTCCTACGAAACTGTACGACTAAGGGTAAGACAAGTGAGCAGAAGATATGAGATCTTCGATATATCATCAGTGTTGCCAGAGATTGTTTTCAGTCATTTCAACAATTTTATTAATATAGTAATTTGTGAAATGTTCTTAAGCCTCGAGTTTAAAAATGGACACTAAAAAGTTTAAAATATGTTTTCATTAATATTAAGGGTTTGCCTCACTATAGCCCGAGCGGTGAAGTTTGATACGAAAGTAAGTGGGGTCTTGATGAATAACTAAATAGCAGAAACAGCCCATGCTTTCCGAGTATGCGCAAATATAAGAGTCACATTTCTTGGTTCAACAACAAAATTCATTTTACTTCGTTTGCAAGTATAAGTAAGACAACTACTTTTGCAAATCGAACGCCGTATTTTTATTTGTAAAAAATATTTTAAAAATTTCCATACATTTTCACTGCTTCCGAGCATATTTATTTAATCAACCGATTAATGGATAACAATTTTATGAATTAAAATTTCCCTGGGAAAAGGTAGGTATTCTAAATATGAGGGAGAGGGATAAAAACTCCACGGCAAAAAAGTAAGTATTCTAAATACAAGGGACAAACAAGGCGAATTGATAACAGGTGACTTTAACAGTCCAGATGATTATCAGATGTTCGAAGACTAATTGAACTGCTTTAGACCCCGACTGCCAAAATCTCTTCCTTTATCTAATGCTTGTTTAAATTTAAAGTGAAAGCGTCTCCCAAAAATTAAATTATTCTTTACTTTGCGAGTCCAAAAATAAATTCAAGTCGACACACATTGCTTGCAAATGAATCTCTGGAGTTTTGTTAAGGATGAATTGTTAGGATTACATGTATCTATTTATATGCATGATAAAATGTAAACATCAAACAGCTGATGCATATTTTACTCTCTCTCGTATTTGCTTATTTATTCTCCGGCTATTTAGAATAGAAGGATTATTCCCCTGGAACAAATGATAGGGAAGAGAAACAACTCGCCGGGAAAATAAATAATTGTCCTGATTTTTTTTATAATATCGTGTATTTTTGTATATAATAGGACTGCTAGATTGTTTTTAAGGCAAATTAAATGTTTTTCACAAAAACGCAAGCACATATCGTTACCTTAATATAGAAAGGTCCCAAATCATTATTTATTTTAAATCAAGATGTTTGCATTTTTCAATGCATTAGTTGGTCTTCTATCTAAATATCTAAATATCAAAAAAAAAAAAAAATAAATAAATAAATAAGTTAGGGCTTTTCTATTTTAAGGTAACGATATGTATATTCAAAAAGTATTACCTCAGTATGACCAATATTTGGCAAATTCGACAAAAGCCTTTACAGACAAATGAGATAAATTTAAAAAAAAATTACTCTGAATTTAATCTGTTGCCAGTTCTTTGACCAAATTAAATATCTGAACCAAGAGCATAACTGCAGCAAATTATAAATGAAAAAAATTATCATTAAAAAATAGTTTCCTATAGTTTTCTATTTTTTCCCATTTTTAATTGTTGTTACTTAAACTTTTGGAGCATATAAACTCAAATTTAAATTGGTAATAATTATTAAATTTTACAACATCATTTCTTAAGACTTCAGCAGTAGAGAAGAAAAAAAAACATAAACGACTACACAAAAGTTCAATTTTGCGTTTTTTTTTTTTGGAAAATTAAGAAATGTTTTTCGTGTAACCAATTGTTTGGCTTTCAAAAAAAAAACCATTGCTGTGTTTTAGTTGTTATTTTTGTGTTAGTTTTTTTTTCTTATTTTTTGGTTGGTAAATTTTAGCTGTTTCATGGTACTGCGTTTACGCTTGCGCACTGATGCATAATTCCCCTCCAACACCTGAAATAGTTGAACAAACACTGTGTCTAGATATATACATATATGTACATAAGTTTATTCAGATTTTTGTTTGGTTTTAATATTATTTGCTCAACAGTTCCTTATAGTTCAAAAAATTATACATAGGAATTTATGTATGTATGTATGTATTTATATACATATGTATGTACATATGTATTTACATTAGAGGGAGGTGATTTGTAGAGCCGAAGAAAAGTGAATTTTTAGTACCAAGGAAACAAAACTTTTTCATTGGAAAAACCATCATGAAAGCCAGGAAAGGGTTGATAAATAGTATAAAGACTGAATGCCTCAATTTCAATTACAAAAATTGTTTTATGGTATTCCGTGACGATGAAATTTTGAAATCGAGAAAAAAAGTTGGAAACAACAAAAATAAAGTCTATAGAATCACTCAAATAATATTGAGTTATAACCGCCAAAAAAAGCTCCGCCAATGTTGTTAATTGGGGTATTCTGTCTGTTTTTTGGAGCTCAAGATGTGTGGTAAGTTTCGTAAAAACCGGTTAAGTAGAACCGGTTGAAATAGTATAAATTTTAATGGGCGTAGCCCCGCCCCATTTTCTCAACTTTCATATTATGTGATTACAAAAACCAAATGTATTTTATATGTTTCGAAGTAATCAAATAAGTAGAATATCATAAAATTATATAAAAAATGGTGGGCGTGTCCCCGCCCACTTTTGTTACAAATGAGACCAATGGGAAGCTATACCCTCTCAGACAACAAAAAAAATTTTACAATAGGTCAAAAATGTACTGAGTTATGAAGATACACACCTAAAAAAATTGAGACGAATTGTGAACCTCCTGATTTTTTATTTAAGTCGCATAAAAAGTAGGAACCGGCTTTGAACATAAACTTTTTAAACATCACTAGGCAGTGGAGTAATATGTAAATACATACATACATACATATGTGCCCTTAATTATGAAAGTGGTCTGAGTCATATATTTCTTTGGTCGCGATATTTAGTAGATTACATTTGAACAAATCAAAAAATATTTTTATATTATGCAGTATTTTAATTTATAGATCTTCTAGTCTCGATTAATATAAATTTATTTAATATTTATAAAATAATTATTGAAGTTTTTGAAAGATTGACATATGTAATATTTCGACCACTTTCATAGTTAAGGGCACATACATATATCCAAGGGATTGATATATAATATATTTATGAATACTATCAATGTCATTCATATTGATTGACTTCGCAAGCATAAAATGTTCAGCGGGATTTGGTAAAGTAGGCCAATACACCGGCTGTCACATAAATATTTTAGTCGTCATGCCTATTTCATTGTGCTACAAGATCTCCATAAATTGAGCCTCCCTAATGATTTTTATTTTTTTTTGTTAATTACAATAACATAAGATAGAAAATTGTAAACAATAATAACAGCAGCTAATTAGTAATTTTTGTGCCACATTCATATTAAATTAAAATCATATTCTATTGTATACAAAACCACAAGTCTAAGCTTAAAGAAGTTTAAAGAATATCAACTTTATTTGATACCGCCCGTAGCTACCTACTGCGGCTGGTAAAATTTCTCCTACTTAAAATTTGTTTGGTTACCAACATTTATTTGATTTTTACAATCTCATTTCTTGTATTATTTTATTGTACTCGTATTAGACGGAAGCGTTTTTATTATGACATGTTGGCAGCTAAGCGCTGCTACTGTTGTAGTTGTACATTAGGCACAAAAACTTGAAGAATACTATATTTGAATATTTTTTATGGTTAGATATGAAGTGTTAAGATTTCCACTTAGATACACATTTAATTTTTATACAAAAAATAAACAACTTCTCCCTTTTATACTTAATTTTAAAGGCTTTTAATGTAAATAGAATTCTTATCATGTGTTACCCCCCCCCCCCCCACAAAAAAAAGTATATTATTTAAATTAAAATTTCTGTTTTTATCTTTATAGAGCTTTAATAATTTACTACATAAATACTCGTAGATAAAAACTATGTGTGTTTGCAAAAGATTTTTGCAAATTGTTTTAAAATTATTTTAAAAAAATTATGCGTTATGGTATAAACACAATTGGGACGAACAGCGAACTTCATACAGTTCGTCTTTTGCAACACCATTAAATTTGACGACTTAAGAGCTCTAATCAAAATCTCTGCCTTGCTATGGAGACATTTTTCTAGCCCATGGATACCAATTGCAAGTATTCACTGCGGCAAAAATCACTTGCATATGGGCATTTCCACAGAAAATTACGTATCTTTTTTTTCAAAGAAAAATTAAATTAAAATCTAAATTACAAGCTTAATTGCTTAGTGACGTAACGTGACAAAAGTGTATCGTGACTGTGGAAATGCCCAAATCTATTCACACCAAAAAAAATTGTGATTATGTAATTGCAATAAAAATAAATGTATAAAAATTTATAATTTTAAATTCTTAAATAAAAATAAACAAAGAAAGCCAAAAACTTTGAAAAATAACAGAAATTTACGAAAAATTGAAATATGTGAAACAATCTATAATTTTTATTAAAAAACGCTAAAACACTAAGGAATTCTAAAAATTCGGTTCAATCGCGAAAATGGCGAAAATTCGCAAAACCTTCCAGAGTCTAAGTCTTGTTTAAAAATCACAAAAACTGTTGAGAAGCAGAATACTGGCAAAAACTCGCTTTTCCCTGCGAAAATTCACGACGAATTGCAAGATCGGAAACAAGTTCGCGAATAATTTTTAAATACATTGAATAAATCACATACATTGCAAAGAATATAGAGGTGGGTTCAACTCTTTCAGTCCGTCGCTTTAGACACAAAGCTATGTAATTTAAATGGGTTTGATCATAGGTTTGTGTCTAAAACGACTGACTGACGAGTTGGATCCAGCCCTAAAATACTAACAAAATCTCAGAAAATTAGATATATCGCAAAAAATAACAGCGTTTCTAATACCGCAGAAATTTTAATGGATATTTATTCATATTTTCGATTTAAAAACAAAAAATTCAAACCGTTAATCGTTGTTCAATGACGCACAGTGGTTTAGAATCATTTTTATTGGGCAAAACTCTATAACTTTTGAACTAATGAAGATTGTTTTAATAATTATTCTTTTGTAAGAATGAGTACAGTGCTTTTTGAGAAATTCAAGGTTAAGGTTGAACTCTAAATTTTTTTAATATTTTTTTTTGTTAAAAAAACTCTTCATCGATTTTTTTAAATAAAATTATGGGACCAAACTGCAAGCAAACCCTTTCAAATGCAAAAAGAATTTTGAAAATCGGTTGACTCTCCTAAATATTCGTAACGAAAAACTCGTCGTTCGCCTCAGTTATAAGGCAGATTGCCATACAAAATTTGTTTTATAAAGCCTTTTTAAAACATAACTGGGGGACCAGTACCATTATGTTAAGATGCCATGAAGTCTCATGTGCATGTACGAGGGCTACTACTTATATTTCGGGAATAGCAAAATATATTAACAAACATCTGCGAGCTTCCTAAATTGAAAAGTTAGGATCGTCACGAACTGACTGACTTACACTTTCCACGTTTTCTACAATTCTTAAGGCTTTCGAAAGTCCCGACTTTGGTTTTCGCAATGTGTTTATGGTTGGAATCGCGCAACCCTCCAATATCGCAAAATCGTCGAAGTACAAATTTTAAAAAACTGTCGCATACGGCCCCGATAAACGCTCCATAGCGTAATCTAGTAACTTAGACAAATGTAAACTTTCTTTTGAAGCAGTTTGTACAACGAACGCACAATGGGTCTGATCGTACCTAAGGCCAATTTTATTAAGTTAAATAGTTTCATACATAATTAATAGACAATTTTATAGAATCCAAAATTATTGCAAACTGTTTAAATCAATAAATATATGTCTGAATCAAACAGTTTTTTATTAGTAATTACATAGTTGGTTACGTTTTTTTTGCAAATGACGCACAAGAAATGCCAGATGCAAACTCAGCCTAAGTTGCGAATACTTTTAATATTACGGTGTTTGCTATATCGTTCCATAACCGCGAAAAAAGCTTAAGCGACATAATTTTCGAACTTAATTTTTTTACCTAAATCGATAATTTGCGATCGTAAATATGTATGTAGTAGATTTTCGTCAATTTCATTTGTAACAAGAGTTTAAGCAAAATATGTGTAGTAAGTACTGGTACAATGGACATCCATATGTATGTATGTATGTACATATGTACATATGTAATTCTGTATTTATGTTGTATGTATATACTAGTGATGTAACGAATGTCAATTTTTGATATTCGCGAATACGAGTACGAACATTTCAAAAGATATTCGCGAATGCGAATACGAATATTTGAAACGATATTCGCGAATACGATTACGAATATTATATGCAATATGATATATAAAAAATTTTTATGAAAAAAGACATCACAATTTTGTTGGCGTACTTTAAAGTTAATAAAAAGTTCCCAACATTTTAATCATCGTCATTGAATAATATTTGAAAATGATACAAAGCACAAATTTATATAAAAAATTAATGTATTTGTATTAACTAAGATTTTTAGTCATTTATTTAAATTTCGTTCAGGATTTATGCATTTATTTATTTAATTTCTTTGGAAAAATATTCGTATTCGTATTCGCATCCGCCTGAATTTAGCGAATACGAATACATTCGTAATCGCCTGAAAATGGCCGAATATTCGAGAATTCGAATACGAATCCGAATATTCGTGCATCACTAGTATGTATGTACATAAGAATGTACACAACTGGAACAATTTAATACAAAAGAAAATGAGAACAAAAAGAAGTACATACATAAATTTTTTAAACTTTTTTTACGCTTCGCAGCTATTGTTAAATACGCAACAAATTTAAACTTTGAAGATCAAAAGGCATTTACGAGAAATTATTTACATATTACTGCATAGAAAACAAATTTGGTAGAAGACTTTTTTTATATTGAATACTTGTATTCTTTTATATAATTTTTCGATCTTTTTTATATATTCAATTAGACTATTTTTTTAGCTTTAGGTCTGGTATTATTTGTCTTTTATTTTATCAATATTTCGTTAATTCGTTATTTCTCGAAACATTCTCGTTAAGAAAAGTTTAGCAACAAAAAACAATTTGTTTCTCTCAATTTTTTATTTTTTTGCATGTACAACAAAAGGGGAATAACGTTTTTTACTAATTTAGAAGCAATGAAATCAAACTATGTCGTCGTTTATGATTACATAATGATATCGCTAAAAGTTCGCTATTGATTCGTAAGCGAAATATCGATATCGAAACTGAGCGACGAGTGAGCTCTAGCTCTCTTTCCGTTTACGATAGCCGTTCTCGAGTATTTTGTCCGCGAAATGTTTACGCAACATTCGAATGCGATATTATTTTCCAATGTTTTGGTTAGCTGGGTATATTGACTTATCAGATTGGTATCAATAAGAAACGCAATATTTTTGTTAATTATGTAGGTCCGTTAGCAGTTTATCTCACGATATGTAAGTATGAATGATTAGCCAGCGAAAAATTATTCATTTACATATTTACATACATATGTACATATGTATGTATGTGTGTAAATGTATGTACATATCGTTACTTTAATATAAAAAGGCCCTAACTCATTATTTTTTGAAATTAGATTCATTAGATGTTCTTCTATTGCCAAAAACTCGAATCCATAAAAATTATGAGTTAGTGCCTTTCTATATTAAAGTAACCATATGTATGTACATATGTATGTATGTATGCATGTAATGTTGGTTGTTTGAATAATACTTTTGTTCGAGTTTATTTGGTAGTCGAAATTTCAATAGACAAAATGCGGCATTTACAACGGCAACAACGATCAACATTTTACATTTACATTTGAACCAAAAAAAAAGAAAAATAATAAAAAATAGATGTAAAAATGAAGGAAAAACAAACAGCAATGACATCTCGTTCACGTTCATGTCATTGTCGTCATCATCATTATTATTGTTATTGCTAGAGTTGTTTGTTGTATTGCAGATGACGCTTTTGTTGCTTAAAAATGTTGTAACGTATTGTTGGCTGTTGGACGGTTGTTGATCATTACATGAAAAACATCAGGAATGACAAAGAATACAAAGAACGTTTGTAAATTTTTAAACAAAATCAAATAAGAGAACCATTACTATAAGAAAATACAGAAAGTCAGCCACCAAGAATAGAAACAACAAAAACGGTTAAAATTAAAAAAAAAATATGATCATCAAAAGCTGCGTCATCACCAAACTTCATTTTCAAACTTCCTCCCCACCATCTTCATTATTATCACCGCCAACTACCTACTGTACGAAAGTATTGAAGTGCAAAAAGAAAAAATAGCAAAATTTCTAAAAACCATTTTATAAGATAAAGGAAAAAGTTTTCTTTGGACACACATACATTTGTCCATGCATACAACATATGGTTACCTTAATATGGAAAGGCTCTTAATAATTATTTTTTTTTAAATCGATATTTTTTCATTTTTCATTACATTAGATCTACTTCTATCGAAATATAGAAAAAAGTCGATTTGGAAAAATAAATAGTTGGGGCCTTTTAAATTAAGGTAACGATATGCATGCACGATACATCTATGTATATACACATATGCAAGTACCCCTCTCGGAAACTTGGGGTTAAGTGACTTTATTCAATTCACCATTTTATTCGATTATTTTGGTGACTTTTTGGCGACATTGACAATGGTGTGTCTACATCGTAATATTTGCTTTCGATTTCTGTTATGTATTAGTTCCTTTTTAGGGTTCCGTACACCAAAGGTGAAAAGGAACCCTATTGTTTTCGCTACGCTGTCTCTTTACCCGTCTGTCCGTCACACGCTATTTTCTCAGGCACCGTAAGATCTACGGACCTGTAATTTGGACAGAGTATGTAGAACCTTGGGCGCTACAACACCAAATACATGAGAATTAAAAATTAAAGGGTGTTCCAAAACGACCAGCGAAAAATTTTAAAATCCCATGTTATATACATACATACATACAATTGTACATATATTGACACTTGACATTTTTAAAATTAGTGTATTTTTATATAGACTACAACAATTAACACTAAAATTTAGAAAAATTTAAATTAAAGGGTGGTCAATCAGTTAATGCAATTTTGACTTTGTAATTTTGACAACTTGCTATATCTTGGAAACCGTAAGAGGTAAACTTTTGAAATTTTCAAAAACGGTAAAACTAAAAACGAGCGATAATTATAAAATCGCCAAACTAAAAAAAACATTGCCAAAAATTTCAAAAAATCGCCAAAATTAAAAAAAAAATTCTAACACTAAAATAAGTCGCATAATTCGAAAATCGTACAAATGAAAAAAAGTGGCCAAAAATGAAAAAAGCGCCAAAAAACGAAAAAATCGCCAAAACGCGAAAAAGGCGCCAATAACAAAATAATTGTTTGTATGAAAAAAATCGCCAAAATAAAAAATATCGTCAATATTAAAAAAATCGCCAAATTGAAAAAACGCCAAAAAACGAAAAAAATCGCCAAAATGAGAAAAAAGTGTCACAACTAAAAAAAGCACCTAAATGAAAAAGTCGCCAAAATGAAGAAACGCCAAAAACAAACAAAAATCGCCTAAATGAATAAAAATCACCAAAATTAAAGAGAGATCGCCACAACGAAAAAAATCGCCGAAATTAAAAAAAATCGCCACAACGAAAAAAATCGCCAAAAAATAAAAAACAAACGCCAAAAACCGAAAAAATCTCCAAAATTTAAAAAAATCGCCAAAATTAAAAAAACCAAATCAAAAACGAAAAAAAAATGCCAAAAGTATATTTTATATAGGATAAAGTTCGTATTGAATTACATATCTCGTGTCCGCACGGAGCCTTTCGTGCTCGGGTCAAAGTCGCACTTCACTGAATTTATTATCTCTTATAATTTATTTTAGAACAACAACAAAAAAAACTACATGCATAGTTGGGAATGTTCTGTATTCCACGTGAAATTAAATCGTTCGAAATTGCCAAATCAATGTTGTTATAAATACATATCGCTCATTTACTTCAATAGCGGCACAACTCAAAAATAAACCAGTTTTGCAGAAAACGCGTTTTAAGTTTTCAATTTGCATACAACTCAATGGAGAAATGAAAACAAATCTTCTGTCAGGAGGTGATGGTACAAGCTATTTGTTTGAAATTTTTACACAAGACAAAATACGAAATGCCGCATCTTTCTGCACTATTAACTCAAAAAACCCATTTTTTGAGTTATGCCACTATTGAAGTAAATGAGCGATATGAATTTCCAACAACAATTGTATGTCAATTCCGCATATTTTAATTTCACATGGAACATTCCCGACAATGTATGTAGTTTTTTTTTAGTAAGTATTGCTCTAGAATAATACCAAAAGTGTCACTAGAAGTACTAAAATGTACCAGTGAATATGTTTTTCCAATATCTACATAAGGTCCAAAGAACTATCTAGTCAGTAGTAGTAACGTGATGATGCGTCCGTCAGTAGTAGATTTTCAATGAAACACACATGTAAAATATCTATAGCAAAAATCATTGTCAGGAGTATATTTCGTTAGTGGTACTGGTGACAAGGTCAACATTAGATCAGTACTGTTTTACTATTGATACTTTCTACAGGGAAGTATGTAATACACGTTTGTACATTCTAGTATCTGTGTATGTACATATATCGATGCATTCACATGCATTCTCTGCCCGAATGAGAATGAAAAGCCTAGTATACAAAAATTGTAGAGGTACATTTATAAAAGGCGCAACATCAAAGAAAAATATCACAGAAATACACCAATGACAAACAGCGATATTTAACAACTAGAAGAATCATCTAAGTGTATTCGCACTACACACATAGAAACATCGGATTTTCCAATAGGTACTTCTCAAGACCAAGACCATTTTATGGCGGATTTTGCGTAAAGATCTCGGTTTACACCCATACAAGATCAAACTGATTCAAGAATTGAAGCCGATGGACCATTTAACGCGACGACGTACGTTCTCCGATTGGGCTCTGGAGAAGATGCGCCATGATGATGAATTTCATCGCAAAATCATCTTTATTGACGAAGCTCATTTTTGGCTCAATGGGTTCGTCAATAGCAAAATATGCGTTATTGGTTTGGTGAAAATCCACATGTGCTTCATGAATCACCACTTCATCCACAAAAAAATAACTGTTTGGTGCGGTTTGCATGCCGGCGGCGTCATTGGGCTATATTTTTTCGTCGACAATAGGTCCGTTTGTTTACCATACTTATATGGGTTTTTTATCTTAATTTCATATAAAAACTTATAAAACTTTGTTAACCACTAGTTTTTAAACATTTTTTAATTTTTTTAGTGTTTAGGCAAATTTAATAGGTCTGTCTGCGTACACATATTTTGCATCATTTTGTGCAAAATGTTGCAAAATCTTATAAAATGTTGTCTGCGTACTCCAAATCTCTTGCAGCGAGAGAGCCAAAAAGAGAACTTTTTGACAGTTGGAAGTTAGAGAACTTGCAAAATGTTACTGGAGAAATTTCTTCTTGCAAGATTTTGCAACTAGTTTGAACAGCTGTTTTTATTACTTTTTGAATAAAATAATTTTTATGAAATGAAAATAGAAATTGAAATTTAACAATGGCGGAGGTAATTAGTTACAATTGTGTTGATTTTTAACGTTTATAATAAATTATAATAAACAAAACACTTTATTTCATGCTAGAAACGTCCAAATATACAGTGCGACTGTGGCTTAAAAGCAGAACCAATGATTCCAATAATGCTATTTTTCTGGCTAAAATTCTTTTGCTTTGTTATTTCAATTGTTTACACACCGATCAGCTCTTTTCTTGCAAGATTTCACTGGATACTGTCTGCGTACTTTTTAAGATATTTTCAGTCGACAGAGTAAAATTGGTCTTACTCTCCCAAAAAAGTTGACTGAGTATTTGCTACTGGAAAAGTACGCAGACAGACCTAATTTTTCTTTGTAATTGCTTATTTTTCAAACAGCTGCTTAATTTTGTGTTTGCCCAAACTAGCACGAAGAAAAAGTACGGACTGTTTCGTGCAAGAAGAAGAATATTACTCTCACCAAACCTCTCTCATTTACCCAATTTTCGAGTACGCGGGATCCCAATGTAGAGTAAAGAAACAAACCTATTATACAACACTATGATCAGCTGTTTTGATTAATCTGCAAATTTGTGCAATTTTTGCGTTCGCGTACTTTTTTGTGCAAAAGACACTATTGTTGTGCTTATCAGCTCTTTTGAGTGACCGCTCTTTTCAGCTCAGCTCACTTTACTGAAGTATTTCATTCAGTTCGCTCAATAGCTCAGTTCATTTATAGTGAAACATTTTTCATGCATAAAGAAAGAGCGAAAACGGAAACATAAAAAGTGACAGATTTATACAGAGTCTGTTCGTGTGTGTGTCATACATTGCAAAACAAGGCAGATGAAGTATAAAAATTAGATAAAAGTAAAATAGTTTCATGAGTGGAATTTGTTAATAAATATGCATATAATAGTACATTCATATGTATAGTTTTTTATGTACATATGTACTTGTGCGACACAAAAAATTTGCTGAAAAAGCACAAGACTTGTACCGAACTCTTTCATTAGGTCGTTTTAGACACAAACCCACTAAAATTACATAGGTTTGTGTCTAAAGCGAGCTACCGAAAGTGTTCGATACAAATGTAGAAACCGCTCAGTACTGAGCTGACAGCGCTCATTGAATTGAACGGCTCACAGCGCTCAGTTAAGTGAATCGTTCAATTGAACTAGGTCGTTCATGAGCTACACAACTCTAAGAGACACTCTTGAGAGTAAAATTTTAAAATTACCCAAAATTTTCTCAACTACTGGATATTACTGGAAAAGTAAACAACGGACCTAATAACAATCGTCACGTTACTGTGAATGGTGATCGTTATCGCGCCATGATTACCGATTATTTTTGGTCCGAATTGGAAAACATGGACTTCTACGACAAGTGGTTTTAACAGGACGGTGCCACAAGCCACACGTTACAATCGATTTGTTGCAGAGTAAGTTTGATGAGCGTGTTATCATAAGAAATGGACTAGTCAATTGGCCACCTCGTTCGTGCGATTTAATGCCGCTAGACTTTTTTCAAATCATTGGTCTATGCCAACAAGCCGACGACGACGTTGGAAGAACTCAGAGCTAACATTGAACGCGAAATAGAGTCCGTTACGCCCGAAATGTTTGACCGACTCATCGAAAATTGGGTCCAACGAATCGACTGCTGCCGACATGCCCACGGTGGCCATATGAACGAAGTCGAGTTCCATTCATAAATGTTTTGATTGTAATTCAAGTCGATCATAAAGTTTTGGAAGTATGTATCTCAAATGGTTTGCGTTTTATTAAAAAAAAAATTTGTCTAGTCCTTATTGGAAACCCCTTTATATGTAGTAAGGATGATGTATATTTGTCGAGTTATGGGATGCTAAAGTGTTGCCTTTTTCGAAATTTTTTGTTTTATATTATTGTATTATATGTATTAGAAATAAAAATTTGTTTTCATGTGCCAAACCGGAAATGACATGTGATGCCCAGCGAAGCACACCTCTGGACCTTAGCAAGTAATCTCCTATGACTCTTCTTCCTCAATGCCTCCAACTATACCACACAACTAATAAATATAACCGGCCTGACAAACGACGTGTAAAAAAAGAACAACAGTGCACTGAAGTGTTCTTAAGACTTAAGTCCATGATTCGTTTCTTATATACATACGTACAAACGAGTACATACATACATATGTACATACATATATTGATGGACAAAGACACATACATACATATCATTAACTTAATATAGAAAGGCCACACCTCATTATTTTTTGAAGTCGAGTTTGTTTTTATATTTTGATAGAAAAACATCTACTGTATCGAAAAATGCAAAAAGCTCGATTAAAAAAAATAATGAGTTAGGGCCTTTTTATATTAAGGTTTTGTTACGCGCACGCAATATTCTTTGATTAAGTTAAAAATAATAATAATACACAAATAAATGGAAAAAAACTTGAGTAAAGTGGTTTACAAAAAGAAAATTTGTTTAAATTTAATTGTTTAATTTTAAATACTGCTCATACATACATACACACATGCATACATCATAGCTGCCCAGAGAAGCGCCAGAGTGCCGAACATCAATCGGCTTTTTATACAAATGAATACACATCCATACATACATACATACATACATTTTGTCATTCCAAACCACTGTACTGCCATAAATAATACATACAAACACATCTAAGCATATTATACAAACTTACAACAGAGTGCGTTCACTGATTGCAGTGCCCGCGTATTGTTGCAATTGCTGCTTCTGCTTTATGCATGTTATTGCAATTGCAAATTGGAATTGAAATAATTATCTGATGTAACTTTGACGCTCTGACGATTAACTTGACGAATTACGAATTGTTTGTTTGTTCGTTCATTTGTTTCATTTCTTTCATACAATTATTATAAGAAAATTTTATAAGAAAAAATAAAATAAAACTGCTACTTCGATTGTTGAATGGCTATGAATGAATGATGATGACGGCGTCAGGCCAACAGAACTCAACGTCATAGATGTCACTCAAAATAACTATTGAGTGTTCATATGTATGTTTTCCATAACTTAAGTCGTCTCTGGGAAGGTAATGGAAAAAATGTAGACAATTAAAATTTGTAAATTGTTATCGAGTCTGAAAGATTTATGGTAAAATGCTTAAGATTCAGTAGGAAAACTATTGGAAAAAAAAGTGAGAAAACATACAGATGTGCATTCCATGGATTATGCTTTTACATAAATTATTGCACAATGGTAGACTCTCGGGTGAATCTAAATTTCGAAATGTTATAATTAAAAAGGTTAGACAAACCGCACTAATTCCTCTAAATAGTCAACTCAAATTTAAAAATGTTCAGTAGAGACAAATAACTGTTTTAATTTCATATAAAAAGAGAGATAACACTGTATTTTTTTCGAAAGAGTGTAGAGAAAATGATGTAAGATTTATAAAGTGGGTAGTTATGATCACTGTGCATCGTTTTTTTTTTGGAAAATTTGAAAATAGAAAAATTAAAATATTAAAAAATTCGTACTATTTACGTTTAATTCCGAGCATCCCTGCTTTATATTTTGCTTCAGTGTGCAAATAAAAGAATGCATTTTAAAATACTCAGATATAAAACTTTCAGATATTAGAACCTCTAGTTCTAATTTAAGATCGTTCAGTACATTGAAATCACAAGTTCTAACATCTGGAACGTTCTAATTTTTTAAATCCTACTGTAATAATATTAGTGTTTAAAAAAACTAAGAAACATTTACAAGAAATATGTAATTTTTGGCACTTTTATTTCTTGTTTTGCCAATTTCCTCTGAATTTTTATACGATTATTTTATAAAAATTTATATTAAAAAAAGTGTTACATAAAAACAAATTTATTATCAAATACATATCGTAGGTTGCTTATTGGTTTCCGGCACAGTATATTCAAAATATAGCAAACCAATAACCAACCGACGATATGTATACATATATATTAAGGAAACCTACATAAAATTGCTTTTGGCAACTTTTGGCGATATATATTAAAAATCAATTTGGCGAAACAGGTCGGAAAAATTTTGACGACCTTGGTCTCGTTTTCAATTTTGCGTTTTTCGTATATGATGATTATATTCGCGATTTTTAGTAAATTCTTTGTTTTTTTGTACAGTTTTACCACCGACTTTTATTCACTATCAAACTTGTCCATCTTTTTAATGTTTACAAAGTTTAATCAGAAATAATTCATAGTTAGGCTCAAGTTCAGTAATTTCAATTCTTATTGAATGAAATATTCAATAAGAATTTTTGTAGTTTTTGCGATTTTTTTCGAACTGTCGCATTCGTTACAATTTTAAATATTTTAAAGCAATTTTAGAGGTTGTTTTTTCACATTTGCGAATTTTCAAAAATTTTCGCCATTTATAATATAAACGTGGCGTGGCCTTGTCTTTTTGCAGTTTCGCCGATTTTCAAATCACTATCGAAGTTATCGGTCTTTTTAAAGTTAGCAAGTTTTTGCGAATTTCCGTAATGTGGCGTAATCAGTAAATATTGATAAATATGAACGATTGTTGTTAGTGTAGAAGCCAAAATTTTCATAAATTTAATATTTTGCATTCAGCAATATATTTTTATTTCAAAAACGATTACAACAAAAACAAACATTTTATCCTTTCAACATTTTTTGCAATCGCTATAAATTTTCGCACTCGGAGTTCCTACAAAAGCTTTTTACTTTCCATTAAAAAATGTGATAAATTTAGACCGCTCTTCAGCTTTTCCTTAATAAATTTGGCAAATCAGCAGAAACTGCCTTCCTTGTTTGTTTCGCCAATATGAGTAGAAGCACGCGAATTATAATATTAAGTTTCAATGGTCATTCCCCGCCAACTTTTTTAACACAAGATTATGTCTTTCGAAGAGCTGATCGTATAAGTAGTAAGAATAATAAGCAGTGAATATAATTTTATACTAAACTTTAACGGGCGTGTCCCTGTTCACTTAATGGGTAAAGTGAATAAAAAATAATCATTTGCTTTTTGCATTGTTTATCTAATTTTTCGACCTTTTGTATATATTTAATACATAAAATTGGCTTCAAATTACACCAAAATGGTTCGATAGCTAGGGAACAGAATTTTTGAAACTTAGTTTTTGTTTTAATGGAAATTTTAACTTCATATACACCATTAATTTTTTTTATACTTAAGAGCTGCCGGAAAGTTTCAATGGATGGCCTGCAAGGTCAACCGATTTCCACATTATAAAGCAAAGTTTCAGGTAAAGTTTTCCGATCAAACGATATTTCTTTGCAATTGGATGCTTAATTTATTAGCAAAACGTTACTAAATTTTCATAACTTTGCAGAAAAAACTCTAGATTTATCTCAAATACCTATATGTATATGATTCATGACAATATCTGCTTTTATCTCCGAAATTTCAATGTTTGCAAAAAAAACATTTTGATTTTTAGAAAAAAAAAAGGAATTATAATGTTTCATCACTTACCTTAGGTGTATGACAAACACTCGGTGTGCCGGGAACATTCTCGCCTTCATCAAGTATTGACTTATTTCCGGCACCAATCATATCCGACATATAATCATCCATTATATCATCCTCTACACCATACATGGCCAATGGATTAGAGTTGCTAGCAGCAACAGCATTCAAATGTGTTAGATTGGCAATGGCTGAAGGCAGCTTATTGGCTTTCTTTTTGCTGGCAGCCAGAAGTTCTTTTTCACGTTTTGCTTGAAATACTTTACGTTCGAATTCATTGAGATGTGCTATGGACGGTTCGTCACCATTTAAATGCGAGATACTAAAAGCCATCCATTGTTCAACAAATTCGGCAGCATCAGTTATATGATAACTTATGCAAAGCTCGACAGCTGAATGCAATAATACAAGTGAAATTTGTAAATATAAATATAGTTACTTATTTTATAAAAATAAAAAACCTTACATTTGTCCAAGACTTCTGCAGAGAGCTCTTCTATACCCATATCATCAAATTGTTGCTTTAACTCTGCGTGCATTTTAAATTGAAGTTGTTGAGAATATGATAACAAGTATAAATATTATTTGTTTATGAACTTTGAATTTATTTAACAATTCTTATTAAAAAAAACACACTTTTATACGAAAAACTCAATTTGTTTGAACACAAATTTGCATGTTCTTGTTTGTTTACTAGAAATGTCATCCAAATGCGCGCAAATTATCTGAAAGTAGTGCCAAGTTCTTATAAGATTATGTTAAGCGACATCTGTAAGTCAATTATTTCTTGAAATGAGCTTGGCAGCCTTTCTTTGACTTTTTGAAGAACAGCTGAGAGACAACAGTCGTTGTTGTTGTTTTATGCAAAACATCATCATCGAATTTTTCTTTTTGAACTAATTCAACAAATAGAACTTATTTAATTTTAATTGATATTATATTAAAAAAATGGTTATAGGAGCTTTCCCAGCAGCCAAATTGGGTGTTTTGGCTATAAAACAAATAAGTAAACCCATAGCAAATGTAATAAAAGCAAAAGCTAAAGAACATCCATTATTTCGTAACTATATTTGCATGCCACCGGCTCAATGTAAGTATTATATTAAAATATGTATTAAATCTCTGTTATTAAATTAATTTATTGTCACAGTTTTCAACTGGATGGAGGTCAAAACGAAAATGTGGGCTTTAAATTTGGGCAAACCCGTAAATGTACCACCACTCACAGAAGCCATGGCTGTAGAGCTGGGTGCCAGTCTTTTAGGAGAATTTATAATATTTGCTATCGGTGCTGGTGTGCTGATATTTGAATATACCAGGTAAGAAATTAAATAAATTTCAGTCTTGTTAGAGTGGCAAGAGTTTATAAAGAGTTATCATTTCTTAGGTTTTTTTTAGCTAAAAATGATATCATTGTAATTAAAACAAAAATGTTTAATCTTCCACTGTAGACAAGCAAGCAATGAGGCTAAAAAGCAAGAGAACGCCAAACTAGAAAAAGACGAACTCACCAACCGCCTGTCCGAAATGACATTTCGCATAGAGCGTCAGGATGCACAACTGAGGGAGATGACTAGGGTTCTAGCGGATATTGGTAAGTTCTCAAAATAATAATGGTAATAATTCAAAACTATAGATTTTAAAGATGATTTAAATAAATAAATAAAGCGCTACATTCCAAAACAAAACTCAAATTGAGCAATGAAGCAGTGAATAAAATAATGAATACCAAGAAAAAAAGTGTATGAACTTTTAAATATAACAAGTCTATTTAATTCTGTTGCTTATTTAAAAACTCTAAGTGCTTATTGAAAGTCTTATCTACAAGAGAATGTTACAGCATTAATTCACTTTATCATTTTGTTGTCTCATCCAGTTCCTTTGTTAAATTATATGTTTTCTTCATCTTAATCATCCACCATTTTCCTTTTTCCAGAGTCACGTTCAATTTTTAGATGGACCAAAGATAAAATACAAGAATTTCAACCTTTTAATCCTGATATACCAGACCAAACACCACCATCTCATCATAGAAAATCATCTTATAATCCTGAAGGTGGCCTTGTTATGAAAGCATTACATTTTCTAGAAACACAAGTGTTTACTAATGCCAAAACAAACAGTGTAAAAGATTATCCTAATACACAGCAACCCACTGAAAATCTACTTTCCGAAGATGTAATCAACGTTACAGAGGAAGATGAAATATTGGTTAAGGCTGCCAATGGACGTCCAACACTGAAACAGTGACTGGTAGAGAATATTGAGCTTAGGAATACATTGGCTAAAGTTAAATATGAAATTGAACTAGCTGCCACTTTCTTAGAATCAAGAAATGTTTAAATAAAGATTTAAACGTATTGTTTAACATATAAAAATGTATTTGTGAGAATACACACACTTTTGTGGATGGTACTTTAATGTAAAATGTGAAATTTATTGCAATCACATTTTGTAGAATTATCAATTACAAAATCTAATACATGCTTGGTTTATAACGTCGTGTAGTATATTAATTTTAAGTTTGTTGAATAAAGTAATTTCATGTTACTGTGTATTAAAATGAATTTTTCTTTATTTCATTGCTTTTAACATCTTATGATTATTGTTACTCTTTTAGGTGCTCTTAAAAAAATTAAATCTTCATTGAGTCAAACGGTAAACCCACCTTTACCTGAAGCTGCATCCCAAACCGCCAATGTTTTACAGCCAAAAAAAGATGAAGCTCCAGTTAAAATTCAAACGGTTTCTTACACATTTAGAGGACTTTATTAAGGATATTAATAAATAAATTATAATTGATTAAAAATTCATAAAATTAAATTTTTTGATAACAAAAAGAAAATTGGACCTTCTGCATTAAACAAAATTTGAAAAAAAAACTTGAGTAAACATTCAACGTTATTTTTCTAACTACATTTGGGGTATTCAAACGTTTTTGCATTGTTTTTTTTCTTTCAAACAGAAATTTTAATACATTACATACATTTAATACCAAAATTGTAATGTATTAAAATTTTTGTTTGAAATAAAAAAAAGCAAAAACAGTTATACGTACTAAAATAATTTTAAAGATAATGCGAATATGACGTTTATGACTACCGTTTGAATCCCCCAATTATTTATTTCATCAAGTATAAAAGTTTGTAAATTCCTAATTCTAAGAAATGAAAATATAAAATGTATTCAATAAAATTTTCAGTACATCAAAAAATAATGAAACAAAAGTCGATTGATTGTGAACAGCAAGGAAACTTCATTCAGTTAGTTTGAGTGTGAAATCGAGTACGTACAGTTTCTAACTGATATCTATTATATCATGTCCATCAGCTTCCGCCTCCAGTTGAGATTCTCTTGCCATCCGTAACCGACAGAAACAAAAGGTTTTAAATTTCTTGGTAATTAGTTAAGCACTGCAAAGTCCGTATTTCCATAGGATCATCAAACAGATCTGGCAAATAGTCACCAAATGCAGAGGTAATTCTGTGAAGACTACGTTTCACAGCATTTTTTAATGCTATAAAATTTCTGTCCAGCTTTTTGCCATTTAGATTGACATTATTTAATTTTTCCAACTCTGCTTTCAATTTTAGCAATGCTCTAATAATTTGCGGTAAAACAACTTGTACAACTCCAAATTTATCTTCAGTCAGAGAAGCGGCACAAATGCCTGCAAGACCCTGTGTCAGCCATACAATCATTTGGGAATTAGAAAGTAAAAATGCGGTTTTAGCACCATCAGATTCACCAAACATGTAAAACATTCCGGGAGCAGTACGAAATGCGTTAGAGACAGCCTGTTCCAATTGCTTTGACAAGTTTTCGAACTGCGCATTAATGCGTTGGGCGACATTAGATGCTGCTGGCGAAAATGATGAAGGTGCTGAAAGGTCAGTGTCTGTTGTAGAGGATTCAGATACCATTCTGCGTATGCCATATTTAGCGTTATATTGGCGTAAAAGAATTTTTTCAGCAGCCTCAGTGGCTGTAGGTTTCTCAGTGTAGCAAAATAACGGAGAGGATTTTACGGTGGATATATTCTTAACTGAAGCAGCTAACTCTTCTACAAATGCATTAAGTAGCGCTAAACATTGGCCAGAAATTTGATTCCAATTGTAAGGATGTCCACCTGATTTGTAAATAACAATTAAATACGTGGACATTTATGAAATCATTTTAAACTTACCCGGCACTGAAAGAGCATAGAGTTCCTGCCGCTTACTATTCATATGAGAACTAGCTAGTGTATACAAATTTAAAGCGGCTAAATTTTGAATGACTGGTACTTGATCCATGGCCAAAGCATCCACTAATGTTATCTGTGTTTGATCATTATTAACAAGAAGATTTTTTTCAATTGGAAAATGTAATTCTTCAGCCAAATATATAGAAAAGAAGTTTTGCATTAAATTCATGTTGCTTGATATTTGCGAAGACAAAATCCAACCATAAAATAAAAGTCTAAGATTAGTGACTATAGCGAAGAAAGAAAAAGTACTTTCTTCCAATTCAAGACCAAATAAACGGGCTAATCGGTTGCTTACAAAACATCCAAATAAGCAAAAACCCAACGTATAACAAATTGTAGGCACAAATGTCTTTATCAATGAATTATACAACGTCGAATATAACAGGGAACGAATTTTCACCAATTTATTCTCTTGCAAAATGGGATATTCTACTTCAGGTTCTTCACGCAGATTGTGTTTCACAAAATGATGACAACCTGCTGAGATGCCAGCTCCCAGGAGGTAAATGTAATATGAATTTAGGCAACTCATAGAATAGCAGTTATATGTAGAAAACCTTTGCAAGTGAAACAAGATAATTTTAAAATTATTACTTTAATATACATATATAACTTTATCCACACTTACCTGTAATCCGTATGCATATAAAATGTATACAACTCGGCAGTTAACAAGCCCATAACAATGTGTATGACAAAGAATGCAAATTTCCTTAGAGCAGTTCCCAGTAGCCAACGGAAACGTGAGGGATAATATTGTTTTACACCCAAATGTGACTTCCCCAATAAAATGCCATAAACAATGATTATTGATATTAAAGGCATTATGGAAAGCCAGGTGTAAAATGAAAATAATAAACCTATAGTCTCGGTAATCCATTGCACTGGGTGCAGCAGATGAAAATTAACGAAAAGTAAAAACACGGTCAGCAGCAAAAACTGCATGGATATACTTAAGGCCACAGCCGACAAACACCGGTAAAGGCATAGTTTTTTACATTCTAAAACTAATGAAGACATGTTTAAAAATAGTTTCTTAGAAAGGTTATGCCCGGTTAAATCCTTCAAACAGTTAATTTTAAGGTTATGTTGACTTTTTATACCAAAAGCTTTCTCTTGTGATTCCTGGCGAGGTTTTTGTTTTTAAATATTTATATCACAATTATTTTAATAATAAAAACTTTGCACTTTTCAGCATAGACTTGGAATTATATTATAATTTAAATCACTAAGCAATCACAAATGTCAAAATTGGCTCCAGCAAATTGAGGTAAACAAAAGCTAAAAGTGACTTGGCAGCACTAAAGGCAAAACTACATGGTTGTGTTCGTGATTATTATTACCTGGTGGTACAAGAAGAACTGCCACCGCAACAATGCTAGTATTTGTCAAAAAAAAAAAGATTTGATTAGTTCGAGAGAAACCGACTAAACATTTAAAAAAAAGTCGTTCAAAAGTCTTCGTAAAATCTATTTTAAATATTCACCGATTTTCAAATATATCGGATGTAGCAAATTTTATTAAAATTTATGGCTTAGCAGAAAGTTTTAGGAATTACCTGTCCACCACTTCCTAAATTTTTTCTCTAGTTTTCTTGATATATCTATTTGAAATTCATACATATTACTACGAAAATCACATGTACGTTCAAATATAATGCACCTGGTAGAAACAACACTGAACACAGTATCACCAGTATAAAAATCGTTACATAACAAGTCAGAAATTCAAAATAATGGTCAATAGAACTTTCCACAAACTTCTAGAAACAGTTAAGTTACATAGTTAAATTATTATTATTCGTACCTTATTTTTTTATATATAGGATTTGATTAGGCTTAAGTTCGTAGCGCTCTGTAACATAAATTGATAACCAATTTCATTTTGTAAATCGACGGATGTTTATTGGTTTGCCACAGTAATAATATATTTTCAATATACTGTGCGGCAAACCAGAAACCACCCGACGAAATGCATTGACGAAGAAAGAGTTAAAAATGGTAGCTTCATTGAAAGTGCTGATGTAACCAGGGGCCAAATTACGGCACTCGTTACCGAACGAAATTACGAAATATTTCCATACAAACTCTATTGAAATATTTCGTAATTTTGTTCGATGACGAGTGCGGTAATTTTCCCCCAGCTGTTCAAAGTCTTTTTGGTCACTTATTTAACAGTAGAAAACCTCCAGCACAATCGATTGACATATGGTAAAGTGTATATAGCTGCATCATCTGTATGCAATATTAGGTATGTTTTATTCGAACTTTATATAAATATTCAGAAGAAATTTAAGTGTGTATAAACTTATTAAGTAGCTTTTGCTTTAGCTGCTTAAAAATTAAGTAGATATATATTTCGAATAAATCATACCTATTGTTGTTTTTTTATTTGGCTTTGTCAAGGCCCAACAAATTAGTCAATGATTATATGTACTCTATTTTGAAATCCTATTTAAACACAAAATTTTATGAAAGTGGTCTGTCATGTACATATGTATTTCTTTGCTTGAAATACTTAGTAGATAACATTTGATCAAATATATTTTTATATTATGTAATATATTAAATTAGAGTTCTACTAGAGTCTAGATTAATATATATTTATTAAATATTTATTGAGATTTTTTATAAATTAATTTAATATTTCGAAGCAAAAATGCACTTGACCTAGACTAGACCATTTTCATAATTAAGGGCACATACATATTTCGAAAAAAAAGCTCTACATAATTTAGCTCAAAATTAATGTTGCCATAGTTTTATTTAAAAAATGGTTGCAATTATTAATCCGTGTTACATATATCGAAATCTGGTAAATTAAGTACCGCACAAGTTGACAGTTACCTGTTCTTAAGTAAGATTAAGTTTCGTTAGACCAACGTGACCGTTTGACCGACTAAAGTGGCAATTTCCAGCTTTTTCGACTGCCTTGCCACTTTTTATAATATAAATAAGAAATTTTAGTGTAATTGTCTCGTTTTTTTAATGTTGCCCCTTTTTTTGATAAGTCCCCTATATTTTGCCACTTTTTGAAAAATGTCATCGATCAAACTGCGTTAGAGAATAATAAACCGAAGTACACTTAAAAAGGTTAAACGTAACAATATATTATAAACTAATTTAATTTTTTGTATTTATAAAAACCTTGATTACTACATATTGCGAAAAAAGCTCTACATAATTCTTAAACGGTTTTTGAGCTTCTAAGCTTATGCTGAAGTGGATGTTGCAGCACTTCCCTTTGATGAAATTATTGAAAAGTGCTGCTAAGTTTATTGTGCATGTTTTAATATGGTTGGATTCCAGCTCCAGCTCAGTAATACATATATTTCACAGACAGACTAGACTATCTGTGTCCTTATAAGTTTGCAATTGTTATTGTTATATTTTGATTATTTTTATTTTCATTCTCAGTCTTACATCCTTTTCATATAAACTATACTAAATTCATACTGTAGTTTTATACAGAAAGTAGATTTTAGTTTCCGTTTTGTATTTCAGGTAAGGCAGTGATGAAAGTCAATGCAGTGCTCTTAAATAAGGTAGTGCAGGATAAATTTCCACACATTAAATATTACCCAACGGGAAAAGTGGTCATTGATTGCATGTATTGCACGTACTCGTACACATGATGAAAGACGTAGCTGGTGTTTCAAAGCATGCCAGTGAAGTTGAATTAAAATAAAAGTTTTATACATAAAATTTAAAAAAAATTTTTTACTATATTTATTATGCCGCATTGGAAAAGTTTGATAGCAATAGTACAAAATATTGATTATATTAACTAATTATTACTCCATACTTTCATAAATAAATATGAATGTCTAAATAATAATATAATGCATAAAAAATTAATTTAAGAATTCATTTGCCGGATACATTAACATAAGTCATTACTTTCCTAGACGATGTTCTGTGTTAATAACACTGAATTCGGGAATTAGATATTAAGCATGTTGCGCTGTGTAGTTAATTAAAAGAAGAACTGAGGAGGCACAATTTTGAAAATGAATTTTCGAATTTATGTATATCTTGAAATAAATAAGTTGTCTTTAGAGTTGAAGGCTTGAAAAATATCTAGTAAATTACAACTGAATTCTTTATCGAAATCGATACGGTTTACATAAATTTTTTTACTTACATGTATCGAGATTTCGTATCCAAAACAAAAACCATTGATTGTAGTTTTTTTTCTAAATTAGATCCAAACAACTGCAATGTATGTAGCTAATTCACACACCTTTTAAGTACGGAGTTTTCATGCATCCTACCTAAATTCTACTAGATTTTTACAAGATTTCGACATAATCTAGTGACGCAATAGATTCTGTATTGTATGGGGAAAACTACTCCAAATATAGACAAACATTTAATTGTATAAAATGGGTTTAACGGCCAACAACAATATGAAACAAAATGAGTGGAAAGAACAACTATTAAAAATTTGACAAGAAGTACACGAAAAAACTCTCATATATCTTATTTAACAGACTTTGTTATATAAAGTTGCCATACATAAATAGTGAAAGCTTATTATTTTTTTCACATATTGCTATTTATGTACATGACTAAAATATTACTAAATATGAACAACACAAAAAGAAAACCAACTCTATTTTATTTAAAGTTAGCTACGCCCGTGACGTCGTCCACTCAAAATTAATATTTGACGGAGATGCATCTTCAAGGAAGGCATTTCCTCCTCTCGATTTTAGTTAAAAACACGAAACTCGTGTATCTTTTTAGATCAGCTACGTCCAAAGACACATATAGTGATCAGGGTGACCAATGACATTTTTCGAAAAGTGGCACCAAATATGAGATTTATCAAAAAAAGGGGAACATTAAAAAAACGAGATGACTACACTAAAATGTCTTATTTTTAATGTATTATTATATAATTCACTTTAAAAAATGGGGGATAAAAAGTGGCAAGGCAGTCAAAAAGGTGGCAATTCGCCACTTTAGTCGGTCAAACGGTCACGCTGACTGTGATATTCGAATTTGAGGTAAACATCTTTGAAAGCTCTTAAATTTGTTCTTGTTTCTTTGCAAAATAAGAGCAAGCATTGTTGTTGTTGTGCTCTCGTTGGCGTAAAAGCGCAAAAACCTCTTTATAAAAGTTTTCCAATTGTACATATGGCATGGCATGGACATAGCTGTTTTAAGTGCAGATGTATCTACTTATGTTGCATTTCATAAAAATCGATTGGATAGATTCCGAAAGACAGAAATTTTCCCCATGCCCTATCTTGATTCTAATTTCAATTTTACAAATATATCAAGCGTATGTGAATTTTAAGAGACAGTTCTAATGACGTTTTGAATTTTCTAAAAATCTAATGGATAGTTTCGGATACACAGAAAGTGCCTCCTGAAAGTTTTGTATCTATCCTTTTAGATATATTCAAAGTTTGAATTTTATAAAAATTGCTTGAATAGTTTTGGACATGCAAAAATATCCCTGTGCCCGTTTTGAATTTCTTAAAAATCAGCTGAATAGCTTCGGAAGACAGATATCCTATCCGTCTCCCACCTTCACCGTAAATCCAACTTATTAAAAATTTATTATTAGCCTCTATGTACTTCACATAGATAACAGAATTGTGACAATTGATACAAGTTTAAAAAATTAAAAACACGCACAATCAACCCTACGATTAAAAAAAAACGGAAAATTTAATTTAGCTCCTCTTCTCACTATCTATTAGGTGCTTCATCATCTATAGTTGTACTATTTCCTTTCCTACTCCCAGGTAACACAAAAAAACTTGTTATTTGGACCTAAAGCTTAAATCAGACGTGCCATAACCAATCCATACAAAACAGCTGTTCTAAACCAAACTAATCGGCAGCACTGTATTTGATTATAGGTGAATCGACATAAACGCCATATCGATAACTATATAAAACAATTGAAATTTTGTATGGTACTTCTTATTTAAGCTTAAGTGAGCTGAAAACTTAGGAATACATATGTACTGTATGAAAGCGAAAAAAAGAAAAAAATAAGTTGCTCATTTACTAAGGCAACGTCATAACTTAAAAACCAGTTTGTAGGAAACCAGTTTAAAGTTTTTACCCACAACCTAATGGAAAATTAAATTTTTCTCTCAAGAGTTGTGTAAACAATACATTTATGTATATCAAATTTTTATACAATATGAAGAACAATATGAGTATCATTAATTCTACATCATTAATTCAAAAATTGTGTTTTTTTCAGATATGTTATTGTTTGAGTGAATCAGCGAACTATTCCAATTGTTCCAGCTGTTTTTAAGTTTGCACAAGACTTAAGCCGAGATCCCACTATCGGCACAATGTACTGATTTTCGTCAGATCACCGAAATAAAGTTATAATTAATAAGCTAAATTGGACTTATTTTTCAAACTATTGAAAAATGTAAGGACATAATTGCAGCACATAGAGCCATATAGACCTATCCCGGAATTAATTGAGAAATAAAAAAATTTTGGTTTATTACTTATGACATTATTGCAGTGAGCCGACGAAAATCGGTACATTGTGCTGATAGTGGTATCCCGGCTTTACGAATTTCAATTTATTTGTTTATATATAAGATAGAAAAGAAATTGCCTCAAATGTAAATTTTGTTAGGTTTCTTAAATATAATAATAAGAAATTCAGTAAAGTACGACTATGACTCCCACACAAAGGGTTCCGTATGGACACTACATACATACGTAATAATATAGGAAATTTAGCTTATAAAAATCGAAAATCTTGCCTGAAGTAGACATTTTTTAAACAAATTCAAGTATATGTTAAACTTTTTTTCGGTTCTTGGCGATTTTTCTAGTTTTGTCAGTTTTTTTATTTCAGATGCTTTTTTCTAGTTTTGGGATTTTTTCGTTTTTTCTAGTATTTTTTTTTAATTTTGGCGTTTTTTTCATTTGGGCGGTTTCTCGGTTTTTGGTGATCTATTTTAGTTTAAGAGTATTTGTTTTAGTTTGGCGCTTTTTTTTCGTTTTGGCGATTTTTTCGGTTTGTTTTTTTAATTTTGAGATTTTTTAGTTTTAGCGTTTTTGAAAATTTCGAGTTTACTTCTTACGGATCCAAGATACTGCAAGTTGGCAGAATTACATAGTCAAAATTACATTAACTGATAGAATACCATTGTATTTTGTGTAATTGTATGTATATACATGGGATTTTAGCAGTTTTCCTTGCTCGTTTTGGAACACCTTTAAATTTTTAACGGTTTAGTGCTTGTGGTTGTAGCAGCCAAAGTTCTACACATTCTTCCAAAATTTCAGGTCCGTAGCTGTTACGGTTCTCGAAAAAATAGCCTGTGACAGACAAATGGACATCGTAGCGAAAACAATAGGGTTCCTTTTCACATTTGATGTACACAACCTTAAAAACTATAACTATATATATATATAGTATAAGTTTAACTATACTAACTAACTATTAAACTATAAGTTTTAATGATAACACATGTCAACACGATTTCAGAGGTCGGTATTTTGATAGTAAATTTTCGTGCACATTATACTGACTTCCAATGTCTATAAACTAGTTTTTTTGAATTGGCTCTGAATCTCAAGATTTTCCATTATAAAGAAAAAAGAGGATGCTGCATCACATAATTTGCATTTACTTGAGAGCCAGTTCATCCATTAAATAAAAAAAATACACAGAAGGCTAGGAAACAAATTGAACTTTAAATTACGTCCTTATTAATTTTTTAGAAGTCTTATAGTTTCGGAGATATTGTGAACAAATTCAGAAGTAATAAAATGATTTTAAATAAATTAGGTTCGTTTTATTTATAATATATGAAGGTATTAAATTAATAATAAAATATAAAATTATCTTAATTTTAAAATTTTAATGAGGATTTTAAAAAACAATTTTCTAAATTTAAAAAAAAAAATATTTTTTTTTGTATAAAACTTTCTGAATATTAAAGAAACTATAAGACTATTAAAAAATTAATACAGACGTCATTTGAAGGTCAATTTATTTTCTTGCCTCTTGTGTATATTTTAATTTAACCAAAGAACTGGTTCTTGATTAAATGCAAATTATATGATGCAGCATCCTCATTTTCTTTGATAACGGAAAATCTCGAGATACAGAGTCAGTTCAAAAAAACTGTTTTATAGGGATTGATACTCAGAAAAAAATGTTCACCAATTAATATTTTTAATTAAAAATTTAATTGTATTAACTAAATTTTTAATTATATTAATTAATTTGAGTGGAAAAACTTAATTGATATTATCAAATTGTTTATAGGTGAATATTTAATTAATTTTTTAATTGATACTACAAATATTTTAATTAGTATTACAAAATCATTCATATTACTTTTTTGTGTGTACTCAATACTTGATGTATACAAATTGACTGAGAAACCTTTTACCTCACATAATAAATTTCATTCTGTTGACTTGTGTAATATATTGAATTATCCAATTTGAATGTAAATCTAAGAAGGCTTTCGATATAAAATATTCAGCAATTTCTTACTTTCTATAGCTCGAAATTAATTAGAAAAAATTTATATGAAAATAACTCTTTGTATAAAATTACTACAAAAGTCTTACAGCCTAGCCTGTATTACCATAAAGAAACTTTCATTAAATTTGGTACTTTTTATTTCCACTTTTCGTACACAAAATGATAATACCACCACCGAAACGTTACTAAGCAAATGTGTACACTTGCATTAAAGCTCTTTTAGCTCTTTAGTCATATTCGCTGTGAGCTTCGTAGAGTGCGGTCGTAACGTATTTGAACGCGTGTGTTTAATGTTGAAGTTTTTCTTTCAATCGGATTTAAAAAATTAAAAAGAAGAAATAACGTTAACAATATAAGAAAAAAAATAATATTTATGAAAATATAAAAAGAAATCAAGAAATATAATAAATGTGTAATAAGAAAGCCAGAATAGAAAGTGCATGTGTATGAATAAATAAAAAAATATTAAAGAAAATATTGATGTTTAATAAAAAAATATATATATTAAAATATAATATTTTAATATGTGAGAGTATTTTTGGTAAGAAAGAAATAGAGTAAAAAGAAAAGTTCGCAAATAAAAAATAAAAAACATGTGTATTTTCGTAATATTTTAAATATATTTGAGAGCTGGCAAAGAAAGAAGTGGTAAGAGAAGTGCGAAAATTAAAATATGTACCAGTAATTTGTTGTGTGCATGAGCTCCACTAATTAAAATCAATTTAAATTTCAAAATATTTAATACAATACCGAAGAAAAAGCTAAGAAAAATGTGAATACCTACAAAATATTATTGAAAAAAGAAATCGATACTAAATGATGTTTAAAAATTGAATCAATAATTTGTAATTGAAATAAAAATAAATTACATATTTTGTTATGCTATAGATACTCGTATCAGAAAAATTTTTACTTAAAAATAAAATACATATTTTTGCGTGTGAGTGCTTGCGAATGAATATATTTATGTAGATAAAATAGAAAAAATAACAAATATCTACAATTCAGTTTTGCTGCTGCGTTTGTGCGTAATATTGAGGTCATTCATCAAAATATCAGAGTAACAGAATGTACACCGAACCACAACAACAATAAACAAATAAACAAGTGTTATTTTTAATACAAACAATTTTAGTAGTGTAATGTTATCGTTATTTGCTAGTGTGTTCCGTTATGTTTGCTTCAAATGTTGTTGGATGATGTAAAACAAAATTACAACAAAGAGCAAATTACAAACACAGCATACATAGATACACACATATTTATGTACATGTCCATATGTATATGCTTGAAATTTTGTTTGTGTATTTAAAAGAGAGTTTGAGTGTGAATACTGGTGCGTGCAGATTACAACAACGAAACAGCTGCTTTGCTCTTTTTAAGAAAAAAAAACAACAAAAACTAAGGCTAAACTAATATTATGCACTACGTAATCAAATTTACTATAAAACAAAAGGTGTTATTTTGATAAATTAAGCTGTAACTAAAATAAAAGTTGTTTGGGAATGAAATAGAAGGCATCAAAACGCAAAAACAGGTGTGAAGAGAAATTAAAATTAATAAAATTACAAGTACAAAAATCCGTACATATGTACATACATACCCATGTACATAAATACATATACTGACATCCTATATGAAATGAGAAATGGAAATGCCAAAACAAACACGAATTGAGATAAAATAAAAATTAATAATAATAATTTAAAAATCTCTGTATCAAAGTTATTTTTGTTAAAAAACATACAAACTCACAATCTTTGGATATCTTCAAACATACTTACGTACATATGTTTTCTATCGTGTTGTTTATCTTTATTATAGTATCTTCATATACAAATTTCAAGGTGTGTATAAATTTTATTAAACGAATAATTTTATATGTAAATGTTGTTGTTATTGTACGATGTATATTTTTATAATTATCACTCCATTCACCTACTTTCGGGTTTAATATTTTCCTAAACGACGGCCCCTTCCCTCCCTCTCACGCTTTCTTATCATTGAAAAATGAAAAGCAAACCAGCTCACAAAAATAATTTGAAAAACAAACCAAAATTAAACAAGCAACAATACCCAGCACAGTGATGGTGCTAATTTTGCTCTCTTTGGGACATATTATGACCTTTTTTATTATATTTAACACTGCGTTTTTCTTATCAAATAAAGCTTGATTTGTTTCGTTCTTTTTAAATATTAGGGTTTAAAAAATATTAGAACGTACGACTAGTAAAAATCAAAAAAAAATTAAATATCTCTTTATTGGGTATTCATAAAAAATAATTTGGCTTTACAAAACGTTTATAAACAAATTTCCATAAAAAAATCCGTTTTGTAAAACAAAGTTAATAAGTTACAATGTTTGGTCTTAAATTCTTGAAAAATCTTGTTCTAAATGGCTTAAATAATTTTTTTAAGTCCCAGTTCAAATACTTCAAACTTTTGTTGATCAACTCGTAAATCAGAAAAAGAGATATTTGCATTTCTTTCTCCGTCTTTATTACAGTTGAATTATGAGTTGATCAGGCAAAAGTTAAAGTGTGTGAACCGGGACTAAATAAACTTCGCCATTGTGGGCTTGATATTTTAGAAATTAAAGAGAGACTGGAAAACCGCACAACACGAAATGTTTTAACACTAGTTTAAATTTGTGTATGCATGTTCATCTTCGGCTTAGCTAGAAAGAAAAGAGGCTAAACTAACTTCAAGCACATTTTATAGGGTAAATATAAAACTTCTAATGTATTTCATTTATAGCTTACGAAGTTAACCTAATATAAACCTTTTACTTGGTTTAATAAAACTAATGTCTACATCAAACCATGAAAGAAAACCAGACTCAGAAACATAAACAGCCTTATTTACAAAAAATATTAAAGCTTTTAAAAAGTATTTCTGAAGCAGATTTTTATACACAATTTTGCTTATTCTGCTTATTTTGCCTTCATAAAGCCTTAATAACTTGTATGAATAAGGCTGAAAAATAAAATTTCGGTGGCACTGGACTTAATAGCGAATTTTTAATTTATTGAATTTAGCAGTTTTAGTCATCAATTGAAAAAGTCAATAGAATTATATATGAATGCTACAAATAAGCCACGCCCAAATCACTTCAAATAGCTACATGGGTCTCGTAAAAGATAAATAGTTACATTTCAAAGAGCAAGAATGATTTAAGGATTAATTCTGGATTATTAACTCAAAAATTTGATCTCTTGAGTTATGACATTATTCAACAAGTTATTTAATAAGTAAAGGGTCTTCCGTTAGGGTCTTCCGAACTTTGACTGTTAATAAAGGTCATCATTTTTGTCATTTAATTAGACAGTTTTGCCAAATCAGCATGAACGGATAAATTGAACATGATACATGAACACGTAAATTTTATAATACATAGATTTATTAAACTGTGCTTCAAGTAATCATAGATCCACGATTATGTTCACAACTAAGAAGACTCGAAGGCTACAAAATTCAAGCAATGCTCTCAATTATAAAATGTAATTGTTTTACTTAATAACATTAATGCTGCACACGTTAAAAGGACTAAATATAAGACAAAGTTTAGAGTTTAATACCACAAATTTAATTAAGGAATTAAGACAGAAGAAGACGGAAAAGAGAACAACTAAAGCGGGTGCCAGACACATCAATATTCAGCTCAATATACGGGGTTGTATGCGGCTTTTTTATAAAAAAATATTCACACCAATAGTACATGTGTGACTATTTTTGGCAAACAAACGCACACGTCCACATATATTGAAGCTGAACAATGATGTGTCTGGCACCCGCTTCAGACATGAAAGAAGATGTTCAATCATACTCCCACAATTTGAGAAATGTCAGATTTGAGGCCAAAAAAGCATTATTCCGAAGTTGTACTGCACGATGTCAAATAACTTAAAGAAACACTATGATAATGCCTAATACCTATATATGTATTTTAAAAATTGTAAATAAATTTGGCTTCTGTTATTATAGATTTCAAAAATAGATTTTTCCGTGTCAATTTTGTCCAAATGCAAAATAAATTTTTAACGAGTCATATAGTACCAATAAACGGTATACAACAGCTTCGAGTTTGAAAATATGCAAAGGGGTTATATTCAATAATTTTTGAATTCAATTACATACATATATAGCACGCCTCGCCTATAATTGTTTGAAAAATAACTAAATACATACATACCTACTAGCCTGGTTTATATATCTTTCAGCTATAATTTAAACCCTGTTGTATGTTCTTCAAATATCAATAACTTTACATAAAATCAAGGAACTCTTGATAATTTCTTCTTGTTTTTGTGTATGCTTTAATGTCTTTTGTGCAGAGAAAATTCTATTTGTTAATTTTTTAAGTCAAGGAAAGCGATGTAACGGTACGATCTAAAAAGTGATGTACATATCGAAGATTAAACAAATCGTCTAGACTTGGGTGGAATTCATTCAGTCGTTCGTTTTTGACACAAACCTGTGATCAAATCCATGTATGTAATTTAAATGGGTTTGATCATAGGTGTTTTGTCAAAAACTACCGACTAAATGAGTTCGACAAAAGTCCAAAATCTTTATTTTTGAGATTGTCAAATCGCACATTATTTTGAATAAAAATCGACAAAATGGCCATAAATCGGCAAATTTGAAAACAGTTCATAAAATTGTAGTTTTATTTTTGTTTTTAGTGAAGGAGTAAAGAAAATGATGTAATATATCGTTTTCTTACAAAGAGTAAAAATGCCAAATTTTTATTTGGCTCCTTTAGAGGACCAACTGCGATATGTATATGTATATTTTCCAACCTATTCTTAAACTAACTTTCTTATTAAATTTTTCTAGCACTTTTTGGGTATATTTTCTTATTTATTATATTTTAGCATGTGAGCATTAAAATTTTAATATAATTGAATTAAGTGATAAATAGTATAATTAAAATAATATATAAAAAAAAAATATTAATTAATCTAATGAAGAAGACATTGGAAAAGTACAATTTTATATCATTAGTGTTGTTGGTACAATTTGTTATTCCCACTTTGCACATCTCATGCAATTGTAATATAAAAATTTGAACTTCTCTTTAGGTTCGTTCTCTCTTTTTTACAACGAATTAAATTCTCTTATAGAAAAAAAATCAACCACTCTCTCATACCATTACGCTCACAATGAAGTAAAAAACCGACACGAATTGTAATTGATTTTGTAAATAAATACCTATAGAGTAGAAAAATTAGATATAAAACTAACTTATTTATACACAACACATTCATACATACTTATCTAAACTTTGATATTATTTTATATCAAGTAATTATAGCCATTATAAATTAAATCAGATAGATACATACATACTTACGTAAATATGTATGTATGTATGTATGTATATTTTCAAGCAAGGTAAAGTAGAAAATTGTGTCAAGTGCTTATAATAAGATTATCTCTATTCAAATGAAATTAAACAAAAGAAAAAAGCTTCCATGTTCCTTGAATCATGTAACAGCACGACAAACAGACTTTCTTATTGAGACTTTCAAATAAGGGTTTTTTAGATTTCTTGTTACATGTTGTTGTTGGTATTATTAATAAATACTAATGACAAGACTGATGATATGTATTTGAAACTGTAGTAAAATATTAGTGAGTACATACCCTGCAGGAAGTGTCAATAATAAAATTATACTGATTATCTATTGACGATGTCACCAGTACTACTGAGAAATTATACCCCAACTAATGCTATCTACTATTGACATTTAACACAGGCTTGTCTTACGAAATCTACCACTAGACTGCGTCAATACTGAATAGGTAGTTCTTGTGGGACCATATGGCGAAAATTTCAATAGTAAGATTGTATTGACTTACTATTGACGATATCACCACACTGTGGAAAATTTCGGTAGTTAAATTGCACTGATTAATTTAAATTGTATGTTTCGCTGAATTAGTAAAGTCAAACACTTACATAAGTATGGACCTGAAAGTGTGACAAATCTTTAACTGATGGCACACAATTTTCCACAATTGACATTTTCACTAAACATTTTTAAGTTCTCACATTGGAAATTTGTCACTTATAAGGCATTTACACCTGCAAAAAATCTAGCAGATTTAATTAAAATCTTTATGAAAATCTATACCGCTTGTACCAAGTATTTTTTGACACTTATCAAGATTTGTTTATCCAAAACAAAACCTATTAATTGAAAAATGTTCAAAACTACAACCAAATGTAGCCAAACAATGTAGCCAATTCACTAACCTTTTTAAGCAGATCGTAGCTAAAAAAAATTAAATAAAAATACTAGATTATGATAAGATTTTTTACAAATCTACTAACAAAATAGATTTCGATTTGTATGGGAAATGTAGTAAAAATGAGCGAGAAATATCCTAAGTACTAGATTTCGAGACATTGTAAATGCCCTATTAATGGGTTTTGTTTTGGATAAAAAAGTCTTGATAAATGTGAAAAACACTTGCTGTAAACGGTATAGATTTTCACAAGGATTTAAATTAAAATCTAAAAATTAATTCAATAAAAATAAAACAAAAAAATTTCAAGCAGTTTTTAATTTAAGAACATATGTATCTATATTATTTTACACTTCTCGTGAAACAAAAAAGTCAGTTCATCAGATTATCTGCCTCCAAATTTTCTGCCTTTCTTGATAACCTTATTTTTCAAGAATTTTTGGGTGAAGTAAAAAAATAATGGGCTTACAACTTAGGCAGCGAAAGTCTTAAAACTTAATAATTTGCTATGTTTTTTAAAGATAGATGCTTCATAATAATTGTTGCTATGCCAGCTGGTCTACCAGGGCAATTATAAATAACAATAAATGAGAAATATTTTTTTTATAATATTTTCAATTAAAACGATTGTTTAGCAAAAAAAAAAAAAAGAAACTAGACAATCATAACTTGATGATACTGACAGTGACGTTTTAATTTTAAATTAAAATCAAATACAATCAATGATAAGCACACACAACAACATCAATAATATCGTCAGCCAATAAACAGTAGACCCTTAAATAAACAAAAAGGGGAAAAAATCGTTTCATACAACACAAACGTACTTGAAATTGTCAACACGTAATACGACTCGCAGGAAAAGGGAGAGTGAATAAAAAGGAGGCACAAAGAATTGATTATGATTTCATATGTCGAGAATATTGAATTGACACAATACATTGTACACATAATTTTTTTCGTACACAATTTCTTTAGAAAACCAATATTGCGATACCAAAAAAAAAAATAATAATAAAATAAAATAAAAGTAAGAAATAAAATAAATAAAAATTTATACCGAGATGATCTAATCAACACTTAAGGAGCATGAAATACTAAAAATTTTGTGAAATAACTCGCACACATAAAAAAAATTCCTACTTGTGAGTCCCTTGCAGACAAGACAGGCTGAAATTCAATAAGCCACGTATGGATGTGTCACACCTAAAGCAAAAAAACAAAAAAAACCTTCATAAATGCCAAATAAGTATAATAGAAATAGAAGTAAAGAGGGATATAACTAAACACACCAGTAAATTGATGAAGATAAAGACAACTTAGTGAACAAATCATTTAAAGTGAAAACAAAAGAATTTTTTTAAACTCACCAAGTGTTAGCAGGAAATTCCTTTTTTTTCACTTTTAGCTTTACCGACTTCGATTGACTGCGTGTGATTCATACAATACATACTTAAGTTCTTTTTTTATACATACATAGACCTTTAACTTCTGGGTATTTCCCAAATACGAATTTAGTTTAAACTACATATAAATAACTACCTGGTAGGTTTTTGTTTCAAAAAAAGTTAATGCTCAAGTTTAGCTTTTATTTGACATCAAGGCTTTCATGCTTTAATTAATGATTCGAAATCTCATTAGTGTTTCTTTTTCACAGTTTTTTTTATTTCCCCAAAAAATTTGTCAAATAAAGTAAGACGCTTTTAGTTTATCATATATGCTATCTGCAACCCTATTTCTTGAAATGTATATTAAAGTCCTGCACAAGACCACTTACAAGAACTTTTAAGACATGAGACATTTTTGAAATGCTTTACTGCAGCGAAATCTTCTAAAGCCTGGTACTCTGTTCAACATTTCACGCGAAATGCTGCCAAAGTACATATAAAAAAATTGACACGAATTGCTTATGAAAAATTGTTGCAGAAATGGTATTCTGTTTATCTTGGGAAAAACATTTCAAATGTATCTTCAACACTTTAAGTTTCCATAAGAAATAGTGTCCTGCATAAGACCATTTCTAAGACCTTTCAAGACATGAGAGATTTTTCAAATGCTTTAGTACTGCGAAATATTCTTAAAAAAACGCTAAACAAAAGTGTTGGCCAGACAAACAACTGAAACAAATGTCTTGCCAACAGTATTGTTTAATGGATAATAATATTGGAAAATAATTTCTATTGAAAGTACTAAACTTCTACCGTTCTCAACAACATTTCATTGTCATAATTGCACAATGACTCAAAATCCAGTTGTTATCTCAAAAGTTATTTATATGTTTTTAATTTTCTTCGACCTTATTTATGTTTAGAAAATTATAATTATTTCCTGACAATAAGCTAATTAAAATCAATTATTTTGTAAATTTAGTGAAATTTTTGGTTTAAAATTAATTTTTTAAATAAAAGGCGTTTTTTGGAGGTATAGAAGTCAGTTAAATGATTTTAATTGCCATGGGTTTTGTTTTCGAAGAATCGAAGAATAACTCCTTGCCACTTTAATTTGAATACAATTTTCGGCCATATGCCGACTGACTCGGAAGAAATCCAACTGTAAGTAAAATTTTGGACCACTTTTTGCCTCAGTGAAGGCAGTATATAAGTGGTAAAATGGTGGTTGTTCACATATTACGTAGCGCTCCGGGGGAGGGTTGTTAAGGATTTGTTGGGGTACTGAAAATTCTGTAAAAGGCGTTGCTATGGAGGAGGCGGGGGCTATAAAAACTCAGAGAAGACAGCGTTACATAACATGTGAATCGCCCCATAGCGAAAGTCTGTGAATTATTGGCCTATACCAGAGACTTCACACAGCTATAGATTTCATAATCTTTGAGGCCAATTTACGGATGCAAAAAATTCTTCGTTCACCAAAAGCTTTTTTAAAAAAATAAATTGTGACAAAACGCTGAGCGCGCACTGGCACTGTCTTGTTTAAAAACGCATTAAATTTTAGTACAAAGAAGTCAATGACGACCATGATTTTGGGCTCAAGGCAACTTCATATAAGGTATACTCAGCACAATTTGCTTTGAGAAATTTATACTTTAAATTATAAAAAAATGTACTGAAAAATTTGAGTCGACATCCCTTGCGACCACCTAGTATGGATTTGTCTTCAATTTTTGAATTTAAAAATTTTAATTTTTTTTTATTGAAATAACGTAAACCAGAAAGTATAAAAATGTAAAAAATTTTATAACAATTTTAATAGCATTTTTTTCTTATTTTTTCAGAAACATTCTTAATCGCTTCAAAAACAATATAAACCCATAAAGAATATAAAAAAGAATGGCTGCCACAAGTGCAGGTCATTTAAAGCCACAACAATCACAACAACAACAGCATCGGCCTGCACAACAGCAGCAGCAAAAAGTAAATACAGCTGCTGTTATGAACGGCAACATGAATAGAAGTTCGCCACAGCAGCAGCAGCCACAAATACACAATTTGCAGCAACAGCAACATTTAATGCAACAGTATGCATTGAAACAGCAACAGCAGCAGCAACATAACTACAATATGCAACAACATATGCATCAACAGCAAATGCTGCAACAGCAGCAGCAAATGCACCAGCAACAAATGCATCTAAAAATGCATCAACAACAACAACAACAGCAAATGTTCCACAGCCAAACCAGTCAAGATTCTACTACACATATGATGCCGTGTCAAAACTATATGACACCCATGCCTCAAACTCACAACAAATTTTCTAATAACAATTGCAACAATAACGCCCCACATATGGCGCCCTATCAAAATCAATTTTTTAACAATCACAGATCTATACAACAAAATGCAGATTTAAATGGCAATACAAGCAGCCAAAACAATAACAAAAATAATAATCGAGCAGCATGCATACCTCCCAATGTGGTAGCGCCTTCGGGTAATCAAAATTTATATCCACGTCAAAATACAAACAGCAGCAACATGATGCAGCAACATAATCATAATACTAACAATAACAATAATAATAATAATAATAATGTTAATCAGCAATCTTCACAATATAATCGGCAGCAACAACAGCAGCAGCAGCAACAAAATTCCCAAAAACAGCAATCAGCGCTTTCACCAGCTGATCTAAACGATGACGCCGACAATGATGATGCATGGCCCCAATTGCCAGCTATGCATGCTAATGCTAAGCAACATGTTGCAAATATTGATAATAACAATTGTAATACGACTTGTAACACTAATTGTAACACGAATGCATCCAGTAATCATTGCAATGCAAATGGATTAAACTCGAATGGATTTAATTCAAATTCAAACAACAACAGTGACAACAACAATGACAACAACAATAGCAATAGCAACAGCAACAGCAACAGCAACAATCATCATCACAATCATTCGGATTTATCAGGAGGTAAAGCCAATATACCACCTGGCTGGCGTCGTCTTACCAACAACAACAATGAAATAGTTTATATAAGGTAAGTTTATTTAAACTCACGCGACATACAATTTTATAATGGATTTGTTTTTTTTTTTTGTTTGCTTGTTTCGACTTGTGAAAAAATGTGTGTGTTGTTGGCTGTTTGGTTACCTTAGAATTTAAGCTTTCAAATGTGCTTAAGTGTTTTATTTTTTATTTAATAACAAACAATTCAGAATATAATAGGATTTCATTCATCATTTAGAATGAGTGCAAAGGAAAGCTGTAAAAAAACAAACTTATTAACTTCACTAAGTATTTAGTAAGTAGATAAAGCTCATCAGAGTCATGGAATTACTTTATGTGTGGGAAAATGAACTCAGTAAAACTAAATAATCTGCATTAAATAAATTTTTATAATATTAGTCTCCAAGGAACGACAGCAAAGTGATCTACAGAATACAGAACCATGTGTTTCAAATTTAGAGAAACATTTATTAAAGGTTAATGGGACATGGGTGCGAAGTTAAATTTTAAAATTTATAATCCTAGACACAAAGGGTCGTGTTTAACAGAAATATTTTAACAAAAATTAAAACAGACTTCTGTTAAATAATCACCCTTTTTCCAGTTGTCGACATCGACGTCACTTTAACATAATACCAAAAAAAATTAAGCTTGTGTACTTGTTCTCGAAAACAATTGAATACTTTTGGTAATTTTATGCTATTTTCTAAACCTTAGGGAACCGAGATAGATAGTCAATAGCACAACATTGTTCCAGAGATCGAGTAAAGAAGCCCCAATTTTTTGGCATTGTGTTAAAGTGACGTCGATGTCGACAAATGGAATAAGGGGTAATAAAAATTAGATAGATTTTTTTCTCACAAAAAAGGACTTGATATCCAATTTTTAAAGCGAAATGAACCAGAAAATTTAAGCCGAGTTCCTTCTCTATGCTTTTTTTACTTAGATATAACATTTAACAATTCCAACGACACGGAAAAGCCATATCTTACTGTGGCAGTCATAATATACACAGAAAAAATTACGCACAAAAGATTTTCAAACAAAGTTTTGTTTGAAATAAAATTTAGTTTCAGTAAATACTTTTTATTGATCCAGTAAATTATTTTCGGCAATTACATGTATACAACACGATCAATCAAAATAAACAAAAACAATAGCACAGCAGCATATTGGACCTATCGACAAGCAACATAAACACCAATACACTTCAACAACAAATTCTCTCAGCCGAACTCAGCTAGATTCGTAGGACCGTATTCATACAGAACATTTACTGATTCAATGAATTTGGTTACTGAAAATGAAATTTAGTTTTTTATGTGTAGATTTGGGAAATTTTTTTCAAAAATCTTAGAAGATGGGGAGAAAAAGAATATTGGAGCAGAGTCTTGGACGCCCCTAGATTAATGTTCAATAGTCGAAAATCATAACATCTGTTTTTCTTTTTGTTAACAGAGCTCTGTGAAACACAGCGGTTCGTGTCGAAGGTGGCATATTTTAAAAATCAACTTCACAGTTATTAAACAGACTGTGGCCGAGTACACACTGTGTCATTTTGTGAAAAATAAAGCAAAAATAACATTGGGAACTAGTGGCAACGTTTGTATTTCCGATATTTTTCGTTGTGTGGCATTACCACACAAACTGTTTATGCATCTGATGTAAACAGCTGTGAGAATAAGTTGGATTTATTGCAAACACAAAATGAAAATGTGAGCGTGTTGATATTTTGACATTGACAAAATAACGAAAGAATTTTAAATGTGTACGGGTATAAAAATTTAAAAGCATGTAAAACGGAAAAGAAATTGGAAAAGCACAGAAGAGTGTGAGAAAATTCAAGCGCCCTGGACGCATGACATGACGACACAGCTAATTCAGCTTGTGGAGGTTATTGTGGAGAATTTACAAGGATAGAAATGCAAAAAAGGGCAGACATTTCGGTGGTGTTAGGTCTTTATGCACCCGAAAATTTTAAACCAACTTGAATCCTGCTTCCGTAATCTGGAATGCAGAGTACAATATAATCCTTTGGTGCCACGCATATTTAGCTCTGGTCTTTTCCACCGCTTTCTTTGTCGTTTTTTAGATTTTTTTTCTTATTATTGATAAACACACGGTGACACTAATCAATTGAACAATTTTGTGATTATCCATTTGTATGAATATTAATTAACAAAAAATACGAAAAACAAAGTCTCACAATGATAAAGCAAACGACACTAAATGTCATTATGTCAAAATTATTTCTTGATGTAGATAATGATACCGTATTGCCATTATTTAGGCATTTGAATCTTTCCTGTCACAATGACACAACAAATTTGTATGACATCGAAAAATTTGATGGGAACGGCACTTCACACATATGAAAATTACACCACAAAATGAAAACACATGAAATGCCAGATGTAAGCTCGGTGTATCACTTGCACAAGCAGCTCAATAAAAATAAAATTGGTTTCAGTTATGAGGAAGGACCTGGAACTACATAGTTCCAGAAGTAAGCAAATTGATATGAAGAAATTTTCAGTTCGCGCATACTAAATCGATCAATTGATGAATTTTTTGTCAAAGTAGTTAGTTAGTCCTTTAAAATGGCCGAGTATTAAATTCTACTTGTAGAGAATCATCTGCTTTGTTACGTACGGCACATTAATACACTTAGATGAATTAGCGAACATTTTTATCAGTTGTTTCTTTGTTTCCAAGATTTCGAATTCGAATGTTTTAACGTGTTTACCTGTTTCATACGATTAAATTTGTTTTACATACCCGCACTGCACTACCTAATGGATGTTCTTATTGACGTTTGAATTGTGGCCTCATTGTGTACGTTACGTCACCAAAGTGATGAGTGCCCCTGTGGCTGACTGGTAGCGATGCTAGCCTCTCAGTCCAGAGGTCGTGGGTTCGATTCCCACCATAGACTCTGGGTGTTTTCTGCAGACAAGCTAATCGCTTTGCGGGTTGTGTGTTTGTGTCTGTTCTGTTTATATGAATACAAAAACAAAATTCAAAAACTTTTTTAAAAATGTTTCCTGCAAAAATATTTAATTGAATTCTCATTTATGTCATATTAAAGTAAATAAATATAATACTTTACGCTTGCTGCCAATCTTTCTTAAAGATCCCTACTAGAGATTTTTTCCAACACGACATGAACACGAATACCAAGACGCTCATCACGTACGAAACACGCACGCGAAGAATTTTGTCAACACGATACTGCACAACACGCACGAAATGTTATGGGTATGGTATTGAGAATAAGAAAATTTAATTGAATTTTTTCCAAGAGTCGCTTTTCAAAAGTTGGCACCAAGTTGGCACTGCCAGTTGATACTATCTGCCACCACAGCTGATACTTTCGGTTTGCTTACAGAACTATAGGCTTCAGAGGCCCATACAATATCAACAAATATGGTATAAAATATAAAATTTTTTTCCACAGGAAATTCATTCATACATATTTTACAATTGTTTCGTGTTTTTTGTGTCAATTTTGCTCAACACTAAACTACCCTAATACGCACGAAATCAGATTTCTTGTCACGAAAACTTGGTGTTGAGTCGTGTATGTTCTTTTGGGAATTGTTATAATTTTAAGTTTAACATTTGTTAACGCATTAATAATTCGAAATTATTATTTTACTTATTCAGTAAAATGTTTTTTTTTTATTAAAAATTCATTGAAATTGATTATTGGGGAGCTTAGCTATGTGCATTTCACTGCTGCTAATGCAAATCATCAGGTAACTTTTACCCAAAAACTTCTTAGAACAACTGGAGTTATTATGCTAAACTTTCATTTAAACACAAGAAAAGTTCAACAAATAACAAAGTCGAAACAAGAACTCAATAACCAACATGTTTTTTATTTTCTTACTTTACCATTGCTACATTGGCTGACTTTTTTTTAAGCTCGAATTGTAGTTGTAAGAAGTATGTAAATAATTTTTTTTTTTAACTCAAGAACATATTTAGCTGCTTTATTTATATAATTATATGGCTTAAAGCTCTTGAATACTCCTTAGTAATAAATAAGCACTTCCTCATAAACATGAAATTCATTTTCCTTATTTTTAGAAAAAACATGCTTGAACATGCCCACATCATAAAAATTTTGTGAGTGTGTCTAAATTTATATACATAATTTTTGTTAAAAAATAAAAATAGCCGTTCTTCTATGAAACCCTTATTAAAAAAATTATTTATGGACTTTTCAATTAATCCTCTTAACTAAATTCATATTATTTGTTTATTAATCCGTAACAACAATAAAACTAATTCTAGCAACAAAAAACAAAAAAAACTACAAACATTTCTTAGAAGTTTTCTGAGCAAAAAAAATTCTGTTTTACTTACTTTCTTTTTTTAAGCGAAACCGTGCAAATAATGCAAATAAAAGAAATAAAAACTGTTTTTCATTTCCGTTTTCAGCAAAAAAAAAAAAAAAACAAAAAACGAAGCAAATAAACCGATATACTCGTAATCCTAAAGCTTCCGGGTATGAGCAGTCATTTAAAGTTAAAGTAACCTTTCCACAAAATCGTAGACTCACTCACTGCGTCATTGAGTTGAAAAATAAAACAGGATAATATTTGATGAAACCATAAAAATTGTATAACTATGCGTATGCTACGGTTTACACGTTTTTTTTCTGCATTGCTTTATCCTTAAAAGGATATTATTACTGTATTTTTTTTTCTTTTTTGGCATTAAACTTGTTTAAATTTATATATTTTTGGGGTTGATTTAAGTTACATTTTGTTGTTGCAAACGCATTGAGTATTTTCAGTTTGTTTTTCCAACCTTGGGGTTAAAAAATGTTTTGTATAGTCTTCCTATTTTTTTGTTTTCATTTAAATTTTGAATTCCTTTTGCTGTTGTTTCTTTAGCGTGTCTTATTTGCTGTTAATAAGCTTTAAGTTTATTTAGAATACTTTCTCGAAATTATATTTGCATATTTTATTCTCTTTTCTTATTTTATTATTTATTTCCTTGATTCTATTCACATAAAACAAAATAAGGTTAATTTTTATGGTTAATATAATGCCACTTTAAATGTCAATAACAATTTTATTAACATAATTTTGTTGAAGTTTCTTTTTTATTGTTTCTTCTTCCGAAGGGTATTTTTTTTTGTTATTTTTCATTGATTTATTAGCATAAGTTTTGCAATGGTTTCCTTTCTAAGGGTTTTATTAATTTTTGAAAAAAAAAATTTTAATTCAACAGCTTATTTATTCTAATCAGGGCTGTAATAAAATTATTGACATTATCATTGTGATCGCTTGTTGTAATAGTGTTGGATGTTTGCTTATGAATCGAAAAACACTGGAGTTTCCTAATGTGATGTTTCTTATCTTTTCGCAACTCTGCAGATTTCACTAAAGGCTGATAATGTAAATTTTTTGTTTGTGTTAAACAATTTAAAAAAGTGAATAATTTTTTTCTGATAGTGCACAGTGGTTCAAAATTAGAAAAAAATTAGAGGCAATGAATCTATATCTTTGAAACTTGCGATCGAATATACAACAAGAAAACACAGAGAAGGACCTAAAGTTTCAGCACTTTTATATTTGAACACTCCTGTTAAAATACTCTTTGAGCTACAGTGTCAAAAGTTGGCTACCTCAGGCATGAAAAACCCTGTGTACCTTATAACTTTAATAAACATACCCAGATTTTAATGAATTTAAGTTTGTTGCAAAATTTTTAAATAGGCAACAAAATTTTCTTTTTTAACCGACTTCAAGAAAAGGAATTGATAACTCCATTCGTGTGCAAACATTTTTTATATTGATACTTCATAACTCGATTAATATTAGACCGATTGTAAAAATTCTTTTACTGTCTAAAAGGTCACTGATCCCATTGTAAAAAAATTAGGCGCGGACACGCCCACAATTTTTTGTTTTTATTTTAGGATATTCTACTTATTTGATTGCTACTAAACCTAGCAAACAGCTTTGGTTCTTGTAAATGCAAAATTTTAAAGTAGAAAACATAGGCGGGGCTACGCCCATCATAATTTATTATTATATTTCACGTGGTTCTGCTTAACCGATTTTTACGAAACTTACCACACACCCTGATCTCTGAAAAACACAAAATCTTGCATTTCAAAAATGAGCGGAGGGACGACTATAAAAATTTAATTTTATATTCCATAAATTTTTTCGAAAATGTTCCATCAGATCTTTGCATTGAAGTCGGTTTTTTGTGTGGCAGAATTATTAAAAATTTATTTAATAGCTTCAGAGATATTTGGCTTTGAATTTTTAAATTTTGGTTTTTGGACTACACTTTGTTCTTGATTTCGTAAATATCTCCGTAAATATCACAGCCAGAATTTTCAAAAAATATTAAATAATTTTTAATAAAGTCCTTGATAATGGGTAGTATGAATGAAAAAAAGTATTTGCTTTTTACTCAAAAACTTATTTAAAGAAATAACAAAAAAAAAAACATACATACATATGTACATAGGAAACACAAATTTTCAACAACTTTTCGACTTCTGACCATCATCGTTTATAAAGAAATATTGAATCCGCCAGGTCATGAAGCGCACTAAACAGTAATTTCCTGTGGATGTAATGGTGTTTCGACGAAAGCTTGTGGATTCTCCTCACTCCAAATGTGATGCTCCTGCTTATTTACGTACCCATCCGGCCAGAAATGGGCATCAACGGAAAATAAATTTTGGTATTTAAATTCAACAATAATTTTGATTAAAAATTTCAACACTTTCAAGCTTTGCTTTGGTATAAGTCAATTCATAATGATATTTCCAAGCAAACTTAAAAAAAAGCAGCTATCAGCTGTTCAATGGGAGCAGTGATGCCAACTCAAAGTTGTGACACTCTAAAAAAACCCTTTATTTCACCTTTTGTGTGCGGAACACAAAAAATGGATGCAAAATCGAATAAAGATGCTTGTGCTCTTATATAAAGTATTTTTTGTAGATTATTTAAAAAATTTTGTGTTGAAGCCTACTAATATGATCCTTAAGCTGGAACGATATTCATTCAGTACAAGCAAAAATTCCAGAAGATATGTAAATTTGTTTAATTTAGCCAAACGTGCGGTAATTGTTACCGCAAAGTTATCTCTGATATTTATGCTAACATAAGCATAAGCGTTCATAATTTATATGTATGACCTAATTTGAAATTAATTGTCATATTAAACGGCTGCGGTAATACTAAGCAAATTAAGACAAGTAAAAATAATAAGTCATAAATAATATTTATTTTTTTCTTCCTTCTTTTAACGAGTTTTTAACATCCAAACGGACGCATTAAAAAAAACTCAAAACGTCTGTAAAAAAAAAGACATTTACAGCAATAATTTAAAAGCTAAAATAAATACAGAAATACAAAAAGATTAAAAATACATAAAAACTTTAAACAAAATAAATAAATTAAAAAAATAAAAATACAACAACTTGTACAACATGACTTTGCGCTTGCGCTTTATTTAAACAAGAACCCGGCAGCAAAGAAGTAAACTGTATAGAACTTTAAACTGGAGAGATAGATAGAGAACAGAGCGGCGTAAAGTAAATAAAATAAAATAAAAACAATAACAAAAACTGTGTATATAAATATTAATAACATTTACTTTTAAAGTGTTGTACGCGAGGTACAACTAAAAAGTAATTAAGAAAAGATAAGGAAAAACTTACAAGTCTGCGGCCAGCATTTGCTATGCATGCCTTTAAGCTTAAATGAGATGTGACATAACCATAACGCCATATCCATAACAAACCAAAATTCAATTGGTGCCTATGGCCTTTATGGCGAGTCACCTATAATCAAATACAGTGTTGCCCATAAGCTTAGATCGAGCAGCTGGTTTGTATGATTGTGGTTATGGCACGTCTGATTGAACCTTTATTCTAGTGCATTTACGGATTGTTCTCGCACGTTTTACAAAAACTTTTTTTATATTATTTTGTCAACATCAAGCAGATGTTTAGCAATAAACAGTAGTTTCAACATTAAGTTTGTAAAAATTAATGTACACACTCTTGCAGTAGATTGGTTAGAAGACAACGCAGATAACAATGATATAAAATACACAAAATAAATAAATAAACAGAGCATTTAGTCGTAATACTGAATTTATACATTTATATTTATTTAATGGAACAAAAAAAAGAAGAAAAACAACACAATAATTTAGAATGACTTCCATTATGTTGTTTGAAGTATTACGAAATTTATGCAACAATAATTGTTTATACAACATCAAAGTACTCGTATCACCAAGAGGAGTTTTTAATGAGCCTCAAGTTAAAGCGGCATGCCAGAAAGTATGTTTTTCCGTCCGTCCGTCCATTCTGTCTGTCTCTGTTGCTATTTATTTATCTGCTTGTGTAATGCCGTACGTATGTCTTTTAGTAATACAACGGATACAGTTTGTAATTACAGTCCATATCAATGAAATATCAAATGTCTAAAATAACATTTAAATAAATATTTGCATTAGGCAGCAATTACTTACACTACAATTGTCGTAATACTTACATATGTATGTATATATGTATATGAATATGCATACCCAGCTGCATATTAAAGCATAACTGCGAGTTGAAATCAGATAAGAGATACATATGTATGTACTTATTTTTGCGTGCTAAGAAAATAAACTTAAGACATGCACGTGATGTTATGAGAGTCAAATTAATTGGTATTTAAATTTGACGCTTTGGAATGCAAAATGTAGGGCAAAGGATGCACCACGAACCATTTAAAAATCCTATAAGCTTAAAACTAACAGACCAACCTAAATTACGACGCAAAGCGTTGTCTGGCTGTCAAAATTTCTCATGCCCATACAAAATGTATGAAACCATGATACAATTATACTAGGTACATGCAGAACTACAATAAAATTACAACACCAAAAAACACATGTATTTTGTTGGTATAAACAAACCCCTAATTGTCGGAAACAACTGTCTTTTGTTTATAAAAATAACAATTACAGGGTAACTAAAGTACAATTGCAGACGCGGCATTCCTGCATGATTATAGTTATTCAGTGTTGCCAATATGGGTGTAGTTATACAGTGTGCAATTTCTACTCACATGTGTAGGCGATGTAATTGAATTCTTGTATAATATGTGCGTAATTCTACTTTGGGTTCAATTTTATTTATATTTCTTTTAATTTTAACCTTCACAAAATATGTGTAGTGTAATTTTCTTCAATAAGTAATTGGAGACACAGCCATGTGTAAATTCATTGGCAACACTGTAATCATTTTGTTTACACACATACATTAACATTTTTGCAGCTTGTAAACAAAGTTTGACAACTAGGTGCAATGTATACAGTGACAGGCTGGGCTTGTGCATGTACCTAGTATAATTGTATCATGTATGAAACCAACCGAAATAACGCGGCGTCAACGCTTTGCAATTGGAAAATCCAATTTTGACAGAGCGTAAAGAAGCGAAGTTGGCTGCAAAAGTACTGTTGTTTTTGTAAAGTAATGTAACTTTAGCTACTTTTAGGTGAACTTAGCGTTTTTATTTTTATATCCTATTTCTATTCAGAGGTTTTTATTAATCAAAGTGAGTAAACATTACTGTTTCTGTCACAACGTTAACGCTCTAATTCAGGTTACTCATTTCAGCGTAAAAGCCAAGCGCTAAATTATGTTGCGCTGTGCGTATTAATTTGGGTTGGTCTTTAAAGTTCCGTGCAGACGGTTGTCAAATCTAGATATGTGCTGGCAATGTATTGACATGTATGAAGTTACCAGCGTAATGTAGTTTGGCAGTTCACATTCCGCGTTGCCGTTGTGACACTAAAGTATCTTTTTTGACCCTTTTTCGTGCCAATGACACTTTTTATGACCCTTTTTTAATTTATCCCTATCCCTATCCAATCATATACACAAAAACTGGACAGTTTAGCATATCAGGTGTTGGAAAAAGAGCGTCAATTTGGCGATATTCGGAATCGATGATGTCGATCATTTTACTGTTTTATTCGATAAAAAGGCCAATAAATGTTAAAAATATTGCAAAAATCTGACACCCAAATCCCTGATTCAAAATGCAATTATTTCTGGGAATTATCACAATTAAAAAAAATTTATTTAAAGTTACTTGCATGTTTACTCTTAATAAAACTTTTTATAAATAAATTTTAAATATGATTTTTCATTACTTGCAAACCGGCAAGACCGCCTACAGACGGTCTTCACTATTCTTTACTTGACGTTTCTTCACGGTTCTACGGTTATTTTGACTATATGCACTTAAAAATAATTATTATCTTCATCCGATCCTTTTTACGATCTGTCCAGTTCGAGGGTTAACATTGATTTATAATTAAAGTATTTTAGTTAATTTTATTTAAGTCTAATGTATTTAATTAATTGTTAAAATTCGGTTTAGTTTATTTTTATTGAATCAAATGTAATTTTTTTCACAAAAAACTTGACCCTATTTTACTTTAAAATAAATATTTAAATATTGTGCAATAATTTATATTGCGCAATAAAATTGCTTGTGTATATATTAAATTGGTTAACACTTTCACAAATTTTTAAGGTTTTACCCTGTGGACTCGAAAATGTTGTAAATGAATAAAAATGATCTCAGTGTACTAATTAGTGTTAATAATGAAACTATTTACTAATTATACTTATAATAATAAAATCAATAGCTTAAATGTACATACAACTTAAATTACTTAAATGATTCACAACTGGTTGACACAACGTCTATTCCCCTGTTGTATGTATACGTCTCTTAAAACTGCTGTTCTCAACACAAGACTTATGGTAGAATTATTCGATTCGTATTGTGAGTTTACGAATCAGCAAACAAAATAAATAAAACATGTTTCTGTTTATTTAATATGTATCGTAACGTATGTGAGGTACAAATCTACAGAAAATAGATTTTTACGTCAACTTCAGGGTGACATACATACACACACACTATAACAGCTGACACGTTCGCTGGCAGCGTCACGTTTTTACCAACTAACATATATATTTAAACGGTACTACAACTTCGATGTAACACGATACGAATTGACTAATTTTAGCATTACTCTGCCGGCGCTCATTGTTTGTACAGCAATAATGACTCACTGACTTTACTTTTACACACTTATGTACGATTTATGAAATTTATTCTTTCTGCACAACAGTGAACCGAACTCTTTAAGACTGACTTTCTGATAGACTCAACTCAATTGTCTTCACAATAAACAACTTTATGATCGATTACTAGACAAATGAGTTATTAGGACATGCGTCGCCCTTTTTACAAGCTTTTATTTAGTTTCATTTGTCCAATTGTCTGTCTGTAATCAAATCGGATGACGTTGAAATATTATTATGACATATAGCTGATCTGATGATGGCGGATAATTTTTTTGGATATTTAACTTTTATTAACAAATAATAAAATCTTGTTTAAAAAAAGATTTTTTTTTCTCTATAGTTATGTTATACTTCACACAAGGCTTCCAGAATGTGACAGGAACATCTAGACAATCTCAGTTCTGTAGCTAAACGATGCTGAATAATTATTTTTGTTTACCAAATGTTTTCTTTATAAAAACACTTACGTTAGCTATGTTCGAAGCAATTTCCGTAACAATATATTTGCGCCATATCCATACATATATGTATATATATATTTTTTTAATATTGTGCAATTTATTGAATCATATGGAGCAAAGCGACAATAATAAAAGCAATAAAGTACTCAATAATACACATAATACACATACATAATAAAGTACTCAATAGTACACCAATGGTTAATTTAATACACCGAATTTATTTTCAAACAATTGCAAATGTCAAATGTGTTCACATGATTTTCAGATATCTGAGAATTTGTTTTAAGCAGGTAGTCTTTCAATTAATGCTTTTTCTGGCAACATTATCAGACAAAAATTACCAGTTCACATGATTCTACAATATGTTCAGAACATTTTACTGACAATAATGTAAAACCTGACAACCGTCTGTAGAGAGCTTAAGAAACCCACACCTTACATTTCATTTTAGTGAAATAAATAAAGGTTGTTCAACTGTGTTGATAAAATTTTTTGATATTCCTCTAGCTTGTTTAGTCTCTTCACGGATTGTGAAAAAAGAGCTCGTGGAACTCAGAGATTTCCTACGGGGTTTTAATAATTTTTAATCACTTAAACATATAAAAATTAATTTTCAATTGCACGAATATTTCTTTGTTCTTTCTAATACTCAAGTTTGTTGTTCATTTTCAAATAAATATGTTTTGCTTGTTAAAACTGTCTCCATGTTAAATAGATTTTTTTAATTAAAATCTTTTGGATTGCAAAAATCAAACGTTATTATTATCTTGAGGCCATTTTAATTTATTTAAATCTTTTCTGTAAATAACGTACGTTTTATAAATTTTATGCCTTCTTTGCCAAAATAAACAGTAGTTGTGAAAATTTAATACCTTTTTCTAGGAATTCAAATACGTACTTCTGCTTAGATCAGAGTATTTCTGAGGAATTTATTTGATATATAAATTTTTGTTGTAATTGATTACTGGAGTGTAAATAAAATAATTTTTGCTCGTCTCTTTTACACAAACGTGTTAAAATAAGCGTGAAAATAAGTTTTGAATAATAAGGAATTATCCTAGATACATTCAAATGAAAGCAGTGGTTTTGTTAATGCTCACACAATAAAACTTTTAGTATAATTTTATACAACTAAAAATAAATAAAGAAAAAAGAAATGTATCACTTCAAGTAATTTTGTCAGCTATTAATATCTTGTTGTAAACATTTATTGGCCGTATCCAAAAAAAAAATTATTTGAGCTGGAATTAAACAAAAAACAAAATTTCCATACAAATTTTGACAAAAGAACAATTGAAGTTCAACTTATTTTTTTTTGGATACATCCCTTATAAATTCAAATTTAAATAGTTTATTTACATATGTGTAAAAATAAAATTTTTAATTTGTCCTCGTCCAGACTTGCAGTTTTTGTTGCTGCAATTTCTGTTTTGAAATTGCATAAGTGTCCACATTATGAAATTCTAATTTGGAATTATACATTAAAAAATTTCTAATACTCAACACATTTTATTTATTAAATTTATTTTTTGTTATATTTTTTATTTTTCACACAACTGAATAATTAAAATAAATGAAAAACGTCAAATACAACTAAAAAATTTATATAAACAAGTACGAATTTCAAATCAAAAGAGAATTGCCGAGCACATGAAACTGTATACACCTCCCCAATCTTCCCACCCCTCTCACCAATAAACCTAAGAATTGCTGCAACAAAAATTTCAAGTCTGGACAGGGACTTTCTTATTTTTATTTAAGGCGTGTCAAAATAAATACAAATCTAAAAAATTTGTTTGTTGTTGGTTAAGCAGCAACGAAATACATCCAGACGAGCTAAATCTGCAATTAACAAATTTTTTAAACTATTTTTTTCTTTTATAAACTCCTCCATTTACTTGTAAAATATCTGTATATTAATTTTTTCTTATTTTATATATTTAATTTAAAAAAAAATAATTTATTTCGAATTTTTTGTTTTATTTTACATTACCAAATGATTACTAAGTGCACCAAAGATTAACATTTGCCAATGTAAAAATAAGTTTTCTGTAAATTTTCGAAGTGTTTGTACTTATATTGGATTTTTCGAATAATAAAAAGTATATCTTATCAAATTGAATACTTATATATTTCATACAAAAAGTGAAAAATATTGATTATAAGGTTATGTACGAAAATTTTAACTCATCTTCGAATTTTCGAACTCATCTTCGAATTTTCGAACATGATGTTATTATTAATATTTTTGCGTAATAAATATCGCCATTAATTTTAATATGATTTTTAAGCTTACTTTTTAAATGACAATTTGGATATATATAATCAAATAGAAAATAACAAAAATTTCTCGAATATCTACAAAATATCTGATATCTTCTAAACGGCTGGACGCATTTAAGTGCGTGTTGAAACTAGATTAACTCTAGTATTTCTGTAATTTAAAAATATTTCCATAAAAACTCTTTTGAAATATTTTTAAATTATGAGTCGTATCGAATACCGTCATTTTCCCCCAGAAATTACTTGAGTAACTCACGAAAAAAATATTTACTCGATTGCTTGAAAAACTTTAATTTCGAAGGAGCTCTTTTTATGTTGAAAATTTTGTCACTGATCCCTACAACCGCAAAATGTTTTTACTAACTCATGGTTTACTTGTCTGCCTTTTTTACGCAGGCATTCAAGTATAATCTGCATGGCTCCTTTTTTTACTAAATCAACTTTGAGAAATTGTTTTACCCAGATTAGTACTCAAAAAAAAGTTTATATTTGATTGAATTACAAAATTCAGAAAATTAAATAATATTTTTACTGAAATGGGACTTACCAAGAAAAAAGTAAATAGTTAATAAAATAAAAAACGCATTTATGTATTCTGTATTAAAATAATCTACATACATACATACATACTTGAAATCAGTTTCCAAAACTTCTTTGCTTAAACAAAAACTTATGATTTTTTCTGTGAAAGTAACGTCTCTGTTTCCGCAGATAAAGAAACGATCAGCTCAGTATGATGTATTAATACAATTACATAATGTCAAATTCAATATTAACAATAGAATGTTAAAAAAAAGGTATTAACGAACATAATTTTTTTGCAGTAATAATTGTTTATGTAATTAGTTTGTCTTTTAACCTTACATAACTTTTTTAAGTACTAACGGTAAAAAATAAACAAAACAACGTAACTTTAGTCATAAAAATCTAATTAATTACAATCGCACACGGCAATAACAACAACATGTGCAACAATGTAATTTACATTAACAACCAGCGACAGCATCAAGCAACAACAACAACAGCGACACAAACGTTGTTGAAAACAGTAAAATTCCAATGCATACAAACATAAATTAAGCAGAACAACATCTTCTGGCAACATAAGTTTTAACATTTATTTTAAATACGAAATGAAACAAAAACGTGCATAACGTACAATCGTACTAATCGCACTTTCGAAATAACAAACAACTGTAAAAACAACGTCCTTGACTGAGTAACTGTGAATATTGTAATCGAATGTGGTTGCTGCTTTGAGCTTTAGAGATGAAGAATATCTCTTTATGTGTGCCTGCATGTGTGCATTAGAGAACTGCGTAAGCAGTCTTGAAATGTAAATACGTCTTGCTTTTTAAATGTATTCTCGTGGCATGTACATATTATACTAAACCAATAATAAATGCTGTCGTATTGTAAGCGAAGCACGATGGATGCATTGGTGTTCGTGTATATGAGTGTTAGCAAGCGATGTCGCGAAGACTTCTTGTTCATAACAAAGAATCAAAAGAAGTAGTGTTGATGCGTGTATGCTTGTTATTTTGCATATTGTACGTTTTAGGGTATGTGTGTAAGATGTTGATGGTAAGCTATTATGTGTTTAAGGGAGGTTTTTTAAGCGAGCGCACGCATCTAATGTCAATTCATGTATGCGTGTGCTTACTACAGCGAAATACTCTAAAACAAATGCTAAACAACCCTTTTGGCAAGACATTTGTTTCAGTTGTGTGTCTTGCCAACAGTGTTGTTTAGCGTTTGTTTTAGAACATTTCGTTGTAGTAAAGCATTTGAAAAATCTCTCATGTCTTGAAAGGTCTTATAAATGGTCTTGTGCAGGACATTAATACACACAACGTGTGTGCGTATGTACATGCATGACGTTTGAATACGTGCCCATGCGTAGAAATAAGCAGAAGCATCACAAATTTTTCAGTCACGAAGTATTTTTTCTTTACTCCTATACTTGCAATAACTGAAACAAATGTCTTGTCAACAGTGTTGTTTAGTTTTTGTTTTAAAACATTTCGCTGTAGTAAAGCATTTCAAAAATCCCTCATGTCTTACAAGTTCTTGTAACTAGTCTTGTGCAGGACTTTAGTATGTATCAGGTTTGGAATCAAAACATTTTTAAGTTTTAAAGTAAATATTAAAAAAATTTGCATAACAAAATATATAAACTATTTCGTCAATTCTCAATTATTATATAATAAATTCAGAGAAGTGCGACTTTGAGTCGCGTCTTACCCGATTCAAAAAAAAATTAATTTTTTTAGTTATTTTTTTAGTTTGGGCGCTTTTTTCGTTCTGACGTTTTTGTTCAGTTTTTAGCGATTTTTTTCTTCTACTTTTTGGCGACTTGATTTTTTTGCAATTAAGCAACTTATTTCTAGTGATATTTTACATTTATCGGCTTTTTTATTTTGGCTGCCCTCTACGTTTTCATCTTTGGTGTACGGAACCCTAAAAGCATTCTGCTATGCTGACTGTCATTACGCACAAAATATTCCATTCCGAAGCTTCAATTATTATCTTTTATCTGACCATAAAACACGTTATATTTTGGCTTTGTCCGTGTGTAATGGATATCGCTTAAGATTTTTCTACTTGCACCGGATTTTAGTAGGGATTATTTATTTTGCGTATTGACGACACAATTTTTATTCGAAATTTTCTTTCCCATATTTTTAACATTTCCAGATTAATTTAAAATTTCTTAAAAACACGTAGATATATACAAATAAACATAAACGAAATACAAATTAAAAAAAAATCAATAAAAAATTTTAAAATTACCCACCCCTTCATTACCGCAAATATTGTAATATCTTAAAAAATAAATTTTTGCAATTAATAATGCAAAAAAGCACTGATCTGCTAAGAAATTATCCTTCAAATCAAGCTAAGATAGATATTAAAGGTATTCATTTCAGTTTTTTTCCTCGTTGGAAAAATGGAAAAATGTAATTTTTTACAACAAACACAGGGAAAAAAAATTTGAACAAAATTTTTTAATTTTTTTTTTCCTTGTGTTTGTTGTCAAAAATTACATTTTTCCATTTTTCCAACGAGGAAAAAAACTGAAATGAGTACCCTCATTGTTAAGTTTTTATCTCTTGTAGGTTCTAAAATTTGAGATTTAGTAAAAAGTCATCAAAGGCTAAAAGTTTATTTACTCAACACTGATATTAAGAGCTTTTAAATGCACAATGTTAAATTATTCGCTGCTGGAATACCACGATGTTAACTTTACTGTTCTTTACACATCGCCTTTTTTATAAGCTTTTACAAAATGTTGCAAGAATGTACATATGTTAGCTTTGGCAATAGAACATGGTTATACAGGGTGGCTGATGAAAGGAATTGTCTTCTCGTGTATGATGAGGCTCATTTCGGTCTGAACGGTAATGTAAACCAACAAAATGGGTGGTTAAAACTGCACGAGAGGGAATTTCATCCAATTCGCGTCACAGTGCTGTGTGCAGTTGCTTCACGTTGTACTTTAAACAAAACGGACACAACCCCAGCAAAAAAAAACACTCCAAAAAAGTCATAAAAATGTAGAGTTTGCGATCTGGAAGTAGTGAAATTGTGATCCGATCTAATGATTTTTACATAGGGTTGTCATTGCAAGAAGTTCTCTTTTTCGATGCCTGGTCACTGAATTGGAAGCGATATTAAGAAAAATTCCCTTTTTTGTGTTCTATGATAATATTTTCATCTAGGAAAAATGGTAAATAGTTGCCTTTTTTAACAATTCGTTTCTTTTTATACGAATGTAAGCCCGAAACAGTGTTTTCAAGTAAATTGAAGCAAATAACTTTTAAATTTTAGACTAAAATTAGTTCATAAATTTCTTTAAAAAAATTTTTTATTTTTAATTCTGGTGAGTATTTTCCCACACTATGGAGGAGTTACAAGGTTTTGTGTGACTAAAATAAGCTTCTACATGGTTTTTTGCTCACTACCGGCAAATTAAAAATATCGATTTTTTGGAAGCAATGAAAATGTAGTTCCACTAGAATGACTTCCATTTTCGTTTACTGGGACATTACGGTTAATGGAGACCGTTACTTATGCATGCTAAAATACTTTTTTAGCCGGAACTACACCGAAAGAGAATTCCTTTCAACTCTGTGTGATTTCAACAAGATTGTTCAACTGAGACAATAACTGCAATTCCGATATCAACTATGCCTTACCTGAAACAACGAGTAGAGCAGGCATTTAAATTCAATTATCTTTAAGAGTAGTTCAATTACTTTTAATACAATTCAATGAGCTTTAAAATGAAAAAAGATTGAATAAATTCCATGCATTACAAAAAAAGTTATTCCAATTTTTTTAATGTAGCAAAATTCATCAGCCACCCTGTGCAATCACAATAGTTATTGGTTGTGTCTTTTCAGAAGTTTGGGTTTATGTGATTGTATATTCCTTGTGCCTTGAATGTTTACTTCTGCACTGTCTTGTATGTTTGTGTGCTTGTATATTCTGTTCTTAAGCTACTAATATCTATGTATATTAAATGTATTGTTTACAGGACTATTGAGAAGTTCACAATAAAGCTGACAAGCAAATATATTTCACCATAACTCGAAAACGGCTAGTTTGATTTTAATCTATAATAAGAAGGAATTTAAGGAATTTAAGATATAAAATCTTTAATTTAATTAAAGATTTTATATCTTAAAATTAAAGATTTTATATCTTAAATTGTTTCGAAGTTATTCAGAAATTAGTTGCAGACAATATTTAATAATTTTTTTTTTAAATTTTGTTCGAACATATTTTTGTTTCTCAGTTTGATTTAATTAGGCTAAATAATTAAAAAATTTTAAGCTCTAGCAGAACGTAACAATGTGGTTTCTTCAAAGCCCATTATACTTTCATCTTAAGCGAACACATGCAAACCTTAGCTTCATATATAAACTTTTCAGTGCAAACTTACCACCACAATCGTGCCATTGTTGTTTCAAAATAATTCACGTATTCCATTAGCACTAACAGTTTTGTATATAAGGTTTTACGATACTGTCGCAAATAACTACTGTAGAAACTACAATACGAATGACAATCTCTTAGAAACAATTTAATGTAGGGTATAATAATGATCGAATTGAAATTTACTCAACATGCATTTTACAATAAATTTCCTTCAAAATCATTTTTATTAACAAATGTCATTCTTGTTACTGATAAATTTGGACATAAAATAGTTAACTTCTTCTTTTGTGTGTTGAACAGCCTACGCTAATATAAAGTAGAAGAAACAATATTTCTCAATTTACGTATTAAGAGAGTTGAAATGTAGAAATGTTGTTAATGCAACAACATTTCTAAAAGAAGTCGAAGAAAACAAAAGGAAGGTAAATCAAACATTATGTCTAAACAACATCTGTATTCTAAAGCAGACAGCAACAATATAAACACTTACGCTTACATTGTTTCCTTATTCAATACTCTACTTTATTGTTCTTTGTTGTTTATCTTTAGTTGTTGTTGCCAGTGATATTGCTGTTAACTCCACTAGCACTTAGGCTTATGCCTACTCCTTTGCCAAAACCAAAAAAAAAAAAAAAGAAACTGCATCCTACTCAAATAGGAGTTGAAGTAGTGTAAATATATGTTCTGCTCGATTCTTTTTTAATTTGTATGCCTGCTTGCGCATTTGTCCGTCGGTCTGTCCTTCCTTCCATCCGTTAGTTTATTTGGTTAAACATTTTTGAAGTTGAAGTCATCAACTGTAAGTTATGCAGTTTAGTTTGTGCTATTCCGCATTCTTGAGATTTCTTCTACGTTGTGTTTTTGGTCTTTTGTGTTTTTTTCTTTTTTTTTTGGTTGAATGTTGTTCTACTTCTTTAAGTTTTTTTATTGCTGCTTATTTATGTTTATTTTGTGCTTGAATGCTGTTGCTGTGTTAAACTCCGATTGTGTTTGTTTCTTGACCTGGAAAGCCTTTTAAAATCCAATTTTTCGATATATTTTTTTGTACTTATCTTCAAACGATAAATGGCATAAATTTTTCACTTCGGTTGTTGGTTTCTCTTTTGCTTTGCTTTTAGTTCAATTCTACATTTTCTGCTTTTGGAAATCGCTAATTGGAAAAATAATTTGCTTAAAGAAGTCTTTATATCACGTCAATTAAAAAGTTTTTTCTTTTTCAAATTAGTAATTTAATGCGTAAACTTATTAGATTGATATTTGATAAACCAGAACAAAGCATAGACTGCACCTGTTGCACAGATTTGAAGGGTTTATGATAGATTTTAAGTAACTTAAATCACTGGCAGAATAAAAGCTGTCTTACTTTGCAAAGTTTTTCGGAACACTGTGCTATACTGTTAACAAGCATTAAGGGCAATTGAAGCGCTATTTTAATATTTTTAGAAACCCATTAAATAAACTCCGTTCGAGCAAATCCTGCCTCTTAGTAGATAAAAATAAATTAATAATATTCGCATATATTTGATTTGTATACCTTTATTCGAAGACACATTTTTTATTCTTTATATATTCGATTACATTTTTTTTTTTTTTGAAAATTCGCAAAAAATTTTATTCGAGCAATCGCATAAACATGTAGTGACATAAACGAATATGACTTTGAAAAATTCAATTAAAACTTTATTCGAATAAAAATATATTTACCTACTCGAGTAAATTTTTCGAAAAAAATTTTTATTTGAATAATTTGATTAATTTAACATTATTCGAATTATAAAATAAAACTCTATTACAATATAATTCTGCTAGTTTTTATTTGAATACATTTTAGGTCGAATAAAAATGTACTCGAGTGGGTATATTTTTATTCGAATAAAGGCTTATTTGAATTAGTTTAAGTCATATTCGCTTATATAACCACATGCTTATTCGTTCGAAAAAATTTTATTCGAACATATAAAGAATACAAAGTCAAATACAGTAAGGCCTCGTTTATGCGTGATTCGTTTAACAGGTAACGTCGATTATCCGAGAAAGAAAAATTGTAATTGTTTTATTTTTGTCCATCAATTTAATTTTTTTTGTAAGATCCATTAAAATTTGTTCTATTGTTTTTATATAAAAATTTTATTTCTATTTCAGTAATTCCTCACTCATTTGTGTGATTTTTTCAGAAAAATATGTTTGTTTTTTATAATAATTTTAAAAATTAGAATACGTGAGTTGAAAATTTTTTGTCTAATATAGTTTCAGTCGAATAAAACTTTATCCGAATAAATTTTTTTCGAATCTTTCAATGATACCTTGAACTAATAAGGATCTTCAGTTGTTTCATTGAGTTAAATATTATTCGAATAATCTGGTGAATTTTTTTTGGGTAATGTTAATGTAATATCGTTCCAAAAATTTTAAAAGGGTGAAACATTTCAATAATTAACCAGTTGATTTATTGCCCTTCTTAAAGTAATTTAAATAATGTAAAATTTCGTATTTTCTAAGAATTTATTTGGAATCCAAATACTTTGCTTTACTTAGTTGTCAAGTAACATTTTATTCTAACAAAACTGCAGTCAAATGAAGCAAAATTCATATAAATAAACTTAATTCGAATAAACGAATTAAATTTTATTCCGAATTAGAATTTGCTTGAATAATTGAAATAAACTTTATTGGAATATGAAGTTCAATTAAACTATTCTCGAATAAAATTTTATTCGAATAAATCTTATAACTTTATTCGATTAAAATATTTTTCCAATAAAGCTTTTATTAAATTAAACTTCATTCGAATAATTTAATAAATCTTTATTTATTGGAAAAAGCTTTATTGGCATACTAAATTGAATTGAGCTTTTCTCGAATAAAAATTTTTCGAATAAAGCTATAATGTTTATTCCAATAAAATTTTTTTCCAAAAAATTTTTACTTGAATCAAATTGAATAATAGAAAAAATCTTTATATGCTTCATTAAATTAATTATTAATCGAATAATATGTTATAAGGTGTTGCTAATGTAGCGATATTCTGCAAAAAAAATAGTGGATGAAATATTAAAAAATATCGAAAAAGTTAAGAAATTTCCATTTATTGAAGTACTTAGACCCTTTCAGATCGAATTTTCTTAATTTGTTGTTGTTTTGTATCATTTCTGTATTCTGAATAATAAAAAATTTTCTTAACACAAAATTAGATAAAGCACCGAAAATTAAATAAAAGACAATGTCAAAATCAAATAAATATCCCAAGACAAGAATGACAGCAGAAGCAGAATTGCCAAGTAGCAGCAAGTCTGTACTCAAATCTCGGCAATTCTTTCCTCTTCAAACCGACCTTTCCTCTCACACCCACAAGGACAAGACTTGCGCAAGTAAAGTTGCCTAATCTGAAAGGGGCCTTAGAATCAAAATATTTTGCTTAAGTCAATTATCAATCATCAAGTATGGCTTCTATTGCAATCAACTGTTTCCAAAGGATGTTATTTTCGTCAAGCTCAAACACTTTCTCTGAAATTAATTGAAGAACTGTCCAGAACTGTTTTAATAAAACAAACCGATACTTTATTTTGGCCAAATATTGAACATTCTGGTGGAGATGCTTAAGTTAAAAATAATGAAGCTCTTAAGGTACGTTCACGTTTGGCAAATATTTGCCCAAATACTAATGAAAAGCTTTTTTTTTTATTCAAACACGTGTTTATTGAGTTAAACAGTTTCGCATGTAACTAAAAGAAAATGCCATAGAACCCAATATTATTTTAAACTGTTTAACTTAATAAAAACGTGTCTAAATCAAACGTAATCTCATTAGTATTTGGGCAAAATTTTGACAAGTGTGACCATACCTGTAGTCGATTAAATAAAGTGTGGGCACCCTGCCTTTAAATCGATGCATGAAACATTTTTGTTAAATTTGTGTCCTATTCCTATATCCATATAATAATAATATTATATGAAATTACATGTTATTATGATAATAACTAATATCACCATTATTTATTATATTATTGTTAAATATTCTCCATTTAGCATTTGCTTTTCAATCATTTCTGAATCGATAGATATAAATGTCTAAATGTTGCAGCAAAACTTATCTAATTAAGTCTATTTTCTATTTAGCATTTTCTATTCCATTATTTATAAATCCAAAAATATTAATGTCTAAATGTGATATGTAGTAAAATTTATCTAATCAAGTCCATTTAGTTTTTCAATTATTTTTACTTCTCTACCTAATTATAGAGAGAGACTAATTTAAAAGGTGTCATTAATTCTCGCCAATCATGATGTATGTCTTAATGTCCATTTCGACATGTTGTTGTTGTCTTTGTAATGATTTACATTAATGCCAGCAATAACAGGAAAGACGTGCAGCCAGTAACGTGTAAATAATGTGGACTTCTTAATGAAAGTAAGGAGATGATAAAATTTTTTGTTGTTGTTAAATTGGAAAGAATAACTCTATAATAAAGTGAAAAAAACCGACACATTTGTGCACACACACACACTCTCTTGTGCACTGCCATATTGCCGACATCATCGTCATTACTATCAACTTTATTATCAATAAATTCATTATGATGAATATGAGATGACATGTGGGTTTTCTTTCAAACATTTCATTTTGCTATCTCCTCCCAAAATTTACATAAAATATGACAAAACTGATTGATATAAGATAAAAGAACTACGGCATACATACATACATTTTGCGCATCAAAAGTGCGTTTACACGATGTGGGTGTAAATGTTACATATGAAATATTTTTTTACTGGTGCTGGAATCTTTAAAAATATGTACAAATGTACATATGTATGTATGTACATGGTAAATATTTTACAAAAGCTAAATCCAAGGCATTCGACATATTTCAATTACACTGAGTTCACACCAACCAATTTTTGTTGAGCACGTCTTGGGTTTATGGGAAAGTGTGTAACAATTAATGAAAAGGTGCGCCAGCATATATTTCTCTCTAAGGATGGGCGCGTGTTTAATTTTTCCAACACGACACGACACGACACGACACGAACACGAATACAAAGACGCTCAACACGTACGAAACACGCACGCGAAAAATTTCATTTCATTAGTCGTTTTTTTTTAAGAGTCGCTTTTCAAAATATGGCACCGAGTTGGCACTGCCAGTTGATACTACCTGCCACCACAGCTGATACCTTCGGTTTACGTACAGAGCTTTAAGCTTCAAAGACCCATACAATATATACAAAATGCTGGGGTTGTGTGTTTGACGATATAAAATATTAAATTTTTTCTCTACTGGAAGTTCATTCATACATATTTTACATTTAAATTTGTTTGTTGTTTATCGTGTCAATTATTCCCAACACGAAACGACCCGAATACGCACGATTTTAGATTTTTTGTCACGACCACTTCGTTTTAAGTCGTGTGTGTTCATGTCGCGGAAAAAACACGACACGCGCCCATCTCTACTTCTCTCTTTTATATAAAAGAAAAAGTTGTGAAACAAAAATTTCAGTGCATGAACAAAGAATTTATGCGTGTCCTATTTACTTTGAAGTGACAAATATTGTGGAACCATCTCCTTTGTATGTATATATGTATGTATATACTTGCACATATTCATATGAGTAGAACTAGTGCAATTATTTAGGGACAGCCTAACGTGTACCTACGATACATTCTTATGCCAGGCACAATTCATATAAATGCACCTTGAGAGAAAAGTAGAATTTCACAAGAACTCAAAAAGCTACAATACATATTATATTAATGTGGAGAAAATAATGTGTAGTACCGTGTGAGTAGAAAATATCTATGACAATTTTGCTGTTGCTGACGCAAACAATGATGATTAAAATGAAACATATTTGAGAAAAATATTACTGGTATGTCATGAATTTTAAAAGACATATCAAATGTTTTCTTTATTTATTTTTTGTCTATTTCATTTACAAATTTTTTTAATTATTTTCAAGCAGACAAAACAAAAAGAAATACGTAAAAGATAATGCTAAAGTTCATAATTTGCTGTTGTGAATGCAAAATAAATGTCTGTCTGTATGCATGTGTGTAGTACTTACGTAAAAACTTATAACAAAGAAATTATTTGTGGAATATAAAAAGAAAAATGTAACTATGTATGTATGTATGTATTGTGTATAAAACACTAGATTTAACGGAGATATATAGATACATGTATATACATACGTCCTAAAACTCGTATGACCTTTAACTTAACTTTCATGTTCTTTATTCAAAGCGAAAACTTTGTTACATGAATGTAACAAACAATGTGAGGACTAAAATTCATAATTTTAAACTCATTGCAAAAAGTTCGTTAGTTTAGGTTGGTAAGTTGATTTGAATTTATTAAAATTAGCATAATTCTTTTAATATTGGAATATTTTAATTATTTTAATAGAGTAAAAGCGGCAATCAAGCGTTTCTTTAAAGTAGAATAAAGCAAATAATAAATTTTTACTCGACTGCGCAAAGTACGGGTAAAAATTTATCAGACGGGTATTGTGTTTATCAGACTGTGTATGAATGTATGGATGTGTGTATGTATGTGTGTTCCTTTGCTGCATTATATAAACCGAACGCGTGGACCGGTTTTGATGATTCTTAACGTCAATCGATTTGTCTTGGGAGTGTCACTAAAGATATGACAGTAGGTAAAACTCAATATGGCGGCCAACACACGCCATTTTGTAAGAATTCAAAGTTGTTCGCAGTCTAGTTTTTTGATTTTTTAAATTACTACTTGTTTAAAATTAACTTTCTTTGGGCCATTATTACAACTTAAAGTTAGTTAAAAGTAGAATTTTATCGGACGTACATTCATATAAAAAGTTTTCCATCAGTACAATTTTAGCTTAACCAAACGTAAGCGCTAAGATAAGGGCAAATGTATCCTTCCTGGTAAGTTAAACTAAATTTATAATAATGAATAGCGTTTTATACATCCTAGAAAATCCTACTTTAAACTAACTTTAAGTTGTAATAATGGCCAATAGTATCATTATCGGATTATATCGTATAAATAGTTTTTCATTATTATAACCTTATTTTAATCTATCAGGTAGTATGACTTGACTTTAACTTATCGCCCACTGAAGGTTAAAGTGAAGTTGTAATAATGAAAAGCATTTTACACGTTCGATGAAATCCGACCTTTAACTAAAGACAAGTGGTGTTAATTAATTAATTGTGACATATTTCTTTTGAAATTTTGATTTATAAAATAGTTAAATTTTCAAAATGCGCTTTTTAAAATTGGTAACTTTTCGAAAATTATACCTTATTTACATTAAGCATTTTTTTCATGAAATTAGTTGTATGAACATTTTTTATTTGTCAATAGGAGACCTGGAGGAGCAACTTATATCAAACAAGTTACCAAGAACGCATCAGAGATTCATTCTACGTCCATTTTTACATAACATTCTCTTTTATAGCGCTGCAATTATCAAATAGAAAAAATTTCGTGCAACAAAATTCATGAAATTTCTTGAAAAAATGCTGAATATAAAAACTAGTTTTTTTAAAAACTTAAATTTTTCAAAAATTCCCTCTAAAAAAGCATGTTTTTTTTTAAAAAAAGTACCTGCACAAGTTTGTTTCAAAAGTACGTCTTTGCGAAGCATCTTCTTGAAAAATATACATATTTAGTAAAAGTTCATGTTGAAAAAATATACTTTTTAAAAACATATCTTTTTAAAGAAGCATATTTAAAAAGTTCCTTTAAAAAAATATTTTTTAAAAAATCCCGATAACAAAATGTATTTAAAACTAAATTTTTAAAAAGTGTTTTAAGCCCTATATTCATAAAAAAATAAAACGAATTAGAAATCCATTTTAGAAAAATTTTGTATGAAAAATTTTAAATAAAATAAATTTCAAATTCACTTATGAATATGGGGGTAAGTGTTTTAATTTAAAAAAAGTCGTTATTTTTAATTTTTTTTTAAAAAATCTAATTTTAAAAAATGTATTTTTTTTTTCAAATATTTCAGACTTAAGAAAGTACCTTTAAAAAAAGATCCACTTTAACAAGTACCTTGTTCAAAAAGTACCCTTTTCAAAAAGTACCTTAAAAACTACTCTTCAAAAAGTACCCTTTTCAAAGATTAGCTTTTTCAAAAAGTTAAGAGTTAGGAGGTACTTTTTTTAAATATGTACTTTTTAAACAGTATTTTTTTAATAGATAATTATTTTGAAGGGACTTTTTAAATATGTTCTTCCTTAAATGGTACTTTTTTAAAAAAGTACTTCTTTACAAAGTCTAAAAAAGTACATTTTTAGGAAAGTACTTTTTTAGGAAAGTACTTTTTGGAAAGAATATTTTTTGAGTGTGCTTATTTAAAAAAAAGTACTTTTAAAAATTATTGTTATTGAAATAGAACTTTTTTAACATACAATTTTAAAAATTTATTTTTATTAATATTTACTTTTTTGTAAATACTTTTTTAACAGATATTTTTTAAAACAAACTTTTTCTAAAATATACTTTTTTAAAAGTGCGTTTTTTGATTAAATATAAAATAAAATATAATTATAGAAAGGTCGAATACATAGTAAAAATTCAATTTAAAAATATCTTTTAAAAAAGTAGTTAAAAAGGTAAATTTTAAATTTTTTTTTAAAGTAAGTTTTATTTAATTTAATTAACGACCTGGCCCACGATGTCGACTAGAAATTTTCTGTCGCTTACTTACATTGAAAACGAAACCAAATTCTCTCATTTTATTGTTGTTTTCAATACAACTTGTCGATCGAAATTTTCTTGTCGACATCGTGTGCCAGGCTTTAAAAAATATTTTTTCAAAAGGGTACTTTCCTAAAAAGGTGTAGATGTTAAATGTATTTTTAAAAAATTATCTATTTAAAAAAGTACTTTTTCAGAAAGTACAATTTAAAAAAATACCTATTGCCTATTATTTATTACAGTGCTCCAACCAAAGTCAAAGCACTGCTCCAAAAAGATCCGACTGAAATTATTGTTTTAGAAAAGAAGATTTCAAAAAATTTTGCAATGCACATGTTTTAAAAGTACATTGTCAGAGTATTGTATTTATTCAAATTATTTTTATTAAATTAATGAAAAATCGTTATTTTAAACCGATTGAACAAAAATTGAAAAGAAAAGTACCTGAAAATTAAAAAAGTACTTTTTATAAATTGGCTTAAAAACTTGTTAAAGCTCTTAAAAATGTAGTTTTCTAGAAGAGACTAAATAATATTTGTAAAATGTTAAGATGCTCTTTGTATGAAGCTTGCCGAAATCTAGAGAATGTCATTCCTAATAATGCATTTTCCCTGTTGGTCCTAAAAATACTTTTCTTAAAAGGCACGCACCCTGGCATAAAAACAGAATAGATTAAATTATCCTTGTAGAAATAAATTTTAAGACTGTTTATTGTTTATTAAAAATTGTTTTAAGGAAATCTAAAAGACTGTTTATTGTTTATTAAAAATTGTTTTGAAAAAATCTTATTAAAAAAGTACCTTTAAGGAACAAGAAGTACTTGTACTTTTTTTTATAAAAAACTCGCTTACTTTTCAAATTGCTAATTTATGTAAGACAATAAAATATCTTTATAAAAAGTAATCGATAAAAACTGTGCTTAAATTAATTTTTATGCAACTAATATAAATGCAAGAGATACGTGTATTTTTTAATAAAACATTTTCCCAATTTATTTGATAGTTGTACCTATTTTTTTTTTTAATAAGGCGTACTTATTAATTTCTTGAGCTTAAAGCACAAAAAAAATATAATGTGAACAAGTAAAATAATCTAGTATTTTGTCTGCGTAACTGACTAGCTAGCTCATCAGGTGCGGAGAAATATTCTCTCCCACCTTGGTGGCTTGTGTTAAAATTTTCCATATGCTTGTTCGCCAAAGTTATTGTCTCATTCATATAAACTTGTTCCCCATACACACTCTCGACGGCTGACGTCACAGGGGAATATAAATTTATGCAAATGATACATGATCTGTTTTCTTTTGTTAATGATTTGTAAATTTTAAAGATGAAAGATAGATGCCAAGACTTTGTTCAGTTTTTTTTAGTATACGAGTATTAATTATTTAAATAGGAAAATTTTACACAACCAAAGATTAAAGTCTTCAAGAGTCGACTACGTACATACATACATATTTTATGTTACACATAACAACACCCCTTTATATTAAATGTTTCCTAGAGAGATATGCCATTTAACCAGAAAATATGCCAACACTCAATGGTTGGTTTCGCATTTGGGGTTTTCCCAAGCCGTCAGCTTCAATCTTTTCGAAATGCTTTTTAATTTTTTTTTTGTAAATATTCTTGTTATTATTGCTGTCTTTCAACTCTTTGTGTAATATTATACTGTTTGTCAGGCCGTGTGTAGCAGAAGATGTAAAGTTTATACTTACATATTTGTATGTACATTATACAACATCAATGTCTTTAGTTTTCAGCCGTAACATCTATTCATATAGATATTGTTGTTGTTGTTGTTGTTGTTGTTGTTGTTGTTGTTGTTGTTGTTGTTTTGGTTTTACATTAGAATATCATAGTTTATGTTATATAAATCTTAAGTAGTTCTCGTTGTTTGTTGTTGTTGGCTGGTTTTAACCCCTTTAAGTGTTTTTCTTTTAAGTCTTTTAGTAGTTTTCTTTCTTTTGCTTTTCATTTTTCTGTGTAGACAATACTTTATTTTTCATTTTAAAATCGGCACACATCTAAACAAACAATAAGGGTATTCATGAGATTAAACAAATGTTAATATGAATATAAAATCAGCAAAAATCAAATAAAATTTTTAAATTATATTAATACAAATTTTGCTTACAATTTCTAATTTGTCTGTTTTCAATACTTATGTACGTATTTTAAGCTTTTAGTGAACACCTTTGCTATGCTGTATATCAAATATCATTATAGCTCTTAAACAAACTGCATCCTTTAGGTTATGTTAATATTACCACAAGTCAAAAAGTAAAAAAAGAAAAATACAAACATATGGATGTATGTATGTATGTATGTACATGCATACACACTAATGTAAATGTGGATATTAGTATGACTTTTATTTATGCTTGTTTAAATGTTCAAATGTTTATTGGCAACATGACAAGAAAACATTTATTTCTTTTCGACGTTATTAAGAAATAAAAGTTAAGTTCATAAAAATAATACCACTCCGTAGACATAAATTTTGTTAAAATAAAAACTGACAAATTCTTTTAGCCAACCGACCACCGTCTGTCTGTCTGACAGCATTCTTTGTCGACGGTGAAAAAAAAACAATATGTAGGCATATGCGGTTTGAAAGTTTTTCAACTATAGAAACTAATAAGGGTATTTTTTTTAAATCTGCATAAATATGGGCATTTCTCTCAGAAGGTCTACCTAGACGAAAAAATTAAAAGTTCTTAAAATTTTTCTATTGTTCCAAATTTTTAAAGAAAAACAATCAAATTTACTAAATCTGCAAAAGTTTTGCATTTATTCATTACTCATTTCGAGATATTCATGTCCAAAGTCAAGCAAATAAATTTTTTTTAAAATTTTATTTTTAATTTAAAGAGCAACTTTTATTTTGAAAAATATTCTTAGCGCTAATCGTTATGGATTGAGTTTTTAAGGATTTGAGGAGTTAGGAAGTAATGCATAAGATTCAATGCGATGAAAAATTGTTAAAAAATTTTTACTTTGCATTTCCGTTAATTTAATGTCCCGTACGACATTTAGAAACAGCCTTTTGTATCAATACATCGAAAGTGCTTGAAGAAAGTTCATCAAGTAATGAATACAAACAGACATTTTTATTGCAATTAAAATTAAAAAAAAATTATTTTGATAATAAAAAGAATTATGAACTAGGCACCTGTGCAAAATTTGTCCCGTACGACATCCCTTAAATCAAGATGAATAAAAACAGCGAAAATTGCAAACGGTACAGAGAAAAATTAAAATAAAATAAAATTAAATTAAATTGCAAAACTATAAATTAACAAGCAGAGGAAGATCGCGTACCGCTAGGAAAAAGTCAAAAGCTTTAGCTGAAGCAAATAAAGAAATTTTTGAAGAGAAAAAACGGTATGAACGTATACTTAAAAGGCAAAGTCAAAAAACCTTATTATACTCGATTCATTTTCTTTTTATCAAGGGATTAAAATGTATATTATACTATCCGATGACGATGATATTGAGAAGTACTCTTCGTTGTATAACTTGAACGAAAGGTAGAAAAACGTAAAAATTATACCACACATATCTAAATTGCACTTCTTCTGTTGCAAGGGCCAGGAAGTGAAAGCAGCTAAAACTGCATATTCCAAAAAAAAAACAATGTACCCAATACTATTCGTATTTAATTTTGCCTATTTTGTGAAATATACATATTTACTTTTCATCTCATTCGGAATTTCCCTTTATGTTCGTCGTTATGTTAAAATAAATACATTGAATACCTCTTATTTTTTAAATTTTTCTCATTTTTTAATTATAATTTCCCAAAAAAGCTCCGGAAAATATTTGAACATCATGATGGAACAAAATATCCCGTACGCCATGTCCCGTACGATTATAACTAAATCTAAATAAGAAAAAAGCTATTAATATTTGTTTAGCAAAATCTATCCCATTTTAAGAAGCATTGACTCACCTCATTCTAAATTAGTCACATTAATTTATTGTTTCAGTTTTCGCATTTTAGTTGTTTGCTGCAAAACCTACTTCCTTTTTTTGTCTCCTACGACATTCTTAGTTTTTTGCAATTATCTTTAAAACTTAAAATAGGTTATAATATAAATTATCCATAGAGCTAATCAGGGGTCATAACTTACACTAATATTCAAAACAAAAATAAATTTTATATTGATCTCTTTTCCACTTTAAATGCATACGACTGTCCCGTACGACAGTATGGAATTGCCCACATGTACATATGTAAATAAAATACAATAAAAATTTCTATTTATGTACATATGAACCTACATAAGTTTGTCCGTTATAGACTCTGAAACCGTCATACCGATAAGTTCGAAACCAGTTACAATGTCAATTTTGTGAAGATGGTTTTCTACACCTGATACACTGCATTGAGTCCATTCATAAACCTCATTTTCTTATTTTTCCATAAATTTTTTTTCCAATTTTGTAATAATATTTTTTTTTGAAATGGCTTATGTAGGCGTCTCTCACGATATGTAGATAAGGTTTTCCGAATTTCGAATTTAATCGAACTTAATCTGAATCTATAAAAAAATTAGTGCAAAGCTGTGCGATACTTAGTGATTTTTTTAGCGTTAAGGCCTGTTAGTCTGTTCACTATTTCGTGACAAATGCTGTCAACCTACATATAAAAGTATTTTTGATTTGATTAGGCTAAAGTTCGTATCGCTTTGTAAGAGCCCATTTAGATGAAGGATGGCCTAGCTGCGATAACGCTTACGTTCTCTTTTGGAGTTCCTTCTTAAATCCACGCGCGTTTACATGAGGACTTTTTTGTCGCAATAGTCAGGCGACTTTTTGATATTAATTTGATCAATGTTTTTTATTCGTTCATTCGTAGCAGTGTTGCCGTAAATAAACTAATTGTTAGTCTAGGAAATCTAGAATTAATATGTCCATATATATATTTTTTTTATTTACTACCAAAATACAATAATTCCATTTCTCTCCTTACTTTATTTGCTTACAATTTTTATATTATAAGTGTTTATTTCATGCATGTTATAAAAAATGGTCTAACTGGCAACTCTTCTTTTACATCACGTACAAATAATATGAGAGAGAAAGAATTATGGGAGAGAAAAGATATAAAATTGTCGCTTCTATTCCCAGTACGTGCGAGTTTTGCTAGCTTCTCCTCACTTCACGCCTACAAACACGACTCGCAGGCGACATGTCGCAGCTAGGCCACCCTTCATCTAAACGGGTTCTAAGTCAAATTACATGTGATAATTATTAATGAACAAATAACACCAAAGTTAATTGTAAATATTCTGACTAACACATAGTTGAACGGAACAACTAGCTGTTTTCGAAGGCCACGAAACCTTCATCATCAGCGTTCTTTTTTGATTATGATTTTTTCACAGCATTTTTTATTTATTTAAATAATTCATTTAATTAAGACAATATTATTTGCATGAATACCTCAATACATTTACTACAAAGAAAAAAAAACCACAACAATTTTATTGAGGCAGTGACCATTCTTTTATTTTTTTGTGCTTGAAGTTTACTTAACAACTATACTTAAAGAATTCTTTAATTTACTTATTAAGTCAAAAGATATACATAGCAAGAGGTTTCTGCTCTTTTAAAGCTGTACATCTTTTGTTTTGTGTTGAAAAAAAAATCAATTAAAAAAAAATATAAAAAAATATTAAAATATTTTGAACAATTTTAAACTTCATAACCTTCTTTGTGGCGAGTACCTCCAAGATGTTATTTTATTTTACTTTTCATCTCGTATTTTCGATGATGTACGAGTACAATGTAGTCACACACCAACACACAATAAATAACTTAAAATATTTTTGAAGTATGAGAGCCATACATTGTGAATACTATTCATATTTCAAAGTCCGGTTTTGTTTTTAGCCCTTTTTTCAGTTGCTTCTTAAAGAAGTAGAAGAACAATATTTTTATCTTTTTGAGTAATATATGAAAAAACACTATTTATAATAAAATGATCAAGCGCATGTGGTGGTTTGTTGTTAAGTTACATTCTGTTCTTTGTGTGAACTACTACGTTTTGGCTATTGTTTTATACAGGGTGATATTTCCTCTAATTGGCCTTTCAGCGTAAATATTTTAACTCTGAGACAAAAGTTTTAAGCAAGATTTTTAATGTAACTAATGGGACATTTTTGAATTAATCTGCACTATCATGCACATTTAACGTTTAAAAATATATAACTTGGCATTGAATGGTTCATATCAAAAGTTTATGCCAGCAGTCATATAAGTGTACACATACATACACTCAGGGAAAAGCAGCAACTTGAAAATAAGAACGCATCATATTATTTCAATAATTTTCATTATAATAGAAAATGTTTATTGAGGTATGTACTTAAAAATAAATAAAATTAATAAATTAATATTGTAAATTAAAATTTTTCCATATTGAAATAAGAAATTCGTTAATGTTTATTATTAATTCAATATGGTTTTTATTGATTTTAAGCTGTTTTTTCTCTGGGCGTACACATGTATGTAAGAAATTTCGAAAGAATTATTATGAAAAATATATAACTTAAATTTGAGGGGGCGTAACCCCACCTGTTTTTTTTTCAAATAGATTAACAGACTACCGTCTGCCGAAACGAAGCACATAAAATAAAATATTAAAATTTTATAGGCGTCCATATACAAACTTTTAAAAGCGCTAAAACACATTATTATATAAGTGCAATGTATATCTTTTGTTGTATCGCTTTTGCTGAAAACCTTTAATTTTTGGTGTATAATTCTGAGTTTTAAGGACGTGGAATCGCCCTACTTTTTAAAATTTTTCGTTTAACCAATTTCTTTGGTTGCTAGTAACTCATCTAGGGATATTTGCAGCTCTCTACCGTAAAATATTACGCATAATTATGGATGTGGCCTTACCTTCCTGGCTTAACAATCGATGTGCTTTCGGATTTTTCTAGTTCGTAACTCACCCAGGATTGTTCACTGATTATAATCAGTGATTGAACATCCCATTCCATTCATACTCCTAAAAAAATATTTTCGATTTTGATCAGCAGGAAGGAACGTTTTCAGGGGAATAAAAAGGAAAATTTTCCTTAATTTATTTTATAGTTATGATTGTTCTTTAGCGATAAGTTTTATTTCTATCTCCATTTACTAAAAATAAATAAGAACTCGTTACAAGCTGTAAACGAAAGACCATCGATTTGAAACAAAACTGTGTCGAGAGCATAATAAGCAACATGACACAAACCATCGTTTATACTTAATTGAGATATCTATATAAAAATTGAACAAATATAAAAAAATCTTGAGTAAGGATCTTACTAAAACATGAAATATGCTTAATTTTTTTTTCAATTTCCAACCCTGGAACCATAATTTAAATTTTTCTAGTTTTTAATATTAAGTTATTTCTTTCTTAAATATAGAATTTATTTAATTACCAAAAGTTTGATTTAATTAGTTTTATATGTCAGAGAAAGCTTAAGTTGTCCAGGTCTGAAGCAATGATTTTTATTTTTCTCATTATGTATTCCAAGCTATTTCTTTCTAAGAATTTAATTTAATTTGTAAACAAAAAAAATAATTTAAGTAGTTCCTTTTATATAAAAAAATAAATAAATTTTCCAACCCTGGAATCATCCTTTTATATTTTTCTGACTCCTTATAACAATCTACTTCTTTAAATAAATTTACAAAATATGTTTAGTGAATAAATGAAAAAGGAAATACGGAAAAAATCAATTATATTTAGTTATTTTAATATCCAAGAAAAGTTAAAATTTTCCAGCTCTGGAGGTGTGGTTTTTATTTTTCTTATTTTTTATACCAAACTTTTCTTTCCATAACATAAAATATATCTTATATGTAAAGAAAGAGAAAAAATTAATTAGCCCTTCTAACTTTTATTGTCACAAAAAGTGTTAGTTACCCAACCCTGGAATCCTTCATTTATATTTTTCTGATTTCTTACACCAATATATTTTTTTTTAAGAATATGATATACATATGTTTAATTTATAAAGAAAAATGAAAAATTTATTTTATTAAGGTACTTTTGTATAAGAAAAAAAGTTAAAGTTTTCCAACCCTGGAAACGTTCTTATATTTTATTTATTTTCTTAATTCTAGTTTTATTACCGTACCGAAATATAAAATAAGTTTACTGAACAAAAAATAAAAATTATCTTTAGCCAGTTGCTTTTATATGTCAAAATAAAGTTTAAGTTTTCCAGCTCTGAAACCGTCTGCTCGATTTTGCTGATTTTCAATACCAATCTAAGTTGTACCATCTCTGATGCAACAGTCCGAGACCGAAGTTTCTAGCTTATTTGGGAGCTTCGGAAAACCGATTTCACGTACATACATCAGACGGACTGACAGAAGTTCAGACGGATATCGCCTATTCCTCATCCCTCTGCATAAAGACCCAGAATATATATACTTTATGAGTAGCATAATCATATTGTGGAAATTACACACGGAATGAAAAACCTATTTTTTGTAAAGGGTATACAAATGAGTTCAATTTAAAATCATTCAAAATGTTGCCGATTGTTACTGCGAATGTATTCATTCGCCTTGCATGAAAGCTTAAACACAGTTGTGTTCAAATTGAAAATTGTTGGTAATTTGAAACCAATGATTTTGTTGCATATTCATGCTTTAGAACCGATTACAGTGAATTTAACACCTGCTTCTTCATATTAAATTGAAACTTAAATATTCTTGCTGGTTGCCATTATTATTATATTTTTTTTTAAATCGCATGAGTTCTGTTTTATGCGGAGCCAGAGATTGTGAAGCTTTTGTTGTTCTTTTCGTTGTTTCACAAATTAATTACAAATGCGTAAAATTTTCAGGTTTGCTGGCCTTTTGTTGCAGCAACAATATCTAAATAAAGAAAAATCGGTTTTGAGGCCACATAACTTGTTTTTTTATCTATACATACGAGTATTATTACTAGGTATTTTTTATTTATTTTTGATTTATAAGAAAGCAGATTCTTGTTACAATCGCTGTTGAAATGCTCGTCAGTAAGCAAAGCAACCAACCCTTTTAGTTTTGGAAGAGTAAAAAAAAATGCGCTGTGTAATCATCACTTTGTTAATTTTATTCTGCCTGCTTGAACTTTTTTTTTATATTTGGACTTGTAGCCTTGATTTTTAAAGTTGTTTCTGGTTTGTTTAATGGAAATATTTGATTTGCTTTTTGAAACACTGTTGTAGGGATTCTGGTTTTTTTTTGCTGTTCAATTTGTATTGTGTGGTTATTTTCTTCAAAACGTAAAAGAGTTTTTCATTTTTATTTTATTTTTTTTAATATAAAATGAATTCACTTGTTGTTGTTGATGTTGTTGTGATGATTACGTTGGTGTTGTTGTATTAAATCGTGTTTAAATTGTCTGCAGTTAATGTTACATTAAACATTCAGTCAGTCATCCAAGCAGCCACTCAGTCATTGCCTGTTTGCCTGCCTCTGTTGTTTCTGCTTTCAACGTTGTTAAACTTTAATGGAAACAACGACGATGATCATGTTGTTTGTTGTTGGTGCGGTTAATGATGATGTTTTGTTGTTGCTATTGTTGCGGTTTGAGCCCATAAGGGTTTTGTTAATGTTTATTCAAAACCTAAATGATTTGACACAAGGCTTGATTATGGTTTATTTTAGTTATCTGGTTTCTTTATTTTGCGCGTGTTTTTTCTTGTCTGCTGCTGCTGCTGCTGCTGCTGTTGTTGTTGCTGTTGTTATATTTTTAGTAACAAGCAACATGTTTTTCTCTTTCATTTGGCTTTCATGTTAGTTTGGTCTTATTTATAACTATAAATAATGCTAATTTATTATTTTTTTTGTATGTAATTTAATACCTATTTAGGGATTATTAAATTATATCGAAACGGACATAAAACAGGCAGAAAGAAGTGTTAAGTATTGCATTTATAAGTTGGCAGAGTATAAAGTAACAAAATGTATGTTGTGTGCACTCAAGATGATTTGTTGTGCACACAAACCCGCAAAAAGCTTGTTGTGAGATTTTGACGCAGTACATACATATTTATAAATTTTATAAAATTTTTTTGTGTGAAAATTTAAAATGAATTTTAAGCGATTTTTATAAACTTTGCAATAAAACATTTTTGACATCAAAACCAGAGTAATCAGAAATTTTTGGTTATCATGCATGATTTTTAAAATAAACTCACAAAAGATTTTAAGATTTTTTTCTGTCATTACGAGACCCCAATGTGAACGAGTAAAATGTCATAAAATTAAATAGAAAAAGTATTGGTAGTGTTGCCACCCTCTCAGGAAAAAAATTATTTTTATTATCGGTCTAAAATAAAAAAAAAAATAAAAAATTATATACGAGTTGATAACCACCTCCGTGTTTTTTGAAGTCCGTTACTCGGTACTTTTTATAAATTTTATAAATTAAGGGGGTCAAAAAGGTAAACCTATAGTTTTGGTACTTTTGCGGTTATCCATTTATCTTTAAAAGTACTTTTGGAAAACTCGAATATATGAAGCCAAAGAAATTATTATTTTTTCTACTTTTTGGTGTGAAAATAGAAAATTAACTTGGAAAGTTTGGCTCTGTTTAGATGGTAAAAAAATGTACCAAAAATTGTAACTGCAAAAAAATTTACTTAATCCAAAACTTTGTACAGGGTGGCCCAGAAAGACCGAAGTGGTGTGAATTCCTTATAACTTTTTATTTAAGACATATTTTTTTTAATTTTTTGTTTTTTAAATACAGTAAATTTATAGGGAATATTTTTAGATTAGTTATTAAAAATTGTATCCCGCAAGTGGTGGCCATTTTCTGCTTCGCACAAATGTGCTCTTTCCATTTCCATTATTCATAACTTATATATGAGTGACGAAGCCCATTTCCAATTAAATGGGTTTGTTAACAAGCAAAACTTTAGGATATGGGCTAAGGAAAACCCGAGAGTACTTCATCAACGACAATTACACCCAGTTAAGTGTACTGTTTGGTGCGGTGTTTCTTCAGAAAGGATCATTGGTCCATATTTTTTGGAAAATGAAAGAGATGTCGCCATTTCCATCAATGGTGATCGATATCGGGCCATGTTGGAAAATTTTGTAAGGCCAGCCGTGGAATACCATCCGCAAATATGGTTCCAACAGGATGGAGCCACAGCGCACACTCCGAGGGCCACAATGGCTATTTTACGCGACATCTTTGGGGAAAGAATAAATTCGCGTAGAAGCAATTTTAATTGGCCTCCGCGTTCCCCGGATTTAACCGCTCCAGACTGTTTCCTTTGGAGTTATTTAAAAGGGAAAGTTTATGTTAATAAGCCTAGGACTATTGAGGAATTAAAAACCAATATTCCAGACGAAATTAACAACATAACACCGGAAGTTTTGCGAAAGGTCATGGAAAATGTGTTGAAAAGAGATCATTTGTGCGAAGCAGAAAATGGCCTCCACTTGCGGGATATCATTTTTAACAACTAATCTAAAAATATTCCCTATAAATTTACTGTATTTAAAAAACAAAAAATTAAAAAAATATGTCTTAAATAAAAAGTTATAAGGAATTTACACCACTTCGGTCTTTCTGGGCCACCCTGTACATATGTATATTAAGTACATGAAAAAAAATTTTTTCAAAAAGAACTTTTTTATCAAGCACTATTTTCAAAAATAAATGTTTTTAAAAAGTACTATTTTCAAAGTACTTTTTGAAAAAAAATAATTTTCAAAAAATACTATTTTTAACAATATTTTTTTAAAAAGTACTATTTTCATAAAGAACATTTTTTAAAAGTACAATTTTCAAAAATAACTTCTTTCAAAAAGTATAATTTTCAAAAAGTAATACATATTTTCAACAAGTACTATTTTTAAAAAACACTTTTTCCTAAAAATATTTTTTCCTGTCTCTCATGATTTTCAAAAAATTTAACCCATAGTGCTGCATTGAGCATTATACATATAGATATTTCCACACGAATTTCAACTTTTTGTAGCGTGCGACACCAAACGAATATATTTGTTATTTTTTAAGAAGACGGAACTTTTTTTTACTTCTTTATATATTATATTATTATAGTCCGTCAGTCAGCAGATCTACATTGGGTTAAATTTTTAAAAAAAATAGAGTCTTATTGTTCTGAAATACAAGCTTAATTGCTTGCTGCCGCACGCGACAAAAATGGAAATATATATATTTTCGTGTTTACCCTTTTCTGTACATTTAGTATCCTCAAAAAAATTTTTTTAGTTATTTTATATTGACTGGATAATGGAGGTCATATCATAGAAAGAGTTTTATTCCACGTTGGAGCTCATTTTGGTTTGAAAAAAAAATTAAATTTCGAGTGTAGATAATCCCCAAACTTTTTTCCAAAAACCATTAAATCCTCAGAAACTTACTGTTTTGCAAGCTTTATCGGCTGGTGGAGTCATTGGTCCTCAAACACAATGATGGGGAAGGGATATAGAAATACGATTAAAAGTATTTTCATAGTTCAAGCAAGCTTTATGGGCTGGCGGAGTCATTGGTCCATATGTCTGCAAGACCGATGATGGGGAAGGAGTATAGAAATATGATTAAAAGTATTTTCGTACCTCAAGTAAATGGAATTAATCTTTCTAACATTTAGTTCCAACACAACAGATCCTGTGGTTATTTTCTTTCGGGATATGTAAAGTCAGTCCTCACGCCGATAAATCAGGAGCAATTAAACAGCTTTAAAAAAACATTCGACGATTTGATGGCGAAATATGGCAGCAAATGTGGTTGTACCATGAATGCTCCAGCTTGCCGCCCTTATGACATTAATCACCCCCCCAGGGGAGTATATTTTTGACTACAGGTGTGGCGAGCCCGGGGACCCAGCTGGGGTGATGTGGCTTTTTCCATTGACGTACCTTTGGTACATTACCCATACAACTTATGTGTTACTACCAGATCTCTGTAATAACAGAGCAAAGGATGTGCACATATTTATAAAAGGAAGACAGGTCCTGTTGATGTCAGTTAGGTGCAGCGTCACCTAGAACTGCCCCTGTGTTCAAAAGACGATAGAGGTGAAGCCCTTGTGGTGGAACTTAGAGGTCTCACCAGAGGCTACTTCTGGTTCCACGGATGCCGGTGGCCCGACAGCCGAGCTGCTTTGAAGTTTTGAGTGCATGTAGTGGTCGTCAGTGTTCTTTGCTGAAGTGGCCAGTTCGTCCTACCCCACGGGGTTTAAGGGATGATTTTGGTATATGTGGAGTAGGCACTGGATATTTGGCGACACAGGCATGCGTTCATTTCGGATGAGTGGTTGGGCTGTGCCGGCAATGGTTGAGGAATTCTCTTGGGGACCTTGCTATTGGTGTATACACAACACCTTAGCGTGGAAGCGCGGAGAATTAACGTGGTGGCTGTGGTTGCTACCAAAATCGCTGGGAGAATAATCTTGGCTTCCCAGTGTTAGATCAATGCTAGTGATTGGCGTGACGCGGTCAGCCAGACACTATTCTAGGTGCTGTTTCCATTCATGCTATGGGCACGGACATAGCAGCAGCTATGACTTCGACATAGCAGCAGAGTTTAGATAGCTCGAAGTACCTAAGCAAGGTACTTGAATATAGTACAGGGATAACTATATACAAAGATTGCAACCTGTGTGCCTTTGAGGAGTGGGCAAAGGTTCATTCTAAAAAGGGTGCATGGGGGCGATGGTCTGGCGTCTAACCTAGCACCCGGTGCTTTGGCACCTGTGAGATTATGCTGTCAAGGCAGGTGTTCACGGAAAGCTATTGCACATCTGACATTAATCACATTTAAAATTAATTAAGAACTGACTTTTTAATATTCAGAAGGACGAACCTCATACATATATTATAAGAGAAACTGTGGTAGAAATTAACTCTGCGTTTACACGAAACCAACAAGAATTTGCAATAGTCTATTTAAGTTGAAAACTCATGCTCACCTTCTGTAAGCAGGTAGCAAGTAATTTTCTGCGGTTTCAGAATTAATACGAAAATTTGCTATTTCGTACAAATAAAACCTCGCGCGTTATTAATTAATAAAAATGTCTAAACATCAAAAGATAAAAAAAAATAGCAAACATTTATGTCTTAAAACATAAAAACAGGTTTTTCCTTCTATTTAATTGAAAACATCAAAAGTGATTATTACTCGTAACTTTGCAAGCACTCTCAATCTCAACTCTGTAATAAAATTTTAAAATGCCATAAAAATTTTGTATTTAAGGAAGATATTTTCTTCTTCTTCTTCATATTGTATAATATAAAATTAATTTCTTCAATAAATGCACATGCAAGTTGAAAATCAGTTTAATGTGTTCGTGTTCGCTTTTTCATCTTTTAAGTGGTGTGTATTAAAAATTTATGGGAAACTGGTAATGCAAAAATAAAAAAATGTAATAAAAAAAAAAATAAATTATAAAACAACAGCAAAGATATAAACAGACATAAAATACATACATACATAAGTAGACATACCACAACAGTCTCCATCACATTACAGAAGCCAGCCAGTCAGCGTATTAAAATTACAACAAGATATGACGACTAGTAATTAAAAACACAAAATCACTATCAAGTCGCAAAAGGGAAAACAATAAATAAAAAAAAAAAATGCTGAAGCCCAAGAAAGAAGCAGCAAGCAACCCTTCCTCATCTCTAACCATGAGTAAGTGGACTACGTATAACAAGTATATTGATGTCAATGTTGTAAACACTGTCATAGTCATAAACGCCTCTGGTTTAAGGCAAACAAAAATAAAACGAAAAAAAAAATAAGAAAATGCACAAAAATATCAATGAACATTTTGCATTTCCATTGCCATGACCATCGGGAATGTTTGTTTGTGTTACAGTCTCTGTTTAGCTAGTTGCGACTTTTGGTCGGTCCTTGAGTCTGCCTGCCAACATGTTATAGGTTTGATTGTCGCTGGGATTGCACTTACGTGTATCCCTCATTCCCTGTTTTTTTTTCTTCATCTTTCATTTTGCCCTTTTTTATGTGCAGTTGCTGATGATGATGAGTGGAGTGGAGTGGAGTGGAGTGTATTCGTATTCGTATCATTTCATTAAGAGTGCATGTTTACTTTCGTATATTAATTCTCCGTTTTTTCATTACTGCTGTTTTTCGAATTACGTACTCGTATCATAAAAATTTAGACTTCCTCTTGTTGGCTTTCTGTTTGAAATTTAATTTTTTTTAAATTTAATTTTTGCCTTCTTAAATTTCCTTTGGAGGAAGACGGCGATCAAGAAATAAATAAATGAAGTATGTATAATTTTATGAATCTCTTGATTTAATGTTTTTTTGTACACATTTTTAGTGCAAGAAGTTTATGCAGTTTAAAACTGATTTGCGATTGTTGATATTTTATTAAGTATAGATATATAAACACAAGGGGGAGGGCAAGTAAAGGAGTGAAATCGTTAGTTGAATATTTAATAAAAAATTTTGAAATACATAGAAAATATTCGATCCTTTGGTTTTTAATTTGTTTTTATATTTATTGTTTGTCACAATGGGTAACTTCTTCAGGGAATATATATAAAATATATTTGAAACAAGAAATATTCTCTACAAATTTGCTTCAGAGTCTTAACACAATATTTACGGTGCGGTGCGATTTCTCGTTACGGGAGAGAAAAATAAAGATAATACAATGGAAGGCGGCGACGGCAATACTTGTCATTGTTTGTTTAAATTTTTATTAATTTTTTTGTACATACATTTTTGTAACTAAAAAAAAATTATTAACATTTTATACATTTGCAGATACTATTGACATGTTTTTTAAACTTTTATAGTCTATGACAAAAATGTTTGAATTTTAAAATCATGTTTTTTTACAATAATGTGAAGCCAATTATTCAAAAACTGCGGCAACGTCAGCAAGAGAAAGATTATCAAAAATTGAGAGAATAAGAAAGTCCGCAATGAAAATAAAATAGATTTTAATTTTATTCGGTCGCGCACTGCGGATTTCTACTTCAAAACCGTTTGGAAAACCGCACCGCAATAAATAATCGTTTCATTGTGTTCAGACTCTTATATACGTATATTTATATACATATATACATATGTATATGTATATACAAGGTTTCAGTTAAAATACATTTTAAATATGCTTACATAGAATGATATAACTTCGTGCTGAACTGCACAGCACCAGCGATGTAAAGAGGGTTACTATTAAAGAGAGTTTAAGTATTTATTAGACTGGTCTTTATATTTAATGCAGGGGCCTCTTAAATTGTTCTTTTTGGAAAAAAAAATTATTTTGTAAAATCCTTATTCAAAAATAATATTTTCGAGTTTTAAAAGGCTTATAAAGCAGATTTTCATAGAAAATTTATTTTATAAAATAGAGTTATTTTTTATGAATAAGACAGCTATTTTAATATTAACATGTGCCGCATCCAGGTCTAACTTCATTATAAAGAGCTAAAAATCCACGAAAAGTTTCATAACTGCCCTGACTAGTTTCCAAAAGGATAAAATTCTGGACTAATTCTTTCTCCCCAATATTTTTTCAGAATATACAAAACCCCTATCTCCCGTAGTTAAGGGAGTTCCAATACAAAAATATTTTAATAAAACTTACCCTATCGTCCTTACAAGGCCGAGGTTACCCCTAAAGGAACCAAATTTTTGACCGACCCACTTTAATTTTTTCTTCGCTACATTTTCTCTAAATACACCAACACCCTTTCTCTACTCCTAAGGAGAACTCCAATAAAAAAATAATAATTAGAGCTATGCTCTTTATGTCAGACACAAGAGCTAGGACGTGATTTTCGTAGCAAAAATAGTCGACACTAGTAAAGTTATAAATTTATTTTTATGTGATAGTTTTCGAGGACCAAATAACACCAACAGGCAATTGAAAATATTTTGATAAAAAGCAGCAGAACGGAAAAACACAGTGTACCCAATACAAAAACGTTGGTGATAAAGCTTTAGCGGTCTTCAAAAAGAGCATATTCTTCCGTTGTATACACAGAAAAAAAATTGTCCTGAAATAAACAACTTTAATTAAGAAAAAAAAATCAATTAAAAATGTAATTGACTTAAATACATTTTTAATGGTTTTTTGTTTTTATTTTCAATTAAAGTTGTTAATTGCAGAAATATTTTTTTCTGTGTAGACTTTTAGCATTTGTCTGAATATATCGAATTACATTTAATGTTATTTGTTCTTGAAAAATTATTTGGCTTTCTAAAAATACGAATTTCACCCTAGTTAATTAAACAAAATAAAGAAACAAAAATAAGTTCCAACAGAAATTAATAAAAAAAATTTTTTTGTATACAAAAAATCTTGTAATATCAATTAAAAATCTTTACAATTAAGATAATCATCGAAGTAATCAAAAATGCAATTGAATTAATTGAATTTCTAGTTAAAAGTTTTAACTACAAAAGGGAGTAAATAAATATCTTTAATTTGGCCACACTGTCCTTTCAATGATTGCATTCCTTTAAAAACCGACTTTACCATCTGCATCTGCGTATGTATATTTTACTATTAATTCTTTATATTTAGTTGATGTTCCATCTTATCGACAACAATGTTGTTGACATTATTTCTATATTTTTTTGTTTGTTAATATTGTTTTCAATTCTTTGTGCGTATACATAAATACATTTGTATCTCTCCTTAAGGCTGCTACTTTTGCTGCCAGAACGCATCAGTACATACATACAACTAAAAAGTTCATGGTAAGTGAATATTGTCACACCAAAACGATGACATTTAAAGCGCACAAGATGCATTTAAAAAATATTAAAGAAAAAAAGTGTTGCAGGCAGAGTTATTGCAGTTTGATTGATACAAAAAGGAAAACATTAAACTCTATAAAAATCCATCTTCTTAAAAGTGTCCCTTGATGATGATTTTTGTAAGTGTTGTAGATGTTTCTTGTCACTGTTGCTTCAGTGTTCAAGAGTGCATACAACAAACTGTAATTTGTACGTGCGTGCATTTATATTTGCATAGAAGAATTGCAAGAAAACTTCTTCATAATCTTATGGAGGAAATTATTTATTCATCTTAATGAAATTATATGTTGTTAGCGCTGTTGTTGTTGTTGTTGTTGCTGTTGCAAGTTGTAGAGTGTTGTTAAATGTCGTTGTTGATTGTTGAGTGTTTTGTTGTCATGTATGGTGTTTTTATTATGACATGATTGGGCGTGGTAATACGTTTATTTTCCTGCTTCACTTTTCTGATGCGCAAGATAAATTATTTTATGATTGTAAATGTGTTTTTCTCAAGACTTGTTTTTCTTCTTCTTGTGTGTGTGTGTGTAATAAAAACAGATTTGCGATATGATAGATTAAATTGGACGAGTTTTTTCTCTTAATTTTATCATGTCTAAATTTTTGATCAAGGTTACCAAAATGCGTATGTATGTATGTATGTACAGTAAAATAATTCCTGTGAATATTTATTTAAAATATTGAAAATCGAAAGTTAAGCGTATTTAGAGCAGGCATCACCAAAGTATCCCAAAAAACATTTTCACTACTTCTTAATTTTGCGTAGAAATTATTGCATAAACTAAACAGCAGACTGAATACTTCAAATGCCGACCTGTAGCCAGCTATTTATGCAATAGATTTATTTCTATTTCTTATGTCGGCGAACGATGAACAAATTAGTAACATGTAAACGTTAATGTACAATAGCTATGGTATAGTGTTATATGAGAATCCTTAGTAACGAGAGTTAAACTTGCAAGGACCCCTCATTTTGTGAGGTTCGGAAAAAATATTTGAGCCAAAAAAAAAATGGTGGTGGTCAGATGGGGGCAAACGTCACATTTTCGTGCTCAAAGTTGAGGGTAAATGCAAAAAAAAAAATAACAAAAAATCAAAAAAATTTTGTATAATTTTTTTATGGTGCCTCCCAGGGGGTTAAAATGTGGGGCCTACCCACAGTAATTTTTTATCTTCAACATTAAGTATATAACTATGCCCTATCTCGACTCCTTAAGGGGGCTCCCATATAAAGGTGACATTTTTATAAAATTTACTTAAATTCAAATGTATGACCGAACTTCAATATTTTTTCAATACAAAGATTTACTCTAAACTTACTTGTCATCTAGCTTCAACCATTAAGGTCGTCCCCATACAAAAAAATAATTCTTTGTTAAATCATTAATTTATTTTTCGCATGTCTTGTATATATCTTTTTATTTTGGGCAACGACGAATTAAAAATATTTTTTCCTTGTCCTGGCACAACGCACTGCTGCAATCTTCTTATAATTTTGTGCCTCTTTCTGCAGCGTAGCTGACAACTTGCAGTTTTTGCAATATATCTAGCGCTTGGTTATAGTGAAGCCAATGACTGGGTGAGAACGTGCTTCCTCTCCACTGGCGTCGCTATTTATTTTGTCGTCTTTCCCCTCATTATCATCTACGCCGTCGCTGTCTTCGTTTGATACTGTAATGCTCTTTGGATGCCTTAAAAGGTTATTATTTCGATAATATCTTGATTTAACCAAAAATTAATTTGATGGAATCAGCAACGTCAGTATAGCCATCAAACAACTATAAATGCGTTGAGTTAAAAATAGAAACCATACTTGCACGCAAACAAACTCATATATTTTAAACTAAGTAAAAACTATAAAACAAAACATATGAGCGTAGTCATAATAATTTCTTAAATAATAATGCACAAACGACTACAGTCATACACATTAGTATAAAAGTACTCTGAGTATTTATTCGGCTACATATGAGTATATACAGGAATATTTATTTGAAATTCCAGCACCAGTGCTGTCAGAAAAGGTAAATTGTTAAAATGGCAGTGGTATTAAACCAATTTAATGACAGAGATAGAAAGTGCGATTTTTAAAATTTTCGACTGTTTTTTATACTAACAGTAAATACATTGATCACTTTAAAACTACAAAATGCTGATTGAGTGATTAAATGAATTTAAATTTCGTCTCTGCTTTACTGGAAATAACCAAAACCCAATTTTTTTCAGTTATCCGATTTTATCTCTAAAACATAGTTTGGATTAGTGAAATTTGTTACAGTTAAGCGTACTGCCTAAAATCAGTAAAACAATATTTTTTATATCAAATCTGTATATTATAATCTGTATATTATATATAAAATACCTAAGAGCGAAAAAGACAAATACATTTGGCCATTTAATTTTTTAACGGACAAAATATGCAAAATTGGTTCAGTCTTAAGTTATGCAATCGATTTCTAATAATCTAATAATCCTTAGTAACGAGAGTTAAACTTGCCAGGACCCCTCATTTTGTGAGGTTCGGAAAAAATATTTGAGACAAAAAAATTTGTCATTGTTTAATTTTTCACTTAAGCAAAGTAAGTTTTAAACAAAACGTAGTTGTGGGCGTGCTTTTGGTTTTCAGTAATACGATATTTTCAGTAAAGCGATATTTCGCTAAAGTGAAGTGAATAAGTGCATTCAAAATAACTGTGGGGTATTTGTATCGCTTTCAGTAATCCAATTTTTTTCAGTAAAACGTGTTGCGCTTAAGCGGATTTGACATAAGGGAAACAGAACAAATAAGATCTACTGTATCCCTTGTATGCCACGTGCTATAGCATCTCATTCTGAAATACTCTTTAGAGAAATCTCAAGATTGCCAGTCATTAACGAATAACTAATTTTAGGATTAATATCAATTATTTAAAAGTTATATTGGGGTTTTTTAAGAGATTTCGGGTTTGATTAAAAAAAAAACATAAAATTTAGAGGAATATATGAAATCTTTATTTGAGTCGGTACAACTATATCTATATAATTTACTGTTTAAAGATGAGTTCATGTTAATTTTGACGCAGCTACGCCTGAAATGGTTCCCACACTGGGTCCAATTTTTGCATACTATCGCCAATATATCTGCCCAATTCTCACGAATAAATTCTTTAATATTATCTTAAATTGCGTCCCTATAAAGAGGATTGTTCCAATAGACATGAGCCTCAATATAGCTCCAACATAAATACTCTAAGGGCTTTAAATCTCACGAGCTAGGCGGCCAGGTGACCGGCCACAAACGTGAAATAAACTGTTCACCGAGCTCGCCTCTCAAGTGGCCCATTAATTCACGTGATGTGTGACATGTGGCACCTTCTTGCAGAAACCATATGTTAACCAAGTCGAGCTCTTCCGTTTTGGGCAAAAGAAAAAAAGTGACAGAAACCCAACGTATGCGTGTTGGTGTTTTAATGTTCAACAATATAATTTTAATGTAAAATTTAGTCACAAATAGTCCGAATAGTCGCCTCAGAAGGTCGCCCAAACTAACCATAAAATGGAATAAGTGCATCGTGCACTCTTTCTTAAGCATGAATTTTGATAATAAAATTTAATAATCTGTAAGCTTTGTTAATTTTTGAGTCGATTCATGTTTAAATTATAGACCAAGTTCACAGTTCAAGTTCAGTTGTAACAGTAACATGATACATGAAAACAGCTTTTATATATTCAATATTTTATCTTCTCATTATCTGAATAGTATTTGCAAAGAGACAAGGCACATTACATTACATTTGCCACGCACAAATACATATATATGGGAGTGTATATTGAATAAATACTCAGAGTATTATGCGTATCCATATTTATATTATCCGAATAAATATCCATACCCTGAGTATAAGCATAATTCGATTATATTTATGACATACAGTCAATACTCACAATATGCATTTGGCTTTCTATTTAAAAATGTAGACACACATATTCATAAAATTTAAAACGACTTTCAAATGTATTTTATTTAAAATTTTTCATAAAAAATTTTCTTAAAATGAATTTCAAATTCATTTTATATTTTTATCAATGTGGGAAGAGTATTTAAGCTTTTCGCATAAATAACGTAGAGATACTCTTGTGTATTCGAATCTGCGTTTTGAAAATTATGGAGAAGAGTTATTGGATGGTTCAACATAACGCTGGGAACACAACTGAGACGAACGAAGAATTTTTCGTTGCGAAATTTCGTCATGAAATATTAAACACAAAATTGTATCTGAAAACAAACACACAACAGCGCTGTCGAGTGAAATTCGCTGTTTGTTCCGGATGTGTTCGTAGGATAATAATGTTTTCAATAGCGAATTTCAAGTCCCCTTATGTAGGTTTCGTTTTCTCTTCTCTTCTACCAGAGTCTGTCATTCGAACCTTGGTATTTTTTATTTTTGTTGAATAATGTTAATTGATTAAGATTAAGTGTTCTTATAGTTATGAAACGCACCATGAATATAAAATTTGTATAAAAACATGTATTTTTCAAACATAATAGGGAATTGAAACTGTTTTAGTCAAATAAAATGTTGTAAAGCAATGCCATGCGAAGCAAGCGAATTGTTATTGTCATACAATTTTAGAGAAGGGAAAATAATGTTGCAAAAAACCTGACAATATGCATAATAAAAATAAAATACACACAACACACATACATACCTTCAACCTTTTAGCTGGCAGTATTTACATATATACTATATAAAAATACAGACACAAAATACTTCTCCTGCCTGCCTGGTTATGCTGACAATAATGCCAAGGTACACATTAAGCAAACAACCCTTAAGACCTCCTTAAGCCTTTATTATACTTTGGCCAAACATTATTGTAACAACAAATTGAAAAGAATGAGGAGATACTTTTACTCACTGACTTGACTTGACTGGCTGACAGACATCCCAAATTGCTTAAAATCTGGAGGAACGCAAGTCACGACTCTAAAACCTTGTGTGCACATACAAAACTTAGTTTGTTTTGCAGGAAATTATATTAGATTTTGAACTGTTGCTATTGTTGTTGTTGTTGCAAAAAGTTATTATTGTTTTCTTTTGCTTCTAAGCACTAAATATGATGAAAAAAGGAAACAAACATCTTAAAAGGAAATCAAGTTGTTTTAAAGAAATTGTATGTGTCTTTTTTGTAACTTCTTTTAAGTAATATTATTTATGCTGCTGCTGGTGGTTGATTCAACTGTAAAATGAAATCAAATTAAATTTGTTATTGTTGTCTTTATTGTTACTGCGCTGGGCAAAAACAAGAAAAAAAAACCAAGCAGAGCAACAAAAGGATATTGAATTTGCATATCAAGTCTGAATAATACTAAAACACGTATAAATACAATCCTAAATGTTTAACAACAACATAAATATAATTTGAAATAAATAGTTCGCGTTTGGAACTGACAAAAGAGTTTTTTTTGTTGCAGTTGCAAGAACTGCTGCTCTAATGGGTTTTCAAGGATTTAATTTTCAGCGACGAGCAGCGGAATGGTTGCTTAACAAGTTTGTATGCAAACTGATTCGTTTCAAATGTTCCCTTGTTGTTTGCTCGAGAAAAAACTTGTCTAAATCAGGAATAAATCAGTTTTCAGAAAAATACGAGGGTATCTATTTTATTTGTGGTTAATACTGTGCAAAGTTAAACTTGCAATTGAACTAAATATTTTTGTGACTTATTAAAAAATAACTTAAAAGCAAACAAGGACTTAAAAGTTAAAAAAAATTTAAATTCAATTAAATGAAATATTTTAATACATGTGTTATCTACAGGGTATCCGCCGGGAAGGCATACTACTTTGTTTGTTTATTATTTTTGATGCTCTTGTAGAAGAAAATCTTGTGTCAACTGAATCTTAAATGGAAAGAAAAGCAAATCCTTGTGCAAAATTGTGGCCAAAGTTGTTTTTTGAAGACCCAGCTCCTGATCACGGCGTCGAATTGAGGTTGATGGATTGTTTTGAACAGTTTCTTGAGCAGCAGTAATGTTATGGTCCATGCTTGGGCCTATCACATACAGACCCTCTTTCTTCGAAATCATTCACTATCGCACGATAAATAGTGCGTTTTGTTTGCACGTTGTTTCTCCCAAAAATTTCACGTAATTTTCTCATCGTCACGGTAATCGATGATTGATTTTGATAGAATGTTTTAAGGATTAAAACACGTTGGTTTATCGAATATTTTTCCATAATAAATTTCCCACTTGTCTACTTTAGGACTGCCAAATATGAACTGTCAACACTAATGTTTACTAAAATGGCGGCAAAACAAAGTAGTATGCCACCCCTGCAGACACCCTGTCAGGGCAGTTATGAATAAAATTTCGCGATAAATTTCTCCCTTTTCCAATTACAATTTTTTCTCTGTTACTTGCTATTAGTTGGAATTGTTCCCCGGGAAAAAGTTCCCGCTTAATTTTATTCATAATTGCCCTCTGTATAATGCTATCGTATGGGGTGGTCGTAGCCCCACCCAGTTTTTTTTTAACACAAGTCTAAGTATTTTAAATATAATCAGTGCTATTATGAAATTCCTCCCTTTTCCAAATAGACTTTTTTGTTTTCCCTATTATTTGTTATTAGTTGGAATTGTTGCCAGGGAAAGATTTCACAAGGAATTTTATTCATGATAGCCCTGAATATTAAATTTTAGTAGGCGTGGCGGCGCCTTTTTAATTTGTATGCAAGATTGTGGATTTTTCAAGAGCTAAAGGTATGTGTCAAATTTCATAAAAATTGGTTAAGTAGAAGCACGAGAAATATAATACTAAAATTTAATAGGTGTGTTCGAGCCCACTTTTTCGAACGCAAAATTGTGTATTTGTTTTAAGCGCAGGGTGTGTACCAAATTTCGTATAAATCGATAAGGTACATAGAAATATCAGAAAATCAAATAAAAAATATTAGTAGGCGTGTCCCCGCCTATTTTTACAATTGAACTGAATGTTAGATACACGCTCTCAAATAAAAAATAATGTTTGCAATCGGTCTGAAGTATACCGAGATATGAAGTCCTCCATCACCCATTTTTTAAGTCGGTTAAAAAACATTTTTGTTTTATAAAAAGCTTGTAATACAAAGTTTCTATTAGCCGTTTTAGACAGGCTAAGTTTATTTCGCAAAGTCTTGATTCAACTGTGTGAAAGACAGAGGCGAAATACTTTATCTTTTTATATTTTTCCCAGATGAATAAAGACTTTGCAAATCAAACTATGCACATCTCTAAAAAGGGTATATGCGAAACCTTTTCTGCTAAGAATAAAATTCGAATGAGCTTTTAAATTGGACTTAATATAATCAAGAAGTATAAGCAATTGATTATTCTGGTGATACTTATAGGTATAGGTAGATAATTATAATTTTAAGAAATATAATTTCCATTGAACTCATATCAAACCCCGCAAAAACTTTACAATACTTTGTAATGGTTAGTACTCTTTTAATCCCTTACGAAGTAATGAGTGGTACATATTTAAGTAATAATATAATACTAGATATACCAAACGGACGTCAATTTATTGAACTCTCTACATATAAGTTTTATGGCTTTCATAAAGCCATAAAGTAAGAGAAAAAATTGGAATAACAAGAGAAAATAATACAAACACACACACATATTTCTTGTTTAACTTTTAAGTGTATGCGTGTGTAGTATGTGTGCATGCAGTAGTAGCAGCTTGAAACGCTTATAGCTCTCAAACTACTAAACCAATTTCAATAAATTATAGATTGTGCACATTTGTGTCGAACAACCTTTAAAATCCCATAGATCTTGTCAAAATCAGTGCAGCAGTATCGCCGTAAAAGGGATTACAAAAAACTTAATTATAAAGAATAGATCTGTAATAATTTCTTCCTGGTAATTAATAAAAGAAGCACTTATTTATATCATTATGTGGAAGTAAATTAGTACTTTACAGTTCTTAATAAAATACGTATGGACAAAAATTTATTGATTGAGAAAATAAACTTTGAAAACCAAGAAGAGTCATTATTTTATTTTCAATAACTAATCTTTTACTTTATGTTCAATTGAGTATAATATTTGTTAAAAAATGTTTAAATAAAAAATAATAAATTGTGGTAATACTTTTTGTAAGGGGAACGTACCCATTATTTTTTGAACTTCTCAAGAAAGAATTAAATAATTCACTCAAATTGAAATTTCGTTTGGAATTGCAACTAGACGTGCTTAATTAACAACAAACAAAAATTACAAAAATAAGCAAAAATAAAAAACTATCATTTGAAGTCCTATAGTTTCGCACGCTTACTGCAGCTAAAGTTTTTTTTATATATTTCCTTATGAAGGGTGATTTTTTTAGCAACTTTATTTTTTTGCAATACTGTTTTTGGCAACTCAGCTCTTTTTGTGTATCAGTTTACTGTTGAACATGTTCAGTTTGGTCTAAAATTTAACCATGAATCGACTTACAAATGAACAACGCTTGCAGATTATTAAATTTTATTATGAAAATTCATGCAGGGTTAAGAAAGTTCATTCGTGCACTTTTTCCATTTTATGGTCAGTTTGGGAGACGTCCTGAGGCGGCTATTCCGAATCTTGTGACGAGCTACGACTCCCACAATAGGTTGTGAATTGAACAAATATGTTTTAAAATTTTTTACTGTATAATTATGAACTTTTTAATATTTTTATGTCTATTTTATAAAATAAAAGTGTAAAAGACATTTAAGATATTTTAGATTACATAATATCCGGTAATGGAATTGTCATCTATAGAGTAAAGCTATTACGAGTACTCCCTTGGAGAAAAATATTATTATTTTTTTGAATGACAGCAAAACCTTACTTTTCATAACATCAAAAAAAAGTAATTGTATTTTTTAATTAAAAAAACAATAATCAACAAATTATAAAAAAATAATTTTTTTTACATCATACTTCAAAAAATTTTTCTGCATGACGCATTTATTTTCGATTAGCTTTTATTCTTTTGTTTTTGTGAAGGGAAAACAACCAACATGCATATAAATGTATTTATGTATGTATGTGTGTATAATGCTTACGAAGGTGTTTCTGTTTAAAATTTTTTTTAATGAAAAGTTACCCCCCCCCCACCCAAAAAAAAAATCCAAAAATATTTACAGGATATTATCAAATGTAAGAAAATATGAACGTTTTGTATTTTATTTCCGGTATTCAACAAACACATCCTTTTGAAAATTTACAATGCAACATTTCCTTAAATGTATGTACATATTTTTGTATAAGCGTGTGTATACAAAAATCCACCACCTTTATCTAATATTTATTTTCACATTTAATTGTAATAGCATTTTTCCAACGACGTGGTAGAATTTGGCCAATATCCATCATCATCATACCGAAGCAATGACACCCAAAACATTTTTCTTACGACCCGCAGTGTGATTTGAAATTTGTCGCCCTTTAAAATTTTGTTTTAATACATTTATGATTATATTGCTTATACGAGTAAAGATACATAAGGTACACAAATTTCTTAGAAAATTTATTTTATCTTATGAAATTTCTTCTGTTGTTTAACTAGACAGGATTGTTTTCGACTGAGTGATCCTTAAACATTTTTGTAAGAGTTGAGAAACATTTCTGGTGTAAGTGGAATTTTATGTATCTATACATTTAATTTTAAAGTTAATATGTTGCAGAAAATTTTACTATAAAAAAACTTTAAATGCTTCTAACTCCTTTTTCTGGTAGAGGAGAAAACAAAATATATAAATGCATTAGTTCAGTTGTATAAAAAAGTTGTGTTTTAGGGGGTGCGTCCGCCCCTCAAAGTTGGCTTCAAGCCCATTTTTAACCCCCGACTAAAAAAAAGGTGTTATAAGCTTGAAGTGTGTGTGACTGTGTATCTGTGTGTCTGTCCGTGTCCACGTATAGACCAAACGGCTGAACCGATTTTGATTTAGTTTCTTTTTCTCTGAAAGGTGACTTGATCTAGAGGGTTCTTAGCCATGTTTTAAGAAAATCGATCCAGCCGTTTAGAAGATATCGCATCTTCTCTAAATATATTCGGGGCTTTTTAAAATTTTTAATTTTTGTTATTCAATGTAATATTTTGCATATGACTATCTCTTTAAAAACTCATTTTACAAGAATATGATAAATGACAATATTTTAGCTCTTCTAGTCAAAAACAATAGTTTCAAAAAAAGTAAATATTTTTGAAAATAACGAGGAAAGTAACAAAAAAAAATACCAAAAATTGTATATAGCAAAATTATATTTATATGGAAATTATTTATATTAAGCATGTAAAATAAGACCTTATATATATATATTAAATTATTTCATACATATACATATAGTCAAAAGAAAACTAAAAAAAAATTACATTGAATAAATGGGATTGAGGGCCAACTTTGAGGGTAAAACGCAACCTATCGGTATGAAATTTTTGTATATTTTTTTACATAAAACTGAACCGATTTCGGAGGAGAGAATATAAGAAATAAAAAAAAATCTCCACACAACTAACGGCCACTTTAATGTACATATGTACTAGAGGCCTGCGTATATACTCTTGAAATGTAAATACGTCTTGTTTTTTAAATGTAAACCAATAATAAATGCTGTAGTTTAGTAAGCGAAGCACAATGGATGTATTGATGTATGTGTATATGAGTATTTTCAAGCGATTTCGTGAAGACATCGCGTACGTGTGCATGAAGGTTTCGGCATACATGTGCACGATAAATTAATATTATTTTATACATAAACTGAGTGAAACCAAATTGTCATACTTCATATAAAAACTTTTTACCTATAGAGTTTGACAGTTCTTTGTATAATCTACTGCTTTGTGTAGCTTTTCTTGTTAAAATTTAGATTTTGCTTCAAGCATCGTCGGTATGTCTCATAAAAATAAAATTTCACTAATACTACTATAATGCAGGTGCGCTTAAGGGTGATTTTTTAAAACAAGCGCACACAACTAATGTCAATGCATGTGTGCGTTTATATGTGCATGACGTTTGTATACGCGCCCAGGCGTATGAAAAAGCAAGCATCATACGTTTTTCAGTCCCGAAGTATTTTCTTCTTTACTCCTATACCTGCAATAACTGAAACAAATGTCTTGCTAACAGTGTTATTTAGCATTTGTTTTAGACGTTTTCGCTCTAGTAAAGCATTTGAAAAATTTCTCATGTCCTAAAAGTTATTGTAAGTGGTCTTGTGCCGGACTTTAATATGTACATATACGAGTATATATACATATGCATCTATCGATCATTTACTCAAAAAAACGTTATAATTCCAAAAATTATTTTTTTTTAATGATTGCAAATTAATCCTCATGTCGCTCTTTATATTGTTTAAAAATATCATACAAATATCTTGTTTACTCAACTCTTCACGAGAAAAATAAAATTTTCCCTTACAAGAAGCTAAAAGGAAATGCTTGTATACATGTTGTATTTATTATCAACATGTTGCATTAAATAGTAATATAATATAAAGTGCATTTTGTTTGTTTATACCGAACAGAGTTCTTAAAGAACAATTGCTTGATTCACAACAATCTTTATCGTGTATTTGTGTATCAAATACACTTTTTGTTTTTTAATTGTGAACACCCTCATTTTGTATTTTAAATGAAATGAAGAAGAACAAGCTACATACAAATTCTCTCAGAGAGCCTCTCTCTGAATACAACATTTTAAAAACATATGAAATAAAAGTGTAATAGTGTGTTTCATTTTTATATGAACATTTCATACAACAAATGTTACACTCTTGTATTTAATACGATAATACAATCGATACAGAGATACAAGAGGTTTTGTGAATTAAGCAAATTTTTATATATCAAATAACAAGCTTTATTTTATTTCTATTCTTTAACTTTTTTGAATTGCATAAATTATTTAGTTGGCTTCTAACAAACTTTGCGTTTAACCCAAAAATACGGTCTCTCAAAATTTCATTGTATGTATATAATACAAAATATTATCCCCAATTACATAATTTATTTTCAAACTTTTCTTTCAAATATCTTTTCATTTACTAACTGCGCCTAACATAATATTTCTTTGCAATTTCCTAAACACTGTGCCGACATCTGTTCTGGCGTCATGCTTGTCCTTCCGTCTATCAAATTTATACACAGTATTAACATGTCATTTACAAAAAACATGCGAGTTATAAATGAAATAGAACAAGTAAGAGTGCTATATTCGGCTGTGCCGAATCTTATATACCCTTTACCAAAGTGCGTTTATGTAGTATAGAGATACATACATAAGCACAGAGATATGTAGGTACATATTAATTTTGTGAAAAAATTCATACTTTTTTCTCTAGTGCAATTTTCAGTTTTTTGGCATTATATTTAATTTGGTGCTTTTTAAATTTTGGCGATTTATTTTATTTTGCTGATATTTTTAGTTTTGGCGATTTTTTTCATATAGGCAATTTTTTGGTTTTGGCGATTTTTTTCGGTTTTTGGCGTTTTTTTAATTTTGGCGACTTTGTTTCGTTCTGGCAATTTTTTTGATTTTGACAATTTTTTTCATTTAGGCGATTTTTTTATTTTTTTGGCGATTTTTTTCATATAGGCAATTTTTTTTGTTTTGGCGATTTTTTTCGATTTTTGGTGTTTTTTTAATTTTGGCGATTTTTTTTCGGTTTGGCAATTTTTTTTTAATTTAAGCGATTTTTTAAATTTCTGGCGATTTTTTTTCATATAGGCAGTTTTTTTTTTGTTTTGGTAATTTTTTTTGGTTTTTGGCGTTTTTCTTTAATTTTGGCGATTAATTTTCGCTTAGACGATTTTTTTGATTTTGGCGACTTTTTTCATTTGGGCGATTTTTTTTAATTTTTGGCGAATTTTGTTCATATAAGCATTTATTTTGTTTTGGCGATTTTTGCGGGTTTTTGTCATTGTGGAAATTTTTTTTGTTTTGACACTTTTTTCTCATTTTGGCGATTTTTTTCGGTTTTTGGCGTTTTTTTAATTTTGGAGATTTTTACCGATTTTTTTTCATATAAGCGATTTTTTTAATTTTAGGCGATTTTTTTTCATATAGGCATTTTTTTGTTTTGGCGATTTTTTTTGGTTTTTAACGTTTATTTCATTTTGGCGATTTATTTTCGTTTTGGCGATTTTTTTAGATTTGGCGATTTTTTTTCGTTTTGGCGATTTTTTTTTTATTTTGGCGATTTTTTTCACTTAGGCGATTTTTTTGAATTTTTGGCAATTTTTTTTCACATAGGCAATTTTTTTTTGGTTTGGTGATTTTTTTCGGTTTTTGGCGTTTTTTTAAATTTGGCGATTTATTTTCGTTTTGGGGATTTTTTTTGGATTTTGGCGATTTTTTTTTAATTTTTGGCAATTTTTGTTCATATAAGCAATTTTTTTTGTTTTGGCGATTTTTTTCGGTTTTTGGCGTTTTTTTCAATTTTGGCGATTAATTTTCGTTCTGGCGACTTTTTTTAATTTTGGCGATTTATTTTCGTTCTGGCGATTTTTTTTAATTTTGGCGATTTATTTTCGTCCTGGCAATTTTTTTTTAATTTTTGGCAATTTTTGTTCATATAATTTTTTTTTGTTTTGGCGATTTTTGCGGTTTTTGGCGTTTTTTGACATTGTTGGAAAATTTTTTTAGTTTTGACACGTTTTTCTTGTTTAAGCGATTTTTTCGGTTTTTGGTGTTTTTTTTTAATTTTAGCGATTTTTTTCATTTAGCGATTTTTTTCGTTTTGGCGATTTTTTTTTTAATTTTTGGCGATTTTTGTTCATATAAGCATTTTTTTTTTGTTTTGGCGATTTTTGCGGATTTTTGTCATTGTGGGAATTTTTTTTTTGGTTTAACACCTTTTTCTCGTTTTAGCGATTTTTTTCGGTTTTTGGCGTTTTTTTTTAATTTTGGCGATTTTTTTTAATTTTGGCGATTTTTTTAATTTTGCCGATTTTTTTTCAAATGAGCGATTTTTTTTAAATTTTTGGCGATTTTTTTTCATATAGGCAATTTTTTTTTTTGATTTGGCGATTTTATTTCGGTTTTTGGCGTTTTTTTAATTTTGACGATTTATTCTCGTTTTGGCGATTTTTTTTTGATTTTGGCGATTTTTTTTCATTTTGGCGATTTTTTTCGTTCTAGCGATTTTTTTAAATTTTTGGCGATTTTATAATTTTCGGATTTCTTAGTTTGACCGTTTTTGAAAATTTCAAGAGTTTAACTCTTACAGTTTCCAAGATATAGCAATTTGTCAAAATTACATAGTCAAAATTTCATTAACTGATGGACCACCCTTTAATTTAAATTTTTTTAATTTTAGTTTTAATTGTTGTAGCCTATATAAAAATACACTAATTTTACAAATTTCAAGTGTCAATATACATATGTACACACATACATACAATTGTATGTATATTACATGGGATTTTAAAAGTTTTCGTCGCTCATTTTGGGACACCCTTTAATTTTTAGCTTTTATATATTTGCTGTTGTAGCGACCAAACTTCTACATACACTGTCCAAATTTCAGACCCGTAGCTCTTACCGTTCCTGAGAAAATAGCCTTCTTCCTAAAACATGAAATATGTTTAATTATTAGAAAAAAAGTTAAAGTTTTCCAACCCTGGAAACGTTTTTTAATTTGTTAAGTTTATAAAATTGTTTTTTTAATTATAAATACCAATTTTATTCATACCGAAGTATAAAATAAGTTAATTTAATAAAAAAGTAATAAAAACTTGTTTTCGGTAGTTATTTTCTATGGGTAAATTGAGTTTGAGTTTTCCAGCTCTGAAACCGTCTGCTCGATTTTGCTGAATTTCAATAGCAAAATTTTTCGGAAAATTTCTGACATACCAGTCCAAGAACGAAGTCTCTAGCTCTTCTGGGAGCTTGGGAAAACCGATTTCACGTACAGACAGACGGACAGACGGACAGACGGACAGACGGACATCGCTTGTTCGTCTTCGCTATGCATAAGGATCCAGAATATATATACTTTATGTGTCGCTTATTAATATTGTAGAAATTACAAACGGAATGACAAACCTATATATACCCTTTTACCATTTTTTGGTAAAGGGTATAAAAAGAAAATTATAAAATAAATTAATTCTTCTTAAGCAACTTTATCACTCACTTAAACAGTCATTCGCACATTCAACCATACGTAACATGAGCATTCATTCTCTATTCGTTCATTCATTCATTTATTTAACTTCTTTCAAAGTACATACAATACTATTTTAATTTTTTTTCTTATATTTATATACATTTTTATTATAAAATTAATTTATGTAGAAAATGTGTAAATGTTTTATGGAGAAAATAAAAAAACAAGTGTTTTATTTTATTACCATTAACATTATGTATGTACGAGTATTTCTTGTGTAGCAAATGTCAGTAAAAAGTCTGTATGACTCTGACTCCCTGACTGCGACAATGACGACTTTGACTGTGAATGGGACTACCTTGAAATTTAAATTATTTATTTCCTTTCTCGTTGTCGTTTTGTTGTTCAGACATTTTCACTGGCAGACAGTAAGCTCTGACTGGTTTTAAATATCAAATTTCTTAAGAAAATTTCTAAAGTAACTTCGTTTTCTTTTTGCTTGTCAAATGTCTGGGGTAATTATTGAAATGTCTGTTTATGCAGATTTTGTAATTAATTAATTGGTTTATATATTTCATTATTTTACATTTTATGTTTTGTTTAATAAATGAAATTATTTATTTTGCAATTGGCAACACCTACTTGTCGTCCTGACCAGTCAGTCTCCGGGGCACAGTGTGTTGTTCGTTAACTAAATTATTTATTAAGTATTTATTATTGAATTGATGTGATCTGTGAGTTGTTTTTATCATTCTTGTCGTTAAGCTTTTGTTTTGCAAAACTGTCTGACAGCAAACTTATTTAATTAAATATTTTAATTTGTGTAAAACAACGTGCACAATTGATTAATTTTATAAGAGAATTTAAAGACATTTTAAATTCGTTTGATCATGCTGCATTTGATTGATATGTTTCGCAATATGTTGCGCAACATGTTTCTATTAGATGTGCATAAAAATATTCAAACATCAGAAACATAGCGTGTCCCTAAATCTGAAGTTAAAGTGCAATTTCGAGCTGTGGTGTATTCAAGGACCTGCAAAAAATTTATTACAAATATTTCTGTAGAGCAGAATTTTGTGCCAAATATTTTTGTGAAACAGTTCAAGCCTTGTATTCCTATGAAAGGGTATATTCTGCCTCTTTTTTGGAAGAAAAAAAATGGATTCATGAGGAGAAACCTTAGACCTTGCTTAAATGTGCCTCACAAATGTTTCTCTTAAGATTTTACGCAAACGTTTTAAAAATATTCTTTACTTAAAATGCCTCTCATTGGTGTTAACAATGATGTGCAAAATTTGAAGACTTTAACCCACGTGACCTGAAATTCAGTAAAAACGAATGCTCACTAAAGCGAAGAAGTTCGAAACAAAATTGTTCGATATGTGTTCGCAAATCTAAGAAAAAACTAGAATCTTCGCAAAAGCTTCGAACTTCTCTCGATAGTTTTTCGAATGTGTGACAAAACTGAGCGACAGGTGAATTTTATTCTATCAATTTTTGAGTGTCACTGTCGATAGTTTTACACGATAAATGTTCGAGATATTCGAAATCGATATCAATAATGAAAGTCTTGATAAACTGGGAGCTTCGAAATCGATAAACTCTCACACTTGCATTTTTTTCCAGTCATCTCAGCGAATATTCAGTACCTTGCCTATGTTATACAGCATATATGCTTATGTTCACAATAAATTGCAATCAGCTGACGATCAGCTGTTCTGATTATTTTGCTAAATACGCTTTTTTATAGTATATTGGGTGTTTTTTAAATCCCGTTTGAACTTTAATTTGTTAAGACCTTGTTTTATAAAACGCAACGCTTACATTGACAAATTTTTAACATTTTACATTCTTGACGAGCTCATTCTGGACGTTCAATTGCCAGCCGCATGTCACTAATGACACGAACAATATAGATCTGAAAGGCGTCAATTGTTGCTGTCAATGACTTCATAAAATTTTTATTTCAATAAATCTATGCTTGCGGTAGGCTAGAATTGAGTCTGCAGATTTCGTTGTGGCTTGGTTTTAGTCCTTATGCGTCTATTTTGGTTAGCAACAGACCCCTAATGCCAAAAAATGAGCCTCACACGTGAACACAATTATGTTATAAAACATCGCAGTATTTTGCAACTGCCCCAAGGCTGAATCGGCGAAAGAACGATACATGGTTTCGTGGTTTTAATATCTTCACCAGATAGATCATAAACGGATGTAAGCCAAGAATTTTACGCAAAGTTTTCCAAGTAGAGGGACTCTTCTTTCAAACTTTCACTGACAGCTGCGATATTATCTTTAGTACGAAGCATCCATTCGACTTATTGGTGTTATTGCATTATTTAGAGAGAATGTGATTAAAAATGTATACACAGTTCGACGGACGGTTCGCGCTGATGAAAGTCGTCTAAAAGTTGCAAAATTTACGACTGCTTTTCAAAATAAATCTGGCTAATTTCGCCGCGTTGCTCAAGCGTCAGTCTATAAGGATTTTCTAGAGTATACTGATCACAAACGTCAAAAATTAACATCAGTATAACAGACTGATTGACAGTTAACCGTTTTGTAAGTTCGGGCTTAAAAAAACTCCTCAGGGCCATTATTACAACCTAAAGATAGTTAACTTTAACATTAGCTAACGTGAACGATAAAGTGACCATTTTTTCCATTATTACAACTGTCCGATAAAATAAATAATACAAATGATGTATTGTGGCAATATTGGTGTAGATACCGGCTACTTTTGACTGTTACGGCCCTTTTCACAATGTACAATTAAAAGTAAACAGGGACTTTAACGGCAACTTTTGTATGAAGAACTGTCAGTTACATTTCACGTTAACTCTTAATCATACACTGTGAAAAAGGACGTTAAAATGCCTAAAGTTCACTTTGAAAGTTACCATAAGGATAAACCTGCTGTTAGCTTATCAGTCACTTTTACATTAATGTTTACTTGTAATAATCAAAATATATTTACCTGGCAGATAACATCTTAAAATTAACTATTTGTAAGTTGAAATAATGGCCCTTAGTGTCTTATATTTAACTAATAGTCGCTCAAAGTAGCATCAGTGTGCTGAACTTCAATAGACTTCTTATACAAATTAATACACAAACACAAAGAAATATCTCTCGGTTGCAAATACTTATTTAAATTAAAAATTATTTATATATAAAAATATAATTTAATTAAGTGAATAACTTTTTAAAATTTTTTCCCCTTTTTTTGCAGGTAAGAATATGAATCCAATTAATTGACTTTCAAATAAGCGGTAAGTGACAATATTATTGTGCAATAAGTGATATTATGCAATAAAATTGCCATTGTTTATATAATATTTGTAGATAACAAAGTATATTGAATAACTAAAATCAAATGACTTTTGATTTATATTTTTTTTTGTTATAATGTGATTACAACATTGTACAATAATGAGTTTCCTCCAAAATTAAAATACACCATAACAGCTGATATGACTATCAGCTAAAGGACTAAAACTTGTTTAGTGAAAAAAAAAAATATAAAAATGGTAAACGTTATTGACAAAAATTGTTCACTGGCAATAAAAATTTGTAGTAAGAGAAGTACAATTTATCGTACAGTGCATATAACTGTACGAAACATTTTCTAAGTTTAATGTTGAGTTAGCCAACTGTAAAGACTCAGTTAGCCAACTGTACTGGAATATAAATGCAACGGTAGGAAACAGCTGATTGATATTGTTGATTTGAATTAATGATACTCTCACACAGAAAAAATTACCGATGTAAAATCAACATACTAAAAGGTTAATTCAAATTCATTCAAATCACATTAAATTTACTATGTTGTTTGATTGTGTTAGTGGTTATTTGCTTTGTTCATAACTGCAATACACTTTGTGCTTAGTTGTGTAGGTTGTTTTATGTGTTGTTGTTGTTTCGTTTGTTTGTAAACAGCCAACAAACTGCTGCTGGCTGGTAGGCAGTGTACTAGTCTTGCATTTGGAGGATCGCAGGTACGAATCCTGGAGTCAATAAAGTATTTTGTATTTTTTTTTTAACTAAAACTTTTCAAGTCAAAGCATTTTGTTTTTTTTTTAACTAAAACTAAAACTTTTCAAACAAATTGTATGTAAAATATCTAGAAATAATGTTAAATTATAATTTAATTCAAGATGGTACATATTTACAGCCGTATTCATAAAAAAAAGTTGATTGAGGTTTAAAAACCATATTAGTTAAAAAACATTTTAAGGCTAAATAACGTTTTTTAAATATTGGTATTCATAATCAGTGTTTTAACTAAAAATCAATTAACTTGCTTTTTTTAAAATATCGTGGCAACACTGTATTATCTATTTGTCACTTGCATACTAGTTCTGCTAAACAACGATTATTAATTCACAAAGTATTCGTATCTGAATTTGTTTTTGTCCATTTTTTGAAAACTATTGTTTTTATACAATAAAAAATGTGTTCCAACTCGTACAAGTTTAAAAAAAAATTAAAATATATTACAGCGAATCTTTCTTAAAAGTGCTTATTATACGATTTTTTTATTGCACATTAAGAAGCACTAGAATAACGAGTTTTATTTTATTTGTTGTGAATTTTTATACATCACTATAATTATTATTTTTAATTTTCTGTACACATACATTGAGAAAAAAAGAAATGGGAATGGAAAGCTGATTGCTCCTTCTCTGGTTAGTATTTATTTGGAGTCCATTTGAAATTTCGTCATGAGTTTCTAAAAAATACAATTTCATTTTCTTCTTCTGAATAACATTCACATATGCATATGTATGTACATAAGTACATATGTACATACACACATACATGCAGTCAAAACTAAAAATGTAAACAAACACGAAGCAAAATCACAAGAACGTCATCTTAAAATTGGTTTAAACATGGGAGCAGTCAATTTTAAAATTTGCTGATTTACGCAAGGTTTAAAAAACGGTTTTTAAGCTAAAATTCTATTATGAATACATTTTTAGCGAATATTGCTTAAACAACTAATGAAACGCTGTTTAAAATTTTTATGAATACGGCTGTTAGTGTGTATCTTAAGAATATTTAAAGTTGTTGTGGCTGCAGGGGTAAGCACAGTGACTAACACGCTGTGAGTTCCAAGTTCAAATCTTGGCCGGGGAAGCAAATTTAATTTATATATAAAAGTTTTTCTGATGTCTATGTCAACCACACGTAAGTTAAATAATTAATAAAATACAATTATTGCATTAAATTGAATTCATGTTGATCTAACTTGAAACAACTTTGATTCAACATGATTCTTCATTTGGATTTTAACAGTACTTAAATGTTAATTCAACGTGAAATAAAGTTATTTCAAAAGAAAATTTTTTTTTTAAATTACTATAAATCATATTAAATTAACATGAAACTCACATGAAGCAAAATCATTGCCAAAAAACTTAAAATAAACCCTACTTTTAACGATTCTACATTGTTTTTTTCTGTGTGCTCGAAATCTGCATATTCGAAAGTACCCCTGGTCAAAATCTCAATTAATTTGTACGATTTTTTTAAGAAGTTATAGCAAAATTACTTGCAACTTAACTTTTTTAGACTTCTAATATCAGTTGCAATAATAGCGTAATTGAGTTTATACTTTAATATATTTTAACTTAAATGTATTACTTATAGTGTGTAGAACGATGTTTGCTTTAAAAAATAAAGGTTAACAGAGAATTTCCCAATTTAACTGTAAATAAATTTCTGAAAATCGACTTGAACGCTTAAAAGTGCTCTCCTGAAAAACAGTAAAATATGACTTGAGCACTTTTTCCTTATTGCCACATAATTATTAATTATTATGACTTTTAAATAATTTTTAGTATAAAGTATATAACTTAATTTTTTATTTAAAGAAATTTATTATTTGACGTATTGTCAGAAGTGTACAAAAGTGTTCAAAATTTGTGGTTGAAGTCTACCGATGATTTGGTTCAAGCACCAAAGAAATGCGTATATAGACTAAACCACCAGCAAATAAATTTCAATTAATGTTTTATTAAATTTTTTTTTGCTATACTCTCCTTCAACACCCAACCCAAAAAAATTCCAATCCTTATATCTGTATACGCTACAGAATAATTTATAAAATTTCAAACTAAATCAAAATGACTATAACTTACAAACTTACTTTAAGTAATCATAATTATAGTAATTTATTAAGCAAAATTACACAATAAAAATATTTCTCCAACAAATTGGTTGTTAGCGTATCAAGCAGTTGAGAAAATTATAATTTGCATCAACACTTTTATTGACTTAAGACAGAAAAGAATAAAAAAAAATAAAAAAACTAATTAACTAGTAGAACATGCAATTAGTTGTCAGCCTTCTTAACTAACTGACAAACACAGAACACGGTGCAATTATTATTAGTGTAAACAACTCACAAGTGCATGCATGTGTGCAACCAACGAACAACTCAAGGTCAAGCGTTTGATGTAATATTTCAGGATTGTCCATAGATTTTAAATACCCTACACTTGAATAGCTTTTCCAAACGATACAAGAAGTATTAAGTAATGCTTTCATTTATATTAAAATTCGTTTGAGAAAATTATTTAAATTTAGAGATAAAACATTTTTGGTCTTTAAACGGGTTATAAAACAAATTTTTGTTTAGAAATTCGCTTTATAAGCACTTCTTTAAAACACTAATAATTTTTATGAATAAACAAGTTGAACTTTAATTTGGTTTAATATTTATTAAAGAAGAATATCTAACAACAGGTCTTGAGAAGAAATTGGAAATAACTTGCACTTTTGTGTGGCTCAAGTAGTTAAAATTATTGCTTCCTTCTAATAAATAATTATTAATTTGAGCCCGAGTAGACCAATTTTTCATAAAAACTTTTCTCAACTTGTATTTGCAAATCAAATCATTCTTAAATTCTTTAGTTGTAGAGAACAATTCATTAAAAACCATTGTTAACGTTGATGAAATTAAAACAAAATTGTTTGCTGGGTATCACTCAGCCGGCATAAATTATTGGCAGTTGTTTTTTCTCTCTCTTGTTTACTAAAATTTCTACAAAAAACGAAAGCTAATTGTTTCTTTACTTCAATAGAAGGAAATTGTAAATAATTTATGCCAGAAGCGTTGTAATGATAACAATCTTTTTAATGTTTTTATAGTTTTACACTCGTCTACGTTTTATATATTATTGCATGATTTTTTATAACTACAATCAATCATAACTTTTCGATATTATGTTAAAAAAAACAAAAGCATTAACACGAATTTGTAGAATAATTAATATAATTACAGCGCACTTTGGGTGGGGCATTTTGGCAAAATTAAGGTTAAAAATTTATATAAATATTATAACGATTAGCAAGTTTCTATCAAACTTTGAGTATCAGAGATATAGAATCCAACCTAAGTTACGAAAAATTTGCACTTTCACAAGGCCAAAACTGCCTAAAGGAGCGTTCCAATGCTTTTGCGATGTACTAGAGAGTTCTTAACTATTGTCTTGGTTACAATTTTTGTCCGAGTATTGGATCGAAAATCTCAATTGTTTGGCTGTTATAAGCCAAAATATCTAAAAAAAACGTGATAAAATTCTGAGAAAAAACTGCAAGTTAAAATCTGGAAGCTTGATTTTCACCGTACACGTACGGTATAGTGGACTTTTTGCCCAGTACAATTCCAAGAATCAGAAAAGCGAAGCACCCGTTTAGATTTTTTTCCTTCCATACTAATCGCCCCACCCTAATGTACACTAATTTAAGGTTTCCAATATCAAATCATGAAGAGTAGGTATTTTCAAGAGCGAGGTCCATCGAAGCCCAAATAAAAAATACCAACCTAAAACAGCCTAGACACGATCAAAATGCTTGATGTCAGCTTTTTCTACGTAAGCTGAATGTTTTGAAAGACCCACGTTGCATGACCCAAAAAAGTTTTTTTTTAAAACAACAAAAATGAGCAAATCAACAGAAATTTGCATAATGTCAAGACTGTTGTAAATTAGAGGTGGTGAAATTGAGCTTTTAATACAAGAAAGAATCTTGCCGCAAAATATAATACGATGAATCCAAACAATTCACATATTTCATTTACACTGAAAAATATATATTTTTAAAGCTGCAATTTGCATCAGCTGACTCCACACACAGTAGACCAAACACACACACATAAGAATGCTGGTGATGATGGTGTTGCAGCCTGCGAAAACAACATGTTGTTAAGTGTTTGTCAGAATATTTTCAATTAACTTTGGTGTTATTTGTTCCTTAAAAAATATCACATGTAATTTGTCTTACAGAGCTTTACGGACTTAAGCTTAAGCAAATCATAAATAAATTAAAAATTTTATACTTCTCTTGTTCATCCGTAATTTTTCACAGCCGCACACCTTTACATCTCATTTAAAATGTGTTCGAGCTTGATGAAAAAAATACAAAAACGTGCCAAAAATTAATTATTTTTTTGATTTGTCATCAAACATCGTTGGTGTAAGACATACAAAACTCATTCTTACAAATATTAAAATAATGCTTGATGAGTATTTTTGCTATTTTGCAGTTTATCAGCAGTCTTTAAAAAATTAGCATTCAGCTGAAAGATTTCTCGATCGCTTTTAATTCGCGTAATTGATTTCAAAAGGTTTGAAAAATTATAGTTATTAAAATGTCAATTGTGAAAACCTATTTTTTTTATAAAAAAATTGGCTTATAATGATTGATTATTTAAAAGCATTTTGTACACACAAGATACATAATGACTTTCCAGCCTTCAGAAGCTCTATAGAAACTCTATCGGCCTGTCCCACGATGTCACTAGAAATAGTTCGATCGACAACTTGTATTGCAAACAACAATAACATTAGACAATTTGTTGTGGTTTTCAATGTAAGGGTTCGATCAAACGATTTCTGGTGACATCGTGGGACAGGCCGTATATCTATTGGATTTATTTTGCAAGAGTTCCCACTGTGATTGATACTCGTAGAATGTTAATAGAAAGGAATTAATATTTGAGTTGCTTATTATACTCAAGCTTGTAAGTTTTGAGATAATACACTTCAAATGGCTCTGATATAAAAGGGTAATGTAGAAAAAAATTCTAACACTTAAAGCATGTGTACACACGTACATGTAAGTGTGTATGTGTTTGTAGACTCAAAATTCTTATATTAATTTTAATACGAACCAAATGAGAATTCAATGTGTCATATAACGAGTGCAGAACACTGCAGCAAACATTTTATTTGGGCATTTGAAAGCTGTTAACATAATTTTTTAAGAAGTTGAAAATTGGTGCATAACCTATTGATGCTTTTGAAGTCATTAAAATAAAGCTTTTGCTTAGTCCCTGCTTAGTGATGAGTTTTATGTTTTCGCAAATAAATCTGTACAGACTAATTAAAGTTTCAAAATATGGCGAGAGCTAAAAGTTATGCCTGCCAATTATTTGAGGCTTCAATTCGAAAATTTGGCTGCTTAAAAAATGTTTTCCAAAAAATTTGTGTCACATGCCATAGAGCTCATCAAGCAGTAAATTGTTCAAAGTAATTGATTGCAAAATATTTTTCCAATCTGGCTAAATGTCTGCCCTTATCGTCGACTAAAGCTTAAATTAGACGTGCCATAGCCATAACCCCATAACCATAACCCAACCCAAAATTTAATTAATTTCAATGGTAATGGCTATGGTGATATGCTGGGTCACCTGTAATCAAATACGAGTACAGTGTTGTCCATAAGTTTGGTTCGAACATCTAATTTAAGCTTAATATTCTATGTTTTAGACTTTCCTTATCGCTTCAAACGTTTATAGTTGGCATTTTAATAATTTATAAAATATTTAATAAGTGTTTTTTCTTCTTTTAACATTATTGCATTTCACGCTTTCAAAACTGACAAGTTCAGTTGTTGAATAAATTGTGAAGAGACAGACATTCATTGTTTTTAGACGCTTACAAATTAATAGAAAATGACAATAATAATTTTTTTTATTTTATGAATAATTTCATTTAATGGCAAACTATTTATGAGCACATAATTAAAAACAAAATGTAATAAAAAGTTAAATGTATTGAATTTTATAACAGACAACAAAATTGCACATTGACTATAATTTATTATTTTTGTAATTGCTGCTGAGTGGAGTTCAATTGGAGTTCAAAGCCGAGTGGCTAAAAGCTGACTACGGGCAGGCGTCGATGGGTTTTAACAGTCGGCTAGAAAATACATATATTTGACTTATAATGTGTTTCCACCGGCTTCAAATCAACTGGATGTAAATTACTTCGACCTGTTTCCATCGAGCTTGTGAGTAGTTTGTTGTCAGTTAATGCACTTATGTACCTTATACGCGGTTCACACACTTCAACTTTTGTTGATCAGCTTGTAATTCAGCTGTAAGGAAGACGGAGAAGGAAACACATATATCTATCTTTTTCTTGAATTGCTGAAACAGGGCCTTGCAACTAAACACAAAATATATTTCTTAAATGACAGTTTATAGCATTGTCGTCTGTCTATTTATGTATATTGAAAACCAAAACAAATTTTAGTGCTTTGTTTTTGTTTTCAATATAAATATACGCTTCACTTTCAGACGTTTGGCTGACGGCGGCAAAGTTAGTCGGCGCTGTACTCTTGCTGTGCTTGTGTTTATTGCTGTTGTTGTTTTTGTTTGTTGCCTTTTAAAAGCACAGAATGGATTTAATATTAATGAAGTTTGCTGTTTTTTTATATTAATTAATTTTATTAACAAATATTTGTTTTGTTTTTAATGCTTTTAAACACTCAATGGCAAATATGTAAACAATTTTTTTAATTTAATTTTGAAAGTGAATATATTCATGCGTTTTATATTGAAATTGAAAGGCAGCTGACGGAGTTTTTATTTTCATTTAAAATAAAACATAAACTCTAAGGTTATGAGATGAGATCGTTATACAAATTAATTGAAACATTATATTCTAAAAATGCTTATTGCGATCCGGGGTTCTACTCTGTAATCATGCAAATCGAAGGTAAGACTGGCAAGAATATTATAAATTTTGAGATGGTAAAATTGAGCTTTCATTTCAAAAAAAAAAGCTTTCAGCAAATTGTTCTACGATATATAAAAACAATTCACATATTCCATTTGAAGTGAAAAAACGAGAATATAAAGCAGAAATGTATATCAACTGACACCACACACAGTGGAACAAACACAAAGAACGCTGATGAAAACAGCTAGCTGTTCCGTTCTACAGAAATATTTACAAGTAACTTTAATGTTATTTTTTCGTAAATAATTATCACATGTAGTTTGGCTTACAAAGCGATAACAACTTTAGCCTAATCAAGTCATAAATATAGAAAGCAATTTCTTTCATTTCGACTAACACAGTAGACCCCAAACATGAAAAGTGCGACAAGCACTCCATAGCAGAGTTATAAAATTGATTAAATTTAATAACTTAATACCTCACCACTAGTGCGATACAGTAACTTTTAACGTTTTGTCGCTTAAAATAACGATTGTGTTATTCTGAAATTTCTTTTTAACGATAAGACTCAGCTGATATTTTCTGTTGATTTTTAGTCGATAAAACTAACAGGGCATAAATTATTGTCGCTAAAATAACGACACAGTTGACATTAATCTACAGCGAATATCGTTAAAAATGTTACTGAATAGGAAATTCGATAAAGTTTCGTTATAATTATTTTAACGATGCGATTGTCGTTAAAAAAAAGTTAGTGCATCGCACTACAGCTCTCCGTTTACCTTTATCCCTTTCTTAAAAGAAGGTAACACATACAGATACGCATATTGATTTAAAAAAAATAAAGATACAAATTTAGCAATTTATTTTTTCCTTAGGCTCCACTCTGTGGGTATGGGTTCGATTCCTCCCGAGTTTATTGTACCGGAAGAATTTTTCCCAAATCCTGAATTTATTTACTAAAACCTCAAAGGCAAGCAATACCCAAATTCCTCTGTTTTAGGGTGTCTTTCCGACACCCTAAATATTACTATTGATAACAATCTACAACTGATTATTGATTATGCTTTAATTTTTATTTCTTAAGATTAAATAGGTATTTGATGTTTGGCTGCCACAGAACTCGTAGATTGACGTCAATATGTCTACATGTTTATCTTAGAATGTTTTCAGATTTAATTAACCTTGAAGTGTTTGCATGCATATAATTTCAAAGAAAGTAATAAAACGTATAAAAAGCATAAAATACGGTTAATATTGTCACGATTACATACAGCGTTATCGTAATTGCGGTAGCATTGCACTCGTATAAATAATATGTTTTATCAAGTTCACTCTTTGACGATGAAATGTGGCTGATGTCGATGGAAGCCGACTTGTTCATAAATAACTAGAGTGTATTATTTCTATTTAAAATAAACTAAACCTGAAATCTTTTGCAATATTGATTCTCTTTTTTCTTTTTAATGTAATGTTACATATTCCATTTGAGCTTTATGCAATGCATAAATATAAATTAAAATTAATTTAACATTGACAGGCAGCACATACTATTGCATACTTACGATCACATATGTATTTAGATACGTCTACTCTTTTGCACAAAGTAACCGCTTAAACTTGATATTCTGCATGGGGTTTTTTATTTATGGATCTGCTAGTTCATAAAAGTCACAGAGTTGTGGCGTCTTTCAGTTCGTTATGAGCAGTAAAGATTTTCAAGCAAAAAGTTGCTTGCAAAAAAATATTAGTGTAAAATATGCAAGAAAATTATTTCAAATAAAGCGGAAATAAGAAAAATCGATGGCTAGCGTTCGCAAAAATATTCCTATCACGCCGTTGCGCGGGACGCTGGGTGAAGTTATTATTTAGATCAGATTCAAAATAGTCAGAATAGATTCACATGACCTCAAAAAGTCTATATGTAACAAAAACTTGTTTTTCGAAATTCGAAATTCTTATTAGCGGAAACTATTTAATAAATGTTCATTGTATTGACTAGTTTATTCGATTGGCATAGAAAAAAAATATAAAAATTTCAAAAAAATTTAAATTCCTTTTTGTCAAATCTGGCCCAGTTTGGCTCGTGTCCAATTATATATTTCCTATATAAAAAGTAATATTTGTTTGTTGTCATATTATGGGTGGATAAACCGCTTATCCGATCGCGATGATATTTGGTGCACTTAGTCTGTACAACTCCAAATGAAGGCTATAGGGTATGCCTTTTTTTAATTGGGACCGGGAGGGTGATACGGTGGAAATTTCTGCCTGTCCGAAATGTTGAAATCGATTTTAATGAAATTTAAAACATAAATAGATCTGCGTCTAAACATTCACATAGGCCATGTACATTTTTAAAACTGTGACCAGGAGGGTGATAGGGGGTAAATTTCTGCCCCATGTTTAAAAAGATTTTAATGAAAGGAGAAGGGTCGACCAACATATGCTAGTGGCACATCCCCTGGAACCACCCCTGGGGGGTTCCCCATACAAATACTTGTGATTTTTTGAAATGTTTGTATGGGGAAGCCAGCAGGGGTGGTTCCAGAGGGCGTGCCACTGGCATATGTGGGTCGACCCTCAAAAATTAGTGGGGGTCAGTCATACATTTTGACTCGATTGAGGAACTCTAAATGGGTCAAAGTGAGATTTTTCAAAATTTTACCCTTTGGATTAAAATTAAGAAAAGTCGACCCTTCGGATCAAAAGTCGGGACATCAAAATACATTTTACAGGTATATTTCCTTCAGCAAAGTATTTTATTTTGGTCCCTAGAATACGATTTTCCTTGAATTTGAGCGTTTATTTTGCCTCCATACAAATCGACCCGCCCTAATATTTACCTTCACAAAAGTAAGACAAGCAAGGGGGCGGAGGGTTTGGTTTACTCTATGTGGAGTCAGTTGCCTTATATATTCAGTTTTTATTGCAAATTATATTTTCATAGCGTAGTAGCTACAAATATAACCTGCTATTATTGGTCTTAGCACTGTCGAAAACTTTTTGCCAGGAGATGATGAGCAAAAATTTATTTAAATTTTTTGATATAAAAATTCGCTTTTGCAAAGCTTAATTCTTTTAAATGCTTGTGAATTTACTCTTCCCAGGCTTAAACATATCAAAGATTTCAGTTTGAAAATGTTTTTATTTCTTACTTCAATTCTGTTACACATTATAAATAAACCAATTAAATTTTGCTGCAAGCCTTTAAGTATTTTTTACTTACAAAAAAACAAAAATAACACCCTCTATTTTTTTGATTTAAAAGTTTGGTTCTTCAATTTCAAAAACTCCCTCCAAAGTGAAGTGTTAATTTGAAAAACGTGATTCGCAAAAGTATTATGCATTTTCAAAGTCTTTCAAGCAACAAACTTGTTGAAAAATGATTAAAGATAATCACACTATCCAATCGTTTAAGCATACTATTTGCTTCCACTGCAAAACAAGAGATAAGTAATAATAATAATGATGATGATCATTATGATGTTGCTGAGTTGCAGATGGGTGCAGAGAAATAACAAATTGTTGGAGGTTTTGCTTGAATTAAATATGTAAGAAATCACTTGCTAAGCATGTACGATATCATTATGAATTGTAAATTATTATTTATTTTCTAAGAGGAATTTTTACCAACAATAATATTAGAAGTAAGAAGTACATGTTTTTATATTAAAACTGCTTGATATGATTTTTGATTTTCGTTAATTTCGTGTTTAACTGTTGGCTAATGAATGTAGTTCAATGTTTTTGTGACCTTTTAGCATAATAATTTATTGTATAATAAATGAAAAATATAAATTGGAAAATTAGTAACACACAAAAAAGTAATATGAATGATTTTGTAATATTAATTAAAATATTTGTAGTATCAATTAAAAATTTAATTAAATTTTCACCTATAAACAATTTGATAATATCAATTAAGTTTTTCCAGTCAAATTAATTAATACAATTAAAAATTTAATTAATACAATTAAATTCTTAATTGAAAATATTAATTGGTGAACACTTTTTTCTGTGAACACTCTTGGAGCTTATTTATATTATGAATAATAGGTACAAGTTTAAAAAAACTTATTCGCTATAAAAACAACTATTCGTCCTGGGGATCTACTCTGTAATTCGAAACAAAAAAAATGCTTCCGAATTTAAACGTTACAAGTATACAAATTCGAAAGAATTTTCTTTCGTTTCGATTTACAGAGTAGACATCCTGCTTTCCCGACAGCTTCGTAAAAAGAATAGCAAAAATTAACATCATGGTATTCCATCACTGAATAACTTAACATTGTGTGTTTGAAAGATTTTAATATCTGTGTTGAGTAAAAAAAGTGTTCTAATTCGATAATAATTATACACTGGTGACTTTTTTAAATGCAAAAATTCGTACCTCTAACAATAATAGTCTTAAAAAATAAAAACGTAACAATACTGTTCTTATTAGTTCCCGAGTAATGGCTAAACTAAGCTCAACCAAACATGATTTGTAACAGCGCCTACACTGAAGATAATCTAATATAATTTTAGAAAAAAATATTTTTATATATATTATTATTTTGTAAACTTAAGATTTTTTTGTTTCTTTTATAATTTCGAGAGCAAATAAAAGTAAAATTTTTGCTTGGGAAAAAATTGTGTAATTAATTTTTTTTTGTAAGAAAGTTGTTACACAGTTTGTTTTCCTGGTGTACGTTCAGTCTGTCCAGGTTCTTCAAAGGTTTGCGGCCTTTGTGATTGTGGCCACCACACTGCAGTCCTATATATACATACACTTAGGTCTCAGTGTCACTCTAAGTGGAACACGATTTATACTCGATGAAACGAATAAGTCGCTTCTTAGTCGGTTAATTGATATTTGTAATACGACTGTTAGCGAAAACTGGTAATACACACTTCGTAACGTGGTCGCTTTATTACGGTTTGGAGATACCTAGGATCATATTTTAATCCCAAACTACGGTTTAATAATTCGGACAGTATAAATTTTTCGGATATCGCTCGGCTAGCTACGGTTTAATAAAATAATTCGGACGTTTAGTTACTAAAGGAAAGAATCGTATTCCAATTCCTTCCGCCTTTCTGTTACAAAATCTTGATTTCTTATCCTAAACAAAACATCTACCAATTGAGAATTGCTAGGTATTGTAAACCTGTCTGGTCACTAACAAACTCGTATTTGTGCATATTCGGTGTGGAAATAAGTAGTTGTTTTATATGTACGTCTTTACAAATAAGTGTATAAGGTAATTAAATGCAATTATTGGGTTAGGACAATTGTAACGTCACGTTACAAAGTATATCTTAAGCTCAATCGATATAATGAACTATAAATTATTTAAAATTTTCATTATACTTAAATTGGTATTCAAAATGAAACAGTTTTTAATAATTTTCTTTTTTTTTGTGGAATATTTCGCATATATATTTATTTATTTTCCGGGTGCATACATAGTTATGTCACATGCATGGAAACAACGAAATTTTGCAAGACAAGTGGCCTTTTAAAAAACTTTAATAGAGTCAAAAATTTAATTTTTGTTTATAATTTTTTTCCATAAACGAAGAATTGATCGACTGTTACTAATACATTTTAATATTAATTAATAAATTAATTAATATTTAAAATAAAAGAAAAATTAAAAAAAAATATGAAATAATTTTTCCCGCTTCTTAAAAGGTTAAGAAACATTTTTATATACATATATTACAAAACGGGCAAAAATAAAATGCAAAGTTAATAAATTTGGCTATTTGCCCAAAACCAAATAATAAAATAAGAAGCAAAACTGAAAATGTTAGTTCATGTCATCATTATGAATTATTATGCAAGATTTTATGCCAATATTTAATGTGCAAAATGCAAAAAAAAACTCAAAAAGAAAAAAATCACAACATTAAACTGACAAAATATTACAAAAAGAAAAAAAAAGAAAACCACTTCGAAATAAAAAACACATGCTCTGTGCATTTATGCATTTAAACATGGCATAATATTGTACAAATGCATTTAACAAAACAGCTCCCTGCATAAATGCCAAATAACTGCGGATATTAATTAAAAACAAAAATGTTTTTTCTGTCACTGCAACACCCATTCACATGCACACTCACACACACACACACACACTCACACATTTTGAGGATTTGCATAATTTATTTTGAAAGTACAAACCGAAAAAACAAAATCGAAAATAAATGTTGCAAAATAGAGCTTAAAGGCCTGTTAAGGCCATAAACATTTTGAAATGATTAATTATTTATCAACTGAAAATTGAAAAAAAAATTTGCAAAAAAACTTACCAAATAAAATTGTATACAATAAAAAAAGTATATAGACATACGAACATAAAGAGAAAGAGATAAAAACATAAATGTACATTTACTTTTTGTATCTATCAGTTTACATACTACCGGCATAATTAAAATGTGGTAAATTGTTAAAATTTATCACTTGTACGAGTACCATAACGTGACACTGTGGTGCGTGTGGTTTAAAAAGAAATTTTTTAAATTAAAGCGGAAATAAAGTGTTAAGGCTCAGTTAGCCGAGTGTAATGTAAAGTAACTGCAACAGTAGGAAACAGGTGATCGATATTGTTAAGTGAAAAGTAATGAAAATGGTTATAGAAATGTAACGTAGCCTATTTCTCATAGAAAAATATCGATGAGCTGTTTTCTACGTTGAAGTTACATTACATTACAGTCGGCTAACTGAGCCTTTAGAAAGGTGTTCACTCGCCATAAACGGCTTAGGAACAAGTCAGCTGATTTTCATATTCAGTGATGTCAAGTTTTATTTTATTTTCAAAGTGTAAGCAGCTGGGAATATAAATTCAAATGGAGAAGAGCGTGTAACATATAAAATATGTAGAATGTGCTGATGAAAAAACTTTTTATAAGGACTTTCAAATTTAAAGAAGCATTCTCATATGCACTAGAAGCTCAAGCTGAAACTCCATCCCACGCGCTGTACTCTTTCTGGGTTCCTAAGCGTCGGCCAAAAAAGTATATCTACTGCCCTATGTATAAGCAAAAATTGGCATAAAGTTGGAATAAGTGGCAAAATTTAAAATTATCTTAAAGAGTTTTGTGATGAAACTTCACATTAAAAATCATGCCAGGACTTAGAGGTGGGTTAAAATTAGGTAATGCTACCATTTTGAATGTCAAATTGTATGGTGGAACTCGTTAACACCTAATCCAATTTCGTCACTTCTGCTAACTTCATGCCAATTTTTGCTTATACATAGGGCCGTTATTAGTGTACTTCAGTACTGCAAGCTATAGAGCATAAAGCGTAGCATGCCTTAGTCCTAGTTTACACAATGCAAGTATTATTGCTGAGCTAATAAATTTGTAGGAGAAATAGAGATAGACGAGTCGAAAATACACGAATACTCAGCTTCGTGTACTGTCTATACGTTTTGCTTTCTCATTCGTTATGTTAAAAAAGCACACATGCATACACAAAACTATGCATAAAAAATATGAGTTGAAAAATAAGACTTGTACTGTGTGAACGCCGATGAAAGTTCAAAAAAGAAAAAGTTATGAGCTTAGCAATAAAACTTGACTAGTATGAACTGCAACTTATCACTTTTGTTTTTTGATTTGCTTGCTTAACCAAAAGCATTTCGTTCCCGCATATGAAACTAATTTGCAAGCTTCAAACCAAAAGCTTTTTGACATAAGCTAAAAAAAATTCGTATATATATAGAGTTAAGCTATGTACAAACGGTTGTCACATCTTACAATATTGTCAGTAAAATGTGCTCAAAATTTCTTACAACCGTGTGAACTGACAAATTTTGTCAGATGTCATTGCCAGAAAAAGCATTGTCAGTCCATCATTGCAATTGCTTCTTTATGGTCCATAATAATTTATTCTTGCACTTGTTACATTTAAAACAAACACAAACGATTGATATTTAACAATTTCTAACAAATGCTTTGAGTCTGGCAACGCATAACAATAGATCTGACAATTTGTGCATATGACAACCGTGTGAACTGACAATTTTTCTACTGACGATTTTGTCAGATAAATGTATTGCCATACAACCGTCTGGCTATAAATTGTAAGATTTTCTTACCACTGCGTGAACTGACAAGGAATAGTGTACTGGCAATCGAAAATTGCCAGTACATTGTCAGCACATTGCCAGATCTGACAATATTGTAAGATCTGACAATCGTCTGTACATAGCTTTAGACTCACTACGATATTGAGAATCACAGTATACAAACATAATAACTTTAAAAACCTCAAACAAAAATCTTTACAGAGCAAGTATCTTTATTCGATTTTGCTTAAAACTTATGATGTTTGTATATTGTGATTCTCAATAAGTTTTTATAGTAAAATATACGAAGTTTTTTTTAGCGTTTCCATAAGCGGAAACGATTTCATATAGACGTTGCTTAACCAAAACAAAGGCAAACATTTTAAATAAAATAAAGACTTTATGTGAGACATTTTTAGATTTAATTGAACTGTAGTAAATTTCAAACAGGCTTATCATGAATAAAATTTCACATGAAAATTTCCGAACCTGTGAACATTTGCTATCAAAAAACTTCATAGGATTGCGAAATATTTTGAAAATTTATGAATAAAATCACAAATATTTGTCTGTTGGTAAAAGTGGAAATATGTAAGCTTTTAATTTTATTCGAATTGATGATACGAAATTAAAATCCATGTGAACGAAAAATTTCATTCAGAAATTTTCACATGTGGAATTCATGATAAATTACTTAATTGGGCTAAATTACTTAATTCGGCTTAAGTTCAGTAATTTCAATTATTTTGAGTAAAATTTTAAATTCAAAATTTTTTCAGCAAATACTCGTTAAATTAAAAAAAATCTTAAGGTACTGTACTTATTTAATGTACATAAAATTGAGAGCTTGATCTACTGTGTGCTCTGTGGTGTTTTGTAGTTGCTGATGTGTACTGTGGCTTGGTGTAGCGTGGATACGGCATTCAGGCATCAAATAATGCATGACATGGCATACTTTACACTCGAAATTATCTTTTTTAGCCATTTGTGTTCCCCTCAGCATGATGAATGCGTCCATGTATGCCTGTTTGTCTGTCTGTATGTCTGTCTGTCGGTGTGCTTGTCTATGAACTGAAAATTAATTGCATTTGAATGCGATGCATTAAACAGAAAATTTTATAGCGCTTGTGCTACTTTTTTTATTATACTTATTTTCGCAAATATTTTCCATTTTGAAAAATTTTGTGTGCTTGCATGCTGGTTTGTTTGTAGTTAAACAGACATACAAATATTTGTGTATGTATGTATGTATATTATATGTATATTTTGTTTTGCTGCGATTTTCATTAACTCAATGTATGGCGATGACATCGATATTGTTTAATCATGTAAAACATACTCCCATATATGGCATCAACGTACATATGTACATACATACAAACATTTCAACGACAGTCGCTCATGGCTACACACACAAACACACACATCCAAACACGCATATACATACATACATACATCCATGTGTTACAAATCAAATCTATTGTAGAACTTTTTATGTGCATCTGAATCTGAATGTAATCTTTCATGCAACCCACAACCATACCCGTTCATCACAATTACATATTTTTTTATTTATTTATTGTCATCATGGTCATTATTTTGCTGATTATTTTGATCAGATAGTTTTATACATATAATTTCGTGTCATAATTTATATGGATGTGACGACTGTGTTTTATGTATCGGAAACACTATTTGTTTGTTTGAATATTTTGAATTATGTTTCTATTTTTTTATTTTCTTATATTCATATCTTATATTTCATAATGTATAAAGAGGTGATGATATGTTTTGAACACATCATAAAGGGAAGAAAAAATATCCCTGAGGGAGAATTAAAGGTAATAAAATGATTTATGGCTGGCAGGGGGTGGCTCCTTGTTCTGGCGATTTATAGGAAATTTTTTGGTCACTTTTATACTGGAATTCAATTACCAAAACTAAAATACTCTGTGCGAGGTATTATACCCTTTTTAGGGTTCCATACACTAAAGATAAAAAGGGAACCCTATTGTTTTCGCTACGATGTCAGTCTGTATGTCACAGGCTGTTTTCTCGAGAACAATAAGAGCTACGAAACTGAAATTTTAACAGAATATATAAAAATTTGGTCGCTATAGCAGAAAATTTATAACAATTGAAAATTAAAGGGTATTCTAAAGCGAGCAACGAAAAATTTGGAACTCCTTTTATTTAAATTTTCAAAGTTAATGTTTTTTTTGCTGACTACAGCAATTAACACTGTATTAAAAAAAATCAAAATTAAAGGGTATTCTTTTTGATGTTATTTTTGAAAACTTGCTGTATCTTGCAAACCATAAGAAGAAAAATTTTGAAGTTTTTAAAAACGCTAAAAGGGCGAAACTAAATATAAATCGCCAAAAACCGAAAAATCGGCAAAAATCGAAAAAATCGTTAGAAACGAGAAATTGATAAAAAAAATCCTAGAAACGAAAAAAGCTTCAAAATTAAAAAAATCGTCAAAAACTGAAAAAAATTTAAGGGATATTTATGTGAGTGTTTTAAAAAATTCTACATCAGCTAAGATGTTGGATAATATATATGGTATATAGTTCGTATAGTCCCTGCAGGAAATCGAACTGACACAATACTAGTCACGTGACCGGTTCCCAAGTGATAGGAACTAGTCCGAATAGTAACACTTCCTATGAAGCGGACCACTCACTTTTACATGCAGATGGGGTTAATTGATACGTTGTATGCACCTTGTGACTTGACACTGAACTATTCCATAGGGTGTAGAATAATATAAATTATATGTATCATTCCGACATTTAACTGTAACAATGAAAACTTATAGTTTGTTTTTATTGTTACAAATGCAATTATAATTTATTTTTAAGCAGCAAATTTATTGAGATTCGAACCGACAACCTCGTGAATGACAGGCTTACACACTACCCAATCAACCACAGGGCCACTCATATTTCATAAGTATAAGTACCTTTTAAGCTCTCAGTATAGTTACAAGACAGGTTCCAGAGTCATATTGGAGGGAGAAATTAACATTATATTTACACTATTTGATAGGTCCATGTATTCAACCACATCGAACATGTTCAGTGCCTTTTACTACAAATTAAATTGGCTCAAGATCAAGACCATTTACATGATATGTCTTTTTTCACCAAACGCTTCTCCGTACTTTTGATAACACTCGCATTTTCTCAATTGTCACCAATTTTCTACAGGGTTATTACATATGTAAGTAGTGTACGTACGGACCCTTTCATGTGCGAGTCAAAGTTGCATTTTACTGAATGGCCTGAAATTAAATAATTTGCAACAATTCCGTAATTCCTTAACTTTATAAATGATTTGCATGAAGGCAGCTGTTGTTGAGAGGATAACGCTAAAATTTTTAAGACATTATGTATGGAGCAACCTGTTGCAAAGCCAAATAGCTCCATGTGGCTTTACAGTTCATTTTTTTAATAGAAGTAACACTCAGGCAATTAATGCCTGCTACTATTACTAGGTGGTACCTTCTTTAGGAAAGTAATAGTCATTGAAGGCAGGAGGTGAAGTAGGAAATATAGGAAAGCTTCATTCTTTTACAACTCTAATTTTTGCACGTTCTTAATAATGCAGAATTGCAGCGCCTCTGGTGTTAAATGAGGCGCATTAAATTTTCAACGCTGTGTCTAGTAGACTTTTTATTGGTTATTTTACTTTGGAGATGATTCTGCTACACAATTCTGACGGAGGAGAGCACTCTGATGTTAGATTAGGATTAGCATCCGCTGAAACCGGTGTAGTTCAGTGACCAGTTTGTCTATGCCTTCATCACTTGAACGTTTCTGACACAAGGGAACACTAATGCACATTAGAAATATGCGTGGTGTTGTTATTTAATGACTGTCGGAGACCGGCCTCGAACACATGCCCTTCGGTTTTGAAGTCAACATACTCACTAATTCAGGCAAAATTCTATAGAGACTTTAAATTTTTGCGAATAAATGTCACATAAGTTTAATGATTTTTGCAGTGGAGTGAATATTTGCATGAGGAAAACTCGTAAGACTAAGACAAATTGAGTTACTTAATTAAAATTGGTCTTTGAGCTACGCAAACAACAAACAGCTCATACATACATATAAAATGAGAAACACAAAGGCGGTCTTCTATTCAATATTAAATATTTTTTATTATTAGAAAAATATTTTTTTTTCAACAATAATCTGCAAACTCTTACTAACACTTTTTCCTTAAAATATTATTGCTGACAACAACATGCACATACACACAAAAATGCATTTGTCAGTATTAAATTGACGTTTAACAATAATGACGCCGATTTTGCAGGCAGTGACTATGTCATACGACGCGTCGTATTGAATGTTTGTGTAGCAAAACCAACAACAAAAATCCCATATCCACACCGCATAGATAAACCAATAGATAACGAAAACATAAACTGGCAGCAAAGGCATGTAAAATGGTGTCGTAAACTGTTAAATTATGAGACAATTTAAATGCGTAAATAAAGGCAACACCAAAAGCCCAATCCCATTAAGGCAACAAACAAATGGTAATAAAAGCAACACAGTTCTTCTTTCTCATCATCATGATCATCCAAAGCAGCTAAAACATTATCGGCATCATCATCATGATTTCAGTCATTCAACATTTTTATCAGATACAACTTTTGAATAGAAATTCCCCAAAATGAAGAAGCAGGAACATAAAACCAGCAGCAACAGTCAGTCATGCCGTTACACAACGACGACTCTAAGTAAAATATGCACTAATTGTTTTAAATAATGCCAGGATACAATAGAGAAAGAAGGCCTAACAAGCAAGCGAGCGAGTAAACAACTAACAACCAGCCAGTCATTTCAAACCAGGCTGAAATTTCAATGTAAAATAGGTACAACAACAACAACAACAAAAATAAGGAGAAAAAGCGAAAAATTTGCAATCACTTGGAGCTTGAAAAGTAAGTGACTAAAATTTATGTGCGTAAGCATTTGCTTGCGCCACAGTTGATCCAAAAAAGGAAATTGGAAATTCATTCGAAGGCACACACACGCACCCATTCAAGCATATTTATTTCTTCGCGCTTGGCATATCTATGCGGCAAGTGCTATGGAGGACACAAATAAAGTACTTAAAATCCTCAATAAAATGTGAACTGAATTAATGAGAGAAAAAAAATTTAACAGCACTGAACTTCGCATATTTCTCATGTCTTCATAATGACGTTGTACAGTGGCACTGAAAATGATATACACCTTTATCGTTAATTTACTAAAATAAAGCCAGAAAACGCATTTAAAGTTTTCACTTTACACGCAACTTAATGAAAAAGGAAACTTTTATTTTTCCATTTTTTGAGTTATGGCATTGTTTTAAGAAATGAGCGATATACAATATGTATTTAGCTGAATAAAGCGGAGTAAAATTTTGGAAAGGAAAATGGAAGATTTTTGATACTAAGCAACTTCAGATGTAATAAATCGGGCATTTATCTATTCAATAAGCTCAAAAGCACCTGTCAGCTTTGGTCATGGGAAAGGCTCATATCGCCACCTCAGAATTGCTTTAGCCCATACGCGACAAAGTTGAAGTGGAGAAAAACGACAAAGAAGAAACGACATGAAGTTTTCTCAAAGTATACTCGAAGTATTTCGTTTGTATTTCCACAAGTGCTTCCGACACATAATTTAAAAAAAATTCAAGTTTTTGTGAACTTTCATGAATGAAGTTAGAAGTTAATATTACTTTATTGTAAGAGTAAAAATACATTTTGTGCCGCATACACAATTTATTTTGTTGTTGAGACCAAAACAAATGCTTCAAATTTATTTTTCTTGCTGTCCAGAGAAATAATTTGATCTTTTAAGGCCGACCAAGAAGAAGAAGATTAATAAAAACAATTAATTAAAGTGTATTTAATATAAAGAATGAAATTAAATGATTTCTGTTATACTCAAACATGCATAATTAAGGTTTATTTTATTTTATTTTATTTTATTTCATATTATTTTATTTTGGCTGATTTTATCGTCACAAGTGGAACATTTAGACGTAGTTACAGTGCTTAGTTTTAAAAAATAAGAAAATGTTCAACTATTCTTTGCATGACTTTATTATAAAATAAAAATTCACACTTGTCTTTCAAAGATACTACACGGAAACAGACTGTTTAAGATTTGCTAATGCAAAATTTAGTACACATTACGCTCGTCACGGGTGGGACATGAAAAATACATTCGTTTCTAGTTCCTAGGACACATACTCAAAACTCTGCGAATTGATACAGTTCATCAAAATGTAGCAAATCTATGACTGCAGCAGAGGTATCAAATTGTCCTTAACTAAAAGTTAAGAAGAAGAACAAGTTTATATTTTGCGTCACGGGTGGGACAATTTTTCGTCAAACATACAAAATTAGGGTTTATTTTATTTTACTTAATTTTATTTAATTTTATTTTATATTACTTTAACGTTTAATAAGTTTATAGTAAAACATTAATCGGTCGCTGTGTCTAGGTGCTGATGGTTTTGCTTAACAGTCAGCGTTGAATTTTTCTTACGGCACCTTTTTTTTCATTATTCATTTCTTATAAAAATGAACTAAAACAAGAGTTAACTTTACTTCGTAAGTTTTTGTATAAAGAATTTGAACCAATCTCCAAACAGTGGTGTGTATAGCAAAACAATACTTAATAAATCCTAAAATAGTGGATATGGAGCAAAAATAATGCTTAATATCTCAGCAACTATAATAAATTACGTGAAACGGATTTTTGATTAAGAAACAGGGAATTCAAAATATATATATTCCATACCTAACTAATTGGTTTTAGGAATGGTCGCTGGAGCAAGATAATTCTAGGGCGACGATATGTATATGCCAACAAGGCCTTGTAAGCCATTCGTTATATGTGTGGTCGAAAGCTATAATACCGTAAGCCGAGACAAATAGTTTAAATAAAAATAAAAATGGGCAAATTGAAATAATTTTGTCGTGCAGTTAAAATTGCAGTATTAACGAATGCACGTAATGTTTTCTCTAAATTTAAGTTTTTAGTATAATTTGGCGCTCATCGAATTTTTTTTAAGACAAGTCAATATTGTTATCTCGATAATATGTAAGTTTTGTTTGTAGAATTTTGTAGCTTATATAACTCGATTTAATCTTAAGTCGACTTACACTGTTGCGTCTTAAGCACAGATACACATGAGTGTGACGGTATGATATACCGTGATTAAGTTTTTGCTCAGGGTTATAAGTTTGTACTGTATCTGTCTCATCTACACTGAAGTGAATATTATAAACACTTACAAATTATTTTATCTAATTTTTCGACCTTTTTTATATATTCAATTAAACTATTTTTTTGAGCTGAAGAAGTTAACCGAAGGTTAACGAAATATTGATTAAATAAAAAGACAAATAATACCAGACCTAAAGCTCAAAAAAATAGTTTAATTGACTAAACACTTACACTCACGAAATCTCTCACGAAGTATTTATTTTTAGCTTAGTGGAAATATTCATGCGTCATTACTTTTATAAAATTTTGGGAAATAATGTAGAATTTTTATTTGTAAATCAGAAATTCCGTATCACGTACTAGAAATTTAAAATTGGAAAAATTATTTCTGATTAAAATTCACTACAGTTCAATTAAATCTGAACTTATGAACACTCAAGTAATTGAATGATACTTAATATATTAAAAATATGATGGGTGATGGATTTCGAGCCTCTCCTCATTTGTTTGACCGCTTCTAAAGGAAGTTGGTATTGTTACGTTTTTGTAGAAGAAGAAGAAGAAGAATTTTCGCAATTAAATAAAAATTCACCAGTGCAAAAATATTATTAAATCATGATACTTTATTTACTTAACACTTTTATTAAGAGCTTTTAAACACACAATCTTAAATTATGCACTTCTGGAATACCACGATGTTAACTTTGCTGTTCTTTACATTAGACTGCTTTCTTAGCAGATGATTTGCCCATTTTTTTAGCATGATATAAACTTTCCAGAATTTTGTTTAGCATAGTGAATAGCAACATCTCAGCACATGCAACAGACTCCCAATACTGCTCAGAAAAAATAATAGAGAGTGATTCCAAAGCTTTAACACTTTCATTGCATACCAATCAGTACTGGTAGTGAATTAAATATTATAAGGCTATTGTTTTTATCAAAAATTGTTCTAAACAAGTCCTGTCCTATGACAGCCATAAGTTAAATTCATTGATATTTCACCAGAAATATAACTACTTGAAGCTTAATTCACCAATGCTGTAACTATTGAATTGTATGTTAATTTTTTGCTGAGTAGCTATGCATCACGTCATTACTTCGTATTACAATTCGTTCTATTGGTTTATTGACATGTAGTTAAGTTGACAGTGGCCTCTATTTAATAAAGCATCATTGCATAATCATTATAGTTGCCTTTGCTTATGTCTGGCATCTGCATTGGCTTATGTATTTGTATGTTTGTATATATTTTAATGACTTCTATTTATTTTTGCTAAGATAATTAATGCTTCAGTTCAAATATTTTTCTACAAAGTGTTTTATCTTTTATTGAAATCTTGCATACATTTTACAGCCATTCGCCCTACTGTATCCATCTATAAATAACAATGACCATAAAAAGAAATCACTTGGTAATAATCATCAATAAGTTTTAATACAAAACACTCACTTTTATCTCTACTAATGTGCAGTTAATTTTGTGCGTGAGTGTAAAATATTGGCAACTCTTGGTGTCTTACTTTGTTTCTGCTTCAAAAAAAAAAAAAAATTCAACTTAAATGCCGGAAAAATCATAAACTATTGTTAATCGAATTAACAACATATCTATGTACATTTAATATTTCATATAGACAAAGTCATATCAAACATTTTTATGGTTTAGGCAAAAAAAAAAATATTCATATAAAAACTGCCGGCAGTAGTGAGACTTTTAATGAACAGAGACAAGGATTTATATTGACTTTGGTGCCACACACAGAAAATTGATGGCTTTAAATTATGGCGAATAAGTAAAATAGTAATTTTGTTATAAAATTGTTGTGCCTCATTTGACTTCTAAGATAAGTGAAATGACGTCAAATCAATGAAGTAAAGGAATTAAAGATGTAAGTTTAACTTCGAAATATATTTGGGTGCTGCCGCTGCAGGCGAGTTTGGTGTGAAATGAAAATATGCACGTGTGCTTGTTGTTTACATTTTGTGTGTTGGCAACAAAATTGACATGATTGATCATCATCAGTCATGGTAATAAAGAATTTACCCATACAAATTTAAAGTATGTATGAAAAGTTCATTCAGTATAAATTTTTATTGTAGAGATTATGTAAACTTTATGATAACTTATGTAGGAATAATTTTTGAGCGGTTTTTAGCGTTGAAAATATTTTAGATTAAGTGAAGTTAGCTCCGTCAGTTAGTTTCGTTTTTAGCATCCCTGTCTTACTTTACATATATCTCGCTCAAACACTGTGAGGTAAGACAAAATTTCTCACTTGTACTCTTTTAACTTAACAGAGCAGATATTTTATAACATTTTCAAGCAAAAATATTAATGTACAAATTGTAACTTATTTTGGTGGTCAAAATTTTGGCCAAAATCGAAATGGTGGGGTTATACGGCCAATTGGGGTCGAAAGCCAAGGCTTCAAATATTTCAGAACTATATAGCTTGTATTCAGAATCAGTATAGCTTTTGAGAAATATGACTTTGAAAAATGTGTAATAATGCATTTTCATATGTGTATGGAAGATATTTTTGCGTGTTCTCTTGTGTGTTCCTTCTGTGTGTTCTCTCTATGCGTTCTCTTAGCAACAGTGTTGCTTGTGTCTGTTGGTCTTTTATATTTTTTGAAACGGTTTATATTTTGGTGACATACTGACAAAAAACCAATAAATACTAACTAACATAAAAACTAATGCAGAGCATTGGTTTCCATGAACTTTGAAAAAAAAAATTAGGTGGCAGCTTTATATCCGTTTCAAAATTGTACTTGACCAGATTTTAAATGAGTAAATTGTACTTAGATTATACTAAATTTGCCGATTTACAGAAAATATAAGAAAATAAATTGATATAGAGAAAGAGACAAATATAGAGAAAGAGATAGATATAGAGAAATATATAGACATACATATAAATATATAGAAAGAGACAGATATAAAAAAAGATAGATATAGAGAAAAATATAGGTATAGAGAAAGAGATAGATATAGAGAAAGAGATAGATACAAGAAAAAAGGTAGATATAGAGAAAAAGATAGATATAGAGAAATATATAGATATAGAAAAAGAGGTAGATATAGGGAAAGGGATAGATATACAGATAGAGAAACAGAGACAGATATAGATACAGACACTGAGACAGATACAGATACAGAGATCGAGATAGAGATAAATATAGAGATAGAGATATCTAAAGAGATAGGGATAGAGATAGACATAGAGATAGAGATAGAGACAGCGACGGAGACAGAGACATAGACAGAAACAAAAATAGAGACAGAAACAAAAATATAGACAGAGACACAGATAGAGATATAGAAAGAGACAAAGATAGAGATACAGAAAGAGATAGAGATACACATACAGATAGAGATAGAGAGAGAGAAAAAATAGAAATAGAGATAGAGAGAGAGACAAAGAATAGAAATAGAAATAGAGATGTAGATAGAGATACATATAGAAATAGAGATAGAGTTAGAGATATAGTTAGAGTTACAGACAGAGATAGATACAGAGATAGAGTTAGAGTTAGAGATAGAGATAGAGATAGATATAGAGCTATATTTAGAGATAGAGGTAGAGAAAGTGATAGAGAGAGATGGATGAGAATAGTTGTTGGGAAGAGATGTTGGGACATACTGAGACAGAGAAAGATGTCTCATGCTATCTTTGTGCGAGTCAACATATATGTATTAGAGCAGAGAATCAGTTATAGTTATAGTTTCTCAAAAGACTTTTTATAAATATAATTTTTACGTGTGATAACTTTGTCAATGAGAGAGAAAGTAAAAAGAGATGCAGCTAGAGAGAGATGCAGAGTTGGATATAAAAGATTGGACTTAGATTATGTTAAACCATTTTGAATAAACTTAAAAGAACCAACCGTTTTTGTAAAGGAGACAATGTTGCACACGAGTAAGGCCTTTATTTTGTGTTCTGATGAGTCAGCTGGCTATATATTCAGCTTCCAAAGAAACCATTAATATTTTGCCTTACAAAAAAATTCGAAGAATTCCATACATTTATGGAAAACACTTTCTTGTCCGCACAGATCACAGACCACTTTCTTATTTGTTTTCAATGAAAAATCCAAGCTCCAAACTAACAAGAATTAGACTCGATTTAGAGGAATATGATTTTACGGTTGAATACCTTAGGGGAAAAGATAACTATGTTGCCGATGCACTATCGCGCGTTACCATAAAAGATCTTAAAGACATGAATAATAACATTTGTTCTATATTGAGAGTCACGACAAGATCGATGACCAATAAAGAAATAGAAAAGAATAGTAATAAAATAAACAATCAGCATAAAATAAACAATATTAATAAGCCCAATATATTTGTACCATTAAATAATACTGACGTCAGAAAATTTTGCAAATTAAAAATTATTCCCGGTAGATGTTACATCAAAAGAGGAAAATCAATAATTGCACATGTACAAATTAATGATTTATTTACTAAAGGGAATCTTGACTTAGGACAGTTTTTTCCCTAGGCTCGAAAAAGTGGCCGGTAAATACAATATTAGTAAATTACAAGTGGCACCTACAGAGAAAATTTTCGAATTTATCTCAATAATTAATTTTAAAGAAATGGGCAATAAATACTTAAAAAATATAATAGTAGCGCTACTAAATGAGGTGACCCAAATTAATAATAAGAATGCTAAGGCAATTCTTGAAATTATGCTGAAATATCATGATGATCCCATCGAAGGAGGTCATTGCGGAATATATAGAACATTAGAAAAAATAAAAAGATATTACTATTGGAAAAATATGTCAAAAGACATATCTAAATATGTAAAACAATGTCATAAATGTCAAACTGCCAAAACACTAAAACATTCTAAAAGCCCAATGACAATTACACCAACACCATCAAAACCATTTGACACGGTGTACGTGGACACAATAGGACCGTTTCCGAAATCATTACTCGGAAATGAATACGCAATCACAATAATATGTGATTTAACTAAATATTTAGTGACAATACCAATACAAGACAAAAGCGCTAAAACAATCGCTAAGGCGATATTTGAAAATTTTATACTTACCTATGGTCCAATGAAGACGTTCATCTCGGACATGGGTACGGAATATAAAAATTCTATATTAGCAGAATTATGCAATCTCCTCAAAATTGAAAAACTAACTTCCACTGCACACCATCACCAAACCTTAGGTACAATTGAAAGAAGTCATAGAACTTTTAACGAATATGTACGTTCCTACATATCAGTAGACAAAAACGATTGGGACGAATGGCTAAGATATTTCACGTATTGTTTCAATACGACGCCATCAACTGTACATAATTATTGTCCTTTTGAGTTGGTGTTTGCAAAACTACCCAACATCTTTAAGCAATTTACTGAAGTAGATAGAATAACTCCATTATATAATATAGATAATTACGCTAAGGAAGCAAAGTTTAGGTTAGAAGTAGCTTATAAGAGGGCCCAACAATTACTAGATAAGAATAAAATTAAACAAAAAGAATATTATGATAGAAACATTATAGATTGTAATTTAAATATAGGAGATTTAGTTTTACTTAAAAATGAATCAGGTCACAAAATAGAGCCAAACTATAAAGGACCATACGAAATTCAAAACATAGATATAAGAAATAATATAACAATATTTGATAAGAAAACTAATAAGCAACAAGTAGTGCATAAAAATAGACTTAAGCTATACATTACCTAATAGAACTTAATATTTTACTGCGCAGTATATAGTAATAACAATAATATTAATAAACATACATTAACTAAAAATATATTATAAATTAAATGTAAAAGAATGTCCATAAAACTAACGTTGTATGAACATTCTTGCGAAAAGTGGAGGTGTAGCATTATCACATTCTTTTAAATACAGCACTAATTGTTTTCATTATTTTAAGTGCCTGCATGCATAATTTCAAGAGTCAAATATCGTACTAACCTTGAACGCATACTAGCGGTGATTGTTTGACAATTTGCCGTTATGCAGTTTTACCGCATTTAAGAAATATTCAAGGCCAAGTATAAATGTGCAATGTCGGCACAATCCCCGCTGTGGGAATGAAATAATATTTAAAGGATGGATCGTATTACACTTTAATTTCCCACCATATGTTTATACTAATTTTAGGCATTTAGCTTTTAAGACATTTATCATATTTCAATTGGTTTGTAATTTTCCATTTATTTCGTATTAATTCTAAATCTAGAATCTTCTCATAAGTAGTATATAAGCCTTAATATTTTTGTAGTAAGTAGGCATTTTAAATTATAATTTCAGAGCGTGCTACAGTCGCTCACCAAATAAATTTTTAAAATTAATTTTAAATAAAAGTCCTTTTTATTATAAATGTTGCAGTAGTACTCAGATACAAAAGTTTCTGGCTTGCAAAATTTTCATTAAAGTATCATTTGTTAGAGAGCCAGCCCGTCCTACCATTAATATTTTGCCTTACAAAAGAATTTGAAGAAGTAGTACTCAGACACAAAAGTTTCTGGCTTGCAAAATTTTCATTAAAGTATCATTTGTTAGAGAGCCAGCCCGTCCTACGTTAGTGCTTTTCAAAAGCATTTTTCCAAGCTTTTGCTATCAAGTACTTATGTGCAATGTATTGCTCGCCTCAGTTGTTAGTGCTTTTAAATCTGAATTTGTTTTTCCTGGGACACTTTGTAAATTTAAATTTGTGAAATTTTCAACTTATTTTGAATTATTAATCTAAATAGAATTCCTTTAGAGTTTGTTGCTGTTTCTTGTTTGTTGTAATAAAATAAAAGAATGAAAAACTCAGTGGGTGTTGTAATGGACATTGCTACTTATGAAAATACTGGCCGGTTGGTTGGTTGTTCCGTTGCTTGGTGGTTGGTGGTAACAATGACCACATGTCTACCCAAATGTGGTGATTATTAGTTATTTGTATACGTATTATGCATGTTTTGCAGACTGTTAACTGGCTTAGCTAAGGCAAGGCTATCAATAGACACTCACTCGTTCAGACGTTCACATGTTTCACATAGAATGCAAGTAGCAGCTGCATTAACACCAGCTAGTAACACATTTGAACACTCCTTAGAAACAAACGAATCAACTAAACAAGCGAAACTTGCTGCTTATGTTAACAATCCTCAACAGACTTCGTCATTATAATCATTCACAGGCAGCAACTCTACAGCAATTGCCTGCCTCTATTATCGTCAATCGCATCATCGCAGCCAGTGAAGAAAATCCATTGCAAACCGTATAAAAATTTGCAAAAAGAAGACGAAATAAAAAAACTTTAGTTAGCCTGGACATTATACACATTATTATTGATTACCTGTCGACAAGTTTTAACAACCATTTCTACTATACAGCCAAGCCAGTCTGCTTGTCCTGCTTGTCAGGCAGTCCAGCCAGCCATCCAGCAAACCAAACCACACCAAATCAACCATTTTACCGAACATTCATCTCTGGCAAAACATTGATGAATGACAGATACCACCCCATGCAAAGAAGTAAATAAATTTATTACATCTGTGTATATAAAAAAGTATGTAACGAATAGCTTTTGTATCTTTTTTATTTTTTTTGCTTAAATGTAATTTTTAATGCAAAATAATTTAACGATAACTGCAATTTAAATTATACTTAGACGCTGGGCCAAGGAAATAGGTTAGGTAAAAGTTTTGGGAAATTCAATTATTGCTCTAAATAAGTTTTGATATTGATGATGATGGCAGCCATCCATCATGATTTGTTTTATTGATATTCGTTGGGAGAAATCAATCCTCGATAACTGTGAAGTTCCTAAGTGTCTAAATAAAATAGTTTTATTGGATATTTGCTGAAAAGTAATTAAAATTCATTTGTCTTTTGCCATTGGCTTAGCTTGAACTTCAACGTGGACATACATTTTGAGATGTGTATGTGGTTTGCAAGAACTAGTACAGCTGACCACAATGAAATAAGAAATGTAATTAGAAAATCTAATTTTGTTATCATGAACTCATTTCATTAGATGGATTAGTTATTAAGTTAAGCCAGTTGAAGAAAGTTCAGTTGTGTTTCATATGTGAAAATCAGGCATGAAAAACAAATTATGCTAGAGTTTAATTGGAAAGTCTATTTTAGAATTACGAGTAATAACAGTTTGTGTTTGGAAAATTTAAACAAAGTTTCTTGTGAACATAATGGCCTGTTTGATGATGTCGAGAGCATAAAAACTTTTTGTATTTTATTGTTGTTTAGATTATAAATGGTATACATTTAAAAGGAAAAAAAATTTTCCTTTAACTAATATAAAAAACTTAGTGCCTTAACAAAATTATTCCAGGCCGATTTATACGAGGGTGTTCCAATATCGCTGGCTTCCATGGAGTCTACTCTGTAATTTCAAATGAAAGAAAATACTTTCGATTTTGTACGTTAATTACTTGCGAATTTGAAAGCTTCTTTCATTTCGAATTATAGAGTAGACCTCTAGGTCTCACATGGCAGGGCCAGGTGTGAGATTGTGGGATTCCATTTGATTGTCTTCCTGGTTTCTTTAGGTTAGGTTGGGTAAGATTGATCTGGGGTGTAAAATGACGTCGAATAGATCGGGATCGGATCCTTAGCGATGCCAAAAGATGACGGATAGTGACACAGTACTAGATGTTCTGTTGTCTGTATAAAACCAGGTTCTTTACATATCCTGCAGGTACCATCAAGTATTTGACCTAGTTTGAGAGCATGCAAGGCAATCCTGCGGTTCAGTTAATAGTCCCACTAGAAGTCTACAACTACTTTCAGTTAGTGTTAAAAGGAAATTAAAAGATCTCCACATGATTTTAGAAGTTTAGCAAGTCTTAGTTTTGCGTCCCCCTTAATCTGCGCATCCCTCATTTCATTATTCTCAAAGCCCATATGTCCATGGATCCAAAAGACATGTACTTTTCTACTTTTGTGCCCACAAGCACAATTGATGAGTAGTTACAATCTGCTGAAATTGCCTGAATTGTTGCTGAACTGTCAGTACACATATTTGCATGCACTTTCATGGAAGGGGCTGTAAAAAATAATTCTGCATTCATTTTTGCTGCATATATTTCCGTCTGGAATATCAGAAAGCTTATAAGATTTCTCTGTATGAAGCTCCGGTCGGTAAGTCGGTCGGTTTCTTTTTCGGATCTCGATGTATATGGATTATTGGTAGGTGTCAATTAGTCAATTATTCTATTATTCGACACAGTTTCTGTCCATAATATTCTCATGGTGTGACGGAAATAGCGGGTTGCATAACCATGCAGAATGATTAGTGTTCTGGCGTGTGGTGCTCCAAACCTTGCAATCATACTAGATTGTGCATTTGATGCAAGAATTGAGATGTTGATATTGGTTCTTCTTACCCAATGATTGTAGTTAAAATACTTCTGTACGTCCTCAATGTTTGACCTTATTTACTTCGAGGGGTGTGCCAATTGTCATGATTATTTGTGGTCCTTCGAGCTGAATATTCTTGTGTGTGTCACAAATATATTTAACTTGCTCCTAATGGCGACTGGGAGTAGATCTGAAAGGACCCAATTATAGTTAATATTTATATTTGGGTTGAATACAAACTTTGATGATCCGAACAATGAAAGGAGCACACGATGTAGCGTAATTAAACTTTATTTCAACAGTGGTTTTTCTTTTCTTCCAACCAACAATTTTAACCTATACGATTTTAGCAGGAAAACGAAGTTTAATAGTTTTGACATTTGGAAATAGTTCCAACAACATTGGAACCTTCGTGTTCAATCTTTTACAATATTTTCAGATACAGATATTTAAAGGTATAAATTCAAGTGATTAAATATTATAATATAATATAAAAAAAATAATAATTCAAAATATCAGAAATTCAAATTTAAAATTTTGTAAATTTTAGTTATTTAAATTATTGTCCAAATGATTTTTGGACAATTTGTATAATTTAGGCTTTAAAATGTTGCTTTTCATACTGAGTTTTTTTAAGTTTTGGCCTGTATCAATGAAATACATATGTACGTATGCGATTGTAAGCGAATGTCGTCAGCATAATCCACATCCTCGAGATATCCCATGAACTTCCAGGTAATTCCTCAGTGTTCCTGCAACTATCTCATCATAATGCTATTCAACATAATATTATTCGAAAAGGTTAATACAACGCATTCTTTCCTTACACCAGGGGGCAAATTACGGCATTCGATTCGTTTCGAAATTTTAAAATATTTCAGGATAAACTCTATTGAAATATTTCGTTATTTCGTTCAGTAACGAGTGCCGTAATTTGCCTCCAGATCTTATTGACATACCTTGGATAGCATATCCGTAGAGGGAGATGTGTCAGCTTGCGTGACTTTTTAAAGAGGTTTTGTCAGGTCTGGAATTTTCTTGGACGGTACCTTGCACTAAATACTTTGCCTAGTGGGTGAGTGTAACAGTGTGTCAAACCTCTTCTCAAAACATTAAAGAGTAAGTCTTGCGAGGCAGATAAGCTGATTTACGGTTTTGATTACTGTGATATTTAGAAAGACCATATTTTTCCGGTATGTTCATAATAAGACTTTCCTTGAAATCATCGCATATTGGGTTAGGTATCCAATATTCGCATATGATGTTGCAGATGAATTTATTACTAGTTACTGCGTATGCAGTGAATAGCTCAGGAGGAAAGTTGTGTGGTCCAGTTGATTTGTTTTTTTTTTTAGTTGAGAAGTAGTCTCATTTATTTGCTTTATATCAGGGCAACCGGCAGGGATATGGACCCCAGTAATGTGGTTGTGTCATTCGCAGAGGGTATTTATTATTTAATTGCTCTCAGCAAAAATTCTTGAATGAATGTGATCTTTTCACTTCGTTTAATAATAAAAAACCTAATAACAACCAGTAAAAGCAAATTTAAAATTTCACATTAAAGAACAGAATTACTCATTTATGTATTTACTATATCAAAACAGAAAAATATAGTGAGAGTCCAATGTCATATGATAAGGATGACAATTGCAGTAATTGGATGTCTTACTTCAAAAGCTTTGTTGTTTAGCTTAAGTTTGTAGAGCCATTTGCTATTATTTTTTAAAACAGAACTAAACAACAGCACTATGGCAAACACTAACCCTGAATCAATTTATTATAATAGTTTTTACCAACACCACAGGAAGCCCAAATTAACTTTTTTAATGATTAATTCCTGTAATGTAATGCTGGTAGTGTTTGTTTGTTCAAAAAGGTGTTTTTGTGCTATGACGAACGGTATACGCCACATTTTATTGCTTGATCATAGATGGCAACCGAGCTTTGTTGACCATTTTTAGCACTTTATATCTTATATTTTGAAGCCTTGTTTACATTATTTTCAATTGCATATCTGCCAATTTTCAATAACATTTTGGCAACTGCAGTCACAATTTCGGCTGCGCTGTCAGTTGTTAAAGTAGATGAAAACTGCCTTATTGTACCCTTGAATCTTGTTCTGCCTAAATGAAATGTATTTCATAGTAAACTGGCTTTGGCGAACATTTTTATAAATTTTATACAAAATTGTGCTGCTTCTTATTATTTGGGTCGATATATGTATGTATATATGCATGGTAGTATGTATGTATGTATGTATGTATGTGTATAAAAATCTTATTCTTTTGATTGACTACCGTTATAAAAACGAATTTGCATAATTTAGTGCAAGACTGTGTGTAACAAGTTAAAATCTTATTTCTATTCAATTCGTGGTTCTTAATATTCTGTTAAGGAAGTGTGATCGAAAGTGTTTTAACAGAGGATTTTTGAGCTTACGATTTTTCATGATTAGCAAACCATACACAATTGCCTCTAATTCTACCCAAACGTTTTATAAAAAACAAAAATTTAATAACACAAAATGGAAATTCAATCAAAATATCAACTAAAGGTTTTAGGAAAAAAAATATTTTGTGAGTTAAGTTTTGAATTGAAAAGTTTCAAATGTATTCAAATCAATCAAAAATTAACTCAAATATTTTTGAATAAGCAAACAAAAATTTTATTACATTAAGGGCTTTCATGAGAATGTTCAAAATCTCGCAAACTGTGCAATTGTACATTTTTACACTCTCGTAAATAAAATGTCAAAAATCGTATAGAAATTTATTTACACAAACCTGTTAAGTTTGACCAATAATTTTGACTCGCAAACTTAAGCTGCACACTTTTTTATTTTTATAAATATGTTTTTTAATTAAAAATTGCTTAAAATTTGATTATTATTTATTTATATTTAATTAATTTTTTGACGTTTGTTTCAAATTTACATAAGTTGTTGGCACAAAAGGTTTGTGCAAGTTTGCCCAATTGCACAAATGGCAATTTTGAGAGTTCACATGAGAACCCTTATTATTTCAACACAAAGTTTAATGAAATATTTTATTTTAAATAACTTAAACAAATTAACTTAAAAATTCATTAAACACAAAAATGCAATTAATCCAAATGATATTAATGAAAAAAAACGTTCAAAAACTATTTGAGAGCTACTAAATATAGAAACAAATACGATAAAAAATACATTAATTATAATTAATATTAATAATTATTACTGAACAAATAACATAATAGTTGTAAATATTCTGAGTAACAATTAGTTGAAGGGAACAACTAGCTGTTTTCGAAGGTGACTAAAACTTCATCATCAGCGTTCTGTTGTGTTCGATCCACTGTGTGTGGTATCAGTTGATGCAGATTTCTGCTTTAAATACTCAGCCTTTATTGCAAATGGAATACGTGAATTGTTTTGATTCATGGTATTACAATTTGCTAAAAGCTTTATTCTAATGAAAGCTCAATTTTACCTTTTCTAAATTTATAACAGTCTTATCCGGCTTACAGAGCCCAATTAAATCATACATATGGAAACAAATGAAGTTCAAACAATAATAATTAAGTTCAAAACTTTTTTATTTTATTTTGAAAACCTTCTTACAATTAGTTGCACGTTGGGAAAAATAAAAGACGAAATATCCTTGCAGCGGACGTCACAAAATTTTTAAAATTTTAATATATAATTGAAAACATAATTTTTTGCAATATATTGATTTGTTTACAATATGTTAAAATATTTATGTATAAACTGCAACTCTCATTTAGTCGATAGAAAGTATAAGGTTTAAAAACTTGAGATTAATCAAGAAGAGCAAAATTTAACAATGTTTTTTCTGTGTAAGCTTTAATATTTTCGCCTCTGATCTCTAAAGTGAATCCAAGGAAAATATAAAAAGCTTTTTGTGCCTTCACACCGACGAGAGTACAACATCCACAACAACAATACAACTGACAGCAATGCTTGCTCTTACTTTACAAAGAAACAATAACAAATTTAACTGTTTTCAAATGCAAATATCAGTGTATGTGTGTTTGGACGTAGCTGATCCTAAGCTTTGAGTGAATGTTTTTGGTCTAAACTTTGTGTTTAAAATATATAAAAATAATCATAAATTAGTTTAAAATTTATTTAGTTTCTCAGATACTTATTGAATTAATTGAATTTATGTGGGCAAAATTTATTATTTTATTTGAATTGTAAGAGATTCTTGAGCAATGAATAATGTCTCATTCGGATGCAGTCCATTATTTTTAAATTCTTTTTATTTAATGAAATATTTACTTATGTTTTAAGGAAGTTATTATTTTCCGAAAGTAAATAAATAATTGTGTATAAAATTAAAATAGTTTCTCATATTCTGTTTCATTAAACGTTCTAGTTTACAAGCATTCCCTGTCCAAAGTGGTAAAAAATGCTACATTTTCCCAAATCACTTTAATTAACTAAACATTTATTTGCATAAAAATGGTAGAAAAATACTTGACTAAAGCCTAATTACGAAATTATTAATCGATCAAAAATTTTTAATTCTTTTCTGTGTGCAAAGTAATTCTTGAAAGACATGCAATTCTCAGGACAACCTGCAAGTCAAATATAATTTTATGGCAAAAACAACAGTTAAAAAATTCAAACTTTTACAAACATGGAACCGCAAAAATTTTAATAGGTTTATTGAAGACAATCCATATCTTTTATTCCAAATATTTCCACAAAAATCAAGCACTATCACAAGGACTGTCAGTATACGAACTTGTTTCTATCCAAGAATTAAATAAGACTTAACAATTTTTTCACCCTTACTAGAAATCCTCTGTTTTTAAATTAAATTTACTCATCTTGCTGCAAAAGTATGTCTGAGTTTTCTTTTCTTCTTGATTTCATTTTATGTTTTTGTCTTCTCCTGTTTTTTTTATTCTAAATTGATAATAATTTTCAGTTATTTTTGCAGTTCATTGCTTACGATAATATTATTACTGTTACGCTTGGCTTTAGATTTAAATATGCGTACTAGTGACGTAACGAACATCAATTTTCGATATTCGCAAATACGAATACGAATATTTCAAACGATATTCGCGAATACGAATACGAATATTATATGCAATAGAAAATATAAGAAAATTGTTATGAAAAAGGACTTGACACTCTTGTTGGCGTACTTTTTTGAATGATTTTAATGATCGTCATTAAATAATATTTGAAAATTATACAAAGCATAAATTTCTATAAAAAAAATTAATGTATTTGTACAAACTAAAATTTTTAATCATTTATTTAAATTTCGTTTAGGATTTATGCATTATTTATTATATATATTATAATTATTTATTTAATTTCTTTGGAGAAATATTCGTATTCGCATCCACCTGAATTTAGCGTATACGAATATATTCATATTCGCCTGAAAATGGCCGAATATTCGATAATTCGAATGCGAATATTCATGCATCACTAATACGTACATATGTAAATATACAACAAACAGTTAACAAAGTGTGTAAAGGCATTTGTTGGCAAATTTAAATAAACACATTTGCATAAATGAAAAATCCTTATATTAGATTACACAAACATCTAAATTTTTGCAATTGAATCTTTGTTTGAGAAAAGATAACATGCGAGTATTTTTATTTTTTTATTACTTTAGATAATTTAACACTGAACAAATTATCATCAGTTTTTTTTCAATTACCGTCATTGATTTATTCAATAATTTTCTTATGTGGGAAAAATGTTTTAATTTTTTTTTTAGCCTTGGGTTAAAATTTTAAATGATTAACTGCTGCTTTAACGAAGACAATTAAAAATTCTCGTCTGCCTATTTATATTGAAAACAAAAACAAGGAACTAAAATTTTGCTAAAAATTTGTATATATTTTAAACCATTGTGTTCATAAAATTTAATTGAAATATGAAAATTTTCATAACTATTATTCCGAATTAATAATATGCCTCTTTCTTTTTACTTTTCGTTTTAGGTAAGCGTTTTACTGTGACATTTGGAAGCCATTATTTAATACATACTTACATACATATAATTCGTAAGTAAGAAAGAACATGGCGCGTATGCTTAATATTTAAATGCCAACAAAATTTTTACAACTCGTTGGAGCAGTGGCGTATACTTAATATTTTATTTAACGGCAACATATTAATTATACGACGCTTTGCTTTTGTGAGACAGAAATCTGTAAATGTACTGCGTATGCGTAATCAGCTGTTGCTGCTGAACCTCTGTGCGCAGTGGGAAATTTTTGAACGAATCACAGAGGAGTATTTGTGTCAAAAAGCTGGCCAAAAAAGGCAAAAATTAATTTAAAGAAATCTTAAGAACTAAGTACGCAATTCAATACCCAAAAAAATTTAACACCATACTGTAAATTTTAAAGACTTTAAGTTGATATTTGTATGTAGCTCTGAGACTCTACTAAAGTCAGGAAATTGAAGAAAATTATGACCTTGGAAGCCTGAATAGAGTAATTCTATAAAAACGCATTATATTTTATATAAAAGGTCGAATAATTAATTATATATACATGAAAATTACATAAGTTGTTTAAGTTCTTTTTTGGGTTTTAACATGTTTATTTGACATTTTTTTGTGGCTGAACGAATAAAGGTATTGCCTTAATTTGGTTGAAAGATTTGTTCAAAAGCAATTTTTATTGTTAAAACAAAAAAAAATTATCTCGAATGTTTATGTTGAAACAATTCGTTTAAAAATTAAAAAGAAAAAAATTATACACTTTTTTTGCCAACAAAAAACAAGAAGAAGGTTTTTAAAAGTTTAGGGTAGTTACATTTATACCACAATAAAATTTGAAATCTCTTATTTTAGACACAGAAAAGAAGTTGGCGCAAGTTTGCAGTATTTTTTTTTGAAATTTTTTGAAAATGTAAATTTTTTTCTATTTTTATTAATTTTGCATGGATAAATATGAGTTTTTTAACTTTTTGTCAGTAATAGAATGTTTTGCTTTGAGGAGAGAAATACTGCCCCCCCTGCCCATAAACATCCATAAAATTGATTTTTATGATATTAAGGCATAAGTAGTAAGTTTTTTAATACTTACATTATTTTTGCAAATAAAATTTTTGGCACCGCCCACAAAAGCAAGCGGGGATGAAAATGGTATCTAACGTTCTCTTGTTCCCAAGTTTAGGGTTTTGAAGTTTCGCTGATATTAAAAAATACATTTGCTAAACAAAAGTATGAACAAATTAAAAAAAAAATTTTTTTTTTTTAGAGGTGGGATTAGTTTCTCTGAGGGGAACTTTTTCCCCTCTGTTCGATTTTTCTTGTTTTCAAGATTTCAAGCCTAGAACTATGAGACATATTTTTGCCAAGTTTCATTGATCTACAAGCTCTCAATAACTCTTCAATTGTGGTCAGCATTTTGGCTCTAATACTCCTTTGTGTAAACTGCAAAAAAAGTTGTTGCATGGCAATTAATTTTATTTTAGACAATCTTGATAATTAAATTGAGAATTTTCTTTTAAATTACAATAAATCAATAAAGATGAAATGCATATTTTGTACAAGAACACAATCGGCCGAAAAAAATAAGACGAACAACTTAAATAAAGAACTCTTTTGGAGTGATAAAAAAAGCTTAAAAAACAATCCATTTTTAATGCATCATAAAACATTAGAGCAAATGATGCAGTATCCCGAACGTGACAAGATGGTTTTTGCAAAAAGCTGGACATGATCTATCAGAATGCTTATGTACTAAAGCTTTCAACTCAAAAGAAATGCTTTCAAATAAAATTAAAATTACATGTCGTTTATTGGTAGTCGATTCAATTAAGAATATTTGCTCCGATTTTGCGATTTATTTTTATAAATGTTTGTTTTAACCCAAAAACCTTTTTTGGAAAGAAAATTGACCACGTCCACTTCATTTTTCTAAAATCTGAGAACGGCTGGACCGATTTGTCAAATTTGTTTGATTATGGGTAGTAACTTAAAGAAATACTAATACAAAGGTGGGGATAAGTAGGCGTAGCAGCTCTCATCATCATCACTTATTTTGAAAAATTTTTGTAACTAATACGGTAAAACATCTGACATTTCGAAGGACTTACTCCACTGACAATATAAGTTGTAAGAGCCATTTCACACTATGCCTTTTTAGGCTGCTTTGCATTCATGCCTTTTTGACGTTTATATACACGTTTAATGCTGAGAGTACGAAAAATGCAAAGAGAAATGTCATAAATCCCCTCGAATTTTCATTTCGTGCTACTCACCCCCTCTAGAAAAGCCTGCCTTTACAGACAATAAATAAATAAATAAATACCTTTGCAACAGATTTTTATAATGTGAATTATCTTAAAAAAAATTCGAATTGGACGCGAAGGTGTGACACCTTTCATAAAGACAAAAAAAGAATTACTTTGAGATATCTAAACAACTTTTGAAACAACTTTAGGCTTAACTCCTGTTGCCTGTTGATATTGTGCATTATCTCTGGCAACAATTTTAAATTGAAAATTTTTGTTTGTCTTCAAAAATAATACCAGTGTTCTGATTTTGCTGATTTTTCCACAGCATATTACTGGCTCTTTTATCATAGCTTACTTTTATATATTTCAAGGTAGCTTTGAAGCAATAGCAGCAAAAATTTTTAACTTTTTTCTTAAGCGGTACCGCCAATAATATAAACCGTATTTTAAAAAGGAGTCAACAATAAAGCAAAACAATTGTCACGACTGAAGTAAATTATTTATAAATTTTTTAATACATATCTGGTTACCTGCTACAAATAAAAACTTGAGATTTTGTTGGTATTTGGCGATTATTGAATGTTATCAGGATTAGACAAGTGAGCGTGGGTGGCTCCTTTCAACTAGAGAAAATCTTTACTTAAAAAAAGGTCTTTGAAACTAATGTAGTGAGCACTTTTAAACTCTTTTTGATGACTTTTTATGTTAAAGATAAAGTACAGACGAATTGATAAACTTCTCCTTTGTTAAAGTCGGCTAATGAGAATTATGTTCTACAAAATAGATAAGGTTGAATCGCAATCGTGACATGAAATGCGGATTAATACCGCCTAAAGCGTGATGTCTAGCACGGTTAAGTATACCTAACAATTTACATTCCATTTAATACCATTTTCACGAAAATTAAAATAAATCCCCGTGTTAAGAGTATACATTCGGTGGATTTAATAAGGGTTTTCAGGAAAATGATCAAAAAACTTGCAAACTGTGCAAATAAACTGTCAGCAATGTTTTGAAAATTCATTTACAAAAACTTAGTAAATTTCCCACCAAATTTTGCCTCGTAAAAATTTAACTGTTTTAGTGTGCATTTGATAAACAACAATTTCTTTCAAATAACCTGATCAATTCGGGTTTTTTGGCTTGCTCTTTAATTTTTCCCCATATTCATAAAATGTAAAATGAGTTTGAAATATATTCCCCCAATATTCATAAAAAATAAAAATAAAAATAAAATGCTTCATACACAATTTTCTTAGAATATATTTTAAATACATTTTATTTTTTTATGAATATAAATTAATTTTTTTGAGTTTTTTTCTTCAAATTGACATAATCCCTAATATACTAGTAGTATTATTCGTAGATTTTCGTTAATAACTATATAAGACATTCATTCCTTTCATAGCGAGTTAAATCCACGGGGAGATATACTTACACGTTAGCACAATTTACAAATCTCTATTGTCCATGAATATCAATTTAATTATACATTTTGTGTTGTTTTTTTGGCTATAATTTTCTCCCCTTGCAGAAAAAAATTAAAAATTGAGAACGACCTCTGGCGCAGCACTTAATTTCAAGTTGTTCTTTTGTTTTTGTTTTAGCCTTTTTTTCTAAAGTTAACAGACATACGATTAATTAACATTCATTTTTTATTATTATGGTCTGGGCTATTGATTGAATTGAATTGCTTTCACTTAAAGTCTTCTCACCACACCGACTGACATAATATCAGTGTTGCCAGCAAAGAGTCTAAAATGTGTAACCAAGCTGAGCAAAATGTTCACATTTTCCTAGTTTATACTATGAAAGTCTTAAGGCCCAACTATAATATGAATAAGTGAACTTAAGCAACTGTGCGGTTGCATATAAAACGTATGTGGCAAACTATATTGTACTTATAGAACTTTTCGTCAAGTTTCGTCAAATGTCATTTGCTTAAGCTAAGTGCCAAACTGAACGCACATTCCGTACGGAAAACACTGTTTGTGCATTTTTTTAAACTCAAGCTAAGAGAATCAGAAAATAGTTATTGATTTTAAATATTTTTTTTTGTTTCTTATTTCATTCTTTGTTTTACAATACACGTATACACACATACTCATGAATTTATTTATGTATATTCATTCTTGTACTTTTTAGTAGGCAAAACAAATAAAACAAGTAATAAAGTGGTGGATATAATTATACGTGAATTTTTAATAGATTAAGACATTCCAACAAGTTAATTTGATGAAATTGCATTCATTTAAGAGTTATAAGAAGAAAAAAAATTACTAAAAAATTGTGAACAATACCTATATGTGCAGCTGTGGCTAAAGAATACTTAAGAGCATGTAAGTACATTGTGTCTACCTAAAAGTCACATCTGAATTGCTTAAGTATTTGACAGACTTATCGTTCAATACTGACATTATTCATATTATAGTTGGGCCTTTAATCCTAAGCTGATTAGTTTATAGGAGAGAGAGAGAGAGAGAGAGTGATGAGGGAAAAGAAATGGGTACTCAGATTCATGTATTATCAAAAGGTTTTGCTTTCTCATAAGTAATGTTAAAAAACCCACATACGCATACACAAAACTATGCATAAAAAATATTAGCTCATAATTAAGACTTGCATTGTGTGAATGTCGTTGAAAGTTCAAAGAAAAAAAGTTGTAAGGTAAGCAATAAAACTTTAATAGTGTGAACTCGGACATAAGCAAATACAATAGCACAAAAAAGTTTTTGACAGACAATTTTTTTATTGATTTCAGAAAAAAAAATTTATGGTACAAAGAAGTAAAATTTTTTTTAAATAGTACAGTGTTTGTACTATATTAAAGAAAGTGGCAACGCTATATACCCTTATCACTCTCTTTCTCTATCTTTCTAACCCATCCTATTTTAATGCCTGCTGCTATTGATTTGTTTTGCGTTTTTTTTTTGTTGTGCACTTGGCATGAGTGAGAGAGACATGTGTTCATTATCATTTGATTTAATTGATTCTTCAATTTCGTTCTTTGTTGCTGTTGTTGTTATTATTATTGTTTATTATAACTGAGATGATGATTTTTCCATTTATTTCTCTCTTGCTTAATTATATTTACATTCAATTTATTTATGCATTTTGTACAATTTTGTCTGTTATAGAGCGGCCTTCAATAAAGATTCTGGTTCATTATTGTTATATTGTTTATAATACATTAATGTTGTTTTTGTTGCTTTTTTCATACATATGTAATTTTGTACGTGTTCACACATTTATACATACATATGTTAGTTCATACTTATTCATTATTAAATTTGTGAGCAAATTAATTTCGCAATCGATTTGAACATCCGTCCGGTTTACGCCAACATTTTTCTTCTTTCTTTCAGTCATATTGAATTTTCCTAGAAAAATTCATTCACAGCAATTGTTTGGACAACAAACAGTAGTATCAGTCATAATATAATAAAATCAATATTATCTTTACTTTAAACAAAAATTTGCTTATCGAGCCCTGGCTGCCAGAGTGTCATTATGGAAAAAAAACGTTTTATATAAAACGATTTTAAAGTTTTGTATTAACTTAAGTAAAAAAATTAATTATGATTACACCAGCCTTGTCAATTTCTGTGACCCAAAAATATCACAAAACTGTTTCTTTTTTAACTATTTTGGGACCATACAATTTTTAGTGTAACTTTTGTGTAATTTCGCCCCAAGTAAACTATTTAATAACGGATCTTCAATTAATTTAAAAAGAATTTTACTCCTTAAATTTACGTGTAAAAATTTTTATAATCTTTTTATGTTTTTAATTGGCTGTACTTATTCTGAGGATTATTTTCTTTTATTTTTGAACTGGTCAGTAGAAAAATTTTCCAGCAATGTAAAATTGACAAAAACTTACATCTGGAACGGACCATATTGAACCAACCAAAAATATGTTGAAAATGAAATAATGAAATTAAAAATTGCAATATATCGCATACAGTAATACACCCAGAGAAAAAAAGCTTAAAATCAATAAAAATCATATTGAATTAATAAGAAACATTAACGAAAGTCTAGTCATGTTGAAATTTTTTATTTCAATATGGAAAAATATTAATTTACAGTATTAATTTATTAATTTTATTTACTTTTAAGTACAAACCTCAATATACATTTTCTATTGTATTGAAAATTAATGAAGTAATGTGACGCATTCTTATTTTCAAGTTGCAGCTTTTCCCTGAGTGCTCATACCTTATTTACATTAAGCATTTTTTCACAAGATAAGGTTGCATGAAATTTTTTTTGTTTCTTAACCAGGAGGCCGGAAAGACAAATTAGATAAAAAAAGTTGCTGAAAATGCTTCAGATCAGAAATCACTCTCTTATATATAGGGCTGCAATTTCGTTGTTGACATATCGCTATCTTTATTGACACTGGCCGATATAACAGCAATATTCTCCTCAGTGCGCATTAGTTGCATACGTATTGGTAGATGAATGTTAAATAAATTCAGTGAAGTGCGAGTTTGGCCCGCGCACGAAGAGTTCCGTACGGACAATAGATACATACATATGTAATTCAATACGAACTTTGGCCTATATAAAATAAAGTTTTGGCATTTTTTTTTCGGTTTTAACGCTTTTTTTAGTTTTGGTACTTTTTTTTCTCGTTTTTAAGACTTTTCGGTTTTTGGCGTTTTTTAATTTTGGCTTTTTTTATTGGCGATTTTTTTCATATAGTCGATTTTTTTTCCTTTTGCCAATTATTATTTCAGTTTTTTGCGTTTTTTTTAATTTTGACGATTTTTTATTTATTTTGGCGACTTTTTTAATTTTGAAATTTTTTTTATTTTGGCGATTTTTTCGTTTTACGGCGTTTTTTTAATTTTGACGATTTTTTTAGTTTTGACACTTTTTCTCGTTTTGGCGAATTTTTCCGGTATTTGGCGTTTTTTCATTTTGGCAACTTTTTTCATTTTTGAGATTTTTTTTAATTTTTTAGCGATTTGTTTTACATATAAACAATTTATTTAGTTTTGGCGCCTTTTTCGCATTTTGGCGATTTATTTCTGTTTATGGCGTTTTTTTTCATTTTGGCGATTTTTTTCATTATGGCAATTTATTCGAATTTGGCGAATTAATTTAGTGTTAGAATTGTTTTTTTTTTAATTTTGGCGATTTTTTTCGTTTTGTTCATTTTTTTCGGCTTTTGGCTATTTTTTATTTTTTTTGCGATTTTTTTTAATTTGGCAATTTTTTTATATAGATGATTTTTTTTTTGAATTTTTGGCGATTTTTACATATATTATTTTTATATTTAAAAATATTTTTTAGTTTTGTCGCCTTTTTCGCGTTTTGGCGATTTTTTGATTTTTGGGGTTATTTTTATTTTGGCGTTTTTTTTCATTTGAGCGGTTTTTTTCAAATTTGGCGATTTCTTTAAGTTTTAAATTTTTTTTTTAATTTTGTCGATTTCATTCGTTTTGGCGATTTTTTTTAATTTTTGACAATTTTTTCGGTTTCGCGATTTTAGTTTTACCGTTTTTCAAAATTAATTTCAAGAGTTTGACCTCTTACGGTTTCCAAGATACAACAAGTCGTTTTGGAATACCCTTTAATTTTTAACTCTCATGTATTAGTTGTTGTAGTAGCCAAGGTTCTTCATACTCTGTCCTAATTTCAGGTCCGTAGCTCTTACGGTTCCTGAGAAAATAGCCTGTGACGGACAGACGGTGTACGGAAGGAACGCTAAAAAAAGGAAATTGTTGCGAAATTTAATCACAACAGCTTGAAAATGTCGATCGATTATGACGACCATAAAATAAACATACGTAATTTACGAAACACATTTCTTCTCATACAGTATAAATTTTGATAATACAATTCAATAATTTGAAAGTGTTGTTCATTTGTTAGAGTAATCATTGTGAAATGGCAAATCTTACTGAGCATTTTTGGAAATGCCACATGTTACGAATCTTTTTTTTTGCACTGAAAAAATTCATAGCGAAAAACAAATAGTAAAAAAATTACTCGATATATATTCTTATCTGAAAATCATTATCAAACACAAAATTTTTTTTGTGTAATTTATAACTTTTTGGATTGATGAATTTTGAAAGTTCGTCTGTGTAAAATTTACTTTCGATTCCGGCAACACTGGAGTACACAAAATATTTGCATGCAATTTTAATGCAATATAAAGAACAATATGACCATTTATTTTGCAATGTTAACTAAAAAAAAAAGAATATTTTGATTTAAGGCTCTCTTGCAGCAAAGGCTCGATAAACTAAGTATGTATGATTGAGAGTCAAATGCTAAATAAACACATGTCGAAAATTTATATTAACATATTCTATTAAATTTACTTGGTCTAAAATGACTCGTACATACGACACGCCGATTTTATTTTAATCAATTAAATTATATATGTATATAAAAAAGAACAAAAGCAATTTCGAATATTGATGAATTGTTTATTTCTGATTAAAGTTATCTGCACAAATGCTGCGATAGGCAAACGTTAATTATTCATTTCAATTAATTTTGCAAATTTGTAGCAATTTAATGGAAATTATCATTTTAATTAAGTTGCTTAATTAAAAGCAAATATAGTTCAAGTGTATTTAAGACGAATAATTATAAAATGGTTATTTATTTCATATAATTTGAAAGCAACTGCTTGAAAAATGATTTATTATGGTTGTTTTTTTTTAAAGGCAAATTTTTGCATAAAATAATTAATACTAAATCTTTGAAGTAACTATATGAAAAAAATAAGATCAAGCTTACGCAACCGAAATATATTATACATATTATATATGTATTATACCTGGTCATAATAGATCATCATCATCATCTAAATTCACTCTGTTCATCTTTGAAACCTTCTTCCGACAAAGCAACAGCATAATTGAAATGCTAGAAGTTTAAAAAAATTTTACTTCCATTATATATATATTTTTTTCCAATATCTATACTTGTGTAAAAAATTTCCCCGTACACCAAATGTGTAAAGGACCCTATTGTTTTCGCTACGATGTCCGTCTGTCCGTCACAGGTTATATTTTCGAGAACAGTAAGAGCTACGGACCTATAATTACAGTTTTGCAGAAAATGTAAATGACAGCTAATATTTAAAAGGTGTTCCAAAACGAGAAATGTACAATTTTAAAATTCCATCTAAAGGATGGTTAAATTTTAACGGCCGATGTTGAATGTGGACCACACCAAAACGTCAAGTTTTTTTCCTGCATTTCATTTGACATTTCTCAATTTCAGATTAACTCAATCAATAACCACCCTTTACATACGTCCAAAGACACATACTGTGATGTTTGTATTTGAGGCAAATAGCTGTGAAAGCTCTTAAAGTTTTTCTTGTTTCTTTGCAAAATAAGAGCAAGCATTAACTGTTGTACTCTCGTCGGTGTGAAAGCCTAAAAAGCTCTTTAAAAAAGTTTGCACTTTGTGCATATGGCTTGCAATTAGCTTATATAAAGACACTTGAAATTTGCAAAGTTATTGTGTTTTTATACAGTTTAAAGCAACTAACAAAGAATAAAAAAATTAAAAATAAATAATCAAAGGGTATTCTATAAGTTGATGTAATTTTGACACGATTAAAAAAATCGTCAAACCGAAAAAAATTGACAAAACGAAATAAAAACGCCGAACTAAAAAAAGTCTCTAAAACTAAAATAAATCGTCAAAGCCTAAAACATCGCCAAAATAAATAAGCGCCAAAACTAAAAAATAGCCCAAAACTAAAAAAAAATCGCCAAAACGAAACAAAAACGTCGAACTAAACAAACCCTTAAAACTAAAATAAACCGTCAAAAACATAAAATATCGCCAAAATGTAAAAAACGCCAAAACTAATAAAATCGTCCAAAACCGAAAAAAATCGCCAAAACGAAAAATAAATTTCAAAAACTACATATACATATACATATATATATATATATATATATATATATATATATATATATATATATATATATATATATATATATATATATAAAATATATATATATATATATTTTAAGGCTAAATTTCGCATATTATTACATATCGTCAGCCCATTATTGGTTTGGAGCATATGCTAAAAAAGTCGGAATAGATAAAAACGACAAAGAAGGTTTACGTGAAGTTTTGTCAAAGTTTGTATACTCGATAGAATTTTTTTTATTTTCACCCTTACTTCCGACACATGTTTGGAAGAAATATGTTAATTTTTGTGAACTTTCATGAATAAAGTTAGACTGAGCTTACATCTGCCATTTCTTGTGTGTTATTCCGCTAATAATCCTAACATAGTCTTAGTATTGTACCTCAATAACAAGTAAAATAATTTGTTTTATATTTTCCCGTGTTTAATAATCAGTGATTCCATTTCATTCCATTCATATTCCTAAAGAATCTTTACGATTTTGTTCAGTAGAAAGGAACGTTTTCAGGGAAATGAAATGGAACATTTTCCTTAATTTATTTTATAGTTATGACTGTTCTTTAGCTATAAGTTTTATTTCTATCTGCATTTACTAAAAAATTATAAGATCTCGCTACAAGCTGTAAACGAAAGACCGTCGATTTGAAACAAAACTGTGCTGAGAGCATAATAAGCAACATAACACAAACCATCGTTTATACTTAAGTGAGATATCTACATATATAAAAATTTAACATATATAAAAAAATCTTGAGTAAAAATCTTACTAAAACATGAAATACGCTTGACTAAAAATATAATTTTTGTTTATTTTACCAAATTTTTTTTCCATTTCCAACCCTGGAACCATAATTTTGATTTTTCTAGTTTTTAATATTAATTTATTTCTTTCTCAAATATAGAATTAATTTACTGCCTGTTCCAGGATATCACTCATTTTCGTTCGCAAGCATTTTAAACGACAAACAGCTGTTTTGCGTTCCACTAAAAGCCTTAGGACGACAAGTCGAAAGAAAATGAATGCGAACGATAACGTAAGCATTTCAATACAAAATTGTGCCCCAATAACAATTTGTTCAGTCATTTATACGAATTCAATTGTCAAAAGTAGGCACTTGTATTTTTATTGTCGACTGAGGCAAAATAAAACAAATAATTTTTTTATATAAAATATTTTTTTAAATATTTTGCTTTGGCATTGAATGAATCAAATAGCAGCTTAGCCGACAATGGATTTGTTGCCTAACAGGGCATTGGGCGGTTCCAATAATTTCCTTCTCACATATGAGATTGTCCTAAGAACAGTCAACCTAGCCGGTACTTGTCCCGTTCGTGTTCAAAGTCAACAAGGCTGTTTAGCAAAAGCATTTGAAGGTGCCACCACCAATTCACCAGTTCACTCTAACTTTGGACAATAACACCGCAGTCAAAATGTTAAAACTGCTGATAAAATACCGTTCCGGAATCGCTATTACCAAGAAGCAATGTTTGAAGAAGATTGTCGAAGCCAAAGCTGAGGGTAAGAATGCGCAACCCAATTAAGCCCACTTTTATCCGTGCTGGTACAAATACCGCCACATTGGTTGAGCAAAATAAAGATTAATTGGTCGTCATCGCTCATGATGTTGATCCCCTTCAGTTAATATTATTCTTGCTTGCTTTGTGCCGCAAAATGGCGGTCTCATACTGCATTGTTAAAGGTAAAGACCAGCTCGGTTTGCTGGTCAGCCAATATTTTGGCTTAGACTCATGTTAAAGCTAACGATAAGGTAGACTTCACTAAAATAAAATTGTTGAATCCATAAAAAACAACTATAAGGACCACTGGAACACTGCAAGGCCCGTGTACTTGTGCAGAAAAAATTTTAAAATGCTGACTGCATTGGTTTATTAATTAAATAAATTTTTGAGTTAATCAAATGCCTACAAGTTAGAATATGAACCGTGTTTTGATTCTTAGGTTTGAAGTAGGAAAAGTAAGCGGTTTTGCTCAATGACTATATGTCTTTGTGATATTCTCCTTTACGAAAACGACTTCAATGAGAAAGTTTTTATGCCTACCACCCCTTCCGCCAGTTATAATGCCAATTGGTTAGAAGTTATTTCTTCGTATATGCATACTTTGAGGAGAGAGTCCTTAGGCCTAGACGAAGGACAACTTAACAAAAAAATCTAGTTATACATAAGTTGGACCTAGACACAAATTCATATGTCCATACATACAAAAATTGTTTTGCTTGTTTATGTTTCTTTATATTTTTTTGGCTGCCACTTGTTGCAAGCTCAATTATAACAGAGTTTCATTTTTTAAAGCATAATTTACAAATTTGAACGATTTTTTATTCCCATTTGACGATGAATGTGTGAAATTGTTGATGTGGCAATATGGATTTTTGACAACGGGTAAACGGCTTACGTTAGAAACGTAAAGCCAATCGAACGATACGTCGAAAGATAGTGGAACACTTTTATAGAAGGAAATGAGTGACTTATTTTCGTTCTCTTAAGTTTTCTTTCGACATCGTGGGGCAGGCAGTTAATTACTAAAAGTTTGATTTAATTAGTTTTATATGTCAGAGAAAGCTTAAGTTGTCCAGGTCTGAAGCAGCAATGGCTTTTATTTTTCTAATTATGTATGCCAAACTATTTGCTTCTAAGACATAAAGTACATTTAATTTGTAAACAAGAAAAAAAAAATAATTGACCTAGTTACTTTTATATACAAAAACACATTAAATTTTCCAACCCTGGAATCATACTTTTATATATTTTTGACTCTTTATACCAATCTACTTCTTTAAAAAAATTTACGAAATATGTTTAGTGAATAAAAGAAAAAGGAAATACGGAGAAAATCGGTTATATTTAGTTATTTTAATATCCAAGAAAAGTTAAAATTTTCCAGCTCTGGAGCTGTGGTTTTTATTTTTCTAATTTTTTATAACCAAACTTTTCTTTCCATAACATAAAAAAATATATCTAATTTGTAAAGAAAAAGAAAAAATTAATTCGCCCTTCTAACTTTTATTGTCACAAAAAGTGTTAGTTCCCCAACCCTGGAATCCTTCATTTATATATTTCTGATTTCTTACACCAATATATTTCTTTTAAGAATATGATATATGTTTAATTTATAAAGAAAAAGGAAAAATTTGTTTTAGTAAGTTACTTTTGTATAAGAAAAAAAGTTAAAGTTTTCCAACCCCGGAAACGTTCATATATTTTATTTGAATTTTTTTTATATATTTTTAATTCTAGGTTTATTACCGTACCGAAATATAAAATAAGTTTCCTGAACAAAAAAATAACAATTGTCTTTAGCTAGTTGCTTTTATATGGCAAAATAAGGTTTAAGTTTTCCAGCTCTGCTCTATTTTGCTGATTTTCAATACCAATCTAATGGCATTTTCTTTTCTAGAAAAAAAAAACGTTACACTTATTATATTTTTCAATGAAAATTCGCAATAAAATGACTTTCTGAAATACACATTTTATTAGAAATTATTGTTTAATGTCTTGCGACCTTTTTTCGTTAAACGAACGCTAAATTGTATTTTTTTTAATAAATGTTACACTTTTTCCAGAAAAGAAAACACCATAAGTTGGACCATTTCTGATGCAACAGTCAAAGACCGAAGTCTCTACCTTTTTTGGGAGGTACGGAAAACCGGACGGACGGACATCGCTTATTCGTCTTCCCTATGCACAAGCACCCAGAATATACATATGCACTTTATGGGTCTTATAATAATTTTGTGGAAATTACACACGGAATGACAAACCTATATATGTATGTATACCCTTTTCCATTTTTGATAAAGGGTATAAAAAGCTAATTTAGTCACGCTAACTGTGTTATAAATTTCAATGAGAGAAAGCTTTTTATCACGTACATACATATACACACATACGCATTTTCATTGTGTCGTAAATGCATACAGGGTGTTAAATTAAAGATTGTAAAGTACAAAAGGATATAGATAATTGAAATATTTTTTCTTGTTATTTCTTTTAACCTTCGTGAAGATTCACTGTGCGGGTGAGGCCAACTTTATTTATATTAAAAAAATAAATCTTGCAGCCGTATTAAATAAAAGTCAGTTAATGATGAATACTTTTTTTAATTTTTAAGAAGTCTCATTTAAAAAAAAACATTAGCTTATGAAAGTTTTTAAATTGTAGCCTATAAAATATTATTATTGGATACCTGAGTAACTTCACTCGTTTGGAACTCAACAATTAATTTTATAATTAGTTTAGTTTTGTTTGTTTGAAAAGAAGATGTACGAGTATATTGCATTAAGTTCGCTAACACCCTTTACTGTGTATGAGATCATTGTTTGATTAAAAATATTGCATTGTTTAATAATAAGCTTTTATTGCACGTTTTCTCGCACTGGTCTGCCCATTCGCTGATAAGCAGCTTGAAAATATTTGTATAAATATGTGCTTATTTTTACAAGGTCTTCAGTAAGCTCACTCCTTCACACTTGACCGTTTGAAAAGGTATTATTTGTTGCGGCATTTGCAATTGAGTAAACGACAGTGATACATAATATAAATTGCAGTTGTAAAAGATAAAATGGCTGAAAATTTAAATGAACGAAACCCAGGTATAGCAACTAATTAATGTGAATATTGTAATTATGTATGAAACATTTTGCTAACTACATTTTTTGTAGACGCTGTAAGAATTGAGGAATTAAAGATAAATCAATTTACACCACGTTGTCCGTATTTTGGATGGAATTCACAAGTGACGTTCATTTTTAAGAACGATTTTGGAATAGACACAGAGAATTGGCAGGACACTATGAGAATTCAGTTGGAAGAATGGAGTTCACTTGGACTAGTGATGCCAACTGGAGCACCTCAGAAGCACTTTGGCTCTATTCCCGATAAAACTAATGAAACTGATGCGAACAAAGCCACAGTGGGAGTGTCAGTTGGAAGTCAGTTGCAGCCCAATGAAGACTTAACGGATGAATTTTTGGTAGACTTTAATACTTTAAGTGAGGAGCAGAAAAATTTTGTAACTAAAATTGAAGAAAATGTTGAGCTTTTGTCAGAATCAAGTGAGCCCATTATCAAGTGTATTCTCTTGGAAGGTCTTGCAGGTACAGGCAAAATGCAAACTCTTGGATGTCTACGTAATATTCATAATTCCAATATACTTTACGTAGCAAGAGGAAACGACCTCTGTACCTCTGTTAAGAAAAAACTTAATTTGCAAACATCCACATTTTGTCGTTTCATCATGACCGTTTTAAATATGTCTTTTGAATCTGCAAAAAAATTAATTAAAGATACAGACTATGTGCTTCCAAGCCCAATGCTGGAACATCATTTCAGCTCTTTAAATCCGAGGTCATTTAGAAGATTACTCCAGTCAACTGGTTTTTCGCCCTCGGTAAATATAATAATTCTCGATGAATTCAGCATGTCTTCTCCTGGGACATTGGCATGTTTTGTGGCATTAATAAAGACAGCATCTACCGTTTTACGTGAAAAATTCATTATAATCTTCTGCGGTGATTTTATGCACATTCCCCCAGTGCTTACAGCGTCTATAGACTATGGCCCTTTAAAAGACCTTTGCGAACTTACATTCCCTTTCATGACACAGCATCGAATTGTTCATGAAAATTATCTGACGACTGTAAATAAACTTTGTTTGGAACCACTAATAAACAAAGATGAATTTCTTGAAGAACTCAAAAACGTAATTCCCGAAAATGCTTTTTCTTCCGAAGTAAATTATGTCTATCCATTTGAAGATATCAAAGATGCCTACACGAAGTTGCGTAAAAGTAGTGGGTGGTATACGTGGCTCAACGATGTTAAACCGGAATTCTTCAGCCGGATTCTTGCAGTCAGTGCCTTTACTTACTCAAATCGTGAAATGCACTATTCAAATCTAGGCTTGGCATTTTCGATTGTTAGTCAGCTTATGGCACGAAATATCAGCATAGATGATATAAAAAAATATATCTGCTTCACCGCATTCACTGAATTAAAATCGATGGAATCAGATAAATCAAAATCGATGGACTCCAAGACTCCTAACGATTGCACTATTCTGCCATTCTTACCGCTTATACGTTTCTTTCCGTATCGTCTTTTGGAGCTTGGTCCCACCAATTTCAATATCTCTAGAAAAAGTCTGGTGTACTTGATTCATTGGATTCTTGAGAAAGGCTACGTAATTGTATATTGTCCCGAAATACAGAGATTTCTGAATATACCTTGCGGATCTTTTACAAAGAACTCAATTTCTGCTGATTTGTATGGGATCCCGTTAGAAATGGCTTTTGCCACAACATTCCATTTGGTGCAAGGCCAAACGTTAACTAAAGATGTCATAATTGCGTTAAATGGCGTCGATCATCGTGAATTGTTCGCAATTTTGACACGTATTCGTAATCCCAGTCAAATAAAAAATATATATGCAGATACAAATGATGTAACTGAAGAAGAAAGTGAATAAAAAAAACGAATACATATGTACAATAAGTTTTAAAAATGGCCAAACAAAAAGTGCACACAACAAGAAATCAAAGTTAAAACAATTGACATTCAAGAATCTAATGCGGAGTACACATTATGACATGACATTTTGTGATGTCGCAATAGTTTCCGATATTTTTCGTTATCTGCATTGCGTTCCCAGCCAAAAAAAAAAAACATAATGTGAACGGCATTGCACACATTTTAGGAATTCCACCACAAAATGAATACAAAAAAGCCCAGCAAAAGCTTAACAATTTTCAGAATTAACATCAAATGTGAGTTGTTATACAAACTAAGTGGCCAAAATATTTTTAATTTTATATAATTATTAATTTTAAATTTATTATACATACATACATACTAAAGTCCTGCACAAGACCATTTATAAGACACTTCAAGACATGAAAGATTTCTCAAATGCTTTACTACAAAGAAATATACTAAAACAAATGCTAAACAACATTGTTAGGAAGACATTTTTTCAGTTGTTTGTCTTGCCAACAGTGTTGTTTAGCGTTTGTTTTAGAATATTTCGCTGTAGTAAAGTATTTGAAAAACCTCTCATGTCTTGAAAGGCCTTATAAATAGTCTTGTGCAGGACACTAATATACATATATATACATATACATACATATACATACATTTATATATACATATACATACGTTATAACCAATAAAATACAATTATTATTCTATAATTTTTGTTATTATTTGATGTGGATTATAAAACCGAATATTAGGAATACATTAGCATAGATATATATACTGTGGAATATCTCTTCACTGGAATTCAGTTTTGGGCTCTCTGAATTTCGGTTTATGGAGGGAATATCACATGATGAAAATTCAGTCAGCACACTGGCTACTCTAATCTGTAGTATAGCGGAAACATTTGCTCTCGAGGCTGCTCCCTCTTAATACACAATTACAAAATTTATATCATTACAGTTTGTCTTAGATACTGAGTTTTTGTATAAAAATCCTATTATTAAAGAAAAAAATTTTTTATGTTGTTTTTTGTTTTCATTACAGTATGAAAATAAACAAAAAAATCTCCGCATTTGAATCGTTTTGCTCAGGATTAGCACAAATTATTTTGTAATGACAAACAGCCCAAAAAAAAAATGGAGGGAAATTGTTCGATATCGTCTGCAACTTCTATATAAAGACAATTAAAATAGTATGCCAATTTGCTTTAATTTGCCCCCCCCACCCCCGCATCAAACTTATGTCTTCATAGTGGTAAATATATTGTTAAATTTTTATGCAACAATTGCAATTAAATAAAAAGACGCAGTATGCATTTCTTTTCTTTCCAAGTCAGAACACTTTATTTACTCAACTCCGGTATTAAATAATTCACAATTGAATAACACAATGTTAACAAGACTGACGCTCTGACTAACTGCGCTGCTTAGCACCTGTATCTTTTTTATAATAAAAATAAAGCTTCCAGAATAATAAGTAAATTTACAGCACTTTAAACAGCTTCTCAAATTCAAGCTTTTGATCACGCCATTCGTTCGTGTTAAAGTAAATTCTCTTGGCTTGTGAGCAGACCTCTTAAATTTCTATTACGATTAGCTAGCTATTAGATTATATTTTAAAAATAAATAAATCGGCCTTACTGTTGTTGTATATGTAACTGAATATGTAAATAATAAAAAACATATCTAACATTGTAATTTTTAGTTAAAGAAAACTTTTTTAAATTTTTTATTTTAATGTTTCAATAACAAAACAACTTGATTGCTAATAAGTCCCTGTCCAGATATCCAATTTTTGTTGCAGCAATTATTGTGTTTATTGGAGAGAGGGGTGAGAAGATTGGGGAGTGGTAAACAGTTTCATGTGCATTCTCTTTTGATTTGAAATTCGTACGTGTTTATATCAAGTGTTTAGTTGTGTTTGACTTTTTTTATTTATTTTATTTATTCAGTTGTATGAAAAATAAAAAATATATCAGAAAATAAATTGAATTTGTGGTGTACTAGAAATGTTTGTAATGCATAATTGCAAATTAGTATTTCATAATGTGGACACTTATGCAATTCCAAAGCAGAAATTTGAGAAATTGCAGCAACAAAAATTTCAAGTCTGGACGAGGACTAATTTGTTCTAACATTCCTGTTATGTATACATATATATTTTTTTTTTCTAACCACTTTTGATGTTCATTTTATAAATTTTAATTTTTCCCCTGAAGAAGTGAACATAAAATTCACGAAACGTCGGGAAAAATATGTAATAAAAATTGAGTTTTTAATGACAAAAATCAAGATAGGACTCACCAGCTAAATAACAAAAGATCAATTCACAACAAATTTGATTTGGCCAAAAAGAAGTAAACAACAAAAAAACTAACTTTTTTCAAAATAAATTTATCTAAGTTCGAAATGTTTGAAAATTTAACAGGTATGCTTTTGAGTATATATGTATGTACAATATGTACATCTGTACATACGTTGACTATAGAAAAAGGTGAAAATTACGGCATTAGATATTATTGAAAATTTTTACACGAACACAATTAACATTTTATGAAAATTTGCTCGACATCGAGTGCAGCAGTATTGAAGGAGCCTTATAGTTGTTGTTGTTCTTGTTTACGTATTTTTCTGCATTAAGCGGCCCATACACTACAACAGCATGTATGCGCAATCAAGTGTTTGTGCCAGCGGTTGGGTCGTGTATGGGCATTTTGTGTGATTGTACGTGTTGCTGTAGTGATGTCAAATAGAGTTTGATATTTTGCTGATGGTACAAGCTTGCTGGTGTAGTATATGGTGAAATTAGCTCAGTTGAGCAAAGTTTTCATGGAGTAAACATGCATTTAAAAAATATAATTTATTGAAATATAATTTTTTTCAATGGAAAAGAGAATTTTAGCTCTTTAGTTATACATAGCTGCTAATTTTAACAACATACCAATAGTAATTGTAAGAATTTTTTGTCCATAGACTGAAAAAAATAAATAAATTGTAGCAAAACCTTTGTCACTATTCATAACCACCCTTACCGCAATTTTGTAAAAAATGAATATTGTACCAGCTTGTTGGTATAATGTGTGCTTCGAGCATGAATGCTCAATCGCTTGATTGTGCGTGCATGCTGTTGTAGTGTATGGGCCGCTTAAGCTTATGTATTTTTAGCAGAGCACTTTCTATTAAGATAATTTTTTAGAAATGTAACTTTTGGAAACCTATTTGTTTTTTGGAATGTGCTTGTTTGTTTTCTTTCAAATATCATCTTAATAAGAAATCTAATTTTTTTTGATATACATATTGTTTAGTTTTTATCCTTGTTTTCGATATTAAATATAATAAATTCAGTGAAGTGCGACTTTGACCCGCGCACGAAGGGTTCCGTACGGACAATAGATATGTAATTCAATACGAACCTTAGCATATATATATAAAATATAGTTCTGGTATTGTTTTGCCGTTTTTTTGGTTTTGTCGATTTTTTTAAGTTTTGCCGTTTTTTGCACTTTTTTCTCTTGTTTTTTTAATTTTGGCAATTTTTTATATTGGCAATTTTTTTTTAATTTTTGGGATTTTTTCGCATAGGAGATTTTTTTAGTTTTGGCGATTTTTCGGGTGTTGGCGTTTTTTTGTTTTGGAGATTTTTTTAGTTTTGACACTTTTTTTTCTCGTTTTGGCGGTTTTTTTATTTTGGCGATTTTTTCATATAGGCGATTTTTTTAGTTTTGTAGATTTTTCGGTTTTTGGCGTTTTTTCATTTTGGCGATTTTTATTTATTTAAGCGGTTTTTTAATTTTGAAATTTTTTTTTTGGTTTTTGGCGTTTTTTATTTTGGCGATTTTTTTCAATTTTGGCGATTTTTTTTATTATATTTTTTTTTTAGATTTGGCGTATTTTTCGCGCTTTTGCGATTTTTTTCATTTTGGCGATTTTTTCATTTGGGCGATTTTTTCGAATTGGGCGTTTTGTTTTAGTGTTAGAACTTTTTTTTTTTAATTTTGGCAATTTTTTTTTAATTTCTGGAGATTTTTTTTCGGTTTGGCGATTTTATAATTTTGGAATTTTTTAGTACTACCGTTTTTGAATATTTCAGGAGTTTGCATTTTACGGTTTCCAAGATACAGCAAGTTGTCAAAATGACATTAACTCATATAACACCCTTTAATTTTTAAAATTCTGTATAAAACTGTGCTAATTTTACAAATTTCAAGTGTCAATATGTATGTATGTACATACAAATGTATGTATATTACATGGGATTTTAAAATTTTTCGTTGCTCGTTTTGGAACACCCTTTAATTTTTAACTTGTTGTGTTTGTTGTTGTAGCGGCCCAGGTTCTACATACTCTGTCCAAATTTCAGGTCCGTAGATTATGGTTCCTGAGAAAATAGCCTGTGATGGGTACACGGACAGATGGCCAGACGACCAGACGGACAGATGGACAGCCTAGCGAAAACAATAGGGTTGTTTTCACCTTTAGTACACGGAACCCTAAAAAGTCACTAAGATGCAATTCTTACTTATCAAATAAGTATAATTTATTTACTTAACACTGATATTAAGAGCGTTTAAATACATTATCTTAATTATGTAGTTCACTGCTGGAATACAACGATATTATCTTCTTTCTTCTTCACACATCACTCTTTTTGAGCTTTCAGAAGACTTTTAGCGATATGCAGAAAAGGCACAGCACATTCATCAGCCTCTCAAAGTTAGTTTTCGATTACCTACTTAGTTCGTCTTAAAATTATGTTATTTTAGAACCGTTATAGTTGTTGTATTGTATTGGCTTATGTGTTTGTGTGGCTGTATTTATCTTAATAAGCAGAAAGTATAATATTTATATTATTGTTATGCTTCGAATATTTGCTTCAAAATAGTGTTTTGTATTTGTGCTTTGGTGCATTATGATTTTTGCTATTAATATCCTAGATTGCTGTTGTTGACAAGAAAGGAAGAGATAGAATATCCAGTTAGAGCTATGCTGCTAAGCTACCTATATACAAAACAAATTTTATGTGTTAAATATCAATGCAATACAATTTTATTATATGATGATGTTAAACTCGCTGCAAATATTTCAAACCTAATTCATTTACTTCTCATTGTTTTATTTTCTGGCTGCGTGCGATGTATTGTTTGTGCTCATGCGCAAAAACAATACAGAAATAAGTTAAAAATTTTTTTTATTTTTGTTGCACTCACTTCAAAGAACGAAGCAAAACAAAATCAAGCTTGTTGTTTTTTTAATTTCGCACTATGATTTTAAGTACAAAGAAATTAAAACTATAATAAATTTATTACTGCAATAGTGTCGATAATTTTTGCTCCTGTGGCGTGGCATAAGGAGCATAGCTCTAATATTTTTAAAACATTTTCATATTAGATTAACTTCTGCAATCTAAAGAAAGCAATAAAAGGTTAAGAAATTAAAGCATTTAATCTAAAAAAAACACGGATTCACGCAAATGATCTTCAAACAATATTTCAATAAATTTTAAATGAAATTGCAATGAAAACAAAAAAATTAAAATATACTTTTGAGCTCTAAGAGAACACCTGCGATTTTTGTAAACGTTATAAGAGAATAAATTCTTGCGCAGCATTGTACTTAGGACTTTTAAAAAAAGTTCGTTGTAGCCAGACTCCACTGTATTATATGAGATTGTTTATGCAATTGATATTGTTAAACTCAACAACAATAACAATTAAAAAGCAAATATATATTTTTTATTTAAACAACTTCATAAGCTAAATATTTATTATCAACAAATGAATTGAATTGAACTAAAATTTCCTTTGAAAAAATTACACCAGAAAAAACTTCAAATACATAAAAAAATAAGATTAGATTACAATAATTACACATTTGACTACACAGTCATCGTGTCATTTTGTACTCGCATTTTTCTATTACAATTTTTTTTTATTCTTGAAGTGGTTCTTTTATTATTTCTATTACTTTTTTTGTCTAATCCATTATAATTATAATAATTTTGCTGTCATGTGTCATTCGTGTGTTTATTTCGTTATTGTTGTATTATTCCTCATATTTTATCGGCGATTGTTTTTGTTGAAAAGCTGGCATAATTGAATTTAATTTATTATTTATTTTGCTTTGTTAGTCTTAAATTTTTTTTTCTAAACTTTTTTTGTAAATTGCGTTAAAAAATATATGTATTTGATAATAAAATGCTTACTTACTTAAGGCATGGTCAGATGGAACAAACTCCTAAGCTATTTTATCTTAAGAGACTGTAATTGAAATTAAACTAGCATTTAGAAAAAAAACTTGATTTAATTTTTAACAAAATAAAAAAGATTAAATAAATATATAAAAAAAATAAAAAAACTATGAGATAAACAGTAATAAATATTTGCCTAGTCTTACCATATCTTTGGTTATAAGCAGCGCATTTAAAATTTTTAGTCTTTTTCATTTGACATGTGCTCTGGTGAATTTTGCTTTTGACTCTCGAGATCTATTACTCAACCCAACGAATAGTAATTAGAGATGAGCGATCTATGTTGACAGTGAACGTGATATACATATTAATCAATATTCTTATAAAATAACGAACGAAACTGCAACGGTAGGAAGCAGTTGATCTATATTGTTATATTAAATGTAATATACATATTCTTACATTTTGGTTACATCGGGTTACCATTTTCATTACTTTCCACATAACAATATCGATCAGCTGTTTATTACAGTTCGAGTTACATTCGTAGCTTTAAGGTCCAAGAGCAAAATACACACACAGTACAAAGAAAAGCTACGAAATTTTGCATTTGCACTTACGCAAGACAATTTGCTTCTCACAACGACTATCGCCATTGTATTGTTGAATACTTATATGTATAAAAAAGTTTTTACTGTATTTTTGCACACTTAAACACAATCCCCACAATTTTAAATACTTTTCTAATTAAATATTCTTCAATATCTGTTGTTTTTTTATAAAAAAAATAGTCACTAAAACAATAACAATAAACATAACATAAAATATTTGTATTAAAAGCACAGTGCAACAAAAAAAGACCAGAAGAGAGGAGAAAAAATTACATTTAAAAATAAAAGTAAATTAAACATTTTCACCGGGTTATTTTTTTTTTTCAAAATGAAACAAATATTTATATACACTGATGACATGTTGACAATCGTAGAATAAAAGTTTAAAAGCACGATAATAAAAACATGAAAAATAAATGTTGAAATAAAATAGCAGACTGACGACTGACTAACTACCTACCGATGCTATTTATTCCACAGAGATACAGACAAATATATGTATACAATTGTTCTGTTATTAGTGTTTAAACAACACAAAACCAACTTGCAACAAAGTATAACTTTGTTAAAATAAATATGTATCTTTATAAAAAAAATATATATGCATCAAATACTGTCTGAGCAGTGAATGAGTTTTTTTTAATTACAGCCGTTTTACTGTTTCATTATCGTTGTTACAATTTATTTGTTGATTCTAACCAACATGTGAATGGGTATTAAATGTTTCATATATTTAAAAATGAGTTGACGGCAACAATTAAATAGTAGAGGGTTGCGTAAGCAATTTTGAAATGTAAATACGTCTTTTTTTTAAATGTGTTGTCTTAGCATGTATTATACTAAACCAATAATAAATGATGTCGTTTAATAATTTACACCATACAAGTCTTATTGCTCAGCTGATTAGTTAGGAGAGAGAGAGAGAGAGAAAAGAGCGGAACTACTCAGCTTAGCAATAAGACTTGCATAGCGTAAATTCGAACTAAGCACACTCATATACATGTATATTGTAAGCGATGTCGCAAAGAATTCTTGTTCGTCACAAACACTAAAAATAAGTAGTGCTGATGCGTGTATGCTTGTTATTTTGCATATTGTACGATTGAGTGTGGGTGTGTAACATGAAGATTGTAAGCTTTTATGTGTTTAAAGGTTGTTTTTTAAAGAGAGCGCACACAACTAATGTGTGCGTTTGTATGTGCTTAGAAAAATAAAAGATCATACACACAATGTGTATGTGTATGTAAATGCATGTCGCGTGTATACGCGCCCACACGTATGAAGAAGCAAGCAAAGCATCACAAATTCTTTCGTCACGAAGTATTTTCTTCTTTGCTCTTATACCTGCAATAACTGAAACAAATTTCTTGCAAACAGTGTTGTTTAGCGTTTTTTTTCGCTGTAGTAAAGCATTTGAAAAATCCCTGATGTCTTAAAAATTCTTGTAAGTGGTCTTGTGCAGGGGTCTATTTTAATAGAATAATGTGTTGTGGCTGTCAGAAAATCATCATTAAAAAGCCCACTTTTGCATGGGAAGACTATAAATAAATTCAATAAAGTGCGCTTTTGACTCGCACATGAACACTAGATATCTCTACTTTAATATATAAAGGCCCTAACTCTTTTTGAAATCGCAATTTTTGCATTTTTCAATACATTAGATGTTCTGCTATCAAAATAAACAAAAAAACTCCATTTCCAAAAAATCATGAGTTAGGTCCTTTCTTTATGAAGGTAACGATATATAATACTGTGCTACTTTAGCCTATATAATGAAATATCTTATCTCATGTAGAAATTTAAAAAAAAATGTATATACCCGATACATATTTTGTTCGGTTTTTGGGGATTTTTTTAGTTTTGGCGCTATTTTCATTCATGGTATTTTTTCGATTTTGGGCGTTTTTTGAGTTGGCGATTTAGTTTAGTTAGCGATTTTTTTTAGTTTTTGCGATTTTTTTTCGTTTTAGCGATCTTGTTCGGTTTGTGGCGATCTTTTCGTTTTGGCAATTTTTTTTATTTTGCGATTTCTTATTTGTAGCGTTTGCCTCTTACGGTTTCCAATAAACAGCAAATTGTTAAAATTACATAGTGCGAATTACATCAACTGCTAGAATACCTTTTAAATTTTTTTTTTTTATTTCAGTGTAATTATTACATTAAGATTTCAAAAGATTTCGTTGCTCGATTTATAACAGCCTCTAAGTTTTAACTGTTATTTATATATTTGTTGTTGTAGCAGAAAAAGTTTTGCATATTCTGGGAAACTTCCAGGTCCTTAGCACTTACGGTTCTCGAGAAAACAGCCTGAGTCGGTCATCGTATACTAATCCTAAAAAATTATTGCTGATTCGCTGCTCACTTGTGAGGACAAGCTTTTTTTTTTATAATACAAACACAACCCGCAAAGCGATTAGCTTGTGTGCAGAAAACACCCAGAGTCTATGGTGAGAATCGAACCCACGAAATCTGGACTGAGAGTCTAGCATCGCTACCACTCAGCCACAGGGGCGCTCAGAAGTTGCTCATATTTTTGCATTGAATGAAAACAAAAGTATTGATACTAGCGTTAATACCATAAATTTAGCTCCCTTTAAATGTATTTCTATTTTTTTTTACTTTTTAAGCATTCTGTTAAGCTTGAATCAACGAAAATTTACGCTTTACTCAATCCCACTAAAGACTATTATTACTCCATCCTTCCTTATATGAAAACTCTATAACTTTTTAAATAGACTTTCACATTTTTGCCACGTGTACATTTTTTTTACATCCATTGTATTTTGCAACATAAAATTACTGCGAAATAACTTTAACAATTGTGGGCGATAGAAATGTAATTGCCGTCAGTTGTTTCTTCTTCTTTTTTATTGGCATTATTCTGTTGAAATTACAAAAGAAAAATAAGTTACTTGTCATGCTTTCAAAAGCAGACAATAAAATATTTGTTTGCCGTTTTATTTTACTATTATTATCGTACGTTAAAGTTAAAAATACACTATTAAAAGAGGTGTAAAAAATTATGCACATGTACATTCTACATGCAGATCTGCGGCATTATGAAATAATCGCTTAAGTCGACTTAAGCAAAGAGGACATTTTTCAACTGACAGAATAAAATGTTCTAACGCATGATTCTACTTCTACTTCATATGCATGGAGCATAATGCAACATAATAAATGTAATATTTCTTAAGTCGACTTAAGCTATTATTTTGTATTGCTACAGATATAGACGCGCTTACGTGTTAAAAGAGAAGGTAGTATTGTGAGCAGCGTTGCCATAATAATATTTTTTTGGAAAACTGAAAATTTAGAAGAAAAAACTGATTTTCGGGTGAAAAAACTGCTCATGAATTTTTTTTAGTATTTTTATATACTGATATATTTTTTCCATGACTTGATAATGTTTGTCAAATCGTTACGTTTTACCATGTCGAAAGGCCCCATCAGCATCAGTTAAGAAAATATGGCTCCCCAGCTAAAAAAATTATATATGGTCCATATATTTTTAATATATGAATGTATATAACTATATATGAATATGTATGAATTCATGTATGGAAATATATGGGATTATACATGGCAAAACTATTATATATGAACTAATATATGAAATGTATTATAACATATGAGCTCATATATGAAAATTTAATTATGAAGCTCTTCTTATGTGGATCCAATATAAATATGAGATTTTATATATGGAGTCATATAAGAATATATGATATCTCATATAAGATCGTTTTCGCAATCAAAAAAGCTTGGAATTTTATCACTGGTGAATTGGAAATCCATTAGAAAATACATACGGTATGCAAAGTTTATATGCGTACCCTCTACGTTTAAAAAGAAAAATTTTTTGTTACGAAAAAACCATTCTTGTATGATTTTATACATTGTGGCCTCATTTAATATATCAAATAATCAAAAGGATAGTCCAGTCAGTAATTTTATAGAAAAAAACCAAATTCTCTAGATAGGAAACAAAGTTCATATTACTGTATTGAAAACTATTGTTAGAGGGATTATTTTTTCTTTTATAATTAATTTCATTAGTTTTTATCTGATTTCTTAAGCTAAATGTTATGTACGAATATGATTTATGTGTTTTTTATATAATTGATTCACCGTTTGATGAATGAAATGACTTTTAGTTCGTTTTGAATTATTTGTCCAAACAAATGTTTCATTAAATACAACCTCTCTTTCAAGTCTAAAAAAATTTAATTTTAGTAATTTAATTTATTGCACAGCAGTGCGCTTTTGTGAATCAAGAGTGTATGAAAATGAACTTTGCATACTGTGGAGGGAATTTACACATACATCCATGAAAATGTATGAATATATATAATCATATATGCCCATATACCCTCATTTTTCGGATCCGAATCATATATGGGATATCATATATGCTCCATACATATTTTTTTAGCTGGGTCTACAAAATTATAAATTTTTTATAATTCTTTTTGTTTGTTGTTTTTTAAGATTTTGTTTTATTTAAAGTATACAAAGATTTATTTATTCAATACACCTGCTTAGCCAAAAATAAAGTGTTGTTTTTATCTGTGAATTACTAAAATTTCGCTAAGAGAGTTCTGAAAAAAAAAAATTTTATGACTTTAAATACTATGGAGTCTACAATTGAATTTTCTATAATATATTTCTTTGTGTTTTATCTCATGCTATAAGAGATCGAACAATTTCAATGAAAGAAGTGTGAAACTTGTTATTCTATTTCAATAAGGCAAGGTGAATTAATATTAATACAGGAATTGCTAAGACCGTACGAATTCAGCCTAGAAACAATAAAACCAAATTCCATAAAGAAAAACACAACTTTCGTGTGAACTCCCTCTTGCTGTTTGAAAAACTTCAGATATCGCAATTAAGATAGTAAAATTGAGATAAAGTTAAAATTTTAAAATTCAAAATTCATAGAAAAACTTATTTTTGGAAAAAAAATAAGCAAAACTGCTCTATGCTTAAAAAACTGGTAAAACCAGGGAAAACTGCACATTTGGCAACGCTAATAGTAAGTAATTTTCTTACTCTCAGTAACTTTAACTGTAATTCTTAGGTTGAAGAAAAATTAACTACTTACTGTTAGACGTGATCGCAGGTGACTTAAGTCAATAAGTTGAGTGACTGTCAGATATGATAAAATACAAAAACAAAAAACCACATGATTGTGGAAAAAATTATTCACGGTCATGTATGATAATTTAAATCAATCAATCTCAACCAATCACAAAAAATTACTAAGTCGAGATAAGCTGATTTTGAGTTAATGGTATCTAGATAATCTGCACATTTGGAAGTACCCCTAAGCAAAATCTCAATTAATTTGTGCGATTTTTCAAGAAGTTTAAACTTCCAGTCTTATTTGAAATAAAAGCTTAACGTGGGTTATACTTTGGTGTATTTCAACCCAAATGTATTACTTATAAAGACGTTTGCTTTAGAAAAAAAATACTAACAGAGAATTTCCCAATATAACTGTAGAAGAAATAAATTTAAGAAAACCACTAGAACGTTTAAAAGTGCTCTCCTGCAAAATAGTAAATTATGACTTACGCACTTTTTCCTTATTGTCACAGATATAATAATAATGATGAAAAAATTACTCAAGATAATAAGTGAAATATTTCCACGAATGACGTTAGTGCTTATATATAATTGAAATAAGTAGCCATTCACGTGATTGTATAAAAAAACAAAGAGCGTGCGTGCTCATGCACCACTTACGCCCAGCACGTAAGCAATGTCCATCCCTGGCTGAAATACGACAACGCTGTCGTGGTTTAAATAGATTCATGTGATTGTTACCCATATGTATGTGATTTAAGTGAAGAAAAATATTTATCTTTTTCACATTTAATCACGTTTTATTGAAATCCATCACTAAATAACGCCCATCTCTGATGGAAAGTCAGACAACTGATAAAAGACAAAGTTTTGCTATTGTTACATTTTATGCGCTTGATATTTAAAATAGCTTAAATTTCGTTAAAATTTAAGCTCTGAAATAATATAGTAAGAGTTTTTTATTTTTATTTTATGATTGAAGATTTTTTTAACTGCGTCTTATTTCATTAATTAAAAATAAACTTAAAATTCTCTACCTCTATAAAATTTAGTTAAGTTTTAATGCCATCAAACTGAATTTGCGTTAAATTTTTAATGATTTTTAGAGGGGAGGAGTGGGTGTGAAAAACAAACAAAATTTCAACAAAACGACAAAAGGCTATACTGTATCATACAGCTCACTCACTCACTATTCGTATTAGTTAATGCTAGAGACAACAATTCACAACAAAATTATAATAGCGTCTGTCATCAGTTGATAATAAAATGTGTTGTTGTTCGTTATTATTAACACGAAATAATGTATAGAATTTGTTGGCATTGTATTATTATTTTTTAAGCAATATTATTTCAATAACAATTGCCCGTATTCCAAGATGCTTATGAGCAGAAATAAACTGCTACAGATAAACTAAGACAGTTTCTTGACAGAAGTTATATGTATTTCGATATTATAACAGATACATACATATGTGCATATAAATATGTATGTCTCTACACGAGTAAGTATGTACATACATCGTCAGCTTAATGTATAAACCTGCTAACTCACTTCAACCTTCTTTCATTCTTTTGTGATTTTCAAAAATATTATTATTTGTGAATTCTCAAATGGTTTTTGTAAGTCTTTGCATGAGGTGAGAGATTTGTGACTGTTCAAAATGTTTTGTTGAGGTCTACTGATGATTTGGGAAAGCACCTGTGGATTGCAAATAATTTTTACCTAATACATTAAGTTTTTACGACATCTAAAGTTTCAAATTAAAATAAATACTTTAGCCAGTCGATGCAATCTCTCTTTCAAATGGCATTAAAATGCCATGTAACAAAACTGGATTTAGCAGGTTTACACTATAATCCGATGTCACACATAAGTATTTTTTATTTAATGAAAACGCTATAATTTTTATAGAAAATGTTCACGCATTTGCATGAAATTTTTTTTAGCATGCGATATATTTTTCATAGAAAATGTTTATAGAAAAATTTCAAGAATGTGATAGAAAATTTTTCAGCATGCTATAAAATTGTATAGGAAATTTTAAGCATACGATAAATTTTAATATGAAGTTTTAAGCATGCGATAAATTTTTTACAGACAAATTTTTAGCATGCATTAAATTTTTTGTAGAAAATTTTTAGCCATGCTATACATTTTAAAGAAAACCTTTAAGCATAGGATAGTTTTTATAAAAATTTTTTTAGCATGCCATACATTTTTATAGAAAATTCTTTAGCATGCAATACATTTTTAGAGAAAAGTATTTAGCATACGATTACTTTTTAAAGAAAATTTTATAGCATGCGACTATTTTTATAGAATATTCTTATAGAATGCATTTAATTTTTATAGAAAAACTCATAGCATGCGATTAATTTTTGTAGACATTTTTTTAACATGCAATAAATTCTTATAAACGACTTTTAAGCGATAATTTTTATAATAAAATTTTAAACATGCAATATATTTTATAGGAAATTTTAAAGCAAGCGATAAATTTATCTAGAAAATTTTTAAGTTTGCGTTAAATTTGTAAGAAAATTTTTAGTATGAAATAAATTTTTTATAGTATATTTTTATGACTTAAATTTTTAGAGACAATTGTTATGCATGCGATAAGTTTTTTAAATAAAATTTTTAAACATTAGATAAATTTGTTTGGAAAATTTTTTAGCATGCATGATAAGTGTTTCTAGGAAATTTTTAAGCATGCAATAAAGTTTTATTGGAAAAATTTTAAGCATGCGATATATTTTTATAGGAATTTTTTAGCGTGCGATAAAATTTTTATAGAAAATTTTTAAACATGCGATTAATTTTTATAGAAAATTTTTAAGTATGCGATTAATTTTTATGGATGTGATAAATTTTTATAGAAATATCTTCAACATTCGATTATTTTTACAGAGAATTTTGAAAACTTTTTAGCATACCATAATTTTTTATAGATAATTTTAAATTTTATTTAATTTTTGTACAAAACTTTTAAGCATGCGATAAATTTCTGTAGAAAAATCTTTAACATGCTAGAATTTTTAAAACTTTTTAGCATACCAAAATTTTATATAGAAAATTTTTAAGCATCCTATAAATTAAAAAAAAAATAAAATCTCAGATAATTTTTAGCAAAAGTAAACTTTCTGTGCTGTCTTAATATACATACATAATATGTATGTATTTTGTCTGGTGTTTTAGTTTTTGAATACCCAAAAATTTACTTATTTTGTGGCAAGTGGAGGCGGCTGAGGAGCTTTTGATGCTCTGAACTTTTTATTTGAAACTTTAACTTAACTTTGTTAACTTTGCTAACACTGTTTGCCTGTACTTATGTATTTTGCTTCTGACGTTTTAAGATATTTTATTTATTTTTATTTTTCCCATTTTACATAAAGAAGCGTATTTGTTTTCGTTGTTAAAAATATTACGATATGAATGATGGCTTCATCGTTTTATTTTGGCATTTTGATATTTTGTTAATCTACACTTTTACACCTTGAGGGCCCATGTGAGAAGTTAATTTTGTAGTTTTTCTTCTCTTTTTTTTATTTATTTATAGTTTTAATTTATTTTTGTATCTCATTTTTTATTTTGTTGTTGCCTAAAATTTAGCTTTTGTTAATGTTGTGGTTGCTGCTTGAAGCCAGCCAGCATGAGTTTGCTGTAGCTGTCAAATGTTAAGTTTTTATCATGATACAATAATATAAAGGTAAAACCGTTCTCTCTTTTCGTCGCCATATTAACCTTCTGACGTTTGTCCCAATTATTTTTTACTCTCAAAATTAATGCTACCGTATTCAGTTGTAAAATCCGAGCTTTTTGTTTCTTTTTTGACTTTTAGTTTTGTTAATTTAAAAATTAAAAAAAAAAAATTTTCTAATCAAACAAATTGGACTGATATATTATAATAGCTGCACTTCCAAGTAAGGTCTCAATATTCTGCGAAGAAACAAAATAGCAACCACAGCAGCAGTGGTGTGCGGAAGGAATTAAGCGGTCTACACATACATATTAGTCTTTCAAGCAATTGGTTGTGAAGATTGGCCAACACAAATTGAAATTGCTCATGTGATGTCTGCTTTCAGTGGCGTTGCAACATTGTGTAGTGCCATGACGTTGGCACACAATGGAGAAGTTGTCAACAGCGAGTTGTTAAGAGTGATGTTTTGTGACATGGTGTCGTCGGTTCATCTACACATAGTGGTAGGAAACTTATTATTATTGCAACCGCCAAGGGTTGGGTGGTTTAAAGCGAGTATTGTGAGTTGCTTTAGATAGGCGCCCACTAAGTTCGCGAAACCGGGCCAGGTGAAATTAAACTTATCCAAAACGATTATCGTGATGTCAATATTATTGAAAGGGTGGAATACAAGAAAATCGCTGCTCATAGTTATGCTGGCATGCAAATATTTTCATACATACATACATATTTATGTACATTTAAAGAATGTTTATGGAAAATAAAATACAATTTCATGTTTCGAATATACATACATATAATGGCTTCACAAATTGAATGTTTTTTAAAAACAAAAAAAATGGCTTCAAAAATTTAATGTTTTTTTAACAACGAACAAAAAAGGGTGTTATAAGTTTGTAGTGTGTCTCTATGGATCTGTGTGTCTGTCCGTGTCCGCGTTTGTTTGAAACCTGACTATATCGAGCTATATTTTAAGAAAATCGGTTTAGCCGTTTGGAAAATATCACACATTCTCTAAATATATTCGGCGGATTTTAAAATTATTAATATTTGTTATTATTTAGTCGCCTTACGGATTTTTTGTTTAAAGATTTTCTACATCAAAGGCTTAAGGAAAGATATGCAAAAAAAATATTTATTCAACGAAGCCACTATTCGACATATCACCTATTTATTGAACAACGGGTTAACTTAAAAAATTCTATTAATTAAACTCAAATTACACATTTCAAAAAGCATTCCTAAATAAAAGTTACCATTATATGTATGTGGCAACTTTTTCCTCTCTGTTTACAAAAAAACAGTATTCAAATAATTTGGGTAAAAGTCATAATTAATTTTAAATGTCAAATGTGGTTTTACCTTTATATTATTGTATCATGGTTTTTATTATTATTAATGAATTATTGAAATCCGAAATAATGATTTACAAACGAGTTGGATTTGTTTCAAAGGTATTTGATGTTACAACTTCACCTGATTAATAACACTGCCAGGACTTCCAAATTTTTTCGGTCTCAAATTTAGAATTTGATAAATTTTAGTCCCAAACCAAAATGGCCAGAGTAAAATATTTACATCTCAATGTAAGAACATAAAGTACGTCTGTAAATTAAAAAAAAAAATAAAAAAATTCTGCTTGCCAAATTTTTCGATTATGAACAATAAATCAAAATCTACCGAACCGAATCAAATCACTATTAGACTTGTATCGAACTCATTCAGTAGCTCATCTTTGACACAAACCAATTACCAAACCCATGTAATTTAAATGTGTTTGATCATAGATTTGTGAGCTACTGAAAGAGTTTGATCAAGTCTGATCACTATATTATGGTACCGAAGGGAGCTCAAGATTATTCGAATGCTGCTTGAGAGGGAAAGGTGATTGAGTGAAAGCGAGACGATGCTATAGTGTGTCTTGGGAAAGAAAATCACAACTTTTTGTAATAGTTAAGTTTTTTTAATTTTTTTTTTAATAAAAAAAAAACACAAAAAGGACTGTAACATTTTTATAAGCATTTAACTGTTGCAGTTTACACATGCTTGTATTATTTATTAAAAATTTAATTACATCAGGATCTAAAATACTACGAGAAATTTTTCTATTTTGTTTTAGCCCTCCTCTTCTATTGACTTTTGTTCGTTCGTTGCACAAAAAGGGATTAAATAAGTACCTTCAAATTCAGATATAAAGTGTCTTAATATTTTTTAAAAAATTTCCACTATTATAGATTAACTGCAGACATTGCTTTTCACTTTACTGAAAAAAAAAAACTTTTGATATTATTAAAATTTTTCTTGAAGTACACATTTCTTAAAAATTTTCCAGTTGTATTTCCAAAACTAATTAATTCAATAACCTCATCATCACTCCCACCAGAACCAGAATCAAATGTTTCCAAATTATTGTTAAATACACCTGCCTTAAAATAAAGGTATGAAGTACACAAGCCACCATGTCGTCGTCTTCGAAGGGCACCTTGTTGTCTTTATTATTTCTATTGGTTGTGGCTTTTGGTTTGACGTCATGCTGATGTTGTCGTCTTTGCTTGACTTAATTGACCTTCCTACAAGTAATTAATTTAAATACTTGGTATTAAAATTTACAAGAAACAAGTTCCAAAAATAAAAAAATACAAACAACAAAACAAAACAACCTTGTTTTTAGGTATTTTTTCCTCTTGTTGTTTCTTTTGTAAATTGTTTTAAAAACATGTTTCTAAACAACATGACACCTACATAAAAACAATACAACATGTACATATGTATGTATGTGTGTATGTATATGTATATGTATGTACACTCCTTAAACAGGAGTTTGTATTTAAAATTCAAGGATTGCATGGAAAAATGTGTAGGGGTTAAGGTGAGTTTACACTAAGCGTTGTCGTTTGCTTGTTCTTAAAAAAAACTCATCGTGTAAACGTAGTCTCCGGCAGTTGTTGTAAATGCTTTTGTGAGTAGAAATATTTGTGTTGTTGACTTTATCGTTCAATTCGAATCTTTGAATATAAAATGAAATAATACAAGAAATGTTTGCTTGTATGCATGTATTTGCATAACAGGAAGACAAGGAAAAACAAATTAATTAATTTATATTTTTTTCTCGTTTGTTTGCTGTGCTCGCCCCACCCCCCTTGTCAACCAAAATATGGAAAGTTTTTTTTTACAATAACTGTTATAGAATTTTAACTTCACCCTTTTGCGTTATACATAATTTTTTTTAACGTTTCCTGGTTTGTCTTGTTCCATTTCAGCCCAACTGGTTCTACCTTGCGTTCACCGTTTCAAATAAAGGATTACTTATTGTCACCGGGTACCTGCAAATGTGGTTTACCATGTCCACTGCAACCAGAATATTTCTTCGATTTTAATGTTCAGGTAAGTGAATGGATATTGATTTTTTTTAATATTTTTTATTATACTTTTCTTAATTGAATTTTGCTAGTTGTTGAGAATTGGATATTTTTTTTTATTTTTATTTTAAAGTGGAAGGAATTATTGCATTAAAGAAAGAAGAAATAATATTAAAGTGTTTAAAGGAAATTTTTTCCAGTTTAATGAATAAATGTGGGAAATTCTCGAGTCTTTGCCAAGAAGATTGATGAATAAATGAAGTAGGAAATATTGTTACAACTTGTTTTGTACTGAATAAATTTTGTGGTTCTATAATGGATATTCAACGAACTTAAACTGCGTCGCCAATTGGCAAAAAACTAAGTTGCCGACTGCAGTTATATAAAGCGGTCCATGCTTTATACAATATTATTGCATATGTTTCACATATTATTGTCATTTTGACCTATACTATGCAATAAATGGCACAATATTTTCAAAGGAAATATTGCTTAATATTCCTGATACAATAAAATTCAAAAGTTTTTTGATATACGCCAATATATTGAGCCATCTTTGAATATGACATACATACATTGGCGATATTATTGTATAATAGGAAAAATTGTACAATTATATTGCAAATGGGTGGGCTGCTTAACAGCTGCCAGTTTAATTATATAATAGTGCTTTCTATGTAGCTACCAAAAATATCTAGTTATTGTCACTATCGGAATAACAGCCTCACTTTTTCAAGGGCTCTTGCAACATCTGAATCCTTTTTCATAATCTGTACACAATTTTGCGTCTTATTTTATGCATTCGATTAATTGAAAATATAGTGGGGTTTTTTTTATAGAAGTATAGTACTTTGAAATGGAATCAAAGCAAAACTGAATTTTTTAAATTGATATGAAATTTACTTTATTCAAAAAATAATCTGCTGGCACTTTAATTTAAATATGACTTCTGGCATATGAACGTTATGACTGACTCGGGACGTAGTCTAATCTGGAAATCCAATTTTCTATTACTTTCAACATTTGTGGCCGTATACGATGCCAATAGCGCATTTGTTCTCCAAGTGTTCAATCGTTTCTGGTTTATCGGCGTAGACTAGTTACTTCACATATTCCCACAGAAAATAGTCAAGCGGCATTAAATTGCAAGATCTTGGAGGCCAATTCACGGATCCAAACGTTTCCTTAAATAAATCAATTGTCGCATGAGCTGTGTGACATAGAACTGCACATCATGATTGTTCAATAATCAGGGCTCTATAGCTTCGGATAGATTGATTCCAGTATTCCTCTGCGCTACGCTGTACAGAAGCAATGACTTGTCCTATACGCACTGTAGATCATCTTTTTGGATGAGTAGTATCATTTAGAGTAAACATGGTGCGAAAACGTTTCATAGTTAATCCAATTAATTGCTCTGATGGACGATTATGTTGAGCGTAAAATGGACGTAGTGTGCGATACGTACTTCGAACAAAACCATGATTTTCAAAATCAATTTAAACAATTTTGAAGTGTTGTTCAGACGTTAGTCTATTTATGTTGAAACTCCAAACAAAACTAAATATAAATCACTTGACAGTTGACAAAATGGCATCCATTTAAAAAAGTTTTGCCAACTTAAAATTTTATACCTCTGTAAAAAACACCCTTAGTAGCATAACTATTTGTTCTAGTAACATAAACATGAATTTTTCTACATTTTTACAAAACATCCATTTTAAAACAAACAAAAAAAAAAGCGCAAAAATTCAATTCGACAACTGTCAGCTGCTCATTTGCATTTCAATAAAATAATCCGATTTTGGGAATTCCCCAGGAAATCTAGAGACTTGAGAATGAATGGACTGATGTATCATAGCTTGTCTTAGCTCGATTGGTATTCAAAATTAGTAAGACATTTGACATTGTTTCTTTTTAAACCAGGGCTGGAAAATCTATTATTTTTTGGTATATAAAAGTTTTTCAAATAGTACATTTGTGACTCCCAGAATAGTAAAATTTCTATTGTGCATTGAAATATTTGTGATTAATGTGATAATCGGGAAAAGCCAAAAATAAAATATCAAATGATGTTGCGGTTCCCTTCAGATTCGTTTCTTGAATGAACACTTGTAGCATATTTCACCAAGTGATGTAACTCACATTGGTTTTTTGGTTGCTATTCTGGTGATAAATATATACATTATTTTACATACATGATAAATACATTAAATAATTAAAAAGAGCAATAAATTGACATGGGTTACACCACTTTTGCGCTACTGGCTCCATTAAAAAGTTGTTTTTCATTTATAATTAATTTTTTTTCATATAGTTTTTATATAATTTTTTTCGTTGAATGAAATTTATTTACTGGTGGTTAAACATTGTCTACATACATATTTCATTGCTGAAATAAACTCTTAATATCTCAAAGGAAAACTTATATTTGCTTGCTAAATCACTTGGTTCCTCTGAGTCATCATTTCTTCTAAAACTGCAAGCAAGCTTTTCTAATTGTATTTTCTAAGCTCTCCCTCTTGTTTTTTAATATTCATTTAATATATTTACGACCGGCCACCAATCCCAGATGTACATGTTGTTCGTCGCTTGCATAAAGAATTCAATCAGATTAATGTTGCTTAATTGTGTCGTCAATATAAAGCTGAACAATATAAAACTACATGGAATGAGAAAAAAAGAAATATGAAACAACATTAAGTATTTATTGCAACTGGAGATAGATAATGACTGCAAGAAATACACTGGAAGAATTAATGAATTCACTTAAATTCCAGAGCAAGGGAAATAAAGTATGATATGTTGGGAGAAAATACTTGGATAATTCTATCTATATATTTAATTAAACTGTGTAATATCACTTCGAATGAATTTGGTGCCTTGAAACGGAATCACTTAAACATTAAATGGTCAATTTATACAATTCACAATTTAGCTAACATTGTATTCTCGAAAGAATCTGCTTCTTTTGTCAGTTTTACGATTTTGAGCAGAATAATAGCTGCAAGATTTGTTCTTCTGGTACATCTGTTTTCCAAAGACGGATAATAGAGATTATTTTATCTTACTCTTTCTATTTCAAGCAGCATGCAAAGTAGTGTTCCCTTATATGCAATTATTGGGCCTATCAGGAAGGACTCCTGCAAGCTTAGGTTCGTAAGAAGATTAAAATTTAATTACTTAAACAGATGAACTTCACAACAGATAGTTTGTGTTTTTACTTACTTATATGTAAATTTTTAGCGTAGACTTCTAACAATTATTTTTGCTTAGTCATTGAAATAAATAGTGTTAACAACAAATCTTTTTTTACCTTGAAAATGTAAAATATTATTGCCAATCAGTTGCGGGAAGTTTTGCTTTATGGGCCCTGCACGGGATCAATATATATTTTTGTACAAAACATATTTTTAGTTTTAGCGATTTGCTTAGTATCTTCGAGTTTTTCAGTTTTGTACGGGTGTTTTTTATCTTTAGCGGTTTTTTAGTTTTACTGATATTTTTCGTTTTGGTGCTTCTTTTTGTTTTAGCGATTTTTTTTCGGTTTTAGGCGATTTTTTTCAGTTTTCTTGCAACTATTTTACAGTAGGTAATTTTTTGGCGACTTTTGGTTTTGACACTTTTTTAATTTTGCGATTTTTTTAGCTCTATCGTTTCTTAAAATGTCAAAATACCATTCATTTAGTTTTTTTTTCTTCAAATTTTAGTGTTTATTGGTGTAGTCTGCAGTGATATATAAACGTATGGATTGATATCGTAGCAAAATTATTATTTTTTTTTATTATTACAGAATTAAATAATAACTTTTCCATATCCCACTCTAAGTTTTCTTAATAGAATTTTGCTCGTTTTTTTTTTGAGTCAAGAGAAAACTTGAATTTTTTTGAATTGTTTCGGGAGAACCCACATTTAAACGCAACAATGAAAGAACTGCTGGCACACAACAATAATTTTCGATAAAATACAATATATATTTTTTTCATCTTGTCATCTCTCCATTAAGTTATAAATCAATTGAAGTTTTTTCTTGAATGAGAGCTGCAAACGATCAAATAATAATCAGCAATCAAAGAAAAAAAAATTAAATACCTTTATTGCGGAATTATTTGATGCTCTTCTGAACACTTAACTTCTTCTATAAAAAAAAACGAATTGTAGTTGAAGCACATCGACTGCCCACTCTCAATATATCCCATCGATTTCATAGTGGGAGATATATGTATGTAAGTTTGTACAACCACACACAAAAAAGTAATATGAATGATTTTGTAATATTAATTAAAATATTTGTAGTATCAATTAAAAAATTAATTAAATTTTCACCTATAAGCAATTTGATAATATCAATTGAGTTTTTCAAGTCAAATTAATTAATACAATTAAAAATGTAATCAATACAATTAAATTATAAATTGAAAATATTAATTGGAGAATACTTTTTTCGGTGCATTCACCTGTGTTGCATCAAAAGTATGGCAAAGCTACTTTAAGAAAATTATATAAAAATGAGAGCATTGCCAAAGAACGATACAACAAACGAGTAAATATTAAGGATGTTCGACTAATTTTCTAGTAAAATCTAACTGAGTAAATAATGAGTAAAGAAAAGAAATTACTCTCAATAAAAATGTTTGCATATAAAAGTACGTGCAGGGGAAAGTTTTACAATTCCAGTAAATCCAGTAAAATATAGACAAAAGCTGATAAATATGTATATATACGAAAAAAAAAATACATCGGAACAAAACTATAACCATTCACTATTCTATTCACTTTATTCACGTTTAAAACATTCGTTTATGTTCTGTATTCCAAATGAAATTAAATCTTTCGGAATTGCCATTGCATACTTCTATTATAGTCATATTTCCAACAACAATTCTTTGAAAAATTCCGCACACTTTAATGTCAAACTGGAGTAAATATTATTTAGTTTATTAGCTTAATAAATTTTGTTTAAGTTATTTTGAAAATTTCATTGAAAACGAAATTTTTCCCTTTGCTTTTCTTTGTTTTTATTTACAAGCATATGCTATTTTTTAGATTTTAATAGCAAAAATTTGTCTAGTAACAGTTTGCAATTACTCAGTTAATGAATTATAATTTTTCTCTCTAAATTTGGCCTCTCATTTACTGGATTAAGTGTACACGATCACATACCAGTAAAATCCAGTAAAAAATAGTACATTATTTTTAAAACTTTTGAGTTATCGAACGTAGCTATTGTAAACCAACTACTGGTAATACAAGGAATATCTATAGGGTATCCTACTAGCCCAGCTGATTTTTCTCCTTTAACTAAGTCAAACGTCAAATTTTGATTTTGTATGGAGATACACCTAAAAATATGCACACTTTTTTTCAACACTACCAGAACATATTCAGATACTCAGTTATGTATGGTGTAAAGTCCTGCACAATACCATTTATAAGACATTTCAAGACATGAAAGATATTTCAAAAGCGAAATATTCTAAAACAAACGCTAAAAACACAGTTGGCAAGACATTTGTTTAGTTTATTTTAGAATATTTCGCTGTAGTAAAGCATTTGAAAAATCTCTCATGCCTTGAAAGGTCTTATAAATGGTCTTGTGCAGGACATATCTTTCGAGAGACATACACTCTCACAATGTTGCCCGGTATTAACAAGTGTCACAGTTAGTTTTACCAGCAAACTACAAGTTCTATTATTTATTGTAAAACAAGTGGTACATTATTGACCTGCTACCGTGAGACATTCAATATACATATGTATGTATGAAAATTCCTTGTTGACAGCTCTAATCTCTCTGCTGCAATTTAATTCTTTTTCTCAGTGTATTACACATTTACAGTTTACAGATAAATACCTTTGCAATTATTATAGAAGGGAGAATAATTGCAAAAAGAAAAAAGGAATTAATGTCATTATACACAACTATTTTTTATGTTTTATTTATTTTAAATCATTTTACATTGTACTTCTTTACATTTTCTTTTACTCTTTATTATTACACGTTTAACTTGGCTGAAGTTCATTTTATAGAAATATTCCATATATGATTTGATATGTATTGAATTGGAAAAGTTAAAAGATACAAAGAACAAAATAAAAACAAAAAAAAAACATAAATAAATCAAATGGCGAATGTATCCATCCTTATAAGAGAACGAACAACAATTTATCTTTTTTTAAATTTTATGTCTCTGCTCGGTTCGTATCATTGTAGGGAATGTAACAATTTTTTACACAACTCTAGTACTACAACAAACTATAAGCAACGAATGAACTAAAGCAACTACGAGTATCTGGCCAAAGCCGTATGTTACTCCGTTAAAAAAAAGAAGTTTAGTACTATTTTCTATCTTTGAATATACTCGTACCGTAGTTAAAGGCGGCTGAGTATTTTTTCCAAGTTCTTCTTTTGCTGTCAATGATTTATTTTAACATTGTCTTAATACTGACAAGATGTGTGTGTGTGTGTGTTTGTGTGTATGTGCTTGGGTAAAATATGATCATGATCCATGGAGCAGGTGCTTTTTGAAGCGTGTTTATTTTAATTGATGAGGGATTTGTTTGTTTTCTTAGTTTTTTTCCTGCATCTTTCATCTAGTTTTTTGCATTTGTTTTAATATTCTTTTTTTTTTTGCAAGTAGACATATTTAGCACAAAAAAGAAGAGAAAAATATTTAATAATATGTATTTTTTTCACTCTTTTGCATGTTCAATTGTCGGTTAGTGTACGAGATGAGTTGTTGTTCGTATAATCGGTGCAACAAAAACAAAAAAAAAAGAAAGTGAAAAAACACAGAGCAACTAAATAATTATAATTGCACCTGGGAGGATTATTTATAGTTATAATTGGAGTTTACCTTCTTGGGAAGTTGTAACTAACTATTTATTTATTGCGAGTACAAGCGGCCAACGCTGCTTTTGAAAAGATCCTCTAGCAAACTCCGACTAAAGAGTCTTTTCATATTTAATTAACTGCACGTTCAAACGGCATCATGATTTTTTTTTTTACTATAGAAAAGAGGCTGCTAGATAACAACAAATCGTTTCGCAAAAAGAATAAATGATTTTGATTTAATGACACTGGACTGCTTTATAATTTACCAATTATTTGTATGTATGTAATGCGAACTAATGAAGTAAAATTAAAATGGAAAAAAGCATCAATTATCTGGAAGTGTTTTAATGAGGGAAATTTATATCAGCGTTGAAGATATTTTCCAATAACTGAAATTAGTTCAAGATGTTTGAATGTCACATTAAACTGCCGTAAAGAATTTTAAAAAGCCCAGAAGTGTGTAAATAAAGTAACTTAACACATAAAGCTAATTTGCTGTAACAACGTCTTAAGTCCAAAAAAAATTAATTTTCTAGGAAATGATATTCCTATAAGAAAAGTAGTTTTATATTTTTCAGGTATACGTTTTTTTTTTGGATAATTGTACACTCAGGACAATGATGTTTGCTTGTCACTACTAAAATTTTTTTTTTTGAAAAATTTGTGATAAACGTAAATATTTTTGAATTCTTTTGAAGTAAGTTATCTACTTTTGCAGCTTCTTTCGCCTATTTTTCGATACTCATCAAATGTAGTGACCTGCCTTGAACCACTTATCCAAGTCACGAACCTTTCAGCAAAGAAACAAACCATGGAGATTTCCAATAACTAAGCTACAAATCTTTAAAATCCCAGGAGTTCCAATGCACTTCTCCGGAAAATTACGGCAACACTCAATTGTAGTGGTTACCACTACATATTTGTAACCAGTTTATTCGCCAGTATATTTTAATTTTCAAAATATTTTTGTTTTATTACGTGCATGGCGCGCCATGAGGAACTTACGTTCCAATATCACGCAAAATACCCACACACGCATTAATTTAAACCGAATACATATAACTATAAACATACAACAAATATGTTTGTACAAATTTGTTAAATTACACAACACAAACGCAACTACAATTTGTAGACTGATTGAGCTACAATAATACGCATGAGTATAAATATACTCCGCCTTTTAATCGTCTACACATGTATATATACAGGGCTATTTTATTAACACACACACATAAATCATAGTTTTAAACATCCCCACACACACTCTCTCACATTTTCCATTCCATTTTATATACAAAAATTTATGTGGCGAATTTTGAGTAAATATTGCGGGTATCATGCGTATAATTTTTTAACCTATTAAATATCCACAGCCTGGGTTTAAATATCCCAGCCAAAAATTAGAACTTACCATTAGACGGACTTACTTTTTTGATTGCTAATTTTCATCACTCGCTTACTAATCACATTACATAAAATTAAAGAAAATGACAGTGAAAATAATGATTGTTTTAGTTTTAATAAATTACGTGAACATATTGCCTAACAAACAAAAGAATCGATTATAAATAATTATTTTAGTCTCACGCCTTTATTAAGTTCGTAATCCAGAAGGGATGAACAGGTTTATTTAAAACTTGATTAGGTTTTTTGAAATATTTTGCTGCACAATTCAGACTAAGTATGAGAGACAGAGAGTTCATTTGCCTTTTTATTAAGGTTAAAACAACTGAAATTAAAGGGTGTTTTATCAGTTAATGAAATTTTGACAATTTGTTGTATCAAGAGGCAAACTCTTGAAATTTTCAATAACTGTAAAACTAAAAAGTCTCAAAATTATAAAATCGCCAAATCGAAAAAAAAATCCCCAAAAATTTAAAAGAAATCGCTAAAACGAAAAAAATCACCGAAATTAAAAAAAATTTCTAACATTAAAATAAATCGGCAAAAGCGAAAAAAATCGCTAGAATGAAAGAAATGCCAAAACGAAAAAATCGCCAAAATTAAAAAAAAACGCCAAAAACCGAAAAAAGTCGCCAAACCGCGTAAAAGGTTTCAATACTAAAAAAATTACCCTAATGAAAAAATCGCTAAAATGAAAAAATCGCCAAAATGAAAAAATATCAAACTGTATAAACGCCAAAATCAAAAAAAAAAAAATCGCCAAAATGAGAAAAAAATTCAAAAACTAAAAATAGCGACAAAACTTAAAAAATCGCCAAAACACTCAAAACCATAATAAAGCCGAAAACGAAAAATAAAATGTCAAAACTTTATATTATATAGGCTAAAGTTTGTATTGAACTAAATATCAAGTGTCCGCACGGAACCCTTCGTGCGCAGTTCAAAGTCGAACTTCACTGAATTTATTTTAAGTTGCAGCATATTTTGGGTTTTCCCATAAATGAAGAAGAGATGTTCTTATATTTTGTAATCGACTTTAGTCAAAGTTGCTTGAGAGAAAATAATAATTGCTGGACGATTATGTTCTGTGCAAAAGCGATTTTTCAGCTGCCTCTTTTTTGGAATACCAAGAGATGGTTTACTAAATTTTTTTGATAATGCAAAGCAAACAGTAAAAAAAATGTGGGTTACACCATTTCTGCGCTAATAGCATCATTAACGTGGTCGATGGTGGATTTGAGGGGTTTGAATCCAAGTTTTTCTGATCTAAGATCTGATTTTACCTTATCTGTTATTATTTTGGAAACTATTTGGGCAACGAACTTGTTGACCATGCACAATAGATTAATATCACTCACATTATTGAGATTTTTGAAGTATCCTTTTCCCTCTGTCAGTCCGTCATGACGGGTAGGCTTTAATTTTAGCAGAATGTACCGACGAGGGGATTGATTAGGTTAGCGCTTACATATGAGTATGCTTTTAGTACCTGTTCAGTGATTCCCTCTCTTGAGATTAGTGGTGGAGCTTACAATCTCAAGAAAGAGCGTAAGCTATATATTAGTGTCATTTGTATGTGCTTCGCTCTCTAAAAAATCAGGAATCTGAGCAGTTAAGGTAAGCATGACACTGTAGAAGTCTGCCGAGACATCTAACTGATCTCACGTACATACATGTTTTAATTTCACAATTTTCTCATCATGAGGTAGTTTACACGGGATTAATTATGCTGGTACAACATGCCAGTTTGTTGGCAAATTCGGTGAAGAGAGTGGTTTTTTGGTTGGCGTAATTTTTCAACCAGCTTCAACCCCGCATTAGCAGCACAAAACCAATACATACACACTTGCGAAACCACAGGTTCGGTGTTTTTTATTTTACAGAGCGTATTTAGTCATTAGTTGGCCATCGTCGTGGAAACATGAATTTAAAAGAAGAAGGGGGTTGTTCACGTCAACAAACTTTAAAACTAATAAGTGAATTTATTGTTTTTTCGTGTTAAATAAATTATATCAGTCTTATTTATAAAAATTATTAAGGTCTTATAGACTTTTTAAGAAAATTTTGTATGAAAATTTGTTTTAAAAAACCTTATTAAAGCCTTAATAAGTTTTATAAATAAGGCTGTATGAAAATAAAATGAACGAGACTTTATTTAATTCTTTTAAAAAAAGTTACAAAAAGTACTTCTGGATAACTATTTAGAAAAATGAATACATTTTCGCATTAATTCATAAAAGATAATGAAAATTTTTTTTCATTTTAATTTATTAGAAAACATTGCCAATAATAAGCAATTGCAAACCATTTTTCCTGCAAGTATATTCCGATACGTTTATAAAGAAAACCAAACTTCAAATGAACAAATAAAACACTAACACACACAAAGCTGTGTATACGTATACATTTTATGCCATATTTATTAGTTTCATGAGAATTTTAAAATTGTACCAACAACTTTAAAAAATTGTACTTCTTTGACCTTAATTGTACTAAAATATTTTTTTTAGTTCAAATTACATATTTTTATTTGTTTTTATTAACAAATTCGCTTGTAAGTTACACCTGCTTAAGTTGAAATTTAAAATATACAAACTGTTAGCATGTGCTGCTGGAGCACAGATTTGGAAATAAATTACTTCACATTTTTTAGATTTTCTTGCTGCGTTTTGCTTTCACAATATTGTTTTCAAGGAGAAGAACATGAGTTTCATCGATCAATAGTGAAAATTGACATATGCAATCGTTTAAAAATAAATACGGAGTGAAACTGCGGATATTCCTTAAATGTACTAAATTAGTCATTCGTTTACTATTGTACTTTCCGAGTTTAAATAGTACCAAAAAAGCTACAATTGTACCAACTTTGCCATACCTGTTTTAAATAAATTTAATTTACATTCATGCTTTTAACCCGACTTGTGTCCAACAGTTCTCTTTGAACTAGTTCGTTCAGGCTTCTCAGGCTAGTGAGCAACTATAGTTATTGCCAGATTATTATTAGCGAAAGCACGACTGTGGACTATAATGCAAACAGAGGTGTCTTATTTATATTGACTTACTGCATCCCTAATTCCTAAAATACAGATTTGTGAATGGGGATGTGGATGAGTTTTTTAAGTTGGGAAATAGTTTTTTTTTATGTTATGGCCACCAGGTGGTTATCGTGTTAATGTCGTCATTCATAAAACAATGCGCTTCATTACAGTGCTTCAGCACTTATAATAAAAAATAATGATTTTTTCAAAGCTATGGGCCTAATTTTGCAAAACGCATCGCTAAGCGTGGACAAATTTTGCATGTATTTTTTGTTTTTGTATTTTAAATTCTTCCCATATAAAATTTGTCAACACTTAAGGTTGCGAAATGAGGAACTTATAGTTTTCAAATTGCCACGATAATTTGGCCTCCAGTTAAGATTTTGCAGCTTGTGGCAAAACCACATGCTTCGGCAATAAAACGAGCATTACCTTATGTAAAGACTGCAGAGAAAATTAACCCAACTCTTGCTTAATTATATAATTGAGCACTTTCATTGAAGTTTAATAGTTTTTTATTTTGACAAGGCATACTTTTCTTAACGTTGTTTGCCTTTCAAGAAAAATATCTTTTTCTCATTAACTTCTGTAATTAACAGTATAACTTGTTGCCATTAAGAAAAAGCCTTCAATTTAATTTTATTACCAACAAACAGAGAAAGAACTATTTATGTTACGAGTAGATACATAAATATTTTTCTTGCATACTCCAGCATATTTAATCTTGCTTGGCTGGCAGCAAAATATTAATCCTCAGTATCATCGTAATTATAATTACCTTCTGCATGCCAACCAAGACTGTCAATTAAAGAAAAGACAAAAACAAAAAAAACAAAAAACCAAATGAATAATTTAATGTTGTTAAAGAATCCAAAAATAATAAAAATTAAAAGAAAAAAGATATCAAACTTGTTGAAGGACAGGATATACGCGTTTTACATTTTTGTTTGTTCAATAACTACTTGCCTGAATTTATGAGAATCCATATGCGTGTTACGAGTATGAGGATCTCGAAATGGTTTGTAAATGTTTGTATGAAAGTTTGTTTGTTGTTTTTTTTTTGCTCAGACATGCTACATAAATTTTATCTTATAATGGGCTTATAATCATTAAAAATCCAAGTGTTGTGTGTTCAAGTTATGATGGCTAAGGGAATTACATATTAAAAGGTAATAAAATTCTTTTTATAATCGGGCATCATATAAAAGCATTACGGATGCACAAAACACTCTCGTCTTAATGAGCAAGGTAGCATTAGTTTTAAAAGTGATAATGTCTTTATGGCTTTCAACAAGCATAAATAATAAAAATTGAAAAATATGCTTCTGAAAATTTCAATACCTAATTATAATTCTTGTAGGATGGTGTATTAAAAAAACAGTTGCTCTCAAATTTTTTTTCGAAAAGGCTTTCCACCGACTCTACTTTAACTATTTACTAAATTAGGGAATTAGCTACCATTTTACAGTAAAGAGGAAGTTCAGCTCACAATCATTTTATGATAGTGGAATTAGGATCTAGATGAACTTTGCAATAAAAATGCCTTATTCTCATTACAGAAATGCCAACTTGGGAAAATATTTAATTATATTTTCATTTTATTTGGCAAGATAGCGACATGCAAAGTGTGTAAAAAAAGTGTTTAGTAAAAAAAGCTGGTGAAAAGAGCGGTCATCTGCTGGCATATTAGAAACAGACTGGAACGTGATTTTTCTATTGGATGCGACAGCTAAAGCTGGGAACAAAACTGGGACGAATAATTTATTCTCCGCTAAAAATTCGATGAGTGAATTTGACGTAAGAAGCACAACAATTGATAAACTTGTTTACTGTTTATGCATAAAAATAAAATTGACCTTTCCTCGTTCTCCGGCGTAAGAAATATGAATAAATCTTTTGCAGGGTTCGCAGCGTATAGCCATATACACAAATATGTTTAATTGTTGGCGACAAATGTTCGCGGTTAAAAATTTGTCGTCCATCCCAGTTGTGTTGTTATTATTAGCCGCGTCTAGGCCGTACTTACGGAACCACAAACTTTAAGAGGGAAGTACGGTAAAACAAACAGCATCTGTAGAGAAAAGTCAACGGATGCTACTGTGACGAAGCAGCCAGTTGAAGCGCTGTGGAAAACAGTCAATTGAAGTCGTGCAATATATCCACGACACACTTTCCAAATTCCCAATCACAGTCTCACAATACATAAACGGCAAATTATTGTTTTGTTTGAATCGCCACGATTGCATACTTATGAAAATAATCGTTCAAACTAAATGAGAGTTGTATGGTTGTGGTAATTGTGTGCGTTTCGTTTGTTCGCTACTAGAGGGTGGTATAACCAAAAGGCATGACTAATTTGTTTGGGAATTCTTACAGTTTAAGTTTAATATTAATTAATTCAAGCACTAATAATCCCAAATTATTATTTGACTTATTCAGTAAAATATTTTTTTTTTCATTAAAAATACATTGAAATTAATAATTGAGGGGCTTAAATCGATCCCATAAGCATTTCATTGTTACTAATGCATATCATCAGGGAACTTTTATCCAAACATTTTCTTAGCACAACTAGAGTTATTAGATGTTAATTGGAAATAAAATAAAAATTGTTTTAGAGAATTATTTTAATAGTTTTTATTGTGATAGAAGGATTTTTAACAAGTTATGTGTTGGACAAAATATCGTCTAATTTAAGCCACGTCTTCGGCGGCATAGCTCTATCCCATGGTCCATATTTTCAATGACTCTGAGACATAATTGAGATTAAATTTTCTTCATGTGCCGAATGATCTCATCCTTTAGCTCTTGAATTGTTCTTGGCTTGTTGACGTATACTTTTTCTTTTAAATATCCCCAAAGAAAGAAGTTCAACGATGTCAAATCACATAATCGTGGCGGCCAATTAACATTGATACAATGTTAGATAACACGGCCATTGAATTTCTCTCTCAAAAGAACCATTGTTTCATTGACTGTGTGGCAAGTGTTATTGTTCAGGTCCATATCCTCAATATCTGGCAACAAAGAGTCCGTTATCATTTCGCAATAGCGAACATCACGCAAGGCAACTGCTTGGCCAACCTCATTTTCGAAGAAGTTCGGCCCAATGACGCCGCCAAAAACAGTCACTCTTTGTGGGTTCATCGACTTTTCAACAATCACTCGTGGATTCTCGTTTGCCCAAATATGGTATTTCTGCTTGTTAACGAATCCACTGAGGTGAAAGTGTGTCTCGTTGCTGAATATTATTTTCTTCGTAAAGTCATCATTCACTTTTGTCTGCTGAACCAAGCATTTGGCGTATTGACCAGGGCTGTCAGATATGGCGATTTTTTGTCAAACGTGGCGAATATTCAACTTGTTTGGCGTCTAAATTTTCGATTTGGAGACATGGCGGTTTTTCTGAAAATAAACAAATTTGTTGGTGATTTGTGATTTTTATAATTTGCAAGAATTACTTTGTTGAGAGAGTATTTGAAAAAAAAATAAACGAGAAATTGACACAATGCGATATTTAAAATTTTTCTTAAATTAATTAAAGTCATTAAAGTATTTTGAATTTATACGAGAAAAATTTACAAAAAATCATTTTTGGCGATTTTTTGCAAATTTTTTTTTATAATAATCTTATAAGAATTTATTTAAAAAAAAATTGTACATAAAAACAAATTTATTATCAAATATAAATTTAGAAAAACTACATAAAAGTGATTTTGGTGGCTTTTGGAGATTTTTTAAATTAATTTGGCCGCAATGCACCAATTATTGGACCATTTTATGTGCCCATCGTGTTATTTTACAATTTATTACGACAATCGAAAACAATAATCTTATGATTTGCAACTTTGTTACGAAAATAACGTGAACGGGTGATAGACAGCGATGCCGCAATAAAAATTTTAAAAGTGAGCCAATATTTATTGTGTTCTCGAGCAGCAATCAAAGTAATCAATAAGCGACAATTTCTTAAATAAATTTATTTTTTTGTGTGAGCCAAGTGTTTTTGTAAGTACAGCCAACTTATAGTTATTTTATAGGTATGTACTCGTGGTTATAACTTATTTGAAACGTTTAACATGAAACTGTGAGCCAATCTTTAACCCATATATTTAGTTTTTAATCGTTTAAGAGGACGAAAATTGCCTCTCCTTTGTATATTTAATAAGCACAAAATATAGAAAGCAGAGGCAATTTTATTTCCATTAACCAAACAAACCATTATTGCGTACAAAATAAAACAGAATAAAAATGATTTCTTAAAAAAAAATATATGCACGTAAAACAAAACAAACAACCACAACAGCTGCTTATTTGTATTGCGCAAGTAAGAGGAATCGTATGACTGGGCTGCGGCAATTATTGCTCCAAATTTATTCTTCACCAACTTGCGTCAATCAAATTTTTATAAAATGTGACTGCAACGAATTTGATTGGGAAAATTAGTTATTGTCCGCCAATTCAGCACAATAAAAATTGAGTCAGGTTGGTGTATTTGCGGCAATCGTGTGATCCTACCTTTAGGCTTTAGCTATTCAGTCAATTGAACCTTGTAAGGGTGTAATTTCAAAGTTTTATTAAAAATTCGTACCAGCGATGCTCAATTGTTGAGAACGACGATGAGTCGAGGTTGATGGCTCTTCTGCCACACTACACTCAATAAAAAAATGAGCTAAAACTTTGGAAAATTTTCTAAATTTGAATAAAAAAAGTTGTCGTATGGCGCCAAAGCTGTTTTTTACTTGAAACCAGTAAAATATTTACTAAATTTTTAATTCATTAATGAACTAGTTTATAATAATTGTATTTTCATATTTAAGTAAAATTTTCCTAAAATTAAGTAAAATTTGCCAATAAAATTCGGAGATTTGCAAAAAAAATTTTTCGTCTTTGATCTCAAATTTCGTAAGTTTTCCATTTTTTTGTCTTTAATTCTGGTACTTATTTTTATTTTTAATTAAATTCTATACCAAATGATATGTTTGATATGTTATTTATTATATCTTCATATTATATTCTTAATTATAATTCACCATATATACATATAAATTCCTTGAGAGGAGACAAGTATTGAACCAGCAACCTTCTGATTGATAAGCAAGCACTCTAACCAATTGCCTAACAAGGCAGCCTGAATAAGCATTGAAATAATTGAGTTTTAAAATTTAATTTTATAAAACAAAAAATACATTTCAAGTTCAAATATTCCTCGAAAATATGAAAAACTTATTTAGATTTTTTGCTTAATGCACACAAAATATATATTCTATAATTTAAAGAAAATAATATTTAAAACTAGTAAATATATGTTTCTAAAACTTAGAATAACTTTTTATATCTTTCAAGTAAGTCAAATTTCATGAACTAATCAGGAGTAATTCATATCGTAAAGTTTATTTTTTGATTTAAGACGAAATTTACTAGTCCTTAATATAAAATTTCCTTCAGTTCTGAACCATTTTCCTACTCTTAGTAAATATTTTCTTTAAGTCAGTAAACATTTCCTGAAATATGAGAAATTTATTGTGTATTTTTATGAACTATTTTTGAGGATATGAAGTTTTTATTTTTTACTCATAATAAGTAGTTTTTACTAGATTTTTGTAAAAATTTACTTAAACTTAGAAAAAATTACTAAAACTTAGAAATTTTTTTTACTTGAATTTAGGAAAAAAAATTCTTAATAATTGTACATGTCTTTTTTTTTGAGTGTATCGCAAACAACAGCAATGTTTTCCGAGGAACGAAGTGAGCACATGTTTTCGTATTTCCTACAGACTCTGTTTGCCGAAATTTGCGCACAAATCTCTCGATTATGGACACATTTGCTCGATTATGTTGACCAAAAAAATCACGAAGTGCATTTGGATTTGAAATCCAATTTTCGTAAAAGTTTTCAACAATCTTAACGCGCTGCTCAATTGTGTACCTCTACTTGGTTGAATTTGTCAAACACTGCAACAAAAAAATGTCAAATTAAGTGGCACAAAGTACTCGACGTTACGAATACTCACTTAATAATTTCCAAATTACCCGATCTTTATGAAATTCCAGGAAGTGACAAATACGAACTTCGTGAATCATATTTATGAACATATGTTCCCAATGACTATTCTACCAAAAATTGTGTAAACTATTTAACGAAAGCACCATCACTGTCCCTATTCGATTTAGCTGCAGTGTAGTCATGGCCCTTTGCTTTTTATTAAACCATTGCAGCAATAAGTTAATAACAACAACAACAAAGTATAAAAAAATATTGTACATAAAAATCAGTTAAACCAGTTTGTCAACCGGTTGCAAGAAGATGAAGCAGCAGCAGCAGCAGCAGCAGCAGTAGAAAAAAACGTAAACTCTTTCGCTTCAATTCATGCCACAAAACATGCATAAAACATTCTCTTCTGTTGTACGAGTATTTAAACGTACTACGCATAATTTTTAGCTGTATCTCTGCCTTGCAACATATAAAGTGTGTTGTGCGTTGTTTGTTAACTCTATTTAGAGGAGAAGAATAATAAAATAAAAAAAGAAAAGCGCATTTTGCTTGTAGTTTCAACGATCGCTACAAATACACAATTTGTACTCGTATTTTTCAACATCGTCTTGTTCCAGCTGAATTTTTGGTTTGCTTGTATCATCCTCTCCTGTCGGCGTCCCAGTGGAAGGAAGGAAGGACCCTGATTTAGTTTTATGTTTGTCTTTATTGTCTTTTAAAAAGCTTGTTTCTGCTTTCAATTAAATTTTTTCTTTGGTTGGGTTGAATTATGTTAGTTTGTATGGATGGTGGGATGGATGGATGGTTGCATGGATGGATGGATGGCTGCTGCTACAAATGCGTTCATTTCATTGACAATTTGTTAGTTTAACATAAATTCAATTGGAATAAAGAAGAGCAAGCAATGTAGATAGTGAAGTTGTTTGATTTTTTTTTTTTTGCTTTAGTGAGTGAGTGAGTGACTGCTTGGTAAAGAGGCATTGAGTCACGCAGAGTGCCTATTAGCCGCATTGCGTTGCTTGTTCTGTTGTTGTTGCTGGCGTTTTTGTGTGTGTTTGCTGTTCTTATTTTTTTTCGCTGCTTCATTTACAAGGACTACTGCCTTTATAATGACTTGTTTTAAGCGTTGACAAAACATAAATAAATTCAAAAATATTTCCTTCTTTTCTTGTTTCGTTTCGTTTCGTTTTTTTAGGCGTGTTGATTATTTTCCTTTGTAATCCATACCTCTTGATGGTTTGAGTGTTTTTATTGTTATTTGTTTGTTTTTGATTGAAATGTAGTGTAGTTTTGTGTGTTGGATGGTTTCGGTTGTAAGTAGTTTGAGCTTGTTTTAGTTTTTTTTTTGCTGCTGAGATAATTAAAAATGGCAAAACACAAAAGAAATCATGTAATTTTAATGTGTTGTTAATTTTTTTTATTGTCTTACTTTGAGAGGTCTTTGTTTTATATATAATTGTATAAGTCGGTAAGCTTACCATCATGTCATGCGGTTGGACATATTAACACTATATATATGTACATATGTATGTGTATACGATTTATTTATCTTTGATTACTTTTGTTGCTTTAAAAAGGCAAATAAATAAAAGTCGTGTTTTCTTAAGAGTGAAGGAAGGGCTTATCTTTTTAGTTAATGTTTCAATAAATATTGTAGTTTTTCAAATAAACTTTTTTATAATTATATTATATACATATGTACATATGTATATGTATATATGTAATAATGTCAATAATAAATGATATGATTACAAATTTCAAATAAAAAAATTATTTCACTACTGCTACTAATATTTTAATTAATGATGTAAGATGTACTACACGAAAGTTTTTAAATATGATTCGTGTGTAACCAAAAAAACTGCTGCTTACTAAATGATACTTATTGTATGATAAACTTCTCATTTGCTAGATATTAAAATTAGTATAACACTTTTAAAGCTAGCAAATTTTACTTTGTTAATATATATTTACCAAAATGTTTCATTTGACTCTTACATACATACGTATACATACATATGTATATATGTACATATGTAATACATAATAAATACTTAGGTATACATACATACATATCGAGCCTTATTTTCGATTTTATTGTAAGCGACATGTTATCGAAAATTGTCTTTTTTATTTAAATTAAAATTTTATGGGCCTAGCCATAGTCAAGAATTATCAAAATGCCAAAATTGTTGATAATTTTTATGAAGCCCGTTTCAATTGAATCGTAAGCGACAATTTACGTACAAAAACATACTTTAATTTGAAATTTATTTGCTGGTGGTTCAGCTTGGTCTATATACGTATTTCATTGGCGCTTGAACCAAATCATCAGTAGACTTCAACCACAAATTTTGAACAGTCACAAACCTCTTACTTTATGCACAGACTTTCAAAAACTATATGAGAATTCATAAAATAATAATATTTTTAAAAATCACAAAGACAAAATAAGCTTAGTAGGCTTTGAAGCTCATACAAAACCCAGCAAATAATTTATATTCGATATGAATCTATTTTATTTTTCTACACCTTCAAACAATTAGAAATCCATTGGATAACAATAAAAGTAATTACAAGGCAAAATGAAAAATAAAATTTAAAATTTAACATTTAAGAAATTTATTATTAGAATTAGGATTTTTAAATGTTACTTTGCTCGCTTTAGAATACCCTTTAATTTTAACTGGCATATATGTGTTGTTGTAGCGATCAAAGTGTTACATATTCTGTGAAAAGTGCAGGTCCGTAGCTCTTACGGTTTTTGAAAAAGCAGCCGGTGAGACACAGAAATTTTAGCGATAACAATAGGGTTTCCTTTTCACCTTTGGCATGTCCTTGTCATATTGGTAACCTTAAAGCGCCACCTAATAGAATTTTTTATTTTCTTGTTTCGTGATTTGATCTGCCAAATATTGTTTATGTTTTTTCCATTACACGCTCATAGTGCCTATTAAAACCGTAATAATACAAACAAGATAGATTTGTAAAGACAAGAGAAAACGAAAGAACATGTCTCTTGTATTACCTTGGTTTTTTACGGTTCCGTACACCAAAGGTGAAAAAAGGAACCCTATTGTTTTCGCTACGCTGTCCGTTTGTAGGTCACACGGTATTTTCTCAGGAACAGTAAGAGCTACGGACCTGAAATTTGGACAGAGTATGATGTAGAACCTTGGCCACTACAACAACAAATACATGAGAATTAGAAATTAAAGGGTGCTCCAAAACGAGCGACGAAAAATGTTAAAATCTCATGTAATATACATACAATTGTATGTACATACGTATGTATATTGACACTTGAAATTTGTAAATTTAGAGTATTTTTATATAGACTACAACAATAAACATTAAAATATTAAAAAAATTAAATTAAAGGGTGGCCCATCAGTTAATGCAATTTTGACTATGTAATTTTGACAAATTGCTATATCTTGGAGTCCGTAAGAGGTAAACTCTTGAAATTTTCAAAACCGGTAAAACTAAAAAATCCGAAAATTATAAAATCGCTAAAAATTTAAAAAAATCGCCAAAACGAAAAAAATCGCCAAATCGAAAAAAAATTCTAGCACTAAAATAAATCGCCAAATTCGAAAAAATCGTTTAAATGAAAAAAATCGCCAATATGAAATAAACGCCAAAAACCGAAAAAATCGCAAAAACGCAAAAAATGCGCCAAAACCAAAATAATTGTTTATGTGAAAAAAAATCGCCAAAATGAAAAATATCGCCAAAATTACAAAAAAATCGCCAAATTTAAAAAAAATCGCCAAAATTTAAAATTAACGCCAAAAAACGAAAAAAATCCTCAAAACGAAAAAAAGTGCCAAAACTAAAAAAAAATTGCCAAAACCAAATAAAAATTACCTATATGAAAAAAAAACGCCAGAATTAAAAAAAAATCGCCAAAATAAAAAAAACGTTCAAATAATAAAAATTGCCAAAATTAAAAAAACTTCAAAAACCAAAAAAAAAAATCGCCAAAACGTGAAAAAAAGTGCCAAAACTCAGAAAGCGCCAATAAATTCAAAAAACCCCCGAACTAAAAAAAACGCTTAAAACCGAAAAAACCCAAAAACTAAAAAAATGCCAAAACTATAGTTTATATTGTTCGTATTGAATTACATATCTCGTGCCCGTACGGAACCCTTGGTGCGCTGGTCAAAGTCGCACTTCACTGAATTTATTTACAGTTGTCATCACAAAACAGCAATACAAATCCCTGTTGTTTTATTTGTTGCACATTTGGTGTAGATTCGCCGATAACTATATTATTGTATCACGGTTATTGTGTATTTAAATCTAACTGTGGAGCCCTTTTATTTGGCACTCATATTATTAAATTTCTCTTTTGTCAGTGTATTTTGTGTTTTTGTTCTCAATAGCCATTTTATTTCACACCCATACCATGGGAGTAGATAAAAATTAATGGTCCCCAAATGGCGGACCATTAATTTTTAAATACACTAAAACTCGAAATTTTACTATTAAAACAAAAATGAGTAGAAATAAAATAAAACAAAAAATAAAATAAAAGTCATATTGGTGTTAAGTTAGGTTTTGTTTTATTTGTGGTTTTAAGTTAAATTTAGAAGCTTAGTAGACATTCTATAAAAATTTTTTTTCTGTAATTATTTATGTGGATTATTTTGACAAGCTATATCCCCCTTTAATGGCACTTTTTTACCCCTTTTTAAAAATTGTATGCAGAAGATTTTACGTGAAAGTACTGAACAGATTCTGTACAAAATACTCCTTGAATTTTGTGCCAATTCAACACAACAATGTACTAAGACATTTAAGGGGATTTAGAGTCCCCTCTTATAAAAGCTTCAAACGTAAACTTTCAACACAGCGACAGACAAATGTGCTTTAGTTTGGTCTCCTCTGATCCGAATCAGTCGCTTGAATCTTGTTATTATTCATATTATTGTTTTCATTGTTGTTCATTGTAATCAATTCAGCATTTTGTTTTCAATATGCATAAAAGTTAACTTTAAATTACAATAAAATAACAAATATGTATTTAAAACATTATATAAATAATTCATATTAGTAAATTAATTAAAAGCCGTTAACAAATTACTTTATACATCAATTAGCTTAAAGCACGCAACATCAAATAACACAAAACAACACAAACCCACACATTGCAACAACAAACACCAACAAAAGGAAACTAAGCTAACCAATCATGAAAAATGATTAGACATAATAAAAATAAATTAACATTTTCTAATATTGAATATGTAAAAAGAAATAAATGCTTACACATCGTAAACTAATAGATAAAATAATGTTAAGAGCTGTAAAGGTCTTTTTCCACAACAAAACAAAACATTGTCAACCTAACAAACCGTAAAAAGCACCAACAATATATTTTATTTAAAACTATGTGCTTAGCATTGTCTGTAGCTTGCGCCTGCTTTCCCAACTTTAGCCACTAAAAAGGCTAGATAGAGCAGGCAAAATTCGTTGAAATAAACAACACCCACCCTTTTGGTGGCGCTGCTGCACCAAACGCCACAACAATACCTTCGTCATTAATTACAATCACAATCCACGTGTTAGCTGCCGTTTTAATTAAAATAATCGTCTCTCAGAAAACTCTACATTAAGAAACCTTCGTATGTGTGTGGGGGAGGGGGAAACATACTGACAACGGATTTTCCATAAGCATTTTCTTGCTTTTAAAAATGTTTTGATAAAAAAGAAAAAAATTGCACATGAGCCATTGCGTAACTAAACACCGTGTTTATTTATTTAGCAAAAATTAAACATTCGCTTAGACATACATACTTCCACGATTGTTTATGGGTTTTCCGTATGCTAGCGCACTCACAGTAAAATGTTAGTTCAAATGATTTTGGATTTGCAAAAAAGTTGAAAGCTAAAACAAATATTGATGTGGGGTAACAATTGTCAACAGTAGTTTGCACTTAATTGATTTAAAAAAAATTAAAATTATTTATTTCGACGAAATAAACCAGTAATTATGTCTTTACTCCGTTAAGTGCTTAACGAACATAATTTTATGCTTTTTGAATTGCTTATTGGGGTAGATAAAAAAACTGGAGCTCAATTAAGTGGAGATTACTGTATGTGCCACTGCTCACTTTTTGTGTGAATAACACCTGTCCACGCCTGATATTGCATAATGGTAAAATTTATTCTTCAATAAATTTAGCGTTCATGAACGTGAGTATAAAAATATTTTTGCGTGATAATATCGTTTCAAAAATGCTTTGCCAGTAGGGACTTTCGAACTTTGATATTTGATAGTGATCATGTTGCTAAACTTATTTTTATCAAATTAGCTGTGAGTTTTTCAATCTGTTTTGCCAAATCAGAAAGAATCGTTATAAATAGTCTTCAACATCACGTGCAAATAATAAAAGTATTTTATGAAAATTGGTGCTCTGTTCAGGGAGCTTTCCATGCAATTTGACCACTTTACGCTCGCCAAAATTTACCTACCGGGAAGAGGATGTAAAGTGTAGTGGAAATATTTGAGTTCATTGGTTTAGTAAATAATCAATCAACAGCCATACGTCAACGAAACGAAAGATCTGCTGACAACAGTGCTTGTGTCGGTGAAAGTATGCAGCAGAATACGAGGCAGTCTCGATTTCACGTGCTTCACAAGAACTCTACCTTTCTCAGACTACAATTTGCATTGTGACTTGAAAGTGCATTCGTGAAGCGAAGCTCATTAAACTTTGTTTTGATGACCGACGCTTAGTACACAAGCAAGGTCATGTGTCATCTGAAAAATCTAGGTCTGATTTCCATACTATGCGATCTCGGTTCATCACAGTGAATACGAACGCCAGTAAAATGTGCCCTTGACTTAGGGCTGTTTCAACAGAAATTTGTCCCGCTGAGCAGTTGTTCATAATGGACTCACCCAGAGGGAGCGCAATATAGTTTTTTAATTGAAGGTACAATCCTCTATGTTATGATTATGATTTAGTGTGTCAAGGGCTTTCTTAAAGTCCATACGAAACATGTAAGGGAGTGTTTATTATTTGACCGGCTGCTCTACAATACAACTCTTATTATGAGAGTGATGTGCACGGGACCCAACCACTGCATCCGAGAGCCGCTTGTTGAAAATGTGTTCGCCATGCTGAGAAAAGTGATTCGTTTCCAGTTCGTGCATTGCGGTCAATGGGCGAGTGATGCATCCGGAACTCAACCTATTCTGTTCTCGGAGCTCACTTGTTGTAAATATGTGCGATTAATTCGCGCAGCATGCTGAGCAAAGTGATTCTTGTCCAGTTCTCGAATTGGGTGAGGTTACCCTTTTTAGGGAATAGGGTTATTATTCCCTCTGTAATTTCGGCTGGCAACTTTCTCATTTCTCTAGTAGTCGGCTTTTAATGGGAATACGAGCTCAGCACTGTAAATGAAACTCACTTTTATTATTTTCGCTGATATCTTGTCTGGCCCTTGATTTTTGCTAGACCTCAAATCTGAAATTTCGAGTAATGCTTTTTTAATATCTGAGAAAATGATCTTATATCGTTGTTCTTTTCGCGTAAAAGTTCTCTCAGCTGGTGATATTAAGGTGTAGAGCAGTTTGGGGTAATCGTTTAATATACATATATGATTTAAACGGGTTAAAGTTCGTATCACTTTTTAAACCAAATTACATGTGATAATTAGTAATGAACAAATAATACTAAAGTTAGTTGTAGATATTCTGGCTAACACATGGTTGAACGGAACAACTAGCTGTTTTCGAAGGCCACTAAACCTTCTTCATCAGCGTTCTTTTGTGTTTGGTCCACTGTGTGTGGTATCAGTTGATATAGATTTCTGCCTTATATAAATTTACTTTTAGGCAAATGGAATATGTGAATTGTTTTGATTCATCGTATTTCAATTTGCTAAAAGCTTATAATCTCTTACTATTTTTTAATCTGTTCCACCTTCGATGTAGACAGCTCACTATTATCACTGTTTGGGAAAGGTCGGGAACTCTATACAATAAAAAAATATTGCATATTCGCTCTGTATATTTGTTAGTGTAAAATTTCCGACCGTTTTGCTTTGATTTGACACAAGTGAAATTAACAGATGAGCATCATTTGCTGAGTCGGGATCAGCTGACATCGTTTTGATTTGTACCAACAAAATATTAATTTAATTATTAGCTTAATTTTTGTGTGTAAATTATTAAATGTGAACATATAATTTATTATAAAAAAATTATGTTGAGTGAATTAAATAACAAAGTAAATCCTGCCCGTCCCACATAAACGTTACGTATACTTTGTATACTTGTTTTTTTTCCAGCATTTGCCATGGTGTAGCAACAAATTTACAATAACTAATCGTAGCAATTTGTAAGACTGTCAACTTTGTCTCTTTTAGATTTCGCATAGTAAATAATAACGAATAGTCTTGGCTGCGAATTTTAACTGTCAAACAAACCGACCAACAGCGAACGGTAAAATAGTTTGTTCATTTATAAGACACAAGTCAAATTAAAACTAAATCCAGGCATCTGCGACATACTCCTACTTGTCACACATGCAATTACATAACTGTGCATAAATAAGTATCTGTGAGCTTTTTGATTATAGTTGGACAATAGTATATATACATTTTTTTTGGGGTAAATTGTAAGTAAAAGTAAACACCTTCCTTGCAAGTCATTACACATGCTTTTCTTGCTTACATAAATACATACTTACTTACCTCCACAATCTATTAGTGTAAAATTGTCTGCTCTTTGTATGTAGTAAATTTATTTGGTTAATATGTGTGCAAATGTAAACGTAATGCTGGTATAACAATCTAAAAAACAAAGCGAACTTGTTGTTAACCCCAACACCTTTAGGAAAATAAGATTGATGAAAAAAAAACAAACCAACCAACCATCTGAAAACCGTAAATTCTCAATATGGTTTTTGCAACAAAACAAATGACGACAACAAAAATAATCAGCAAATTTGCATAAATTTTCAACTTGAATGTATACGAGTCATTTGTTACGGCTTTTGTTGTTTGTTTGTTTGTTTGTTTGTTTGTATCTCCCAAAATAAGCAAGGAAATGTTTTACAGAAACAAAATAAAAAAACTATCACGAATTATTTGACATAAGATAAAACAAACCGAAAATACACAAACAAACTAAATTATCGATATATGCACATACTTTACAATCAAAAAGAAAACTTGGTTGTATACACTTTTCTCAGATAAGGCGATGAAGTGCCTCTCACTTCAGTAAAGTGAGACTTTGACTCCCACACGAAAGTTTTCCTAGATACTGCGCTTGTTTCTTTTTGGCGATTTATTTTGTTTTTATTGGTCTTATACACTTTTCTCAGATTAAGTGAAGATGTGCCGGAAATAAATTCATTAAAGTGAGACTTTGACTACCACACTAAAGTTTCCGTAGATACTGCGTTTGTTTCTTTTTGGCGACTTATTTTGGCTTTTGGCGATTTTTTTAGTATCGACGCTTATATTGGCTTTGACGTTTTTTTTCGCCTTCTCGATTTTTTTGGCTTATGGCTATTTTGTTTTTGTTTTCTTTACATTAAATATATTTAGTTTTAGCAATTTTTAGTTTTGACGATTTTTTAGTTTTGGCGATTTTTTCGGTTTTGTCGATTTTTTTTAATTTTTTATTTGAAATCCTAATGCAATATGCAGAAAATTGTAAAAATTTTAGCTAAAACTAAAAATTACCACAAATAAAAAAATTAGAAACGAAAAATCGTTAAAATGAAAAAAAACGCTTAAATGAAAGATATCATCAAAAATAAAATAAATCGCTAAAATAAAAAACTAAACACAAAAATAAAGACAGTCGCCATAAAACTAAAAAAATCAGCAAAATTAAAAAAAGCGCCAAAACTAAAAAAATCATTAAAAGTTAAAAACCCGAAACAAATCGCCAAAAAAACGAAAAAAATCACCAAAACTGAAAAAAGCGCCAAAAATAAAAAAAATCGCTAGAAGTAAAAAAGTCTAAACAAATCCCCAAAAAGAAAGAAATAACCAAAAACTTAAAAAAAAACGCTAAAACAAAAAATGTTTGGGGAAAATGTAGTGTGCGAGCAGTGTTGCCAAAATGTTGCAGACAATTCCCACCATATAACCCCTGAAAACCCGCTAAAAACCGCTTTCTGAATAAAAATAAACGCTAATATAACCGCTGAATTTTTTATAACCAAAATATGTCTTTTTTATGGTTTATTGGTAAAAAAAAAGAATAATATAAATTTTATAAAATATGTATACATATGGATAGATTTATGTATGTTGGAATCTCATAATTCCCCAATATTTGTAAGCAAAACTCAGCCTACTCTTTGAGTAGGTATTTTATTTCCTGCAGAGTTTCCATACACAAACATCGAACCAGTACCTGTGTTCTGTAACTTGCGAGAAGTTTTCGCGTCGAGAAAAATCAAACAATTACATTGGTTGTCCTGTTTTTCACAGGCTGATTTATATACAACCTGAAATAAGCTTAAAAGAAACATGAGCAACTAAATTTTTCGTTAGTCATCCTGTGTTTCACAGAATGACAATAAACTTTTCGTTTGGAAAAGTTCTCACCAAAGTTACAGAACATAGGCACAGGAAAAAGTAGAATCCTAGGGCATATGCCATCTTACAATATTAATGTTAAAGTTGATTCAGTATATTTTCAATATTTTAGACTCTAATTGTTCTACACGTGTGGAATAATATCTTGCCGTTTTGCTTGAAGTATTTGTAAAATATTGTTAAAATTTCCTGACTATCTGAAATTAAAAAATAGTGTTGATAAAATAAACTCTGTGGTTCAATTCACATTGGCTTGAAGTTTAGTTTCGAAGGAGAATTTCAATGAAAAAAAGTCTCTAATCAAAATCAAATTATTCAGAAAAAGTTATTGTTTTGAGAGATTTTGGTTGATATTAGTTTTCATCATACTCAGTTATCCAATCACCCAGTTTTCGGTTTGTTTTTATTTACTAACAAAAATATGAAGAGATAAATATATTACATAAATTAAATTATTATTTTTTTAATGGAACATTTTGAACAAAAAAAAGAAACGCTTATTTATTTTCAACAACATTAAATAATTTACAGACTTATTATCTTAATGAATATTTTTTTTATTTTTATTTGTGTTGAAAACAAGTTTTTTGTTTAAAATATTTATGCAAATGACAAAAGAACTTGAATAAATTTAAATTAAATGGCCTTTACGACAAGTATGTAACATGTGGGTGGTGTGACGACCGCTAAACTGATCATGTATTGTAAGATATACTTTTATACATACATATAAATATCGGGTTATTTTTTGATGTTTGGATTTTGTTTTTCATTGGTTAATTTTAAAGTTAATAAAATATTTTTTTTAAATTTGGTCAAATCCGCAGAAACTAGGGCCAATAACCGAATTTTAGTAAATCATTAAAATTTAAATCATTAAAATTTAAAAAAAAATGAACAGCTTTATTTTTAAAAATTATTAAGTCCTTATAAAGAGTTTTTAAAATATGTTTCTATACATCATCATCAATTTAAATTTGGCTTTAAAGAGTTAAGAAACTAGAAAGATTCTTAAAATAAAATAACTCGACTAAAATAGATCGAAAAAAATTTATGGGACCAAACTAGAAGTAAACTTTTTCAAAGAAATTTTATTTTGAAAATCTGGGAAATATAATATTAAATTTTAATGGGCGTGCCTCCACCCGTTTTTTAAAACGCAAAATTTTGTGTTTTTCAGAGTTAAGGGTGTGTGTTAAGTTTTGTAAAAATCGGTAAAGTAGAACCACTTGAAATAAAATATAATAATATAATAAAAATGGAAGATTGGTCTAATTTTACAGCTCAAGGTATGTGTTAAGTTTCGTAAAAATCTGTTTTTGAAGAACCACGTGAAATATACTAATAAATTTTAATGGGCATAGCTCCGGCCATTTTTTCAACTTTGAGAGATATTGTATAATTACAAGAACCAAAATTCTTTGTTAGGTTTCGCAGCAATCAAAAAAGTAGAATATCATAAAATCAAATAAAAAAATTGTAGATATGTACCAGCCCACTGTTTTTTGCAAGAGTAACAAGTGGAAGCCATGTCCTCTCCAAAAAAAAAAGAATTTTTACAATCGGTCTAAAATGTACGAAGCTATAAAGTAACAATTAAAAAAATACAGACGAATTGATAACCTTTTCCTTTTTTTGAAGTCGGTTAAAAAAGCTTTGAAAATCTCGTTTACTAGTTTGACAAAATAAATTATAAAAAAATCTAAAGATAAATTACTTCAATAAGATTGAAAAAAAATAATGGCCCTATTCGCAATCTTGTGCAAATGGTCTTGCATCGCAGCATTTGAAAATTTGTATAACATATTTTTACTCTACACCAGCTACGTCCACACCAGCTACTCCATAGTACACCAGCTATACTCTGACATTTGTATTTGGGGTCAATAACTTTGAAAGCTCTTACAATTTATTGTTGTTTGCTTGCAGAGTAAGCACTAAGCATTGTTGTCGCCAAGGTCTGATTGACTATTTTGTTCTAGTCGATGTGAAAGCACAAAAGCTCTCTTGTAAAAGCTTGCTCGTGTATATGGCATGAACGTAGCTGCTCTTTACGCTTTCTACTTTTACATGTATACATATATTAAAAAAATGTTTCAAATTATCTTCAGAAAGCTGCGAAAATATGTAGAGGTAAGAAAATTCTGTACACTAAATTGTGGATTTTGTATTTTGCAGTCACTATTACAAGGTTAATCAAGAAAGGTGTTGACAATTGATTGAACATTTTTATAATTGCATAAATTTGCACATCTTAAATTTACATGATTGTGAATAGTGCTAATGTTTTTAATTTTACTTAAGCAAACTGAAAATGCTTGCCTCGCTTTTATTTTTGCCGACTTAAGCAATTATGTTTGAGCTATTAATTAAAGCTTGCAACAAATGTTTAAAATCTGTTGTAGTATTTTATTTATTTATTTTATTTTATTTTTTGCTTTAATTAAACACATTATTTAAACTGTTAATTAACTTTTTAAGTTGTTTTATTTGCTCTGTTTCTGTCAATTGAATTGAAACTTATTTAAAAAAATTTTCGTGCACAAATAAATTAAAAAAATCATGTTTGTTAAGAAAATCTTTATAAGCTAAAAGTCTATGTACCAGCTTTTAACACTTTTAGCTTTATATTTATTTGCTGTTAGCTAACAAGCGCGCTTGCATGCTTATGTTTGCTTAAAAATGCACAATCTTGATTTCCATAATTTAAAAAAACAATAACAAAAAAAAAAGCTTTAAAAGGTTTTCTATGCAACATTACACCCATAAAAATCTCACACCACACACACCAAAATCAATAGGAAAATTAAATCGAATTTGACTTAATATTAAAGGGCACAGTGGGATAGTGCAAACAAAATTTTTCTTTCAACTAAAAGTCAAAATAATTTTAAAGTCAAAAATAGTTTTTAGCTTCGATTAATTCCGTCTCTACCACTGTGCTGCTACTTTCTCATGCACATTTGTGTTGTTGTTGTTTAAGCTTATCAGTCATACTAAATATTTTTAACACCAGCCAAATACTTAAATACTCGTAAAATTGTTTGTTGATTATGCGTCTGCGATAGAAATCAATGACTTTTAATTTAACATTTGCTGCAACAGATTGTCTGAAGATTTATTTTTTTTTAGATTCCGCTTGTGAACACACCCACTGTGTTTTATTTTTTGAATAATTTTATTAAGAAATAATTGTGAAAGTTTTACTTAAAAGCGGGTTGAAAAAAAACACACAAATAAATTTGAAGCAAAAAAAAAAAAGGTTCAAAGCTTAAAATGTTATTGACTGCGCTCGGTGTTTGTTTATTTGTTATCGTGGTTGGTTGTTTGTTGGTTGGTCTTTTGTGCGGCAATTAAAGCAACTGCGTTCAGTACGAGTACAAACAGCACTTGACTTTTTATGATGATGGCGATGATGATTATGATGAAAATATTTGTTAAAAGCCAAGCCTGTAAAATAATGAGACCTTTCATTGTTTGTTTTTATAAATCTGTTAAAACTGTTTTAAAAGCAAATTAAAGATGATTATTTAGAAAGTATATCTTCTTGACATACATTTACTGAAGCAGAAATTCATTTAACTGCTGAAACTATAAATCATTCTGATATTAGATTATTTTACTAATGTTTCTATAAATACATGTGCCATCCATCTTATGCTTTTCTTTTTTTATTTATTTATTTTATTAACCACATTTTCCCTTAATATGGGTCATCATCATTTGATTCTTATTATTTTTATATTTTCTTGAGTGTCTGCTATTGTTTGCAAGCTTCTAGACTTGTTAGCAATGTTTGCACTTCTTTTGAGCTTTTGTATGTTTGCTGTTCTATTTTATTTTGCTTTTATATAAAGGATAATATTGATGTACTTATAGCAAACAATAGAAATTGTAAAGCAAAAGTTTACTCAACCTTTAGTTGTTTAAGCCCAGCTAAAGCAAAACTCCGAAACGAGATTATGATTATGATTATGTTTTTTTTAAATTTTTGTGAAACAAGTTTTAAGTATCAACCTTTCTTAGTTCTGGATTATTAACTTAAAATTTCGTTTTTTAAGTTGTGACGTTATTTCAGTAAATAAGCGATTTGTTCCAAAATTTCATACTCGCTGTTGATATCAATGAAAAAGTGTAGCCGATAGTGTAGTGCGCATACCTGTAACTGTATTGAACAACAAATAAAAAAGCGGGAATTTCGTTTGTGCTCTTTCGTATCTCTGGACGCACTGGACTTGTTACATAGCGAACGACTTTAGTTTAATTTTCGATTCATGTACAATATGTCTGGTCTAATAAGAGTCAAAAAAGTCCTCATCCAGACTTGCTTGCCATTTTTGTTGCTGCAATTTCTTAAAATTCTACTTTGAAATTGCATAAGTGTCCACATTATGAAACTATAGCTTTGCAATTATGGGTTAAAAAATGTCTATTACACCGAAAATTTTTCTTACAAATTAACAATTCTATTTATTTTTTGTTATATTATTTATTTTTCACACAACTTAATAAATAAAATAAATAAAAAACGTCAAATACTATTAAAAACTTAAAATAAATAAGTACGAATTTCAAATCGAAAGAGAATTGCCGAGCACATGAAACTGTGTACCCTTCCCCAATCTTCTCACCCCTATCACCATCAAACTCAAGAATTGTTGCAACAAAAGTTGCAAGTCTGAACAAGGACTAAAATAACTTTATGCCGAAGATCCTTGAAGAATATTTTAATTCTTTATATCTCCTATTGAGGGTACTAACTCAACGTATTGTTGAGAAGGATACTACCGAGCAAACATTTTTGTAAGAGAGACAATCTTACAGATTTTTTTGTTCGAGGTGAGCCAACTAGAAGCCGTACATTTAGCTTCCGAAAGCCATAAAATTGTTCTGCCTTACTAAAAGGCTTCACAGAAGTAATAATATATAATTCTTGTGAGAGCCCGCTTTATTTTAGTGCTTTTCAGAAGCATTTTTCGAAGCTTTTGTTATTAAATAAGCAATACATTGTTTCACTTAGTTGTTACTGCTTCCAAATCAGATTTTTTTTTGCTGGGAAAACCCTAACAAAGAATAGCTATATATACATAAACTGCTTTACAAAAATATTTTTGAGCTGATTTTACAAGTGGGAATATATAAGAAACTAACCCTCGAACAGATTTCCAGTTGAAACTCCTTTCCTAAGTTTAAGTTTAGTTCCTCCAAAGAGTTACGATAGCATTTCATAGGCCTTATTTTACATAATATTTTAACCTTTTTATACTGCCTTGGGAGTAATTTTTGTCCTCTTATTGGAGAGGGACATGAAAAAGCCGTACGAAATTCTTTTTATAAAAGTTCTAAGCACACCCTGCACCTACAATACAAATATATAGACATAACATGGATCCCAGTATCGAATCTCCGCAAAATAGGGATGAGAAAAAGAGCCACAGCAAGGAGTATTTACCGATTCACGTATATATTTATTTAGTCTTCTTTATCAACATTAGCAGCAGTGATTTTCTTAAAGAATAAAATAAATTCAGCAAAGTGATACATGGTTTGTACATGAAGGGCTCTGTACGGCTCTTGTTTCTTTTTAAGGATTATTATGGTTTTTGTCGATTTTTTCAGTTATTAACAATTTTTTAGGTAATGAAGCCTTGTTTTAGTTTTGGTGTTTTTTTTGGCGATTTTTTTTAGTTTCGGCAATTTTTTTCGATTTGGCGATTTTTTAGTTTTCTTTGGCAAACTTTTTTTTTTTTGTAATTTTTCGCTTATACGACATCTATTTTGTTTTTGGTGATATTTTTCATTTAAGCGGTTTTTTCATTTTGGCGATTTTATTTTTCGGTTTTTTACTTTTCCGATTTCTTAAATTTTAATTTTTTTTTTGCTTCTGGCGATTTATTTTAGTTTTAGAGGTTTTTCTTAGTGCTGGCACTTTTTTCGTTTTAGTGAGTTTTTTTCGATTTAGTTTATTTTTATATTTTTTTGGCGAACTTTTTACTTTTTGTGAGTTTTTGCTTATAAGAAATGTATTTTGATTTTGGTGATATTTTTCATTTAAGCGTTTTTTTAATTTTGTCGATTTTTTTTATATATGAGATTTTTTAATTTTTGGCGATTTTTATATTTAATTTTCGCGTTTTGAAGATATCATGAGTTTGCCTCTTACGGTTTCCAAGATGCAACAAGTTGTTATTATCATAATTGCATTAACTGACAGAATACCCTTTTGTTTTGATTTTTTAAATTTTAAGGACTGTCCCACGATGTCACCAGAAATCGTTCGCTCGACAAGTAGTATTGCAAACAACAATAAAATTAGAAAAGTTGTTGTTGTTTTCAGTATAAGTATAAGATTGAACGATTTCTGGTTACATCCTAAGACAGGCAGTTAGTGTTAGTTGGTGTAGTCTGCATAAAAATACAAAAATTTAGAAAATTGCAAGTTTCTATATATTATATATACGAGTATTAATTGTCTGTACATAACATTAGGATTTCAAAATTTTACGTTGCTTGCTTTAGAAGACCCTTTAATTTTTAACTCACATATTTTACTTACATATATGTTGTAGCGACCAAAATTGTAACTATTCTGTAAGAATTTCAGGTGCGTAACTCTTATAGTTTTCAATAAAACAGCATGTGACAGACGGACAGACAGGCATAAAAATAGACAGACCGAAAGAGAGACGAACGGACGGACATTGTTGAGAAAACAATTTAATTCTTTTTCACGTTTGGTGTATGGAACCCTAAAAAATTTAACAAAAGTTTCTGCAACCGCTCATACATATATATTTTAAGCTCTTTGGGTTTTAACTGAATGGCAGAAATGTATCGTCGTTTTATAGTGTAAAACGGTTAACTCACTCAAAATAGATAAGGAAATTATCCTAATACATTGAGCTCCTGTGTCACGATATCGAAAGAAAACTTTCGAATTACAATTATAATTGAAATTGAAAGGAAAAATAATCATATTTTATTGTAGTTTTCAATATAAATTTACAATGGAATATTTTCATTCGATATCGTAAAAGAGGCCAAAGTGTTCTCGTGTTCTTCGAATCGATACACTTTGAGTTGAGTCTATGTTCGTGTTACGAAAAAACACGACACGCTCCCATCTCTACTTTTAAGTGATTTGCTTGAAAACTGGATCATTTTAAAAAAGCAAAAAAAAAAATTGTGTTTGTGAAATCTAGTGTAAAACAAGAGTTATAAGTGATTATTTATATCAACTCTATTTTTGTTGTTAAAAATCTGTTACATGTTCAATTATCCAACATAAATTTTAAACACCATAAAGAATTTGCTGCAGCACCTGATCGACTTAAAACCTGCAAATAAACTAATCTAACTGATGACCGCTATAAATTATATAATTTTTTTTAATTCTGAACAATCCCCACACCTTAATACTCAAATGTGATACTTATAATTAAAAACTAAAATGTTTTGACTAAATATTTCTAATAACTATTACAATCATATCTTAGCTAAATCTACTTTGTGTCACAATTTTGGCCACAACCGCTTCAACATTTTTACATTCGAATTAAGACCAATTATGGTTTGGACGCCTTAAAAGCACACAAAACAAATTATATTTACAAAAGAAAAAAAATAGTTAATGTGACTTTAATAGTGGATATAAAGATTTAGAAAATTCTAACAAAAGTTTGTAAACGGGCCGCTCTCCATTCGAAGTTTTTGTTTTTCATACAAAATGTTTTAATGATGTTTTAACTGAATTTGCTGCAAATAGTGATTGACTTAAATTAAGTTGATTGCTGGGATTTTTTTTGTATTTTATTTTTATTTTGCATGCTTAACGCCAAGCTTGTCGCAGACCGAATTTGTTATTTATTTTTTGTTCATGTTCAACCAAGTCGTGCCCAACCAAGTCTTTGTTGAAAATAATCTTAAAGTTTTTTTTTTTGGGAAAATTGCGTAATAAATTTTATCTGCCGAAAATATTTACGGTGAGTTATTTATTGATATTTATTTGAAAGATCTAAAATAGACATTGAAGAGATAAATGCCATTAAATTGACTGTATGTTTGTATCAAAAGTATTAAAATGTCTAGTGTACGAGTATCTGTGTGTGAATATTTTTTTTTTCACTCTCCTAAATTGCTTATTTTTTTGTAGTCTGGCTTTTGCTTTTTATGGTGGTCAGTCAGATTAAATTGAGCCAAAGATTAAATGTATTTGAATGTTTTTAAAATTATAATTAGGCAATTATGTAAAGAGTTTAGCGAACGTTGTTAAAAATGTCAATATGTACGGTGTGTGATTTGATTGAACGGTATGGAAACGTGTTCGTGCTACTTGTGCAAAGTATAAATACTATAAGATTTGTATAAACAAGTATTTGAATAAATGTGTGTGTATGTGTATGCTTGTGTGAGTTTTTAAGACACTGAAAAAAATTATTTTACGAAAATTTTTTAACATTTTGGTGCAATTCGGTTACAATTTTATTACGATTCGTGCTTTCATTCGCATCATTTTATTTCATTTAAACCAAACAAAAATTATGTTATTAACGCAAATATGCAATTGCATGTTTTTTTTTTATTGTATGACGTATTAATGCTTTGAACAAAATATTTATCCGTTTCAGAACTTTTTAAGAATTTTGACATCGATTTGTTAGTGCATATTTTTGCATATTTAACCCTTAAAAGCATGTTTTTGCACATATCAGTCTTTTACGCATATTTTTAGCATATTTTTGAATTTTGAAAGCATAATTTACGCTTTTAGGGCATATTTTGTTACTTTATAGATTTTTTATTTTATTTTAACCCACTTGGCGCAACCGTTCTTTTAGAAGGAAGGAAAAAAATATATAAAATTTGTCTAGGAACTTATTAAAATTTCATTTGGGAAATAAGAATTTAAGTTTTAAAGAAAAATTTTTTCCGGCGCTATCTGTTTTAAATCCTTGTTCCAATATGGAATAGTAGTATATACATTTTTCTAATATATTACTCGGTTTTGCGGGACTTAGTGACGGACTGCGCCCCGAGTAGAAGTTAAAGGAACAAATGCGAATATATAAAAGTTTACTCGTATTTAGATGAGACAGAAATGATTTTTATTTGAAATTCTATGTCAATATTTTGTTATACCCTTTACCAAAAAATGGCAAAAGGGTATATATAGGTTTGTCATTCCGTGTGTAATTTCCAAAATATTAATAAGTATATATATTCTGGATCCTTATGCATAAGGAAGACGAACCAGCGATGTTCGTCTGTCTGTACGTAAAATCGGTTTTCCGAAGCTCCCAGACCAGCTAGTGACTACGTTCTTGAACTGGTGTGCCAGAAATTTTCCGAATAAAATTGAAAAATCAGCAAAATTGAGCTGACGGCTTCAGAGCTGGAAAACTTAAACTCTATTTTCCCATACAAAATAACTACCGAAAATTAGTTTTTTGTTACTTTTTTATTAAATTAACTTATTTTATACTTCAGTATGAATAAAAATGGTATTTCTAATTTAAAAAAAAATTAAAAAAAATTAAAAAGACGTTCCCAGGGTTGGAAAACTTTAACTTTTTTCTTATAATTAAACATATTTCATGTTTTAGAAAGGAGGTTATTTTCTCAGGAACCGTAAGAGCTACGGATCTGAAATTTGGACAGACTATGTAAGTCGCTACAACAAAAAATATATGAAAGTTAAAAATTAAAGGGTGTTCCAAAACGAGTAATGAAAAATGTTAAAATCGTATGTAATATATATACAACTTTATGTACATATGTATATTGACACTTGAAATTTGTAAAATTAGTGTATTTTTATACAGACTACAACAATTAACACTAAAATTTATAAAAATTAAAATTAAAGGATGTTCTATAACTTTATGTTATTTTGGATATGTAATTTTGACAACTTGCTGTATCTTGGAAACCGTAAGAGGCAAAGTCTTAAAATTTTCAAAAACGGTTAAACAAAAAAATTCCAAAATTATAATATCGCCAAACCGAAAAAAGCGGCAAAACGAAAAAAAGCACCAAATTAAAAAATTCTAGCATTAAAATATATCGAGAAAATGAAAAAAATCGCTTAAATGAAAAAATCGCAAAAATAAAAAATACGCTAAAAACCTAAAAAACGCTTAAACGAGAAAAAATCACCAAAACTAAAAAAGCACCAAATTAAAAAAAAGTGCCAAAGACCTAAAAAAATCACTAAAACGAGAAAAAGCATTAACACTAAAAAAGCACCAAATTAAAAATAAGCCAAAACCCAAAAAAAATCACCAAAACGAAAAGAAGCACCAAATTGGAAAAGAATCTAGCACTAAATCGCTAAACTGAAAAAAAATTGCTTAAATGAAAAAAATCATCAAAATAAAAAAAGTCACAAAAATAAAAATAAACTCCAAAAACTCTAAAAAATCTCCAAAACGATTAAACAATTAAAAAAAATGCCAAAAACCTAAAACAATCGCTAAAACGAGAAAAAAAGCAATAAAACTAAAAAAACCAAAACCCGAAAAAAATTACAAAAACCAAAAAAAAGCAGCAAGTTGGAAAAAAATCCAGCACTAAAATAAATTACCAAAATTTTAAAAATCGATAAAATGAAAAATATCACCCAAATGTCAAAAAAATCGCCAAAATAAAAATAAACGCCAGAAACCTAACAATATCGCTAAAACGAGGAAAATCACATATTGAACTTATGCTTTTTTATTTTGTACAATCTGTTAAAAACTATGCGGAAGGAAGAATATTAAAAAGTGGTTCTGGTTGAAAAAATAGCCTGTAAATCATATCAGAGTACCCGTTAATTATTGTGACAATTTCAGGAAGATGGGCTCAGAGGCCTCCTATAAGGTAAAAAAACACACATTTCGTTTTATATATAAAGAAGATTTAAGGACATAAGCATTCCTTTACTTATTTAATAATAAATAATTATGTATTAATTTTGAAATTTTGAATGGACATTAGGCATGGACTCTGTGTTCCTGATGGGCACTCATGTGGAAATTCTGCTGCATTATTCTTAACAGAAATATTTAATATTTGAAAAGATAATTCTTTCTGCCAAAAAAAACCGACTTCAATGCAAACATCTGATAGAAGAAAATAAAAAGTACGTGAAATAAAAATTAAGTTTTAATTAGCGTGACTCCACCCACTTTTTTTATGAAAAATTGTGACTAATTTAGAGCTCAAGATGTGTGGTAAGTTTCGTAAAATTGGCTTAATAGAACCGCGTGAAATATTATAATAAATTTTTAAAAGGCGTAACTCAGCCCGTTTTCTTAACTTTAATATAGTGTAATTACAATAACCAAAGGCAAGTTTCACAGCAATAAATTAAGTAGAATATCATAAAATTATATAAAAAAACTGTAGGCGTGTCCCTGCCCACTTTTTTACAATGCGATCAATGGGAAGCTATACTCTCTCACACAACAAAAGAATTTTTAGAATCGTTCTAAAATGTAATTTAAAAAAAATAGAGACGAATTGTAAATCTCCTCCTTTTTTGAAGTCGGTTAAAAAACAAATGTAAATGACTGAGATTAAAAATTAAATTTTCTAAATGTGTTTTGACTGGTTTGAGGTTGTTTATTCCTGCGTTTCATCAAGGTGACACTATAAAGGTAGTGAGTTCTTCTCACTCTTCACACTAAAAGAATTTGATAGAATTACGGATTTCTTTTTTTGTTTAAACTATCATTTTGTCTTTATTAAGTCAAATAAAACTTAATGAATTTCTTCATCACCACCCATTTTCTGTGGTGATTTATATCTCATCATTTAATCCCGTTTTACATTGATTTGCAAGCAGCAGCTAATTTTTCATTATACCACATTATCAATTTCAGATCACACCTTATTTTGATTTTATTCAAACTTCAATCGCTTTTTCGGATATTTTGCATTATAATGGAAAATACACACACACACACCTCATTAATTTTGTGTCGCTTTTTTTGGTTAAAATTTGTTGCTGTCGTTTGTGTTAAACAAATTCTTATTGAATTGTCTGTCTGTCTGTCTGCAGCCACTGTTGTACGTTCACACAGTGCATGTTTTTGTTTGCACAATAAGTTTTAAATCATTTTTCATTATTAACCAAATTGTTTCTGACACAATGCATGTTGTTTATATGAGTTAAACTCCCATAATGACAACAAAATATGTATACATCATTATTAATATTTAAGGCGGATTGCATGTATAATATGTATGTATATACAAACACATTTTAAAGTAAATAAATGGACACGAAGAAAAATCTCTTGAGGTAAAAAAGCATTAATATGCACGACATGTTGAGCAAAGTTTTGGAGTGGATGAGACTTTTTTTTTTTACTGATGTGCAATACAACTTGCCTGATGGCTCATTAACATCATCATGTGGAATTATATTGTCCGTAAAAATATTTCATGACCTCTGTTTGTTTATTTTTGCTTTCAACATTTACTTACACGAAATCGTTTTTGAATAAAGAAGCTACAAAATGACGAATCAATAAAATAATTATTTTAATTTACTACTGCTGTAGTCATTTGGATTTCAGTTGTTTTTATATTTTTTTTTTATTTTTTATTAACTTTTATTTTCATCATTTCATTTTCAATTTCGTGCTTCAACTCATAAAATTGGGAAAAAAAGGTGGCAGAACTGAGACAACTTTATGTTTATTTTTAAGAGTTTCAAATTTTAGCCATACACGTTAAAGAAGCATAAAAATAAAAAAAAACACAAAGTCATAAAAAATAATTAAATATTTATTGACAAAGTTTTATGTGATTTTTATGCAAATCTTTTTGTCTGCGTACATTTTTATGGCTCCCATTTATTTAGATAAGTTTGTTTTTCTGCCGATTTAATATCTTCTTTTTTTGCTATCAAAAAAAAAAATTAATACCAAAACTATCAGAAAATCAAAAAATATGTTTCAGATATCTACAACATGCAAACTTTTTATGGCCTTGTTATTGAAATAGTAAAATATATTGATTTTTTTTTATAAAAATACATTCTATTTAATGCCTTAATTAAAGAATTATAAATAACAGTGTTGCCAGCAAAGAGGAATAAAAATATTTTAGAGTTTTAAAAAATTCTGGAAAAATCAAAAGTATTCGAAAATTCTTTTTTGTGTTCCAAGCAAATAATTAAGAAGTATGTGCGAGTCATTCAAGCTTATGTATGAGTAGTTTGCTGTACATGAAAAAGTTAACTCAAGATTCAATAAAAAGTAATTCAATCAAAATATTAGTTTGAATAAAGATCTTCACATATGGTTGTCAGATCTAACAATTTTGTCAGTAAAATGTAATTAAATATTTTTACAACCCTGCGAAGTGGAACTTTTCTGCTGATAGTGCTAAATCTCTATCGCTATAAATCTATAAAGTCAATTTTTCGATTTTCGGCTACGAATAAAATTTTAAACATGTATTTATACATCAGGCATTGAACTAGAATTCTAACCTGCGAAATTTTACTGTTTAATTTTCTATTTTTTCAGCATTTTATCAATCGAATTTAGCTTTAGCGATATACGGAATATGGGGGCAGAAAACTCATTGGGCGCAGTCATAAGACGTAGCTGTTGAGCTCAACAGTTGTCAAGCTGCTGGCAACTGTTGGCCCCAACAGCTACTTCTTAGAAACGGCTTGATGTATATAATATAATTGTATATCTTTATTTCATTACTTCATCGCATTTGTAATGTAAAACTTAACAAATATTTGTTCCTGCCAACTAACAAAGCATATAAAAGAAATAGTTCTATTTGACCAGCTGTTCAGGCTGAGCAGAACGTGTTGACTATAGGTAGCGAAAAAATTTTATGATGGAAAATTACTCAACTGTTGAGTGGAGCGGAGATACTCAACTATGCGTTTCTAAGACAAACACTCAGCGGTTGCGCAACTGTTACGTCTTATGAATGCGACCATTGTCAATATATTTATAACACTGCCAGTTGATAACGAATGTTCAGACATCGAACGTTCCTGCCATTTTCAAAGTATTGTCAGATATCTGTAAGACATTTCTTTATTATCATTAAATATGAGAAGCTTCTGCATCTGGCATCATTGTTAGATAATTTTTTCTATTGGCAAATAAATAATAATAATAACAAATAATTTTTGCATATATCAGAAACAAACACCATTGATAATTGGCGATTTGTGTCAATTACTTTGAATCTGGCAATGTCTAACAAAACATCTGACTTGCACGTGACAGCTTATTGACTGAATATGTTGTCTTACAAATTTATTGTCAATAAATCATCTGAAAATGTCTGGTAAGATTTTCTGACATATTTAACACAATCGCCTCAATTAACTCGTCTACCTTGCGCTGCACAGTGGGGCCAAAACCCCTTTTTTCGCGTATTAATCTATATCTTCACAACTATAATAGACAGGGTCCTTGAATTTTGATAGGATAACTCCTAGAAAAAATTACGTGTTTCCACAGAATCTTGGCGGTACAGAAAGGGGAAAAAGGCTACCCACTATACAAAGTAATTATTATTTTTCACATATCTGTCGAACTAAAAGAGTGAGGGACATTAAATTTGGTTAGGATAACTCTTGGAGCAAATTATATGTTCCAACAAAATCTTGTTAGTATAGGAGGGGGACTCCCTCGACTTGGTTACCCGCCATACAAAGTGATTATTTGACCCTGTCCTGCAAACAAGCGCATCGATTTGAAACCGCACGGTTTAAGATAACTAACTCCGACAAGAGAAATATTTTTTAGATTTTTAAAATTTTTCTATTATATATGTAGCTTTCCAAATATCATATATGAAAAAATTATCGTGTATGATTTTAAACACATCTGCATGACCATTATTAATTTTTTGAAAACGAGAAATTTACTTGGATTCGGTTTACAGAACAGGGCCGATTAATTAATTAATAATAATAATTAATGTATAAAGACTTTTTTATCCAAAACAAAACCCATTAACTGAAAAATTTCTGAGACTATAACCAAACAACTGGAATGTAGCCAATTCACACACCTTTTAAAGCAAACCGTAAAAATATTTGATTTTGTGTAGAATTCCTACAAATCTACTCACAAACTAGATTTTGTTTTGTATGAGAAATCTATTACAAAGCAGTTAGGTTTAGCTCAAAGTCTCGTAAGTACTAGATTTTGAGATAGTGTAAATGCCCTTTTACTTATAATTCCTTGCGGAAGATATTTCTAGAAATTTAAATTAAAAAATTTTTTAAAAATTTTATTGCGTTGTTAAGAAATCAATCAAACTCCCAGGTTACATGATTTCTCTAACAGCACCAAATAAATCATTCAAATGTCAATTTTAACAGTGATCGCTAAAAGCAAACTCAATTATAAATTATCATTTGAGTCGTATCGATTTTTTTAAATTCCCCAGACAATCCTTTTTATTTTATTGTATATTATTTGTATTAATTTGTTTTATGATGATTACATATATATTTTTATATTTTCATTTCAATGCAAATTGAATTTAACAAACAATTAGTTTGTTATAAATTAACAAATTTACGAGCGTCAGGCGGCAATCAAGATGCCTGAATCAAAAAAAAAAAACAAAATTATATGCATTCATTCAATTTATAAGAATGTGTGACAATGCTCAACTAATTTTTTTCTTCTGCTATAGTCTAATACAATTACAGTTCCTATGTCGTACATGCATAATCATTTTTAATGTAGTGGAGACGAAGACTCAGTCTTATAAGGTTGTATGTATTGCAAAAATAAATAGTATATTCTGTCATTAACAAATATTTACGATGACAGCCGTTTAACAAATTGATTGACAGTTTTTGTTGAAATAATAAACATTCATCCATTCAGTCATCCAGCCAGATACCAGCACACAGACACATCAAAATACACTCCCAATCACACACAGAACAGAAACGGGCACATCCATATGTGATTCACTTAATGTTTTGTAAAGTAGAGAAGCCAATCGATAATTTAATACACCTCTGTAACATAAAAGGCAATAATACACCTCTGCTGCATAAAAGGCAACAATATTGACGACACAACAACATGGGCAAACAACATTAACGTAAATTTTTTCGACAGCATACAATTCTTTTCTAAACAAAGTTATTTTGCCAGCAAACATTAAACTTCAATAGGTGAACAATAGAGTGTGTGTGTTTTAATAATCGAACACTGACATGCCAGTGTGTTTAAAAAAGTGACACCAAATCTTTGCGAGTGAGTGTGGGGGTGGGAGAGAGACTAGAGGAGATGAGATGGTGTCGAAACGACATAATTTTATAATATATTTTTGCTCCAAAAGAATTATTATTAAATGAAACTGACCATCAAAAATTAATTTGGTACAAGTAAGCACTAAGACAAAAAGCATACTGTGCATCCCCTCTGCCTTACGAGGATGCAATAAGGTAAGCAAGTTATAAAACATTGCGAGATTGGTCGGTTATTTATGCTCAATTACTAAAATATTTTGTATAGTGCATCCTCTCTCGCTACGTGTATACAAATTAAGATGCTAATGAGATTTTAAGTTTGTGATTTGATTTTCAATTCTGCTTCGTTAGGTATTGTTGTTGCCTACCATGCAAAGATCGTGTGATCGACTTTAATTTTAATTTTATGCATATAAAAAAACATGAATTGAATGCATCTAGGCATGAGTTTTTGTGTTCACTGACCTTTAAAAGCCTAAAGATTTAAATTCTAAGGCGACTTACTAAAATGCCCATTTCCAAAGATCGAAGAGAAAGGGAAAAACCGATGTTGTCCTATATATAATAGGTTAAAAATGGAATAATCTCCGTTGTTCTTATTTCACTTTAAATAATGGTTTATATTTTCCTGTTAAGATAGTGGCCTGTTTAAAATGAAGACATTTCATTAGAACATCCGTTTCTTCACTATCTGTTCTTGCTTCACTATGACTTTTAGAAGAGAAGGTAACACACATACATACGAGAGCATTCCCAGAATTAGTCGACCAATTGAGGCTAGGTTGGACTCGGAAGAGTGGTGCTGCAACACATTACCACTCGAAGACTCAGTAGAGCCTCAATTATCTAGCATTAAGCCACTGAATTCCCAAGGACGAAGCTCCTGATATACTCCAATTTATACTTACCGATATCACTAATACTCTCATGGAAACGTCTGCTCAGCAAGTGGTTAATAATATTCTCAATGATTTCCGGTTCCTGTTTGATTGCGCACATCTTACAGAAATATGGAGTACCAGTTTGCCAAATGCGTTTCCTTATTTTGACAAAGTACTGACTGACCAGCCTGCGCTTATCAAGACTCGCATTGCCTTCCTATTCATATCCAGTAGCAGTTTGGATCTTCCTGAGTCTTCAATCTTTCCTACTTCACCATGAACGGTTTTTCCTGCCTTCTTCTCAATTACTGAGTTCTATATAATACTCACCTATCGATAATTTCACAGATCTGTCACACATTCTTTTATCTAATTCCGACCCTATTCTTACCAGCTCATGCTCAAATTCATTCCCCTCAACACTGCTGTGGCCAGGAATCTAACCCCATCACCAAACTGACTATATATCTGTCCATAAGCAAGTTGAGGGCTCTCCTATTGTCACTATTAAGTTTCGATTTAACATTGTGTCCCTCCAAAGTTTCTAGTGATGTACAAGGTTACCTATTCGTTCTCACTAGTTCCGTGGCCCTGCGAATCGTAAATATGGCAGCCAGGAAAACGATGCTTTCATTTGGCAGTCCGAAAGAACTACAGTATGTCGTTCCCAAGATATAGATACCTCTCTCTGTGGCTTCTACGACCCTCATATATCTTATCAGATTTTACCCAATAGTCTTTATATGGAATTACCAGTGAAGGTATTCTCCTAAAATTAGTTTCAACGACCTTATAGTCCGAGAACCCAAGGGTTACGAATGTTCGATCAGTAAAACTGATTTCATTTAAGATTCGTGTGTGACTTTTGACTCCTTTAACTGACTCAATAAAGAGAACACAACAACTTTGTGATCATTTTTGTTTATTTCTCAAAATAATCATCTTAACCTAATCGGAACAACATAAACTAATTAAGCCTGTTTTAGTCTAACTAATAGACTGAAATTCTCTGGTGAAACCCAAAATGTGAAAAGACAATAGAGATTCTATGTTGGAAAAGTCATTCGGAATTTGGTTAACATAATACAGTTACAACTTCAATGGGTTTTCAAGGGTGTTGTTGACAATACAACATGTAGAGCTTGCAAGGAGGATGATGAAACTCTCGAACACTACTTGTGTCACTATCCAGCATTTAATTCAAAGTAGAAGACAAATCTTTCATATGTAAAATATGGATATGGAATACCTTACCCTCATACTTAAATAAAAGTGGCAAGCGTTGTGTTTGCAGCAGGGTACGAATTTTCAGTACATTTAAATGCGAAAATATTATTTGATTGTACTGAAAATACGTACACTGCTGCTAACACAACGCCTGCCGCTCTTATTTAGGTAAAAAGGTTAAGCATTCAGACTACAAAAATCTAAGAAATTATAGTGAGGAAACTAAGTTCCTAACCTCACTAAATTTTATGAGTTTTTAGGGTATTTATTGGGTATCTTCCCAATATCTTTCATGTGTCAATATTTATTTCCCTTCTTTTTTAACTACTCTAACCTAAGGTAGCCTAACTTAACCTAAACTTAACTAATCTAACCTAACTTAATTTAATTAAAACTAACCTAGCCTCAAGTAATCTAACTGCTGTTGTTTTTTTAAGGTCAACGCTTTTAAAGACAATGAAAGAAATGTTGTATGTACAGATTCTAAAAAACAGATTTTTATGGACATTTCAATGCAATAACTTAAAATTTTTCTCTCAGTGCAATTAATTCAATAGTAAATTTTGTCATTTCTAATTTATTTGTCTTTAAATTACTGACTGTTGTTTGTTGATTTTTTATGGTTAATTTGTTAGACGAACTTTTGTTTGACTCGATACTTGAATTTTTGAAATGCAGTCGAAAATGACACAGACGACTGCAGCGATGTTGTGTTGTGTCTGAAAAAACAATCAAACTATTGTTTGTTATGTACATATGTATGTTGTGTGTTTTGCATTGTGCGGTTTACAATAAATCAATTTTTTTTTTGCAGAAAAATAATCAAAGTTTTTTTCTCGTGCAAGATTTTCTACCTCGCCGATGATGTTGTAACGCAAAAGAAGCCGTAAAATTAACAGTTAACCTCAATTTAGGTTACTAGCTGAATGTTATTAGTCTGACAGACTAACTGCTTGGCTCTTGGCTAGACTGACTGACTTACTGACGACTGACTGGGCTTAAACAAATAAAACATAAATGGTAGTTTATGGCATTTTCACGGCAATTTTAGCTGCCTGCTGCTGCTGCCACACATTGCATCAATTTTTATTTGTTCAGTAAATGCATTTGGGTTTGGTTCGTTCGCTTATACTTAAATGGTATTTTGAGCTTCAGTTATGCTTTCCTAAACAACAAAGTTGTACAACCAACCTCATGCAACCTCAAAATCATTTATGTATGCATGCTTGCAACAGCAGCGCTCACTAGTTCCTCATCTGCCTTGCAATAAATTCAATTAAATGCATGCATGTGCGTATGGTGGCATAACTTATGAAAATGATGAGTGAGTTAGAGAGCATAGACAGACGTCAGTCTATCAGAGCTTTTCATAATTTTCATTTATTTTACTCTTTTTGTAGTCATATTCTTCTTGCGGAATTGTTTTATATGCATTAAGCAAAAGATTGGGGTCATAGTTTACTGACTTTTAAAGTTTGCATTTCTTATTTGTATCTTGTTGCCAACGAGCACTACTATTCTTGCGGTTGGTTTTTGTTTTAAAGTTTAATTTTTAATGGTAAATATTTTAATATATGTACATCAAATTAATTTCAATTTCTTTTCTTCTTTTGCAGGTACGTGTTCAATAAAAATTTCACTTGTTTCTTGAAAGCTTTAAGGTTATGGGTGAGTAAAGTTATATTTTAAGTAAAAATTTTTTTTAGAAATAATTGGGATTGTCTTGAGTTACTTTAATAAATTTTCTTATTAATAAAACTTATTGTCGAAAGGTTGTAAGAAAAATAAAAATTGTTTTAAAGTCATGTTAGCATATAAAAAATATTTGTGGTTGTGTTTGCGTAAATTTTTTGTTTAATACTTCGTATGTTGGTATTTTTATAAACGCAATTCTCAATAAAATTTTGAAATTTTTTCTATAAACATATGAAGTTTTCTTCTAAAGATTTTTCAAATATTTTCGATGTGAATTAACGCACACTTCGCCTGGCATTGAGCCACTTCATAGTCTTGACAAACCCATTGATATCCTCCGTGATATCTTTTAGTTCCCCATAAAAAATGCTATTCAGCTACTTCCGCCTTTCGTGTTGTAACCAGTGCTGCCAGAAAAAATTTGCCTCTTGTCACCAATTTAAAACGTCATGTTCACAAAAATCCCCATTTCAAAAGAAAAATCCTAATTTTTGTCCCCAAAAATATTTTGACAATATTGTTGTTTGATATCATTTTAAAATGATGCTGTAATTCATTGTATTGCTCTATTGCTCTAAAACCCTTTGCACAACTTTTCCAAGAGATAACCATCTACGGCCCTATTCATAATGAAAAACTAGAGCATAAAGTTAGCATGATCAAGGTCTTAACGAATTTTGCCATATAATTTGACATTAAAAATCAAAGCAGAATATAGTTTTAGTGCACTTTTAAATTCTACCGTGATTTTTCATGTAAAATTGTGTGGCAAAACCATGTTATGATAACTTCATGCTAGTTTTTCATTATGCATAGGGACATTTGTACAAGTTTAAAAAATTTATTTGAGTCCACACTAGACTTGTGTCCAACAGTTCTTTTTTAATTAGTTTGAGAGCATTAGAATCAAAAGTTTTTCAAACCCATTTTAATTTACATTGATGTTTTTGGCCAGACTTGTGTCCAACTGAACGAACTAGTTCAAAAAGAACTTTTGGACACAAGTCTAGTTCACAGCTAAATGAATTAATTTTGCAGTTTTTTCTAACAGTATTAAAATTTGTTATCATTGGATTGTTTAAATTTTTGTTTAAAATTTTGCAAATTATTGCGGTTTTTTTCAAAGTTCGCATAAAAGCGGGGGTTTGGAGTTTTTTATTTTATTGTGGTTTTCGCTTTATAAAAATATAATTACTTTTGTAATTAACATTAAGACTTTTTAAGTTTCTTTTTTATTTTGCAATTAAAATTTTTTCTAAGCACCAATTTGATTTACATATTTTGCTATGTTGTCAACACTGTTTTTATTTTGTACCCATCAAAAATAGAAATAAAGCTATGTACAGACGGTTGTCAGATCTTAGAATATTGTCAGTAAAATGTGCTCAAAATTTCTTACAGCCGTGTGAATTGACAAATTTTGTCAGACGTCGTTGCCAGAAAAACCATTCAGTCCATTGAAAGACTAGCAGCTGGCAACAAATTGTCAGACATCTTACAATCGTGTGAACACATTGTAAAATTATTGCCAGATATTTGTCAGACATTTTAATATTGTCAGATGTGCGAAGTTTATGCATCTGACAATGGCGTCATTGTAAGAGAATTATTTCTATGGGCAACACTGCACACGCTTGATTTTAAATAAAACATTTATAATAAAATATATGCACACAAAATCATTGCAATTGCTTTTTTATGGTCCATAATAATTTATACTTTCACTTTTTACATTTAACACAAACACAAACGATTGATATTTAACAATTTCTAACAAATGCCTTGAGTCTGGCAACGCATAACAACAGATCTGACAATTTGTGCATATGACAACCGTGTGAACTGACAATTTTTCGACTGACGATTTTGTCAGATGAATTTATTGATATACAACCGTCTGGCAATAAGTTGTAAGATTTTCTTACAACCGTGTGAACAGACAAGGAATATTGTACTGGCAATTTTTGATTGCCAGTACATTGCCAACACATTGACAGATCTGACAATATTGTTAGATCTGACAGTCGTCTGTACATAGCTTAAGTTTAATTTGACTACAACGACAAATGTATCGCGGACAGCAACCGTGAGCCTGTTGCTTTGTTGCCGAAAAAATATTCCTTCTCATATAAACATATGTATTATATTATTAACATTTTGTAGTCGGTAGCTTACTGTATTGAATGTGTTTAATGCTTTAAACTTAAAACTCGCTGCAGCTGCGAAGACGCAAGGCGAATTGATTGACGTTATGAATTCGCCTTGCGAAGACGGTTTTGCCTATGTAAATAAATATTTTTGTGGTATTACCATCTTCATTTAATAGTATGATTGCACCAGTACTGAAAAAGATATTTAAAAACAGAAATATTGTCAACATTCGATTCATTTTTATCCTGATAGGTACATGCAAATCAAACTCATTAAGTGCTAATAATATTTTAAAATTATCTGTAAAATTATAAGAAATCAAAATTAAAAGTCCCCAAATCCCTCCCCACGAAATGCCGTCCCCAAATGAGAGGTGAAATCCCCATCCGCCTAATCTGGTGGCACTGATTGTAACCTTGGACAACGTCACAGTGTGTTCCAGATTTTCTTGTTATCGCTCATCTTTGTATAGTCTGCAGAGATCTAGACTGCCAGTTTCCCACGTGCTGATCCCATCTGCAACTGAGTAATGTACTGTAAAGAACCCCCTGTACTGTAGAACCCTCTTGTTCATATTCAATAATAGTTTGGATCTTATCAGCTCAAGGCTAGGCCATGCGTGCCATGTGCTGAAGAAAGCGTAACCACTAATTACTAATGAAAAACTATTTGATTCAAAAATGTATTTATTGATTTAAACAGTTTCCAATCATGTTGGATTCTATAAAATTATCTATTAATTTTATATGAAACTGTTTATCTTAATAACTACGTGTCTGAGTCAATCAATATTTCATTAATAATTAGTCGTTACGCTTTTTTGGGCACGTGGCACACATTATATACCAGATGTAAACTCAGCCTAAAGCCTTACAAATGTGCTGAGTAGAAAGATTGGTGTGAAAATCACAAAGAGTCTGAAAGCCCTTTTGATTTTACGCTAGACTTACAGAAATAATTTTCTTCCTTAAATATGTGCAACTAATATAGTACAGTATCTTTCTAATATCTTTTAATCACTTGGATATATATTAATGCAACGTACATGTGTATACATATTGAGAAGTATTACCTTTCATCATCATCATCATCATCATCATCATCATCATCCTCAACTTTCGCTCAATTGCCTTCCATTGTTGTCAGGTCAGAAAAAGTTAATCGGCTAGTTGTTTTTAGTTAAACTGAAAACACAAACTAAAAGAAACTTTATGAAGCCAAAAAAAAAATACGAATAGTGTGGGAACTCAAAACCAAATTTACCATAAATTAAAATTAATGATGATGTAAAGTGTCACCGTAACTTGTAGACAAATAAGTTTCCTTCTTTTATATTTGCGAGGAGTACTATTCTTTAAGGCCATCATTAAGTATTAGTAAATTTTCATAGCTTTTGACTGAAGTTACTTCCTTTAGATGATAATCGTATCACTGGAATGCAAAGTTAGAGTTCCAAACTAAACAATACCTCATGCTGTAGCAGAAACTCTTTAGATCTCTTTCCACTACTTGGATTTGAAAGTAATTACAGTAATTTGTTGTAATTATTCCTTTAAGTGTAGCAAAAGAAGTGCAATATAAACTGTAAAAGCCCAATTCAAAATCTTTTGCAAATGGTCTTGCATCGTTACATTTGCGAGGCGGTAAAGCATATTTTTATTCTAAACCCGCTCCTCATTTTCTAAAGCGATTAAATGTGCTATAAGTTTTCAACTTGTGAAGTTTTTGGAATCCAACAGTTAAGTTAGAAAGAAACCTATGAACATTGCACAAGCAGGTCAAGATCCAATCTTTCAGTTCTACTACTCTTAAAATTATACATTATTCTGACAAGAGCAAGGTACTGGCTCTGAAGGTTTCCAAGATACTTCTATGCATTAGCTCTGCTTCCATTTATTTTAGTTTATTGCTACAAATAGGCTTATGGCCTATTTTAACTTGCTAAACAGCGAGAAGGAGTTAATGGGTAAAAGATAGGCTTCTTTTTTCTTTCTTTCTTTCTTTGATCCCATATTCTCACTGTTATTGCTCGTTTCAATGCTACATATGTATATGTTTTTTCATTGTTATTTTTATAGCTACTGCTATTACTTTTTTCCATTCATATTGCAATTCCTATTTCTATTAGTTTTAATAATGTTATTGCTTTTGGTTTTGCTAAGTATATTGATATTGCTATTGACAATCATAGTGCTATTGCTATTACTATTGATATTGATATTACTACTGCAATTGCTACTACTATTTCTATAGATATTGATATTACTTTCGCTATTGCTATTAACATTGCTATTGCTATTGCTATCGTTATTGATATTGCTATTTCTATTGATATTGATATGATTTTTGCTATTCCTCTTGCTATTGCTGTGACTATTTTTATTCCTATTGCTGTTGCTGTTGCTATTGCTATTGATATTGCTCTTCGTATTGCTATTGCTATTGCTATTGCTATGCCATTTGTTATTGCTATTGGTATCGTTATTGCTATTGCTATTTATATTGCTATTGCTATGACTTTTGCTATTTCTTTTGCTATTGCTACGACTATTTTTATTCCTATTGCTATTGCTGTTGCTATTGATATTGCTATTGCTGTTGCTGTTGATATTGCTCTTGCTATTGCTATTTCTTTTGCTATTGCTATGACTATTTTTGTTCCTATTGCTGTTGCTGTTGCTATTGCCATTGCTATTGCTGTTGGCACTGTAATTGCTATTCCGATTGTTATTGCTATTGGTATTGCTATTGGTATTGCTATTGCTATCATAATTGCTATTGCTATTGCTATTTCTATTGCTATTGCTATGACTTTTGCTATTCCTACTGCTATTGCTATGACTATTTTTGTTCCCATTGCTATTGCTGTTGATATTGAAATTGATATTGCTTTGCTATTGGAATTGCTATTGTATTGTTTTGCATCTGGTTTTGATATTACTATTGCTATGGCTGTGTCTATTGATACTACTGCTATTGCTTATACTATTATTATTGCTTTTGACTTTGACAATGATATTACTATCAGTTGTGCTTTTGTTTGCTGCTAGTGCTATTAATTTTGCTAATCCTAATACTGTTGCAATTTGTCTAAGTAGCAGTGGAAGACTAAAATTTTGTTACCACCTTAAGAACTCTTTGATATGCTGACCTTTTTAGTTTTATATAAGTGATTATAAAAAAATTCCATATAAGTTTTAATCACTTAAATTATTTTGTATTAATTTCTCAAAGTTTGAACATTTTATACGTTTTTATAATTGACATAGAATCGTTTTGCAAATTCCAAGCAGTTTCTTAATTAAATCTTATTTTTATTTACTTCAATAGAAGTTTCGTATTCGTTCAAAACAAAACTTAAGGAAATTAATTTTCGAATTAAAATCATTTAACACTTACATTTTGGCGCCCTTTAAATTAAGCCGCCTTCAACACATACCTTACTGCTTACTAATGATATTATCTTAACTATTGCTATTTCTCTTGCTACTGTGATTGCGATTGCTATTGTTAGTACTATTATTATTGCCTTTGCTTTTGACATTGATATTGATACTGCTATAGTTATTGGTATTGCTGTTGCCTTTGATATTGCTATTCCTTATGTCTTAAGATTATGTAACAAATTTATTCCAAAGGCTGCTTATCCTCCTTACCCCTTAATTTAACAACGTGATGTGTTCCTAGCTGCGTGTTCATCGCTATATATAGCAGCTTTCTATACATAGAAGCTATTAGAGTAGGGCTTAGTCGTTGGAAAATAAATCTTAAATTCTCTGATTGACCCTATAAATTTTAAACTTTTTTTTTTCTAGAAATTAAAAAATCTTTATTTAAAGAAAAAAAAAGTATCTCGAAAAATTTACTTATTCTTTCCTTTTTTTCGTACTTTTTTAAACTTGCATAAATCTGAGCCAATTTTTTTAAACTTTAAACAAATAAAGATATTTACAAAAGTACATTTAAGTTTACTGTGATTTTGTCAAACTTACATTATTTCCATCTCTGATAATAACTTGTTTAAACAAAAAGTGTTGGTTCAGCAATTAGTGGTTGCGATGGAGAAACTTCCCCCCATTAGACGCACAAAGTTATGAGGACACATAAAAGCAAATACACTCACAAAGTCTTTGTAAATGTATTTAAGCGTAACATAATTTGTTTTCATGAAAAATCATCAAACATTTTTTTTAAATTTTTTATTTCACAAAGGATACTACAAACAAAGTTATTTACAAACAAGGATACAAACCCAATATTGTAGTTATAGTTGTGCTCCATTTATGGCGGCAAAGGATGAACTGTGTGGTGGTTCTATTTTCTGCTTTGTAGTGATGGAAGGTTTCTGTTTTTGTTTTTCCTTAAAGGTTATAAAAATACGAGAATGGCTTTCAATATGGAAATATTATATTCTCTATTGTTAAAATTAAATTTAAAGTTTTTTTTTTCTTCAAAAATTTTATGCTCAAGACGAGAGCGGGGTGGGGATGGCATAACTAAAAAAAAACAAAAAACAAGAAGTCTTTGTTGCTCTGCTGTGATATATGCGCAGCCTGGATATGGTCCTTTTAAATCTCATTTGCTTGAGCTATTAAAAAAGAAACAAATATTGTTTATGGCTTAAAAAGAAATTGCAATGAGGCGTAACAAATTGTAACAAAGGAATAATAATACGTAAATATTCATAAAACCGAGGCGCATATATTTAAGTATATTATATGCGTTATGTATGTACTATATAAATTTTTTGTAGAAGGTATTTAAATACACTTAAGAAAAATTTTCGATTCAAAAGATATGTTTAATACAATAAAAAGAAAATCTGTACGAAAACCTGTTTTATAAACCCTCTTTTATAATCCTTTATTAAGCCTTAATAACTTTTTCATGAAAACGTTTAGGAAACGTTTTGTGCCAAAATAAATAGATTTTGCTCTCACGAAATTATTTTCTATATGCGCACATTTAAAATAAACTAAAATTTTGCCCATAAAACAAATCAAAAGTAAATAAAGCAATCCTTATCCATTTTGTCTTACTCGCTATAAAGAATAAAACAAAACGTATACAAACGTTTTCTTTTGTTTATTTCGTCTATTGTAATTTCGCTGTTAGAGAATTTTCATTACCTAGAACTGTTTCGAATATAGTGAAATTTTTGTTTCTCAAACCTCATATTAAATATGACCTTTACTATAATTAACTCCCTTAAGTTTGAAGCAAGTTTATAAAGGAAATATATTATTGGTTCAAGTTGAGTTTCATAGCCTTAAGATTTTCCTCAAAGCTTTGAAGTATTTTTATAAATTCCAAATCTTTTCCAAGCAACTAACTTAAACTTTTTCTTCAAGTGTCAATTCAATTCAACAAACAAACCACTCACAAACTCTTAATAAAATAATTTTCAGACTTTCGCAAAAGCAAATGCCATCACTCCCACGCCCATAAATGCCTCAAACTTGCGTTTTTTTATTTCATTCTTAAAAATATCGTTAAAAAGAAAACATCATCAACAATAAAATAAAAGCTAATTGTCTGAAGTATAATCCAAACCATTTTATTTTCCAAGAAAAAAAAAATAGAACAAGTATCATTGACCTTTTTTATGCATCCTTAATCCATTTTAAAATCTAAGAAAAGCAACAACAGCAAACAATTTTCGTATCTTAAACCAAACGAAGCACTACAAATTTTCTTACTTCTCTTAACGGTTTCAGTTGAACAAAATAAATAAACAAATAAAATAAAAAATTAAAACAATTTATATGTATATTTTTTCCAGCTGAAACTTAATTTTGATATTTATTATTATTATTATTTTGACATGATGTATAGATTTCGTTAACGTTTTTGTTATTCCTACAATCATGTACAAGTTTATGCATATTTTTTATTTTAAAATAATATGCATACATATGATGTTGAGCATGTCTTTTATTTTATAAGGGTTATATAGACTTGTCAATTATGAATATGGCATGAAATATTTTAGGGTAAAAATAATATAAAATAATGTTTTGAGTACCCTACTAGAAGTACGAGAGACTTGGTAACATATTTGTTCACATACCTTGTTAATGTTGGTTTGTTTGTTGAGTATTGTAATACGACGAGCTTTTTTATTATCCTTGCTAGAAATATATCTAGAGGCGGACTTGATTTTCTCATTTTTGTATAATTTAATTTAATTTTATTTTATTTAATTTTATTTTATTTTATTTTTAAATTATTATATTTCATTACATTTATTTATTATATTTTGTATATTTATTTATTATATTTTGTTTAATTTTTTTTTAAGTTTTATTTTATTTTTGTTTTATTTAATTTTATATTATTTTATTTTATTTTATTTTATTTTATTTTATTTTATTTTATTTTATTTTATTTTATTTTATTTTATTTTATTTTATTTTATTTTATTTTATTTTATTTTATTTTATTTTATTTTATTTTATTTTATTTTATTTTATTTTATTTTATTTTATTTTATTTTATTTTATTTTATTTTATTTTATTTTATTTTATTTTATTTTATATTATTTTTTTAATTCAATTTGATTTTATTTTATTTTTAACCCCCGACTAAAAAAGTGGTGTTATAAGTTTGTAGTATGTGTATCTGTGTGTATGTGGATCTGTGCATCTGTGGCACTGTGTATCTGTGTGTCTGTCCGTGTCCAGGTACAGGCCAAACGGCTGAACCGATTTATATTTAGTTTTTTCTCTTTGAAAGGTGACTTGATCGAGAGGGTTCTTAGCTACGTTTAAAGAAAAGGCAGAAATCGACATCAACTGACACCACACACAGTGGACCAACACAGAAGAACGCTGATGATGAAGGTTTAGTGGCCTTCGAAAACGGCTGGCTGTTATTTGTTCATTAATAATTATCACATGTAATTTGGCTTAAAAAGCGTTACGAACTTTAGCCCTTTCAAATCATAAATATAAAAAATCGGTTTTGCCATTTAGAAGATATCACATCTTCTCTAGATAATTTCGGGGGTCTTACAATTTTTAATTTTTGTTATATTTTATTTTATTTTATTTAATTTTATTTTATTTAATTTTATTTAATTTTATTTAATTTTATTTTATTTTATTTTATTTTATTTTATTTTATTTTATTTTATTTTATTTTATTTCTCTTCTTTTCATTCCTGCCTTGGTTTGGTTTTATTACCCTTTATCCATTTCTTTCTTTTTCATTTCTCTTTTTTTATTTTATTTTTTATCGCCCAATGCTTTCTTTACTTATTCTTTTGGTTCTGGAAAACAAAATTAAGCCACAGAAAATTTCTTCCCAACATCGTGGGCCAGGCCGTTAGTTTTACATTGTTGTTTGATTTTCCTTCATTTTTATGATTCCTGGTCTCACTTTACCCTTTTCCTCTTTCGATTATCTTTTATTTGCATACATTAAGTACACTTGCAAATTATTATTATTAAATTGAAACTTAATTGAAGGGGACATTGAATCGAACCAACCAACATCCCCAGTATGATATACCAAAAATTAATCGCTGGTTTAATGGGGCACCACCAAATTGAATTTTAACTTAATATAACGAGCATGGTAACAAGAACCTTAAAGATTATGGTAGTCGAAGAAGAATCCCAGGCCCTTTGTGTGACAACCCTCAGTTTTCAACGGATTTATTTAATATAAAAAAATATAAATCATGCATAACTTGAAGCGTACTTAATTTGGTAAAGGGTACTTAAGATTTCCGTAAGTCAAATAGAAAATAATTTTTTTGAAAAAGGGTTAAAAATTCAATAGTTTTTCAAATGTCTGTTTATGAAAGCAATTTTATTTTTTATTTAAAATTTTTTATACAATTTTTATTTTATTTTATTTTATTTTTGCCATTCTATAAACAATAGTCAAGACTTTTTTCTTTAATATTCAAAAGGATAAAAATGTATACTGGTAGCTTTTGTCATTTGTAAGGAGTCACAGGTTTTTTTTCCTTCTCTTAACTCTTTTTGTTCAGCAATAATTTTAACAACAACCATAAAATTCAAGTAGTTCTTGTATTTCTCTTGTTCGAAACATGTTATATTTTGTAAATTTTATATTGTTGTCATTGTCGTTGTATGAATGAATTTAAATGTCTTATTTTTGATTATGATTTATGTATGTATGCCCTCTCTGGAAGTTGGGGGTTTTCTTCGTTTTTTGCTGCTTGTGCGTGCATTTCAAAAAGGATTCACAGACTTTTGGGGAGTTGCTGGAGATAATAAAAGAACTTTATTTGAATATTATGTATTCATTGTATTTTGTAGTGTTAGAGAATAAAATAGTTGAAAAAAGAAAATTATATTTAAAGAAAAAGAAACGAAACGTAAGTTCACTAAGTATGCTAATTCGTAAAAAGAATGAAATGTTTGGGATTTATAATGAAAAAAAAAATGTAAATACCCAAAAGTGCAAAATTGTTTCTTTAGTAATTTAACACCATTAGCATTATTGATCCTTAACTGATTATTAGCACTTTAAACAACAAGTTTAAATTATTTTTTTTTATAACATCCTTAACATCAACATAAAAAGGGTAAAAAGTAAAAGCTAAAAAATATTATGCCTGCGGTGTGAACGTTACAGTCAGTGACATAAAAAATTTGTAGTAAAAACAAGCAAAACCAACATAAGCTGGAATAAAGATACAAATCTTGAACAAGACCACAAGAAAACACACAAAAACTTAATTCTATTTGTCTTGAGTTTAAACTTTTTTTTATGGCCTTTAGCAGGATTCCTGACCAATCTCACTCCTAAATATATTTGTATACAAACAAGCCAAAAAGTTTCATTGTCATTAAAAATATTTAGCTTAAAGTTAAGTGAAACGAAAACCCCCTAAACGAAAATCATCATAAATAAAACTTTTAAACAGTTTCTGGCTGCCAGTAGCTGATTACAGAAGCAAATGAAATTTAATACGTTTCAGTAATAAATGGTTTTACCAGCCATTCCATTTCATGCAGCATGCATTTAGGAATTGGAATTCACTAGAGAAATTTAATTTAAATTAATTATGACTTGCAACGGAAGTCCATGTCGAACTTGAATAAAGATTCGATTGCAACCAAAATTACTTATTTGAGCGCATAAGGCAGAAGGGAATAAAAAAGAGATAATTAATGAAAAATACTTTAAAAATTATTTATTAAAAGCTTGATTTGGTTTTTATAGCATAAATTTGGTAATATAATATCGTATCATTTAGCAACTGCATATTGTGACCAACCCATTGTAATTCCTGGCGAGATATGTGTATATGGAGTCAATATCCAACAACTAGTGCTTGTAAATCTTTTCAGTGCTTATTACTTTCATAGGGACGCAGAAAAAATATCATCGAAATGCAATCAAAAAAACAAATTGTTAACATTTAAAATAGTTTCGAGGATTGTGATGGTGTATAAAAATAATATTGTTAATATAACAATTATGATAATCAAAATTTGTGCGTTAATTCAACGATTCACATTGTTAATGCAACAATAGCTTTAATTAAAATACTTATAAATCTAACAAAAATAAATGTTGAAAAAATAAATAAATTTTAACAAACTATTTGTTGATATATTTAATTGGAAATATTTTTGAGATTTTCCTTTAACTTACAATTTCGTTAATTGTATTTACAAAAATCGTTGTAGGCTCAAAATCAATTAATTATTCAATTGATATAGCAAAAAAATTAATTGTATTTACAAATAATTTTTTTCTGTGTATAGACCAATTTCATCCATATGCTATTGGAATGATAATCAAATTTCATCAATTGTAATCCCAATCTAAAATAGAGAGCATTAAACGAATTAATGTTTTGAAGGATAAAAATACCAATGTAAAATCAACATGAAAAAATTTTAATTGCAAATCATATTAAATTAATGGGAATTCCGTTCCAGGCTAGCTTTTAGAGTGCTTTGCCTCATTACAAAAGCTATACATACGGTATCAGGTTTCCATTTATTGGATACCTGTCCAAAGCGGTCATTTAGGGAATGAGGAAGCAGATGCACTGGCCAAGAGAGCCTGTGCTGCTCCGTTTATGGGCAAAGAATCGGTTTGTGGCGTAAGTCGGTCGGCTGTAATGTCTCGGATAAAATAATATGTCACTTCGACCGCTAAGGAGATGTGACTGTCTTCTTCTGGCTTGTTACTGGTTATCTGTCTGGTCACTTAGGACTGAATTATTCTCTGTAGAAAAGTAAGTAAGTTCGTTCACCCTTGTGTCGTTTATGCTGGGAAGATTACGAGACGACAACACACATTCTTTGTGAGTGTATCGTATTGCGTGGCAATTGAAGGTTTGTTTTTCATTCGGAGTTTCTGTGTTCAGATGATATTAGGCGGGCTTCTCCAATATCTGTACTAGTCTTCATAAGCAGAGTCATACAGAGATTGAATTAATCTAATTCATAGATCTATAATACAAAAGATCCATCAGGTATCGCAGTGCCAGTCTTTGGACCAGATCTTCCCCCTATTCTATTCTATTAAATTCCCAGCGGGAAAAAGAAATACTAAGGATACCTTCTTTTCCGCACAAATATTATTTTCTTACATCTCAGAGTTTCTGAAAGGACTTCAAATTAATTGATTTTGCTTTTGCTTTGATACAAATTTTATTCCTTCTCATATCCCTTGCAATTTAGTATGTGTATCTTATCTTTTATGCGAAAGAGTCGAGGTCTTCTATAATGCATTCCGCAGCAGTTAGATAGGAATAGTAATTGCATAAAAAACCCTAAGCAGACCTTTAATAAACTTTAAACTAAATTTAAATTTCAAATAAATTTTATGTTGAATGATTATTTAAATCATATTGAATTAAAATTTAAGTCATGATGGTATTTATTTTGTGAGTATCTACAGAATATTTAAGATTGTTGTGGCTGCAGCATTAGGATGCCTTTGTTTCAATATGATTCTTCATTCTGCTTTAACAGTATTAGAATGTTAAGGCAACAAGAATTAAAGTTATTTTAAAATAAATTTTGTTTTGAAGATTACTGTAAATCATGTTGAATTAACATGAAACACATATGAAGCAAAATTAATGCCGAAAAATGTCAAATTTATTTGAGTATCAAATTTATTTGAGTATCAAATTGTTTTAACTTGAAATAACTTTAAATCAACATGATGTTTTATTTTGATTTAACAGTACTTCAATATTAAGTCAACATGCAAAAATTTTCTTCGAAGAGTGCTGTTAATCATGTTGAATTAACACGGAACACATATGAACCAAAATCATTACCAAAAAATATTAAAAATTTACCTTGTTTTCGTTGACTTTAATATGAAATTTTTCTGTTTGTAATGGATCTTTCTGTTATAAAACAGTAAATCAACTAAATTTGTTTTCCTGCTGTTTTTAGCAGCATTTCTAATTTCTTCAAATATATTTGTGTATTTATATACATTATCTTTGGAATGTACACAAATACGCAAATAATACATAAATTTTTTTAAGGCTTTAAAAGCCAAAAATGATTTATGTTATTCAAATTGCTGCTGTTCGTGAGGTCTAAAGAAAACATTTGTTTTAGATCTAAAAAGCTGAAAATGTTTGCTAATGAGCGTAATGTCAACACTTCTTCGCTCTTCGCTGCAGTAGCAATGATGATAATTAAAAAAAATAATTAATGAATTTATTGCTGTTTTAACTTTTTCTAATTAGTATGATTTGCTTTCTTCTTCTTAATGCTATCGATAAATTTGTGGGAAAAAAAGTTGAAAACAAATATCGTCAGCAGCTGCATTATTCAGCAACATTTTGTTGAGATAAAATAATCTCTACCATTAGGCTGCTCAAAGGTATTTATTTAATGTCGTGATCACAGGTTTCTAAGCACTTCAAATACCAAAAATAATTATAAGTTGCTTGAGTCAAAGAAGAAGTTTTATATTTGCTTAAAAGATGAAAAAGTTAAAATAAGTTAAAAAAAACCAAAAGCAAACAAAACAAAACAACCATATTGTGGAAGAAAGACATTAATCAATGTCAAGTTTTATGAAAGATTTCTATTGGCACAATGACAGCTTAGAATTAAGGAGAGATGAAAAACAAAACACAATCACAAGAAATGTATACTTTTGTATAAAAAAAAACTTGAATGTGGAGAAAAACTTGTTTCCATTTTTTTTACTTAAACATAACTTCAGTTTGAGTACGTGTGTACATACGTATTTATATGAATATTTAGAGAAAAAAGGTTCGAAATCATGTCGAACAAAAGAAAACAGAAATAGGAAGGAAAAAAGCTTAAATACATTTGCTAGACAAGAAGGCAACAGCAGGCACAGTGTAACAATAGTTAGAAAATCGCAAAATTTAGCGTTAGTAAGTAAAGCTAATAAAAATTTTTATTAAAAGTGTATAAAATGCTCCCAGCGAAGATGAAAACAATATAGACTATGTCTAGCTTTCCATTTAAAAATAATTTTTTTTAGCAATACTCTCAGTGCTTGATTTGCTCATTTAAGGGCATTACACTTCCTTCCTTCTTTATCACCTCTTATCAGTACCTCCTAGTGCAGTGTATTACGTTGTTTAATCAATAGGCAATAACTTATTTATATCCTGTTCATTTGTACATGAACAGGAACTAAAAAGTTTTCACCTTACGATCATGCAAGCCCACGATAACAAAAAACATTTTTCATGGTTCGCCTTTTTGTACGAACATTTTTGACTGCAACTCATACACCCTCGCGTGAGTACAAAAAAAATAATCACGAATACTAACTAAAATTTTTTAAGTTGAAAAATTATCCCCCTGTTTCCACAAGCCAGGCGGTTTACTTGAGTACAAAATCTCTATAGAGAGCATCCAGTTACTTGAGTGATTTTCTTAAAATTTTTCTAGATGAGTCGATTGCCTAACGGTCCAACCTAAATTAGAGCGTAAAGCATTGCGTTAGCAAAAGGGTACGTATTTTCAATACATTCAAATAATATTTTATACGTTGGCATGTACTGAAAATACGTACCTTGCTGCTAACGCTACGCTTGACGCTCTAATTTAGGTTGGTCACTGTGATTTGTAAAAGGGGGAAGGTAAGGGGTTTTGAGTTGAAATGATAATACGGTACTAGGATAGCACGGTACTACGGTAATACGGTAATCACACGTTAAATGCTGTAAAGTAAAATAAGTAAAAATACTTTGAAACAAATTACATTTATCTCGTTTTTTCCTGTTGTTTTGTAGTGGTGAGCAACAGTGCTTAGTCAAATTTACCTCTATTTATAAAAAGTATAGTTTAACTATTTCTGTGAAATTCTACAATCAAATGTATTAAAAAATCGACTAACTGTCTCATAATAAAAAGTCTTTATTTAATTCATATTTTCCTGTTTTGCAGTAGAGCACTTTAAGCTTTCAAGTCCATTGTCAGAAATTTATTTCTTTACAATTAAATTGGGAAATTCTCTGTTAACCTTTATTTTTATTAAGCATACATACATCGTTCTACATACTTAAAGTATTACACTTAAGTTGAAATATACCAAAGCATAATCTAACTTAAGCTATTATTCCAAATCAGATTAGAAGTCTAAAAAAGACAAGTCGAAAGTCATAGTGCTATAACTTCCTGAAAAATCACATAAAGAAATTGAGATTTTGACCAAAGGTCCATTAACTCAAAATCAGCTTATCTCGACTTAAGCACTTTTTTCTTTTTGCCACAGAATTAATGCATGCTATTGCTTTTTTTAGCATCACTGTTTCAGTATTGTAAGGTTTCTTGTCTTCCTTTTAAAATTTTAAAAATGGACTTAGAGCTTTTGCGTGTCAAGCCAGTGATATACAGTTTTTATTTCAATTTGACAGTTTTCAAAATGCCCCACAGATATTCCAACTTCACTTCATAACATTTTGAGCTCACTGAAAGAAAAACACTTCGTCACTGGAATGAAACCGTTACGCTAAACCCCTTCCATTAATACAGCGAAAAATTTCATTAATAAAATGAAACATTACATTATATTGATGCAAATTGCATTAATGGAATGAAACCAATCTAGTGCTTAATATATTACATTTCCTAGTATGAAAAACTGAAAAAACAATCGAATTAGCTCGTTATCGAAAGCTACGATTAGACCCCTGCATGAATGATAGAAATCACATGAGCGTTGCCTATACCTGACATGATTTTTTTAAAAGACTCAAGACTTCTCTGACGCTTTTGAACATATAGAAAACTTCAACTCCTAATAATATGGCTGCTCTACTGTCTTTGCTTAGTCATAATTCATTTTAGCTTTTCATTTTAAAACTTCTTCTGTTTTCTTTCACTTCAAACACACACAACAAATAAAAAAGTTTTCAAATAGAAGAACAATACAAAAATAAATAAGGCTAATGACTACTGTGGCCGATGCAGGCATTAACATACAATTTGACAACCTCTTTCTTGTGTTGTGTACTAACTAATATTCTGTTAAGAGTTGTTGTTTACCTTGTTGCTTTTTCTTAATTTATTCCAAAGTTACAAAACAAAATATTGTAAGCATCGTCATATTTGATTAAAAGGAATGAAATCTCATTTGGTAGTCACTAGAGATGGACAGGTGTCGAATTATTTCAACGCGACACGACCCGAACATACGAAAAAAATCCAATTGTAGGGCAAAAAAGTATTTTTTATATTAAAGTTTGTATGTTTAATTTCAGAACTTTAAGCTTAAGAGACCCCTACACTATCAAAAAATAAGTTGGTTTTACAAAATATTATTTTTCTTTTATTAAAAATTCATGCTTTATCGTGTAAATTTTGCTCATCACGATATGACCCGAACACGAAAGAAATTTTTTTATAAAAGATTTAGGAAGTTTTTACATTATGTGATGCATGAAGACTTTTGGGCAAATACGTGGACTGCACAGTGAAGTTTCGATAGTACTAACAAAGGGTAACAAAATCCTTTACTTAGTTTAGCAATTTTTTGACCCATTTTTTGTATGGACCTCGAAATGGTGTCATCAGCTTTTGACCATAAACTAAACTAACTAATAAAGAAAGCTCTAAATGATATATGACAATAATATAGCAAAGAGTCCGCCGAAGAAATCTTATTGACATTTTGGGGCCAAGAAAATAATTTCTTTGTGTATTTTTGATGTGTTGACATCTATACGCTAGGGGGTAAATATCTTTTTCACAATATAATCACAAATTTTTAATAAGATCGTAAAGCGTTATCAAATTGGTGTGTGCTATGTATGAGTGTATAAGTGTAATCATACGAACAAGAAGTACAAAGAAACTTAACAGCTGCATAGAAATACACTCAACTGAATTTTAAAGCATAAAGCATCAGGAGTTAATTTTAATAGAAATTGCTTGTGAAGTGTAATAGTGTTGCCAGTGGGGATAAAGATAAAAGTTGAAAAATATAAAATAAATATAAACTTTTAAATAAAAGAGCGTTTTAAATGTCAAATATTTGCTTAAAAGATATATAGCAGCTTTTATAAAGAATTTATAATATTATATTATAACATATCTTCATTACATACTGTTGCCTTACACTGAAGCTGATGCCCGACAGTTGGGTAACAATCTCCATCTCATGCCAATTATTATGGATTTTGCAAACCCACTTTCGCAAGCTTTATCAAAGTTTATATTTGACGTTTTCCGCTTGCATATGAGCAAATCTCCACAAACCCCCACAACTAATAATTCCACTACTATAGATGCAGTTGTCCATAGATTTTTAAATGCAGTAGAGTCAAGAATGTATATATCTTATTTTTGTTACCACAAACCAATATAAAAAAAATTAATTACTAGATGTTTACACATCTCACCTGTGATCGGACTCACATTGCTATTTTGCTGAGGTAAAGGAAACAATATTTTTCGCAGGAACTCCTAATGTTTTGCCTGACAATATTTGGCAAAGTTTGAGCCACGTTGAAGCTGAATTTTTAAGCACATATCAATATAAGATGAAAGCGTCTAAGCAGGCGAATAGCTCATACAGACAAATCCTCACGTTGCTGAACTCATTCATACCTTCTAAAAATATAATTTTCAATTGCGAAAGTATCTCATAAATTAACTAGATTCAAGGAGACGAAAAGTAAAAGGCCTCCTTTTGTACTTCATTTTCTACCCTTCCCCTTCCCACCAGAGAACGGACAAATGAAACTCTTTTTTTTAATCAAAGTATGTACGTGTACATATGTACATATTATCAAAAGAAGGAAAAAAACGAGGGTGTTAAATACTCTTTTCTTTTTATAAATCAGACATTTATTTGTTTTCATTCAGTTGGCGCTCAAAAGTTGGGGAAATATCGAAACAGAGAAGTGATGATGGCACAAGCACGTAAATTAAGTTCATTTTTAACCTACAAAGACTTTAAGTATCAAATAAACACATGCACACGCACACGCACACACATATATCACATATGTATATTGCCGGCAGTGTAAATGTTGCGACAAAATTATTTCTTTTGTTTCACACAAATTATAGATATGCCGAGACATGTACAAAAAATATCCTTTTTCATTAGAGGATTCTCTACGTACATTTACTCGTGAACGTGTTTATAAGATTTTTTTTCGTTCTTTCTTATATTCGTATTAAATGTTTTTTTTTTGCTCTGCTCTTGTATGTGTACACAATCTCTTTATTAACGTACATAAGAGTTTGCAAAAGAATGAAAAGAATGGAGGAAAAGGTTAAGTAGTTGCACAATATGTACTACACATTTTCTAATTCTATGGACTTGAAGCTACTTTTAGCATATTGCCTCCATTTGCTGGCATATAATTCATACATACTAACATATGTATGTCTGTATGTATGTACATTGCAGATATTGTTTCAACATGTATCTATTGTGCAAAATTATCATCGTTAACAATCTTTAAACATGTCATTCATACATTTGTGTACTCGGCACATGACACTTTTAGGATAATTTAAACGTGCAATATATGCGCATAATAGAAATTTAAGTACCAAACCACCGTACGTACATGTGTACGTATGAGTGATATGGAGTATTAATTAAGAATGTAATATTTTACTTTAATATTTTTTCGTTCATGTGATTGTCTTTGCGGGATATCGCTTATTAAATGGGGTTAAGAATTGTTTTCATTTGATGAAACGAGTTGAATTGATTGTGTTTGAAAATAAAGAGTGTTCCAAGTTGACTTTAATTTATAAGAAAATCATTTTTTAGAAAATTTGTATCAGCACAAAAAATAAAAGGTTTTCTTCCAAACCCTGTCAACTTTCTAATTTAATTAAAGTCAGTTGTGTGTGATATATAATTGAAATTTTTTAGTTATTTGAAATGCCTATCAATGGTATTATGTATATCGCTGTGTGGGCTCGCATCCCCAATATAAAGTTCACATTAACATCCCTTTGACGTGACTAGTTCCTCAAAATGCTAGTAGAGATTATCTAATGTAGCAAAGATGTTTCGCATGTAGCACAGTTCTGTTGAAACCATATTCCCTTGGTGTTCTTAAGATCCAATTTTTGATCTTAACGACTCACAGTGGCTCCCCCAGTGAAAGAAAAGAGTGGAAATAATTTTGCTGTTTCTAAATGGACCGTCCGATTGTCGCAAGATTGCGTACAGCATTTGAGAAAGAATTTACTTTTAAGTTCCCGGCAATTCCCACAAAAAAAATTTCGCGAAATCCCACAATAAGATTTTTTTCAGTATGTTTATTGTATTTTTACTAACTCTCTCTGGACGCAGATAATATTTTTGTAAATATTAAAAAATATATCTTGTTTTAAGTTGGAATGCTACATTTGGTTCCTGCATTGGAATTTGAGAAAAAAAGGCCGGCCTTACATTTGATATATATAGCAAAAATAGGTCTATTTCGAAACGATCTAGATCCTTTGGCAAACAAAAGACTTCCTTGTAATATATCTTATAGTATAACCTTTTGAATAAGTAAAAATATCGGGTTAGTATTTTTGCAAAAGTTTTTTATAATAGCAAAATAATTAAATCACTTTTTTTGGAAACATTTTATTTAAAAGTTAAATTTAAACATTTGCTTCTTAATCCATAATAAGTTTTTTTTATTTTAAATCGAACAATATTTAACTTTCATATTAGCAGAACAGTACACCAAGGTTGGTAAAAAAGACAAAAATTTTAATTTTTTTTGTCGAATATTTCCTAAACTGGAAGCGAATACCTATAAATGTGGCAGACTATTTTTTAGCTCTTGGATAGAAAAATCCACTTGCAAAATATCTTTTTTTTATCAGATCAAAAACATTAGCTTGGCATCAGCTTTGAAATTTTCATTAACCCGAAGTTGCCCACTTTGGGGCTTTATAGCTCCTCCCAATATTTTTTCACGTAAAAGTCGTTAGCCTGGAAACTTCCAAGCTGCTAAAAATTATAACGGACTTTTTAATGGAATCTTAGAAGAAAAATTAATAAAAGAATTGTACGAAAAGTCTTTTGTGTATAATTTAATTAATTAATTTTTACATTTTCCACTTAGATGAGTTGTTCAAAAAAAATAGGAGTGTTTTGGGATATCTTTCAAATAAAAATTCATATTAAATTTTAATATAAGAAAAAGTGAAAAGTAAGTTTGGAAATGCTACGGAATATCTTATATTGTAATTTAAAACTATAATTATACATCTATTACACTGGTTTAGAGCCAAAAAATACCAAGAACGCCACATGCCTAGATTGGGACTTCCTGAATAGGAGAAACGCTGAAATTTTTTTTCTAAGTACCGTTTTTTAGATAACGGTAGTTTTGTGTTTTTCGGTGTATATTCCCATCAAACCCTTGTGGAGCCCAACCTAAAAGTCCGATCGAAATAAATGATATATTGGAAAGGTAATTGAATGTCTTTTCCGTCGATATGCTTTAAATTTCTATCTGACAAGAAATAGCTGAGTTATGGCACCTCAAAGTTTAAAATTTGCCTATTTTTACGTTTATTTCAAAATTTTTATTTTTTTTCTACGTTATAGTAAAGATCTGGAATGTTTTATTTTTCTTACCAAACAGTTTAATTAATTACGAACATTTTAAGCGTACTTTGAAAAAAATTTATGAAAAAAAAAGGTTTTTGTTAAGGATTTTTTGGAACGACAATATTTTAATTTTCATTGCTCACACACTATATTCGGCGTAAATTCAAAAAACTTAAATTAAAATGATGAGCCACTTGAACTTTTGCGTTTTTTTCGGATGGATCTTCCCAATGAGGAGCCAACAATAGTCCACCATTATTTGTTCATCCCACCAGCCCTTGTAACGTCTCTCGATTTCTTCCATTTCTTGGTGAAATCTTTCAGCTTGTTCATCACTTTCGGAGCCCAAGATCGTGGGGAAAATATCCAAATGACTGAATAAGAAGTGTAATATTTAGGTGTCATATTTGAACCTAAAAGTTAAAAAGAATAATTTTTCAAATGATAACGGCCTTTTTGATGTACATGTTTTCACTCAACGCTTACCAATAACAATGCATTTTTGCAGTAATGTATCGATCTTCTCGGCGTAAGATAATACTTCCTCCATTACATATTAAACTTGGGTTATTTACAAATATTTATATATTATGAAAAGTTGCCAAAAGACAGTCTTGCCATGAATTACCTTAACCAAAAATTTCCGGGAGCCACAGCCAGCAAAATTGATAGTGGTATATTTAATGGACCTCAAATTTGGATTCAGTACGGTGACCAAGCATTTAATGAGTGTTTAGGTCCAGCTCATTTGGAGGCATGGGAAGCATTAAAGGACATCGTTCACAACTTTTTGGAAAACTACAGAAGTCCTTATTACGCTGAAAAGATCGGTAGATTACTGCAAGAACTCAATGCTCCGATCCAATGATATATATCTTATGAAAATAAAGCAGAAACTCGAGACCGTAATCGCAAAACGTCTAGTGTGGATAACCGACTTGTAGTAATATATAGGAGAACCAATCCTTGGCATCGTCCAAAAAAATTTAACATTGATGTTAGTATCATAACTATCCGCAGACACTTATTACAGAACCAACTAATTGCAAAAAGTCCAAGGAAGATTCCTATTTTAACAAAAAACCAAACACCCGGACGCACCATGTCAAATGGCAATCAGAACAATGAAGAAATATATTATGGACAGATGAAACCAAAGTTGTTCTATTTGGTGTAACTAGCTTTAGACACTGTGTCTGACGTCTGCCTAATACAAAATGAAAGCTACAGTATACAAAAAAAAAAATCACTTAAGCATGATGGCGCATATGGCAACGTTTTTCGTATAGTGGTGTTGGCCCATTACAGCAGATAAAAGAAATAATTGATAAAAATTAAAATAAAATCGACTTGCGTTCGCAAAAAATCGAGGTAAAAAAATGTGTCTGTTAAGCTTTTGTGGCTCAATATAACCAATTCCATGACAAGGAGCAGATAGTGTTATGAACACAGCAGTTAAAGTAGAACAATGCTATAGTATACTCAAGAACGATCTGCCCATTTGAAGCTGCTGCTACATATTTTTTTATATAAAAACGATCGTGCTAAATTTTAATTAAATTGCAATAATAAATTGGAATTTTCTACACATTTATTCAAGATCACACATTTTTTTTCAACAATTTACGAGTACATCTGTTTATCTGTAAAATATTTTTTGCTTTTATAAATAATAAAATAAAATAAAAGAATGGGATGGAATGGAAGCCAACTTTCATTTACTTTAATTGAAGCAGCTTATGTTGTTTAACATCATCCACTTAAGCACTCACTCGATAAACTTGATCTCTTTGGATTTTGTGAAGATAATTCATTACAATAAATGAGATCATGTTCAGGGGTTAAGCTCAAATTGAATAATTTATTATAACAGGAGAGGAGTTTAATTAAAAATAAACATGGAATCTATAAATTACAAGAAAATAATGAAAACATATCGCTTGTACAGTAGTTTCAGCTTAAATGATCTGCGTTTAAAATAAAACCCGATTACCAGTGAACTCGCATATAAAAAGATCGGCCCTTTTAAATTGCTTCACTACCAGCGCATAAATTATTTACTCAGCTAATTGTTTAAGAATTTATACATTTTTGGAAAATCAGTTAAGCGTAACTTGCTGTACACCAACTACACTGGGAAAAATTAATGCTTTTGAATTCGAAAATACATAGTTATAATGACTGGCTGACTCTTTTTCAAATTAAGGTACAACATTAATATTTTGCTATACACTTTTTTAAACTAAAGTTTTGTTTTATTACTTTGCATTAGCTTTCTTCTCAGTGCATGAAACAGCTCTTCTTTTTCTGCACATTCTCTGCCATGTTCAGAGTGTACTTTTGATGTCATCGATTTAAGTTTTTTTTTGTTATGTTTGTTGGTTGTTTATTTTTATGCGCTTGAATAAACTTTTGAACAAATGTCGCTGGCTATTTGGCTCTTGTGCCAATGACATGTTGACGATACAATTTTTTTTTTTTTTTTTTCATTTTAATTTTTTTTTCTCATTTGACTAACTGAATTTGAGTACTTCGTGCACATCATGAGCATGTACAGAAGATACTCGAGGTGAATGATCATTTTATTGTCTTTCAACTATATTTTCAGCCAATAATTTTGTTCATTTATTTATAACAGATGTTGTTTATTTTTTTATTTAGCATTTTTCCTAAATTCTTGGCTGTTCATTTATTTTGACCCATTTCTACACTTCAAAGTAACAAAAAAAATCAACAAAAGTTATTTGATACTTAAATATATGAGGAATTTTAATCGACACCAGCAATACATTTTTAAACTTGTTTCCTAGAAATTTTCTTCATACTACGTCGAAGAATGAAAAGAAAAATTCCATTTGCTTGAATATTATGATAAATATTGCACAAGTCTGTGGCCATAAATCACTTTGTTGCCAAAAATATTGTATTTTTTATTGAATTTAAAAATGAATGTATTTTCTTAATATTTATTTATTTATAATAATGCACAAAAGAAATTCAAGCGAACAATTTTAAATATAATTATAAATTATAGACGCCCAGAAATTTGGGGTTTTAATGATTTTTTTATAATCATTTTTTTAACATAATTTTTTTAACAATTTTTTTTTGCAACAAATACTCAGTTTTGTTTAGATAATTTTAAAAATAATTTTTATTAATCTTTAAAGATTCTGTTTATGTAATAAAATGATTTTCTATTGCTGATCTCATTTAGATTTATGTACGCAGCTGAAACTATGGCGCTGGGAGCAGCCATAGTAGCATAAAGCTCTGCACAGATGGTTGTCAAATCTTACAGCGTTGTCAGATCTGGCAATTTACGGACAATAAAGAATTGCCAACACAAAGTAGATTGTCAGTCAGGTCACTCGGTTGTATCAAAATTTTTCAGAAATCTTGCAGACGATTGTCTGGCAAACAATTATCTGAAAACAGTGTTCACATGTTTGAAAATTTTTTGTAGCACTTTTTACCGACAATATTGCCAGACTCACAGTATTATTAATACTAAATTATTATGAACCATAAAATATTCATTGCAGTAATTATAGCAGCATATATTTTATTACATCAAACCATTTTATTTCTTATATAAAAACAGGTGTGAGCAGTACTGCCAATAGAAAAAATTATCTGACGCCATTGTTAAATGCATAAACTTCATCTTTCTGACAATAATAATAAAAAATATCTGACAATAAATTGACAATGCCAGCGTAATGTGTTAACATGATTGACATTTGTTTGAAATTTTTTTTTGCCAGCTGGTATTTTTACAGTGGATTGGCAATGTCTTTCCAGGCAACGTTGTCAGACAAAAATCGACAATTTGAACACACGGCTGTAAGCAGTTTTTTCGTCACATTTTACTGGCAATATTGTAAGATCTGACAACCATCTGTACTGATCTTAAGCCAGGTGTTATAACAAAATGTAATTAACCCTAGAATGACATCCTTAATATAATTTTTTTTAATATGGCAGTGTTGCACCGCCCCTGGTGTCAATGAGCCATGTTAAGCTTTCAAAGCTGTATTAATTAGGCATTTGATTGGTTATTTTATTTTGCAGGGCATTCTGCTACACCATGCCGGCGAAGGAGGGCGCTATGATGTTACATTAGGATTAGTATCCGCAGAAGCAAGTATACTTCAGTGACCAGTGTCTATGCTTCATCCCTTGAACTTTTCTACAAAAATTATGCAAAGGGACACTAGGTTAGTTAGGTTAGGTTAATAGGCTGCTGGCAAGGAAGGGAGAAATTTAGAGTCCAGTTCACTTGGGTCCAATACAATGATTCCTTTGTGCAACCTGTTAGTTGAAGATAAGATAGTGAGAGAGGTGATAGGGAAGGGATAGTGATTGAAACGATAGGCGTTTAAGGAAGAGATGGAGGAGAGCTTCACTCTTTTACAATTCTGCTATTTTTTGCAAGCTTTTTGATAATGCGGTGTTGCAGCGCCTTCTGGTGTCAAATGAGGCGTATTAAATTTTGAAGCTGTGCTTAGTAGCGATTGGTTATTTTACTTCGCTGATGACTCTACTACACAACGAAGGAGGGTGCTCTCATGTTACATTAGGATTAGTATCTGATGAAGTCGGTATAAAGTTTTTAGTGGCCAGTGCCTTATGATTGGATCACTAGAATTTTTCCTACTACAACTGATACAAAAGACTCCAATTCACATCAGAAAAATGCGTGCTGTTGATATTTAATGAATGCTGGAGACCGGGTTCGAGCCCAGGCCAACGCCACTAACATACACTAACGTCGTCGTTCGCTTACTAGCTTTTAATTTCTTTAGCTTCCGTGTATCTGCATAAAAACTTAAATATTTTTAGTCGGTGATTTAAGTTGTTCTTAACTGCACAGAAAAAAATATCATCGAAATGCAATCAAGAAAACAAATTGTTAATTTTTGTAGTCAATTAAATTGCTCAACAAAATTATTTGTTAAATTAAATCATAACAGAATGCGCACATGTAGGAGAAACATAGGAAATCATGTTTTGTGTGTATTCATTATTTGCGTATCTAATAAAGTGTTGATCTTTAGCTGAGAAGTAAGTAAGTTAGTTTATTATTCAAACACATTTAGTGTTTTTCGCAGGCAAGCAAAAAATCGTTTCGAGGCTTGTGATGTGTATGAAAAAAGCATTATTAATATGACAATTATCATAATAGAAATGTGTACGGAAAATCAACAATTCGCATTGTTAATATAACAATAGTTTTAATTAAAAAAACTTTGAAATCGAACAAAAATAAATGTTGAAAAATTTAATTTAATTGAAAATATTTTTCAGATTTTCCCTTAACTTACAATTTCGTTAACTGTATTTACAAAAATCGTTGTAGGTTCAAAATCAATTAATTATTTAATTGATATAACAAAAAATTAATTGTACTTACAAATCACTTATTTCTGTGTGGCAAAGTTGGCTTTAAGTTTAAGTATAAAGTTTTCATTTAAAGCTCCAAATAATGCGCTTTAAAATAATGAATAATTAAAATGGAATGTGATATTACTGCGGAAATACCCATATAAATATAAGTATATCTTATAATTGAATAATTTAACTATATAATATTTAATAATCTCTATAAAAAACTAGTTTTGCTAAAACCCTTTCTTAATTTATTTTATCTATTAGATTTATTTCTCTCAAATTACGAGTATAATTAATTGAAATTGTTCTTTTTCCGTCCGGGATTAAAACTCCTCAATATTAACGATTTAATTGAAAAAAATATAACTAAATTTGTTCGCCTTTCAACTTAAAACCAAAAAGAGTTATTGCTAAGCTGTTCAAACTTACAATTTTATTCAAACAGACAATCGCTTTAGTGCATTAAAATTACATACGAATATTTTTTAAGTTCTTATTGTAAAATAGAAAGAGAAATACTCCATCGAACTTGGCAACTAAAATAGTTTTTACTAAGGTTACAAATTGTTCTTTTATGACTAGACAATGAAAAAAAGCCTTCCGTCATAACCCTGATGCTCGAGCCAAACTTCTTAGGCCAAATGTTACTTTTCTCTGTCTGTGTATGTGCTTCTGATAGCAACTGCTTTTTCTATTTTCTAAAAATATTGGCATAAATGCATGTGCTTGAAAGCTGGTACGTATTTGTAGGCAGTGATGGAATTTGAGGCTTAATCGCACAATTTGTAGTACTATTGTGTGCTTTATGGTAAGGTGGCATGTAAGTTTTTCTGCCACTTCTTTTAATATTATTATGTCAATTACAATATTTTGTAAATTTGCAGTGATAAAAATATTAACAATCTCAATAAGGGATCTATAATAGAATATAGAATAGAATAATTAATCCTTTAAGATTTTTTGTGAAATGCTGAGTACATGTTATACTTAAACTGCAAGATAGTGGTGAAAAACTATCCATAGTGTCACTGTCGAAAGTTTTCGATAGTTCAAAAAACTATCGATATATCGATTCAAGACTATTGAAAGTTAGAAAAACTATCGATATATTGACGATACTATCGTGAGAGTATCAATGCTGTATAGTTCTGGTATAATGAATTTATTTACACTAAAAATTCAAATCAAAAATTTTTTTTAAAACAAATTCCTAATTTGCACTATTGCTAAGCTGATTAGTTTGTTAGGAGAGAGAGACGAGGGGAAATGAAACGGGTCTGTTCCCCTCGTCTCTCTTTCCCACAAACTAATTAGCTTAGCAATAAGACTTGCATAGTGTAAATTAGGACAAAGCACCTTTTTTTCTCAGTTCAAAATATAAAAAAAAAAATAATTGTATGAAAAATAAGTCCGTTCAGTGGAATAGATTTTAAGTCATCTAGTTATTTTTCTTTATGAAAAGCAACATAGATATATAAAATTTTCGCTGTTAGTTGTGTTTCATTTACTATCGATAGTGTCTAAAAAATATCGATTGTTTTCAAGTATTAAACGATTGCGGAATAAAAACTTCGATAATCAGAAAAAATAATTAACTAAGAATACTATCGATATTACCATCGATAGTTTTCCACCTCTACTGCCAAATGCTTATGGTTTCTTATGTCAATTCGTCGTAACAATATGCAAATAGGAGGGGAATCCTGACCCACTTTTTTTAAACAGGATCGAACTATTATTTTAGGCCCATGACAAAGCCGAAGTCCAGTTACATTTCTTGAACTTAAATGAACTTTTTTATATAAAATAGCGCTACCTTACTTTGCAAGGAATAAATCATTGTGAAGAATTCTGTAGAGGAATATGTTGGATTGCACACCAATTCACTTCTATTGTTTCCACGTTAAATCCAACTGTTAAAACATGGTTTCACTATATAAAATTAAAATTAACTTAAAACAATTTTTGAATTAGTTTTAAGTTGATTGTATGAAATGCAACCTTGTTTTCGCTGCGCTAAATTTAGTACTGTCAAGTTAAAATGACAGGAAGCAGCTGATAATGTTTATGCCAGTGAGTAAGAACAGATACCGAGTGGAACATTTTTAACTTAAAAATAAATGCAGCTGCAATAGTTATCAAAAAAAATTTGGAGAAAAGGTATCTTTTGGAAGGAAAACAACGAAAATATTTTCACCAACCGCCGGGAAGTGAAAATAGACGATATGACTGACAACCAAATGTGGAAAAAAGGTTAAGCTTATAATGTATTTATGCATTTCTTTAATAGAATAATATGATTTCCATGCACTTCTTCAATTTGTATAAGTACGAGTAGTTCCATAATTTTAAAATGTTCATTTACAAAATATAAAATAATTTCCATTTTATAGTGCATTGTAAAATTTCTGAATTTTTCATACAAATAAAAAAACGTTAGTTTTGTTAGTTTTGTCAAATAAGTGTTATAAAAAAGCAATAAATACACTCATTTCCGCAGTAGATTTATTATATTTTGTACAAACTTATTAAACAATCTGTTGTTTAAGACTTGAATTTGTCAAACTTGTAGTGGGAACGCAGAATCCGTTGTTTTTAGCTTTAACGTCAAACCATGTTTTAACTTTAGATGTGTAAACCGTATTAGATCTCTTATCTACAGCATCCTAAAGGTGAAACAATTTTATGAAATTCCTTGACGAAATAATTGTCTGTGTATTAGTTTATGCTTGTGTTGACGGAAAGATACTTTGTTTGTTGTTATAAAAAACTTAACTAAACTCATCAATCATATGGTTGTCTGCGTCTTTTACACGTACGCGTTGTGGGCAATAGTTGATGAAAATCGAACGTTGACGGCGGATTATTTTATCGTCTCCAGTTCTAATTGAAAAAAAAAACATAAAGTTTCTTTGTGATCCTAATTAATTATGAAGAAGTGCACGGACGAACGAAAGTTTATATTGCGTTCTATTGAATATTGCATCAAACATTGTCAAAATACAAATTGCAATTGACGTGTTTACTTTGGTACATCTTCTTTTAAGCAAAAAGCATACGACACTCAAGTGTCCAGGAGACGATCAAATAAAACCATCAATAACATAGTTGTGAGCTTTAAGTCGTTTTTTTCGGCTGCACGTATACGTTGTCGACACTGATTGATGAGAATCAAAACATTCTCATATTTTTATTTGACGACTGGTTATTTGATAGTCTCCATATCTGATTTACGAAAAAACGTTATTTGTTTTGTGTTATTTGCTGTGTGTTTTGTTTATCCGACGAAAGCATACTTGCATCTGCACACAACGAAAACAATATTAAAATGCTGAATGACGATTTTATTTGAACGTCACGGAAAAAGCGTCAATTAAACGACACTAATACATATTAACTGATTGATGGTTTTATTTGATCGTCTCCTGGGCACTTTACACACATGCGCTGATTGGTAGATTAATTTGATTAATTTGCATTCCAGTATTGAGCAATAAATGTCAAAATTTCTGTCAGCCTGTAAAAAAAGTGGAAAGCTACTTTAGAAACTTATCAGTATGTTTTATCGCAAACATTTTTTACATAAAATTGTTTAAGGTTGTCCGAGCCTAACATATAACTAACAATAACTCCAGGGAGGCAACAGCAATTTTAAAAAGGGGCGCAATGACCTCCCCAGAATGGCCTTTCTACGCCTATGCAGCCTATAATTTTTATCGGACAGCAAACGGCGTTGCAGTGTGGGTTATTTACAATGATAATTACAATATTAGAACTCCCTGCTCTTTAGGGTACTTTTTGGTATCTTGTGCCGTACACTGAAATATAAAATCAGTTTGCTATAATTAAAATTAAATAAAGTAGTGACAATTTTGTGCAACATTTTGCTCTACAAAGAACATATTTTCATTTAAAGTACACACAACTTTATATTGGCATAAGTTAATTTTAAAACAACAACTTTAAAGCAGTTCTTTATTAACATAGTCTACGGGAAACAGTGTAAATTAGTTTTTTTCTATGCTACTAAGACTGAAAATGTTTTCTGTACTACAGCATGTGTAGGTGGATTAACTTTGCTTAAATACGACTATACAGTCATACACACAAATACGCACACGCACTCACACTCAAGCCAACAGATTTTGTGAAAAGCTTTTCTTTTAAGCGGATGAACTTTCTCCATTACATTGTCGTCTGCATATATTTATTTACGTATGCATGTACATATATTTCCTCATCTTGTGAGTTTATAAATTTTACATGTCTGTTACATAAAAATAGTAACTAGAGAAGACAAAAAAAAAAGAAAAAACAACAGCAACACATTATAAAACATGCATCTGGATTGTGCGATTGCAGCAGCAGTTGTTGCAACGACAGCAGTTATGGCAGCATAAAAGAAAGAAAAGAAAACAAAAATCGATAAATAAAATTGTGTTTAAAATGAAATGAATATCCGAGTATCTTAGTCGTTTTTAGTTTAAAGTTGCAACTAAATGTTATTTGCAATTCGGAATCTTTTTTATACACTAAAATATTAAATCTTAGTACACAACTTCGACGAAGTGAAAACTAAAGGAGCGAACAACTGCGGTTTTAATAACTCTACAAGTCATTAACCTTAAAAATAATATAATAATAGTTATATTTGCATTTTGAAAGTTTTGCTATAAGGATATAAGGTTCTTTGAAGTTTTTTTCAAGTATTCTATGGTTGAAGTCTATTGATGAATTTCCTAAGCAGAAACGAAATGCATTTTGAGGAGCTAGGCCCACAACAAATAAAAAATTTTATTAGGTATAATTTTTTAATAAAAAAACATTTTAATGAATGAGTAAAAGAGGGCATAATTTTGCAAAATGCAACGCCAAGCCTTGTCAAATTTTATATGGGAAAAATTTAAATTCCAAAAACAAAATACGCCCATAATAATTTTGGATTATTAGTGCCTTAACAAATATTAAACTTAATTAAAAAAAATTTATTTACATATACATATATTTATATTTTGTTTTAGTAAAAATTTTTTACATACAAGTCATAAACTAATTTTTTTTACCGAGTGTCTGATTTCAAGCTTCTGTACAAATTCGTATGAACTGTATGTAATGTTTGGAGGTGATAGATGCATAATGTTTGTATGATTGTTTACAATTGTAAATATTTTTTGTCTTTGTAATTGTAGTTGTTAGCTGTTTTGTGAGCATTTCTTTATACATTAGTTGGTATAACATGTTTTAATGCAGGCACATCTAACTTGTTTTTCAGGGAAAAAATTATACGATGCTTTTTTTTATTTACATGCACCTTGTTGCTGAATTTTGAAGTAGTCTATGCTAAATTTACCTAATAAAGAAATCGTAGATCTTTATAATGACTTTAAGAAAGAAACCAAATGAGGAGTATTTAACCTTTGAGCATGGGTTTTTTATCGATCTTTCTACAAAACAAAGAAAAAAAAAATTATTTTCATAGGTTAATCTAACCAATTTTAATTGTAAAGCTTACAATTAATGCAGATTATCTTGGGAATTTTAATTCACTGCAAATTTTGACTGATTAGTTCATAATATATACAATTGCCACTAAAATTAGGTAAACTATTTTTCTTGGTTGAAGTAACTAATTTAAACTAGTAGCTAAATTAATAGTTTGAGCTCTTGTCTCACAACAACTAATGTTATGTTTAAAGAAACTAAGTTAAATTGGTACAGCTTATCATGCAAGATGACGCACACTGCGATGGTGTCATTAAATTTTGTGCAAAAATTATAAGAACTAGTTCTAGATCAATGAAAGTTGGCACCGAACATTATATTGAATACATTCAGAAACAAATTAAATTTAAACAAATTTTATATTTTCCATTTCCAAACTAATTCTTTCCAATTCAGATGCTAAAGCTCATACACAGAAAAAAGTATTCACCAATTAATATTTTCAATTAAGAGTTTAATTGTATTAATTAAACTTTTAATTGTATTAATTAATTTGAGTGGAAAAACTTAATTGATATTATCAAATTGTTTATAGGTGAAAATTTAATTAATTTTTTAATTGATACTACAAATATTTTAATTAATTAATATTACAAAATCATTCATATTACTTTTTTGTGTATACGACACTATATATGAAAGTAGTCTAAGTCGTAGCCATTTTTTTTATTAATCGAGAGTAGTAGAACTCTTCATTGAAATGGTGCATAATACAAAAATAGTTCGTGATTTATTTCAATGCAATCTAATAATTATCTTAACAAAAGAAATATATGACTTAGACCACTTTCATTATTAAGGGCACATATCTACTATTAATTTCTTCTTCTAAATTTTAACTTAAACAGGTGTAACATGTGTTTCAATATCCCAAAGCTCACAGGAACATTTTAGAAAACTTTTCGGAAGCCAGAACATTTACAAATTACTTAAATTTCAAATGTGTATTTCGTTGGCAATGAAAGCTATTTCAGCAATTTAGATGAGAAACAACTTTCTTGGTTAATTTAACTGATGTAAACAGTCAAAAAACAAATAAATATAATATAATAAGCAAGGTAAACTTAATTAACTTCGATTGTTAATATCAGCGAAAATAAAAGTTTTTTTTTGTTTAAAACAAACAAATTGTTCTCATGATTAATCTAACTAGTTTTAAAATTACTGAACTTTTCATAGACAACATTTTTTAACATCTTTCTTAAAATCTTTTTACATTTAAAAAAAAAGTAAAGTTTAGTCCACAGAAATTTTCTACAGGGTCTTTCATGGCTAAATGCTACTACGCTTATACGCACGGCTTATTTGTAAATAAAACTGTAAATTGTTGCCATATTGTTCTATTTATTCGGACTTACTAATTCAGAGAACTATTCACGATTAACGCATTATTTGCAAATAAAATGCTTGAGGTTGCCAAATTTACAATTGTTTGCCAATAAAAAGCAATAAATTGATAAATATTGCACAAAAAAAACATTGATAGAAGAATAATGACAATAAAAACAAATTATTATTTGTCATTTTATACATTTACACAATTTTTTTTTTGTAAACATAAGTAACATTTCTATAGAAGTGCTATGAAGTCCTTATACATTTACAATACCGTATAAACAGTGAGTGAATTTATTTGCCAATAGTGCGCGTGTAAACGTAGTATCTAACTAACAACGTTTTATTTTGTGAAGGAGTTAAAAGCACTAAATTCATTTTATTTCACAAATTTTGCTTTCACATCTATCTATCATAGTTATTCGTTTGTAGTAAAACTTATTTTAATGATTGTTAAGCCGAGTGTTTTCTTCCAAGCAACTCCATGCACAATAAATGCATACACACATACATACATGCATAAGTTTGTATGTACATAAATTGTAATTTCATGCTTTTGATGGGAACAAATTGCATTTGTTAGTTTAATTTTTTATTTATTTATTTTTTATATATTCTTTTTAATTTTCTGCCATTCTTTTCTCCAAAGACTACAAGTTTAGATCCTACAGTTTTGATATTTATTGTCGAGCCATAAAATACATTTAAAGAAAAGTAGAGGAAAAATTCCAAAAAAAAAACCAAAAACAGATTTAGATTATACGTTAGATTTTGAACATTCTTCTATGATTTGTTTACTGTGATTGTCGTAGAAACATTTTAACATGAGTGAAACTCTAAAACGGAGAGTATGTGTGTCAGTCAGCAGATACGAGTACTCGTACCACTTTCATGTTTATTTATTTCTTTTCTTTTTTTCAATTCTTTAACGTTTTGTGCAGCAAAACTTTAAAATGAATTTTATTGTTTGAAACTTTTTTTTGCTGTTAAGGATAAATTGTGATTTGATTATGAGAAAATAGAAAATATTGCAGAAAGTGTAATTGGAATTCTTTGTGAAAATGTTATAAATGTGACAAGTAGGAAAAAAGTGCTTAAGTCATATTTGACTGTTTTGCTGTAGAGCACTTTTAAGCGTTCAAGTCGATTTTCAGAAATTTATTTCTTTGACAGTTAAATTTAGAAGTTCTCTAGCAGGGCTGCCGTTTTTGGTTATTTCTAACCAAAAGTGGTTATTTTTTTCTTTAATGTGGAGATGTGAATATTTTTCTCATTTTGGTTATTTTTTTGCCAAAATAATGATACACATGCACATATTTTTTATGTTATACTTTTTAAGCTTTTATGTTCTTAAATTTTTAGTATTGCTACCAAGGCAACTGAAAATAAAACAGCTGTGGCTTAAATCGCTAGTACAGCCACCTGTTATGAATTCGCCTTGATTGCTACTCACTTGTTTACAATACTTTTCTTTTACAACACTGTCAACAACTTTTAATTTAGCTAAATAGTCGCAACTCTGTACTACAGACCACTATGTAGTCCATAGGAAATGAGTTTGTTTATCAGCCCCTAAAGCCTCCTTCCTAAAAAAATTGGTCACATCTTGGAAAATGTTAATTAGTTGGACAAATTTAAAGTTTTTCGAAAATCTCCTGAAAACTCGAACTTTTAGTAATTCTGAGTATGCACGTTTTTAGAATACCATGTGGTAGGTGACCACTTTTGTCCGCCAGCATCGCCTCCTTCCCAAGAAAAGTGCGCAACCCTCAGAAAATTTCAAGTTTAAAACTTGACGATATTTGGTTCAAATTCATGTTTTTTAGAAACAGATTCATGGGCTTTAATAAAGGAAAACTTTATCTATAAATTTGCACTAATTTTTCCCGTCTCGGTTGCATCATTTAATGGAAAAGTCCTTTGGAAAGGCATTAGGCGAATTTTTATAGCTTAACAGAGCTCTGTTAACACGCTAACAGAGCTCTACAAACTCTATATTTTCATGACTTTTTTGGAGTGATGTTATTTAATAAAAATACTACATATGGAAATTTGGTTATATTTTTTTTTCATTTGGTAACTTTTAAAGCGAATTTTTGTTGTAAAAATTTTTTGGTTGTGGCAGCACTGTTCTCTAGTAACCTTTATTTTTTTTAAGCAAGAATTATTCTAGAAATTGTAAATAATACATTTAAGTTAAAATATACCAAAGTATAGCCTAAAATAAGCTATTATTTCAAATGAGATTAGAAGTCTAAAAGATATAAGCAGCAATTAATTTTGCTATAACTTCGTGAAAAATTTCACAAATTAATTTAAACTTTACCCAAGGGTACTTTCAAATATGCAGGTTACGGTGGTACCATTAACTCAAAATCAGCTTATACCGACTTAAGCGCTTTTTCCTTTTTATCGAAACTATGTAAAGGTTGTCTCTAATAAATTGCCATTAGGAGAGAAGGGTTAACAGTGATAAACAATATGTTGGCGACGAACATAAATAAAGCGCTGCAATAAAACATAAAAAATATAAAATATAAAATTAGAAATAGGCTGACTTTTTGGCAGAAATTAATTTTCATGTGTTATTTTATTCTATCGTAGGTATTTAGTATGTGCTTACCAAAATAATTGATACATCGAACATTGATTCAATAAATTTCACAAAATTTTATAATTCACCTCATCATTTCTAAAAACCTTGTACAGTGCAATCAAGTATTTATGTGTGTATATGTAGTGTTCACCTAACTTAACATTTATATAAAAAAAATTTAACTGGAATTTTCTCATGCTTGCGTGATCACAACTCACAATTATTGCAACTTAGCAGACCCATTAAAAAATCACATCATCTCATGTGGCAAAGTAAATACATAATATACTCGTACACTTTAAAGTAGACTTTCAAACAGACAAACACGTATATATGTATCATTGACCATGCTGCAGACACTTCTTTCTAAACAGTAAGAGCAATATTAAATATAACAATTTAATGTTTATATTTACTTTGTCAGTTTGACATAACAGAATGACAACTTCTCTTAATAATGTTAAATATCATTTTATATTGTAGTAGACCAAGGCTGGGAATGAATGGAAACCCAAGATTTCAAGATTTTTATATAGACTTTACAAAAAATTAAAAGTCTAAAACAATATGAACTTATATGTATGTACATACATACATATATACACACGTCAGTATTTACATGCGTGTTGTCTTGCATCATTTACAAAATAAAATAATATAAAAAAAGAGGAGAAAACTTAAATGCAACCAAGCGTTAATTGTACCCCAAATAGTTGTTTGTTGCAAAGAGCAAAAAAAAAATTATAACAAACAATAAAACAAACAAATCTGAAAGCACTAGAATGAAAGAAAAATATAAAACTAAATACTCGCAACGCACAATAACACCGAGCGAGTATCATTGAGTCAAATTGCATGGCTAAACGTATGTATGTAAGTATATGCATACTCGTATGATTTTGGTCATATACCATAATGGTTTGTTTGTTTGACTTACAAAGGCAAAGGTGTGGTAAGAGAAGAGCAGAATTGTAGAGAAAATATTTAAACACTTCCTTTCTGTTGTGCGATCCAAATAAGAAAAATATATTCTTTTATTTGCTGAAAAAAATGTGGGTCATTCCATAGAAAGCAATTAGTAAAATTAAAAATAATAGCATACTTCTAAGCAGTTGGTGCTTATATTCGGATATACTAACTATAAAGTCACGACTTTGAAATTTGTTGTTTAATAGGTATGATTACCAAAAAAAATCAGAGCAGAAGTCGGAGAGATAAAACATAACGTCAGAAAAATTCGGACAAAAATACATAATCACGCATTTTGTGGCTTCCGAATCGTTTTCACGTGTTTTCGTGTGAGTTCGCATGTTAAAACACATCCTACAGCTGTTTCAGTTGATATAAAGAAAATAGAAAGTAATAGTATGTGTTCTAGCATCAAGATATTTAAGAAAAAATTATCGACATGGACTATTAAAAAATTTTGGATTTTTTCGATTCAACTTTTGAGTAAAGAAACTCGTATTCTTCTCACTTGTAAGGTGTCTTGTGAAAGCAAACCGAAACAAGACAATGTGAATTAATTTTTTTGATTGGTTGAAAGAATTTTCAATTATGTACCTCAGCTTTCGATCCGTTAGCCTATTCTTAAGCTATGAGATGCTAACACACATCTACACACAATAAAAGATATGCACACACATCAGTAACTTCCGATAGCGGAAAATTACAAAATGAACGGGCTACTATTTATATAATTTTTGGTCAGAAAATTTATATTAAATATAGTACTTATTATTTTCTGAGTTACAATTGACGGGTTCTGTATTACAATTGACTAATCTTTATTACAGGTGTCGCTTTCTGAATTGAAATTTACTAATCTGAATAATAACACTGCACAATAGTGGTTTGGATGTTTAAATATGTGTTTTTATCTCCTTATTATGATGGCGTCTCTAGTTTTTCCCTATCAGTGGTGGGATTCAGTAACTTTTAACGATCCGACAGTCGTAATTTTTGTCTATACATTTTGTCGGTTAAAATAACAATTGTGTTATTATGAAACTTATTTTTAACGCTGATATTTTCTTAACAACGCATAAATTATTGTAGCTTAAATAACGACACAGCTGATATTAATCCATTCCATTAATTCGATTAATTGTCGTTATAATTATTTTATCTCTAAAAAAGTTACTAAACCGCACTACAGCTCTGGTTTTAAGGATATAGTGACATTAAGCATTTGCATAATTTACACCGCTTTATGTATTATTCCGAATATTTCATGAATGGTCCTTCAAACTTTCGGAATTATTAATGTACACAAATATCTCTTTCATATCCATGAATATATTAGGACACCTTACTGTTATTTTAAGGATATTAAAAATCGTGTGTTCTTAGGTTAGTTTTTAAAAATAATTAAGATTTTAGGTGCTTTTAACCAAGTTTTCAATCTTGATTATTTTTAAACAAGAGCTAACCTAAAAAATGGGTAGTACCTTTGGGTTGAGTGTACTCGAATTAGGTTTACCCACCAGGTCCCCCGCTTGTTACATATTTGAACTATTTTAATAAAATTGAAATGCATTTACAAATATTGGTATTTACAATGTAAAAATTTATCATATTACATTTCTCATATTCTGTTAACAAACAGACTGTGCCCAAGTAGAAAGACACAGAAAAATGCCGATATTTCCCTCAGCTCAAGCTTGCCTTCTTTCAGCTTGCAGGCATTCAAGTAGATAATGTATGATTCTAGCTAAAGTCTAGTTTAAGTTTTCTTCTATTCTTTACACACACATTCACATTAATTAATAAAAATATTTCGTTCCATAAGAATTGAAAATACTGAACTTAAGCCCGATTAAGAAATTATTTCTGATTAAAATTTGCTGCACAACATGTTTTCCTTATAAATTAAACATAATTTTTTAATTAATTAATTATTGATGTAAATTAGCAAAATCATTTTTTTTAATCTCACTTTTATAGTGGAAGCACCTGAATATGCATGAGTTTTCATTTTCCAACATTTCTTTTTTACATTAATATATTCTTTTCCTCGTTTATGTTTAACTTTGACAAAACAATTTGTACAATTTAGTTGCACATTATTGTATGTGACACAGTAGTTTAGATGTAATTATTTTTCGTTTGCTAAATTATCTATGAAAACCAACAATAGCAAATGCTGATATAACAACCAAAAACCAACAACCGAAGGAATGTTTGCAACATCCTTTTGTTTTTGTTGGACAATAACGACTTTGTGAAGGCGGTATTAACGAAAATAAGAATAATGAAGTTTATTTGTATTTACACAGTAATTTGGAAAAAAAATATGTTTCAAACGAATTTGAGCGAAAGTAAAGAGAAGCAATTTTACCCGACTGCGGCAGCGTCTAAGAAAGTGGGTTATGTGTAACGTGACCAGATGGTTTTTGCAAAAAGCGGGACATGATCGATCATAAAACGGGATTTTGAAGAAAATACCGCCAAAAAGTGGGATTTTAAAATTAATTTTTTTAGAAAGCGGGATATGCACAAAGCTTCATATGTACTTAAGAAACAAATTTTTCAATTCAAAAGAAACGCTCTTAAATAAACAAAAGTATTTATCTGTATAAATAAAAACCAAATGCCGTTCGCTGGAAATCGCACGAATTAGGAGGGCTTGTGGAACATCTCATATATTTTTTTTATATATTATTTGCATTTAGTACAAATAATACATAAAAAAACATTTTTTTTTCATCTCAAAACGTACATGGAGTGTAGCGAAGCACACAGGGTTTTGGCTAGTTAAGCAGTAACTAAGCTTGAAAAATATTTGAAATGAATATACTTTTAATAAAAATCGAATAAGAGATTAAAAGTTTTAAAATTCTAAAAAGCGGGATAAAGTGGGATAGAAATCCAAGGCGGGATCAACCACTGAAAAGCGGGATAATTCCGCCCAAAGCGGGATGTCTGGTCATGTTAGTTATGTGTAACGTTTGTAAGGAGGGTTCTTATTCGATTTTTATAACTGAGGTGATATCTTACAGCCAAATTATTGGCGCATATTCATAGTATACTGTAACAGTATTATTTATAAAACTTATTATGGGTTTTTAAGAAAAATTTTCATACAAAATTTTTATTAAAAAGTCTTTATAGAGCCCTAATAAGTTTTATAATAAGTATTATAAGTAGAAGTTAAAGACCAGTGGGTGAAACACGGCATCCGATACTACTCATAATTTTAAAATATTTCCATATAAACTGTATTAAAATATTTTTAAATTACGAGTCGCATCGAATGCCGTAATTTGCCCCCAGTATTTTGTATGATAATACTGGTTTTAGAATATTTAAATTATATTTTGCTTTGACTATGAATATGCGCCATTGCTTTTATATCTTAATCTTTTTGCTTGATATTTTTTAATATGTAGTGTACACCTGTCTCCTTAACAGCTGACCCTAATTTTTTCTTGCATGTTATTCACAAATGTATAGTGAAATAAATTGAAAAAATAAAATAAAATAAAATAAAACAAATGTACGAGTGCTTAAAATGTCATTCACTATTTGGAAATGTGTACTTTTGCACAAGTTGTATAAATGTTCAGCTTCAGTGATTTTTCTAAATGCTGTGTGATAAAAAGGGAAAATATACTCGCATTTATGTAAACTAGAAAATTTTATAAAAATTAAAACAAAAGAAGGGGGATTTTATTAAGATCGGCAACATGTTTCTTTGAATTTTGCAGTTCAAAATTTAATTGCTTTTGTTTGAGTATTTTGAACTCATCATCATCATCATCATCATCATCGTCATTATCATGGTATGCAGTAACAAATATTCATTTGGAACATTTGCTACTGCCACTGTTTTGCAAAATACGTGGCGACAGTACTTATTTGCTAAGTTGCAACTTTATTTTCCTGCCTTGCCATAGTTGCTCGCTGCAATTTAAATTATTTAATGAAGAAAATAAAAAACAATAAAATAGAAGCATAGGAGCGGTAGCAATTATTTTCAAAAAAACTAAAGAACTAAAATTTACAATGCAAATTTCAGTAGATTTATTAATTGAGATATTAAGACTTCATTAAGGCAAAAAAATTAAAAACACTAACCGCATTAAAGAAACATAAATAAGAATTTAAATTTTTATTTAATTTTTTTTTTATTCGTCAAGAGTTTGTTTGCCTGCAATATTTAAATTATGTTGATGAAAATTTAGATAACTAAAAATGTAAAAATACATATATTTTGTTAATTACAAAATTGTAATTAAAATAAAACATGGAAATACATAAGTGTACTTAATTTATTTTTAATAACTCATGACAAAAGGGGTTGGCCAACAGTTCGAGTACATTATACATATGTATTGCGAAACATTAAACTGTATTATAATGGGAAAATATTTTTAACAACTTCAGAAATAGAGAGGGGTCATCAATACGTCTGTATTTTTTTGTTGGCGTTGTTACTTCATACCGAGCAATAACCGCTAAAATAGCTTAAGCGACATTTTTTTTAACTTGGATTTTTTTTTTACGAAAGTCGACTTTTTACGATCGGAAATAATCGATTCTGATAAAAAATCAAGTTCTAAAATTATGTCGCTTGAGGTATTTTGGTGATTTTGGCACGATATATCATCCATTTGGTCTCTTTGTGTAAAAATTGGGCGGCTAACAGTTTTTTTTTTGATTTAATGATATTATACTTATTCGATTGCTATGAAACTTACCCAATACATTGGAATATCGTGAGGACACCATCTCGAAGTTTAAAAAAAAGGGTACAGACACTCCCACTAGTACTTAATATTATATTTCACAAGCTTCTATTTCACCGAGTTATACGAAACTTGGCTTAAAATAAAACACAATCTTGCATTTAAGGAAGTAGGCGGGCTAGTATAGTTTTTGTATATATAACTTTATCATATTATACTTATTCGATTGCTGTGAAAATTACGCAATAAATTGGGCGCTCACAATCTCAAAATTGAAGCAATGGGAGGAGCCACGCCCAATAAAACATAATATTATATTTCATAAGCTTGTAAATGTTTTACCGATTTTTACGCAATTTGGAACATGCCTAGGGCTCAAAATAAGACAAAATCTTTCATTGAAAAAAGTAGGCGGGGCTAAGTCTCTTTGTGCAAAAAGTGGCCGGTGAAACGCCCACAGTTTTTCTAGATATTATTTCAAGATATTGTACTTATACAATTGCTATGATACTAACCCAAGATATTGGACTATTGTCTATTGGCGACACAATCTCGAAGTTGAAAAAATGGGTGGGGCTACGCCTATTAAATATTAATATTATATTTCACGTTCTTCTGTTGGTGTGATTTTTACGAAACTTGGCACACGCCCTGGGCTTCAAATAAGACACAATATTGCATTCAAAAATTTAGGCTTTGCTACACCCAGAGAAGAAAACAGCTTAAAATCAATAAAGATCATATTGAATTAATAAGAATTATTAACGAAAGTCTAGTCATGTTGAAATTTCTTATTTCAATATGGAAAAATATTAATTTACATTATTAATTTATAAACTTTGTTTATTTTCAAGTGTTTCCACATACATTTTCTATTATATTGAAAATTAGTAAATTAATGTGACGCGTTCGTATCTTTAAGTCGCTGCTTTTCCCTGAGTGTAAGTTTATTTAATTTAAATATAATATTTTCAAGTGCTTCTACTTAATCGAATTTTACGACACTTATCAGACACCGTGATTTCCTAAAAAATACAATCTTGCATTTAGAAAAGTGGGCAGGGCCGCATGTTCATGCATTCTGAAATTCTTTAAAAGTTTAAATCATAATAAAACAAGGAAATATATTTTTAATATCAACGAAACGGGATTTATTGGAAAGAAAATTTAATGAAATTAATGTTTAAATATGATTTCTGCATTGTGGCCGCCACAGCTGGCGTGTAGAAGGCGCAATCTGGGACACAAATTTTCTACAACTTTTCGCAACATTTGCGGCCGTATTTCGCCGATAACTCTTCGAATGTTGATTACCAAATCTTTAATTGTTTGTGACTTATCGACATATACAAGTGACTTAACATAACTCAAAAAAAAAAAAAATCCAATGGGGTTAAATCACACGGTCTTGGTGGCCAATTAATTGGGCAGTTACGTGAAATTATTTTTTCATCAAAATTTACTTTTAGTAAATCAATTGTAGCTCTGTCCTGTTGAAATCACATATAAGCAAGATTAATGACACCTAATTGAGGTACGAACAAATTTCGAATCATGTTTCTATACCGTTCACCATTGACAGTTTCGACAAAAGCTTGTGGATTATCCTCACTCCAAATGCTACAATTCTGCTTATTTACTTAACCCATTCAACCAGAAATGGGCTTCATCCACTATGTACGCTATAAAATGGAAGAAGTGCACGATGAATTTTCTTAATTTGCACGAGTTGCTCTGGTGTAAGTCTATTTATAATAAAATTTCAAAGCAATTTCAAAGCAGTAAGCAAAAAGCAACTATCAGCTCTGAAATGGGTGCTCAAATAAAGCAGTGATGCCAACTCAAAACAATAAATTCAGTGAAGTGCGACTTTGATCCGCGCACGAAGGGTTCCATACAGACACAAGATACATATGTAATTAAATACGAACAAAAATATAATTTTTGCATTTATTTCGTTTTTGAGGTTTTTTTTTTAATTTTTTGCGATATTTTTATTTTGGCGATTTTGTTTAATTTTGGCGATTTTTTTAATTTTCGGCTATTATTTTCACATAGGTTTATTTTTGGTTTTGGCGATTTCTTCGGTTTTTGGAGTTTTTTGTTTTAATTTTGGCAAACTTTTTAGTTTTGACATGTTTTTTCTCGTTTTGGCGATTTTTTCGGTTTTTGGCGTTTTTTTATTTTTTGAAACTTTTTTTTCGTTTTTTCGATTTTTTTTTAATTTTGGCGATTTTTGGTTTTTTGGCATTTTTTCATTTTGGCGACTTTTTTTGTTTAGGCGATTTTTTTTAGTTTTGACAGTTTTTTCTCATTTTGGCGATTTTTTCGGTTTTTGGCGTTTTTTCAATTTGGCGTTTTTTTAATTTTGGCGATTTTTTTCATTTTGCCGGTTCACTTTTCATATTAACAAATATTTTGTTATTGGCGCTTTTTTCGCGTTTTGGCGATTTTTTTTCGTTGCTCGTTTTGGAACACCGTTTTAATTTAATTATCATGTATTTGTTGTTGTAGCGGCCAAGGTTCTACATACTTTGTCCAAATTTCAGGTTCTGTTTTTCACCTTTGGTGTACGGAACCCTATGATTCCTATTGGGAACAAAGGGCCACAAATAATAATAATATGTATGTATATAATATTATCTATTATATTTATTCGTACAATGAATTTTTGTACTAACTCAGCATGTTATATACATAAATCTTGTTTATTTCTTCAATTCACTGCCGCTTAAATAAATTTCTGTATCAATAAAGATTTCAATCAGTTGTTCTTGTTGAAAGCAATTTGTTGTTAACAATTTTATTTCAACATATTCATATTAGTATTTATTTTTGCCTTAGTCGTGATTTTTTTCTTTTATACTTTGCAGTTTTATTCGTTGCATGACAATTTTCCATAAATGTTAAATGTAAAATGAAACGAAATTGAAATCCCTGCCTTCAAACTCATACATTTCCATAGCCGACAATTAACACAGTAATAACAAGTAATTTTCATTTACCATATAAACTTTAAATAAATTTTTGCTTAGAAAAATTATAACAAGAAACAAAAAAAAACGCAACCATAAAAATGTTAAACGAATATTTATTAATTTGTGTAAATAGAAATAATAATAAAAAATATGTATGTATGTAAAATCAAACTATACAACTTTATGATTGACAAAAAAAAATAATGAAATCTGTTCAAATATAAGTTACATGCTGCTGCAGTTGAATAACAAAAATGACTCCAAGGAAATAAAATTAAAGCTGAAAAAAATTATTTCTTTCCAGCTGAATGGCATTTGCGGAACCAACAAATAAAAGTGTCTGAGAGTTTGAAACAACTTCCAAACAAATAAGAAAAATTTATTCATTTAAATACATTTATTTTTGCACGGTTTGATAGAGACAAATAATGATTGCGTGCGCGTATGTTGTACATGATCTCAGCGATTATATTGTTTTTGTTAAAAAATAAAATAAATTCCGTCTGTCCTTCTTTGTTGTTTTTCGCATTGTCTTACTCGCAATACTTTCCAAAGGTAAACAGGGCCAATATAATTTTATTTATTTGTCAGTTACGTTTCTTGAACAAAGCATGCGCGACCTACTGCACTTCAATATTAATAAAAATGGAATATTTTTGTTTTATATTTTGTTAAAAATTCAAGAAACAACAACAACAACAAAAATACACACACACACCCCAAAAGAGTTGTGTGTTGAACGACCAAATTTATTTGGAACATTTTTTGAGGCGTTACATTTACGACAGTTTTTGTGTTCCGTTTTATTTGTTTCTTTTCTCAATACGAAAAACAAAATAAGGTTAAGCCAGGTCAATTACAAAAACGTTTGGAATAATAAAAATATTAAAAATTATTGAAACATACACTGAACCAAAAATTGTGTTTAATCGTTTTAATTGTTTGCTCATGCAGCTGCGCTTTTTTTTGACAATATTTTCAAGCTGATAACACTATATAACAAAATCAGACGTTCATATTATTTAAAAATAATAATAATGGTCCTGCGGACGTGTTTAAAATCATACACGATAATAAAAAAACTAAAAATAATCTAAAGAGATATTTCTATTCTCGGAGTAAGTTTTCTAAAATCGTACGATTTCATACCGATCGGTTTACAGAACAGGCCGATTGTTGTTCACCAAAAATAACTCCATTGAGTATATATGTGTGAAAATTATGGGTCCTTATATGAAGGAGGAAGTCGGTTAAGCGATATTCGTCTGTCTGTGCGCGAAATCGGTTTTTCGAAGCCCCCAGAAAAGCTAAACACTTTCGGCCTGGCCCACGGTTTGTGTTTGTTTTCAATATAACTAAGCGACAGATAATTTCTTGTCGAGATCGTGGGCCAGGCCGTTTATTTTAGTCTTGGACTGGTGTGTTAACAATAGCAAATAAAAGATTTGTATTGAAAATCAATAAAATCAAAAAGGCGGTTTCTGCAGAGCTGGAACTTTTAAACTTTGTTTTTGATATACAAATAAAAAAGTGACTAGCTGAAGGTTAATTTTTGTTTGTTTATACTTTACCATAAAATAAATTGGTATTCAAAAATTAAAAAGACGATTTTCAGGGTTGGAAAACTTGAAATTTTTTGGTGAATAAAACTACTCTAGTGAAACAACTCAGCTAAAAATATCAAAAACGCTAATCGGGTTTGGAATTAAGCATTTTTGGTGGAAGCTATTCCCTGCTGGATTACCAACTTAATGATTTTAACAAGACGTGAGACTTAAATAATTGATTCTTGAGAAGTACTTACTTTTTTTATTTAGCAACTTGTTCACGTAATCTATTTAATCTAAAAAAATCAATCTCGTCATTTAGCAACTTGTACGTAATTTTTTAAAATTTTAGGTAATGTGATTTGTAAATCAGAAAATTTTAAAAAGATGATTCCAGGGTTGGAAATTTGAAATTAAATGTTTCCTTTGCTTTATAAAATTAAATATAGTTCATATATTAAAAGACAATTGATTGGTGCTAAAAATCACCAGCTCCAGAGCTGGAAAATTAAATTAAAAGTTAAAAGTTTTAAAAACATTCTTGCATTAGTTTTGCTGCAATGGTTAATAAATTCGTTTGAAAAAAATATGAATATATGTATGTTTAATACAATGGTTTGGAACAAAAGTGTAAAACATATACACAAACAGACAGTAAATAATAATTGTTGTAAAAAATCTCAACTGCGACTTTTTTTTTTTGATTTTATAACGAGGAGGAAAAAGACAGGCACATAAATGATATACAGTGTATGTATATACTTTCTCTCTCTCTTGCACAAAATAAAATTTTGAGCATCACATGCATATTAAATGGTACACTATGAGCCGTTTTCGTAAATGATGCTTAAAAAACTTAATGGGTAAACTTTAAATAAATGACACGTGAAACTTAACTATTTTAGGTTGCTAGAAGAGCAAATTTTTTAAAAATTTTCAATAGTTATTTCGTTAAGTTGTCGGTGTAGGTATCGGTATCAGATATGGGTGAATAAATTGCCATTAGAAAACGCTGATATTCCTTAAACTTCTCTCAAATTAATTTTTTCTCGTTTATTAAAAAATAAGTAGTCATATTTTACTGTTTTGCAAGAAAACACTTTTAAGCGATCAAGTCGATTTTCAGAAATTTATTTTTTTTACAGATAAATTGGGAAATTATGTGTTAACCTTTATTTTTGTTAAAGCAAACCTCGTTCTACTCAGTGTAAATAATAAATTTAGGTAAAAATATGCAAAGTAAAACCTAAGTTAAGCTATTATTCCAAATGAGACTAGAAATCTAAAAAACATAATTCGCAATTAATAGTTCTTTAACTTCCTGAAAAATCGCTCAAAAGAACTGAGATTTTGACCAGGATTACTTTCGCATATACAGATTATGGAACCAATAACTCAAAATCAGCTTATCTTGACTTAAGCACCTTTCCACAGAAATATTAACAAGTAACAACTTTCTTTCAACTATTGCTTATATCGAAAATAAAGTCCTTGTGAATAAAATTCATTGGTATAAGTACTCGTAGGTCACTATGCATTGCAATAGAGCAAAAAGTAAATGCACAAATATACTTGATACGCATATCGGTATATGTATAAGATATGGTATATCGGAAAATAACACTTTTACTTTTATTTTGTGTTATTGTACAGTGTATTTATATGAGTGCCCCTGTGGCTGAGTGGTAGCGATACTATTCTCTCAGTCTAGAGGTCGTGGGTTCGATTCCCACCATAGACTCTGGATGTTTTCTGCAGACAAGCTAACGCTTTGCGGGTTGTGTTTGTTCTTAAAAAAAAATTAGCTAAAATTCGTTGTGCACTAAAAAAAAAACAGTAAACTTTTCGTTTTTTTTTCTGAGTGTCCTAGTGTCTACTGATCTATGGAAACAAACACGCAACGAGACAACAGGGGTAGTAGAAGTCTACTATATTTAAATATATAATTGCTTTGTCTCATTTTCTTACCACTGTTCAATTAGTCATTGTTTTAAATAAACCCTATAAAGACTTGAGTATATATACATACTTAAATATATTTACATAAGTATACACCTTTCTAAAGTGTATTAAAATTCTAAAGTGTATTAAAACCTCCACGAATTTATTAAAACAAAAAAAAAGAATAACCAAAACGAGGAGGCAATATAAGGTGGTGCAATCGTGCAACATTATTCACAAATTAAAAAAAAAAAATTCTAGTAATTTGTTTAACTCATACATGTCTTGATAAATGAAACTGACTCACAGCGGGTGTTTGAAACTCTATAAAGGTGTTTTATTTGCTTAAACCACAAAAATAATACACGAAAAAAAATAAAAAACCACGACAAACATTTAAACAAAGAAGAACGATTCACTGGTCCGTGGAGGACCGGCTAGTCGCACATTAAAAAAAAGCAAAAACTAAAAACAGTATTATAACTCGCACTCTCAACGCTTTAAAAAGTATCAAATTTGAAAGATCATTTTGATGTGTGTTTGCAAAGTATTGAAAACAAAAAAATTAACATAATCACATGCGTTGTTTCATTTTATAACGAGGGGCAACTTGTTCAAAAAAAATTTAAGACATTTTCTTTCTCTTGCCTGATAACTGACTGGCCTTCTGTTATTTCACTGTCTATTGGTGTAAACAAACCATCAACAATTCTTTCCCCCATTGCGCACTTATTTTGATGGCCTGCCGAAATGATGTTTAAAGGTTTATGTTGACACATGGCAGCTGTTTCTTAAACGAAGCCTAAAATTTTATACGCCACAAAACAACAACATGTGTGCATTGTTATTCGCATTTAGCGGACTTGTTCCCCCAACAACAAAAAATACATATAGGCAAAAAATTTAAGCGAAAAAAAATTTTAACTTTGACAGCCAAAAAAAAACTTTAATTTTATGCTCTGTTTGCCTTAGCGGTTGCCCCACTCATGTTTATAAGCCAAATGTCAGTCAATTTTTTTTCATGTCTAAAACAAAACAAAGCCTGCATAACTAAGAAACTTCAACAGAACATGTGAATTTGAAATCCTTCATTTGGCTTAAAAAACATGTCTTTGAAATTGTTGAAATATTTTTTTTGTTCAAAATGTTTTTTTTATATGTGAATTTGTACGGCAACTGATGCGTCTTAAGTAGAAAATGACAAATTGTTCGACATTGACATTGAGATTAATTTTGTGTAGACAATGGAGACGTTGATTGATATCAAATTGCATAATGTTGCATTGCAAACTTGCGACAAAGTGACTCTTGGTCCAATAGAATAAAGTGAATGCAATGTTAAATTGCTTGCAATTTTTTTAAGTAGCAGCTGGCGGCATTCTTCATTTACCCAAACCATGCCAATAATTTGTTGACTTTGTTTAATGGTGTCTAGAAAGAGAAGCAATTAAACTCAATGCTTATTAATAATGTGTAGTTACATCATGGAGAATTTTCAAGCTTCAAGTATTACACAGAGCATCGAAAAATTATGGACTTTTATATATGAACTTTTTCACACTCGCACTCTCTTTTATTTTCTCTTTTAAGAAATTAAAAATATTTACCTTTGAAAGTTTTACATACATTTTATTTCAAATAAAAACTCTTTTTGCAAAAAGGACTTTTACCTAAAAGTACATTTTCGAAAGCAAAATTTGTGAGAGATACCTTACACAAAATCTTACTTTTCTCGAAGGTAGTTTTGACATAAGATGCTTTTCACAAAAAAAAAATTTCTATGAAACGTACTTTCTGGAAAAGGTTCTATATTTTAATAAAAAGGTACTTATTTTAAAAAATATATACTAGATGCAAAATGTATCCACTTACAAAAAAAAAATAGATTAAAAAAATGGTATTTTTAATGAAAGTTACTTAATACATGAGAGAGTTCTCAAAAAAACGGCCAAATTGAAAAAGGTAATTTTTTTTTTTTTTTTTAAGTCTTGCAAGGTACTTTTTACAAAAGTTACTGTGTGCATAAAGTACTTTTACAAAAGGTATATTTTTCTTTTTTTTTACAAAAAATTTTTTTTTTCCAGAATGTAGTGTTTACAAAAGTGGCTTTTTACGCAAGGTACCTTTTACACAAGATACTTTTTACAAAAGGTACTTTGTACATAAAGTATTTTTACAAAAGGAATATTTTTCCAATTTCGTAAAAAGAAATTTTTCCAAAAGGTACTTTTTGTTGAAAAAGGTACTTCTTGCAAAAGGTACTTGTTACAAAAGGACCCTTTTGCAAAAGGTATTGTTAACAACAGTACTTTTAACAAAAGGTAATTTTTAAAAGGTACTTTTTAAAAAATTTACTTATTTTAAAAGGTACTTTTTAAAAAATTTACTTATTTTAAAAGATAATTTTTGAAAAATTTATTTTTTCTCAAAATATGCTTTTTAAAAAAACAAAATCTTACATAGGGTACTTTTTACAAGAGGTTAATCAAAAAATTTTAGTTTTTATAAGACATATTTCAAAAAAATAAATGAAATAAATTCAGAAATTATTATTTTAATAAAGGTCCAAAGGTACAAAAGGTACTTTTTACAAAACATATTTTTTTTTGAAAAGGTACTTTACAAAATATAATTTTTTCAAAAGGTACTTTTTACGAAATATACTTGGTTCAAAAGGTACTTATTACAAAAGGTACTATTTAAAAAAAGTAATTTTTGAAAAAGGTACTTTTTACGAAAGATATTTTTTACAAAAGATACTTTAAACAAAAGGTACTTTTAGCAAAAGGCACTTTTAGACAAACGAACTTTTTAAAAAGCGTACTTTTAAACAAAGATACAGCCTAAAAGAAGTACTTTTTAAAACAGCTACATACATACTTATTAAAAGGGGCACTGTTTACAAAATGTACTTTTTACAGATGGTCAATCTTACAAAAGGTGCTTTTTACAAGAAGTACTTTTGAAAAAGTTGTTTTTACAGGTACTTTTTACAAAAGAAAAATCTTACAAAGATATATACTTCGTACGAGATGAACTTAAAATAAATTTTTGCAAAAGTTATTTTTTTGTAGGAGGAATTCCTGACCAAAGTTATTCTATTTAAAAGGTTATTTATGCGGAAGGTAATTATTTACAAAATGTACTTGTTACAAATGGTCATTTTTGCAAGATGTACTTCTTGATAAAGTTACTTTCTATATTCATTTAATAATATTTATTACACAACTTACGATTACAAGAATTATTTTTCAACAAAGGATGATTCTTGCAAAAGTTAAATTTACAAGAAATAGTTTTTAAAACAATCAAAAATGTACTTTTTATGCTAATTTAAATTTTATTAAAATTTTTGTTAATTAAAACTTTCTTTCTTTTTTTCTTTACGGGTAAAATTATTCAATTACAATTTTTACCATAACTGTAAGTATGAAAAAACTTTATAAAGCTTCATTGATTTTAGTTAAAGAAGAATGCAAAAATAAATGTATTTTAATATTGCTTTACAAGACACTCCTTTACGAAAGTTAACTTTAACTTCGTCACAGCCAATAACACCCACTTCTCTTAAATTAGTGGCCGCGAAATGCAATTGTCTTTCTAATTTAATTTTAACTATTTAAGCAAACATAAAACTATTTATTATGCTTTCACAAGTATCTATCTTCGGCCACCTCCAGATGAAATTACCATGCTAAAAGACTTTCATTATTCATTCCATTAACAAAAATAAAATGAATAAAACAGCAAATTTGCATTTTCAAAGTCATTTATTTATCTTAAAGCGAAATTTAAAGGTCGTGAGTATTAAAAAGACATCTGAAATTGCTATAGCAACAACAATAATGTGTACACGTATGTACGACCACAAAATGTGATGTGACATTATAATGTTGTGACTGCATTTCACCTCAAATAAATTGATGTCGCCTTGATGTTTCTCGCTACGTTGCCTATGGACAGACATTTATGCCTAGACGTGCGACGATATTGTTGCTCTTCCAAAAATGAAAAAAAAAAACAACAACAATGATAAAAAAATATTCTTGATTGCATGCTGCAGCATAAACTTCAATCATCGGTATCTTTTGTTTCCTTCTTTTCTAGCCATTCACTCCATTGTAACTTTTCAAGTTTAAGCCTGCTTAAAGTCGTCAAAGGTTGAGGTTACTTTCTATGTACATACATATGTACATCCATATATACTTACAAATGTATGAATATTCTCCATAAACGCTGCATCTCTTACTTTAAATAATTGCACATAAAGAAGTATGTAAATAGAAAATTAACTGTTTATTGCTGCATTGTTGGTCACATTCGCCTTGAGATATTAAAAGAAGCAAAACCAAAAAATTAAAACCAGCTGAGAAGTTGACAGCACAGCCAAACCATACAGTCAGCTAGTCATTCAACCAGCCAAAACGTCAACCTACAGTCATGACAGTATGACTTTTTTTTAAGTGGTTGTGGTGTACTCATACCTCTATCTAGTTGTTGCAAGTTGCATTGCTAAAAAAACCCTTTCCGATAAGTTTTGTTTTAAGCCATTCACTTTGTTGAGAAGACAGACAGTATAGCGTTCGTTCCTGCAATTGTACGAAGCTTAACTTATTTATTTTTATATAAGTACTATACTTATTTTATACTTATTTTGTTTTAATTTAATTTTTTTGTTGAAATGCCGCCTTTCGGAATGTAACTATATGTACGATCATGATTATAAAGATGAGGATGATGACAATGAGTTTATTTTTGTCGGTGGAATGAGGGTAGTTTTATACGTTTTAAAACAGTTATTTACAAAAAATAAAATTATAAATTTTTTTAGCTCAATCTTAAAAAAATTCCGCTATAAAAATTAAGTTGAATTTTTTTTTATTAAAAATTTTCCTTTGCTAGACGGAGAGGAGTTTAAATAAATATGTTATTAATACTCTGTTAAAAACAAATTTACATAAATAATATAAATAATAGTGTCCAAAGACATCATCTGTAGTTAATTTTAATTTATATTCGAACTTCACTTGTTTCTAAAAAGTTCGTATCGCATTTTAAACCAAATTACATGAAATAATTGTTAATGAACAAATAACATTAAAGCTATTAGTAAATATTCTGACTAACACATAGTTGAACGGAACAACCTGCTGTTTTCGAACTCCACTCAACCTTCATCATCAGCGTTCTTCTATGTTTGGTTCACTGTGTGTGGTATCAGTTGATGTAGATATCTGCTTTAAATACGTAACTTGTATGCAAATGGAATATGTGAATTGTTTTGATTCATCGTATTTCAATTGGCTGAAAGCTTTTTGTAATAAAAGCAAAATTTTTCCATCCTTAAATTTACAACAGTATTGCCATTGTAGTTTGTTCTTTACTAATTATGCACATGTTAGTTAATTTGCTTATTTTTGTTCTACTTAAGACAAACTTTTTTGGTTTGTTACTGTTGAGTATATTTATTTAATGTTTGCCACAGGCCCATGGCTATTAATTGTAGTTAATTTTAATTAGTATTCGAACTTCATTTGTTTCCGTATTTATGATTGGAATTAGTTTCTATATTTATATTGGTATCGCTTTTTAAGCAAAATTTTTAGTTTTTTTTGTTGCATATAGGGTTCGCTGTTCGGTTTTAACCGAAATCGAAACAAATTCAAATATTGAAAAACGACAATAAAACCGTAGATTTTCGGTTTCTTACTTCTATAACAAAAATATATAAGTACATAATTTCGGCGCTTGAAAAGGCAAAGCTCTTGAGGATATTATTCAAATCTCTTAACAACGTGCACAAAAATAAATGTATGTTTATGTAAAAACTGTTTCATTTAAAATTATTGTATCAAGGTTTTCAATAGGTTAATAGGTTTTTTACAATTAGAAGTATAGCACACTGAAAAAAAATACATTTAATTAAAAAAACAATAATCAATTAAAAATTTGATTGAGTCAATTAAACTTTTAATTAAATTAAATTTTTAAACAAAAATTTAATTGGAGCAATTACATTTTTAATCGATTTTGTTTTAAATTAAACGTGTTTATCGCAACAAATTTTTTTTTCACTGCACGATCTCAATTGATAATATAATATGAATGATTTTGAAATCAAAAAACAAATCATAGCCCAACGCGTTGTTGCAACGTCAGATGTATGAAAAATCGAGTGATCAGTTTAGCAATGTGTAAGTGAACTAGTTCTAGATGTAGGCGATATACTTGGATGAAACTCAGTCAGTAGCTTAGTTTTGACACATATCAATGATCAAATCCATGTACAGGGCAATCATAAATAAAAATTCCGCGAGAAATTTCTTCCTTTTCCAATTCGAATTATTTTGTTTTCCCTTTTAGTTGCTTTTGTTTAAAATTGTTCTCCAGGGGAAAATGTCTTGCGAAATTTTATTCACGATGGGCCACGCAATTTAAATGGGTTTGCTCATAGGTTTGTGTCAAAAAATGTGCTACGAAATGAGTTCGATACAAGTCTAGATACAAACTTCGGTCGAAGTTGTTCACTAGTTAATTTTTGCTATAAAGTGATGATCAAATATATTTAAATTATATGGGTTTGATTACAGGGGTGTGTCAAAAATGAACAAGTAGACTTGTATCCAACAGTAGAGATGGGTCCAACTCATTCATTCGTTCGTTTTTGCTGAGAATCCAGGATCAAACCCATTTAAATTAAATGTGTTTGATCATAGGTTTGTGGCTAAAATTAACGAATAAACGTGTTGGAGCCAGCTTCATTTAACAACTCTTTTAGAGCTACAGGGTAGCGCAGAATGAGCTATATGGCTTAGATGGTTTTTAACTTTCTTATTTATGCGATTATTATATATTCTTTAAATACAGTATGTTATTGGGGAAGTTTTTGCAATTAGCTTTGATAAATGATATCCTGTAAGTGATTTTAATTTTTTACTTCGCACATACGTGCTCTTTGTATCATATTTTCCAAAAAATATGGATCAATTATCCTTTCGAAGGACACATCGCACCTAACAATGCACTTAAGTAGGTGTGGTTGTTGCAGATTAACTGTTTATGGATTTTCCGTATCCCAAATTCTGCAGTTTTGCTTGTTGACATACCCATTCAATAGAAAATTGGCTTCATGACTCATTACCAAATTGTGAAAAAAGTCCGGACTTTTTATGTCAACACAACAGATTATTGGTTTGAAAAATAAAATTTTATTATTTTTGTACGTTGTTCAATCATATTATTCGTCATAATTAATTTCCCAAGTCTTCTTAGCAAAATGCTGAAAAAAACAAAGAAAGAATAATAATTAAAAAAGTTATAAGGAATTCTAACCATAGTTAGTTCTGTTGGACACAAGTCCGGTCAAAACTTCAATATAAACAACTTTTGATTCGAACGCTTTCAAACTAGTTAAAAAAGAGATGTTGTTCACAACTCTAGTTAGCTTTGACTGCAACTATTTGCATTTTAAGAAGCTGAAGTATGAGCAATAACTTGCGGTTGTGCAGTCAAAAAATAAAGAGTCAAAGAAATGTCACATTTTTACGACAAATTTACACTGAGGCAAACAAAACGTCAACAAGCAAAACATATGGCTTAGAAATTTATTTATTTTATTTTTTGTTCCGAATAAAATTATTATTGGAGGAGCTTTTTTCTCGAGAAAATTATTTTCCGTAGGTAATAAATTCCTTGGAAATATTCATGATTGGGCTGTATATTTTGTAGTATTAAAGGAATTTCTATTTTTTTAAATTTAGTGTTATTAATATAGATAAGTGGTTCTTTAAAGTAATCATTCAGTTTTCATTATGAATCGTTTTTTTCAGTGTAGTAACTTCCATTATTTTTTCTGCATATGAAAACCAAAAATTGCATTTAACTGATTGCCTTGTTAAAATTTTCTTTAACAAAATTTTTTCTCTCAATATGAAATGCCCCTCAATTTCATTGCATTTAGTTTTAGTTTTTAGCTTTTGCGCATGTTAATATAAATATATACATATATTTCAACAATAATAAAATAATAATGAAAAAAAAAACTTTGTTTGGCATTGTCACGTCATTTTAATTGCTTTATTCCGACATCACGATAAATGACATAAAATTTAATATCGATATTCACATGGAACTCCAAAGATAGACATTTTAAAACTTGAACTAGGCAAAACCTTATACATAACTATATATTGTATACGTGCGAGTGTTTTGCAACTAATGTGAGGAAAAATATTTTAAAAAATTGTTTTGCACGTCCTTATAAAGATGTTATGAAATGTGTGCCAATTATTGAATCTAGATCAATAACAATTTTTTTAAATTGGTTTAATTTTTTTTAATAATTACAAAATATATTTTATGGTCGTTACTTCCCTCAGTGATAAAAGGTAGGCTTCCGAAGTTTGATTTCATAATATCATTATAATCGGTCTTGCTGTTTGACTGTAATTAATTAGGGCCATAAAATTTCCTGTAGTGCGTGCAATGGCTTTAAAATTTAATCCGCTTAACGTCCCTTTTCACAATGTATGGTTAAGAGTTAACGTGAACTTTAACTGACAGTTCTTCATACAAAACTTGCCGTTAAACTCCCTGTTATCTTTTAACCATACATTGTGAAAAGGTACGTAAATATGTTTAATCGCCATTGCCAAAAATTTTTAATATTTTTTATTTGTTCAGCACTTAAGCGATCGAAATCAGCTTTAGCTTTAGCAAATTACGGAATAAGCGTCACCCTAATACTCGTATTCAAACATACAAAACATACTTATGATGATTGTCATATAAATCTGCAACTTAGTATAATGTTATTTATTTTTTTATACAACCATAAACGAGGTTCAAAGTCCGTTGTCGTTTGAGTAGATTTCATAATAAATTCTTGTACATAAATTTATGGATTTTGAATTATTGCTACTCGTATGTACATATAAAAAATAATAGTAACAAAGTTGAATGACACGGAATAGAATGTTAATGAAAAATATATGTACACATTTATTGAAAACTGAACAAAACAAGTACAAGCTTAATTGAACTAATATATTTTTTTTCGAGAGTTATTTTGATTAATTGCTGCAATTAAAATTCTAGAAAAATATTTAAACATGTATTTGTTAAATTATTTTACAGTCAAACAACGTAATTATTTGGTTGGCTTCAAGTAGATAAGAAAATATGTTAGGTATTGGTAATTATTGCCTTTTTGCAGCTAAACGGCTGGTAGCGAACACATTTTTTTAGAATACACGTGCACTTAGCAGCGTTGAAAAGGGTTGTCAGATTTTTTTCGACCTATTTCGTCAAATTGATTTTAAAAATCGCCAAAAGTCACCAAAAATCTGTTTTTCTTAATATATTTTTGATAAATAAATTTGCTTTTAATATAAATTTTTATTGGATAATCTTATAAACTATTTTAAAAAAACTCAAAATTTTTAGCTTGGCCGCATCCGGTCAAAAATACTTGTGTGGCAACACTCTATTCTTGAGCAAACAATGACTAGCTGTTATTGTTATTTACATTTGTTTTCTTTGCATACTTCTTACAACTACAGTTCGAACTGAAAAAAAATCTGACAATGTAGCAATGGTAAAGTAAGAAAATAAAAATGTTGATTCTTGAGCTTTTGTTTCAAAGGTTATGAATTCCAATGTATTTCTAATAAAAAAATATTTTACTAAATAAGTAAAATATTAATTTGCGATACTTAGTCCATTTAAAAATGTTAAACTTAAATTTTAACATAATGGCAAAAAGTTTTGTGGATCAATAAATAAAAAAAAATTGAATTTTTCGAGATCCTTAATAAAGGCATTTGTTTGGTCAATAATTTCATCGTTGAAGCTAAATCTCTTTTCACCGAGCAATTTCTTTAGGTTTGCAAATAGGAAGTAGTCATTAATGGCTAAATTTGGGAATAAGGCGGATGAGGAAGCAATTTGATTCCCAATTCACGGATTTTTGCCATGGAAACTGCACATGCGTTTGTGATCGATTGTGACCAAATGCGCCACCCATCAAAAAAGAAACTATTGAGCCATGTGGGAGCCCTATGTTATCAAAAATATCACGCTCTTTTACTCTTCGATCGGCCAACACCATATCGTGGATTTATTCGACATTTTCGGGTGTACTGACCTCAATAGGCCGTCCAGAACGATCAGCGTCATTTGTACTTGTGAGACCACAACTAAAGTCAGTAATACACTTTTCTACCATTAAAATCGATGGTGCAGAGTCCCCATAGTATTTAACGAGATTTTGCTTGGTTTTATTTACGATTTTTTTGCAAAAATAATGTTTAATGAGCACTCGAAATTCACTTTTTTCCATTTTTAGAAATATACATGGGTTTGCGTGCTTAAAAATGTTTGTTAAAATTTTACAGTAGTCTGTAGTTTATTTCATATAACTACGAGGAAAGTTTGAAAAGTCATGGACTGATTGATCCACCCTCGTATATTTAAAAAATATATATTTCACAAGTGTTTGTTGTCTATACTAAAGTAAGACTAAACCACCACGATTGGCCGCTCAAACTATTGCTACCCAAAATTCATAAATGAAGATTAAGGTTAATGTTCAATGAAACTATTTTTTTAAGCTTTGCTTTTAAGAATAATCCTGAAGAAGTTAACCAAAGGTTAACGAAATATCGATATAAAAATAAAAATATAAGGAAATTTATGAAATTTACTGACCGAAAGCTTAAAAAAATAGTTTCATTGAGCATATATAAAAAGGTCGAAAAATTAGATAAACAATTTGATTAAGGTTAATTTAATCTCTAATCTTGAACTCAAAAATTTGCCCTTAGTCGATTATTTTGTTTCGAAAGTTTTTGTGTAAGAGGTTTTGATTCAAACAAAATGCTTTATAATTCATTTTCGTACGGCCTGCTAAATATGTTTTTGAGCAGATGTTAAAAAAGTTGTGAACCACTGGCTAAAATGAATTAATCCAAAAGAGACTATGTTGCATATATGTACATATGTAAATCTAATCGAATAAATTTATCCTCATAAATATTGACCTCGTATATCTCATTGCAAAACAGTTAAAGTCGGTCTTTGGCTATTTGTTCATTCACACTGCAGCACGTTGCAATTTTTATAAAGAAATTTGAAAGGTGTTTGTGGCACCTTACGACTGACTGGATATGTAAATATTTGCCTGTTAATTCCACTGCTTTTACGAGTATGTACTTGTGTTTTTTTTTTCTTTATATAAATTGTTGAATTATTTCCAATGTTTGGTTTCACTCATCCATAACTTTTCATGCCTAGTGCGTGTATATGTTTGAATTTAAATTTTATTTAAAATATTTTCTAATCAAAATTCATTACGAATTCATTAAATGTTTATTTTCTCGCTTAACTCAACACAACACTTGTGCTTTCATTGTGGGCACTTTGTAATACATAAATTTTTCTGCGGCCAATTTTGTTGTTGTTGTTGCCTCATTTGGCATTCAATTAAAAATGCATGTGGTTGAATATATTTTTTTAATCATTTAATTGTTTTCAGATTACGGGCAATTAAAAGGAATACTAAATATTTGCAAGAATTAATTAAAAAAAAATAATACAATGTAAAATTAAGCTTAAAGTTTATTTAGAATGCATGGGAAATATGCATATTTAGTTTCTAACGCAAGAAGCAGTAAGTTTCTTTTTAAGCTGTGATATTTATTTATTGATTTCTTTATTACAATGTTGGCAGTTATATGTTTAATTGTAGTTCATATTGAAAATTTCAGGAAAAATATATAATAGGCGAATTCATAAGATTTAACTGTTGATTCAACTGTTGGCCCCAACAGCTACATTTTAGAAATGACTTGATGGATATAATTTATTTTTATTTATTTACTTGATATTCAAATTATATAAAATATTACATTGATACCACTGGCTGTCAAGGGAAGCGGCTAGATATCATACAATTTTATATCTTTATTTCCTTATTTTATCGAATTTCTAATGTCAATTTTAACATATATTTGCTCCTGCCACCTAACAAAGCATATAAAAAGCATAACTTTATTCGATCAGCTGTATTCAGGCTGAGTACAACATGTTGACTACAGGTCAACGGCTGCGCAACAGCTACGTCTAATGAATGCACCCAATAAAATTATCAGAGTTTTCACTCATAATTTATTTACTTTTCAAAGCTAAAAAAATATTATTATAATAAATGAAATCATTATACTCGTTTAAAAAATCTTTCAGTAAATTATTTTAATACAATGGACAGAATTAATAAGATTTCTAAAAATATTTCTAGATTTTTTTTTTATATTTAATCTCAAAACTAAAATGCAAGTATAATGCGAGAACAAAGTTATTACGTAGGCTTAACAATTTACTTATCTGAAATGTGTTTATACAAAAAAGCTTAACTATTTATTAATTTATAGCAACTACTTGCTGACTGACTGCGGCACTCGCACTACTACTGTAATTATAATTGATATTTATTACAAGTGAATGCCAATGAACCAAGGTCAATAAATTAGAGACTAGAAAATATTAGCAAGCGGCTGTTGCAGCAACAACAACAACAAAAAAAACATACTCAATCGACAACAATTTTATAAAGCATTTTATTATTTATAAATATATAAATTAATTATGTATTTGTGCAAAACTGACAAAGAGCTCTAAGGCTTCAATTTCTAAAAAAAAGTTGTTTTTTTGCCAACTGTCAGTCTAGCCATAAAATATTGACTGTGTATGCTGGCAACGAACTTTAAAAGCTGTGCATAATTTTTGCAATTAACGAGTGTTTTAACATACATTTGCACAACTCCAAGCACTTAACTTTAAGTGTTATAAAATGTTAAGTGCATGACATTGATTTGACAATTAATGCAAATGATATTTTAGGAATTAGTTATTTTAACCAGAAAAATATTTGTTTCATTTAAGTCACAACAAAAAATTGCCTTAAAATAAAATAACACATTGCAGTTGGTTTGATTCACCAATTGTAATTGGGTTAATAGAAATTAAAAAATCCATTTACAAAAACTTAGAATTTAACAACTTGTATTGGTTAAATTAACCTACGGAATAGTTTTACTTGCAGTATTCTCTAGTAAAAACGCTTAAAAGATATAAGTAAGAAAGTGAAAATAGAAATGGGTACACTGAGCTCCAAAAAATATTCATAAATTGAATATATCGCTCATATACTCAAAAAATGTCATAACACAAAACATGGAGTTTTTGAGTTAACGATGTCCAATCTTTTATTAAAAATACATTGAAATTTATTACTGAGGAGCTTAGCTGGATCCTATGCGTATTTCACTGTTTCTAATGCGGATCATCAGGGAACCTTTACTCAAAAATTTCTAAGAACAATTAGAGATATTATGTTAAACTTTTATTTTAACAAATGAGAAGCTCACCAAATAACAAAGTTGAAACAAGAACTCAATACTTAACATGTTTTTTATTTTCTTACATTACAATTGCTACGTTGGCTGACTTTTTTCAGCTGGAATTGTAGTTGTAAGAAGTATGTAAAGAAATTTAATGTAAATAACAACAACAGCTGTTTAATAATATAGTGTTGCCACACAAATATTTTTGACCCAGTGCAGTCAAGTTAATAATTAATATTGTGTTTTATTGGGAATTGTTATCATTTAAGTTTAACACATGTTAATGCACTAATAATCCCAAATTATTATTTTACTTACGGCTCTTCTCACAAAGTATGATTAAGAGTTGCCGTGAACTGTAACTGACAGTTGTTCATACAAAATTTGCCGTTAAAGTCCCTGTTAGCTCTTAATTGTACATTGTGAAAAGGGCTGTTATTCAGTAAAATATTTTTTATTATTAAAAATACATTGAAATTGATTAACTATTGAGAGGTTTAGCTGGATCATATACGGATCCTATCCTATCACTGTTCAGTTCTTATATCATTCTTCATATTTTTTTTTATTTCATGCAAATATCTTGTTAACTCAAGTCTTGAAAGCAAAATTAAATTATCTTTTTCTATTAGGTTATATGTAAATTTAAAACTTGGGGGTGTTTTCTGGCAAACTATTTAACTATTTGAGTTATGCCGTTGCTTAAGTAAATGAGCAACATAATGCGACCTTAACTATCGTCGTCATATTTTTTCGTTTAACAAATGGATATTGAAACAAAAAAAATTGTCATTGTAAATAAAAATAATTCGTTTCTCTTTTCAATAGCAATCACTACCTCATATTGCACAGGGAAAGTTTCGAAAATTCTGGAGACGGAATTCACGATCCCTAAGCACCTCTGCTGCCACCCCATTAATTTTATTAAGATTGCTTGTTTATTTTTTTTAAATTGATCAGGACCACTAATTATGCCCCCTAGAAAACAAATTTCTTACTACGCCAATGGTTACATGTTTGCCTTCTGCGAGAAAAATGGTTTATTTACTGTTTGGTCTGTTGCAATTTATAGAGTCCCAAAAGTATTTGCTCTTCATGTTTTGACCAAAAACGGCGTGACCGTTTGACCAACTAAAGTGGCAAATTGCCACTCGACTGCGTTGCCACTTTTTCGAGTGTTTTTGCGACTTTTTGTCTGCTTTTTGTTAGAGTGAATTACTTTTTTTTGATAAATGCCCTTTTTGGTGCCACTTTTTGAAAAATGTCATCGGTCACCCTGAGTGCACCGTTGTATATGCAACTCTTTTTTATGCTGAAGTTTTCATGTTCTATGAGGTATAGAGAACGTAAAATATACCTGTCTTTTTTCCTTCTCATTATAAAAACGAAATTTCAGCAACAAAAATTGATGCATTTGAACCCAGTCTAAATTTAACTATCGATTTTACACAGAGTAACACAAACACAGAGTAACACAAACTATGGGAAGGTAAACTTGATACAATCGAAATTTTGTTTTCCTTAACATACGGTGCTCAAGAGACATGTTAATGTTTTTTACGGGCCTGTTCTGAAAATTACGGTGATTTAAATTACGGCGATTTTAAAAACAAACTATTATGCAATGCAACCTATAAACATCAAAACATTTTAATACACTACACTCTATGCGACTTACAATGAAATCTTACTGGTTGCATAAAAACGTCGAAAAGTCTTTACCTACCACAACACCATAAAGAGCAATCTTTTTTTCTTCGAAAATTATAATTGTATGAATAAACTAGATTTTGTATAAAAAAATTGGACGAATATAAAAAACTCTTGAGATGAAGATCATTCTAATATATAAAATGAGCCAATTCACAGTGTTCTATCGTGTCATATTTGTTGTAAGTTGCTTATGACTGTCATAAAATCTTCGTCATATTTTTCATATAAAAATATTTTATTACAATAAAACTTTGTGACCTATTTTTTTAAGTCTGTTTAGATCAACAGCTACGTCTTATGAATGCGACCAATGTAAATATATTTTGAAATAAAATTTGCTTACTATGATGTGTTCGGATTATCAAATTCTCTTAAAATGTAACCACAAACAGTTTTTCGTCTCTAAGAAAATTTTAAAATTTTGCGTTAATACCCTTAATACCTTAATTAAGTACTCTATGGAGTAGAATAGGCATACTGTGGTAATTATACACCATGATTGATGAAGTATATAAAAACTTAGCTTAGCATTATTTTTGCCCTTAAATATAATCACAAATGATTGGTAAATTTAAAGCATTCGTTAAAAAAAATTTCATAACTTAAATAATCGTTTACGAATATCTGCCCATATCATTAATTATATGCAATTTTAGAATATTTGCTTAGTTCACAAAAAAAAAAATTGTATCGATTGTATTATCATATTAACTACAATAGTGTAAAATTTGTTATTGGAATTTTTCATATAAAAATTAAATTAACTATTACACTTTTATGTCATATGTTTTTATAATATTGTATTTAGAAAGAGAGGCTCTCTGAGAGAATAAGTGTGTAGGTTGTTCTTTTTTTTCATTAAAAATACAAAATGTATTAAGGACCTGTTTAACGATGTCGACAACGTTCGACTTGTCGCACAGTTACATTGGAAAAAACAAAAAAAAAATTTAAAATTTGTTTTTGTTTCGAATGCAAGTGTGCGACAAGTGGAACTCTGCCGACATGATGGGACAGGCCCTAATACTTTAATACACAGGGAGTTCACAATTAAAAAACAGAAAGTGTATTTGATACACAGATACACTTAACAAATTGTTGTGAATTAAGCAGTTATTTTATTTATATTTAAAATTGTATTTTATGTCTTCGCTTTAATCAGTTGTCAGCAATTACAATTATGTATTATTTAGGTTTAAGTTAAATTTCTGTTGTCTACACGTTCGTCTTATTGTCTGTCAATCTTCGACAGACAGTCTGTCATTGGCGAATATAGTGAACATATGTAGTACGTGAATTACAAAATTGCGTGTTTATTATGAAATTTTCAGAGCTGTTAGATTATATTATACTATTCGTATTTCTATGTTGGAGAAAAATTGTTGCAACAAAAAAAAAAAAATTAAAAATAAACTGTAAAACACACGATGAAAAGATGTCAGGGACAGTCAATTACTTGTATGTATCTATTTCGCACAACAAGTGAGAATAAACTTAAGCGAATAAAATCTAAATAAATAATAAAAACATAAAATATGCATTCATTTAAAAAGATACATAATGGATTAATTTTTAACTTCAAATGCAATTAGGGGAACTATGAAGAAAAAAATTATTAATATTAAGCAGTTGCTACTCGTATTAAAGTGTAATCGCCAGCTTTAAACAATTTTTAAATGTTTTTAGCAAGAAGGCGATAACTTCCAATTGATGTCAATTTTTGTATGTGTTAGTTAATTTATTTGAAAAATATTTTTTATATTTTAATTTGAAATTTATTTGCTTGTGGTTTAGCTTGGTCTATATACGTATTTCATTGGCGCTTAAACCAAATCATCAGTAGACTTCAACCACAAATTTTGAACAGTCACAAATTAAAATATAATTATGACAATATGTCGAATAATAAACTTCTTAAATATTTTTTATATTTATCCAAAAATGAATTTTAATTGTTTAACAAGCACATTATTTGTGGTTTTTTTTGCCAGCCAACATTAAAAACATCTTAATTAAATGTGCAGTCTGTGCAAAATATACTTATGTATTTATGTACACATTTATTTATCGTCACCTTAAATCGAAAAGGCCGTAGTAACTGCACTTTTTATTCTTTTACAGGAGAAACGAAAAACTTTATAAATTTAAATAAATTAAATTTAATTTTTGGTAGAAAGCCAATGCCGGTGAGATTCAACAAAAAAAAATGAGGAAGCAATAGTCGCATTTCCGTTTTGGTAGCTCTTTTTCGGAAACGAAAAAACCCTTAAGTGCATATTTTTTTTATTAAAAGTAACAATATATTTATATAGTCAAACTTTGTTTATTACTTTGTATTCCTTTTGTTTTGAATGTAAAATACACACAATTCATGACAACTATTTAAAAAATTTCAGACTAATTTATTTATTAAAGAAAGAAAAAAACGAATTTACATTGTTCATAAACATAATTGATGTATTCAGAAGGTACTCATAAATTAACACGTTTTAAATTACCCAGTAAAAAAAGAGACTCCAAAAAAGTCATGAAAATGTAGAGTTTACGATGCGGAAGTAGTGAAAATTTCGATCCGACCTAATGATTTTTACATAGGGTTGTCATTGCAAGAAGTTTTTTTTGATGCCTGGTCACTGAATTGGAAGCGATATTAAGAAAAATTCCCTTTTTTGTGTTCTATGATAATATTTTTATCTAGGAAAAATTGTAAATAGTTGCCTTTTTTAACAATTCGTTTCTTTTTATACGAATTTAAGCCCGAAACAGTGTTTCCATGTAAATTTAAGCAAATAACTTTTAAATTTTAGACTAAAAATAGTTCATAAATTTCTTTAAAAAAATAATTTTTTTTTAAATTCTGGTGAGTATTTTCTAACACTATGGAGGAGTTACAAGGTTTTGTGTGAATAAAATGAGCATCTACATGGTTTTTTGCTCATTCGCGGCAAATTAAAAATATCGATTTTTTGGAAGCAATGAAAATGTACTTCCGCTAGAATTACTTCCATTTTTTTTCACTGGGTAATAAAACGAAAAAATATGACTGCTGTGAGCAACCCCTTATAATTTACAATTATACTTATTTGTATTTTAGTTTTAGCACCTTTGTACATTGCTTACTCTCTCTCTCTCTTTCACTCAATTCCTTTGGTAAACTCTCACGCATTTCTACATGTAGTTATGACAAACAAAACAACATAGCTGAAAGGGTCTTATTACTTTATGACTTTTTTGTTTGAGTCACAACAACAATTTTTTTAAACTATGTTAAAATGTTAAGACATTATGACACTTAAGACACCCTTGTGAATACCCCAAATATGTATTCAGAAGTAACAAGGACTCCAATTCTATTCTAATTTTTTTGTTGTTACTTCATTTATTGATAGTTTAGTTCAGAACATCATAATCAATTAAAAACTTTATATTGATTTTTTTGTAAGTTACGGCATTTTTGGATTTAAGGTGACGATGTGTAGATACCCTGTCAGAAACTAAGTTAGCTTTAAAGTAACTTTAAGCTAACTTTTTCGCAACTAGTGCTGACTGACACTGGGAATACTTTTCAATGTAATCAACTTACTATTTTAACATTGCGATGTCCTAGGCGATATTAAATTGTCTCACTCTGCACTACTTTTCAACTAACTTAAAGTAAATTTTTTTTAAGTCACCTAATAGTCAGTAAGCTAAAAAAACATTTTGCTGGGGTTTGAACTGTGTATCACACGATGTATAGTCATAAAATAATATAAAATAATAACAGCAAATAAAACAGTTAATATGAAATTGAAATGAGTTACAAAGTAGCTGACAATTGTTGTCTCTCAACAAATCCGATTACTTACTCAGCTTAAGAATTATTTTTTTGTGAATTCTGGATGAATTCTCGATGCCATTTTTGTTAGCTTTTAGCTAGTCTATGAAAAGAAAACTGTAAGTTTATTTTTTTGTAGTCAACTACACATTCTCCGACCGTGTAGATATTCATTTATGTGAGTGTCTGTCTCTGCTGGAAAATCAATGGTAATAAATTTTGCAAAAAACACTATTGGATGACAGAATCATAAGTTTTAAGTAAAACAATTGATTATTATTATTTTTTTTTGGTTTATTTTTCTGTAAATTGCATTCGTTAGAAATATGGAAGGTTATTGATGTTATTGCCCCAATTCAATGATTCATTCAAACAACATGTGCAATTTCGTTGTGTACAAACAAGATAAAATATAAACACATAAACAAAAATGAAGGCAATAAAAATTAAAAAAAGATAATCAAATTTTAATGTTAAACCAGCAAACACAAGTAATTTAAAATTTTAAATAATTCAATTTAAATCTTGTTTATGAATAAAAAAATATATTACTAATAATTAAAAATATAAATGTATTTAAAAAGAAAAGTAATTGTAATTTATGAAATATATAACTACAGATAAGAAGGGCCTTTACAGGGGCTACTATTTATATTTCGGGGAAAGCAAATAGTAAAAAATATTTTTAAATGAAAATAGCTTTATGGTTTTTCGAAATATTGCCCTTGATGATCAATACAATTTTGCATTCGTTGAAACCATTTGTCATAGGAGTTTTTCCATTCCTCTTGGGACACCTCGAAAACATGGTTTTTGAACGCTTCAACTGCTTCTTCTGCGCTTGTAAAATTTGATTGACAAGATGTGTGAGAGCTCGCACTGAACCCGAAAAGTTTATAAGGAAATATCGGAAAAAGAGAGTAAAAATTGAAACACAAGCAAATTTTTACTTTCAAGAATTATCCAAAATAATAAATAAATAAAAAATTAACTTGCAACTTTTTGGCATAAATGAGTTCATTTACTATTTCGTATCTGGGATAATAATTTTGTAAATTTCTGCCTCGATCTCTCATTAATAGTTTCTGCTAGAAAAGCAAATAAACAGAACTGTAACAAAAAAAATTATTTTAATATAAATTTTAATAATTAAAAACAATCATTAAACAAACAATAAAAAAAGCAGAGTTGTGTGTAATGGTGCAGCTAATGTTCTTGTGATTTTCCGTCAAAATTTTAATTATGTTTTCAGGCAGTATTTTTTTTAATTATGTCTAGTGCAAATATTTAACCATTTGAATGTTATATGTATTATATAATTTATGATATTTTAATAAAATTATTAACAAATTCAAGTATAATTAACGAATTTCACAGCTTTTATTTTTCCATTGAAATATGAAAATTATTTCTCAATGATGTTTAATGAGTTTTATAATCAATTGAATGTATTTATGTATGTGGAATTTATACAGATATATTTATATAAACCCTTTATTCTGACCACATTTTAAAGCTATTATTGCATTTTAAATACTTTTGTGGTATTGACTTCAATAATTGAAGCTATAACACACATGGAAACAATGTATGTTCATATGTTTACCCAGTGACAGCACTACTGTCAGTTGCAATCATTGTGAATATAAATCAGAAAATCGTTTATTAATCATGACATAATTACATTTTTTTAATCAATAAATAAAATTTTAATACATTTTATATAAACACAGGCGCGAGTATTTAAATAAAGGAAGCTGAACAAAAAACTTTGTCACTTAAATCACAGAGTTGTTTTAGGAATAATAAGTAGCTCTGTAAATGTTTATGATGATGACATTTCTCTCAACATGAGCGCAACATTTTGTCTCCGTCACCATTTTGTTGCCCGTAACATTTTGTCACCGTCAACATTTTGTTGGCCGCAACATTTGTTGTCCACTTTAACAAGATAATGTTTTAATATGTATAGATTTTGAATTAACTTTATTTTAAAACTAAAATAAAAACACATCCAGGAAATATTATCCTTCAACAATTTTTTTTATTCGCTGCCCTTAAGTTATCTTTCCCTCATGTTTGATATGGGCTGTAGTTTTGATTTTTTTAACATCCGCTTAACTGAATCCAATAAAACATATTTTTGTTGTTAAAAGTTTGTTTATTTATTGAAATACAATAAATTTCCTTTCCAATTCAGTGATTTTTTTGTTGCTGGTTTCATGGCATAATGTTAATGCTGCTATTGGGAAATTGTTGCTACTAAAATTATGAATTATGTAAAATTAATAACATTGATGTGCTTATATCCCCATGATAATATACAATAGAAAATAGGTCGCATCGCTACAAATGTAAATATTTAATGGTATTTTTCATTTAAATATTAAAGATTATTATTTTCATAATAGCGGAAAATTAAACATATTTGTATAATTTATATTTTACAAATATGTTCAATATAATACGGGGTGCTATTTGTAGAGGTATATAATTCTAAAATGAAATAAAATTCAAATAAAAAATGTTAACTGACTTAAATTACACCTTACTTGGAGGAAAATTCTGAGTTAGATTCCTTTGAATATGATTTCAGGCAGTTTAAAAAAAATAAAATTTTAAAGTCCAGTTTTTAATCACTTTTTGCAGCATTGTACATATAAAGGGTGTTTTGTTTTTATAGTGTCACAACTTTGGGTTGGCATCAATGTTTATTTGAGATCCCATTTAACAGCTAATAGTTGCTTTTTGTTAAGTTTGCCTTGAAAATTCATTAAATCGACTTACGCCAGAGCAACGTCTGAAAAATTTTAAAACATTTTTTTTCGGTTTTTGGCGACTTTTTTAGATTTTGTGCTTTTTCTTATTTCTATAGGACGATTCTGGTTCTGCGAGAGTGTGAAATGAGAAAATACTTTTCATATTAATTTTCATATACTTTTCACAATTACATAAAATGCTATTTTCGTTGCTATTATGAAAACATGAATCTTTTGTTTTTATCATATTAAAATATGTCATATAAAATTAATTATTACTTATGTATGTACATGTTGCAAGAACTCGGTAAACAAAATTTATAACCATAACGTTACAGAGCTAAACTTAATATTTTTCTTATTTGTTCTCTTCTTTATTATAGACTGTGTTAAATTTACGCTTCCAATTGCAAGGTTCGTTGTTTGTTCCTCCCCACTGTCATAAACAGAATTTGGGAAAAAGTTTGCTTCGAACCCTTGGAGTTATTATTCGCACCTTCGGTAGGAATATGAAAATTTATTGGGCCTTGCACGTCTGCTGCCGGGCTTAAATATCGAATAGTGGCTGTGCTGAGTAAAGGTTTTCTTTTTATCTTGCCTTTAGGCCTTAAGCTCTACAAGAGACTGGCTACGCATAAGTATTTACTCAGCGAAGCCAATATTCGACGTACTTAGAGGAAAAAACCCTCAAGCCCGGCTGACAGCTTTGAGTAATTGAAGGTAACTTTCCTTTTTTAAATGTTACATCAACTCATCCCAATACATTTTCCACATTCAATGATCTTCTTAAATCTTAGCATGGCAAAAATCATGACCTATGTACCCCTTTCAACTTTTCGTCTTCAAACTTTGTACTGACTGTCTGCAGGCATATGTTACATACATACATATACACCCCTAAGCAATTCATAAGGTATTAATTCTGATTAATCTAATTTTGGACTTGTTGTCGTTAACAATTTCGAATAATTTACATTAAAAAAATCTTAATTTTCATTGATGCGCTTTGTTTTTTCTAGCTACTCTACTGTTTTCACATAAATATTTTTGGTGTAAAATAATTTTTCATATGAAAATTTTTTTAATTTTTTCACATTTACACTTAACGAGAATCGACAGTGTTATGTAAATAAAAAAAAATGTTGTTCCGTTCCACTTTTTTTTCATACGAAAATATGTATAAATTCTTTTCTTTTTTCACTGAACGAAAATCAGAAATGCTATGAAATCGTGAAAAAACTTTTCATTTTAAAGTTTCACAGAATGAGCAATGCGCCGCCTGGTGCTTTTTAAGGATTTATTCGGTCTTTTGCATTTTGGCGATTTTTGTTTTTGACGGTTTTTTCGGTTTTTGGCAATTTATTTTAGTTTTAGCGATATCTTTAGGTTTCGCGTTTTTTTCTTTCTTTTGATGATTTTTTCAGTATTTGGCGATTTTTTCGTTTTGGTGATTTTTTAGTTTAAAAGTTTTTAGTTCTACACTCAGGGAAAAGCTGCAACTTAAAAATAAGAACGCGTCACATCAATTCAATAGTTTTCAGTTTAATAGAAAATGTATGTTGAAATACTTAAAAAATAAATAAAATTCATAAATTAATAATATTAATATTTTTTCATATTGAAATAAGAAATTTCAACACTACTAGACTTTCGTTAATGTTTCATATTATTTCAATATGGTTTTTATTAATTGTAAGCTGTTTTTTCTCTGCGTGTAGCGTTTTTGAAAATTTCAAGAGCAATTTGTCAAAATTACATATTAAAAATTACATTAACTTATAGAAATCCTTCAATTTTGATTTTTAACTTTGAAAATTTCTAGTGTCTTGTTTGTATATTAGATAAGGATTTCAAAATTTTTCGTTGCTCGCCTTATAACAGCTTTTAATTTTTAAGTGTCATATATTTGTTCTTGTAGGGGCCAACGTTTTGCACACACTCCGTAGCTGTTATGTTTTTCGAGAAACCAGCCTGTGACCGACAGACGGTTATATACATTGCAGCGAAAACAATAGGGTCCTTTTTTCCTTTGGTGTAGGGAATCCTAAAAACTTATATATATGTATTTTAATTTGAAATTTATTTGCTAGTGGTTTAGTTTGGCCTATATACGTATTTCATTGGCGCTTGAACCAAATCATCAGTAGACTTCAACCACAATTTTTAACAGTCATAAATTTCTTAAATGCTATATATGTATATGTATGTTTAAAAATTTACAAATGTCTACTTTTACTCAGAAATTTGAATATTCGAGCCATTTAATAACCAAATAGTATTTTATTCTAAATAAGTCAGCATTTTTATTTGGTTCGTCTGAAAAAAAGACAGTGTTTGTGTTTATTTTAATATTTGTTCTGTATGCTTTACATGTTCAAAATATTTCTAAAAGCCTTTTGGCCTAGTTTTATTGTAGATACGACCAGATTTGTGTTTATACATACAAATGTGTATGTATGTGTGTGCATATAAGTATGTGTGTGATACATCCAAAAGAAATGTTTAAATAAAATTTGTCAAGTTATTTGAACACAATCGTGCATGCCAAAGCGCCTTAAAGTATTCTTTAAAAGGCAGAAACTTCAAACATCCGTTTATATGCAAATATGTATGTAAGTATGTATGTATGTATGTATGTATGTATGTATTTGTTTAAAGCAAAACAGTTCTAATTTCTTTTCCTTGGCTTGGCTCTTTGTATTTGTTTAGCATAGAAAAAAAATCAAAAGAATTTATTTATTTTTTTCCTTATCATAAAATTCTTTTTTATGTTTGATGTCATTTAAGTTTTCATTTCGCCCCAAATTTATGCACGTTTTTCAACATTATAACAAAAGTGACACTCAGCGGTTGTTGTTTACATGTGATGAGAATACATTAGTACTAAATTTTAATTTTGTTAGCTTCGCTTCTAAGCCTATAACTTCATGTTGCTATAACGTGTCAAGAACAATTTTGTGCAAGAATTTTTTTTCCAATTCAGTCTTCATTGCGGGAATTGTTAATTAGATAAAGTAAGTAGATAAAATAAAGTTGATGTTAAAAATCAAAAGAAGCTGTTTTGATTTATGCAATATTAATTAACTTATTAAAAATTTTAGCGAGAAAATTCATTCTGTAATTTTTAGGTATGATATGGGCAGAAAACCTTAGTATTTAAAGAATATTAATTTTTCCATATTTTTTTAACTTAGATTACACATATTTGTTAACAAAAAATCTTTTAATTTTGATTTCTTTTTAATTACATTTTTTCTTTTTCTTTGCAGGTAAATTATTTTGCTAATGGTTACTTTCACATATAACTTAAGCGGTAAGAGTGTTTTGAAAGCCTTTAATTTTATGTATACACGCAAAGAAAAAATATGGTTGAGGTAACCATAATCAAACAGCAACATACTATTATTGAATTATATCGTTGTAGTTAAATCATATTATTGTCAATAGAAAAGCAAACTTGTAATAATATTATTATCTGAGTTAATAATAATACTATTAACAAAAACAATGAACTTTGTTACACCTAATCTTATTATTGTAAATATGACAACAGTACTGTTAGATGTGACTAAAATATAATTGAGACTCACCATACCATGTTCTTATATAATAATAATATTGTTAAATACGACAACAGTATTATTAATTATAATAATAATATTTTGTTTTTTAATTATTAATTATTAATTATTGTTTGTTTGTACTTTATTTATTTATTTAACACGCCGCGTGCAATACCGATAGCTTACAAACGAAACACTGAACTGACAGAAGATGTTTCTGAAGAAGATTATTTTAAAAACTTAACATAATATGGTTTTGGATAACATTATATTGTTATTTACATTATATTATTTTTAAATAATAACAAAAATTATGTTGCAGTCATAAATTTTTAAAAAACTATATTGTTAAACTCTAACCATATCACACTTTTTTATGAATATAATAATGTAATTATTAAATTCAAACATTACTTTCCTTACCGTAACAAACTGAATGTTTAAAATAACAATAACTAGTTTTCAACGACCACACATTTGCTTCTGAGAACATAATATTGTTTTCTCAACAATTCTACAACAATTTCTTTGCGTGTAGTGCAATTTTATATTTCAAATATTTTAGTTTAATTAGAGTTAGTCAGAATGTACACAGCAAAAAGTATTAGACATGTTTTTATATGAAATAAACTACTGTACTGAGAGAAAAAAACTTTGGATTGGAAGTATATGCTAAAAGCTATTTCCTTTCGAATTTTGTATAACCCTACGTCTACACCTGATATATTTTTATCATGGCAAACGTCAAATTCTATATAGAAATAAGACCTAACATAAAAAAATTATTTTTCATATATAAAGTTTAGAACAGGACTGTTAATATAAATTGAAAAATTAATTCAATAGAAAAAAAATATTATATTAATTGAATTTCTTACACTTGAACTATATAAAGCAACTAAAAGTTTAATTGAATTAATTAAGCTTTTAATTTAAAAAACAAGTACTGAATATTATTTATAAAACCATAAATTAATCAAAAATTTAGTCTATACAAATTCCTTGTCTAAATCGCTTCTGGTAGAGAAGTACACAAAGGTTAGAGATACCTTCACTAGTTTTCAAAATTGCACGTTTGAAGTTTTGATAAGCAATGTGTTTGAGTCAATTACATAATTTTGTTGAATTATTTTTCTTTATTCAGCAATATAGGGTTTTGAATAAATTTTTTTCTGTGTACCATTCAAATTTCACAAATGTGTGAGAACAAAATTTTATTTTTATTAGGTCTTTTCAATTGAATTTTATTCAGTATTGTGTACTGAATTTCACGGCCTAGTAAATATAATTTTTTCGAAAATACTAGTGGATTTTTCTTTTGAACAGATTGACACTTGATTTCACTTGAATTTTTTCATGATTTGAAAGAAAGAAGTCTATCGATTTTTTCCAGGATTTGCTATGGAGCGCTCTTCTTTGTCGGTACTATGTAGCAGAATCATCGGCGAAGTAAAATAACCAACAAAATGGCAACTAAAGATACATTCGAAAATTTAATACGCCTCATTGACGCCAGAGGTGCTGCAACACTACCTTATTGAAAAAACGTTCACTACAGCAGGGTTGTAAAAGATTGATGCTTTCCTTTTTTGTTTTCTTTAACACCTGTCTTGTCTATCGCTATCCCTTTCCTAATGAAGGAAGGTAACACGTAATAATAGTGGTGAGGCATTCATCGCTTGAGTTTTAATTAAAAAGAAATTATATTATTTATTTTTTTTTATCAAAAATAGGCAATATTTCAAGCTTCATTTGATATTCTTGCCTGTATACCTTGTTTCTTATTTCGTTTACCTTCTTACTGTTATAACTTTTATATTTTTTATTGAAATAAATAAGTTTTTAAACATATAACTTTTTTGTCCTTGAACCAATGTAAACTTAATTATAATTATTTAGTTAATGAGTAAAGCACACTTTATGGCTGATATTTACTTTCCATATTAATTTAATTGAAAAGCTTTTATATACGGAGTCGCCCTTTAGCACACTTAAACAGTGTCAATATGTGCACTTGGAAGGCCTTACTTATAATCCGTACTAGGATTATATTTTCAGCCTTTGTTTTCATTTATTAAACTTATTTTATAACTTGTATTGCATAATAATTAATCAATGTCACAGAGCCTGTCTCCGTCATACTCAAAGAACAACAACAACGTTCGCTGAGAATATGTTGTTTTTCAACATTTATTCCATTGCTAGAGACATCGAAGAAGAATTCACAATTATCAATGAATCGTCAGACGTTAAAAATTGCACACCAAATTCACTCTGTCTCCCTATCGCTCTTAAACGGACTTGTGTAATGAACGACAAAAGCTATACACAACGATGGATGGATGTGTGTGTATAATGCATGTAATGCAAATTGTTTATACGTTTTACACAAAATTAATTAATTTTAAACCTTTTATGTTACAAAATAATAACCCCATAAAATCGCTCTTCAACACATAATAATATCAATACTTATGTATTTAATAATGATTTAAAATTCCCATACCACAAACGTTTTTCGCAGCACACACACACACACACATACACTTTCATGCATACATGCAGACGTACATAATCATGGGCATGAAATTAAATAGTTGTTGCCTGTCTTGGCAAAAGCGAGACCTGGTGCACATGGAGATCGTGGAATGGTGCAATCGGGCACCAATGTCACCAAGGCAACACCCCAAGCGAATTGTAGTGGCTGGAAGTTTGCAGTAGTCAAATATTCAAATATTAAAGGTAAACGATGGCAAACTGAGTGTGTATAATAAATGTACATTATTAAGTGTTTTATTCTCTCTCTCTCTCTCTCTCTCTCTCTCCTACGCAAATTGTGAAATTATAATCAGCACAAAAACAAAACCATAACGCTTGGCAATATTACTTACAACATACTTGAAAAAAGTTCAGAGAAGAAAAAAAAACGTTCTTTTATTTTTAAAATATGAATGCAGCATTTTTTTTACATTTGACATTATACTTAAACATAATTCATACATAATTTCATTAAGAGGATTCATCTTTTAATAAAAAACAAAAACACAAGGCATACAGAAAAATCATACTCGTTTTCATGTAAATTAATTTATTTATATTTATTCCTGCAATCATACACGGCAGTACGGGTACATTTTTGCTTTATACTCGTACTTCACTGTATTATTGTTAAGCTGTGCTTTAGGCGGCACGGTCGGCTGAATTGCAACAGCAAAAATCTATAGACTGTAATAATTTGAATTATATATGTACAATATTGCGTATAAGTGTTGGTTTCATTGCATGAACGGAGTAGAATGAAAAAAAAATCACACAAACCAAGTCAGTCAACAAGCCAGCAACCATCCAGCCAACCACCTTGTGCCATGCACTCGTAACACTACTTTAAAAGTGTGAATACCACACTTGAAATGTGTTGCATTTTGTTATTATTATATAATATGCATATTACACGTTCCGAAAACGCTTACACGCACACGTACTGACACAATTAAGCTGCAAAAGACCGGCCGCATTAACCAAAAAAATATGCAAATAAAAGAATAAACTTTTATTGAGATGATTATGTCATGGTGGTTTTTATAATCACTACACATTAAGGCATTTAAGCCTCTTAATTTTTGTGCGCCTTGATGTGGGCAATAGTTTGGATTGTAGAATAAGCGTTTAAAATTATGCAGCAGCTTTTGGGAATTAGGGAAAAGAAGGCAATCTGAACTCAATTCCATATACGGCCCTGTTATGTAAACCGATCGATTCGAAACCGCACGATTTTAAAAAACTAAACTCCCACAACACACTAAAAGAATTTTCGGCTGAAATTCTATGAATTTCGACATTAATGTAAAGAAAAATTCTTGAAAATTCAACCAACGTCACGCTTCGTTGGATTAATGAAACCAGTTTCGTTAAAATTATTTTATTGAAAACTTCATCAAATTTATTTAACGGTGTAATTAATGCAGTGCTATAACTTCATCGAAAAAATAAAATAATTTCATCAAAATAATGAAATAACTTAAATATAAAGGGTTTTCTTAATAATTAGAAAATATTGTTGCCATAAATCCAATAAAATATTCTAACGCAATTTCCAATGAAATTGTTTCACAACATTCATGAAATTTTCATTGGATTTGTGAAATTATCATTAGATTTGTGAAACATTTTTAATGAAATTGTTTCATTGGATTTATGAAGCAAAATTCTTTCGGTGTAGAAATATTTTTTAAATTTATTTTATTGTATCATATCTGAATGAAAACTATCATGTATGATTTTAAACACGTCTGCATTACCATTATTAATTTTTTGAAAAAGAGAAATTTAATCGGATTGGGTTTACATAACAGGGCGGATAATAAATCTTAAGCACTGCACTATGGTTCAGGAAACCAATATCTTTGACAAAAACTAATTTACCGCTTTTTATGAAACTTTGTTAAAAAATTCAATATAATGGGTGGAAAAATGGGCGGTGCCATGCCTATACAAAAGAAATAATATCTTTAAAATTTAATCCCTAATCTTTTGAAACTTGGCACACGCATTAAGCTCCGCTATAAATGTTGCATTTATATGATTAGAAAAGTGGGCAGTGACATGCCCATTCAAATTCGTTTGGTTTGTATAAAAAAACTTTTTTCCCTTAAGGTCCGATAGAAATGAATTTCTACCATAAATACCAGGGAAACAAATGTTTATTTGTTGCTCTTAGACAACACAAAACTTTCTCTAAATAGCACATTTATTTTTTTCTGGAACTAAGTGGGGCGTAAACACCAAAATGTTTAAATAAATATATACAGCAAGTAAGAAACACGTGCTAGATAAAATTTATAGAATACAGAGATCCGCTTGCATAGGGATAACAGAATGTTTAGGTACTACTCCTTCGGAGACTGTGAATGCTATACTAAACCTTATTCCGATCGACTTTTATATATTGGCGGTATCCTTAAGTAGGGCGGCAAGATTAAGGGCATCTAGTTGGTAGAAATCTAAGTCCTATGGCCATAGCAGAATCCTGGATCAACTACCCCTTATGCTGATGAAATCTACTGATTACATGCTGCCTCATCTAGACTTTGGCAAAGTGTTTAAGGTTCTGATTTCATCTAGACGGTAGTGGAAGGGAGGCATAATAGTACGAGAGTACGACGTCACAATATACAGTAATGGGTCAAGAATGGTTTGTGGTGCCGGTTCGGGAGTCCTTTCATACGCTCCTGGTATAAAGTGCTTCTTTCGTCTCCCTAACTAAGGCACTGTTTTTCAGGCAGAAATTTTGGTGGTAAAGGAAGCGGCTAGAGTGCTGGTGGATAGTAAGTTACAGGGTAGAATCGGTGTCTTTGTCGAGCTGCTTGACTGCTCTTTTAATTCTTAGATCATATGCCACTTCCTCTATTCTAGTTGGGCAGTGTAAGAGTGCGCTATCTAGCTTGAGCTCACCCTCATCTGAGTTCCAGCATATAGCAAATTCTTAGATAACGAACGGTTTGACAACAAATGGCGCAATACAAACACATGCAAGGTTGCTAAGAAAATGTGTGACTCTGCTACAATGATAAAGGCTCAATACAATGATAGAGTAGGAATCGTAGAGACATCCCGCTGACAGCTCGTTGCTGTCATGAGGGGGCACTGGGCGGTCAGCAGAAATGCTAATAAAATAGGCCTGTCTTACAATGAGTTCTGCCAAAGTTGTCGACAAGAAAGCAAAGAAGAGACATTTTGCCACTTTTTTTTGCAAATATCCAGCTTTGCATTTCTGGAGAAGCAAGTTTTTAAGCCGCCCATATACTGGATGACCTTTCAGATTTATCTGAGATTGGCTTGAATGACCTTATCTGATATTTCAACGGGATAAATTGAATCTAATACCTATCACAGTATTCGTATACTTAGATACGGTTTTACATAGTTTGAGACCAACGGCTGGGGTGGTCTTTCAAAAAGGAATCATCTAGATTATACTTGAATGTCTTCGTGAAGAAGGGAGCCACGTAAAGCAACCAACCAACCAAACAGGCACCTTTAACTGAAAAAGAAAATGTAGATCATGAGTTAAAAATTTAATTAAATCAATTGAACGTTTGCTTATATGTCCAATTGATTAAAAGTTGATTTAAAAATTTATTTCAGTCAATCAAGTTTTTGTTCAAAAATTTAATCAATTAAAAGTTTAATTTCCACAATTAAATTTTTAAATTATTTTTTGTGATTATTGCATTAAACTTTTGTTTAAAAATTAATTAAAAAGTTTAATTGATACAATCAAATATTTAATTGATCCTTTTTTCCTTTTTTCGTTCTTGTTCATTAAAGGTGCTAACATAACCAAATTTTTTTTGTATAGGGTCGTGCTCAACGCGCTTTTATATTGAAATGTGTTCCAAATAACTATTTTCGTCTTTTAATGTTTTAAGAAAGACTTTGCAGACAAAAATTTTTTATTTTTGCGTTTGCAAAAAACATTTTTGTGCAATTATTATTTTCCTAACTCATCTGGTTATTGATTACTGTACATGTATAAATGTTAAAATTTATGTTACTGTTATACATACATGCATATGTAAGTATATATGTACATAAAAAATGCACCGCTTTCATTTTATTTCAACAAAATGTTGCAACTTATTTCTTAAACTGAACATGCTCTTAATTTTCTCACGCCTTAATAAGTTTTTACTTTTATGTTTTTACTAAACAAATAATCATTTCTGTATAACGTTAGCTAAAATGCAAAAAGTTGTAACTAACAAAAATATAATTTTACAGGAGAAACAAAAAACTAAACAAACTTGAAGTTAAGCCCCTTTGTTTTTTTTTTTGTTAATAAAAGCGTATTTTTGATTGAAGAAGTGTAAACTTTTGTAAAGAGATGTAGTTCAATATCATTCATAATAATCAATCAAAACCCCCTTAAATTTTTCTGTTAGTTACGCCTTTTTTCATTTAAGCTAACGATATACATACATACATATATACATGCACACAGAAGTATTATTTCCTTTTTTTATAATAAATGATTGTTGTTAAAAGAAATCAAAGTGTTTTTCTCTTACTTCCATTTATGTTTAATTTGCAGTGTGTTTGTGTATGTGTGCTTGTGTGTGTGTCCTTTGCATTTCTTTCTTTTGATACTCTACAATTTGTTTGTATTCTTTTGTAAGACCATTAATCTAATTATACTAATTTTCTTTAATTTATCCTTTAATTGCATTTTGTCTTGCATGCGCTTATCTAACAAACTTTTGTTTATAAATGAGTATGTATTTATTTTCATGCACATAAATACACACACATACACAAAAGGGATACAGTTAAATATTCATACACACACATACACGCACACACACTCATAGACTCATGCATATACCATCAAGTAGAAACTCTTTGTATTGGTATAGTATAAAGTACTTCTTTGTTAAGTTGATTAATATAATTTTCTTTAAGTGAATATTGGTGTGTCTTGTATGTGTGTGAGAAGGGATTTTCTCAACTAAGAATATATAAACGGATACATAAAATCGCTTTTTCTTATTTTTATACTCGTACTAAGTTCCTTTACCTTTTTCGAAAGAAAATTACCCCACTGCTGCTCCTTCTTGTTCTTACTCTACCTCTTCCTGTTTCTCACTCTCACGCTCTCTTTTTGCATAGGGATTCAATTATGTTATTTTAGTCCCCTACTCAATTTTCCTCTCTATTTAATTTACGCCATTTTTAATTTAAACTCTTTTTTGTTGTTGTTTGTATTTCCTTTTCCATTCATTCTGAAGAGTTCTTTCTTTGTACTTTTAGTGCATGCTTATCTGGGTAAATATTTATAGAGAATGTTTCATTAATAATTAACTTAAATTGTAATTGAGGTTAGTTTAAGGCTAAATAGGTATAATGAAACAAGGTGCTAAAAGCTTTTAAATAATTTCTATTATCAGCGGCAGAACAAAATGTTCGCTGTAACAGATCTTTGTGCGAATGTATACTATCTGTGTACCATTATAATTTATTTGAAAAAGTTTATTTATGTGCAAATTTTATGGTCAATCTTAAGAGCGTCTTAATGGTTATAAAATTCTTAATTGAAATAAATTGTTAAACATATTATTTGCATGTTCTGTTTAGACTTTAGACGACACACTTGTATGTGTTTGTGTGTGTGAGTGTTAGGAGTTGTGTAGATTTTAATTTATGTTGTGTTAAGAGTTGCTAAATGAAAATGATATTTTCTTTTAGGCATGCATATGTAAATAATATAAATCTGTGCCTTATTTAAAGTTTAACTAATTTATTTTTTTAGACTGAACTTACATTAGGAAACTTTTGTATGAAAGCTCTTGTGTGAAACTTTTTTTATTTTTCACTAGGGAGCGTGAAGAAGCCAATCAGAGGCAAAAATTTGCAAAAAGGCTTCGGATATTCATGCCATCCCATTTTTTTAATAGAATTTATTTCTGTAGTGGCGCCATTAGCATTCAAAACAAGTAATTAGCAAATAGAAACGAAAATCTCATAAAAAAATTTAAAATTTTATTCCAAAAAATTAAAATATTTTATTTCAATATTTTATCCTTTCACGCACTTTCACGAGCAAACCACTAAACCGATTTTGAAAGTTATTTCAGCAATAGAAAGCTACATTACCAGCGTCAAACATAGGCTATTTTATTTATTTTCCGGTTTGGAACCGGTTTTTTTATATTTACCACTGATTTTCAAACCGCTAAACCGATTTTAAAAATTCTTTCCCTAATGGAAAACTGTATAGCTAATAGCGGCAAACATCACCTATTTTGTATCCGGTTCGGAACCGATTTTTTTGTATATAGTTCGAATTTTTTCCAAAAACACATTGTTGGGCTGGTTAAGGCAATTTTCGTTTGGAGTTTGATTGTTTAAACAGTTTTAAGACCAGTTTTTATTCTGTTTTATAATTTTTTCCGACTTTTTGTCGGTTCTTATTGTTTTTAAAAATATTTGAAGTATAGTTTAAAAAATATTAGATCAACGGTAGCAGAACCACGGGTAAACGCTAGATTTTATATAATTTTATTAAAAATTTTTTTTGTTGTCGTCTTATTACATCTAGATGCATTTCGTTGCTGCTAAGCAACTTATTGTATTAATTTTTTTAATAAAATTTTTGATGTATTTTTAATTGATTTAATTAAACTTTTAATAAATTCAATCATTCAATTAGAACGAAAAATGTTGTAAGTTTTCTTTAAGCTTTTAAGCTTATTTCATTTTTCCAACAACATTTTTTATTCAGGGGCCAACTACGACACTCGTTATCGAACGAAATTACGAAATATTTCAATAGAGTTGATATGGAAATATTTTTAAACTTCGAATCGTAACGAATGCCGTAATTTGCCCCCTTACTCAACGTTTCATTTACTGAAACCTTCCAAAATTATACGAAAAAATTATAAATTTGTTTATTTTTTCAATTAACTTTCTAACAGATGTTTTAGTAAGATTTGTTTGAAATATTCATAAAATACATCATTATATATTAGAAGGAAATATTCTTTATTTTATTGAAGCTCTTTAGCTTGCTTCATTTATTCAATAATTTTCTTAGTTTATTCTGCATTACGTTTTAAATATTTATTTGCTTGCAATTAAAAGTTTAATTGATTTTGAATTAATATTGAATTAATTTTTTTAATAATTCAATTAAATATTTTAATTGAAATCATTCATGTTGTAAACCATCTTTTCAATAAAAATGCCACTAATATCTCTTTTGCATATAAAGTTTCCTGGCCGTGTGATTTCTCGAAGATTGGATCACAATTGGCCACTGATATCTTAAAATTTTACACTTTAAGACTTTTTTTTCGAAATATAAGCCCCATTATGAAAAAATAACACGTGTTTCAAGTGTACGTTAAAAACAGTTTATGTGTGGATATTTTATTTTAACGTACACTTCAAGCACACGTTACTTTTTTTTTGCATATGGGGAAAGATATCTGCCTAAAACCCGCAATTAATTCAAGACCTCAAGAAATAAAAATTTTCAACATGACTTTCGTTTATGTTTCTCATTATTTCAATATGGTTTTTATTGATTTTAAGCTGTTTTTTCTCTGGGTGTACATATTAAATTTTAAGGGTCGTAGCAACGCCTATTTTTATGAACATCAGTAACCGCTTCCAAATTCTTAAATACAGTTGCAGAGAGCAAAATCAAGGCCAGTTGCAGAGATCAAGTCATGGGTTAAGTTTCGTAAGAATCGGTTAGGGTGTGGCCCTAAGTTATTCCAAGAGCTAAATTTTTTGACATAATTCATAGGAATCGCATAATTAGAAGCTCATATCATATAACATAAAATTATTATGGGAGTGGCACCGCCCACTTTAAAAAAATACTCGTTTTATTCCAACTCTTGTTGGAAGATGCTATATAATGGAATAAATAATACAAAATTTATTAAATTTATTGTATGCAGGCACGTCTATTTTGTGTTGTATTTTATTATTAAGTTTCATTCTATATGACAAAAATAAATTCTCAAACAATTTAGTTGAACTTCCCTTCGTTTAATCATGGCCTAATTCCTTTGCACTAAGCTAAGTTTTCTCATAAAAAATCATTAGCTTCCTTTAGGCTTTAAATACAGTTTGAAAAACTTTCGTTCTCTTTAAGTTTTCCCCACAATTCTTTATTTATACTTGTGTCCATCCATATAACGAAAAAAAAACTGTTTAACTTTTCGGCATTAATTTAACTACCAGACACAACAATCTACATAAAAAAAGTAAATTGCTGTTTAAATAAGAAAAAAAAGAAGAAAAAACAAGTTAAGTAAGTTAAAAGCCCACAAAGCAACGTGTTGTTTCAACAACAATTTCAATTAAAGTATATTTTCCAAATTACTTCTTCATCTGCCTTGCGGTCATACCCGGCTATCAATTATATGAAGACAAAATGTCTGCATGAAGTCTTGGCAACAGGCAGCAAAATAAAAATGGTTTAAAGAATGGTCTTGTTTATTATTTGATTTCTTTGTTTAAGAGTTTAGCCAACAATTACAATTAGATCTCAATGTAGAAAATAAAAAGTAATTAATTTTGATTTGAATGTCTAAAATCTGCTTGTGCGGTTAAATATGTTACAATTAGACTAAACTTGTTATACTTGATATTTAGCGATTGCTAGTTTTAATTTGAAAATTAATAAGAAAAAATTGCTGAAATGTTGATGTAGATTTGAGATAAAGAAAATTGTGAAAATCTAATAAATCGATAAAAAAATATGAAAATGCACCAAATTTCATGGCAAAATTGGTAACAAATTTTTTCTTTTAATTCAATATTACTTACTGATAAATAAAACATTTTTCGAAAAAACTATCACAATCAGGTAATTTATTTTTTTTATAAAAAGAAATCTATATGAAAAGAAATGTTTTAAAGAAAAATTTGGATTGCAAAAAGATTTCTTATAGAAAAGTGCGCGTTCATACGATAATTATGTGGATAAATTTTTGATAAGAAAAATTTTTGCAATCAAAAATTTCGGTGACAAATTTTTTATATATAGAAAAAATTTCGGTGACAAATTTTTTATATATAGAAAAAATTTCGGTGACAAATTTTTTATATATAGAAAAAATTTCGGTGACAAATTTTTTATATATAGAAAAAATTTCGGTGACAAATTTTTTATATATAGAAAAAATTTCGGTGACAAATTTTTTATATATAGAAAAAATTTCGGTGACAAATTTTTTATATATAGAAAAAATTTCGGTGACAAATTTTTTATATATAGAAAAAATTTCGGTGACAAATTTTTTATATATAGAAAAAATTTCGGTGACAAATTTTTTATATATAGAAAAAATTTCGGTGACAAATTTTTTATATATAGAAAAAATTTTGGTGACAAATATGTAACTGCTGTATTTTTTTGTAATCAAATTAAAAAAGGATTATGTTATCAATTTGTCTATATTTTGTAACAATAATAGTGGAAAACCTGTTTAACCTAGATAAAATAACATTTGAATTATATACATAAATACACGAGAGGCGCTACTCTTCAAGTTTTTAATAATTATTTCTTATGCATGGCATTATTTTAAGATGTTAATATTAGATTTAATGGAAATAAAAATTTTGATTGCTTGGGAAAAAATCTAGGTCTACCTGCTTTTTATTTCTTATTTTTTTTTGTAGGTATAACGAAATAAGAAACTTAATGAAGTAATTAAGCTTAAATAAAATCAATGCTCTTTGATGTTTTACGTAAAATTTTATCCCATTCTTATTATTTTTTTTCATTTTGGGGTTGGGAAATAAAATTTACATTTTTAATTTTTTTACGTTTGTTTGGAAAATTGTAAAGTTTTTTCTCTTCATTTCAGCAATAATTTGTTCTTTTGTTTGCTTTCTTTTAATGGTTTTCATTCTTTTTGTTATTTTGTTTTTTTTGTTGGAATTTTCTTAATGACCTTAACTTCTTTTGATGTATTGGCCTTTTTTGTTGTTGCTTTTACTCTCTATTGATTTTTCTTTTTTTTTATATTCTGTTACATACAATTAAAAAAGGTTTTTGTTAAAGAAAATAGAACTCCATTGTTATTTCGTTTACTGTCTATTTTTTAAGGAAGTTAAAAAAGATTTTAAATTAAATGCTTGATGGATTATTAATGAGTTTTAGAGGAAAAAAAAATAAATAAAAGAGTCGTGAAAGTGCTTTCTATGTTGTATTGGCTTCCGAAAGATTAATTCGTTGTTTGAGATAAAATGTTTTGCGTTGCTGTATATAACGCTGTTAACTTAAAATGATTACTTTGAAAATAAAAATAATTAAGATATGTATAAGTTATTGGAAATTGTTTTTTGGCACTGCTGGATACTCTTAAAAGTAAATGAAATTCATAAAATAAATGTGATCAAAATCATGGCATAAATCTAGGATTATCGGTTAAAAAGTGATTTTAAGAAAACATATTTCATCCCCAACAGTAAATAATATTAAGTTTTTTTCTTTAAAATAAAAATGTTTGTTCATTGCCCATATCAATAATATTTGGATTGTAGAAGCACTTAAAAAACAAGTACAGTAAGTAAATATTTTCTTCCCCCTTTAGACGAGTACAAGTGTATATTTGCAACCTTTTATTTTGCCTCAAGGTATACAACATTATTTATAGTGTTTTTCCACATGCGATTACACTTAATAATAGAAAAAAGTCCTTGTAAAATTTCCACTTGATTTCTTAAGCCGTAACATTTGTCTTGACACTTATAAATATTGTTTTCGTATTTTCTATAGATTAGCAAGTTGTTTGCCGGTAAAAGTAGCACTTCTTTAACATTTATATTGCAAGAACCTTGACTTGGTTTATGTTTTCGTATCTTTATAATATATAATTAAATTTAGTACTTAAACAACTTTGCTTTTTTTTCTTCTCTGTTTACTTTGTACGAGTATTTTCTGTAAACACCATACGTTCAAATCAAACTACTGCAACAACAGCCACATTGCCCCAACATATTATTTATTTGACATAATCATTTAGCAACACTTGTTAATCAATTCATAGAATAAATTCTATATACTTTTACAAAATAAAACACCAAAAATACGAGTATACTAGAAAATAACAAACACTCTAAGGCCCAGTCAAGTAGAGCTGAGCCGAGCTGAGTGTGGCACAAATGTTTGGTCAGTTGAGCAGCTATTCATTCAAAGCCAGAGTAATAGTCTTAATCACAAGCAGCCATTTCAAGTATAAATATTTGCTTGCATTTTGTTGGTTGTTGTAAAACAGCAACAATAACAACAACAACCCAAAACTGACCAGACAAACAGACAACAAAACAAGAAGCTTAACACTACTTATCTTTACCCTTAAGTATAATTAAATGAACATGCTAAATATAACAAATACTATGGCTACATGCACACATAAATGTTTTTGGGGTCATTTGTTTGCTTTTTTTCTCATTTCGAATTTAAGAAATAAATACACATAAGTTTTCTTTAAACAAAATCATAAAATAAATATACAAAAAGCCTTAAAAATACACCTGCTCTATGGTCTGCAATATTTGCTACAGAGGTTGGCCAATTTAAAACGTTTCGAATAAAATGTTTGTTCAGACTAGTGATGTAACGAATGTCAATTTTTGATATTCGCGAATACGAATATGAATATTTGAAACGATATTCGCGAATACGAATACGAATATTTGAAACGATATTCGCGAATACGAATACGAATATTTGAAACGATATTCGCGAATACGAATACGAATAGGAATATTATATACAATATGAAATATTAAAAAATTGTAATGAAAAAGGACTTCACACTCTTGTTGGCGTACTTTAGAGTTAATAAAAAGTACCCAAAATTTTAATGATCGTGAATAATATTTGAAAATGATACAAAGCACAAATTTCTATAAAAAAATTAATGTATTTGTACAAACTAAAATGTTTAGTCATTTATTTAAATTTCATTTAGGATTTATGCATTTATTTACTTAATTTCTTTGGAATAATATTCGTAGTCGTATTTGCCTGAAATTGACGAATACGAATACATTCGTATGCGCATCCGCGTAAAGGGCCGAATATTCGACGATACGAATACGAATATTCGTGCATCACTAGTTCAGACAACATTTTTTTTATATATCCTTCACTTCTTTATTTCTTTTGCTCACGAAAAAAGACGTCAAAGTACGTATTGAAAAAATTTTCTTCGAAATAATTGTATGAATTCATTACAATGTGTGACAAAAATGAATGAATGAATTAAAATAAGCTTTCATTACAAAAAAGCTTTCAGTAAATAGTAATACGATGAATCAAAAACAATTCACATATTAAATTTGGAATAAGGGCAGAGTATATAAAGGAGAAATCTACATCAACTGACACCACACATAGTGGACCAAACAAAAAGACAGCTAGTTGTTCCGTTCTACTACGTGTTTGTCAGAATATTTACAATTAACGTTGGTATTATTTCTTCATTAATAATTATCACACGTAATTTGGCTTACAAACAGATATGATCTTTAGTCTGATCAAGTCATTAATATAGAAAAATATTAAGTTCGAACAATAATACTTAAAATTAACTAAAATTAACTAATGAATAAAGTCGAAATATCTAAGATGTCTTACAATTTTTCTAATTTGCATTGTCGAATATAACAACAATCTGTTTTCGAAATTTTCAAAACACCCCACAAATCTTGAACTACGGGTCAAACCCCGATTTATCGTACTCACATACACTTATAAACCTCTAAGTAAGTTAAATACAAACCGATTTTAAATTTATAAGCAAACTAAAAGGAAAAGACTTAGACCTTTCGAATAATGTTTATTTTATTGCATTAAATTTGGGTATTTTTTTACCAAATCAAATTTTTCGGCTTGCTGGCAATTTTTCTATTTTTGATTCGTGCTTACGCAGTATTTTCATATAGAAATCATACTATTTATAACTTTATTTATAAATGCAAATAGATTACGACTAAAACGCAGGCTTGTATTTTTTAAAAAATCTGTTACAAATTGACTGACTTATTAAATATTTTCTTAAAAGACCTTTTGTTAAGAAAAAAACTTCCTGCATATTGTTTAATTATTTATTATTTAAACTTCCAGGATGTTAAAAGTTGAATATAAGAATAATAGATCAACACATAGTACTAATTTGGTACTACAGTGCTCACCAAACTTTTTTCTTTTTGAGACACCTTTTTTACATACACTAGCCTTAAATTCCATCACGTTAATCTATTAGATTTGAGTAAGAAATTTTAAGGTGGCTGCCTCGGTAGGCTAGTGAGTAGTGTGCTGGCCTATCAGTGTGGAGGTTGTGGGTTCGATTCCCACTATAGACTCCGGTTTGTTTCACTACAACGAGTGAAGATTCATGTTACTATTCTCGTTTAAATTAAGTTATGATATAATTTGTAACATTTAATAAATAAAATAAATAAATTAAATTAAATTTTAAGGCATGTAAGCTAGAGGTGCTTACCAAAGAATGCCAAAAGTATTGTCCTTATTACTCTTTAAGTATTGGCTGTCAAGAAACAATGCGCATGCGCATACACAGGGATATTTTATTTACAAACACCCAAGTAAAGCATATTTTTAAATAGCCACTCACACACCATATATATTGTCCATTCCATTTTATATACAGAAATCGCCGCTCTCAGAATTGGTTTAGCCTATACGCCACAAAGTTGACATGAAGTTTTCCCAAAAAATACCCGATGAATTTCTTTTGTGTTTGCATCATTGCCTCTAACACATGTTTTGAAGACAAATTAAAAATTTTGCGAACTTTCATGAATGAAGTTATAAGTTAATGTTAGTTTATTGTAAAAGTAAAAATACGTTTTAAGCTGCATACACCACTCTTCTTAATTTATTTTTAAAAGGTAGCTTTTTGCATACATATACTTTACTGCTGTGAATTGATAATTTTGTGGTTTTGTATATTTTTCTTGTTGTCCAGAGAAAAAAGTAGATCGTATAACGCCCGCCATTAATTCAACACCGTAATATTTTTTACTATCGAACTGGTTGCACACTTATACAGAAAAAACAAGTAATTGAACTATTTTTAATATAAAGAGAAATTAAATGATTTCTGTTATACTTGAACATGTATAATTAAGGTTTCTCTTATTTTATTTTAGAGTTTAATATGTTTATATCAAAACATTTAATCAGCGGCTTCGTCTAGGTGGGCCATTGAATTTTTCTTTCGGCACCTTCTTTTTTTTATTATTCATTTCTTGTAGAAATTAATCAAAAAAAGAGTTAATTTTACTTCTTAAGTTTTTATATGAAGAATTTGAAGCAATCGCCAAACAGTGGCATGTAAAGCAAAGCAATACTTATTAAAACTAAAAATAGTGGATATAGAACAAAATGAATGCTTAATATCTCAGAAACCATAAAAAAAATTTCGTGTTTTGATTCAAAAAGAGGGTATTTAAAAATATATATATATATATATATATATATATTCCATACCTCCTAACTAATTTTTTTAAGAATGATCGGTGGAGCAAACTATTCTGGGGCAACGAAATGTATGTATTTACAAGGTGACAAATAATGAATACATATCCAGAGTATCATATGTTTTTCTGTTTGTCCGATTACATATCCATGGCCTGAGTAAAAGTTTACTCCATCTATAAATATGACAGAGAGTGAATAAGATTCATTCGCATGTGACTTTTTATTTTTAGTAGTAGCATAAGCGAAGCAGAGGTATTTTTGTAGGTTAGAGTCCATATTAGTCATAGTTGCTTGAAAAAAAATATGTGAGCATATGATGAGCTACAATGATGATTATAGTCAGTTATTAAAAATAGCAATATTTACTCATGTATATTATTTTGAGTACTCATTATCACTCTCTGGTGCTTAGCCAGAGCAATGTTTTTGTGTATGTGTAGTCATTTGTATAAGAGGCCAATTAAACTGCAGATCATTGGTACGAATATAAGCGAAAATTTCGTATAAGTAATTCTAACAAACACAAATCATCACTAAAATTTTCAGAAAACAACTGGACTTTATAAAAATTCACACCAGCCTTAGAGTAATGTACTCCTGAGGTAAATACTTCGCTTAATAAGAGTTTTAAGTTTCACAGACTTAAAATATAAAATATTTGCAGGAAGACTTAATAAAATTCTGGCAAAAATATATTTTTCCCATGGAATTTTTTATTTTATATTGTTATTTATAAACTTCAAAGAATTTGTTAAACCATCTACTACAAATAACACCTTGCAATTAATTCTTACAAAAAAAAAAAAAGAAATACTTGGCAGTAACTAAAATAAACAAACAAATAAACAAGTCAAGAAACAAAGAGCTCCAGTTACTCAAAGCCAAAAAATAAATGCAATAAATAAATAAAAGCAACTACTTCAAAAGCCCCAGCAGCCAAAATTCTCTTTAGTTATGGCCTTTTCGATAAAAGTGCCCAAAAAATGAAAAGGTAACACTTGCTGCTTCGGTGAGTGGAAACAACGTACAAATCCTTCCTTGTTTTTTTTTTGTTAAACAAATGATTTAAATGGCAAATAAAAATCAAAGCATTCAAGTGTTGCTGCTGTTTCTTTTTTGTTTTAAGAAGTACCCAATTTGCACCAGGTGAGATTACGAGTGTTTCCTTTTATATTTTATTTAGCCGCAAGCACGAAACCAGAAAGTCAAAAACTCAACAGAACGAAATCTTTTTAAAGAAATATGAAAAAAGGTGTAGTAGCAAAACAAACACGACAACGTATTATTTATTTTAAATATATTGCGATTTATGAACTTTCAATTTAACACTTTTAAGTAATTATTAGTTAAAATATCCTGTCATATTTATTGGAGTATATTTTAAGGAGGTGTGTGTTGTTGCTGTTTCCTTAAGTAATAAAATTCTTATTCAACTTGTTTCCTTGTGAAATTGCAAAAAAAATGTTAAGCTAATACTTTCAATATTTTAGGAACTTTATATGTTTCTAAGCGTTTGAAGATATATTTTTAGTGAAAATTTAATTGATTTTTCTAATGATCAGAAGACATTCGCAAATTAAAATATTACAAATAGAGAATTTTACCGCTTAAATGGCGAATTAGCTTTTTATAGCTAACTCACAAAAACAGTTCCTGATTACTGCACTATTCGCAAATAAAATGCCTGAGGTTGCCACGCTTATATCAGATTTAGTCGATTCGTACATAGTTATCCCTGTACTATATTCAAGTACCTTGCTTATGTACTTTGAGCTATCTAAACTCTGCTGCTATGTCGAAGTCATAGCTGCTGCTATGTCTGTGCCCATAGCAGCTTCTGTTGAATAGCAACAGCACCTAGAATAGTGTCTGGCTGACCACGTCACGCCAATCACTAGCATTGATTTAACACTGGGAATCCAAGACTATTCTCCCAGTGATTTTGGTAGCAACCACAGCCACCACGTTAATTCTCCGACTTCCACGCTAAACTGTTGTGTATACACCAACAGCGAGGTCCCCAAGACAATTCCTCAACCATTACCGGCACAGCTCAACCACTCATCCGAGATGAACGCATGACTGTGTCGCCAAATATCCATGCCTACTCCAGACCTACCAAAATCATCCCTTAGGACACTGACGACCGCTACATAAACTCAAAGCTTCAGAGCAGCTCGGCTGTCGGGCCACCGGCATCCGTGGAACCAGAAGTAGCCTCTGGTGAGACCTCGAAGTTTGCTCTGTTATTTCAGAGATCGGGTAGTAACAAATAAGTTCTATGGGTAATGTACCAAAGATACGTCAATGGAAAAAGCCATTGTAGTGGAATGTAACTGCAATGGTAAGAAACATCTGATCGACATTGTTATGTGAAAAGTAACGAAAATGGTTCTAGAGGTGTAATATAACGTGACCTACATTTCATATAAAAATATCGATCAGCTGTTTCCTATTGTTGCAGTTACATTACATTACAGTCGGCTAACTGAGCCTTTCAAGTAGAATTAGTAAAATTGTATTGTTCTACTTTACATCTTGTTGTATCGTTCAGTTTTGTGTATAAGTTATAGAAAATATAACAGTTTACACAGCACATTATTTTTGTCTGGCTTTGAATTCACCTTTTTTTACATTCGCTCTAGAAAAATCTGTTCTCTGTAGAATTCTACGTCGGCAGTGCTACCAGAACATCTTTTATAACTAGTAACGTTAGTAATGGTACGGTTTTTGTCAGCTGACACGCAACTTCACGATGCGACTTTACTAATTCTACCTTTAGCTTGCTGTTTACAGGAAATGAGAAACTGTTAAATCAATTGGTGGACACTTCCCACTTAAAGACTGGCACGCCTTCATCGTCTTTAGCAATTGGAATCAGTTTCTTATCATCATATTTAGCTCGTTTGTCTGATATCTTCCACATTCTCTTCCACAATTAAAAATTTATTATTTAAATATCTATGAAAAATCTTATAACTTGTTCATATAAAAGAACTAATAAAATATATATGTATTTATATAAATTTACATTAGTGTGCATATTTAGTTGCAAAAATTTCCTGCTTTCTATTCCATTCACCTTTTTGAATCTTACCACTACAGACACACACACACACAATCACATACATTAACACACACTGTTACATGTTCGACATACACGATACACCAGAAAGCCCAGTCCAGTCTAAACATTATTTGAGACAAATTTACGATTGTAATGAAACGAAAACCATACACGAAATGCGAAAAAAATAAGAAACGTAATCGAAAAGATCAACATGATCTTTAACAAGCATGTTCAACTTTAATTTTTATTATGAATGCTGCAACTTTATTTTTGTATGTTCTTTTTTCAGTTTCTTTATTATTTTGTTTTTTTTTTCTTTTTTGTCCAGGCAAATGTACAAATAAATACAATTTATTACACTAGGAAGAGAAAACTAGTGTAGCTAGCTAACGATGAAACAAACTACTGCAACCATTATTTCGTTGCTTATAATATTAATCTTTGCAACTATTACCACTGCACCACAGCAACTGTTGCGGCAAGAAATCCTACTGCAAAGATAAGTGGTATGAAAAATTTTCTGATTAAAAGATAAGAAAAAAACTTTTTTTTATAATGCATACATATTTTCATTTGCTTTTCTTTTAAACTTAATGATTAATGTTTTCCAATGCATTTTATAAATCACTTAATCAATAAAAGAAGATGCTTACTTCCCTCTATCACTTTTTCACTACTTCTTTTTTTTTCTTGAAAAGAAAGAGGGAAAAACAAATACCATTTATATATTTTATTACAAAATCAAGGCATCGATAATGACAAACCCAGCGACAGACACTCATCTTAAAGCTATAAAAGAAGCTGATGGTGTAAGAATTCATGTAAAGTTTGATTTTGAGAGCGACGTCGCAAATGACCGAGACAAAAACCGAAACTGATGTGACTGCACGACTACACCATCTGTATAAAAGTATAAAACTTTTAATTAATCTTTTTAACTAATCAAGACATATCAGTTTATTAGTTTTTGTTGCCCCGTCTGTATACATATCTGACTCTTCGTCTTTGTCTATCCTTGTGTTGTTTTGTTTTTTTTTTTTTTGCAAAAAGATTTTATAACTGTAACTAATACCACTCGTATAAAGTTCATTCATGCCACAGACAGACAGTGCATATCATTTCTGTTAGTTGCAAAACAATTAAAAGTTATTGCCACTAGGCATTTAAAAGTTTTCCCTTAAATAGTCGCAACAAGAAATTTAACAATGGGAAATAGATTTGAGAAATTAATTGAAATAAACCAAACAAAAAAGAAAAGCAACCACTATTAGAATTAAATTTTTTGTTTGAATTAATTAAAGTAATAATTGATTTGAAGTATTAATAAAAATATAAATTGTTTAAAGCTATTTTTGTTATCGATGAATGCAAAAATATCTATTATGCAAAATTCTCTGTACAAAAACAAAATTTACATCACCTGCTTTCAAAACTGAGTAACATTTTTAGAAAACTTTCATAAAATGAAAATGTTCTTATAAATAAGTTTTCTATGGAATATCTATATATAACAAAATTTTCTTCAAAGAAAATTTTTCTTCTTCTGAGAAAGTTCTTCTATAAAAAATTTTTTACATAGAAAATTTTTCTGCTCCAATAATTTTTTTCTAAATAAAAAAAAATTATCTCCTCTAAAAATTTTTTATATGGAAAATTTTTTCCTCCATACATTTTCTGTATAGAAAATTTTTCTCCTCGAGAAGTTTTTTATATAGAAAACTTTTTTCTTCCAAATTTTTTTTTATAGAAAATTTTTCTCCTCGAGAAAGTTTTTATGCAGAATAATTTTTTCCTCGAAAAATTTGAGATATACATATGTATATAATTTTTCTCACTGAGAAAGTTTTAATATCGAAAATTTTTTCCTGCATAAGTTTTCTGTATAGATTCACTTTGAGAAGCTTTTTTTATATAAAAATTATAAAACTTTTCTCTTTAAATAAAAAAGTTTTCCCCTTTGCGAAATTTTTTATATAGAAAATTTTTCTCCTTGAGAAAATATTTCTCCTCGAGATAAGTTTTATATAGAAAATTTTTCTAATCAAAAAATTTTTATATAGAAAATTATTCACCTCGAAAATTTTTTATATGGATAATTTTTCTGCTCCAGAAACTTTCCTAATAGAAAAAAAATATCTATTTGAACTTAACAAAAGGAAGTTTATGTAAAAACTTTTCAGCGAAAATACTTTTCATACAGAAAAATTTCTTCTGAAACAAACTTTTTTTTTTGAAAGAAAAAAATTTTCCCTAGAAATTTCTCATTAAATATTTTTTGCTTTGACTTTTCGCCTCAAGAATATTAAAAATAAAATTTCAAATCGAAATAAATTTCTGTTTTAAAAAATTTTCTCATCGCAAAACATTTTAATGTATAAAATTTTTGCGAAAAATTTCGTTACCTTAAAAATTTCCTGTTGCTAAAAATTGTAACTCAAAAAACTTATTCTCATTCAGAAAAAATATTCTATAGAAAATTTATCTCATCAAGAAAAAATTTTATAGAGAAAACTGCTTATCGAAAAAATTCTACTCACAAGTTTTAAAATTTCTAAATAGAAAAAGTTTGTCATCCAGAAAAAAAAATTCTATAGAGATATCTTTACTCACCAAGAACAAAAATTATAGAGAAAACTTTTCTCATAGGGGAAAAATTTCTGTGTAAAAAAACTTTTCTCATTGAGCGAAGTTTCTAAAGAAAAAACTTTTCCCATCGTAATCAGTTTCTATAGTGAAAACTTTTTTCATCGAGAAAAGATTTTGATGAAAAAATTTTTAGTATCAAAAAAAAATTGCAGGGAAAAAATTTCTTCTCTCACGTATAAACCTTTTGATAGAAAAAACTTTTCTTATCGAGAAAAATTTCTATAGAAAAAATTTCTGTAGCAAAAATTTTATTATCGCGAAAAATTTCTCTATGGAAAAAATTTCTCCTCAAGAATTACTTGTTTGTTAAAAATTTATTGATAACATATTTTTTGAAGAAAACTTTTGCCAGCGTGAAAAATTTGTGTTGATAAGAAAATTTCCCATAAATTTGCTTTTTTTATGGTGAAAAATTTTTAAATAGAAAAGTTTTTTCTCAGAAATATTTTTTTTCATGGAAACATTTTCGTTGTGGAAAATTTTCTATTTTCAGGAAAATTTTCAGTATAGAAAACTTCTCTTATCGATAAAAATTTTTATAATGAAAACTTCTTGCCCGGAAAATTTATATACGAGTAACTTTGCTTTTGTAAAAAGTTTTTAAAGACTTGGCAATTGTTCTGCTCAGAAATTTTTTTGCATTAGCAAATTTTTTTATACAGAATTAATTTTTTCTATTTTCGTATAAAAGATAATTATAGTTCATTTGAGATTAAAATATAAAAAAAGTATATATTTTATGAACGTCTGTGACTACATATAATTTTTGGTAAGTTTTGCTAAAGTACATAAGCTCAAGATGATGTTAAAACTTGTTAAAGCATATTCTATTTATATAACAAGGTTAGATTAATATTTATTATTAAACTTGAAGTTAACATTCACATTCATTAACCATAGCTTAGTTTTTTTATGGCTTTAAATGCCGTAGGCACTAATGAGCTTATTTAAAATGCCCAATCTAATCAATATTTCAATGCAGTCATAAAATCTGTTTGGCAACTACAAATAAATTCGCGTAAACTTATTTTGCAGGCAAAATTTGCTCGTTTTATCACATTTTTAAACACCTCATTAATTCTAATTAAAGTTTATTGAATTTAAACATTTAACACACAACCTCTCACAAGCTGAAATGAAAAAAGAAACAGACATAATTAATGCTCATTTTACAGCGAACGTGTGTATTTGACGAGAAATTCATTTCGTACAAAGTTTTTTTTTCTAATGCAAATTCAAACGCCTACATTTCACACATTAATAAAATGTTAAATTTTTAAGAGTGTTTTTTTTCTTTTCTCTCCTTTTTATATATATATTTTTTTGTTTTTACTATTTGGAAAAAACCTTTAGGCAACCAAGCATAAATATTTATTTTTTGTTTCTAAATGCAAGAAACACCCACTCTTTAAAAGTAAATATTTTACAGCGAACTTTTGGTTTGGCAAATTTTATCAAGACACGATACGATACGACACATACGCAAACTGCCAAATTGTGAATGCAAAAAAAAATATGATAAATTATTAATTTATTAAGGCCAACATGATTGGAGCAATTTAAAATAAACCAACCGCAAGCAAATTCTTTCCAACTCAACGAAAATTCGATATTTGAAGAAAAACAGAAACCAAACCGCAGATTAAAGCGTTTGCATTTTGAAATAATGTGGTTAAGTAGGAGAAAATTAAATATTTTATAAATTTGTTTTTTCTCTGACACGAACGAGCTTTGGCGCTGCTGTGGTGCAAAGTTTATTAATAAAATTTTTGTTGCACGAAATTTAATTTAGAAGTTGTTTTGTGTTCACGCTCAGCGGAAAAAATGGAAACAAATCAATTTTCGAAGGAATTTTTTTTATAACGAATTGAATTAATAAGACATTCGTTGTAGCTTCGCATATCGAAATATATTGAATGGTCAATGTTTGTTTCATTTAAAAGTCGGTTTATATTTATAAGTGGCTCAATTAGTGGAAAGATTTTTCTGATTATATATATGATGATTTTATGATGCCTTGTTATGTTTTACTAAGGTTTCCATAATGGTCTTCCTAATTAAAGAGCTACATGCCTAAGCATGCTGTTTATTGTATTTTTTTTAATAATGGACTGATGTCACTTGAAGAATAAGCTGCTTAAAAATTAAATATTTGAATACTTTTGCACTTAACTGTAACGACCTGTTCCATGATCTCGATAGAAAATATTTTATCGCTAACTTCTATTGAAAACAAAAATAAAATACTTATGATTTGATGAGGCTAAAGTTCGTATCGCCTTGTAACCAAAATTACATGTGATAATTATTAATGAACACATAACGCCAAAGTTAATTGTTAATTTTCTGACAAACACGTAGTAGAACGGAACAACAAGCTGTTTTCGAACCCCACTATACCTTCATCATCCGCGTTCTTTGTGTTTGGTCTACTGTCCACTGTGTGTGGTGTCAGTTGATGTAGATTTCTGCTTTATATTCATCATATTTAGATTCATCGCCTTTCAATTTGCTGAAAGCTTTTTTTGTAATGAAAGCTCAATTTTACCATCTCTAAACTTACAACAGTCTTGACATTGTCAATTGACAATTTTTTTTTGCCAAAAAATCAAAAGTTTTTTATTACACAAAATGTTTCCAAATTCTGAAAGTTACGCGATTTCCGTTTTAAGCTTGCACATGTGCTTTTATACTGGTCTGCAAAAGAAACATCAATGTTAATTTAATTTTTCGAAAGCACAAGAAAACAGCTGATTTATTAATTTTGACTGCTTGAGTTTTTGTTTTAAATCAAAAAACAAAATAAATTTTTTAGTATATATGTACATAGTATATAGATTAATTAAATTTGAAGTATTGATTGTATTGTCTTCAGCAGTAATTTACATTAACTGTAAAGCTTATAATTAAAAATATCTTGTATTAACCCATCGAGTTTTTTTTTTTCTCTGTGTAGTCTTTCTATATTTTCTATCAACTACATAATATTAACAATCAAAACTGCCACCATAAAAAGTTATCACTTAAATCTAAGAATTATTACGACTCCAAAAAAAAAACGTTGAAAATAATGTTCCATGTCAAATGGAATTTATGATTTTCATGTTTTTATTATTATTAATTGAATTAGAAACAACGAAGCGAAAAATAGTCATTACACTTTATGAGTATTAACTTGGAAACACGGTTTAAATAATAAATAAAGCCCAAGCAGATTTGCGAAAGGAACCTCATAAGATAAAACTCAACATTTATTTAGATAAAAATGTTGTAGTAAAAATATAAAAATAAAATAAAGAAGATTGGAATTTTGATTTATGAGATTTATATTTTATATACATATACATTTATATCTTAAGAAACTCAGCCATCATGCTTTGTTGGCATGAGCAGTGGGCGATTTAGAAAGGAAAATTATGATGTTAAAAATAAAATTCTAGAAATAGAGTAAATAATATAAAAACAAAAAAAAAATAAAGCAACATCAGCTATTATCTAAGTTAGAAGCAATAAATACTTAAGAGCTTTAAAATAGTTATTAAAACTTATTTTTCTTTTGTTTCAGGTAACTTAATATGTTTTTTGAAATCTAAGCTAAAAAAACCATTTGTAAGTACATAAAAGTTTATTACTCATTCTTTTTTGGACATACTCTATTAGAACTTCGGTAACGAAAGTTTATCTTTATAACTTAATTTTTGTTATATGGTAGTTTATTAACACAATTAATTGAAGATAAATTCCTTTTTAAAATACCAAACATTTCCAAAATGTTTGCAACCTCAATAACAACTTTAAAAAAAATAAAAATAAACAACAGCAAGAAACAAAAAACTTAAACAAGTAGAATTTAAAATGCGTGTTGACTTTATGTTTAACCACAAGAAAAATATTTACGAGTTGGTAGGTAAACCATAAAGTCAACAAACACCACAGCTTTAAAGTTTAAACAACTCTATCAGTACAGCTGCTTAAAAGAATGACATCATTAACAGCCAGCATTAAACAAATTCCAAGCAGCAGCCCAGAGACTCTTTCAAATAGCAATTTCGTACTTCAGTGCTCTACTCATTCTCGACCACAAACATGTTTTGTTTTTTGTTTTATTTTTTCTTTCTCCAAAAAAAAAAACCTTTAAAAAGGAACAAAAGTATTTGTTAAACAAAAAAATTCAAAACAAAAAATAATAAAATAACGATCGTGCTAAGATAAAATAATTGAGCATACACTTATTATACCATTAAGGGTTTGGAGCACACAAACCAGCTTTCGTACATCAAGTGCTTAAGAAAAATATTTTTAGCTTCGCTACCATCATCAGCATCATCATCAGCATCGTCGTCATCTGTAACCACAGCAAACATTAGCGCAAAACGTTTGTGAAACCTTTTATGGTGTGGCAATTCAATTGCTTTAACATAGTTTCTCTCTCCTTCAGCCTTAAAGTCTAATGCAAGATATAAATCTAAGACTGTGATCAAGCTTCTTCATACGAGTGTATGTATGCACGTGAAAATTGCAAGTGAAAATGAAGAAACTGCCATGTAATAAACTTCCAAAGGCTTCCTGAAATGTCAATAAGAAATTAGTAAAAGCAAAAGAAGCAAAAAGCAAATACATACTGGTTATTGCAATATATCGACTGGGGAATAAAAATAACATCAAATACTGAAGTAAACTGCCCAGGAATGGATTTACAAAGGCATAGTGTTCTTGCCGCAGATTAAGTGTTAGAGAGCAATAGAGAGAATTAGTTTTATTTCTCTATTTTCACAGAAAATTAGTTTTCGAATGTAAGCCTTAGCTAGCTTAAGAAATGGAAACGTGCAGCGTTTGAAAGTTAGTTGAAATCTCAAGGGGAAATACTTTACATAATCCACATAAGGGCATCTGAGCAGCAGCATTGTGTTCAGCAAATGCTGTTGTTGATTATCTCGTTTCTTATAGCCTAATTTAGTGAGCATCTTTTGATAACTCAAATATGGATGCAAAAAATTTATTGAAAGTACATACATACATATTTTTCTTTATGAAATATTCTCTAATTATTCAAGGCAATTTCTTTTTAAAACTTAATCGAGTTGCAATCACCATTGCGAAAAATACAGTATTATGTATCTTAAGGTTCCAAAACCGCCGATCTGGCACGACTGTCAGCTGTTAAATATTTATCATCTGAAGTGTGAAAAATTTGCCATATACGAATAAAGATCGTCTAACGTAGGAAAAACGTTTAGAAATAGTTAAAACTTACTAGAAAAGTGGGGTTTAAAAAGTAAAGGGTGATTATTTAACAACTTTCTTGTTGGCAACACTGTTTTTGACAATTCAGCTGCTTTCGTGTATCACGTTACTGTTAAACATGTTCAGTTTGGTCTATAATTTAACAATATCTCGACTCGCAAATGAATAAAGTTTGCAGATCATTAAATTTTATAATCAAAATTCAAGCTCGGTTATCCATTTTATGGTCAGTTTGGGCGACCTTCTGAGGCGGCTACTCGGCATCTTGTGATTAAATTTCAAACCAAAATTACATTGTTGGACATTAAACCACCAATGCGAATACGTAGAGTGTGGACAAAGGAAAATATCGCAGCAGTATCTAACAGTGTTGTTTTTGACAATGGCGGTATTCGATGTTTGATGCAAATTGTATTGCGTAAGTGCAAATGTAAAATATCGTAGCTTTTCTTTGGATTGTGTGTGTATTTTGTTGTTGGATTTTAAAGAAAAGCCACGATATTTTGCATTTACAATGACGCAAGACAATTTGCATCAAACAATGAGTTATTAATTAGGCGCCATTCGCAGTAATTGAGCCTCTGTTAGTTTTTTTGCCCAAAATGGAAGAGCTGGACTAGGCCAACATGTGGTTTTAGCAAGGCGGTGCCACATGCAACACATCACGTGAAACAATGGCCCAATTTAGAGCCGAGTTCGGTGAACAATTTATATCACGTTTGGAGCTTTAAAGACAAGCCCGTAACTTTGACGCACTGGAAGCCAATATTGAACAATTTATTCGTGAGATACTCGGAGGTATCCCAGCGAAAAAAAAATAGTGATTTGGAAGCACTAACAACTGAGGGAAGCAGTGTATAGCTTATTTGATAGCAAAAGCTTTGAAAAATGCTTCTGAAGAGCAACGTAAGGCGTTACTTCTGTGAAGCACTTTAGTAAGGCAAACAAATTTTATGGCGTTTTGGAAAGCCAGCTTCTAGCTAGCTCATCACGAAAAAAAGAAAAATGCCTTATTCATGCGCAACAGCAAGTGATTCTGTAAGATTGTCTCCCTTACAAAAATGCTTCTGGTAAGCAGTAATTTTTGCTGCATGGGATGTTTTCGAGGGTATGCCAAAATTGGAACCAGCTTATGAACCATTTCAGTTGTAGCCGCGGTGAACATTTACATGAATCTTCCTTAAACATTGAATTATACAGATCGTTCTAACGACTCAATTAAAGATTTCATACATATCTCTAAATTTTATGTGTTTTTTGTAAAAATCACAACCAAAAGCGCTTAAAAAATCACCCTTAAAACTACTTTTTGAGCATTACGGGGTGATTTGATTGATTTACCGTGCAAGGAATTGGCAAGATTATTAAAAACTTTTGAGAGGCTGGAAGCGCTACAAATGCGGTTGGCCTTTTTTGCATTATTATAATGTGAGCACTACCGAAAATATCGCCTCTGTTAGTAAAAGTGTGGCGGCTAATCCTAAGAACCGTTGCAAATAACTCAGAGCATTATGATCGTACGATAACTGAACTTTTTTTGCCTGCAATTGAAGATCATTAAGTGAACGATATGTGATTTTAACAAGCCGGTGCCACATATCGCCGATTTTGGCTTTATTGCTTGGAAAGATTCCTGAGCTCGTAATATCACATTTTGTCAACGTAAATTGTTTAACGACAGCATACGATTTGACGCCGTTAGATATTTTTGTGAGGCTACACCAAGTTATCGTCAAGTTATCGCCAAGCTATTGCTTTGCGAAAACTATTTCAAAAGGATTCACTGCTCTGAGCATTGTTGCCATTTAAGAATTTTCACTGTCAGATTTACCATATTATTTCATAAAAAAAAGCACTCAAGTTTTTCAAAAAACTGCTAAAATAATTTTTTGTTAATTTAAAATCTTGCATTTTATATTTTCTTCTGTAGAAAATTAAAAACAAAAAATTTTAGACCTATTTGGCATTCTCACAACATTATTTTCTGGCAACCCACAGCTCCTGCAACCAAACTAAACGCAGGTGGTCATTTAAATGACATTGTAGTTTGTACGTAATGGAAAGTTCCAAAAATTATATTGAAATAAAAGTTTTATTTATTATGGGTTTTATTTAGCTTTGCCTTTGAGAAAAAAGGTATTATTTTATTCTTTTAGCTTCTCTCTATAGCAAGTTATTAATTTTAAGAAAATTTTCGAAAATCGAGCTTTGAAGTCCTGGGAGTCGATTCTGACTATTTGTGTGTGTATGTGTGTGCATGTGCATGTAAATGTGTCATAACTTAAGAACGGGTCATCAAGGGTCACGTAGATGACATAAAGTGAATCAATAAATTTTTACATTTTTATCTGACGGCTGATAATTTTATCGTCTTCAATTTTGATTAACGAAAAAATGTGCTTTGCATTGTAATGCTGTGGGGAAATACGTGGATAAAAAAAATATATTTTGCATTTTATAAAAAACAAGATTTAATTTTGAACGTCTCCGAAAAGTGTATTTTAAACGACACTTATGCATATTCAGTGATTGACGTGATTTGAACGTCTCCAGAGCTCATAAGGACATTGCAAAAAATTCGATTTTTAAGCAAATTTTTATTTACTTAGCCCTTCATGTTCAAAAATGCACGTCGATGGCTGTCAATTCAACTAAATTCGAGTTATTAACAATATGAAAAAAAATATTTCTTCTAATCAGTTCAAAATCCTTTTCCAAATCCATTTTAGATACCGACTGATTTTAATAGAGTAAAAAATACATCAGAAATGTAATTTCGATCAAAACCTGTACCTGAATTTGTCGCTAGATTTTGTCAAAATCTACTTTAATAATGCAGCTTTTTTTTTAAATTTAAGTGCCCTAAAAAGTCAGCTGGTACATAAAAAGGTGCATGAATTGGCTACATTGGAGTTGTTTGGTTCTACATTTAGAAAATTTTAGTTAATGGATTTTGTTTTAGATAAAAACTCTTAATAAACGTCGAAAAAAAACTTCATGTAAACTGTATAGATTTTCATGAATATTTTAATTGAAATCTGTTAAGTTTTGTGCAAGTGCAAATGTCCTATAAAGAATGTTTATATAGAAAATTAGGGAATTTAGCACCTTTATCTTTTATTAGTTCTCCTACAAAAAAATATAAATAGTTGTTAAAACAACTAACTAACTTTCTTAGCTCAAATGAATATGTTAAATAAATGTTAAAATATTTACACAACTACTTAAGAAGGTTAAATATCTACAAAATATTTAACAGGAACTAAAGATGTCAAAAGGTGTAAATAAAATTAAAAGAAACGAAACGAATTTCTCAACATGAAGCCAAAGAATAGACCTTCAAATATTTTCTACAAACATAACACTCGTACATAAACTCTTGTAATGAATCTTATATGGCAGGGAGTGTGTTAAGCACAAGATACTTACAAACTAATAACCAAGAAAAAAAGTTTTCTGTTTTGTGAGAAATATTGAGATAGAAGTTTTTTAGCACAAGAATGTTTGGCTTATGGGAATGATGGCTTGAAAATTAAATAAGAAAGCACTTGACTGGATTTAGTTAAAAAGAAAATCTTTTAAAGGCTATAATTTTATTTAAGCAAAAAGATACTGGACCCACTTTCTAAATTATCTGCTCAATTAGCTTCAAACATTTTTATTTTAATATGTTGTTTACTGCGTGGTTTAGTTATACTTCCCTGGATTTTATTCCATCTTCTCAGTTATTTTGCTTGAGTTAATGTTAAGACATTTACATTCCATAAAAGTAACTTAACAACATACTTTTCTGCTTGTTTTTATTTTTTGCTTCCTCTAATTTTATAAAGAAAATACACAATAATACAAGTAAATATAATCGCACCACGTAACCACATGTGTTTATTAGCCCCCAGCCTATTTGGCCATAAAATAGATGACTGACTGAGTTTGTCTAAACACAGTGTAAAATCGTTCAAATACCAGATTCGGTTTGATGATGTGTAATAAAAGAAGATTAAAACTTAAAACAGTATTTGGCATAATACATGACTAAGAAACATGAACGGCATTGCATGCTGGGGCAGAAGTAGTTTTTATACTTTTATTTATTTTTTACTGATAGAAACAACTTTATATGACACCTATTTACTTCATGCCTGTTAAATGTATGTACTCGTATGTATAGTGTAATAGAATGGATGCTCGTGTTGAGCTTATCATTTGCCTTGCAACACTTAAGGATATATATTTTTATTAAAGAGAATTCAAATATAATTTATTTGAGTTGCTTAGCTTTTATTGCTTTCGACTTCAGTTAGAAATGCTTGAATTAACCAATGGAGTTTAGTTGCAAACATATTTTAACGTTTTACATATCACTAATCTACAAAATTATTTTTACTTGGGCATTGTAACGCCCAATTATCTAATTTTTGCTGTAAAAACATGCAATCTGTGTGGCTAGCTCTTTTCTAATCTGTTTTGGACGGTTTGGCATGATTGAGTAACAAAAATTTACTTTCAAATTAGTTACAATTATTATGTGCCATAAAAGTGAAAAAATAACGAAATTCTTAAATTGTTTATAAGACGGGCTTAGTACTTTTATGTACAATTTTATTGAACAGGGTTAAAGCCCCCTTTACCTCTCCCCTGAATGATTTTTGTCCCTCTCCAAAAAGGGGGCAAAAAATTTGTCTTAAACAAATACACAGCGACAGTTGAAAAATTCCGCAAGAACATTAGCCTAAAAATGCTACCATAAGTATTTGAGTAAAGAAACGTACGAAATCTTAACTAAAACCCAGAATTTAGTTACTGGGGGTCCCATTAGCCATGAACTTGTTATGAGCATCATGTCGGCCATCTCAAATGGCTAATGTAGACCGCTCATGTTCATATTTCATACATGCTCAGACATCGATGCCTGAACATATGGCTGAGCATTAATGTTCGCCATAAAATTTACTGGCCTTAGCATGTTGAGTACTAAACCGAAGGCACTAGGTTCAATCCCTGTATCCAACAGTCATTAAATAACAACACCACGCATTTTCCTGATGTACATTAATGTCGCTTTGTGTCAATTGTTGTAGGAAAGTTCAAGTGATGAAGGCATAGTCACTAGTCACTGAACTATTCTGACTTCAGTATATATTAATTCTAATTTAACATCAGAGCGCCCTCCTTCATAGTGTAGGAGAATCATCGGCGAAGTAAAATAACCGATAACGTGGCTACTAACACCAGCATCTAAGAAGAAAAAAATAATACGCCTCATTTAACACCAGAGGCGCTGCAACACTGCATATTACAAAAAACGTGGAAAAAAGCAGAGTTGTAAAAAAATGAGGATTTTCTCTGTGTCTTCCTTCACCGCATGTCTCTTCTATCACCATCCTTTCCCTAAATAAGGTAACAACTAGTAATAGTAGTATGCATTCATTGCCTAAGTGTACTTTGTAATAGAAAGAAAATAGACAGAACAAAATTAGTAAATATTCCATCTCTATTGCTCTCCCACAAATTGCTTCGATAAGGCAAATTATGGACATCGAACGTTTCACCACAACAAAGGAGTTAATAAATCTTTCACAGTTGCAGTTTATATTGATGAATCGGCATTTTATTTAAAAATTTGTAATATTTGATTTTTAGGTGCAGTATGAACACGGCACTTCCTCGTAAAATCCTAGAGTAGCACTACACGTCCCGAATCCAACCATTGGTGCAGTGAAGACGATCGCAACTATCTTTCTCTTTATGAAAACGCTTTCTAGGTTTTGGGTTGCTAGTGGGAAATGAGTCGAAGTACTTCCATAATAATCAATGACGTCAGCATGACATCGTAACCGATCATGTGTTCTTATAACCTCGATTATCTGCGACAATGGCCGCTTATAGGATAGATCTCGGGACATCTGCTCGTTGGGCTGGCAACGGGCACTCGTAGGTCCCGAGTACAATAGCCAGCTTAGGACTGGTAGAAATGCCTAGTGATAGGATAAGCTGGAACTGAGGTTCGACAGGAGATTCAATGTCACAATTCCACCCAGGGAAGTGTGGGACGAAAGCGGTCCCAATGTGGATCCCAGAAGTTTATGTTGGTATACTGGTGGATCCAAAACGGACGATGGAGTTGGTTCTGGAGTTTTTATGCCCAACGTAAAAACCTCTTTGCCATGGCATTAGAGGTGAGCATATATGTACCTATCGTTTCCGATAGTCAGGCAGCTCTTAAGTCTCTCCTTTCATTTGAACTTAGTTCCAGGCAAGTTTTAGAGTGATTTGACTTAATACAAAAGCTATCCATACGGAACAAGGTTTCCATATATTGGATACCTGGCCACAGCGGTCATATAGGAAATGAAGAAGCAGATGAACTGTCCAAGAGGGCCTCTGCTGCTCCTTTTATGGGCCCAGATCCATTTGTGGCATAAGTAGGTCGACTGTTACATCTCTGATCAAAGAAGATGACAATTCGACCGCTAATGAAATGTGGTTGTCTTCTTCTGGTTTAACGAAGGCCAAAGCCTTTATGCTGCCATTTACATATAATCATCTTGAACCTTTTTTCTGGTTTTCTTTCTGGTTATTTTAGACTAAACTGTCCTCTTTGGAAAAGTAACCAAGTTCGTTCACCTTTGCTTGGAAGAAGACGAGACAACGACACACATTCTTTGAAAAAGCCGTGATTTTCATTCTGATTTTCTATGTTTAGATGATATTAGGCGGGCCTCTTCAATATCTGTACTGACTTTCATAAGGAGAGCCATACAGAGATTGATTTAATCTAATTAACAGGTGTCGCCGCAGTGCCGGTCTTTGGAGCAGATCTTCCCCCTATTTTATCTAACCTCGAATTCAATAGAATTTTATGTGAAATTTCAAGTGAATTGAACACATATTTATTATTAATTAGCTATTGTGTTTTATTTCCCTCACTGTCCCAACAATAAATATATTTACATACATACTCTTATGTACATACATACATATATAAATATTAATTTTTCGTTGACAAACCCTTGATATCGACGAGTGATAGATAGATACCCCAGTCTAAGAAATATTTCAATTCGCTGATTTTTGTACATATGTAATTGTATAAAAAATATAACCTTGACAAGTTATCACCACAAAATATAAAAAATCATTAGGTTTTACAATTTGCGGAACCTTCAATGTTATTTATGAGATGCCTTTAGGAACCCCTGCTGTCAAGGGCCATGTCAGAGCAAATGGAAAAACAAAATTTTCAAGTCTCAGCGGAATAACTATTTATTGTGAAAACATTTATTTCTATAAAACTCCCTGCAGAAATGCAACCAAAGCAGGGGTAAATAAGTGTTGTTTCAAAAATATAAAACTAATTTAAACTCTTCTCATATTCCAATTCCAATACAGAAGTAGTGTTCGTATGTTTAATTTCAACTTCTGAAACATTTTTGTTGTAAACAAACTTTTATATGATAGTCGTATACAAAATATTTTTTCGTATTACTCGTAGCTCACGATACTTGTAATGTACAATCCAATAACAAAGTTGAAAAGTTTAAAGCCAAGCGCTATGTCCTTTGAAAACTATAACAACAACAACAACAGTACCATTAGAGTGTACGCATTATTTTTTCCGTATTTGTTATAGAAAACAATGAAGAGTTCTAAATTATTTGGCTAAACCAGACTACAGCAGAAACAACTTTTTCCTCTTGCTGGTTCTACAACTAGTAGAAATGTTGTTTTAGTTTGCTCAACCACTTTCAAGTTGCAACTTTATTTTATTTTATTTTAAAAGGTGTTCGTTCGTTTTTGTTATTTTAGAGTAAGTAAGGAGTCTGTTAAAAGTGAGCGAAAAAAAATTTTCTTGCTACTTGTTGTTGAACAATAAACAATACAACTTATACGGTGGCATTTAAAGTGTTGTATTGTATTAGGATTACAATAATAATAAAAACATAGTACGTGTTTGGCTGCAGAATTCGCTAGTGCATGCGTATGGCTGTGTGTATATGTATTCTTTAGAAAATTATCGGCTTAAATTTATGTACAAATTCAAAAGGCAAATTAGCTTTTAATATGTACTAAGGGACCTCTTTTATAATTTTCATAATATATTGCTTTGTCGTATTTCTCTAAAGCAAATTTATTTACTGTATCTTTTTATATATCTTCAATGTTCCATAATTTGGCAATTATAAGATCTTAAGACAAAAATATTACATTTATTTATAAAAAAAAAATAATATAATAATATTGGCTTAATTCACAAAACCTCTTGTATCTCTGTATCGATTGTATTATTATATTAACAACAAGAGTGTAATATTTGTTGTATGAAATTTTCATATAAAAATGAAATACACTATTACACTTTTATTTCACATGTTTTTAAAATGTTGTATTCAGAGAGAGGCTCTCCGAGAGAATTTGTATGTAGCTTGTTCTTCTTTTTTCATTTGAAATACATTAATACATTAATACACTGCACAGAGGGTTTTAACAATTAAAAAATAAAAAGGGTATTTGATACACAAATACACGATTCAAATTATTGTGAATTAAGCAATTATATATATATTATAATATAATTTATTTATATTAAAAAACTCTTTGGACTTTTTCTTCCTATCTTCTTTTTGATAAAAAAAAATTTTCAAAAATCATTTGAAATTCATTAAAACTCTTTTTAAAAAGTTGCCTTCACCAAGTTTCACCGTATGATTTCTCATTAAATCATCTATCGCATTTTTTAACAATTTTAATCAAAATTACATCCCCATGAAACAAACAATCGTTGCATACCTACTTGTCCGTCATTCTTAGTTTTTGACGGTGTCATTTTCCGGTTTAAGTTTCTTATCCGTTCTCGTTCGTATTGTAGTTGCATATTGAAGTCATTTAAAAAATCGTATAGTTTTATTTAACTGGCAGTGTGTGTGCAACAACAATACAATATTGTATGCTTGGTTGCATTTGAGAGTTGTTAAAATTGCGGTCGTCGCTGTTGCAAGCGGGAAATGATGACTTTATAACTTTTCTAAAACAATTTTACAACTTATTGCAGTAACAAATGCATCTGGTTACATTTAAATTGGAGATTTCATTTATTATGTTTTTTTTTTGTACAAAAAGCTGTTGCTGCTAACTTATGGTTAAGTTTTTATATGCAGCAAGTAGTTTATAATTTTTATTATTTACTTCTCTTGTGTGTTCTCCATTTGTTATGTTTTATTTTTTATTTCGTAAATGCAAATGGATTTTTAAACTTTTAACTTTAATGTTGTTAACAAAAGTGTTATGTTTTATGTTGTTTTGGCTGTTACTTTTACTCTTGTTACAACTTTTAATGTTTTTATTGCTGCTGTTGCTTGTGTTTATATGTTTTTATCGTCGTTATACGAGCAGCAGCACATTTTTCATGTTAATTTGCATATTTACAACAACAAAATGAAGTTTATATAATTTAAATTTTTATTTTGTAGAGCAAGCGTATTTGCAGTTTGATTGCATGGTGGCTCGGCTCATGTGGCAACTCTAGGAAAAAGGGCAGTCAGTCAGTTGTAAATTTTGTAGTTATTATTGTATTATAATTTATGTTACACGTTTCCAAGAAAATTTTAATTAATGCAAAATTTTGACAAGGAATTTTTTTCTATGGAAATTTTAATTTATGTATACACCTTTAGCAATTTTATAATAACTTTAGTTTTAATTAAAAGAAAATAAAGGAAATATTAGAGTACCAGGAAGGGTCAATAAGTCTGGAATATTTTTAAATTTCATATCAAACTGGTTCATTTATGCATTTCTTTTGTTGTCATTTTGCGGTGCCATTTTCAAAATGATTGCACATTATGTTACATATATTTTTTTATAGCGCAAGTTGCAGTTAACTAAAAAGTACACTAATTAATTTGCAGAAAAATTTAAACCAGCCAGTTGTCTTTCTCGTTACAAATTTATTTTAATTTAAATGCAACACCAAGTTTGCTTAAAATTTAAATATTTTTATTGCTTTTGTAGAAATATTTGTTCAGATAAAGATTAATGGTTTTTGATTTATAATATTGTCTACCAAATCTGACTTATATGTAGAATGAATGTAGTTAAACAGTTGAGTGCATAGAAAAAAGCTCTGTTAGTAAAATAAATATATTTGTCTTATATTTCCAACACTTTATTCTTACATTATCACATGCCAGACGTGTCTGATGCAATAATTTGCCTTTTTCCACAACCCAATTAAACGCTTTTTAACTTTGCAACAAAAAACCAAAATACAATTAAATTATTGAAGTCATTTTGTTTTTTGTACTTGTTTGAGAAACATATAAATCTTGCTAATTAAATCCTAGATATAATTCATTTCTTCTTTTTCTGTTTTTTTTTCTTAAATAAAACAAATGTTGTTCATGAGTGCTGGTGTAAACACAATGTAAACCACTGCTGCTTCATTGTGTGCAGCATTTATGCAGATGTGAGTAAAATATTAGCAGAATTTTTTAAGAAGAATTTAAATATAATACTTTGAAATGCGTCCTTTAAATTTTTTATTTCTATTGTTGTTATGAGGGCAATTTTGAGTCAATTTCCGCGAGCAACAATTTCAAACAATAAGGGAAACAAAAGCATTTTAATTGGAAAAGGCAGAAATATCCCGCAAAATTTTTATACCTAATTTAACAGCATACTTAGTATTTCTCTTTTTTTTTGATTTTAGTTTATTTTACATTTTTATTTTTTATTTTTAATATTTTTAATTATGGTCCTGTTCGTTCATTGTTGATCACAAGTGTGCTTTGAAATTAAACTTATTTAATAAATTTTTAAGGTATACTTTTTACAACTACCCTACTAGTTACCGATTTTTGTTATCTATGATAAAATTTTTGTATAAGCTTTAAAATTTTGCTTAAAATATAATCTTGAAATTTGTGCTATAATTATTATCCGTACTGTTGTGGTATGCACATGTACCGGTATCAAAATTTATGCTGCCATACACATCTAAGTGGCAAGCTTTGGCACTTATGTTACTTATTAACGGGTATGAATGAGTCTACGTGAAAATATGTTGTATGAATTTGTATGTTTATTTAAAAAAAAAATTAGCACACAAAAAGTATTTTTTATTCCATGTGTAAGTAATATACAACAATACAATTTGGAACACAATAAAACACCTGGCTTAGCTTAAAAAATAAAATAAAGTTTCGAGGCAGTCGAGAGTTAAATTGGAGGTAATTAAATCAAGTACTATTTTAAAACAAAACACAATGGAACAATTTGTAATCGGAATGCAAGTTGTAATACATATTAGTACAACGAAAGAATTTTGCTTCATAAGTCAAATGAAACAATTTCATTAAAATTTTTTAACAAATCTTATGATAATTTCACAAATCCGATGAAAATTTCATGAATATTGTGAAACAATTTCATTGGAATTCATTCTTTGATATTTTGGTTGCGTTAGAATATTTTATTGGATTTATGACAACAATATTTTCTAATTATTAAGAAACCCATTTATATTTAAGTTATTTCATTCTTTTCATGAAATTATTTTATTGTTTCGATGAAGTTATAGCACTGCATTTATTACACTGTTAAAAAATTTTTATGAAGTTTTCAATAAAATAATTTTAACGAAACTGCTTTCATTAATCCAACGAAGCGTGACGTTGGTTGAATTTTAATAAATTTTTCATTAGATTAATGTCGAAATTCATAGAATTTCTGTCGAAAATTCTTTCAGTGTATATAAAGATTTCAGAATATTATTTTCAGAGAATATATAACCTTAACAGTCTTTGGATTTAATTCATTCCTCAATCGCATTCCCCAGCAAGTTACTTTGATTTATTTGGAAAAAGTTTTTAATAAAGCTACGGTCACACTTGTCAAAAATTTGCCCAAAAAAGCGTATCCTACAAACTCTAATGAAAAAAGTTTTGATCCAGATACTAGTTTATCAAATTAAATAGTTTTGAACACAACTAATAGTAAATGTCATAGAATCCAACATTATTGTATTGTATACTCTTTAACTTGACAAACTTTTGTCTGAGCTAAAAAAATTTTCATTAGCATTTAGGTGTTACGCTTTTATGGGCAAATGTTTTACAAGTGTGACCGTAGCCTAAGAGACTTTCGTTGCTTTTTATTGAATTATATAAAATTTGTTTGTTGTATATAGATTTTAAGTGCATGTAAAATGTACATTGTACATATAAAAAAATTATTTGTACCTGCAATGGATATCACAAGCTATGCCACGGAATTATGTGGCCCTAAGGTTTAAAATATTTGCGGATAAATTATGGGATTCAATATCGAGTCAAATTTCAAAATATTTTTATAAAATGCATGAGGAAATGCTTTCAAATTTTGTATGATATCGAATGTCGTATGATCCTTCAAACCAGAATAATTTTGCTGAAATAAAATAATTTCTTCAGGGTGTAGTTACGTTTTTTTTTACAGTTTCGTAACATTTCCGAAATCGATAGATTAATATGAGATAGTTGTATTAGTGTTAGCAACATAGCTAAGCTGCTGTCGGCGAATACTTACAATATATCTGTGGCAACAAGGAAAAACTGCTTAAGTCATATTTTACTATTTTGCAGGAGAGCAGTTTTATGTAATTTAAATAGGTTTGATCATTGGTTTGTGTCAAAAACGAGCTACTGAAAGAGTTCGATATAAGTCTAGAGTTTTTGGTCTATTTGGTAACCTACCAGAATACACTTCAGACCAAACAGCAGCCAAAACAGTGGATTTCTCGGGGTGAATTGAAGCCAAAGAAGGCTCTGATTAACAGCCAATGAAGTCATGGCGACTGTTTATTTGGTATGTATGTAGTATAATCCGCATTGATTTCCTTTTAAATGTAAAAAAAGACTATAAATGTTGAATATATGCACATATGCCAACTGATTTCATGCATTAATAATAAAAAAAACAACGACTACATTTGGCTAAATAATATAAATAGTTATTTCCTACCAGGACGAATAAAAGGGTGTACAGGTGGGCAGTTTCCATGGTAATAGTCCATGAATATGGTTAGGAATTAATCCCTCTGATGATTATTCCTTGTTCCCATATCTGAAGAAATTAATCGACGGAAAGAGATTTGACTCCAACGATTAAAACATCTCACCAGCTTTTGATGACCTCGACACATCTTATCTCAAAAAACATAAAACAAAGTGTATATATGTAGCTCAAAGAAGACTGCTTAAATAAATAAAATTATTTACTTCCTATCCAAAAATTGTTTTTAATTTCAAAAGTCATGGACTTATCAACGTAATTTCTTTAGAGAATTTACAATTTTCTTTGCAATAATAGCGCTTGTTTAATTTTTCAGTTGTTAACTTTCAAGAAATTTCTTAAAATTGCTGCAGATATTTAAAATGTTACTAACTTTTTACCGCAATTAACTTAAGAAATAAAATTTTTATTGCTATTACCTGCAGCCTGAGAAAATTAAAAGTCTTTACATAAAACATTCTTTATTGTTTTTTTTTGCAAAATGTCTATGAACGTGCTTTTGTAAAATATCTTTACTTCCATTTAACATTCATTGCTATTTCATTAGAACATTAATTAAATTCATTAGTTTAACGAACAACCTTACAATGACACTACAACGCTACTAACTTTACTCGAGAACATTTTCAAAGAAACTACATGCCATAAATCTTGCAACACAACTCCTTAAAAATGCTAAATTATAAGAATAACCACAAAATTGAGTGTGTTTATTTAAAAGTACAAGTAAATTCAGAATCCCCCCTCCCCATCCCCATCACCAAGCCCCTCTTTAAATAGAAAACAGAAACAAAGAGTTTTTCAATCCAAAAAGTGAAGTAAATCGTTGTGGCAAAACTGCGATAAAAGAAACCCTTGCCTGCAAAATTTCCAAAGCAACATTATACTGCAACTGCGTATGCTGGTAGTGTGTAAAAAGTGTAGTCAAACTGACTGCCAAAAGGTAATAAATCATAAATTTAAAAATTACTAGTGTATGGGAAGCCTCCAAGCTAAAATAATAGATATACGTATAAAGAGATCCTTATTAAGTGTTATCAAAGGAAAAGTAAATGCAACAAATGAGATTGTCTGGGAAAGTTAATGCTGAATTTTTATAAGAGCTGATGAAAATAGTGTGCATATTCATGATGCGATTACCTGTGACTTTTTGGTCTTAAATTAGATTTAAAATATCAGTTGTTTTAAATATGATTTTTTAAATAAAAAATAAAAATAAAGAAACTTTGTTTGTTGTGGGTTAAGCACGTCTAGATGCATTTCGTTTTTGCTTAGGAAACTTACCAGCAGAGTTTGAGAAAAAATTATTGATAAAATTAAACAAACTCAGGGGAGATGTGCAAACATCTAGTAATAATTTTTTTTTTAATATTGGCTTATGGTAACTAAAATAAGATATGTTAAGTTTTGACTCAACTGTATTTAAAAATCTATGGAAAACTGCATCTGTAGTAGTGAAATTATTACTTGTGGGGGTTTGTGGAGAAGTGCTTACATGCAAGTGAAATTGTCATGCACCAGCTTAAGTGAAAGGCAACAGTACGTAATGAAGATATGTTATAATATAATATTATAAATTCTTGAAAAAGACTGCTATATATATCTTTCAAACAAATATTTGACATTATAAAGCTTATATTTATTTTATATTTTTCAACTTTTTAACAAAATTACCCCCACTGGCAACACTATTACACTTCCCAAGCAATTTTTATTAAAATTAACATTACTCCTAAAGGTATGCCTTAAAATACGGTTGAGTGTATTTCTATGCAGCTGTTAAGTTCCCTGTAGTAAATAAAATAGTCGATTGACAAAAAACACTAGCTATAAATTAATTATTTTGCAAGTGACTACAAATTGGTTTCAATCTCATGCAGATATCAACCAAACATATTGAATAGAAGCACACGTAAGAAATAAATAAAAGCAAAATAAGTAAATGAAAAGAAAATAAAAAAAATCAAAAGAAGCATGCCTTGAAATCAAATGCCAAATGTTTGTGTTGAAAAAAAATAATAATTTAAATACTTAATAATATTATATAATATTTTCTATGAGCAGGAAAAACTTTCGTATGATTGTATGTATTTTTGTTTTAAATATTAAAATACTAATTATTTTTATATATCAATATACATTTATTCATTATATATAGTATATGCATATGTATGTATGTATATGATATACAAATGTGTATGAAGATTTACATAAATATTTATTTAACTATAATAGATATTAAGTGACTTCAGAGTGTTTGAAAAATAAGTAGTTAGTAGTCAATTTAAAAGTCATGCAGAGATGGCCACTTGACTACTGCCTATGACATGCCTATGTTAAAATAGTGAGTCGGCGACAAGGAAAAAAGTCACTTAATGAACCAGTTGTGGTTATTAAAAAACCAGTTTGAAGGTACTTACAAATGAGTTTCAGTTCCTATAGGGTTTCTATGTACTTCTTGTTCATATGATTACACTAATACACTCATACATAGCACACACCGATTTGATAACGCTATACGATCTTTCTCAAAATATGTGATTGTATTGTGAAAAAGATTTTTACCCCCTAGCGTATAGATGTTTACATATCAAAATATTCTAGAAATGTTAGATTAAATAAATTTTCTGATGAACTAATTGGAGAAAGGAACTTAGAATCTCAAATCCTAAAATTGGCTCTTATCTTGAGCTTAAACAGATTTCTTTAATTGATAGCATTACATCCGGACGGTTAAGAAAAATTACACGATTTTGAAACCTTAATTCCATTATAATAACTCAAATATTGTTGTATCTTCTTTCGTAAATATCTTTATCTAAAAACTGGGTAGGGTGTATTAAATTCCATATGCACAACTTACTCGTATAACATTCTTTCTTTGCTTTTATGCGCATGATTTTTAGATACTTACTTTTCGGCTTTTAATCGAAATTTGCCATAAGTTTATTTTGCTCACGTTCAAATAGCCATTCATTAGTTAATAAATAGATATTGATGTGTGTGTAGTTTTTATTGACAACCAAAATAAAATCTAATATGAGTGTGTGTATATTTTATCTGTCGCCCATATGAAAAAAATATAACTAATGGCCTTGTTTGCGTTTAATGCTAATGCGGCTCTAACAAATGTTAGGCAAAAGAAAACAAACAAAACAACACGTCATCAAGATTCTAATCTAAACACGATAATAACTGAACACAAAAGACACAGACAAAATATAAATTAGCAAATCATACATTTAAATAAGATCGAGTTGCATATTTTGGTGTTCCAGTGGATATTTTAAATTTCCTATTCAGTAGAATGAATAAATTAATAATTTTGTATTAAACATTTTTATTTCTAAGTGATACATATATTTTATTATATATTTTGTTATCTATTATTAGCATTATTAAAGATGAATTAAAAATGTTCATTTAATAATTTTAGAAAAACACATGCATAGAAGGAAATATTTTTACTAAATTAAAATTCCTTTTGAAAAGATGAAATTATTAATTATTTGAGCAAATGTGTGCATATATTTCATTTTATAGCTTTGAGCATGTCTTTCACTATCAGTTTTTTATATTGTTAATTAATCATTAATTAATCAATAACATTTGTAAAAAAGTTTTATTAATCAATTAACGTTAAGAGTGTTTGATATGCAAATAGTTTTATGAATATTTGCTGTGTTTTCTCATTGAATATTTACAGCTGCAATGGGAGTGTTGCATATTTAAGAAGATAAATAGATTGGTTTTTAAGGTGGCCATAAGAAATGTTTTGGCATGTAATATCGTCCGTCCATGGACATTATTTAAATGTCATTGCAGTTCATTTTTTAAATAATAAAATACGAAATGCGGAATTACTTTGCATCATTAGCTCAATAAATGCATTTTTTGAGTTTTGACACTACTGAAGTAAATGAGCGGTATGTATTTAAAATATTTTTTTTATTTATTCCATAAAACAATTTAGTTAAAAATATGCACATCTTTACTATTTTTTTTTTTGTTAAAAATAAAGATTGGAAAAAGTTGCATTTTAAGATTTAAAATTCTGGATATTGATATATTCATTTTGTTAATACACTCAGGGAAAAGCTCCAACTTAAAAATAAGAACGTGTGCAAAGTGAATCAAATTATCTAGTAATTTTTGTTTTGGAAATAGGTTTAAAATATAAAATTTTTTCTTTATGGCCTATTTCTCACCTGCGAAAGAAAACGTTCGACTTACAATTTATATTGAAAACAACAATAAAATATGAAAATTTGTTTTTGTTTTCAATATAAATTGTAAGTCGAACGTTTTCTTTCGCAGGTGGGAAATGGGCCATTAATTGAAATCATTTTTAATTTATTTCTTTCTTTTGTAATGCGAATGAGATTATCGAGGGTTGACTTTGATTTCAGTTTTGACAATAAGTTTAAATGTATATATTTTTATCTTTACTGATCAAATACATATTCTAATGATTAAAAACATTTTTTTAATTTTTGTTTGTGCAACGAGAATCATGTTAGCCACGGTTGACTGTAATTTTCATATTGATACTGGGCATAAATATATAATATTTTTTTACTAATTAAGTATTCTGGTGATTAAAATAATTTTTCTATTTTTTTGTAGATAAATTTCTAGATAAATTTTTTTCTTACAGTATCTTAGTATTATGGTAGTTCAAGCTATTTCTAATATTTTTCTGTAACGCGAATAAATTAACGAGGGATGACTGTATTTACCATTTTGGTTAAAGATTTTAAATTAAACATTCTGTGTTTTATTGATTTAAGGATTCTGCTGATCAAAATCGTTTGTTTTTTTTTGTATACCGAATAATAATCTATCGAGGGTTGACTGTAATTTCCGTTTTAACAATAAATTTTGATATACATGTATGTTTTTCTTTTATTGATTAAGTAAAGACTAAAATATTTTTTTATTTTAATTTTTTATATATAGAGAATCTTATTAACGAGGGTTGGCTAGAATTTCTATTTCGATAATGTTCATAAATATATATTTTTTTTACTGATTAAGTATTCTGGTGATTAAAACCATTTGTCTATTTATTTTTTTTTTTTTTTGTGAGAATCAAATCATCGAGGGTTGACTGTAATTTTCATTATAGTAATGGTTTATAGGTATTTTTTTATAGTATCTAGGTATGTATTATGGCAATTATGACTATTTCTAATATTTTTGCGTAACGCGAATCAAATTAATGAGGGTTGACTGTAATATCCATTTTGGTAACAGGTTCGATATAAAAGATTGGTTTGTTGTATTGCTTTAAGGGTTCTGGTGTTGTTGTTTAACAAGCATCAAGCTATCTAGGGTTAACTGTAATTTGGAATTTGATAATATTCTTAATTTTAACTTTTTTAGTAATTAGCGGTCTAATTCATAAAAAAATATTTTAAGTTTTATCACAGGTTTATTTTACAAATTTCCCATAGAAATATGTCAAATAAACGCTTAATAAATCTGAAATATTTGCTATGAATAATACAGTAGATACTCTGATGTTTGTTTATATTAAAATTTTTTTTTGTACGAATTAAATTATTGATATTTGGTTGTAATTTTGAATTTTGTGTAACGCTAACTAAACTATGGAGGAATGACTCTAATTTAAATTTTGATACTAGGCTTATGACGTTTTCTTTTTTAGGAAAAAATTTTACATTTATTGCACTTTTCAACAAAAATTTCCCATAAAATGGTTTTAGAAATTATTGTATTACGCCCCTTACAAGCTTAAATTTTTACTTTAAACGAGCGCTTAATTTAATTTTTCTCAATAAAAATGTTCCACTTTTTCTAGAAAACTAAACGACATAGACTATTTTTTCCTTAACTGATTACAAATATTATACTTATTGAAACCATACTATAATTTTTTTTATGCACCGAGAATCGCATTATCGAGGGTTGACTGTAAATTTCGTTTTGATAATAGTTTTAAATGTAACATTTTGTCTCGTACTAATTAAGTAATCTGATTCTTACAAAAAAAATTTATTTAGTTTGTGTAACGGAAATCAAATTAACGAGATTTGACTGTAGTTGGCAAAAAAGGGATATTGACTCAAATAACTTATATTATATGTTCATATGTATATAGATCAATATATTGCGATTATAAACCATTTTTTAGTTTTTTATTGACTTATTTTTTTCTAGTAATTATAACTAATTGATTTTATGTTGCCACTTTTGATGTTGAAAATTTCTTGTGTTGAAACATTTTATATTTTTCTAATTTATCTTTTTCTAAACCATTTAATGAATATTTTTATGCATTTAATTTCTACATTTTATTAACTGTTTAAATTCGTTTAAGCAATCTTTGCTTTCAATCTGGCATTTTTATTTTTATTTTTTTTTTTGTAACATTTGCCAACACGAACCAGCCGTTGATGTTCGTTCTTTCGTTAAATAATTGCGTTAACTTGGCACGTAATTGCAATTTGTTTTTCAACAAAATTTATCGATAACTGGCGCCAAAGTTAATTTATTTTCTTTAAAAATTTAGTGCCGTTTTTAATCTTAATTCGGCTTTTCTGCCTTCTTTTTTCTGCTTCTGCGAAAAATGTCATCAAGGTGTTGCATTTATTTGTAAATTTTACAAACGTGTTTTGCGTTTTTTTGTAATTAATGGATTAATTTGTTGATGGTAATTTGTGCGTGTTTTTTTATTATTCAATTTTTTAAAGCATTCAAATTGGTTAATTGGTACTTTAAGATCAATTAGTTTAAGATAAAATTTAACACAAAAATTTTTTAAGATGGAAAATTAAGTTTTTCTTTTAGAATAAAATTTGTTTTAAGTTGAAGAGGATTTTTGATTATTTTTTTAAAAAATTTTAATTGAAAACTTATATTTACACCAAGTATTTCGCTATTTACATGAAGGTCACTGCAAGGTCTTTGTTATGCAAAGAAACAACTTTCCCTTAAGCTTTTGTTAGTTTTTACTACAAAATAGTGTTTAACTGCGATTTCACTAACACCAAGGAACTTTGCATGTATATCAAGTGTCATTGAGGGGTCAAACTTAAACTTAAAACCGTTGATTTTTGCTTTTTACATTTTCTTTTTTTATTGTTTTGATATTTTCATAAAAACCCCAAACAAATTTAATGATTTCCACTTTAAAGATAAAGAAATGTTTATAAATAAGCATTAGCAAAAGCGCCATCAAATATTTTAAAAGACTGCTGCATGCAGCAACATCAAACTGGAAATGAGCGTTTGTAAGGCAAATAATCATAAAAAAAGAAACAAATGACTACAACAAATTTCAATTCATTTTCCACACCCAGACATTAAAACTAAACGAAAATACCTCTTTGTATTTTAGGAAGCAAACAAAATGGCAAAAGAAAATTAAACTGAAATAAAACACAAAATCACTGCCAATCAACCGACACCTACTTTCTTTTCTTGTTTAAATAAATAAATGAAAAATGTTGGAAATTTGAAGTTTTTCAAAACAATAAAAAAATCTTAAATGAAAGAAAGGTGAAAAGAAACAACAACAAAATGTAGGAAGAAGTGAAACACGTCACGATTTTAAACCACATACCATTTGAAAATTAGAAAAACATTTTCCAAATGGCAACAGCAGTCAGCAACAAACGACCGAAATGCAATTTAACATTTCATTTTTTCCATTTGTTTTGTGGGCTTACAGTTTTCGTCTATGCATTTGCTTTTCTGTTTTTTGGTTTAAGGACCACTTCTTCAGTTAAGTTTGAAAAAATTATTTTGTACAAAATTAAACGGGTTTAAAAATTTTTAGTATTTGGTGAAAAACATTTTTTTTTGTTGGTTAAAATGAGAATTGTTTGTATTAGAGCAAGAATTACATTACAATGCACATTTTTGTATAAAACTAAAACGAAATCTGTAAATAATGTTGTATCATTGTTCGATAAGTTTTTTTTGTGTTTTAAAAAAGTACGCTATAGGATTTAAAAGATTTCCATTAATTTGTTACACAGATAGAAAACTTCACCTTCGGATTTTCTGTTTCCCTGGCATTTAATTTTGTATACATACGAGTATAAATATAATGGCATACTCATATACATATCATAACCAAGATCAAAATTGACACTTATCTGATGACACATGTAATCATGCAATTTTGTCATACTTCAACTGCTATCTGTGCTGTGGCAGCAATGAATTCAGTACGTTTAACAGCTGCAATAATATGACAGAAACTCTCAAGAGATATTCATATAAGATAGGCTTGCCTCTATTCGCCTTAAAAAATGTATACTTGTGTGTTGACATCTTGGGGATATTCAAATTACAAACGGTGAAAATAATTACCTGATCAGTTGAGACCAGCTTTTATTACGATAATCGTTTTGCTATAATAAATATAACGAAAATTTATCGACTTATGGGCTATTCATTAAAATATTTTAACGATATTCGCCGTCGGTTGGAGAACAAAATTAAGTCACAAATTCATTGAGTTTTTCTTTAATATTCGTTGTGCTTTTCGATTATTGTCATATTTTTTTCTGGAGGCTATCGTAACACAGAAATTACGAAAACACATTATCGTTACCGCAAGCGAATAAATATGTCGATAAATATTACGATTTTCGGTTCAAAAAAAGTTACAGAATCCAAATTTATATTAATCAAGGCTAGTACTAGACTTGTTGCATAATATAGAAGTATTTTTTGATTTGTTCAAAGAAATATATTAACTAACGAGACTACTTTCATTATTAAGGGCACATATGTATGTATTTGAAAACAGCTGTTTCTTTCACTCATTTGTTTTTTTTTTGTCATCGAACCAAACTTTAGCAATTTCGCTATAAGAGAAGTAAAGGTTGCATGAAAAAAATTGGATATCTTAAAAAATGGAAAAAATCGCAGCATGAAATTGATTTAACAACTCAATATTAAACTATTAGCAAAATTTTGTTGATTTTAAATTTTAAACTTTTATTTTAAATTTTAAACTTTTTTTTTAAAGCTTATCCAAAGTTGCACAAGAACATTTATCTTTTTTTAAATTTGAGATTAAGACGTAGGAATGATTTTTCTCACCAATAAGCTATTTTACTTTAACAAATAATTGTAATTATATTTAGTAATTGAGCTGATGGCCAACGCTGCTAGTGCTATCTAATTAAATTCTTAGAATTATATTTATAAAGATTAAATAAATAAATAATAATAATAATATTTAGTAATTATTATCAATATTGCTTTCATGTATAACTTTATTTTCCATCTTTATTTTATTAACTAACTAATTGTCAGGTATTGCAACCAAAAATAACACGAAGCGCCTCCCACATAAATTGTTGATTTAATGCAATAAGTTTAAGAGTCATTTATATTTGCTTTAAGGTGTTCGTTATCATATTACAACAAGAAATACTCGATTTTTGGCCAAAAATATTGATCAAATTGCCTGTAGTGCATGTGACGAACTGCTTTTTAAATGGAGATCGTTAAGATGAATGAATCGAACTAATGCAAGTTCTCACTGTAAATTTTTTTTCAGGTCGGTATTGAAAAAGTGTACTTTCCGTAATTTTAAAGCATCTTGGATGTTAATTTTTATCACTTAAGGCGTGAAAAGAACAACTCTTTGAACTACTTCATTTTTTTTTCTTGGAGAAATACTATAAAAAAAATGTTAAACTTTTTGCTCACGTCTTAAAATTTTATAGAATTTTCTGCAAATCTTTGTTTACAACACTGTTCCTTTTTTAATTTATTATTATATTGTATTAATACAAAGGTGTTGGTTGGAACCATCGAACTGATCTGTTATACATGACAATTCGTTTTTACCACTATTCGTTATAACCGTACTCCACTGTGTATTAAAAATTTAAGGTATTTTAATAAATATGATAACCTGGTTTTTAAGTTTTAATACTTAATTATGTTCCACTGTAAATCTTAAATTTTGCTCATTTGGTTGAAAAACATCATAACTCAAAAAATTCGACTTTCTAGTTAAGATTTCAAAATTTATCCTTGTATCGTTATTCACATTGTGTAAAAGTTTTAAGCAAAAATAACTTCTTAATCGTGCGTGATTAAGTTTAGGATTTTCAATTCTTATTGAATGAAATATTTTATATTAATTTATGATTTTCTGATTTTCTTAAGAAGAGAAGAAAAATTAACCTAGACGTTTAAGGTTGAGGGAAATTTTATTCAATAAGATTTGAAAATACTGAACTTAAGCTTGATTAAGAAATTATTCCTGATTAAAATTCAGTATAGTTCAATCAAAATTTTATATGTGTCATCGTGTGAAAATTGTATACCAATATATTCCGGTCCAGTTGCAACTTTTGTTGCAGCAATTCTTGAACATATGGTAGAGTGTTGAAGTGTTGAAATAGAAATATATATATTTTGTATTTCTATATCATTCTTTTGCACTAAAAACTAAACAGTTTCTACAACAAAAATTGCAAGTCTGGACCCTACTGACTACTTATGCTCAACTTTTGAGAGGAAAATAAAATTTTATTTTTTTCCTTTCTTTAATATTTTTTTTTTTAATTATTTTGTTTAATTTTAAAACAATGTTTGAACTACATAGAAAACCTCATCTCCGGTTAGAAAACATTTATGATATCATATTTAGCAATGAACTGAAATTATACTGTTCTTCTATAGTCGCCCAGTGTTCCCTACAGGAATAACTACTTCAGTCTGACATTTTATATAAATTACTTATTTATTTTCTTTTTCTGCAATAAGAAGGTTTAGCTCAACTGTAGAGTTGTAAAAGCAAAAAAACCAATGGAAAAATCTAAACACAAAAAGAAAATAGAAGAAAATGCATTAGCTTGCATTAATGCACAACTTCAGAAGGAGCAAGCAACAGTTATCAAGAGTTGTTGTAAAGGAAACAATGGCTGACAATATTGGTGTCAAGCTAGCGTGACGACCTTTCTTTTCTGTGGCAAGAACGAAGGGAAGTTGAAAGTAACAAAATTCAAAATCTTACATCGCACGGCTGATGATGGTCTGGGGTTTCTATTTTTTTATTTATTTTTTGTACTTTTAAAAGAAAATGTCAACGTGTTAAGAACATGACAACGACCTTAACAAACAGCACAATATGGTTTAGGAACAATTTTCTCTAAAATGTTATAAAAATGTAAAATGTTTGTCAGATAAGAATTAAAATTAATAGTGCTAATCATGCTGCATGTTCATGCTTCATTTCTGTTAACTTAAATAATATTAAGCATGAGAAAATTCAAGCATTTCGAGTTGACAATTTAATTGAGGTAAAATGTCAAATAAGATTCTAGAAATTATTGCAAAAAAAAATACTCAGTCTTTATCACAGCCCATTCATTTCATGTCTAATTTGATTTTATAAGGAATAATTTTTGTTTGTGAACCTTATTGTCGTTGACGTATTTCGAGTACGACATTTTAGTCCAAGAGTATAGAATGAATACGTTTTAATATATTAAAAAAAATTTGCTGGAACGCCAACCACGATAAGGAGAACTACTATTTGAGTTGTATCATCCGATATTTTTAAATAAAACAGACTCAACCGAAAGCAAATGTTTTACTTTGTTTTCTTCTCTACTCTAGCTACAAATGAATCATGAAATGTTTAGATAAAGGATATAATAATATTTTGAACCAAGTTAGTTTTAATGATAAACTTGGCATGGGCTTAAATTTTATTTAAACTCCCACCATAAAATTGAGCAAGTTTTATACTGAATTCCCTTCTTAAAAATTTTGGTTTACTTGTACCTCGACACTCTGAGATCATGTAAATATATTTGTTGTTGTCATGAATTATATTTTATATTATGTTTATATTTTCTTAAATATCCATTTAAATTTTAGCATCTCCTGCTCCTTCTCAAACAACAAATTACCTTTAACAGTTTCCAGCCATTCAATTTAATAACTAATTTTCTTTTCTTATTTACTCCAACTTCATTAATTTAATTTGTTTTATTCATATTTTTTCTCTTTGTTTTTCTTTTTCGTATTCTGCAGGTTCCTAATATGCCACTAACAATGCCAACATACCAAAATAATAATGATTTCAATTCCTCCTCATCAAACTCTTCGCTGACAACTGAGTCTGCAACATCTACTTCGATGTCGTTGCCGCCATCGCCGTCATTACACGGCTCTTGTTCTTTGCAAGAGCAACAGCAACAGCAACAACAACAGTCTGCGCTAATGACATCTTCAGCGCCATCTGGTGCATTCGTTGTACCACCCATGGATACATCATCTTCGTCTACGTCATCGTCATCGTCATCGTCCTCATTATCCTCCTCGTCGTTATGCTCAGCAACAACAGCAACAGCAAATATACCTTCAGCTACTTCGCCGTCATCTTTGACATGTTTGCATCTGAAACGTTTTCTCGATTCTCAGCAATTACATCTACATCCCATGGAGTCATTTAATAAAGGTGAGTTTCACTTTATTTTTTTTTTTTTGATTATTATTTTTTATTTTATTTTTTTCATTAATTCTTTGTTTTCATGCCAACATGTTTTTGTTTTTATCTTGGGGAGAAAACAAAAATATACTGTTTTCCTTCATACTGCATTTTAAATTAACAGAATGTTTGAATTTATTTTTTCATAATTTTTGAAAGGAATCTTAATGAACTTTTTATAGTGGAATTTTAACTGCAAGGAGTGCAAATTGTTGGTGATAGTTTTACACAAACAGAAACCAGCGGTTTAAGTGCATAAAATTTGGAAATTAAATAAATTTAAATGGAATTTTTCTAAACTAAGTCAACCTATGTACAGTGAAAGATAAAATGGCATAGCAATACTTATATTTGATACCATTACTATGAAAAGTATCTTAAATTTTTATTTTATGATACTGGTCATCATAAAGTTGCTAGTAATCAATCGAGTAGTGCAGCAAAACCGGACTGAAATCAGTTTGATGACAAAAAGTTATCAAAGTCGTGACTGAAATTGGCAAAGTACTGACAACTTACCATGTATATTAATATGATATAAATGAAAGAATTTCATCAAACCATAATCAATGACCGTTGATGAAATAAAACTTAGTTGCAACAGAACTATGGTATTTTTTTTTTACTGTACAAGGCAGTCAAAATGAGATCCTAGCGACTGATTTTGGGAGACGAAACCACTAAAAATTTACGCGTATCTACGTTTTGAAAGTTTTATTTTTAGATTACAGATTCTTGTAGTAAATTGTTATATGAAACCATGTGACCCTTGCATTTAAAGTATAAAATTTCTTCAGTATTTGGTTGTAAAGTTTTCCGAGAATCATATTAAGCCCCTTTTTGTCTCTAAAAAATAGTCAGAAAATCACCCTTAAGGGTGAAGGTAAACTTCAACGTTATGTACAAAGTTTCAATTGAAAAAGGATACGAGAATTGTAATGTATTATTGTATTATTTTATTATTTCCGGTTAAGTTTTGAATCGGTTGCATGGCATTACTAAGGTAACCATGGACTTTGCAATACTATTGGCTACTTTATTGTTATTATTATTGTCGTTTTGCACTATTCAATAAGTTGCACAATATAAAAAAGAATTATGTGGCGCAATTTTTCTTAAAAGTAAACAAAAGCTAGACATAGATGAGTGTTTCGGAAATTTAGAAAAAATACAAAATCAAGACCAATAATATGTTTTCGAATATAGAAATTTAAAAAATAGAAAAATAATGTTGAGTACTGCAACTGGAAATAAATATTGTGCAATGTTGTCAGCACATTTCAAAATATTTTTTGTTGTGCAATATTAATCAAAAGTCTTTTGATTTTATCTAATATATTGTGCACTATACCAATATAAAATACATAGAGGCAATATTATTGTACAATATCAATATCCTTTCTAATAATATTGCAGCCGTATTTCTACATTTTTGAAAGTTTTCTTTATTGAATTTTTTAACTGTGTTTAGCTGACTATTCTGTTCAAAGAAATCTCTATACCAAAATTAGGTATTTATATGCAAGGATATTAAGTGTCGCTGGTTTCGCTGCAGGAGTTTGTTGAAAAACTAACAGTCTTAAGCCGATACCCACTGTTGGTAAACCAAAATGGTAATAATTATTTGTCAACTAATCCTGCTTGGCAACGCCTGAATGTTTATTTGTAGAAGATTTTAAATGAAGTAAACTTTTATTTTTAAGCTATTCTGATTTGTTTTTGGTGAAGTATTTTTTGCGATTATTATTTTTATGTGTTCCCTAATTTACCATTAGATTTGGTTTTAAATAAACTTAAGCCCTCTTTTCATAAGACACAAAGTTAGTTATTTTACTATTAAGCAAAAAAAATGCGTCTAACTAAAATTTAATGTGAACAAAAATCATAAATTTTTTTAAAGCATTTTTACACATTCAGGAAACAGAAATCAAGATTTAAATTATTATTGCACTGTCCTTGGAAATTATTTGGATTGAAATATCTATTTTGGATAACAAATATGTAATTTACACCCTTATTCTGAACTTTGTGACACATAACAAAAATAACAATTTTTAAATTTTAAGCAATGTAAAATTTGCTATCATTTTTGTTTTGTCTTTGGGTTTAAAATTAATTTTATGTAACTGTTCTTCGTTTAAATGGAGTACCCTATATTTTTTGAAATCCCTGCTGTTCCAAAATTTTTAATATATAAAAATGTGGCATGATTTCCCTAAATTTTAATTCAATGTTATTTTGTTCTTATTATGCATAAGTATATCTTAAACCACTAAATTATCAAACTAGCGAACTTAAAAAAAACCAACATTATTATACTATTTTATTGTAATAAATAATTTATTAAAAGTCAATGCTTTGACATGTGTCAATAAGGCATAAATTATTGCAGTAATTTATTCAACCAAATTTTTCACCACCAAAGACTACAACAGCAATGAAAGCAAATATTACTCAATTTCCCTAAAAGCTTTTGGTATTAATGTTTGCAAACGAAATAAAGGTAAAGAAAAAAAGGTTAAAAAAAGAACACAAAAAAGCAACTGAAAACAAAATCCGTACGTACAAAAAGCAACAAATCAACTAATTTGATGCTTAAAATCTTAAATAAACAAAGAAAAAAAAATAATAAAAATTCATATTTTAATAAAAGAATATTGTGTGCAGGTGAGAGTAAATATAAATGTATGTATTTGTTTTTGAAAGTATTAAGGGTTTCATTCTTTTCGTTTTAATTTCAACAAAATGGAAAGATATATTTGCCAATGATTTTTGATATAAAAAGCGGAACAAAATACTTGCATACCTTAGGGGTTTGATACAAAAATAAATATCATGTGTGTGTTGTATGCATACAACCGCAAACAACTGTGTGTTGCTGCTGAGCATTTTTCATACTTTATACCGTTACATTTCATTTGCACTTGACTTTTTCTGTTTCCTTGCGATTTGTTTTCTTGTTTTAGCAAGAAAAAAATCCTTTGTTTGTCTCCACAAAATCGCGATGTGGTTGATGTTCACTTGTACTTTACTTTACTGTTTGTCGCTTGTGAACAAAAGAAGAAAAATTCATTTTCTTAAGAAATGACTAACATGTCAGAAAAAAAAGATGTACATAAGAGAAATGGAACAAAACACATTATTCATTCAAGTAGAAAAAAACTCAAACTCTGACAAGCTAGCGAAAAAGGAACTTTCAAAATGCATTTTTCTTCATCCCAGTTCTTTTTTTTTGTAACGCAGCATTCAAACGATTACTTTGGCTAAAAGGCATTGACATATTATCACTTCATACCCGCTATTTTGCTGTGAAAATATATTTTACTCCTTATTTTATATCTTTCCATTTTGCCTTAACCACCTTTTTTCGTCTGCAGCCATTACTTTATTTGTAATGTTTTTTCTTCATTTCTTTTTTTAATTTTTCTACTAGATACTCTTCTCTTTTTTGCTATTATTCTTACTCATTTCTCATTGAAATTTATAACAATAGATACATAATTTTTGAACAATAAAGCTGCGTTTTTTTAACCGACTTTTTTTTGTCTTATAACTGTCAATGGATGAATTTATTGCTGTTACTTTTTCGGCTTGATTTTTTTTCTTAAATGATGGTTCAATTGCTAAAAAAAAAGAAAACATTCACAAAGAAAATTGCTTTTGTAAGAAAATAATGGGCAGAAAATTTTAATATCCTTAAGATAGGCAACACAAAAAGGTCAATATTAGCCATCTTTAAATTAAAAGGACCGAAAAATAATAATGTTTATATAACAAAAAATTTTTATATTAAAATGTCCTTGAACTTAAAAGATTCAACAATTGTCTTGCAAATATTGACGAATTTATGGGTGCATAATATTACTACTCCGCGGAGTAAGAATTTATTGGCAGACGATGTCCGCCCATAACTTAATGTAAAGAAAGATTTTCTGCCTTTAACAGGGCTTCTATAAATTTGCTTATTAACATTTAGCCAAGGCTAAAGGCAAGTTGTCTACAAAATATTTATTCATCGAAGCTATTTAATTTTTATCACTATTCTACATCCTAAGAATTCGACACATTCGACTTCAAAATGAGATGTTTTCCAAATTCTCTTGCTATTTGGCCTAACTGCAGTTCTAGTAGAGATAAATATGCATGGAAAATATTTTCTTTATATGATGCTTAGTTTTTTGTCGAGTTATGCGGTGCTAAAATTCTGTCGATTTTTTAATTTACTGCCAGTTTATAGAAGATAACTTAAAATTCTCTGTACCGAAAATGGTAAGAGGTAATCTAGGTTTGTCATTCCGTGTGTACTTTCCACAAGATACCTATCCGACCTATAGGTTAAGTTAGATTAGGAAGGATAGTGCTATACCGCAACTCCACTCTTAGACAAAATTGGGCTCATTGTGATTCCCTTCTGTTGTCTAAAAAAGTAATATTTATCACCCCACTTTAGCCAGAATTTACCCTATTATCCGTCATTGTTGTAACAAATTCACATGATGAAGTCCCTGATCTCTTCTAGCTTACACTTTCCGATACCAGTAATGCTTTCATAGAAACATTTGCTCAGCCATGTAAGCCTATGACGTTTGTACCTTCAGGCAGTGACAGATAACATGTTCAATGTTATCTGGTATTTCTTCATCCCGCATATCCTACAAAAATCTGGACTGCCAATTTTCCAAATGCTGGTCCTTGCTCTTACCAAGCAGTGACCTATCAACGCGCCTATCATGATTCGTATCAACTTCCATTCATTTCCAATAGCAGTTTGGATCTTCCTGAGTCCGACCCATAAAGTGTATACATACATATATGTATTCCTTATGAAAAGGGAAGACGAATAAGCGATGTCCGTCTGTCCGTCCGTCCGTCTAATGTATGTAAGTGAAATCAGTGCTATTTAAAATCAGCAAAATTGAGCAGACAGTTTCAGAGCTGGGAAACTTAAACTTGATTTTGCCATATAAAAATAACTACCGAAAACTATTTTTTTAATAAACTTATTTTATGTTTCAGTGCAAACGAAATTGGTATTAAAAATAAAAGAAATTTAAAAAAGACGTTTCCAGGGTTGGGAAACTTTAACTTTATTTTATATAAATGAGCTACTAAAACTAATTTTTGATTTTTCTCTATAAATTTAAAGTATCTTATATTCTTAAAAGAAATAGATTGATGTAAGAAATCAGAAAAATCTAAAAGTTTGATTCCAGGCTTGGGTAACTTACATTTTTTCCGATACATAAAACTAATTAAACGAAGCTAATTATTTCTTTGGTAATTATATATATCCTACATTTTAGAAAGAAATAAGTTAGTATTAAAAACCAGAAAAATAATGGTTCAAGGGTTTAAAATTTAAAAAAAAAATTGGTTCAAAAAATAAATAATAAATAACCAAAAATTATTTTTTTTCAATTAAACATATTACATGTTTTAGGAAGATCTTTACCGAAGTTTTTTTTATATATTTTTAATTTTATATGGATATCTAATTTAAGTACATATGAAGCTTTGTGCTATGTTGCCAATTTTGCTGTCAGCACACGTATGTTTCAAATCGATGATCTTTCGTTGACAGCTTGAAACGAGTTCTTATTAATTTTTTATTAAATGGAATAAATTAAAGGAAATTTAAGTACATATGAAGCTTTGTGCTATGTTGCCAATTTTGCTGTCAGCACACGTATGTTTCAAATCGATGATCTTTCGTTGACAGCTTGAAACGAGTTCTTATTAATTTTTTATTAAATGGAATAAATTAAAGGAAATATTCTACGCACTATCATAAAAGTTCATGTATGCAGTTCGAAAACAATCAAAATATCACTTCTGTCTATTTATATTGAACATGAAAAGAATTATATAAAACTATTTTATTTTTAATTTTAATATCAGTAAGTTTATCCAATTTCGCTAAAATTAAATTATGAACAAGTACACAGCTGTATTTTTAATAAAAACTGTAAAATATTCCCTTTAAAGATTGGAACAACTTTATTTTAAAGATAATATCAGAAATATTTTCTTTTTCCTATTAAATATGTTTATTTCATATTTATTATATTTTAGAAGAAATATAAATTGCAGCGTTATTACTAATGTAGTATCCTTCTTTAAGTGGATGTTCAACAAAACTTTTTTTTTAATTTTCTGTACAAGTAAATTTTATTAATAAGAAACGTCCAGGGTAAAAAATAAAATCAACTTAAGGACTAGTCTGAGCATTAACTTCAAAGTACTCATAATTAATTGTCAGCAACAACTTTAAAAGCAAGAAACTTTGCATTAGTTTCATTATAACTGATGTTGAAAATAATGCTACACTTTTTTTTAGCTACGCCAAATTTGCATAACCAGTTTAATTTTAAAGGTAAAGTTTATAAATAATGCAAGTAGTTAATTTGGCAACCGTAATTGCCATTAAAAATGCCCAAGAAAGCTTAAGCGGCTTATAATGTGCTTGAAATTATATTAAATGTGAAATTTATCCTCTTAAATACTTAAAATGTATTTTACAAGAAAAAAAATAATATTGTTGAAATTTAATTAATGTTTAGATTTTGTTATTTTAAGAGCCCTTAAGTATGCAAGAATTAAAATTAAATAAACATTAAATTACACCTAAAAGATTGCTTTAATAATGAAATTTATTTAAAACAGTATTTACTTTGAGATTTTTTTTTCTCCTCTGAAATGTCTCTGCTTTTCTGTATACAAATTCTTTATGTTCCTATTTTTATCATTTTCCTGTTGGCTTTTTTTTTTTGATTTTCCATTCCATCGCACACAGGAGAGTTTTTTCTGGCTTGTATATAAAAATCCTGCAGATAATTTACAACATCCAACAAAAGAGTCTTCTGTGTAAAAAAAAAGAAACGAAAATCTATTTCAAAGAAAAGGGTCTTAAAATACACAAACATAAATAAAATATAGACTTCCTTATTATAACCAGCAACAATACAAAATACAGCATATTGTTCTTTTTTTTTTGTCTGCGTATTGTTTTTAATAACATTCTATCTAGAATGTTTTTGGATGCTTTATACATACATATGTACATACATATATTCCCTAAAAATGTTTGAACATGTTCAGACATACATACATGCATACATAACAAAACAAAAGTTCATTCATTTGTATACATGTATGAACAATAAACATTTATTTTAGAAACATTTTTATGATATCTTTATACTTTACTGCAGCATATTTTAGTGAGTCTGTATGTTTAAATTTATGTTTTATAGCATACTTTTGGGTGCAATTCTTTTTGGTATACATATAACAAGTGAAAAATTGTTTATATGATTTCTTTTAGTCTTTTAAGTCTATTTTCTTAATTTTTTTCTGCTACTATTCTCATACTCCATACTCTTTGCAATTTTAAACGTTTTTATTTTTATTTTCTTTTTCACTTGACTTGCATTTGCGCACTGCTTTCTAGAGTTGCATCATTGCAATTTTACCTTTATTGTTTGTACTTGTTGGATAGCATTTTATTCTTGCCTTGGATGTGTACATAATATTTTTAAACTTCTTGCTTCCTCCCCATTTTCTACTCTCTATTAAATTGTACATAAGTTTGTTGTTTAAACACTCGGACGCAAATCAATTTTTTTTAACGTTTTAAGTACATAATTTTTAAAGTGTGCATGTCTGCCTAAAGGTATGCAATTCTTTGCATTTAAGGGCTTAGAAATGATAATCTTAAACAAAATTTAAAATATTTGAAAGAATTTGTATGTAGTGTGTATTTTTATTTAATGTTAATTTTTCAGAACAGTGTTTTTTATAATTAATTTAAGGTGTGTGGACTGGAATGTGTGTGATTTATAAACTATAGATTTCAAGCAATAAAATCTATGAAAAACTTTTTAATTTTTAAATTTTAATAGTTGTTTGTGTCTTTAATGAATAAACTAATTACATTATCACTTCTAAGGTCTTGCTTTATGGAAACAAACTTGAAAAAAACTAATTTTAATAAAAATTTGTAAAAATATATGAGGTCTAATTGTCGTTTTCAACAACAAGTTGATCTAGTGACGTTTTTCAGTGTAAGATGATGACATTCGATATCGATCCAACTTAAAAACGTGATCAAATCAGCTGGAGTAGACCCCCAATCATTTTCTTTCGATTCGAACTGCACAGCAATGTGACTCCGATTACAGGGAAGATATGTAAATGTATCTGTAGTAATGAAATTTTTTTTAATATTGGCTTATGGTAACTAAAATAAAATATACAAATATATTTGACTCTACTGTATTTAAAAATGTATGGAATTATTAGTTGTGGGGTTTGTGGAGAATTGCTCATAAGCAAGTGGAAAACGTTAAATACAAATTTTGATAAAGCTTGCGACTGTGGATTTGAAAAATTTGTATTAAAATCTCCACCCATCATAATTGGTATGAGATGGAGATTGTTATCAAATTGTCGTTCACCAGCTTCAGTGTAAGGCAACAGTATGTTATGAAGATATGTTATAATATAATATTATAAATTCTTTGTAAAGACTGCTATGTATCGTTTAAACTAATATTTGTCATTTAAAGCGCTCTTTTATTTGAAAAGTTTATATTTATTTTATATTTTTCAACTTTTTAACAAAATTATCTTCAAAGGCAACACTATTACAATTCACAAGCAATTTGTGTTAAAATGAAAATTGCTCCTGAAGGTATGCTTTAAAATTTGGTTGAGTGTGTTCCTATGCAGCTGTTAAGTTTATCTCTACTTCTTGTTCGTATGATAATGCACTAATACACTCATACATAGCTCACACCGATTTGATAACGCTTTATGATCTTACTAAAAATTTGTGATTGTATTGTGAAAAAGAGTTTTACTCCCAGCGTATAGATGCTAAAAATCACATAGAACGAAGCTTCTTGCGTTTTATATCGAATCATTTGCAAGATTAAATTAATTTTTTAAATTAAAATTGGTCTTTGCTTACAAGTCTTATAAGCTTTATTCCATTTTGACAGGTCTGACCCTTATACCAAATTTGTTTTGCTATAATTTAAAAATACAAAAATTATAATTAAAAAATGGTGCAATTTACAAGAGTGTTAATCAAAATCATCAAGGAACATGATTTCTGGTCAGAATGGCCATCAGAAGACTGTAACGCGTAAGATCCTTAAAATCTCAGCTTTTACAAAATTATTTCTGTTGGGGCCATTATTAGAACTTAGCGTTAGTTGAAGATAGAGTTGTATAGGAGATACTATAAGTTTTTCATTGTTGCAATGTTGGTATATAGTGATTCTCAATAACATTTTAAGGGTCTTACTATAAAAACATGGCTTTTTCAACTTATTTAAAAAATTTGGGGTTTAAGTCTACTGATTAATTTCTTAAGTAGAAACGAAATGCGCATAAGCAACTAGTTGTTCTGTTCTGCTGGTGCTTGACAGAATATTTACAATTAACTTTGGTGTTGTTTGATCCTTAAAAATTATCACATCTTATTTGGCTTGAGAATGATACGAGTATGAACCTTCGAGTAATCAAATCACAAATATAGAAAAAAAAATTTTGTTATTAATAAATGTATGCCTTCATTAATGTTAACGATTTCTATTCTACAAAACTTAAATCAGCATTTGTTATAATTTCTGCCCAAATTTATTTTAAATAAAACTTTTTATTTGTCAAATTTAATTTACTTTTCATTGCCAGAAATAACTTTATTTAGACAATAAATTGAGCATAACAAAATTCTTGACAACACAGCAAGCAAAATGTTTTTTGTTTCTTATTTTTTTCGAAGCCAGCATTTGAAGGGTTTCCCAATAAAGGCAGGGCAATTAAAATAAAATGAGCACCAAACTAACACCCTTATTTATAAAAATTATAAAGGCTTTGTAAGAAAACATTTTTATGTGTTTTAAAAACCCTTTACAAAGCCTTAATAAGTTTTATAAATATGGCTGTAAGTGTGAACCATAATATTCAGTTTTTTTTATATAACCAAAATTTTTCAACTGACATTAACGCAACAGCGGAGGAGGTTGACAAAATTAATACTTTGTAGGGGTTTTCTTTATTTTATTAATAAACTTTGTTTTCTTAATTCGTTATATTTTACAAGACACAAAAACTTAAATCAAAACATACGAAAAAACCCACTAATAGATGGCAATCAGCCCAACGTACTTTAAAACTTAAAAATTTACCAACTTTTGTACTTTGCGTTGATGGAGACATACTGAATGTAACAGAGAAAGAAAACATGCATTTTAACTCAAGTGTGAGTTGAATAAAGCAAAGTATAACGCATGACGGATTCTATCTGACTCGGCCTTAAGCGTTAATATACTTTGTAAGGTAGCTTCTCATCAATCGATAAAGCTTAGTTTCACAGCTGGTCCTGATACTTCACGAACTACCTCGTTGGATTATGCCGACTGGAGTATTTTGAGTTATAAAGTGCTCTTTGATGCAGAGCCCGGCATACATTTCTGAGTGTTGTATATCATTTTGTTAATTACACTTAAATTAATTTTAAAATTTATTAAGTAGAATATCCGTTGAAGTGTTGTCTACACCTGGAGAGAAGAGATTCTTAGCAAGCTTTTAAAAAATTATTGATTAGACTCACAAATGGTTAGCCGCTTTTATTGAAAAACTCTTTACAATACAAACTGAAATACAAATCCTGCAATAAAGATCATGTGGGCCTACCTAAAGGCCGTATTTAAAATCGTTTACATTCTAATTGTTCATGTGGTTTACATTAAAATGATGAGGTGGCAAGCTTCCTGCTATTGATTTCACTCGGTTGTATTCTAAATAAAACTTCGCAATGCAGATAATTAGAAAATGCTGAAATGAGGGATTGAGCTAAAGCCATGTACTATCTGCTTGTATTATATGGGGCTTTTTTGAAGTTATTTGATTTTAAGTTGGCAGTAATTCTTACAACATACATATCAAATATTTCTGCAGGTTAGTAGTAACTTAATCAGATTCTTAAAAATAATATCGTAAAGAGTATAATATTTAATATGCAAAAAAGCTTTGGTCCAGAAGACAGCCCATATCTAAAGTAATATAATTCGGATTTCGAAACCTATACTCTCAGAAGAAAAATTTTAGTCTTGCTTACAAGATCAACCCAGGAAGCATTAGCATAAATTTCGAATTTTTTTCATTGAAGGCACTCATTAGCTTTTTCAAATCCTTGAATAACCTTATACTCTGAAATCCAGACTATACTGATAAGGTTTAGTTTGAATACGTGTCCTTACACACCTCCCATCTCAACACTTTTGTATTTTAGAGCACCCCTGTAGTCAAAGTAGAATTTTAAAAGGCCTGCAATTTAAAAGACTCTTCAATTTCACCTCTAGCATGTACTTTTACACACATCTAAGGCTAAAACAAACAATTGTGAAAACATCATTATGTACACTCACATAAAGGAAATGAAGTATAAAAAAAACTTACACAGAAAAACACTTGTGATTGTATTTTAAATGTATTTCCGTTTTTATTTGGCCAACACTTCTCTATCTAAACTTGGCAGGCACAAGGAAAATAAATACCAAACAGCAGCTGAATGAAGAATAAAAAGCAAACTTAACAATTGTGATCCTTAAACAAATAAAAACATTTTAAACTACTACTACTGTTTTTTAATACAAACATATGTATATATGTATGTATGTATGTACATATGTATGTATGTATGGATATATGTATGTATGTATTTTTTATGAACTTAAATAAATTATTATTTTGTCTCACGTTTTCATCTAAAAAAAGTGGAATCCTTCAAACTTTTATTCAATTGTCTGTTTTACAAAAATAATAAACAATATTTACAGCTTTTTTATTTTCTTCCTTAATACTCGTATACATATATATATATATATATGTATTTACTCACCTTAACTGCCAGAATTTCAAAACTGTATTTACCTTTGAATCCTTGGATGAATTTTAATGTTAACGTACTTTAAATTTTATTTTATTTATTCTATTTTGTTTTTTAATTCCTCCCTCGTCTAAAAAGTCATCACGTAGCTCAGTAACTGCATTTTGTTTGTTTTTATATTTCCCACTTGAATGAAATTTCATGAAATTTCCGCTTTTTATTTGCAATTTCTGTTGTCTTGGAGTTACACACTCATTCACTCATTTCAAGCCCATTTGTAAAACTTTATGGTTTGTGAAGCTGTTGTTTTTTTATATTTAATATATCTATTGGATATAATAGGACTTTAAGGATAAAATTCAATGTTGAAGAGGGAATTAAAATGAATTTAGAAAGTATTTTAACAACTATGTAATGAAAATAGTTTTAAGTTATTTTTCAGCAAAAAAAAAAAAATACTAATAATGATAATATTGGGTTCTTTCTTTTTAGCTTTATCATTAACGAATAAATTAATCATATTTCAGTACACAAAAACGACATTAAAAAATAAGAAAATATTTAAAGCATGGATTTGGCAGTTACTGAAAGCATTGATGTATTTTTTTGTCATAAGTATACCAAACTAATTTTTAGATGCTAAGTCATTTTCTACACTATTAAAGCCCCTTTATCGTCCATACTGGACAGTTTCTGTCTCGCTCTTAGAATATATTGTCACCTTGCTTATTTTTCTACCGCTCATTTCTGTTGACAAACTCAATGAAAAACTCAGCAATGAAAATGGTTCAAGAAATGTAATGTAACTTAACACACATTTCATATAAAAATATCGATTAACTGATTCCTATGTCTTGAGGAGCAGTAGAACAATTCTGATGGCAAAAAAATTGTCTTGTCGCACGTGTTAACTGCAGAGTACGTCTCACCGTCTATCTGTTAATCTTTCTATCCCTGAAATAGTACATCTTATTTGCATTTTAAGGCGCGAACAATCTGTACGAACCTAAAGAGGAAAGAGCTACAGCCGCAGCGTAACACCAGCTTGTCACATCCGCAAAGTCTAACAGGGTCGCATTCGATTATAAAAATTAAAACTAAAAAATCGATACATTACACAGAACGAAACCGATACTAATTTTTCGGCAGCGATGGCTGACCAAAAGTCAGAGATGGATTCTTGAGTTTTAAAATTGCACCAATAACTTTCCTTAATTTTGTGTTATTTAACATTTATTAAATATTTATTGAAGATTTTCTAAGATTTATTTGATATTTTGAAGCAAAAATGCACTTGACTTAGACCACTTTCATAATTAAGGGCACAATTGTACTAAAATATTTGTTGAAATTATTTGTATTTAATTTTCGTAAACTAATCGTCGGTAGCCGAATCGTTTTCACAAAATTTCTTCGGGTGTAAAAGCATATGTATGCTTCAACTATTTAAGTTGAAATTTAGAATAAATAAATTAAAAGTCTGTGCTCTAGCATACGAATTTAGAAGAAATATAATTTGCAAAACGACGACTTCACATTTTTAGGTTTTCTCTATGCGTTTTAATTTCACAATACTGTTTTTAGGTGAGAAAAATATCATATTGACAAACACAAAATTTTTTGAACAATGAAAATAAATGCGGATTGAAATTACTAAAACTGGGGACATTTCTTAAAGTTTGAATAGTACCAAAAAAAATACAATTAAACCAATTTTGCCATCCCTGCCATAAATATCACCGATGACTAAAACACGACATGCGCTGAAAAAACTTCGGCGGCGGCTAGTGTATGTCGGCTAAGAAATCTCAATAAAATCTATTTGCTACCAAAAATTTCAGAAGCGGGCACATACTATGCTGTTGATTTTTAAGACAGCTGATTTTTTTAAGTGTTTAAGTAGAAAACCGAAGAAGTCGGCGACAGCTGTAAATCTTGTAAATCTTTTTTATACCTTTTTTTTGTGAATGCAGCAGTTATAGTTTTTGGTGATAACTCTTAATTGATTTCAGTTCTCTTTTTTTTGAAAATTGTATTAATAAGTGAAGAAAAGAACATTTTATTTTCTACTGAAAAGAACTCAAAAAAATTAATGTAGAAATTGTTGTTAAGGAACTATTCCTACAAGCGAAAGTATATTGTATAATAAATATAATTTTCAAATATTACTTAAAATAGAATTTTCCCATTTATCGTCCATTCATTTACTATCAAGGTTTCGTATCAACCCTAAAAACTTCTCTAAATGATAAATCAATGGGATAAGTATTTATTTCCTGGCAAAAAGTTCAAACAGTTTTATTTATCTTTTTGTTTTTCTCACAAACTATTTATCATGGCAAGCTTTCTTATCACTTAATTTTATTGTAAGTTCTTATTTTTATTTTTTATTTATTTTTTTGTGATCACTTCAATTTCTCTTTTAACTTTTCATAATCCCCCTCAAGTATGCTACATTTATTTCCCTATTTCCTTTCACTGGCTCATCATTATATCATTTGTGTGTGTATGCCTAACATCCTTTTTGAAGTTGTTAAACATCAACACCTCAATAAAGATTCTCATTTAAATAATAATATCAAAGTTCAAAAGAAAATTATCCTTAACAAGTTTAGTAGACTTTAAAATTAACGAACTCATTGCCATGAGATACACAAGCAGCAGCCAGCAGGCACAAGCCCGCATACATACAATTCAACCTTTCAATGTACTTACAGATTGATTCAATATTTAGCGAGAAAACAGCAAACGGTTGATGCGATACAAACAGGCCACTTGTTCTGCTAATCAAGCGGAAATTTATAATGAGGATCAAAACAAAAATAAAAAAACTGCTCTGTAAAAAAAGTGTGAAGTTTATTCTCTTTTCCTTTGCATAGAAGATAATATCTTGAGTTAAAAAAAAAATAATTGTGTGAATTAAAATGAAACCTAGGCAAATATTGAAGCGTTTTTTTAAGCCGAAAATATTAAAAAAATAATTGTGTGAATTAAATCGAAACGTAGGAAAATATTCAAAATTTATTTCAACTTAATGGCATATTTTATTTTTTAAGCCGAAACCATATTAAAATACTTTTGCCCATAAATATGTTTATACAAAAACATCATTAATTTTAATTTACTTTCCAAAGCCATTGATCCGACCATAACAATTACAACTTCCTTCCGTTTCCTAAATAATGTCCAGCTAAAGAAGAAAATCTTTGCCATAAATAATAAATCCAGGCATACAAAGTCAAAATAACTTAAGCTTCGTTTATAAAATGAATTACACTATTAACCTTCCTTCTTTTTTTTTGTGATCGGAGAGGTTAGTCAATATATCATAGTTATTCACTGAAAATAAGTTGTTAGGCAAATAATTCAAACTGGTCCCAAGGGGATGTAAAAGACCTTTTTTTCTATTATTGCTTCCATAGCAAAAGAAAAAAACGCAGAAAAACAACATGAGCATAATCAGATGTGCAATATTAGTAAAAGAAAAAAAGGACAATAATAAAAAACAACTACTGCTGAGACTGTAACAACAGAAATAAGAAAATTAGAAACAGATACAACTAACAGCTTCCTTAACTGAAAGTTATTGAAGCATGCTTTTGGGTAAATAGGACGTAAAGTGGCAAGTAGCTATAGTGCCTGCACAAAATGCCCCATAGTTAAATTATACGAATAGCAAAAACAAATTGACCAAAGCTCAAGAACAAACAAAGCCGAAGGAAGGAAATTTTAAGAAAAAGACACTGCCACCCACTTCTTACAAAGAAAGTTATGCAACATCGAAATCATAAACAACATCTTCTACTCTGAAACTTTTTTATATTTTATATTCTGCTACAAAGTAGTCCATAAAGAATGAAGTGGAAAAAAGGCCAACAAACTTTAGTTCAAAGTAACGTTGTAAAATACTTATTACACTTTTTAGAATTTCATGTCTATTCGTAAAGAAAAGCTAATTCCTTTATATGCAAATATAAAAGAAAATAGCAAGTGTAAATGTTTTTAAGAGTCCTTTCACTAAAATTTCCTTCCCTTTATTTTTACAAAATAAAAGCTGCAAATAGAAATGTATATTTATGTAAAGGATGTTCAAAAAAAAAGATGTAAAATGAACAGCAACTATCTGAAATTGAAATCGTGTTGCACGGACACAAACGCACGTTCTAACAAATACTTGAAAAGTATGGAAAAAAAATTTAAAAAGGAAAGCACCAACTTTTAATTTTTTTTTAGTTGCCAACAAAAGTCACGTTCAATTGCAGTAAAAGCGAGCAGGATATCAATTTAAAATACCCACTAAAAGCAAATAACAAACTAAATGGAAGTGTGGAATAATAGTTGTTTAAAAATCATCTAAAGCTAAATAATATGCAAATATTAGATTTTATTGAAATACGAGTAGCATGAAGAGTATCAATTTAGAGTCACGGCTCACCAAAGTTGAAACCTTAAATGGGAACATTTTGAAGATGGTCTGTAAGGAAGAGATACAGTAAATATTTTGTGGGAAAATACTCAAAGATTTTAACAATATTCGAATAAGATTTCTTTTTTTTTCTTTTTTATTTACAAATACTCGAACGTGTTAAAATATTTTACATTTTCAATATGAAAGAAGGCCGTTTGAATATTTCAATCGTATGCTGCAAAAATCTGAGAGCATAATTTCTAAATTATTTATAATATCTGCATGACATATTTTTTACTTTTTTAGTTAATTTAGCGATTACTAAACGCTGGGTTAGCCGAACGTTGCTGTCGCCGTACTGTACCATATCGTACTGTTAGCACGTTTGTGCATTTAAAGAACATTTAAAAACGTGCGTAGGCTTTACTTTGTTTTGTTGTTTTAATATGAAAAACGATCAGCTGTTCACAAAACAGTGGTGTGAATTAAAAAAGTTCAAATGGTAAATGCAGCGAAGAAAAAGTACCTAACCTAATGTAAATGCTATTAAAACTGTATTGGACCATTTACATGCATAAAAATGTATGTATGTATGTATGTTATACATTTATAATAAAAAAAACCTGTTCATGAAATTGAGCTTTTCAGTGCTTGCAATACATTTCACACAAATACACCTCGTCACAAAAATTTATTACAATAGTGTAAAAAATAACACTTACAAAGCAGTTTTACTGTTTATTATAATGTTTTTACTTTCTTCTGCAAAATTTAAATTATTTGAGTTAGGGCCTTTCTACTTGTGACCAACGATATGTATATTATAAATAAAATAATATTTATATACTTATGTATGTGCATACATAATAAGAGTTTTTGATACTATTTAAATTTTTTATACATCTCACCCATGTATACTTCTTTTTTATATACATATAATACATACATACATATAAATATATATTTATATATATATATATATATATATATATATATATATATATGTATAGGTATATCTATTATTTTAAGTTGTTTTTTCGCACAGATATTATTACGAATGAAAGTACCGAAAACAGAGCCAAAATACCCCCATTCGATTAAATATACAATATTAAAATATATGAATAAATATACATACACATTTGATATAATTTATCTATTTCCTGTAATATGCATAATCCCTTTTTACTTGTAGAAGAAAAAATTTTGTCTTCTTCCCACAAAAAATCACAGTGCGCTAATAACATTTTGACTCTTGCACTATTTGGTTCTCAGTATGGCAATACTACATGCAAAATGAAGTTTAAACTACCACTTAAGTAAACAGACTCAAAACTTCCACTGCTTAGAAAGCAAAACGCTGCAAAAGATCTTTACCAAATTGTCATTCCACTATGTCTTCAGCTTTCTTACGCTTATGTTTACGTATTTCACTTTTTTGTTTTAGGGGTTTGTAAATCATAGTAGTGATAATTTGTAAATTTAAAGTACTTACAGAGATTTTTGGAGATTTATTAGCATTTGCATGAAAGTCAATACAACCATATGGAAAAATTAAAAATTATTCAACAAAATACATAGTCGCACAGCAACAGCATGTTATTATGGGTTTGCTTTGCAACTATGTACATTCGTTTTGTTAGAAATGTGCGAGTACTTTGTCTAATGAACATACAACAATAATCAAAACAAAGATGTCCAATAATATTTTGATGAATATTTTATGACTTTTGCCTTCAAATCAAAAATAAGTTCAAGTAATTTGAATGTAAAAAAATAAAAAAGTGATAACATAAAAATTTCATAAATTTTATCGGATTATTCGCTAATAAATTTTACTAGTCGAAACTAAAATAGCTTCATTATGACATTATATTCGCTTTATTGACAATTCATTCGAAGTAGTGTCAAAATTTGTAAGAAAACACTATATATTTTGCATTATATATAACCGATATACAGGTCTATTCTGAAAATCATACTAAAAGATATTAAACAACAAAAAATGTGTTTTATTCATATACTTAGTTATTTTTTTTATGCAAACGTTGTTATAAATTCCTTATTGTAATTTCTTATTTTTATTTAAAACTTAAAAATTAATACTAATTTAAACAAACTTTTTTTTGCTCTGTGTATGATTCATTAGTCTAAAGTTTGCATTCATTACGTTATGTAAGCTAAATTACATGTGATAATGTTTAAAGAATAAATTCCACTAAAGTCAAATTTTAAATTCTGTATTATGACAAACACTAGCTGAACAGAACAACATGCTTTTTTCGAAGTCCGCTATATCTTCGCTATCAGCGTTCTTGTGTTGTTCCTCAGTTTTATGTCATTAAAAGCTTAGCCATTGTGCTATTTGTTCCTTACTGATCATGCACATACATATCTTTTAATTTGCATATTTTTGTCCGTCTTAACTTTGTCTTAAAACTGAAATTTTTTAATCTTTTCAATTACGTATTCCTTGTGAGGTCTACTGGTAATTCGAATTCTATGGTATGCCAGTCCACCAAAACCTACGACTTTAAATGCTGTCATGTGGATGACACTAATAAAAATCAAACTGAAGTCACATTCTAACATCACATTCAACATCCAATTTATTATCTCAAAAGCTCAAAATTGTTTTTAATGGACTGTTTTCTACCTCGGAAATTCTAAATATTTTTAAATTTTTGCTGTAAATTAACAACTTTTGATGCCATAAACCTCATCGCATCTCCTTCTGTCCTTGTTAAAGGCCCTTCATTAGTTTGCAGTCTTATGGTAACTGTAATTGAGTATTTGTTTTTGTTTTGCAAACCGAATTATTTTGGGTTCTTATAAAACAAGTTTAATATTTTATTTTTTTATTTTGGGATTTTGCCAGCAACAAAACTAAAACAATTAGTCTTCGTAAGAAATGTTCTAATAATGTTTTTATTGTTCTTGTTGTTGCTGTTGCTTTTGTGCTGTCTAAGACGCCTGTTTTAAGAAAACTTTCTTCTGTGGGCCTTTATTTGTTTTAGATAATGGACACACAATATGTAAAGGAAACAAAGCAAAAATAAAAATAAATAAAAAAGAATAAAATTAAATAAATGGAAAATATTCCAAAATAAACGACTCCTTCAGAGCTGCTCAACAAACAACTGGCATTTAATTTAAATTTGATTGTTTACACTTCACTGATTGGTTTCGTTGATTAAGATTGAACGAGCAGTCCAGTCGCAGTAGCAGTTTATTAACAGAAAAAGGGTTGCTTATTCTATCTACTGCTGGCAACTATAAATAAATTGCGAAGGAAAATCGAATTTTTAATAATTTATTAAGACAAAAACTAGATAAGACGTAGAAATTTTTTATAACTCTAAATTGCACTTGATGTTTGTTTTGCCATATGAGCTCTTTGAATTTATATTAGATGTCCTTTCAATTTAGTTTATAACCATCTTGGGTTATATAAAATTCCACATAATTTGTTTTCTATTTGCAGAAGAAATCATCTGAATATTGAACGATTTAAAAAAATTTTTGTGGTGGTATTTTTATTATAAAGTACTCTATAGCTGGTATTTTAAATATAATTATAGACACATATTTGCTAAAAGACAGCTTCATAATATCGAAGTAAGGCTTTAAGCCAAAATATGTATTTATAATGTAGCGAACAGACCTAGTAATCATAGACTTAATCATATGATTCCCACAATTCTTACAATAAGTTCCAAAAAATTCGTAAAAGCGATTTAATTTGATTTTGATTTATGAAAATTTTTTTATTGAACATTTTATGGATTATTCGTATCGAATATATTAAATTCCATTTATTTTATCTATCCTGGCAATATGAGCAAATGTACTCCAAGATTGATATATGTATGCACAAACAAATTGCTATGCCTCAAATTTGAAATAACTTTTTCTCCTGTAAAGCAGGCTTTCAGGCAAAACATATTTTTATAATGGGGACTCATTACAAAACGGTCTAAAAATTCGTACTTTATATATCGAAAAATTCACTGCAAAATGTGTGTTGACATCTGAGGGATATTCAAACTACAAGTTGCGAAAAAAATACCTTTGCAGTTGCGACTACCTTTTATTCACACATGGAACTATATTAAGCTCTACTTCATTTAGGTGGAAAACTTAAAAACTCTACAACTATAAATAGAAAAGTATGTATGCATTGTGCATATTAAGTGTCTGTCATGCTTATACTCAGAGTATGGATATTTATTCAGACGAAAAAAAATTTATATACGCATGCCACTCAGAGTATTTATTCATCATACGCCTACATTTTCATTTGCATGAATAAAATGGAGTGAAAAAGGCATTTAAGTTTTTTGAAAACATTAATCAGCAATTAAGACGCATGAATTTGTTATTTTTGGTATGTTTTTTACAAAAATTAAAGATATTCGCAATTACAAAAAATACCTTCATATAAGTAAATACGTATTATAATATTGTCTTAAGCATTGTTATTGAACACCAAATAAATTATACTCTTAATGTTCTTATGGTGAAAAAAATTTGCAAACAAAAATTGTTTTTAAAATGATATTTTGTAAGTTGTAAAGTGGTAAATTTATTTCTAGTAAATAAATATTTAGCAACGTTTTTATTACAGTCGATAATTATTAAATCAGACTTTCTTTTCCTTGCATGCACTCAGTTGAACGCCATTGGTATTTTGGCATTCTACCAGTTCGATTTTCTGGCACCTCAGATGTTTGAAGTCTATACAAATAAAATACTCCAGTATATACTCATGAGCAGTGAATAAATACTGAGAGTATTTATAACTGTTTGACGACCAATATTCTAAGAGTACTTAAAACGAAAATTTAGTCATTCTGTGATGCATACATTTTATAAATAACATATCTAAATATAAACCAATATATAAAGAGCTTCACAATTAAATTTCGATATATAAGCTTATATGTATATTATAACACATTTTATATATTAGTCCATATCTGTATGTATTCATATGTATATACAATAATACTTTTCCCATACATATATAAGCCTATAGATTTGCTTACATGAATTCATATATATTAATATCGCTTGTGACATCAAACAAATATGCTTGTTTCTTTCAAAGAAAACAATAGTTTTTTTTTACTTTTTTATACATTTGAGTAGGTCGTCAGCAGCACTACATTAGGTAATATTTTAAAAAAAATCGATTGACATTGGTCTGAACTACAATCTTAATTGCTTGCTGTCGCACGTGTTAAAAAAGTAAACTTTGCCGTAGAAATGCCCATATATATACATATATGCCAATATACTTTCTTTTATATAAAATATATGGACCATACATATTTTTTTTTTGTTAGCTGGGTGTATGTAAAATTTAAATATCAGTTTTTGCTAATATGTCTAAATTGCTTTCTCATATCAATTGCACATTGCAAATAAATTGGACATTCGCCGCGTAAAGTTGCATCAATTCTTACATATTTACATACATTCACTTGCATACATGGAATGACAGCTAATCAAATCATATTAATAAAAAAAAATATAGCTTAAAAATAAAGCTCTTTAAGTCTTCTAAAATGCATCTATACTCAGAAAAAAGTATTCACCAATTAATATTTTTAATTAAGAATTTAATTGTATTAATTAAATTTTTAATTGTATTAATTAATTTTAGTGGAAAATTTAATTACTTTTTTAATTGATACTAAAAATATTTTAATTAATATTACAAAATCATTCATGTTACTTTTTTGTGTGTAGTGTTTATACACATTCAGTCTGCTTTTACCCTTTCTGAATATTATGTATATTAATGCTTTGTCATTACTTGCACGCATACATACATACATATTTATTGTATCTATGTATGTATATGTACATAAAAATATTTATTTAAACTAATGTTGTGTTTGTCATTATATATTCTTCTTTTGCGTTGTATTTTTCCATTTCTTTCCTTGAGCACACACAGCAGCAGGATTAAAGTGTCTTTGATAAACATTTAATCATGTGGTCACTTATTTTTATCAATATAAAAATTGTCAGAAGGACCTTTTCTTCCGTTTCAAGTTTTTCATTTTATATCTGTTTCTTTTCTTAACAGCCAGACTTTCTTATAAATATTTATATTCACACATACATACATACATATACACATTCTTTTAAACAAACAACCCATCCGTCTGTCTGTCTGTGCTGTGCTGTGCTGTACTTGTGCCAGTTGTTCGTTTAAATTGCTTTTCTGATTTTCAACTCAATATATATTGAATGTTTGTATTGTATTTATTTTCCATTTCACTTTGATATTTTCTTTTTTTCTTTAATTTTCCCCCTCCTTATTTGTTGTTGTAAAGCTATTTTTGCAAAGTTTTCCTTTGACACTTTTTCGATATTTATTTAAAAATTTTATTATTCTGTTACGGCAGCAGTATGAGGATTTTTAAAATGATTTTGTCTATTATTTGACCAACCACCGTCCGTATGGCTCCTTTTGCGCATTTTCTTTGACATTTTATCTGTTTTGTGCGATTACAGCAACAAAAGTTTTATTCTTTTTATTTTTATTGACAATTTAAGTCTGTTTTTTAAAGTGCTTAAGCATCTTAGAAGGATTTTTGTAAGATGGGTGATGTAGTATAAGGAAGTGTACAAGAATGAAAATGTGTTTCCTGTTTTTTTTTTTTTGATAAACATGTGTGTTGTTGACAGTTCACAGGTATCAAAGCGTTTAGGTAACAAATTGTTTTTGACGGTTGTCTTCAGCACTTTCATTTGAAATCCACAAGTTGTCAGTATGTTTTACCAATTGACCACATTAATGGGACGGAAATGTGTCATGATGTGGGCAGTGTGAGATATTTATTATTTTTATTTGTATGGTGTGAAGCAGGTACTTGGTTTTGTTTGTTATGCAATAAAAAAGAAATTAATTCGTAATGATAACTTAAATTTTAGATAATAATATGATAGAGCAATTTTTACTGAGCTAAAAACCAATTTGCATTAAGAAGTTGAAAGATATTAAATTTTTTGTTGTTACGATTCTAAAACCGATTAGCACCAGGTCGCCAAGAAAGTTCTTTTTTATATAAATATAACGAAACTTTGCTGTAAGAGAGTTATAACTGGAAAAATGTGTTTTTTATTTGACAAAATATAAAATATATACTTTTCTTACTCAATTTCCGTTATTTTTGGCATCAAAAAAACAATCCAAAGAGAAAATCCTCTTCATTCTATTAGGGTTTCTTATAAATTGTAAACTATAGGGATTTCTTATTGATTTCATTAGGTTGCCTTATTGATTTTTTCAATAAGGTATTCCTTATTGTTTTCATTTGGATCCTATATGATTATGTGTAAGGTATCTTATAAATTTTTTTAATAAGGAAATCTTATTGATTTTATTAGGTTTCTTGTTATTTCATATATATAAATAAACATAGAGACAATTTTTTTCATGACCTTTTTTGTTCTTGTATAAGCATTTTTGTACAATAATTTCAGTGTCGATTCAGGCTGCTTGTTAGCATATTGGTTAGAGTTCTTGTCTATCAGTCAGAAGGTTGCTGGTTCAATACTTGTCTCCTCACAAGTAATAAATATGTATGTATGGTGAGTTAGTTAATTAAGAATATAATATAATATGTTTGTATTAGTGATGCACGAATATTCGTATTCATATTCGAATTATCGAATATTCGGCCATTTTCAGGCGAATACGAATGTATTCGTATTCGACAAATGTAAACGGATTCGAATACGAATGTATTATTCAATGACGATCATTAAAATTTTGGGATACTTTTTATTAATTTTAAAGTACGCCAACAAGAGTGTGAAGTCCTTTTTCATAACAATTTTTTAATAGTTCATATTGCATATAATATTCGTATTCGTATTCGCGAATATCGTTTTAAATATTCGTATTCGTATTCGCGAATATCGTTTCAAATATTCGTATTAGTATTCGTATTCGCGAATATCAAAAATTGACATTCGCTACATCACTAGTATGTATGTATGTATAAATAAATGACATAAATATAATACATACATACATACATATCTCAATATTAAATTGCAGTTAAAAAAAAATTATGTATTTATTCTACGTTCAGCTGAGTTAAATGTCAGTTATACATTTGGATTGAAAAAATTCAATTTGTAAAAATATTTGTTACAAAATTTTAATCAAATTGAATTCATTTATCAGTCATGTATTTTTTTCTTCTTATTTACAAACACAAAAATGCATATGCTACCACAAGTTGCAAGTTGATCACAAGCAAATAAAAAAATTTAATAATAAAAAATCGTGTTATAAAAATAATTTATTACAACATGTTTTCATAACAAACAAATGAATATTTATGTTAAATAAAATAAAAGATAAATGTAATTTTCATTTCACATGCCAAACATAATAATAATAATAAAAAAGAATTCAGCCTACACAAAAATATTTTAATTTATTTCCACTTCTTTATTTAAAATACCTCAAAAAAATACCGAGAGAGAGAGAGAGAGAGAACAATATTAAAGCAACAACATCCTTAAAATACATGTTTATGTCATGCTTAAAACAAAATGCAATTATTTAAGCTGGAAATTCATTTTGGATTTCAGAAGTAAAATACAAGAAAACAAAAAATAGTTACAAGAGCAGCACAGTAACAACTGTCAAGCATCTGAAGTATGTGCTGTGTCGTTTTGGCGATCAGACTTAAATAAATCCGATTTAGTTTTTAAGTTTAAAATACATACAAAGCAAACATATGTGTATGTATGTACGTATTAACATGCCTCTACCTCAGTGCCACAAATTGAAATGGAAATATATGTATGTAGCAATAGTAAATATACTCGTGTATATACGAGTAACCAGTAGTTTAGAATAACAATAACTAAACAACAGCAACTGATGGATTTTTTTTTAACTAAAGGGTCAAGAGAATTTTGCTCGTACTAATAAGACACAGACTATATTTGTACTAATGGTCATGCATTCAGTCCTGTTGTATTAGTTTACTTTCTACTTGCAACATTACAACAGTAATAGGTACAACAACACAATAGTATGGACGTATGTACATTAAGTGGTAGTGTGTTGTACATGAACACTACCATTTAGAATGTTGTTTGTAAATGCTAAAAATTCAGTTTCCCGTTGTAACTTGGTTACTGGAGTAGCTTGATTAGTGGGCGAAAAAAGTATGCGTCAAGTTAAAGTTTTGACTTTTATATGAATAAATTATAAAATTATACGTTTAACATTTATTAACGCACTAATAATCCCAAATTATTATTTAACATTGGAATTGATTATTTAGGGGTTTAGCTGTATTCTCTGCGCATTTCACTGTTACCCAAAAATTTCTTAGAACAACTAGAGTTATTATGTTAAAATTTCATTTAAACAAATGAGAAGCTCAACGAATAACAAAATTGAAACAAGAACTCAATAATCAAAATTTTTCTTTTGTATTTTCTTACTTTACTACATTGGCTGAGCTTTTTTTCAGTTCGAATTGTAGTTGCAAAAAGTATGTAAATAAAATAAATACAAATAACAACAACAGCTATTCAAGAATAGAGTGTTGCCACACAAGTATTTTTGACCAGGTGCAGTCAGGTTAATAACACTGTACAACAAAGTAGAGGTTTTTTATGATTTTTAAATAAAAATGGCTGATCCTTATGTATTTTATCTCCTGACTACAATGTCGTTTTTCGTATCAATTCTAGTTTTAAAAATATAGCAATATTTAGCATTTGAATAACTTACACCACTTATTATTATTTCGCTAATGGTCAAAACTTAAAAATACTTTCTGGATTATTAATCTACACAAAAATATCTTTCGTGTAGATAGAGTCACATTGATGAATATATTAGGATATCTTACCGTTATTGCAAGGATGTTAAAAATCGTGTGTTTTTAGTTTAGCCTTAAAATTTTTTTCATAATAAAAATTTTTTAAACTGCCATAACTAATCCTTATGTATTTTTGTTCAATTGCTAAAATAGTTTTTTTTACTTTTCTAGCCCCTCTCGTTTCGGAGATATTGTGCTTTACTTAAAAAAATACTTTAAATTTTTCTTTTCGAACGTCATGCAAAAAAATTATTTTTTATATACATTTGTCAATTTACACAGAAAAAAAATTTGTAAATACAAATAATTTATTTGTGAATACAATGAACTAATTAATTAATATACACAGAAAAAAAGATTTGTAAATACAAATAATTTATTTGTGAATACAATTAAAATGTTATTTAAAAATACAAACACACATTTATAACATAAGAAAACAAAATCAACTCAATTATTTCCAATTAAAATATTGTGTTTAGCAATTGAGTTGTTAACAGAAAAAAATTATTTTTTAATGAATTTGTTTTTCAAATTGTATTGTGTTGTTTCTTTGTTTGTATTTTTGTATATTTTTTTAGTTTTAGAAAAAATGTATTCGGTCTGCGTGGGAGCTGGGCGCTAAAGATTTTGATAAAAATCCATCTTTTGTTTAAATTTAGCAAATATAACTATCAGTGCCAACTTTTAGTGACCTAGGACTACTTCTTATAGACTTTGGACAAAAATTTATGTAACCATTAACAGTGCGCCGATTAATCTATGAATATTTTTTTTTGTCTTCTTTGCCAGAATCACAATTTACAATCTTTTTATTCCATAAATATTTTAATTTTATTTTAACAGTGCTATGAACACAAAACCAGTGTTCATTAACTTTCCAACACTCACTGTATGCAGTTCAAATCGAAAAATGAAGTACGAGTACGTTGCAAGCATTTGATGTCAACGTTAATAGTATTATGGGGGCATGTTGACATTTTTAAACAACTGACAGGCCGTAGTTAGATGCATCATAATCCAACAAACTTTTAAACCTAAAGAACTTGATATACTGGAGTAGTACAAGTTTGAACAAATGGGAAAATAAATTGAATTTAAAGTTAACAAAAATCTCAATAAGAGAAAACTTACAAAGAAAACAAATAGAAAAAAACTTGTTGTACATAATTTGTAACCTTATGCAATTGAATTGTATAAAAATATACTCGTACTTGTATTCCTTTCGGTGTTAGTCTTCTTTGTGTTGACATTACGCACGGCTGGTTGGTTGGTCTGCTGTGCCCATGTGACTGTATCTTGTCGGTATATTGTTTTTATCTCAAATTGTTGGCTGTTGTTCTTGCTATTTTCTGTAGGCTGAGATTTAAATCAAAATTTAAACTTTTCATTCCTATTTCTTGTTCATTTAACTCTTACATCTCATCGGTATGTGCAACTGCATAAACAAACACGTTTAAAGTGTCGCAAAATGTGTATTTGCAAACAAACTCAGTGTTTGTCTGCCTGTCTGTCTGTCTGTCTGTCTATCGTCTTGTGTTCTATTTCAAATGACGAGAATTTTGTTGGCCATTTGCAAAAAGCTAAACATTATATAAATAGTCTGGGTAGAGAAAGAGGTCGAAAGTGTTGAGCATATACATATGCATGGGTGAGTATGTGTGTTTGTGCTGCTGTGTGGCATGAGTGGCTTGTCTTACATGTGTCATTTAAATGATAGTCGTTTTCATTTTGTAAATTCTATTCGTTTTATTTAATTTTTATGCCATAAAATTTAGGCTTTCCAGGTTATAAACAGCAGTTGGCAATTTTAGGTTCTTATCTTGTTTTCCAGTTGAGGTTTTTCTTCTTTCTTTCAGTTGCACTTATGTAAGTAATTGCAATTATGGTTAACCTTAACAAATATATATATTTTCTATGTAAAATAAGCCTTTTGGTTAAGCAATTAAGTAAGATGTATTACAATTAAATAGATTGCTTGGACTAAATAAAGCTTTGCTAAATGCTGCTACGCAAATTCATGAGTGTAATAGGGATGGTGTTTTACATTTGAGGTATTTGATTGCAATACTTTAAGCAAAAATCGAGAAGTTGGAGTGTGGCCTGAGGACAGTTTACAAAATGTGTTGATTAACATTTCATTAGAAGCATGTAATTTACTACTTTTTCACAGTCCAATGAAGATCTTAATTATTATTTACAAATTTAGTTCAAGGGCTTCAAGCAAAGAGTTTCACAAACATGTATGTATGGATAAATACATACATATTTTTTTTTAATATAAGAAATTGCTTTTTTTTGTAAAAAACAACAGGATTTACATTTTAATTCAATTTGCATTAAGCAACAAAAAAATGTGAAATTGGCAGGATTACTTGGATATGTGATAGTTCGAAATGTAACTGGAAATGGATGTTTATGAATTATATAATAGAATTTGTTAACTTGCCCTTAATAGAAAAACTAAGTTACAGTTTTCCTCCCGATTTTCGAAAATCGAATTTTCACGGGTACCTATACCTTTATTCAGTAACTTTTTGCAAAAATAATATCGTAATACATATTCGTTTGCAGTAAGCATAAAGATAGTTCTTTATTTTTTTACTCACCATTTAATTTGATAACATGTGGCATCTCTGTATAAAAACTTGATTTAAAAAACCTTTGTAAAGTCTTCATAAGTTTTATAAATAAGGCTGTTAGTTTTTATTATTATTGTTAGAACTTTATTTGTTTCTATATTTAGAATTTTATTTATTTATTTTATTATTAGCCGAGCCAACTCGGCTTCGCTCTGTATTTCAAATTACATGTGATAGTTACTAATTAACAAATAACACCAAAGGTAATTGTAAATAATCTGGCTAATACATAGTTTAACGGAACAACTAGCTGTTTTCGAAGGTCACTCCACCTTCATCATCATCGTTCTTTATGCTTGATCCACTCTGTGTGGAGTTAGCTGTTCAGATCAAATGAATGAATTTCAGCTTGAACCTTTACTTATTTCACTTCAACTGACTATCATCGCATATCGTATCGGTGTTAGATTACCTCATCTAGACTTGCTTTCCTGAGGAATTTCAAGATTACCTTTGGTTCAAGTATTGGTAGTTCCCAATCTTCCTACAAGTTTTCGGCTAATGGGCTAGATCTTTTGTCGTTTAAAGCTTCACACTTCTTTATAGTCATATTCACCTAATTTTTACAGACTCTTTTTCTCAATGAAAAGTTAAAAAGTGATTTCTCAACCTGAAAGAACATATAAGGAAAACATAAATTTTCATCAATTCATATTTTCAATTAATTCTAACAAACATCTTAAAAAATCTTAGGAATTTAATTCCTATATTTCGAAAATATTTATCTTTGAATTCCAATTTGCTTGATTCACTTGGTGAGATAAATTTAGTCACAATACGATTGAAGTAAAGTTTATCGCATGGGAATATCATACAAATAATACATGCAGCCTACTCAACCTCAAGGTTTTATGAGAAGAACGTATGACGAAGTAAACTCATTTATCATAAGGTATATCAATAACTTCATATGCAATAAAATCCACTTCTCGTATGCGAATTCCTTAAAAATTTAATGTTTAGGTGATGCTCATTACGAATTTTTGCTCAACTAGGCAACATTAGTGACACTTAATAATGATGGCATAGAATATTTGGCCTCTCCTCAACCAGTATAACATTAACAACATAACATTTATCTATAACAAAACTTTCATTTCGAAATATAAATCTATTCAAAAAAATATAAAATTTCTGCCCGACTATTAAATTATTCTTTGAATAAGAATTCATTAAAAGGGAATTCATAGCAGGAAATCGTCTTCCTCCTTTTTTTGATACCTTAAGGATTAATAAATCAGTGCAGGTGAATTTCTATTTTTGTTTTTCTATTCTTTAAACCAGCAAACTTTTAAATCAATGAATTGCTTGAACCATCTGTAAACGCATAAAATTGGACGTTTAAACTACCAATACAGGCCATATGATTTCGCTACTTACAGACCATGTCTTTTGTATTTAAAGAACACTCAACGTTTTTCAAAGCATTCTCCAGAGTTTATTCAATCTGTTTCTTACACTAGAATAGTATAAAGGAAAAATTCTCTTATACTATTCTACTTCGCCAAGGATAAATGTAATTTCTTTCTCAGTAAAATTTGGCGACCTTTAATTGAAGGTTTTTTTTTGCCTGTTGCAAAACTGCTGTTTTTTTTGACATTCGTTCTAGTGCTGCCAGAATATTATTTTTTAAACTACAGATAATGTATGATTCACTGATTTACTCCTGTTAAGCTTAAACCAGATATAAATTAAAGTTTATTTCAACTAAGCCAGCGTTTAAACTTTCACTGATTTATTAGCACTAAGTCAATAAAATCAATCCTAAAAAGCCATGTTGCTTATGCATTGTTATAATTTTTAATTTACTTAATTCGAATTGAGTTTAATTATATTTTATCATAATTTGGTGTAACTTTCCCCCTCCAACTAATTTAAAACTTTAACCGCACAACTAACGAATGTATAAATCTGATTGTATAAAAACTTTGATGTTTTATTCGTTGATATAAAATAATTATATGCCTCAAATACGTTCAAACTAAATGCAAATAGACAGACAATACAGTTTCTTTTGATGTTTTAAGTAAGCAAATAAACAAAAAATAAATAAAAACAAAATCAAACAATTTACTTTAAAGTTGATAAAATATGATACAAGTGTACAATTAACAAAATGTATTTTGTCTGGTGTTGCAAAATCAAAAAAAAAAAAATAAAAAAAATAACAACAAATAGGAAAATTTTGCTTGCATACCTCAAAAACCAATGTTACAGCCAACAACCGCAGCAAAAATATTGTTATCCCCACAATAACCCTAAAAATGGTCAATAATACATACTCGTACATACAAACGCATGCAAAAACCTCTTAAATATTTCCATTCACCTAAATACCAGTCAGCAGCAGCAGCATCGTCAGCAGTTTTAGTGGACAGAACAGTATTTACATACTTTTGAAAATAAAATCCATATAAAATTTACCAAAAAAAAAAAAACATAAAGTAAAGCGATCTTTTAGAAACCATGAACAAATTTACAGACACATTACAAATGAAGCTAAATATTGTTTTGTTGCAAGTATCTTTGTATCGGTTTATTCATCCATCCATTTATCGTGTCTGTCTATCTACAATGAGTATCTCTATCTACATATCTATCTATCTATCTAGCCATTGTTGGGTAAGTGTTTGCTTGTTTGTTGGAATATGGTTCATATTTACTACATTTCAAAATGATTTTATGTAACCATCCATAACAATTGCATAAAAGCTACTCACTCACTCTCCTGTAAGGTAGACTACAATATTTATGTATATGTATAATTCTATGTGTGTTTGTAGAGAGACTCGTATATGGTCACTAAATACTTTAACTCTTTGGTTCCACATAATGCTAAGGCCATAATTAAAGTCATGCCAAATACGTGTATTAATGTTTTGGGTTTTTGTTTAGACCATCAAGCTTTTGTCGAATTGATTTTTGAGTAATTTATTGTTCGAGCTTTGGTATGGACATTAGGCTTTTGTGTGTAAACCTCCACCACGCTATCTCCAAACCCCCACCCCAACACCACCTCATCATTAGCTTTGTTTGACATTGTTGTTAAGTTGAGTTGGCTAAGTCACATTTACTTTATGTTCATATTTTTATTTTTAGGTGAAATATATTAAATGAAAGCGATTTATAGGTGAGAGCAAATAAATAGCAGTTTATCGTTATAAAATAAATATTTACAATTTCGAACCATTTTTTATCATCCCACATTAAATAATCACACCGGGATACTTGTATTGAAGAGAATAGTGACGATGGCACACAGCCCTAAGCAATTTGATTATCAACAAGTGATGAGGGAAAATTGCGCCCCTGGTAAAATAAATACAATTTCCAAACACTTCTCAATGGGTACTCAATGCTCGTATTAAATCTACTGATCCTATTTCGCAGAAAAAATATTCTAACTCTTTCCTTATGAGAAGCGAATAGAGGGTTCCTGGCACCGGTGGATGTAGAATTTTTTTTTAAAGGTGGGGGCATTATTACTGGTGATTTCCATGAATAATATAAAAATAAATAATTACGTGCAATTTTTAATAATTTTTAGGGAGGTGGGGCGGATAGGGCAGCAGCAGTTCCTGGCTGGAAGTGCCAGCGCCCCCCTTAGAATAGATGTTCTATGCGTTTAGTTCCCGGTCAATTCGCAGAATATGTTTTTTTATGTACCCAAACAAATCGTAACACTAAGTTTGTGCAATTGTAAAAGTCACAGCTAAAGTGGAAAAGTATTAAAATCACATTGTCTGAATCACACCTGATTTTCACAATACAATTAGTGAACTTGTCTAGAAAAATATTATGGGAAAACACGAAACATCATTATTAAAATATACCCTGAATAAATGTAAATATAAATATTTTCATACTACAATAATTGAAATTTATTTGCTGGTGGTTTAGCATGTCTATATACGTATTTCATTGGCGCTTGAACCAAATCATCAGTAGACTTCAACCACAATTTTTGAACAGTCACAAATAAAAAGATTTGTAAGCAATAAGAATCACTTAGAAAATATCAGCTAAGTGAGAATAATACACAAGCACACAAAGATACCACACGATGTTGAAATGGACATTCAAAGCATAAAAATAAATATAATATTTATGCATATAATTATGCTTATTAAGAAATATACAACCACACAATGACATAAGCCGCTGCAGACGAAAGTCACAAACAACAACAACTATAATGCATCTACAAATATGTTGTCAACGTGCTTACACTTAAGTCTCAGTTAGCCGTCTGTGTTGCAACGTAGCTACAGCGATAGGAAACAGCTGATAAATATTGTTATATAAAAAGTAATGAAAATGGTAATAGAGATGTAACCGTAATGTAGGAATCTGTACATTAATTTTAACATAATAATATCGATCAGCTGTTTTCTATCCTTGCAGTTACACTCCATTACAGTTGGTTAACTGATCCTCTAAACCAGCAGAACGAGTTGGAACACGAACTAATGACGTTATCAAAAACTAGTTCATAGACTATTGAATTTCCTTATCACCAAATGCAATATTAACTAAAAATATACTGCAAATAGTCAATAAGTAAATTAAATTAATTTGTAAATAAATACATTCTGACATTAAAAGCATATTTTCGAAATTTTGTTGAAAAGAACATGTTCTCAGCATGAAATTTTTTTATATTTATAATGCCTGTTTACGACTATTTACGTGAACGCTTTTCCATACAATTTATTAGTACCCCGTCCTCTTCACTCACCAACTTTCTGGTGTCCATATAAAGTTAATGATTTCAAACAATCTATTGTAATTTCATGCAAACTCATACTTACTTTATCCTCTCAATGCATCCCCAAGGCTGCTGCGAAAATACGTATGGAGTATCTCTGACATTGTAAAATGGTCAATGTTGCCTATAAATATCTTTTGGTTTTTCTATCATTAATTCAGTTTTGTACTTTTTGTTGGCACTGGCGATGATGATGATGATAATGATGATAGCCATGATGGTGATAGTGATGAAGATTTCCATAACGTGTTTAAGTTTTTTTTGACTGGTCATTTTGTTAAGTAGACAACAATTCAACTTTGCCAAATTACTGCTATTAAATAAGACTTTGAAATTTTTAGATGAAATACACTCCTAAGCTTTTATGTTATTGTATTCATTTAAAGCATGTCAAAGGAGTCTATTGTGGCATTTATTTTATTGAAATTCTTTTATAAAAAGGCTTGTAAATGCACAACATTAACATAATCAGTTTTCTTTTTTTAAGTAGAGGTCTTCATGTATACAACGTTTACACTCCACGCTTCATGGATAGGAACTTTCACAACTTTTTTATTTTTAAATGATTATTTTTGTTTTTTCTTTGTTTTTGTAAATTGAAAAACTTAAGCCTAGGTTGGACTATTCTTTTAATAGAAATGAGAGGTTTTCTTGACTTTGGTAAGTTATTATGATAATAATTATGCCTTTGTTCCAAACCATTAAATCCAAAACATATTTTTTCATATATTTTTCAAACACAGTCGTATGATAATTTAAGGGTAGATTTTGTAAATTCAAACGATTTTTTCGTTTTGAAATTTGTTCGAAAAAATATACCTTGAAACATGGCAGTTTTTTGTAAGTATCATATTATGGTTGTAACCAGCTGTGTATGTTTGCTATGACCAAGCTATTGTTGCTATTTTTAAGACAATATAAACGTGTTTATGCCATATATTTACTGCAACATTAAAGTATTATTATACATTTCGCATTTCATATTTTCTTACAATATTTAAGAACAACTTTTGAGAAATTTGATAGTCTATCGTGATAATACAATATGTAGAATATTACAAAGTGTATATTTTTAAACATGAAAAACAGAAACGAAATTAAAAAAAAAATCAAAGTTTTTACAAATTTCAAAAATTATGAAAAGCAAAGTAACGCTTGAAACTGCGAAAATAAAAACAACTTTTTCTGTTAATTTTGAATTATTATTGTTCGAACTTTATTTGTTTCTATATTTATAATTTGAAGGGGCTAAAAAGTTCGTATCGCTTTGTAAGCCAAATTCAATGTGATAATTATTAATGAACAAATAACACTAAAGTTAGTTGTAAATATTCTGACTAACACATAGTTGAACGGAACAACTAGCTGTCTTCAAAGGGCACTAAACCTTCATCATCAGCGTTCTTTTGTGTTTGGTCCACTTTGTGTGCAATCAGTTGATGTAGATTTCTACATCATTTTATGTAAATGGAATATGTGAATTGTTTTGATTCATAGTATTTCAATTTGCTGAAGCTTTTTGTATTGAAAACTCTATTTTACCATCTCTAAATTTACAACAATCTTTGCCCTTGCTAATTATTTTTAAATATTTAAATTTTCATTTCAACAAATCTTTCATACAATTAGGCCTGAAATCTTGTATATTGTTATATTGTTGGCTTTTCGCTTTTGATTTTTAATGATTTTAGTGTAGAAATATTGTAATAATGTGGTTTGATTCTAATCCCACAATCCAATAAAAAATATGCTGATGTTTCTTTGTGGTGGCCTCAAGCGTGTCCACACATACATACCTACATACATCCACAAGTGCGTATCTAATTTCACTGTTTTAAAATATGCAAGCATTACTTAAGCAAACAAAGCTCACAAGTAAAACACTTGAAAGGTCAAATATTTTCGGCTTCGGATTTTATTTACCCAAGACCTCTATCAAAACAAGAAATTTAATTGAATCTCTATAAACTCACAGACACCAGGGATATTTTACCCCAAAAAAATATATACATACATATACATACATATGTATATGTATATCATGTGAACATTTATGCAGACTTACTTTTCAATTCTCAGTGGAACAATGCATTCTTGTGTGGCACAGGTTTGATGTTTGAACAGCCAAGGCTTATTATTCAAGGCCACAAATATAAATTCCATTAACTGCCATAAAATTTCTACAAATAACGAAGTGGAAAATAAAATAACCGCCCTTTTTTTAAAAGGATTTCATATTATCAATGATAGCAAAAACCAGCAGAAAATCCTATAGAGCAAATAATATAAGGATAATAATATTAGCATGCTTAACGCTTGGTAAAGACTGAATAGGTTAAACGAAACAAAATAGATACATATCATTTTAAAAATCATGTATTAATGCAAACATACAAATATAAATATTATTTTATTAAATCGTTTTTGTAATAGATGCAGATAGAAATCTCAGACTACTTTTGGGCCTTTAATAAACGTATTCTTTCAAATCGTCTACTCTAAGACTTGTTGGTTTTCTTTATACATATATTAAGTTATAGTTTTTTAATTTTTTGTATAAAAATAATAATATTTTCAATATGCATATTTATTGTGAAATATCTGGTGAACAAATAATAAAATAATTTTTTTTCTTTTCAGGTGAGTCACTGTTCAAGCTTTTAAACAATAGCTGTAAGTATTGAATTAATAATATGTATTAAATTTAGTCAATTTAAAATAAACTGAACTTTCAACACACACACACGCCCTATGCTCCTTGTAGGAACGACGGGAATCTATATATGTTTCAACACAAAATAAAACTTTTGTTAATTAAATATTTTTTTTTTTTTAAATTTTCATTTCACTAATTTCAATTTTAACCACGACAATGGTCGTCCCAAGTCTTGATATTATTTTTCAGAAGAAAAAAAATGTTCGTATAAATTTTTATTTGTTTTACAACTTTTACTTTTTGGTTCTTGAATAAACAAAACAAATTACACCTGCTTGTTTAACACAAAATCCTTGATATTTTTATACCCGCCAAATTAAAAGTTATCAAGAAGAAGAAATCAGGACTTCTGCTTTGGAAAATTTTACTTTTTTACTGTTTTTTCGCATGAGACCATGTTCAAATAAATAAAGTTTGTTAAAACTTTGCTAACACAGTCTGTTAATATTATTTTATTTTATTCCATTTTATTTTATTTCATTAATTTTTTTTTGTTTTGTCTGCAGACAGACCACCACAAGTCAAAAGTTAAGCCGGAAATCTTATCAATTTAAGTTGGAGTGGACGTTTCATTTTATTTTCGCTGTTTCAAATAAAGTTCATTTTGCAGACTGTTACTTTATTAAATTAAATGTTTTTTTTTTGTGTTAAACTTATTAAATTAAAATTTTTTTGTTGAATAATTTTAAAATCAGGAAGAATAGCAAGCAGTGTTTGAATTTTGTGATTTTGTAGATTATTTTGAAGTTATTTACTAAATAATAAAAAAAAATATAATTGTAAGGTATATATATATATATTTAAATCGATATATCTGTGACAACGAAAACAACGTGTTCGAGTCATATATTTATTATTCGATTACATTAAAGTTCGTATCGCTCTATAAGAAAAATTACAGGTAGTCGTTAACAAATAACACCAAAGTTAATTGCAAATATTCTGACAAACACTAGGAAAATCGGAACTACATACATGATACTTTTAATTTATTGAGGAGAAAATCGCTCCACATAAAAAATAATAAAGTAAAAATAACATTAAGATTAGAAATCGAAAAATAATAAGCAGTGATTGCGCTAAACTCCCTTAAAAATCGCACAAACTAATTAAAATTTTTTACATATCAAAATGCAATTCCCTATTATAAGATCCTTTACTTACATATCAAAATGAAAAATCTACAATAACTGTTGTTTATTGATTTCATTGGATATATACCCAGAAAAAAATTCAAAAAAAGGTAATCGGGTTTGGAATTAAGCATTTTTGTTGGAAGCTCTTCCCTACTGGATTACCAACTTGATGATTTTAACAAGGCGTGAGACTAAAATAATCGGTTCTTGAGAAGTACTTACTTTTTTATTTGGCAATTTGTTGACGTAATCTATTTAATCTAAAAAAATCATTCTCTTCATTTAGCAACTTGTATATAATTTTTTTTAAATTCTTGGTAATGTGATTTATAAGCGAGTAATGAAATTTGGTAATTAGAAAAGTAAGTCATTATATGACAAATAGTTTTGATGGTACTTTTGTATATGCTAAAACTTACAAATTTTTACATTGCAGTAATTAAATATTTTTTTTAGCTTGAAGAGAAATTCAACAATTCTTTCTTATCACTTTCAATTGAAAAAATAGTGAAATATTTTGGAAGACAATCTTACTGCCAGTTTATCTAAGGCAATCAAAAATTCTCGCCTATCTATTTATATTGATAGCAAAAGCAAAGCACTCAATATAAATTTTCAAACCAGAGTTTTTGATTGAATTTAATAAACTGGCAGTTAATTAATAAATGATTCACAAACATCTCTTAGCAATAAAAACTCAGTTGGTCACATTTATCAATTTCCGTTCACCTGCAAGTGAAAAGCAAAGCGTACGAGTGTAATAGCAATTATTTTATCATTTACAAAAGCTGTTAAATAATTTCTTTTGATTAAAATTGCTAATTATAAAATCCTTAAATCTTATTATAATCGTATTTATTAAAGTTAATTTACTTGTTCCATACACTTTCTCATTACTTTATTATATTTACCGCAAATACAGAGTGACAACAATAACAACGGAAACTTAAATGAGTTCGAAAAACAAACAAACAACAACAAAAAAACAAAAACAACATCAAAGGAACAACATTTTAAATCAACAACATTGATGTATAAGGAAAACATTAATGAAATTAAGTTACTCTCAGCAACCGAACAAAGTTCATGCTGCTGCTAATAAGGAAAACTGTCAGACCTTTTAGTAGAAAAACATTATCATCACTATCAGTTCCCTGGGCCTTATTTATTTATTTGAATCCCTTTTAACAAACCACTACTGGGGAAATTCATGTTGGAATATTCAACCACCTTCTCGAAACCAACCCAAACCAACCCAACCATTTTCATTATAAAAATCTACAATACAAGCTAATTTTTAACCATCAAAGCGGAAATGTAAATTTCTGCACTTTTACTTTCTCTATAAGCATGTGTGGGTGTGGGTGAGTGTGTGTGTGAGAGTGTGTTTGTTTGCATACATATTTTTTTCATGATACTGTTTCTTTCTTTATTTCCATTTTGGGCATACATCTAATTTTATGCCATTATGTTTGCTGATGCAAAAAAATAGTGAACAAAAAATAAATAAAATAAAAGGATGTTTCTAATACATGAGTAATAAGACACGTGCACACGGTGTCGCATTAAAAAGCGGGCGGTTAAAATATTACAACAACAACAACAAAAAAGGATTTAAATTAACCATTTGTAGACATTAGAAGCGTGGGTTTAAAACGTTTTTTGCTGCCTTTTATTTTACTTTCTCTTTTCTATTCCATTTGATTATAAAATCTAAAAACGATATCAAGCAAAGGCTCTGCAGCAGACAGACATTTATTTGTAAAGTGTTCAAGTATGTAAAGCAATAATGGCACGACTGATTTTTCGCCTGTAACAAATCAAAAATTAAAACGAATCATCACAATGTTCTTTATGGCAAAAATTTTGGTTTTAACATAATTTCATTATGATTTTTATGAACAACAAAGTGATTGTGACTGACTGTTTTTAGCACGTACGTGAATAAATTTCTAAAAATAACTTAAAATGTTTTGTTTTACCTCGTTGTTTAGTAATTTTCTAAACAAAAGCTAGAGTGTATGTAGCGTGTATATAAGTGTGAAGGCATCAGGGTGCGGAGGGCAACGAAAATTTAAAATTTTCAAAAGTGAATAATAAATGAATGCATAAATAAAATTATTCGTTTTGATATTTTCAACATCTAAATGGATTTTTTATTTGTAACGTGTAAATGGAAAGGGAAGGAAAGTTTCCTTTTACGCTCAAAATAAAGCGCTGTTAAGGATTAAAAACACATGATGGGAAAACTATTTCTTCTAGGGCCAGGGCCATTGTATGTTTTATTTTCAAATTTATTCAGTATTTTGTGAGTTATAAACTTCTCAAATTGGCTGAAGTAGTTAGCACATTGATTACAAAACCGAAGATCCTGGTTTCCAGCCCGCTGTTAGACAGTCCATTTGTATCAGGTGTTGTGGGAAAACTTCTAATGACGCAAGCACAAGACACTGGTCACTAAAACGACACCTACTTCAGCGGATACTAATCCTAATATAACATTTGGAGACGTCCTTCGTCGGTATTGTGTAGCAGAATCATCGCCAAAGTAAAAATACCAATAAAAAATGGCTTTGAAAATTTAATATGCCTTCGTTGACACCAGAGACGCTGCAACAGTGGATTATTTGAAATGTGCAAAAAGTCGGAGTTGTATCCCTTTCCTAAAAATGCAATAGTAGCAGGCGTTCATTGCTTGAGTATAACTTCTCTTTTTTCGAACCAAAATATCAAAAAAAAAGTATCAAAATATCTTAATTATTATGAGAAACACTAGTAGAACTGATGCTGCTTTCGAAAGCCGCCACACATTCATCATTACCGTTGTTGTGTTCGGTCCACTGTGAGTAGTGTCAATTGATATGAGCTCAATCTTTATATATATAACTTGCAAAAACTTGGTAACAACTTACTTCTTAACATAAACTACATACCATCTGCATTATCCTATAACATTTGTGTAACGACTTCCAAGTAAATAAACGAAATAATTTATTATCTACGCGGTACAGTAATAGGGTGTGTGTTTATTATGCAGATAGTTCTATGCTCTATCTAATCCTCTAGTTGACATGTGAAATTTTTTTAAAGGATGTATTCGGGAAAGTAATTTGAGCGCATAATAGAAAGTTGTGACAAGGCAGTAAAAGTAAAGCAGTAAATTCCAGGAAACATGAGGTTAATACACCAGCTGGCGTTAAATTCTGTTAAATTAATTTTTTCTATTCAATGACTTTTTAAAAGCCAAAGTAGACGTAGTCTGAAGTGTGCTGTTTATATGTTTATTATCAATTTAACTCATTATTTTGTCATCAACATTTTTGCCAGGTATTTTTCAATGCAAATGGAATATGTGAATTGTTTTTATTTATTGCACTCCAATTTATTGAAAGTTTTTTTTGTAATAAAAGCTCAAATTTACTATTGACAAATATATAGATATACATACATATCATATCCATAAAATAGAAAGGCCCTAACTCATTATTTTTTCGAAATCTAGATCCTTGCATTTTTCTATCCATTAGCTGTTCTTCTATGGAAATATAAAAAAAACTCGAATTTCAATATTTAATTAACTAGGCCTTTCTATATTAAGGTTACGATATGTATATAGTCGACGCCCTATGTTCTTCGAGAACTATATAATTTACTAAATTAATGTAAATTTTATAAATAAAGGAATGTATATATATATATGAATATAGTATGAAAAAATATAAATAAAATTATTTTGTAACAAGTGATCTTTTAGTTTTTTTTTAATGCCCTTCTTTTGCCTTTAATAAGTTCTTGCGTAAGATTTTTTTTAGTTTTTGGAATTAACCTGCTCATCCTTGTTTTGTTCATCAGTAACTCCTCGTCAAATCGACATAAAATTCGCTTTTCGGGATAAACCAACTGTATCTTCGATTATATTCAACACAAATATTTGCTCATCATTTAAATCGCGCCACAAAAATGATATTTGTATAAAAATCTAAGCAAAATTTGTTTCTTAAAACTTGAACTGCTTGCCTTTCTTAGTCAGAGATCATTTGTGCAGGTGTTAAGGTAGAACCTAAAAATACTGTTTCTTAAAAAATTATTAAAAATTTAATGTTAAATACTAAACTCAAAACTAGAACTATCAAAAAAAAAAATTAAAGCATAAAGTGTGCTGTAAAATTTTAATTAAATATTTAATAAATATAAACTAAAAAAATTTCATTTTTAGAAATTCTCTTATTATTATCATATTCATAAGAAGATTTCCAAATAATTAAATATTTAACCAACACATGTGAATTCACACACATTTTAAATTTAGTTTTAATCCCTAAAGTCCATAAATAATAATATTAAATGAAGATAAGCTTTTAATTATCTATCTAAAATAAACTCTCGTACAAAAATTATAGTTTTTATTACTGTGTGTTTTCATTTATTTACTTTTTTCCACTCTCTCAAAAAGCTACAACACTATAAATTTAAATAGTCATTAAAATCCATAAAAATATATCAACAACTTATTTATATAAAATTGTTTATACGCATGAATGACAAACATATGTAAACACACATAATACTCTACCTATACATATGTATGTATGTATCTATGGATGTGTGTATGTTTGCATATTAATGACATGACTTCACTTGCATACATATACATATATGCACACAAGCAAACTTATGCAAACATACGTTTTTATTTAACGAACACATCATGACACATTTAGAATTAAAGGATATGCTCAAATTTAAATGCTGGTTTACAAAGAAAAATACTTGCAACTTTCTAAAAACTCAATTCATTCAAATCGGTCCTGATTTAATTGCACATGTTCTGTTGAAATACAGACAACAATTACATTATTATTCATCTATACAAAAAAAATAATAGTGCACACGTGTGTGTGTGTATGTGTGAATTCATGTTTGTAACTGCATCAAGGATTTGCATGAAAATTGTTTTTGCAAAATGTATAAAATGCACTCATGTGTGAGAATGTATACACATGTTTATCAATGCGGGGAAGAGAGAGAAGTTGTGTTTGTTGTACAGGAGAGTGTGTTTGTTGTTGTCTATTGTTATTTGAATATATATCTGTGGCTGTGTGCGAGTGAGTATAAATGCTTTCAAAGGCATGAGCAAATGTGTCAAAAGTGTAATTAAATTTACAATTGAAAATTCCATTATTATTTCAAAAGTACTATCGATGGTGTAGAGCTTTCTAAAATATGTATGTTTTTAAATAGAAATGTGAGAGATACGAGTATTGATTTTATCATACCACATGTGTGTTGTTATTTTATTTATTTTATTTTCTTTAATTGAAGGTAAAATAAATCATGTTTGTATTTCGGAATTTATACTTAAAGCAGATACGAGCTAATTATTTTAAATCTTTTGAAAATATTGTTATTGACTTCAAGTTTAACTTAATAAATAGATTTTATTTAAGCAAAAGTAGAGACAGAGCTTCAAAACAAAATTTTTTTAACTTTTCTAGAATTTTTTTCACTGGAGATTCATATCCTTAAATATAAATAGTACAGAATGTGTGTAAATGTCATCACACGGCTTCGCTGTGTGGCGCACAAACGAAATGTCAAGTTCACATCACTTTCACGTGAGATGAGCAATGCGGTAGCATGTAGTACCTTCCTGCTTAGACCACATGTCCTTAGCATACAATTCTGTTAAAAATAAGTTGGTAATCATGGATCTATAGCGCTGGCGACTGTAGACTGGGTGAAGCGCGCTGAACTTTGCCCGAATAAAACACCCATTTTGATAAAAAAATAATAATTTTGTCATTTGCATTTGTAGTGAACAATTATGTCCGTTCATAGTGATTTTACAAAGCACACTGAAAAAATGAGATCCAATTTAACAGAATAGGCTTCAACGGTATAACCGGTATCAACTGTTAAAGTTCGAAAACCCCTATTGGAAGCTATTTTAATCATATTTTATGTTAGTATTATAATATATTATATATTAACTTTTTTATATAAAAAATGATGTTTGAAAAATTTCCAATATTTGTTGCCGTAGCTAAGAATTTTTTATGTGGGGAGGGGTCTTTCTTACTGATGATTTTCATATGTATCTATTATTAGAATAGACAATTACAAGAAATTTTTAACACATCTATGGATGGCAATGACCTCTCCCCACTCTCCAGCAGAACGCCCATGTGAATGTGAGAATTATTGCTTTTCATTTTTTTACCGATATTTTCTCTAATAGAAAGCCAATTTCATAAAATGAGGAAAGAATAAATAAAGTGTTTTTAATAAATATTTACAGCCTCATTTATAAAATTTATAAAGCCTTTATAAAGACTTTTCAAGGAAAATTTTGTATGAAAATGTGTTCTAAAAAACCTTTTTAAAGCCTGTTATTTCATAGCTAAAACTTGAAAAAAAAACTTTAAAATGCGCAAAAATTACTCAATTTGAAAAACTTGCTGGTGTTCCAACCTCTTAAAAACTTTAAATTATAAATACGAAATTTAGAAAAATATTTTTATTCCAAACACGACGAATATTATTTAAAAAAAATTAAATCGGAATCAAAATGATAAAAACAAATTTTTAAAAGATAAAAAATTACAAAAAACTTTTAAAAATATTTTAAACCAAGCAAAATCGTTTTTGTATTAATTTTTTGGATAAATTCTACTGGTGAGTTTCCTAACCAGGAACGAAATGCATCAAGACATACTTTGCCAACAACGCGGGTGGTATTTCAAATAATATGCAATTTACAATTACACAATATTAATGTATTTTGAAAAGGTATAATATTAATTGTTTCGCCATAGAAATTTTATATTACATGATCTCAATAATTGTCATCTTTCTTTCTGATTTTATACTATTACTTTTTTTATATTTCTGCATCCTTAAATATGTATTCAATTGTGTTATAGGTATCAATATTCTGCCTACAATATCCTTTATAAGCCGCACATTTAGGTCTGTAACACCAAATCCTTTCATAAATGTTCATGATTTAATTGTGTATTAGTTGGTTGTTCTAAAATTAATTCAATTATATATTGTACAAATACGTGCATACATACATACATGAGTATGTATGTATGAAGAAGATACACATACTTTTTTAGATGTCATTTCAAAAAGCCACTCAATTTATATTGTAATAGTTGTTTTTTTTTAAATTTTTCGTAGACCAACTAATGCAGAATGCATGGCAAAATCGCATTAATAAGCGTATAATGGGTCATTTCTCTTTCATTGCATAAATGAATATATGTATGTAACGGGTGTTCCAATAATATATTTCACTTTGAATAGACCACCATTTTAATAGTTGTCATGATTCATTCTGTAACTAATTGACACATGACAAGTTAAAGCTACACCATTAACAAGAAATTAAGAATTTAAGCTTAAAATTATTAAACTTCACTACAAAAAATATGAAAATTTCGCGGTCACAGCTCGATAAAGTCGCAGTTCAAGTCTATTGCTAAGCTTATTTATAACTTTTTCTTCTTTGAAGCTCCGTCGACGTCCGCACAATGCAAGTCTTATTTTTGAGCACGTATTTTTTATTAATAGTTTTGAGTATGCATGTTTGCTTTTTTAACATTACGAATGAGAAAAGAAAACGTATTGGCAGTACATGAACTTCAGTACTATTTCTTTTCCCCTTGTCTACCTCTCCTACTAACTAATCAGCTTAGCAATAAGGCTTGCATAATGTGAACGGGGACACACTAAAATATTTTTAGATCATCGTGAAGCACCTTCTCTGCCAGAAATTTTGAAACTGGTGGAAAATTTTTAGCTATAACGGGACTTTTAAGTGTGGTTTTGGTTTGATGGCTTCATTGTACCTTTCTTTCTTTTCAAAATTAGGCTGGCGCAACTGGTACAATAGACTTGGACTGCGTTATCAAACGCTGATTAATGATTTTATGTGGTCGGAATTGGAAGATATTGAACGAAGTTTATTTCAAACAAGACGGTTCGTCATGTCATACAAGTAACGATACTATCACCATTTTGCATGCGACCACAATTGCCCACCGAGATCTAGTCATTTAACACCTTTAGATATATTTCTTTCAGCCTACATGAGAAATTAGGTCTGTGCCAATGATGGCTCACAATTGATATAAGACCTCAAAGAATATTTTAAGTTATCCTGGACATACAGCTGCAAATACGCGAATTGATGATTGCAAGTTCCATGAAAAGAATATTGTCCTGCAAGCTTAGCCGTAGCGACTATTTGTCTGATATTGATTCCCATTATAAATGATATACCCTTCTCGTTACAACTAAAAAAATATTTGATAATTTTGCTTTAAAACATTAACCCTGTTATTGGAAAACTTTTTATTTAAATAACAAAGTATTTGTATGTTTGCACATTTTGTGCAATTTAATTAAATTAAAATCTCTGCAAACGCATATTCTGTCTACAGTCCATATCAAACGCTGTGTGTTTTTGTGAGTGTGCGTGTGGAAATAAAAGTTTTGTTTTGAAATAATTGAAAACAATAGAGAGAAAAAGATAATAAAAAAGTTACAATAGTTTCAAAAATATCTCGCTGTTTTAATGCAATATAGTCATAACTCGAAAAATTATGTTTTGGAAATAATAAAGCAGAATCATGCCCCATAAATTAATTTTCTTCTTCTAATTCTTTTCTAATAAGCAGATTTACAAAAACATCGTTTTCAAACATTTCAAATTTGTAAAAAAAATAATGAAAACTTGTTTAAAAAATTTTTTTCCAAACTAATTTCAAAACGAAAAAATCGTTTGTATTTACAAAATCTTAAGGTTAGAATCATTTTGTATAAATCTTAGCTTTTTGACTTGTGACCATATTGCTATTAAAGAGCAATATGTCTATTTGTATGCACTAACTTTCACACACACATATATTTTTTAATTGTTTGTTGGTTGCACATGGTCTGCAAATATTTACGCTATTGTCCCCTAGAAACGAAAAAAAAGCTCTTTGCTGCTGTGCAGTGAATTAAAACATATTTACAATACCACACTGAGCTAAGCCACGCTATTTGCAACATATTCACGTCTCACGTCCATTCACAGCATTACATTCATAACTAATAATTAAATTTAATCGGCTTTCTGTCGTTTGGCAATTTTATCCAATTAAATATCGTGGTTTTAATGCCATTTCACTCTTCATTTATTTATGTATGTATTTCGGTTTTTCTCTATACATTTTATTTTTTGTTTTCATTTTTATTTTTCAACCGTGTTAAAAGTTGTGCTGAAATACATTTTTGCATTGTCTGTCGAAAGACCCAAAAATAAAATAATAAAAAAAGGCAGACAATAGTAAAAAATATTTTGACTCCAACAATCCCAAAAATAGACACATTTGCTAAAAATTAAATTTAAAATTTTCTTTTATTTATTTCCTCAAAAAAAAAATACAAGACTATGCATAAATCCTATTGCAAAATAATTTTTAGTGCACCAATAATATATACATACATATGTATGCATGTTTGTATGTGTGTATTTAACTTTTAATTGAAATTCATGTAAAAATGGTTATCAATAATCTTGGTTAGACAATTGAACATTCAGCTTCAATTTCAATTTCCATTTTCAAATATTAAATATTTGGAAAGCAAAGGTGTTTGCTAGGAAACCATCATCCATTCATGCATTCATGCCTGTGGTTGCTATTGACATGTTGTATAACAATAGACAAAAAAAATTATGTATAAAAAGGTGTTTATTTTGTTGCCTATTGAAATGCATATAAATGAGATTGAGTGCAAAAATACAAATGCACGAGTACATAGATGTAAATACTCGTACTGAAAGTCATATATTACGTGGTATGTTTGAGGTCTCAAGCTGTTTATGGCAAATTTGTGTTGAATTTGATATCTATGTTTTCATTTAGATACTCGCACTTTGAAAAACAATTCGGTTTTATTATGTGCGCTATAAGAATCAGAAAGTTGTGTATAAGTTACGTGAATTGATAGATGATTTTTAAACTAAATCTGTGTAATTTAATAAGCGGTTCTCAATCGTCAATATATTCATGTTAATTTGCCAGAGTATACTGACCATAACTAACAAATATTGACCGAAGTCTGACAGTCTAGGATTTAAAAAAACTCGCGAAAATAAACAGCTCAAGTAAGTCTGAACTTTAAACGCCTTCGTGGGCTAATTTCGTCAGATTTGATGGTTCCAATTTGTGTGAAAATTTTTAAATGAGCAATTAAATCATAACAATAAGCAATCATACAAAAATAGACTTCAGATATAATACCTACAATTAAAAAAAAAATAAGTGAACGAATTTTTTAGTTTAAAAAAATGGACCTACTAAAGTCCTAGCAGTCAGGTTTTATTATTGCTGCCAGCACACGCTACGTATAACTAAAAACATCCGACAACTATATATAAACATACATTTTTTAATTACGCAGCACAAACAACTACAACTAAATTTATAGGCTGTATGAGCTACAATCATACCCATGAGCATAAAAATATTCGGACTATTAATTGGCTACAGATGCGTACATACAGGGGTATTTTATTTGCATACCCACATGAAGCATGATTTCAAATATTCCATTCTATATATATGGTGGCAAATTATTAATAAATATCCCGTATATTTTTTTTATCTGTCTAGGTATCTATACTCTGAGTATAAGCATACACGCAAAGAAAAGATATGGTTGTAGAATGGTTGAGAAAACAATATTATGTTCTCAGAAACAAATGTATGGTCGTTGAAAACAAGTTTTTGTAATTTTAAACATTAATTGTGTTACGGTAAGCAAAGTATTGTTTGAATTTAATAATTACATTATTATATTCATAAAAAAGTGTGATATGGTTAGAGTCTAACAATATAGTTTTTTTTAATTTATGACTGCAACATAATTTTTGTTATTATTCAAATATAAAATAACAATATAATGTTATCCAAGACCATACTATGTTAATTTTTAAAAAAAATCTTTTTCAGAAACATATTCTGTCAGTTCAGTGTTTAGTTTGTAAGCTATGTAAGCACGACGCGTGCAAGTGTTTAATTAATAAATAAAGTACAAACAAACAAAAGGGTAGAAAAATAAAAACATTTACATACGTACACATGTTTATCTCTTTATGCAGACGTGTCTGTATTTCGAGTACACACACATATGTAAGTATACATTTATATATATACTTTTTATTTCAACAATATTAATTTATTTTGATTTCGGATTTAACGCACAGCTGTTTTAAACAAGAGATCTACCAATAAATATATGATTGAAAAACAAACTATTATTATTATATTAAAAAATACTGTTGTCGTATTTAATAATATTATTATTATATAAGAACATGGTATGGTGAGTCTCAATTATATTTTAGTCACATCTAACAATAGTGCTGTCACATTTACAATAATAAGATTAGGTGTAACAAAGTTCATTGTTTTTGTTGATAATATTATTATTAACTCAGATAATAATACTATTAAAAGTTTATCTAGTCTATTGACAATAATATGATTTAATTACAACCATATAATTCAATCATAGTATGTTGCTGTTTGATTATGGTTACCTCAACCATATATTTTCTTTGCGTATACTCAGACTAAAAGTATGAGAAAGATAGTTAATGTGCTTGATACGCATGTACCTTTTTATTTTTAGTTGTAGCGTATTTTAGTTTTTCGCACAAGCGAAGTGAAGAGGTGCTCTTGTCTTGGAATCAGCTATAGTTGCTTAAGAGAAAATATGTGAGCATACGAATTGTTTGCATTATAGTTATGATTATATGCAGTTACTAAAGCCAAGAATATTTACTTATATTTATATCTGTTTTAAATAATCATTGTCATTCTCTGATTATAAATAACAGGATTTATTTTTATTACACATGAATCGATTAGTTATGAAAGACCTGTTGTCACAAAAAGTAAACTTTTGGAAAATAAAAATAAACTGTTTTTCCCTAATGGAGCTTTTTGTTTTTAAATTTATGTTTTTTATGTTAAAACAGCTGTTAAAAGTGACTGACAAAAGGCTTATTTTAACAAAGGGGCTATTGCTTTGAAAAATAATTTTTATTAAATAAATTGATGTTGGTGTGTAAATTATTTTTATCATTTAACTAAAATTTGTTTTTACACAACAAACTTAGTAGAAGTAAAATACCTCGTTGCTTTCATTGCTTTCTACTGTAACCCATTCAAAAAGTTAAATTTAGAGCGCGCTACATATCACTGAAGCAATACGAGTAAATACAAGACACTTAACTAAATCACAATGGACCCAATTGGGTCTCCGAGTGGAGGGGGTTTATAGCACCAGCCTTCCTAACCTGCAAGATACTTTATCCTAGAAACCAAGTACTTATGGTATCGATATTTTACTACTGTGTAACAAGTACTCGTATTGGTTAAAAATACTCGTTTCTATTTGACCACTGCTATGTTGAACATGACGCCAATAAAAAAAAATATTTTATTTATATTTTGGATGCTTAATATGAAATATCGGAGAGGTAAAACTCTTTTCTACTGATACCGTAAAAGTATCGATACCTTTGTGGTATCGTTTTATTCCAAACGTGGCATGTGTTTTTCTGCGAAGTACTTAAGAATTTTCTTCTCATCATCATTTCCTTTTCAGTATATATCGTAAGATTTATTTGTTGGTAGAGAAATGCTGGATTGCTCAGACCGGTTGGCTAATTTAAAGACATTTGTCAATGACATGAGGCCTTTCATATGTAAACCGAAATTGTTAGTGGCAAAATTATTTTTAAAAAAACCACACACGAGTCTTTTCGTAATCAAATAATAACAATAAAATAATAATATAAATAATCATTTGACCCACCGATTTTCGTAATAAAAAGTCTTACCTAAAAAAAATCACACAAGGACTTTCATAAACACAATAATAATAAAAATTCAAACATCGTTGCAACCTTACTTACCAAGAAAATAGTCTATCTCCACCACTTCTAAAATAGAAAAATTTTATTAAAATTAAAACACAAGTTACAAACCAAAAAATATGCATTACAAAATTGCTTTGTCGACAAACTTCCTTAAACATTTTATCTGAAGTTTGTCTTACATCACTGTACGAGTATTTACAAAAAAAAAAATAAAGCAAAAAATAATTATTTGCATAATGCTTATGTTGTTAAAATATATTTGCTATAATTCATATTTAGAAGCCATTTGTTTTAAAAAAGTTCTCGTAATATGTTTTATCCTTGTTATTTATTATATTTTCACTTTGTGCAACGGTGCGTATGAGTGATTTGTTGCAAACTTTTAGAGACTTTCAAAGCAATAGGCGGGCCAATTAAATCTAAATAACTCTTGCAACTAATAAACATGTTTGTGCCCACATATCATAATTTATTATTGTTAATTGTACAACAACGTGATTTAAGTAAAAAAAAACAGCAGCAGCAGCAGCAGCAGTAAAACTAAAACTCTAAACTCTACTTGACTTTTTTATACTTCCAATAAATAAACGAGTTTTAACAATCAGTTTTATTTCAAGTTCAAAGCTCTTTTTAATTCTACAGTACCAACAAAAAGTTTTGTCTTTTGAAAAGAGCATCAAATGAAACAAAACAAAAGGAATGAAAAAAAAACATTATTAAAATTGTGTAAACAAAATTTTATAAAACAAAAAGTTTTTACAACTTTATGAAATAAAAAAAAACGAAAACAAAAACGAAGCAAGTAATTTAGCAAAAGGTTGAGCCAACCACAAATAAATTGAACTCTAACTGCTGCTGCTGTTCTGGTTGCCACACAGCATGCATACACATACGTAGTAATATTTACCGCAAGTCGACACACACACACACACACTCCCATACAGATAAACATTTATGTATGTATGTATGTTTGGCTTGCAGCTTGTGGTGTTCTAATAGTGGCCATGGTGTGTTTGTGTGTGAGCTTGAGCTTACAGTATTCTAAAGCAGCACCACAAAAAAAGTCAACAACCATAATATATGTTGCAAGTTTAAAACAAAACAAAAAACTCAAATGCCACAATATACATGCAACCATAAGGTTTTCAATATTTTTTTAATATTCTTGTTTAAAAACCCACTTCTAGTGGATAATGAAAAGAAAAATATTATTTTTTTTGTGTTTTGAAGATACAAAAACAAAAACAAAAACAAACATGAATCGCATTATATTTTGTAATTATGGAAAGAAAAAGGATAATTATAAAATTATACACTTTTTATAGGTTTTGTTTTCAAGAGGAGTTACATTCAAATGTGTTTATAAGCAGCACAGATACTCGTACTTGTTTGTCTTCAAGTAAATTGTTAGAGCGAAAATTAATTGCTATACCCTCTCCTTGTGAACTTGCCCCAAGTTAAATCTGTTTTAAAACATTCTATTAGTGTTTAAGAGTTAAATCAAGAAAATAATAAATTAATCATGCAAGTTTGTGTGGTTTATAATTTAAAGCATAATACATATATATTCCATTTTTTAATATAAACGCACTTGGCGCTAATAACAAAAAATGATCATTCGATGATGACATGATTTGATACGAAAGCTGTGAAGTTAAAATTGAAACGGTGATTGAAGTGTTTATTTACACCTCTCCTTTCGTTTAGCGACAAGCATATTATATTCACACATATGCTAGTTTAATAGTCCCCAGAGTCCATTATAGATTTAAAGAAAATCTGTTTTCGAAATTTTTTGTAATTATTTGCTTAGCATATTCTGCCCAGCAGTCTCCCTTTTAATGTTTTTTTTATTCAAAAATAAATTCTTAAATAATTGTTAATTTCTCTCTGTCGTAATTACTTTTTACTTTTATTGTTATCTTTATAATCAAAACGCTTTATTGTAAATGTGCACTCGTACATAAATACACAGTAATAAATACTTTATTTTAATATGCAAATTATGTTAAAACAACAAAATCATAAACAACAACAGCTAAATAATTTTCAAATAGAAACACAAAAACAGGAAAAATGTTAATGTTACATAATTCAATTACACGCATTTTACAACGATGAATGGTTTGCAGCTCCAGCGGAACTGGAACATCACAAGTAAGCATTCACAGATACGTATACAATTTCAGATTCACTTTTATATTACATACAACTACAAGTACACTTTGCAAACACACAAAGCTGAAGCTAAAGCTTTCAGTTGTTGTTATTGTTGTTGTGTGTATTACTTTTGTGTAAAAATAAATCTTTTTTTTCTTCTTTCAACATTTTATGCCATTAACAGCATTAAAACGTACAAATGAAATTGCCAACCAACCAACAAACGGGGCAATATTATTTTTACTACCGTTTCAAAACGAAGTGTTTTTGTTATTATTACTAAAGAAAAAAAGGAAAACATTAAATTGCAAAAAAGAAACTTTGTTAACTTTTCCCTGCCATCTTTTTACTCAGGAATCTCAGCACTTTTTTCCGAGTACTTAGAAGAAAAACCTCAAATATTAAAACATTACCAAGCCATAAGCGGCTCAAAGCTAATAGCATTGCTTTTCTCCTTCATGAGTACGTATTATTTTCACATTGTAAAACGCACACTCTTAGCCAAACGCGTGCAAACATTTATTAGAAAGATAACTTTACACAGCCAGACATAAAATTATGTTTCACTCAGAGTTGTAACATCTTTAAAAGCGTCTAGTTAAAAGAGAATTATGAAAAGCTACTTTGCCACCTGCAGCTTAAGCTTAGAAGTATGGGTATGAAATATATTTTTACTCTATTAGTACGCAAGTTGTATTCAGTTTCAGGTAAAGCAGATAGGGGAACTGAGGAGGTATTTTGTATTGAAGGTGCTTGTATATTTAAAAAAAAATAAAATAAATCAATACAGAGTTTGAAAGATATTTTTTGTTTGTTTTTTTAGGAAATAAATAAATTTCTCTTCGCATTTATGTTACCTAGAATAATTTAATAACATCAATTTCAAAAATAATATCACATCTGTGTCTCGTTTTTGAAACTTTCATAGATATTAAACAATATTTGAAATAAATAGATAAATATCATCAAATTTGGGGCCCGGTAGCCTAGTGAGCAGTGTTCCATGTTATCCGTATGGCGATCGTGGGTTCGATTCCCAGCACTATGGTTTATTTCATCTGTAATGAGTGAAGATCCCGTACCCGTAGAAAAACCACTCTGGGGAGTGAATTGCCCCCAAAAATTGCTGTTGTCCTCCTAGAATTATTACAAATTGCATGTAATTATATATTTTTATATTAGGCATGAAAATCACCAGTCCTAATGCCACCCCCCCTATTCTAGAAAAAATTTCTAGCTACGCCAAAGGAAGATCCATTGTTATTATTATGTTCTTCATTTTAAGTTACTATTTAATTTATAACTGTATCTGTAATTTAAAAAATATCAACAAATTAACGACCCTAATTTTTTTATTTTATTGTTGCCGAAAAGTCTTTGAGTTTGTTACAGGAAGGCATGAATCTGCATGTTTTTGTATTGAAATGAAAACTAATAAATTTTTCATATAGGAAAAATAATTTTAATTCCCTGCTTAATTAATGTGATGATGACCGCCGATGATCGTAACGTCCATTTGCTATAGGCGTCCTTGCATATATCTAATAAAATAACCAGCTTAAATGAGCACCGGGGAAGAGTTCAAGCCCTCCCTTAGCAATTTCAACGTATTTTCAAGAAGACTTGATATAAAATTTCAACTGAACTAAAAATACTGGAGGGACATTTATATCTATGAGTTTGTGTTTGTGTTTTGTGTGAAAACTAATAAATTTTTCATATAGGAAAAATAATTTTAATTCCCTGCTTAATTAATGTGATGATGACCGCCGATGATCGTAACGTCCATTTGCTATAGGCGTCCTTGCATATATCTAATAAAATAACCAGCTTAAATGAGCACCGGGGAAGAGTTCAAGCCCTCCCTTATCAATTTCAACGTATTTTCAAGAAGACTTGATATAAAATTTCAACTGAACTAAAAATACTGGAGGGACATTTATATCTATGAGTTTGTGTTTATTTCAAGATTGCCGCCACATTTAAAAAGCAATAATAAAATGCATTAGATACTTATTTTTATTAATAATAAAGCACAGAAGAAAAAGATTTTTAAATAGAATTAATATTTTTAAAATGCATTTCAAATTGCGCCCCTATTGCGCCTATACTGATACAAATTAAAAATAAATTAATTATCTATTTTTCCTTATGCTTATGTTTTAGGATTAAGTGATATATTAAAATTTTAGGTCACACCCGGCTCAAAATTTTTTTTTGTATACAATAAATACTTGATAATAAATAATATAATGTTTTTTATGAACCTTCATTTTGATATTGGTAAATAATTGGTCACACCCGGCACACCAACGCTGAAGTGATATTTTTTCAATGGATGTCAGAAAAAGAAAACATAAGCAAATGAAAAAACTCAAGAAAATTAACAGACAGATTAAACAAAATCGTTTCTAAATGTTTAAAATTTGTGTGAAAAATAATGAGAATACGTTTCAAAAAATATTTTTTCCATAAAAATTGTATAACGGAAAAAATCCATCCTTAAGAAAAATTTGAACATAAACTTATAACTTTAGAGAGTAATGTAAATGAAAAGGAAAAGCAAAAATACTAAAAACATTGTAGTGGATAAGGAATCATTAGAAGAAAAAAGAAAGCATGATCGAGAGGGGAACCCAAGGCGCAGACGAAGGAAAAATCTTGACAGTCAAACTGTTTGATTATGTAAGTGAAATAATACTAGGTCATAACCATCACATAAAGTGGTCGCAACCGTCACATTTCTGAATTATTTCTTTTAAGCAAAATATGTGTTTTATAGGCAGAAACTATTTAATGCAGTGAAAAACATTTTGAATAATTTGCTAAACCAAAATTATTCAGCGCATTCTATGAAAAATTTTACAATAAATATCCTTAAAATAGAGATTTCTAGGGTCACACCTATCACAGTCTTTTGAGCATAAATCACATTATTACTTCTCAATTTAGGATGTAGATTTTATTTTAACGAAATTCTTATATTACCAATAATTTTTATACTCATAATTTTTTTATTAAACTTGTTAACAAAAAAATTTCATAATATTTTAAAAATATTAATATTATTTGCTGGTGGTCCAGCCTTGTCTATATGCATTTCATTCTTGCTGCAACAAAATAAATTAAAATCATTGTTTCATTGATTTGATATTTAAGTGCATTAAAATAAAAGCAAATATTTTACCTTAAATTTGTAATTTGTTTCCTATGCCGGTTAACTAAAATAATATAATAGAACTAGTTCTTGAACTAACTTCTCATCCGTTTAAATTAGATCCAAACGCCGCTACAAGTTAATGTTTTTCCTCTGTTTTGCCGCAATTAGTCATTATTGCCTTGATTTTATTATTTTATGTCAAACATCATAATGAAATTAAAGATCCTATTAAGATAACAACCAGACGTCAGATTGGTTGTCACTACTTGTTGTTATTTTCAATCGAAATTTAACGTCTTCAAGAAATTTTTGGTTCACGACTGGCAACCGAACTAACAAAAAATTTGGTTGCCGTTCACAATAGACCCTTGGGTAAAAAATCTTTTAGCTGAAATAATAAGTATTAAGTTATAACGCAACTTAAATACATCGTATATCAAAGGGAATAATTTATATTATTTAAATACTTCAAACTACAATTTGATTTAAAAAAATAAATATGTATAATAGTTTTGCAACAAAGTCTAGTCATCTGCAAACAAAAGAGAGCATACTTGAACAAAGGAAATTTTATTATTCCATATTTCCAAATACACGCTCATAACTTACAACAACATTTCTCTTTCCTTTCATTAATTCCATTTAAAACCACTATAATCAACTAAAACTTAACGATTCCAATCCAACGAACCAATGACTGTAACAAATTCGTATAAAATAAAGCAATTTACTCACAAACACGTACACTTACACTAGCTCACACTTGGAAGCAGACATTTATAACCAAAACACATACACACATACACATAAATTTACACACACATATACAGCAAACAGTCAGCACATGTTTATAATAATGGCAGGAAATGAAATCGAAATGAGTTGTAAAGTAATCATCGTCATTTTCCATTGTTAAAAGATTACCAACAAAAACAAACAGACACACACACATACACCCATGCACATGCACACACACACAACCAGACATATTTCCTTTGCCATGTACATTAATATTAGTACATACATACATACATATGTATTAACATATTGTATATGTTTGGCGATGTTAACACGTATTTGGAAAATCATACATTTATTTAATAATAAAAATGGAAAGGGAAATTTTCCATTTGCTTGGGAACAATAATGCCAAGAAAGAGAAGCTAATATTGAACAATGAAGTTTGACAAGACATATCAAGAAATAATAAATACCAAGTAGCACTCGTAATTATGTTATTTTATTAGAAAGAATCGTTTTATTTCTGCTCATTCTAAACTCATAGAGTTCTGGTTATTTGACTGTGAAACAACTTTTAAATGTATTGTATTTTAGACTAGTTTATACCCGTATATATTGGATGTAGAAATAACTTTAATTTTCTAAAAAATACTATAAATTCTACAAGACCTTACTTTATTAAGTGTAGCATTATATAAAAGCAAGTTTTCATATTAGACTGTAATTTAAAAGTTTTTAAAGACTTTTGATTCTTCCATACCAAACAAGCAAATTTTCTTTGCATAGTGTAATAAAGTTTTAAGGACTACAAGGATAAAATAACTTACTTCTCTATCTTCAAAACTAACACTTATAAATGCATATCGCTCATTTACTTAAACAACGTCATATCTAAAAAAACTATTTTTAAAGAAGACTATTTTAAAGTTTTCAATTTACACATAACTGAATGGAAATTCTGTTCAAATAAATAAGCAAAATTTATTAGAAATGGTACCTAAAAATAGCAAGTTTTAAAAAAGGTACTTTCGAAATAAACTGCTTTATACAAAATTATCTCTCACAAAATATACATTTAACAAAACATACTTTTACAAAAATTAATTCTTACAAAAGGTACTTTTTGCAAGAAACTCTTTTAGTGAGAAATTTTTAGATTCTTTAATTGAACTGTAGTGAATTTTAATCAGAAATAATTCATAGTCAGGCTCAACTTCAGTAATTTCAATTTTTATTGAATGAAATATTTTTATTAATTAATGCGAGTTTCTAAAGAAGAGAAGAAAAATTAAACTTTACTTTAAGCTGGGGGAAATACCGATACTTTTCTGTGCAGCCACGCACTTCATCAGCACCCTAGTCTATCTACTTGGGTAGAGATTCTTATTAACATCAGCTATTTAACTTAAATTTACAATGAAACGGAATATGAGAAACGATTGTTGTGTATACAATGATTTACCTTTGGTAAACACATTATAAGTATCACTATTAATTTTCTGTTTTTCCATTTTTTCATTTTTCTATTTAGGTTAGCACGAAATTAAATTACCCTACCTAAGTATGTTTAGTTATTCTTGCTTATCTTTTACGAACATCACATTAATTATTTTTACTTATTCTATGTATGTACAATCGGTACATGCATGTAAGTATTATTGTAGTGGTCTTATGTTACTTTGTTGTTGCATTCTACAGTTTTATTTTGGTTATTCCAGCATTCTGAAACTGTGATACCTAAGTGAACAGTGATTGCCAAGTGAACATATTTTGTCCCGTGGCCATGATGTATTAAGTGAGAAATTTTTAGATTCTTTAATTGAACCGTAGTGAATTTTAATCAGAAATAGTTCATAGTCACGCTTAAGTTCAGTAATTTCAATTCTTTTTGAATGAAATATTTTTATTAATTAATGTGAGTTTCTAAGGAAAAAGTTCATTTACAAAAAGTTCTTTTTAAACAATGCATTTTGTACAAAATATAATTTTTATAAAAGGAACTTTTTACTAAGATTAATTTTGGAAGAAAGTATTTTTGGAAAAATAAATTTTTACAAAAGGTATTTATTACAAAAGGTACTATTCCCAAAAATTACTTGTTGCAAAAAGTGTTTTTTAGCGACAGGTACTTCTACGAAAAGCTCTTATTATAAAAAGTACTTTTTATGAAAAGTACTTTTTACGAAAGGTCTTTTTACATGAAATACATATTTTACAAAAAGTATTTTCTACAAAATATCCTTTAAACAAATATTATACGTTTTTAAAAATTAATTATTACAAAATACACTTATAACAAGTTATTTTCCAAAATATATTGTTTTCTGAAGGTACTTTTATCAAAAATACTTCTAATAGGCACTTCTCATAAAATAAGCTGCTTACAAAAATACATTTTAAAAATGGTACTTTTTCCGAAATTGGAATTTAGAAAGGTACTTTTTAAAAAAGGATACTTTTCCCTAAAGGAACTTTATACACAAAGGATTTTTCAAAAGATTTTTACATTGAGTAGTTTTTTTTAAAAAAGTACTTTAATAAAAATGTACTTTCGAAAAAAGTTTTTTTAAGTAAGTTCCGGTCAAAACTCTAAATTTTTGTGGAATAGAGGGGTTCTCGAGAAGTAATCGGAATACGTTGAAATTTTTACAGTAGATAGATATTTATGTTGTTAGTTGATTTCTTGTAAAAATGTACATATTAAAAAATATGAGTTAATGCCCTCTTGTTGATTAAGTACGATGTGTGTATATATTGAAAAGGGAATCTATTTTACAAAAAGTACTTCTCACTAAAATTTCAATAAACTTTAATAGAGTCAATTAAAATCAATACCTAGAAGTTTTTAAATAAAGCAAAATGAGAAACTCCAAACACATCACGTCTGTTAGAATTTCATGTCTTGAAATTAGTTCTCATACGTATGATTAATATTTCAATATTTATTTGTCATACGCCCATCGGCAAAGACGCACAACTGGCGCTTAAGTTTGTGTTCTCATTTCATTAACAATTTCATTCTTTTTTTTAATAAAGACAAACCATTTTCTTTAAATGCCGTATTGCTCATTTCTTCTATATTTTTTCGCAACGGTAATTTTATATATAAAATTCTTATAAAGCCAGTTTATTTATAATTCATAAAATAAAATAAGTAATGGCCTACAAATATTTCTGAAGGACTTAACAATAAATATCATTAAATATTCAATACAAATCACATATGTTGTAAAATGCATACCATTTACATTGTAAGAAAATACCTGAACGCAGACAAACAATTCAATATTCCTTCTACAATCGTTATGACAAGGATTTAACCATAAACGTTTGCAAAATTTACTCAAACGTAGACAAATTCGATTATGTTTGTATGTACTCATATGCCGATACACAAGAAAGTGTTTGCATATTTGGATAAGAGTTTGTATTTGTTAATTTTAATACTCCCTACAATTGCAGAGTTTACTTATAAGGACGGGTCAATGTCGATATTGCGTGGCAGCAAGAAAATTCACAAGGAAGTGTTTAAACATCATCACAAAATGTTGTTTAAATTCGTTTTTATTTTTAAATGTGTTAAATAAAACTACGAAAATGCAAAGATATTTTTTTATAATTTAAGTTTACTTTTTCTCAGCTCTTATTAGAAAACCCTCTTAGTGTTACGCAAAACAAATAATGTACTCGTATGTATGCGTTTACTTACACATGTATCTTTTAACATGACATGGTTAATATGACAAGACATGTTTCATTATATTGTTGTTTTCTTAGCTTTTGTCAATAAATTCTTAATATAAATGCCTTTGTTTTTTTTCTACTCCTTGCTGAGAATTAGTCATACTTAAATACATATGTTCATGCATTAATGTAAATACCTTTTGGCATTAATATTTTACTTGAATATGTTGAAATTAGTTAGTGTAGACATTGAATGAAAAAATTATACTTTTTTGCGTTAGGCAATTTATTAATTTGTTGAGTTTAATTTTGGTTCTTTTGATATTTTATGCTTGCGTGCGTGAGTTATAAAATTGTAATACAAACATAAATGTTTTGTATGCAAACATATCCATACATGTATAAATACTTATATGTTTAATATACACAGATGTTTGTGTATACAAATCTTAATCCTAGAAGCAGTATTAGTTACTACTATGGAATATGTAATAAGAAATACTAATTTTTAGTATATATTTAATATTTTATATAACGTTGGTATAGTTATACAAAACACAATTACCTTTCATAAATTTAATATTCCTTAAATCAGTTATCTTGAGGGCATTACCAAGCAAAACGACCCTCAGCAAGAAAAATATTAAGTCTTATTTAGTAAAACGCAATGTTTAGCGGTAATAAACCTTGTATGTGCTTTGTTTTGTAATATAAATTTGTCCATATCTGAAATTGCGTCTTACAAAAATGGTTTTCTGATTTTTAACAAAAAACCATTCAATGGATTGACAATAACACTTATTTAAAAATAAAAAAAATTAAATTTAAAAAAATTTTATACATTAATTTTAAATAATTTGCAAATATTTTTAAATAAATATTTATTGTACACTCTGCTCTCACTCTTTATAGGTTTGTACCTATATGCAAAAAAAATCGGGTGTTTATGAAAATTTTGTTTTAACGTACACTTCAAGCACACCTTGTCTATATTTTATGTTTTTTTATTCCCTTTCTGATTTTAATAGCAACTGCTATTTTCCAAAATAATATACTTTTTGAAGTTTTGCATTTTTGTGTCTTATAATAAAAAGTTTGTGTATTAATTGAAATATTAAAGTTTTGGTCACACCCGTCACAATAAACATTTTAAAAGTTTAGGTAAATTATTGCTGTACATAATACATACTTCTTACTTTCCATTAATAAAAAAGTAAGTACAATTTTTAACAAAATAATCGAGTATTTAGCTATAAGAAATATTTTGACACACCCGCTCAAGGGCAATTTTTGCAAAGGATATTGCTAATTGAATTCTCGTTTTCGAACTTACAGAAAAACAACTTACAGAAAAATAATTAATATATTAACTCCATTTAGTTTAATATTTGAACTAAGAAAATTATGATTAATAACAAATCATGGCCAGAAAAATAAAGCAAGAAAACAGCAGATAACTCAAAAAGAATAAAAGTCAAATTGTAAGCATTTTGAATATGTCTTAAACTTTACATTTCTATTTGAAATAAAACAAAATTTCATGAAACAAGTCTTGTAAATTTACCCAATTGCAAAAATGGCAACTTCAAGAGTTCTCCTGAAAACCCTTATTATTTTTATTTCATTATTTACTTATTTTATTTTTTAGTCTTAAATTAATAAATTATAAAACTTAACCCCTGTTTGTGTAACACATTTGAGTTAGAAATCTTGGCGTTTCTCTAACAGATTAAGGAAAAGTTGTACAAGTTTAGTTTAATCTATTATAAAAATGCCCAGATTTCTAACTCAAACGTCTTACACAAACAGGGGGTTAGAAAAGTATTGTATATGAACTAACATGCTCAAATAATATACGTTGTTTGTTTTTTCTCTTACACACTTTTACACTTGTGTACTCATTTTACAATTGTCATTCGGTGTGCACTAGTGAAATATGCTAAGACACTACAATAACTAATGCCCTTGCTTGGCAGATAAACAAATGCTGTTGCATACTTTTGCTAAACGAGAATACCAGTTTTATTGATCTCATAAAATCAAGAGCACTAAAAAGAGATAACAATTCAATTGCTTAATTTTCAAAACCTCTTGGATCTCTGTATCGATTGTATTATCATATTAAATAAAACAGTGTAACATTTGTTGTATGAAATTTTCATATAAAAATTAAATAAACTATTACACTTTTATTTCATATGTTCCTAAAATGTTGTATTCAGAGAGAGGCTCTCTGAGAGAATTTGTATGTAGCTTGTGCTTCTTTTTTCATTTAAAATATAAAATAGATTAATACACTACACAGAGGGTGTTCACAATTAAAAAGCAAAAAATGTATATGATACACAAATACATGATAAAGATTGTTGTGAATTAAGCAAATACTTATTATGTTTTATTCGAAACATATACCTACTTAATTTTTAAGCAGCTATAGCTATATAATAATAAGTTTATACACACTTAAATTTGTTCTGAATATACATAAACATACCTACTGTACACCAATGATATCAAAAATAAAACTTTAGTTGTATGTATGAGAAAAGTTGTCTCATTCGTCTTTGAAGTACATAGAAAAAGATAAATATTTGGAACAAGTGCAGTTTAGTAAAGTATCTGAGCCTATGTGATAGAAAATTAGAAAATAAGGAATAAAAATTACATAAAAAGTTAGGAGCGACTCATATTTTCTGAGTAACGGGGCTGTGATTTTTTCACAGGAAACTAAGAAAAAAAATTTAAATAGCGTATCGGATAGAATTTTGAAAAATAAGAAGAAAAAAATAAAAAAAATTTAACAAAAAAATTGGCTGCGACTCATATTTCCCGAGTTATGGTCTTTTAAATTTTGATATTAAATGCAGTTTAGTGAAGCTTCTCCAAGAAGAATCCAAATGTATTTTTAATACGTATTCATATAAATAATTGTATACAACCGGTACGCGTGAGTTATCGCCGCTGTCTCATTGACGACTAAAGGCCCAACTATAATATGAATAAGAGAACTTAGGCAACTGTGCGGTTACATATAAAACGTATGTGGCAAACTATAATGTACTTATGGAACTTTTCGTCAAGTTTCGCCAAATTGAATGCACATTCCGTACAAAAAACACTGTTTGTGCATTTTTAAACTCAAGCAAACAGCATCAGAAAATATTTACTGATTGTAAATATTTTTTTATTGTTTCTTATTTTAAACTCAGAAAAGAAAGCAAAACTTATTTTCACTCTTTGTTCTACAATACACACATACACATGAGTTTATTTATGTACGTTAATTGTTGTAATTTTTAGTAGGCAAAACAAATAAAACAAGTAATAAAGGGGTGGATATAATTATACGTAAATTTTTAATAGATTAGGACATGGTTAATTTGATTGAATTGCACTCATTTAGTAGTTATAAGAAGAAACAAAATTACAAAAAAATTGTGAACAATACCTATATGTGCAGCTGTGGCTAAAGAATACTTAAGTACATGTAAGTACATTGTGGCCACCTAAAAGTCACATCTGAATTGCTTAAGTATTTGACAGACTTGTTGTTCAATTCTGGTATTGCCTTAAGCTAGCTTATTCATATTATAGTTGGAGATTAAGAATGTGTGTGATCTTATTTTGCAAAATTTGTGCTATGAAACTGACATCAATGCTGTACACCATGAAGATTAAGCAAGCAAACATCTTGTGCTCACCTCTAGTGAGTAACATAGTCACACCCTTCATAAGGGAATTTTCTCGCATAAACAAATTATAATAATTTAAAAAAATTGCAAAACTATTTTATGTTTGTGATAGTAAATTTGATCATTCAATATAAAATAGTTTTCAATAAATTTTTAAACATTGACTTATGTATTTCATTTGCACTAAGAAATGTTGCCTCTTTCCATTAGCCTTCCAGTCAAGCCGAAACAGGTAAATACTTCTAATGAAAAAAAAAATTGCTCTTTTGAAATTATATTGTGTAATTTGCCTCAAAACGCAAACTATAGCCTGAGTATAAGCAAAGAAATAAAAATAAGTTGAAGTTTAAATTAAAAATTTACAAAAACTAATACGTGAATATATAAAGATTTAATAATGTATATTAAGTTTAAAGTATATTTTTCTCAAACATGAACTTTTAACTTCCCGAAATTAATTTCTTCTTGTAGCCTGCAGTTATGGGCCATTATTTGATAGAGCTAAAAAAAAACAAAAATAAACCATGGTTTTTCCTTTGAGCCCACCCGACCATCCCTAAGTTTGGGGTGCGTTTTTCTAAATGATTTCTTTTTTAAATTGTTTGTAATTTTATTTTATTTGTACAGTTTTTTATTTGCATTTATTTTGTTTTCATCTTCATCATTTTTATTGTTTTTCTAGACCGGTATTTGTGTGTAATCATATATTTTGTTTTCAAATTTCTAAAAAAAAGAAAAAAAAATATTTACTGTTATCTGTCTTTGTCAAGTGCTTAACGTCAAGTGCTTGCTGTATTGTCTGCTCATTGTTTGTATTTGTATTAGTGATTACTTACAAAAGCAAAATACCCTACATTTAGTTAGAATTAAAAAATTAAGCAAAAAGAAGTTAAATACCATAAATGAGTTAAGAAATGTGTAGCAAGTTTTAAAGTCGTTTTTGGCTGTCTCAAAAAAAAAATTAAAGAATCTTATTGTTATAATTCTATATAAAATGAATTGTTGTCCTTCACTGTCATATGCCTCTCATGCCACCCCAGTTTAGTCAAGCTTTTAATATTCAGCCAGCTATTCATTTCTTTTCACTACTTCCCTTTTTTTTTGTTTTTGCTCCTTCCATAAATCTTCTTTTCATCTATTTCTATTTGCTGCTTGAACTGCCGCTGCTGGTGCTGTTGATGAGAAAGTTGAATATGTTATTTCATATTCTTTTTTTTCGCCATGACCTTTGTTAATGCATTGTGTTTATATTTACAATATTTTCTGTGTGTCTGTCTCTTTCCTATAAAATCACTTTTTGTGGCGCTTAAGGGTGAAGTGTTTTTCTTTTATTCATTTTATATTATTTACAGCATTGTCTACCTATTACGGCTACATTCTGTTTATTTAACAGATACGAGAGCTGTAAAAAAAACAATAGCAATAGCAATTGAAAAAATCCTATCAAGTATATCAAATGTATTTCATAGTTAAGTTAACAACAAAAAAGAAACATTACTGAATGGATCCTTTATAAAACAATTTAAAACAAAAAGATTTAATTGAAATCTACACTGCTCAAAAAAGTATTCAAAATTAGTTTTAACCTTCGAATAGTGTGGAATCAATAAAGAAAAATTCAGACTCCGCATCTATTTCCAAATTCAGACATTCAAAACATTGAAAAATGTTCATGAAAAAACTTTATTTTATATTCAATTACTAAATTTAAATAATCAAATAATATTTTAATTCAAAAGGTCCCTTTTCATAAAACTCAGAAAACTGAAAACGAAAATCCGTAAAAAACCAAATAAAGAAAATAATAAAACCTATTTGTCAAAACAAAAAGTTATCATACTTTTTTTCTGTGTGAGTATTTGATTTTAATTTATGGAATTTTTATTTTTAAATAAAATGTTAATTATATTAGGTCTGTTCAGTTACTTTCCCAGTAGAATCTAGCAACAAGAGAGTAAGGCAGAAATTTGCAAACTTATCACCTAAATATGGAAAAGTAAATGAACGTTTTATTTGTAAAAACTTGCAAGAAAATCATGATACAATTGCCCTTTTTCTGATGTATTTGGTTTGATAATATTTTAAGTTGCAATTTTTTTAAGAGATTGACATTTAATATGGAATTCTTTACACAGTTTCATGTATTTTTATTATTTCATAATTTTTTCATTTTATTTATTAACAAATACAAAAATGTCACTTTCCATCTCTGATCGTATATGAGATATAAACAAATTTATTTGCCATGAAAATTAAATTTATGTGGCTTAATGAAATAAAAACAATAAATTAAGGAAACATGATTTCTTTTTCATACGTATACCTACATGTTTTTTTAACAAAGAAATTGTACATTTTTCATTTTTCCTTTTTCGGATGTTTTTGAAATAATTAATTTGTTAACAAAACACACAACATGTGGTTGAATAATTCATGCAAGTAAAAATTTTACTAGTAATAATTTGTAGGAATTTTTTTGTCTCTCAATTTTTGTCTCTCTTTTGACGCTCTCTCCTTGCAAAGTGTGTGAATTAATGAGCACTTTCCAGTAACAATTGTTACAAATTCGTAACAATTTTTAGTAAATAAACAAACCTTATATTTAAAATTTCAATGAAAATTTAATTGAAATAAATTTTAAAATTAATTGATATAATTGTTGAGTACAACAACTCAATATCTGAAATGCTGTCCACAATGAACCAAGTACTGTTTAAAAAACACCGAATCATCGGCCCAAAATAAATACTCCCAAAAAAGGGAAATAATTCCCAAAATCTTTCATATTTTTTGCAAGTTAAGGCATTTGAAGTAACTTCCCAAATATTGGAATTTATTTCATTTTATTTTGAATAATTTCATTCATATTTATTTTGAATTTATTTCATTACACCAAAAAAACTGAGAATGACACTTTTTTTGGGAGGTATTTTATCGGAGGGGAAATTTGGGACTTATTTAATTTTATTTGGGAGTTGTTTCGTTCTCCAAAAAATTAGATTGGAATTTTAATTTTTTTTGGGTATTATTTAATTCTTATGACTTGATGATTTCCCATAAATATTTAAAGCATTTCTACATTGCCAGGTCAAGACTTCTCTCCACTTCCCTTACCAAAGCTTTTCTACATTTCCGTGTTTCAGACGTCCTCAAGGATATTCTCGCTTAAGGTACATATGTCTGAGAGCGGTTTGTCCATTATTGTCTCACTTATTCTCTTCATTTTTCAAAACATTTCTACATTGATGGTTCAAGGATTTTCTTTTTAATGATATGAATAAAAATATCGTCCATTACTAAAGGTTTGCCGGCTTTAGGCTTCTCTCATTTATTTCATATTTTTTGGATTTTATGTCGTTAAGAATTCTTAAACTTTTTTTTCTGGCAGTTATTCCATTATGAAATAAGTGCAAGCGATTGCATTATTCCATTTTTAGTTCTGGGAATAAATTAATTTTCTGGAGACTTTAATTTTGTTGGGAATTATTTTATTTGTTTTGATTCTATTTCATTGGACGCTGATGGCCACAGCCAGTGCCCATATATATAAATTTAGTCTTAGAATTTATTCTGTAGATTAAATAAATGAATAATAATAATAATATTTCAATAGGAGTATCATGCATTAACATGAAAAGTTTTAGTTTTTATTGCTTAAGCATCGTCTATATATATTTCGTTCCTGCTTAAGAAAGTCGTCAGTAGACTTAAACAAAAACATTCTTGCAAAAAGCTAAAACAAACTCCATATGCTTAAAAAACGCACTTAAGAAATTTCAATTTTAGTTTATTTGTTGTTGTGGTATTGAAGAATGTATTATGTTTCCTAGACTTGCCACATTTGCAATGGTTGCACCAGTTGTTTGCAACAAAAACTGTTTTCCGCTAATTTAATTAAAAAAATTTAAAAACATTGCTAAAGCTTTTATAAATCACCCTTACATCATCGAATTACTATGTTCAATTGCCAAATAAATTTTTAAGTTACCATGATTATAAAGAAATAAGAATCTCTGTAGAGGAAAAGAACATATACAATAGCCAGGAAAGAAAAAAAACTTCTACGAATTCTTTATATTAATTTAAATCATCCTGTATAACTAATCTCGTAATTTAATTTGTCTGTAAAATACCACACAGAAATGCTAATTAAAATGTAAATCTCTTAGACTTTTTATTAGCTTACAATAAGTTTGTTTATGCCATTAAAATTACCTTTTGTTTGATTCTAATTCATGAACTTTTTATTATATTGTATATTATTATTTATATTTTAATTACTTTAGCTTCTATAAAACATATTTTGATGGCAAGCATTACAAGTATAATTGTGGTTTAAATGTAGACCGAAAGTCTTTTTATTTCATAAACACTCAGACTAGTGTGTGTATTTAAGAACCACAATATGAAAATTTTATTATAAAGAAAAAGATAAACATCCCTTTAGTATTAACGTGTATTAATAACATAAAGTTCATTTACTAAACATATTCCATTATATGATGTGGTTAAATATACATACACACACACACTCACACATATAAACACTTAAGTGGTCCCGAGCATGCATATGATATAGACAAAGTTACTGACTTCTTAATGAAAGAACATGCATACATACATATGGGATATTCAATCGATTATGTACTTTTCACAGTTTAGTTAATTATTTGAATAACTTAGTTGTAAATGTATCCCAGTTAAAGTTTAATACAGCATAGTTTTTCAACGTAATACAAATAAAATCATTGGCAATTTCGAGGCATGCTGGCTCATAAAAAAATTTTCTTCAATAGCTCTCATGCATGAACATAAAAGCTCACTTGAGACTGTAAATAAGTTATCACTATCACCAAACTCATACTCATTACTCAAGAAGTTTTCCTTTCCAATTTGGGTATTCCACATAAAACGGCAATACACAGAAAGGAAATTAGTTAAATTTATTTTAATAAGAATCACAAAGTAGACCAGAGTTGAAAAAAGCTAAAATCAGCTGATTTGAGCACTGTTAAAAAGGGACAACTATAATGTGTTTTTTTAAAGTATTTTTAGTACATAAATCAAAACAAACAACAAAAATTGTATACTTAGTGAAATGAACAATTGCCAATTTTTACAAAATTAAATGAAAGACTTTGTAGTGTTGAACTAAAATATACAATTTGTAAAAGATTATTAGTATTAAAAAAGTAATTAAAATTAGTTTCCAAATGATTAGAAACTAAATTTTGAAAATGTTCCTACAAAAATATTAATTTTACAAAAAGCACACATCGAATGAGACCACAAAATATAAAATGAAAAAACATTTGAGCACGTGAACATTTTGACAAAATTAAATTGATCAATTTATTGTGTTGAATTAAAAAAAACAGAATTTGAAAAAGATTATTAGTATTAAAAAGGTGATTAAAGATTGTTTTCAAATGATTACAGACTTCGTTTTAAGCATTTTCGTTTAGAAATATTAATTTTTACCATTTAAAAAAAATGAGACTACAAAGTATAAAATGAAGTTACGTTAAAATAATACAACGCTATGAAAAAGAGGATTTGATGGCTGTGTGAGCTAGACCTTTGTCCCGTGGCATGTCTGTGTATTAGAGTTGAGCGATATTTTGAAACCTCTTCTTTTTTCACAGCGATTGAAAAATCACTAATCACAACTGTGATTGAATTTATCAAGTAACAGGTTTTGGAAATACAGTTCTTTTATACAAACCGTAATTGTTCTTATATACTTAATTAACATTAGATAAGGCTACCACATGATTTTTTTTATACCTTCAGCTTTTGTCGATAAAAATAATCGTCAACTCGTGTCAAATCGTCTTTTCTGGCAACTATGTTCATCTCGCATGTTCATATTTTCAATTTTTGTCTCTCTGCCTCTTATACGAAAATCTCAATATTTGGACGGGGTTGATTGCTAATTATTTGCTCTTGTCGCTCTTCTTATTAGTATTTATCAAAATACCAATACTAATAAAGACTTTTAAAGCAGAAGAGCTGAAATGAGTTAAACTGTGATCACAGTCACAGTTTAATTTCACTGCTACTCTTCTTATTAGGATTTCTCAAAATAACAGAACTGTCACAAAGAAAATACTGCTGAACTGTGATCAAAGTCACAGTTTAAAAGAACAGCGATTTAGAAATCACATTCACAAGGAGCAACATTATTAAAAAATCGCGTTATCGCTCATCACTACTGTGTATCCTCTGTGATAAAAATCATTCAGCTAATGTCTACAAGAAAATGAAAATTTGTGACAATTTAAATTAAATACAAATGTTTTCCTTTTTGGAAACGTTTTGAATAATTATGCTGAATAGTCCCTCTTTGTATATTTGTTCTATATTTTTATTTTTTTTATATTCTCTTCCTCATCTACAAAAAAAAACTGTTATCTCTGAAAAGATTTTTTGCTTTTTGTTTAAGTTTCGACTTTGTTTGTCTTATAAAAAAAAATTTTTTATATCCATTGAAATATGAAAATTTTCTGTCATTCCCGTCACAGTGACAATTTCAAAATGTTAATAAAAATGTTACTGCACATAATAAATTTTTGATACCTCCCAATAAATAAAAATCAATCGCAAGTAATAATATAATAAAAATATTCGAGTTATTACTTATCGGAAGTATTTGGTCACACCAGTCTCACCAAGGGGGAAGTGATATTACCAAAAATAGAAAACGGCAACAAAGTTAGAAACTTAAAGATAATGAAGAAAAATATTACCTGCATTTATATTTAGAGAGAGAGAGAGAGAGAGAGAAACAGGAACAGAGTGACTGAAAAATCTAAATTCTAAGAAAAATAAAAAAACATTATCGAGAAATAAAACGAAAAAGCAGATAAAAGTCAAGCTGTAAACATTGTACATAAATTTGTAGTTTTAAGTCACAGCGTTCATTAACACAGTCAGCTACTAAAGTTAAACGTCACCGTCCTGGTATTCCTCAAATAAAGAATTGCTGTTTTAAAGCAACCCTTGAGGCATCAAAACCTCTGATGCCTACAATAAACAAAAGAATTGAAATTTCAGCTGGCAACATTGCAAAAAAAACAACTATTTGTCTATAATATCATATCCGTCACTTAAAAAGACCACACCCGTCACATTTAAGAACAATTATTTTTATAGGAAAACTCATTTTTTCCAGGCAATAAGTATTTTATGCAATCAAATGTACTTTTAACAATTTATCACACCAAAATAATAGTTCTGCAAAAACTGATATTTATAAGGTCCCACACGCCACAGTCTTCTGATGGCCGTTTTGAGCAGAAATGTTCTTGGAACAGTGCTTTTTTAAAATAAATTTTGTATTTTTGAACTATATCAAAAATTTTAAGTATCATGGTCACACCCGTCTTAAAGGAATTACCCAGTTAACGAAACTTACTAAAACTTATAAAAACAACTTTTTATAGAACTGCAAAAAATATTGCATAGCTTTTATTTTAAATTCCTGAGTTTTTGTACTGCTCAAGAGAAATTTTATATTTAAATTCACTTCTTACAATAATCACTCGCGATAATGACTGATCATATATCATCATTTATGATCGATTAAAATAATGGCAGATCCCGAATAAATCCTTGCAATCCCATTTCCAGGATTTATATTTAAAAACCATTAATAACGTATATGTTTTAAGTAATACGTTTTGCTATGGAAGAACCCATATACTAACAAATATAAAAAACAGCAATTTAATTTAATATATTTGTATATAATTTTTGTCTTACCTCTGTTTTTTTTCATCATTAAATTTACTAATGTCTGCTGTTCAAGTTTAGAAAAGCTTTATCCGGTTTGAGTTCAGAGTATAAAAACGTTTTATTCCTGTGAGACAAGAATCTTTAAAAACAACACATTAATTTACAAATTATAATAAAATAAATCAAAATAAATCCGGGATACTTTCAGTTTATTCCCTTAATGTGTTTTATCTTCTATAAAACGTAATCGTTTTTTTTTGCTAGGATAAAAGCTTTATCAGCTTAAAGGATTCTTTTAAAAGACATTAAGCCAAATGTAAGTGTATAAAAGGTGATAGGAACGACACATACATGATGGGATGCTGTTCTTAAAAAACTCGAACATTCTTTATTATTTACACCATATCTGGCAGGCTGTTTCAAGATATCGGAGGAACATCCCAATGAACTAAGGGCGATGTCTCAATTATAATACATTCAGGATATAAGTAATGTAATTTTGTTCATGGCCGATATCAACTTTATTGAATTGACAAATTTTACTTTGTTTCGATGCAGACAATAGGTTAGTACAAAAAACAACGCTCCTCCTCCTCCTCCTCCTCATTTTGTAACCATAAAGATATTGCCAACCACGAGAAGCATCAAAAATATTAGAAATGACCTTTTTTAAATTCAATATACGGGCACGTTACATATTCCTGATGGGGGAAGGCTCAAGGTGTACAAAGCTTTTATTTCAAGGTGGTGGCTAAATTTTGGTGAAGGCAGTTGAATGCCTGTTGATTTTCCTTTGGAACTGGTGTGAGCTCTTTAAATAAAAAAACTTACCGATTTATTTGTTTTTGTAGAATAGCGTAACTTAACTTAATACTAATTATACTTATCATATTCGACTATGTATGTCACCCTATCTTATAACTAATTACATACTAATCTAAATATAATATACTTTACAAAGGGGCTTGTGTCTATATTTTGGGAACGAACATTCGTAGTTCTTTCAGACTGCCGAATGCAGCGCTTTCCAGGCTGATATCTTCACGATCCTCATGGCCACAGAACTGGTGACCAGGAATGTAGCTGAAGATGAGAAAGTAACCTTCTACTGCGACAGCCAGGCAGTGCTAAAAGCTTTGAAGGGACAGTTCTTGGTCTAAAATTGCCGATGAGCTGGCTGACAAGAAAAGGGTTGGCATTAGATAAGGCAATGTGTGACAAATCGGTGAACAAATTGTTGACATGTCACCAGAGAAACAAGTCAACCGGCTCGAAGCCGACGGTGTGCCGCAGCCGTTTGTTTTTCTGTATATCAAGCTGCCGCCGATTATATCGGCTAGCATCGACTAAAAACCAGCCGAATTTTATATGCTCAGAAAGACAAATTTCGGAGAAAAAATTTTGAAAATAAATTTACAGTTTCAACTTTTATTTTCTCTTTAAATTTTCATATGCTCATTTGAGCTGTCGAAAATGCTCTCGGCATGCCGACGCTGGTCACAAAACTACTGCGCCGCCGCCGCTGATAATTTTGCCTTGACTTGTTTCTCTGCAGGTCACTTCTCGGTAAAAGCAAGAACCAGCATTGGGGAATGGCACTCCAGATTTCTGTGGGATGTGCAGGGATAAAAAGAAGAAAGATATAATTAAACTTATTATCTGTCACTTTCCGATGCTGTAACGTCATAGGCTAAGATGACTAATTAGACATTTCCATGAGAGCATTACTGATATCGAGAAGTGTAAACTGAGTTTGTTTATTGACAAAAATTTTAAAACCTCAAAGAAATTTATTATTCGGCATATTGTCAGAAGTTTATTTTAATTTGAAATTTATTTGCTGTTGGTTCAGCATTGTGTATATGAATTTCATTGTTGCTGTAACAAATCATCAGTAGACTTTAACCACAAATTTTGAAAAGTCAAAAAAAAAAATAAGTATTATAAGAATGTCAATCGGTTTCAAAACCTCTTTATAAATCAGTTATATTTTTTTATAAAATAATTCCAATATTTTTTTCGCAGACTTTGTCAATTTTTTTATTTAATTTTCTTCCAAGTTACCCAATAGGACAATACAGATTTAAATTCAATTTTCAGGCATTAGAATAAAATACTGTTTAATAACTTAACAATACAATAATTTTTATACACACATATACTTTTATACATTTTAGTTTTTTTTTTTATATAATAATTTTAATATAACTGATAGTTTCATATACTTTTTCACAATCACTTCTTCGCAAAATATTTTCATGTAAAACATTTAAAAGAATTTTTGAGAGGAATTATAACAATCACTGGTTTGCACCAACAGAAGCAGCAGCAACGCCATCAGAAGCTTGTTGCCAGCCAAATTGACGGCGTATAAAATTATCTATGGCAGCTACATCAATGCCATTAGCTTCTAAAGTATTTCTCAAACGTGCGGCCTCCGGTGTAGCAACGACTCGATCGTAAGCCGATTTCAAACTCCTTAAACGTTGTAAAAACTGTGCGAAAACCGGACTTTGAGCAGCTTTTGTGTGGGCATGCATGCGAAGTGTCTCCTCAGGATAATATAAAAGAAACTCATTAACGAAACCTTGCCAACCGAAAACATTTTGCGACCAAAATGGTGTGCGATTAATAATTTTCAAGGACTCGTTAGATTCACTCGAATCAAGTTCAGTGCCTGACAACATTATTTGGCTGCGTACCCAGGTTATGAAGGCCATCACTTCGGGTTGAGAACGGAAACGCACATGTGTAATATAACCATCATGGGAATTAATTATTCGTACAAAAGCTTGGAATTGTTTATCGTTAAGTAGATAACGTATGGCCAAGCGTTGTATTTCTTTTCTGGGTATTATGCGTGCCATTTCATCCAGATCTTGGGCCAAGGACTGCTGAGGTGCTGGCGTTGGTACACCAACTGGATTATTGTATCGAGGCGCTATAGCATCATTGCCGCTTAAGGCGCAAATGCCCACTAACAACAAAACGCCGATGAATTTCATAACGCTTGTTTATATGTTCGAGTATATATATTTTTCACTTTTATGTCTCCGGATTGACTTTGTTCGTTTCTGTTTTGTTTTAATGAATGATGATCCAAATACTTTTTCGCCAAGTATTTATATATTTTCAGCATCCTATGGGATATCTTATCTTCGAGTACTGATTCATTTATGATTTTTTTTTGTTCTGAGCCTCTTTTATCTTTTCTACATGTCTTTCAATCTTTAAGTAAATTTATTTATTGTATGTATGTACAAATATGTATTTTAAAGCAAAAGAATGCTCGTTATTGCTCCTATTAATTTTTTTTTTTTTTGCATTTTTTATTTATAATTTTGTTTCTAAATGATTCATTATTAGATACATGTGCATATTTATTCTGGGATCTACGACTAAAAATAGTTATGATACTCGTATCAAATAAATAAATATTTTGACACAAACTCGTTAAATATATGACATTGTTAAGCTCCTCGCGGATAACGAAAGAAATTCGTAACGGGATATGAATATACTAAGTAATATGTGAAAAAAATAACAACAGCAACAAGTTGACGAGATTTATAGTTAATTTGTTCATACATTAGATGTGCTAAAATCTTTCTGGAATTATTCATACCATAATATATGAATATATATAAATCTTCTTTGTTATAAATAAATAAAATATAGCTGCCCTTGGTGAGGCTGCTGTTAGCTGAAGTAGTATTTACGTTGACTAAAAAGCAACCGAATGTCTTCGGTAACCAGAGTTCAATCCCTTACTAAACTCAGACACATTAACATCATAGACCTTTCCTATAAGTGTTAGTGTCCATGCTAATGCATATCAAAGCGACTTCTTTCGTCACTATTTATTATTAATTTTGTTTAATTATTATACAACATTCAATTAAAATATTAATTGTAATTGATTCAGCTATTTTTATACAAGTTTTTCTGCTTGTTTTAATTAGAAATTATGTTATTATCGATTATAAGTGCAGAGTTTTTATGGAAATATATTAAATATAAATTCTAAGGCCTTTCAAAAATTTAGGTGTGTGTCTTTTACACTTAGATTAGCTAAACCAATCAATCTTCTTAATTTATTTCAATTTTTAATTTATTTTTTTCAATATTTTAGTTATGAAAATGTTTAATTAAATCATTATTTAAATTATGACTTTAGGCTATTTTTTACGAACTTCATATCCATTCACTTTAATTCCAATAAAAGAGATATTATTGAAATCAGTTGCTTCATTATATTTAATATTTATTAAAATACTTAAAAAATTATTCAATTAACTTTAATACAAATGTTTTTCTTTTCTATTGCAGGTAATTATATTCTCAACTGCTTCCTCTATAATGACGTAAGAATTTAACAATGAAGACATTTCAATCATTTTATTTTTAACAATATTTATAGTTATTGTAACAATACAATTGTTGGTGGTAAGTGAAACTTGAATGCAACTTTTAAAACAAATGGAGCTTTTAAGTGAAACATTAAGTGTGTCAAATCATGCCAAAAACTTTAAAAAACATTAAAAAATCTAATGCTAACATAGATATGAGTGGAGGGGGAAAAATAACTTGATCTATGGAAACAGTTTGAATTTTCGTCTTCTGAGGTTGCCAGTTGCTGTAAAACGCAAATTTGTAAATTATTTATAATCGCTGTCGAAGACGCCGTTAGTCAGACTTCATAAAATTCAGGATTATACAAGTAACCAAATTGTAAAATCCTTGAAAGTTTAATCGTCCCTCTATAGCTTGAAAACTTTCTCATAACATTTATCGTTTAAAGCATTAAACACATAGACCACGGCAATCGCAATCTGTCAAAAATAGAATACTCACGTTAATTTTAAAATGATTATTTTGACGACATCACGTCACATACAAATCATAGTGGAAATCAATTAACAGAGCAAACATATTAAAATAAATTCAGTGAAGTGCGACTTTGACCCGCGCACGAAGGGTTCCGTACGGGCACGAGATATGTAATTCAATACGAACAATATAAACTATAGTTTTGGCATTTTTTTCGTTTTTGGGTTTTAAGCGTTTTTTTTTTGTTTGGGGTTTTTTGAATTTGTTGGCGCTTTCTGAGTTTTGGCACTTTTTTCACGTTTTGGCGAGTTTTTTTTTGGTTTTTTAAGTTTTTTTTAATTTTGGCGATTTTTATTATTTTGGCCTTTTTGTTTTATTTTGGCGATTTTTTTTTAGTTTAGGCGTTTTATTTCATATAGGTGATTTTTTTTTTGGTTTTGGCGATTTTTTTTAATTTTGAGGATTTTTTTCGGTATTTGGCGTTTATTTTAAATTTTGGCGATTTTTTTCGTTTTGGCACTTTTTTTTAAATTTGGCGATTTCTTTTAATTTGGCGATTTTTTTTCATTTTGGCGATTTTTTTTTCACATAAACAATTATTTTGGTTTTGGCGCATTTTTCGCGTTTTGGCGATTTTTTTCGTTTTTTTGGCGTTTTTTTCACATTGGCGTTTATTTTTCATTAAACGATTTTTTCGAATTTGGCGATTTATTTTAGTGCTAGCATTTTTTTTTAATTTTGTCGATTTTTTTCGATTTCGCGATTTTTTTAAATTTTTGGGGATTTTTTTCAGTTTTTGGTAATATTTTTTGGTTTGGCGATTTTATAATTTTCGGATTTTTTAGTTTTACCGTTTTTGAAAATTTCAAGAGTTTACCTCTTACGGTCTCCAATATATAGCAATTTGTCAAAATTACATAGCCAAAATTGCATTAACTGATGGACCACCCTTTAATTTAAATTTTTTAATATTTTAATGTTTATTGTTGTAGTCTATATAAAAATACACTAATTTTACAAATTTTCATACAATTGTATGTATATTACTTGAGATTTTAACATTTTTTCGCTCGTTTTGGACCCTTTAATTTCTAATTCTCATGTATTTGTTGTTGTAGTGGCCAAGGTTCTACATACTCTGTCCAAATTTCATGTCCGTAGCTCTTACGATTCCTGAGAAAATACCGTGTGACGGACAGACAGACAGACGGACAGCGTAGCGAAAACAATAGGTTTGCTTTTTTCACCTTTGGTGTACGGAACTCTAAAAAAGAAGACAGATGTCTTAGAACACTCGGTTATAGTTATGCTGCTTAGCTATATGAAACTAACTTAATATGTTATTATTAATATGTATTGTTATTTACAATACAATAAAATTATATTATATGATGATGTCAAATTCGCGGCAAATATTTCAAAACGTTTCCATTTATTTCCCATTATTTTCTTTTCTAGCGACGTACAATTAAATTAATGAGTTGTTTTTGGTCGGTGATGGCAATTATCTTTCAGCCAATTGGCTGTGTTCTCTGGTTTGTGCTCATTTGCAAAAAACAAAAATTATAAGTGTAAAAGTGTCGAATATTTTTGTTACTAAATTTACGTCCTAACTAACTCCTGTATCGCGCAATAAATAGCATAGGTTTAACAAATTGAGTTGTTTTAACATTTTTACGTGATATATAATATTTCAAAGTGTCAACATTTAAATACATATGTATGCATACTCTCGCATACATCTCGCTCCCGCGTTATGGGTTGAGCGCAACACACGAATCCGTCTCTTACTGACCGCATGATGCGAAGAGAATCGTTCCTTGCTCAGCTACTGCGGGTCAGTAAGTGAGAAAAACAACTAAAGTGTTAGAAAAAGAAGTCTTTATTTTTGCTGTTGCGTTTGATTTATGTTGTTGCTTTAGATATTTCGTCACAGGTAAAGCACTAAAGAGGAAGGGAGAAGATAATAATAAATAACAATAAAACTATTTGTAAATCTAACTATTCGTCAACGACTTGTAAATGTAAAACAAAAGGCAAATATGTGTACAAAAAAAAACAAAATTAATCTTCATGTATTTTGTTCAATAATGTTTATAAAATAAAATAATAAAAACAAAAAATCACAACACAAATACATGCTCAAAAGACCATTTGCCAAGATTTTACCAAATAAAGGGTATCGATTCAACACATGAGCCGAACGATCGAAAAAAACGGTCGTTGGTTGAGCAAAGAGCAAGCCAAAGAAGAACGAAGTTTGAGGGTTTTTTTCGCGACAGTGTAGCATCTTGTCAGTGGACGAGTGTTTTTTTTCTGATAACAAGCACGCGAAAGACTAATTATTGCGAGCTTTGGCTTTATGTAAAAAAAAATATATAAAAAAAATTCCTACCGATAAGTTGCGTTTTAGGGGGTGCTTCTGGCCCACAAAGTTGGCCCTCAAGCCCATATCTTCAATGAATTTTTTTTTAGTTTTATTTTTGAGGACGCACCCCCTAACACGCAACTTATCTTGTATGAAATTTGTTTGTATTTTTTTTGCATAAAACTGAATCATTTTTGGGGGTGTGAGTAGAAGAAATCAAAAACAAAAAATCTCCATACAAATATGCGGCGATAGTAGCTTTCAGCAACATTTGCAGTCGTGTTGTTGGGTAGCCTGCTGTGGTCTATGTGCTCAATGCATAACGCTGCATCTTTTTGGCTGGTGATGAACCCTCTGGGTAGGTTTTAATAGTCTAGCGAACTGTTTCCATTCGACTTCATTGTTTATTACTTTACTTTTCGTACAATTATCCTTGCTATCACGCCTCCCCCACCCCCGGATTGTCCTAACATATTTTGTAGTTAACTTTTGAACTTCTTCCATATTTTCTCTCCATTCCGAGTCTTTCATTTTTATCAATATAAATAAGAATTATTATAATTAACAAAAAAAATGCTCTAACAAAATTTTCCAATTGATTTCATCTTTATTATATACTTTCTTGAAATTAATTAAGTCGTTTGTACTATTAACAAAATTGTCAAAGTGTGCACACACAAAAAAAATGCCCATAGAGCGTGAACTGGAAAAAATCACCCTTTTTTCAAATGTTATTTAGCAAATAAAATTATCTATATGTTTATGTCCAAACTTTTTTTTGATACAAATACAATATAACAATTTAATGTTTTATTATATACTCCACCACCACCACCACCTCCTCCTCTTCTCCGTCCTTCCTGACTTGCCAGATTCACTGTCTTGTTTACAACGAAATAGATAAAGGCGGCTTTTGTTTGTTGATGTTTTTATGACTCGATCAAGAAATAATGCAAAAGAAAAAACAACAACTACACAATGCAGACAGACTTCAAATAACGAAAAAAAGAGCATCCGCTTGTAATAATAAAACAAATTGAATTTAATTGACTGCAAAATATATGAAAACTATTATTGCACTGTTTATCTTTTGTTGCATTGTTTTGTTGTTATTTATGCATATTTGTTGTACTCGTATGTGGCACACAAAAACATCAAAGAAAAAACAAATTTATTGTAATAAAACAAATTATTTTAACACATGCGAACTACAGAACTAGAGTGCTTATGCATTGATGCACAGTGGTGCCAGTTGCAAAAAAAAAAAATAAGTGCATATAAATAAAGGAATTCATATTTATATCAAGATTTGTAATTATTTCATATGAACTTATATGCCCAAGGTCATTCGCACTTGCAGGTGTAGAAATATGATTTTCCATATTATCCATGCACGGTGCATGCATACTCGTATCTTAAGAAAAAAAATTTGTTGACTGACTACGGTTGTAGTTTTGTAATTCTGAATGATTTACAGTGAAACTCTGTTATAACGAACTTCGCTTAAATGATAAACTTAATATAACGTATGTTTTATTGAGTCCCTTGAGAAAACCTTTTTATTGCAAAGTGTTTCATACAAAAATACACTATATCTATAAGGAAGAAATTCTAAGCAAAAAAGCCTCTATATAGCGAAATACTCCTTCAAATGCCTCAATATAACGAAATCAGACTAAGTCCTAAATAGTAAAGACTTGTTTTAAAAACAACAAAGTCTACGTGTATTTACAAGCGCATTTGTAAAGCCTCTATACAACGAATTACTCGTACAAAAGCCTCTATACAACGAAGAATGAATAAAATTATGTATGAATGCAAAATAGTGAAGTCCCATTATCAAAAGAACGAATTCTTAGTGTGTGTGCTGTTTTATTTTTTATTTACCTCATGAAATTTAAGCTTATATTAGCATTCTCATTTTAAATAGAATTTGAATAAAGAAAACCACAGTTATAACAAATTTTTCTCGTATTTCTTCAAATTTCGTTATATCAAGGTTTTGCTGATTACATCTATAGCGAAACAATGGATAAAACGAATGTTTTTCCCATTAAGTAAAAGTGCATTAAAATGCTTTGTTTCAAGATCTTCGGCTCCACTGTGCATTGGTTTATAAGAAATCGTGTAAAAGTAATTGTTTTTCAAACTCTTTGCTTGCATGAATGTGCGAGCTTATGTTGAACATAATGAAGTATTTAGAGCAGCAAATTTTAAAAATGTTTAATATTCAAAACGCATAACCATGCGATAGTTCTGGCTTAAGTACAAGTATATAATGTTAAAATTTAGCAAACACGATGCATTTGTTTAGCAAATTAATTTTTTCTAAATGAATACAAGATTTTTTGGTTCTACATAATATTAATGCTTACATACTTAATATTAGGGAGATAAAGTAGGAAAAATGTGTTTTTCAAATGACCGGTACTGGTAAGCATATATAAATATAAAGAAACTAGTAATAAACTTCAAATTCATAATGTTTTTAAGAAAGAAATATTTTACATAAAAAAATAAAACAAAAAATTTTAGATAATTAGTACATAAATAAATGTTAGACTTGATTGCAACAATTCGTCAAAAACAGCAAAACCAACTTTTAACAATCTGCGACATAAGTGCGCTTTGAATAGTGTCCTGTTGTGAAAAGTACTTTAAAAAAAATATGAATTTTGCATGTAGAGCTTCTAGCAAAGCGTCAGAAATGCGTGGGAATTAAATTTTTTGCGCTTCTCTGAAAGTATTAAAATAAAATTTAGGTTTTAAAAATTTAATGACAACTGATTGTCCAGCGGTAAATAAAGATACATAACTTAATAATTGAGAGAGAAGATAAACTGCTAAATAAAATGTGTATTATCACAAATTATTTGTTTTATTATTTTTTAAACTCGAGGTCTCTGAAAATTATTTTTGTGGCTTTTAGCTCATCATTGAAGTTTTTCTTTCTAAGAATCATGAAAATTTTTAAATACATTTTTTTAGAAATTTATTTATTTACACAATTAATTTTGGCTGAGGATTCGCATATAAATTTGATAGAAACTTATATTAATTTTTATGAATTTTTTTGTCAAATATTTTAAGCATAATTTTTTTGTGTGTGAATTGAAAAAATAAAGTTGAAATTATAAAACGTATCTGTTACCATAAAAAAAATCCCAAAAATCACTCTACTAGAAACGAATACGTTATTTGATATTTCTGCACTGAATTCCCTTTATACAGCAATAGCTTTAAGCAATTTATTGCTGCTACGAAAAACTGCATATTGCAAAATTTTATTTCTCAAACTGCGTCACTACTTGTTGTATTTTGAACTAAAATTGTATTAAAAGGTGTGTGTGCAACATCTGTTCTCACTGCAGATATTTTTGAGAGCTTGTTATGCTTTTAAGCACATTAAAAACACCCACAAAACTTTTACTTTGAAGCACTTACTTACTTTATACACAAGCCTTAAAGGCATAATATTAAGAGCATATTTGCATAAATTTTTTCCTTTCATGTGCGTATTTTAAATGTTAACTCACACTACTTTCTGCTGTTAAGGTAATTATATGTAATACATGCATATAGATATATGAAAGCATAGTGCACTAAACTGCTGCATTAAAACAAAATCATTAAAATACATTATTAATTTTTAAATTGTTTAAATAAATATTTTGTGTTTTGATATTAATAAATTTTTAAAAATTATTTTAAGAAACCTAAAATGACTAATTACATACTTTTATAGCTCTGCCTAGTTAACTAGCTGCCTGCATGTCATTTTAGTGTGTATTTAGTCAACATCTACGTGTATCATTTAAAACGTATTTATGCAAATTGGCTTGGCATTCACATACATATATGTATGTATAAAAGGTATTCACGTCAACTCTTTCAACTGTGCAAAATGCATAATTGCACTTTCCCACGTGAGCAACACATTTTTTTATTTGTCTATAAAGTAGTAAAATATGTACATGTGTAGATAAATTTTACTCGTATGTTTCTTGATTGTTTAAAGATTTTGTTTACATGCTGAAACAATGTATTAGAACTTCGATGATTAATTCTGTAATTAATTCACTAATAAAAATATCATTATTAATAATATTGGTATTATTTAACACAATTCTAATAACTATTTGAACCATAGGTTTTTTTGAAAATATCAAAACTATATGCCTGGCTCACGATGTCGACAAAAAATTTCTTGTATTATTGTTGTCTTATAATCAAACTTGATGACTACTTTATAATATCTAGTTAATAATTTTTAAAATTTTTTTTAATTCCATAATTTGTTTATTTGTATCGAAAACATCCTCAACGACTTGTTTCCGTACACTAAAAGTGAAAGTGAAGTGTTCTTTTCGCTACGCTGTTGGTCGGCTTATCTGTCCTTCACAGGCTATTTTCTCGAGAACCTTAAGAGCTACGGGCCTGAAATTTGGACACAGTGTAGAACTTTGGCCGCTACAACACCAAATACATGAGAGTAAAAAATCAAAGGGTGGTCCAAGACGAGCAACGAAAAATGTTAAAATACAATACATACAATTGACACTTGAAATTTGTAAAATTAGTGTATTTTTATACAGACTACAACAATTAACACTAAAATTAAAAAAAAAATAAAATCAAAGGATGTTCTATCAATTAATGTAATTTTGACTAGGTAATTTTGACAACTTGCTGTATCTTGGAAACCGTAAAAGGAAAAGTCTTGAAATTTTCAAAAACGGTAAAACAGAAATATTCCAAAATTTTAAAATCGCCAAACCGAAAAAGTTTTAAAACCAGAAAAAAATTATGAAAAACCCGAAAAATCGCCAAAACGAAAAAATACCAAATTAAAAACAAAAAGTTCTACCACTAAAATAAATCGACAAAATAAAAATATCGCCAAAATGAAAAAAACGCCAAAATTTAAAAATCGCCAAAACCCTAAACAAATCTTTAAAACGAGAAAAAAGCACCGAAACTAAAAAAGCATCAAATTAAGAAAAAAAAAAAAGCCAAAACTAAAAAACCCATATTAAAAAAACGCTCAAAACAGAAAAAATTCTAAACACGAAAAAATAGCCAAACTATATATATGGGCATTTCCACAGGAATGTCAACTTTTTGTAGCGTGCAACACCAAGCAAATATGCTTGTTTTTTTCAAAGAAAACGATTTTTTTTACTTATTTACATATTTGAGTAGGCCGTCAGGAGCTCTAAGTCAGGTAAAGTTTTAAGAAAAAACGAGTCACGTTGATCAGAAATACAAGGTTAATTGCTTGCTGTCGAATGCGACAAAAAGTGGAATTTCTCGGAGAAATGCTCATATGTATATTATATAGGCTAAAGTTCGTATAGAATTACATACCTAGTGTCTTATTCGCACTTTACTGAATTTTATTCATTTAAAAGAAAATCATTTAGGTATTTCTGCGTTGTAATATGATGTATTGTTGACTTTTTAAGTACTTTTTTGTCCATTTTTTTTTTGCATTAAAAAGTTGTAAAACTTTGCCAAATTTAATCTGATAATCTTGCACTTATCTAGACCCTAACAGCCGTATTCATAAAAATTTTAAACAGCGTTTCATAAGTTGTTTAAGCAATATTCGCTAAAATTGTATTCATAATAGAATTTTAGCTTAAAACCGTTTTTTAAACCTTGAGTAAATTAGCAAATTTTAAAATTGACTGGCCCCATGTTTAAACCAATTTTAAGATGACGTTGTTGTATTTTTGCTTTGTGTTTGTTTACATTTTTAGTTTTGCCTGTATGTATGTATGTGTGTACTTATGTATGTACGTAGATATGTACATGCGAATGTTATTTAGAAGAAGAAAATAAAATTGTATTTTTTTAGAAGCTCATGATGAAATTTCAAATGAACTCCAAATAAATATTTACCAGAGAAGTAGCAATCAGCTTTCCATTCCCATTTCGTCTTTTCTCAATGTAGGTGTAAAGAAAAATAAAAATAATAATTATAGTGATGTATAAAAACTCACAACAAATAAAATAAAACTCGTTATTCTAGTGCTTCCTAATCTGCAATAAAAAAATCATATAATAAGCACTTTTAAGAAAGATTCGCTGTAATCTATTTTTATTTTTTTAAATTTGGACGAGTTGGAACACATTTTTTATATATAAGAACAATATTATTCCAAAAATGGACAAAAAAACAAATACAGATACGAGTACTTTGTGAATTAATAATCGTTGTTTAGCAGAACTAGGATGCAAGTGACAAATAGATAATACAGTGTTGCCACGATATTTTTAAAAAAGCAAGTTAATTGATTTTTAGTTAAAACACTGATTATGAATACCAATATTTAAAAAACCTTATTTAGCCTTAAAATGTTTTTAAACCTCAATCAACTTTTTTTTATGAATACGGCTGTAACAATTTTGCATCATTCGTGCAAAGTAATTTTCTATGTGGTTGTTGTTATATTTTTTCAAAATTTTGCAATTTCGCTTTTCCGCAACAGAGCAACTTTTGAAGTGAATACTCGTACCTTTATATTGGCAGTATTCAACGTTTGATGCAAATGGTCTTGCATAAGTGTAAATGCAAAATATCATAACTTTTCTTTAGAATCCAACAACAAAATACATATACAATCCAAAAAAATGCTAGGATATTTTACATTTACACTTACGCAAGACCATTTGCATCACACATATAATACCTCCAGTATTTTTTTTTTGTATCTTGCTCTTAGTTGTATGACTTTCTATGTGGATTAAACATAATAATATGTCTGCATTTAAACGATAAGCGTTGACGTTTTACTTTTTTTTTTAAACAAAAATCTAAAGGGAAAAAACAAAAAAATTATTGCACTAAATTAAAAAATCTCTATGTGTTTTTTTTAGTTTCTATTTTCCACATTTAACGATTTTTTTCATGTACGTTACTTCTTTTGATTAGGCAAAACCAATTATTATCCAAAAATATAAAAATATCAAAATTAAATTACGTATGAACGTAAAACGGAAATGATTTATTTGGAGTTTTTTAATTAATAATTTGTAAGTTATGCAAAAAAAGCATTAGCAATTATAGAAATGAAGAAAACTTGACATTAAAAATTTAATTTATTACCATTTACGTCGCTTTTCACAATGTGTGATTAAGAGTTAATGTGAATCTCAACTGCATGTTTTTCATACAAAACTTGCCGTAAAGTCCTCATTAGCTTTTAAGTGTACATTGTGAAAAGGGCAAAAAAATCAGTTAGCTTTTGTGTATGTGATAAAAATTTAATTTTCAATTGAAATACCAAACACTGCTCTCTCTTATTGTATAAAAAATATTTTACTGAGGAAGTAAAATAAAATAGATTTTTGTTCAGTTTAATAAAAACTTGATTTTCAATTTACTTGCTTTATTTATCTATCAAATACTTAGTTTTCAAGTTATTTTCCCAAGATTAAGCATCTAACTTTCCATTAGCACTTATTTTCTTGCTCAAAATGCAGTTAGTAAATCAAACTTTCTACAAAATATTTTTCAAACAAATAAATAAATAAACAGCTTTCGTTTGTCATCTATATCTAAACTTAACTTTCTAAACCTTCAAGAGTTTTACAGCAAAAAAAAAATAAAGCAAAACATTTATAAATATATTGCACACATTTGCTGACAATAAATAAGCAATTTGTTTTATTAAGAGGTAGACAAACAAAAAAGAAAATTGTAAAACTTTCTAAACGAAAATAACTGCAGATGTCACTGTAACTGCAACTGTAACTGCAATTGCCTCATAAGACATAAAATTAGAGCTTTTCTTTGAGTTAAAAAGAAAAAAGTAAAACTAAAAAAAAACTCAGATATAAATCTCAGCACTCTGAATGACTATAAAAAGTTTGTTTATGCCATATATTAAATTTCTATTAGTTTTGCAGCTTGCAAATAATAAAAAAAAGCTATAAAATTAGATACACAAAACAAATTAATTTGAAGGTAGAAAGAAAGGAGAAGAAATAGTCATAACACTACAAAGTATTTTAAAAGTACACTGGGAGAAAAAATCTAAGCCTAATTGTATAAATCATGCCACTAAAGTGATACTTACATGAAAAGAAAAACAACATTTGGAAAATTTGTTGTTATTTTTCATACAAATTCTAATAAATTCAGTAAAGTGCGACTTTAACTCGCACATGAAGGCTTCTGTATGGATACTACATTTGTAATACCAAGACACATTCACCAGATAGTAGCGAAAACCTAGCGGACCAATTTTTTTTCAAAGTAAATTTCATCCGAAACTTCAAAAATATTTTACGAAAGAGAAATAAAAAAAATCAATATGAAAAATATTTTATTAAAAAATTCCTTGAAAACAAACTTAAAAATATGAAAAGACTATTAAAAAATTGTGAAAAGAAATTTTTTCAACTTTATGTAAACAATTTTTATTATTATGTGTGTTTTATTCGAACTTTATATAAATATTCAGAAAAAATTTAAGTGTGTATAAACTTATTAAGTAGCTATCGCTATAGCTGCTTAAAAATTAAGTAGGTATATGTTTCGAATTAAACATGCCTATTATTATGTTAAGCAAATTTAGTTTTTTGACATTTTGGATAGACTAAAAAACATCGTGATATAACCGCCAAAGCAGCTTAAGCGATATAATTTTCGACATAATTTGTTAAAATCTCTTATTTGTCATCGTAAATAATCGATTTTCGTCAAAAAAAAACGAGGTACAAAAAATGTGTAGGTTGAGTTTTTTTGGCGGTTATGGTTTGGCATTTTGTTTTTTTCATTGTTGAATTTTTTCATTGTTTTTGTAATCCTAATATTATTATTGTGTAATATTATACGAACTTTTGCCAATATAATCTACTATCTTACCTAATGCAGATTTTTTTTAATTGAAGTACAACGTACGTTTTTGGCGAGACATTTTTAGATTTTTAATTGAACTGCAGTGAATTTTAATCAGAAATAATTTTTAGTCAGGCTCAAGTTCAGTAATTTCAATTCTTATTGAATGAAATATTTTTATTAATTAATGTAAGTTTCTAAAGAAGAGAAGAAAAATTAAACTTAGACTTTATTAGCTGGCGGAAATACCGATATTTTTCTGTGCAGCCACGCACCTCATCAGCACCCTAGTCTATCTACTTGGGCAGAGATTCTTATTAACATCAGCTATTTAACTTAAATTTTCACTGAAACGGAATATGAGAAATGATTGTTGTGTATACAATTGATTTACCTTTGGTAAACACATTTATAAGTATCACTATTAATTTTCTGTTTTTTCATTTTTCTATTTAGGTTAGCACGAAATTATATTACTCTACCTAAGTATGTTTAACAATTCTTGCTTATCTTTTACGATCATCACATTAATTATTTTTACTTATTCGATGTACCATCGCTACATGCATGTACGTATTATTGTAGTGGCTTTTTATGAATTTTTTCGCTTTGGTGTTTTTATAGATTGTCTTTTTTTTTGTTTTAAACGATTTTTTCAGATGCTCTCGATCTCTTTAGTTTTATCGATTGTTTTAAAGTTTTGGTGTTTTTTTACAATTACGACGATTTTTTTTGTCAATTTCTTTTTTATTGTGGACTACTGTTTAAATTTATCCTTTTTGAAAATTTCAAGAAATTGCCTCTTAAGATACAGCAAGTTGTCAAAATTAAATTAACTGATAGAATACCCCATAATTTAGATCTGTTTAAATTTCAATGTTAATTGGTGTAGTCTGCATAAAGAACGAACTTAAAAAACTTCAAGTGCCTATATATAATTATTAAAGGTATTCACGTCAAAAGTTGCACTGTTACGGAAAAGAAAAATTGCAAAAATTTCAAAAAGTATAACAACAAACACATAGAAAATTATTTTTCACAAATGATGCAAAATTGTCAGGGTCTGCGTAGGTGCAAGATTCTCATAGTAAATTTTTGCAAAGTTGTGCCAATTTTTACGGCATTGCCAATCCAAAAGAAATGGACCAAAAGTACTTAAAAAATCAACTATACATCAAATTACAGCGCAGAAATACCTAAATGTTTTTCTTTTAAATGAAAAAGAAAACAAGTGGTTGAAGATGTTTTCAATACAAATGAACTAATTAAAATATTATAAAATTAAAAAGAAATTATTAGCTAGATATTATAAAGCAATTTTCAAATTCGATTTTAAGATAACAAAAACATAATTTTGTTATTTTCAAAAGATCTATGGCTCAAGTTGTTATTAGAATTTTTTTAAATAATAATGATAATGATATTTTTATTAGTGAATTAATTACAAAATTAGTCAGCGAACCTCTAACACTTTGTTTCAGAATTTAAACAAAATTTCTTAACAATCAAGAAACATACGAGTACAATTTATCTAAAAAAGTATTTACATATTGTGCTACTTTATAGACAACTGAACAAAATGTGTTGCTCACGTCAGAAAGTGCAATTATGCATTTTGAACAGTTGCAAGAGTTGATGTGAATACGTTTATAGTCTGTATATGAAATTAAGATTTTAACAAATTTTTGCAGCCTGAATTTCTAATTCCGATATTTTCTAAATTTTCTGCAGTAAAGAATTTGTATGAACAACAAGTAGAAACTTTTTTTGAAATGTTGTTTTTGTTTTCATAAAAATATTTCGTTGGTGAAGTCAATTTTTGGAATCGGTCAATTGTACATAAAGACTTTGGAAATTAAATGTATATTATTAGCCGACCAACTTCGGCATCTTGGAAAATCAACAAAGAAATTTCTTTCTTCTTTTTTTGTCATTCTCAGAAGCGCTGCCAGTCAGCAGATTGGATAAACATCTAATTTCTTACGGCATCTAAAAGTTTTTAAAAAATACCTTAAACATATTTCAGCTCTACCAAAAGTGCCCGATTTTTTTATTTAATTTTGAAAAATTTTCTTCTCATCTGAAATTTTTTCTTTCAGTGCAAAATATTACAATAAGACAATTAACTCAATACGAGTACTACAATCAAAAGTTAAAATAATTGTAATAATAACGATAGTTTCACTTAAACAAAATTGGTTTCCTCAATTTTTGTGTAACAGACCAAATGTCTCACTTGCCGGCTGACTGGCTGACTGACTGACTGGCTGACTCACGAAATATCTAAATGTTTGCTTAACTAGCAAAATAATTACGTACTTGTATAATAAAATTTTCCATGTCGGCAATTATTAGTTAAACGTTTAAATGCTGCTGTTACTGTTACTGTTGCTATTGCTGTTGCTTTTGCTGCCAGACGACTCGGTCGGCTGGTTCATATTTTTCACTTAAACATGCTTCACAGCTTAGGTTTGTCCGTTAAATTGTCCAACAACCAACCAACTATTCGTACCCACTACCAAAATAACTATTTGCAATATTAGATTAGTTATGAATTCTTTTTTTTTTGTGCAGATGTTTTATTTTCATATACCGTTTCAGTTTCAGTTAAATTAGTCGTAGTTACAGTCATGTAGAGCAAAGTGAATGTCAGCAGAAATGTCATGTTTTCTATAAACGACAAGTAAGAAAAATTAATGTTTTCATGTTAATATTTGTATTTACCAACCCTCTGCAGTTTAAGGCCTCTTTAGAGCTCTGCATTGCAGGTTAGCCGTACGAGTATTAATGCACATGGATGTAATAAAAAAAATTCATACCCATATTCTTTTAGTTGTAAGTACAATTACTCGTATTTAAGTCGAACCATATCTGCGTTGTGTCCACAAGGAGAAACAAGTTATTATTAAATTATTTTTATTGCCATAATATGGCAAAGGTAATTTTTCAATAGATATTTTTTTGAAATTATTCAATAATTATGGCTGGTGAATGTCTATGATTTGCTAATATTTTGATTGCCAAATAAAGTTCTTTTTTTCTCCTAGTGTTGCTAAGCATAGTTTTATCATATTTGATTGATTTAAACTATCGGGGCTGGGTTTATTTGGTTAAAATCGTAACATGTTATTAACTGCCAAAAACAATTTGCTGTTAAATGTAATTTTTCACAGTTGGTTTTTTTTATAATGCACACTTTTGTGGAAAAATAAATTTTTGTGATTTTTGTACTGAAATTTTTCTAAACGTTTTTAAAAAAAGATACATGTCCAATTTTGTAATTAAAAGTGTTAGAAATCATTAGAAATAAAATGCATGTCATAAAACAAATATCTATTTTGAGGCATTAAATTAACAATTAAAATTTTTGTTAAGAAGTAACCTTGAATTCAATTAATAGGCTCCCGTATATCTTGATAATTTATAGAAAATTTTTTATTCTTCAAAGTTCTCAGTTCAGTATATTAAGCTAAAATCCCACATTTGGCACAATGTACCGATATTCAGCCCACTTCACGATCAAAAGTGTGAACGTACATAATTTTTAAACACGCAACGACAAAAGTCGAAATCTTGCTGACTATGGTCGATCAAATGCTCCGATAATTTAAATGCTCTTTTTCACAATGCCGGCCAATAAAAGGTCATAACAACATTTTCCCGCATAGATGCATCTCTTGCCAGGAGTCTATTTTCTAAACACGTCATTCTGCTGGAGTTCGCTTCTAGTTCAATTTTAATTTGTCTTCTCCAGGCGTTATTCTGCTAATTTACGGGTTTTATTAAATTGATATCCGTTATGTATCATAGTACAATTTCCTCAGGAAATGGCTAAATCAGTTCCATTTACGTTTTTCTATTGTGACACGGATGAGGGACTGTCATGTTCGTTCTCATACATTTTTAATGGAGACGACATCTGGTCTGACAGTTCGCATGAATCGCACCCATATAAGCCGTGGTCGGCAACCTATACCATTACATTTTACGATTGTGTTTGTTATACTCTCACCACAAACTGGTGTTCTCAGTATAATTTCGTCTCATTTCCCTAATTTGAAATTATAAACCCCCAAAGGCAACTTGATTTTATTATGGTCAGAAGAAACACTTAAGTCTTGTTTATAAAGAAAGGTATCTTTTGTTGTTGCTACGTCAATCTAATGGTGAGTACAAATATGGTTTTATAGAAAATGTTTTTAAAATAATTTAAAAGTTTTTTCATGCATGACAACGCATGTTGAGAAACCAAACCTAGTTTTCCATAATAATTTTCTAAAAATTAACAGCCTTATTTATAAAACTTCGTGAGGCTTTACAAAGGCTTTTTAAGAAAAATTTTATGAAAATGTGTCTTAAAACCCCTTTCTAAAGCCTTAATACGTTTTATAAATAGGGCTGTAAAAATTTTTTAAATTCTTAAATAGAAAAAACTAATTTCAAACACAAAATTCTCTGAATCAAAATATAATTTTTTCAATTTAGGTCCTACAAAGAAATTTGTAAATGCAAAATTTTGTAGTAATTTGTTTGGAAAAAAATTGATTTTTTCAATCAACAGATTGTCTGAATCAACAAAATTTTTTAATGAAAATAAAAAGTAAATCAAATAAATAACTGTTGTGTATGCAATTTCTATATTGGAACAGAAATGTTCTCTTAACAATTTTGTTACAAGTATTACTTTATATTAATTGTACCAACTAAAATTTTTCACTCCATATTGTTTTTGTTTTGTTTAAAACAAAATTGTATCAAATTATTTACTGGAATAGTAAAAAATATTTACTGAATCAAAATTTTATTTCAAACAAACTTTTGTTTGAACATTTTTTGGGTATACTTTTTTCTGTTTATAACACATATTTTCTTATTGTTGGGAAACATTTTTTTCTCTGGCAATGCTGATTCTTAAGAGTATGCGAAACACAACTTGCTCTCAACAATGCGTGTGTACACATACGTAATAGAAGAGTATATTAAAGGTGCGACGCCGTTAATTTGCCGACCAGAGCATATGTAAAACGCACATTAGATGATAATGAATTTTTGCTGATATCTAAACTTTTTGCAAAGTTTCAAATGCATGTTTTTCCTTGTTTATATTATTTACTATATCTTATTGTGAAGCACTAGTTGAATATATGACACTACCAAACTATATAAATAATTTGACATCTCGCAGTGCCACTTTATTTAATACAAATTTATAGTTGCTGTTTGTATTTAGGCATAATATATTTCTGACATATCGCCATTTAAGCCCATTAGCGGGTGCTGCCTGCAACAATATAATTTTTTATGAGGATCTGACTCCTTTTTCAAACGTTTTTCTTATAAAACGTTTAGACTTAGAGTCTCTGGTCTGTTATGTTTCTACTTCATTCTAGCCAGCCCTAGTTGTCTAATAAATTTCAAGTCTATATCGAAAAATATAACGAATAATTTTTATAAGCGTGGCCCTGCAATTCTGATCTGTTATACCGCGTTCTAAAATTGTTCTAGCTCCGTAGCTCATGTAGTCCTGCTCTCTAGCGTATTTTTTTACTTTCAATTTTAATGGGAGTCACCCTTCCTACTATTTTAAGTTCAAAATTATGCTGTTCCTAGCATTTATTATTCATGTAGAGCTTTTTAGGAAACATCTAACAAGAAATACATAACTAATAAATTTAAATCTGCTAAGCCAAAATACAAGAAACTGGAGGTTTAAGACTTTTAAGATTAAAATGTATAGCTTTGCATAAGTATATACAAAGTTTATATAAAATCGCCCTATTTAAGCTCTTCAAATTTAGTTTTTTGCTTGAGTTATGTGGGCGTGACCCCACCCCAGCAACCCTTCCCACTGGTTAAAACTTCCACATTTCGTATATGAGGTTACCTCGATGAGTTAATTCTTTTTAAGTTTCATAGTTTTATGATTGAAGGGAAAAAGTTGTGAGGAGTGTGGAGAGGCCACAACTTGGTCTGGGCTAAATATTTATAAGCCTTAAATAAATATTTTCTGGTGAATTGTAAGGCGCAATGGGACTTATATCCTTCCTTATCATTGTGTAGTTTAAAACATCTTGATGATCAAAAATTGCGTGAATTTTTCGTTACAAATAATATGCGTTACATTTAAGAAATTTATTATTTAACATATTGTCATACGTTCGTTTTAATTGCAATTTATTTGCTGGTGGTTAAGCATTGTCTATATAATTCAATGGTTTTTTGTCAAATCATCGGTAACATTCAACCACATATTTTACAGTCACAACCCTCTTATCTTATGAACAGACTTTTATAAACTATTTGAAAATTCACAAATAATCAAAGGAAATCACCAAAGAAAAATAAGCACAGCAGACCTAGAAACTTTAACCAAATATTATTATTTGTTAATTCTCAAATAGCTTATAAAAGTCTGTGCATAATGATATGACAAATCAACAATGAATAGATTTCAATTATAATATGCCTTACTATCAAAGTAGTTTAGCTTTTACTGGAAAAGTAAAAAAAATTTTCTCACTTGTATCTTATATATGGAAATATATATATACATGTTATTGTTAATTACTTTTATTACAAAACGTAGACCCAGACCTTATTTAGTAAAATAAAAATAATAATATATAAAAAAATTTCGAAAAATTTTACTAACAAACTACATACATATATGTAAAAGTTTCTGCCTTATAGTCTTGCTTTACTTAAGTATTTAAATTTGAAGTTTAAGCAAACTATTTTGTAAAAAATATTAACTCGTTATGTCGTTGTTTAATGGTACCTTTTGCTCTTTCTATCAAAATAGCAAACAAGACAACACCAAATTTAAAAAAAAACTTAAGATTTTAATCCAGTCCTTAAACTTATTTTATCTTCTTTTGATTAACATCAATAACAACATCAAATTATCTTTGTCGTTGTAAACAAATATTTAACAACATTTTAGTTGTGTTAGAAAATTTTCCTCTTTACAACTTTTATTTGCTGTCTATTAACTTTTGTGTTTCTATAGTAAGTGTAAATTTTGTTAACTTGATAAGAACGGAAATTGTTTAAAAAGTTATTTAAACCACTAAATTACGTGCTGCTGATACGAGCAATAGAACTAAAAAGGCATTTAGTATAGTAAAATCACCAACAACCACACAAGCATGAGTTTGCACACTTAAAAATCAATTTGCCTGCACTTAATTCCCTCTAACAGAAAATCAAAAGCTAACTTGTGAAAAAGGAGTATATTACTCTTACCCAAAACTCTTTATGAAAGTTCTTTTGCATGTGTATGTTGTGTGTGTGTACAAATTTAAATTTTAGCCAAAAATTTTACGTGCCTTTTGAACATAATTTTTATGCAAAATTATTTCACCCAAAAGCAGGAACTTAAGTTAATTTTTAACAATTACCAGATTTTTGAACACAAGCTTTTTGTTCGCATAAATAACTTGTATAGTTAAAACACTTTTGTAAAAAAAAGAACAAAGTGGTAGAAAATTAAAATAGACTATGATTGATGACTACAAAAAAAAGAAAAGGAATGGTAATTTTTTTATGAAATAAATACAAAAATAAAATTATATTTAAAAGTCGAACAAAACAAACAAGAAAACAAAAATAACAACTTATTGGAAAAGTTTTTCCATTTATAAGAACAATGGTTTAACCAAATACGAGAGTAGTATTCATTGTAACAAAACAATCTAAATTCTCGTATAACAGCAAAATATTTAAATCCTTAAAAATACAAAAGGAAACAATTGGTTTCTAACAATAACCATAAGCCAAGTTCTTCTGCTGAACATTTTCCAGGCACCAATTTTTACATAATACTAAAAAAAACACACACACACAAGCACATTCACGCATACACACCATCCATATTTGCTAAAACATGATCATGCAACAATGGCTGCCAACATAGTGAACGAACTGTGTGAGAGTGTGTGTGTTTGTTTGTGTGTGATTCTCAAAAGTTTGTTTTATTTTCGAAACCAACAACACAAACACGCAAAAAGTAACTTTATAGTTAGAAAATTTCTGTATGTTGGCTTTTTGTGTGAGACCGTTGGAACGAACAACAAGCGTTAAGGAGTGTGTGAGTTTAGGTGGCATGAGGTTTTAAGACCATACGGTATTAAAACGGAAGCGGAAGTGTATTAAAGCCGGATATAGCACACAAAAACGAAAGCTCCAACATCTAAACTACAACATAAACTCAGGCCATTCTACACTCTGTGTGTGCGCATAAAAATATTTCTTAGCGATTTTCGTCTGAATAAACAACACACGCTTATTCAGTATTTAACAGATTTTATTTGCATTTTATGAAATTTTCTATATGACAGTGCATTTTTTCTTTTTATGTCTGTTTAATTTAACAGTTTTCCAACTAACAATACATAAATAACAAAAGTAGGGAAAATTTTTAAATAGATTTTGTGAACAAAATGACTAAACAAAAGTAAATTATTGATATTTGCATTTTAAGAAAAGGTTTGAGGCTAAAAACTAAATTTAAATTAAGCAAAAATAACTTTAACCTCAAAAACTTGCAGAGATTGACAATTAAAAAGCATTCAAAAGACAGTTATTAGGGTAACTGTAGGGTTTTAATATTTTTATTAAATATCACTGTAAACCACACAAAATAATATTAATTCTGCCAGCAGAAGCACAGGAAATATATGGGCATTTCCACAGGAATGTAAACTTTTTGTAGCGTGTGACACCAAGCAAATAGGATTGTTTTTTCAAAGAAAACGAAACTTCTTTTTCTTTCTTTACATATTTGTGTAGGCCGTCAGCAGCTCCACGTTAGGTAAAATGTTAAGAAATATCGTTTCACGGTGAACAGAAATACAAGGTTAATTGCTTGCTCTCACACGCGACAGATAAGTGGAATTTCTCGGAGAAATGCCCATATACGAAAATAAAGCTTACAGCTGAACCTATTATAAAAAGCAATTCAATGTATCACTTTACGCCTTTTTATAGTATTGAATTGCAATAGAAATCCATAATAAAAAAAAATCACAAAACCCTTGATTTTCATTTGAAACATAAGTTCTGAATACTGGCGAATAGTGGTTACAAATACTGGTTACAACTACAAAGCATAATGGTGGTGCCAATGTGGATGTTTTAGATTTTCAGTGTTGCCGTAATTTCCTGGGGAAGTGCCAGCTCCCCGGTTAGGATTTTTAAGATTTTTAGCGTCGTTTTTGGGAATTTTTAATATGGTTTATGTATTTGCTAAAAGGTTCATCACTTGGATAAGTGGTACGTGTCGGCTGAAGCTCTCTCTGGTAAATAAGATTATAAATGCGGAAGTAAATTTATTGTTTGTTTGTTGTGCTTTAACGGCTTAATCACGGAACTGATTTTGATGAAATATAGAACATTAATATATCAAGGCCTAGAAGGACACATAGGTTATATGTATGTTTTCAAAAACTAGGAGGTGTAGAGAAATGTCTGTCTCTTAGATACTATTTCACAGATTTTGAAGAAATTCAAAACATGGATAGATCTGAGCCCAAAGAAGACCCTATACAATTAAAAAAAAGACCACTAGAGGAAGTAGCAGGATTTATATATCCAATTCTATCTATGTGATTTTATGAAACTCAAAACACAGACAGATCTGAGTCTAAAAGAAGACATAGGCTTTAGATTTTTCAAAAATAGCACCACGAGGAGAGGTAAAGGGAAATGTCTTTCTCCTTGAAAGTATCTATGCGATTTTTATGCAATTCAAAACATAGATAGATGTAAGTCTAAAAGAAGACATAGGCTATACATTTAATAAAAAAAATAAATAAAAGAAATAAACCCACTAGAGGTAAGGAGAAATTTTTAAGGTAAGTAAAACGGAAGGAACTAAGAGCCGACCTGGTGTTCATTGACACCGTGTGTTCTTTTTTCCTGTGTAATAAAGTTATTTACAGAAACTTGCCTATTTATCACCAAGTTTCTGATTTCATCCAGGCGGGAAGGGAAAAGAGCCACAATAGAAAGAAAATTAAAAGTCAGAATATACACTGATGGATCAAGAATGATCTGCGGTGTCGGCTCTGGGGTATTTTCAGATGATTTTGGTATAGAATGATCCTTTCGTCTACCTAACAGTTATTCAGGCTGAAATTTTAGCGGTAAAAAAGCGGCTAGAATGCTGCTTGATAGAAAGGTACAGGATAACGTTGGTATCTTTGTCGACAGCCAAGCAGCGCTTCTATCCCCAAGATCATATATCACTTTGTCCATTCTAGTCGGGCAGTATAAGAGCTTGCTATCTAGGCTGAGTAGTCAGGCTGATCTCACCCTTATATTGGTTCCAGGACATAGCAATTTTTCAGGTAACGAACGGGCCGCCGAGCTGGCTAGAGCTGGCTCTGCTATGATTGCCTGCAATGCCAAATCGGTAGCTATGCCGGTTGGTACTATTAGAAGCGGTATTTTCAAGCGCTGTAGTCATGCAATATAGTCACGTGCAAGGTTGCTAAGAAAATGTGGCCTTGCTGCAATGCAAGGCACTCAATACAGTTAATAAATAGGAAACGTAGGAATATCTCGAGGCTCGTTGCAGTCATGACGGGGCACTGGATGGTCGGCCGACATGATATAATGTCCTATAATGAGTTCTGTCAAAGTTTTCAAAAAGAAAGCAAATGTCCAGCTTTGCGTCTCTCCAGACACAAACTTTTAGGTAGTCGCTTGCTCGACAATCTTTCGGATTTTTATTTTGAAAAATTAGGTTGAGTGACCTTATAAAATATATCAACGCGACGGGTGGGATCTAGTAACGGTCACCCTTTTAGAATACTTAGATATGGTTCTATCTTGGTTTACATCGATCAGTGTAGTAGTTCATTCAAAAAGCAATCATCTATATTCTACTTGAACGACTGCGTGTAGTAAACCAACCAACCATCACCAGGGCCGCTGCAGCGATGACATAAAAATTAACAAAACATACAACAGCAGATTTTTAGATCGAATTAAGCTCAATTATTACATCCTTATACTCTCTTCACTATTACTTTCCCGAAGAAGTTAAGACTCATACAAGGAGGGATTACAATCTGCTAGGGAGCATATCGCTCATTTATTTCAATTTTGTCACAACTCACAAGAAACTAGTTTTGCAGAAAATACATTTAAAGTTTTATATTTTCATACAACTCAATGAAGACATGAAAAATAATTCTTCTATCAGGACTATTTATATAAAACCTTAACAGAAAATAGAAAACGAAGTGGCAAATTATTCCGCTTCATTAACTCAAAAAACGATTCTTTGTAGTTATGACACTATTGATGTAAATAAGAGATATGACGTGGATCATTTCAGTAAAATGTCTTGTTAATGACTGGCGTTCTATGTTTGTTTTTACTGAAGAAAAGAAATTTTATATAAACGGACTAGATGATGTAAAAAGAGGAGCTATTTGTATATCGCCAACACAGCAGAAAAGGTGGGATTATGGGCTGGGGTTCAATAATGTGTTACTGCACAATCAGAATTTCTACATGTAAATTATTTTTTTTTTAATTCGACTTATATTCGCCTAAATTTTGCAAATACGAATACAATTATTTAAAAATGCTCGAAAGCTCGGGAGTTCGAATATGAATGCGATTATTCGCATATCACTAATATATATGTATGCATTTTAATATTGTGAGCAGAGAAACCAGCCAATCGGCTCACAGCCGACTCAAGTACCGATGCCGACTTTAAATTTAACTTCAAGCCGCCACCGATGCATGCGGCTAGCCTCGGCTCATAATTGTAGCCGGCTGATTGTTTTTTGTAGTTGCAAATCTGTACTACATCTTACAAATTATATGGAAGACATCAAATGTTTAAATTTTTTTATAGAAATATATTTTAATAACTTATAAAAAGCAGCTGTCAATGTCAGCCGGCTTAAGAGCCGCCGCAGACTACTTTTTTCTTAAGCCGCCGCCGCCAACTTTTTAAGACGGCTTGTTTCACTGATTGTGAGCGTTCCTTCCATTTAAAAAAAATGTTTGAGTTAAGTTACACATATGCTGACGTTTTACTGGCAGCAGATAGACTCATTTCGAAAATAGTAAATAAAAAGTAAATAAGGGTTTATTGATACAAATTAAAACATTTAAATATCAATTCATTTGTGAGTAAAAAAAAAACCAAAAGAACCCTTCTTTGTCATTTCTCGAACAAATTATATACTTTAAAATACTTTCGGCTATTAAGTCTATTTTATGTGGGTTGTTGCTTTATGGGCTGTACTGAGGATTATGTGTACTTTTGGGTAATTTTTTTCTTTTAACTCCTCCGTTAAAATCAATAAATCACAAACATATATTCAATCGAACAAAAATACGATACAACAAGAACAACACTAATAAAGTTTTTATAGTCTTATTTTTACCTCTTTATGTTGTTTTTGTTATTGTATGTATTTGTATTATTGCCTGGTAGTATTTTATGTCATAAAAACAATGTTGTTTAGTGTTTTTACATTAGATCCCCTGGGGCAATTGTTCCCATTTTTATTGCCCTCCTATGCAAGTATGTTTGTTTGTTTGTGTGTGTTTTTGTGTGCTGTGTGCAACTTAAATTGTTTTGTATATTAGTCTCGTAGTAGATATGTTATTGTCATGTTAGCATTTCCTATACCCCTGCCACACTTTTTTAATCTTGCAAAATCCCAACCTAAGCAAGAAAGATAAAATACCAACCAAGGCCCACTTACATCCATACATACATATATACATTTATAAAAAAAAACACTACAATATCCTTTAAAAGCCACATGCCATAAAACATTGTAAGAGAATTGAATGGCAATACAAAAAAAACGATGCCAAACAACAGTAACGTAAAAGAAAAGATACTAATAATGTGTATTCAATATATAGATTTCCCTTATGTTTATCCTTGTTATATGCCACGTTTTATTTTTATTTTATGTTGTCTACCTTTTGGCAATTTTATGATGATGATGTTACAATTTAAGCACAGACAGCTAAGAAATAGAGTTTAATGTAAAGAAAAGTTTTATGGTCAAGCAAACTTTGCCGTTTTAACTACATATTTTCTCGTCAACTCTAGCGATTTTGCATAAACATTTTAGTGGGAAAGTAAGCGCTTTTTATTTGGTAATAAGAGCTTTTAAACACAGTAGGGCTCGAATAGCGGTATTTATTTTATGTCACCTTTTATATGCGTGTAGGGGTTCATGCTGCTTGTGTGGGTATAAATTATTAATATTTGAATTTGTTTCAAATGCATATACAAGGTGGACTAAAGAAAACGCAAAGAGTTTGAAAAGTCGGTAACAAGGTGCGTTCAACAAAGTGGCAACACAAAGAAACTGACTATTTTTCTGCTCAGATTGTTAAAGTTATTTGAAAAAATTCTGGGACTTTAAAATATTAATTAAAAATATTTTAACCGACTTCAAAAATGAAGAAAGTTATCATTCCATTTTTATTTTTTTAATGAGGTTTACTTCACATTCCCATAATATTTAGACTGATTTTAAAAAATTTACTAACAGCTTCCATTTGGGTCCATTGTTAAAAAGTGGGCGGTAATACGCCCATTAATTTTGTTTTATTTTATTTTATGTATTTTTACATATTATATTGCTATGAAATTCAGTACACAACTTGGTCTTTCTTCGTAATGATACAATCTCGACCTTAAAAAAAAATTGTCGTAGCCACGCCCATTTAAATTTAGTGTTATATTTTACGTACTTCTACTTTACCGATTTTTACGAAATTTGGCACACAGCCTGAGCTCTGAATATGAAATGATCTTGTATTTAAAAAAGTGGGGCGGGATTACGCCCTTAAAGTTGAATTGAACTATCTTGATCCATCCTAAATTTCTTAGAATTTCTTTAATTCCTGTCCCTTTATCTTTCTCTCTCTCTCTCTCTCTCTAACACTCTCAAAAGCTGAAATCAGTTCATATTTGTCTTTAAGTTGTTTGCTTTGATAAATATTTCTTTTTCTGCTAGCAACTCAAAAATATCACTTTAGCTTACTTGTGACAGGTGTGACCACATATTTCCTATAACTAATATTTGGTTTATTCAATTTAAAGTCAAAGAAAGTTTATTATATTATTTAATGCTTCTTACTGTTGGAAAGAAGCAAGTATTTTTTATATAAAATAGCATTTTTGTAAATTTTTTTAATTTTTTTATTGTGACTTTTGTGACCGAATATTTTAATATTTTAATTAAGCCACAAAACTCTTATTGTACAACAACATATAAGCTCGAGATTTCAAAAAAAAGCAAAGAAGACAATAGTCTTTTCCGAGATAACAATTTTAATTAAAGCTGAGAAATGAAAAAAAAGAAAACTTTAAATTGAGACCAAGCATACATATAGAGATAGCAAGGTGTTCAAAGTGTTGATACATATTAAGGCGAATTGACACAAGATTGTCTTGATTTAAACCTCTGCGTATTCGCTTTGTATGTTTGTTAGTGTAAAATTTTACTGATGTCAGAATATTTCTTAGCGTTTTAATTCATTGGACAGCAGGGAAATTATGTCAGCTGGAGAATTAAGATCACCTTATGTTAATTCTCCCTGATACATACTTAGAGTGTAAAACTATTAATTCGCTTCAACCAGATTTTACAATAGAAAAAAATACTGTTAAATTTTTCTATACATAGCTGAAGAAATTATCCTAATACATTAAGTTTTTGCGCCATGTAGAGATTTAAATTTAAATAAAAATTTTAGCCAGTCAATGTGGCGTCGTCTCTTTCGCTTTCGAAAGGCATTAAGGTGGCATCCCAGCTGGAAAAATAGGCATTAATTATATAAATAATGGGAGAAATAATGTATTATTTTCCAAAGCAAGACAGTGCATTCCCTTAGAAACAAGAGTTTAATTTTATCACATCTGCAGAAAAATAATGTCTGGTTTTTGCTTGTGACGAGTGTTATGAATTATAGAATGCATTCCTCGGACGTCTTAAAATAATTCATTACTTTCCTAGGACATGTTCTGTGTTAACAGTAATGAATTCTGGAATGAAAAATTAACCATTCTGTGCATTACCTGGAATATGTTATAAAAAGTAAATTTAGTAGACTTATACTCTATTTTTACACAAAATTTTAATTTTCTTGTAGACATCAGTGTGCAAATATATAATAATAGATTTAAATCCTCTGTTATTCGGCATAGAAAAATCTTTCATACTGTTGCTGTTAAACGTTTTTTTATTAACAATTACTACATGATTTTTTTCCTTCGCAGAAGTCGCCCATTTATATTAAAATTAATATCTAAGCTTTAAAACAAAATAAGAAAAAATATCTAAGACTTTTATTTAAATCCCCAGCAAAACTGTACAAAAATAACAAAACGATGTAGCCGGATTATATGTATTTATATAAACCGCTTTCAACTTTGCTTTATACATACATACAAACATACTTATACAAATATTTACTTAAATATTTTTTTTCCATTGCATATTGATGATTGTTTTTCTAAAATAAAAAATAAAGAGTATTTATTTTTACAAAAATGCTAAGAAAAAATACAACAAAAATAAAGGGGTTTCCAAACGGTCGTCACTAGTATATAAATTTGTAATTCTCTGAGGATTAAAATTTTCAACCCAAAAATAAAACAAATTGCATCAAACCTTTGTTTAGATTTTTTGTTTTTCTGGTAATTTTACCTTAATGTCAGCAAATTGAATTTAAATTGTTCGATATTTGTATTGGGATTTTATCTATTTGCTAATGTGTGTGTGTGTGTGTGTGTGTTTGGGTATTTTTGTAGGCTAAGCACAGACACATTCATGCTGCATACTTTAAGGAGCTAGAAGAATTGTTTTATTTTTCTTTCTTTATAAATATTATATCGTTTTTTTCAATTTACTTTGTTTTATGTTGTATTTATTTATGATGATATTCCCTTTAACCACAATTTATTTTAATTTGTCTTCTTTGTAAACTTATTGTACGTTATTTGCAATGCTTACTTTTACGGATACTTTTCTCAAATTATTGGAGCCGAAAGGATATTTTATTCTATGTGGCAGCTTAAATGGATGTTTATTGAAATACATTTTGTAACAAATAAATAAATAAATAATTGTTTATTTTTTCTTTTGTGTATAAAGCTAAATTGAAAATAAAATTGATGGTGTAATGTCAAGAACATAAATAATTTGATGTGATATTGCTTTTGAATTTAAGACAAAACGATAAATTTTAAATCAAATAGTCAAAATGGAATAATATCCTAAGAGCACTTCATTATATACACACATAAAATAAAATAATCGATGGGAAAGGAATAACCTTAAGTAATGTTTTGGGAATGATGCTTGCAATTTTATATTAACAACTTTTATATGTTTTAACTAAAAACGTGCTTCCCGTCGTGTATTAAAATTAATACATATGAGTATTTTAACTTTTCTGACAGTCGATTAATAATCGCTATAAGCTTGGAATTTAATTGACTTTGTAGAAATTTTTTAAATTCTATTTTCACTTTAAATGTAAATTTTTTTCAACATTGTGAGCAACGCCTTTTAATATAATCAACAGAAATTAAAATACGGAGCTTATAAAAAGTACACCCTTAAAATCTGAATTTTTTTATTACTTTTATAAGAAATCAGCTATTTAGTGCTTGTAGTGGAATTTGTAATTATAACACAGTTTTCCTTATACTAATTAATTTACCCTAATCGAGCCATCAGTTCTTCAAATTGAAGAGCCCCTTTAAAGTTATTTTAATTTGGTAAGCATGTTCTCTTTTTGTTAAGTTTATGAATTATTTATTTTTTTTTTAATTTCCTTTTGTGTGCGCTAAGATTACAAACGAGTATGGTTGCTAGTGTTGGCGATGTCTTTGTCTTTAATCGCCTCCAAGAAAGCTTTTCACCTTTCACCTGCCGGATGGCGACGCCATCGTCATGTGCATGTGTGTCCAAAGATGTCTAGACGTCATTTATACTTTTAAGTGCAAACGAACATACACATATGGAAGAAAAAAATCCATATCATACTGTATTATAGCTACATGTTTCAAAGTGTAATAATCCTTAAGGGTAACATACTATTAGTCACTAATAGGCTTAGATTAAATTTTGCTCTTTGAAAATATTTTTTGTTGGTAGCAAATGCATAAACTATGTAAATGACAAAATTTCGTGGCAAATAATTATAGGTTTTTAATAAATATAACAAGAACTTGGTTGAACAAAATTAAATCAATTATGTGGTACATATTTATTATTTAATTGAACTGAAATTAATTTTATTCAGGAAAGTCTAGTTTAGTTTATCTTGCCTTCTTTAAGAAATCACATTAATTAATAAAATATTTCATTCTAATATAAAAATTGAAAATACTGAGCTTGAGCCCTATTAAGACTTTATTGCTGATTACAATTCATTGTAGTTCTACTAAATAATAAATACTATCAGATATCAAAATCAACGTGACGTACGTGACAAAAATATGTTCACTTGGCAATCACAGTTTAATATACTGGAAAGTAGAGATGAGCGATCCCGTAATTTTTTAACAATGTTGTTCCTAGTGAACGTGAATTGTAAATCACTGTTCTTTTGAACTGCGATCGTGATCACGTCTTAATGGTATTTTGTTTTAGCAGTTCTTTTATTTTAAGAAATACTAATAACAAGAGTAGCACTGAAATGAAATAGAGACAGTGATCAAAGTTTAACACACTTGAGCAATTCTGCTTTAAAAGTATTGTCTTTTTAACAGAGTTCAGTTAATATTATAATACAATTATATTACTGTTGTAACATACTTCTATTACTGTTGTGACATAAGTCTGTTACTGTTGTAACATACTTCTGTTATCGTTGTGACATACAGATTTATTGATGACATTTTTCAAAAAGTGGTACCAAAAGGAGATTTATCAAAAAAGGGGAAAAATTAAAAAAAAACGAGAAAACTACACTCAACTTTTTATTTTCAATTTATTTTTATATAATTCACTCTTAAAAAAGGGACACAAACAGTGGCAATACAGTCGAAAAAGTGGCAATTTGCTATTTTAGTCGGTCAAACAAGAATAAAAACTACAGAGACAATAAAATTGCGAAGGAATAATGTGCCAGAAAAGACGATTTGACACGATTTCAAATTTTTTTTTGCTAACAGCTCAAAACATAAAGAAATTTTATCCGCTAGCTTTATTTGCGGTATTGTTTGTATGAAAAAACTATATTTCAAATAGCTATTGCCTGATCAATTTAGTCAATTCAGCAGCAGTGAATAGTGATTTTTCAATCACTGTGAAATAGTATGGAAATATAACATATTCACCCCTAAATGGAAATATAACATATTCACCCCTATTTTTTTTTTAATTCTCGTGAGTATTTTCCAACAGTACGGAGGACTTACAAGGTTTTGTATGACTAAAATAAGCTTCTAAATGGTTTTTTGCTTACTCTCGGAAAATTAAAAATATCGATTTTTTGGAAGCAATGAAAATGTAGTTCCACTATAATGACTTCCATTTTTGTTTACTGGGATGTTATAAATCGATCAAATCATATCTACATTTATGATTTAATGATTCTAAGGTTCGTATCGCTTTGTAAGCCAAATTATTATTTGTTTTTTACTTGTCTTTCATCCAAAGTTTGATAATAAGATTTTATAAAGCATTAACATTATTGATGAATGAATTTGAACTTTAATATTTATATGTAAAATTTTATTAAATATAAAATGCCCTTAACGTTTGGCATATTTTGTAATAGATTTGATTTCGTTCAGCAGTGATAGCAATATAAAAAATAAATATAAAATTTATTGAACTAAATTTTTCAGCTTAATAGATAGTTTTGGGAAAAAAATTGTATTTCCATATAAAATAGTTCAACTGTTCAAACATTGGACTTCCTCATTCAAAACTTCATACATACATACATATGTGTATTAGTGTCCTGTACAAGACCATTTATAAGACCTTTCAAGACAGGAGATATTTTTCAAATGCTTTACTACAGCGAAATATTCTAAAACAAACGCTAAACAACACTGTTGGCAAGACAAACAACTGAAACAAATGTCTTGCAAAAGTGTTGTTTAGCGTTTTGAAAAATCTCTCATGTCTTGAAATGTCTTAAAAATGGTCTTGTGCAGGACTTTGATGTGTATCTAATAGCATTTTACTATTTGCACTAAAAACGGGATCATTCATTAAGCAAACATTTAGTTTTTAGCTCGTTCATAAAGCAGTCAAGCGTTAATACTGCTTAATGTCAATACTAAGCAAACAAATTCATAAAAAATATCTTCACTTTTATACTTTAGTTTGACTTGCAAAATACACACTCAGCATAATAACAAATACACATAAACATACATACACACCCACTCACTCAGTCACACATACACACTCACACTTGTACGCTTGCTGAAAAGGCTTTAAAAACAATCATGGTCCCTTGTGCATCGTATGCAAACACTCTTCAAATCAATCAATACTTATTCCACGTATGATTTTCCATATCGATATGCAAACACGGAGTTTATTTGTTAAAAATATGTATGTATGCAAAAAAAATCTACTCATGTATGCTTACAGCTGAGCATATATGTATGTATGCTTGTACATAAGAGTTTTAAAAGGAATTCGACAGTGAGTGCTCTTTATGCTAAAAGTTTATAATTGTAAAGGGACAGGGTAGAGAAAAAGTAGGGAGTTTAGGAAAAGAGGTGGCGCTCGTCCTATCCACAACGTCAATCGTAAACATAAACACTCAAATTCTATAACAGAAGACCGTGTGTCAAACGTTAAAGCAACGGTAGTTTGGAATTCATGTTTCGTCCAGGCTTTGTACTTTAACGCATTGAGGCAGGAACAAACTTACAATTTCAAGTCCTTTTTTTTGCTTCTTTTTCTTTGTAAGAAAGCAAATAATCGACTCCATGGCAAAAACCTTTTGACAGCATATTTGATTAAACTTTATTTTTTTTGTTGCTTATTGTAATTTTCCCCCGATTTAAAAGTTGGGAGTTACATTTTCGTTACTAGGCAGAAGGACAACTCACACACTCCGACGCTATACACATATATACTGAAAATTCATTTTTGTATCCAATAAATGCAATTTCATTTTGAGTATTATTTTTTTTATCGTTTTATATTCCATATAAAACAATAACAATAAAAATAAAAGAAAATATTTCAGTTTATTAGCAACAGCGCGCTTTCGAAAAACGATAAACTTCACATTCAAATTCAATTTTCAATTTGAATTTAATAGAGTTGGAAATCAAGTCAGCAACAAATTCAACAATCGAATGGCTACACCAGTACGCTAAATAACTAAGTGCAAAAAACAATAACGAATAAAAAAACAGAAAGTTAGAAGGACCTTTTTTATACGAGCAAAAGCTATTACACTGCAGAAAGTATTTTTATGAAAATTTAAATTTTAATATAAGAACACCGAAGTATATTTATTTGACATGAGGGAATTTCGATTTTTTAGTTGGTTAAGCACCATCTGTATACATCAAAGGGTGGCAATTAGTAATCAAAAAATATACGTAAGTAAATAGTCTTGATTTTAGTAACCGCACACATATTTTATCTCCAGTAACTATGACTATAGCCGATTTTAACATATATCCAAGCATGTCTACCTCGTTTATGAGAAAAACTAAAATGGAATATAACTATAAATAAAAAGGCACATGGGTAGCGGACAAAATTATATGTATGTATACATATATATGTGTACATTTTTTTACAACCCGGAACCGCATGCATACATTTGTGCGCATAAAATGGAATAAAGAATATGTGCATGGGTGTGTGTCTATTTGAAAATATGATTTATTTGTTTGTATAAATAGCCCTGTGTTTACGCATGTGTAGCCGATTAATAGTCAGAGTATTTTTATACTGCGTGTGATTGTAGCTCATGCAGCCCATAAATTTTAATTAAAGTTGTTTGTGCTGCGTAATTTAAAAACTGTATATGAACATAGTTGTTGGTGTTTTTGCTACTATGTCCATCTGTCCCCCTGCTTATCACAAACTGTTTTCTCAGGAAGCGTAACAGGTACGGACATGAAATTTTTCACAGAATATTTAAGAGTTGGTAAAAAAAAGGCCCAAAATTAAAAAAAAATGCCGAAACGAAAAATTGCCAAAGTGAAGAAATAAGGTGTCTTAGCACCAAGCCAACGGAATGCAGCTCCAGTTATTTTTCTATTTGAGCGGCCACCTCCGATGGCATCAGCTCAAAATCTGCCGAAATTTTATTTGCTCAAAGAATAAATTGTGAAAATTGATTTTGAGTTTAAATTTTTAATTTTCTGCTTCAATTTTCATATGATTATTTAAGCCACCTAAAATTCTCTCGGCACGCTGCTGCTGGTCACAAAACTACTGATTAAACTAATGTATTATTTGTGCTCATGTGCAAAAGGAATACAAAAACAAATTGAGCATTCGTGCTCATTGTGTTTGGTTTGTTTCACTCACTTCAAAGAATGGAACAAAGAATATCTATCAATTATATTGTTTCATTTATTTTCGTACTCTGGTTTTAAGTACAAAGAAATGGAAACAAAAATGAACTTATAACTGTAATAGTGTCGATTATTTTTGGTACGAAAAACGCAATCTAGCTCATGTGTCGTGGCATAAAGAGCATAGCTCTAAAATGTCATCAAAAATAAAATAAATCGCTAAAATGCAAACAAAATCACCAAAGGCAAAAAGGTCGCCAACATAAACTAAAAACCAAAAAAGCGCCAAAACGAAAAAATCGCCAAAATGAAAGAATCATCAAAACTAAAAAATTGTATTGTAAAAAAATAGATCAAAACCGAAAAAAATTGCAAAACGAAAAAAACGACAAAATTTAAAAAAAAACATTTCTGAAAATATCGCCAAAAAAATCGCCGAAAACAAACAGGCGCTTTACGGAACCCTTTGTGTGCGAGTCAAAGTCGCACTTTACTAAATTTATTATTATTATTGGCGTATTTTTTACCTTTTATCTGTAGTTAAGTTATGAACACTCTTAAAATGGTCGGCTTTTCACAATGAACACCCTGCATATTGTAATATTAAATTAAAAAGGGCAAAAAAGCTTTTTAAATAAAGTGAATCTTAAATAAATGAAAATTAAATTTTTTTCAGAATAACAAATAAAATTAAAATGTTTACTCTTATTTTACGGACTGAATGTGAAAATCTCTAAAATATTTCATATAAAAAAATCGATATAATACTTTTTCTTTAAAATAAAAAGAAAAATACTTATCATTCTCTCGGAATAAATTTTGTTTGCTAATAAATTTTTATAAACCTTTCCCTACCTTACTGGTATATATAAGTGATTTGAAATGCTCAATAAAATTTTTTATGCGAGTTTGCTTGTGGCAAAGTTAAATAAGGATATCAGAAAAATTTTAATGGCGGTTGAGTTTTGTTAATGCACAATCACCCCTAAAGTGTATTTATGTATCTACGTGCAGCAACATACAAATTTTTTTTTTTAAACATGTAGGCAGTTAAATTTCTTTTTATTTGATATTCTTTTATTCATGCAATCGACAATGATTCGACAAACGCTTCATTCCGGCATTGGCAATGAGATGAACAGAAAACTTTTCTCGATTAATAAATTCTGCTGTGTATAGAATTTGGACATCAATATTTTCAAATTTTCTAACAATTCCACTAAAGTATAAAATTTTGTTAACAAAATGGTGAAGTTTTTTTTCTTTTTTGTAATCAAAGTTCCTAAAGTTATTATTTAGGCACACGTATGAATGTGTGTATGTATGGATTGTGTTGGGTTACACACGTACACAATTGTGATTTGTAAAAATTGTTGATTAGTTTGCAACCAACAAATGCCACAGATAACCTTTTTGTGTCTGATGCTGAAGTAAGGGGATGAGAGTGATGTTTTTAAAGAGCTTTTTGTCTTAAAGGTAGAATATTTATGATTAAGTTGTTGAATTGCCAGAACTAAAATTGGCAACACCAGATGTGCTAAGCAATATATAAAGTATCAAATAAGAAAATGTTATTTTAGTCTTACGAGTATTAAGGGTTTCTCTATTTAGATTTTTGGTTACATTTTGTTTTAAATTTTAGTAAAACAAATTTTTTTATACACATATATGGGCTACTGAATCTATTGGACACAACACTGCACTCGATATAATAAAATTTATATGGAAATATTTAAAAATTCGATCGTTATCAAATGCCATAATTATATATTATTTATTACCTTCTTATCTTTCATATACAAAATCGAAACTTTAGCAAGTAAACTTGATGTGTATGAACCACGTCTTAGCTGGACATTTTGTTGACTTTTTTTTAATTCGTCAGCAAAATTTATTTCTACAAAATTTGTTTATTAATTATCTAACATATAAACCTTTTATAGATTAAGAGTGTCTTACCCGATCGGAAACAACTTTATCATTTTCCATTTTTAATCGAGCCGACGTCTAAAGGGTCAATAGTTCAAAATAAATCTTTTTTTCGTATGTTTTGTTAACGCACTAATAATCTCAAATTATTATTTTACTTATTCAGTAAAATATGTTTTAATAAAAATACATTAAAATTGATTAATGATGTGTTAGCTGTGTCCTATGCGCATTTCACTGTTGCTAAGGCAGATCAGCAAGGAATTTTTACCCAAAAACTACAATAGAGATATATTTTTAAACTTTCAATTAAACAAATGAGAAGCTTAGCTAATATCATAGTTGAAACAAAATCTTAATAATCAACATTTTGCTACATTGGCTGACTTTTTCTCAGCTCGAATTGCAGTTAAAAAAAGTATTTAATGAAAATATATGTAAAAAAACAACAAAAACTATTCATGGTGTTCGCAAGAATAGAGTGTTGCCACAGAAGTTTTATTTTTAACCGGGAGCCGTCACGTTAATAACTGATGATTTTATTTTTTAGTGTTTTTTTATGGAAAGTGTTACAATTAAAATTTAACATTTTTTATCGCACTAATAATCCCAAATTATTTAGGGCGTTCACAATAGCGTTTTAAAATATGTCTTCATATTGCAACGTGTCAATTTTAATACTTTAATATGGTCTGGCAAGTTTGTTGTTTTTGTTTTGTATGTAAATCAAATTAATTACCAGGTGGCAAAATTAAAAGTATAAAACGCATGTCATTTTCAATATGGCAATATGGTAATGTTAAACTAAAGATGTTAAAACTGCCAGCGCAGCTGTAGTTGATGAAAAATATTCTCTCTCTCTCTCTCATATTATACACTAATATATAAATAATATAAAGATGTATGTGTGTTTGCCTGACTTTGATATACACAGAATGCGTATTTATATCGTTGCCTGCTCACAATGAAAGAATTAAGATGGCGCAATATTGCCATATTAAAATTTTAATATACTAATTGTGAATTTCCTAATTATTTTACAAGAACAACTAGAGTTATTATGTTATAAAATTTCATTTAAACAAATGAAAAGCTCAACATATAACAAAGTTGAAACCACACCTCAATAATCAACATGTTCTTTATTCTCTTGCCTTACTACATTGGGTTGACTTTTTTTCAGCTCTAATTGTAGTTGTAAAATTATGTAAAGAAAATAAATGTCAATAACGACAACAGCTATTCAAGAATAGAGTGTTGTCAGATAAGTATTATTGATCGGGTGTAATCAAGTCAATGGGTAAAGTGAATAAAAAAAATTTTACTAAATAAGTAAAATGATAATTTGGAATTATTAGTGCGTTAACAATTGTTAAATTTAGATTTGATTTATTTTTGAAATTGTTTATTAATTAAGTTTAACGCATTAATAATACCAAATTTTTATTGTTGTTACTTATTTAGTAAAGTAATTTTTTATTAATTGTAGCAATTCCCACATAAACACAAACATCAAGAATAAAACAAATATTTTACCAAATAAAACGTGTCAAAAGCAATTTATTTCTTTCGAGTCAAACATAAACCGGAAACGGAAGTAAAGTGCACTCAACTTAACTGCACAAACACATTTGCCACCAATTCTTTTTTTACCTCTCTATCTCTCTCTCTAAAATGAATCAACAAACACAAAAGCTGTAAATAGCACAACAACAAAAGCATTAGCAAATGCAAAAAAATAAGTGTTTGTGGTGCGGATAAAAGAAAGAAGAATGAAAACATGAAAATAAATACATATGCAAGTCATTAGCACCAAGGACTATGGCAGACAACTACATACATTAAACAGGACTAGAAAAAATATGTTTGTACATAAAACATTAAGTAAGTGAAAGAGAAATAAAAGCAAATGTTGGCCGTCGCAGAGGGATTTATATTCATATTCACATATGGAGGGAAAAAAGCTGCGATATAATTTTCAAAACAATAAACAAGAAAATTACAGAATCGCGTGCTATTTTAAGAGGAAATAATAGAGAAAAAGTTACATACTTTTAGGCTTGGAAAAACAAAAACACAGTATCTAAAGAAGTGATGAAGTAAATTGATTTTCAAGTATTCCATGTTTATTTTAGTTTATTATACCCTTCACAAAAAAATGGTATGGACTTAAAGTTGCATTTGCTAAACAAAAGTATGAAAAAAGTTAGGAAATAAGTTAATTTTTCAGAGGTGAGATTAGTTCCTCTAAGGGAAACTTTTTTCCTTTGTTCGATTTTTCGGACAGCGCAGTACTATAAGTCATATTTCTTTCAAGTTTCATTAATCTAGTGATACTCAATAACTTTTAACAAGCAATCTAAACTAAAAAATTGTATTGGCCAGCTTTTTGGCTCAAATACACATCTGTGCATCGTGCACAAATTTTATTGCCTTGTTTTTCTTCCAGCAACTAAGACGCAATATTATATTTACATTATTTAAGAACCTTAGAGCAGGGAGTGTAACAGCTATAAATGTTATTCAAAGAGTTACTTCCGAATGGTTAATTTTTTTTAAACATAAAAGTTATTTGAAAATAATAATTATTTGCAGTGCCTACTCTAGCAACAAAAGTAACTAATTTACATTTATGTAAATACAATATACATATGTACATGTTTAAACATTTACATATTAGCAATATTTTCTAAAAAAATTTTTGCCTTAAGCAAATATATGCACACACTTCTTTCGCATTAACTTTATTTACTAAACATCCCGAGTGAGTTCAATATTTGGAGGCTATTTTTCGCCAACGAAATTTTTTTAGTGTTTGCATAAACTATTTTTCTATTTGTATAGCAATATAAAATAAACAAAAAAAGAAACAACCTCTATTTTATTTATTTACTTGTTAGATTTAACTAACAGCTTTTGAATTTTAACTAAGCCTTATACACAAAGCAAAAGCTAATTGAAATGTAAAAATAAAAAATAAATAAATAACCTCAAAGGTATTGTAAATATGTACATGGAAAACAGAAATTCATTGAAGGGGAATAAAAACAATAATAGCAACAATTCAACACTGGAAAATATTTTAAGCAACATTTTTCTCTAACACCTAAAGGTATGCTTTGATTTATAGACAAAATATATAAGCTATAAAGTATGCTTGGAAAAAGAAAGAAAGCAAACCTTTTGCGTGTGTTATAAAATTTAATACTTAATAAAATAAATGAAAATTTAAAAAATAAATATGAATTATAAATTTGCGGTAACATGTTGAATATTCATAAACCACAAATGTAGCTTCCTACTTTAAGCATAAATTTTGTGTAATCCGCTTTATTTAAAGTTTCGATTAGATGAACCAAAAACATTTTATAAATAAAATCTAATATATGTCTACTAAATTTTACTGTCTGGAAATGTTAATCCCAAAAGGATTTCATTAGCGAAAATTTATAACAAATTGATTTTTAAATCTAAATAGCAAAAATAAAACAACAATAAAAAGTTAAACTTTTTCAAGCCCACATAAATTCCCACAAACAAACAAAACAAACAAAAAACACCAATGAAAAGTATCGTAACCATTTAAACTCCAAGGGATTAACATATTAAATTACTTCAAAAACTGTTGTATAGGAAAAAAAATAAGAGTTTTTTTATAAATAAAAATTTCATTTTTATTTTACGCCACCAAATCCCTTTCATAAATAAATATTTGAATAATATTATAAAAAAAACTCAATACGTAGAAACAGCTGAAAAAAATAAAAAAATAAATAAAATAATTTATATGCATACATCAAGTGAAGTAAAAAAATTTAATTAAATTGCCAAAGCAAATAGAAAAAGTTTTAAGCTAAAAACTGTAGAGCAGAAGTGGCCGAAAAAATATTTTGTAATTAAATTTTTATTTTTCATAATTGCATCCTTCAGCCGTAGTCTATAATTTGAATCGTAGGTCAATGTTGCTGAAAGTTAAACAAAACTCAAAAATTTTAACAATCTTCGTTTCGATAAATTGTGCCATAACCGTCAAAAAAAGGTCAAGCGACATAATTTTCGAACTTCATATTTTTATCGAAATAGATAATTTCTTGTTAAGACTAATTTGTTTAAAAGTTTAGAACGCAAAACGAAGTAATATTCAGGTGAGGTGGATTCAACTCAATTTGCTTTGCAAAATTCGGAATTATGATGTCAAAAATAAATAAATAAATAAATAAAATAAAATTATTAATTAATTATACAAAAGCCGGCAACACTGATAAATATTGGACAACTCCAGATTTATTTTATCTTTATTTTTTTACTAAAAAATACTAAAAAATAATATACAAAATATTGTTGAACAAATTAAATTTACAAATTTTACTGACTTTTTTTTTATTCATTCATATATTTTTTTTCTTCCACTCCCTTTTAAAGCCAACACACTCATACGTGTATGAACAGAATTTATGGAGTGTGAATAAATGCCAAAGGGGAGTTAGAGTGTTAGAAAATTTATGTTTAACCATTTTACATTGTACGAATATTAAAAATATTTATGAATTTATGTTGAAATATGTTTAAAGTTTGATTTTTTTTTATTACTTCACATTTTTATTAAGAAAAATTCAGTTTATTCAATTCATATGTGTCAGTGGCTGTGTCTGTATGTGTGTGTTTTTTAATTTTTTTCCATTGCATATGCGTAGGAGTGCTGAAATGATTTTAATTGTATTTTTTGCGAAATTTAAATATTTTATCATTTCAATGTATTACTGACTGTTTACGGGAATTTTTTATTTAATTTGTATGTTAAATCAACAAATGTTATTATTGATAAATTAAATTGTAGACATTTATGGTATTTTTTGTTTACACAAAAATCAAGGATATAAATACACATACAGTCTGTCAAGAATGACTTTTTAAGTTGAATATATTTCTAAACATTTTAAGCATTTGAAATACCGAAGTACATTTATTTGACATACATTCTTTATTTATTTAATTTGAATTTTCATTTTAAATATTTATGTTCATATTTTATTGTTACTGGAGAAAATTGCAAAGTTTCGAATTCCCTTTTTTTAAGGAATAAGTGCAATATGTTCAAAAACGTGTGTAACGAAAACAAATACAGAAGGAATTAACATGTATGTATGTAGTTCAGCTTTAAGGTATCAATCAGTTACAAATCTTAAAAAACATTTCCATATTAAAAAGGAAGAATTTACTAAATTAATTTTAATCGATTAATTAATTAATTGACATAAATCCTTCAGTAATCGAAATTGGCTATTTTCGTTTACAGAAAAATTTATTTTACTGACCGTTAAGCACAATTACAACTACAATTACAAGTTTCGACTTTCAGTTATTTTCACACTTTTTTTTAATAACACTCTCACACTTTTTAAATTATCCACCAGACTGCATTAAATTTCACCTTGCCACCTTTCTGGCCATTATACGTTTAATTTTAACAGCTGATCACAGCAGCACTTTGAATGAAGCTCTGATTTTCAGTTGTTTCTTCGCTGGAGGCATTTTTAAAATAAAGTTGATTATTAATTTGTGTCTTAGATATCAATTTACTAAAATTTTGAAATACAGTATGTGTGATGAACTTATAGCCGATCGAAAGAAAATTTTCGAGTGAAAACTTATATTGAAAGCAACAATAAAATAAAATAAATTGTATTCGACATGAATCTTTTAGATTTTTCTACAACTTTATTATGCAATTAACCCCAGAATTTGCAACAGTCCAAGCGTGAGTGATAAAAAACAAAGGACTGGATTTGTTAGTTATTATATAATATAAGAAATAGTTCGGTAATATAGTAAATAATTTAAGAAAACTTTAAACTACTTAAAAACCTACTTAAACTCATTCTCATTTGTATAAATCAAATTTAACTTTAAGCATATGTAATGGAAAGCTTAAATAAATAGATTTAAGAATAATTTGAGCCAAAGAACCCTTCTTACTCTACTTAAGGTGATAAGAAATCCACACTCCTACTTCATATCTACTGTGAATACCGCAGAACTGAGAGATGGGCGTGGCTGTAAAAATAAGAATTGAGACATGCAACCCCGTACAAAATTAAAATGATTAAGAGTTAGAATAAGCAAAACATATTTATAAAAAAATAAAATGTATTTGAAATCTGTTTTAAGAAAATTTTGGGTTAAAAGAACTATCATTTTAAATTTTGTTAATATGGATAGGGGTTAGAAATTCATTGGATAACAATAAAAATATGTATTTAAAGTATTCTTATCCAACAGATTTCTAGTTGTATAAGGGTGAAGAAAAATAAAAAAGATTCATATCTGTCATATTCTAAGCCCACGAAGAATATTTTATTATTTTCTTTTTTTAATTTTATTATTTGCGAATTCTCAAATGTTTTTTGAAATTTTTTTTGAAAATCTAAAGTTGTCTATATATTTATATCGTCAAACAGGCACTTAAAAGCGATGTATTGAGCGTGTGTCTGCTGCTTTAGATGGCTTAAAATTGTTAAACACTTTGGTCTTGTGTCTCTTTTTCCTTTGTCTCTAAACAGTTATTAACATTTATAAAATTAACACAGAATTTCATAATTAAGGCACAAAAGTTATTTTAAATTAGTCTTAAGTTTTATCTTTTTTTTGTAATTTTTCTTCCATGCTTTTCCTTTTTATACATAAATAATTTTTACAATTTCAACATGAGTTCTTGTCAACCTCATTTAGACCTTTTCAAAAGTGCTTACTATTTGAAATTAAAACAAAAAAATAAAATAATACGTATGCATGTATGTAAATACTCGTATGTGTGCAAGTGTGTGCGTATGGAAAAAACATGATTCATCAAAAATCAAACCACCGTATGATGTTAATGGATACGACAGGAAAAACATACAAAATTCTAAAATAAGGACTTATTTAACAAACAATACAAAAAATTAACATAAATTTACATAAAAGCTAAAAACAACAGCAACTACAACAACACAAGACTTTAATAGAAAAGAGAAAAAATAGCTTTACAAAAACAAACATATAAATATAAAGAAAAAATCATGCAACATACAGCAAACAATGAAATGAACACGGATGGAAAGTGTTTGGGAAAAAATGAGAGACGGAGCTAAAATTGCTAGTTGCATGTTGTATAATTAACCCATGTCAGCAAGTACATATGCATTTTAATACAGTAGTATGAATGTGTCTGTGTGTGTGTTTGTGTTTGTGTGTATCTAAGGTCGTTATTATTGCTGTTAATGTCGTGTAAGCATTTGCTAAATAAGCACAAAAATTCTTAATATTTGTAGAGTTTCGGTTAAGTCTATATTATGTATAGCAAAAACAATAGAAAAAATTACATAACAACAAATTGTGGTCGACCAACAACAAGACCAATAAAACGATGTGGTACTTAAAACTCAAACACACATCCGCCACTAAATACAACACTCTCCCCATGCCCGTGTGTTTTTCTAAATGGAAAAGCTTTTGGAAAAATATTTTTATATCAAACCAGAGTAGTACGTGTAGCAAAGTAGTGGTTTGTGTGCACTGAATATCTAAAAGGTCAATACATATGAACGCCTTTCGTATAAACGAAAACCTCTAAATTACATGAACGCTATGAAATATGTATAAAGAAAAAAATATTTGCTAAAATCACAATTATATGACAATAATAACTGTATTGTTATAAATTGCAAGTAGAGTCAATTATTATACGAACTCGAACACGTAAATCACGTAAATTAGCAGTTAGGTGAACAATAATAGCACAACATTTATAGTTTAAAGCCTGGTACGGAGTTCATATTGAATTTCAGGTGCTCATACTAATACATAATGTTCAAACAATTGTTTAAGTGTGGTACGGAGTTCATACGGAATTTCAGGTTCTCATACAAACTGTATATAAAAAAAATTACGGAAATTCAGGTTGGTAAATTTCATGAAGTACGGTCTTTCAAAGGAAAAGTGCACGCACGGGTGTGATAAATATAGGTAGAGACTTTTTTGTGTCAACTGAAACAAAAATTAATGATTATACAATTGTTTGGTCACGGAATTTTTGACATTTCTAATTTTCATCAAATTGTAATTAATTTTTGTTTCAGTTGAGAGAAATAAGTCAACATTTATATTTATCATATCCCTAAGATATGCAATACATTTCAAAAATTCCGTTTACTCTTCTTTTGAAAGTCCATACTAGCAACTAGAAATTTCTTAATGAAAATTACCAACCTGAATTTCTGTAAGTTTTTCTTCATACAGTTCATATGGGAACCCAAATTTGCGTAAGAACTCCGTATCAGGCTTTAAATTTAATTATCACTTCAGATTTTTGTAAATTTTGATATTATTTAAATTCAAGGTATGCTAAATATACCACCCCAACTGCGCCTTCATGTTTAATCAAAACAAGTCACCGTTCTTAAAAATTTATAGAATAAAATGTAGAAATCTATCGTTGCCATTTTTTTTTTTGCTTTAACAATCATTATAACTGCTGCTTGCCGGAGGCAATTCATGTTAAAATTGACCAAACACATTTTTAAGCTCACTCTGTGATTTTTCTATCGCTTACACACTCTACTTACACACACACACACACATACGCTAACTTTAAGGACGGTGTGTTCAAATTGTGTACAAAAATATTATTAAGCAAAAAATAAATGTGTGTTCATATAATAGTTTTGAAAATTACCCCCTTCTGATATTTGCACTAATTTTGTTTTAGTCATAAATTACATGTGACAATATTGGCGCGTTTATTGTTCACTTCAGTTAGTTCCCTTATTTAGATGATTTTATTATTATAATGGGTTCCAAACAATGCACACTCTCACCAATTACAAACATACATATTTCTGTGGTTTTAATAAAAAAAAATCCCGTATGCACTTATCAAACTTTTTATTGTAAATAAAATTAAAAAAACAAATAAAATTAAGCACAGGTAAATAAAATAACAATAATAATAAAAAAATAATTAAATAAATATAAAGTAAAATAAAATGAATTAAGTAAAATAATATAATAATAATAATAATAATTTCATATATGTATAATTATATATATGTATATATGTATATTAATTTCATATATGTATATATGTATATTGTTTAGTAAAATAAAATAAAATAAAATAAAATAAAATAAAATAAAATAAAATAAAATAAAATAAAATAAAATAAAATAAAATAAAATAAAATAAAATAAAATAAAATAAAATAAAATAAAATAAAATAAAATAAAATAAAATAAAATAAAATAAAATAAAATAAAATAAAATAAAATAAAATAAAATAAAAAAAAATAAAATAAAATAAAATAAAATAAAATAAAATAAAATAAAATAAAATAAAATAAAATAAAATAAAATAAAATAAAATAAAATAAAATAAAATAAAATAAAATAAAATTAAATAAAATAAAATAAAACAAAATAAAATAAAACAAAATAAAACAAAATAAAATAAAATAAAATAAAAAATAAATAAAATAAAATAAAATAAAATAAAATAAAATAAAATAAATTAAAATAAAATAAAATAAAATAAAATAAAATAAAATAAAATAAAATAAAATAAAATAAAATAAAACAAAATAAAATAAAATAAAATAAAATAAAATAAAATAAAATAAAATAAAATAAAATAAAATAAAATAAAATAAAATAAAATAAAATAAAATAAAATAAAATAAAATAAAATAAAATAAAATAAAACAAAATAAAATAAAATAAAATAAAAAATAAATAAATTAAAATAAAATAAATTAAAATAAAATACAGTATTCGGAAAATGAAATTTGTATCAGTTTGAATATGGAAATAAGAAATACTATGAAATTTTATAATTTTATTAAATTAGACATTAGCTATTTAATATTTATAAATTATTTTCCATTAAGAAAATTGCTTCCACTGTAATAAAGCTAAAGAAAAAGTTAAAATCCCACTGTATTTTAGGTTTAGTTAAAGGGAATAGTCTGCATTTTGCTTAAAAATATTCTAAACGGCAACACTTGACACACATGCCAGTGTTGTGTCTAAAGTACAATACGTGGAACCCTTTCCCTTTTTTCGTTTATTGCCGTCACAATTATTAAGTATTATTATTAAAAGGTGCCAAACTGCTTGTGTTGTGGTTTTTTCCTCTTCCTTTTTCGTTTTCTATTTTTTTTCACAACAAATTTCTGTAGCTGTTACTTATTGCGGTTAATAAATAATTTAATATTTATGGTAGTTTGTATATGTGTTTTTATTTATTTCAGTTAATTTTGGTTTGGTTACTTTACTTATTTTGGTTTATGGCCATGTTCGGTATTGTCAATCGATGATTAATGGGTTGTTGGCATTTAAAATGTCTGCTGGCGTTATAGTTCGTGTGTAAACAAACATGGTCTTTAAGTAGATTTGTGTTCGCAAATGAAACTAATCGAAATATAGCGACAGGTAAAAAAAATGAAATATTTTACAATTTAATAACGTTTTCTCATACTTACGCGAAATATGCCGGCATTGTAAGAAATGCTGAACTTAAAATTTTTATTTGTTAGTTTAAAAAATGCATGTTGCTGCGGACGTACCACCACTACGAGGTGGTGCTTCGGACGTGCTTTAGAATTTATAAAATCCTATTCAATGTATTTGTAGAAAGCGATTCTATTTTGCTGCTTGATTATTAACGGAACAACTACTTTAAACAAAAATAAATGCTAGTCTTATTTAATAATTTTTTGCATTATTGAAGTATGAAGAGTAATAAAATGATTTTGTTATATAAGTAACCCTTCTGTTGGCAATTTAATGAAATTATGTACTGCTGACTGCAAATTATACTTCTTGTTTTTGAACTAAAAAGCTTTAACCTTCAATCTTATCCTACACCAAAACTCGAAGCAGCTTTAAACTTTCTGCTCTTTGTCTAGATTTCAAAGATTAAGAAAATTTCTTTAAATAAACTTATCACCAGCAAAGTAAAAAAATACTGCCAGTAAGTAAGTAAGGAATTAATTAAAAATAAATAATTAATCATTCAACAAGATATAAAGAAACTTTCGATCACGTACATTAATATTTTATTTCACATACATTACATAAATTTTTTCCAATAAACTCTCTTGACATTTTTAAAACGGAAGCATAAAATTTGAATTTCCTTTTCCAAAAACCCCCAAAAACAACGAATAGTGATTTATTATTTACCACGAAACATTTCAAAGATGCTTTATGGACCATGATTTTTTTATGCCACAATCATATTGACAAAATAAATGTCGTCAAACATAAAAAGCACACAAAATGTTTATGCTACTTGGTTATTAATCACATTTTTGCAAACAAAGTAAATTCAAGGATAGGAAGAAGGACTGAGTTGAATGAAATTGTAATACATATCAGCTCTCTAGATATAAACAGTTATACTTTTAGTCACTGAAATCAAACTGTAAAAACAGCTTTTTAATAAAAAATAAAATATATAAATAAGCAAGTCTTTCGAAATACTCACGTACTTTACTTGCCTAAAAAGGAATGCAAATTGCTTTAGAACAATCCTTGTCACATCGTATCACATATGAACATTTATGTATGTTTGTTTATAAGTTTTTACAACTCGTACAGAATTTCAAATGTCTGTTAACGCTTTCTCGTGGTACAACACGTTTCAAGAAGTAAGAGTTCAATATTTACAGTGCAGTCATGTGTAATAGACGAATAAAAGGTAAAATCAAACTAACTTTTGGATAAAAAAAAATGCTTTAAATACACACAAGCATGACTTACACCAGGTATGGGAAATAAGATACTGTTGCACATTTGAAATACTGTTTTATTAAAATATATCACAATGGTCTGAAATATAAATAAATTATCGTATATAAGAAACAACTTCCCTGGTACCAACAGGTTGGCAATAATATGCCAGACAAACTTTAGTGTGCCGATAGCGAATTTTCACATACAAAACAAAATCTCCTTCGTCACTAGATTTTGTAGAAATCTACTTAAAATTTATTAGAACTAATAGGGCATTTACATTGTTTGAAAATCTAGTATTTACGAGATTTCGAGCTACATAAATATTACTGTTTTCTACTAGATTTTCCATATCAAACCAAATTTATTTTGTCAGTAGATTTGTAGGAAATCTAAAGTATAAGGTCTAATATTTTATTTATTTTTTACTACCCTGTACAACATATTTATTAAAAAAAGGTGACTTAACTACCGACGTTCTATTAGAGAAAGGGTTGTGAATTGGCTGCATAGCAGCTGTTTGGTTGTAGTTTTGGCAATATTTCAGTTAATGGGTTTTGTTTTGGATTAAAAATTCTTGATAAATCGTCGACCCAGAATAGTTGTGCTCCACCGGCCATTCTTAAAAAACTAGTTAGGTATGGAATACATACATAGATATATATATTTTGAATACCCTCTTTCAGAATCAAAGCCCCGTTTCACGATATTCATTATGATTTCTGAGATATTAAGCATTCATTCTGCTCCATATCCACTATTTTTAGGTTTATTGAACCTAAACCGAACCCACTAATATTTGCAAAAGTCGGCGTGACCACGTCCTTGAAAATTTTAAATTGTCCTTGAAAAGTTAATAATAACTTAGATTCAGTTAAGTAAATCTGTTTTATATGTTACCCATAGTTCTAGAACTATAAAAAACCATTTCTGAAGTTTATATCCATTTTAAAACTTATGTTTTCCATCTCTGCTGTGATACAAATCTTTTGTCTCCGAATATGAATACGTACATAATATGGACTATTGAGAACATATTTAACCTATTTAGTTTTATCATGTAGTTAAAAATAAATATGTATGTAAAATATTTATTAAACTGTTGTTCGAAATTTTTGGTTATGACTTTCAAAAACATCCAAATATTAGCAGTGTCGCAGTAAAAAATAACTTTATTTCTCTCAGTGTAAGCATGACTTTATAATGTACATTTTATGTGCAGTAAATTAATTCACTGCTGCCTTTTTTTGTGTATGTACAAATAAAGGTTTTCATAAAAGCAATCAATTAAACTTCAAATCGATACACATATAAAATCCACCACCAACCGTCAACCAGTTGCAAAGGCAACAATGAAAATAACAATAAAAGATACTCGTACAGACAGACATACATGCATCGATGTAATGCGGACAAACACATTAACAACAGGATGCAGGATAAAGTTTATTGACAATTTTTATTTCCGAGTGGCATTGGCGAAAAATAATTTTAAGGTCCTGGTTATAATAAAAATAACTTTATTCAAACTTATATATACGTACAATAAATACATACATACATATCTGCCTTTAATTATGAAAGTGGTCTAAGTCATATATTTCTGTTGTCGAGATATTTAGTAGATTACATTTGAACAAATTAAAAAATATTTTTATATTGTTCAATATTTGAATTTAGAAATGTACTAGTCTCGATTTATATAAATTTATTTAATATATTTTAAATATTTATTAAAGTTTTTTAAAGATTTGTTTGATATTTTGAAGCAAAAATGCACATGACTTAGACCACTTTCATAATTAAGGGCACATAAGTATCTGTACACTATAGTAAATATCGTCATGGAAAATTTATGTTTGTCGCCTTATCGGTTTCTAGTCTATTAAAAACTGATGATAACATGTAAAATTTTTAGAAATTTCCTGCAGCAAATAACAATTTTATTAACATAATAATAATATTTGCAAACTGTTGAGTTTGTCGGAGAGAAGTGAAAAGACCTTATCTCCTATATACGGAAAACTTCGCAAAGAAAGCTTTACATGTAGAAATGCCTTCTAAGAAATCAAAAGTCTACTGTTACTGACATTAGAAGCAATTAAAATATTATTCAGCAAAAAACTAGTAAAACTAAATTTGAGCTTTTACTACAAGCAAGCGTTTAACACATTGTAATACGATGCATCAAAATACTTCACGTATTCTATTTTTACTGAAAACAGGATGCTGCTCCGTTCTGATAAAGCAGATTAGAATAATTAAAATTATTACTTACAAACTGACCACATATAATTTGACTCACTAAGAGACCAAACACAATGTAACGATAATTTATTGCGGTGCGGTTTTTCATACAATTTGGAAGTAAAAAACTGCAGTGCGGAACGGCATAAAATTAAAATCTATGCGTACTTTCTTATTCTCTCAATTTTTGATACTCTTTCTCTTTCTGATGTTGCTATAGTTTCTGAATAATTGGCGGTGTTCACTACAATATTGTAAAAAAATATATCTGCGAATGTACAAAATGTTAATCATATTTTGTTTTTAGTTATAAAAATGTATGCAAAAAAAAATTAATAAAAATTTTAACAAGCAATGACAAGTATTGCCGTCGCCGTCTTCCGTTGTATTAATATTTATTTTTTCTCCCACAACGAGAAATCGCACCGCACTGCAAACATTGTGTTTACAATCTAAAATGCACAAACATTAGCCTAATCGAATAAAAAGCAGAGGAATACAATTATGTTTGTTTTTCAATCACCTTTTTTAGTATTTTTAACTTCGATTAGATTAGATGATTAGAACCAAATAAGTAGTAGTTTTTGTTGAAGATTTTTGCCTTGTTAAAAATATTGCGAGGGAGGTTTCAAAAAATAAAAATAAAATTACTCTTTTTTAATATACTTATGTATATCCTGTTAAAGATCTGTTATATAATATGAAATAATTGTAAACGACGTGTGCTTAATACTTTATATGCGAATGTGTTTAATACTTTATACTTGAATATCAGTTGCTTATGATGCTGCTGCCGCCTCCAAAATAATTATTCAAGGGCACAAATGCAGTTAGCGGCCTTTGAAGTTGTACGTGCGTGTAGCCTGCTGTGGTGAATGTGTTTAATGCATTATCACTAGCAGCTAAATCTATCTATCGGCTTCAAGTATTTTAAAAATTAATAACAAAAATAAGAAAATATTTTATGGCCAATTAATTTTGTAAAAACATTCCCTTAACATTATCATTATCCATCAATCGTGCCAACAATAGCTCACATTTTTTTTAACAAACAATATTTCTAGTGGTATTCATATTTTATTGCACTTAAACACGCCGCTCAATGATAATGGCGAGTGGCAGCAGCTGACACATCATAAATATCTTGTAAAAGGTAAGCTCTAAGCGCGAATAAACTCAACCACTCACTCACTCAGTTTGTACAAAATTGTGAAACAAGAAATTACATATTTGCATGTTGCAACATAAAATTCAAATGAAAATAGTCTCGAATTCTGATCAAGATAAAGTTTTTTTTATTTCTTTCGAGTGTGGGTAAGTGTGCTTAAAACTTATCAATTCATAAAATCTTTGCGTTGTAATTAAAATAAACATTCAAATTTCTCTTTGTAAAAATTTTAAAAAATATTTAACAGATAGTAGTAGATTTTCAGTGGGTAAGAATTTTCCTTCTTTTTAATGTACTCTTATATTAGTAAACACAAAATAGTAATATGAATGATTTTGTAATATTAATTAAAATATTTGTAGTATCAATTAAAAAATTAATTAAATTTTCACCTATAAACAATTTGATAATATCAATTAAGTTTTTCCACTCAAATTAATTAATACAATTAAAAATTTAATTAATACAATTAAATTCTTAATTGAAAATATTAATTGGTGAAAACATTTTTCTGTGTGAGTTACTGGTATTTAATAAAATACTCGTATACCTGCTACTCTAATGAACTATGATGCTATTATCTAGCGCTAGCATTAGCAGTACACACAAAAAAGTAACATGAATGAGTTTGTAATATTAATTAAAATATTTGTAGTATCAATTAAAAAATTAATTAAATTTTCACCTATAAATATTTTGGTAATGTCAATTAAGTTTTTCCAGTCAAATTAATTAATACAATTAAAAATTTAATCAATTCAATTAAATTATTAATTGAAAATTATTATTAATTGGTGAATACTTTTTTCTGTGTAGCATGCGCAAAAGAAGAACTTTGAAGCCTTGAATCGCTTTCGAATCAAAAGTTGTTTCAAACCCATTTAATTTACATTAACGTTTTTGACCGCACTTGTGTCCAACAGAACGAACTAGTTCAAAAAGAGCTGTTCAACCCATGTAATTTAAATGGGTTTGAGCATTGGTTTGTGTTAAAAACAACCGACTGAATCAGTTCGACACAAGTCTAGTTTGATCATTGGTTTGTGTCAAAAACGAGCTACTGAATGTAAACTTGTATCGAACTCTTTCATTTGCCCGCTTTTTGACCCAACCCTTTAATTAAACCCATGTAATTTAAATGGTTTCGATACAAGTCTAACTGAATGAGTTCTCTCCGAGTCTAAAAAACATTTAGACTTGGGTCGAGTTTGTTCTCTTTTGTCGAGCACGCTCGCGAGTTTTTATAAATTTTTTGAAATTTTAGTTCGTCAGCCATCGAGTCATCCAACTTGTGTAAATTCTTGTTCATCCTAAACACATACAAATCTGTTTTTCATAAACAATTTTAAACAGAAAAGATGGGATAATTTTTACTTCTGGAAATTTTAGTATATCTCTAGTTTTGTTAATTGACAACAGAGATGGATAATTGAGTGGAATTTTGTGTAAACATCTTACTCGTATAATCAAAGAACGTGTTAACGGAGATAGTTAATCGACTCAGTTTGGTAGATTTTAAAATGAAATCTTCCAACGACTGTTTTTTAGAAAAATTTTAAGCTAGCAAGCCGATAAAGTTCAAAATCTAATCAGCTCTTAACCTGAAAACACGCCGATTGCTGATAATTTGACTTAAATCAGTTGACGAAAATTTTTTTAAGAAATCGTTTTTTCTAATAACTTCAAAGTCTTCGTCAAATCGATTATAGATATTGAACTTTAAAAAATGTTTAGGATGCCCAAGTTCCAAGATCATTCGATTTCCATATTTGTTGTTATTTATTTGAGCATATATTTTTGTTACAAATAAAAAAATTTTCAACTTCAAACCTTTTTCGCAATGGTTTTGCTTTATAAGTGCTTCATGTTGGTTCAACATGATTTGTGGTAAGCTTTAAGGATTAATTTTCCATTTAAAATAACTTCATTTCATGTTGATTTAACATTCCCGTACCGTTAAATCAAAATAAGTATTATGTTGAATCAAAGTTGTTTTTATGTATATAATTAAATTCTCCGGCTAAGAATTCAACTCGAAACCCATCGCGTGATAGGTTACGCGCTTACCGCTGCAACCACAATAACCTTGAATATTCTTTTCACACACAATAAATACATATATGTATACCATCATCAATAAAATCTTAATTCAACTTTATTTAGTTGATCATTTAACATAAAATTTATTTGAAAAGTTATAGTTATATATATTTGCGAACATCAAACTAAAAAACACCACTATGAACAAAGCAAATAAATATCAAAATAATTAAACAATATATTATTTCTTGTAAATTTAATTAGATTTCAAATGATTTTATATAGATTTTATATAGTGTTTTTGTTTAGAATTTTTGAGTTGGTATACTGTTTTGCATATTATTCAGCAAAGTTTTTGTTGGGAAGATCTATTAGGCAGTATTGCATAACATGACTATTCTACAATGCTTTTACGAATCACTTTTATTTTATTTTTCCAACCTACTCATCCAGTGCATTACAAAGTCTTGGAATTTAAATTCGCTCTTGTTTGCGCTGAGTGTACTGCAGTTTGAAATTCACTGCGCATTACTTGATGCACAGTAATACATTTATGAATGGGTCTGTGCTGTCTAAAGTTAAGCTCAATACTATTTTAATATCTTAATTTTTCCCATGTCTGGCATGTATGTACCTATGTATGTATGTATATAACATTCAATTTAAGTTTGACTAAAAACCGATACCATGTACTTAATATGTTGCAATAAAACCGTGCTAATGATTGCATGTTACACATTTCACAAACGGCAAACTACGAGTAATAAATGCATTCAAAGCCGGCAATGAGTGTGCTTGTGTGCATGTGTTTATGTGCTGAAGTGAGGTAATGGTATTTAGTAGTGAAGTGCGTGCTGTTGCAACACATTTTAAATGCAACTATGTTGTTGTTTTGTATAATGATAGTAACGACATATTGAATCAACTTATAAACTATAATTTGTCTGTCTACTAAGTGAACATGCTTCAGTAGCAAATGCCTTAAACACTAGATCGTCTAATGTATCCTTCATATATTGTACTAGGCTTATAAAGAAATAAAACATTATACTATTTAAGTGAGTTGGGGAGTCCTGTTGGAAAAGTATGCATTTCAACAAAAAGCCCTTTAGCGGATTAAATTTATGTGCACTTGTTACAAATTGCATGTTCATTTATCAAAATATTCAACTTTAATGATGTGCATTGTTGTTTCTTTTTTTTTTTGTATTATTATTTTTGAAAATGTGTATTTCAAATATGCATTGCAACATGTAACACAATTACAAAAGCACATACTCAAATGTTAATACTTGTACATACTTTCTGCTGGTGTAAATTTCAATTTAGTTTTTGAAAGTATGCGTGTGTGAGTTATAAAGTTGTTATCACACACACCTTTTTTGAGAATTCCTTGCAGTGGGTAATTTTTCAATTCAAATAAACACAAAAGCTATAATTTATTCAAGCAACCAAATATGTATTTTAAGGTGTTAGCAACTAACAAGTGGGGAAGTTGGCGATTTATTTCACTATAATAATGGGCAATAAGAACTAGAAAGTGAAATATAATTACGGAAATCATTATCAAATGGGCAAAGGAAAGATAAACAAATACTATAAAGATTTTTTTCAGTAAAATCTTTATTGAAATTGAAAATTAAGTGATAATTTTCTTCTTTTATATTTTAGATGCCAAACGTCGCAAAATTGTCAACACAGAGTCTTTACATGAAATTAACCATGCCAGTGCAGAAAATAATTGTGCCCCCGCCACTACAACAAGAACGAAAACAACACCAACTACCACAACATCAGCAACAGCAACAGTAACAACGGATTCAAAATCAATATTTTCAGCGAATGTCGGTGGTTCAGGTGAACAGCAGAAATCTAGTCACAAGTCAACATTTAAAATGCTAAAGCCACCATTGCAGCAGCACCATGAACTACAACAACAACAACAGCGTCAAGAGCAGTTGTCAAATCATCAGCAACAAAAATATTTGATAACAAATCCCACTTATAACAACAATGGCATTATGGAAAGTGCCAATAAAACATGGCCCAAAGACGATAGAATGTTAACAACAACGTCGACAGCATTAACACAAGATGAAACAACTTCATCACACATGATGAACGGTGCCATTGAAAACGAACAATGGTCATCGAATTTGTGTAATAAGCCACAGGGTGTATGCCAGACAAAGCAACCAACAGCAACAGCAGCCGATAACAACAATAAAAAGCAACGACAACAGCAACAGCAAAACCATCATCAAAGACAACAAATGGATCACTCATCCTTGTACAAAGATGACCTCAATGGTTACTTGCAGCAACAAACAAGAATGGTGCACGATTCAATAATGAATTCAGAAATTGATCAAGAAGACTCACTGCTGGAGGAAAATGAAAATGAAGTAGCGGATGACGATTTAGAAAATGAACAAGAAGAAGAATGTGAGGAAGACTTAGATGGAGAGGAAGAGGGAGAAGAGGAAAAAGAAAATTCTGTAGAGCAACTGGAAAACGGTGAAATGTTAAAACGTACAAATAGATTAGAGGATTGTATCTCCAATGAAGAATTGGAGGAAGAAATCGACGATGAAAATTTTAATGAAGACGAAGAAGTTGGTGATGAAGATGAAGATATTGAGCCGGAGGCCGAAGAAGATGAGGAAGATGTAGAAGATAATGAATGTGAAAGCCAAACGGGTAGAACCGAGCAGACTGTGATTGATAAAGCTTCTGTGGAGTTAGCAAATGGCTCTAGACTCTTCAACAATTTCTATCAAATTCCAAATTCAGAAAATCAGTTCACAAAACAACATCACTTGACAAATATTCCCAACATTGTTTCACCTAGTCAGACTTCTATAGCAGCCAAGCTTTCTTTTAATAACTTAAAAGCTCCCACACAAATTACTCTAACCCAACCAAATCTATTTAAACAACAACAACAACAGCAACCAGTAAGAGCCCCAATTAAATTGGTACCCATAGCTCAAGAATCTCCAGTTTCATCTAGCACCGTTGGAGGATCACGTTCCACACCTGATCTTCAGCGCAAGACACCAGATAATACAAAGAAGCCCGAACAAGTTGGAGCTATATCTACCAGTAATGAAAGCCCCAAACCTTGCCCCTCCTCACCAGCTGCTTCAATAGAATCTAGCAGTTGCAAAACAGTGGCTTCCCCGGCACCAAAAGCAGCGGCTTCTCCGGCACCAACACAAATTCACACACTTCATTTGAAGTCTCAGCAACACGGGCTTCTAAACAAACCTGCGCCACAGCAGGTTCGAATTTTAAGACACATTAAGAATGCTGGTGCCATACAGCAAGTCGCTCAGCAGCCACACAGACTAGTGCCAACAAATACCTCAAGAGCAACTGTCACCACCATCGCTGGTAGCAGGGGAGCAGCAACCACAACTACCACCACCTCCTCATCCGCACAACGTGCTAATCCCACAACACCACCCACGCTTAATCAAAAGCTGCAGGCAACAATGCAAAAAGTGACAGCCAACAGCATACCAATCAGTCAGCTTCAGCTGCAACCGCTACTTAGATCCAACGACAACACTGGGAACTCTCAAATTATTATGACTTCCACTGGTCAACTTATAGTTATGCCGTCCTCAAACACTAAACCACAAATACAACAACAGCAGCAGCAAGTTATTATTGCCAGTGGCAATGCGACAACAACTACACAATCACATGCCACAACAAATGTGATTATACAACAACAGGGTACACACCAAATGGATGTCTTAAACAATGCAGGACAATTGACGACAGCCACACTGCAGCAGCAGTCCAACGGCGGCTACATAGTCTCACAGCCAACAAACACACAGGCTACTGCCACCCAACTACAGCCCACAACAGTCATATTGAACTCGGCACAAAATCTAATTACCAACAATGGCGCCAAAGTCCTGACAAACACCGGCAACATAATACACGCAGCTGGCACGCAACCCATAATTACAACAGCAAATCAATTGTTGACAACACCATCAAATACAGGCCAACAAACGGTAGTACTAAATGCTCTGCCCAATGGCGGCTACGTCATACAACAACAACCACAAGCCACACAAACTGCAGCGCAACCGCAACAACAGCAATTCACTACTACTGCCCTCGATAGTCAAGTAGTGCAACATTTGGTACAGCAACCGGATGGTCGTATAATCATAACTTCCCAAAGTGATCCTAAGAGAAGGCACAAAAAGCGCAAGAATTCCCCCAGTCCCACGACAGCTAATAACCCAACAAACATTTCGACACACATTTCGTCAGCAATACCCAACCACACTGCTGCTACCCTACTGCAGCAGCATGTTGCAAACCTTCAAGCAGCCGCCCAACCTGCGCAAGCAACAAATCAGCCACAAGTAGTTCAACTAACCACTGCACCGGCAGCCGCCACCGCAACTTATCCACAACAGTTCCAACTGGGTAATGGCATACAAGGCATAGTGGTTAATAAGCCAGCCTCGACAGCCACTACCACACAACCTCAACAGATATTGCTGCAAAATGGCCAAATAATCCAACCAATGAACTTAATTGGACAGCAACTGATATTGCCCTCCGGCTTGGTAGTGACGCCCGACACCACTTTGCTGCAAATACAGAATGTGGGATCTTGTGGACCCACTACTAACATTCTCACCACAACACCCCAGGGCACTATGATGCTGAGAGCAACCTCGCCTCAAACAAATAAACAATTCATCCAATCCACTACAACGGGGCAGCAGTTTATTGTCGGCAGCAATGGCCAACTGAGCCCAATAGGTCAAATCTATTCAACACCCATGGGCCTAGTAATGCCAGCCAGTACCCAACACAATCCCACAGCAACGGCCACGTTTGTACAACAGAATGCCACCATACAAGTACAGCAGCCGCATCATCAGCAAGTATCTGCACCGCAACATATAACACTGCACACACTGCAACAGCATCAGCAGAATCAAATAAATCAAGCCCAACATCAGCAGCAGCAGCATCATCATGTTGTCAACAATCCAGTGGGAATTGTGTTAGAGACGGCAACATCGTCTACCACATCTCCCAATGCACATTTAAACAATTCGCGCTCAGCAGCCGCTAGTCCCCCGGATACAACAACACACAGTCCTAGAAGTCCCGAAAGGCCACCAAGTCACCGCAGTGGCGGCAGTGATATGGTGAGTTCTTATTAGTGTCATGAATAGTTTTTTAGTGACGATTGCTCTTTGCTTTTTAAATAATTATTTTGGGATATACATATGTATGTATTTCAGGTTCAATGTGTTTCGAGCTCAGAACCAGATGGAGGAACGGTTTCTCCTTTGAGCACCGACAGCCGTCAATCTCCGTCGACGACAGTGTGTGACAAAGGTAAGTGTATTTTTCGTTTTAGTTTTCTTTTTGTTTTATCTGCGGTCTAAAAGATGTAGATAAATATTTTAAATGTGGAACTGTTTATAAATTAGATTTTTCTGACATCTAACAAATCACAGATTTTAATTAATGCACTAATTCTGTAAAAAGATTTAGGACTATTTTGTTTGCAAATACTTTTGAGTTCTTGTGTTTGAATTCAGTAAATTATTTTCTTCAGAAATGGTTGGTGTCTTTCATAATGAAAAATAAAAATATTATTGCCATGTTTTTAAAACATAAAAATTAAATTAAAGTATTATACAATAGTTTGAAAAATACATATATTAAAAATATTTGTTGGAAATAATGGTTGGATCAAAATCACAAAGCAAAGACGAACCTTCTAGCATAGACAATAAATAATAATTGTTTTAAAGAATCACAACTGCGGCTTGTTTTCGTCCATAGACCAGACGATACAATCGTCGAACAGAATTAGGGCATAAGTTGCATAATTAAAATTTACTTTTTAACCTTCTTGTATCCAATTGTTTTTTACTCTTACAGTATAAATATAGTTTCATAATTTGTGAATGAAACTGGCGAATGCAGTTCATTTAATAGTTTAATACCGAATGTGCATATGTGCATAGGTGCATAGGTTTTTGTCAAAAATTAACTAGTGAACGACTTCGACCCAAGTCTAATGTTTAAACGCAAGGCTGAGCAATTACGTTACAACTAGAGTTGTGTCCAACTCGTTCAGTCATTCATTTTAGATATATATGTACCTCTGATCAAACTTTGTAATTTAAATGGGTTTGGTCAACAAAATCTGTCAAGTTTAGCATAGAAAAGTTTTTTGTATAAAATATTATTATTTTGATATTGTGACGCCATTCTGCCATTTTTGAGAAAGAAAGATTTTACTACTGGACAGACTATTAATACAGGATACTATACATACGAGTATATCGCATGTGTTCCTCAAAAGAGGTCAACTCAAAATGTACAAATTTTCAGTTCAGACAAAAAAAATGTTTTTTTTAGCTAAAATTCCAAAAAAAAATCAAAATCAAGTTTTTGATTGGTTATTATTACACTACATATCTTGACAAAATTTTACACTTGAAAAATGAAAAATTCTGTTTTATGAAGAGAAAACAACTGGACTTTAACTACAAGTTTTTTTAGATACGAAAATTGCTGTATTTATGATTTGATCAGGATAAAGTTCGTATCGCCTTGTAAGCAAAATTACATGTGATAATTATTAATGAACAAATAACACCAAAGTTAGCAATATTTTTAGTTGGCCCCCTTAGAGGACAAGTGCGATATGTAAATATATGTGAAAAGAATTGCATATACCAATGTCCACACTAGTGAAGTAATGAATGTCAATTTTTGATATTCGCGAATAAGAATACGAATATAATATGCAATATGAAATATTAAAAAGTTGTTATGAAAAGGACTTCACACTATTGTTGGCGTACTTTAAAGTTAATAAAAAGTACCCAAAATTTTAATGATCGTCATTAAATAATGTTTGAAAATGATACAAAACACAAATTTCTATAAAAAAAATTAATGTATTTGTACAAACTAAAATTTTTAGTCATTTATTTAAATTTCGTTTAGGATTTATGCATTTCTTTATTTAATTTCTTTGGAAAAATATTCGTATTCATATTCGCCTGAATTTGGCGAATACGAATACGAATGAATGAATGAAAATGGCCAAATATTCGACAATTCTAATACGAATACGAATATTCGTACATCACTAGTACATACATATCGTTAGGGTGGCCGTAGTTTTTTTTTATTTTATTTATTTTATTCTCACCAAATCGATTCAGTTTTATGTAAAAAAAAATACAAAAAAATTCATACCGATAAGTTGTGTTTTTGAGGGTGCGTCCGGCCCTCAAAGTTGGCTCCCAAGCCCATTTTGACTATATGTATTAGTGATGTAACGAATGTCAATTTTTGATATTCGCGAATACGAATACGAATACAAATATTTCAAACGATATTCGCGAATACGAATACGAATATTTGAATCGATATTCGCGAATACGAATACGAATACGAATATATTATGAAATATGATATATTAAAAAATTCTTATGAAAAAGGACTTCACACTCTAGTTGGCGTACTTTAAAGTTAATAAAAAGTAAAAAAATTTTTAATGATCGTCATTGAATAATATTTGAAAATTATACAAAGCACAAATTTCTGCAAAAAAGTTAATGTATTTGTACAAACTAAAATTTTTTGTCATTTATTTAAATTTCATTTAGGATTTATGCATTTATTTATTTAATTTCTTTGGAAAAATATTCGTATTCGTATTCGACTGAATTTGACGAATACGAATACGTTCGTATTCGCCTGAAAATGGCCGAATATTTGACAATTCGAATACGAATATTCGTGCATCACTAGTATGTATGTGTATGAAATAATTTAACATATGGAGAGCCTATATTCAAAATACGTCAACTCAAAAAAGCTAAATTTTCAGTAGATCGAAAAAACTAATTAATTCGCTCATTATTGTAAAAATAAATGATATGCCTTCCATAGTATGGTTTAAATATGCTTACTAATTTATATATCTATAAAGATTATTTTATTTTGCACTGGTTTGCGTATTTTTATGAGTTAGCATATTTTAGTCGACCAAAAAACAAATATTTCTTTAGAGTTAGCATATTTTGTCGGAAAAACTAGGAAATTTCTTAATATATTTATTTTTTTTTAACAATTTGTGAAATATTTTACTCAATACTAGATATAAGAATTGAAAAGCTCCAAGAAAAAACTTAAAATACCATATAAAAATAACTTAAGCCTAACTGAAAGCCTCTTCCATCTCGAGGTGGTCAGCTTTAGCAATCTGTAGCTTACTCGTTAGTGTAACAGTGTCACTCCAAATTATCAATTTCGAAAGCTTATATTATTGATAATAATCGGTTCATAAATTAAGTTTCTATTCGATTAACAAATTAAAAGTTATACATACATTACCAATTTTTTTTATCGGAACGCCTTTGCCCTAATATGTTAAAAGTGACCATATCTCAAAAACTAGTCATAGGATATCAAAATCCTTACCATATTCGTACTCTGCATGCCAAACGCAATAAGATATGAGGTAGATTTATAACAAATTGCTAATTTTTTAAAAATATTGGAAATTTACAATTGGAGTTAGCATTTTTTTTTCACCAAAAAAAATTATACTTTGAGATAGCAGAATAAGAAAAATTGATATAAAACGAGAAAAAATAATTTTTTTGATTCGAAATTCATACTACAGATAAAAAAATAAAAAAAAATTCATATAAATATAGTTTTGTTACATAAAATTTTTTTAGGCAAAAACTTTCTTTGAGACTAATTTGTTGACTTGAAGGGCTAAAATATTGCCACGTATCAAATTCTTGTAAAATAATTTTTTTAAAAGATAGTCATATGCACAAAATTACATTGAAAAATGGGCTTTAAGGCCAACTTTGAGGGCCGGACGCACCCCCTAAAACGCAACTTATCGATGTGAAACTTGTTTTGTATTTTTTTTACATAAAACTGAACTGATTTGGGGGGTGAGAGTAGAAGAAATCAAAAAAGTATCCATACAATTAACGGCCACTCTAATGTACATACATACATACATGCACATATATCTCGAGGACTCCAAACCTGAAAACACACATTTTTTTGAGAGATTATAAATTACAAAATAAAAAAAATAAAAATTGTAGACATTACAAAATGAAATTGTTTATTTCTACATTTTATGTAAATATAAATCTGCATATTTATCACAAAATTATGACAAATAATGCACCCCAACTTCTGTGTGTTTTACTTCTGAAAGTGTATTTTATTTGTATTTTTTTTTTCTTTATTTAACTTTCTTTTCTAAGTGGGTGTCATAAATTGCATGCACTATTAGTCAGGCAGGAACAGGCACCGTGTACCATTTTCTTACAATAAATTTATCTGCCATAAAACCAACAATGAAATAAGGAAACTGTCGAGTCTGTGTAATTTTTGGCAAAAAAAAAAAGAAAAAGAAAAAGAAATGAATACCATAAAATTACAAAATGAATAAAACTCAATAGAGCGTTACATTAAATTATGTTATCCAGCAACAAAGGATATTAAGGATACGTTTTGCCGATTATGTTACTTATTTTTGCAATGTGAGTGTATTATTGTGTATGCATGTGTAGTTATATTAGAAAAAAGCAGATATTTAAGTATATAAATATATATAATATTTACTGAGATCAAAGCAATTTCTAATAGCATAATAATAAATTATAATTTTTATACTTTTTATAACTGCAGTAGAAGTGGGGGGTGAAAATTTATTAATTCTTACATTACTTTTTATATTATTATTAATTTCCGGAAATAATTTTTTCTCTTAGCTAAATGTCATTTTATATTCTGGATTGAAATGTTCTACAAAAATATTCAAATATCCAAAATCCGAATTTGAGGGACTTTTTAGCAGCAATTGTGAATAAGTACGAAGTTAATCCTGTACGATTTTGAAGTTTTGACTTTTTTGTGTTAATTAAATTGAACTTCAAGCTTTGATGTATTCAAACACTTGTAATATGTGAATATATTTATATTCCGGTTTGAGGGTACTTATTTGACATTTTTTACAAAATTTGTAAAAAATTCCCTTACGAAGAAGTGTGAAAGGGCGTGTGAGCAGATCCCGCAGAAGAAAACATTTAAACATATTAATCCGTAAATGGTAAAAAAGCCCTAAGCTTAAAAATTAAAAATTTAATAAAAAAAGCAATGTCAGTCCGATCACAAGGGGAGATGTGTAAATACCTATTAATGAAAATTTTTTTTAATATTGGCTTATGGTAACTGAAATAAGATATATACATTTTTGACTTTACTGTATTTAAAAATCTATGGTAAACTGCATCTATAGCAGTGGAATTATATATGCAAGTGGAAAACGTCAAATAAAAATTTTGATAAAGCTTGCGACTGTGGGTTTGCTAAATTTGTATTAAAATCTCCACCCATAATAATTAGCATGAGATGGAGATTTTTGTCCAATTGTCGTGCACCAGCTTCAGTGTAAAGCAACAGTACGTAATGAAGATATGTTATAATATAATATTATAAATTCTTTATAATATATGTATATATATATATATCTTTTAAGCACATATTTGACATTTAAAACGCTTTTTTATTTAAGAGTTTGAAAATATTATTTATTTTATAGTTTTCAACTTTTTAATAAAATTATTCCTACTGGCAGCACTATTACACTTCCCAAGCAAATTTCTATTAAAATTAATATGGCTCCTGAAGGTATGCCTTAAAATTCGGTTGAGTGTATTTCTATGCAGCTGTTAAGTTTCTCTGTACATCTTGTTCGTATGATTACACTAATACACTCATACATAGCTCACACCGATTTGATAACGCTTTACGATCTTACTCAAAATTTTTGATTGTACAAGATTTTTACCCCCTAGGGTATAGATGTTTACACATCAAAATCGATATAATTCTATATATATATACAGTGTTCTATAATTTGCCAAACACAATAGAAAAATATTTTAATACGGCAACACTATTTAAACGCAACAATGAGAAGAATACTAAAGCGTGGAAAATGTAAAAAGTAAATATCTTTAGAGTGAATATTACAATCCCAGCAAAGAATTTCAAAAAAGGTAATCGAGTTTGGAATTAAACATTTTTGATGGAAGTTCTTCCCTACTGGATTACCAACTTAATGATTTTAACAAGTACTTACTTTTTTTATTTAAAAACTTGTTGACGTAATCTACTTAATCTAAAAAAATCATTCTCCTCATTTAGTAACTTGTACATAATTTTTTTAAATTTTAGGTAATGTGATTTGTATGCCAGTAATGAAATTTGGTAATCAGAAAAGTAAGTCATTATATGGCAAGTAGTTTTGATGGTAATATGTGTAATTTTTTGCTGGTATCATATAAATCTTGTGGAGTTTTAGCTCTAAATAAAAAGCTTTGTATTCAATCACAGTTTCAAATAACTGGCATATAAAAAACATTAGAGAGATGACCTTAACAACTATTAATCATTTTGTTAACGAAAAATTCAACTTAAAGAATAATCGGCATGGCAAATTCCACAATAACATCACATTTCGTCACATTCACAAATATTTTATTGCTATGCTTTGGCTCTTTAGCCAACTTTTCACTTTTAGTAAGTAAATAGTAAATTATGCTATACACAAAAATTAATCAATCAAACTCTATTTACGGAATAAAAATAATTCTGAAATAATCAACAATTGTTAATAATGGACTGAAGTGATGGAAATGTTTTTTTTTTCTATGGAAATACCCACATATGCTTTCATTCGACATAAATATTTATTTTGGGGGGAAAAATACGGTCGTTATTTAAGGAAGTCATCATTTTTATATCATTTTTATATGATTTCTTAACAATAACATACCCTTACTGAAACCTTAACAATAATTCCTTGATAGAGGGAATTATATTTTGTGCAGATATGCAGAGGGTGTTTTTTTTGTATGATTTGAACAGTGTCTACAAAATTTTTTTTACTTAAAACATTATTATCTGCGATTTCATTACAAATGTGTTGGTTGATTTTACACAAGCTTCTCGATGATCCGTTTTCAGAAAATTAATATTTTTTAATAAAAAAAATTCAGTTACAATCGACTCCGCTTTACTGAAAATAACTAAAATCCAATTTTTTCAGTTATCCGATTTTTTCTCTAAAACGTAGTTTGGATTTTTAAAATTTGTTACAGTTAATCGTACTGCTTAAAATCAAGTACAATATAATAGGAAAATACAATAAAGTACGTAAGAGGCATTTTGCCATTTAATTTTTTAACGTACAAAACATGCACAATTTTTTCAGCCTTGCATAAGTTATGCAATCGATTTCTAATAAATAAATTTTTTGTTGTTTATTTTTTCACTAAAGCGAAGTAAGTTTAATACAAAACGTCGGCTTGCTTTTGGTTTTCAATAATACGATATTTTCAGTAGAGCGATTTTTCGCTAAAGCGAAGTGAATAAGACTAACTGTGTTTAAACTCAGTGCGCGGATTTGTGTCGCTTTCAGTAATCCGATATTTTTCAGTAAAAATAATTTCTTATGGCCCTTTTCACAATGTCTGATTAAAATAAAATTGTGAAATAAAATTTGAAATTGAAAAATTCCAAATGAAATTAAAAATCTAAAATTTAAAACCAGTAGTAATTTAAAAATAAAAACTTTTTTAAAAGCAAGCCTTTTTTATGATATTAAAATTATTCCAAAAAATTATCCGCCATCATCAGCTCAGCTCTATTTCATAATAATATTGCATTGTCATCCGATTTATACATGCATGCAAAATTTCAGCTCAATCGGAAACAGGGAAGTGGATCAAATTTAATTTGCAAGATTTGATTACAGACAAACAACGGGACAGGTGAAACTAAATAAAAGCTTGTAAAACAGCACGAACTTTAACCAGAAATTAGGCTTCACTGCCATTCACAATGAATAATTAGCTTTAAACTGACTTCCTTTAACAGAAACTTGTCTGTTAACGGAATTTAACGGAACAAAACTATTTTGTTAAGATTCGACTTGTAAAATTTTTTTTATTTAAATTTATTGAAAAATAAGCAGATACATAGTTTTAGCTCGGTCAGACAATGGTTCAGAATATAAAAGTCTACAACCAAATACGTTTGGTTGTTAATTTAAATATTTTTGAAAATTTTCAAAAATTTTCGTAGCAATTAGAGACAGCGTTGGCATTGACGTAGCTGTTGAGCTTAACAGTTGTGAAACTCTTGGCCCCAACAGTTACATCTTAGAAACGGCTTGATGGATATAATTTAATTTTATATCTTTATTCCTTTACTTCATCGCATTTTTAATGAAAATTTAGCAAATATTTGCTCCTGCCACCTTAGAAGGCATATAAAAGAAATAGCTCTGTTCGATCAGCTGTTCAGGCTGAGCACAACTTGTTGACTATTAACTACCAACTCAATGAATTCCGCACAATTCTAATGTAAGTTGGGTTAATTCTCAGACAACAAAACTGAATTACATTGACAACGGCAATAGGAGCTTAAAAAATTGTATATAGCTACTCAATATAAAATATATGAAGCAAGTGAGATCACTCCGAAGGATCCGTGGGAAGCAATGGGTAGTAAACGTTCGAGTATACTCCATCATTTTCTTTCATTTCTTATGATTGAATTTGTTTTTTATTCAACAACAAGAAATTATTGTGACCCAAACACTCAATTTGAACGAACGGTGAATTTTTGTTATTGTCTGCTACACTGAAAGAATTTTCGGCAGAAATTCTATGAATTTCGACATTAATCTAATGAAAAATTCATTAAAATTCAACTAACGTCACGCTTCGTTGGATTAATGAAACCAGTTTCATTAAAATTATTTTATTGAAAACTTCATCAAATTTATTTAACAGTGTAATTAATGCACTTCTATAACTTCATCGAAACAATAAAATAATTTCATGAAAAGAATGAAATAACTTAAATATAAATTTGTGAAATTATCATTAGATTTGTGAAAAATGTTTAATGAAATTGTTTCATTGGATTTATGAAGCAAAATTCTTTCGGTGTAGACTTGTATCAAACTCTTTTAGTAGCTCATTTTTTATGCAAACCTATGGTCAAACCAATTTAAATTATATGGGTTTGATCATTGGCTTGCGCCAAAAGCGAGCTACTGAATGAGTTCGATACAAGTATATTATCTGCTTGATATGATTGTATCAGTTTTGAATCGAAACTAATAAGTACAGCCCGGAGCCACTCGTTTCAATACACTTGTATCGAGAGCTCGTTCACAAGTACACTTTTGACACACACTGATGATCAAAGCCGTGTAAATTAGATGTGTTTATATAAATTTCATAAAAAAATTTTTTGAACAAAAGATTAAATTTGAGGGGTCCTCTCTAAAAAAAAAATTTTTGATTTTTATCGTGAGAAAATCTAAAAATGTACAAAAATACTTGATTCTACCAGTTTAGTATTTGTGATCAGAGCTGGATAGCTGGTAACACTTTTTGAAAGAAATCTTTTTTTTTGGGCAAATCACTTATTTTGTTTAAAGCTTTTTTAAATCCAAAAAAAGAACACCCTTTACTACACACCACCAAGTTTTACCAATAATCCACTTATAAATGAAAAATTACAACAAAGAATTATAAGAATAATGTTTATGTCAGCTCTACACTAAAACTTTATTATAGCAAAAAAAAAGAAGAAAGAAGCACAAGTGTAAGCAATTATTCGATTTCACCCAACAACCGGGTTTTTTTATCACTGCTTTCAATGTAAAGCCAAAACTTGTATGCTGAAGAAGTATAAAATAAAATTAAACGATCGATTCATTACCTTAGACGGTTCTAAATATAAGACATATGTGCGTACAAAGCATATTACATAGCTGATGATTTTATTACTTACATCGACGACTATAGGATTATATTTCTGCCTTACTTTGATTTAATCCTGCTACTAAAATACTTCTTATTTTCCTTTTGATATTTTTACACATTTGCAGGCATCATCATGTCAAGCGCATATCAAAATACAAATATTTATAAGCCAACGGAAGCGAAAATACGTCGTGTACAAACACCGCCACAATATCAAATTGTGGGTGGTGGTGGCGGCTGTAATAGTGGTATAGCAACTACTGCCACACACATTACTGGCTTAACAAACTTGACTTTGCAACAGCAGCAACAACATAATACAATAAATAATCCACAGCATCATCATCATCATGCCGACACTGGAAGCAACAACAAATCTGATACTCATGGTAAGTTTTATTAATGCTCGACTATTTACTGTCAGCTCTGGCAACTACTTATTTACTTACTTTAACTTTAATAACTTGCAACATTCAACATAGCAAATCACATACATACATACATACATACATATGTATGTGCTTATTTAATATTATGTAATTCTAGAAATATGTACATATTTATATACATACATACGTGCATATGTTTTTATACTTGTGTGCTTGAGGTTGAATGTTAATAATAAAAGTTATGAAGTTGCATTAAGTTCTAATAACATTTATGCTCTTTTATATACATACATATGTATGTACATATGTTCATACATACATCTATTTATTAATGACAAAGCACTTTTATATCCTTACAAATTAAACAAAAACTAATATTTACCTTATTATTGCTTTGGAATTAAGTTGAAATCTCAATGCTAATCACAATCACATTCATATATGTACATAAATAAGAAGAAAAAATTATTTATATCATTCGTATCCTTTGGAATTAATACAATAATAACTAACTTACGCTACTAAATAACACACTCCCACAAACACTCACGAACACAAACACCCACCCACACACATGCACAGTTGTTTATGAATTCCTTTTTAAACAATGACACTTATTAGTTATGTTATGCACAAAATATTGAGCACAAAAATATATCGTCGCCTCAGAATAGGTTTAGCCCATATCCCACAAAGTTCGAGTGAAGAAAAACGACTAAGGTCCATTATCACAACCTAAAGATAAAGTTGCAGATAGTTAACCTTAACATTAGCTAACGTGAACGATAAAGTGACCATTAATGTTTTCATTATTACAACTGTCCGATAAAATAAAAAATACAAATGATGTATTGTGAAAACATTGGTGTAGATACCGACACTTTTGACTGTTAAAATGCTAAAAGTTCACTTTGAAAGTTACCATGAGGATAAACCTGCTGTTAGCTTATCAGTCGCTTTTAAATTAATGTTTACTTGTAATTATCAAAATATACATAATTAAATGCCAGATAACATCCTTAAATTAACTATTTGTAAGTTGTAATAATGGCCCTAAGAAGGTTTACATGAAGTTTTCTCAAAATATACCCAAAGGATTTCTCTTGTATTTGCACCACCGCTTCCGCCACATATTTCGAAGAAAATTTTTGTGAACTTACATCAATGAAGTTAGAAGTTAATATTACTTTATTGTTAAAGTAAAAATACATTTTGTGCCCCATACACCACTTTTTTAATTTATTCTCAAAAACAATCTTTTTGTGCTCCATATGTATACTTAACTGCTGTTGTGTCACAGCTGTGAAATGAGAATTTTTCGTTTTGTTTATTTTTCTTGCTGTCCAGAGAAATAAGTCGATCGTTTAACGCCGACCAAGTAGCCGCCGCCGTAATATTTTTAACTTACACAAGAAAAACAATTAATTGAAATGTATTTAATGTAAATAGTGAAATTAAATGATTTTTGTTATACTCAAACATGCATAATCAAGGTTTAATAAATTTATATTAAAACATTAAAACGGCGGCTGCGTCTGGGTGACAATGTTTTTGCTTAACAGTCGTCGTTGAATTTTTCTTACCGCACCTTCTTTTTTTTATTATTAATTTATTATAGAAATGAAGCAAAACAAGAGTTAATTTTAATTTGTACATTTTTGTATGAAGAATTTTACTCAATCGCCAATGGCGTGTATAAAAAAAATTGCCTATTAAACCTAAAAATAGTGGATATGGGGCAAAATGAATGCTTAATATCTCAGAATTTTGTACACGTCGACGAGTTCGTTGATAAGCATTCGCTGCGTAAATTCGTCGTTGAAGCACAATAACGACGAACTTACCCACCGAATTACTCTCTCATATTTGATAAAGTCGGTTGTTGTGTGTACAAATACAGAGAGACTGAGAGAGAAAAATGTTGTTTCGTCGTTCGTCTGCGTACAAAATAGAAATAAATCCATCTCAGAGTTCGTCACGCACGACGAATTTCGTTTGATGGCGGTGTTGTGTTCATTTTCATATGCACAAATGTGTTTTATTTTTTATGACAAAAGTTCGCACCGAAAAACTCGTCGTTCGTTTCAGTCGTGTTCCTAGGCATAACTCATTTTTTTAAGAATGGTCGGTGGAGCAAAACTATTCTGGGTCGACGATATGTTCTAGTTTTGTTTCAGTGAGATAAATACTCGTAGAACTAATGTGCAAAAGATAAATTGCCAAAAAAAATCTAACAGCCAGCACATTAAAAACAGAAAATTATTTTGCTTAATTGATGCAAAATTATCAAACTTAATTTGTTTTCTGAATAATTTGTTTTCTGAATAAATTATTATGCAATTTATCAGTTTACTTTTAATTTTTAATATTTGTGTAAAAATCTTTCAATTAATAAACTAATACAAGTTTATAGTTGCGAATTATGAATTTTTATATCGAGGGTTTATATTCAAAAAGTGCTATCTGCAAGGCTTGCAAATTTTAGAAGAGGGCAAAACACTGTTATTTTCACAAAGTGCAAGGGCTAATAACTAAATTTTGATGAATATTACCATTTACAAAAGACATCTTAATTCTAATAATGTTAATCAAATACAGTTATTGCTCTTAGAATTAGAGAAAATAACAGTTTTATTTTTTCTACTAAAATATTCAAGAATTGCAGATAGCACTTTTTGAATATAAACATATCGAGCATTTAATTCAAAGATTTTTTTGTAAAATTTTTCTTTTACTTACAATCACACCAATTAACTTAATAAATATACTTATAAATTTCTATATTTATTAGCTTTTTTTATAGTTTGATATCCTTTATTTATCCAAATTCGTTGCTTATCTCACCGTCCTTTTTCTCATTTTTTTTGAATATATTTATACATTATTTATACTTGAGTGATTCCATAAATTAGTATTTATTTGATTCTCTTTATTTCCAATTTCATTATATGTTGCTCATTTATTGATTACTTTGTTTTTCATCTTCACTAAACTAATCCTTTTTGTACACATACATACATCCTTATTTATAAAAGTTATTTAGGTTTATAAAATAGATTTTCATACAAAATTTCATTTATTAAGCCTTTAAAGCCTTAATAATTTTTATACATAAGGCTAATAATGTTTAATATTTATCTAATTCGTTTGATAACAAAATGGAGTTAAAGTTTGTCGAAATTCCTTATGATATAGTTACGGCGCACAGTATCGTGTTTTCATATAACGAGCGGCAAAAACTAGAAAGAGTTATTGTAAAAAGTTTGAATTTGGCTAACATGTTTTAATTGGTAAAAGGTAACCAAATAAAAAATTTTAAAAATTTCTGTGCAAGGATTCGTTCGCATCCTTCCCTTATATTCTGAAATAAGAAATTGTCATAAGGTATAGAAAAAAAGTTCGAGCTTCATGAAACTTTGTATATTTATTAAAAAAAGATTTGGTCACGTTTTATCAAAATGAAAAAAAAATTTTAAAACAAATTTTAATTAAATTCCGTATTGTTGATTCGAAGCAAGGTCGTGAATCATATCCTAAACAGTGTTATTTTGCAGCAATCAGAAAATATCATAAAATTATAAAAAAATGTGGGCGTGTCCGCGCCCACTGTCTTTACAATGGGACCAATGGGGAGCTATACCCTCTCAGACAACAACAAAATTTTTACAATCGCTCTAAAATGTACTGAGTTATGAAGATACACATCTAAAAAAACAATCGAGACGAATTGTAAACCTCCTGTAATGGTTCTTTAGAACCAGAACAAAAAATTAAAACTAGTTTTTGTTTTCGAATACCCAAGTGATCATTAAAAGTTGAAACCCTTGTACCATGAGAGATGCCTATGGCTTCCACAATTTCTCTCACTTTCAATGTCCGATTGGCTAACACTATATCGTCCGTGCTCGTACGGTCACAAAAAACCACTTTTTTATCATTGAAATTTATGGTGAGGAGTCCCCATAGTATTTGTCAAGCTGATTACAGTGGCGCTATTCGATGTTTGATGCAAACTGTAATACTTAAGTGCAAATGCAAAATATCGTAGCTTTTCTTTGGATTGTGTGTGTATTTGTTGTTGGATTTTAAAGAAAAGTTACGATATTTTGCATTTACAATGACGCAAGACCATTTTGCATTAAACGTCGAATACCGCCAGTGTTTCTGATAGGAGCAGTGTTGCTCTTTCATTTAAGAGGCAAAAAATTCTAAAAATTAACGCTGACCAGGTCTCGTTAATTTACTTGCGATATGCCGATTTACATATATACAGAGTCAAATATTACATTACTTTCGTCAAAGTACTACCAATCCTTGCCAGGCCGTCCATTTATAAAACATTTTGGACTCATCACGACGACCTTAAACATTAAACACATTTTCATTCATCATGTCAACAGCATGAGCATATCTTAATTTTACAAAAAAAGGAATCATCTAGATTTTTGTTGAGTGCCTGCGTGTAGAAGGCAGCCACGTGAATCATATTTTCATTACAGCTTTCAATTGTAATTTTGATGACATTTTTATGCCTGCGGAAGCAGTCAATTTCACTTTTGTTTTTTCCCTTGTAAGCATTCATTTGTATTCAATATTGATTTATGGACTCCAAGAATATTTTTTGGCATCATTATAAAAAAGCAAATCCAAAGCAAAAATTTGTTACAGTTTTATTCACATTTATTAACCAATCCAATAGTTTCAATGTCAGCGCTTAACACAGAGTTTGTTGAATAGTTTTTGTTCATTTATTTTTAATACTTTCGTGCATCATGTCCTTGGTAATGGTATTGTAATATAAAACTTCTCCTCTACCATAACTACCATAAATCATGTCTAACTCCTTTTAACTCTTTATTAACATCAAATATTTTTTATGACAATCAATAAAAAAAATCTGCTTTGTGAAATATTAGATTTTGTGATTTTTTATGAAAAAGTATTTCTACTATAGATTCATCACAAAATTCTCCCACCACAACGCTCATGATAACACCATCACCGCCTCGCACGCCCACGCCGCAGCAACAATTTTTACAGAACTCAGCGATATCTCTTATGGAGTATCAGCAACAACAACAACAACAACAACAGCAGCAGCAGCAGTGTTTAAAAACACCTTTCAAAAATGTTACCATCAGAAATCGTAATCGTTCTGTTAAAAATTCTCCACGTGGTGCCATAAAAAGCTTAGAAGTTGTAGATAGTACGGCTGCTTCGCCCCCATCATCATCCCCACCTCTGGCGGCCAGTTTGCAGCGTACCTTTGCTGTTGGCGAATTAATTTGGGGTCCAGCTCGTGGTTATCCTGCCTGGCCGGGTAAAGTTGTTAAGATTTTTGAAAATCAATCAGAATCCGTATGGGTGCAGTGGTTTGGCGGTGGTGGTCGTTCAAATACAGAAATTATGGCCATAAATTTATTACAAAGTCTCTCCGAAGGCCTGGAAGCTCACCACAAGGCACAAAAGGATACAAGAAAGTGAGCATATGATTTTGGTTAGATTAAGATCCATAAAGCAGACAAGAACCAAAATTATTGATTTCAAAGTTATTAAGTTACTACTTATATTCAAATAGGAAAGTTTTGTCTGTGCTTAAAATAATTAAAACGGTCATTAGGAAAATTACTAAAGCGTGTCATTCACGGTGGAAATGCATGACCTGCATTATTAGAACATTGTGAAATTGTCTGGACACATGTCACCGACGATGCTTGATGCAAAATCGAAATTTTTGATTTTTTGCACATGTATGTTTGTAACACAAAAATTTAAATATGAGGTAGTCAAATCCGCAGGTTATAAATTGACCTTTCAAATTCTATACCCAAAAAGTTTTCATATGCAATTTGACAATTGTGTTGCACTTAGCTTATACATATATAAGATGATATTAATTTATCGTGCAATTTATGTACATACATGTATGCAGTGACCTTCATGCACACGTACACGTGTATACTGCGTTTAACACTAATACTAATGCATTAAACACATAGCCCATAGCAGGCCGCACAACAAACTTAAATTAATTTGATTCTTTCTCAAACGATCGAAATAAGCCACCTATGTATTACCATACAAAATACTGGTTTTCAATTTTTAAATTATACTTTGTTTTGACTATGAATATGGGCCAATAATTTTAAGCCATCATTAATTTGATATCTTGTATTATATTGGCAGCAAAAGTTTTTTTCTGTCTCCAGCAAAAATAGAAATTAGACTAAGTTGGTCGTGTAGTCGTGTAGCTATAATTGCGTCAAAATAATCGTTTTCATATAGTCGCGTGTTTTCTATGTTGGACAGATTGTGGTCGGTAGCCTGCTGTGGTCTATGTGTTTAATGCTTAAAAGCAGGCTTACCACAGAGCAAGTTTAGATATAAGTATGATAACTGGTACAGATTTACTAAAGTAGTCGAAATGTGTTTTCTTTGTTATAAATACAAATATATATCGTACACTTAATCATAAACAGTCACAACTCAAAAAATCCCAGATGTTCAGGAGTGGCAAAAACTGTTGATACCGTACAAATGACGCAAGTTCTTGATCTGTTACCAAACTGTCGTAGGCGAAAGTTTCACACGGTAACATGCAATTTTAAATTCGACGCCAGCCACCATTAGGTGAATAATAAAATTTCTGACAAATATTTGACAATGGCAAAAAAATGCCTTCTCACGATTTTCAGATGTCTGACAATTTGTTGTCAGCTGGTAGTATTACAATGAGTTTACATCTGGCATTTCTTGTGTGTCATTTGCCCAAACAAACGTACCCAAATAATTACTAATGAAAAACTCTTTGATTCAGACATGTATTTATTGATTTAAATAGTTCGTAATCATTTTGGATTCTATAAAATTGTCTGTTAATTATGTATTAAACTGTTTAACTTAATAAATACATGTTTGAATCAAACAGTTTTTCATTAGTAATTAGATGGTTGCGCTTTTTTACGCTTGTGTGGCATTTTGCACACAGATGTAAACCCGGCATAATACCAAGTGGTCTTATCAGCACAGCTGATTGCCAGCTGACTTTACCCCATCCGTCAAGTTCCATATAAAAAAGCAACCTTAACAACCTTAACCTTATAACAACTTTGAATGTAGGCTGTTGTAATGTTGTCTTGAAGCAAGAAAAATTTAAGCATGTAAAACATGATAAATCATCATAAATGACAAAGAAATAAAAAGAAAAGAAGCAATAAAATGCTTTCCTTTGTAGTACAAAACATTAGGCAAGCAGCTTTTCACCAAACATAGCGAAGAGTTGCGACACGCGAGTTAAAAGCAAACCAGAAATTGAAGTAACTATCATTCAACCAGGTCTATACACTTCTGCCTTCCTCTTTCCTACAAGTTCAGACTGGAAGCAAGAAAAATTTAAGAGTGTAAAATATGATTTATAAGGGAATTTAAGAAAAATACTTCAGAAATTCATATTATGTAGCGATTTTTAGAATGCACAGCTTTTTTTTAATATGTAATATTTAATTGATTTTTAAAAGTAAAATTAATTTTTAATTGAACATTTAATCTAATACAAGTACCAACTTAAAATAAAGTTTTCTTAAAGTTTAGATTTGAATTAATTTTAGTTGATTTAGAAAAGTATTTGTTTAGTCCTTAAAAGCTTTAGTTGTGCCTTTATAAAAATTAAAAAGTTTAGTTTTGTTTTAAATATTTTTTTTTATAAAATTTAATTATTTATAATTTAAATATCATATTAAATTTTTATTTCTTTTATTTTATTTCCCTTGTCCGACCCTCGAAAACACCATTCATAACAATTTACCAACAAAAACTGAACAAACAAAACCAAAAACACTTACACAAAAAACTAAATTAATAAACATGTTAAAATGATTCCAAAGGAGCCGAAAATTAAATTCTCAACTTGAAAAAGCTATACAAGAAGCAATGACCGAATTGGATCGTATTTCAGCTTCATCAACCACAACAACAGGTTCGGTCAAGCAAATCCAACAGCCAACATCGTCCACACAACATCAAAGCAGCCCCAGTCGTGCCAATAAACGTCCTATTCCGCGTACCGGTGGCTATGATTTGATTGCGGGCCTGAACAGCAATACCTCATCAAATGTTATTTCGACCACAACGGGTTCATCGCAGCATCCCAGACAAAAGCCAATACGTATAGCACCCGCACCACCTGGTGGTGCAGGCAATTCACCTGCCAAATCCTCTTCATCGTCAACGGCGGCAGCACAAATTTCCAACTCCTCATCGTCTGCGGTGTCAGTGCCTAAATGACATACTGCCTCTAAGGATCTGAACAAGCCAGTGGTAAGTTCAAGTTTCGTAACAAATACAACAACATCAACTACAACAACCGTTAACCATGGCAATCCACAGTTTTCGTGGTCCATGCAGGGTTACACTTTGGTAATACAAAGAAATTGAAAATATAAAATAGAAAGGAACGATTGATGTTGTTGACAAATGTACTTTGCCAGCTGATAACAAAAAAGTACTAAATACATATATTCTAACTTTTACTACTTAAAGAATTAGCAGACAAATATATTGCAAAAGGCTTAGGAAAAATAAGTAAATATGTAAGTGCATACTTTGTAGATTTAAAAAGATCTGTTTTATAAGTGTTTTAAGAGCAAAAAATAAAATTAAAAAATAGGAAAAAATGTGCAACAAGTTGTCATAAATGGTGTCCATTATTCTCAGTTTTATCTTTATAAATTTTTAAATGAAAATATAGATTGGGTATATGTAAGACCCTTTTTAAATATGTATCTTCATCAAAGTATTCCAGCAACTTTATAATATGTTGTCTTCACTAAAAAAAATTATACCCTTGTCTACAAAAGAATAATTTTAAAAAACTATCAGGCGTGTTCCGAAAATCACATTTCATTTCAAAGTATGTAATTTGAAACCACAAAAAAATTGTTCTCTAGATACGAGTATAATTTTATGATTTAAGAACGTTCAGCTAAGTCTCTAACGTTTCCAAATCACATGGTTATTTGTGCGATCGCCCTTATTCCAGTTGTTAACATCGACGTTACGTCTAACCGTTGTCGAAAGCAACTGAGTGCTATTGACAGGTTAAACAAAACTGTTCTCAAGAGAGGGTACACAAGCCTCAAGTTTTTGGTATTGTGTTGACGTGCATGTGCTGTGACCTTTTAGATCAGTGTCAGGCATATTCAAGGCGCAGCGCCCTTTTATTTACTCTTCCATTAAGCAACATTAATTAGCCTGCCTTAAGGAACGTTTTAGACACAGAGTATAGCTCATACAATCGCAAAATGTAATAGCATAGGTTACCTATCGCTGCTCTGGATATTATTAACATTATTATGCTGGCTAAAGAAAGGGCTCAATGCTTACTAAGCATGCGAGAATTTCATAGGAAGGAACTGAGGTCTGCAACCGAAGATAGTAAGCTGGATTTACACATCGGTTGTCAGACCGATTGTCTCCTATGGTTTTGTGGTATGGTGGAAGGCATTGAGGAAGGAAAGTCGCAGGAGATTACTAGCTAATGTTCAGATGTGTGCCTCGCTGGACATCACTAGTGCTCAGAGGAGCACACCTCCTCAGGCTGCCTTGGACGTCATCCTTCTAATATTTCCTATAGAGGACTTTGTGGTGAGAACGACGACTTGAAGTCTCGTTAGACTAGAACAAACAACAGGTCATACATCAATCTTAAATTAGATCAGCTTTAGTGATCAGGGATCCGTAACCCCTAGGTTTACGGACTATAAGGTCGTTGAAATTGATTTTAGTAAAACTCCCTCACTGGGTCAAATCCGATAAGCTATATGAGGGTAGTGCGGTCTTTACAGTCGGATCAAAAATGGGTGAAGGCACAGGGGCTGGTGTCTATGTCTTGGGTACAAACATTCGTAGTTCTTTCAGACCGCCGAACGAATATAATGTTTTCCAAGCTGAGATCTTGGCTAAACTCAGGGTCACGTAACTGGTGACCAGGAGTGTAGCTGAATTTGGGAAGGTAACCTTCTACGTCGAAAGTCAGGCGGCGCTAAGAGCTTTTAAGGGACACAGTATGTTTGATCCCGTACTTTTTGGGCAAAGTTCGGTAAAATGCTTAAAAGCTATAATTTCTCTCAATAATAGAAAAAATTTACAAAAGTACGAGAACTCGACAGACCAAAATATTTACCAAAAGCCCACTCACAAGTAAACTTTTAAATCTTCTTAGTGTTTAGGACAATTTAATTTTACTTTGTTATTGGTTATTTTTCAAATAGCTGATCTTTTTTCGGCTTGACCAAACTACCCCAAAGCAAAATTACGGGCTATTTCGTGCAAGAAGAAGAAGAATGTTACTCTCTCAAATGCTCCCTTACTTGACCAAACTTTGAGTACGGTAACAGTTTTAGAGATCCCGCGGAGTACGGGAAATTGAAACTTGTTATTGACTGTAGGAGAGCCCTCAACTAGCTTATAGACAAATATATTGTCAGACTATGTTGTGTTCCTGGCCACAGCAGTGTTGAAGGAAATGAAATTGAGCTGTGGTAAGAAGAGGGTTGGCGTTAAATGAGGGAATTTGTGACAGATCGATGAAATTACCGATAGATCATTACTATAGGCAACTCAGTAATTGAATAGAAAGCAGGACAGTTCATGGAGAAGTAGGGAGGATTCAAGATCCAAACTGCTACTGGACATAAATAGGAAGGCGATGCAAATCGTAATAGGCGCGTTGACTGGTCACTGCTTGGACAGAACAAGAACCAGCAATTGGGAAACTGGCACTCTAGATTTCTGTAGGATGTGTGGGGATAAAGAGAAGCCAGAAACCATTGAATGTATTATCTGTCACTACCCTAAGCTGCAACATCATAGGCTTAGATGGCTGAGCAGACTTTTCCATGAGAGCATTACCGTTATCGAGAAGTGTAAACTGGAGTACATCAGGTGCTTCATCATGGCAATTCAGTGGCTTAATGACGTATAATATAGGGTCACTTCTGGGTAAAAATGGGGGTACAAATTGTTTTCAATGGGCAATAGAAAGGAAACACACTGGACCCAAGTGGGTCTCCAAGTAGAGGTGCGGTATAGCACCACCCTTCCTTACCTAACCTAAGCTAACATTCTTCTGGTAGCTTTATATTGAATATATTTTTAAGCAGCTCTGGGTCGGGGAACATCTCTCGCGTCATCGTAAGTATTTCTTAAGTGCGGTCAGTCTTGCATGTGTTGTTTGGCCTTCGAGAGTTTTTCGTCTCGCTCGAACTGGTTGACTGATCTGCCACGGATAACCGTATAATCTTGCGGTTTTTTGTGGAATTTCTTTAACAACCAGTCAGTCACAAAACCTTTTAAAATACTGTTAATACCATCTTGGGCATATGGTCTACGTTACTCCGCCCATATTTGTGCAACACCATATTATGCACATTTACTTTGCATTAATATGTTTAATAAATAAATAAATAAAAATATTATAAGCAGACTGCATTGTGTTACGAACAGTGAAGTTAACATCGTGTTATTTTAGCAGTAAATTAATTTAACATTGTGTGTTTGAAATCTTTTAATATCAGTAATCAGTAATAAACTGTTTTGATTTAATAATAATTGCTTAAAGAAAATAATTTATGGCAACTTGTTAACACATCAGATCAGCAAAAGTGATCAAACATAAAATAAATATTTAATAGCAAAGAAATACAAGTTTTTATTTCTAATAATTACAAGCAAATTTATTTCCTAATGAAAATGTGCTTAGAAAATTTTGAAAGGAAAAATTGAAATTGCAACAGTTCTTGTTCAAAAAATATATGAGATATTCGCAAAAAAATATTATTTTTTTCATAATAAAAATCATTTGTGTAATTTGTTTTTATATCACAGAAAAAGCTTGTTAAAATTTATAATTTAAATTGTGCACATATACATATATATAAATTATTTGCTTTAAAATCTTTTTTAAAATCTCCTTCCTGCTCCCAACACAAAAACCGCAAATAGACAATAATTTTTTTTAAATAAATAAAATTTCATACATACATATGTACATGCATATATTTTTTCAAATAGAAAGAATAACTTTAAAAAATGTATTTACACCAAATAAAACTGCATAACATTGAACAAAAAAAAAATAATAGAAATATGTATTTTGCATATGAAACAAGAAATAATATTAAAGAAGTGAAATGACAACATCTTTAAAAATAAATCGAATTCTAATTGTAAATAAGGCTTTTTATGCATTTTAGTTTGTTTTAGTTTTAAAAATGGTTTTCTTTTTTTTTAGAAATTAAGCAACATTTATTTTTTAAGACAAACAATTATTTCCTTACCAAAAACAAAAAATAAAAAATAAACTTAATTTTATTTTTCCTGTAAAAAGAAAATCTGCTTGATAAGAAATCAATGTTTAAAACATTTTTGCCACAAATAAGGAATAAACAAAACAAAAAACTAAACAAAAAAATAATCAAAATTATTACAAAACAAAAATTATTTAAAACTATTACAACCTTAAGTTATTAGAATTAGTAAGAAATAAGCAAGAACAAGCCCGAAAGAAAAATTTGTTGAAATAAAATTTGTTTAACAAATAAAAACATTTTAAAATGTTTTAAAAACAAATAATAAATTTAAGCGAATTTTGTAGTTTTAAGCAACTCAAAAAGGAAAATTGTTATTACTTTTTAATGTTTTTAATATCAATTATTTTTTTTCATGTATTTATTTTGTTTTTAATAATTAAATTGTTTTTATTATATTTAATTTTTTAATTCATTAATTAATATTACTAATTATGGTTTTTTATGTAGTAGGTTTTTTTTAAATATTTGTTGTTATTATTTATTTAGTTATTTTATTTTAAATTCAAAATTTCAATAGAAAATAAAAACAAAGTTGCAACAAATAAATTTGTTAGAAAAATTGCAAATTAAGGTTGAATGGTAAGGTAAGAAACTAATTTTTCTTACAATTCTAAATTAATTTTAATTTTTATTATCAGTATTATTTTAATATATACAATTGGTATCATTATTCTGGGCCTGTAGTTCGAAACGATTTTCTTTCGTTTCGAATGTGCATGTTCTTGACAACATAAGATTTGGAAAACGTTCTCTTTCGTTTCAAGTTGGCAGAGCAGACCCACAGATATTTTACATATTCCAGAGGAGTTTCGGAGTTAAACTATTTGAATTTTTATGATTTTTACTTTACAATTGGAAAGTAATTTCTTTAAATTGGTATTACAGGAACTCATGAGTAATTTTCTACTTTTTTTACTGTGTTGTCGAAAGATTTGATCGATCAAATTTTCAATCTCCATCAGCTGAGACTAAAACTAAATACGATATTGAAAAAAAAATAAACAAAGTCTGCATAGTTTCAGAATGTGGTATTTCTATTGTGTACAGATACAAAGTTACATAACATTGTAACCATGAGCAGCAACTGCGATCTCAATACAAAGTTACATAACATTGTAACCATGAGCAGCAACTGCGATCTCAATACTTGTCGGCGAAGTCTGGAAAGGGTGTTCATTGTCAATGTTTCGAATTGCGGCGTTATGGAACAGATTTTGTTCGACAACGAAAAAAAAATTACGCTTTGGAAGTCAACCTGTAAGACATGATTTTATATAAACGTTCAAAAGCAGCAGTGATGCTCTCACAGTAAGAAAGGCTTCTTTTATTCCCGGAAATTGTTTGATCATACATTTTAATGTGCCAGTAAGTTCAAATGCGAAATTGTCTTAATATTATAGGTTTTTTTACAGGTTGCCAGCCTCATGAGAAATTATTCTTTTTCCTTTCAACCGTTAAAAATAAAATTTATTAAATTTCTATAAAATTCGGAACAAATCAATGCATGTATATTCTACTTATATATATATTTATAATTAAAACAATTTAAAGGAAAATATGAAATTATGTAAAGAAAATTTGAACTAAATATTCGGGTTCAATTTAATAAATTAAAAAAGAAAAATCCATATATAAAGGTAAGAAAATAGATAGTTTTATTAACAAGAATATTTGTTGCAAGGTAAGTAACTATTATGTATATCCAGTGATGACAACTCTTTGGTCATCAAAAGCACTGCGAGCATATAAAAATAGGGTAAAAAAAAAGAATTAAAACAATTGCGGGTAAAAAAGCACTTAATTAAATATTCTCTGTTATTTATGTTTTTATAATTAAATATTATGTTATGTTTTATATCAATAAGTCTCTATATTTTGTTTGACTATGTTCGTAAATGCATCACGGCCCTGCATCATAAGAGCAAACTTTTATGGAAAATGCAATACAAGTTCGCTGATAATTTTTTACTGTAGTAGCCATGTTTGTAATTCATATTTAATATTTGTTTTTGCATTATTTACATTAGTGAAGTAGTTTAGGCCATTTCAATTTCCATTTGCAGCGCAGTCATGCATATATGTACGAACAGGTCCTGTATTTAAGAGTTAATTCGCAATTTGTTCGAAATTTTTGGTAAACAGTCCCTCAAAGCAAAAAACTGATCTTCGCTGGCTATTAAGCTGGCAGCACCTTCGAAAATTTCGAATAGAATTTTGCCTTCAATAAGAAAATAATAAAATAATGTGAAAAATTATCAAGAATCTCGTTTGTATTTTTTTTATTTGTAAGCACTCAAGCACAAACTATAAACCATTTATTTATTTATTTGCAACTGTATTTTTGTGATATTTTCTGATGTTTAACCGAAATAGCAGCCGTAGTCTTTGAATTGGGTTGGTTAAACTTTTTGTTTTATATTTTACTTTAATTTTTCTCAGCTGATACAATATTTTAAACAATCACAGTAAAAGAAATTCACAATATTGATATTCTTCGTCGAATGCGCTTTATGGGGATGTCATCAACATGACGCCGGCAGAGCAAATGTGAAAAATGTATCAAATTCTTTGTTGTGGGATGAATACGTACGAGATGTCCATGTTGAGGCATATCAAAGTAATTTACGGTATTGCAATAGGGGTTGAATATTTACAAATTTTGTTCTGTATCTTTTCTTTCTATTGCAAATGGTTGCTGATGGCGAATCTCATGGAGAACCTTGTTGTTCAGCCATATGTTTCGACATCGATGTCGAGGGCATGGATAAAACATGGACATGATCGGTCTCCATTAGCCATATGCTATGTGCGTCATGATGTTCATACCAAGTTCATGGCTAATAATACCAAATGAAAATTCGTTCAATCAGCACTTTCGGCCACCGTTGAATATCGAAAGTAGCTTATATGTGTTGTAATTGAGTTTTCACATTCACCTCTATCTTGAATATTTATTCCCTCGAAATATTTCCCTTTTCTCTAAAGGTGCAATCGTGAATTATTTCCACGTGAAGAAATTCGCATGTTCGAAAAAAAATTGGCATCGCCGAATTTTATTCCCGTGAGTTTTTCCCCAAAAAATACGTGTATTTTTCACAAACGTAAGTACACACCACGATACACAACAACATTTTACATTATATTGTCAGATATGAAGACTTTCTGTCATGATTTGATGCTCTGAGATACTGCTAAAGTCAGGAAAATGAAGACAACTACGAGTTTTTTTTCTAGTTTTAACATGTTTATGATATTAATTTATTTATGATATTGGCTAAACGAATAAAGATGTTACGTTGATTTTTTTTTTTCGGTGAAAGATTTGATCACAACCCACATATTTTTATTATTAAAACACAAAAATTAACTTGAATATTAATATTGAAACAATTCGTTTAAAAATCAAAACAAACAAAAAATTATAAATTTTTTTTGCAAACATAAAAAAGAAGAAGGTTTTTAAAAGTAAAGCTAGCTACAGTTAGATTTATATTTTACACTAAAAGAATATTTGGAGTCTCTAATTTTAAATGCAAGAAAAAAGTTTGCGTAAGCAAGCTCAATTTTTTTCTTGTGATTTTTGCTCATCTTGCATAGCTAAATATGATTAAGAGACCTTTTTGATTTGTGAGGAGGTATACTTCCCGCCTGACCATAAAACAATAACCCACCGAAGAAATGATAAATCAACGTTGTTTAAATGTGTTCACGCATGCGAATTAAAATGGTAAAATTGTTGCTCAACAAACGAATAAAAAAATAGAAAAGTCGATGCATTTGCTTCTTTGTTTAAATTGCAAGAATTTTTTATTATTGAAAAAGCACTGCTAGAAATTGCAAAAGCACTATTAATACCTGTTTTTCTGAAACATTGCCCGCTATTTCTACAAACAGGTAGTTTACTCAAGGTTTTTACCTGAGTTTGCCTTATAAAATTTAACTGTACACCACAGAATATGAATCTAGTAGTCTATGCTGTACACTAATCGATATCTACGGCTAAAATTGACGGGCATTAGAAAGGAAAAAAGCATCAGAAAATGGCAACGCTGGTTAAACCATTATGATTAAAAGTGTTGCATATGTTCAGGCACTTTTTCTGTAAGTGACTCAAATTTTCAGTCTGGTCTTGACTGATTTCTACATAGCCAGTGCTGCCAGATTTGTTGGTAATTGCTGTAAAATCTGGCAGCTGCAAATAATTAAGTGCGTTGGTCTATTAAAGATCCCTCAAGATATGCCAGAAAGTTTAACAGTTTCCTTTCAGTGAAATAAATTTTGTTTGTATTTTCATGCTTTTATTATCCAATTTTTTCTTTTCTTCAAATTATATCTATAAAACTTGTAGAAGGGAAAATTAAAAAAAAATTAAATTAAAAAAAAATTATATTAAACTTAAATGAAATAAATGATTGTTTTCGATGAAAAGCTAATTCGATTAAATCAAATCAACTCTATTGAAAGCGACTATGACCCCAAATGTGTATTGTTGCAGTAATTTTCATCATTGCAGTAATTTTCATCATCTTAAGGAGCTTTTCAACTGATTTTATACACAAACCAAATTCAAATTATTTTTAATTTTAATATTTCAAATAATGGTCTTACTTATTTCTCTTTGAGCTTAAATGAGTAATGCCATTATTCATAAAAAATATATATTTGAGTAATAAAAAGTTTTATAAAACAAATTTCTATATAAATTTTATTTTATTTATCTTTAATGAAACAAATATATTTTTTATGAACAGGCAAGCAGATATTTGCAAAACTTCATATTGTTGGCTGTATCCTTTTAATGAAGACAATTTTATCATACACATTTTATTTATTTATTTATTTATATTACAAACTTAATTTGGGTTTTTTTTATTTTTATTTTTTTTTTCTTCTGAACAAAACAAAAAAATCTAAATAATAAAATTAATAGTATTCAAACTTAAATAATAAAGTTCTTTTATGTTATTTTCTTGATAATAATCTTGCAGGTTAGAAATAAACTATGTATCTAGTATGTATGTATGTATTTTCAAAATTTCGCAACAAAATATTAAAAATTAAATTCTGTTTATCTCATATTTGTGTAAGTATGTTTTCAGCAATATGTATGTCAAAATGTTTTATTTGTTTTTAACTATTTTGAAATATAATGACTTAATTTTACATACATACATAGTTATCTAAATACGTAATGAAATAAAATTTAATAAAAAAAAGTAATTTAAGTTTATATAGATATTTTGCCAGATCAAGATTTGATTTTTAGTTTTGCTTTACAAAACATTTTACTAAACTTAAATATACATATTTTATATATTTTTGCTTTTAATTAAGAATCAATTATAATGAAATTTAGTTTATAATATTAAACTAAAAACTCAGTACGCTGCTTTTTATACATATATTTTATTATTATTATTTTTTTAATAGACAGTCATCAGTCCATGCAGCTTTCAAAACAATTATTATTATTGTTATAGCTTTGTTTCAATATAAATTTTTACAATATTTTATTTTTTTCACGTTTCACGGTAAGAGTTTTGAGGTTTTTATTAATGAATGATGAACATAAAAAGAATATCTATAAAGGACTATAATAAGCAATATAAGCCATAATTATAATTTAAAAAAATTATAATTTTATTTAATTTTTTACTTTTTTCTGTAATGACTCGGCTTTCTACTTAATTACACAATATAAAATCTTAGCACAAACAACATTTGTATGTCTAGAGAAAAAAAATTGTTGTTGTTATTAAAAAATATCTAGCTAACTAAATATTGTCCTTGCAATTATAAAATTTTATTAAATATTTATGTTTCTATATTTTATGTTCTAAAATTTTATATTGTATAAAATACATTTAAGCACAAATAAAAATAATTTTTGTGTGTTGTTTTGCAACATTCTTGTTTACAAACGATTTGGTTATTTTTAATTAACATAATATTATAAAACGAAAGTACTTAAAATATCATATACATACATATGTATGTATTTATATGTATTTGAAGAAAACAAAGGTTGAATGAAACTAGAAGATATCTTTTCAAATCTAAAGGGGTAGTACGTACACACACACAGCTCTAATTAAACAAAAAAAATCATGAAATTTTTAAAACTATAAAAGGATTAAATTTAAAAAGGATTCTTCTATTTAAAACACTTCACATGATTTTGGTAATGAACATTTTAAATTTATATTGGGCCTGTTCAAGAAAAACGGATGGTTCCGTTCGTTTTTTTTTATTTAGATCGAAAACAAAAATATTTTTTTTAGTTTTTATTTAGATTTAAAACGAAAATTAATTTTCTTATTTTATTGTTGTTTTCGATATAAATTAGAAAACGAACGTATTCCTTCGACATTATTGAACAGGCTTATTATTATTTGTTTTATTTTTATATATTAAAAATGTTTAACTATGTATGAAATATTTTACAAACTTAAGTTGTTTGTGTAAAAAATATTTTAAATAATTATGTAGGAGCTCTTTAATGTAAGAAAAACTTAAAAAATGGATTAGAAAAAAAAGAGAAAATATGAAAAATTTTCTCCTCTCATGCACTTAATAATTAAATGTTTTTTATAAACTAAAAATAAGAATAATAAAAATTAATTAATAAAATAATAAAATGCGTAACTTAAAGCACTGTCCTCAACCACAAACACAACTAGTGCGAATAACGAATTTCTCGTCGACGAGCACCGAATAATTTTGACCAGAGTTACCAATTTTTATGTTGTTTATTGAATGCTTTTAAAGTTACTTTATATACATACATATAAATAACTCATCCAAGTAGTGAATGAATATCTAGTGGAATTTTTGTTTCCTTTAAGGGAAAAATGTTATCGTGAATCTCCCATGAACTGTTTTTTCTTATCTTACGTCGACGACCAACGAATAATTTGGAGCAGCAGAGTGACCATTTTTTATGTTGTTTATTGGATGCTTTAAAAGTTACGTTTTGTATAAATAACTCACCCCACAATAGTGAATTACAAGTACAATTTTTATTCTACGGAAAAATACTATCGTGAGTCTCCAATGAAATTTTTCTCCCTGTCAGTTCTCAGTGAAGGTAAAAAAGCATTGCAAAGCTTAATAATTAAACAAATGTAAGTCTATTTTTAAGGTTTACGGTTTCGAACGAAATGTTTTGTTTTCGTCTGGTGGTCCGAAGATTGTTCTTTTTTTCTATTTTTAACCTTTCGAAAAGGTCAGTTTTGCTGACAATATTCGTTTTCCCCCATGCTTTTTACAGACATTTTTAGTATCATGAGATAATTTAAAATAAATACGGTGGAATTTACAACGAACTTAATGAATTAGTGGAAGTTTTTTAGACATTTTAAAAGACATTGCTCTCAATATTTATAATTTTTAGTAAAATTAATTTGAAATTAGGTAAAAAAATAGAAAAAAACAAGTGGTTTATTCGCTATAGCGAAAAACTGCAAAAACACAAACAAACAAAATCATGAGATTTGCAAAACAGGAGGAAATTTCAATACAATCACAAAATGTCAATAATATTGACAAGGAAAAAAAATTTATTCATTTGATATTGCCAAAGGAAGGTATTGCAAGATTACTCTTACTGTTATTTATTCTAAGCAAATTGATTAAAATGCAACTTTAAAATATTTCTTTACATCGTGCCATAACCGCCAAAAAACCTTAAGCGAAATAATTTTCGAACTTAATTTTAATTATATAATAAAAAAACGAGATCCAAAAACTGTGTCGGTTACATTTTTTTGCCGGTTATGTTTCGACATGTGATATTTATTAAAATTCTGCACTCCAAATTATTACTGAAAACAAATTATTTGATATCGAAATATATTTAAAATTTTATTTTTTAAATTCTATTCAAATATTTTGAAATTTTGTTCGTAATTTAAGCCCAGAGGGCAATTACTGCATTCGATATCGTAGGAAATTTATTGCCTGTTTCACAATAACGAAAGAAAACTTTCGACTTACAATTTATATTGAAAACAACAACAAATTTTCATATTTTTATGTTGTTTTCAATATAAATTTTCAGTCGAAAGTTTTCATTCTTTATTGTGAAACAGACCATTAAAAATAATTATTTTGAAATCCGGATAGATATCGAATGCCGTAATTGCCTCCAGAATGTATTTAATAAAGGAAATCATATTTTCAGTCACCTTGGCCAGTTCACGTACATAAGACGCAAAATTTAACATAAAATAAAGAGAAACCAGGCGTTTGAAAGTAATACTAAAACTCTTTAACTTAGCACATTAAAAGTTCTTATAAGTGGTCTTGTGCAGGACTTTAATATTAAAGTCGCTTCCAGGTCCATTAAGACTTGACGGATTTACTTCAAATTTCATTTATATATGTACATACTTTCTCATAATATATTCTGCCTGGCGGTTTATAAATTCCGATATTTAAAAATAAGAACGAGTAAAATATGTACGTATTTGTATGAAATAAGCTTCTTTATTATTATGTAAATCGATTCAAGCGGTAGTATTTTTGAATCATAATGTTAACAACATAAAAAATTTGAACAGTTTTCTGCGATTTTCGCACGACTTACGAAAAAATACATACCTGGGGGCTATTATGTAATTCGATTCAAAAAGAAAACTGTTCGAATTTCTATGCCATTAACATACAATTCGAGCACATATCCATTCGATTCGGATTACATAATAACCCCCCTGGTTTTATGAACGGTTATTGTCTTTTGAAAATTCTCATAAACTTCATCATACCAGGGTTGTATTTTCTTAAAAGTCGCATGCTTGTGTAGAATAGTGAATAAGGGCCTTTACCAAAACCACAGTGCTTCAATTCGCTAAAAAAATACACTTGTTGTGTTTTAGCATTTAATAAAGCAAAAAAGAAAAAGGAAAACCTAAAAGACTGACTAACTGACTGCCGATGAAAAGTATTAAAAATATTTACTTAGTAATCAAATTCAATAATGAAATAATAAGGTAATTATTTTAAATGGGCAAAAAAAAAAATATATATTACTTTTTTTTTTGCAAAATTTAAGAAAGCAATAAAATAAAATTAAAATAATTTAATAAAAAATATATATTTAATTAAAAAAACATTACAAGAAATGTATTTCTTAGAAAAAAGAAAGAGCTCCCATTTTTAAATTATTATTATAATGTATTATTATTACTACATATTACTATTATTATAATAAAACTTTTAAAATATTGTAAATATCAATATTTTTGTTTTGCACTAAAAGTTAAAAAAATTTTCTAAACAAATTTTATATTGTTTCTACTGCAAAAAGTTGTTAAATATATTAAAATTATTAAAGATTTATTTTTTCTTGGTGTTACGACGAGCGATTTGAAAATTAGGGAAAATGAACTTACAAAAATTAAGTTTTCAAAGCTTTTCCCATATTTTGTTATAGTATTATAACATTTGCTGACGGCTGCATAACTATTGCTGTGTGTTGTAGTTATAGTTATTGTTCTTGTTGTTTTTGTTTTGTAGCAGTGTTGAGTTTTTCCTTTTATTGGTTGCTGCTGCTGCTGTTTTATTCACTCAGAAGTTTTCTTTGTGATTTTTTTTTTAATTAAGAAAGTATATCTTGTTTGTTTCCTTTATAACATTAAGAAATTATAATTATGTTGTTAATTAATAGTAACCAAATCGTGCCAATTCTCATCTCGATAAACTGTGCGAACGTTCACGGCTGCTACTGCCAGACGAGGCGGGTTGCATTGTTTTTGAGGCTGCATCGCCAACACGTTGATGTGGTGGGAGTTTATCAAAGAAAGGATGACGTAAAGCTTCACCTATAATTTTATTGATGTATTTCGAAAATAAAAGAAAAAAAAAATTAAATAAAACTCAATTGGAAATTAAGTGGATTTCTCGTAGCATATTGACTTGGATGTTTTGTTGTTCTTCATATCTCGTACCTTGTAAATTAATTTTATAAATTTTTTTTAAATTCTATATTCCATATGTTACCGTCATATTTTCTTTAATAGTTTTTTTTTGTATATTGCAATAGAAGAATATTTACAGCCTTATGCATAAGAAAAAACTAACATAAAGTTAGCATAAGTGACGAAATTGAACTATGTGTGAAAGAATTTCTCCATACTTGACATTAAAGATCGGAGGAGCATCAATCCTAGCCTGATTTTTAATATGAAACTTTATGGCAAAACTCGTTAAAGATGTGTTTAATTTTGCCACTTGTGCTAACTTCATGCCAATTTGTTTGTTTTACATTAGGCTGCCTGTTAATGTATCGAAAAACGCAAAAAATTTCGATTTCAAAAAAAATTGAGAGTTATCGTCTTTCTATATTAAAAAAAACTAACAATATATCCGGTTGTGACGAGGTAAATTAATGTTTAATCTATCGTCAATAAAATTTTAACGTCGTGTAAGCTTTTCTTTACTAAATAGTTGCCTTATATTACTACAAAGCAAACTGCTGTTGGGAAGGCAGTCAGTCATATTTAGTAGAACAGCAAATTTTAATAACAAATTAAAAAAAATTTCTTAAAAGTTTTTTAAAGCCTATTTAATTTAAACTACCAAGTAGGATAAACTTGCCTTTAACTTATCGCTTAGGGGCATTAGTACAACTTGGCGTTGGTTAAAGTTTTTCTTCAACCTAAAGCAAGCGACAAAGGCAAGTTTATCCTAGGTTAAATTAAATTTGTAAAAGCTTATGTAAATTATAAACTTGGCAGCACCTGTTCAAAAATGCTTGATTGGAAACACTATGTTCTTATTGAGTTATTGTTTCAACTTTTATATTTGTTTAACTTCTCATTTGTTTAAATGAAAGTTCAACGTAATAACTCTAGTTGTTCTAAGAAAAATTTTGGTTAAAGGTTCCCTGATGAGCTGCATTGGCAACAGTGAAATGCGCATAGGATACAGCTAACCCCTCAATAATTACTTTCAATGTACTTTTAATAAATAATATTTTAGTAAATAAGTAAAATAATAATTTGGGATAATTAGTGCGTTAAGTAATGTTAAAACTTAAGCTGGATTCACCAATTGTTTCCGAACAAAATTTTTGTCCAGGCAAAAAATTTTTTACTGAGAGTTTAATGCAGCAAGATTCGTCCATTTCGAACATTTTGGCTGGAAAATCAAAGCTACCATATGAAATACGTGTGTAAACGATGCTTATTAATTTTACAAGTGGCAGCACATTCGCAAATGATTACAATTCGCTGTGTATTTGCAATTCTTCCTTTCAACTCCATATGTATATGTTTTATTTTTCAATTTTGCTTTATTTCTATTGTAATTAATACAATTATATTCTGTGCTTTTATTATTTATTTTTTATTTTTTTATTCAGTTCAACTTTGGCTGAAAATTAAAATACTTGGCAGCTCAGTTCGATTTTGTCCAGAAAAAATATAAAATTAAACCATGGTGTAATTATACAGATGACTGCGTAAGGGATTTGTTATACAATAATACGGCAACCATAGCTGTGTAAAGAACCGAAGAATGTCAAAAGCACAAAAATTTTTGTACCAAAACCAAAACGAAACGAAGTTTTTGACATTTGTTAGCTACAAAGCACCTAGAGAAAAATTTATCACCTGAAGTAGCGCTGCCACCTAGTTAGATGCACTTTGAATTAAATCAATTCAAACTGTTCGTAAAAAATATTTTCCTTCTCTCAAGAGAAAAGTCAAACTACATATAAAAAAATTTTGTCCGGACAAAAATTTTGTTCGGAAATAATGGTTGAATCCGGTTCACACTTCTTGTTTTCTTGTCAGGTGTAGGGAAGACGGAGAAGGAAATACAAATCTTTTTTTTTACAGCTGAATTGATCAACAAAAGTTGGACTTAAATTGTAACAATTTCCAACAAAAAAACACTGAATAATATTTTACTTAACAAGTTAAATCTTAATTTTGGGAAAGAGGTGCGATAAAAATATTTAAGCTTAATAAAAATCCTTTTTACACGTCCGATAACTAATGCCAACTTGTAATAATGGCCCTTAAAAGCATAACATTTACAAAAAAATACGCGGCGAAAGTTTTGCTCACGATGTTGAGAGCATAAAATTAAAAATATTCTGATTGAGGTCAACTTGATCGTGTAAAAACAAATCGATTTTCGCGCGAATTTGCCAAATATTTTCATGACGATATACATACATACATTTAACAAAGAAAACTTACTATTTAAAACAAAAGACTAGAGCAAACCTACCTGCTTTTATATATGAAAATATTTGGCAAGTTTAGACTCAAGAGCAATTTATTAAAAATGTTAACATGTACGTACATAAATGGTAAAATACATTTTACAAAATCACATCATGATGGATATGTAAGTATTTCAATTACTAAAGATGTTTTGAAATAAATTTTTTTTTAAAACAGACATTTATTACAACAATGTGAAGTTAGATACCCCAAGAGAATTTAAAAATTTTGGGATTTTTTTTATAATAGCCTAATAATAGCATAGCCCCTTTGATGCCAACTTTTTTTGGCTCAAAATTTAAAATACGCACTTAAAAGCGCAATTTCGATATCTAAAAAGCTTAAAAAGCACTAACGTGAAAAACGAGAGAAGATTCAAATGAGTGAAGTTTAATAATGTTTAATATTTTCTAAGCTATTCGCTATTTTGGCAACATTGGTCGCATTCATAAGACGTAACAGTTGCGCAACCGTTGAGTGTTTGTCTTAGAAACGCATAGTTGAGTAGTTTCGCTCCACTCAACAGTTGAGTAATTGCTGCCATTTTTTCCATCATAAAATTTTTTCGCTACCTATAGTCAACATGTTGTGCTCAGCCTGAACAGCTGATCGAAAAGACTTATGCCGTTTATAATATAATGCAACGCCGCTTTGTTAGACGGCGGCTGCAAATATTTGTTAAATGTTGCATTTAAAATGCGATAAAGGAACGAAATAAAGGAATTAAATTAAATTACTAATTTCATCAAACATATGTATGTATATCATACTGTCTATTTGTATTATATATTACATATTTAATTCACTATTGCGTTTAAACGTTTTTTGAGCACATGGCGGCTCAGCGTTAAAATAAAAATACTATAGGCGCAGGTCTTTCTTTTTATTGCAGTGTTGTTCAAACACAGAATATTTATTTTAGGGAGCAAATTTTATTGTAAAAATGGAAGATTCCTGGGCTGCTGACTTCATTAAATATTCTGTGTTATACATACACTTTAGCTAAAGTAATTAATTTAGCCAATCTAAGTTAGTTTATTTGTTGCTCTTTCGTTCGTTTTCAATTGCTTACGTTCATCAGCTGTTCATTTTGCAGTACATCCATCAATCCGTTTCTAAGAAGTAACTGTTGGGGCCAACAGTTGCCAACAGTTTCACAACAGTTAAGCTCAACAGCTACGTCTTATGAATGCGACCATTATCACCTTTAATGAAATATATCAGACGAAAAAGGTATGCTTAAACTGAATAAATACATACACCAATTTTTTTTTTAAGAAATTTTAAGAAATACTTACACACAAAAATTTCTTAAAACACTACTTAGTACTTTTTTTAAGTTTGACACTAACGCTCAAAACTTGGCGTTTTGAGTGTTCAAAAAACACTAAAAATATTGTCAAAAGCACCAAGTTGGCAACGCTGCATAGCCCTGTACTCGTTTAGGCTAATCTTCGAAACGCTTTAAACGATTCCAATGAAATTTTGAAAAATATTTTTTGGTTACAGGTTCTGTCTATTATGTACGGACAAAATTTTTCTCTACTCTAGTGATGGGATACTATCTATATTCTACTGTCGATAGTTCAGATTTCACTATCGAAACTATCGATATATCTATCGACTGTATGTTTGTACTTGAGTAGGTCCTCGTCCAGGCTTGCAATTTTTGTTGCTGCAATTTCTGCTTTGAAATTGCATAAGTGTCCACACTATGAAATTCTTATTTTGCAATTATGCATTAAAAAATTTCTATTACACCACAAATTTCCCTGAAAAATTAACAATTTTATTTATTTTTTGTTATATTTTTAATATTTCACACAACTGAATAAATAAAATATATAAAAAACGTCAAAAACAACTAACAACACGTACGAATTTCCAATTAAAAAGAGAATTGCCGAGCACATGAAACTGTGTACCCCACCCCAATCATCTCACCCCCTCTCACCAATAAACTCAAGAATTGCTGCAACAAAAATTGCAAGTCTGGACGAGGGTTACGAAAACTTTAACTAACTTTAATTTAACAGGCCACAGTTCGTTGTTTTTATCACTTTATTGCCAGTATATAACCTTTTATTTTTTCCCGAAATTTTTTTTAAAATGATGTACTATTCCGCTTAATTCCGAATACATACATACATATGTAAATATCTCCTCCCTCTCCCTATATATGTATGTCACACAGTATGAAATACAGAACTTCAAATTTCTTTTTTCCCTCATATAATTTAAAAACAAAAATTTGAATTCAATAATGACCATTATAACACATCATTTACAAAAATATTATTGATACTTGAAGAACAACAAACAATCAATACAATTATTAGTCACTAGCAGTCACATGAAATGACAACAAAAAACGCACTTACCTAACGTGACTCGTTGCGATGGTTCATAATCCAACATTTTCTTAATTAAATCAAATAATTCACAATGATCCTCACTGTCACTCATTTGATATCTAAATAGTGGCTTACAATGGTCACGCACATAACGACCGGCCGATGACTTCTCGTCCCAATCCAACTTACCATGATAGAAATATTTTGTTTTGGTTTTGCTGTAAAGAACATGATTGCTATAGGTTAATCGAATTTCATGAAGTAAACTGCGCCTCTAAATAATGAAAGCATGTTAAGTTTATACATTACCGTGCCATACGATATGGTATCTGGCCCAATATACGTTCCATCATGGCAAGATGTTCACGATTGTCATGTGTTTGGAATAGTGTAATGCCCAAATAAAGTTCAAACAGAATACAGCTGAAAATTAATTTTTAAAATGGGAAATATTTAAATCTCAGCTTCTTGAAAATAATTCTTTAAGAACATAAATTATAAATAATAACTTGTTGTAACATATTGACTTACCCTATAGACCAAACATCGCAAGGTTGAGACCAACCCAGTTCGAGTATAACTTCTGGTGCACGATAATGACGTGTAGATACAATAGTGCTATGATGTTCATGATCAAAAGTGGCTGAACCGAAATCTATTAAACGGACATCGGTATTTTTGACACGTCTTACTTCACGATTCTAAAAATAAAGGAGCATAAGATATATCAATTAGAAATGAAAAAAATATTTATGTAATTATACTTACAATCTTATGATTATAATGTGTGTTATATTCTGAATCAACGAAAAGTATATTTTCAGGTTTCAAGTCTGTGTGCGTTAAACGATTGTCATGTAAAAATTTCACAGAATAGCACAATTGATAGGCCATGTGTCTCACTTGTTCCAATGGATATGGTTCGTAGTTGTTCTCACGCTATAGTTTGTAAGAATTAGCAAATTTATATATAAAAAAATTTTTTTTAAGAATTTTAATTTTAAGATTTAATTTTAAATGTATATGTGATTTGAACTTACCAAGAAATCGAAAACACTCAAACCCAACATTTCAAAAGCAATGCACATGTGTCCGTGATAGTCGAACCAATCAATCATTTTTACGCACAAACTGTAAGATATCAAAGGTATTTATTTAATTTGTTAAATATACTAGAATTATTTCTAAAAATAACTTATGAAACTGATTTCCAAAAGCAATTTAATAGGAATAGGAATTTTATTAAGTCGAATGTCTTGCGGCAATATGATTTTCTATATCTTACATTAATCATACTGTTGTTAATAACTATGGAAGTAAATATCCGGAGGTAAAATCTATCCCCTTATGCAAAAAAAAAAACATTTGGTAAACTTAAAGTTGGTTTAACTAACAAATTTTGTATGGCATAACCGGTTTTAAAACATGCTTTAACTTTAACAATTGTTTTTGCATAAGAGCATAAGTGATTCTTTTTTTATTTTTAGGTATCCAAAAAATCACGACATGCTTCCAACAGTAGATTTCTGCCAATCACTGGTGTATTATTTATAGTCCATTATCGTTTCAATAAATTCTTAAAAGTGTTTGGCCTTTTATAATGTATTGTTATTCAGTAATGATGCCATCTTTTGAAACCTATCCGCCTCATCCTTTCCAGAGACAACAACTCGATTTCTCTATAGTACCTGTATGAGTTTATGTAATTTTTGCATTGAAGGACGCTTCGATATTGAACTTGATTATTTCTCAAGGCTTCGATAACGTTTCTAGTATCCGTAAAGATACGAACGGATTGGTACTTCGTTATCCATTTCCTTTAGATATTTAATACCTTGCGTTATAGCCGTGGTGTTAACCTGAAACACTGTATTATGATTCGGCAAGCGAAAGAATTTACGTATATTACTATTCATGTCATAAAATCCTCTACCCAGCCGATCGGTTCCAATTTTTGACCCTTCCGTGTGAAGGAGTTTCGGGGTTATTCCCTATTACTGGTGCCCTTTCTCATACTTTGAGGCGTTATGGTGATGCAGTTATTTTATACATATCTAATTGTAATTGGTGTCGTTTTCCTTGGCTAAGGTATGTTTTATACCATGATACTTGATTGTAAGTATGTTCTCCTCTTAGCCATTCACCCATTACCATCAGTCTTGCGGCGGCCAGAGCTGGCTCATATTTAACCTGTATATCAATTGGCACGATTAGAAGAATGTTTTTCATCGATTTAGTTGATGTGGTTCTTATTGCGCCACAGATGCTAATACAGAACTATCTATGTATTTTTTGAAGGTGTTTTACATTGACACCTTCTTTTCTAAAGATATCCACCAAACTTACGATCCGTATGTATGATTGATCGTACCATACTCGTGCAAAGCCAGCGTGTCATCTTGGGATTTAATCTTCATTTGGATCAAATAGATCTTAGGCAAAAGCTCCGAACTTGTTGAGCTTTAATCGCTCTGTTTTCTATATAGTCTTTCCACAATAATCTCCAATCAAGCATCACTCCTATATATTTGATCTTTTTGATAATTTGTATTGTTTTGTTGTTGAAAATACGGGAGAAACAAATTTCTGTTTTTCCAGGTTAACACTAAGACCTCGCTCTCTGACCCAGTTGGAAAATAAGTAAAGAACATACTCAGCCCTTGCAGTAAATATTTTGTCACGTTGAAGTTAATCTGATGGAAACGAACATTTTGAAGAGATCTAATAGCGTCGGCAAAACTTTCGAAGAACACTGCTTAGCTTACGTCGGCTTAAGCGATTATTCCATATTGTCACAGATATACATACTTAACTTTATACCTGCATAAGCATTTAAAAACTTTACTTTAACTACTTACTGTTCACAATTTGGATCTTTTTGTGCTATCTTTTCTAAAGCATTAATTTCCAATTTGGCAGCTTCACGGTATTTTTCTACATTCTTAATGATTTTCAAGGCCATACAGAAGTCCCTTTATTTAAAAATAATAATAAAAAAATATAAAGTCATCAATCAGTTGATAAATTCTAGAACACATTAAAAATATAATAATAAAAAATAAAACAAATCAGCACTAACTAACCTTTCCATATCTTTGACCTTAACAACACGTCCAAATGTACCTTCACCCAAGGTGGCCATGATTTTATCTGAAAATTCATAGAAAAATACGCGTTGAATAAAAAGAGAAGTTCCTTCGAGCCTTCAACAGAAGTTTATTAACATTATTTAATTTAAAAATTAACAAAACCTGATTTATATAAAGGACATTGGACTATAGAATATTGTAAAAAAAAATACAGAAATCTACGAATATTTTAAGTTTAAAAATTCTGCAGGTAATATTTGGATATATGTATTTGGAGGAGGGAACATTTTTAAAATTTATATAAAAAAAATACAAACTAAATTAAGCGCGTTTAAAGAGAATAGGTATAAGAACAAATTAAAATATAATTTTTAACATTAAACAAAAAGTTGAAAACGCATATTTTCAAATGCTTTACGAATTTTAAAGCTTAAAAGCTTTAAGATGAAATTAACTTTTATTAAGGTTTAGCAAGCAAATTAAACATTTCATCATTTAAATGAAAGTTTTGCTTAATTTCTTAAAGCAATTCGAAGCGAATCAGAAAATTTTATTTATTAAATATTTTTCTTTTTTCAAAGAAAATTAAAATGTATTAAAAAAAGAAATTACAACGCGCTTTAAAACTTTTGAAATTAATTAAGAGAAAAATGAATAAGAAACGTAAAAAATTTACTGAAATAAATAATTGAATACAAATTTTTTTTGTTTATAGGAGAACAATACGTTCAAAATTATGTAAGTAGGAACTATATTCCTAACATGTTGGTGTACCCTCGATTTCATGTCCTAAATATGTTTCAGTAGTAAATGGAAATATAATAAAAAATAGGAATAGGAAAAAAATTAAAAAACAAAAAAATGTCACGAACATCTGTGATGAAGTATATCGCCAGAGTGATAAATCAAGTGGCCGTCAGCATCATCTTGTATGACGGGCTTTGCTGTCTGTGATTTTGTTTTTTCAAGATTTGAGACCAAAGGAAAGAGCAAAATGTTGGTGGTGTTTTTTTTTTAATTTGCAGGTGTTTTTTGTTGTGGTGTTTTATTTGCATTTCAGTGCAGAAGACCAGCATGAGCATTGGCAGATTTGGAGAGAGTGGGAGATGTCAGCAACAAGGAGACAACAGTTGATTTGCATACACGGCACGAAGTGGATTTTTCGTTTGAGAAGGGGTGTTCGTGGTGGATTCGAGTGTTTACGTTATTGGGTCGTTTTGGTAGGTTGAGTTTGGTTGAATTGGTCATCGTTAAAAAAACATATAAGAAAGAGAGAAAAAAGAAAAAGAAAAAACAGAGAAAAAAAGAAAAATATCCAAGGAATCGATGAAATGGCACCAACAAACAACGTCAATAGTAGAATCGGCATCGGCATCGGCATCATCAACATCACCAGCACCATGAGAACAGACATCAATCGTAAAAACAGCAACCGCAAAAAATTTTAAAATGGAACACATCAGCAAAAAATTTTGGAGTCAAAATTATTGATCACCATCATTATCATCATCATCAGCATTATCGTGTTATCACCATTTCCCACGTTGACACCACATGTTTAAAATACCAATATTTAGATTTATTTTCCCAAAAGCAAAGCCATAACATTCCATCATCATCATCATCATATACATCATTGTGATAATCATCATCATCATCATCATCATCATACATAATGAAGAAAAACACGAAAAAAATACGTTCGTTTTTTCGATAAGAAAATTAGTTCGGACAAATTGTTGTTTTTGCATTGATAATTACAAAAACTAGCAATTGTTAATTTTATACATAAAAATTATATATATATTTTTTTAGATGTTACAAATAACAATTAATAATATACATATACATAGTGTTAACATTTAAATTTTTTTATTATTAGTATTGGAAGAAAAAAATGTATTAAGATTTTAAACTTGAATTTAGATTTTAAAATTAAAACAAAAAAAATTTATAAAATTTCAAACTGTTAAAAAAAAGATGCATAATTTTTTTTTTTTTTAAACATAGAGCTGTTTTAATCTAAATAAACAAACATTTATAATAAATGATTTATTTAATCCATTTGGCTAATCGATTGTCTCTGTCTGTGTTTACGTTAAGAAGGTTTTTCATGACGCAAGTCTAAGTAATTAAAGGAAAAGTAATTAAATCAAATTTATGTTTATGTGAAAAAAAAAATTTTGCAAGAAAACTTGCATAACAATAACTCGTAGTACTGACATATAAAAGTATATAGATACTTTTTTCATTTCATTTTACTCACATCCACATTAAATTGATAAGCCTTTTTGGGTTAAAGATGTCTAAAATACACTGAGGGAAAAATACGTTATACCCTACGCTGTCACTTTTTTTAACGACGCTAGTTGTCAACTTTTATACGGACGTGTACAAACTGATAACGGTACGACGTTAACAAGTTTTTCTCATTGACAACGCTTGTTGTCAAATTTAAGCATAAATTCTTAATTTATAGAATGAATTCTTAATTTTAAGGTTATATTCTTAAATTTTTAAGAATATGATCTTAACTTACGATTTTTATTACGAGTAAAATCTTGAATTCGATCTTAAAATGAGATTTTATTCAAGATTACACTCTTAAATGCGATTTAAAAAAAAGATTTTTTTTATTCCTGACAATTAAGGGCGACTTTTTGGATTCGAGATTACGTTAGGTTAGGTTAGGTAGGGGTGGCAGTCAGAAACCCGGACTCACTTAGACCGTTTTGGTCCATTGTGATACCACGGAGACTCTGCTTATGCGGAGTCCCCACCGTCGAACCATCCAGAGCTCAGTATAAAGCTGCTAATATGTTGAAGTTTAACACCAGCAACGTCAGAAAGTTCCCTGAATTCAAGAGCGCCCATTGTGGCCATTCTCTTTCCTGCAAGTCCAGGACAGTGACAAAGAAAATGTTCTATGCTTTCCTCTTCATCAATATCTTGGCAGCTACGGCAAAAGTCGTTGTGTTCAACCCTTAGCCTTTGTGCATGCCTACCTATGAGACAGTGTCCAGTTAACACGGACACTAGAATCGAGATTTGTTTCCTATTCTTTGAAATTAGGTAATCCGTACCTTCTCTATTTAGGTGAGTCCATAACTGCCTTGATCACGCAATCATTTCTTGTGACACACCTTCTATTTGTTTCATCCTCTGTCTTGCTTGGATTCGAGATTAAGATTAGTTTATTTCTCTAATTAACTAATCCGAAAATTAACTTAATCTCACATAATTGAGTTTGATGTTTTTGAGTGGTAGTTTAAACTTCTTGTTATGTGCAGTATTACCATACTGAGAAACAAAATAGTGGCAACAATTTCTATGAAAAGTCATACATGTTATCAACACACTTTGATTTTTTGTTGGAAGAAGAAGAAACTGTCATATTTTATTATTTACAAGTAAATATTTCACGTGTTAAAGGAAATATATAAATAATATAAAATACATATATATATTTATGTGCTTGAAATTATTTTATCACATAATTTTTACAAAAATTTATATGTTGCAAAAGTGTTTGTTGTCAATACTAAAGTAAGATTAAACCTCCACGATTAGTCGCTTAAACTGGCAAGTAAAACCATATAATCGACTACCCAAAAATCACAAATGAGGATTAGGGTTAATTTAATCTCTAATCTTGAAATCAAAAAGCCGCCCTAAGATTAAAATGCTTTGATTTCGAGCGTAAATATATAATAAAAATAATAATAATATAATTCATGTATAAAAAATTAACTTTTTAATCAAATTTAACTATTGAAAATAATATGATAAGTTATAGTTTGGTTTATATGAAGTTTTTAGAGCTCGATTATTGCAACTTTTCGGTAAAAAGAAGAACCTCAATTTCTTTTTTGTTGCGCAAACCAAGATCGTACTGTATTCGAAATTTTACCGAAACTGTCTGCAATCGTAATGCCATTTTTAATTTAAGAGCTGATTAAATTTTGAAGTTGGTCGGGGTAGTTTAAAATTTGTTTAAAAATACAGCTTGGAAAATTTTATTTCATCTTTCTAATGGAGTAAATTTGCTTCAGATCCTTTGACCCGTTCTTAACCCTCGTCCAGACTGGCAATAAATATGTTGGCAATATAGCAATAGCGCCGGCAGAATAACGGAGCAATATTGCTGATTGCTTTACTTATGTTAAGGCTATGGGAAATCGTAGCTCATAATACGGAAAATGGCAACAGTGAAGGTGTATAGCAAAAATGTTATTTGCTTGTAAATGTCTCTGGTTAATCGAAAAATGTTTATATAATTAAAATTATTACTATACAAATTATTTTACTACACACGTTTTCAAGACTATTTTCCTTTTTTTTCAATTTATTTTCTCAATTTCATTAATATTATCTAAATGTGAAAAGCAATGGAAATGATTTGTCTGCAATGTCAATATTAATATTTTGACATTTGCTACAATATATGATAATGAATTTATTGCCAGTCTAGACGAGGCTAAGTTAGGATAAGTTTACATTAGTGTCCTGTACAAGACCATTTATAAGACCTCTCAAGTGCTTTACTACAGCGAAATATTCTAAAACAAACGTTAAACAACACTGTTGGCAAGACAAACAACTGAAACAAATGTCTTGCCAACAGTGTTGTTTAGCGTTTGTTTTAGAATATTTCGCTGTAGTAAAACATTTGAAAATTCTTTCATGTCTTGAAATGTCTTATAAATGGTATTGTGCAGGACTTTAATATACATATATACTTCTATATTTTTTTAAAAGATGAAAACTCTAACTGCTGCCCAATGTTGCAACTAATTGTGAAAAGTGTAAATGTTTAGCACTTTTCAAAATTTTTTAATAGTTTTTTTCGTATTTTTAAATTTGTTTCCAAAGAATTTTTTTAATAAAATATTTTTCATATTGAAAATTTTTTAAAATTTTTTTTTAATTTCTCTTTCGTTTCGGGTGAACTTTAATTTAAAGAAAAAAATAGCTCAGCTGCATTTCCGCTACTACCTGGTAAATGTGCCTTGCGTAATTCTCAATAACATTTTGAGAGTTTTTCTATAAACAAATGGATTTTTTTTTTGCTTTTCTCAGAATTATTTTGGTTGAAGCCTACTGATTAGTTTCTAAAGCAGAAACGAAATGAATATAGGCAGTGCTTAGAGGATAACAAACAATAGCTTTCATCAAAAAAGTTTTATAAGTTTTAAACAAATTTTACTGAAAGAGAAAATATATTTTTTTTTATATTTCTAGAGTTGTGCACAAATTGAACAATTTAACTTGTTTTCTGAAACCCTGGTTTTTGAATTATGAAAATAAAACAGCGATATGAATGAAAAAAAGATAAAAGATCTACCGATGAGCTGACATAATATACATACATATATTATAGACAGACTATCTCTTAGGCCATAACAAACATTTTCTTTTTTGCAAAAAAGCATTAATAGAACATTTAGTAAATTTCAGTTAATAAAAAATATATTTTTTATTTAACTTTAAATCGAAATAGAATTGCATGCTAGGGTTAGATAAAAACATTAACAATTTTGTGCTTCGTTTCTGTAAGGTATTGTGAGAATTTTTCGAGTCGAATTTTTTTATCATTCCTGTGGAACAAACTATATCGAGCCATAATCGCTAAAATAGCTTAAGCGACACATTTTTTGGACTTCGTTTTTATGACGAAATCGACTATTTACCATTGATTTTGGTAAAAAAAAAATTAACTTCGAAAATTATGTCGCTTAAACTTTTTTTAGCGGTTATGGCACGATATTTGTAGATATTTTCTCTAAGTTTATTTAAGTTTTTATATGAATAAAAAATAAATTAAATAGGTGAACCAATATAATTATTAAATGTTTCTCGATGCGATAACTTCTCAAAAGTTACAAAAACAATGCACTGCATTCATTAACGTAAGCACATATAAAATGCATCTGCCTGCAAATAATGAAGTGTATGTAGAACTATGGGCCATTATTATGACTTGGCGACAACGTTCCGGATAGTTAATCCTTAATTTAGCAAAACTATAAAAATTACAAATTACCATCTGAACTACTTGCCATATAATGACTTACTTTTCTGATTACCAAATTTCATAACTCGCTTACAAATCACATTACCTCAAATTTAAAAAAAATATGTACGAGTTGCTAAATAGATTACTTGAACAAGCTGTTAAATTAAAAAAAGTAAGTGCTTCTCAAGAATCGTTTATTTTATTCTCACGCCTTGTTAAAATCATTAAGTTGGTAATCCAGTAGGGAAAAGCTCCCACCAAAAATGCTTAATTCCAAACTCGATTACTTTTTTTTAAATTTTTTGCTGCCATTATTACAACTGTGTGATAAAATTAATCACACAATTTTTGTTAGGTGGCAACATTTCTATAGATATTGTGGATATTGATTGTTAAAAAAATACTTAGTGGCAACTTGTTTTTGTTTATTTGCCAAATTGCAAACATAATGAAACCATTTTTGCCAATTCTTTTATTTTTTTTTTGTATTATTATATTATATTGTTTTTATTTTCTTTGCTATTTTGTCAAATAAAATTTTGGCTGCAATATATAAAGTAGAAGTGTGGCAACTTCAAATGACTAAACCTCAAGAAAAAAATTACAGGCAGGGTGAACTTGCCTTTAACTTATGGCTTACTTTTGGTTGAAGTTGTAATAATGAAAACTTGTTTATCCATTCAATGAAATCCTACCTCTAACTAACGACAAGTTATAATAATGGCCCTAAATGTGTTTCATGTCAAGGTTAAAGGGAATGAAGACAAACAACACACATTTTATTAAAGGAAGGAGATAAGGATACAGCGAGCACACGCGTTATATTTTACAGACGTTTTAAAGAGTCACTGTTAGCCCAACCATTCATTTTATGCAGCAAAAAATTATTTTAATTAAATAATTTTTTGTTTAATTGATACACAAGACTTGTTCGTGTATGTGCATGCATTTAAAACTTTTTGGACAAAAGCAGCTAAAAAAAAGCAGGAGGAAGCAAAATTTTAATAAGTTTTCACTTTTAATTGTTAATAAGTTTTTGTTTCTTATTGAAATGGAGAAAGAAAATTTTAAAAAAGTGATCTTACGAAGGACGAAAAAGTTTTTGGAATGCGTGACCTATGAAAGAGAGACGAAGATGTGGCGCTTTTTGAAAGCTGATATTGTTGTTGTTGTTGCTGCTGCTGCTGATAATGGTATTGTTGCTGCTGATAAGCTTGCAATTGTTGTCGTTGATAAGCGGTTAAAGTTGAAGATGCACCCGCTGGCCCAGCAGCAGCTGCAAGACGCCTACTACCGGCACTATTCGGGCCATAGGCAGATGTATGTGGATCATAGTGATATGAGGATTTATAAGAATTTAGATAATGATCACGTGTAGCGGGATAGCGAGTAGCTGGACCTGACTTTTCAAATTCACTTAGAACCGCGGCTGTACGTGAAGTGACAGCACCCGCATAAGGTTTATGCTGTCTCGAGGATGCCCCGCTAAGGCCTAAGCGCTCACTAATGCCCCCAAATGCTAAAGCACCCGAACTAGATGAGTGCAGAAGACCTGCAGTTGATGAGGTACTAGTGGTGGAGGGTTTGATTGTTGGTGGCGGTCTATACTTGGCAAGATCATTGTTAAGGAAACGACTTGTGTGTGAGATAGTGGAAGTATTAGAAGAAAGGGGTAATTTTCTAGCTTCTCTAGCATCAGATCTTTGATCTTTGTCTTTAGTAGCGTCTGAAGTAATTTTAGGTACAGAGGAAGTGTTAGTGGTGGTGGGTGTGACAGAGGGGATGGTAGCAGGTATTGCCGACTTAGTACTCGACTGAGTGTTATCATCGGAACTAGTAGTTTCAGATTCGTCTTCATCCTCTTCTTCTTCTTCCGAAGAGGTTGAACTATCTGTGTTATCGGTTTCGTTAGTTACTTTTTTTGAGCGTATTTTCTTAATGGGCTCCATATGATCTTCCCTTAGGCCATTACAAGCTTTGGCCGCTTCCTTGTTGGCAATTTCGACAATATTGTTATTGGCATCTTGTTTTCGGATTTTTTCCTTTTCAAGCAGTTTTTCCTTTTGCTGCTCCAACTCTTTTTCCTTCTCCTTCTCCAAAGCCTTTTGAATTTCTTTGCTTTTCTCAGCCTCTTGGGCATAACGTACCATACGGTCTCTAAGTTCGGTACGTTTGCGCATTCGTTCCTCGAATTTCTTTGCTTCTAGATATTGGCCATCATCACGCAAGGCTAAGAGAATGGCGGCGTTGTCAGCAGAGGAACGATCATCGTTTAATATTTCTAATTCTTCTTCTGACAATTTATTACTTGTAGCTGCTGGCCGATGTGTAGAAGAGCCCACCGAGTTCATCTCTGGCCGCTTGTGGGCAAAACGATTTCGGGAATTCAAAGCATGCCTGTGTTGCTCTTCGGGCTCATCCGGTGGAGGATCATAGCGTGGTCTGCCACCTGCTGAAGCCTCTCCGGCAGCTGACACCAGACTCTCGCAAGTCTTGTTGCGACCATATGTTTTCTGCCTTCTACTTCCCAAATTAGTGGGGGTGTTGGCGGCGCTGGAAGTGGCAGATACATCATTTGCATCATAATGTGAGCTATAGGGACCCATGCGTGAACCATCGTAATAGTTGCTATAGTCCAAACCACTGCGCGGCTTGTAACTAGAAGCATATTCGCCTTGGCGCCCATAGCGGGATGTGCTGGGATCATACTCATCATTATATCGGTGATCGTAGTGGTTGCCATAATTTCTTGCACCCGTTCTGTATCTACTGCCACCATAGTCCAAGGGATAATTGTCATCTACGAGGCCAATATCTGCCCCAGCTGTTCGGCCATTTGTTGAACTGGCTGTGGTCAAATAACCGCTGTCATTTGAATCTCCCAAGTATCTCGATTTGTTTCTATGCAACCTATATGGCGTGCGTTCCTTACGATCGCTCTCATTAAATGACGAGGAGGCTAGTTTCGATTTGGCGGCCAGCAAATGATGTGTGGTGGCTGACCTTGTCAGTGGATTAAGATTTTCGTCGGGTTCTAAGGTTTTTTCGTGATCATCGTGCTTGCGGCGACCTAAAATATCAGAATATTTATTTTCTAAACGTGACACAGCGCTGGAGGACGCCACTGGAGTTTTGTCTTTATCGTTGTCTTTGCGCTACAAATTTATTTTTTAAACAATAAGAAAACAAAATGGATATTAGATTTTACGAGGAGTCAAGGCCTTGGGCCAGGAGTTTAAGTGATTTAGATTTTCTTATTTTTGGAATATCAAACGGAAAAGGTGGTGTGTAGTATCCAGTTTTATTTTTAAAAGTTACTTTGTATTTCATCATAATTAATTTTACTTATTAGAAGACTCTTTTTTTTATATGATATGCAAACACAACGCAATTATAAAAATATAAACAAAAATTTTTAAAATTCCCTTCATTTTTGTCCGTTTTCACTATTTTCAGTTTTGTATGTATTTTTTATTTTCAAAAATGTTATTCAAATCATAAAACGACCTTCAAAATGAACCGAGAAAAAATACACATTTTCTTGGATTTACTAGAAAAGAAAATTTTTATACTCGTGAAACCAAAATGAACTGTAGACAAAAATGTGCACTTAATTTTTTTGGTTGTTTTTGTAAACTATTCACTTGGCCTTTGCGTGAATGTACATACATATCGTTACCTTAATATAAAAAGGCCCCAAGTAATAATTATTTTGAAAGCGAGATTTTTGCATTTTTCAATACATTCGATGATCTTCTATCGTAATATAAAAAAAAAACTCTCGGGCTTGTTCTGTAAACCGATCGATTTTAAATCACACGATTTTAAAAAACTAAATCCGAAAATCGAAATATATTTTTAGATTTTTAAAAAATGATTTATTATATAGATCTCAATTATCATATTTGAAAGAAAATTATCGTGTATGATTTTAAACACTTTCGCAGGACCATTATTAATTTTTTGAAAACGAGAAATTTAATCGGAACAGGACCGTCTATTTCAAAAAAAAAGTATGCGTTAGGGCCTTTCTGTATTAAGGCAACAAACAATATGTATCTCAGTGGCTGGCTGGCTGCGCTTTTTTTTTTGATTGTGTGTGTATCCGATTCGTAGAATATAATTTATTTTCTAGTTACATTTAAATATTTTAATTATTTCATACAATATATGTATGTATATAAGGTGGAAATAAAATTAATTAAAGCCAATATATCGGAATTAAGTTTTTGAAAATTTTATTAGAAAATCTATGCTCATGAATGAACTTGAGTTTGAGAAACTTAAAAATTTTTTATTTTTATTTTAGATAAATGACATAATTTCTATTAAAATATAACAAATGTATGTATATATGTGTATACATACATATATTTTTAATAGGTATTTAAGAAACATGTTAAAATGTTTATGACTAAATTATAGAAAAAAAATTATTTGAAAAATATGAAACAAAAAGATATATTAATAAAAAAATTTTGTGGAATGAATAGCCACGGAAGTCTTAAAATAGTTCTTTCTTCTTTTGGCAAAATCAAAACAGACTCTGAGGGATATACATGTGTATGTATGTATTGAAAAAATTTATTAATGGTCCGGTCCCACGTGAATAATAGTAAAAAAATTATATTATATATGTATATATGTATACTTTAATATTTCAGGTGAAATAACACTTGTCTCTAACTTTGCAACAGCAAGGTGAAAAATTAATAATAAAAGCCTTAAAATATGTATGCCTTTGTACTTAAAACAATTCATAAGCGAACGAAATTGCTAATGTCATACGTCGTTATTGCTTAGACATTTTGGAATAAATACAATTGTCCAGCAAACACAATTCTCAAATCTTTGAAATAAGATGGCTTTATAGTTTGATATCAAACACAATTCTCAAATCTTTTTCAAAGATTTGTGTTTAACACTTAAATTCAAGTTGATAACATTTGACAACCAATGTTTTATCCATTTTGTCTCAACTTGATGTCAAGTGTCATTCTCAAAACTTCAATTAATTCAGATATTATTATTTTATTTATATGCAATACTATTTATTATAACTTTATATAGATATACAAGCTTTTGTTTTGTCCACAAAATATACAACCAACACTGTGTACAAAATTAGTGTACAATAGACTTGTATCGAAATAATTCAGTTTCTCGTTTTTTACTAGACTTTGGTCGAACTCTTTCACTAGTAAATTTGTACACAGTGTTGGTTGTATAGTTTGTGGACAAAACACACAACTTGGTAAACTAACGTGTTGTACCTACGGTTGCAAATAGGGTTGGGTCGAACTTATTCAGTCGGTTGTTTTTGACTAGAGTTGGATCAAACTCATTATATGATCAAACCAGTTTAAATTAAATGGGTTTGACCATTGATTTGTGTCAAAAACGAGCTACTCATTTAGTCGATCAAAGTGTGTTTCAAACCAATTTAAATTACACGAGTTTAATCAAACGAGTTCAAAAACGACCGAATGAATATGTTCGACCCTAGTCTAGTTGCAAGGTGTGTGGCTTGCAGAAGAGTGAAGTCAGTTGCGAGATGATGAGAAAAATAGATATGTATAGGGCAAACTAATGCTGGGAACACAACTGCGACGAGCAACGTACGAAGCAAAATAACGACTAGACTTTAGAGTTGGGTCGAACTCGTTCAGTCGTTCATTTTAATAGACTTGGGTCGAACTCATTCAGTCGGTCGTTTTTGACAATGGGTTTGATAACTTAAATGGGTTTGATAATTGGTTTTTGTCAAAAACGAGATACTGAATGAGTTCGACCCAAGTCTACTACGTTTTAAACACAACCCGATGATCAAACCCATTTGAAGTACATAGTTTTATGTTAAACATGAAATATTGAACTAGTTCGGCATAACAGATGTTATATATCGCAAAGAAGAAAAAATTAAAAAAATATATATCAATTAAATAAATTAAATTAAATAGTTTAAAATTTTGTGATAATCATTGAAATAATAAAGATTATCGGGCAGGTTCTGAAAACCATTTCGTTTTGAAACCGACAGATTTCGGAAAAACATTCAACTAGAAAGCTCATTTTTGCAGCTTTTTATTTGATTTTAAGGTTTCGTATTTTATCCGAACTTAATTTGAAATGCTCTAAGTTATGCGATACACAGAATTCTGTTTTCCGGTTTTGAAATTCTAAAAATTTGTTGTTCGTTGCACTTGTGTTCTTAGCATCATATAATATCAAATCTCGCAAGTGAGATGGTAAGTTTTTCATTGAGAGCACCAGCATAAATTTATGTGCGAGACTTGCACTAAGATCAAAGTTAGTGTTAAGCATTAAACAGATTCACCACAGCAAGCTACCGACTTCATAATGTCAAAGAGAGAATACACGTTTATATGAGTATGTTTTTTTTACGACAGCAAGGTAACACGGCAGCTGGTTGTTGTCCATGCTGATTTTGTCGTTATAGTCTACTTAAACGACAATGAGCAAATATAGTTTTGCCACTATAATACAAAATGTTGAATTAATGATAACTTATAATTATTTCATATAGAAATAACAGTAAATGTGAAATATTTGATGGTGGCACCAGTGAAATAATTAAATACGAGTTGAATATACTGCCGCTGCCGTTTCCAAAAGAATTAAGTAGCTGGCTACAGGACGACAAATGCAGCTATCAGCATTTGCAGTCGTATGTTGGTATAGTCTGATGTGGTGAATGTGTTTAATGCATTAAGCCGTTATGTGGGTCAGGCACTCCCGGTACCTTATCAAGCATTGTTAACCGAAAAATGTTAGCTTTAAAAGTTCTATTTAAAAACTTTTCATATCAATAATGAGACCTATCGTGGACGACTGCAACATTTTTGTCCTAGATTTAAGAACAAATGTTGTGGTATTCTTTTATCTATAACAAAAACGTCATAGTCAAACTTTTATTTAATTTTAGAAGATGTAAAAGTTCAAAGAAATTTCATTCTTCAATATTATTTTAAAAAAATACACACCACACATTTTCCTTATTAAATCCAAAGAAAATCCAAAAAGATGTTTTGTGTTTTTCTTTTTATTAAATCAAATACTAACTCCAAATGTTCGCTTGTAATACGTTGAAACCGGACTTAGATTTGAACGCAAGCGATCTAAGGCCGACACGTTGGCGGTGGTAGAACTTTTTTGGTAGCGACCCGTTTTTAAGGGATCATAAGACGCTGCTGTGCTACCAACACCGCCATAATAATGGTGATAGCGATAACGATCACTCATCGGATCGGTGGATGAATTATTGTTGTTGGGTGTTTTAGAGGATCGTGTAAAATTTTTATCTCTTTGATCGTCTTTAAATATCTTAGTACTGCGCTGCTTTTTATTGGACGGACTTTTACTTTTACTGCGTTTTTCACGTAAAATAAATGATTTTAAATCACTGCGTATTCACAAAAGAAAATTTTTATATTATTTTAAGATATTTTTACACTCACTAAAAAATATAATTTATTAAAAAAAAATATTTCTAAACAATACAATCACAGGAGTAGTTACGCCAAACCATAAATATATATATTTTGTAATTTTCCATTTCCATTAAAATATAATTTTTAATATAAATTCTTGAATTTTTGTTTAAAATATATTATATTACTTTTTAATATTTAATTTTATATTATGGCACAAAAGAATTTTCTATATTTTTGCAATCACAGATACAAAAAGAACTACAGACGCGCACCGCTCATTAACATCATTCGAACGAACGTATTGTCGAAAAATCAAAAATTAACTGAATCCCACGGCTAAAAAAATTGTGTTCATTTTTTCTTCTGCCTTGTTTTCACACAAAACAGCACAAAATACGTATTAAAAGGAAAAAAATATTGTGAAAATGTGTGAAAATTCTATATAATAATATAAATAAAAATAATGTTTATATGAAAAACGTTTTTCGTACAAAGAAATTAACTGCACAACACAGAAGAAAACAACAACAAGAAAAACAAAAAAAAATCACAAATGTCGTGAATTCAATTTGTTTTTTTTTTAAATTTAAGTATTGAGAAAAATTAAATTTAAGGGGGCGTTTAAATATGTCTTTTTAGTATATTTACCTCAATAGTTTTCCAAAATAAAACTAGATTTCCTACGAAAAAACAAAAAATACCTCGAAGAAACGATTTCATACTAATCAGAGAAGAGAAAAAAAAAAAAGAAATTAAAGGAAATGTCACAAAACAAAGAACTTAAAAAGTAATATTTGAATTCCTTTAAGCACCTGGGAATTTAAAAAAAAATCTATATACGAAGTGCGTTTTAGTAAAATATAAAATTAAATTAACATTGAACTAGTTTTATAAAATTTTAATATTTATAATTTGTATATACAGACAGACAGACAGACATAAATACAATGTACGCCTATATCGCCTATATTTATTTAGCCTAAAAATATAATCACATTTAATTAAGTATGTGCAAAAAATTTAAACACATTTTAATTAAGACATAAGAAATATGTATTAATTATCATTTATCGTCAAAGATTTTGTAAAAAATGTGCAAATAAAAAAAATAAAATAAAATACCTTTAAAACGAATTATGATTCATTATTCATATTTACAAGCATCAGGCGAAATGCGTTTTTTAATGTAATTTATTAAAATTTTTGCACCCAACTATTGAAAATCGTCATTTTTAAATATAGGCCTATTATAAATATTATTAAAATAGCCAATATATTTATAAACTTAATGGATTATGAGACTCATCATCCAGTAAATTGCACCGATGTTAAAATTAATTAAAAAGTGTCCAATTTATACGTATGTATGTATGTATGTTCGTATGTATACATATATTCGTATTTATAGAATGGACAGAAAGTGAAATATTCAAACTATTTGCTCGCTAAAATTTCAAAAACAGCAATAAATTATCTTTCATATAAAGGATTCTCTAATAAGATGTTTCATTTTGAATAGTCTGCCATTCTAACAGTTGTCATTAATCAACTTGTAACTGCTGGACAGATGAAGAATAACAATCAAACGATAAAGAAACATACGCGCTTCAACAATATAAAATAATTTTGAAAATTTCGCGGTAACAGTTCGCAAAACTAAAACACAAGTAACGAATCTGAAGGCGTGATTTTTCGAAAGAGTCGATCAGAATTCGACGAGATATTGTGATTTAACTCGTTTAAGAGAAGGTCTATTCCAATGGACCCCAATCGATGCAAGATCTCAAAGAAGCAATACGAATCGTAAAATGACAATGAGTACTCAAAAAGAAATATTCCCAAGTAAATAGTTTTAATTTTAGTAACTGCGTACAATCATAATTGTAATGCAAACAATTCGTATGCTCACATATTTTCTCTCAAAGAACCAACAACCAACCAAGAGCATTTCTACTTCGTTTATGCGAAAAACTGAAATACGCTACAACTAAAAATCGTATCGTAAAAAGCGTATCAAGCATTAACTATCTCTCTCTTTCTCACACTTATAGTCTGAGTATGCTTACACTCAGGCTATGGATATTTAATCGGACAAAAAATACACGCCCGATACTCGGGATATTTGTTACTCTTTCGCCGCCGTATACACAAATTTGTGTAAATAAATTAAAACACGATTTATGTGTGTGTGTAAGTAATATAGCCCTGTATATATGCACGTGTAGCCGATTAATATTCAAAGTATTTTTAGGCTCATACGTATGATTGTTGCTCATTACAGTCTATAAATTTTAATTATAGTTGTTTGTGCTGCGTAATTTGAAAAATGTACTATATGTAGTAGTTGTTGGATGTTTGTAGTTATAGGTATTCGGTTTAAAAATTAATGCGTGTGTTTGCATATGAGCGTTTTTTTTTTTGTTTGATGCAACATTTATAGTTGGTTTTGTTTAAAAGAGAAGTAACATTCAGGCAATGAATGCCTACTACTATTACTAGGTGTTACCTTATTTTACAACTCTGCTTTTTTGCACGTTTCTAATAATACAGTGTTCCAGCGCCTCTGGTGTCAATGAGGTGTATTAAATTTTTAGTTGTGTTTAGTACCCTTTTTATTAGTTATTTTACTTCGCCGATTATTCTACTACATAACACCGATGAAGGAGGGCGACATTAGGATTAATATCCGCAGAAGCCGGTGCAGTTCAGTGCCCTTTGACTAAGCCTGCATAACTTGAACTTTCCTGCAACAATTCACTCCCCACTCATGGTTGTTTGACGGCCAATACTCAAGGAGTACTTAAAACGATACTTTTGTGGAATGCGAATTGGTGATGGAAAATTGCATGAAAAGAATATGGTCTGACGCAAAGGCAGCCTTGAACATACTTTTTACAACTAAATAAACATGCGATGATTTCGCTTCGAGGATTTCATCGTTTTTTGTACAAATGAAATAAAACCTCTTATTATAATCTACTAGTTTTGCGCCAAAGTATTTTCATTTAGCAAAAAAAATTATTACCGGTGATTGTTAAAACATATAAAAAATGGTTTCAAACACCAAAACACCAAAAAAAAAAGCACCTTTTCTTAAACGGACTTAAATTATATTCAGTATTTTCAATTTTTATAGAACAAATTGTTTTTATAATTGTATACACAATATAATCATTTCTCATATTCCATTTCATTAGCAGCCATGTCTGCCTGAGTCGACAGACATGGTTGCCGATCAAGTGTGTTGCGGCACAGAAAAATTCCGGTATTTCCCCCCAGCTAAAAAGTCTAGTTTAATTTTTCTTCTTTTCTTTAGAAAATCAAATAAAATTAATTTAAAAAAAATTTCATTCTATAAGAATTGAAAATACTGAACTAAAGCTCGATTAAAAAATTATTTCTAATTAATTCAATTTAAATATGTATCAAAAATGATTAATTTCAATTAAAAGAACTGCAAAAATTTTAAAAGGTAATTTTAAATATTTAAAAAAATATGTACTAATTTAAATGTAATTAAAAGCGAAATTAATTAATTTGATTGTAGAACTAAGCAACTCAGTAATTTATTCATCAAAATCAATTAAAAATTGTATCAAGAAAATTTTTCAGGTTAATTGAAACTCGTCATACTTGGAAATGCTTGAGTGCAATCATCCGATATATTTAATAAATTATATGAAATCTTGTAAAATAAAGACATAAAGAATTTTTAAACCAATAAAAAAAATCTTAAAAACAAAGCAACAAATGAACTCAAGTTTATATTGAAAAGTTAATGATACAAGTGTATTATTTAATTAATTTCATATATTATGTACGTAAATACAAGAGATGGTATCGCGAACAACTTATACGTGAGAATCATGCGTACTTATTTATGATCAAATATATCGTCATCTTAAACTAAAAATCACGCAGATACAGATTGATGATGCCCACCCAATATATTCTTGTTATTCAATATTATAACAAATGTATATATATTTATAATAAATGTATACCCAGTCAGCATGTTGAAGATTGTTTCACCAAACTGAGTCTTTTTCGACTACTTTAGATGATCAAAAACTGATTAATCAGTTATGCGCTTAAAATAAGACTCAAAAATCATTCCCAGAACAGCTTAGAATATGATTTGTTTAAAAAACAAACAGCAAACTCATGCAGTAAAATCAATTAAATACAAAGTGTATTAAATTTGTAAACGAAAAATGTAAATGTCTCGAAAATGAGTCGAAATTGATCAGAAACGCGAGTCATAAAACACTCTTTTAGAGGAGTCGCGGCTAGGGTACTATTTTCTCTCGAATGAACAGTCATTTTCGACGCGAAAACGAGCGCATAAATGCTTATTTTAATCGCGCAGAGGAGTCAAAAATTACTCGAATATGATCATTAATTTCATAAAATGCTGACTGGGTATAATCTAAAATATCACAAATGTAATCATACAATTTTGTCATATTTCAAGTGTCATCTTATTGATATCGAAGTAACTTTTCAATTGATTTTTATTTAATAAATAACGAAAATATTAATTCTTGAGAATTCTTTTTGGAATTTCTTTTAGCTTGTATTTCATAGTTCTCACTTATAAAATTTACACAATCTTCATCATTGCTATTGATGACAGAGAAATTGATAGAAGGGTTGATAACACCGTAATGATGGAAAATGTCACGGGATACTTTTGTTCAAGAAATCTTCGAATTTGTTTTGCACTAATTTCAAAAAAATTAGTTCAAACGTCTGCTCGTGCAGGCGGGTCGGCTCACTCACGTGATGAAAGGAAAAACATGATCGTTGTTGATCTTCTCTAACATAGGCTAAAGCATTTTTGATCTTTGCAAAAAATTACAATAACGATTAAATTATGTATAAAGAAATGTAGCGTATAAGTTTAAAAAAAAACAAAAGAAATAAAATAAGATGACACTTTCATTACGCAGAACAAGTTTCCGCATTTCTTAAATACAACAGAGACAAATCGACACACTAACAAATACATACGTAAATACATATGTATATGCTAGAATAATCTATTTAGATTTAAAAACAACAAAAATAAAGGAATTAAAGGGAAAAAATAACTTCCTGAGCGCAATTTCGCTTTAAAGAATAACCTACAAAAGTAAAAAAAGAACATATTTAATATAACAAATGAAATTTTTGTTAAATTTTATATTTTATTCTATGGAATAGATTTTTAATTAAACGCCAATATAAAGTGCTGACAAGAAATTTTAGCAAACAAAGTGTAGAATACATGTCTACATGTGTATGTATGTATGTATGTATATATATACTACCCAGCAAACAAAAAAGGCAAATGTTTGAAGTAAAAGGGATTAATTCCTTGATATTACAGTACATAGTTTCCGCTTAATTGATTTACCCTAGCGCGATATTAATAAAACAAAGAAAACATGAATGAAAATTTTCAATACATAATATGGGAAAAAGTTCCAAAAGGAGTTTTTTCAAGTAGACATACATATATTGGGTGTTTTTTATTGAGGTATAGAACTTTAAGTTGGCATCACTTTTTTAACTGGCGGCCATTTTGTCAGCTGTCAAGTGATTAATATTTAGTTTGGTTTGCCATTTCATCATGAATAGGTTGACAAAAGAACAACGCTTGCAAATCGTGCAAATTTATTTCGAAAATAATGGTTCAGTTTGCGAAGTTTACCGCAAGCTCCGTCCATTTTATGGTCGACATAATCGTCCATCAGAGCAATTAATTCGGTTAACCATGGATCGTTTTCGCACTACGTTTACTCTATGTGATAATACGCATCCGCAGAGACGTCGAACAGTGCGTACCGAAGAAACAATTGCCGCTGTAGAGCAAAGTGTTGAAGAGGACCCGAATGAATCGATTCGCCACCGTGCACAGCAATTGGAGCTTTGTCCATCAACTTTTGTTCCCGAATTGGATGGCATGAATGTGGATGAGTTGTGGTTCCAACAAGACGGCGCTACATGCCACACAGCGCACGTCACAATCGATTTATTGAAGGAAACATTCGATGAGCGCATAATTTCGCGGAATGGACCTGTCAATTGGCCACCAAGATCGTGTGATTTGACACCATTGGATTATTTTCTTTGGGGATATGTGAAGTCGCTCGTCTACGCCAACAAACCAGAAACGTTAGGGGACTTGGAAGCCAACATTCGTGGCGTTATTGCCAACATACGGCCCCATATGCTCGAAAAAGTGGTTGAAAATTGGACCTGTAGAATTGGCTTTATTCGAGCCAGCCGCGGCGGCCACATGCCCGAAATCATATTTAAACATTAATGGCATAAAATTATCCTTCCAATAAAGCCAAATTGATGGACATTAAAACGATTTTCTTGTGTTTTATTTCAATTCGAAGTTCTATACCTCTAAAAAACACCCTGTATATAAATTTTTTTTGTTAACATGTTTTTACAGTTAAATTGGGAAATTTTCTGTTAACCTATTCACCCTTATTCTAGTTGTCGCCATCGACGTCATTTTAACGCAACACCATAATTGTTACTCGTATCGTTTATGATATTTTCTATACCTTACGGAACGGAAATATATTGTCAGTTGTCTGCGAGTAAACAAGCCCGAAGTTTTTGGTATTGTGTTAAAGTGACGTCGATGAGGACAACTGGAATAAGGGTGATTATTCCAAATGAGATTAGAAATCTAAAAAAGATAAGATAAGTGCTAAACTTCCTAAAAAAATCACACAAATTAATTGAGATGTTGACCAGAGGTACTGTCGAATATGCAGATTACGGAGATACCACTAACTCAAAATCAGCTTATATCGATTTAAGCACTTTTTCCTTTTTAGCACAGATTTATTTACAACCTGCATCTGAGAAGGCCATTTGACAATGAATAAAAATAAACAAACATTAATTTTACCAAATGAAACTTGAATGTTTGCTGGGTAAACAATTTCGAGTAGATTTACAGACATGCACTTTTATGTGTGGAGTGCATGTAAGATGTTTGGTGCAAATGCAGCATTTCCTCAATATTTTTTTTTTGCGTTTTCACAGTTGAATGTAAGACAATATTATCATAAGTGATCTTCAATAAAAGGAAGTAAACATAAAAGAACAAGCACATCGCGAAGAACCTTGAACTCTTAGAGGCGATGAAAATATAATGAAAAGCTTTCGTGTGAAGTTAATTTCTGAATAATAAAAAAAGAAAATATGCAACCAAAATTCACACAAAAATAATACGCAGCATTAAATATATGTATTTTTTTTTGCGAAACGAGAGAAAAAATTATTTTGAGGTAAATGTTTTTGTGCAAAATGAGTGAGCAGAAAACCAAAGTCGTTTCGCTTTGGAGCTTTTTCTCTAACAAGGAAAGCTTTTTTTCTCACAATTGCCATAAAAAAGGAGAAATGAAATAGATTTGGGAAAATATATAATAAACATCATTAGATATAAATATGTATGCATATACCTCCACTAAATTCTTGTTCTTATTTGAAAATTTATTAATTGGCATTTCTTATATTCGACTTTGCAACAATCTTTGCAGTTTGCAATTTTCTTGCTAATTAAAAATTAAAAAGATATTTGAAATTTATTATTAAATACGTTGCCAGATGTAGTAAATGCAAACACTATTTTGCTGAATTTTATGTCAAGCCAAGTTGACAACTAAATAAATACACGCATACATATATTACCGGTAGTGCAATTCAGTGACTTTTTTTTAACTATAATCGCATCGTTAAAATAATTATAACGAAAATTTATCGAATTTGCAATTCATTAACATTTTTAACGATATTCGCTGTAGGTTAATGTCAGCTGTGTAATTATTTAAGCGACAATATTTTATGTGTTGTTAATTTTATCGACAAAAATCAACATAAAATATCAGCTGCGTCCATCGTTAAAAATAAGTTTCAGAATCACACAATCGTTATTTTAAGCGACAAAATGTATAGACAAAAATTACGATTGTCAGATCGTTAATAGTTACTGAATAGTTACAGATTATTTTGAGTGGGAACGAGTTTTCAAATAGTGACTCTCTTTAACTTTAAAATAAATAAGTAAAAGTATTTATTTTCGGTTGATTAAATTGATTTGTCGGTTTAGTGTTACCAATTAGTTTACTTCCAATGCGTAATAGAACCAATAATTTCAATAACTCTCCTGTCTTATTAATATTTCGAAATGAGCAATTTTATTCAATAATATACTGAAAAGTATCTATACTGCATAACAGCAGGTATTTTTTTCTTTTAAATAACTATGGCTTTGTTTCGTTGTTTCAAATAAAACAAATAATTCCTTTTGTGCTATTGCATTGACCGCTCAATGAAGTGAAGCAATTGTGAAAAAAATAACAAGGAATTTAAAATATTTGTTTGATGCAACTAATATAATAAAGATAAGAATAAAAGCTACTGCTTATATGTATGTATGTATATATGTATTTGATGTTTTATTTAGAAAAACAAAATCAGTTTTGAATATGTGTGTTTTATATGTGAAAGTGTTATTAAATTTTCAAACTGCTGTTATAATTTTAAATAGGAATTTATCAGACTTAAGCTCTAGTTTTTATGTTGTCGTCATTTGCACGATTAAGGCATTAAACACATTCACCACAGCAAGCTACCGGCTACAAAATGTCAAAGATAGAATACACCTGCTTATATGAGAATGATTATTTTGATTGACAACAATGCAACAGGCTACAATTTGTTGTCCGTGCTAAATTTGTAGTTGTAGTTAAATTAAACTAATTTCTATATTTTATGGCTACAAACCAAATATAGTGTCCCAACAGAAATATTTTTTATTGCAAAATAAAAAAGAAACTTCCAACATTTTAATGTTAATTACAAAAGTAATTATATTTTTACAAAGCGAAAAAACGACAATTCGAGAAAAGTTGCAAATTTAAAAAAAAACATAATATTGATTAATTAATTTAATTTAATTTATTTGGATGATGACAAAGTCTAATAATGTTAAAAAATCTGTTAGGAGCTAAAAGACACGCCAAAAGCCGCTTTTATCGCGAACTTTGGAAAAAATCGCTAGAGTTTGCAAAATTCTACACAAGCCATAATATTGGCTAAATCGATTAAAAAAAATCGCGAAAATTTGCAAACACATATTCACCCCTATCGTGAATACTTATTTCTTTCAAATATTTCCCTTTTCCCTAAAGATGCAATTGTGAATTATTTCCATGTGAGAAAAAAAACAAATAGGGCATCGCCGATTTTCATTCCCGTGAGTTTTTCCCCAAAATTTACATGTATTTTTTCACCAAACGTTTTGTTTGGGAACAAAATAAAAAAAGGAAGCACAATATAAGCAGTTTTCTTGTTGTTTTTAAATCTTGTTGAAATATTTGAAAGCGACATCACTGAAATATATATTTATACTTCAATATCAGGTTCTTATGGTGCTGCTGCCGTTTTGAAAATAATTAAGTAGCTGGCTACCAAGCACTTGTAGTCGTGTAACCATGTAGCCTGCTGTGCTGAATGTGTTTAATAACGCTTAAAGCTTGTCTTTGTTTAGAACTTTGAACGTCCATTATAAAAAGAGAGCTGTATGGTAATTTATATAGTGAAAAACGTTTTCTTTTCTTACATTAGTTCTCAGAATAAAGTAATTGATGGCTATTGCAAACGAGTAAAGTAATCTCGAAAACGTTGACTAGATGGGTCCCCAGCATCTCATGATTAGGAATCTCTGGATGAATATTCGACATCCTATAATGCAGTCCTTCTGGGGAATTTTTAGATACAAGTGAGAGAGTAAAGCGAAAAGAAGTCGCATATTTTTTTAAAAATTAGGTCGACAGAAGAACTGACTTTTGCTGCTGGAACAAGCATCTACATGTTATTATCGAATTGTCGTAGTTCCTAGGTGGGACATAGGGCCATATCTACTTATGGTTACTTTAATATAATTTTTTTGAAATCGCGATTTTTGCATTTTTAGATGTTCTATCGAAAACTCGATTTCAAAAATATAATGAGTTAGGGCCTTTCTATATTAAGGAAACGATATATATGTCTCAAGAAAGTGTTTAAACATTGTCAAAATCATAGATTCTTCTCCGTCAAGAACCTCAAAAATTCAAAAAAAAAAAAATAAACAAAATTGTCTCCTAAAGAGCCAATGTCATAAACAAATGAAGCCTTTTGTATATCGATTATGGCTACACTTATACTATTGAGCGTGCAGATTCCAAAAACCATAATACTAATATCTAACCTTTGAGCCTACAAACTTTTGGCTGGCAAAACGGGATATTATTATTTGGAACATATTTTCATATTTGGAACTAATGTCACCACTGTGCGTTGTCTATTATCGTGGCATCGTAGCTCTCAAATCTAACAAATTATTCATTCAACTGACAAAAAATTACTCCAATGCATCCCGCAATGAAATCAACTCAAATATTGCACACTTCATTAAATTGAGAAAAAAACAGGGTCACACCCGGCGAAAATTTGCCCAAATAAGCGTATTCGCTAAATAATGACTCATCATGTGTTTATTAAGTTATACGTTTTTATGTAAAAAAAAGTCCAATATTAACTTACCAATCACTTGTGTGAGTCAAACGGTTTTTTATTTAGTGGTTACACTTATTTTGGCAAATGTTTTCCGTGTGTGACCGCCGGTTTACCGGCTGAATGGGCTATAAAGGAATTTCCGATATATCAATAAAATCAGGGTGCAAATCACGGCATTCGATATGACTCGTAATATAAAAATATTTCCATATAAACTCTATTGAAATATTTTTAAATTAAGAATCGTATCGAATGCCGTAAATTGCCCCCAGCGGTAAAATTATGGGATTCGATATCGAACAAATATTCATACAATTATAATTGTATTTGTATGGAAATTTCAATCGATATTGAATGCAGGAATTTGCCGGCAGGCATTTTTTTACGGCAATCTGGTAACACTGACAGTCTGCGTATATGAAATTATATTTCTTCTATAGGGGGAAGAAGAAATTTAAATGTTTGATTTAAAAATAGATTATTTCTGTTTTATTTTTGTTTTTTTTTTTCAATAAATTAGCGGCATTTACTAAAATACATAATACACATACACTCACACACAACAATTTCTTTTTTATATAATTTTTTGAACTACTCGTATATAAACTTACACTATTTATAATGCAAAAAAAAAATAATGTGTAAATCTTCTAAAAGAAATTAATTTTTGAGAAGAAGGCTTAATAGACAAAAATTACCTTAACACGTATAATAAACAATTATGATGGATGGTGGACAATACAAAAATAAAAAAAAAACATAAATAATAATGATAAAGAAATATCACAAATAAAATTTTTTTTCAAAACATAAAAACACATGCTTTCCGCAACAGCTGAATCGCATTATTATTTCATCTTTAAAAATATTTTGTATTAATTATATAGAATTTTCCACATTTACTCTAGTTTTTAATTTGTATAATTCACGCACTGATGGATGGCGTTTCTTTACATAATTAACCAAAAATTACTTGTAATAGCGACGCACTTAAACTTTTATTCGCTATTGCAATAAAGATAAAACACTTGAGATATTTTAATTAGATCGTGGGGCGTGATTGATTGATTGTATTGTTTAGATTTTTTATTATAATTTTTTTATTAATTAAATTAATATTTATATATTTTTATTTAAATTTCAAATGATCGAGATTTTTTTCGCTTTTAAAATAAAATGTGTTCAAATATAATAATCCGTTTGATTTGACTGAGAATCATTTACCGATTTAATTTCTGTTGTTGCTGTTTTTCGCTTTGACGTTGCTGCTGCTGTAGCTGAGATTTTTGTTCAGGTCGTTCGCTCGGATTTCGACGAAATCTTTGCAACAGATTATTACAACCATCCGACAGCAGTTGTGTGACACTAGCCGCTGTAGCACTACGCATATAACGTCTCTGTTGTCTAGGTTGGTGTTGCTGTTGCTGCTGAGGCTGCTGTTGTTGTTGATGATGTTGCTGTTGTGTTTGCTTTTTCGTTTCCTCTTCTTCTGTTTTATCCTTCTTAATTTCTTTTTTAACTAAATCATTTTCTGCGTTTTGTTTCGTATCTTTATTTTTACAATTATCACTTTTAACGCCGCTGTTGGTGGGTGCTGTAGCGCCAGCATCTTCGCTATTTGCCAAAGCTATAACATCTTTGAGAGTAGCAAAAACATATGATCTGCGCCTTCTTTGCTTCGGATTTGTAGTAGTGCTACTAATCTCTTCGACGCCGTGACGATTCTCTTCATTTTGTTGTTTCGTTTGATTTCCGGTATCCGCTGGTAAATCAGTTGTGCTTTTTGTTTTTTGCTGCTGATCTTTATTTAAGAGAGAATGTTTTTCACTTTTATCTCGTTGAAAGCGATTTAAAAATGTTGTAGCCATGTTGGTATTTCTTTTTTATTGTTTGCCTTTTTCTTATTTATGAAACAGTTACTACGGCTTTCCTCTCATTTACTCTTTAAATTTTAATCGAAATTACCTCAAAATTTTTTCACATCTTTTATAAATATTTATTTATGTTCTCAAAATAACACAATTATGCATATTTACGGATATTTGAATATTTGCAGATTTAAAAGAAATTTAAAATGGGTTTTCACTTTTTATTCGAATTTAGCTAGATTTGATATGTGAGTTGGAATAAAATAAAATTTGTATAGACATACATACATATGTGCGTATATTAGGGTGGCCATTATATTTTTTTGGTTTCTTCTGCTCCTCACCCCACATATGGGTTCAGTTTTATGTAAAAAAAAATATAAAAAAATTTCATACCGATAAGTTGTATTGTAGGGGTGTGTCCGGCCCTCAAAGTTGGCCCCCAAGCCCATACACATATTCAATGTATTTTTTTTTTTAGTTTTATTTGGACTATATGTATGCTTCAAATAATAATTTCCATATAAATATAATTTTGTTACATAAAATTGTTGGTATTTTATTTATTATTATCCTCATTATTTTCTAAAATATTAGTTTTAGCAAAAAAAAACTTTCTTTGAGACTAATGTTGTTGACTTGAAGAGCTAAAATAGTGCCATATGTCATATTTGATTAATGATTTTTTTTAAAAGATAGTCATATGCAAAAAATTACATTGAAAAATGGGATTGAAGGCCAACTTTGATGGCCGGATGCACCCCCTAAAACGCAACTTATCGGTATGAAATTTTTTTGTATTTTTTTTACATAAAACTGAACTGATTTTGGAGGTGAGAGTAGAAGAAATAAAAAAGTCTCAATACAATTAACGGCCACTCTAGTGTATAAATGTAAATGTATGTACATTCATATACTGTATTTTCTTTCAAGATTTTCAAAAATGTTTCCACTGTTTCAGATTTTAATTTGAATTGATTGATAGTACGTCGGAATAGATTATTTTTGTATCAAATGTGTATTTCATGAATAACTAATTGTTTCAGTTTACAACGTCTTAAATTTAACTTAAATTTCTGTTGCTACACAGTGGGATTTTGGTGTAAAAGCCGCTATTTTTTTACACTTGAATTTGTTGTTCGGTACAGAAATGTTTAAATATGAAATGTGCATTTATGGTTTTTATAGAAAAATTATATTTTAGTTTTGAAAAACTGAAGTAAATTAAATTTATTTCCACTCAATTTGGCCCTAATATATTTGAAAAATTTAGCATGTGTCCATAAATTAAAAAAATATACATAAATAGGGATACTATAAACATTTACGAAGAGATTCCTTAATCTGTAATCCTCTGAGTATTGGCTTAGAGAAAAGCTATGTAGGCCCAAGAAAATTAAGGTTTGGTTAGGTTAGCAAGGATGGTGCTATACCCCACCTCCACTCGTAGACCCAGTTGGGTCCATTGTGATTAACTTATATTGCCCGTTAAAAGCCATAGAAGTAAATTACAATTGTACTCACAAGTTATCCTATTGTCCGTCATTAAGCCACTGAATTCCCATGTTGATGCTCCTAATATCATCCAATTTACATTTTCCGTTATCAGTAGTGCTCTCATGGAAACGTGTGATCAGTCATTTAAGCCGTTTAGGCTTGCAGCTTCGGGCAGTGACAAATATGTTCAATGGTTTCTGGCTCCTCTTCATCCGCGCACATCAAGAAAATTAAAGGTGGGAATGTTTTCTTTCGAAAAAAAAATTATCCTCCAAAATTTCCGAAATAGGAAGAACTATAATAACAGACAGTCCCCCCATGTCACCAGCAAACGTTCGATCGACAACTTGTATTGTAAACAACAATAATATTAGAAAAATTGTTGTTGTTGGAAACACTGTCGAAATTTTCGTCTAGTATCGAATTTTCTACAGAACAGCTGCTACTTTAGAATTTGCTTTGTACTTTTTGGCCGGTAAGCAAACGCTGCCTTTAAACAATTTTTTAATTTTTATTAAATCAAAAACTTTAAATTGTCCATGAAAACTCGTTCGTTAAGAGTTTTGAAAGATCGTAAGTTATTCATGATAATAGAGGGGCCAAAGTTCACATAGTGAATCAAGAAGCGTTTAGGGCTGATGGACAAATTTATTCAAACCGAGGTAATATAATGTACTAAAGATATTTTTCAACTATTATAATATTAAAAAGCATATCAAAAAAAAGAAGAAAAGTGTGCTTTTAGCTGTCAAATTATTAAAATTTCAAAAATTTTATGCATAAAACTAATGAAAACTTCATTTCAATTAAAAATTTATTAGCAAAATTGGGCTGAAAAAAGTTCAAAAACTGCCAGTGACTATTAAAATTCTATCACCGTGGATTCACAGTACTAATAAGATCTATTTAACGATTTTTGGCGCCCGAAATTAAGGTCCCTATTATGATTTACAACTAAATGGATTGTAGTTGTAGTTGTAAAATTTTTATTATGGATTACAACTTTTTTCACCATGAGACAACTGCTTTTTATCAGTTGTATTTTGGTTTTTATTTCGAGTGTTTTATGACTTTTGCTGCATTATTCCAGACACCAACCAATCCCATTTATTAACCAATATTGTTGCCACGTTCATAAAAGATGAAATCTAAAAAAAAATACAAGGCAACTATGGTTTCAGAAAACATAGCTTAGATGAAAACCTTTTGTTTTCGATCATTGTTTCGAATACAACTAAAATTAGTTGTAATTCAGAATGCCAGAAAACAGTTAAGTTGTTTTAAGGTTAAGTTGTTACAATTTCAACTAAGCTTTTTTGAGTTGTAAACCGTAATAGGGGCATAAGTTATGTTGACAGCAGAGTTCATTACTTTCAGCATAAGGATGGTAAACTGTGGCATTTTTGGAAAATGTGGTTAAAAATTTTCAAGAAAAGAACGGACGGGCGGGCGTCTAATGATGTGATAAAAGGTGGACCTTTGGCCGGCACCATATTTCATTTCTACGACCAGGTTCCTTATTCTTACTTTACATTGCAATCAATAAAAATATCTAGTGTTTTTAAGCCAAGTTGCTTCATATTTTAAAATTTGCTAACCCTTTATATACAATTCTCAGAAGAAATTTTAAATAAATAAATAAAATTTTTTTTTTTGAAATCAGATTCTAATAAAGAAAAAATTAGCAACAAATTTAAAATATTTTTAATACTGATACACATAAACTGATTTTAATGAGGTAAATATCGATAAATTGAAAACAAATTAATACTGATGCTATTTTTATATGCATATTTCTGTATTCCTCGGTAAGCATTCCGTAATTATATTTGTTTATTTTAAGAATTTATTTATATTGTTAAAATAAATGTTTTAATTGTTTCATATAAATTCATACATACAGACAGCTATTTATTCCTCTTTATTATTATTTGTTTTTTCTTGTATTTTAAATTCTAATTTCATTTTCTGTTTAAACATTTTCTGGCTGCTTTTTGCAATTTAATTGTAAGAAAAATTTTAATTATATTTTTTTAGTTATTTTATTGTAATAAAAACTTATTTTTCTTATCTAAATGCTTGCCAGACTGTAAAAATAAATAATATAAGAGGTTTATTAAAAAAATAAAACACAATTAATATTTTACCGAACAAGTAAAATATAATAATGAGAAAGTGCAATAAAAATCTTGAACTTAATAATAAATACATTTTGCCGTCATTAATCATTTTAATAAAGAAAATAAAAATTGAATACTTAAATGATGCAGAAAAAATTATTGATGACACCCGATTTATGCCATTTAAAACCAACAATGTTGACATTGAAAATTATTGGGGCAAAATAAAAAATATAAAAATATTTCATTTAATGCTTCTAATATTTAAATATAAATGTTGTGTACCCATGGGAAAATTTAAGGAAGTAAAATGAAAAGACAGCGCAAATATTTGTTTGCTGTTTCTTTAAGCATTAACCACACTGACTAACATCAAATATAGTAACGGCCATTTATATGATAACACTTTCAAATTATAAATATGACGCAGTATTAGTCATTTAATCGTCAGCATTATTTCCCTGTCAGAAAATGTGTGATTGACTACAAAAATAATTAACTTATAGTTAACTTTTCTTAGACTGACTAAAATCTAACTGCAATGTCATACAGAACAAATCCAAAAATTATTCTTAAGTTGAGTACGTAATCGAATTTGATGAGAGCCAACAAATTTATTCTCAGCTACATACTTTGAAACTCATTTCAGTTTTATATTAATATTTTGGATGATAATTCAGCTGAGTGGTAGCGCGTTGGGTACACAACGTGTAATTATACATGTTCGAACCCCAGAAAGATTTAAAAAAATTCAACTTTAAATTAGCTTAAACTAATACAGAGCGAGATAATTGACTATCACCGCCTAAGACATCGCAATGTTAAAACAGTCAATTGATTACATTGAAAAGTAATCCAAGTGTCAGTCAGTACTAGTTGCGAAATAGTTAGCTTAAAATTAGTTCAAAGTTAACGTAATTTCCAACAGGGTTATTACACACATACATATAGTATATCTATTTATTAATACGTGAAGGAAAAGCTTTGACTAACTGAACGTGGCTATAAACTTTCCGCATCATCATGTAACGTAAGAACGCTTGTGCAGTTATACAACATTTAAAAACGTGCCGCTAGATGTTTTTGAAATTAATAAAAAAACTATTCAAAATTGATTCATTGTTTTTGTGAATTTTTTTTCATGAATTTGAAAGATTTTTTTATTCCCCCTTTTAAATTTGTTTAAAATTTCTTCGTTGCAAAATACTGGTGCAGATGTTTCAGAGTCTGGGATATACGCAACATTCAGTAATACCATAACTGAAAATCATACTAAAAAAGCTACTACTAAGACTACTTTATTCTATTGTCAGCCTTAAAACTCAAGTGGTTAATTTTGAAAATTTAAAGTGGGACGCAAATCAGCTGTTTTGTGTCTAAAATGCTTGCGAACATTAACGTGCGCCACATTGTGGGATTGGCTGTTAATTTTTTGTATCCAACTTTTATTTAAAATAAATTACGTTTACTGAATCTACGAAAACAAATAAAACACTGCAATAAAATATTCTTCACACACAATGTGGCCATAGTTTCACTCACTAAAGGAAAAAATTAAACTTCTCCGATTATATTGCCGTTTTTAGTGGATCCAACAGTCACAACACGCATTACAAATGTCACGTAACAACGTTGATTAATTATATTTTAAACAGACTTGCACATGACATTTGATTTCGGCAAGCATCCGTATAAGCATCTGGAAAGCTTCTGTATAGACAAAAGCGATTAGTTCATAGTTTTCTTGAAGCAACGGTACATAAGGGGGCGTCCAATTCTATATTTACGCCAAACTACGCTATTGTAATTATGGTTAAACAAGCGGTTAAGATATGGCATATACACGTTCTAAGAAAGTGTTGGAATTGGCAAAATCTTTGGAAACTTTCGATATGTTTGGCTTCTCTAAAGGCACTCATAGAATAGTTAAGAGTGATGGGAAGAATTTACACCTGCACAAAATCCATCAGATTTTAATTAAAATCTTTATGAAAATCTATACCGTTTACACTATCAAAAAAAAATTTATCAAGATTTGTTTATCAAAAACAAAGCCCATTAATCAGCAGTCCGAAAAAAAATCGTGATATCTCTGTCCACTTTGTGATGGTTTCAGTGATGCCAATTTTGGCTTTGAGAGCACATCAAAATTTAAAAGAAGCACTAAAAAGCGTAATTTTAAGATTAAAAAAAGAGTAAAAGGCACTAACGTGAAAATAATAATGTGAAGTTTAATAATTTTTAAGTTATTCCATATTTCGGCAAGAGTATCAACATCTTTAGTGAAATATATCAGATAAAAAAAGGTATGCTTAACACTGAAAAAATAAATACAGCAAGTTTTTATTAAAGTAATTTTAGGAAATATATAAATTTCTTAAAAGCACTACTTAGTGCTTTTTCTTAGTTTGACACTAACGCTCAAAATTTGGCGTTTTGAGTCTTCAAAAAGCACTAAAAATAGTGCCAAAAGCTGTTACGTTCTGTCGCAAAGGTATAGTGAAGTCAGGACAGATGGTGAAGTATTAATTTATTATAAGCTTAAAGGCTCAATTAGCTGACTGTAATTTAATGTAACTGCAACAATAGGAAACAGCTGATCGATATTGTTATGTGAAAAGTAATGAAAATGTTTATATAGATGTAATGTAACGTAACCTACTTTTTATATAAAAATATCAATCAGCTGTTCCCTACGTTGCAGTTACATTACATTACAGTCCGCTAACTGAGACTTAACTCATTTTACAACTCTGCTATTTTGTTAATTTTCATGGCATATTTGCAGTTGCATAGTTAGTTTTTCTGCAATAGCTAATCAGCTGTTTCTGGCAAACAAAGAGGAAGTGATGAGTTCTGCATCGTACATTGTTATGTTACAATTACTAAAAATGTTTTTTTTTTTATTTTCACAGGTTGAACCGAAACAGAACAGAATGGAACAGAAAAACTTACAACTTGTATAACATTTCTGTAAACAGAAATGAATCAGCTGATTCGTAACAGAACAGAAAGTAAAAACTAATTCTGCCTTAACGCACTTTTCGTAATGTTTGTACGTACTTTGATAATTTAATATATCTATGGATGTATATGTATGTAAATAAGTACTTATTGAGCTACACAAGAATATGCTAAACACAATCGTCATGTATTTTATTATTAGAATTTTTGAAATGATGTACCATTTCCTTAAGATGATACTGTGTAAACAGTGGCACTTACATTTTTGTCAATATTTGTAGTTCATATTATATTTGTATGTACAAATGTATGTATGTATGTATATATTTACAAAAAAAAATAGTAGAAAATTAAATTTTTCTCAAACAGATTTCTTTAGGAAACAACTAAATATTATGAAATATAAGCAAAAGGAAAAAAAATCAAACAAATTTTGTCACTCGAAATGTTAAAAATTAAAAAAAAAATATTTTTTTGAGACTTTTTCTTTTACTCGTACACATGAAAACAGACAGAAATAGTTGGCTGATATTTTTGTATTTCATGTTTTGTTGAGCGTTCTTTTTTAACCTTTTTGTTTGAATTTTCCCCAAAACTTTTAAGCAAATGTTTGCGTCACTAGTTTTCAAATATAATAAAAATTTTTTGTTAATTTTATATTAAAACATTTCTGGGTTATGCTTTTTACTTTCTTTTCTAATGATATGAAACAGTGGAATAAAACATTTTTGAAAACCAGATTTTTTTGTATTATATTTTAGTTTTACATTTGATTTTAATTTTCTTTTTATATCCAAAATGATTCATAATTGCAGCAAAGTTGTAATTTTCTCTTTTTGTTTTTTACATTTTGTTGTCTAAATATTTTAACTTTTTTTTTTAAACAGCAACGACGAGACATAATTTCCGCAGTGAAAACTATTACAAAATTTAATTTTTTAAAACACTTTTCTTTAGCCAATAATACATCATATTTTATTAAATTTTTTTTTAAACTGCCTAAATTCGTTAACAAAATTTGCTTGCTTTTTTTATAATAAAAAATTCTTATTTTTTAATTTAAATAAAACCGCAAAACTGTAAATTGTTTACGAGGTATGGCACGCTTTACAGAATACTGAAATAATATTGAGAATTTTTTTGTCTGTTTTCGGAAATTTCAAATTGGCAAAGTACATAATTAACAAAGTTTTTCTTCACTCTCACCCAAATACACACAATTTTCTTATAACAAAAAAAATAGTTTTCAAAAAAGAAAATTGAAAATAAATTTACTCTCAGAATACATTTTCTTGCAAAATATTTTGAAAGCTGTAAATTTTTCGAAATAAATTCTCTTTGAAACAAAAGAGAGTTTAAGCAAAATAATTCTCCTGTTCGTTAACAAGGTCGGCCATGTATGAATATGAGATTGAAAAAGATTAGAGAAACTGAATCTTTAAGAGTTTCATTATCGAAAGTTAAAGGTGATAATTTATTTTAGAGCAAACAAACACAAACATTCTTTAAAAATTGTTTTTAAAGTTCAAAAATCTTTCAGGAAGTAATTTCAGTGAGATTTTTTTCCCAACACCAGCACACAAATAAAAAAGAGCTCAAGATCAAAAAGTCCACAGGGATTTGAATTTGTATTGAATTTCCAGAGAAATGTTCAACACATTTGCCCTGAAATATGAATTTTCTTCTTAATTTGCAGAAGTTGAAACCCAACGAATCTACGTAAGACACAATGTTCAGGAATTATTAAACTCTGCTTTTAATGTTCGCTAAAACATCTACATAAATACTTGTATCTTATTAATTTAAACTGAAACTAAATGAAAAAAACTACATCCGGTTTATTGAAAAGAATTGCCTTGACCTCCAACATTGTAACAAAAATAAAGTTCAATACATAAATAGAAAAATATTTCTCAGTAATTTTTTTTGTGTGTCCTTGTCTGACGTTTCAGTTTTCAACATTTCAACTTTGCAATTGATTGGCAAATACGCACTTGTATTTACATATTTTAGTGATGGAATCGTGAGTACTTTTTCACTCATGATTGTGAGTAAATAAATAAAAAGATTTGATTAAAATTGACACATCGAGCCATAACCGCCAAAAAAGCTTAAGCGACATGTTTTTTGAAATTCGTTTTTTTTTGTGAAAATCGATTATCTACGATAGTTTAATGTGCAGTTTCTACAACATAGACGGACGACTAGAGTATAAAATTTATATGGAAAGCACTCATATTTTTGAGTGATTTTCATACAAATTTTCTAGACGAGTCGTCTGCCTGACTTGTAGAAACTGCACATAAGCTGGATTCACCCATTGTTTCCGAGTAAAATTTTTGTACGGACAAAATTTTTTTTTATATGGAGTTTCTCTCTATATATTTGTACATATATATATAAAAAAATTTGTCCGGACAAAAAATGTTCGGAAACAATGGGGAATCCAGCTTTATAATCGATTTAAAAAAAATTAAGCTCGAAAATTATGACGGTAAGCTTTTTTTGTTTTTTTGGGGGGGGGGAGTTTCGGCACGATATAAATAATAAAACGTATGAAGATAAAACAACTTATCTCCACAAAGGAAAAAAATCACAAGTGAAAAAATATTTGTGGCATACAGACAAATACAATAATTTTATTTTTTGATAAAAAAAAAATAAATAAAAATTTATTTAAAAATATTAAAATCGGTTCATGTAAAAAAAGTACGAAATATGTGTAAATTTTAAAAAAGGATCTGAGGTTCCATCCTTTTAAAACTTGAATCCTTAAAAACTGAAAGACAGTGACTGGCTGTTCCGTTCAACTATGTGTTGTCAGAATATTTACAACTAACTTTGATGTTATTTGTTCATCAATAATTATCACATGTAATTTGGCTTAAAAAGCGATGCGAACTTTAGCCCGTTCAAAGTATAGATATAGAAACAAATTAAGTTCGAAAAATAATAATTAAAATTAACTAAAAGTGACTTTGATTTACGGAAATTTTTTTCTAAAACGATGGAGCGTTTTCGCTTAAATTTCACGCATGAAATAATTGGATCATTTTTTTTTCGGAAATTCTCGAGGCCAGGCGACGAATGTCAACGATAAAAGAAGAAGAGATATTTTTCTGTACATACGAGTATAAAAGTCAATGTCTTACTTTGTCAATAAATTTTAATTGCATATTGGGAATTTACTTCGAAAAACTTTGAAAAATTTCAGAAAGTTTCAGAAAGCTCTCAAATAAATAAGAAAATTCTGTAATATTGATTTCTAGCAGAAGTCGTACCACGGTAATGGAAACCGAACATCAGTTGACTTGTCAACTGGCAACTCAACCGAAATTAAAATGTGAATTATGTATGGCAACTTTGTCCACTTGACTAAAAGTTATGGAAAATACAACTATGACAGAATAAAAACTCGCCGATATATTTAGAAAATATCGAGCCTCATTTTCGATTTTATCGTAAGGGACAAAAATTAAATTTTTGAAAAGATTTTTTTTTATATTTAAGTTTGTTTCTATACGTAAATTGTCGCTTACGATAAAATTGAACAGTCTGTATCTTAAAAATTATGTCATTTTCATAATTCCAAACTATGGGTAGACCCATAAAATTTTAAATTCAATAAAAAAGTCTACTTTCGATAACATTTCGCTTACGATGAAATCGATAAAAGGGCTAGATATGTAATATCTTTTAACGCTTGGACCGATTTTCTTCAAACGTTTTCGATCCAGTCACCTTTTAAGCAGGAAAAACTAAATCAAAATCGGTCCAGCCGTTTGGTCTGTTCGTGGACTTGTACATACAAGGACACGATCCACAGACACACACTAAAAATCTTATACACCCTTTTTTTGGTCGAGGCTTAAAAAAGCTTTAATACATATGTATATAAAAATTAAAAAAGAAAATTTTTAAGTAAAAGAGAAGGAAGTACAAAACGTGGCATGTGAGGGCACTAAAAGAACAATTCATTCAAATTGATTAGAATCACCGCTTCTATTGGATTATTACTTTCTTAGCTGCAAAGTATATTCTAGTCTTTTTAAAAAAGGAATAAATATATAACTTAATTAAATTGCATTTTTCTCATTTCAGCATACAATTTTTGCCATTTTGCCACTACTATTAACAGCTGTTAGCTGTCAGTTACCATACGTTTATAAGATTTGGGTTAAGTGGCAATGCCATTTTTTTTTAAATTTGAAATTTAAATTTTTAAAAAACACACAATTTCAATAGCTCACTCAAATATTTTCGCAAACAGTTTTATGGACGCTGTAGTGTTCCCGCGTGATCATGAATATCCTTAAAATTATTTTCTAAATCAATCTTTAAAAGTGTTAATTTGTAGTGCGCAATAATTTATTTTAGCTTGAAAGTCGTTAAAATATTTTTTTTCTTACATTTTAATGGACATTTTGCTATAAAATTCTAATTTGTTGGCGATTACCAAGAATAAAAAATCAAAAATTATTTGCCACATGTGTTTGATTAAAATGCAAAATAAAAAAATTTAACATAGAAACAGAAATTTATTACGTAAGCAGAATTTTAAAAATCCTTTAGAGACGATTAATTAATATGTTTCGTGTTATGGCTCAAATACTACAAGACAGGATTTTAATTTTTATAAAATTTTGCAAAGAATTGTAATGACATTTTTAACACGAGTGCCAAAAAAATATATACATACATATATTTATGCATTAAAAGTTATACCTAAGAAACTTTCGCGTTTGTGTATCAATAAAAATCCACGCTAAATATTTAGGCAATGCGAAATGCGAAAACGGAATGTAATTAACCTCAATTGATTTTTCATTTGTTTCAAAAACTGAATGAATAAAAAAAAATACACACAAAAAGTAAAATTAAATTTTAGTGTTAAATGCAATTTTTTTTAAATTTATATAAAATGCATATATTTATCAAAATGGATAAACATGTGGAAATAAAAGATTTTTTAAATTAAAGTAACAAACAGTGGCAGTACATTTTGCTCTGCATTAGGCTTATTTAGAACAAATTTTTTTATGAAAAAAATAAATAAACAGAAAAATTATGCACTTAACCCAATTAAAGCAAATATAAAACAAAAACTGATTTTCTAAGTAAATAATAAGCAGAAAGGCAAATGGCCATAAATACATACATTCACACGTACGTATGCATATATTCATATATGCATATGTGTATATGTATGTATAATACTGCAAAACCGCTAAAATGTTGTGCAGTTATTAACTTAATTTCAGTAATTTGTGGCAGCCTAAAAGTACACTTCATTTTTTTATATTTTTTCTTGTTCTTTATTTGTAAAAATTATAGGTCAGTGAATTAATTTGAAATGAATGAAAAATGTTTCATTAATAATCAGAAAGCTTTGTTACTGTTAAAATTATTGTATATTTTATTTCTATTTAAATACATACATACAAATATATCTTTGCTTTTCATGAATAACAGACCATGTCCAAAAATTAAATTTTTTTCGGTAGAACCAAAAAAAAATTTTTGTAGAAATTTATTAGCTGGTGGTTAAGTCTACTAATGATTTGGCAAATAACCAATGAAATGCATATAGACAATGCTTAACCAGCAGCAAATAAATTTCAATTAAAATAAACGAATGACAATAATATGTATGTATGTATGTACGTTAGAGTGGCCGTTAATTGTATGGAGACTTATTTTTTTTATTTCTTCTACTCTCACCCCAAATCAATTCAGTTTTATGTAAAAAAAATACAAAAAATTTCATACCGATAAGTTGCTTTTTAGGGGGTGCGTCCGGGCCTCAAAGTTGACCTTCAAGCCCATTTTTCAATGTAATTTTTTGCATATGAGTGACCATCTTTTTAAGAAGTCAACAATATTAGTCTCAAAGAAAGTTTTTTGCTAAAATTAATATTTTAGAAAATAATCAGGAAAATGAGCAACAAAATATCACCAATTTTATGTAACAAAATTATATTTATATATATTCAATTATTGTATATATAGTCAAAATAAATCTAAATAAAAAATAAATAAAAAAATTACATTGAATATATGGGCTTGAGGGCCAACTTTTAGGGCCGGGCGCACCTCCTAAAACAAAAGTTATCGGTATGAAATTTTTTTGTATTTTTTTTTATATAAAACTGGATCGATTTGAGGGTGAGATTAGAAGAAATAAAAAAAATAATAAAGTAGCGGCCACCCTAATCTACATATGTAAAATAATAAATTTCTTAAATGTTCTTGTAGGTTATTAGAAGTTGCGTTGTTGTTTTAGAAAAAAAACGATGTACATACGTCCATATTTTTGAAAAATTTCTTAGGACTTTTTTGAAAAGACGACCACATTTTGGAAAATTTCCTTAAGACTTTTTTAAAAAGCATTTAAAATATAACGGCCTTATTTATAAAAATTATTAAGGGTTTTTAAAACAAATTTTCATAAAAAATAGTTTTTATTAAGCCTCTATAACAATATATAACATAAATATATAACATAGGTTGTTATTCATGAAAACAGTAGATATACATACATACATACGAGTATCGTCACCTAAAATCCAAAAGGCCGTATGTGCACTTTTTAATTTTTTTTTTTAGAGGAGAAGCAAAAAACCATATAAATTTAATACTACATATTTATTCGTTGGGTGCCAAATTAAATAATACAGTATTGGATAAAATTATAAAGACGCAAATAATTTCAGTTGTAGGTATTTAGTTTATATTTACTTTTACCTCAATAAAAAAAATTATGTGGAAGGACCTGATTCTGACAACATTACGATTTTATTGATCAGTGTGTGGAAAGCATGAATTATTGGAAAATTTTCTACTTTCTAACTCATGAAGAGCAATAACGAAAAAAGTAAATAAATCTGTACCTGGATTCTGTAACTTTTTCGGAACCGAAAATCGTAATATTTATCGACATACTATTTACTCGTTTGCGGTAACGATAATGTGATTCCGTAATTTCTTTTTAACGATAGTCTCCAGCTTTATCTTACTTATCATTTAATTTAATATTATGTGGTATCTATGTATAGAAAATGTAAAAATAAGTGAAAAGCACAAAGAATGATAATGAATTTGAGCTTGTGACTTTATTTTATTTTCCTTCAACGGACAGCGAATATCGTTAAAATGTGTTACTGAATAGCAAAGTCGATAAATTTTCGCTATACATATTTATTATAGCAATACGATTATCGTAATAAATGTTACTGAATCCAGGCACTGATTCTGACAGCATTAGTATTTTATTGACTAGTGTGTGAAAGCATCAATTATTCAAAAATTTTCTCATGAAGAGCGAAACGAAAAAGAAAATAAATAAATCTTGGCACATGAAAAATCTGAAACAATTCAGCTACCCAGCGATGCCACCAATATTTTTCAAGCAAAAAGTGTGTGTGAAAATGCGCTAAAAAGCAGTAAATTTTTTGATTTTTTTTAAGAAAGAAAAACACTGAAAAGTGGTAAATTTCAATATGTATGTTATATATAATGCTTTTTATATATTTCTTCTTGTATTTTTTTCCATCATTTGAAATTATATAAGGCCTTACTATGAGTTGCATTCGATTTTCGATCTTCTTTGGGTATCAAACATTGAAGATCGAATGTTAAATTCATATTATGAACACCGAAAATTTCGCTGAGCCACGAATTTTCTATCGAACAAAATTTGGCTTTCGATGAAGTATTTCAATATGAAATTTTTTTTTTAATTCTAAGCGTTAAACAAATATTTATTTTTAAGTACAGAAACACGAATTGTAAGTAGGTATGAAACGATAACACTAAGGTATCGATACTTTTACTTGATACGGCATCGGTTCAGAAGTATCGATAAATACTCAGTATCGGATAAAGAGCATCGATATTTACTTGTATCGGTCAAGCTTTTCACATGATTTAAAGTAGTGAAAACCAAATTAAATACCCACCAAACCAAATGCTCCTAATTCGTAAAGAATTTTTAACGACTAGTCGACAAAATCTTCCGATTTCGAAAGCGATTAATATGAGAAAAAACTAATTGTTTAAATTTCTTGCAGACGAGTTTTGGTAGAATTTATTTATGAAAATACTTCTTCAAAAAACTAATTTTCCTGAATTACAAAAATTTTGAAGTTCAATTTTTTTAAAAACCAAAGCCATAAAAATCACCAATAAATTCATTTATGGCCAGCAATATCGACATGCCAAATCAAAAACTTAGACGCCAAACAAAGCGGAAAATGGCCACGTTTGTTCTTGAATGGAACAGAAGATGACATTTTAGATGTTTGTGCAAATACGTTTTGTTCCCGCAATAACGCAGCTCGCAATTTTATCGTTTTTTTTTAAATATTTGATTTGGGTGGTCCCATTTTCACGAACTTATTCTAATATATATTCTAGATATAAATTTACATTTAACACTAACAAATAAAATTGTGTTAAACTGGCGTCATGCTCAACTTTTTTGTAGCCAATAAGAAATGAATATATTTGACCGATACGAGTACTTTTTACCAATAGCTACTTGGTACTCGGTAGTAGAGTATCGATACCAAACGTACTTGGTTTCTAAGAAAAAGTATTTAGTATTTACTTGTATTTACTGTGTCTATGTTCTGTAACTTTGGTGAGAACTTTTCCAAACGAAAAGTTTGTTGACACTCTGTGAAATACAGGATGACTAACAAAAAACTTAGTTCCTTGCTCATGTTTCCTGTAAGCTTATATAAGGTTGTATGTGAATCAGCCTGTGAAAAACAGGACAACCAATACAATTATTTGATTTTTCTCGACACGAAAACTTCTCGCAAGTTACAGAGCACAGGTACTGGTATCGTTTCATCCCTAATTGTAAGCTATTTTTTTCCAGTTTATTTACAATAACGACATTCTTTGACGAATCATTACTTTCGACTCCAGTCGAAGATCGAAAGTTGCTCATAACAAGGGCCATAGTTTTAAGTGAAACTGTATCATCTTGAAACTCGGTCATCATAACATGAGCCATAACCGCCAAAAAAAAACTTAAAAGACATAACTTTTGAAGCTCGTTTTTTTACGAAACTTCGATGATTTACGACCGCAGATAGTCGATTATTATAAAAAATTAGGTTCGGTTGGGCTTTAAAATTAAATTTAAAATTAGCACAAATTATTTAACATATGAAAAATAAACATAAATAGTTTAACGTTTCAAACGATATCGTCTAAATATTTCTGATTTTTTTCCATATTATTAAAATTAATATGGAAATTTTACAAATAAAAATTTTAGAACAAATTAATTTATATGTACACATATAAATAAGCATTTATATTAGCGCTTTATTATTACATATTTAAATATAACTTTTAAATGTCAATCGTCATCTTTTGAAAGATAAAATAAAATGTCTTTTATTTAAAAAAAATAAAAATTAAGTTTTATTTTCATTTTGAATTACCAAAAAAAAAACAAAATGTTTTTCACACCGAGTGAAAAATAAAAAATATATTTTTTACAACAAAAATCATAATTTCGTTTTAAGCGAAAATCAAATTTTGTAAAATCTAGGAAAATACAAAAACAACATTTACAGTTCCTCTTTTTTTTTGTTAAATGACTAATCACACGATTTTCAAACAGACTCTCACACTCACACTACAAAGAAAAAAATTTTGTATTGAAATAAGTCTGCCGTCACAAGCGATAATAGCGTAAGTCGAAAAACAGTTTCCAGATAAATCAATTTTAATGTATGAACTTTTTTTTTGGAAAAATGAAAAAGGGCGAATTTAAAATTTTTTTTTAAATTAAAGAAGTTTTGAAATATTTCAATAGAGTTTATATGGAAATATTTCGTAATTTCGTTCGATAACGAGTTCCGTAATTTGCCCCCTGTATTAAGAATAAGCCCAAGATTTTATGATATTTACGGCCTGGTCCACGATGTCGACAAGAAATTATCTGTCGCTTAGTTATATTGAAAACAAAAACAAAGTCTCTTATTTTGTTTTTGTTTTCAATATAACTAAGTGACAGATAATTTCTTGTCGACATCGTGGGCCAGGCCGTTAAAAATTTTGTTGGACTTTTATTTAGACTAAGGCCAATTGCCCTTATCGTGGTTAGCGTATTTCGACTTTTACTACAACATTTTTTCTTTTTTAATCTACGACGAAACTATCGTAATCGGAGTCGAAATACGCTAACCACGATATGAGTAAATATTGTTTTGTTAATCGGGTATGCCCTGTATTCCAGAATTCAGAATTGCCATCGCATTGTTGTTATAAATATATGTACATATTTCCAATTCCAATATGGCAATCCCGCACGTTTTAATTTCATCTGGAATACAAAACATACCCGATTATCTTTATAACAAATTTCCTTAGAGACATGGGGATTTCAAGTATAAAGTTTTATTTACATATTTATTTATTATAACCGATTTTATCTCAAGTCGACTTATGCTGTTATAACTTTTAAGCACAGACATATAATTTTGTAAATTTAGCAAATGATTGGGGATTTATTTTGAATCCAAAAATGAACTTCGATGCTTTTTGCGTCTTTTAGTTTTGATTATTTTTATTATTTTAGATTTTCTTTTAAACTGGGAAGTGGGGGAAAAATTAAAACAAATAAAATAAAGAAATACAAGTGTTTTGATCGAAAAAAGAAACTGAAGCCAGAAATAAAAATGTTGTTTACATTAACATTGCTCCGCCGCCAGTGTTTTCTGGCCTTTTTGTTCTTCTTCTTTTTCACAAAATTGGTCATAATGGTGGCCAAATTAGACACATGTGTCTAATTTAAACAAAACGGGAATACTATTTTCATTTATTTTTGGTTATATTACGTTTATTTATTTATTCAATTTTTTTTTGTTCTTTCTTGTTAAAGAAAAAATTATGTTCGCTGCAGCTTTGTTGCAGAAATTATGCATAATGTAAAAAAACACACAAAATATTGTTGATGCGAAAATTTAAAGCAAGTGGTTATTATGAGTCAAAATAATAAGTCAAGAAGACAAAAATAAAAAATGGGTTAAGAAAATTTTAAGAAAGATATGTATTTTTTGTAATTAATTAAAAGAAACCTAAAATGTACGACGTCATATTTTCTATAGTTTTATTTTTCATTACGTCGTTGCAAAATAATTAGCAATTTTACGTTTGAGTAGCTAAATAGACAGATAATTTTTGTAATAATTTGTTGAAAATGTCAATACTGAATTGAATGCAGAAAAAGAAAAAAACACAGATGGTACGAAAATTTTACATTAAATTAATATAAATTAATATGTATTTACAAAAACACAAAATTTGTTTTTGTCTAGATTTATGTTATAAAATTTGTAATTAGTCACGGTTAACGGTTCTTAAAGTCTCTTTTAAACTTCCCTTATGGTCTACGCATCGAAGTTTATTTCAATATAATTTATCTTTCTTTTGACATATCCAAAACAAAAACTAATAAATAATATTAAATTTTAGTTAATTTTTATTTTTATTGTTCGAACTTCATTTGTTTCTATATTTATGATTTGATCAGGCTAAAGTTCGTATCGCTTTGCAAGTGATAATTATTAATGAACAAACAACACCAAACTTACTTGTTAATATTCTGACAAACACTAAAAGAACGGAACAACTAGCTGTTTTCGAAAGTCACTACACCGTCATCCAGGATTGTCAGACTTTACCGACCAATTTTGCAATATATTTGATAATAAAATTTGTTTTTATACAACATTTTTTTAAGTATAAATTTTTATAAAATAATCGTATAAAAATTTAGCAGAAAATCGCAAAGAGCAGAAATAAAATTGCCAAAAATTATTTCATGCAAATTTTTCTCATCCAGATTCAAAACGCATTAATCACCATAATTAATAGAACAGAAAAATTAAATTGTATTATGTGTTGTTTCCACAATGCAAGCAAGCGACTTGTCTAGCAAAAAAAATATATGAAAAGCACTTAAATTTTTGAGTGATTTCTATACAAATTTTCGAGACCAGTGACTTGTTTGCATTGTAGAAACTACACGTTAATTTCTTGCAGAAGAGTTTTGTTAGAATTTATTTTTTTAAACTACTCCTTCAACAAACTAATTTTGAAGTTCAATTTTATTTAAAAAAAATAGCCATAAGAATTGCCAACAAATTTATTTGATGGCCATAAAAATCGTCATGTCGCCAAACCAAAAATTAAGACAAACTAATTTGGTTTTTTACTATATTAAGTATGTATACTTTTATTTAATTTTTTTACACAAGCCCATAACTTATAAATTTACGTGTTGTTTCCACAATGCAAGCAAGCGACTTGCCTAGAAAAATATATGAAAACATACAAATTTTTGAGTGATTCCTATAAAAATTTTCTAGACAAGTCGCTTGCTTGCATTGTGGAAACTATACATTAGTTATCGTTCGAAATTCATTTGTTTCTATAAAAATTAAATAAAAATATACTTATGTCTTATTTGAGTACTTTTAATATATTTTTTCCAGACAAGTCGCTTGCTTGCATTGTGGAAACTACTAATTAATAGTAACAAACCAAAAAGGTTTGTCTTAAGTAGAAAAAAGCAATTAACTAACATGTGCATAATTAGTAAAGAACAAACGACAATGGCAGGACTGTTGTAAATTTAGAGATGGTAACATTGAGCTTTCATTACAAAAAAAAATTGTGTATATAAAGCAGAAATCTACAACAACTGACACCTCACACAGTGGACCAACTACAAAAGAACGCTGATGATGAAGCTAATTGTTCTGTTCTACTAATACGTATTTTTAATTACTCGTTTTCCTGGGAAAATCTGAAAATATTCCCGGGATTATTAAGCAAACCTTTCTCGGGAATTCCTGATTCCTAAACCCTACTACAAATGCACTCACACATACATACATACGTATAGATATCGTCGCAAAAATAGTCAGCATATATTCCCATGACCTCAAAAACTGGAGATCAGCGTTGCCGTTGTGACACTAAAGTATCATTTTTGACACTTTTTCGTGCCAATGACACTTTTTTTAATATATTCCTTTGTATGATTTTAACAAAATGTATGCCGTAGAGAAATCATATGCTCAAAAATTGGACGATTTATTAATTAATTAATTTAATTAATTGTTAAAATTCGTGTTTGTTTTGTTTTTATTGAAATAAATGTTGTTTATTTTTTGGGTTCACAAAAAACTTGACCCTATTTTACTTTAAAATACACTTTTTTACCCTTTTTTAATACACCCCTTTTATGATACTTTTTCGAAATGTTCAACGGCAACCCTGCTGGAGATATGATGAAAACTAGATTTTCGAAAATCTCGGTGAAATCAGTCACAGTACTGCGTATGTCGAGTCAAATGTTCGTCCTTGACAATTTGTACTTAATTAAAGACAATTTGCACACGGTCACTTTAATCTAGTATAAAATTCTCGTAGATGAACACGTAGTGTTTCATATTATGAAATACGGGTGAGTAACTTCCTAATTATAACATGACATTTTAATGACATTTTTCCAATGGAAAAAGAGAAATTCCAAATGTCGAAAAAACTTAATAAAGGTATTCACGTCAACTCTTGCAACTGTGCAAAAAAGCATAATTGCACTCTCTGACGTGAGCAACCCATTTTGTTTAGTTGTCTATAAAGCAACACAATATGTGCAAAGATATATTGTACTCGTATGTTTCTTAATTGTTAAAAGAGTTTGTTTAAATGCTGAAACAAACTGTTGGAACTTTGCTGATTAATTTTGTAATTAATTCACTAATAAAAATATCAATATTAATAATATTGGTATTATTTAACAAAATTCTAATAACAATTTAAGCCATAAACAGGTCTTTTGAATATAGCAAAATTATGTATTTCTGATCTTAAAATCAAATTTAAAGATTTCTTTACAATTTCTAGCTAAGAATTTTTAAAAAAATTATAATTTGAATTACTTTATTTGTACTGAAATTACTTTCATTTAAAAGAAATACATTTAGGTATTTCTGCATTGTAATTTGATGTATGGTTGATTTTTTAAGTACTTTTTGCACATTTTTTTGGATTGGCAATGCCATAAAAAGTTGCACAACTTTGCAAAATTTACCCTGATAATCTTGCACTTACTCAGACCCTGACAATTTTGCATCGTTTGTGCAAAATAATTTTCTATGTGGTTGTTGTTATATTTTTTGAAAATTTTGCAATTTTGCTTTTTCACACCAGTGCAACTTTTGACGTGAATACCTTTAATGTATAATGATAAATTCTTCAGTGAGTTAGCAGTTTTACACTTTAAGCCGACGACATGTACACATCGCTCATTTACTAAAACAACGTCATAACTTAAAAACTGGTCTACAAGAAAACGAGTTTTAAGTTTTCAATTTATGCAAAACTTCATGGAAAAAGAAAATTTTATTTTTCTCTAGTTTAGTATAAAAAATATTTGAATATAATTTTTTACACAATATGAATAACAATACGATAATTAATTCTGCATCATTAACTCAAAAAATTACGTTGTTTTATTTAGTAAATGAGCGATATGTACAACAAACAACTCAAGTAAAATTGCAACGCATTTTGTTTTTATACTTCGAGGAGCCACAAAATTGCATAAATAAAATACCAAAATTATTATTTCAAATATATCCCATTTTAAATAATTTCACTTATAAAATTGTTCAAGTGCAGCAGAAATAATCTTAGTAAAATTTTAAAAACATTTTAATAGAAACAATTGTGCACTAAATGATTTCAATAATTATTATGATTCGTCATAAAAATTAAATAAAACCATAAAAATAAAAATTTAAAAGGGATTCGCCCGAAAATACGACACACATTTTGCAATAAATCAATAATAAATGTTTTTCTGATATAAAAAAAAATCTAAAAAAATATATTATAATTTTTTTGTACAAACATATGCTCTATGCACAACCTATTGTAAGAGTCGTAGTTCGTACAAACGTTGTCGGAAATGTCTATGTAAGCATTTGTTTATAAGCAATGGGGCAAAGTCATAATCAAAATAAAGTAAACTTTAAGAAATTAAAACCAGTATTTTCATACAAAATACTGGTTCTAAACTCTTAAAGTATACTTTGTTTTGATTGAAATTACAAACATCTCATGTATGTACGAACTACGACTCCCACAATAGGTTGTGAATTGCACAATAATTAAATATGCTGCATGAATAACGGAGATAAAAAGTAAATTGAAATTTAATTTCAACACCGTCAGATGGCGAAATGCTTTAAGGTAAAAATAAATGCATAAACATTTTCCAATTAATAATGGGTCTATTCGGAAATTTAGAAAGCATTACAAGTTCACTAATAATCTTGTTTAGTAATAGCCATGCTTGTGCCTCATATTTGGCATTATAATTTTAGTTATTTGAATTTCGATTTGCAAAGCAGTGATGCATTTTCGAACAAAACCAACATGATGACAGATTTGTCTTAAAATTTAATAAAGTTAAATGTGTGTGTTTAGTAAATTAAACTTATAAAACTAACAATTGTTAGAAAGAAAATATTAAAAACAACATGCACCTTTTATTTATGTTTTTAGTAGAAAAAACTGGCAAATTGTTGCAGACCGCACACACACACACGCACACAAAAACGCTTTAAACATAGAGAGCACAATACCAACAACTTAACGCATACAAATGCAATATGAAACAGAAGCATTTGGGACGATTTGACATTTTTGCGTATTTAAATAAAAAGTTTCCAAGAATCTACCTCAACATAATGGAGTCCTATGGCGGATTTGGACATTTGATTTGAAGTTTTTGTGTGACTTAAAATCAAAGAGTTACTTTGTTGCAAAGGAAATTGTGTTGGTTGTGGATGTTGCTGTTGCTGCTGTTGCTGTTGCAGATGCAATTGTGGCAGTGGCACATGTTGCTGATACATAACATTAGGTTGTTGAAATACTTGCGTGGTATTATTTAATTGTTGTTGAGATTTAGTTTGATAGAAATTCAAAACCGAAGCCGAGGCCGATTGCATCAGGGGATTATGTTTATTTTGTTGATGATGTTGGGTTACAGTGGGCCTGAATTGCTGCTGGTAACGATTAAATACCACACCACCATTAGCACCAGCAGTAGCTGCTGCATTATTTGTTTGTGCGTTGTGTTGAGTGGGTTTCGCTTGAAAAAACTTTGGCTCCATGGGTTTGTTCATGTAAAAGGGATCAAAGGTTTGTAAAACTTTACGCTCCTGTTGTGGCTGCCTGTTGGAAGTTTGTACCTGCTGCATCATGTTGCCAAAATTATTAATCATATATTGAGACTTGTTTTGTTGCTGTTCCATTAAGGGCGGCTGGCTGATGTGCAAGGCAAGAGGTTTTTGTACCGCCGAGAAAGAGGCCGAATGGGTAAGAGGATTCTTCGTTCGATGTTGATAAACAAATGCTGAAGGAGGCTGATGCTGATGTTGCAGATGCTGCTGCTGCTGCTGTTGTTGCTGTTGTCCCATTAAATACTGCTGCTTTTTATTATTAAACAATTGCTGATGTTGGTGTTGATTTTGTAATTTATTTTCTTTGTTGGGATTTTTTTGCATAAAATCCGGTTTAAATGTTGATAGTGTAGGGGTTGGCTGTTGTTGCATGGGTTGAAAATGTTGCACTTTCTTTGCAACATTGTTGACAGAAGCAGACTGCTGCAATTTGGCTTGCGGACAATCCGAATCATTGGTGTTGCAAGCAAAGGAGCTCCAATTCAAAAATGTTTTCTTATGTTGTGGATAATTCGACTGCTGCTGTATATTTGTGGCATTGTCTGTTGCTGCAATATGATCCTGGGGTATGGTTTGCATTACCTGCGTTGGTGCCCTTTGAAAACTCGCCATGGGTATTTGAGATGTAGAATTCGATTTGCCAATGGGATAGTTTTTCTTGGAGGGAATTTGTGCTAAGCTCGTAGTGGCCACGGGTATTTGGGATAAATTTTTGTTACACGAATTTCCAACAGCTGTTGCCGTTAGCGTTTGAGAGTTTGAATTGTCACTTGTGATGGTGCTATGTAAATTCGACAAAGAGTTGTTTAGGTCATTATTTTTTGGTGGTTCTGGTTTAACATTCAATTGCTCGCCATTTGCACTCGTCGTCGTAGTCATCGCTGTTGTTGGTGAAGACGACATTGTTGTAGAAACGCTGCTCGGCTTATTTGCTAACGTAACTGTACTCGTATTTGCTGTTGTGGTTAACGCTAACGTTGTGGTTATTGTTGTTGCGTTTGCAGGTTTATGTTGCGACTTTTTTATTATTTTCTCATTGCAACATTTTTCGATTTTATTATCGGCATCTTTTTGACGCTTTAACAGTTCTAAATTGGCAGCGCTTTGAGCTTTTGAGATCTTGTATTGTCCCTCACTGGCACTAGCACTCGCACCCTCTGCACCCGAACATTTTAAGCCTTGCGTATTAGGGTAAGCTTTGGAAGCTGCTGCTTTGTCCTGGTGGGCTGGTATATGGAAAGATGAGGTCAGTTTCGTTAGTTGTGGCAAATGGGTTGTGCAACAATTGGTAGCGGTTATGCTATTGCTGCTAATAGTGCTATTACTTTTCTCCGATTTACGTTCTAGTGAAGGGGAATCTACTATTAATGTTTTGGCAACATTTAAGTTGATATTCTCCTTGGGAATTTGTTTGCTCTCCAATTCTTTTTGCTTTTGTTGCTGACGCAGCATCATGATTTCATCATTTAAGGCTGTTGTACCCTTCATTTCACTGACATTTGGTGTTGCCGCAACATTTGCCATCAAAGAAGTTGTCATTTGTGCAGCCGGTTTCAGTTGTTGTGATGATTCACTGCCATTTGCTGTTAATTGAGTTGTCGTTTGGTGTTGTTGTTGTTGCTGTTGCTGTTTGTTAACATAAAATGGACTATATTTAGCCGTTCCATACACATTTGAACTTGAGAGACTTTTCAATAGACCTCTCAGCGGATTGACTGAAGATACCACCTCATTTGTTTTAGGTGACGATGAGTATTTTGTTGTGTCATAACATGAGGCAGACATGGCATTTGAATTGTTCACTTGCGGCTGATTAATTGGTTTAAATGAAGATCTATTAATAAAATGGTTAACTTCGTTTGCAGGTTTGCTATCGGGTGGCAATAGAATGGCACTATTTGAAGTACTGCGGCTGAGAGAGGGCAAATGTTTCATGTAACAGGGTATATGAGTTTTACTTCTCGATCTGCGAAGATTATTGCCGTTAAAGGGAGTATTTGTGGAGGTCAAAGTTGCTGTTTGACCAACGGCATGTGGCACGTGGCTCAGGGAAACGCTTTTGTTTAGAGTTGTAGCAGCAGCAGCAGTAGCAACATGTTGTGTTGTTACTTTTAGTGGCACTTTGCTGGCAAAATTTAAAGTGGAAGAAGTTGGTACCGAAGGTTCATTGCATATCAGCTTATAAAGATCTTCTTTGGTTACCGCCTGACGCACCTTCATATCGAGGTGGGAGAGTGAAGCATTTTTTTGTAACTTATTTGGCTGTTTGTGCAATTCTTTTTGGGCAGCTTCTGCCACTGTGGGATCAAATATGGCCAATTTTTTTGCTGTTTGAGCATCAACTTTGAGCGGTGCACCAGCAGCTCCCACACTAGAATTGCAGATTTTGTCAAAATTCCACAAAGTGCGTTTGGGTGTTTGGCGCTTTTGATTTTGGGCCAAGTTTTCCGTCCAAAAATCATTGAACATTTGTTTGTTCAAGGATAAATTGGAGCCAGTTAAAGGACAAATATTTTCCTCTTGCAAGGGCTCACGATTGTCATAGTAAAGACTTCTTTGTAGAGCATTGTGAGGTTGCTGCTGCAAAGATAAATTACTATAAGGCATATTCGAACTCGAAATACTTCTTTGTAATTTGGGTTTCTGTTGGAATATGGAGGGATATTGTATGCGAGTTGTATTGATTTGACTGGAGGGAGCTTGAAAGTGTATGGTAGAGGATTTGGTTAGACCACTATTATTATTATTGTTATTGGGCCCATCTCGGAACACACTTTGCTGTGAATTTGATTTACTTAGAGGAGCCTGCCTCTTTTTAAGTTTGTCATATAAATCCTCACACTCCTGAAACTCTTGATGCAATTTGCGATCCAATTCGCTATAATCGGGCAAACTTTTTAAATATTTATTCATCATTTCAATTTCGGCATCATAAAAAGATGCGTCCAGTTTTGAGGAGGCCTGCACAGCAGCAGTTTTCTCTTCCAGTTTCTTTTGCTGAGCTATTAGTTTATCCAAATCGATATTGGTTATTTCACCAGATTTGTCACGCTGCTGTTGTATTGTTTTGGGCGAGGAGGAGGAGGATATTAGAGGTTTGTGTTGTTTAACGGCAGGAACTTCATTTAACAATTTGTGTACACTGCTGCTGGAGGGAATTTTCGGCGCTCTGCAAGGCAGAGGAGGTGGTGGCGGCGAAGAAGAGGGCGACGATGTGGAAGAGGATAGAGATAAGCTGGATGCTGGACTTGAAGCTGCAGCCGCCGCAGCCATCATTCTGGGCGGCACTGCTGGTATCGCTATGGGCGTAGAGGTATTGTTACTCCCACCACCACCAACACTGTAGACCAAAGGATGTTTTCTGGCTAAAGGTGGTGTTGACTTTGGACTTACCGGCGGTAGGCCTCTGTTTTTGCGCAATGCTAAGGGGGAGGAAATTGGTGATCTTAGACCTGATTTCGTTTCAGCTTTGCTGGAGGACATCACCGTGGCCATTTGGGGGAAGATCATTTGAAAGGGCTGCTGTTGTTGTTGTTGATTAACATCCCTGATTTGTTGCTGTTGCTTTTGCTGCAGCTGTTGTTGCTGTTGGGTTTGTAACTTTGGCATGCTAAGACCTGTTTGTTGCAGCAGCTGCTGCTGCTGAATGATTTGAGAGTAGCCAAGATTTTCTAGACTTTTAGTATCATTTTGCTGTAACTCCCAATTATTTCTTTTGATTTCTATTTCACTTTTTTTATTTCCATCTATTGTTTGTAGTTTTGTGTTGTTTTGGTTTGTTTTGGTTTTGCTGCTGCTGTTGATGGTTTCGTTATTTTTGACACTTGTGGCATGTTTATTCATTTATTGTTTGAATATTTATGAGTTTTAATATTTGGTTTTTAAATTTTTTTTAATTATCTTGAATAAACATTTCTTTGAATTACAACTAATCTGATTAAATAAGGCTCAAGGTCTTTAGTTAACTTTTAAAGGTGGTTTAACAAATGAAACTGATAAGAAAAATCCTTAGTCAAACCACGGGCTAAAAGCTTAAATTAGACGTAACATAACCATAATGCCATAGCCATAACAAACCAAAATTCAATTGGTTTCTATGGCGTTATGACGAGTCACCTATAACCAAATACAGTGCTGCCCATAAGCTTGGTTCGAACAGCTGATTTGTATGGTTATAGTTATGGCACGTCTGATTGAACCTTTAGTTAACTAAACACTGTGAATTTGGACCTAAGAAATATAACTGACAATACTATTATGAGAGCAGCTTGTTTTTATCTTATTTAAAAAATGGTTATTTCAAAAATTTAATACCTCAAGCATTCGAAAACATTGGATATTGGAATAGTTTAAAAGCGTAGAAATCTTGAATCTTTTTCTACAAATATGCAAATTTTTTTTTTAAAATGACACATGAGAAAACATCTTGGACGTACAAACAAATATGATACACAGTCAATCAAACGGCTTTTGAGACAAAGACAATGAGACAAATGCAAGACTTTTATGGAATCCAATTGACAACACCACACACTTACATACGTTCGAGACAACAATGTCTCCAGCAAGAAACATACATATGTACGAGTACATAGAGAATACGAACCCCAACTTTTAGTAGATGCTCCGGCAATTTACTATTTTTGGGCACAATATACTTTTTGATTATGATAATTTTGTCGCCTTCAATTTTCTGTATTGTTATGGGTACACCGGGGACAGGACGTTGCGGCTTAGCTGGTACTTGAGGCACCGGATGCGCTGTCTTGTTGGTGGTCTGGGTCTGAGGACCGGTTAAAATACCACCCGGTTTAGGTTTGGCAGCAACGGTAGCAGATTTTTGCAAAGGTACTGGTTTGGGTTTGGGTTTTGATGTTGCATGATGTTCAGAGGAAGGTTTGTGATCTTTACCATCACTGCGCACAATTGATAGATGATACAAAGGTTTATCATCATCCAAAATACTTTTCTGGGGTACTTGCTTCTTTTCGACCTTGCGAAGAACTACACCCAACATGGGAGCCTCGTTCTTCTTTATCGTAATTTGAGTTCGGGGTGGAGTTACTTTTTTTAGATTTACTCCCAGTTTCACACCCACCGGAGGAGGAGTCTTAGTCTTATGTACTTGTTTGCCGGTAGGAATTTCTCGGTTTAATGTGTCCTCAACTATTTCTTGGATTTCTTCTTTAGTGTAAACCTCCTCAACTTTGGGATCTGTGTGCAGAACTGGTTCAGGAGCTACCAATGGCGAAGGGCCTGGGAATATTAATGCCAAACTACTTCTACGCCTCTCCATGTTGGGAGCCGAATTGGTTTTTGCCAAGGGAAAAATGGGTGGTGTGGGAGGCAACATGACCGTTGCTGAAGTGGAGACTTCACTAATTGTACTAGAGTTACTATTATGATGACTGGTGTTTTTACTGGGATTAAGCGACACCGAAGAAACAGCGCCGCCAGCTGCTGATCCTATACTGCTAATGCTAGAGGAATGCAAACGATCGGGCGCTGCACTTCGGCCATGAAACCTTCGCTGTTCATCTAGCAACGAGTCTGAGCGTTTTTCTCTTGAACTTTCGCAATCTCGGCGCTGTTGTCGCAACAATTCTATAGATTCCATAATATTTAAATTATTTACCGAACTGTTTGAGGAAGAGGGCTGCAAAATGTTTCTATCTTTGGGAGAGTTTGAGCCGTCTGAACTTTTTTGCTGCAAGGAGCTGACTGATACTGTCAGTTGGTTATTCGAATGGTTGCTTTCGCTTGAGATGTTGCAACGTTTTAGGCCGCCGGCATCAGCACTAAGCGTCATAAGGTGTTCTTCCATGCCTTCATCTAATATGGAAGGCAGGGAGGTTATGCGCTCTCTGGGAGCCGGCGAAGAAGGCAATAACTTTACTTTGGCATCTAACTGAGACTCACCAGGACTTTTTGAACGCAGCGTTTGATCCGAAAGTGAGAGATCGCTGTCGGCAAATTCCATAACAATTTCTGGATTTTTAGTTGTCATTGGCGGTTTTGTGGTTAACGGCGTTGCTGGAGCCGAAGCATGAGTTTCATTATTGAAATTTAAGTTGATTTTGCTAATTTTGTTAGGCAAAGGTGTGGCCGGTGCACTGGCAGTTTGCCCTAGTTCACTAACTTTTGTGAGGGCGTTTTTAATGTCAAATGCCGCAGCAGCACGCACAGTTGCCAATTCGGTAGCTGTCATTTGTTTAACGCTTAAGCGACGTTTTTCGTCGTAAATGTGTATTTGCGAACTGCTGCCACCAGCACTGCCGTCACTGCTGCTGCTATTGGGCGTCGTACCAAGGTCAGGACAGCCCATAGCGATCAATTCGCTCAACTCGTTGGTGGACATATTTAAGCTCAACTACGAAAACTTTCGTTTTATTTTATTCTTTTTTTTTTTGTCTTGCAAATCTTTTTTCACAGAAACAATATTATATTGGTATTGTGAGCTTTGTTTGTACGTTCAAGGTTTTTCTTTAATTAACCGAAATATTGCTTTTTATTATAATAAATTTTTAAATTTTTATGATTAAAAGCTGATATTTTAACATTTGTCCTTAAATCATATGGAACTGTTTTCATTTATTAATATATTTTGTTTTCAAGTTCAGAGAAATTTACTTTTTTCCTTTAATTTTAATTTAATTGATTATTTAATCACTTGGCAATTTTTTTTATTTGTATTAATTTTTTGCCTTGCAATGCGTTTGCTTTTCTTTACAGTTTTTGATAAACTAAAGGTGTTTTTTTAATGAGTTTTCTTAAAAATAATTTTTGTTGATTGCGATTTATCTAAAAGTTATCTACGCAGGACAGACGACGTTTGCAAAAAGAAACAAAAAAAATTAAATTCGATTTTTTTGCTTCTCAAGTAATTCAATGTCAATGTTATTTAGAAAAAAAATTTTTGCTTTTAATTTTTTTTTGCTTTGAAAAAATTTTTATTTTTGCTCTTGGCAAAAGTTCATTTTATCGTTGTTGCCTTTAATTTTATTAATTTGTTACAAATTTCTAATTATGTACTAGATGTATATTTTGCAACGAGCGTTTAATCTATTGTAATTTGCTTAACAGGGCGCCATTATTAATTAAAAATCTATGAGGAATCATTCAGGGCTAGTCTCGTTCAAAAGGTTCAAATTGCGACAAAGAAGTCAACAAAATCATCGCATATATACCGGCACAGTTTGGGAAGACACAACGTCAACACTCAGTACTTTTTTTCAGTTTAATTTTTTTTATTTAGTTTTTCCTAATACAGTCAGCCCTCTACAATTGAAAATATTCGATAAATTTAACAAATTTGTTTAAGTTACGAGGGTGGGTAATTAACTCAGTGATTTTTTTATTTTCCCGCCTCGTTTAATGAAATGGCAACAGTGCTCCTGTTAACAAGCAACTCTAAGTTGACTCATGTCTAAATTTTAACAAGCTGCATCATTTAGTTAGTGTTTGGCAGCCGTTCATAGCAGAAGAAAATGCAAAAAAGAGAATTTCGTATGCTCATTAAGCATTATTTTTTGCGGTGCGGAAAAAATACCGTGACTCAAACCAAGGTTAAGCTTGATAAATACTAATGGGGAATCTTCACCATCAATTTCAATGGTAAACACGTATTTATAAAAAAAAAGTTAATAAAACCCGACTACGACCAACTTTGAACCGTTAAATATCCTAAATGGTTATTCGAAATGAAAAATTATGAGAGAAACCTAAAGATGATTTAAGAGTACCTGTCAAATGATACCCATTTTGATATACTTCGCCGACTTCTTATTTTTTTCGTATTTACAAAATGGCGTCTGTTGGCTGCCATATTGATTTTTGACAATTGACATATCTTTAGGATTAAGACAACTCGATTGACGTCAGAATCATCAAAATAGGTACAGGCGTTCGGTTTATATAGTGCCGCAAAGGAACACACATCCATACACACATACATAGGCTGATGAACACAGCGTCTTTGTGTTGCGCAGCCGGGTAAAAAGAGGTTTACCGAATTTCGTTGTGGCCGTACAGGCCGATCGTTCTGGATGGCCAGTTGAGGTCTCTACAAACGAAACAATTTAAATCATTTTAGCTGATCAAAGATAAAAAGTGAGAGAGATTGAGGAAGCCATAGGCCTCACACATGGCACAGTGTTTTAAATTTTGAATGATCACTTGGGTATGAGAAAACTTTTCGCATGGGTGCCGTGTTTGCTCACAATCGACTACAAATTCATGTGAAATTTCCAAAGCAAAAAATTATTGAATTGCTCTCTCATCCATTCTATTCTCCAGATTTAGCCTCGAGTGGCTATTTATTGTTCCCAAACTTGAGGAAATTTCTCGACGAAAAGAGATTTAACTCCAACGACGAATCATCTCACAAACCACAAAATAAGCATATTTTGACAATTTTGACAAGTCAAATTTTTCGGAAGGGATAAAAAAAATTGGAGAAACATTGGACTAACTGTAGTATAGAGCTCAAAGGAGACTATGTTGAAAAATTATATAAATTTTTATATAAAAAGCTGCGTTTCTTTAAAAAAAAGTCACGGCTGTGGTCATGATGCTCAAATTTTTTGTTTTAATTCAAAATTATAAAATGTATAATAAAATAAGGAAACAGTTTCTGAGAATAATAACCCTTAAAAGTATTTAGTAATATGTAGACTTTGAAAGAACATGATTTCTGCTCGGAATGACAAAAACTGATGTGCCGGTTCTGACCTTATTAATCTCAGTTTTAACCGGGTGTGACCTTGTGTGAAAATTCGAAAAGTTTGAAGAAATAAAACTATTATTGACTCCACTCATGTAATTAACCAATTTGACTCTCACCCTTTTTCCGTTCTCTGCTCTTTCGCTTTCTTTGTCGATAATTTTTTTTTCTGATGATTCTTTGTTATCTTAATTTTCGTAGCATTTCTTCTTTTCCTTTTCTTTCAGTATCTTCTTCTCTTCCACTTTTCTTTTATGGACGTTCATTTAACAAAAATTGCAAATCAGCGTTGATGTGACGGGTGTGACAAAATGTTTCCCTTAACTAAGGAAGCTCGTTAATGGCCCGATTGTTAATGTGCACTATGTTTTTGTTTAGCTTTAACTATAATTTAATGAATTTGTTTGCAAATTATTAGGGAACAATTTGTTATTTATAACTTTTATTTAACTGAAGTTACTTATAATATAGAATTGTCAAGATTTTTATAAAGAAAAGCAAATGCATTTGATTTATATATTAAAAATGTACAGCTGTTGTTTTAAAACAAAATACATACAGACAGCTGGATTTATTTTTAATTTTTTTCTTTTGCCAATATATAAATCAAAATTCTAGGAATATCATAAAAATTGTGTCTGAAATAAAGCAACAAATATATATATATGTATACAATATATATATACACATGTATACAAATGAAAACAGCACCTAAAATAAATAAATAATATGATAAAAGAAAAATAAACGCACACGCTCGTCACACTTTTTTATAGAAAAAAATTTGGATTTATCGCATAGACATTGTATTTAAAAAAAATAATAAATTGCCGAAATACGCGGTCACATTTTCCATCTTATTATTAAAAAAAAATATATATTGTTAATGCATATTTTTTTAATTAAAATTTAATAAAAAAAATTTAGGTTGTACCTAATTTCACTGAAAAATAAACGCCTTAAACACATTCATCACAATAAAAAAAATATTGGCCATGTCCCACGATAACGACAGAAAACGTTCGATCATTTAATTACATATGTATATTAGTGTCCTCTACAGGACCATTTATAAGACCTTTCAAGACATGAGCGATTTTTCAAATGTTTTACTACAGCGAAATATTCTAAAACAAACGCTAAACAACACTGTTGGCAAGACAAACAACTGAAACAAATGTCTTGCCAACAGTGTTGTTTAGCGTTTGTTTTAGAATACTTCGCTGTAGTAAAGCATTTGAAAAATATCTCATCCCAGTAAAAAAAGAGACTCCAAAAAAATTATGAAAATGTAGAGTTTAAGATGCGGAAGTAGTGCAAATTTCGATCCGATCTAATGATTTTTACATAGGGTTGTCATTGCAAGTTCTCTTTTTCGATGCCTGGTCACTGAATTGGAAGCGATATTAAGAAAAATTCCCTTTTTGTGTTCTATGATAATATTTTCATCTAGGAAAAATGGTAAATAGTTGCCTTTTTTAACAATTCGTTTCTTTTTATACGAATTTAAGCCCGAAACACTGTTTTCATGTAAATGTAAGCAAATAGCTTTAAAATTTTAGACTAAAAGTAGTTCATAAATTTCTTTAAAAAAATAATTTTTTTTAAATTCTGGTGAGTATTTTCTAACATTATGGAGGAGTTACAAGGTTTTGTGTGACTAAAATAAGCTTCTACATGGTTTTTTGCTCACTCTCGGCAAATTAAAAATATCGATTTTTTGGAAGCAATGAAAATGTACTTCCACTAGAATGACTTCCATTTTTTTCACTGGGATGTCTTGAAATGTCTCATAAATGGTCTTGTGCAGGACTTTAATGTATATTGAAAACAAAAACAAATTTTATTATTTTTTGTTGTTTTCAATAAAAGTTGTCTGCCGAACATTTTCTTTCGACATCGTGCGACAGGCCGTATAATTTACTAAAAAAAATCAAATAATTTATCTCTTTAGGAAAAAGTTCCACATAGTTTCATAATTGTTTAAGGATACTTTGTTTTTTTTTTTCTTTTTTTAAGTGATTTATTGATGCATATTTAATAAAAACTTATTTGTAGTACTTTTTACTATTAATTTATCGAAATAACTTGTTATTATCTTATATTTTCTTTTTGTAAATTTAAAATTCAGTGCTTGTATTTTGTTTATTTTTCTTAAGTTTTCTTTTTTTTCTTTTTTTTTTGTAATTGCTGTTTTATATAAATAGTTTTGTATATTTTTTAAAAATAACTTTGGATCATGATCGTCATGATTTTTATGCGAAGAGCAACTTCATTATGAGCATTTTTACACTACCATGAGATCATTATTAAGCACAACTTTATAAATAAATTTAATTTCCTGATGATGATGCTGGGAAAGATGTGTTGTATATTTTTTTGTTGTTGATGCTCTCCAACAAAGTTTTTTGTTGTTGTTGTTGTTGTTATTCCAAAAAAAAAACACATACAAAATATACACACTTTTCATTTGTTATTATTTCATTCACGTTCTTTTTTGCACTTCTTTCAGTTTTAATTAGTTAAGAAAAAATATGTAGTTTTCCCCAAATGAATTATTTTATCATGATCTTTTGGGGTTTTTTAGTATTTTTTTTTAACGAATATGTCTTTTTTTTAACACATTAAAGGGAGCTATTTGGCAACTCTGTTAATGGTTTGATTTTTTATTAAATTATTTTTTAGCAATATTTAAAAAAACGAATATGTAGACTAAAATATGTATGTATGTACATATGTATAAATGTATAAATGTAACATGTAAATATGTGGCAGGCAAAATGTAGAATATAAAATGTTTTTTTTTTAATTTTTAAAGATAGGTATATTTAGTTTAATTTTTATTTTATTTTTTACTATGACTTTGGCGAAATAAAAAAATCTAATTAGTTTGAAAATTTACTTTGTCGTTAAGACTTTTGGTATTTTTTTATTATTTCAAAATCCCACTAACAAAAACACATGCATGTAGTTGTTTTTTATGCGCTGATTTTGTTGTATTTAAAATAAATTTTCTGGGTTATATCACCACTTATTTAAGTAACCAAAGAATGAATATTTTATATTCAGATTTTTTTCTTTTTTTTTCTTTTCAAGCAAATAAAAACACAAAATTTTCCATAATTTGTGCAATTTCAAAACATGTTTCATTAAAATGGTTTTATTTTTTTTTATTTTATATAAATTTCTATTTCTTTGCATCTGCACTAGATTTATGTCTTCAGTCTTATTTTTTTTTTTGGTTTAAATTCAGAACGATTACACGATTTCGCAACATCTGCTAAACGATTGATTTAAAAAAAATTTCCAGAATTATTTTGTATAACTTGTTAACCTTTTATTTCATTAAACATTTGGTTCACAGTCCTGGTATATTAACTTAAAAAAAATTATATTGTAAATGATTAATATATTTAAACACAATCCTAATATCGAATGCTTGAGTAGTTTATTTTTAAAATAAACCATAAAAAATATGTTTTCTCAATTTTTTTCTCCAAATTTCAAATTTCACACGTCGGAAGCAAATATAGACAAGAAAAAAAATCAAAATTATATATCGAAATTGATAGAAATAAAACAAGCACACACACACACACCACTTCAGTTTAAAGGCCACCGCGCTCGACAGACACAACCGTCTAATGAAGATTTTAATCTTCGTCTGATTTAAGATTTTCGAAATTGAAAATTTTTATAAAGGTGAAAATAAACATGCGAGAAAATACACAAAACAACAACAACACCACCAACATCATCATTAACTTTCTTTTCACTCGCTCTTCGAAAAGCGGAAAATCAGAAATGAAGCAAAAAAATATTCGCAAGAAAAATACAAAATTATTTCGAACGTATTTTTTCTTCTTCTATAAACAAAACATTGAAAACTATAGACCACAAGAGATTTGTTCAAAAAAAATAAAAAAATACTCAGAGTGAGTGATAGTGTGCCATCGCCATCCACACACAGCACATGAAAATTTTTATAATAAAATAAGTTTTTTTAACATGCGCGCGCATCTCGCACAGAACTTTAACAAGTTCATTTTGACACATGACAGACAGTAGTTTGTATGGCTTTACTTACTATACAGCCATTTTCAAAATACTGACTGACGTCACATAAAATACTCTTTCTTTTTATTTGCAAAAGTCGTCAGAACAAAAAAAATCGTACAATATCGTAAGAACATTAATTGAATAGTGACAATAATATTTTGGGACAATCGAAAGTAAATAGAATATAAAAAACGTTAAAACATTTAAATTGACTATGAAAGACATTTCTCATAGGGAAGTGTCGATTTTGTTTGTTCTTTATCATTTTTATTATTTATTATTTATTTATTTTGTCAAATCAAAATGGAAGACGATTGCCAGATCTTACGTAGTTTGTCAGATCTGGCAATGTAATTGTATCACATTTGTCAAAAAAAAAACTTATGCTGAGTATACATCTGGCATTTCTTGCGTAATTTCATTTTCAAAATGTGTGCAACACTGTTCACATTATGTTTTTTATATGGAAAGCAATGCCACACAAAGAAAAATATCGGAAATGACAAACGTTTCTAGTAATAAACACTATTGCGATGTCATAAAATTTCATAATGTGTGCTCGGCATAACAATGTGTTGCCAGCTGATTTGTATAACAACAAATTCCTTTGACAATATCGTCTGTCAGAAAATTCTCAGTTCATACGATTGTGATGTGCAAAAATTTTCAGATCTAATTGATAGAAGTTGTCAAATATCAATTGTTGTAAATGTAAAAATTTAAAATATACGGCCTGGTTCTGAAAACCATTTCGTTTTGAAATCGCAAATTTTCAAAAACGTAAAACAGTGTTCTCTTTATCAGATAATTTAGTGCATTCGAAATTAAGTTCGGATAAAATATCTGAAACAGATGAAATCTTAAAACCAAATAAAAAGCTGCAATAAGTGAGCTTTTTTGTTGATTTTTTTTCGGAAATTTGTCGGTTTTAAAACGAAATGGTTTTCAGAACCTGGCCGATAAATTATTATGCACCACAAAGAAGTAAAGACTTTGGCTGCATATAGTTTATTATATGTTGCCACTAGAAGGAATTCTCAATGCACAAGGTTGGTATATCTGGCAATAACAAAATGTCTGGCAAATAGGTGAAATATAGTTTGACAGTGTCAACAAAGTGTTCTCACACGGTTCTCGGATTTCTGACAATTTGTTGTCAGCTGGCAGCGTTATCAGGCAAAAGTGTCAGCTCACACGGTTGTAAGAAATTTTTAGCACATTTTACTCAAAATTTTGTAAGAGTTGACTGATAATCGTATATACAGACATAACTTAAGCGTAGACAAATTTTAAATATGTTCTGTTTTTTTAACCAACTAAAAAGGAGGAAGAGTTAACAATTCGCCTCTATTTTTTTTAGTGTTACTTCATAACTCTGTACATTTTGTACCAATTATAAAATTTTTTTTGTCTGAGAGGGTATAGCTTCCCATTGTTCCCATTGTAAAAAAGTGGGCGGTGAGACGCCCACAATTTAATTTGGTATTCTACTTATTTGACAAAACACCTTTGGTTCTTCTAATTACACAATTGGAAAATTTGAACAAATGGGCGGGGTTACGCCCATTAAAATTTATTATTATATTTCACTTGGTTCTCCTTAACCGATCTTTACAAAACTTACTACACGCCTTGAGCTCTAAAATAGACACAATCCTGCATTTAAAAAAATGGTCGGATTCAGCCCCATTAATACTTAATATTTTATTTTAAGCTGTTCTACTTTCCCGATTTTTACAACACTTAACACGCACCCTGATATGTGAAAAACACACAATCTTGCATTTAAAAATGGGCGGATTCACGCCTATTAAAATTTAATTTTATATTTCACGTACTTCTTCATATCTTCTTCTATCAGATCTTTGCATTGAAGTCGGTTTTTTTTGGCAGAAAGAATTATTTTATTGTTCCCAAAGAATTTTTATCTCGAGAAAATTATTTTCCGTGAGAAATAATTCCTAGGGAATGTTCATGATTGGTATAATTATGTGATTCGCAACGGAAGAAAAATGTGATCGAATTGTATGTTAATGATCTACAATTTTTTTTACTCGAATTATATAACCCCCAGCTTTTAACTAGGCGTGGCAAAATCTCGAACCCCAACTTTGTACTCTTAAGATGCCGAAAGACTTAAGTTAACAAAAAAACAACCTCGTATTGAATCACCTGGTATTTAATATAATATATTCCACATACATACATACATTTACATCCCAGCTAACCAAAACATTTGTAAATAAATCGCATTCGAATGTTGCGTAATTATTTCTCGGACAAAACACTCGAGAACGACTATCGTAAACGGAAAGAGAAAGTGCTGCTAGAGCTCACTCGTCGCTCAGTTTGTGGCAGCAAATCTTTCGATATCGATGTTTCGCTTACGAATCAATAGCGAACCTTTAGCAATATCATTAGCAATCGATTTCATTGCTTCTTAATAGCAAAAAACGTTATTCCTCTTTTGTTTTACATGCAAAAAAATAAAAAATTGAGAGAAACAAATTGTTTCTTGTTGCTAAACTTTTTTTTACGAGAATGTTACGAGAATTGTTGGCTACAGCGAACGTTCGTTTATTTTCGAAACTCTGGTTGGCTGGGATATATATCCAAATGCATATATACAAACATACAATACTTGCTTGCTGCCAAAAACATTTAAATTACCAAAAATTATAATTTTAAAATTGAGAACGAATATATTTTTATAAAGAGTTTATTAATTTAAGAGCAAAAACACACGCTTTTAAGAGCAGAGCATAAGGAAAATAAGTATTTATTAATGAATTAAAATCACTAAAGTTTGCAAAGCTTTTGCCTGTAAGTTGTTTTTATTATTTTTAGAAAAGCTCATGACGATGTTCAGAATATTTTATGCTTTATGTTTACCCTGTGTAATGTTTGACAATTACTAGGAAGAATTATTATTGCGCTCATTTGCTAAAACAACGTTATAACTCAAAAAAACTATTTGGCTATAAAACGAGTTTGAAGCTTTCAATTTACACACAACTCTTAATGGAAAAAGAAAATTTAATTTTTCTTCCAAGAGTTGAGTAAACGATTTATCTACATATTTATATTAAATTTTTCCACAATAGGAAAAAACTTTGATATGCCAATTTTAAGCTAAAATAATAATAATTTTAGTTAGTTTTAATTATTTTTGTGCAAATTTTATTTATTTCTCTACATTTGATAATTTTTAAGTTATAAATTGAACTAAAGCGGCGCATCCATAATACAATATTATTGCATATCGCTGCACCTTAATATAGAAAACCCCTAACTCATTATTTTTTTTTTTAAAATCGAGATTTTTGCGTATTTCGATAGAAGAACATCATCCCGATTTCAAAGAAATAATGAGTTAGGGCCTTTCGATATTAAGGTAACGATATGTTGTACATATAATTGTCTTTTTCACCTATACTTTAAAATAAATGGTACAATATTTTAAAATTAAATATTGCCAAATTTTCCTAACCATTTGTCACACATGGTACAATAAAAATCAAGTCTTGATATGTGCCAGTATATTGTGCTACCTTAAAATATGACACACACACTGGCGATATTATTGTACAATACGAAAAATTCCACAATTAATTATATTGCAAGTGGGTGGGCCGGTTAAAGACAATTAATTTGGTACTTTTAACTTTTTAAGTACTTTTACTTTTTTTATAGACGTACTCGAATACAACTTTAAGTTGGCAACACTTTTTTAACTGGCGGCCATTTTGTCAACTGTAAATTGTAAAAGTTTATTTTGAAAATCATACGTAATCGTATCACGCACTACGTCCATTTCACGATAAACATAATCGTCCATCAGGGCAATTAATTCTATTAACTATGGAACGTTTTCGCACCACATTTAAGCTAAATGATACGAGTAATGCGCATCTACAGAGACTTCGTACAGTGCGTAAGAAAAAAGTCATTGCTGCTGTAGAGCGTAGACCCGAATCACTTTATTCACCATCGTGCACAGGAATTGGATATATGTACATATGTCTATATGTCATCTACTTTATGAAAGATTTTGCGGAAAGTTCTTGGTTTGTGTGCTTACAAATTACAACTCGCGGAACAATTAATGTCACACGATTGATTTGTTAAAGAAAAGTTTAGTCAATGCATAGTTTACAGTTTAGGACCAGTGAATGAATTGGCCTCAAAGATCGTGCGATTTAAGGCTGCTGGACTATTTTCTGTGGCGATATGTGAAGCCGTTAGTTAGTCTACGCCGATAAGCCTAAAACGATTGACTACTCGGAGGACAATATTCGCCTCGTTATTGCCAATATTAGACTACTTCCGAGCCAGCCGCGCCGATCATATGTCAGAAGTCATAGTTAAATTATACTATCAGAAGATTACCTCTTGAATAAAATACATTTCGTGGCAATTTAAAAAATGCATCTTTGTTTTATTCCACTTTAAAGTTATATACCTCTATAAAAATCCTTTACAAAGGGGTGGAAAAACGACTACCAGCAAACTTATGTCTAAAATTTCACACTACTCTGAAGTATTTTTTTATCAGCCAAAGAAAAGCGCAAATTTAATTTAATGAAAAATATTTGCTTAATGGTAACACTCAAGACTTTTAATATTTGAAAATGAAATACAATGACAAATGCAGGCTGAATGCAAGTTGTTAAAAATGGAAAATTAGAATTTAAATTTATTTTAACTTAATTTTGGCTTCACCGAAATGAAACATGAGGAAAATGTATAAAAGAAATTTGTCTCTATAATTTTTTTTAAAGTGCTTTTTAAGTTCATGAAAAAATAATAAATAGATAAAAACAGAAACATTTTTGTTTGAAACCAGAGAGAAATAAAAAAAAGTTTTAAATAAACTGGCAACACTAGTTAAATTTTTTATTGAATAAATCGTATTTTCAGTGCAATTTTAATTTATTAAAGTTGTAGAGAACCGAAATAGTAGATTGTTGCTATAATATAAACATGCTGTTATAATCGGACAGAAAAGGTATTTTAATATTTTATTAACAGGGTGATAACACAGTTTTTAAAATATTCGGGCCTGTTCTGAAAATCACGGTCATTTTAAATCACGTGATTTCAAAAGTAAACTATTAATAGCTGACTTGATAGTGGGTTTTTATTGCGTTTTAAGTTTTTTTCATTCATAATAGAATATTTTCTTCCAACTTGCAAAGCAATAAATTTAAAATTTACAAGAAATTTACAAAAGCAATGATTAATTTTTTGAAATCACCGTGATTTGGCATGTTGTAATTTGCAGAACAGTTCCGATTGTTGCTTTTTTCCCATAAATGTGCATGCAGTGACCTCTCGCTAATGTGAACTTCCAATATAATGAACTATCCAGTAATGTGAACACCTATTTTTTACTTAGTTGTACAATGAATTAATGTACTTAATTTTATTTTTATAGTAAATATTTAATATAAAAAGTGAATTTAAAATTAAAAAAAAATCGTTAAGTTTGCAATAAATTATATTTTATGTTAAAAATACCAAGAGTTACTATTTTTTGTAACCTTTTTTAGGCAAAAAACACAACATGACACCACAAATTTTTAAAATCGGAAATGTGAACAAATTCTATAATGTGAACTACCTTGGTTTTTATTAGTTCACATTATGGCGAGTTCACTGTATTTTTGATTCTTCTTCATTCCTATTTCAAAACATAAGAAAAAAATGCTAAAATGCAAATGAATGCAAGCATAAAGCAACATTGCATTATGTAAAATATAAAACAAATTATTGAATAAACAATTTGCTATTTTTTAAAACTCACTAAAAAATCCTCTTCGACTTGTAGTGGAAAATAATTATCCTGCAAAAAATCGCCCACAAAACGGCCATATTGCAATTCACACTCTAAAACTAAATCGAAGAGATTGCGTTGTTTACGGCAGGGATCTCTGCTGTGCCAACTTCCTCCATTCACCTCTTTCTTTACTTCTGCGACAATTGATAAATTAGAAGGCTGCGTTATAACAGAGCGTGCCACGTGCGGCGCAAGATTTGTGTGTGATATTCTTTGCCCATACGAAGAGGGAAAATTAGAAACTGCATATTGTATCGCTCTATGCGTGGTGGCAATAATGCCCTCCAATTCATGAAAGAAATCTATTTTGTTTGATAAATTTAGCAGACCCACACGCACAACACACGAAGTAAAAAAACTACGAAATGCAACTAAAGTGAACAAAGCAATTGCTTTTTTTTACATAAAACCACTTGTAAAAGAAATTAATTAAAAGAAAAGAGATGGTTATATGATGCGATGTGCAAAAAAAATTTAATTAAACGTTGCCAAACAATCATGACAGACAGACAGCATTTAAACATATAAAGTCAAGACAACAACCTTAACAACCATTTGCTTGCTTTAATTATAATTTTCTTATGCGCACTCACTAAATAATCGCCATCATGATCATGAAAATACTCTTCTATTAGCCAATCTTCCTCAATGTACTGTTTGTATAACACTGATGTCTCGTACACCAAATCATCCAGTTTCTCGAGTTTTTTTGGAGCCGGCAACTCACGCATTTTGTAGTAACAGGGCACTTTGGCATTTTCAAAATTTTCCAAAGTTATTTGAGATTTTTCCAAATAACGTTTGAAGAATAACATTCTAAAGGTTTATTAAATTAATGTTCCGCCTTGGGCAAAACGAGAATGCGAATGCGTTGTCTCTCTGTTTGCTTTCAATCAACTAAAATGTGGTAAATTTTTTTTAAAGTTTTTTTTTTCTTAGGGGGCAAAATAATGGCAGACAACAATGATTTTCTTGCTTGTTGTTTATTCGATTTTTTTAAACACAAAAATAAATTAAATAAAAAATAGCATAGCATGCATATTTTTTATCACATGCATAAATACTCGTAGTTTTGTTTATTTGTTTTGGCGAGATGAGTAATTTAACATATTGAAATTGTCTTCTAGTAATGATTGGGGATGCAGCAGAAGACGGACGATAGAATATAATTAAAATTTGTATTCAGTGATTTAATTATTCAAGTTCAATGATACAAAATTGAAGGTGTTAAAAGTTAAAAATAGTTCAATTGAATGCTAAATTTAATACTAATTTGCGGTGTGAAATTTTTTTATCGCTAAAACCGAAATATTTTTTTTATCTCATTTATCTCAAAGAAACTTTTTCTGCATATGTGACGCGCAAAATAGAAAAGGACCTAAGGGTAAAAACCGGTTTTGTTCAGGAGAGCCATTTTAAAGATTTAAATACGTGTATCTTGGGTGTACCATCACTGAAAAGAAACGCGCATATCTTTGGGAGGGAACACTTTTGGGGCATGGGATCGGTTTCATTCGATGCTCAGATGTTGTCCACATAAAAAAAGTGAAAATTGAAAATTGAGTTTTTTACCCTTAGTTCCCTTTCTCTATGCGCTGTCACATATAAAAATTGACATGGAGTGCAAAAAATTGCAATAAAGCTGTATAATATGAAAGCTATTTTTTAACTTAAGGCCTAATTGTCTAAATTACGACACCGAAGTAATATTTACATGAAAACAAAAACATTTTGAAAATTTGTTTTTCTAAATTCTAAACAAATTTTAACAATTATGAAAAACTAAGTTTCGGTCATGGTGCAATTATACCAGCACAGAAAAAAATATTCCTGCAAATATACAATTTTAGTTGAAAATAAAACCCAAAAGCAATTAAAAACGTATTTAAGTCAATTAAACTTTTGCTTAAAAATAAAATTTTTTTGCAATAAACATCTTTAATTGAAAATAAAACCAAAAATCAATAAAAAATTTAATTGAGTCAATTAAACTTTAATGTTAAAACAAATGTTTAATTGACTTAAATACATTTTTTATTGTTTTTTGGTTTTATTTTGAATAAAAGATGTTCATTGCAAACAAATTTTATTTTTAAGCAAACATTTAATTGACTTAAATACGTTTGCTATTGATTTTTGGTTTTATTTTCAATTAAAATTGTTTATTGCAGGAATATTTTTTTCTGTGAGGTGACTGCATAAAGAATTGTTGTACAAAAACACAACAATCATTGCTGTGTAAAGAACAAAAGAACGTCAAAAATACAATTAAATTGTACCATAACAAAAAGAAGGTTTTGACATTAATGGGATCAAAGCAAATATGTAGAACAATAATTATTATATGAAATAAGGCTGCCACCTAGTTAATTACGCCTTGGCTTCGGTGAAGAATTTGTATGGTAAACAAAAACAAAATTTAAAAAAAAAATTTAAAACAAAAGTTTTTAAATTTTGTTTTTTTTTCATAGACACATTCAACACTTTGGTAATTAAAGCTTAAATGCCTATACCCCTTATTAAAAAAAAAAAATATTTTTGATTTATAAACGATTTATAAAACAGTTTTTCATACCAAACTTTGTTTTATAAAACCTTATCTAATTAAATTATCTAACTAAATTATTTTTCATGCACAACGCAGTATAAATAATAATAAGTAGTACTACTTATTAAGTACATACATATTAAGAATTATTAAAAAGATAAATTTTGAGATACATACATATATGTAAGTAGATCGTACTATGATTTGATTCTTAACCTAGTTTTATCAGCGTCCTTGCAGAAAAAAATTGGTCCTACATATAAGGCTTCTTACAGGTACTATAGGCTTAGGGCCTTATTTATAAAACTGAAGGCTTTATAAAAAGTATTTAAAATAAATTTTCATAAAAAAATTTTCTTAAAAAACCTTGATACAGCCTTAATAATGTTTATAAATAAGACTGTTAATATTTACAATTATTTATTCTAAAGAAGCTACACAAAAAAGTAGAAATATTGTTATAGATTTATTATAAAATATTAAAATATAAAATCTGTTATTAATTGTTTAAATAATTTAGATACATATAAACCGTTTAACATTTTGTTTATTATATCGTCCTTAATTAAATAAAATCTACACAAATTTAAAGCGACAAATTCACATTGAAATGATAAAACAGTAGCAGGGTAATACTGGCTGCCTCTAACACCGTATTACCGTTTCATTATAAAAATCCAGGGTGGGAAGAGTGGTGCTCGAATTAATTTCTTTTGCAAACGAATTTTTATTTCCATATTTTAAAGAATTATTCCTTTTAATTCACAAATTTTATAAATAAACGAACGAATAACAAATCCAAGAATGCAAAATAAAATTCCTATATTTAAAAACGAAAAGAAAATAGAATTCGCGATTAAATTAAAAATACAAATAATCGAAAGTAAGGACTAAGCCCTTATGCAAAACGATTGGTAAATTTAAAGTTGGTTTAACAAACGAATTTGTATGGCTAAACCGATTTTAAGTGCATTTAATTTTTTAAGGATATTTTATTAATTTAATTAAATCACTGTTGCCAGACTTGCAGATTTCTCTGCATTTTGCTTATTATTTTTTAAATGACAAAGTTTAAATAGAGCGATTTGCATATTTTTGTACTTAAATTGCAAACTTTATAGAATGTCATTTTGACAACTAAAACTACTGGAAATGTGATCTTATTACAGCGACACTTCTTATGAAAACTGCAATTGGGCAAGTTGTATGCTCCATTGAATGGGACTACAAATATGTATAAAAAAATTTCAGAATCCATTTGACTAACGAACCACCATCACAAGAACCTCAAAGAAAGTTATTTACTCAAAGAACGTCATAACTAAAAATAATAATTTTTTGAGTATTTTGAGAATAGATACGAATATTTTGCAATATCGTTTTGAAACACATAACAAAACCCGTGTTACCCTTGCACAGTATTACCATTTCAATGTAAAATTGTCGTTGTTGTCTGTGGTTTTAAAATAATAGAATAGGTACCAATAGTTACATTTTCCCTGGCTGCCAAGAAAATGAAACAAACGTCCGGGGGCAAATCGAGGCACTCGTTATCGAACGAAATTGCAAAATATTTCAATACAGTTTATTTAGTAATTTCGTTCAATAACGAGTGCCGCAATTTGCCCCCTGGTTTGTGCACTGTAATTTTTTAATGTATGCATGAGTATTTGTAAGTTAAGTAAGTAATAGTAGAATTAAAAGGTTTCGCTTGTCCAACAGAAACTGACAACTTTGCAGCAGTAAATGCATTTTTTGTTGCTTACTTCACTATTTGGCTCGTCTGTATGTACTTAGCAATGTAATAATTTCAAATATATTTAGCTAAAAATTTCTTCATTTCTATTTAGAAGATGGATTAAAACAGCTCTATGATGATATTGTGCGATATAAAAATCTTGTAACAAATTATGCATTTCTTATAAAGAATTTATCTAAATAAAAAAATTATCATTTATGGATTTTTTTTATTAAATTAAATTGTCAATTTCAAAATTGTTACGAAATGTTACGTTATTTTTTTTCTTGTAAAAAAAGGAAAAAAAATTAATTTGAAACCTAACGCAAGAAAGAACCTGTATACAAAATGAAAAGTTTTTACCTTAGAATGTGATCGCCTGTTATTACGTCCACTATCACGTTCATCCTTGGCACGGTCACGATGCCGGCGGCGTGAACTTGAATGGGAGGCATCATCTCTGTAACGATATTTATGGACACGACGGCCCGATGTAGGAGACTTACGGTGTGAACGTTTTGAACGCTCTTTGCGGCGTCGTGATGAACTATCAAAGCTGAAATGATAGGGAATTTTAAAAGTTAATGCCAGCATAAAACAATAAAGAAGATATTTAATGAAATGAAATCGATTTGGCACAATACAGAAAGACCTAATTAATTGCAAATGCAGCTTTGGTGGCCCACTACTTGCAGTTGAGGTAGCACAACTCGGTATTCTTTTGTTTTTCTTATTTATTTTCTTGTTAAGATATTTCGCTTAGATTTGTTTTGTTTTGTTTATATTTTGATGTTTTCTTTGTTTTGATACAACAAATTATACAATTATTTGAATTTGTTTTTTTTTTGTAATTACAGTTTTTTGAAGTTTAAAAAGCTCTCTTGGATTGAAAGAGTTAACAAAGTGCAAGAAAAAAAAGGAAATCACTGAGGGATATTTCCCTCAGAATGGGCTTACACATATAAATTTTATTTTATAAATTCAAGAGTTTTAAGCCGAAAATGCCCGCGATTTTACATTTTTGTTTGTATGCTGCTGTATATTCATTTACTTTCTAATAGGCCTTTCTTTACCCACTTTAATAGCCGTATTTTTAATGCCAAATTATTAAAATTTTTCCCCAACAATAAAGAATATTTAAAGCACATTATGCTGCCCGCTGCACTATTCGTCAATTGAACACTTAAAGCTCATAAAGATTTCAATAAATTTTGCTCTTCAATTGAATATAAATAATATTTTAGCCAATTATTACAATTGTTTTGAAAAGCTTGAACACAACTAAAATTATAAACGCAAAATTATGTTCTTTCTTCAGCGGTTTATGCCATCGAATAACCAAAACAATCTGTATATCCATCCATTCATATATCAACACGTTTTACCTCTCGCTCTCCTCTCTAGGCAGTGCCTGTGTCCGGTTTTAATTTTTTTTTTTTAAATTTCAATTGCAATAATTACTTTTTTTCTTTTCAAAAGAAGAGCGAGCATAAACACAATCTATATTTATTTATTTAATAAAATTTGCAATTACATTATATTTTCTCTTTGACGGCATGTGTTTCGATGACGTTTTTTTTATTTTCTTTTTTGAATAGGTCAGCAGCGCGAGAGGCTGTTGAAAAGAGACACGAAATAAATATGAATTTAATTGGTTTGTAGAAAAATTACAATGCAATTAAGATATGGCAATAGAGCAAATTATAGATACATATGAGTCCAATATTGGCTGACAGCAACAATGTTGCTGAACATCATTTCTTTCTCAAAAAATGTAGATGAACATTATTTAATTTACTTTTGAAATTTACAGTCTTAAGGCTGGTACTCTGTTCAAAAAATTTCACGCGAAATGTTGACATAATCCATAAAAAAAACGTTACATGAAATATTCATGAAATATGTAATGTTGCACAAGTTGTACTCTGTTCAACTCGTGAAAAATTTATGAAATGCATCTGGCAACATTTTCTTGTCACCTCTATGAAATAATGTGACTGACATTTATTTCGTGCGAAATACTGACAGCTGATGTTTTTGTTTGCAAAGTTTGGTCATTGTTGCATACTTCTAACCAATATAAACGAAATTTTTTTTTTTGAAAAAGTAATATGGGAATCACTTGTTACGTATAAAATTTTTCACGCGAAATAATCAATGTTGCTGAAAAATTTTCACAACTTTTAACAGAGTACCAGCCTTAATGCAAAAACTGTTGGGCAATATTGATTTTTTCCTTTCAAAAAATTTTAGATGTACGAAATGTAGCCCATCTCACGGTTTTACTTAATTTCCCGTTTTTATTGCTTCAGTGAGTGTATTAAACATTGTCGATATTCTATGCTTGATACAAATGTTCTTGCGTTGGTGCAAATGCAAAATATCGTATCATTTCTTTGGATTGTGTGTGTATTTTGTTGTTGGATTTTAAAGAAAATCTACGATATTTTGCATTTAAAATGACGCAAGACCATGATACAATAATATAAAGGTAAAACCACATTTGACGTTTAAAATTAATTATGACTTTTACCCAAATTATTTGAATACGGGTTTTTTGTAAGCAGAGAGGAAAACGTTGCCACATACATATAATGGTAACTTTTAGTTAGGAATGGTTTTTGAAATGTGTAATTTGAGTTTAGAAATTGTAGCTTAATACATATTTTTTTAAACGTTGTATCAATTGGACATGAGGATAACGAAATGCATACAAACTGTTCTTTACATTACATGAACTTATACCGAATGTAAATACCAGGGATTCTATTCTGTAATTCAAAGGGAACGAGAGTACTTTCGAGTTTGCATACTATTGGTTCAGAATGGAACCAACTTGGTATACGATGCATACACATTCCAAAGCAGTTGCATTTTCTTTTATTTTTAATGTGAAAGTATACGTGTGCTCTTCACGGAAGTGAACAGAACAAACCAAAGGATTGTATGCTTCTATCTATTTCTGCCGCATATATTGAATTGAAGGAGATTGAAAAAACTTGACATTCCTGCCTTTGCTGAAATGCTTGGCATTACTGCAGTTGTGGTATATGCTGCTCATTGCTCAACATTTATTTTTTTTCTACACAAATTACAATTATTTATTATATATTTATATTAATATCTATTTAATAACTTTTAATGCAAAAGTGATGAATTTTTCAATATTTTTATTCTAAAACATTTTTTTAATTAAAAAAGCATCAGTCAAAAAGCAATAAAACACTCGGGTTTTATAAATGAATACGGTAGCGTTATTTTTAAGAGTAAAAAATAATCAGGATAAACGTCAAAAGGTTAATATGGCGACGAAAAGAGAGAATGGTTTTACCTTTATATTATTTTATCATGCGCAAGACCATTTGCATCCAGTGTTGTCAGGTTAGAGGATTTGTCCCCAAATTGGGGATTTTTTTTCGCGATTGGCGATGAAAATTTCGTGTTGGGGATCTAAGGATTTCTTGGTAATGATAACCAAATTTTATGGGATTTTTCGGAAATTTTTTCTTATGACTGATCGTAACAAGAATGACTTTTGAGCTAAAAAATGTAGGTTTGGCAAGTCTAAATATATGTGTTACTATTCATAGTAAATGGTTTGGTAATAAAGAAGAATTATCAAGGCAGATTAACCAATAATGAACACTTTTTTTCTATTCCTTTCGTATCTCTCTCCTAGCAGCGTAAGCTACGGTCACACTTGTCAAATATTTGCCCAAAAAAGCGTAACCCTAAATCCTAATGAAAATTTTTTTAATTCAGACAAAAATTTGTCAAGTTAATGAGTAGACAATAATGTTAAAGTCTATGAAATTGTCTATTAGTTGTGTTTGAAACTGTTTAGTTTGATAAACAAGTGTCTGGATAAAAGTTTTTTCATTAGTGTTTGTTGGTTACGCTTTTTTGGGCAAATGTTTGACAAGTGTGACCGTAGCTTTAGCAACAAGTCTTGGATAGTGTAAACTGGGACTATGTACAACAAAGTTTTTGAGACAGAGTCTAAACAAAATGTTTGCGGTGCGGTGCAATTTCTCGTTGCAGGAGAGAAAAATAAACATAATACAACGGAAGACGGCACCGGCAATACTTGTCATTGTTTGTTTAAATTTTTATTATTTTTTTGTGCATACATTTTTATAACTAAAAACAAAAAATTATTAACATTTTATACACTCTCAGATATATTTAATGTTTTTTAAACTTTTATAATCTATGACAAAAATATTTGAATTTCAAAATCATGTTTTTTTACAATAATGTTTTGAACACAGCCAATTTTTCGAAAACTACGGAAAGGTCAGCAATAGAAAATTGAGAGAATAACAAAGTCCGCATTGAAAATAAAATAGATTTTAATTTTTTTCCGTCCCGCACTGCGGATTTTTACTTCAAAACCGTATGGAAAACCGCACCGCAATAAATAATCGTTACATTGTGTTCAGACTCTCAGAAGATTTAGATTCTAAAATTTTTTTAAATGGTGCACTTTGGTTAAAAAATTTTTACACTTGTGTATATTAAACTAAGGGCATAATTTTGCGTTGACAAATTTTATATGGGAAAAATTTAAATTACAAAAACAAAATACATACATACAAAATGTATCAACGCCAAGCGTTGCGTTATACAAAATTAGGCCCTAAGTGTTAATTTATTCTTTACAAGTTTTATAAGTAAAAATTTTGATTAAAAAAACTCAATTTGGGAATTTTCGGATATGGCAAATCAAAAATTGAGGATAAGCTCTGGAAAAAAAACTGGCAACACTGTTTGCATCAAACACCGAATATCGCCATTGATTGAAAAAATTATTAAATTGTTTCGCAGCTGAAACCAAAATGATGCCAGAAACATTTTGCATTGAAAAACATGCTGCCAGATACATTTTGCGTGTATTTCGCAAATATTTCATACCAAGTTCTTTTGCATGTTGTGTTTGACAGAATTTCGCAAGAAGAAGCCTGGTACTCCGAGGCTTTATTCATAAAAATCTGTGGCAATATGGAATAGTAGCTTAAGTAGACTTAAGAAAGTTAAGGCTATTTGTGATGTATTATGTTCCAGTTGGAATTTTCAGGAGTTAAAATTTTACATATGGAAAGAAAGAATCACAAGAAAGTGGAATCATGCATTAGAGCTTTCTAGTCTCTTTTTGAAAACGTAAAAACTTCCGAAATGCACTGCTTTGCTTAAGTCGACTTAAGCAATGTGTTGATTTATATTCAACTCATCACTGTATCGAGTTAGTGATTAAAGACGTGGCAGCCCAATTAACATCAAAAAGACCCTGGTAAAAAGAATCCTCAGTGTAAATGCACGAAGATTTTCGAAGGGACACAATTGCAGCAGCGCCGAAGCCCTTAATGTAAACACCGTCTAAATAAAATAGCAAGCAACAGCTGCTTGGAATTTCCATATGAAACCATTCAGCTCATATTATTTCGCACATTACGATTTATATAATCGAAGTACTGTATGGTGACATAAATTTTTATTTTAAAGTTTTTTTTCTCAATAAAGCATGCAATTTGATATCTAAGAAAATTTAAAAAATAATAATAAAATAATAGTAAAAATAAGTTAAAAAATAAAACCCAAAAGACCTTAGGTGTTTGTAAAAAAAAAACTTTAAAATAAAAACCATTAAAAACAGGTGGCGTTCAAAAATTATGTCATTTATCAAATTACAAACGAAGGCTTTCAATTGTTATTGCAACTAATTTATTACGAATGAAAATCCAATTTAGTTGCAAATCTCATTGAATATTTTTTTTTGCATGCAACAACAAACAAACAACCTTAAAATCTAAACTTTTAGCGAAAGACAGTACACAGCGATGCCAATATAAAGTTAATCTAATCCACGCATAAGTAAACGTAATTAATTTGTCTACACAATAAAACACAAAATAAAAAAACAAATTAAACCAAATAGGCGTATCGCGCAAGGCAATCTTCCAAAACCAAATAAACACATATGTATTTAACAGTAGATAAGAAAAAGTTTAAAAAAATGTATATAAATAAAAAATATAAATAACCAATAAATAGAACTAAATTTTAAACGCCGGCGCCTAAAAAGTGCAGAGGGTTATAAATCATGCAACAAATTTGATTAATAAACAATAAATAAAATCGTTAAAAAGATATTGAAAATATAATTTACAAGTTAACAAAACAAAAAAAAAACGTTTTTAGTCTTCGAATTAAAACACTTCTACACCACACAGAGTACTTTCGCGTTTTTTTTTATGCACAAAATTTTAATATTTTTTTTATATAAATTTTGCGCTTTTATTGCATTTTTAAAGCATATGTATGTACGCACATATGTGCATAAAAATTATATATAAATATAATTAGTGGCTTCTCCTCACGTTTATGGTCATTGCTGAATTTATTGAATTTTTTTTAAAATATTCTTTTGTTTATAACTTTTATTGTACGAATACTGTGACACACACACACACAGTCATAAATTTATTACTATATTTGGTTAAATTTATTTAGAGGGTGCTAATTGAAAACAGGCTTTCTTCGGTTGCACCAGTTCAATGACAACAAATAATAAATATGGTTCAGGTTCAGCAACATGTTGCTGAGACACTGAATTGATTATGAATATGAAAAAATCTATGTATGCATGTAAGAAGTTTATTATTCGACATATTGTCATAATTATATTTTAATTTGAAATTTATTTGCTTGTGGTTTAGCTTGGTCTATATACGTATTTCATTGGCGCTTAAACCAAATCATCAAAGCCTACCAAACTTATTTTGTCTTTGTGATTTTCAAAAATATTATTATTCTATGAATTCTCATATAGTTTTTGAAAGTCTGTGCATAAAGTAAGAGGTTTGTGACTGTTCAAAATTTGTGGTTGAAGTCTACTGATGATTTGGTTTAAGCGCCAATGAAATACGTATATAGACCAAGCTAAACCACAAGCAAATAAATTTCAAATTATGTATGCATGTGCTAAAACCCAGCTAACCAAAACATTCGTAAATAATATCGCATTCGAATGTTGCGTAAACATTTCTCGGACAACACTTTCAATCAAAAAATCTTTCGATATCGATGTTTCGCTTACGAATCAATAGCAAATCTTTAACAATATAATTATGTAATCATAAACAACGTCATTAATAGTTCGATTTCATTGCTTCTAAATAGCAAAAAACGTTTTACTCTTTGTTGTACACAGCGTTTCCCTTTTTTTTTACAAGTTTTTGGAGATGCTAAAAAAGTTGGATGAAAAAAGTTTTTGTAAATTAACTTTTGCAGTATATTGGATGAAAATATTAAGTGATGTTTGAATGCAATAAAACGATATTATATTTTCTCACCTCATTATATGAATTTTATGTTATGTTTTTCTTTATTAAATGTTATGTTTTAAATTTTAATCTTTTTATATTTTAAATAAAATGAATTCCAAATACATTTTTATGTTTTCTTTTAAAATTTTGGTAAAATTTAAAAAAATTTATATGGTAACGCTGGTTGTACATGCAAAAAAAAAATAAAAAACTTAGAGCAACAAATTTGCATCTTGTTGCTAAACTTTTTTAACGAGAATTTTTCGAGAATTGTTCGCTGTTTTTGGTTAGCTGGGGAGTACCGCTTCTGCAAAACTTTTTCATGATGTATGGATGTGTAAAATTTTGTTAAATTCTGAAGCAATATTATAATTGCAACGTAATAAACAAATAAAACTTTTAAAAATTAATAATTAATAAATAATAAAAGTTTTAATTTTATAAGTAAAAAAACATTTACAGCTGTCGTCTGATTTTTTGTAGAAAATGTTTTAGCTTTGAAAATAAACTTTTTAAAATTTTATGCTCGATAAAAATTAATAAAATATGCAATAGCCGCTGAATGAATCATAAAACAAATTATAATTCTCAAGCAGAATTTTTTTCGAATATAGTTTTCTCTCTCAAATATGTTAAATCATTCATTAGGTTGATTTTGTTATTATGTATTTGCCGGCGCTGTCTTCACTGAATAATAATTTGAACAAATAACATTAAATATTTAGAGTAGAATATACACTATCGAACATGAGTGACGGTTTTGTTTTGGCTTGATGTATAGTGTAAATACAAAACTTCGACAGTCAAAAGTCAACTACAGAGATTTTTGCGGTTGAGTGACAGTCATCAGCCATATTGGGTTTTGACTGATAGTGTGTACCAAAAAGTATCCGCCAAAAGATACTTTTTGTAGCATCAACAACTTGGAATTCATAAATTTTTATAAAATCAAGAGCCCGGGATTTCCGGAATTCCCGGATTCACTAATTAGTTCCAAATGATGATGGCAAAGTCTTTAGGCAACTACAAAAATTTCAAATGAGATTTTTTTAAAATGGGTTCGTTTGTTTAAAGCGACTGTCATTCTTGATATTTGTTTATACGAGTATTGAGAAGAAATTTCGGTCTTCACACTGAATTATTGAGAACCTTATTGTGAGCAAAAGAATGCAACCTGATTTAGAAAAGATAAGCATGAAAGCTTAGTGGAACTGAACATATGCCGAAAACAATTAAGAGATGTTTCTAAACCATTATAAATTTATTCCAGCACGTAATTTTTTTCTAGACGGTTTTGTTGTGTCTGATATTTAGGAAACTCGCTTACATCTATTTATTATTTATATAATATAAAAAGTTTTCAATTCTGCAAGATTGATTTAATGGAATCAGTGTCCTCTACAGACGACATGCTGCACTCGAGCTAGATCTATATGATGAAATCCATGTCACGCACTGTTACGGCGTGCGTATAATTATAGCATTATGATATTTTTTTAAGGAAGGTTTTTCTTACGTAAGTACATTTAGGTTCTAACTATTCAATTCTGTACCCGTTTTTAAAATGTGTAAAGTGTTTATGTAACGAGTTTTTATTTTCGTTCATATAAAGCGAAATGTTGCTTACGCACGCGCTATAAAAATTATACTCTGAAACTATGATGTCAATTTATATTTAAGAGTTCTGCGAATCCACTTGAGATAGAATTTTGTTATTTTTTTACAGCTATAAGAAGCTATCTTAGATTATATAAATAGCTATACAACTTTGACAAAATTATATATATATATATATATATTTTAGTGTTTTAACTTTTAACATCATCACGCACATGTCAAGTCTGTAACGCACAATTACACGGTACGTTTTTGATATGTACTCATTCGTTTCGAACAAGCTAATAAATACATGAATTGCAATTCAAATTGATTTTTTGTCTTTATTTGTATCTTTTATTAGAAACGAAAGAAATTCAGTTCAATGAAAATAACACTTTTTTAATTTAAATTTTTAGCCCTGCGTGTTTGACTTTTTTGTGGATTTCGTGATATATTTTAAGCATATATTTTAAAATTTGCAAACAATTTTAAGTTTTGAGCTCAAAAAGAAAACAGAATATTGGGAATTAGAATACACTTGCTGCTATATAAAGGGTGTTTTTTAGAGTGTCACAACTTTAAGGGCACCCAATTAACAGCTGATAGTTACAATTTGTTTAGTTTGCTTTGAAATTTCGTTATGAATCGACTTACACCAGAGTGCAAATTGTTGAAATTTTTAATAAAAATAATTGTTCTATTCGTCAAACTCATCGTGCACTTCCGATGAAGCCCATTTCTGGTTGAATGGGTACGTAATAACGAATTTGTCGAAACACATTACATCCACAGAAAATTAGTGTTTAGTGCGCTTTATATCCTGGCGGAGTCATTGGACCATATGATGTTCACGTGGAATTTCACGTGCATTTTTCACGTGGAAATATTTCACGATTGCAATTTTAGGGAAAAGGGAAATATTTCGAGGGAATAAATATTCACGATAGGGGTGATTTTGTTTAATGAATAAAGGTTTACTTTTATGTGTTTTGAGTAAAAGCTTCTGATATTTTAAGAACTAACTTGAAATACATATATATATATTCTTAATGAAATTAATTTTTTACGCGAGTCTGCTTTTATTTTCGATTTACACGCTTTTTCATAAAAAAAATGTAAAATTTCGATTTACACGATTTTCTCAGGAATCTATCTATTGTGAAAATCGAAGTATAGGTGTACAACTCATATTAACCCATAGAAATAATTATTTGCCAAAAAAAAACTGAAGAAGAAGAAGAAAGGTCACATTGTAGTTTTTGCTAACAAATTTATTTATTTTAAGTTTTGCAAATTTTTAATGATACAAATATTTATTTTGCAATGCGTTACTTTAAGTATTTATCTAGATAAATAAAACTAAGCCAACGCCCTGCGACATCTGCATAGAAAATAATAAATTAAATTTTAGCATTTTAGAATAAATCCCAATCAAGGCCCCAACTACAAAATTAGAGTCTATTAAACAAACAAAAAAACAGTTTGAATCTGTTTATAAATTTATAAGTTTAATAAATATTAAATAAACATAAAACTCCTAGCCAGTAAATACACTATGTGGAAACACCTTTTTATATACATAGATACCTATAATTGAAAAATAAAAATAAAAAATGTTGACAAATCAAAGCCAGCTATAAAACCTACACATTTAGTTTCCCATGTGTCAAAGAGAAAAAAAGGAGGCAAACATTATCGTTAATATAACAGACATAATACAATACAATGTTGCCAGATCTGGAGTGAGCAAAAAAAAAACGTCTAGATGGCAATTCTAAAACAATACAAATTAAATTAAATTTTGAACTAAAAGGAAAAAAATAAAAACTATTAAGTAAAAGCTATAAGATTCGCTATTCTACTTAATTGTAAAATTTTTCAGAAATACAACCCTGGTCTGATGGAGTTTAGGGAAATTTTCAAAAGAAAACAATAATTCATTAGATCACAGTGTCGTGCTATTGTGTAGGATAGTGAGTCCTAGCTTATACCCACCAAAAATGTTGACTGAAACCTTTGGTTTTGTAGAAAAGAAAAAAAACTTGTTAAAAGCCCGAAAGCACAGAAATGGCAATATTGTTGCAGACAAATAGTCATGGTTTAATAAGTTTGTTTTATTTTTTTATTTGTTTCATCTTAATTAATTACTTAAACAAATAATTATAGTTAATAAAACAAGAAAAAAATATACTCATAAATAAATAATTTATTTCAAATAATAAATAATTCATAAATAAATTATGTATGTACATGTGCATGTGTGTAATTGCTATTTGGCGAGTTGTATGAAAAAAAAATAAAAATACTTGTTCACACTGGAACAGAAGTATGAAGTACATTTTAATAAGTCTATAATTGAAGTAGTTTTTATGAAGTTTATTTAAAATAGATTTTTTTGTTTTGTTGTATGTTAATAAACATTTTTTTCTTGCAGATTTTTTTATCTTGTTTTTAATTTTAACATTGACACAATTTGTTTATTAAATGGTGACAGAACGCGTTATTAAGATTTCAAAAATGCATAAAACAACAAGAAAAACTGAGATAAATTAGTTAAAAAGTAAATTAAACAAAACAATTAGTCATTGCTTGCACATTAAATAATAATATTCGTACTTGGTAGAAATTAACATTGAAATGAAATTAGCATTGAGTAAAATATTAACTTCAACGTGTAAGAAAAAAAAGCTATTTTTCTTTAATTATATCCATAAGATTTCGGCGTTAATTCCAAATTTAACCCTGTTTCCACAAGCCAGGCAGACGGCTCATGTGGAAAATGTTTATGAAAATCACTAAACTAAATTAGGGATTTTATATGAAAGTTACTAAAATAAACTATTGCTTTCCATAGAAATTTTCTACTCAAGTCGACAATCTGGGTTGTGGAAACAAGTTTGAATGTTTTTTTTTACAAAATATTCAAAACAATTTTATTGTTTGTAAGAGTCTAAACACAATGTTTGCGGTGCGGTGCGATTTCTCGTTGCGGGAGAGAAAAACAAACATAATACAACGGAAGACGGCGACGACAATACTTGTCATTGTTTGTTTAAGATTTTATTAATTTTTTTTTGCATACATTTTTATAACTAAAAGCAAATAATGATTGACATTTTATACATACATTCGCAGATATATTTGATATATTTTTTAAACTTTTATAATCTATGACAAAAATGTTTGAACTTCAAAATCATATTTTTTTACAATAATGTTGTGAACACAGCCAATTATTCAAAAACAACGGCAATGTCAGCAAGAGAAAGAGTATCAAAAATTGAGAGAATACGAAAATCCGCAATGAAAATAAAATATATTTTAATTTTATTCCGTCCCGCACTGCGGATTTTTACTTACGAAATCGTATGCAAAACCGCAGCGCAATAAATAATCGTTACATTGTGTTCAGACTCTAATATGGAAATAACACCTTAACTAATTCTCAAAGAAGATCAAAGAGTTATTGTGAAAATAATTTTTTCTGTCAAAAAAAAACCGACTGAAAAAAAGATCTGATAGAAGAAGATAAGAAGAAGTACGTGAAATAAAATATTAAATTTTAATGGGCTTGCCTCCGCCCATTTTTTTTAAATGGGGATTGTATCTATTTTACGGTTCAAGGTGTGTTTCGTAAAAATTAATTAGAAACGCATGAAATATTTTAATAAATTTTAATGGTCGTCAATTTTTTCAACTTTCAAATTCTGTAATTACAAGAACCAAAGGTGTTTATCATATCATATAATTATAAAAAAAATTGTAGGTGTGTTCCCGCCCACTGCTTTTACAATGGGACCAATGGGAAGCTCCACCCTCTCAGACAACAAATAAAAATTTTTACAATCGGCCTAAAATGTACTGAGTTATGAAGATACATACCTAAAAAAAATAGAGACGAATTGTAAACCTCCTCCTTTTTTGAAGTCGGTTAAAAGACAAAAACCATTTAGCCACCCGATAAATCATGTTAAACGTATTCATATATTAACAGACATTTACATAAATATGTACATATGTATGTATTTAAGTATTTCATTATTTTTTGCACGAAAGTAAAGTCTTTAACATTTTCACATTTATTTGATATTTTGTATGCGTATGAGCAATTGATCGATATTTTGCACAAAAACCCCTTGTAAAAAATCCTAACGCTATTATAAATTTAACAAAGTACTTTTTTTAAATAAATGTGCACAAAATATCTAAAAGGTTTGTTAAACTGAAGAGAACGCAATAAATAAGACAAATTATGCTAGCTAGTCATAAAAAACTTGTGCAGAAAGCACGAGCGCATTTTCTCTTTGATCCAATAGTGGGGGGAACATTTTAAATCGGTAAGTCTCAAAATAAACATTTGTTTATGATGAATATTAGACAATGATTATCATATGGGCATTTCTACGAGAAATTCCAGTTTTTGTCGCGTGCGACAGCAAGCAATTAACCTTATATTTCTGAACAACGTGACTCGATTTTCTTTAAACTTTACCTAACGTAGAGCTGCTGACGGCCTCTACACAAATATATATGTATAAATAAGTAAAAAATGTATCGTTTTCTTTGAAAAAAAACAAGCATATTTGCTTGCTGTCGTATGACATTCCTGTGGAAATGCCCATATACAATTCATATTCGGGGGAATTCAAACGATGGCACTTTTTAAATTAACATAGTGTCATAATATTTTAAATTATTTTAGTATATTTAGCATAATTTTGTTTTAAAAAAATTTTAATTTAATTTTAAATTATGACATTATCGTCCCTTTTCACAATATATGATTAAGACTTAACGTGAAAGTTTTTCATACTAAACTTGCTTGTACATTATGAAAAGGGCCGTATGACGCTTAGGAATCCCCCAATAGCTTTCAGTTTTATTCAATTCAACAGATTTTTGCTGTTCGGGGGAAGTTTTATTTATCTCTTTCAACTGAAAGAAAAAGAAAACAGCTGATGAGCAGAATCAGTAGTAGTGTCACAACAATCGGTTTCATTACTAATAAAATCTAAGGGACTGATCCAATAACACAACAATTGATTACTTTATGAACTGAAGAAGCCTTCAATACACATTGGCTCCCAATTCTAAAATTATGTTATTAAATATTGATGTAAGCAGAAAGTAAATAAATTCAGTGAAAAAAATATGGTTTTGGCATATTTTTTCTTTTTGATTTTTTTTTAGTTTTGGGCATTTTTTTTAGTTTTGGCGTTTTGTGCGTTTTATCGGTTTTTTTTCTCGTTTTGGCGATTTTTTTCGGTTTTGGCGTGTTTTTTTTAATTTGTGGTGCTATTTTTATTTTGGCGATTTTTTTTAGTTTTGACAACTTTTTTATTGATGCGATTTTTTTGGTTTTTTTCATTTTGGCGATTTTTTTAACTTTTGTCACTTTTTTTTCTTATTTTTGGCGATTTTATCGGTTTTTTTAATTTGGCGATTTTTTTTCATTTTGGCGATTTTTTTAATCTGACGATTTTTTTGAATTATTGGCAATTTTTTATACAGACGATTTTTTTTATTTTTGGCGATTTTTTCAGTTTTCACATTTTTTTCTCGTTTTGGTGATTTTAATTTTTGGCGATTTTTTTCAGTTTTCAGAATTTTTTTTCTAGTTTTGGCGATTTTTTCGGTTTTTGACGATTTTCTTAATTTTGGCGATTTTTTTGTATAGGCGATTTTTTTAGTTTTGTCAATGTTTTTCGTTTTTTGACGTTTTTGGGATTTGGCGATTTTTTTTTCATTTAGGCGATTTTTTTAGTTTCGACAGAGGAAAATATATGCTTTCAGAAACCTTACAAGTTGCTTACGTTTTACTAAACTTATGATACGTTATGATATTCATTGTTTTCATGTTATATTTTTATGTTATGGTATACATATTATGTTATGTTGTGTTATTTTATATAACGTATGTAAGTTGTAATATGTTATGTTAGTTTGAAGTTATCGAGCTATAACCGCCAAAAAAAATTTAAGCGACATACATAGTTTTGGAACTATAAAATATTTTTTTGATCGATAAATATTTCCTTCATTTAAGCAGTTCTTTTATAGCAACACTTTTTTTAAATAAATATTTTGCTTAGAGAAAAATAATTTCTACAAAATATATCTTTTTGTTAAGCAAAAAGTAAAAAAACCTTTTCGTTGGCCATTGTTTTATATTATCTATAATAAAACAGTCTTGCCTTTTAAGAATTAAAGATTTTAAATTTTTGCCAGACACTTTGACGCTTGAATTCTAAAAAAACGAAAAATAAAATTAAACAAGTCTCTTTCCAATACAAAACTTATTATTATTTTTGTGGTGTTATGAACAATAAAAAAGCACATTTTTCTCAATCGACATTTTTGTTTTTTTTTTTCTTTTTTTGTTAAAGAACACATTAAAACTGTACAGTCAAAAGCCAACAAACCAATAATGGACTCGTATCTGTACAATTCTTCTATCTATGTACTATGTACGATATTTATGTTCCCTGTTCAAAGTGATTTATTAGCTGCGGTCGCAGCAACACACACGTAATAACGAGTGATTTTATTCTACACATGTCAGTCAATGATCAATTTGACAGTTCTATTCAATCAATTGTGGAAAAACACAAAAAAATGAGGAATATAATAAAATAAAGTAAATGGAGGCTGTAATAAAACTTAAGTGGAGAGTCAGTTTCAGCAACAACAGCAACAGCTATCAATATGCAACAATTGCTTTAAAGCAAGTTACAATAATTGCAACATAATCTGTTTCTTTTTTTAATAACAAAAAAAAAACGGTCAAGTCGATGCTTGTAAAAGTAATTTTAGCAACAATAAAAATACAAAAAAAAATATTTCAAATATTGTCGTCAATACTCTACACTTACAAACAGAGTTTACATTAATTGCAATAAAAAATAATATCTGTATTTTTGCCACAATTTATGGAACTGAAAGAAAAAACAAGTTCCTTCAAGTCATACCAAAATTGGCAGAAAAGCGTGTAAAAACTAATAAATATTTAGTTATAAATAATATTGTGTTATAATGTTTGTTGATTGCATTTGCAAGAGTAGTGGTGTAAATAGTAAATAGTTAGTAACTGTTGTTTTTTAAAAAATTTATTATTATATTTTTATTCAACTAGACAATAGTTTTTTTGTATTTATTTTTTAACAATAGAATCACGAATACATTTACATACATCTTCTCAGCAAATAGCGATTGAATGACCGACCAGTAGACAAACTTTTGCTACTTGTGTTTAAATACTAAATTTGAAATTAATAAGCTGCAAGATATTACAAGTCATTTATCAAAGATTTTATATATTTTTTTAAAACTCCCTTTTACTAAAGATTTAATGAAATATTTATTTCTTCATAGGAACGGAAGTCAGCATGTGTGTGCAGTGCGTCAGGGTACGGAAATAAGCATAAGGAAACGTTTGCCTCCATTTTGATTTGTTGTTTGTAGTATTCCAAAAAGCCCAAGCTATTTTTCAAGTTTTACAGGGTGTTTTTTTAGAGGTATAGAACTTCGAATTGAAATAAAACACAAGAAAATCGTTTTAATGTCCATCAATTTGGCTTTATTGGAAGGATAATTTTATGCCATTAATGTTTAAATATGATTTCGGGCATGTGGCCGCCGCGGCTGGCTCGAATAAAGCCAATTCTACAGGTCCAATTTTCAACCACTTTTTCGAGCATATGGGGCCGTATGTTGGCAATAACGCCACGAATGTTGGCTTCCAAGTCCCCTAACGTTTCTGGTTTGTTGGCGTAGACGAGCGACTTCACATATCGCCAAAGAAAATAATCCAATGGTGTCAAATCACACGATCTTGGTGGCCAATTGACAGGTCCATTCCGCGAAATTATGCGCTCATCGAATGTTTCCTTCAATAAATCGATTGTGACGTGCGCTGTGTGGCATGTAGCGCCGTCTTGTTGGAACCACAACTCATCCACATTCATGCCATCCAATTCGGGAACAAAATAGTCGGTTATCATGGCTCTATACCGGTCTCCGGTGGCGAATCGATTCATTCGGGTCCTCTTCAACACTTTGCTCTACAGCGGCATTTGTTTCTTCGGTGCGCACTGTTCGACGTCTCTGCGGATGCGTATTATCACATAGAGTAAACGTAGTGCGAAAACGATCCATGGTTAACAGAATTAATTGCTCTGATGGACGATTATGTCGACCATAAAATGGACGGAGCTTGCGGTAAACTTCGCGAACTGAACCATTATTTTCGAAATAAATTTGCACGATTTGCAAGCGTTGTTCTTTTGTCAACCTGTTCATGATGAAATGGCAAACCAAACTAAATATTAATCACTTGACAGCTGACAAAATGGCCGCCAGTTAAAAAAGTGATGCCAACAACAAAGTTCTATACCTCAATAAAAAAACACCCAATATGAGGATCGGTAAGAGTAAGAAGTTCATAGAATTTAATACTAAACTTTAATGGGCTTGGCACGAGCACGGGCTTGTTTTGAATGCAAAATCGTGTTGCTTTCGGAGCTCAGAGAGTGTGTGCCAAGCTTCGTAAGAGCCCGTTTAGATGAAGGGTGGCCTAGCTGCGACAACGCTTACGTCGCTTAGTCAAGCGCCTTTTTGATATTAATTTGATCAATGCTTTTTATTCGTTCATCCGTAAAGGAACTAATTGTTAGTTTGGGAAATTTAGAATTAATATGTCCATATATTTATATTTTTTTTAATTTACTACCTATTTCTTTCCCTATTTTATTTGTTTATAATTTTTATTATAACTGTTTATTTCATGCATGTTATAAAGAAATGGTAACACTGCTTCTACATAACATATAAAATATACGAGAGAAAGAAATATGTGAGAGAGAAGTAATAAAATTGTAACTTAAATTCCCGGTAAGTGCGACTTTTCTCGCCTACAAACACGACTCGCAGGCGACGTGTTGCAGCTAGGCCACTCTTCTAAACGGCCTCTAAGAATTCACGGTTAAGCGCGTGAAATATAAAACTAATTTTTAGTGGGCCGATTTTTCAAGCTTTAGTTTGCATCATTATGAAAGCCCAATTAAATGATTAATATTACGTAAAATCAAAGAGAATCGTTTAATGGGGAAAATTTTTTTTTTAAGATCAGTTAAAAAATTATGTACTTCTTGACTTCACTGGAAGGTCTTTTTTTCTACTGGTACCACTATTACCGAATCCTTTACAAGGCAAGATTACGGAAGGTTTTCAAAATGAGCTTATATTGAAAAAAAAAACCATTTTACCCTGTAGTTAATCAAGTTGGAGTTGATATTGCGATAGTATAAGAAAACTATAACAATTTCTCGTAGAAATGAGCTGCCATTAACATTAACATGTAACACTTTACAACATAAAATATAAGAAGGTTCTAAGACTGATTCTTGCAAAGAAGACCAAATTTAGATTTACATATTTGTATATGTATATATGTTTGAATTGGGGTTGAATGGGAGCTGTGGAACACAAAGCCACACAGTTAAAATATTAATTGAAAATAAAACATATTTTAAGCAAACAGTCAATTGTTAAAACGTTTTTCCAACTTTTTTTAAATGTTTCTCTTTCCCTACTTTTAAACTTATGAATATATATATGCTATGAAAAACATCATAATGTCGTTCCCTGTTTTAATTAAATCTTTGATACGCTGTCTCATCGGCGGCTAAATTAAAGAGGGTAACAGTACGTGTGAATGCTCTCAGCACAATTATGCAAAGAAAAGCGCATCAATGCTTTGAAGACTGTCGTTGTACCGACATGTACCTTCATCGGAAGCCTTGAATTCTTGTACTTTGTTCACTAATTTTCGGTAAAACCTTACAAGGAACATTTTATGAAACAAATTTAACTAATGTAAAAATATTTAACATTTATGCATAATACTCGTACATTTCGATACATTCGAATTTAAAGTGGCAAAAGCACAGCTAACTTTTTTCATTTGGATATTTCTTATGCACAGTTTGTTTTGACAAATGTTGATTTTAGCACATTGAAATTTTTTTTAAGGATACAAAGAGTCACGTGCAACATTGAAGAACAACAATTGTTATCAGTTTGTCGAAAGTTCATTCACAAAGGTCATCAAATATTTAGAACCAACAGAAATATTTAATATAATTAAAATAAAAAAAACCTTGCTAAAACACATATATAAAAGATTTGTGGTCACGTGCTACATCCTAAGTATAAAATATAAAAAAATACTAAAAAATTACATACATACTTTTAAATTCTTTAAATTTAAATGAATAAAAGCAGCGAAAAATTAAACTGTTGCAAACGCTGGAGAGAAAAATAATACTGCAAAACCATAAATTAAAAAACAAGTAAAAAATGAGGAATGCTAGGAAAAAGTGGAAAGCGTTAGCTCAAGGAAATATATAATATCCTTATTATAATACTTTAAAAGTGGAAGTAAGTTTGAAAAGAGCAAAGGCAATATAAATATCATAATGGCGAAAAGTTTCACGTGCGACTGCTGTGAAAATTTAATGTTAAAAAGATATCAAAACCATTCTAAAGAGACATCACTGCACAAAATTATAAAATTTATTGCATTACAATATGGCTTCAGGTTTCGCTGAAATCAGCGTTTTAATAACGTTGTACGCTACATTTTTGAACTAAAGATAAAATGATAAAAAATTTTGTCCTGCTACATAAAATTATTATGATGAAAAACCCTCGAGAGGAAACGGCATTATCCAATTTCGACATAATGATACGGCATCTGAGCGACAGTTTTATATATTAACAATACGTCTCTGGAACCAACTTACTCCCAATTTGCAATTAAATTTAAAAATTTACTTTTCCAATTGTATCGTAATCTTACTTAAGCTTATTAATCGTAAATATTATTTTTTCATTCATCTATTATTACTTTTATTTATTCATTTTTCATTAGTTACACTCAAAAAAAATTAACTAAAACTTAGGAAAATTTTCTAAATTTGAATTAAAAAAATTTGTCGTATGGCGCCAAAGTTGTTTTTACTTGAAACCAGTAAAATATTTACTAAATTTCTAGTTCATTAATGAACTAGTTTATAGTAATTATATTTTCATATTTTAGTAAAATTTTCCTAAAATTTTCCCATAAAATTCGGAGCTTTGCAAAAAAATGTTTTTGTCTTTGATCTCAAATTTAGTAAATTTTCAAATTTTTTTTGTTTTTTATTCTGGTACTTGTTTTTATTTTTAATTAAATTCTATACCACATGGTATGTTTTTTTATATTTTCATGTCATATTCTTAATTATAATTCACCATACATACATATAAATTCCTTGAGAGGAGATAAGTATCGAACTAGCAACCTTCTGATTGATAGGCAAGCACTCTAACCAATTGCCAACAAGGCAGCCTGAATAACCATTGAAATTATTGAGTTTTAAAATTTAATTTTATTTACAGAAAAATAAATTTCAAGTTCAAATATTCCTCGAAAATATGAAAAATTTACTTAGATTTTTTGCTTAATGCAAACAAAATATATATTCTATAATTTAAAGAAAAAATACTTAAAAGTGGTAAATATTCTTTAGAGTAATTTAGAATAATCTTTTATATCTTTCAAGTAAGTCAAATTTCATGAACTAATCAGGAGTAATTCATTTCCTAAAGTTTATTTTTTGATTTAAGACCAAATTGACTAGCCTTTAATATAAAATTTCCTTCAGTTTATAAACATTTTCCTACTCTTAGTAAATATTTCTTTTAAGTCAGTAAACATTTCCTGTAATGCGAGAAATTTATTGTGTATTTTTATGAACTATTTTTGAGGATATGAACTTTTCATTTTTTACTCCCCAGTAAAAAAAGAGACTCCAAAAAAGTCATGAAAATGTAGAGTTTACGATGCGGAAGTAGTGAAAATTTCGATCCGATCTAATGATTTTTACATAGGGTTGTCATTGCAAGAAGTTCTCTTTTTCGATGCCTGGTCACTGAATTGGAAGCGATTAAGAAAAATTCCCTTTTTTGTGTTTTGTTTTTTGTGATAATATTTTCATCTAGGAAAAATGGTAAATAGTTGCCTTTTTTAACAATTCGTTTCTTTTTATACGAATTTAAGCCCGAAACAGTGTTTTTCATGTAAATTTAAGCAAATAACTTTTAAGCTTTAGAGTAAAATTAGTTCATAAATATCTTTAAAAAAATAAATTTTTTTTAAATTCTGGTGAGTATTTTCTAACACTATGGAGGAGTTACAAGGTTTTGTGTTACTAAAATAAGCTTCTACATGGTTTTTTGCTCACTCTCGGCAAATTAAAAATATCGATTTTTTGGAAGCAATGAAAATGTACTTCCGCTAGAATGACTTCCATTTTTTTGCACTGGGTCATATTAAGTAATTTTAAACAAATTTTTGTAAAAATTTACTTAAACTTAGAAAAAAAACTTACAATTTTTTTACCTGAATTTAGGAAAAAAAATTCTTAATAATAGAACATGTCTTTTTTTGAGTGTATATTTATAGCATAAGATATGTACGCTTTCTATCATACACTTCATATATATATATATATATATATATATATATATATATATATATATATATATATATATATATATATATATATATATAACTTGTCTGATTCTACTACTATAATTTATAAGATATTATTGTCTTGTTATACTAGGAAATCATAAACGTAGTAAATACAAATACAAATCAGCGTTTTAATTTGCATTGTACAATTATCTTGAAAAGGAAATATTGCTCAAAATCAAACTTCGCACCAATTATTGGGCTAATTTAAAGCTTTAAGTTATGAAAATTTTTTATTTTACTTTTATTTATTTTAAATTTGCACGGGGTCACGTGCGACATCAGCTAATTTCCCATATGAATTTTCCGGGGAACATTTTTTCTTGACAGATTAACCAAACATTGATGGATAGCCATTTTATATAGTTTGTGCAAACTTTTCGATAGGGGCAAAAAACAGAGCCGTACGTAGAACCCACAGAGGGTAGAAATATTATAAAAAAATTTTACTCGTACATAAAAGTGTAGAAGGTATTGATTAACTAAAATGCAAGGGTTACATGGTCATACAAGTACACATAATTTTTTGCCTCTTCTGGCCGAACCAGGGAGCAAAATACGACTCGTAATTTAAAAATATTTCAATAGAGTTTATATGGAAATATTTTTAAATTACGAGTCGTATCGAACGCCGTGATTTACCCCCAGTATTAAAATTTTATGGTTAACCTAATTTGTTTTGTGTTGCACAGTGTAGTTGCACCATTTAATGGGGAAAACTTTCACACAAAAAATATATATTGGTTATTACAAAAAGTCGCCTTACCCAGCATCCGCCAAAGTGCTTGCCAACACGTGTTTGTGACACTTGAATGCAAAATTTTTAATCATGTTTGGGTGTAACTTCTGCCTGGGAGTAATAAATATATTTTGTAAAAACTATTGGTAATACATATTTACATACATACATATTAAACAAAAAGTGGAAACAATAATAATCGATCCAATTGTAGCCTAAAAGCTTTTCGAACGTATTTTCAACATTAGTTTTTTGCTTATCTTTACAATTGTAACTTACACACCCAGAAAAAAATTGATGACTGGAAAATGAATAAAATGATAATAAAGATTTAAAAAACAACAAGAAACCTTAAAAAGAAATAAACTCCAAAATTACCAAATATGTTTTTATACTTCCGAAACAATAAATCTTGTGCCGATACAGCACATTTACCACCAGTGACGTTAACAGCGGCAGGCAAGAAAACCCAGGCGAAAATGTCAAGTCGTATTTCAAGCCACAACGAGCGAGACGGCAGCGACGGCGGAAGCCGCAGCTGCAATGATTTGGAAAATAAGAAACGAGGTGTTTCCGTCATCTAATGTTTGTATTTTCAGTGGTGATCAAACAAAATCACACACACACACCATTACAAGAGAGCAACAGCAACAGCAGCCAACAGCCAGCAACGATTTCTGAATTAGGCCTACACAAATTGCAATTAAACTGCAGTTAAACAAATAAACTTTAATGTGAAGCGATGTTGCTCTCTCAAAACAATTTCAAATACAAAATAAATTAATGATAAACTGCCAGCATAAAACATGGGAAAATGGCAAAGTAAGCACAATCAAAATACGAGTACGAGTAAGTACATTTTAAAAATGAATTAAGCGTTACAAATTTAAAAGGCAGACAACGAGACACATTAAACATGAGAAAGTATGCACGTTGAGAAAAAGTAGCATGAATAGCACCTTCTGAGTAAATATATTTAGAATTGGAGTGTACGTCCAATATGATAAAGGACATTAGAAGTAATAAATAATAAATAGCGATTATATCGCTCATTTACTTGAAAAAATCGGTTTTTTAGTTGACAATGCAGAACTAATTGTCATATCGTTATTCACATTGTGTAAAAATTTCGCACAAATATCTTTTATATCGTGAGCTAGAGGTCTACTCTGTAATTCGAAACGAAAGAAAATGCTTTCGAATTTGTATGTTAATAACACGCAAATTCGAAATCATTTTCTTTCATTTCGAATTACAGATATGCAAAACCACATAAATAAAAATCTAAATCTAAAATCTATTTTGAATTATTATTAATTAATTTTAAACATCACTGTGAGTGATATTCACAATAAGAACATTCTTTGTCGAATACTCGCCATAATACAAATGAAATTCGTTCGATCAGTGCTTTCGACTACTGACGATTACCGAAAGTTACTCATAATAAGGCCCTCGATTTTGGAATTGGATTTCCGTTTGCTAGGGAAATTCCTTTCACAAATATATGACGATTCTTTAATTTATTTCTATTGTTTTAATTATTGTCTATGCGGACGAATTGTGGTAAGAGCACTTAGGTCCCACTTCAGATGATGCAGAAAATTTTTAAGAAGGGTTTAAGCTTAAATTAGACGTAACATAACCATAACCATGCAAAACAGCTGTTCGAACAAAACTTGTTGGAAATTTTTGATGCAACAACTTTTTATTTTGTGAAAAAGAGCAATTTCCACAATATGAATATGCGACCCATAAAGTATATATATTCTGGATCCTTATGAATAGGGAAGACGAATAAGAGGTGTCCATCTTTCCGATGGACACCGATGGATGATGTGAAACAGGCTTTCCGAAGCTAACAGACGAGCTGGAGACTTCGGTCTTGGACTGGTGTATTAGAAATAGTCCAAAATAGATTGGTATTGAAAATCAGCAAAATCGAGCAGACGGTTTATATAAAAGAAACCAACGAAAATTAATTTTTCTTTTATTAAATAAACTTATTTTCTTTACTTCACTACGAATAAAATTGGTATTAAAAATAAATAAAAAAAAATTTAAAAAAAATCAAAAAGACGTTTCCAGGGTTGGAAAATTTTAAATTTTTTCTTATACAAAAGCAACAAATTTACTCTTTAAATTAAAGATATCTAATATTCTTAAAAGAAGGAGATTGGGTGTAGGAAATCAGAAAAATCAGAGGGTTATTCCAGGGTTGGGAAACTTACACTTTTTGTGATATATAAAGTAATTTTTATTTGTTTTTTTTTTTATTAAATAAACTAATTTTATTTTAAGTTCATTTTTAATTATTATTTTTCGAACTTAATTTGTTTCTATATTTGTGATTTATTTGAAAGGGCTAAAGTTCGTATCGCTTTTTTAAGCCAAATAACATGTGATAATTATTAATGAACAAATAACATCAAAGTTAGTTGTAAATATTCTGACAACACATAGTTGAACGTTATTTTATATTATACAGTTTCTTTCTTGCTTACCCTGTGTTTCCGAGGATGATAAAAAAAATTCGACCCGAAAATTTCTCACATTCCTTACAGAAACGAGGAGTCACTGGACCGAGACTTATGAGCACACTTGATTATACAGGGTGGTGCAGAATGAGCTATATGGTTTGAATTCTTTATAATAACTTTTTTAATTATTAGTATCTATCTTTTTTCAGCATTTTGTGAAGAAGACATGGCGAATTAGTTATGAATCATTACACGATCGAACAACGTGCATAAATAATTGAATTTTATTTTTCAAACCAACAGTCTGTTGTGTTGATACAGCGTGCATATCGTCAATTTTCAAGTTGTTAATGAGCGATGAAGCCCATTTTCTATGTCAACAAGCAAAACTGCAGGATTTGGGCTACAACAATCACACCCACTTAAGTGTACTATTGGGAGCATTGTATCCTCCGAAAGGATAATTGGCCCATATTTTATTGAAAGTATGTTAAAAAGAGCGCGTATGTATGTGCGAAGCAGAAAATGGACATCACTTACAGAATAGCATTTTTCAAAGCTAATTGCAAAAAATTCCCCAATAAAATACTGTATGTAAAAAAAAATTTAAATAAAAAAGTTATAAACCATTTAAAACATATACATTGCTCATTCTGCGCCATCCTGTATTACGAAAAGAAACAAATTCCCTTAAGTTCCCAATAGACAACATGTTTTTTATTTACATCTGACATGTCAAATTTCTCAATACAATTTTCGTTTTTAGTTAAAACAAAAAATGTGCTTAATTTTTTTTTCATGAAACCGTTTCAGTTCTGTAAAAAAGACTAGCAAGTGTCACCCAGCAAAAAATTTCAAAAAAGTTAATCCGGCTTGGAATTAAGCATTTTTGGTGGAAGCTCTTCCCTACCGCATTACCAACTTAATGATTTCAACAAGGCTTGAGATTAAAATAATCGATTCTTGAGAAGTACTTACTTTTTTATTTGCCACTTTTGTTCATGTAATCTATTTAATCTAAAAAAATCATTCGCCTTTTATTAGCAACTTATACATAACTTTTTTTTAGTTTTAGGGGTAATGTGATTTGTAAGCGAGTAATGAAATTTTGTAAGCAGAAATGTAAGTCATTATATGGCAAATAGTTTTGATGGTAATGTGAAGGGAAACCACAAATATGCAATTGCATGTTTTTTCTTGTCTGATATATCAATCCGGAATTAAGATATTTATCCATTTCAGAACTTTTAATGAATTCTGGCATATATTTGTTGCATATTTTAAGCATTTTTCGAATTTTTAGAGCATATTTGGCGTTTTTAGGGCATATTTTGGTACTTTAAAAAAAATTATTTTAATATTTAAAAAAAATTTTTTTGGTAAAAATTTCTACTTTTTTCCGTCAAAATTTCATTTTGTAGTGAAAGAAACAGTAGTATGGGGAAGCAAATTTATAATATAAAGTTAGACTTTAAAAAATCCCATTGTGCATGTTGTGGCTTCCGAATCGATTTCACACGTTTTCTTGTGAGTTCTGATGTTAAATCACATGCTACACGTGTTTAAGTTGAAATTTAGAGTGTACTAATTATAATTATTAATAATTATTAGTATGTGTTCTAACATCCAAATTTAGAACAAAAAAATAAAAAATTCTAATTTTCACTCACTCGTAAACAGTCTGTGAAAGAAAAACGAAACAAGAAAATTAAAAAAATTTAAATCTTAAATATCCAATTTTTTCTGCTAAATTTTAATACTGGAACAAATACTATTGATTCGTATATTCCAAATTTCAACTTAAATAGGTGTAACATGTGTTTTAACATCCTCACTGGACGCTAATTTCAATAAAAACTTGGTTTGGTAATTGTGACGCACGCTGTCCCGATTACATCAGTTGAGGTTGAAAAAGAAAATTTTCAATGTATAAAAGTTTATTTAGATGTGACCGGAGGCGATTTTTATTTAAAAAGCTAAGTGAAGAGTTTTTGTTTATTGCAATAACAATTATAAAAAAAGCTTATCTTATTCTTCAAAATACAGTTCGTGATCGCTTTTGAAGTAAAGTTAAATTTTCGCTCTTAATTAATTTTTTATTGTTTCCTTCTTCTGTTTATTTTATTTTTGTCTTGTTTTATACATATGTCAATTTTATTGAATTGCTGAATTAAAATTAGTTTTTCATTTCCAAATAATCCAATTTATGTTATTTTTAAGAGCATATTTTTTTAGTTTTTAGTGCATATTTCGAAGTTTTTAGTGCATATTGAATGCGCATAAAACACTTTTTTGGGAGCATATTTCTGGTTTCCCTGGTAATGTGTAATTTTTTGCTGGACAGTTAAGCTATTAGAAGCCAAACAACAAAATCATTTTTATGCTTCAAAAACATACTTAAATCGGTATTACCTTCCAAAAACCGGTAGGGTATAATAAACAACAACAACAACAACAGCAACCACTAACTCAACTGTGATTCAACCAACATTAAAAAGACATGACGATCATATTTGTTTGATACTAATTACTGCGAGGTTTGTTTGCTTGCAGCAGTAAAACAACAACCAGGTGGGGGTTCGTTTAAATCTGTTCAAAAAAATATATTTATAATAAATGATGTTAATTTTTCAATGGGCTGTTGCAATAATAACACTTTTTTGTAGCTAAAGATGATGAGGTGGTTGCGGTTGATCATCGTTGTCATGCAGTTGTTGTAATGCAGCAATTGCAGTTATTACACCATTGAATTTATTTTAAAATAATTATTTATAATACACATGCATGCATCATGCAGTTGTTATGTTACATTAACACAGAAAAGAAAAAGAAAAATCTGCAAGCTTTTGATCTTATTTTTTATTTTTTGCTTCTTTCCGCAGAAACACGTTTGACAAACATGGACATTTTTTAGTTTACTTTTTAGTTCATTTGATTTAATAGTTAAAATTGCATAAATTATACGGTTTAATTCAGTTTAATTCTATATTGGGAAAGAGTGAGAGTGAGAGATAGAGAGAGGGACGTGGGCATTATTGGAAAAAGTTGTTTAAATTTTTTTTTTAATTTTTCAATGTGCTACGAGAATATGTAGGCTTATGATTTTATTTTAGTTTCTTTTTTACCAAATATGAATAGTTAAAAAGTTTTAACATTTAGCAATATTCACATGTAATTTGACTTGAAAAGCTGATCAAATCATAAATATAGAAATAAATGAATTCGAATAATAATAATTAAAATTAACGAAAATTAAAAGCAGTGATGCCAACTCAAAGTTGTGACACTCTAAAAAAACACCCTTTACATACATAGATATATGTATGTAAATATCTTCCTATTCCAAACCAAAACCTAATCTTTCAAGATTTTATATCACTCATTATTTAGTTAATAACTTTGCAAACAATTGTGTAAGAAATTTTCTTTTTCCTTATTGCATAAATATAATTAATTATATATTATATGAAGTGTTCAAACAAATCTACTTCCACATATTTATTGCATTTGCTTTTTATTTTGTATGTAACAAAGAAAAATTATAATTGAAAGAACAATGTACTTTTTTTATAATTGAAATCATGACACAAACACAAGGTTTCCGTTTCCAGTCAAATGCAATTTACAGGGAATTTGATATGTTTCCCTGCTCTATTGTATGACACATTTGGTCGTTTCTGTGTTTTAAAATAAATTGATGCAATTACTGGCCGGCAGTTAAGTTTGCAATATTCAATGACTCGTCATTCAAATAAATAACTTACCAAAACTTACAAATCACAAACTATTAAAATTTTGCTATAAAAAATCAAGGTTTAGAAATATCAAATTATTTTCAAGATATTTGATTTAAAAGTCGAAAGTAATATTTAAAAAATGGGATTTATATTTTTTAATATAAAATTGAACAAATGTTTGAGTAATGCAAATTATCTTTGGACAGCAATAAGAAACTATAGCGACAAATTGTAGTCTGTGTGTTTTTCTTTTTTAGCGTTTGTCTCTACGTTGGCCTCTTAAGATGAATGCACTGAGTTTTCAACGTCCTTGTCTTTACGCCCAAAATGCTGAATTTAAAGAATTTTTTTTATTTTTTTTTAAATACAACCGCATGTCAGCTACCGCCTTTAAAAGTTTCTTGATTTTTTTACCTGGTCTATCTATCTGTTTTGTGTTACTGGCCAAAAATATTTTTTTTTTGCTTTATATTCTTGATAGCCGGATACTGCAACACGTTCTGCAGAACATTACAAGTGTTGTCAGACAAAAAAAATTTGATTTTCGAAAAGAATATATACAAAAATCAGCTCCACTCACTCATTTATTTAAGCCATTCAGACTCAGAAACTGGTTACAACAATTTGAAATCTTCCATTAACCAAAATTGTACTCGTTGAACTATAATTGTATGTAGATTTGTAGATGGAAGCAGCAGCATGCAGCAGTTGTAGCTACAACTACGGTCAGAAATTGAATTGATTTTTTAGCACTTCGAGTTAATGCACAAAAAAATGCAAACAACTGCCAGCCAACATGTGTTCAAAATTTTGTAGTTGTCATGTAACCAACTCACGCGACTAAATTTGCATAATACCAGTAAAAATATATTTACACAGGCTTACACAAAAAATATGCATATTTAAGACAAATGGAGAGACAGAGAGAGAGGGAGAGACAGAGAGAAATAGACAATTTAGCATAAACGCCTCAAATCATAAATACCGCCGAAGAGGCACAATAATGATCATAAAAGGTATTGTTGCACAACTATTATGACCAGCAAGTAAAAACAATTAATTTTTTATTAATGTTGCAGCAACATGTGACTAATGAATTATATATTTTTAGGATTCCATACACGAAAGGTGAAAAAAGGCACCCTATTGTTTTCGCTATGCTGTCCGTCTGTTCGTCACACGCTATTTTCTCAGGAACCGTAAGATCAACGGACCTGAAATTTGGACCGAGTATGTAAAACCTTGGCCGCTACAACAACAAATACATGAGAATTAAAGGGTGTTCCAAAACGAGCATTGAAAAATTTTAAAATCCCATGTAATATATATATATCTATATATATATATACTGACACTTGAAATTTGTAAAATCACTGTATTTTTATAAAGACTACAACAATTAACAATAAAATTTATAAATATTTAAATTAAAGGGTGGTCCATCAGTTAATGCAATTTTGACTAATTAATTTTGACAACTTGCTATATCTTGGAAGCCGTAAGAGGAAAACTCTTGAAATCTTCAAAAACGGTAAAACTAAAAAATCCGAAAATTAAAAAATAGCCAAACCAACAAAAATCGCCAAAAACCAAAAAAAAACGCTTAAACGAAAAAAAATCCCAAATTAAAAATATTTCTAACACTAAAATAAATTAGTAAAACCGAAAAAAATCGACAAAAAAAACGCCAAGAACCGAAAAAATCGCCAAAACGCGAAAAAGGCGCTAGAACTAAAAAAAATCGCCAAAATGAAAAATCAAATCGCCAAATTGAAAAAACGCTAAAAACCGAAAAAATCGCCAAAACGCTAAAAAGGCGCCAAAACTAAAAAATCGCCTATATGAAAAAAATCGACAAAATTAAAAAAAACGTCAAAAACCGAAAAAAATCGCCAAAACGCGAAAAAGGCACCAAAACTAAAAAAAATTGCCAAAATGAAAAATCAAATCGCCAAATTGAAAAAACGCCAAAAACCGGAAAAATTGCCGAAACGCGAAAAAGGCGCCAAAACTAAAATTCGCCTGAATAAAAAAAAATCGCCTAAATAAAAAAAATCGACAAATTGAAAAAAGCCAAAAACAAAAATAAATTGCCAAAACGGGAAAAAATCGCTAAAACTTAAAAATTGCCAAAATGAAAAAAACGCCAAAAACCGATAAAATCGACAAAACGGGGAGAAAAGTGCCAAAACTAAAAAACTCTCAAAACCGAACAACCCCAAAAACGAAAATAAGACAAAACTATTTATTACATAAAAAAACACAACTTATGAAATTTTTTTGTATTTTTTACATAAAACTGAACCTGTTTGGGGGGTGAAAATAAAAGAAATAAAAAAATAACGGTCACCCTAATGTAATAATATATATACATACATATGTATGTATGTATGTTAAAATGATAATAAGGAAAGGTATGACCATGTTATACAGGGTGGCCCAGAAAGACCGAAGTGGTGTAAATTCCTTATAACTTTTTATTTAAGACATATTTTTTTAATTTTTTGTTTTTTAAATACAGTAAATTTATAGGGAATATTTTTAGATTAGTTGTTAAAAATGATATCCCGCAAGTGGAGGCCATTTTCTGCTTCGCACAAATGATCTCTTTTCAACACATTTTCCATGACCTTTCGCAAAACTTCCGGTGTTATGTTGTTAATTTCGTCTGGAATATTGGTTTTTAATTCCTCAATAGTCCTAGGCTTATTAACATAAACTTTCCCTTTTAAATAACTCCAAAGGAAACAGTCTGGAGCTGTTAAATCCGGGGAACGCGGAGGCCAATTAAAATTGCTTCTACGCGTATTTATTCTTTCCCCAAAGATGTCGCGTAAAATAGCCATTGTGGCCCTCGGAGTGTGCGCTGTGGCTCCATCCTGTTGGAACCATATTTGCGGATGGTATTCCACGGCTGGCCTTACAAACTTTTCCAACATGGCCCGATATCGATCACCATTGATGGATATGGCGACAAAAAATATGGACCAATGATTCTTTCTGAAGAAACACCGCACCAAACAGTACACTTAACTGGGTGTAATTGTCGTTGATGAAGTACTCTCGGGTTTTCCTTAGCCCATATCCTAAAGTTTTGCTTGTTAACAAACCCATTTAATTGGAAATGGGCTTCGTCACTCATAAATAAGTTATGAATAATGGAAATGGAAAGAGCACATTTGTGCGAAGCAGAAAATGGCCACCACTTGCGGGATACAATTTTTAATAACTAATCTAAAAATATTCCCTATAAATTTACTGTATTTAAAAAACAAAAAATTAAAAAAATATGTCTTAAATAAAAAGTTATAAGGAATTCACACCACTTCGGTCTTTCTGGGCCACCCTGTACAATATCTTACATTATTTGTTTAATATTATTAATAGTATATAAAACTTCTTATAAAGGTGTTAAAATTTTATATTTCCGCCCAATGACTTTATACGAGTAGTATAACTTTAAAATAAATGCACACATGCTGAGTTTATTTCTATTTTGTTTGGCATTTAATTGAAAAAATGCATTAAATACAATAAAATGTATGACAATTAACAATCAATTACATGAAAAAACATTTAAATATATGAATCTATAAAAAAAACGCCTAAGACAATTTTAGGTTAAACTGTCAAGCGGTCACTTTAAAGTAAAATATTACACATAATATTACATACAACGTAGAAGGCCCAACAACAAATTTGAATATTTGATGTTATTTATGAATAACAAAAGAGTAGGCACACAGAAACTTGGAATAGAAGTTTACAACAACTTATATTTGAACTCAAAATTGTTTGAATAAAAGTTAGAAACACATGTATGTAATAATATGATGTATGTAATAATATTTAAGTTTCCCTAAATTGTTCAAAACAAATTTTATTAAAGCATTCTAATAATTTTTTTAATTATTTTTTAAATAAAAAAATTATTCTATCGAACTATTTTTTCAAATTACTTTAATAAAATAATTTCTTCGGTTATTCAAAGATCTTTCAATTAAAAAAAAATTAATCAATTATTCGAATACAATTTTAGTCGAATAAAATATTTTATTTACAAAATATGTTTTGCTCATTATTTGTTCGAACAAAAGGTTTAAATAAATTATTCGAATAATGTCTCTTATGGGAAATAAAACGTGAACAAATGATATTAAAAAATTTCGGGAAATATTCACTTTTGCGGCTGCTACCTAAGCGCTACCTAAACGGTGTTAAGAATCATTCCTATGAAGTTCATATATTCTAGAAAGATATTTATTGAGATCTTAGCGAAAAATGGCGAAAAAATTTAAAAAAAATCTTTTTTTTTAATTTTTTGCGATTTTTATCTCGAAGATGAAGTTTTTTTTGATTTCATGTGTTCACAATTTTTGTTTTATATGACAAGAGCTACAACTTTGCCTCAGAGAGTAAATGAAAATTTCGTATGTTTTGCAAGATATGAACGTGAGGCCCCAAATGTTTGGGGGCAAATAAAAAAAATAAGTGCATGACTTGGGGCAAAACTGGGAGACACTGGTCTTTTTGTTTTGTTTTGTTTTTTATCACGTGTACGTTATATGATTATATTTTTTCGTGCTGCACGATGTAGGCTCTCCTTCTCAAATGGCAACTGCACCTCTAAGATAACAAACAATGCATGTCTACCGACTTTCGGCGGAATTGCCCCAGGAAGGCAGTAATTAAATCCACTGTACACTGCCTGCCTAGAGGCGTTGCTGCTAGCACAAGCTCCCCAGAATCGCACGCTTTAGCCCAATCAACTTTTCATTTTAAATCAAGTGATTACTGAAACTTCAAGAAATCACAATTAATTTAAGTTATTATTATTATTTGCCCATGAAAACAAGAAGTACAATGTGGATTTAAAATTTAAATCCCTTGGAATTACCGCTTCTAATTTAACAGTACTGGAATGTTAAATCAAAATAAATAATAATAATAAAAGTTATTTCAAAGGGAAAAGGTTCCTGCAGACGTGTTTAAAATCATGCACGATAATGTTCTTTCAGGTATGATATTTGAGAATCTATATAATAAAAAAATCGAAAAAATATTTCTATTACTATTTCAAATCGATCGGTTTACAAGATAGTGCCGTTTATTATATTTAAAAAAAATTAACAGCAGATGCAGAAACAATTTCTTTCTAATTTTTTTACGTTTTCCTTGACAATGGAAGCCCCGTAATTAGTTTAATTAAAATTTTGTAAATTTTTGAGGGCTTTCAAATTATTTATTGTATTGTGTTCCGTTATTACATCTTCGAATACTATCAAATTATTTTACACTTATGCATCGTCGTTTATTTATTCGAGTATTAAATTAAGTCTTTGTAAGTATACACGAATTTTATTCTAAATTAAAGCATTTTATGCAGTGGCAATTAAAAATTCTCGTTAGTATTTTTGGAATAGCAGCAAGTCTAGAGAAAATTAAATTCAACATCGCTTAGGCGTTATTATAAAACTCAAAAGTCTTTAATTAAAATTTAACAAAACGCTTTTTTATTTCTAAATCTATCTTACACTAGTTTTATTAATGATTTTACATATGTATGTATGTAGGTTTAGTGAGTTGTATTTATGAGTTTAGTTTAATGCTCGCAGTTTTATTTTTCATAAGGCTTGTGGTGTAGAAAAAGAAAGTTCAATTAATCGATTTAAATTTACACTTTAATGCTTTGATGAACAATCAGAAGAAATTAAATTTACAATGTCTATGCATGTGTGAACATATGCACACGAGTATAACACTTCATACTACCACCCTCTTTCGTAATCATATTCATGCATAAGTTTTAATAGTTTCAACCAAAGAAATAAACAAAAAAAATTAAGAAAATTTTTTTTTAAATAACTTTATACATATATTAAAAAAACTGTTCCTCCTTCTTATTTTCACTTTCTATGGCACTATTCAACAAAGTTGTTGCATCAAAAAGTTATAAAAAAATACTGTTAATAAGAAGAGCAAAAGTAATTTCTCACAAATGTTGAGCAACATGTTTAGCCAAAATAACTAAAATTTAATGGGTGTTTTTAAGGAACAACTACTACAAGCTGGCTTCAGCTTGAAAAATGCTTAAGCCATTCAGATGTGACTTTGGCCTGTGTAGAATATTGGTATATGAAACTGGGTACTTTACATCTGAGGTGTAGGGTTTGTTCAGTCAGCTAAATAAAATAAAATGTTAAAGTAAATAATTTTGTGAAACAAATTAACCCTTTAACTCCCTCCGTACGCCAAAGGTGTTTTCGCTACGCTGTCCGTCTGTCCGTCAAGGGCGATTTTCTCAGGAACCGTAGAGACACCGGACAGAGTAGCTATGTAGAACCTTGGCCGCTACAATAAAAAATACGTGAAAGTTAAAAATTAAAGGGTGTTCCTAAACGAGCAACGAAAAATGTTAAAATCCCATGTGGTATATATATACATATATACTATGTACGTACATACATATGTATGTATATTGACACTTGAAAATTGTAAAATTAGTCTATTTTTATACCGAATACAACAATTTAAATTAAAGGGTTTTCTATCAGTTAATGCAATTTTGACAACTTGCTGTATCTTGGAAACCGCAACAGGCAAACTCTTGAAATTTTCAAAAACGTTAAAACCAAAAAATCCCAAAATTATAAAATCGCCTATCCGAAAAAAAACCCAAAAAAAATGTTTAACACTAAAATTCGACACATCCGAAAAAATCGCCAAAGTGAAAAAAAACGACAAAAACCAAAAAAATTGCCAAAATCGAAAAAGGCGCCAAAACTGAAAAAAAATCGCCAAAAATGAAAAACGCAAAAAGCCGAAAAAATCGCAAAAAAAAAACATAAGTGAAAAAAAGCGCCAAAATGAAAAAAAAATCGCCAAGATCGATAAAACGTGAAAACTTAAAAACGCTCGAAACCGAAGAAACTTAAAAACGAAAAAATGCCAAAGCTATATTTTATATATGCTAAAGTTCGTATCGAATTACATGGCTAGTGTCCCTACGGAACTCGCGGGGGGTCAAAGTCGCACTTCACTGAATTTATTATTCTCACAAATTACCTTATGGGAATTTAATCTTATTCGTTTTTAGGGTTCCTTACACCGCTAAAAGTTAAAAATCCCAAAATTAAAAAAAAATGCCCAAAACGAAAAATCACCCAAATAAGAAAATATTACTAAATAAAATAAATCGCTAAAATTAAAAAGCGAAACGAAAAAAGTGCCAAAGTTAAAAGAATCATTAAAATTTAAAATATGTAATGTAAAAATAAACAAACAAAAAAGTCGTCACAAACCGAAAAACTCGTCAAAAACGAAAAAAATTCATAACTGAAATAAGCGTAAATACTAAAACAAACGCTAAAAACCGCCAAGAAAACCTAACGCCAAAATAAAAAAGTTCTTATAGCAGAGAGTGTTTTTTTATAGCGTGACACAAGCTTAAATCATAATAAAACAAGGAAATATGTTTTTAATGGGCTTTAATTGGAGACAGATAATTCTCCGATTGTTGATTTCAAGGTGTTGTTCAATTGTTTGTGGTTTATCGACGTAGACAAGTGACTTTTTAACATAACACCAAAGAACATAATCCAATAGGGTTAAATCACACGATCTTTATCAAAAGTTTCTTTGAGTAAATCAATTGTATGTACCGCCCGCTTTGTGGCATATGGCTCCGTCCAGTTAAAACCACCTATCAGCAAGATTAATGCCACGTTCGAATCATGTTTCTATACAGTTCACCATTGAAAGTAACATTCTGAGCATTATCGTTTTTAAAGACTCAGAAAGCATATATGTATGTAAAGCGCACCAAATTGTAATTTTCTCTGGATGTAATGGTGTTTCGACAAAAGCTTGTGAATTCTCGTCTGCTCATTTACTTGTACGTACCCATTCAACCAGAAATGGGCTTCATCGGAAATTGAAAAAGTTCACCGTGAGTTTGACGAATAGAACAATTATTTTGATTAAAAATTTTAAGTCGATTCATAATGAAATTTCAAAGCAAACTAAACAAAAAGCAACTATCAGCTGTTAAATGGGTGCTCAAATAAAGCAATGATGCCAACATATACATATGTATGCCATAATATAAATAAATTCCTGAATTTTCACTCCTTTTAAAAATAAAATTAAGTAAGTTTAAAAAAACAACAAGAAAACTACTTACATACGGGAATAAAAATAGGCGATGCCATATTTTTTTCGAACATGCGAGTTTTTCCTCGTGGAAATAATTCACGATAGCAATTTTAGGGAAAAGGGATCAATAAATTATTCACGATAGGGGTGAATATGAAGAACGATATGAGGATTAATTCTGAATTCTGGGTTTTTGAGTTATGAAGTTCTTTGAGTAAATGCAGTGTGCGAGCCAAAGTCGCTTTTAACTGAATTTATTTTTATGTTGTACACATTTGTTGTGCAAATTTTTTTTTTACTATACAATAAAACGCCTGATTATTACAGCCGTAAACCCGTAAACTAATTTATTTACTTAATTATAAAACAAATGAATAGTCACATCTTATGATAATATGATAATTTAATCTGTATGATCGCCCCAATTTAAAGTAATAAAAAAAAAAACAAGTTAACGTATGAAGCCTAAATCGTTAAAATGTTGCTTTATTGTAACAAATAAAAACCATTTTGCACTTCTCCAACACATTTTAATATTTTTTTCACTCTAATAAATAATATAAACAAAAAAAAATTAACCTAAAACTTTCATTGCATTGCACCAACTCATTATGGAACAAGAAAAAAACAAACAAACAAATATGTGTTTTGTAATAAAGCGAATAATAAATTTTCAGTATTTTGCCTTCAATAAATGCGTGATTTTTCGCTTAACAAAAAAATGCAAAGCAACAAAACCGCCAACAATAAAATAATGCATGTGAGTGTGTGTTTACCGAGTATCGATGATGCCTGTTTCCTTTTTGTTGTCAATTTATTTATTTTTACAAAAGTTTATGAAAACAAAAATTCAAGGAAATAAAAAGGTGTTAAAATAAATAATAATAAATTGCAGTATGTACTCGAAGTTGTTAAACAAAACCAAAGAAGAATGAAATGATGTGTCGGTCGTCTGTCGGTCCACTGTCCACTCAAATAAACAAAACGGCCGTCCGTCCAGCAACAAATATTAAATCAATTAATTCTCTATAACTCATCAAGTCATTCACGACATTAAATGGTTGCGCCGAGGCGTTTTTATTTGTCAATTTTTTTTAGGATTCATCCATATACAATCAATATTGACTTTATCAGATACCACCAAGTTAAAATAAAGTTAAAAGCAATTTCAAAATACTACATATCAAGTTTAATGAACTTTTGCAAAAAAAAAAAAGCACCGTAACTAAAGTTGAACAACTTTTGTGAATGACAGTGATTTTTAACTGCTAAAGGAAGAAATAATTTGAGCGGATTTTTAACCTTTAAAAAATGTTGCCGGAAAATAACTAGTATTTACATAAGTTTTTTTTTTTTTTTATTCAAATTGGCTTAATATGTCAAATGAAAAAGCTGATCAAAAATCAATCAGACAGCTTTCAATATAAGGCAGACGAATTCAGGAAGATGTATTTGAAATACCCTGGCACAGATGCATCACGCGAATTAATATTTTATAATCGAGTACATATAGTATATATGTCTTAATTTTAATTATTCAAGCAATTCCTCCACTGTATTTCTCCGAAATTGCATATTACAAAAAGAACATTTTCTTTAAGAAATTTTATCATAATACATTATTTTAGATTCAAAAGTTTTTAATATATTTAGGCCTAATGATTTTAACCACTTCAAATAAAATATGTATGTACATTTCTTTAATATATTTTTAATAAAAATTACTAGAAAATTTAAAAAAAAATCTTTGATTTAAATTCAAAAACAAAACTGTGTCAATATCAAATGCATTAAATTAGTTGGAAAGGAATATGATAGAACAATTAAAAGTCTTGACAGACAGAACAATTGAAATTTTTTAAATATTTTGTTCGCAGAAAAAAAAAATATGGAAATAGAATTGTAGCAGTAAATATTTCCAAGTGAAGTGAAAAAAAAACAGAAAAATAGTTGATATGAAAAAATAAAAAAAATAGAACTAAACAAAACACTTTAGAAATCCAGCAACGGATGCAGAATTGACTGAAAGAAACATTTGAAACAAAGAAATTGCTCAATAACCAGAGTGAAGCTTAAATTAGACGTGCCATAACCATAATGCCATAGCCATAACCAAACTAAAATTCAATTGGTTTCTATGGTAATGTCAATGGCGTTATGGCGAGTCACCTATAATAAAATACAGTGTTGCCCATGAGTTTAGTTCGAACGGCTGTTTTCTATGGCTATGGTTGTCACGTCTGCACCTTTAAAGGGCTGTTGGATAAATGACAGTTAATCCACAGTGGAACAGAATTGTTAAAAATGGGCGAAAAATTCTAATCTGTTCAGTTAAATGGATTAGTTACATGCTATACGACTTTATAATAATTTTGTCGCTCTGGCAACTGCAGAAGTTTTTTTTTTGTGGTTCCGTACACCAAGATTGAAAAAAGGGACACTATTGTTTTCGTTATAATGGCTTACCGCCCGTATGTCTCTTTGTCTATCACAAGCTGTTTCTTCGAGCTCAGCATATATTAAACTTTGGCCGCCACAACAAGTATTTATATGACAGTAAAAAATTAAAGGGTGTTTCAAAACGAGCAAAACAAAATTTTGAAATCCTTAAGTAAATATACAAAACAATGCACACTTGAAATTTTCCAAGTTGTTTATTTTTATGCAGACTGCACCAATTAACACTAAAATTTAAAGATTAAAGGGTATTTTATCAGTAAAGCCCCGTTCAGACTATTATACAAGTATTAATACTTCTGTGGAAAATGCAGCTCTGACATGTTGAGTTGTTATTGTTTTTTTGAAATTTTTTAAACAAATATAAGACCAGGGATGAATTTTCGTCAAAAGTATTAATACTTGTATTATAGTCTGAGTGGCCCATTTAATTACATTAACATTTTTACCATGTAATTTTGACAGCTTGCTGTATCTTGGAAACCATACGAAGCAAAATCTTCAAATTTTCAAAAACGCTAAGACTAAAACAATTCCAAAATTAAAAAATAGCCAAAACGAAAAATCGCCCAAATGAAAAACCCCTTTAATGAAAAATATCATATAAAATAAATCGCTTAAATGAAAAAAAAATCGGCGCAATTTAAAAGGCCGCAAAAAAAAACTAGAAAAATCGCCATAACAAAAAAATCGACAAAACTATCAAAAATCACAAGACGAAGAAAACCAGAAAAATTAAAAAAGCTCGAAAACTAAAAAAACGCTAAAACTAAAAAAACGCCAATCTCCGAAAAAAAAATCCAAAATTAAAAAGCGCCAAAAATAAAAATAAAATAAATTGCCAAAAACCGAAAAAGAAGTTTTCCGGGTACTTAATATTTTTAAAAAAATTTTACATCAGGTAAAATATTCGATTATTAGGCCAGTGGTCGGCAAACTATACCATTACATTTTACGATTGTGTGAGTTATACTATTGCCACGAACCGGTGTTGCAGTGAAATTTCTTCTCATTTCTCTAATTTCAAAATGCCTTTGCATGTTATGTTTTTCACGCGCGTGACAATGCACGTTGACAAACCAAACATTCTGGTTTGCCAACATAATTTTCTGAAAATAAAAAATTTTTGTAAATTCTCAACACTCGTATTTTTTTATTGTTGGAACACTTTTTTCTCTGGCAACGCGGATTATCAACAGTATGTGATTAACACAACATGATCTGCTTGAATGTTTATGGTAGACTGATTAATGCAATGCACAATGTACACATACGTAATAGAAGAGTACATTAAAATGTGCGGCGCCCTTTATTCGCCGACCACTGACATAGGCTAAAGTTCCTATAGTATTACACATGTAGTATCCATACGAAACTCTTCGTGTGCGAGTCAAGGGCGCATTTTAGTGAATTTATTTATAAACAATATCAGCTGACTACTCTAAAGAGGAAAAGTAAGACACGACGAATGCTAAATTGTGTACAAAATTTACATCGTTTTTCCTAAATTTTAAAACTTCAAGCTTCTTCTGAACAAATCGCATTAATTATTATAGATAATCGTTTTATTACCAAATTCAAATTGAAATGCTTAAGAACTTGTCAAGTGATTTGATATAGTCAGGCGGTTGGTTGGTTGATATTTATATTTTAAAAATGTTTGAGTGCAGGACACCTTTTCAGTGATTTCAGGTCACTTTACAATGCAGTAATTTCCAAAATTTGTCGGTATATTTTTGTAAACAAAAAAAAAGACTTAAGACTTGAAAAATTTCATCAAAAATGTTCACTTGCATGCATATGATTGCTAAGATGCAATTTACACTGTGCCTTTTCTGCTTGCCTATAAATGCAGGCTCCTTTAGGTTATTGGTGAGAGGGTGGTGAGAAGCTTGCGGGGTAAAACAAAAGGCACGAAATGAAATCAGGGACCCTATGAGTAAAAATTTCTTAGAACAACTAGAGAAATTCACATTATGTACATACATTACTTCCGTTAAACAAAGTGGATTTGATGCATCTCTCAAATTTCGTCTCTTTATTTTTTCCAATAAAAATAACATAAATCGGAGCGGAATGATAACAATTTATTAAGAAAATTATAAAAATACGCGTAAAAAGTAAAAAATACAATTACATTAATTCACAATAGCATGTTCGAATCGCAACAGATGTTTATTTATTCTTTAACAATTGGCGATGCCAATTTCCCAATCATGGGAATAAAAAAATATTCCCAAAAATTTACGAGTATTATTCGCTTGAGATTCACGATAAGGGTGATTATGTTAAAGTTCCATTTAAACAAATGACAAAGAAGTTCAACTAATATCAAAGTTGAAGAAAATAAATGTAAATAAAAAACTAAAATTCATTGCTTTAGCAAAAATAGAGTGTTGCCACACCAGTATTTTTTTCTGCTGCTGATGATGGTACATAATTGAAAAACCATTCAATCACTTTTGCAATTCTAAAAGAAATTAATTTAGTCCGAACAAAAATTTAGTTTTCAATTAATTTAATTGCTATTAAGGCGAAGCAAAAGTTGTCAAAAAATTTCATAATTATTCAAATAAATTAAGAATTTAATAATTATATAATATATAAGCAAAATGAACTTGTTGAAATATTTTATTCTATCTGGTTGGTTACAGAAAAAGTAAGGAAATCCAAATCATTTATTTCTAAGCAATAAATTATATAAATTAAAGTAAGAAAAAAAAACTATGTACAAGCAAGTGCTTAGAAACTTAAATTGAAGTGATTCATATTTTGTAGCTTTAAGCTTAAAACTAACGATAATTGAAATATTTATTCACGTAGTAACAGGCACACACTGACTGAGTTGATAAGAGGTGGGGATTAAATTTGATTGATTTTATTTAGATTTGTATTTTTTTTTTGTTTCTTTTTTACAAATCAAGGTGTGAAAATGCAAAGACATTTATATCAATTTAAATCTGATTAAATAATTATTTAAAATTTCCGCTAGTGAGTGATTATTAGGCAGCATGACCACGTTGATACGTACGCATGTGCTGGCATGACACGAGTCAGGCAAATATGGAATTGAATAATTTGAGGTTGAGAAATGAACTAAATGTCAAACTATAAAATGTCAAGAGTTAAGCTGTTATCTCAAGAGATTTATTTAGCATATCCCGATGAGCAAAAAACACATGGAAGATAAAATTTGGCAGTAATTTGTTTGTATGCCAAAACTTAATGTGGACAAAGGAAACATTAAGCAGAGGTAATTCGACATCTAGCGAAATTTCCCTATAAAAACAACTAAAATTTTATGCAAATTTGGTGAATTAATTTCACCACCACAAACATTAGATAATCATACACAAGCTTTTTTATAATAAATAAACAAGGTTTGTTTGAAATAATTGCTGGTTTAAACATATTACGGAGAATGCCTTTGTTCCTCAAATTATTAGTTTATCTTTATTACATATTTATATTTACTTCAAAATCTGTCCTTCATTAATAATAATTAAATTTAAAAATGTTCTGTTCAAGATTTGAGCAAAATGTTAACAAAATGTTGTATAAATAATATAAATTAAAATACATATATTTACGACTGAAAAATTCCTTATAAAAATGTTCCCAAATGTTCTGTGACCTTAGAAATAAATCATGGAATTTGTTATACCTGAACCAAGGAAACTCAGATATACATTTTAATTTATTGAAAGAAAAAAATATGTAAATAAATATTGTGTTTAAAAACTTACGGACATTTGCTGTGCACACTTTGTTTATTTCTTAATAAATATTGTGCCATTAAATATTGTTTATAAACAGATGATCATTGAATGGCGAAAAAAATTCAACTTCAGGTGTTGTGAATAAGTAAATTATTGAGGAGGTGACTTACCTAAAAATAAAAATAAAATAATAAAATATAAGTTATGATAGGATAGGATAGTTCACGTAGAAGCACTAAATATTTTTCAAGTATTTTCTTAACAAATTTCTCGTATATTCTCACCACATGGATACACTGTTTAAAAAAAATTTTAAACGTCTGACCATCTTTGGAACTTTAACTCTAATACTATGTTCACACTTATGTTTTTAAACGTGTTTAACGCCTCATTCGTGTTTAAGAGCTTAACGAGCTTAGCACGACGATTTTGAGATGTTTTACCATACATTGACTTGTTTTGTTAAACATCTCAAATGAAGTGTTTAAGATTTAAACACTTCCTTAAACACGCAAATGGAGTATGTTCAGTCCGTTTTTTGAAAAATTATCTCGTACACAAGCAATTAGTCAAAAAATGCTCAATTATTTATAAAAACATTTGTTGTTCGGAAAAAAATTAAATTTACTGATAGGGATAACTATCCATCTATGGTATGTATGTAAATACGTGTGTATCAGTGCATGTGTCCAGAAAGCAATAAAATAATTTACATATATAATAATAGTAGTTGGAATATCATGGTCTTACAACAGTCTTCAAGAGCATCTTGGAAAAACCAGAAGTTAAATAACAAATAAATACAATACACATATGTATGTACATACATACTTTTAATAAATATAATTAAATATAATTTAAAAAAAAAATAAGCAAAATAAAATGTCATCAATTCAAGCAAAACATATTGACGTTTGTCTATCGTCTGGCATGAGAAGTCAACGTCTTCGATGGAAATTATTTACATATAATTTATATGATTTTATTTGTTTTTTATTATTCTTTCTACGTCTTTTAAACTACAATTATGGTAGTGTGACATTGACAATATATTAAAATATAAATTCCAATAACTTTTATTGTAAATTAGAGATACACGCGATAAATCAATTCACAGTTAACTTAAATATATAGAATAGAATAAAGTCTACATTCCACTCAGCATAATTTAATAATCCTTAATTTTTAACTCTCGATAATTTTAAATTTTTAGGAAAATATTCGATATATATATTTAAAAAAAATTTTCATAACAACTGAATCTCACATGGATGGATTATTTACAATTTTGAGTTGTCACAACCTATACATACACTTAACGCTCAGCTAGCCGGCTGTAATGGAATGTAACTGTAATGAAAATGATTAAAGAGATGTAACTGGAGTGTAAGAATCTTTTCACATAAAAATATCTATCAGCTGTTTCCTACCATTATAGTTACATTTCATTGCAGTCGGGTAAAGGCTCAGTTAGCCAACTGTAATGGAATGTAACTGCAACAGTAGCAAGCAGCTGATCGTTATTGTTATGTGAAAAGCAATGAAAATAATTATAGAGATGTAATATAACATGTTACTTTTCACATAACAATATCGATCAGATGTTTCTTACCGTTACAATTACATTCCATTGCAATCGGCTAACAGATCCTATACAACGAAATGCAGCCTGATTTTTAACAAATTTAGATTGATAAACGACTTTTATTTATTTTAAATAAGTTTTCATTTTCTCTTTGGTTTTAATTAAAAATTAAATATATTCTACGTTTTTCACAGATCAAATAAAAATAATAAATAAAAAAATCTTGATTTTTTAACCCAAAAAAAAAGTTTTTTTTCAAATTGAATATGAAACTAATATTTCAGCAATTTAAATAATTTTCAAAACATACACAACAAACCATTAATCAAATTTATTGCCACATACTACATACAATGCAGTATTTAAGTTTTCATAACCATTCATTATTTAAATTTCCAAACTTGTTTGTTTGTTTGTTTGTGACCATAAGGAACGACGAGAAGGAGGAGGCATTTGAAATGATTTCGATTTAATCAAATTCGACTACAACTCCAGGGTGTTCAAAAGTTGTTAATTGAAATTAAATATAACATTTTGCTACTAATAGTGCTCAAATTGAATATAAATCAATTTGAATTCCAATTAATACAAATAGAATATAAAAATCAATAATTCAAATATTTGTCGCATTAGAACATTTAGAGATACTCGTAACTGGTTTACTGGTTGGTGTTGTGTTGTTATTTAAATTAATTTGCCCAATGAGATTTGTTAAGAATAGAACATTAATTTTTTTATCTCTTCTTGACGCCGACATATTTTGCAGATTTGCTCCGGCTATGCCAGTTATTCAAGGTTGCCAGATGGTATCAGAAAAGGTCGCTAAATATGTTGTATTGCAGAGAAAGTGTAGTTATGACATTTTACTGTTTTAGATAGAAATAAAAGTATGCAAATCCTATTAAATTTTTACGATGGTGATATTTAAAAAGAAATAACAACAAAAGAGTTTACATAATATTTGCCTTTTTACACAAAAACTCTTCCCTCCAGGGATGAGAAATTATATTTAAAAATTATAGTAATTTTTAACAAAAATTTTACTTTTTTCAGTACGATTGTACCAATTTCTTAATTTTTATTTTTTAATACAATTTTTTAATATTTTTTTAAATTAACTAAAAACTTACGTAATATTCATTTGAACGTATATGTGCGAAATGTGTGTAAAAGCTTAACAATTAACAAAAAGGCACGTTGGAATTCAATTATATTATTAATTGATATTAATCTTTAAATTCAGAAGGTACACCAAAAACTATCAGTTGTTGAGATCTGACTATAAAAATTACATTTAGCATATACTTTGCCATCCTTTGTTTTCATTCGATTAGATACAATCGAAGCAACTAGTATGTTGCTTTCTTTGGTACGAAAATACCCTTTTAACATTTAGAGATGAATTTAGAAGAGATAATGTTTCTCTAGCAATTCTGGAAATATCGGCAAACATCGCTTCGCTTACTTTAGTATTATTTTATTTCTAATACCTTCGAGCAAGAGGTACATATGTTGTTGTTTCTTAAGGACTTAATAACTTCTATATCAACCAACGCTCGAAACTGGTTATTTATAGATTAAATATATTTTGTGAAATTTATGGCATGTAATATAATAGCAAAATTTTTTCAGTAGTGCTAAATTGGTCATTGGGGTGCTACATTTAAATGGTGCTGAAAAAAGTACAATTGTACCAACTTTTCCATTCATGCTTCCCTCGTCTCTCTCTATCTCTCTCTCCCTCTCTCTCCAAACAAACTAATCAGACTAGCAATAAGACTAGTGTAGTGTAAACTAGGACTTACTGGGAGACCCCCATGAACTTGGTATGAGCATCCTGACTAACATCGCATATGGCTAATAGACACCGCTCATGTCCATGTTGCGACCATGTTCTGACATCAATGTCCTAACATATGGCTGAGCAACAATGGTCGCCATCCGCAACCATTTGCAATAGAAAGAAAAGAGACAGAACAACATTGGTAAATATTTCATCTCTATTGCACTATCGCAAAATAATTTGAAAAGGCAAAGCATGGACATCGTACGTATTCATCCCACAACCAATTTTTTTTACCAATTTTTCACATTTGCCTAGAATGTTACTATTGTGAATTTCGCTTACTGTGATTGTTCAAAATATTGTATCAGCTGAGAAAAATAAAAGAAAAATACAAAAAATTCAACCGAATTAAAAACTTGATTGAGACTTATTCTTGTTCTTATACTTTAAGCTGATTTTTTGTCAAATTTTTATTTAACCAACTTCTTCACTTCACTTCCCTTCAGCTTCTAGTTGATTGCTCTGTTTAATTACAATTTTCTTTGAAATGTTGCAATCCACTCTACTCTACTCGTTTGTTATGCGAACTCCTACTCAATGTTTAAATGTGTATTTTTTTTATTTTATTTCTTTTTTTGTTTTTTATTTCTTGGTTGATTAAATTTTATTTTTGTTGTTGTTTTTTTATTTCTGTCATATTTTGCAATGTTGTTATGGCTGAAAATGAATTGGTTGCGTAGGCGCTTAATTATTTATTGACTATATTATTTATCTGTTAATTTATAATTATGTATTTGTTAACATTTTGATCTTTGAATGCCGTTAACTAGACGAACCACGAGCAAATCACTTCACCGTTGCATTCTCGTTTGAAATTACATATAAGTAAAAATGTTGTTTGTTATAATAAATGATTCACGAGTACATTTTTGTGTCATTTTCTGCGATAAAAACTGGATCTGTGTTATCAAATGAAATGTTGTTGATAAAAACGTGTATTTAAACTGGAAATATGTATGCTGCTAAACTATAAGTCAATTGAAGAACGACAATAATTAAGCCGGCCGTGAACTCTAATACAGAGCAAGATCTGAGAATTAATTTTCAATGATTTTTGGTAAAACTAAAATATTTGAAGCTTTCAATAATTTTTATCGATTATGTTCTGACACACCATAATTTTCATAACGAATTCTTTACTTTACAATCGTCAATCAGTTTCAAACAAGTACAGTAGGGTGTCGTTAAAATTTAGTTTTTTTTATTTTGTCCATCTATGTTTGGAATAAACTTAAACACAAAATCAGTGAATTTGTCTTTTATTATACGTACATATGTATGTATGTAGAATTCAAGAACATATCGTTACCTTAATATAGAAAGGCCCTAACTGATTAATTTTTTTTTCTTTAAATAAAGTTTTTGCATATTTCGATACATTATATGTTCTTCTATCGAAATATACAAGTCACGATTTGAAAAATATAACGAGTTAGGGCCTTTCTGTATTAAGGTAACGATAGGTAAATATATAAAAAAAATAATAAAAATATAATGAAAAACCACTAAAAGGTGCTATTCTATTAGCCAGGAAAATCAAATCCATGTGCCGACTATTACACATAAGCCAGGCCTAACTGTAAATGATACAGTAATTTCCGCTTAACTTGTTTCACAAAAATTAAAAGTTTTTAATGCAATTATCCGGCTAAATTATTTAGACCAAACACTGTTAATTCATTTATTAATGCAATTGCATGCTTTTTGAATTAATTCGGCGAGTATATAAATCAACCGGGGAACACTTAAAAGAAAACTACTGTAACTAGTTTTCATATGCAACATGAAGAAGTGATAATAAGCCTACAATATTAACAAAATACGTAACTGACATTAATTCATTTGCTTGCAACAGTGATTTAAATAAGTAGAGGTCTTGCTTTTGGTATTTAAATTTGAATAGGCGTGGCTGCTCCCTCTCTCTCTCTCTTAAGCACATAATAATTTCATTCCAAAAGCCTAAAGATTTTGCCATGGGAATAAAATGTGTAAAGTTTATATAATAAAATACTCAATTTTAAAAGGCGTGACGCCGCCCACTTTTAAATGCAATATCTTGTCACTTTCAAAGTTCACGGTATGTACCCAGTGTCGTAAGTTCCGGTTAATGAGAAGCACGTTAAATACAAAATTAAATTTAAGTAGGCGTGATTGCACTCACTCTTTTATGCACAAAATTTTGTTGTTGCAAGAGTTTCAGGTGTTTTCCATGTTTCGTGGGAATCGCAAAAGTAGAACTTATAAATTTTAATTTATTTAGTTTAATTTAATTTTTTTTTGAACTCAATATCATGTCTAATTCATATTTCAGGGTCTGTACTAAGCTTCGTAAGTATAGGTGATGTAGAAAAACGGTAACTGCAATACTAGATTTTAACGGATGTGGACTGTTCACACTTTTGTAAGCGCAAGATTGTATCACTACAAAGCCTTAACGGTTGACAAGTTATAAGTGATATAAACAATTTAGTGGACATAGTCCCCCTCTTTTCGAGAAATAAGGAAACAAATAATATATAGGATTTTCAAAATGGTTCTACAAATGACAAAGTTATGAAGGAAGGATTTTCTAAATCGGTCTGCAAATGACAGACTTATGAAGTAAGATACATTAAAAAATTCAACTGAATTGACAACCTCTCGGTAAATAGTTCTTCAAAAAACCCGACTTTAATGCAAAGATCTGATAGAATATTCTCGAAAACATTTATGGGACCAAAATGGATGTAAACTGTTTCAACCAAAAAAAGTTTTTGAAAAGTACTTGAAATAAAATACTAAATTTTAATAGGCATGACTCCACCCATTTTTTTAATGGAACATTGTGTCTACTTTAGAGCTTAAGGTGTGTGGTAAGTTTCGTGAAAATCGGTTGAGTAGAACCACGTAAAATATAATAATAAATTTTAATGGGCGTAGCCCCCACCAAAGGTTTTTGCTACGTTTCGCAGCAATCAAATAAGTAGAATAGCATACAATCAAATAAATATATTGTGGTCGTGCCTCCGACCACGTTTTTTACAATGGGACCAATTGATAAAAAAAAAGAATTTCTACAATTTGTCTAAAATGTATTGAGTGAGTTATGAAGTAACAATGTTAAAAATTAAATAAAGAGGGATTAATAACCTCCTCCTTTTTTTAAATTTGTTGAAAATACATGATTAGAAATAAAAACTTTTTTTTCATAAAAATTTATTTTTTATTTTTACTTGTTTACCTCTCATAGTTACAAATTAGAGATATGTAATTATTTAATAATTTTCCATTTTATACATATAAATTACTTTTTTTTCCTTAACTCTAATATTGAAAATGAATGTTTAGAAAGAATTTAAACAAGTTTCTAAAGAAATTAATACCAAAAAAAGTTTTAATTATACTCCAAACAGAGAAGACAAGACAGTTGGTTGTAGAAAAAAAAATAACACTGCACAACATAATTATAAAATTATTTTATTAAGATTTTACATTCTGTGCCATCCCATTTTAAGCTTGTAGAAAAAAAAAAACTTTCGAGTAAAAAAAAAGAAAAGTTGTACTCAATTTTCATTTCATTGCGACACGCCAAAACACATGAAAAGTAGGTTAATTATAAGTTATAAACCTCAAAAGTTATGAAAATGGGTTGACGTTTGTGGGCTCATATTAACTGAATCATATTTTCTTCTCTTAACTTATACTCCTCCTGTCTGCTAAAAAAAAAATTATATGAAAAATTACCACTTAAGAGCAGAAAAAAAAGTTAAGAAAAGGCATCATGACTGGCTGGTGTTTGTTGCTCTGTGCTCCATGTGCGCTTAATAAAAAGTGAAATTTCTTGAAATATATGGACTTGTCTGACTTATCAACTGTTATGAGTATGACTTTGTGTTTGTTTGCCTTGTAAATTCATGTCCATATGTAAATTTTTATCCATGTAAAAGAAAATAAAATAAAATATAAAAAAACTGTGTCAAAATGCACAAAATTTCGTGGCTTGTTGCGTTGTTTATTTAAATTTTTATTACAAATTTAAACTTCAGTTTTATTTTATTACTGTGTTTTTTTTTATTTCTTATTTTTAATTTTCATGGTGCTAATTGTTTAAATTGGTATGTGTTTTTATGTATGCATGTGGAACTAAGTGACCTGAAACGTTACATTTGCGTAAAAGTTTTTATAGGCTTTTTTTTTGTTTTTTTTTAAAGATTTAATTTTGTTTTAAATTCTCGTTTAGAGAAGGGAAAGTGATAATGTTTGCATTCGCGAACTTGCACTTTAAGCCAACAGTAAGTTGTTCAAGTACTTTAAACTCCGGTGATTCACGTAAGTACATATACACGCCTCACAGAAAAAAATATTTCTACAGTAAACAACTTTAATTGAAAATAAGACCGAAAATCAATTAAAAATGTAATTGAGTCAATTAAACTTTGGAATTAATTAAATTTTTAAACAAAAGTTTAATTGACTTAAATAAATTTTTAATTAAATAGTTTAATTGACTTAAATAAATTTTTAATTGATTTTTGGTGTTATTTTCAATTAAAGTTGTTTATTTCAAGAAATCGACCGAAATTGTTTTCATTACGAATTTTCATTTCGGTAGATTTTGTTTTTTTTTACCTTCTTCAGATTCCCATCGATTTTGTTCATTATGAAAAAGCGGCAACTCAATAGTTTCCAATTTAAATGTGGCAACATTGGGCAACACGGAACAAGAACACAGGGTTGTTACAAGAGGGAAGAAAACAAACAAAACAAAAACGGCACAACAATTTTTTTTATTGAAGTGAACAAAATTCAAAAATTTATACACGAAATTTATTATTGCAATAACTACAGTTTTAGATGCCCAGAGACGTCAACACTTTGTCCGGAAATTGCGTCGAAGAGGATTCAGATTCACTGTCATATCCAAACACAGTGTATGTGGTGTTAAGGTTTTATTTATTTTTATTTGACTGCATAGATTATTTCAATTGTGCTGCTGCATTTTTTCTTTAAGACCTGAAGAAAATGTTTATATAATATTATATTAAGAGCATTTCCTGGGGTCACAAACGTACGTTCTTACGCTTTAGATGCACAAAAAGTATAGAAAACAAAACTTTTGCAAGCATATTTTTGCTATTTGATAACATTTTGGTAGCTCTATGTTTAGTGCAAAAGATGGATTTCATCGAGTTTAAGTTTTCATATTATATAAGTTATAAACAAGTGGTCACGAACGTACGCAAAATAGAAGTCAACTTTGGCTGACAGTAGTGAAATGTAAAAATCTGCGAAATGGAACGGAATAATGAAAAGTGATTAATTTCTTTTAAAAGTGTATTAATGTAGGTCTCTATCCAGTATTTACACAATAAAATATCTATATTGGTTTTCGTTTAATTGGCTTAAGTAGCGAACGTACTGGTCACGAACGTACGATTTTTCCACATGTTTTTTTATTATTATTATCATTATGCATTTTCACATAAATATCTTCAAATTTCCGTAACAAAAAACATAATACTCATTTTAAAGTGTGTAGTAATATTTTTAACAAGAAAACGACTATTTAATTTAATATGAAATAGAGTTTTAACAAAATTTAATTTTTAACAATATCTATTTTTTACGTAAAATTTTTAGTTTTTTTTGGATCGCTCGCTGTTAATGTTATTAATACAACGCTCTTGTTTATTAATTTTGCGATTTATTAGATGTTTTACCCATCTACGAAAGTATATTTGCGTTAGGAAAGTTAATGCACAGTTTATGAAAAAAAAATTGCTTACGGTCGAGAACGTACGAAATTTTGCAAATAAAAAATATGTTATTTAATTGCAACCCAAAGTTATTTTTTTATTTACAAATTAGTGACACCGAACTTGATAAGAATGTGTTATAATAAAAAAAATTAAGGACTAAATTATAAACACGATTTTTAACATCCTTACAATAACCGTAAGATATCCTGATATATTCATCAATGTGATTCTATATGACTTGGACGTAGCTGATCTATATGAAAGAGATTTTTGTGCAGATTAATAATCCAGAAGGAATTTTTAAGTTTAAAGGACCATACGTGAAATATTAACGAAATAATACAAAAATTTATGTAAATTATGCAAATGCTAAGTGTCCCTCTATATCTTTAAAACTAAAGCTGTTAGAGAAAAACTAATGACGCCATCGTAATCAGGAGATAAAAATACATACGGATCGGCCATTTTTTATTTAAACATCCAAAACACTGTTGTGCAGTGATATTTATCAAAAAAAAAAGATTTCCAGTGCCTTTAAGCCAATTTTGCATCACTTCTTTTTCTGTTTAAGGTTTCACAATCGCTTTTGCAAGTCATTTCTTGAAATATATCTAGACATGCTTTCGATAGAACATCCACCACATATTACTCATCGTTATTTGTTTTATACAAAAAAAAAATATATATATATATACTAATTTAAAACCTGCATTTTCAATTTCCGTTTTATTACAAAATATTTTCCATATTTCTAAACACATTTACTATCATCATTGCATGCATATATTAATAAAAAGTTAACACATTTACTAAATATACAAATTGAATTGTCTGATCGATCATTCACTCACTCACACTCGCTCGCTCGCCCGCTAACGAAAAATTTCATTTGACGATGAAGATACTCTCATAAATGTCAATTTTTAAAATAATGAAAAAAATTAGTGTCTAGGTCAGTTTTTATTTATTTTTTATTTTTATTTATTGTGTCTTCATTCCTCTTCTTTTACTAGTTGTCAATATGTTCTCTGTTTCCATTGATTAACTCAAAATGCTTTTGGACCAAAGAGGCGCAAAGCAAGCAAGCAAGTGTTAATAAAAATTCAAATATTTGTTTGAATACTTGCGAAAAAAGCGGCAACAAAACACCTTTTAGGAAAATAAAACAAAATACAAGTTTATTTACCTCTTCATTTGTTGAAATTACAAAAAGCAAGTGAAGAAAAAATTAGTATCGGTACGTATTGATTAATGTGAAAAATGAAATAAAAAATCGATAATACATTATCAGCTAATTTAACAAGCTTTCTTTCCACGATTTTTTTTTTTAACTCAAATTGCAAACATATTTTCCACTTCATCAAAGTCGGTAAATTTTTGGTGGGTTGGTTGATTTAAACATGTTACACCGTTTCCAATATGAACTACATATTAATTTAAAATATAAAAGAAATCGCCACTGGATCTTTTTGTTTTCAAATGCAATTAGAGAATTTAGCAAAAAAAAAAATTTAAGAATTTTTTTCATGTCACTGCAGAAAATTTGGTGACAAATGATCCAAACGCACTTGTCTTTGTTCCAAAAAAAGTAGGAATCCGAATCAAGCGTCCAATTGTAGCTATTTTACAGTTTTTGGTATACAAAATTTAACAAAGAACAAACATTTACATCCCTGGAAAATCAATGTTCGACCTTCAACTGTAATTGTCAAAGTTAATCCAAGAATAATAACACTATTGTGAATTTTACTCACAATACTAGATACACATACAGTGGCTCACATCGAAAGTCGAACAAAGCATTGATAAAATTGTATCAAAGTTTTTAAATATCTTATTTATAATTTTTTTACTACATATGTTATTTAAATACTTAAGATTAAGGTTTCATTACGAAATCGAATTTTGTAATAACGATTTTAGAAAATATGTGCTCAATTCACAATTCGTACAAATTTTAGGCCGTATGTATAAAAATTATTAAGGCTTTATAAAGGCTTAATAAGAAAATTTTTTAATGAAAATCCGTTTCATAAAATCTTACTTTAAAATCTTCTTTATAAAAATTATTAAGGCTTTATAAAAACTTTTTAAGAAAAATTTCTATGAAAATTTGTTCTAAAAAACTTTTTTAAAGCTTTAGTATCTTTTATAAATAAGACTGTTAGATTTTATAAATAAGTCTGTTTGTTGTTAGCTTCTGTCAAAAAAATTTTTCATAAACAATGTTGTCATTACATTACAATTACAAACAATTCATGTACGATCTACAACTCTCTTTTTGTGTTTCATAGTTTGTATTTTACGCAATGCTAAATATAATTATACAGTCGAAAAATCGCAAATATCGTTAGAAAGATGAAGTCAAACATGCAATTTTTTGAAGTTATTATGTGAATTTGAGCTATAAAGTCCAGATGAATTTATTTATTATATATTTATTTTTTATACAAATAAAAGGTTCTTGAATAAAAAGGATGATAAATTTTAAATCCTTTTTAAAAAAATCAGTTTTTATAAACTAATTTACCCTGAAGAATTTTTGGTTTTACGATGTTTGGGCCGGTTTCCAAAAAGAATCAATATTAAGTTTCTATACTTTACAGATGCGGTTTAGGCTTGTTATAAACTGCAACCAACTGGTTGAAAAGTGCAAAAAAAATTTCAACTACATTCAGAGAAAAACTTCAACTTGAAAATAAGAACTCGTCACATTAATTCAATATAATAGAAAATGTATCTTGAGATACTTAAAAATAAACAAAATGAATAAATTAATACTGTAAATTAATATTTTTCCATATTGAAATAACAAATTTCAAGATGACTAGACTTTCGTTAATGTTTCTTATTAATTCAATATGGTTTTTATTGATTTTAAGCTGTTTTTTCTCTGGGTGTATGTATATTTGAAGTAGTTAATAGGAAAGCTAGTCGATAAAGTTGTAAATGCATTTGAAAGAAAAAAATATATCAGCTGACATATAACAAAAATAAGATGCAGTGAATGTGCGGAATTCGTTTAAAAAGTAGTAGAAAATTTCATTTAACTTCGTGGTATATTCCTGCCATTTTTTTTCACCAACCACTTTTGAGCAGAGTCCCTTTGCGATGTACGGGTTTGCAACCATTAAGCCCTGCAATTTGTTTTTTTTTTTGCTCATAATACGCGCCCTGTGCATACGAGTACAACATATTATTTTTCTTATTTTTAACGATACTAATTTATATATTTCAATTTATTTACTAATATTTCGAGTAAATATTTTTCTGCTACCATTTAATAGTTGCAAAAAAGGGAACTAAATTTCCTTTAATAACTATTCACAATAGGGTTGATACACTCTTTTCAACCGCTAACATTGCGTAATACTGGGGGAAATTACGAGTCGTATCGGATTCCATGATTTGGCCCCTGATTTATCAAATTTGTTGTAAAAATTTCTTTTATCTACCGTACCTTGCTGTTCATAATAAACCTGATTGTAACCATGAGCATTAATTTTTCCAACAACGTTTTGAAAGAATGTGTAGTATCAATGTTTTTTACCGCTAACGTTATGAAACACTACACTTCGTTCGAAGACAAAGCAATTGATGTTTCGGAAGTCAGCGGCCTAGCGCAATTTTATTTAAGTAAGCTTTTTCCCTGTAAATGGTGTATTTGTAATCAAAAATTAATGACATGATGTATGGGAGCTGTTTTAGTAGTTGTTGTTGTTGTTGTTTTTGGTCAACGTAAATAGCATCAAATTGATAAAAAATTTATAATAAAAATAAAAAAAATTAGAGCCAGCGATAAAAACACATTTTTACACAATGAAAGTGAAAATATTTTCGCTGTGCTAATCAAATATCGAAAGGGGTTTGCTGTAATAGAGTTGTTGACTGGCTGCTGTTGCTGCTACTTGTTTTAAGTCTTCATTAGTGTCAGTCAGTTATTCCTGAATATTTGCCAGCACATTTAGTGTATTACGAGCACTTTTCGGTAATCAGTGATCAATCACCTGCAGCAGGTTTAATGAATGAATGCAAACAAATAAGGCCTTAAATCATCTAATGAAAAATGTAAATAAATAATTGCAGAGAAATTGAAATTAAGTTGAAATAAGTGAAAATTTTATGCATACATTAAATTGCACAAAATATTTGTGTTATTAAGGATAATTTAAAAAGTTAACAGCTTTCAGTTTCACCCGCTTGCTATTTATAATTTCTTTCTGTTGTACAATTGGCGCCGTTAACGTTTTCTATCGACTTTGCTTTCTGTTAGTCATCTGTCTGAGCTGGTTAAAGTGAATTGAAAATAAATTCCATATAGAACAGACAAACCAAATGTAGTAAATAATAGGAATTAAAAGAAAAATTATATTTAAATCCATAAAATTATTAACAATTTTCAAATATCAAAACAAATATATAAATAGAAAAGAGTTTAAAAAAAATACAACAAAAAAAACACTAGAGATGTGTTTGCAAGACAAACAAAATGTGATGAAAATAAAAAGATCAACGCAAAACGTGATTGAAATTTTAATAGAAACTACCCAATAAACGTTAATAATAAATTATTATAAAAAATATATCAGGAAATCCATAAATTATGTGGAAAAAATATCAAACAAATGTTGTATTATTTACCTTATCAATAACAATGAAACGGGTTCATAATGAAGTTGCAAAATATCAAACAAAAATGCAAATATAGAAAGATACAATAAATAAAATAAATAATTAAATTTCAAATTTAAAATCATATACGTTACAATTCAAAATAAGTCAAAATTTACACTATGCAAGTCTTATTGCTAAGCTGATTATTTTGTGGAAGAGAGAGACGAGGGGAACATAAACGTTTCTTTTCCCCTCATGTCACTCTCCTAACAAAGTAATCAGCTTAGTAATAAGACTTGCATAGTGTAAATTAGAACTAATGAAACAAAATTGTTATTACCATACTAGGACATCCATGTGATTTTAATTATTTGGTATAAGTATATTGTATAAATTTGCACTTTTATTCTAAAATCATTTTAATCAAACAAATTTATTACTTGAAGAGAAATATTTCATAACGTTAGAATTTAAATAATAAATAATGCTCCTAGTGGTTTAAAGGTACTCTCTACATATTACTTTCCTATGGCTTGCAGGCATAACTGCGATCGACAGATAGATGAAATTAATTTTTTTTTCTCCTGTCTTTACTTATTATTCAATTAGCAATCAGTCAATTAGAGTTGCATTTTCTCAAAATTCGTAAATATCACCCTTAAATAAAATACACTATGTAAAAATTTACAGTATCTAATTCTCAAAGTTCAAAAGATACAGCCCTGTAACAGGTCCGCTAGTTCTGTTGCTATCAATCAGCTGTTTGTGTGACGTGGACAAAGAACGTTGTGTTTTGTTTTGAAAGTAAAGCATTAACATTTTGCATCAAAGGTGACAACAAATAGTGAAAAATATAAATAAAAATATATTAAAAATTAGAACGAGGTGCGCATCAAAAAATTTCAATAATAATATTAAGACAAAAACGTGCACAAAAGCCTTTTTAGGGTTCCGGAAGCCCCAAGGTGGAAAGGAACCCTATTGTTTTCGCTACGCTGTCCTTCTGTCTGTCAGATGCTGTTTTCTCGAGTACCGTAAGAGCTTCGGAACTAAAATTTTCACAGAATATGTAAAACTTTGGCCGCTACAACAAATATATGACTGCTAAAAATTAAAGCGTGTTCTACAGTGAACAACCAAACATTTTGAAATCTTCATGTAATATAAAATGTTGACAACTTGCTGTTATCTTTGGAGACCGTAAAAATTTTCAAAAACGCCAAGTAAAAAACCCAAAATTAAAAAAATCGCCATAAAAAAAATCCCAAAAACCGAAGAAAAAAATCGTCTAAAGGAAAAAAATTCCATAAATCTAAAATAAATTCCCAAAAACGGAAAAATATCGGCAAAATGGAATAACGCCGAAATTAAAAAAATCATTAAGAAAAATTAATAGCCAAAATCTAAAAAATCGTCATAACCAAAATTAAAACAAAACGCCAAAAACCGAAATAAATACCAAAAATAAAAGCGCCAAAACTAAGAAAAAGCGTCAAAATTAAAAAATAATCGCCAAAAACTGAAGAAAAAAAAATTTGTCGGGTTCTTGAAATGTTTAAAAGAAATGTCTACCTCCGGCAACAAGTCACACTTTATTGAATTTATTTAACTCTCCGTCAGTCTATTAATGCCACAAAAATGAATGGGAAGGCATTGTAAATCTATATAGAAACACCGCGACATGCTTTTCGTGCACAGGGGAAGCGTTTTTGATCCTAGACGCATCATCATGGTAATAGAATTAAAGGTATCGGGTGACTTAATGTAAAAAAAACCCGGATCGTTGGTCCTATAAAGACATAAAGTCAAAAAAGGTGGGATTGAAATAAGCAAATAACGCAATATTTACATACAAACGTGCCCATGATCAGGGGGTTTCTAATCTGTAATTCGAAACGAAAGAAAACCCTTTCGAATTGGCATGTTATTAACAAAAAAATTTTAAAGAAAATTTTTCTGTTTCGAATTACCGACTACAAGGCTGGAATACTCAAATTAAAGGTCTCATCACCACGATATTGGTCTATAGATATGGTGCCCCAGGTCCAAAAAAAAACACTTTTTGCAATATGGGTATCAAATTAATAGGAATGCCTCGGGGAGTCTAAAAAAATATTTTATTTTTGGGCCAGAGTTGCCAGATTTGCCAAATTTTTGCAATTTGAGAATTAAAAATATAATTATTTTCAATACGGACGTCATGGGATTAAGAACGACGCAGAGTGCTACCAAATCGATATTAGATAGTCGTTAAGGTAGCGCAATATGCTTTTCGAGCACAACAGCCACATTTGTCACCATAGACCCATGAGCATTGGTAATCGTATTAAAGGTCTCAATGAGTAGATGTCAAAGTGCTAATGAGCTTCAAAAAAAAACGCTACATATAAAAACTGCGATTGAGGGGTTTAAGGAAAAAGGGGCACAAGTGCAAAAAAGTTAATTCTGAATATTTAATTTTTCAAAGCTTTTTCTGTCGTGTTAAGTTGTTGCTGGTAGTGAAACTTCGGGTCAATAGAGTTCAGTTTAAGGATATCTTATGGGTCTGAGTTTTTGTAAAATGATAAGATATTAGTATTAAATGTTGATTGCTGCATCTAACTATTTCTTTTTAATTTGGCACTTCTACTTGAGAATTATATACTTAATATCGGAACAACAAGCTAAAAACCTTTCGGATGATTGTATCAATTATTATTTTATTAGACTAATTTTGGAAGATCAATCAAAAAGTTGATTGAAAAAAGAATTTAAAAAATGGATGATAATTTTTTTCTTAGGTTTTACTGCCACTTTATCCAAGACAATCAAATCCTTACTAATGTTATAAATGTGAACAAACAGCTAAACCAATTTTAAAAATTCTTTCAGCATTGAAAAGCTATATTAACAGCGTCAAATATAAAGTATTTTTTATCCAGTTCGGAACCGGTTTTTTTATTTATTTTTGTGATGTTTAGGGTAATTTTCATTTCGAGCGAAGCCGCGTTTAAAAGCTATTAACGAAAATAAGAAACAAACTTGTGTTTTGGTTTTTTCCTCAACATCAAATTAAAAAAATTAAATAATAACAAGGTATACATAGAAAAAATCGAAGAAGAAGAAGAAAAAAAACTTGCAATCAGGAAGTTTAATTGAAAATATTTTGCAACAAAATTTAAAAAAAAACATGTTTGCTATTCTATTTACATGTAATACGTAACGACTAATTAAAAACTAAAATCATTACTATTTTGCAAACAGCCTTTAGGTTATTGTATTATTAACAATTTTAATAGTGTAGACAAATTATTTGCCTTGCTATAGTTTTATTTTTACAAGTAGTTTTTATTTCCCAAAACAATTTAATGAAGTTCAAAATAATTAAAAGTATATAAAGCAAAAAAAAATATTTCCCAAGCTTATTTCCATGCAAATTTCCTAACATTATTTACATAAAAGATCAAGATCTGCTCCGCTTAATTACATACAAATTTCAAGTCAACAACATAATTATAAATTATACATAAAATAAACAAATGAACTGTTTGCCTTCGCTTCATTGGTTAAATTGAGTGAGAAATCATTTTCTTATCTTTTTTTTTTGCAACAAAATTAAATAATTATAAGTTGTAAACATTCGTTTTGTAATTTCAGCCATGCACTTTACAAATTCATAATTGCTGCATATTACTTCCTATTTGATAAAAAAATAAAAAGGAAAATGCAACAAAAATGAACTTTTTATTAAAATTTCCATCATAATTGTAGTGGTTGGTTGGTTAGTCGTTTTCGATTTAAACACTTTGTGTATCGACACCAAAAAAAAACATCGAGTGAAATTTTATTTTGTTATTATTATCATTTTAAAGGCATATGAATGAACCTCGCTTCCTGTTGTAAGTTCGATAAAAAAATATTGGTGCTACAATTACTTTCGCCGTTAAAGTAGTGATTGGCTTCCACTTTAATGAATATTATTCGAAAAAGACAAAATAAACTTGAAATTTAGAAAAAATCTGCTAAACTATATGCAAAAGCAATGATAACTGTATGCAGTCAGTTGCCATTGTTTAACTTATGCACAGATATCCTTCTGGTTTAACTCCAATCTGTCAAGTCTTTTGGTTGCTGCGCAAGAACCTGCTAACGCTTGGGTACTAGAGGGTTAATCCAACCACTTTTAACTGCAAACTTTACACCTTACTCAACCCAATCATTAATGTTGTCTTTGACTTTATTTCCCAGGGAAAATTATTTTCTCGAGAAAAAATTCTTCCAATCATGAATTCCTTAGAAAAAAGAGTAAGAGTGCCAATATTTATATTTCGGGAATAGCAAATAATAACGAAACATTTTTAAATGAAAGTGGTTTTATTATTTTTTGAAATATTGCCTTGATTATCAATACATTTTTGCATTCGTTAAAACCATTTGTCATAGCAGTTTTTCCATTCCTCTTGAGAGAGCTCCAAAACATGGTTTTGATTCTTCGGCGCTAGTAAATCGTTGAACACGCAGTTTTCCTTTGATATTTTTGAACAAGAATTCATTGGGTGCCAAGCCAGTACTGTACGGAGGATGAGTCATCAATTCAATATCTTGACTGCTCAAAAATTAGGAGAGAGAGAGAGGAGGGGAAAATAAATATTTATGTTCCCCTCATCTCACTCTTCCACAAACTAATCAGCTTAGCAATAAAGGTCCATACCATCCGTTCAATGCGTAGCTGCGTTTTATGCATGTGTCAAAAAAGTAGAATCCGAGTAATTGTATGTGGCAAGTTAAGCTGAAGGTCCATACCATCCGTTCAATGCGTACTTGCGTTTTATGCATGTGTCAAAAAAGTAGAATCAAAGTAATTGTGTCTGGCAAGTTACAGAACAAAACGCAAAGAACGTATAGACGCATAGGACGGGTAAAGTAGATCTACTTTCTACTTTTGTATTCGTTGCATGAATCATGAGAAAAGGTGAGTTGTTTTTGAGAGCCAAATGTTAGTGTGGTGAATTTAAATTTTTTCTTTTTTTGCATTAAAACAGTTTTTAGTAAAGGAAACTGCTTTCGTAAATAATGTTTACAACTACATACATACATATGTATATTCAAGACTTAAATACATTAATATAAATTTTTAACATAGTTCTTTCATGAACAAAATTTGCATTAAGAACTTATCAATTAATTTTACGTACTTATGTACTGACTGTCAACTCAATTGTATTTATTATTTTTTAGGAAAGTGCAATGGCAAATAATCTTATTTCAGCTGTGATTAATAGTATGTATTATATTTATTACAAAATACTATGTGCATTAAATCAATTAATTCCACAAATTCCTTTAAAGTCATACTTTCACTTCCATTTTTTCTCAAAATTTTGTTTATTTGATAAAAAAATATTTACACTACAGATGATCACAACAAAAATTGCTGCGCATAAGACGTATTGCATGTAACTTGAATTTAGAATCGGAGAGTACGTACAGAAACGCATACAACGCATATGCAAAGAACGGATGGTATGGACCTCCAGCTTTACATAACAAAACGCAAAGAACGTATAGACGCATAGGACGGATAAAGTAGATCTACTTTCTACTTTTGTATGCGTCGCATGCATCATGAGAAAAGGTGAGTTATTTTTGAGAGCCAAATGTTAGTGTGGTGAATTTAAATTTTCTCTTTTTTTGCATTAAAACAGTTTGCATTAAAACAGTAAAAGAAACTGCTTTCGTAATAAAGTTTACAACTACATACATACATATGTACATATGTATATGCAAGACTTAAATACATTAATATAAATTTTTAACATATGTAGTTCTTTCATGAACTATATTTGCATTAACTTAGTAATTAATTTTACATATGTACTGATTGTCAGCTCAATTGTGTTTATTATTTTTTAAGAAAGTGCAATGGAAAAGAATCTTATTTCATCTGTTAAAAATACTACGTATTATTTTTATTACAAAATACTATGTGCATTAAATCAATTAATTCCACAAATTCTATTCCTTTCCATTTTCCCCAAAATTGAGTTTATTTGATAAAAATATTTACACTACAGATGATCACAACAAAACTATGTACCTGCCAGTGTTGCCCGAATTTCTAAGGCTAAAATCTGCAAAATTTAATAATTTTTCACGAAAAAATCTTCAAAATCTGCATTTTATTTTTAAAATCTTCAAAGCTATTTTTAAAACAACTTTGTTATATATGATTAAAAAAATTTACATAAATATGGACGTACATGTGTAATATAAATATAAAAATGTATAAAATTTAAACTCGGGTTAAAATGTATTTTGTTTAAATTTTTTAGAAATTTTTTTTTAAATAATTTTCAATCACATTTTTTTTATGACTAGAAACCTTTAATGTTCGAAGAATGTGCATTTCGTTTCTGCTTAAGAAACTCATCAGCAGACTGCAACCAAAAATTTTTGAAATAAGACAAAAAAAACTTCATATGTTTATAGAACGACTATCAATGTGTTATTAAGAATTACGTACACAAACATAAAAGGTAATATTCACAAAAATTATTTAAGGTTACAAAACGTTTAACAAACAAATTTCCATAAAAAATAGTTTTGGTTTACAACAAAAACAACAGAAAAAGCTTAAAAGCTTCAAGCAAAAATCTTTACAAGATAACATCTTCGATTTTGCGACATTCGTGGAAGTGTACTGATAAGTTTGACGGTTTTTTCACACGCAAAGTTTACTTTGAAAAGTCTTGAGCTTATTAATGAAAAAATAATATAGAATAAGATCTATTTTCTCTTCTCTCCTACAAACTATAGACTTTGCAAAGTAAACTTTTGTGTAGTAAACCCATCTTTATTTAGGAGAAACGAAATGCATAAAACCAACAAAAAATAAAAATTCTTCATACTTATGTGCAAACAATATAAAATGAATGAGAAAAGAAATCGGATATATAAAAAATTATACAAAAAGTGATTTAATTTGTTACATAAATATCCAAAGGACTTCGAAGTTTTGTTTTATTCAAGTTCATTTGACTCAAAATTTTTTCGAGATTTGCAAATGAATGTGGTAAAGACATTTCATTCATTTTAATTTAACTTAGGGCTGCAAAATCATAATCAGAATAAGCTCGTTTTATATCAGATATTCTATTCCAGAAGCTTGCCAAAGTTACTTCTTCTTTTTCTTTAATGATGTCTTCTAAGTTCAAAAATTTTAACTCTCTAAACTGTGAGTCGGTCACACATAAAAGAAACAAAAAGTAGTAACAGTAATAGCAAAATGTAAAAAAATTCACTATAATTGGAGTTGAAAAATCTGCGTTTTTAGGCCAAAAATCTTCAAATCTGGATTTCGTCTTTTTGGAGGGTAAAAATCTGCAAAATCCAGATAAATCTGCATTTCTGGCAACCGTGGTACCTGCGCATAAGACGTATTGCATGTAACTTGAATTTAAAATCGGAGAGAACGTACAGAAACGCATACAACGCATATGCAAAGAACGGATGGTATGGACCTCCAGCTTAAGACTTGCATAGTGTAAATTACGACTTAAGTTGCAATTTCTACATAAACAAATTGTCATGACATTCGACTATTCTACATTAATCTAGTGGCGTCCTCCAATATTCTTTTTCGCGCCAGGTTTTTGAGAAAAATTACAAAAATCCATATTATGACTATCGGCTAATATAAAAAGTTTTCGTATTGTTGGAGCTATTAAATGTTATATCTAAATAAAGAAGGCATAGAGAAGGATCTCTGCTACAATTTTCTAGTTCATTTTGATTAAAAAATCTGGTATAAAGTCCATTTTGTGAGAAAAAAACTAATTTTTATTACTTAACAGAAGTATATTTTTTTTGTTAACAGAGACCGTTTGTGTCTTCACACAGATGTTTTTTTTTGTTTACCGTCTAAAAAATTCCTGGTAATAAATTACAAAATTAAAAAGTACTCTGTAGTTCAACTAGCAGCATTTAAAAATATTTAAATCTTCTACGCATTTATTTTGTAATTTAATTAAAACCGTAACATCTTTTCTAAGCCTTTAATTAGTCGCTATATGTACATATATATTTCCTTGTTAATAAGCTAGATTTGTTTAAGAATAATAAATTATAATATGAATGAATCATTAACTTTTTTCCAGCAATAGTTGTTAAGAAAATCATTTAGTCATAACGAATCTTAAACTAAATACACTGTACAACAAAAGCAAACTTTTTCCGAAGTACACGTAATAAGATTATAACGACTTTTGGTGGAAACAGAACTGGCACGAACGACGATGAATTCTTCGATAAGAATTCACTGAATTAACTTGTCGTGCAATAGAGAGTTCGTCACGCACGACGAATTTCATTGACGCCGGTATTGTATTAATTTTAATATTCACAAATGTGTTTTATTTCTGAGGACAAAAGTTGGCAACGAAAAATTTTTCGTTTGTCTGTCCCAATTGTGTTTACAGCATTATTCTGGCAGAAGAGACATTAAAAATAATATTCGGGTATTGCCGTTTTTGAAAATGGCGCTTGAGTCTTATTTAACAGAGGGTCTCAATTCCTTCTCTTTAAACATTCAGGTATGTTCTGACACTCGCATCGTTTTCAAATCGCATGCGAGTTGCAAATCGCCAAACTTGTTGCTACATGTTCTGTAACTCATGCTGTGTGTTGAAATCGTCAGTGTATAATTAAACAATGCGAAGACAAAATTAACAAAATAAAAGAACATTTTATAAATTTTAATTGTATTTTTGCGATTTTATTAATATTTTTGATTAAAATGAAAAGAAAACATATTAAGTTTCATTAATTAACCATTTTAGTGTTTCTTTAAAGTTATGTTTGGGCTAAATTCATCAGTTCACTTCAGTATACTCTTGTGATTTGAACTCGCCAAAAATTTTGCGATTGCGAGTTGCAGAACACCTCTCTGGCGAGTTCAAGTCACAATCGCAAATATTATGCGATTTGCGAGTGTCAGAACATGCCCGATAATTGTGAAGCGACAAGCCATACATTTTAAGTAGGAGACGAGTTTAGCACTTTACACATTTTGGTTTTAGATTACAAAACAAAAATTGCAGTGTTCTATAATAAAGGGTGGTTAAATTTTAAGGGCCGATGTTGAATGTGAACCACACCTAAACGTCAAGTTTTTTTTTGCATTTCATTTCACATTTCTCAATTGCAGACTAACTCAATTTGATCTATGGAAAGATACATAATCGAGCAACGCGTTAAAGTTATTCTGGCTTATTATGAAAATAGACGTTCAAATCAAAATGCATAACGTGCATTTCACGATTTTATCGGTCAGCACAATCGACCTCAGTGGATTCGTCAATAAGCAGAATTGCCGCATTTGGGCGAATGATAATACAATAGTGATTGTCGCAAAACAAATGCAACCAAAAAGAGTGACTGTTTGGTGCGGTTTATGAGCTGGTGGCATCATCGGGCCGTATTTTTTCCAAAATGAGGCCGGTCAGGTAGTTACTGTGAATGGTGTTCGCTATCGCGAGATATGGATGTGAATGATACACAGTGGGGGGAATTTGAAAAAAAAAGTGGAAATAAATCTGCAGTTTCTAAACGAGCCGTCTGATTGTAATGAAATTTAAGGAGGTGCTACCGAGCTTAAGTCTGGAATGGCGGAGCCACAAAGCCCCAAAGTGGGCAAACACGGGTTAATGAAAAATTCAAACCGATGCCAAGCTGATGTTTTTGATCTGATTTTTTGCAGGTGGATTTCTCTATCCAAGAGCTAAAAAATAGTCTGCTACAGTTTAGGAAATATTCGAGAAAAAAATTTTAATTTTTTACCAAACTTGGTTCACTGTTCAGCTAATGGAGAAATAAAATCTTGTTCGATTTTAAAATAGAAACTTGGTATGAGTTAAAAACAAAATTTTTAACAATTAGAAAAAAATATGATATCGAAATCACTGTTAAGTCAAAAGTAATACGCAAATTAAATAATATATTTAAAAAAATTCGTTTTTTGCAGGAAAAAAGTGGGTTAATTATTTTAAAATTTTGCAACGTTATCAACCCTATATTTTTATCTATTCAAAAGGTAATATTTACTATAAGAAACATTTCTAATGAAACTTGTTGTTCAAAATTTTTGTTATTAAGGGTGCTAGACCGTTTCGAAATTGACCTATTTTTGTTATAAATTACAAATGAAAGGCATTTTTTCTCAAATTCGAAGGCTGGAAGCAAAAAATTTGTGGTTTTACCTTAGAACATTATATGTTTTTAAATATTTCCCAAAATATTATCTGCGCCCAACCAAAGATTAGAAAAATACAGCAGAAATACCAAAAAATCAAATTTTTGGGATTTTATGAAATTTTTTTGGGAATTGCCGGGAACTCAAAAGAAAATTGCTGAACATTTGATAAGCCTTTTAAGGGTTAATTTAAACTTATTCACTTTTTCGTTTGAAGAACATTGTGTGTTCAGTATTTTTGTGAAACATTGGAATCCGTTAACTCTTCTTCGTAAAGCCCCGTTCAGACTATTATACAAGTATTAATAATTTTGTGGAAAATGCAGCTCTGACATATTGAGTTGTTATTGTTTTTTGAAATTTTTGAAACCAATATAAGACCAGGGATGCATTTTCGTCAAAAGTATTAATACTTGTACTGAGTGGCCCTTAAGCAAGTTTTTTCGCCCCTACACGTGCAGACAGAATTTCGCTGATTCTGCGAGAAATTTGTGTTTTGTGTTACACAGTGTTACTATTAAAAAGAACGGCTTAAACTTTCAATTCACAAGAAATTAAATAACATTAGAATTGTTTTTCCACAGCCAATATACTCGTATGTTTGTATGCATTCCGCTTAAATAGGAAATAGACACAGAGGAATTTTTTTCTTTTTTGATCTGAACAAACCTGAACAGTGCTACAATTTTGATTAAGATCACGGTGTAATATTACAGAAAAGTTAATTAAATTTTTGTTACCAAAGCGATTACAGACAATAAATATATACATATGTACATACTCCCATTTTGAAGAAGTTATGTTCATAAAAGTCGTTCTATTTCAGTTTACCAATAAAACCCTGAAAAATTTTTGCATTTATTATTCGTACGAAAGCTTAGCAGCAATTTTAAAGCAGCCAACACTGAATCGCATATTTAAAAAAAAGACCCAAGATTTCTCACATTTTTCAGGGTCAACGAAGTATTATTTCTTTTTTTTTTTTATTATTTAATTTTGTTTTTTGTTTTCATTTGTGTATTCGCTTAATAAAGCGTTAAATGTAACGAACATATTGTGGGTTTATTTAATTTTATATTAAAATTTGTTTCTGTTTCAAACAATACACAAAAAAAATACTGGTTGTGTTAAAAGAAACCAAAATTATATTATTAGAGTTATTTAAAAAAGAATATTTTGTATTTAAATTTTCTGCATTTTTAACTTATTACGAAATGGCAACTGTAAATTATTCTAATTCTATTATTATTATTTTGCATTGGCGGCTGTTTTTTTTGCATAAATTGCAAGAATTTTATTGCGAGTTAATTTAAATATTTATAAATAATACATTTGTTTAACAAAATGTTTGCATTGTTTAACAACAGTTTTATTATATTTATTACAAAATTTATGGGTTTGTAAAAGAGTTAACACAACAAACAGCATTTCTAGAATTCCGTCTGGGAAGAAAAAAACTACCCTTATTGCACTAAATTGGCACTAAAGCCAAACCTGATTAAATGACAGCGGCAATGATGTGTCTGGCGGCAGTTGTTTTTATCAATTCAAGGCTACTTTGCGATTCAACAATGAATGCCATTTAATTTGAAGTAAACTTATCAACTTTTGAAGACATAAACTCCACATGAGATAACAACAATGATAACGATTCTTATACATAGATAGAACTACCAACCAACTAGTTTGCAAATTTAATTTTTTTTTTAATAAAAATCAAATAGAAATGCAAATTAATAGATTTCGGTTGCTTTTGTGGCCAAATCGCACATTCGATAATATATGTTTGTATATTATTGTGTCACAAATATAGGAAATAATAGTAGAATAAAATTAGCAAAGACTTTTTTGTGTGCTTCAGTTCCGAACAGTTAAATTTAATATTTACGCAATGTTCTACGATCTCGACATAAAACGTTCGATCGACAACTTGTATTGAAAACAACAATAATGGTATATGTACATAGATTCTGGAATACTCATCGACTTGGTGATTATTACATGTTAAATAAAAATAAAACTTCATATATTTAAACAATTTCTTTTCGTTTATCAGACAAAATTCACCGCTTTTAAAATAGAAAGAAACGCATTGAAATTCTCACGTTTATTTCACTTTAAAAAACTTTTTTTGAAACTTTTTTTTTTTTTGCTTTAATGGAAAGTTTTAGTTCTTCGACGCTTTTCCCGAATAACCATCAATGGTCACACTGGCAGAAGGTAATACCGTGATGACGGGTAAAACAACCTGCCAGCTGTTTGTATTCTCTTTTTTTATTTATTTATTGGAAACTTTAGACATAAAATCCCAAAAAAAAATTGTGGAAATAAATCTCTCGAAAGAATGGTGATGTCAAGAGAAAAAGAAAATGAAGGTAAGGGGATATATTGGTCTGGAGTGTCGAATAAAAAGATCGTAAAAGCGACTCATCAGGGATCCTTTAGCCAAAAATTTTTGAGAACAACTAGAGTTATTATGTTAAACTTACATTTAAACAATTGAGAAGTTCAACAAATATCAAAGTTGAAACAAGAACTCAATAATCAACACATTTTATATTTTCTTACTTTACTATTGCAACATTGGCAAACACTTTTTCAGCTCGAATTATAGTTGTAAGAAGTATGTAAAGAAAATAAATGTAAATAACAACAGCAGCTATTCAAGAATAGAGTATTGCCACACAAGTATTTTTGAGATAGAAGAAAATTTTTTATTGTTTTCAATATGAATAATCGATGGAACGTTTTCTGTCGATATCGTGGGATAGGCCGAAAACAAATTTTTGTAAAGAAAATAAATACGTACAGGTTTTTGGATATAATAAAGCAAGCTAAAAATGTGTTAGACTCTTATGTAATGTCCTTCCAATCTTAAAAAAAGAGGGCAAAAAAACATAAAGCTAAAGCAATTCTTCTTGCACCCTACAAAAAGCATTCTAATGTTTTTAATCTATGGCATAGTTTTCACCAATTCTTGTAAGAATTCATTTGTAACAGTCGGGTTTTCCGCTGTGATCTTCCCTATACGTCTAGGTTCGTTGCGATTGTCTGGTTGTTTTTTACAATCGTTTTTTTTTCAGGATTGATCCAAAATTTTAAAATCATTTAAGCACAAAATGTTTGGGCTAATTACTGCTGCATTAAATTGAAAAATTTTTATTAGTAAATTATTCTTCCGTGATAATTTTTCAACTGTGTTTTCGATTTAAATCAAGAAGATTAAGATTCTTTTCTCATTATTTCATAAGTATTTTTCAGTGATCCAACGTATAACCACGTGATGCAAGTCCATACCGCGAAAATTATTTATAATAATCACTAAGAAAGGAACAAAAAAATTTAAATTAAAAAAATTTCGGTGTTACCGTTTTGTGTGAAGTGCACCCAAATGTACACATATTTGTACATACCAAAAGTTTGGCACTACCTCAAATTGAAAATGTTAATAAAAACAATATAAATATAATTATTTATAACAACAAAAAACAATAAATTTTGTTTTAATTTATGTACATTCAATTTCTTAATTTAGCAAAGTCGCACAAACTCATTACTCAGTAACATTAGTAAGTGATTTATTAATTATATAAATGAATTTAAATTATTATAAAATACACTCATAATTTATATCTTTTTTTTAAATGTGTTTATACTTCCTTAAAATTGAATCAAAATAATTCAATAATAAATTAGCCATGTAATTAATATATTTATAAGGAAATTTTGGGAGATAAATATAAAGTGCAAACATAAACAAAATGTCTGCGTGATATTTCACACTCTTCCCTTTTGCCATATTAAGCATTAAACATTAATCACATTCGCCACAGCAAGCTACTATTTCAAGTATAGAATAACTATACATGTTTATATGAAAATGAATTGCTTTTTCAGGACAGCAATGCAACACTGCGGCAGGTTGTTGTCAATGCTAATCTTGTCGCTGAAGTCCAGTTAAGTAAATTAATTTCTATGGTTTTTGGGCGAAAATGAGCCAATATAATGTTGCCAGTTTAATTAAAAAAAAAATAGTAAATGAATGATACACAGAAAGAAGTGCTCACCAATTAATGTTTTCAATTAAGAATTTAATTGTATTAAATAATTTAATTTAATTGTATAAATTGTATTAATTAATTAGAGTGGAAAACTTAATTGATAATATTAAATTGTTTATAGCTGAAAATTTAATTAATTTTTTAATTGCTACTACAAATATTTCAAAATTTTAAATACAAAATCATTCATGTTACTTTTTTTGTGTGTACCTTACAATTATTTTGTATTATTTAACAAAAAGAACATTAGTAACTTTTATACTTTTACGTGAGTAATTTTATTTTCATATATGCGAAATATTTGAAGGTGGCACCACTGAATTCTATGTATTTATGTTTGAATATGAGGTTCAAGTAGCTGGCTACAAGGCGACAAATGGAGCTATCGGCATTTGAAGTCGTGTGTTCGTGTAGTCTGCTGTGGTGAATGTGTTTAACTCATTATGATTAAAATGAGAAAAAGAAAAAGTACAAAAAAGGACGCCTCAATTTTAGACACATTTCGGACACGCAAAGTTTACTTAATTCTTAAGTCTTAATTCAGATGGCTGACAGACAGTGAGGGAAATACTTTCTCTTTTTTTATTTCTTTGCAAAGTAAGCTTTGAGCGTCCAAAAGGGGTCTTACCAAGATGAATTGATACCATGCGGTCTCGATTTTCAACTCTGCATATTCGCTTGTATATTTGTTAGTGTCAAATTTGATGCTATCAGAATATTTTCGAACGTTGTGCTTTGATTTGACAGCAAAGAAATTGACAGATGATCGTCAGCTGATAAATTGAGATCATCTGATTTCAATTCGCCTTGGGTCTTACCTTCAAATTATACGTAAAATACAGAGCTCCTCTTTAGCTGAATGCACTCGAGCACTGTTTTGAACAAAGCGAATTCATACCAAGTTGTCTCGATTTGTAGCTCGGCATAAAATGCATGTTCACTTGTTAGTGTAGAATTTCCAGCTGTCAAACAATTTCCGAAAGTTTTGCTATGATTTGACACAAGAGCAATTAACAGCTGATCACAATATGTTAAATAGAGATCGACTAGCGACCATTCACCTTGGTTTTGAAAAACACTGATGTACACAGCGTTGCCAGAAGTGATGATTTACGATTTTTCAATCTAAATGGATTTTGTGATATTTTTTTCTTGCAAAAGATTTTTTTTTCTTAAAAAAAAACGTATAGAAAACTCAGGTTGGCAAATATCTCATGAAGAAAACTATATGGATTTTTTATTTATTTTCCTATACGGGGATGTTATGGACAAAATATGGAGATTTGTTTTTACAACCCACACAGAAACAATTTCCCGTATTCTAATTGTCTAATTGTTTTGCGTTCTTTGCTTCAAATTGGATTTAGATTGTTAAATTTTTTCTATCAAATTATTATTTAAATTTTTGGCCCATAGTGCATTTATACAATCGTAATCAAGTGTATAAATTGCAGTACGATTGTATATTTATTTTTAATTAAACAAAATAAACAGATTATTATTAAATACTTCATATTAGGCTGAAGCTTTTGCAGACAGCCGTATTATTTTATTTAATTCTTTAAAAATTACGACACATTGACCGATGATAATAAATTTTCAATGGATGTTTGTGTTTGAGCAGCCGGTTTGATTTTATGTGATTTTTGTTTTAATAAGTCTTCTACGTAAAATTCAAAAAAGAACCAATAAAAAACGTGGGAATTTAAAATATATTTTTTTTATATACACACAATATTTATTTATGAGATAATGCAATGAACTTTCAGCTAAACACAAAAAAAAAAAGAAAATATGTATTTAGATATAATTATAGAAAATATGTATTACTTATTTAATTTTTAGAAGTTCAGCAGAGTTGAACGAAATCGTAATACAAAGAAAGAACTGTTATGATTTCAAATATGATTCAAATAATTGTTTTGAACTTTTAGGGAATGTGACAGATGATATGAATTCAAGTCATACAAACTAATGTACTTACATGCATATGTACATTAAAAAGAAAAACAAAGTTCTTTTTTTAAGTATAAAAAGAATTTTGACTAACGCATTCATTCATTTATTAGCTTTACGCATGTGGGTTGTGTAAACATATTTTAAAATGGCTTTTTATTAATCATATAAAATTTGTAATTTACTTTAGCTGCAGCGCATTAACGCTGGCTTTTAGAATTATTGGCCCTGGGGGCCTAATCTGTATTTCGAAACGAAAGAAAATGCTTTCGAATTTGTATGTTATTAACATTACAATTCGAAAACATTTGTTTTAGTTTCGAATTACAGAGTAAACTCCCTGTTCTGTAAACCGAATCACGAGTAAATTTCCCGTTTTCAAAAAAATTAATAGTGGTCCTGGAGACGTGTTTAAAATCATACACGATAATTTTCTTTAAGATATGATATTTGAGAATCTGTATCTACAAAAAAAATTTAGAGAAGTCTAAAAAAATATTTCTATTGTCGAACTTAGTTTTCTAAAATCGTGCGGTTTCAAATCGATCGGTTTACAGAACAAGGCCGTATGCCATTAAGAATAAATTAAAATTTAAACTAAAAGTATATCAATAATTGAATAGACAATGAAATTCATTTCTCGTATTCCATTTGATTAAAAGTTATTAAGGGCAAATTAAGGCATTCGACATCGATCGAAACTTCCAGACCAACTTCTTTGCATTATTTTGAAATTTTTTCCGATATCGATTTAATAGCTGATACATATTCATTACTTATCTTCACCCAAGTAGAAAACATGTTCTCTTGAGAAAATCATATTAAAAAACAGTTTTATTAAAAAAAAAATATATTTATATAATTGAATAATTCCGCCATCCCTTTATTTAAATCGCTTAAACTTAAACTTAACATAAGCTAAGTTTTGTTAAAGCACTTAGTTAGAAGCCTAAGTTAGGTTAGGTTGCACAGGTTGCCATTTTAAAAGTCAAAACCTGTACAATTGGGTCTTAAGTCTTAGTAGGTCCCGTTGTGTTACCTAAAACGGAGACGTGAAGAGAGGTAATCTTCTTCTGCGTTTCTTCCCGACGATCGGAGAAACCAGTTTAACCCTCTAATGTCACAATTACGACTGCCAAATCTTGCAGCAGCAGACTGCCCAGTGAAGCGCACCCTTTTCTCAGAGCGAGAGAGAGATATAGAGAGAGAGGGGCAAAGACATAGGAGGTGTTTTGCACTTTTTCCTCCTCATTATTGCAACTTCTACTGAGATCGTTCTACGGCAGATTTAATATCCCAGCATGTCCTGTAATTACCGCAACAAGTGTGCATATTTTCCCGGGAGTTGTTCCCTCCAGGATTAAAAATCCACCACAATCGTATTCAGGCCATATTAGCCTTGAAATCGAGCAGGTGACGTTGCTAGAACATCTGGTCTGTGCGATCCCTAACAAATACAGCTGAATATGGATTTTGCAGTTTTTTTTTAAGAGAAGGCAAACTCAGGCAATGAATGCCTGAATGTGAAGGAAGAGAAAAAGAAAAGCTTCATTCTTTTACAACTCTGCTTTTTTGAAAATTTTTTTTAATAATGCAGTGTTGCAACGCCTCTGGTGTCAGTGAGACGTATTAAATTTTTTTAAGCTGTGTTTAGTAGGCATTTTAGTGGTTATTTTACTTCGCCATCGATTCTGCTACACAATAACGACGAAGAAGGGCGATTTTGTTGTTGATACGAAGCTGAAACCGGCGTACATAGTTCAGTGACCAGTGTCTATGCCTTCATCACTTGAACTTTCATACAACTCATACAAATGAACACTAAGGCACATCAGAAATATGCGTGGTGTTGTTATTTCAAGACTGTCGGAGATCTGAAAAAACCAGGTCTTTCGGTTTTGTAGTCAATGTGCTAAATACTTCAGCCAACGCCACTAATGTTAATGTTCATGGTCATGTTCATTAGGGTTCCTCCGTGGCTGAGTGGTAGCGATGCTAGCCTGTTACGTTCGATTCCCGCTATAGATACGAGGTGTTTTTGTAGACAAACTAATCGCAACGATATTTCCAGTAACTCCAGGTTTGAATGTCTCGCTATGTCGTTTTAAAACATCCACTTTTATAGAAACTACTTATGTATGTATGTAAGTATGTTTAAAAAAATCAATAATAAAAACAAATACATAGCTACTTATGTTTTAAATTTTAACAGGCAACAATTGTTTTCAATAAAAACAAAAGCTTTTCCAAACGTGATTTAAGCTTTAGGCAAAACTGTTCTAGAGTTGATAACTATAGAATAAGCACAACTAATAAAAAATAAAAATTATTTAAATTAAAACTGTAAATCTAGAATTTTTAACCCATTACTGTTATTAAGTATTTACAGTCGTCACGAACTTGCACACAAAACTCATACAAACATAAACACAGATGTGAAAAAAAAGAGAGAGACAGAGGAAGAGAGAGTATAGTCTTTAATTTTATAACGGTTAAGGTTACATACATACATAAAAACTAGCATTATTATGTCACCAAGTATAAAATAGCACCATATCATTTGAATACCGTAAAAAATAATAAAAATTTCACAAAATTCAAGAACAAAAAAGCACAAGACAAAAAAGATTTAAACGTAAATTCATATCGCTACCTTAATATAGAACGGCCCTAACTCATTTTTTTTAAATCGAGATTTTTGCATTTTTTGATACATTAGTGTTCTATCGAAATATGGATAAAAAAAACTCGATTTCAAAAAAATAATGAGTTAGAGCCTTTATATATTAAGGTAACGATATGTATGTATGTATGTTTATAGAAGCGTCGCGCTGTAGTAATCATTGTGTACGTAAACGTTCATTGAACTGTTGTCATGCTGTTTCGCACACAATTAAGTTCGACTTTAATACAAGTTCACAATCAAAAGTCAATGGAAAGCATGAATGAAAGAGTCAAGTAAATGAAAGAGAAGGGAAGGTAGTTAATATTTGCAAGAATTTAATATCAACAAATAATCGTAAAAATATTACAAAAGCCATGCCAATATTTTACGCCTACCAACACCCTACCCTTGTTACCCCACATGCCGGCTGACCATTTTGCTGCTGTCATTGTCTTTAAGTGAACTTGAGGTGAGTCAGGCTTCAAAGCAGATTATTGCCACTACTAAAACAGCTGCTGCTTGTAAGTGCTTAAGAACAAAAACAAAAGAACCTAGAGAAGAAGAAAGTTTAAAGTACTTTAGCTAAAATAAATATTAAATCCAGTTATAATCAGGGATGGAGAACGGAAGTTATTTTTTTTATATGGAAATAATTTGTTTTGAATTTTTTGATAAGACATAAAATAGATTGTTCTGATTGACATAAACGAAAGAAAATACGTAAAAACAATAATGGCCTGTTTCCCACCTGTGAGAGAAAACGTTCGACTTAAAATTTTACATTGAAAACAAAAACAAATTTTCATATTTTATTGTTGTTTTCAATATAAATTTTAAGTCGAACGTTTTCTTTCGCAAATGGGAAACAGGCCATAAGTAGCGATGATGATGTAGAATAGAATAAAGTTGCTTGTCTTGGAAGGATTTTTAAAATCTATTAAGTCTGTGTATTGTAAGTCTCAATAATATCCCACCAAATCAAATGTTTCGAATTCGTAATGATTAGTCGGCGAAATTTTCCGATTTCGGAACCGAAATATTATCGAAATAGTTAAAATTTTTGTGTGAAATGGTTGACACGACATATCGGTACGAATTCGTAACGACATTTAGGCACAATTTCCTTCTGTTTGTACAGTAGATTACCGCTTCACCATTATGTTGCTGCTATTGTCGAAATAATTTGCACATACTTACATTTTTTAATATTAATTACAAATTTATTTGTTAACATGTTATTTATTTAAAGCAAACATTTTCACAGATTTTTACTTATGTACTTAAAAATCAAAGTCTTTATGTTTTTAACATTTTTATTAAAAAATTGTTCAGAGAAACTTCCGTAATGTCTTAACGAATGCGCTACAAAAAGTCTGAGTTCAGACAAACTAACGAAATGTCTTAACGAATTCGATACGACAAGTCTGACTTCAGAAAAAGTCGAAACGTTTGTATAACGAAATGTATAAAGACGTTGCTTATATTACTCGTATTAATTATTAAATTATTTTTAAGAGGCCTACTGTCTGTTTTTATAAAACGAAAGAGAATATTGAAACAAAAATTTATATGGAGATTTCGTGAAAAGAAATATTTTTAACAAAGCATTGACTAAAAAGTTTATGGCGGTGTGTCTGCAAATTTCAACATATTTTAAAATCACAAAGTTTGAAACACGTGTTCCCTCCCAGCTCTGTTTTAAGCATTATTCATAAAAAATTAATTTTAAAACTGCACACTTTAATATCTTAATTCCAGCTTTAAACACTCTTGAAGTTTTAATGATTTGCCATTCTATTCTGTCTGTTATACGTACAGTCAGCTTATAGGAATGCCTCAAACGAAAATACTCCAGTCAAATTTCACAACATGTGAAAATTGAGTTTGCCGCAAAATTAATTTTAATAAAATTCGTTTCAATGCAATATTCATGTTTAAAAGAAATTTATATATTTTAGAATATAACAGACGTACAAAAAAAATACATATGTATGTATGTTAAACAGTGGGACCGGTCATAGAAAAATTTATAATGAAATTTATAAAGGTTCAATTATGAGCAAAAATATAAATCAAGTTAAAAAGTATAATTAATAGTGTGAAAACCAAATGTTAAGATTATATAAAAATATGGGAAACGATTGTCCTTGTATGATTCACTATAATTTCCCTGAGAAATTTCAATCAGATATAATTTCTTATTTTTGCTTAAATTCAGTAATTTCAATTCTCATTGAACGAAATATTTTTATTAATTAATGTGAGTTTCTAAAGAAGGGAATAAAAATTAAACTGTGCAGCCATGCACTTCATCAGCATCCTTGTCTATCTAATTGGGTAGAGATTGTTATATACATCAGCTATTTAACGTAAATTTTTAATGAAACGGAATATGAGAAATGATTATTGTGTACATAATTATTCACATATTTCCCCATATCTCTCGGACCAATTAACCAATTTAGATAAAATTCGCAGTTGTCGACACAGTTTCTCGCAAGTCCAAAAAAGTAAATGAATCCTAAAAATCGACTTGAAAAGAAATCTAGGGAAATCTTTTATCCTCAACGATGTCTCCCGAATTGATCGATAAATTTGAATAAATTTTGCAGCAATTTGCAATTTAGTTTTTTTGAGTTTACAATCAGATTTTGGATTGGATTGGTTAAGAGTAGTTTTACTTTTATTTAAATTAAAAAAAAAATTAAAAAAATTATGCTGAATGGAATCGGTTCCTTATATTACGAAATCCATGAGAATCCAATGTCCAAAAATTTGATTCCGATCAAATAATCAAGCTATTAAATTAAGGGACTCTTCCACGATTTCGACAACGTTCGACTTGCCACACACTAACATTCAAAACAAAAATAAATTTTCAAAATCTTGTTTTTATTTTAAATTTTAATACATACAGTCGACTCCGCTAACCAAAACCCAATTTTTTTCATTTATCCGATTTTTTCTACAAAACGTAGTTCGGATTACTGAAATTTTTACAGTTAAGCGTACTGCTTAAAATCAGTGCAATATAATAGAAAAATACAATAAAGTACGTAAGAGCGAAAAGGAAAAATACATTTTGCCATTTAATTTTTTCATAAATAAATTTGTCATTGTTTATTTTATCACTAAAGCGAAGTAAGTTTCATACAAAACGTAGTTGTGGGCTTGCTTTTGATTTTTAGTAATACGATATTTTCAGTAAAGAGATGTTTCGCTAAAGATAAGTGAATAAGACTAGCTGAATTTAAAATAAGTGCGGGGATTTTTTTTCAGTAAAGGGTGTTGCGCTAAAGCGGATTCGACTGTATTTAGTTAAAAAAATTTATTTTTAATGAGATTTATTTTATACTTAGTTCCACTGTGCACTATGACTAATATAAATTATAAACCAAATTACATGGTCAGATCCAAAGATCATAAGCACAACACTGACGCATTTATCCAATATTATTTTTATAAGAATTGTGAGAAGATATGAAAAAGAGAAGTTACGAGTATAAAATAATTTTGTTTCTATCTGCAAGTTAATTTTAAAATAAAAACATAAGAGTATTAATATTTCATAATTATTTTTTCATACTGTTTTCAATGCAGTTTCTTTGTTCGTTTCTTTTTTTTCGTTGGCTTTATTTGTGGCAACTTTAAATTAGAGATCATGCTTGAAGAATTTTTAATTAATTTATGCCATTGTTTTTTTTTAATAATTCGCTGAAAATTCTACAGAAATTTTTTTACTTTCAATAAATATCAAAAGATTTTTATTATTCTTTCAATAAATTAGCTTTTGATTTAAAATGCAAATTATTTCCATTGAAATTATTGATATAAATAATGCAAAACTCGGCCTGCCGAAGTTTTGATATTCATTTCATTCGTGCTTTCGTGGCAAAAGAAATTTAAGTTGATAATTATAAAAAAAATATATTATAGATAATTTTATACTCACTTAATCCTTAAGAAAGTCACGTACATATGTTTATGCATATGCATTGTGTAATTACATATGTATAGTGTGAATAAAGTTTTGGAACACTTACCTAGAAAGAAAAAAATAAATAAATATGCATTTAATTATTGAATTTTAATATGAATACAATTTTTTATAATTTTATATTTGGGTCTATTGAATAGACTATATTCTCATTTGAGTGACGTTTTAAAACGTTCGTCTCTCTTATCGAAAATTTTACATCAAAATTTTACCGTGTTACCATAGTACCGTACTACCATTTAAATTTAAAAGTAACGTTTTTATATGCCGTTTTAAAACGATACTCAAACGAGAATAGGCTGAATTAAATATACAATTAATTCTAATTTATATAAATAAGTTGAATATTGGTTTATTATGTATAGTCAGTTTCTATTCTTTTTTTGGTCTGTATCAATCAATCATTCATATCATTATACAAAATCAAATAAAAAAGCTGCGTTTCAAAATTATTAACACTGGCTTATAGAAACATTTTTATGGAATTTTTCAAGGTAATCGGGCCTATTCTCGTTCCAGTATGGTTTTAAAACGACACATAAAAACGACAATATTACATTGTAAATATACCGTTTTACCTTAGCACCGTATTACCATTTCAATGCAAAATTGTCGTTTTAAAACGATACTGGAACGAGAATAGGCCCGAATTTGTCTTTTGCTGGACACGAAAAATTATATAATTTTTAAATTCTTTGATTTTTTAGATTTTTTTAGATTTTTAATATTTTTTTATTTTATTATGTAATTTTTTTAAATTTGTATATTCTTCTTATTTTTTCTATATTTTATTTCTTCTATTTTTTTAATTTTTATTATTATTTTATTTTACTTTATTATTTTATTTTTTATTTTCTTTTATGATTTTATTTTATTTTATTATTTTATTTAGTTATTTTATTTTAATATTTTATTTTATTACTTTATTTTATTACTTTATTTTATTACTTTATTTTATTATTTTATTTTATTATTTATTTTATAATTTTATTTTATTATTTTATTTTATCATTTTATTTTATTATTTTATTTTATTGTTTTATTTTATTATTTTATTTTATTATTTTATTTTATTATTTTAATTAATTATTTTATTTTGTTTTATTTTATTTTATTATTTTATTTCATTATTTTTTTATCATTTAATTTTATTATTTTATTTTATTATTTTATTTTAATATTTTATATTTTTATTTATTTATTTTATTTTTTATTTAATTATTTTATTTAATATTTTTATTCTAATATTTTATTATATTATTTTATTATATTATTTTATTTTATTATTTTATTTTAATTTTTTATATTATTTTATTTTATTTTGTTTTATTATTTTATTTTATTATTTTATTTTATTATTTTATTTTATTATTTTATTTTATTATTTTATTTTATTTCCCCTTATTTTGAATGGCGTCGTCGACGTCACATCAAGACGACAGTATATATTGTCACTTCTCTCTTCTTTAGCTTTATTTTATTTTAATATTTGATTGATGAATTTTATAGTTTTATCCCTACATATATTAGATTTTTTTTATTTTATTTTCGGCCATGCTCTGTAAACCGTATCCGAGTAAATTTTTTTGTTTTCCAAAAATAAATAATGGTGCCATGATGTCTTATAAATCATAATTTCAGATATAATATTTCAAGCTCCAAAAAATAGAAAACTACAAAAATCAGAAAAAATAAAAACTTTTAAAATTGCGCTATTAGTGGATTTAATTTTTCTAAATCGAGCGTTTTTAAATCGACTCGATTTACAGCAATGTTTATTTCCTCTTTATAAGTCCTTTTTGTAAAATCGTGTGCTTATTAATTTATTCTCATATGCTTATACAAAAACTTCCAAAAAATTATCGAGAATTACTAAATTTACATATAAAGCAAGCTAAAAGTTTCTACAAAAAACTACAACAAATATTTTTATTTATTTGTGCATCTATGGGTAACGATAAGATTATTTAGATGGCCTTTTTTCTTCATAATTTTAAATTCTTCTCAATTTGAATATTTCAAGGTCAGCCAGCGTTACTTTTAATGTACATATTTCTGCTATTTCACTCATTGAAAAGGTAACGGACAACAATTACCAAACGAATAAGAAGTATTACGTAAAAGTAATAACATGAGAATAAGAAGAAACCACTTCATCATAAAATGTCGATCTCAAGTTTCAAAATTAAGTTTAAAAAAATATTTCTTTAAGTGCCACTATTTGCACTTCTGGTCGATCGATAGTTCTTGCTTGCAGCGAACTCTCATCATATTTCTTTCTATTAGCCAGCCACTGTTTTGCCAAATCCAGTTGTTGATTGTTAACTGTTTGCTTTTTATTTCTCTCAAAAAAATTTGTTTTTGCGCTTCAATCTCAAGAGCTTTGTTTGTTATAAGCCAGCATTTGTTCACAGGTTTTTTTTTCTACCAAAACGTTTTTTTTTATGATTCATTATCATCGTCATCACATCTTTAGATTGCCTGCTGCTTTTTTATTCGTTAAAAAGCTATTAAATAATATTTTTATTAATGTTTGGCTTGATTTCATGCCAATTTTTTATTTTTATTTAATTTTTTTTTTGTTTCTTTGTTTGTCGTGTTAGTTTTTACGGTGCGTTGTAGTGAGTTTTTAAACACACCACTTAAAAACAGAGGGAAAAATAAAATAAATTAAATTTAAAAAAAACTGAGATGTTTATAGTAAATACAAAGCGAAAAAAGTGAATTTAATTTGATTGCCTTCCTTTTTATTATTTTATTATTGTATATAGAAAAGCTTTTGTAAACGTTTTAATTTGTCTAAACACGCTTTTTCATTTGATTGAGGGTGTGTATAGGAATAAAGTTATTATTTTCTGTGTGTCTACTTTTTTATTTGTACAATAAATTAGAAATAAACAATATGAAAGACATAATTTTTATTACCACCACCACTTAGCATATGTTTAGATAATCTGTCTCTAAATTAGATGCAAAAATTAAAAAAAATATATTTTCAAAATACATATTGACACTTCAAAGCAAAATTGTTGTACAAAAGAAATTGTACAAGAGAAATAAATTCATAAAGAAATAAACTTTTAGTTTAAACAAGTACGAAATTTCCTACTTTCTGCAAGGGTGCTCTTTAGATTTAGTTAGTGCTAGAAATACGAGGGTCGCTTGAGATTACAAGATTTTCAAGTCAACTTTATTAGATGATAACGGCTTTGATATAATGATAAAAATGCCAATAAAATCCCAGTGAAAAAAAATGGAAGTCATTCTAGCGGAAGTACATTTTCATTACTTCCAAAAAATCGATATTTTTAATTGGCCGAGAGTGAGCAAAAAAACCATGTAGAAGCTTATTTTAGTCACACAAAACCTTGTAACTCCTCCATAGTGTTAGAAAATACTCACCAGAATTTAAAAAAAAATTATTTTTTTAAAGAAATTTATGAATTATTTTTAGTCTAAAATTTAAAAGTTATTTGCTTAAATTTACATGAAAACACTGTTTCGGGCTTAAATTCGTATAAAAAGAAACGAATTGTTAAAAAAGGCAACTATTTACCCTTTTTCCTAGATGAAAATATTATCATAGAACACAAAAAAGGGAATTTTCCTTAATATCGCTTCCAATTCAGTGACCAGGCATCGAAAAAGAGAACTTCTTGCAATGACAACCCTATGTAAAAATCATTAGATCGGATCGAAATTTGCACTACTTCCGCATCGTAAACTCTACATTTTCATGACTTTTTTTGGAGTCTCTTTTTTTACTGGGAATATATATAAATCTATATAAAAAAGTTTAAGCACATTTTTTAATGGATCTCATGTTTGTTTTTAATAATTTTTGAAACTAATGTTTCTGCAAATCAGGCAGACGACTCGTCTAGAAAATTTTTATGTATTTATATTTCCATACTAATTATATACTCAAGTCGACCATCTGCATTCCTACAAGTCAGGCAATCGAATCGTCTAAGAAAATTTATGAAAATCACCAAAAAAAAAATGTTTTGATTTATTTGTAGTTACAACAATACAAGCAAGCGACTTGTCTAGAAAAAATATATGAAAATAACTCAAAAAATTACTGTTTTTCATATAAATTTTCTGCTCGATCGCACGTGCTGTTTGATATAAAATCAAGGAAAAACGAAATAATCACCCTTATTCCAGTTGTCGCCATCGACGTCACTTTAACACAACACCAAAATATTGGTGCTCGTATATCCGTTGTCGAAAACAACTGACTCCTGTTGGCAGGTTTATGCTATTTTTTGGAACTTACGGAACGGAAATAGGTTGCAAGGTGCGCAAAATTGTTCTCGAGAGCGATGAAACAAGCCCCCATTTTTTGGTATTGTGTTAAAGTGACGTCGATGACGACAACTGGAATAAGGGTGAATAAAACATGTGTTTCAAACTTTAAAAGAATCATGTATTTATGTATGTTCAATACATTTTGATCATTTGTTAATTAAATCGTCAGTTAAAAACAAAACAATTATAAAGGCACAAGAAAAACTTTCAACAAGGATGAAAGGAAATTTTATTTTTAAAAGAATTTAAAAATAGTGTGAATTAATTGAGTGAAAATGCACTCTTAAGAGTGTTTCTTTTTTTTAACTGAATTTTTCGGGAAACAAATATAATTATAAATATATATTGAGTTTTGTAACTGTAATCCGAACATAGAGTGAAACTATATCTGTCTGCATTAACGAGGTTCTACTGTACTGGCCAAGTTGAAGTTGTTGAGAATCCTTTCAACATGAATTTGCTCAGGTTTTTTTTTTTTGCAATGTATAAGTAACTAAAACTCAGGTGGAACTCAGTATAAGCCGCAATAACAAATATTATAAACAGTTTTGTCAATAACTGTGTTGTTCAAAATTCTTTGAAAAATTTTTATTTTTTATCAGTTTTACTGAAGTTTCTTTATGTAGCCTACATACTTTTATCCAATTTACTGTATGATCATATGGGAACCCTAAATTACTGCAAAAGTACGGTTGGCAGCACTGGTGGACGGACTATCTTACTATCATTTTATCTTTTTTCTATTTACTCCTCATTTACCAAATAAAATAAAAAGGCCTACTTTTAACTGAAATACTGAGCAACTCCCTAATATTATATTATAATAAAGAATAAAAAAAAATTCGTAAAATCAAGTGGAGTTGTGTACGACTTTAATAAATATGTACATATTAGAGCTCTGCATAAGACCATTTAAAAAAAACTTGCAAGACATGGGGGGGATTTTCAAATACTTTACTGTAGCGAAGTCTTCAAAAACAAACACTGAAACAAACTGTTTGCAAGACATGTGTTTCAATTATTGTAGGTATAAAAGTAAAGATGCAAATACGTGAAAAAAGAATTTGCGATGCTTGCTTCTTCCTATTCATTAGCGCGTATACAAACGTCATGCATGTACATATGTACATACAAAGATGTGTTCATGTTTTTTTTATTTTAGTAGAGACACCTTCAGATAGCACTGCCACGAACCACCACCACTAAGCTAAAAATCCCCAAAATCCCAGGAACTGCCCGGAACTTCACCGGAAAATTATGGCAACACTGAAAATCTAAAAAATCCAGGGTGGTATGTAGTTTTTATGTACCAGTATTTGTAACCAGGGGAAGACACTACTTCTTCTTGTGGTATTTGTAGTGTTTGTTACGAACAAAAAGGGTTCGCGACACAACTTTTAATCAGTCATATACACGAACATCACTACAGCTATGGTGCTTCGCTTATTATACGACAGCATTTCGTCGGCTGGTTACTTGTTTGCCGCACATTGTGATAAGAATATATTATTACTGCAGCAAACCAGTAACCACACGACGATTTAATGTTGGTTTAGTATAATACACGCAACGGAAATACATTTAAAAAGCAAGACGTATTTACATTTCAAGAATGTTTAGGCAGGGCTCCAATACATATGTACAGAGAGCAACACCTATCAAAACAACTTCAATATACATATATATTTTTTTTTAGCTCTTCAAAATTGTCGAAATACAAGAACAGTCCTCCTACTTTAAAATTCAAGTATTTAATTTGCAAAAAAAAAAATATTTTAAACAATAATTTAAAGAACTATTATAACACACATCTTTTTATTTAATATATTTTTTTATATATTGCTCGTTTACTTCAATAGTGTCACAACTCCAAAATAAAACTAGTTTTGCAGAAAACGCGTTTGGTTTTTAATTTGCTTAAAACTCAATGGAGAGATGAGAAGAAATTTTTTTATTTGCATTATTAACTTAAAAATTTATTTTTTGAGTTATGACACTATTCAAGTAAATGAGCCATATGCACACACATACATATGTATGTACCAGGGATCGCAAAGTTGGTACAATTGTATCTTTTTTGGTACTATTTAAACTCGGAAAGTACAAAAGTACACCAATGACTAATTTAGTACATTTAATGAATCTCGGCAGCAGAGTAGCAAGCCGAGCAAAAAATTTCGGCGGCGGCTGAAAGACAAATATTTTCGGCGGCGGCGGCGGCTGAACGGTTAACGCCGATTTGTTTAAGCATTTGAAAAAAAATTTTAACCCAGTCTGTTTTTAGAAAAATACGTGAATTATTGAACTGATACCCTAAAAAATAGCTTCGTAAATTATTTGTTAAATCATAGAAACATATTCTAGATTACCTGGAAAAATTTCTCGCGGAATTTTATTCATGATTGCCTTCTACATAAATTTTTTTAAGTTTTCGGATTGAATTCAAAATTAATTACTTTATTGGAACACTGCTACGGATCAACAAACAAAAAGCTTGGAACAAAAAAGTCAATGTAAACGTCCATGTATTTAAGAACGGACTCCAAAAGAGAACGTAAGTGTTGTCGCAGCTACGTTACCATTCACATAAACATTTTCTTTTTATGTGGAAGCAAAAACAACTATCTTTCCGGGATGCTCGCTATCATATTAAATACGAAATTTAAAAAATTATAAAAAATAAAAGACAAAATAATGGCTGAGTATAAGCCGCCGATAAGCCGAGTGGTTCGGCGGCGGCTCGGCTTGTGTAAAAAAAACGGCTGACTGGCTAGCCGCCAGCCGCGCCGGTACGGCTTGCTACTCTGCTCGGCAGTTTCACTTCGTATTTCTTTTCAAACGCTTGAATATGTCAATTTTCACTTTTGAACAATGAAACTCATATTCTTCTCCTTGAAAAAACAGTCTTGTGAAAGCAAAACGCAGCCCCAGGCACATGCTATTAATTTTTATATTTTAAAATTCAACTTAGACAGGTGTCGATTGTTTTAATAAAAAGAAATAAAAATACGTAATTTGAACTAAAAATGTATTTTAGTACAATGAAGGTCAAAAAAGTAAAATTTTTTGAAGTTGGTACAATTTTAAAATTCTCAATGCCTTCCCTGATATGTACATATGTATATTATTGTATTTTAAATGCTTTATATGGACAAAAAAATAAATTTTTAAGTTTACAACTTGTTAATGGAAATAACCACTTTGGCTACTTAACAAATAAACAAATAAATTGACTTTTTGTGCAAGCAAAAAAGTATGCAAAACCTTCAATACCTTCCTGCAGAGATTTAAAAACTGAACGGCTAAAGCTTTTAATCCTCTTAAGCTTTATAAATAAATTCAATTACATTACAAGCACGTTTTCTTTTTAAGAAGTCTGGCTTGCTGACTGACTGACTGCGTTGGGTTAATGGCGCGGCGCGGCCGTTGTATTTTAAAGAAATCAAACGAACCGGAAATGTATTTATTTTTATAATCAGTTACTTGTGATGCTTGCTTGATAATCATTAAGGTCGGCTTTTTTTTTTAAATCAAAGAATTTGTTTTTAATCAGTATTACATTACATTACAAGAAAAAAAGAACTCCCCATTTTAAATTAGTTCTGGACATTAAATGAAGGTTCAGAATTCAATATGAATATTGAGCAAGCATCAGCCGGAGAGATAAAAGTTAATTTTAATGGTTTTCCTGAACAAACTGCGTGTGTTTTAATATTATTAAATATTAATTAGTGTTTTTTTGGTAATTGTTACAATTTCAGTTTAACATTTTTTAACGCATTAAATTAAATTATTATTATTTTACTTATTCAGTGAAATATTTTGTTTAAATATATTGAATTTGATTATTGAGGGGTTCAGCTGGGAAAAAATAATTATTAACTTGACTGCACCCGGTCAAAAATACTTGTGTGACAACACTCTATTCTTGTATAGCTGTTGTTGTTCTTTACATTTACTTCTTACAACTACAATTCGAACTGAAAAAGTAAGAAAATAAAAAACATGTTGATTATTGAGTTCTTGTTACAAAATTATTTCAAAATATTTGTTAAACTTCTCATTTGTGGAAATGGTAGTTTAACATAATAACTCTAGTTGTTCTAAGAAATTTTTGTATAAAAGTCCCCTGATGATCTGTTGCTAATAGTGCAAGTGAAATTCGCATATGATACAGCTAAAACCCCTCAATAATCCATTTCAATGTATTTTTAATAAAAAAATTTATTTCACAGAATAAGTAAAATAATAATTTGGAATTATTAGTGCTTTAAAAAATTTTAAATTTAAACTGTTAAACAAATTATGCAATCAGTGTGAATCTTAGTGACCGCGTGAATAATAGCGGCAATAAAATAAAAATTAAAATGTGATTACTATAATAAAATAAATTAATAATTCTTTTAACAGAAAGAATGAAATCGTAGCAGGATTGTTAAAAAATAATTGAGCAGATAAAACCACTTATCTAACTTATCAATCAACCAATTAAATTTTTAATTGAAAATATTAATTAGTCGATATTAGAGCTGTGCAAAATCGTTCATTCAAGTGACCGTTCATTTTCGTTCATTTCCTAAATAAGAACGATTTCGTTCATTTGGTCTTTTCACGATATAGAACAAAGTGAAAACAAACAAACAGTTGATTCTGTACATAAAAAGGGAAACATGCCCACTGCGTTTTGTTATGAATTGTTTTTTTTTTTTGCAAAATATGAGAAACAAAGAAAAAATTAGCAAATACAAATTTTTAAAATAATAAAGTAAAGAAATCACAAAAGATTCGTATTACCAAAAGAGTCGCATATTCACAATTTTGAACAAAAATAAATTGTATATAATATCAAAATTAATTTTGTTAAGAAACAATTAACACTAATGTTCTAAAAATTTATGAAATATGAATTGCACTTAACTTCATAATGGCCACTAAAAGTATGCAAAAAGTCAAATGAAAAGGATAATATGACAAAAAATCTCACATGAACAAAGCAAAAGCAAGAAAAAAAAAGAGCCGAGTGTACACGGTCATTCATTTCGTTCAATTATCAGTACTGCTGAGCCAAAACAGCTCAGTAAAGTGACCGGATCACTTCGTTCATTTCACTGATTCGTTCAATTGTATTCGTTCGTTCATGAGCGACTCAACTATATATCCACGGCCATTTTTCAGATTTTTTGTGTTTTTCTTTTAATCGGTGCTAGAAAATTATATGATTATTTGTTGCTTCTGTTAAGGTAAACTTGTAATACCAGAATCGCAAGTACTATTTATAATTCATATACAAAAATGACAAGACCCAAACCTGTATAATAAAAACGTTATAAAGATTTAGATTTGAGTGCCTTGTATGCATACATACATAAAATAAAAGCAAATATATCAACACAAATATTTCTTTCAGTGTTTAGATACAAATGAAAAAGAAATTCCTGAAAAAGTTATGATGATAATAGAAGAACTAGAGAACTGAAGCCCCACCCACACAAAGAAAAGCAATTATAAAATATTTTTTATTTATAAAACGAAACAACTTCAACTATTTGAAATAAAACCATAATAACTGTAACTGTCATTTTCGTTACAAATTAACTACCGCATCGAAACTCATTAAGAATATTATAACATCAATTAGAAATAAAAGCTCACAACCAATTTACAACATCCACGCACTGCTTTAAGTGTTAGTATGTATGTATGTACATACATATGTATTTACATTAACTCAAATACTTAAGAAAACGAAATGCGGTTATTAGTGGCGAGCAAAAAAAAATTATTAATGGTTTTATTTTATTAGTTGAATTAAATTTTTATTTTTATTGGTTGAATTTAATAACTAACTTTAGTTTATTTTAAGCTAATCGGTCGATTTTATATTGGTATATTATAAATCTAAAACAAGTTCAACTTAGTTTTCAACTCCGAATAGTTTTAAAAATCATTTTGAATATATGATGCTGATCACTGTACTCAACAGAAATGTTATCAAAATAACAATAATAAGAGAGAAAAATAAGGGAGTTCACAATAGCGTTTTAAAATATGTCATTAACATTGTAACGTTTCAATTTTAATACTTTATTTTGGGCTGACAAGTTTGTTGTTTTTGTTTGTGTGTAAAACAAATTTATTGCCACGTAGCAAATTTAAAAGTATTAAAAGTATGTAATTTTCAATATGACAATATGGTGATGTTAAACTAAGCAAATTAAAAGTGTCAGCACAACTGTAGTTGAAAGAAACTATCTGTATTTTTCGCTGTCTTTAAGCATTTTGCAGAACAAAAGTTATTTTGATAAATTCATACAAAAATAATTTCCAATTGAAACAAAATTTTGTTATTTTAATACTTCAACATATTGCGTTTTATATCGTTGCACCATGTTGCCTCAGTAAAATTTTAAGATGGTCATTGTGAATTTCCTAAATGTTTTGGGCTAACACTTCCCTGGTGTGATTGAAGTAAATTTTTACTCACGACCAAGGTAAAATTTTTTTAGGCTCACGCTCTCGCGATTGCAAAAAATATTAATCACGATCATGAAAAACCACGCTCTCGAAGTAGACTTGAAATACTCTTTTTTTAATTAACAAAGCAATTATCAAATAAATTTTTTTAAATAATATTGCCGACAATTTCTATTTGCATTTCAGAACGTTTGAATTAAATTTCAGAATATTTAAATTAAATTTCCAAAAATTTTATTGAACATGGGTCATCTGAAGTTATTTGTTTTTATTCCCAATTTGATGGTTCGACTGTAGATGGCCATGGAACTGCAGTTGCCATGTCAACTACCAACGCAACAGATATTAAAATTAATATTATGTATGGCAAATTTTTCCCGTTGTTCAATAAACGGTCTTGAAATATAAATACGTCTTGTTTTTTTAAATGTATTCTCGTGCCATGTATTATTGCAATCCAATAATAAATGCTGTCGTTTAATAAGCGAAGCACGATGCATGTATTGATGTTCATTTATATGAGTGTTAACAAGCAATGGAGCGAAGACTTCTTGTATCAAAAGGAGTAGTGTTGATGCGTGTTGCTTGTTATTTTGCATATTGTACGTTTGAGTGTGTGTGTGTGTGTAAGATGTAGATGATAAGCTGTTTTTTAAAGCAAGCGCACACAACTAATGTCAATGCATGTGTACGCTTGTATGTGCGCAGAAACATAATAGATCATACACACAACTTGTGTGCGTATATGTATGTACATACATGACGTTTGTATACGCGCCCATGCATATGAAGAAGCAAGCATTACAAATTTTTCATTAACGACGTATTTTCTTCTTTACTCCTATACCTGCAATAACTGAAACAAATGTCTTGCCAACATTGTTGTTTAGCGTTTGTTTTAGAAGATTTTGCTTTAGTGAAGCATTTGAAAAATCCCTCATGTCTTAAAAAGTTCTTGTAAGTGGTCTTGTGCAGGACTTTAATTGGCAAACGAAAGTAATATAAACAAAGCTTCAAAATATAAGATATGTAAGTGCTATATATAATTATAAATTACTTATCACAAAAAATTATAGTAGTTTTCCGCTGAAGAGGTGGAAGTACAAAATGTGTCATGTAATAGACACTTAAGAAACAATTCAACTGCTCACTGTTCTACTGTGAGAAAATGTTAATGTTTACAATAAGGGCAAATATGAATAAAATTCCGTGGAAAATTATTGCCGGGAAATAATGACAAACAATAGGGAAAACAAAAAAATCTAATTAGAAAAGGGAGAAATTTCTCACGGCATTTTATTGATAATTGCCCTTGTATATTTTTTTTAAATTCACAATAGTTTTAAGCTTGCACAACACTTTGAATAACACAATAAATTCACAATAGATGTAAATAATGAGTGGGGGTTAGTATTTTATTTAAGTAAGTACAAGGGATAGCGAAGAAGATGAAAAAACAATACAGACGCAACTGAGGGATTCCGAACAATCAGCTAGCATTGTCGAATACAGCGTAATAATGGCATTTCTTGTGTTGTAATTTTCAAAATGTGTTCAACGCGTGTTCCCTTTCTTGATTCCCCTTATCGTGAATAATATTTTTCACGTGGATTTATCTGATCACTTTTCCCTTGGTTTTGTTCACTTTATTTTTGCAGGCGAACTGAATCAATACATCGTGTAATTTCATGTTAAAACTTCCAATTATATATTAAAACTTATAAATAAATAATTATTTTAAGGGCAAGATCAATAAATAATGTACACGATTAATAACAATAATTCCTTGGAATTGTGACTCGTTGATAAATTTTAATTTTGACTCGTTGTGACTCACAATTCAAATATATCAACGAGACACAATTCCAAGGAGCTATTGAGCTAAAGGCCTATGTTGCTCTTCTTCTTTATTAGCTTATAATTAAATTATAATTTAATATAATAATAAATAAATAAATAAATTCCTTGGAACACCTTTTTTTCATTGAACATGAGTCTCTTTGGTTCACATGCAGTAAACTTTATGCCTGTGGTATATTAAACGTTTTTTTGAACGACGCCTAAAACAATTAAAAACACAGCTTTACAATTTATAACATTTCATTTGAAGTCCAAAATATGTGTATTTCTTATTATTAAACTTAATTTGTTTAATTTTCAATTCATTTTGAAGCTTTAGAAGTCTTCTTGCCGTTTTTTTTACATTCGTTCGTATTCTCGTTCCAGTATTGTTTTAAAACGACACATAAAAACGATAATTTTATATTGAAATAGTAATACGGTGCTACGGTAAAACAGTATATTTTCAATATTCAACGAGAATAAGCCCGCTTAACTACGCATTAATAGCGAGAACAAACGTTCCCATTACATTCACGATTGCAAATATACCTTCATTGGGATTGGAAATTTCATGGGAAGAAAAATTTCTGTCATATTGTATACTCGGCATGAGTATATTCGGGCCTATTCTCGTTCCAGTATCGTTTTAAAACGACACATAAAAACTAAAATTTTACATTGAAAATATACCGTTTTACCCTAGCACCGTATTACCGTTTCAATGTAAAATTTTCGTTTTTATGTGTCGTTTTAAAATGATACTGGAACAAGAATAGGCCCGATTTTTTATTTTGCTATTTGTACTGCCCTGTATCAGCGAAATTTATTTTTGTATTTAAAATTTTATTTTATTTTTGAGCTTAAAAATTATGAAAAAAAAACAAAACGTTTTAGTAATAATTTACCAGTAAATATAACACATGGATAAAAAAAAATATTTTAAGTTTGAAATCCGTGCAGAGAGGCCAAAAACGGCATGCCAAAAAAACTTAATATTTTTTTAGCTAATCTCATGACACAAGCTTTTTTTCTTTAGATTTTTTTGATATAAAAAAAGTTTTGAGTCTTTTTATTAATATTCTAAACCAAAAAGTCGAGTAGTTAAGATAAGAAATAATTTTGCTGCCACTTGTTTAACCATATTTGGCATCTTTTCTGTGGTCCATATTTGGTATGGTAAAATGTAAAACAATCAACTGATTTTTTTTAACAGTTTTTGTCTATAGACGGCCTAAAAATACATACATTGATCAATAAATGAATAAGGTCTCTTATAGCCTGTGTGTTGTGCTTAATTTAAATATACAAATAAGCGTATAATATTACTATTTAAAATAAGCGCCAGCTGCGTTTATTGGCTGATTGATTTGTTTTATTTGTTTGTGCTTCGTAATTATAAAAATTATTATAATTATGTTAAATAAATAATATTGATTATTTTTTTTTTAAATTTAGCACATTAGTTTAAGAGATTTTTTTAAAACCAAAATGTTATAACATTTATGTCAACATGTGTGTGTGTGTGTGTGTGTGTGTGTGTGTGTGTGTACTAGTATATTCAAATTTATTTAATATGACAAGCCTGACAGACATGACAACTGCTGGCAACAACAACAAAAATAACAAACATTAAATATTTTCAATACTTAATGGAATGAAGCACTCGTATCTATCATTCGCAAATGTATCTATCTATATGTTGGCATACTCACTCACTATTAAGCCTTGTTTGGCTAATTGTTTTTGAGTTTGCTTGCTGGCTTTAATTTGAAACAGGAACCGGCTTTTAGAGACAAGAAACTTGTCTGACTGAGAGAGGAAACTACGAGTACATAAAAATAAAAGTAGAACTTACCATATTGATTTAGAAAAAAAATAAAAAATAAATTCATAAGAACGTATACAATTTAATTAATGCATTAATGGAAAAAGTCTGTGTTTTTTTAGGTTTGTAAATATAATTTTAATAATGGAAAACTATCCGGTTTCTTTTTAGCAATATTTAAATTAAATTCTGGTTGCACATCTGCTGTTAAATTTTTATTCTCAAAGAAATTCTAAGCAGAAAAATATTAAGGGCATAATTTTGCAACACAAGGTCGAAACAATAAAATTCTTGGACTTTTGGAATTTCTCGCTTCATAACTGAACGGCAACACTGCTCTTCTGTCAGCAGGAAACAGAGTTGACTCTTGTTAAAATTTGAACAAGCTGCGCCATGTACTCGTAGTTTGTATTGGACAGTTATTGAAAAATTAAAAAAGAAAAATATTTTCCTGAAGAAGCCACACACAAATGAGTGGTGAAATATCGATATACAAACAAAAAAATTTTTTAATATAAAAACAAGAGATCTAAAGCTCATTGCAAAACAAGGCTAAGCTTGATAGATACTAATACCAATTTCAATATTAAATAAATTCAGTGAAGTGCGACTTTGACCCGCGCACGAAGGGTTCCGTACGGACACGAGATATGTAATTCAATACGAACTTTAGCCAATATAAACTTTAGTTTTGGCATTTTTTTCGTTTTTGGGTTTTTTCGGTTTTATGTATTTATTTTTTTAGATTGGGGGTTTTTTGAATTTATTGGCGCTTTCTGAGTTTTGGCACTTTTTTTCTCGTTTTGAAGTAGCAACGTGGTTGTTAAAGAAATTCCACAAAAGAACCGCAAGATTATACGGTAATCCTTGGCAGATCAGTTAACCAGTGCGAACGAGACTCATATTTTAGACTAGGCAGTTTTTCTTGAAGCAAGTCTGAGTTTGTGGAAGAGAGGGGAAAGAAGAAAGAAGAGGGATACTGACTTGCTTGTACAGAGGTTACTTCAATTCTCTTCTGTTATTTCATTCGCTGCATTAACACAATAGGAAAATTTAACAAGAAACCGTCCGAGTGTAAAAAATCGAGCATGACTTATGATTTATGATTGCGTTTGTTTATTTTGAATGTAAACAGCAGGGCTGCCTTTCGCTGTCATACAGCATTAGCGTTGCCACTGCTTTCATATACAAACATGCAGCACAAGGCACATTTAATGAATTTACGAACAGTGACATTTACATACATATTTGCACGCAATATTCATATCGTTAGCTGAAATGCAAAATTATGTAACTACACATTCTTAAATTTTGTAGGATTAGTGGTTACGCTTTTTTGAGCACATGGCACACAGATGTAAACCCGGCCTAAATCACAAAAAAAATTCAAATAAAATGCTTGAGGTTGCCACGCTTTTGATAACAAAAAAGCAATAAAAATAGATAAATATGGAGCAAAAAATATTGATAGAAACAAAAATCATCGATAGAAACAAACAATTATTTGATATTTTGTACATTTACTTTATTTTTTTTGCCAACATACATAAATAAGTCTTCTATAAAAGTGTTATTGCCGTATAAACAGTGAGTTCATTTATTTGTAAGTTAGACAATACTCGTGTCATAATCTAATGGAGTTTATGAAAATTTTAAAGACTGCACTGTTAAGCATTCAGCTTTATTTAAAAAATGCTAGCACGTTTGCGTTTAGAAATACATACAACCTACATTCCGACATTTAAGAAAAAATTTATATGTATATGCAGTCCACAGTATTGTTATCGTTTGTTATTGCTGAGAGCGATCTTTTCGCCTCTTATTTCATTACAAACACGAGTGATAATTTTTAAAGCAAAAAATATATATCTAAAATACATCGTATGAACTTACCTATACTCACTATTAGTGAGCTCCAAAATGTTATCCGACTTGTCGGTGTTACCCGCAGCTAACTTCGCACGACTATTATATCTTCTAAATTTCTCATAATAGTCCTCCTTCTGATCACATTTCTGCTGACAACGGCGATAATCCTTGTTGTTATTTGCATCAAAATGATTGGCATTGGTGGCGGGTATTAAGACTTTAGTAGGATGTGAACATTTTGGAGCCCACGATGATACGGCCGTACACGCAGTTGCTGTAGTAGGTGGCGAAGATTCGGGTGAGGCATGCGTATAGTAGCCGTTATCGGCGTTTTGTGAGGGATCCAAATATGAGGCAGACAATTTTGAGTTGTACAAAAGAGATTTTCTACTATCACTAGTGTTTTGAGGGGAACCGTTGACGCACAATTTCCCACCATTACTAGTGTAGAGATAATCGTTTATAGATTGAGAATATTTCGTTTTAGAACGTAAGGAGGCGTTATTTGGGGCGGGGGTGGAGGAAGGTGGCGGAGTGGGAGGTAAGTATTGAGAATGGTAATTGTGTCGAGGGGAATGAGGTGAATCGTGGTGACTAGCATCAAAATTCGTTGTTCTATTGGCAGGAGGGGAGTGCATCCTAAGCCATGCCGACGATGAATGCGTTTTAGTGGTCGTCTGATGGTGCGTGTAAGTTGTTGTATTCGATGATTTGTAATCATGTCTATGCAAGACTTTGGAAAAGTCTACGTAAAGAGCATCATCCGTTGAGGGTTTCCGCTGGAATTCATCATCCTCTTCGCGCTCGTAGTCATGTTGTGGGGTATGGGGTGCTGTGGTGTGGGTACCATTCGATGAATAAAATGAATAATTGCTGGATGAGGAATGTGAATAGGAACGGTGACGTCGATAAAATTCATCTTCGAATGGCAGGCCTTGAGGAAATTTTGTGGAAAAAGCTTTTTTCGACTTGGGCGAACCCTGAGAGGCACTAGACTGGGCTGAACTGGAGTTACTGCAATTACTGACATTTTTGGCCTTTGCCGTCATAAGCGGTGAGTTGTTGTTAGTGGAGTGTTGACTCGAGTTGGTGCTGGGCACGCATGTTTTTCTTTTATAAAGCGTTGTGGCTTTGGGATTGCACGAGGCATTAAACGAGTTAATGCCCACGCTGGAGATAAATCTACGATTGTTGAGGTTTGGCGAGGCCGATACTGAGTTAAGATGAGAATCTTCTTTGCATTTGCGGCGCGGCAAGGCCTTGGGTGTACCTTGCGGTGGCAGAGGAGCTGGATATGATTTTGTGGATTTTATAAGTCCACCTGTATGAGATCCATTGGTTTCAGCTACAATTGGCTGATTTTCTTTAGTAACTTTACTGACTGCGTTAGAGTAGGCCCGTTTTTGTGTGAAACCTGCAGCAGCAACACTGCGTTGCTGGTATTTTCGTAATACCTGAGACTCATGGGAATCGTTGCTGCAGCAGATGTACGATGAGCAACTATTATTAGCGAGCGGCGATAGATTGTTGTTGTTGTTAGTCTTTTGTCTAATACTTAAGTTGGCCTGATGGAAACGATCAAAATTTGATGACTTCCTTAAAGGGGGTGTGGGAGGGGGTTGTTGCTGCTGTGCTTGCTGGTTTCTGGTTCGCAAATACTGTTTAGAGGCAGTGGGCGTTGTAGAGCATACACCATTCGCTATGGGCGGTGCAGGAGCTTTAGGTTTTGTATGAGTGCAAGTCGATTCTATGCGTCTTACTAGTTTCGGTGTCAGAGGTTTGACTGTAATGGCATTAGCGGTATTATTTGCTGACGAGCTTGCTGCTGCCCCCGTAGAGCTTATTTTGCAAGGCAGTTGAGTATTGCTGTCGGCCGTTTTAAAACTATAGCGAGTGCCATAATAACTGCTGCGTAGTGGTTGTTGTCTTTGAAATGTTGTAGATATGCTGTTTGTATTATTGTTAGTGTTGATGCTGGTAATTTTGGGGCCCAATGAGGAGGAGGAAGACGAAGTCTGTAGACTGTGACCCGCTGGCGGATGATGATTGTTGTTGTGATTGCTGCTGTTATTTAATGAAGTTTTAGTGCAGTTGTTTGCGGGACATTGTTGTTGTTGTTGATGATAAGTTGTAGCACAGCTTGTTCTAAGTTGTTGCTGTACATTACAAGAACCCCTTGTAGTCCTAAAGGAGCTATAGGGCCTTGTACTGTATTGAAAACCACTAACAGGCATTTTTTTTAAATCGATTATTTGATTTTTATATTAAATGGAAATTTGATATTGTTGAAACATTAGTTTAGTCGTTATAAAATAGCACACATGTTGATTTGTTGTTTTAAAAATTAAAAAAATCATGCAGGCACTTGTTTATATTTTAAAAAATAAAAATATTTCCATAGATTTTCGGTTGATTCAAGTAAAACATTCGTTGTTTGTATAAAAGTCTTCTTTTTCTTAACAGTTTGGAAATGATGAGTTGAGTTGTTTCATGTAAAATGACGTTTGTTTTCGTTGTTTGGTTTAAAAAAATATATATTTCTTTTTTGATTCACATTTTCTTAAAATATTTCTACAATAAATCAGAAAATTTAATATCAATTAAAGAACACACTTTCAGCATTTATAAGATTATTTACTCTTTCTTTAAATTTCACATAATTACATGGGATTTTTTTCACTTTCTTTACATCAAAATCATTTTTAAAATTTTAAATTTAAAAGCCCAGTAAGTACTTCAAGCTTCCAAGTATTTTCTTGTATGAGTGCAAAATTTCACCGAAAGCATTATTTTTTTTTCTAAAAACCAAAGAAGAGAACTAAAACGAAACATGCAGGGCAGGCATTGGCCGAAACGCAGTTGTCAGTCTTCAGTTTGTCCGCATTTTGAAAAGTGTCCAAAGACTGCGAAAAAAACTACTGCTAATCATGGAAAAGCAGCAAAGAAACATTTGAGAAACATGCTGGCATTATGTTTTTAAATCCCCAGCAATAGTTGTGAGACTTTCTTTAACATCATGTTAAAGAGAGAAAATTCCAAATAAAACAATGTAATAAAAAATCAATATCAATCATCATGTAGTAGTTTTTCTTTTTTTTTTTGTGTGAAATACTTAATAAGAGTTCTTGAAAAAAAAAGTAAAATATTCTAAGAGGGCAAAGCGAAAATAAAAGACCTTTCCTTAACACAGATATCAAAAAAAAAAGAAGAAAATGTCATAACATGAATTTAACAGTGAACTAGATATAAATTTTTAGTGTGCAAAGACAAATAGTTTATAACAAAAAAACCCGTTTAATTTGTTAATAAGGCTTTAGTAATCTGTGTAATCATTTGTTAATCTTTTTATAAGTAATTAAGCCGTATGTGATATAAAGACAGCAGCAAATCCGTAACAAACGAAATTTCCAAATATTTAAATTTCTCACTGATGACCCAGAAAAAAAATATGGCAACAGGCCATAATACCTGAAATATTTTCTGCCCAAATTGCCAACTAATAAATCAAAAACAAAAACAAACAAAAATTGTTAATCGGTTAATTTGGCAATTCATCCCTGAAACTTCCCGCCAATTTTTAAGACCAAAAAATTAATGTAATCAAATGTAAAAACTTTTTTCTCAGTTGCCGACTTACGAACTAAAAAATAAATAAAATACAAAAAATAAAAAAACAATAAAAAAAATTTAAAAAAATTTGAATCGGTTGACCTTGCAAGTTCCTCCCTAATTTTTAATTTAAAAAAAATTTTAAGTCGAAAATTGATTTGACAAGCATAAAATAAATACACAATCACAAGGGAACCAACTGGAGACCCTTCCTAATAAAATACACACACTTTTTTTTTAAATTTTCGACAACGATATCTCTCGAACCATTTTAAAGATTTTGGTAAAATTTATTGCATCAGCTACACTTTTTAATTCTAAAAAAAATCAGTGTGAATATCTAAAATCGATTTGACAAAGACTTTTTTGAAGTTTTAAGTTATTTTAAAACCCAATATTTTCGGAATTTTTCTTCAACGATATTTTTCGAACTAGTCGACCGAGTTTAGTCAAATTGACAGCAATCGACGTTTCTGTTAGACTTTGATAGGATTAGGAGTTTAATATTTGTAATATTTTCAAATTCACCGAACTTTATCGATTCTTACGGTATAGAAATTTCCACAGGAATTTCAACTTTTTGTAGCGTGCAACACCAAACAAATATGTTTGTTTTTTTTTCAAAGAAAACGAAACTTTTTTTACTTCTTTATATATTTGTGAAGGCCGTCAGCAGCCCACATTAGGTAAAATTTTAAGAAAAATCGATTCACATTGTTCTGAAATACAAGATTAATTACTTGATGTCGCATGTGACAAAAAATGGAGTTTTCTGTGGAATGGGCATTTCCTAATTGAATTGAAACTTTCGAATGCGGCAAATATGCTTCTTATAATTTTTTATATTTTTTTTTGGTGGTGGTGGTGGGTACGTATTTAGATTCGAAAAACAAACTGTTCGAATTTGCGAATTTGTAGGTCCTTATATAATATATATATATACATATATAATATTTCCGTTAAATTCGGATTACATAATCTCAAGTTATGAGATGTTTGTTAGTCACAGTTTAAGTAATAGTTTAAGGTTGTCTTTGAATTAAAATGTCATACTGTGTTTAGATTTGGTAACTTTGTGTGGCTTTCGAAAAATCTGTTGCTTTCCAGTAACACATGGTAGCTCTTAAATATATCGTACACAAAAATCGTAGAAATATCCCTCAACGTTATAATTAAAAAAAAAAAAAAAAAAAAAAAAAAAAAAAAAAAAAAAAAAAAAAAAAAAAAAAAAAAAAAACTATGAAATGTTGTGCACAATCACCTCTTTCGTGAAAAAAATGCAATTTTTATTAACCCATGAAGAGATATTTGCAATTGCGAATTTCACGGGAACGTTTGTATTCGCTATCAATGCGTGGTGAGTGTAAAAAAGGGGAAGAATACTTTTAAAGCTTAAAAATTATTTGCAAATCAATTTGTGTTTAATTATTAATAAGAAATAAACATATTTTTTTGGGCTTCAAATTATTGCCGGGAGCATTAGAGCATTACCTAGATAGAAAATCTAAATATAGGCAAGTTATTTTTTCAGCTCCAAATTGTATCGTTTTTTATTTCAAAAAGCGGCTTAAAAACCTCTGCAATTAGCAAATATTTCTTGGGTTTTATTTTTCTATAAATAAGATTAATTCCAACACGAGTAGTGTTGGTAGTGAAAAGAAAAGAAATATCAAGAATTAAAAGAGACACATACTTATGGGTATGAGATCATTATTATTTAAGGAAAGTGTAATAAAAATTTGTATATAATATTTCTTAAATTAATAATAAGATACAAATGTTTAATTGCAAACATATAACCCAGCATAATGATGAAGTAAATAAAAAAACTGAAACGAAGCAAATATGAGAGTTAAAGAATTTTAAGTTGCTGTATGTATGTAGATGGTCAGAACAAGAAAAGACAGATGAATAAGCAGTGACTAGACAGACAAAACATTTCTGAGATAATTGTCAATGAATTGCAATAACAACGAACACGGTACAAATAAAACAACGGCAGTCAGCAACATTTTAAATTCCTGACTAAAGCACGAACATATGGACAATACACGCAATAGACTGATACATATACAGTGGGTAGTAAAATATATGAAACAATATTTCTTTTTTGTTGCTGTAATTAAGCCTTTACACAGTGCGAGAGTAATTCTCAATTTTATAAATACATTTTAAGTAAAACCTGTGCTTACTAAATGCCTTTGGATGACTTTTTGAAGAACTCTGCTCTAAATGAGGCACCCCTCCTTACATTTCTTGATAAAAGTTCTGTATTTTATTTATGTATAAAAAAGAGAACTAGTAGAAGAGTGTGCGATCTTTTGGGGATGCTTAATTTAAATTCATACTTGTACACGGATAAACATTTTAGAGGGTATTTTATGTAAAATTCCCTTTTAAATAAAATACTCTGGAAAAATATTTTAAAAAAAGTTACTTAAAAAAATTAAATAACTTTGAAACGTGATTTTCTAAAAAGTACTTTCCGACATGGTCACATGAAATAAATCTCTTAAAAAGTACCTCCGGCTTCAGCGGATACTAATCCTAATGAAACATCAGAGAGCGAAGTAAAATGACCAATAAAATGACTATTAAACAGTTTAGAAAATTGTATTATTGTAAAAACGTGCACTCTCTTCCTTCTCTATAAAAATCCCATTCAAAAAGAAGGTAACAGACATTAATTGCTTTTTTTTAAATAAAATAAAAAATAATACAATTAAAAAAGAATTTTGTCAAACTAACTCCATTTTCTTTAGATATTCCTTTAAAAAAAGTTAGTTTTTTAAATATTTTTTCAAGAATAGTACTTTTTTCAAGAAAAGTACCTTTATTAAGAAGAGACAATTTTTAAAGAAAAGTACATTTGAAGAAAAGTACTTTTTTAAAAAAATACCTTTTAAAGAAAAGTACCTTTTGAAGAACTATCTTTTAAAGAAAGTTATCTTTTAAAGAAAAGTACTTTTTGAAGAAAAGTGCCTTTTAAAGAAAAGTACCTTTTAAAGAAAAGTGCCTTTTAAAGAAAGTACCTTTTAAAAAAAGTACCTTTTAAAGAAAAGTACCGTTTAAGAAAATCCGTTTTAAAATACAGTACCTTTTAGAAATAAGGTACCGTTAAAAAAAAGTAGATTTTTAAATTAATTTTTTGTAAATGTACATTTTTTACAAAAAAGGGATCCCCCTATCGGCACAATGTACCGATTTTCATCGGGCCATTGCCATAAAGTAATAAATAATATACCAAAACAGTCTTATTTCTCCATTAATGCCGGGATAAGTCTATATGGCTCTATTACCAATGCAGTGTGGTGCAATCATGTCCTTATATTTTAAACAGTTGAAAAATAAGGTCAATTTAGCTTGACTTTATTTCAGTGAGCCGACGAAAATCGGTACATTGTGCCGATAGTGGGATCTCGGCTTAAAACATAATGTCATATAAAAGCAAAGGACATTGACAATTTTAGTCTCAATATGCTCTATATTGCTTTCTGCTGAGAATCAGCTGGTTTGTTTTTGCAAATAGAAGAACTTTTATAACTGAATTTAATACTATGCGAAATTAACATGGCACACAACTTTTACCACGCACTGTTGCTATTTAAGCATTTACTATTTTATATAAAATATGTTGTGCTTATTAAAAAATAACTGTGCGTTATGTTTTGTTAATTAAATCAAAAAATTTTAAAAAATATTTAAACACATTTTAAAGCTTCAATTAAAAAATAAGCGGCAAGACAAAATAACCTAATACGAGTACATGTACATATGTATGCCTCTGGTGGAGTTTATAAAATTATAACGTATTTTAATAATGAAAAAACTAACGTTAAGTTTGATAAGAAACATAAAATATACTCGTATATTAATATGCTTAATAATACGAGTACATCTGGTGTAAGAGGAAAGAATTACAAACAAAAGAAAACCTTGACTACTACAAATCTTTAGAAATATCAAACAAAATTTTTAAAATCAAATAAAATTACGAATATTGTTTGCGCAATAAAACTTTGATTATAAGCAAGAAATAAATTAATAAAATAAAATAAAATTACATACGAGTGACTACAAGATATTTGAGGTTAAGAATATGTTTGACTATAAGGTTATTATTATTAATAATTTTTATTTTTCTTGTTGCATTAACTAACACATTTTTTTTCTAACTAATTAACTTAAAAGTTTATTATGTTCATGTTAATTTTTCTGGGTTAAGTGTAGGTTTTTTTTTAGGCAGAGACACAAACAGAAATTTATGACTTCAAATCTTAATATTTGATATAATAATAATAGAGAGGAGATTGATTCACACAAAACTACAAGCTACTGCATGCAGCTGGTGAAAAAAAAAATATTGTATTTCGATACTTGTACACTTGACAGTTTCAATATTTTACCCTTGAAATTAAGAAATGAAGTGAATAAATACAAAAAGTTTTCAGTTAAAATGAATTTGTATTTTTATCGTTATAATTAAAAAAACATAAAATCAATTTGAGACTTTATGTTAAAGTCAAAATAACATGAGGTTGCGTCAAATGAGGGTGTGAAATTTTATGAAAAAAAAATTAATTGAAATTTAAGACAAATAAATCTATTTAAACGCTTCAACAATTTTTTTTTCAAATAACTGGAGATGTGCAACGTTCTCGTGCTCTTGACGAGAATGACGCTAAGTCAAGGTGATCATGAGCAGGGTTTGGATTTACTTATTAATTGGTTAATTTCAGTGTTGGGACTGTATCAGACCAAAATTTGTATGATGGGGTTCGGTAATTAAAAGTTAGGCGCGAATAACATTGTAGGTGACAAAATAATAATTTTTCAGGAGAGCTAAAAAACTAATTTTAAAGAAATATTGTTTTTTTTTGTTTAATTTTTTAGCTTATCGAAAATAATGATAATTAACATTAACGTTTCTTTTTGTATCTCTGTTACATTTATCAATTATTTTCTACAATTTTGATTGCTTTGACTTTGTTCGTTACTTACAAAGTTCTCCCACTGACTGACTGTATTTTGACGGCGATAAGATGTATAATTTTGGATTGTTAAAACGAAAAGTTGACTTTTTAAACCAGCAGTCCAATTATAGGATTCAAGAGAAGTTGCAAAATGTTTCCATTTAAGCTCCTTTGAAATATTGTAAAACTTTGGACCTGTCCCACGATGTCGACAACGTTCGACTTGTTTCAAATGTTTAAAAAAAATTTTTGTTTGTCTCAAATGTAAAAAGCCTTTTTATGTAAGACGTTGCCGATGGAAATCTTGACGTTTCTTTAATAGCTTGAAGAAAACTTGTACAAAGTTGTCGACATCGTGGGACAAGCCCTTTGTTCCTGGTGCTGTATTTACGCTAAAATAGTTTTTAAGATTTTTCACACACAGTCTAAGATATGATCGTCATAGGCGTGGCGCCGCCCTTTGATAAACACAAAATTACATATGAATGCCTCTGTGGATGAGTGGTAGCGATTCTAGCCTATCAGTTCAAAAATGGTTTGTTCGATTCCCGCCTTAAAGTCTGAGTGTTTTTCGCAGACAAGCTAATAGCTTCGCGGGGTCGTGTTTGTTTAAAAAAAAAATATATATATATATATATAATGTTATAGAAACTTATTAATTTTTAGAAAATTTGAAAGATAGAAACTTATACAATCTTCCATACATAGTGCAGCCGTGGTTTCGACACACGTTGCACTCCTGACGTAATATCCATAAACTCATTTTGTGACAGGGCATTGTACGCATTTCATACGTTTTACGCATTCTGCATTTCAAGCTAAATGCCACACTTAGACTGGGTTCACTCACGGCAATTTTAGTTGAGCAAATTTGAAAATATTCTTGGAAGTTTTGTGTTAAGTACAAAAAGGGTAAAGACTCTGCTGACAATTGAGTCAGCCGATGGTAAAATTGAGCTTTCATTACAAAAAAAGCTTTCAGCAAATTGAAATACGATGAATCAAAACAATTCACATATTCAATTTGCATAAAAGTTACGTATATAAAGTAGAAATCTACATCATGTGGTGCCACACACAGTGGACCAAACACAAAAAAAACGCTGATGATGAAGGTTTAGTGGCCTTCGAAAACAGCTAGTTGTTCCGTTCAACTATGTGTTAGTGAGAATATTTAAAATTAACTTTGGTGTTATTTGTTCATTAATAATTATCGCATGCAATTTGGCTTACAAGGCATACGAACTTCAGCCTCATCAAATCATAAATATAGAAATAAATGAAGTTCGAACAACAAAAATTAAAATTAACCATGTCTTTTTAGTGTTCCGTACACCAAAGGTGAAAAAAGGAACACTATTGTTTTCGCTACGCTGTCCGTCACACGGTATTTTCTCAGGAACCGTAAGAACTACGGACGTGAAATTTGGACAGAGTATGTAGAATCCTGGCAGCTACAGGAGAATTAAAAATTAAAGGGTGCTCCAAAACGAGAGACGAAAAATGTTAAAATCCCATGTAATATATGTATATACAATTGTATGTACATATGTATATTGACACTTGAAATTTTTAAATTAGTGTATTTTTATATAGACTACAACAATTAACACTGAAATTAAAAAAAAAATTAATTAAAGGGTGGTGCATCAGTTAATGCAATTTTGACAAATTGCTATATCTTGGAGACCGTAAGAGGTAAACTCTTGAAATTTTCAAAAACGGTAAAACTAAAAAATCCAAAAATTATAAAATCGCCAAACCGAAAAAAAACGCCAAAACCTGAAAAAAATTGCCAAAAATTTAAACAAAAATCGTTAAATCGAAAAAAATCGACAATATTAAAAAAAATTCTAGCACTAAAATAAATCGCCAAATTCGAAAACATCGTCTAAATAAAAAAAAAATTGCCAAAATGAAAAAAAACGCCAAAAACCGAAAAAATTGCCAAAACGCGAAAAATGCGCCAAAACCAAAATAATTGTTTATGTGAAAAAAAATCGTCAAATTAAAAAAAAAACGCCAAATTTAAAAAAATCGCCAAAACGAAAAAAAATCGCCAAAATTTAAAATAAACGCCAAAAACCGAAAAAAATCCTCAAAACGAGAAAAAGGTGCCAAAACTCAAAAAATCGCCAAAACGAAAAAAAAATTACCTATATGAAACGCCAAAATTAAAAAAATCGCTGAAATAAAAAAATCGCCAAAATAAAAAAAGCCAAAATAATAAAAATCGCCAAAATTAAAAAAACTTCAAACACAAAAAAATCGCCAAAACGTGAAAAAAACTGCCAAAACTCAGAAAGCACCAATAAATTCAAAAAATCCCAAAACTAAAAAAAACGCTTAAAACCGAAAAAATTTTATATTGGCTAAAGTTCATATTGAATTACATATCTCGTGTCCGTACGGAACCCTTCGTGCGCGGGTCAAAGTCGCACTTCACTGAATTTCGCGCGTGCATCAAATGACTAGAAAAATTTTAATTTTTTTTTATTTATTTGTTAAAAAAATTAAATTAAAATTAAAAAAAACTGCTGTTCTCGTATCAGCAATTTTTTTTCATAATAGGACCAGCAGATACTCATGCAATGCATTGTGCTAGAAAAACTAGGAAAATAGGTTATGGGGAAGAGGTAGACATTAGATTTTAACTTTTTCACGTTGGAATAAAGTGAGAGGTAATTTGTTCCACATACGAACAGTATGGCTAAAAAGGTATTCTCTCTGTAATTCGTAGTGCGATTTAGTGGCCAACCGATCACAAAAGAACAAAGAATTAGCTCGTTACCTAAGCACAAGTTACCTAATTTCATTAGAAAACATTTTAAATACAAACACTCTATAGCCACAAATAAGTTTTACAATTGTCTAAAAAAATCTATTTTCTTACATTACACAATTTTATCATTATTATTATTTTTTTAATTCAAAATACTAATTACTTTGAATTAGTTTTTACTGTTCAAATTAAGATATCAATTTCAAAATTTACTTCAAATTCAAACTGGTTTTTTGTTAGAAATATTATAATATAATTTACAATACATATATGAAATATTATTAATAAACCAAACCAAAAAAAAAGAAAAAAGAATTAAAGAAATCATTCATAAAACATGGCAAAATTAACAACTCAAGAAACAGCTGCTGCTGACTTGCAAACGGCTGTTAAAAAAAACAACTTGAAACTTTAAGTAGATTAAAAACGTATGTATGCACTCGTATATTTATGTACATGTATGTTTGTATTTATGTAAATAAATATAAAGAAAATAAAATCAAACAAAGAGAAGCTATAGTTTTCGACTAGTCTGGCCTGGATTGGACTGGACTGGTCTGCTACTTCTACTTCTACTTTTGTTGCTCGTAATTTAAACTGTGCTCGCATAATGCATGTCTTTATCTTTTACAGAATTATCAGCATTCAGTAGACAAAAACTTTTATACTGCAGCCAGTAGGAAATAATTCATATTTCACACGAAAAGTAAAAAAAAATGTTTTGTCTATAATTTAAATTAAATGGCCTTAAATTCTAAGTACTTCACTGGCGTGACCCTTTACTTCACTCACTTCTTCGTGTTATTACAGTATAGAATTTATAGTGTTCCAATTTGCAATAACTTTGATTCAAGATGATTCTTCACTTTGATTTAGCTGTTGGGAATGTTAAATCAACATAAAATAAAGTTATTTACGCTTTGATTAGGGTAAAGTTCGTATCGCTTTGCAAGCCAAATTACATGTGATAATTATTATTATTATAAATAACGCCAACGTTAGTTGTAAATATTCTGACAAACACATAGTTGAACGGAACAACCAGCTGTTTTCGAAGGCCACTAAACCTTCATCATCAGCGTTCTTTTGAGTTTGCTCCACTGTGTGAAGAATATGTGAATTGTTTTGATTCATCGTATTTCAATTTGCTGAAAGCTTTTTTGTAATGAAAGCTCAATTTTACCACCTCTGTCTTAAGTAGAACAAAAATAAGCAAATTAAGTAACATGTGCATAATTAGTAAAAAGAACGAACGACAATGGCAAGACTGATGTAAATTGGGAGTGGTCAAAATTGAGCAAATTAAAATAACAACTCACATATTCCATTTGCATAAAAGTTACGTATATAAAGCAGAAATCTAACTAAATCAACTGACACGTCACATAGTGGACCAAAACTGCAACTAAACGGCTGGATCGACTTGAATAAATTTTTGTACATGCAAAAAGTGGGTGGCGTAAGACAACGTTTGCCACGCTCAGCTGGTGTAAATATACTTTTCATAAGGAGTTTAATTCCGATAGTCGGTCTTTTAAATTTTATAATAGTCGGCGGCAGCTCATAAGCCGGTTGACATTGAGAGCTTTTTATAACTATTTTTATAAAAAAAATCAAACACCTGATGTCTTCTATATAATTTGTAAGATGTAGTACAAATTTACAACTACAAAAAAAACAATTAGCTTGTAGATACATTGAAAGTCGGTGGGGGCTCTTGAGCCGGCTGTGAGCCAATTGGCTTGTTTCTGTGATATGTCCTAATTTACAATATGCAAACTGTTTTTTCCCCTCGTCTCTCTCTCTCCTTACAAACTAATCAGCTTAGCAATAAGACTTGAATAGTGTAAATTAAGACTATGTATGTACATATATTATACACAGAATTTATTCGCTTCTCTCAGTAAATTTCCAACTGGTCCGTTTTTTTATAACGAGTTCATATCACAATCACATCCTTTCATATTTTTTTAATTTAAAATAAATTGAAGTTTTTTTTATTATCGTCTATAAAATGAAGAAATTGTTTTAAATGCAAATATTATTATTCATTAAATTATAATAGCAATAATTAATTGTATTTTTAAAATCATTTTTATTAGCTTTGAGCGCATCCAAAACAAAATGGCTTTAGATTAATGAAGATCAATCAACAGTTTTCGGTATCATAAAAACGATTTTTTCTAGCATTTATCACGTGGAGAGTGCCAAACGAGAAATAAAAATTTCTACTTATCATTTTGTTGTCATCTTTAATAAAGAACTGTTCAAAAATATGTTACTTTAATAAAGAACTGTTAAAAAACATGTTTCTTCGACCTAAAGACAATTCGTTCGACCATTTTATAGAGATTCCGCTGTAGCACAGAATAGACAAAAGTGAATAAAGTGACAGTTTAAAACAGCTCCAATCAGGTTTTTTTTTTAAACTCGTGGAAAAAAGAGAAAAGTATAGTGTACTTGATACTGTAGTGTATACTACTTACCAATTAACACATCTAATAAAAATTTATTGCACTAGAAAGAAGTATAAAAACAAAAACGCCGACAAAATTTGAGGGAAAACGAAACAAACAGAAAAATACCCTTATCACACGTCTTGTGACACTTTATGTTTTGTGGCTGTAGAGGCAACCAATCGGCTAATGACAGTATAATAAGTTTTTGACAATTACCAGTCTGCTGCATTGGGTTTATGACCCCAGAAGAGTATTATCATTTACATCACAATTAAAAAAATTTATTGCAATGAACTTTGTGAATGAATTACAACGTGTTTGTTATGCTACAACTATAGTGGACAGACCATCGCGAGAAATTGTTCGAAATCCCATGGCCAACGGCAATGGAATGTTACTTCAACGATAGGGAATAGCTGATCGATATTGTTATGTGAAAAGCCCAGAGCGCTCTTTCACATTACAGAAGCTGAAATATAAAAAAACGTGAAACGGTAAAAGCTTTAAAAATTATTCTTCTCCAATAGTAGCCCAAATTATCATCATAGCAAGGTGCAGCGTGTAAAGCAGTGGTGTCAAAAATAAAACTTTAGTTGTATGCGTGAGAAAAGCTGTTTCATTCGTCTCTGAAGCAGCTAAAAATATATAAAAAGAAGTCTATAGATATGATAGAAATGTAAAATATAAGAAAAAATATTAAACAAAAAAATTTAGTGCGATTAGTATTTTCCGAGTTATGGGACTCTGAACTTTTCATAGGAAACTGTGAAAAATATCCAAAAAGAAATTTGTAAATAGGTTATCTGATAGAAACTTGAAAAACAAGAAGAAAAATTTAAGAAAAAAATTGGCTGCGACGTATATTTCCCGAGTTATTGGTCTTCAGTTGTGTGAAGGTGCTCCAAAAAAATCAAAATGTCTTTTTAATACATATTCATTTACTTCCTTAAAAGTTTTGTAACATAAAACACATTAAATTTCGCGAAAAGCATTGGTGAACATAGAATATTTTTCGCATACCACTTTTTTTCTTTTACTGTATCTATAAAGAATTGAATACACCCGGTACGCATATGTTATCGCTGCTGTCTAATCGACGACTAAATTCAAGAGAATGCACAATCAGGGTGACCGATGACATTTTTCAAGAAGTGGCAGCAAATTTTGCATAAAAGTTACGTATATAAAGCAGAAATCTATATAAACTTATACCTTATACACAGTGGAGCAAACACAAAGGAACGCTGATGATGAAGGTTTAGTGCCCGTTCAAATCATAAATATACAAAATCTGTAGAACTTGCACAATTCGTAATGAATTTAGTCACATTTCAAACGCCTATAATTCGAAATAAACCAGATTCTTTCAAATTTGTTTGTTATTAGCATTTTCTTTCGTTTCGAATTACAAAGTACAAAAGTACAAGTTATCCTGTGATAGGTTAGGAAGGGTGGTGCTATAACCGCACCTCCATTTGGAGACCCAATTGGATCCATTGTGCTTCTCTTGTGATAAGCTGAATGAAAAATCGAAAATAACTCGTAATAGAAAGAAGAAACCACTGAAGAATTATGTTGTTTGAAATAATTTCTCGCAACTTTGCAATTAAATATGGTCAAATAATGTATTTTCGATAAGAAAAGCACACACAGTGGCGGGCACGAATTTAGCTCAAATACTATTACATATTCATGACCTATGTTTATTTTCTCAGAGATTTAATTTTGATCGTTGTTCAAGTTCGAAGTTCAACAAATGTATGAGTCAGTATTTGCAATAGACTTCTGTCGAACTCTTTTAGTAGCTCGTTTTTAACACAAACCTATGATCGAAACAATGTAATTGAAATGAGTTTAATCATTGGTTTGTATCTAAAACGAGGTACTGAAAGAGTTCGACACAAGTATAATTTGCAATTAAACGATTGTAAGACATAAGAACAGAAAAATTATATGAATTAATATATATATTTATGTACATACATATGTACATATATATTACATAAAACAAATTTCAAATTCTAAAAAACCCCAATATATCTAGAAAAGATATGATATCTTTTAAGCGGTTGGACCTTTTTCTTAAAACATAAGAACCCTCTAGATAAAGTCACCTTTCAAACAGAAAAAAACTAAATCAAAATCGGTCCAGCCATTTGGTGTGTACGTGGACACGGACAGACACAACACACACTATACACAGGCACACACTACAAACTTATAACACCCCTTTTTTTAGACGGGGGTTAAAAATGTTGATTTCACCACAGGGAACTCGAATGTGCTAGTCACGTGAGCACAACTGTGTGTTTCTTAGTTTGTAGCATATACATATGTATGAATGTGTGTATGTATGTATGTATATGTATGTACATATAAAACTTAATATTGCCATTTTGCCATAATATATTGAACTCGTAATAGAAGTTAGAAAAGTAATTAAAGCCAAAAAGAAAAAAAATAACTATACACAACAAAATATGCGAGGGCGGATCAATAAGTCTGTGACTTTTTTAATGAACCAGTTTTTTTTTTTTTTGCAAAACAAAAATTTATTTTTTAACATAATCTCCCTTTAACTCAATACACTTAGTCCAGTTTAACGTTTTTTCAGTTTTTGTATCCCTTCCAAAAAATAGGATTTTTCGAGATTCTTAAAATAGGCAATAATTTCATCGTTGGAGCTAAATCTCTTTCCACCGAGCCATTTCTTTATGTTTGGAAATAGGAAATAGTCACTAGGGGCTAAATCCGGTAAATATGGCGGATGGAGCACCAATTCGTAGCCCAATTCACAGAGCTTTTCCATTGAGACTACACACGTGTGCACTCGCGCATTATCTTGATGAAAAATAAATTTTTTCTTTCACATATGTATGGGGTCGTTTTCTTTTTAAATCCTCATCAAATCGGTCTAATAAGTTGGCATAATATTCGCCGTTTATTGTTTTTCTTTTTTAAAGGTAATCGATGAGGATTATAACGCGTGCATCCCAAAAAACTGTTGCCATCACCTTATTGGTGGACAAAGTCACCTTGGCCTTCTTCGGAGCAGGTTTAGACTGCTGCTTGGTCTCCGGAGTACAGTAATGGATTCATGATTCATCAACAGTTACAAAACTCCGCAAAAACTCATTCGGATTGCGTTTAAACAACTCCAAACAATCCTTTAAAGTTGTCACACGTTTACGTTTATGGTCAATTGAGAGCAAACGCGGCACCCATCTTGCACACAACTTTCTTAAACCCAACTGATCAATTAGAATGGAAACCACAATCTCACGCACTTTCACTCTTCGATCGGCCAACACCATTTCGTGAATTTTTTCGACATTTTTAGGTGTACTGGCCTCAATTGGCAGTCCAGAACGTTCAGCGTCATTTGTACTTGTGCGACCACAAAGAAAGTCGGTAAACGACTTTTTTACCATTAAAATCGATGGTGCTCAGTCCCCATAGTATTTATCGAGCTTTTTCTTGGTTTGATTGACGGTTTTTTTTTTTTTTGTAAAAAAATAATGTTTAAAGGCCATGATACGTGTATGATGGTGTTTATGAAAATTTTCAAAAGACAATAACAATTCATCACACCATGGTTGTACTTTTTCGTGGATCGCACGACTTTGTAAGATAGTGTATCACGGCCTTAATAAGCACACGAAATTCAGTTTTATCCATTTTCTTCTCAAAAGGTCAGGTAGTTTGTTATCAATGGCTGCCAAACACAAACTAAACGACACACACGGCTTGTTCAAATTTAGACAGGAGTCAACTGACAGTTGTCTCTTGAGAGGAGCAGTGTTGCCATTTCAATCAAGAGGCGGGAAATTCAAAAAGGCACTGAGTTAATAATCCAGCCTCGTATGTACATATGTATGTATGTATGTACATATGTGCGTAACAAAAAGAGTTCTGCATTAGCAGTTTTACCACGACTCCACTCGCAACAAACGCATTTTCTCTGCCACACTCAGAAACATATACATACATAAATATAATTCCTATACGATTGATTGCACATATTCACCTAAAAAAATATTCATTCGAACACAATACCATATTTGACAGTTTACAGCAATTTGGCTTCAGAAAAATAAAAATAAAATTAAACCTCAACAACAGAAAGACTCAATATATGAAAAACAATAATGAATTTTACTTTTTATTTGCTTTTTCTTTTAATAAATAATGATGATAATGATGATGATGATTCAACACGTACTCAGTCATCAAACATGAACGTCATGTTTAGAACAGACAAACGAACGAACGAACAAACAAAATGAGCGAGAATGAACACAATTAAATATGTAGAAAAAACAACCAACAACAATTGCAAGTTGCAGGCCAAAGATATAAAAATTATATAAAAAGAACTGGATATGTTTCCATTAAACAGCGCATATACATACATATGTACATCCATACACTACTTATATGGGGAATACAAGAAGACTAACTGCAACAAACATTCAAGTAGGAAACAGGTCATTAGTTGCCTGAAAATAGCAATTGCAAAAACCCATAAATTCGAGTAGCACTCACTCACTCTCCTTCTCTCTCTCTAGCAGTTTTCTTGATATTGGCAACAAAAGTATCTGATTTAAATGTACTTTAATGTGGGTCTAAGTTAGTTGCATGCAAGTGTGCAAGTGTTTAAGAACATGTCTACTTCTACGTTGGCAGAACTTTTACAACGATGCTTAAGATAATTTCGATCTTATCCAGCAAAATTGTTAAAAGGAATTAGATATGTAATCATAGCTAAACATCTAAAAATTATTTTGTAAGAATAAATATGGTTTTTATTCCAAAAAAAGAAATAAGACCCTCAATTTCATAAAAAAATTTCTGTCTCGATCTAAACTTCAGATTATAAACTAGTTAAACTAGATAAACAATCAAAAGAAGTAGTGTTGATGCATGTATGCTTGTTATTTTGCATATTGTATGCTTGAGTGTGTGTGTAAGTTGTATATGATAATTATAATAAGCCATTATGTGTTTAAGGTTTTTAAAGCAACCGCACACAACTAATGTCAATGCATGTGTGCGTTTGTACTTGCGCAGAAAAATAACAGAGCATACACACAACTCATTTGAGTATGTGTGTATGTACATACATGACGTTTGTATACGCGCACATGCATATGAAGAAGCAAGCATTACAAATTTTTCAGTAACGAAGTATTTTCTTCTTTACTCCTATACCTGCAATAACTGAAACAAATGTCTTGACAACAGTGTTGTTTAGCGTTTGTTTTAGAAGATTTGGCTGTAGTAAGGCATTTGAAAAATCCCTCATGTCTTAAAAGTTCTCGTAAGTGGTCTTGTGCAGGACTTCAATGCGTACATACATACATATGTGCATAAGTATGTATTGACAAGCATAAGAGCCTATTTCACCAACTTATTTAAAAATCAATTCATATTTAAAAGTCATTTGTCCATACAAAAATTATAAAATTAATTATTATATTTCACGTGGAACTACTGTACCGATTTTTACAAAGCTCAATACACACCTCAAGTTCCAAAATAGACACAATCGTCCATTTAAAAAAATGGACGGAGTCACACTCATTAAAATTTAATATATTATTTCAAGAGGTTCTACTTTACCGATTTTTAAAAAACTTAGCACTCATATTGAGCTCTGAAAAACACACAATCTTATATTTTAAAAATGGGCGGAGGCACGCCCACTAGTATTTAATTTTAAATTTCACGTACTTCTTTTTAACCAAGAAAATTTAATTTTTTAAGAGTTTTACTTCCAGTTTGGTCCCATACTTTTTTTTCGAAAGTATTAATGAGATCTTTGCATTGAAATCGTTTTTTTTTTTTGTAGAATTATTTTGATTATATTTCATTGGGGCTTATTTCACTTCTAATTTGATTGTTATTTCCTTAAGCTTTATTTCATAGCGCTTCTAGTGCTTTTAGCACGAATGTGTTTGAAATGAAGCATTTTCGCACTTTTCGGTCCAATTCCTCCAAAAATCGCCAAAAAGAAAAAAACGCCAAATTTAAAAAACGTCAAAAAACCGAAAAAAATCGTCCAAATACGCCAAAACTAAGTAAATTATCTTAAATGAAAAAAAAAACACCAAAATGAAAAATGTCGCCAAAACGTGAAAAAAGCGCTAAAACTAAAAAATGGCATATATGAAAAACATCGCCATAATGAAAAACATAAAAAATCAAAAAAAAATCGCCAAAACGCGAAAAAGGCGCCAAAACTAAGTAAATATCTTAAATGAAAAAAAATCGCCAAAATGAAAAAAGTCGCCAAAATGAAAAAAGTCGCCAAAACGTGAAAAAAGGGCCAAAACTAAAAAATGGCATATATGAAAAAATCGCCAAAATGAAAAAACGTAAAAAATCAAAAAAAAAAATCGCCAAAACAAGAAAAAGGCGCCAAAACTAAATAAATATCTTAAATGAAAAAAAATCGCCAAAATGAAAAAAGTCGCCAAAATGAAAAAAGTCGCCAAAACGTGAAAAAAGGGCCAAAACTAAAATATGGCATATATGAAAAAATCGCCAAAATGAAAAAACGTAAAAAATCAAAAAAAAATCGCCAAAACAAGAAAAAGGCGCCAAAACTGAGTAAATATCTTAAACGAAAAAATCGCCAAAATGAAAAAAGTCGCCAAAACGTGAAAAAAGCGCCAAAACTAAAAAATGGCATATATGAAAAACGTAAAAAATGCAAAAAAAAATCGCCAAAACGCGAAAAAGGCGCCAAAACTAAGTAAATATCTTAAATGAAAAAAAAAATCGCCAAAACGTGAATAAAGCGCCAATACTAAAAAATCGTTTGTTTGTACATACATATATGAAAAAATCGCCAAAAAGGAAAAACGCTAAGAACTGACAAAATCTACAAAACGGGGAAAAAAGTGCCAAAACTAAAAAAAGCGCCAAAAACCGAAAAAAACGCTAAAACTAAATAACGCTCAAAACCGAAAAAACCCAAAAACGAAAAAAAAATCCAAACCTATTTGAGGTTCGTATTGAATTACATATCTAGTGTCCGTACGGAACCCTTTGTGCGCGGGTCAGTCGCACTTCACTGAATTTATTTGTATTCATGCTCTTTCTCTGGTATGTACGAGTACATCCGGTGTTGCCAACAACTCAATCATGTGTGGTGAGAGGAAAATGTTGTTTATATGCGTATGCGAAGTGGGCTGAAACCCCCTCAATTGCATATTATGTCATTCTTACATATCTCGAGCTGTATTAGATGGAGTGCGAAAATCGTTCTGATATTATGCATTTGTAATTAAAAATAAGCTGCTTAAAACATACATACATACATATGTACATACATTTTAAACACTACCGGCAATAAACCAACAACAACGACAACAACATTCACTTACACCCATACACAACTCACATTTTCAATTTCTGCTCTAAGATTATTGTAACCGATAATACAAAGCCAACGCAAGCAGTTGGTAAAAAAATAAAAATTAAAAAAAAAATATATTTAAAAATTAAAAACCAAAAACCGCATCTTGGCAAAAAATAAAAGTATTAAACTTGTAAAACGTGTCTTTTTATAAAATCAAAAACAAAAATATAATGCAAGAAAGGCAAACTGAAATCAATGCACTTTTTCCTTAAAGATTTTTATAATTTTATTTGTGGCACAAATTTTTATTTCGGAATCAGAAGGTAGGTGATCTTTTTTTACCTTTCCATGCTATTCATTTATTTAGTCAAACTGCCAACCATGACAACTACAACCAACAACAACTTTACCACAAAATAATATTTGTAAGTATTATTTTTCATAAACTTAAAACTCATTTTGCAAAAGTAAGAAACTAAATGCAACGAGTACGAGGACTAACTAGTACTATGTAGATAAGACGTCAACACTCGGTGAGAAGAGAGAGTGAAAGAAAAATAAAATAAAAAAGTAAATTTACCAACTACGCATTTTAATACGAGTATTTAACCAACTTTTTTTTAAAGTAGAGTTTTACTCATCATAATTTTACTTTTATCACTGTGGTAATCATCGTCTTTACGATCATCTTAATGATCATAAGCAGGGAAACCAGAATGTATTTACCAAAAACTGACATTAAGTACTTAAAAAAAATTTACATATTTAAGTAAATAGTCTTAATTTTAGTAACTGCGCATAATCCTAGTTGTGGCGCAAACTATGTGTACGCTCACATATTATAACTATGGCTGTAGCCGATTCTAACATACAAGAGCATTTCTATTTCATTTGTGCGAAAAACTAATATAAGGTACAACTAAAAATAAAAAGGCACCAATCGCATTGTCAGAGTACCTTTATACTCATGCTATGGATATTTAATCTGCCGAAACAACATACGCATGATACTCGGGATATTTATTCATCATTCGCCACCGTACACGTACATTTGTGTATATAAAATGGAATGAAAAATGCGTGAGTGCGTGGATGTTTGCAAACATAATTTATGTGTCGGTGTCTTCGTGGTTGTGAGTGTAAATAAAATAGCCCTGGAGGGTTATTCTGAATTGCGATTCGAAAATCAATGCGATGCGAAAATGCTTAAATGCGAACAATTGCTATTCTGTATTGCGATATTCGCAAAATTCTTTTTAATCGCATTTCAAATGCGAAAAGATGGCAGGTCGGTATTCTACATTGCGAAAATAAATGTCAAACACATGTCAAATTCTCAAAATTTATTCGACAACAAAATAGCATTCGCAAAGTACAAACATGTAAGTGAAGGATAATATTTTATTTATTTATTCATCATATATTTATTATTTAATTTAGGGAAGCAAGCATTTGAAATAATGATAAAATTTATGAATAAGCACAGCCAATTGGCAAGAGGCCATTTGAAAACACCAAATGCACATCAGTCGGCAAATACTTTGTCAATTGAAGAACTAAATATCAATGGACCACCTATTAAAGAAGCTGCAGGATGGAAAAAAGTATGATATATATAAAACAGGTCAAAAATATTTGACTTAACTTTAATTTTAATAGGTTTGGACCGATTTTAAAGTACACACCAAACAGAAGCTTAGACGAAATAAAACCGACATTGGCTGCACTGGCGGTGGCCCATGAAGATATAATCCACTGTCTCGCTTACAGGAGCAAGTAGTGAAATTCAGGGCAATTGTGTAAAAAATTCCGCGAGAAATTTTTCCCAGGGAACAATTCCAACTAATAGCAAATGATAGGGAAAACAAAAAATTCTAATTGGAAAAAGTAGAAATTTTTCACATAATTGCCCTGATTGTTAAACATGAAACATATGCTTCCAATCTTGAAAAGAATGGTGAAGACATGGCATTCAGGCTTAGAATATCGGATTTGCTTCTAAGCAATATTCTCTGTACCCTTTCATTTTGCTCATGCCCTTCTTCGTTGTCGAACCACAGTTCCATGGAACCCATTTTTATTTTTTTTTTTCTTACAGAATTTCCTAAATAAATTTTATGAACAATTTTCACAGACAAACACAAACAATTTATTTATTTTTAATTTGACGTTTGTTGGCACTGACGTTTATTTGAGCAGCGTTGCCACTATTTGAAAGAAATTGAGAATGCGATTGTGAAAGTCTAAAAGAATAACAATTTTCTTTCGCATCGCATTTCATTTGCGCATCGCAATTCAGAATAAGCCTCCTGTAGATACGCATGTGCAGCTGATTCATAGTCAGACTATTTTTATACTCATAATTGTATGAGTATGATTGTAACTCGCACAGTCTATAAATTTTAGTTATAGTTGTTTGTGCTGCGTTATTTAAGAAAATGTGTTTAAATTAATGCGTATGTTTGTGTTTTTATTTTTAGCTGTATGCATTTATACTTGTTTGCTGGGCAATACTCAAGAAGTATTTAAAACGATACTTTTGTCATTCTGTGGTAATTAATTTTGCAATTAAATTTTATTTTATCATTGAATTTTTACTATCGATCGAACAATTTCTTTCGACATCGTGGACTAGGGACTTAATTTTTTTTTAAACAAATGCTAAAATTTTTGAGAGCATATTTTTGTTTTTAGAGCATATTTAGCATAATGTACACATGTAAGTTTTTTTAACTCATAATTCTGGTTTCTCTGATCATAACACTAAAACAGAGATGCATGCGTAGATGTTTATGCTTGATAATTGTGGTTGGCTTGATTTGGCTGGCTGCTTGTCTGCCTGTCTTTCAATTCTTGATTTTTTTTGCTTTAAGGGGAAAACCTTTTTCGTTTTACATTCATTTGGCATAAATGTAAATGAAAACAGGATTTGTAATTTTATTGCCATGATTATTCAGTTTGGAAAATAAAATAAGAAAAGGAAAAACAAAAACATATTAATTGTTGCTAAATTGTTTGTTTTCCAGCCAAGTTAATGAACTTTTCAAAACTAGACGATGATTATGATAATAATGATTGATGTATGTATGCATGCGTTTGTTTTACATCGAAATGTTTGTGCAGTGAATACTACGAGTATGTATGCACAAAAGTGGTATCACATTAAACTTGATTTTTATTTTTAATTTATATTATTTTTTTCTATTTTTTTAATTTGTATTATTTTTTTTTAATGTTGTTATTTCCTTGTAAAGAAAGTGGAGGAGTTGGGTGTGAAAAATTTATTTAAAGTAAATACACACACTTGCATACATAGATACATAAATTGCATGTTTGTAACACAAAATTTTATGCGGGCGAATGAGGTTCCCATATGTGGAAACTTCAGATCTTACTTTATGCCGGGCTTAAGTAAGTTTTACCAATTGCTCTATAAAGTTATGGAACTCAAGAAAACATATTTATGGCATAATTGTTGGTTATTGCCAGTGTATAAAGAATAATGAGTACCGATATATACAGGTATGAAATAAAATGTACTTGGGTATACAAATATGGAATATCTTGTGCATATTCATTGTCATTTGTATTCATAAATGCCAATGAATATGCACAAGATATTCCATATTTACTATAATACACAAATTTGTTTCAATTCATTCTCTATCTCTGACATACACTAAGTAAAAAAACAGACAAACAAATTCAATTATTTTACAATTTTGTTTTTACTCTCATGAGTAAATAATTGATTTGGTAATTTTATCGAAATTTTTTCATTAATCTCCCCTATCGTGAATATTTATTCCCTCGAATTTCCCTAAAGTTGCAATCGTGAATTATTTCCACGTGAAGAAACTCACATGTTCCAAAAAAGCATCGCCGATTTTTATTACCGTGAAAAAAATATGTGCATTTCTTCACAAACATTTTGTTTGGGAATAAAAAGAAAGAAGTAAGTACAATGTAAGGAATTTTGGTGTTGTTTTTAATCTTGTTTGATTTTATTTTTAAAAGGAGTGAAAATTTATGAATTTATTTAAACTATAGTATATACATATATCAGCATTTCTACATGAATGTCAACTTTTTGTTGCTTGCGACATCAGACAAATATGATTGTTTTTCTTTTTAAAGAAAACTAAAGTTTTTTTACTTTCTTATATATAGAGCATCTCTACATTAGGTTAAATTTTAAGAGAAATCGAGTGACCTTTTTCTGAAATAAAAGCTTAATAGCTTGTTGTTGCACGCGACAAAACATTGGACTTTGCCGTGGAAATGCCCATATATACATATACATATAGAAATTTGTTTAATTAACTGGTTTATAAAAAAAAACAAAAACCACTTAGATCATTTTGAGATGTGACAGTTTATGATTTAGTGTCCGATATGTACATTACTTCCGATAAACACAGTGAATTTGATGCATCTCTCAAATTTCATCTCTTTATTTTTTCCAAAAATAAAAAAGTAAAAAAATACAATTACATCAATTTACAATAGCATGTTCGACTCGCAACAGATGTTTATATTATTCCTCTAACAATTGGCGATGCCAATTTGTTGTTCATGGGAATAAAAAAATTATTCCCAAGAATTTATTCCCTTGACAATCGCGATAAGCTTGAATATTTGTACTGTGTAGTAAAGGCGAATAAATCAGAAACGTTGACGCACTAACAGCAAGAAATTATAAAAAATATATAAATATATATATATATATGTATATATATATATATATATATATATATATATATATATATATATATATATATATATATATATATATATATATATATATATATATATATATATATATATATATATATATATATATATATATATATATATATATATATATATATAATAGGGCATGTCCCACGATATCGACAACGTTCGACTTGTCGCACACTTACGTTTGAAACAAGAAAAGTTTAAAATATTGTTTTGTTTTGAATGTAAGTGCGACAAGTCGAATGTTGTCGACATCGTGGGACAGGGCATTGTTTCTACAAAACTGTTAATATTAAATTAAACTTTGCTCAAAAATAAATCTGCCTTATCGTGGTTGGCGTATTTCAAATACGACTACGACTGTTTGGTAATATGTTAAAGAAAAACTGTTGAAGTCTTCTTTAATCTATTACCAAACAGTCGTAGTCGTATTTGAAATACGCCAACCACGAATAAGGCACAATATTTTACGGTGTCGACTTAAAGATTTTTTTTGTAAAAACAATTGGGGGATTCAAATGGTTGTCTTAAGTTCCATGGTGTCATATTGTTTTAAAATTTTTGTTTGAAAGAAAAACAAAACAATCGCAAAAACAATTAATAATTAATTAATTCAACAATTATATTAAATTAATTTAAAACATTATGACACTAAAAACCCTTAAAACTACCGTTTGAATATCCCAAATATTTTGAAACATATAAAGTTACTATGAAATTCTCAAACGTTCAAACAAATTTGAAACGTTTCAAGAACATAAGTTTTGATAGCTTTTGAATATTAAAAATCATTTGAAAATTACTTGTAAGTCCTTCAATTATCGTGTCAAATTTGACAACTAAGACAGTCTTTCAAAATATATTAAATATTACAGTGGACCCTCGGTAACATAAACTAAAACAAACATAAAAAACCTACATAAAACTAACAAGTCAATGGAATTCTTTTTTCAAAGCAATTATTAATTAATTAATTAATAATTAATTAATTGATTTACACAAAAATTTCAAAAAGAATAGTTTTGAAATATTTTAGTGAGCGTGGTAGCCATAAAATGTATGTATGTATATAAAAATTGTCCTAGATTTGTTTACACTATTTGCAAGATACATATCAGAGAACAGAATGAGACCATTTGCATTTGCTAACAATTCATAAATTCGTTGCTTTTGCCATGCATTTATTCGAGAACAATAACAAATGTAATTGCTATGATAGAATTCATTGCGATATGTTGATTGCTCATACGCATTCTGTTATTACAATGCCGATATAACACAAGCAACGAAATGAAATGATGCAGCAGGAAATAATGGATTTCTTTCATACCACTTAGAAAAAAAAGAAAATACAAAAAGTAAAATTTCGAAAATGTAGAATAGAAGTGAAATGTATTTCAAATAACTGTTTCATATAAAATTTAACATAAAATACATTTCAAATCTATATCGTGTTTTATGAATACTAATGTAAGAGTTTTATACAAGCACAAAGTACAAAGACTACGTTGTGGTCAATCACAGTAAAAAGCATTCTCACCATTCACTGAGTATTAGTTGCTTTTGACAAGACCAGTGAACATTTATATAAAACAAGCAATGCACGCAATACAATTCGTTGCACTCATCTCTTTCGATTGTGCCATGTATTGTTTTTTTTCAAATGTTGTAGATTGACAATATGCAGGTTTTTTGTGATTGCATTCAAAACAACAAAATAAGGCATTCAACCTGTTCTCTGATTAATATGAAAAAAGTTAACGTTGTCGTGACCTCACTGTATTTCTATATAACCAACACGTGTAACTCCTTCTAAATTTATTATCGTTAAAGCACTAAAACAATGAAATCAAACTTTAAAAAAAATGTTTAGCCATTATCAATCAATCTTACCAAAAAAAAAATCATATTAGTGAAATATAGAATTGAAAACAAGCAATATAAGAGATTAAGCCAAGGTACTTCAAAATAAAACAATAAACTCAAAATACCAACTGTCATTCTACACGTTATTAAGAACAATAAAACATATAAAACAATTGATATGAAATTTGTTTAACTAATATTGAATTTTTTTTAGAGGTAAAACGACTTGTCAATGTGCGAAAAAGGAAATCAAAAATAAAACTCTTTCTGTCAAAAAAAAAATGCACTTCTTTTAGGTTAGTAAAACATTAGTATTTAATGTATATGTAGATATTTAAAGATATCAATACATACATACATATGTATGTATGTTTATTTTTTCTTATCTCAAAGTTAAATAAAAAAAAGTGTAAAACTAAACTTGATATGTGTATAAATTATTATGATTTTGCTGATAAAGAAAATATAGCCAGCTGTGAAATGATGCACTCTGTTCCACAATATTTTGAATTTAGTTTGTGTTCCTTCTCTATTTAAAAAGGCATGTAAATTTTTTTTCTTATAAATAATGAAAGTGTGAAAGAATCTCTGTGAAATTGAATTGATCTTAATGAATTAGGTTTGATAAACGTAACACAAATTGGGTCATTTTAATTATAAAAGCAAAGATTGTTTAGTTTAGATACAAATTCATCACTTCGTTCGTTCAGGCACGTTGGAACAATTAAGAATTAGATAGATTATTTTTAAACAAATATGTGCATATATACGAGTATGCATGTATATTTTTAGTTTATTTTTAAATTATTTTTATTTTTAATTATTTTTTGTTCCATTTTCCTTTATGTAATTTTTTTTTGCATTTCTGGTTTGATTTTTTTTTTATTTAGTTGTCTCTTAATACATATATGAATAAATATTTTATTTATATTTGTTTTGATTTTAGTTCACTTTAGTTTATTTAAATTTAAGTTTTGATTTTAATTTTTTTCTCAAAATTTTTTTAATTTAATTTTACTTTAAATTTTATTTTTATTTTACTACACATTTCTAGTAAATTTGGATTTGTACAATTTTTTGTATATTGTGTTTTAGTTTGTTTTATTTTATTTAACATTTTAAATATATTTTATTTGATTTAATTTTTTTTACTTTATTTTGTTTTATTTTATATTATTTTATATTATGTGTTATTATTGTATTTAATTTTAATTTATTTAATTTAATTTTATTTCGTTTATTTTATTTTGTTTTTAATTTAATTTAATTTATTTTTATTTAGTTTATTTCATTTACTATTTTTATTTTATATTTTTTATATTATTTTATTTTTTTTTTATTATTTTTTTTATTTATTACATTTTATTTTATTTTGTTTTATTTTATTTTATTTTATGTTATTTTATTTTATTTTATTTTATTTTATTTTATGTTATTTTATTTATTTTATTTTATTTTATGTTATTTTATTTAATTGAATTTAATGTAATTTAATTTAATTTTATTTAATATTGTTTTATTTTGTTTTATTTCATCTTATTTTATGTTATATTTTATTTTATTTTATTTTAATTTTTTTAATTTGATTTAATTTAATTTAATTTAATTTAATTTAATTTAACTTAATTTAATTTAATTTACTTTAATTTAGTTTAATTTAATTTAATTTAATATAATTTAATTTAATTTATTTTAATATAATTTAATTTAATTTAATTTAATTTATTTTAATTTAATTTAATTTAATTTAATTTATATTAATTTAATTTAATTTAATTTAATTAAATTAAATTAAATTTACTTTACTTTAATTTAATTTAATTTAATTAAATTTACTTTACTTTAATTTAATTTAATTTACTTTAATTTAATTTAATTTAATTTAATTTAATTTAATTTAATTTAATTTAATTTTATTTTATTTTATTTTATTTTGTTATATTATGTTATTTTATTTTATTTAATTTAATTTAATTTTATTTTATTTTATTTTCTTTTTATTTTATTTCATATTTTCTTTTTATTTTATTTCATATTTTTTTTATTTTATATTATTTTATTTTAAAAAAAATTTTTCCTGTGTTTGTTGTAAAAAATTAAATTTTTTTCATTTTTCCAACGAGAAAAAAACTGAAATGAATACCTTTTATTTAATTTCACTTTATTTAATTTAATTTAAGTTAATTTAATTTATTTTAATTTAATTTAATTTAGATTAAGTTAATTTATTTTTATCTATTTTATTTATGGTTTTTATTTAATATCATTAGATTTATGGCCTTTTTTACAATAACGAAAGAAAAATTTCAACTGAAAATTTATATTGAAAACAACAATAAAATATGAAATTTTTTTTTTTTTTCAATATAAATTTTAAGTCGAAAATTTTGTTTCCTTATTGAGAAACAGGCCATTAATTTTTTTATTTTGAGTAATTTACTGTATTTTATGTTTATTTCTATTATTTTAATTTGTTATGTCTTCTTTTAAATCTAATTTACTTTATTTTATATTTTTAGTTTTTACATTTGATCAATTAACAACCTATTGTGGGAGTCGTAGTTCGTACATGAGTTGTTGGTAATTTAAAAAAAAAACATTCAAGACGACACTAAATATTGGCGCTTGTCTACTCTTTACCGACAACAATGGAGCATGTTAATAGTAGTCAATTGTTGTCGACAAAGAGGAGACAAGACAACTGACAATTTTTACTGTCGTCTTGATGTGTTCTCGACGACTCCATTCACAATAAGGAGCATTGTTTATAAACAAATGTTCACATAGAAATTTCCAACAACGTTTGTACGAACTACGACTTCTACAATAGGTTGTGAATTGAGCAATTATTTTGTTTTAAATTCCGATATTTTTTCTTTTGATTTTTTGTCAATTATATTATGTATTATTATTTATTTTGTCAATAATTTGATATTCATATTATGTATTATTCCTTCCAGCAACAATGGTCTAACAAATTCCGAATGTTTTGATTTTACTTGGAATACATAATATAACCATACCATAACAAATTTTAAGAGGGTCCTGCTAATTTTAATTTGTGAAATGGCAACACGAAACCGCACATGTCAAATATGACATTAAAAAGTTTAGCATTAGTATTATTAAAATCCTACAGTCTCAGAAATAAATTTATACAACCAGTTCTTGTGTTTTTTTTAATTCTCTTAAGAAATCATCGTTATAAAGAAAAAAAATTAAATTGTAAGAATTTTTGTGGGCAACAATTTTTATCATTTTCAATGCATAAACAAAAACTTCTCAGAATATAACACAACATGGCGGAATTCTATGAAAACTTTTAAATACACTTCTTTCGCTAGAGAAAATTGATGATAAGCGTTAATGTCTGGATGCATTTCATTTCTGCAAAGCTACACTTCAGTAGACTTCAACCAAAATTCAAAAAAGCTTACAAACCCCTATCGTTTAAGGAAACAGTTTAGAAATGATTGAGATTCTGTTCAATATTGGAACATGGGGTCTAATCTTGGTTTTCGATAACGAGCTGAGTCGATCGAGTTTTTCAGTTGGATATTAAGGCACACGCTATCTCATATTGTAATAATATGGTCCGATATCGAATTCCATATTCTCAAACTGATAAAACCTGATCAAATCAGCACGTTATCGAAAGTGACCATTAGACCCCTGCTTCTTTGCTAAGGGTGCTGGTAAGTACATATGTATATGACCGAATTTACATCATGAAATAAATTGCATGAGTTTTTTATTTCTCTCAATAAGAGTAGTGGAAAAGCAAATCAGATCAAAAAAAAGTTTCCAAAAAATTAACCTAATCATGCCACTTCCTTGGACTGCTAATAGCAAGCGAATAGAAAAACCTCTTAAAATTTCATAAAAACTTTTACAATTAAAATTATTTTTATATGTATCTCTGTAAGTTAAATTCTCACCAAAAATTACTGTGCTGGCTGAATTAACTAACTACATATAATAAATAATTTGTAATTGTATTTGTAATATTTTAAATGAAGTTGTCGTCTGTGAAAAAAAATAATCTTTAGTATTTGAAAGAAAATCAAACTTATCTTTATTTATTTTTTCACTTAGGAAGGCTAACACTATAAATGGTCTAATATTTGTTAAAAGAAACTGGCTGCAACCTAAACTAATTACAGATTGTAAATTGTAGTAATAAAAAACATTAAATCAAATAAGAATTTACACCAAAGATTTTAAAGGAATTAACTGTGCAAGACTACTGAGCTGTTAAATAATTATTTTCAAAATTAATTTCATTAAAATATTTTATCTTTTTTATGAATAGAGTATTTTTTATTTATTATTTATTATTGCTTATATTTTGTTTTTGAAGTTAATTATTTGTGAAATCCATATGCAGTAGGTATGCATTTGTTTTGAATTATAAAATTCATTTTTAATCACTAATATTCCATTTTTTTTATCATAATAAGAACAAGTATTTTTTGTATTAATTTATACTTTTTTTTTCATATAAAAAAATATCTTCATTTGTTTTTAAATACTACACACGTTTATTTCTCCGTGTTATTGAACGAAAACACCTCCATTCGCGTTAAAGTAATCGCATCGACTAATTGAACAAATGTTTTTGAAGTTGCAAACAAGTGTCGGCGGAATGGTGGCAACACCATCGCAGCGCAACGTTGATCGGCTGTTGGGTCTGTCTGTCTGTCTGCTGTCTGTCTTTTTTTATATCTTCCAGAGAGCCCCCAGACATTTTTCTGTTTGGTTAAATCATAAACCATACAAAAACAAAGCAGAAGTTGACTAAACTCACAATTTATTTCTGTATATGTGTGCACTAAGCACAATTAATAAAACCAACAAAATAATGGAGCAAATTGGCATTTTATTTAAAACATATAGAAACAGTGTTGCCAGTAGCTGGAGAAAAAACAAATTAAACAAAATAACAAACTAAATCACCAAAAGGGTACGTACAAGTGCAGATTCTATGTAAATAACTATACAAAAATTTAGAAAAAATTATTTAACTTAAACTCTCATATATGTAATTACCAAAAGATTCACTCAGTATAAATTACAAAAAAAAATAATTATTTTGCACCTTAATTATTCAGAATTTTATTTTTTTTAATTTGTATCTTTTTGCTTTTCAACCTTTAAATAATATTTAGACAACTAAAATTTCAATTAAAAACATACAAATAAATAATCAATTAAAAATGTAATTGAGTCAACTTTTGTTTAAATATGTAATTAGTTATAAGTTTAATTAAAAATTTAATTGCGCCAACTAAACTTTTGTTTAATATTTTAATTGCTTTAAAATTTTAATTGACACTGTTACATTTTTAATTAATTTTATTTTTTTATTAAACTTGTTGATTGGAGTAATATATTTATATCAATCTTGATATGAAATGAAACTAATTGATTGTAGTGTATTAACGATTTGAATGTATTTATTTAAAAAAAAAATTTTTTTTTTGGATTTCACATTTTATTTTTATATAAATATGGGAGTTAAAATGCATTTCGACCTGCACATAATGACACTTAACATTAATGGCCTGTTTCACAATAACGAAACTAAACTTTCGACTGAAAGTTTATATTGAAAACAACAGTAAAATTAAAAAATTTGTTTTCAATATAAATTGTAAGTCGAAAGATTTCTTCCGTTAGTGTGAAAAAGTCTATTAGTATGAAATATGAGATCGTTGAAGCCAGAGAAATTCATTCATTTCAATGTCTGTCGTATGGATCAGACTGTATTTCAGAGAATAAGAAAGATTTTCTACACCCAGACAGCTTAGCATCAATAAAAACCATATTTAATTGATAAGAAACATTGACGAAAGTCTAGGCATGTTGAATTTCTTATTTCAATATGGAAAAATTTTAATTTACAGTGTTCAGTTATTAATTCTATTTATTTTTAAGTATCTCCACATACATTTTCTGTTATATTGAACATTATTGAATTAATGTGACCCATTCTTATATTTAAGTTGCAACTTTTCACTGAGTGTACAATAAGAAACATAAACGCATCCCAAAATTATTCCCACAAAGTGTACACTGCAGTAAACAGGAATGATATGTATATGTATACCAACCTAAACTCCAATCATTGTTACTGAAGCTGTAATTCCTAATTTTGAGACCATAGCTCGCATCAATATGCATATTCTACCACCATATTTTCCTGTGGCGTTCATTTAACTAAAATATAGTATTAGGTCTCGTGGTTCTCAAAATTCCGTTTGTAAAAATATTTAAAGATTTTACAAGTTTCTCAACTTTGCACCGTGATGTCCGACTACGAATTCTTAACCCCACCCAGTGAAAAAAAGGAAGTCATTCTAGTGGAACTACATTTTCATTGCAAAACCTTGTAACTCCTCCATAGTGCTAGAAAATACTCACCAGAATTTAAAAAAAATCATTTTTTTAAAGAAATTTATGAACTAATTTTAAAATTTAAAAGTTATTTGCTTAAATTTACATGAAAACACTGTTTCGGGTTTAAATTCGTATAAAAAGAAACGAATTGCTAAAAAAGGCAACTATTTACCATTTTTCCTAGATGAAAATATTCTTATAGAACACAATAAAGGGAATTTTTCTTAATATCGCTTCTAATTCAGTGACCAGGCATCGAAAAAGAGAACTTCTTGCAATGACAACCCTATGTAAAAATCATTAGATCCGATCGAAATTTTCACTACTTCCAGATCGCAAACTCTACATTTTCTTGACTTTTTTGGTGTCTCTTTTTTTTTTTGCTGGGCAAAAGAAGAAATACTATTTGTAAGAAAAATAAAAAATATCAAAAAATTACATCCAATCAAGTGGCAGCAGTGTCTTAAAGAAGTGAATAAAAAAATTAGCTAAAAAGTTTCAAAATGAACGTGAAGGCTTCTGGGATAGCCTTCGATTTCCCGTTGAAACCAAATTTGATATTTTTCCATCGCATGAAAGAGCACAAATTTGGAAAATATCAACTAGCGAATTGGAAAATAACAATATACATAATTAATAGACAATTTTATAGAATCCAACATGATTGCAAACTGTTTAAATCAATAAATACATGTCTGAATTAAACAGTTTTTCATTAGTAATTAGTTGGTTACGCTTTTTTGGGCAAATGAAATGCCAGATGTAAGCTCAGCCTTAAGCACCGTGTATGGAATTTAGTTTCCATCGACAATACAATGGACAAGATGGTTTATTGAAATACCTTAAAAGAAAATCGATTGCAAGTCTTTCAGAAAGTCCTTATTTTCACTACCCAAGTCTTATTGCTAAACTGATTAGTTTGTGGGAAAGAAAGACGAGGGAAACAGAACCGTTTTATTTCCCCTTGTCTCACTCTCCTAACAAACTAATCAGCTTAGCAATAAGACTTTCATAATATAAATTAGGACAAACTAAATCTTGAGAACGATTTCCATTTTCAACAAGAAAACGACCTGGAATCGCAGAAAATTGCGTTCGATGCTCGATTCTTATATGTAAAATTATCAAGTAAATACATAACTTTGATAAAAACCTTAATGTGTCTTTTTATTCAAAATATATAAAAAAAACATCGAAAGCAAAGATTATTGTCCCCCTCTGTACATATATAACATTTTTTTCAATTCTGTATCATAGTATTTTATTTGAATTTAAAAATATCCCGCAGAAAAATCCTATAGGGGTGTAAACAATAAATGGATGAGTGTGAAAGAGATATAACCTAAGCTGGCAACTCTACAGTAAACAGTAACAAATGGGGATTTTGTGGTACCCACTGAGAGCATGAAAATCGAATAATACTAAACAAAGAAGCAAAAAACGACATGATCCATTATATTTAATAAATTCGCCGTAAAAACAAGAGAGAGCGAAGAATACAAAATCATTTGTTGCATTTTTCTGTTCTCCATGTGGGGAGCACTATGAATTATTTATTATGCGTTTTGTTTTTATTTTAAAATTCTTTTTCGAGTAAAACGAAATGAACTTTTCGTAGCCAAAATATACAGCAACTCGTTCCAACGATGCCAACTTGGTGCTTTTGGCACTATTTTTAGTGCTTTTTGAAGACTCAAAACGCCAAGTTTTGAGCGTTAGTGCAAAACTAAAAAAAAGCAGTAAGTAGTGCTTTTTAGAAATTTGTGTATTTCTTAAAATTACTTCAATAAAAACTTGGTGTATTTTTTTTTCAGTGTAAAACATATACCTTTTTCGTTTGTTATATTTCATTAAAGATTATACTATTGCCGCAATAGAGAATATCTTAGGAAATATTAAAAATTATTAAACTTCACTCGTTTGAATATTCACTCGTTTTTCACATTAGTGCTTTTTAAGCATTAAACACTACCAAATGTCAAGGATAGAGTACACATGTTTATATGAGAGTGATTCTTTTGAAGACAGCAAGGCAACATGGCGGCAGGTTGTTGTCTATGCTGATTTTGTCGTTGTAGTTCCATTAAACTAATTTCTATTTCTTTAACTGCAATGAGAAAATTCAGTGTTACCAGTATAATACAAAATATTGAATGAATGATATCGCACAATTATTTCATATTATTTCACAGAAACAATATCCAAAAAGTGATGTAAAGCATAAATTGGTTAATTTTTATACTTTTACGTCATATAACTACATTTTGAAAGAACATTTTAATTTTTATAAATTCTAAATATTTGAAGGTGGCAATACTGAACTACATATGTATTAATACTTAAATATGAGGTACAGATGCTGCTTCTGCCGTCTCCAAATAAATTAAGTAGCTGGCTACGAGGCGACATACATATGCTGCTAGCGGCATTTTAATTCGTATGTTCGTGTAGCCTGCTGTGGTGAATGTGTTTAATGCATTATGCTTTTTAGATCTTAAAATTACGCTTTTAAGTGTTTTTTTTTAAATTTGATGTGCTTTAGAGCGAAAAAAGTTGGCATCACTGGTTTCTTCTCTTCCTCGTTTTTATTTACATTAAAAATAAATTATAAATTATGTATGAATAATTCATATTAAGTTTGTATCGATTAATCATTCAATTGCTTTTGTGCTTGTTGAACAAATTTAGGCGAATTTGTTAAAATGGTTTTGACGTGTTCCTAAGCTGACAACTAACTACCAGAGAATAAAATTAAATTTAATATTCAAACAAGAGATAAATGTGACTCTCGACCATTTTATTAACTTTATGAGATTTGATTGATTTTTAATTTCTTTATTATACTCGTACGTATGTTTATTTCTGTAACTATTGTGTGCACGTTGTTACTTTTTAGGCAAGTGAGCAAAAAGAAAGAAATGTTTGGGGTGGGAGGGGGAGGGCAAGGAAGGGGTAACACAGCAAATTTGGTCAAAACAACAAGTGTTTAGATTAAATTATGAACGCAATTAAATTGATCATGTCCATAATCAATGACATGCACCCGCATAAAATTATAGAATAAAAAATTATAAATTGAAAGAAATAAACGTTGATTATTATCTAGATCACGAACTCAACAATTATAATAAAATTTAAAGCAATAGGAGAAGGAAAAAGTAAAACGAACTTCTATGAATAATTGATACACATATAGAAAAAATTCAAACGGTTTCGGTAATTTAAAATATTAATAAAAATATTAACAATTTCAGGTTAAAATTAATGGGAAGCAAAGCATTAAAGATTAATTAGGAATTCAATTCTGCAATACTTATTTATTCTTATAACTAAATTTACTATCGAATATGAAGGCATAAATTAATAAGCAAATTTTACATGAAAATTTAAATGGACCTAATTCTAACCATTCAAGGTTGGGCTGACATACATGACACTAAAAAATTTAAAATTTACCAAAAAAAATAATTTTTTTTTAGTCCAAGGCCATTTAATTTTTAATTTGAGTAATTAATTCATAGTAAAAAATCGTCCAACATTTGGTTAAATTTTAAATCATAATATTCTTTTCCAGTTGGCAACACTGAGGTCATGTCCATATGCCAAAAAATTGGGGCTTGTCTTCTCGCTCTCGAGAGCAATTTTGTGCTACTGATACTCTATTTCTGTTCTCTAAAGTCTAGCAAATATCATGAATCTCTCAATAGCAGTCAGTTGTTTTCGACAACGGGTAGACAGGCCCCAAGTTTTTGGTATGTATTGACGTAACGTCGAAGTTTAAAACTGGAATAAGGGTGATTAACTTTAAAGAAAGTTATTAAATTTTATGTCAAACAGAATGGAAAATGTTTGAAAATTGGTTGTACTATTGTGCAAGTGCTTTTTGGGCGATTATTCTTTTTTAATTTATGGCGGTGAAATTAATGAAAAAACAAAAAAACTTTCCATATTTTAAAGTTATTAACTTATTACTGCACAATTTTGTTTAATACAAAATTTGCTAACTGTAAAAAAAATATGCAAAATATGACACTCATATGTCAAGATTTCGAAATTAACTAATTTTCGCATTAATCATTTTTGTTTATAATATCAGGGCAGCAGTGTCGGCAAACTTATCGTAGATTTCAAATAACTCATTAAAAAAGTAATATATGTATAGACATAAATGAAATATTAGTTATGAAAGGTTTAATAATTTTTTACGTCATCATAAAAGAGGTTACCACCTCCAATCCATCTCTTGATCATTCAATCTGTATGGAATAATTCTCAATCATTTTTGTCAAGCACATTCAAATATGTTCATTTGACATTTAAGCACTTTGTATACTATGTGACAATAATTGAAAAAAAAAACAAATTGTCAGTTTTATTAATGAACTTGACAAAGTAATTGATTATGAATTGGAAAAATATATATTTTTATGTAATAAAATATTTACATAAATGTCATGACTCATATTGAAAGAACAATATTGCGATAAAATATTCCGGAACTGAACCTCAATTTTCAATAAAAAATTGCACAATTTGAGAGAATCAGTAGTGGAATAAAATTACACGGAGTTAAAAGTAAGGATGTAACGAATGTTCGCATTCGCAAATTATTCGCTTACTTTTGCTATTTGCATTAGCTAAAATGTATGCCAAATATTTCAATCGAATACTAAAGACAAAAAACATTGTACTTCTTTTACGAAAAAAGTTTACGATTAACAAACGTCAAAAAGACGAAAATTATTTTAAGCCAGCATGAAAAAGATACATATACCCACAACTAAAGCATTCTAATCAAAGGTTTAACATTTTATTGGAAAACTTTTCTATCAATAAGATCTCATAAGTATCAAAATGAAACCCAAGTCCAGCGATGTTTGGAAATATTTTTCAGTATTTGAAAAAGAAACGTTAGTGTTTGATTTGCTCTAAAATATTTTCTACTTAAGACTAGTCTGTTCAAAATTTTTTAAAAATGTTGAGCACTATTCATTATTTCGTAGAAAAAATTTTAAATGCAAAAATTATTAACTAGTCCTTTTTTGTTGTAAATTCCACGCGAAACAAGTGCCACTCATATTATTTCGCATGAAAAATTAAAATGTTCAAAATATATTTCATATGTTTTTCCCAAGATGAACAGAGTACTACTTCTGCAACATTTTTAGGACTTTAGGGCCAAAGTACGAACATTTTGTAAATTTATTTTTAGCTACTATCTATACTAATTTTAATATAATTTCATACATCTTTCTGTTTTAAAAATTTATATTTAATTAATTTAAATAAATGCTATATGTAGTACATCAATGCAACTGAACTTCATGTTCTTATACAAATTTATTTTCATATAATTTTTTTAATGTATATTAATATTTGCATTCGCTTTCGCAAAAATTAAAATGTATTATTCGTTTTCGCATTCGCTAAACTGGTATTCGTTACACTCCTAGTTAAAAGCATCCCTTAATTGTTTGCTAAATGTTATTGGTTCCAATAACCCTTCATTTTTATGTGAGGATTTATCGAACTCTGTTGTAGTCATATTTTAATTTTATTTTATTTTAATTTTGCGCCCATTTTGCAAACGTACATATTTTACTTTTATTTTGTAATCTTGTATTTTCTAGTTTAAGTTCAGTTTCTGCTGATACATTATTTTAATCAATCACAATGAGTGAAATTCACAATAGCGACATCCTTTATCGATTGAACGTAACCAGTGTTGCCATATTTTTTGTTCCGAAAATCTTCCAAATTGACCAAAAAAAATTTTTTACTCCTTTAAAATCTTTTTTTTTTAATAGTTTTAATTAAGCAATGAATATTAATATATGTAGGTAGCTCTAGTCTACTGTATTCCAATCAGCGTTACCGTTGTTCGACTAAAACCGCATTTTACCCCTTTTTCGATATCAAATGCCGCGATTTGACCACTGTTTTATTGTTATCATAGATTCTATATTTTTATCTACACTACGTTTATACTCGTTTTATTTGCAAATAAAAACTGTATATATTTGCAAATACTCAACTAGCCGGTTATATAGAATTATATTCACAGTCGGCAAATAAGCAACTATAAAACGAAGAATTTCATACAATGTGCCTTTTTATGTAATTAGAAAAATAAAGTAGTTTAGCAGAAAGCATCGCTGAAATTTAATCTAAGTAAATATATATTTGTTACAGCGTCTTAAATTTTTTCGTACTTTTTGTGAAGCAAAGAAGAAAATATGTACGTAGTTTATTCAAAAGGAACTTATCAAAAATCTTATTTTTACCTAAGAAATCTTTTAGTCTTTTTAATATCTCCACATATGCTAACGTTCGCTGTAATACCAAACAAAGCACATCAAACAGGTGCTCGCATTACAGAATTTAATCATCAGCTGATATTTTGCTTACACCTTTACAAACAATTGATTTGACAATCCGTTTTTTGCCTTGCTTGATGCATATAATTTTTTGACAATTACTTTGTGAATGTGCCTTGATATCAAATGAATATTGATTCGGTACTATTTTCAAATACAGTCGAAAACCATTAGTTGTTCATAATTAGGGTTCGTTTATATAAAATTAATATAAATACACTTACTGCGGAAATCCTTTAAAATTCATCATTTAATGATAAACATTAAGTTAAAGTCACTTACCTAAAAGGAAAAATAAAAAATCGTTAAATTAATAGATGTTACACAAATCTAAATATATATGTATATATACTATGTACGAGGGCGGTTCAAATACCAGCCGATCTGACGTATAGATGGCAGTAGTTTGAAAAAATTACTTTGGTAAAAAATTGCAATCTTATACCGCATGTGTTTTATGTTTCAAGACGCCAGATTGTTTAGTACTCGTCATGATACAATTATACTACGTATATGCACGACTACAAGAAAATTACAACACCAAAAAACACATTTATTCTGTTGGTATAAACAGGGTAACTAAAGTACAATTGCAGACGCGGCATTCCTGCATGATTATAGTTATTCAGTGTTGCCAATATGGGTGTAGTTAGACAGTGTGTAATTTGTACTCACATGTTATTAAATTCTTGTATAATCTGTGTGTAATTCTACTTTGGGTTCTATTTTTATTTATTTTTGTTTTAATTTTAACCTACAGAAAAGATGTGCAGTGTAATTTTCTTCAATGTGTAATTGGAGACACAGCCATGTGTAAATTCATTGGTAAAACTGTAATCATTTTGACAATTATATGCAATGTATACAGTAACAGACTGGGCTTGTGCATGTACCTAGTATAATTGTATCATGGTACTCGTATTTCTTTTAGCCATGGATTTAAGTGAACTTGAAAACATGGAAAAACGTGGTCACTGATATGTAATTCAATTTTCATTTGAAAGGTCTCAGTGCAGCAAATATTAAACACGAACTAGATTATATTACGAGGGAGTCTGAACTTTGATCACAATTATAAAATACTGGGTAGAGAGTGGAAACGAAGCACAAAGAGAGGCCAAAACGAACACTATACTGATCGACTAATTGAGGTTCTCAGAAAAGGTTTAGAAGGTAAGGGAGCTAATTGAAGTAATAAAAATTACAAAAAGGAATATACATCGCGTACCGAAAGTTTGAATGTGAGGAGGCTGTGCGCAAGATGGTAGCCGCATTTACTGACGATAGAAAAAAAACAGCAGCAATAAAGCCGCGTTCTTGCATCGATTCGTGGATCAGAATGGGTCCACCACTTCACACCTGAGACAAGGGAAAAGTCAAAGCAGTGGACTAGAATGACAGCAATGTGTGCAAAATAGGCAATGAAGCAAATCAAAAAAAATTGGCATTTGCGATCAAAACAATGCATCCGGTCACTATCGCACACCTTATTCCCCCAGATTTAGCTGCCTTTTCCTGCTGGAAAATTGTTTGCCAACAGTTAAGAGGTGAAGGTTAATAATGGCTATTTTAAGCTATAAACGTGGTATCGAAGCTACTGAATATTGCTGGGGAAATCTATTGAGTTATATTGAGAAAAATTTTGTTATTGTTAGATCGCCCGATTTTGGCACCGCCCTTGTATGTGTGTATGTAAATGTAAGTGTAGTTATTTATGTTTGCATATAAATATTCCAAGTATGATTGACGTTGAAAAGAAACTGTTCAATTAAAATTTTATTAATAAAACAAATATACAAATACATATAAAAAACGCGAAATACAAATAATGTTGTTACATATCAAACTAAATTTAAATTATTTCACTTGACATAAGGAAATTGTCGAAATGTCTGCTGACAAGTACCATCCATTCATTCATTCATTCATTAGTTCATTCATTAACCCGTTTATAGACCCTGGCAAACATTTGGCTGCTTGGACATTCGATATCTAAATTATTAATGGCAATTTTGTCTGTCTTTTTTTGCCGTCTCTTTTTTTTTGCCTCTTAATCGAAATTAATAATGGTATCATTTTCAAACATCTATTGAATACAAAATATCAAACATCACTTTATTATGTGTCACTAGCATTTATTTAACGTTTCTGAGTAGGAAAACTTACAAACAAACAAAAAAAAAAACAATTCAACAAACCGACTAGCCAATTATTATTTTAAGCTTGATCTCTGAGCTCTTGTTGTCTGTGGACTTATGTAAAACTTCCGTTGATGCCATTAATTAAATTTAATATGGACTTGACATAAAATATAAATAATGAAACAAACGTATAGAAAATAAAACATCAAAAATTCATAACAGGCTCGCTTCACTAGTGGTAGATGCATATTTTTTTTCCTTTTTTGCTCGAAAATGTGAAGTGATCATCCTTATTTTTTCTTTTTATTTTTAACACTAAAATGCAGTATTTTTTTTATAAGCAGAACCCCAAATATGCATTTGCAATTATAGATGCCAAACGGAGAATCCCAGGGTTGAATTCTATGTCAAAATCCGGAACCCCGGAATTATAAAAATCAGTACCGATTGGCAGCTCTATTTGCAATTGATAAATGCAATTTTTTACTGCATAATATGTGGCGGCACGAAGAAGATATTTATGGCTCTCGGAACTTTTTAATCAAAAACTTTAACTTCATTTTAGTTTATGCATTGCATTTTTTATTTCTGGTAACATTCATCCATATTCCAGTTGTCAACATCGACGTCACGTCAACACAATCAACTGAACAATCTTTTTTTCCAGACTAATTTCTAAATAAGGATTCTCCTAATTGAGGTTCAGCTAATCAAAGATAAACCAAAACTGAATATTATTAGTGTATGTTAGAGATGGGCGCGTGTCGTGTTTCTTTCCGTGACACGAACACGCACGACTCAACACGAAGTGTTCGTGACAAAAAAATATGATTTCGTGCGTGTTCGGTTCGTTTCGTGTTGCGCAAAATTGACACGAAACTATTTTAGATGTAAAATATGTATGAATGGATTTCCAGTAGAGAACAAATTTAATATTTTTTATCGTCAAACACAAAACACCAGCATATTTATTGATATTGTATCTATGGACGTCTGAAGCTTAAAAATGTGTACGTAAACCGATAGTATCAGCTGTGGTGGCAGACAGTATCAGCTGGCAGTGCCAACTCGGTGCAATATTTTTAAAAGCGACTCTTAAAAAAATCAATTAAATTTTCTGATCTTCAACGTCATACCAATATTTCGTGCGTGTTTTGCAGTATCGTGTTGACAAAATTTTTCGCGTGCGTGTTTCGTACGAGTTGAGCGTTTTGGCATTTGTGTTCGTGCCGTGTCGTGTTGGAAAAATTCGACACGCGCCCATCTCTAGTATATGTATCAGTATGCACATTTTTTTTTTAGGAACAAAGAGAAAAATCAAGTGTCTCTAAAAATTTTACTGATTGGTGGTTTGTATTTTACTTGTATCATCAATACTATTTTTACACATGAACTGACGGACGAACGGACGGACACACATTGTACGTATTCGCAAAAAAATCATAATCAAAACAAATGTCAATATTTATAAATCAACAACATTGGAAAGTAAAATGAAATTGTCTCTTTAATAAAAATCCACATTTCAATTTTCTTTTTTTTATTATTACTTTATGCCACTATATTGCAAACAGACAAACTAAACTGTATTTTTGTGTAGTCTTTTTCTTTTTGCATTATTATTTAATTTTCGCATCTAAATGCATTCATTTATCTTCTGTTTCTCGTTCCATCCAATGAGAAGTATGAAAGCATGCATATATGTATATGCCTGGATTCAAATTTATAAAATAAAATATCATTGCAAGTTGCCAGGCCGCAGCATTAAGTGTTGTCCATCGTTGTTTATTTGCCTGCTGTTGTTAGGTTTGTGTTTTTTGTCTATTACGGCGCTGCTAGTTGATTAATGACGTCTTCTCCATAGCTGTCACTGTGACAGCTATTACGCTTTTGTGCATTTTAATTTAATCGTTAGTTGTTTTTATTTATATTTTTATTTTTTAGACACCAAATCTTTTCTTGCATTTTGATGCAAACTTTTTATGCATATGTGATGCATGCGCGGGGCAGAGAGAGCAAGAGGTAGCAATAAAAAAATAAATAAATTTAAAACTATAATTTCTTCTCCCTCTTTCTGCTCAATTCAATTTCGTTGTGTTTGTTATTGTGACTCCCCTCCATATTTTGTCATTTAAAGAATACACCACTTCCAATTTTTCCCCAAATTTAATTTTCAACGAAAATCATCCAAAAAATTAAAATTAACTTAAATTAAGAATTTAAAGAATCAAAAGCACACACTTATGCCGCTCAGTCACTCGCTGATCATTGCATGACCTTGCGCTTATTCAAAATAGCTTTGCAGAACATTTTCGATTTTATTTTCCTGACTTATTTATAAATAGGACAGAACACACGAATTAACTTGCGCACAAAAGTATGAACAAATAACATGAAAATGTGTGACCGCAACTTTTATATCTAGTATTATTAAAAGCATATTCACATCTTCAAATAGATATTCTATTTTTCGTAGCAAATGGTGTCTAGAATCAGAATATAATAAAATTTCCATTATCATCGCATCAGCAAAAAAATTCAAAAAGAAAAACTTTTCCTGTTTAAATTCAATTTGCTTATTAATTGTCAGTTAAAGGCGGGAATTGTAACAAATATACAATTTAAATTTAAATAATAATAATAAAATTAAACACACCATTGTGAACAGTTTTTCCCTTTTCCCCAAATTGCAATAGTGAATAATTTTCCCCAGAAATGTGTTCCCTTTCTTGATTCCTCTTATGGTGAATAATATTTTCCACTTTTGTTCACTTTATTTTTGAAGTCGAAATTAATTAATACATCGATTAATTTCAATAATATCTCTCCAATTAAATATTGAAAGTTATAATTATTTAGTTTAGAATAATATCAGTAAATAATGTCCAGGATTAATAATAATAATTCCCTGCAATACCTTTTTCATTGAATATTACTCTCTTTGGTTCACATGTAGTAAATTTTTTTAAATAAGGACGGAAAGCGGAACGTATTTTTCCGCCGAGCTTTAAGGCTGAAATGCTATACCTAAACACAAGCGGCAGCGTTATGTCAAAACGATAAAAACAGTTATCAAGCAAATAAATAAAACAACCCTGATTATTTTAACACCGGACCAGTGCTGTCAGATCTAATTTCAGCCTCCTCGCCAAATGACTTGTCGAATATCGCCAATATAATAAAACATTCAATTTACGCTACAAAAAATTATATTTATTTTGTAATTGCATTGCAAATATTGTTAAATTTTAAACTCAATATATAACGTCTATCGGAAAACATAAAAATTATATTGTTTAGGAAAAATTAAGTATAAAAAATACTTGCAAATAACTTTCCAAGCAGAAAAAGACAATCAGAACGACGTCGGTACGATGGTCTGCTTATACAACTAACATCAACACAACATTCGTTTACTAAAATTGTAGTGCTATAGAATTACTAAGAAAACGATATTTGTAAACGTAAAGTCATATTTTTGTTTATGCAGTACTGTGGTGGAAGAGTTGTAATTTTGTATTTACAGTGATGTGATGGTACATATTTTTTGCTCAAAATCACAGTTTCTGCCTGGGTTCTTCCAAAAGACCAATCTTAATAAAATAAATTGAGATTGAACACCAAGATTAAAATTATTTGTTAAGTATTGTGATAAAACTGAACTTTTACTTGTGTGTATGTGTATTTAAATACACATATCATATCCTTGAAGTGGTAAGTACCAGCAGCATCGTCTTAATCATACACTTTAGACGAGAACTCCTGCAGGCTTTTTGGTGCTTCAATATCAAAATATTGGTTTCAATTTATAAAAGGAAGTTTTTCCCACTGTGTTTGAAAAATACCAAATGAATTTCAGAAAATTTTGTTTGCCATTTCAAAATATTCATCGCCATAAACAAATTTTTGTCGCCACGTTTGGCGAGATATCGCCATATCTTACAACACTAACCTGGACGGACGACATTGTTGTTTGTGCTTTTGTTACGAGTACTAAAATTTTGTTACATAAATTTTGTTATTATTAAAACAATTAAAGTTTGAAAAAATTAGTTATTTAGAGTTAGAAGATGTGGAAAACTTCTTGTGTTTAGGATGATGGCCAGCGTCGCCATATTTTTTCTCTCAAAAACCTTTTAATATGCATTGATTTTACTGAATTCAAATTCAGGAAAAATTGTTTGTTTCAAATGAACTAACAAACGTAAAGGTAAATACTCGTAACACAAAATATTTACTGAATATAACATCTATAAGATAAATATACATACATATGTATGAAAATAATTCATACTTTTGATGAAGGAAAGAAGAAATTATGTCAGTACTTTAGTCAAAAGGAAATTAAATAATATACTAAAAGTACCAAAAATCATTTTCTTAAAAATCTTATTTTTAACAAAAAAATCTTTTATGCTTAAATAAATCTTCACATATGGTAACACTGATGATGGCAAACAGAAGGCAATTGTTTGCAACTAACTTCATTGTGAAACGCGTTGTCAAAATCGGATTTTCCAATAGCAAAGCGTTGCCTTCGCGTTGCCGCCGCGTTACTTCGGTATGCTCCATACAAAATGTATGGACATGAGAACTTTTGACAGCTAAAAAACGCTTGCCGGTTTTTTTAGGGATGGCTGTAAAGAATTTTTTCTACGACACCTAAAATATTTAAAAACACAACTTTATGCTTAAATACATTTCATTTGAAAATTTACAATTTTCTTACTACCAAACTTAAATTTATCTGATTTTCAACTAATTTGTAAGCTTTACAAATCTTCATCCCATTTTTTACATTCACTACGCATTGATAGCGGAAACAAACGTTCTCATGAAATTCGCGATAGCAAATCAATTTCCTTTCAAGGGGAATGAAAATTTTATGGGAACAAAAATTTCACATTTTATTCACCATAGGGGTGAATATGTAAATATACATACATACATACATGTATAGACAATACTCACAGAAACTTAAAGAAATTTACAAATATAGAGTAAAAAATAAATACATAAATGTAATAAAAGTATTCATAACACAAAAAATAAATAAAAATAAACAATGCAAAAAAGAAAAATAGTTGCTACAGGTCATTACATGCCCGTCCATAAATGCAAACGAAGTCGATGGAGAGAAAAAAAAAACATTCAAACTGGACTTTCGACTTAATGTTTTTGCATAAATTGTTGAATGGAAAAATGAAAAGAAAGAAGAAACTTAAGAAAACGGAGCTTAAGGTTAGAGCTACACTTTCTTACTCTGCCTGCTGCTGCTGAGTGGAGAGTTACTGATTCCAAATATTAATGGAATGACGAATGAATGTTTATTGACATGTCGTCCACTTGTAATAAAATCAAAAGTTGAAGATGAACACAACAAAGGAAAATAATGTTTATAAAAAAAATAACAGTTTTGAGTTCATTAACAGAACAAATAAAAATGTGAGTATAAAAGAGCTGGCGGTCAATGGCATTTATTTTTGCTTAATTTTAGATAATTTTCAGGCTTTTTTGAAATGTTTTATTAGTTATTCGAATGAAACATAAAATTCAAATGATTATTATTCGAATAATTTTAATTAATTTTCTTTTCTATTTTTATAGAAACAACTCTAAATAAGTATGTTTAACTATTCTTTGCTTATCTTTTACGATCATTATATTAATTATTTTTACTTATTTGATGTACCGTCGGTACATGCATGTAAGTATTATAGTAGTGGCTATTATGTTACATTGTTTTTGCTTTCAAAAGTTTTTTTTACTTTCCAACATTATTTTAATAAATATAAAAATAGACCCAGTCCATCATTTATTTTAAGCTGCGTTTATTTTTTTTTAAGAAAACTTGTCTGCGGAAAACACCCAGGGTCTGTGGTGGGAATCGAACCCACGACTTTTGGACTGAGAGGCTAGCATCGGTACCACTCAGCCACAAAGGCACCCTTCTACTCGCTCTCGAGAACAACTTTGTCCTATTGGCAGTCTGTTTCCATTTCCCTAAACAATTATCTTCGGCAACGGATAGACAAGTGCAAATTTTTTATTATTGTATTCAGGACGTCGACGTTGATAACTGGTATAAGGGTGAATAACATGTAAACATGAAATAATTCATTTTCGTTTCGAATTGCCGAGCAGACTCGCAGGTTCTTATGGTGTTGCTATCGTTGTCAAAATAATTAAGTAGCTGGCTACCGGGCGACATTTGTATTCTTGTTGCCGTGTAGCCTGCTGTGATCATTGTGTTTAATGCTTATGGCAGTAAGACTTTTTAATCATTAAATATTGTTTTTTTTTTGCCAGAAATTGCAGAAACAAATACATATTTTATATGGAAAACTGGAAACCACGAGCACTTAAAATGATATAATTTTCCATGCAATTTGTTATGTGTTTTTTTTTGAAGCGATAGCCAGAAATCATCTTCAGTTTTTTGTTTTATTACTAAAGCACTATCTGCGTTATATTTGTATTTAATGGGTGCGATTGCTTATGATCTTGCTAATTGTCTATTGAAAGATACTTAAGAAAGCTATTTGAAGCCAAACGAAAGAAAATAAAGCAAAAATGAGTGAATGGCATCCACTTGAAGAAAAAAACAAATAGAAAATAAGGTCTCTTTAATTTTGCGTGGAAGCACTTGAGTTAAAGTTGCCTTTTTTAACATTTTACAAAGAAAGAACTTTCGAAAATTATTTAACCCAGCGAAAAGTAGCTTTCGAAAAAGTCAGCATCAGAAGAAGTGTGAATTCGGGTCATTTACCATGTAATTGATTTAACTGATTTTCGGCCAGAAATAAACAGATATACCTTTCCAGCGAAATGTTCACCGACCTCAAAGTATTAAACGTTCTTTTTATGTTCTTACAGAAGCAATCCAATTTAACTAATGTAAAGAAATTTTAAACCCATTTTGAGATATTCGAATGCAAGGCCACAAAAACGCAACTTTTTTGCTTGGGTATTAAATTTGCTCGTTTTTTGATAAACCTTCTTAAAGAGAGGCATCATCTATTGAATTTTGCAAAGAGTGAAAAAATAATGCATAGGGAAACTATGAGATTGCAAATAACTGCAAATTTTGATTTTCAAGATCGACGTCACGTGCGACATTGAAAAACAACATCTGTTATCAGTGCCTCGAAATTAAATGCAGAAGGCACAAGCAGAGATGTTTAATACAATTAAAATAAAATAAAAAATTTGCGGAAATTAAAGATTAGTGATTGTTGTACCTATATAAAGATGGTCACGTGCGACTTTCTCTTTATGTATGGATAGAAAAATTGAGGGAAGATGAAATATACTGCCTTATCGTGGTTGGCGTTTAAATAATAGATTAAAGAAGACGGCAACATTTATTCTTTACATTTATTCTTGAACAAAACTGTCGACGTCGAAATACGCCCACCACGATAAGGCCCACCACGATTATTACATAGCCATAAATTCAAAAGAAAACACATAACCATAAATTCAAAACATGAAATAGGAAAAAATGGAACGCGATGGCTGAAGGAAAATATTAAATGATTGAAGAGAAAAGGCGGAACGAAAGCATATTTTAGAGTCAGAAATGCGAAATACCGAGCAAGCCCAAAACGAGAATTACAAATGAAAGCAAAAGCTGTAAAAAAAATGCAGAATACTTTACCAAAAGACATGAAGCAAAAATTAAAAGTAATTGAAGTTTTGCTTAAAAAATATAATCAGCTGAAATGGCCGAGAAATAAGAGCAGCTAGAAAAAACCGGTATTTGGTATTCATTTAAATTTTTAGATTACGTACGAGTACGTAGTACGAGTAATACTAATTTACCCATACTACATATTTTTGTCAAGTTTTTAGTTATCGGTCCAGATTACCAATGTCGTATTTCGACTAAATTAAAGAAAAAATGTTGCCATATTCTGTAGTCTAGTGCAAAATCGTCGCAGTCGACGATGTAACAGGACACTCATAATAAAGGCCATTATGTTAAAATAAATAAATAAATAAATACTTTTAATTAAAAAAAAATTAAGTTTATTATTTTATAATTTCGAAAAAAGAGAAACAGAAAAATATAAGGATCTCGGTGGAATAAATTTTACGCACATGTTACGTGCAACTGTGGTTAACATTGAATTTAAAAAAGGATATATTTTTTGGAATAATTTTAAAGTCATTATCCCACAACATTTCGAGCCATAAACACCAAAAAAAGCTTAACCGAGACATTTTTGGACCTCGTTTTTTTGCACGAAAATCTATTATTTACAATAGCAGATAATCGATTTTGGTAAAAAAAAAAATCAAATTGGAAAATTATGTCGATTAAGATTTTTAGATTTTTAGGCACGAAAATATTGCTTCAGGATGCCCTGAAATCAACGTTTTAATCGTTGGCCTCAAAAAAAATGCAAATGAAACTGGAACTCACACTCAGCGCCTACAACTATAATAATATGTGTAACATATTAAAAATATGTGTAACATACACTGTTGTTCACTTTAATTGTGTACGACGGTCACGTTCGACATCATGGAAATACCCATATCTTATTTTCTTGACTTTGTTTTAGAAACTAACGGGTCTTCAAATAAGGAATTTGACAGTTCTGTGTATATTGTACACACACACATTCCTACTGACATGAGCGTGAAAACCAAGCGTTCAATGCTCCACAAGTGATTGTGTGTTAACAATTATTATCGTTATTCTAGGTTAAGTTAGGTTAGCAGGCTGCTGGTAAGGATAGAAAGTTAGAGTCCAGCTCACTTGGGTCCAATATGATGATCCCTTTGTGCTGCCTGTAAGTTGAAAGAAGAGAGAGTGAGAAGGCAAGGGGAGGGTGAGAAGGGTAGAATTAGAAAAGAGAAAGAAGATTGTTCAGGTGGGGTGTAAGTTGATTTGAGAGTGGGTCAAGCAATTTGGGTAAGGGGGGTTAGTGATTATACCAACTACTATTCCTAATAAAGAGGCTTAGAGTTTTGAGCCCAATTTCCGATAACTCGGATAAGCTTGCGAAGGATATTCTGCCAAAGAGGTGCAGACGGAGATCCTCCATGGCGGGACAAAGACACAGGAGATGCTGGATATCGTATATAACACAATTGCAAATTGTATGCCAGTGGCCCCTGACTATTCCATATATGTTACTGTAGGAATTAGTCGGATGTAATGCAAAGTTGGACCATGCAGTCGAGCCTTATGATATGGCAATGTTAAATATACCGTGTTTACTCCATATATTTGAATTATATTTGCATTAGTCCTGGCGGTCTACTGTGTAATTCGAAACGAAAGAAAAAGCTTTCGAATTTGTATGTTTATAACATGTAAATTCGAAAGCATTTTCTTTCGAATCGAATTACAGAGTAGACCCCCTGGTCCTTTACGGGGTATACGTTTAGTGAATTTATGGAAGCCTCGAAGCAATGAAAGATATATTTTAAAAACACTATGTGAAACCATGTTCCTATTTTTAATAGCGGATTGTTAAAAAGGACTGACTGGAACTTCTTTATTCATATTCATATTTTTTTTTGTTCTTCAATAGTTTTATGAGGTGTGAGATGAATTTAAAATATTTTATTAACAACAAATTTATTTTATGACTTATTAACATTCGAATAAAAATGTACGTATGCATGTGGTGTCAAATTATATGCAAACCACAAGCAGCAATGCACATTGACAAAAGTGAATGGCTGTGTTGAGAAGAAACCTCAGAAATTTTAATTGTAAAATAATAATAAAATAAATAAAAAAAAATAAACAAATGAATATTTTGTAAAAACTATTTTAGTGGAAATAAGTTGAGTGGCTGCTATTTGGCTGCAGAGAAAATACAAAATATTATTAACAGTTAATTAAACTGTTAAACTGAATGTAAAAATAAGATGACAACTGGGGAAAAAAAACTTATATGACGAAAATAATTGCCTGCAAAAAATAAATATAGTAATAAAAAAGTTATTCAATAATAAAATAAAATCATAAATAAATCAATTGAAAATTGTGAGATTTAAATGCAAAATATGCACAATGTGCGAAGGAAGCCAAACCGCAAAATAATCTTAAGGAATAGAAAAAAAAATATTGCAAATGAAATTGAAAATAAATCATTGATTATCTTGAAGACAAAAAAAAATATAGTATTTAACAACAACAATGACAGTAGTTTGAATAAAGAAGAATATTATTTATATATGGATGTATGTGTGTATTTAATAATAAAATAATTGAATGTACATTGGACACAATTATTTACAATCATAATATAGACATTATTGCCCCCGCATGCATATGGCGCTTTAACTTTTATTTACATGCATAAATAATATTTTTTCTTTTTTTTTCAAAATCTTAATTATAGTCTAATCAACTTTATTAAAACTGTGAGCTGGTTGATTGCTTTTTCTTTCTTCTTCTTCTTCTATTATTGATTAATTAAACAAAATGCGTAAAGAATGTAAATTATTTTATTATAAAATAAATACAATTTTATTATTCATTTTATATGTAATTTTTAGTTTCTAATTTATATTCCCGGGTGTTAAGATTGAAGTGAGGCTTGGCATGTACCCAACGTTGTCTGGTATGCTGTTTGCTGTCTGTTTGTTTCACATTTACACATTTAAATCAATATTCTAAAAACAAATAAAAGCCAAGTGATACGACTGTGCTAAAGCACTACACTTTGTAAACACCCGTCTAGACTGGCAATAAATTTATTGGCAATATAGCAATAACAACGGCAGAATAATGGAATTATATTGCTGATTGCTTTAACATAGGGTCTACAGCTAACATAATATGTAAGATGAGAGCGTCAAATTCAATCGAAGAGGGAATTATGTATGTTACCTGTAGACTTCAAATTAGTGTTATCTCAATCTTATAAGATTTTTTATGAGAGTGTTGTTATAAGAAATACCATAACAACAATCTTATGCGATGAACTGTCAATAAACACACGTACATGAAAATAAATTAGTATGAGTGAGTGTTTATTAAAATAAATGAAAAACTATGTTTTGGAAAAATTTTCTGGGATTTTATATGTTTAAACGTGTTTAATTGATTTATAAATTAAAGCTTGTGTGAAATAGTGAAAATATTAATAAATATTAATTAATTATACAAAAATAAAACGTTAACTCGATGAGAATTTGCATAAAATGAAATGTTATAAGAAAAGTTAAATTACGTTGTCCCCTTTTATAGGATAAAGAGAAATATCGGCATTTTACTTTTGTTATTCTGCCAACGTTCTCTCAAATATTGTCTCAGTTGTAGACGCTATGTAAGGTTTAATTTAACGTGACATAACGATAACCATAAAAACAGCTGTATGAATATGATTAAAGCTTAAATTAGACGTGCCATAGCCATAACCAACACCAAAATCGGCAAAACGAAAAAACATCGACAAACTAAAATATCTCTAAAACTAAAATAAATCGCCAAAAAGCGAAAAAATCGCCAAAATAAAAAAACCCAAATACCGAAAAAACCCCCAAAACAAAAAAACCGCCAAAAATAAGAAAAACCGCAGAATCTAGAAAAAAAGGGAAAAAAGCAAAAAGTTTACCGGGTACTTCAAATGTTTTGTACATATTATTGTCGTTTTGACCTACACTACGCAATAAATGGCACAATATTTTCAAAGAACATATTGCCCAATTTTCCTGATTTATTGTACAATCAAGACATTACACAATTGTCTTGATTGTATAATAAAAATCAAGTCATTTGATATTTGCCAATATTTTGTGTCACCTTCTAATATGACATACACATTTGCGATATTATTGTACAATAGGAAAAATTTCACAATTATATTGCAAGTGGGTGGGCCGCTTAAGATATTCGAATATATATATAAGTTTGTATAGTATTGCACATTTAGTGTCCATACGGAACCCTTCGTAAGCGAGTAACAGTCGCACTTTACTGAATTTATTTCAAATTATTTTCTAAAATTTATACGTAAATACGAGTACATATTATCTTAATGTCAAACGCTATAAAAAAAGTTGAACATAAATTCATACCGCGTTTGACGTTTCAACTTCGCAATTATTTACTATGTTTATACGCACAATATTTGCAAATAAGTTAACACACTGGCGGTATTTGATTATTGATGCAAATGTTCTTGCGTTACTGCAAATGCAAAATATCGTAGCTTTGCTTTGGATTGTGTGTGCATTTTGTTCTTGGATTTTTGCATTTGCACTAACGCAAGGATATTTGCATCAAACATCGAATACCGCCAGTGTTTATACGGTATAGCAAAAGTACAAAACTTGGTAGCACTTTTATAGAAAACTTATTCATGTTTATAAAAAAACAATTTAATGTGTAAACTAAAGACAGACGATTGTCAGATCTTACAATATTGCCAGTAAAATGTGTTCAAAATTTCTTACAACCGTGTGAACTGACAAATTTTGTCAGACGTCGATGCCAGAAAAAGCATTGTCAGTCCATTGCAAGACTAGCAGCTGACAACAAATTGTCAGACATCTTACAATGATGTGAACAGATTGTAAAATTATTGCCACATATTTGTTAGTCATTTTAATGTTGTGCAAATTTTATGCATCTGACAATGGCGTCATTGTAAGAGATTTATTTCTATGGGCAACACTGGCTACGCTTTTTTTAAAGAAAAAATTTATAGTAAAATATATGCACAAAAAATCATTGCAATTCCTTCTTTATGGTCCTTAATAATTTATACTTTCACTTTTAACATTTAACACAAACACAAACGATTGATATTTAACAATTTCTAACAAATGCTTTGAGTCTGGCAACGCATAACAACAGATCTGAGAATTTGTGCATATGACAACCGTGTGAACTGACAATTTTTCGACTGACGATTTTGTCAGATGAATTTATTGCCATACAAACGTCTGGCAATAAATTGTAAGATTTCTTTACAATCGTGTGAACTGACAAGGGATATTGTACTGGCATTGCCAGTGCATTGTCAGCACATTGCCAGATCTGACAATATTGTAAGATCTGACAATCGTCTGTATATAGCTTAACATATAATTATTTAATTGTCATTATTTCCTTCTATCAATATATTTATGCAATATGTAAATACATATTTATTTTTATTTTTATAAGCATTGTAACATTTGCAAGCGTTGCAGCCTCAAGCATTTTATTTGCAAATATGTAGTGCGTTAATTGTGAATAGTTTCTGTGAATACTTCAATCACAATAAAACAATTAATTTTATCAACAATTTACAGTTTTATTTGCAAATAAATGCTCAGTTACCCGACTGTAATGGAATGTGACTGCTACAGTAACAAACAGCTGATCGATATTGTTATCTGAAAAGTAATGAAAATGGTTATAGAGATGTAATGTAATTTAACCTGTTTTTCTTATAAAAATATCGATCAGCTGTTTCCTACGTTGCAGTTACATTCCATTACAGTCGGGTAACTGAGCCTTACGTCATGCGTACGTAGTAAGTGTTAACAAAAAACTTTTGGCAATTATGGCAAGCATTGAAAATTAACTGTCTCCATTGGCAATATTATAATTTTGAACTTTGCTAAAATATATGGTAATTAATTTATTTCAAGCCTAGACGGTGTGGTATAAGTTGTTAACATTTTAAGCTAATTTAAGTTCAGCAAGTTCGTGTTTTTTTCTTTGCCTTTTTTCATATAATTTTAGAGAAATAAACTAAATATAAAGAAAATTGCTTTTAGAAATTTACAATTTTTTTTTTCGCAGCGATATCTATACAAAACTTAAATTCTTTAAAACAAAACCCTTACTGTAGGGTATTTTCTTCTTTACAACAACTGCCATTTAACGATGCACTTTAAAAACAATAACAAATTGTTCAATCAATTGTGATGTTAATTAAATATTTAATTAAATAACACTTGCTCGTCGGGCTATTGCTCCATGTTCTGTTGCTGGAGACAAGACGAACAACAACAGCGAGCCAGTAAAATTTTAAATAAATAATTTCTGATTAAGGGGATTACATACAAATGAACTATTGTAAAATTATAAAAATTGATTTAATTAAATAATAGTATAGTACGTTGTATGAAATTCAAACAATACACAATTTTAAATGGTTAATTACATACATACATATTTCAACATTCAGTGGAAACATGTGTACAATTAACAATGAAACAAAACGAATGCCACAAAAATTATTAAAACAGCACAAATCTTCATTTTAAAATAAGACACAGAAGGGAAATATCTCATCAATGAAAGGGATTTTTTTAAAATTTGACATTGTTTAGATTCTTATAAAAGAAATAGATCTCAATCAAAGCGCTAAAGATGCTTTGATGGGCCGAATTTTAAATTGTGATATGAAGGCAGTTTAATAATTATGTGACTTTCTGCTTAAAATGGTTTTTTTTTGCCGAGAGCGTTTTATTTGTTTAATCAGCGCAAATCCAGAGAAAATGCTTCTAGGGATTACGTTCCATGAACCAAATCGTTTCCTTGGTCGAAAGCCGATGTATTGTTCCAGTGGACTGGATGTCCACTCTTTATTAATTTTATCGTTTCTTTGATAATGATTTGTTATGATTTGACTTATCCAGCAAGCATTTGCATTTATTTTACTCAGGATAGAGATTTACCCGTTGCGTGTTACCCTCCACCTTTCATCGGGCCTAGGGCCGGCAGTCTAAAAATACTGGCTCACTAAGCCAGCTACAACAAATATATGTATGCATGTATGAGAGTTAAAAATTAAAGGGTGTTCCAAAACTAGCAACGAAAAATTTTAAAATCCCATGTAATATATGTACACACAATTGTATGTACATATCTATGTATATTGACACTTGAAATTTGTAAAGTTAGTGTATTTTTATACAGACTACAATAATTAACACTAAAATTTAAGAAAATTAAAATTAAAGGGTGTTCTATCAGTTAATATAATTGTGACTATGTAATTTTAACAACTTAATGTATCTTGAAAACATACTCTTGAGGCACACTTTTGAAATTTTCAGAAACCAAACCGAGAAAAACCGCAAAAAAAACGAAAAAAATTGCCAAAACGAAAAAAGCGCCAAATTAAAAAAAATATAAAACTAAAATAAATCGCCAAAATAAAAAAAAATCGCCAAAATGAAAAAACGCCAAAAACCGAAAAAAATCGCCAAAACCGAAAAAACGCCAAAACTAAAAGAACTAAAATTTTTGCGCAAATCAAAGCCACTTTCTTTCAGTTCTCGAACGATTTGAATTTTAAAAGGATGGAACTTCAGATCCTTTTTTAAAATTTCATGAATAATCGCTCTTGGAAGTCCCAATGATGTCCGTATTGAAAGCCGCGGATTTTCACGTAAAATGCTTCGGAAGTCCTTGAAGATCGACTGGACACTGGCCGTGGGACATTCATAGCCGAAACAGTTGCGCGGAATCTCTGCACCCACGAAAGAATTAAATTTACACTCGTTCCATCACGTATTCGCCGAATACCGAAGTTTGAACAAAATTGTCAACGAGCAATTATGTAAGAATCATTACTCTTAAAAAATTTCTCCACAGCGAACGCGCGATGATCACTCGACCACTAAGACATCGTAACCAACAAATCCGCACAATCGATTATTCCCACGGCGCCACCCTCCCTCCGCATCCTTTATTGCTTTTTGAAATAATCGCATTTAAAAATATAAATTTGCCATCATACCGGGTGTATTAAAATAAATTTTAATTTTGCAAATTTATATATTTTCCTTGAAATTTTGTACTTTCCATACGCTTTCCGTCACAAAATTTGAGCGTAAGCAAAATAGAGGAAAAAAAATCTATAGTGCAGAATCAATAATATGGCAATACCGTCGCTGTGAAGATGATACCGCAGCAACGAAATGAATAATTGCAAATTTTGCAAAGCCGCATTGCGGAACGGAAAGAATAATCAAACTCAATATGATTCTTGCTTTTGATTTAACAGTACTGAAATATTAAATCAATATGAAATAATAAAGTTATCTTAAGAGGAAAATTTTTCTTTGAAAATTACTGTAAATCAAGTTGAATTAACATGGAACACATTTGAAACAAAATCAGTACCCAAAATTTTTCATTAACCTTGTTTTAATAGGTAACACATGCTCATATTATTTGTTGTTTTAGATAAAGTTTCTTAGCCAACTGTGATTGTAAATTTATTGAGAGTTTGTTTATAAAAATTGTTTTTTAAGCTTTTTTTAATTACATATGGTTGAAATTTGCTGATGAGTTGCTTGAGCAACAACGAAATGCATCTAGATGTACTTAACCACAACAAATAAATTTCTTTTAAATGCAATTTTTCTGTAGGGTAGAAATTTCGATATACTTTTGATATTCGATTGTAAAATGTTTTGGAAATTAGTTTTTTCGTATGAAAAGGTTAGGAAAAAATATAACCTTTCGTAAATTATACATACCAAGTCTAATACGCAAATATGTATGTAAAGTAGAGTTTCTACGCTCCCAAACTGCAAGACTCGACTTTAATTTGGTTTTACTCGTTTGAAATATGACTTGATGTAATATCTTCACACCTATACTTAAAGAAAATTGGTCCAGCCGTTTGGTCTCTACGTCGTGGTTTCTTGAAGTTTTTAATTTTTGTTATTAATTTAAATGTTGTATGGTTTTTCGAAATATTATATTTTTTATTGAGGACATTTAATTAAATTCATATATTTTTGAAATTGAAATGAATTCCCGGGAATAAAATATTTTACTTCTCGATTCCTGGGAATTGGAAAAGTCCGGCAAATTAGAAACCCTAAAGTAAACATTAAAAAAAAATGTCTCTATACAATAAATTTCCAAATGCAGACATCGTTAGATTAGTGGACGCTCGTTCTGCACTGATTATTTTATTTTGTATAGCGAATTTGTGTGTTTAATTTAAAATGTTACATGATTTGAAAATATTTTACTCAAAATATTGAGTAAATATTGTTGTCGGCTTGTGTCAATAATTTAACGCTTAACGAGTTTTTATTAACCACCAATATTAATAAGCGAGTGGCAATTGGCAATGATGAAGTGATGGATGGATGGATCGTTGGGGTGGGGTGGGGTGGGGTGGTGGTTGTTTTTGCAAAAGATTGTGATTTGATAAAATTCAGTAACAAGTTGTAAGTAGCAAGTAACAGCAACACAGCGCAATAACACCAATCAATAACCAACTGCATTATTGCTAATGTTATACATATTTTGTTTGTGGTAACTGCATATAAAATCAAACAAATGCTTTACGTTCCTCAAATATTTCAATTTCAAGCCATGTTGTCTTGTCACTTTGTTTAAATCTCAAAATCTTTATTAAATTGAAAGAAAAAAATTCGGCAAATAAAAACAAATAAATATTAATAAATAAATATGATTTGTTAAGCGGATATGAATGGCATTACAAAATTATTAATTTATAATTTTTTGCAAAAAAAATGCATTAACAATAACAAACGAGCCGCCTCCAAGTAACTGTTAAAGCAAACATGAATGTTTATTTAAAATTCTTTTAGGTATTGAAAAACTGTCTTTTGCTTGCAAGTCTGGAATGAATAGCCCAACCATAAAAGGAAGCTTGTGTTTTAAGAAGATATAAAATCGGCAGTTAGAAAGAAAAAAACCTTTAAAATGATTTAAGCATTACAGTGTGCTGAATAAATGCTACACTTACTTAGTTACTGGTATCTTCAAGATACATACATATAAAATACAAAGAGAATAAAACAAGTCAAAAACTAAAGATTACGTTAGCATGTTTATGAGGGCATGTAAGTAGCGAATAATGTAACAGCACGATAAGGGATCATTAAAGAGGCTAAAATAAAAAATTAAATAAAAGAAAACAAGGTAAAAGGAATAAAACGGCATTTTACAAACAACTTCTGATGAAATTTAATAACCCTCACAAGAGACGGAAAATCTTTAAAATGCAGTCAAACCGCAATAATACGTACCCCGTTAATTCAAAAACCTCAACAATTCGAAACAAACGTGTGGTCCCATGTGAAAAACTTTGCAAAAAAGACATACATTTCGGTGCCCACATTGATTCGAATTTTAAGGATTCCGTACCAGGTAAAAAGGAACTCTATTTTTTTCGCTACGATGTCCGTCTTTCCGTCACAGGCTTTTTTCTCGAGAACCCTAAGAGCTACGAACCTAAAATTTTCACAGAATATGTAAAGGGTGTCGTAAAGCGATCGAAAATTGTTGAAATTCGTATGTACTATACAGACAGTTATATATCGACACTTAAAATTTTCAAAGTTAGTGTATTTTTATGCAGACTTCAGCAATTAACTCTGAAATTTACAAAAATCAAAATCCCATGGTATTCTATCAGTTAATGTAATTTTGACAATTTGTTTCTTGGAAACCGTAAGAGGCAAACTCTGGAAATTTTCAAAAACGCTGAAATTAAAATATCCCAAAATTAAAAAATAAATCCCCAAAAACGAACAAATCGCCAAAACAAAAAAAAAGCAACAAAGGTAATATAATTAAAAAACTAACATATGTAAAGCACCAAAAAACCGAAACTATCGCCAAGATTAAAGGGTATTCTATCAGTTAATGTTAGAATAACATAACTTGCTAACTGTTAACTTGCTGTATCTTGGAAACCGAAGAGGCAGTAAACTCTTGAAATTTTCAAAAGCTAAAACTAAAAAAATTCCAAACGAAAAAATTGCAAAATAAACGAAAAAAACTTTTCAAAACTAGAAAAAAACACGCAAAACAAAACCGAAAAAACATGAAAAACCCACAAACGAAAATAGCACCAAAACTAAAAAAATCTTCAAAAACCGAGAAAAAAAAATTACCGGGTAGCTACTTAAATTTTTTACATTAGGTAAAATATACGAAAATATAGGCTTAAGTTCGTATAGTATTACATACATACAAATGTGGTGTTCGTATGAAATTCTTCGTGTAGGAATCAAAACCACACTTTACTAAATTTATTTAGTTTTTTTCTTGTAATTTAAAGCCTGAAGAGAGGCCTCCCTTAAGCTTAAATTAGACGTGCCATAGGCATAATGCCATAATGCCATAACCATCACCACACCAAACTTCAATTGGTTTCTATGGTAGTGATTATGGCGTTATGTCGAGTCACTTATCATCAAATACAATGTTGCCCATAAGATTGGTTGGAACAGCTGTTTTCTGTGGTTATGGTTGGACCTTTAATCGTATTTAAACATGAATCAAAGAATACAAGATTACGCATTCAGCTTATGAAAAATTCTTTTTCTGCGCATGTACAAAAGTCACATCAGGCGATAAACATAAACGCAATCACGCAAACACGTGTATTTCGTACAGGGCAACTTTGTTTAAATTTGAAATTTCTACGTCATTTTAACGTCACACCAGCACACTCAACTTAAGAAACATACGTAATGCGTAATCTTGTATTCTTTGATTCATGGTACTTACCCGTAAACAATTTCTTAAATCATTTTTAAAAAAATTTTAAATACAAATGCTAGAGAAAAATAAGCTTTCATTTGTTATGAAAAAACGAGTATTTTTAAGCGACATCGGCGAATGTGAATTTACAAGACATCACTGACCAATTGTGACCGCCTCTTCAAATAAGCAAACGGTCAGGAAACTTTTCGCTCAAAATGCAGATGATCTTCTAACTTCAGGCCTTATTAAAGGCCTGCGTAGGAGTTTTTCTTATTCAATTACTCTTCTTATCTAACTGCTAACTAATGCCTTAAACAGAGAAACATATTCGTGCAATAAACAGCTTTAAATTAAAAATTTATTTAAGTCAATTAAACTATTGTTTAAAAATTTATTTAATTACAAAGTTTAATTGACTCAATTACATTTGTAATTGATTTTTGGTTTTATTTTCAATTAATATTGTTTGTTGCAGGAATATTTTTTTCGGTGTATTACTCTTTCGCATAAAAGATAAGATACACATTCCACACACACACTCCATGAGAAGGAAGAAGAGAAGGAGTAACATTTTTTTTGTTTTTTTTTTACCAAAGCATAGTTTAGTTTAGAGTTTGTTTATAAAAATTGTTTTTTAAGCTTTTTTAATTACATATGGTTGAAATTTGCTGATGAGTTGCTTGAGCAACAACGAAATGCATCTAGATGTACTTAACCACAACAAATAAATTTCTTTTAAATGCAATTTTTCTGTACGGTAGAAATTTCGATATACTTTTGCTATTCGATTGTAAAAATGTTTTGAAAATTAGTTTTTTCGTATGAACAGGTTAGAAACAAATATAACCTTTCGTAAATTATACATACCAAGTCTAATACGCAAATATATATGTAAAGTAGAGTTTCTACGCGGAAATTCCGGGGAATTATTTTTTTAAAGATCCCGGAAAATTTTCAACCGGAATTTAATATTTACGTTTTTGGAATTTGCTTTTTTTACATTGCTGTTCGTTGCTTTTTTTTGCTTAAAAATACAACTCTGTAATGATGCGTAATATAAACATGGAAGCAGATGTAATAGAAGCTTCCGAGGTTACTCCAACAACATCAAGCGTTACAGGAAAGAAAATTTTATGAAATTATTGTTTAAATCTGATTTGTGCCATGTGACCGGCACGGCTGGCGCGTAAAAGGCGAAATCTAGAACAGGATTTTCAACAACTTTTCGCAGCATTTGCGGCCGTATTTCGCACGATAATTCTTCGAATGTTGATTTCCAATTGATTTGTGTTCAATTGTTTGTGGTTTATCGACGTAGACAAGTGACTTAACATAAACCTAAATATAATAATACAATGGGGTTAAATCATACGATCTAGGGCAATTATTTGGGCCATTACGTGAAATTATTTTTACAGCAAAAGTTTCTTTGAGTAAATCAATTGTAACGCCCGCTATGTGGCATATGGCTCCGTTCACATTGGAAGCACGTACGAAAAAATGTCGAATCATATTCCTATACCGTTCACCATTGACAGTAACAGTCTGACCATCATCGTTTTTGAAGACATATGGGACAATGACTCCGCCATCCCACAAAGCGCACCAAACAGTAAATTTCTGTGGATGTTTGATGTTTCGACAAAATCTTGTGGATTCTCCTCACTCCAAATGCGACAATTCTGATTATTTACATACCCATTCAACCAGAAATGGGCTTCATCGGAAATGGAAGAAGTGTACGATGAGTTTGACGAATAGAACAATTATTTTAATTAAAAATTTCAACAATTTGCACGCATTGCTCTAGTCTAAGTCGATTCATAATGAAATTTCAAAGCAAAGTAAAGAAAAAGCAAATATCAGCTTTACATATATTACCCGCTGGGAAGCAGCGCCATCTTTTTGGAAATGAACTTGTTCCGATTCCGGAGATGCAAAATCATTAATCATCGTTCGATATCGCAAACCATGCAACGTAACAGAATGAGGCTGGAGCCTAATTCTCGAAATAGTAAGGTTCAATGGCACCGCCAGATCAAAAACCGCATCAAACTGTCTCATGTGCACATCCGTTTCGCAACTGCTGGCCAAGAATTTGCTTCACGATCAAATACATAGTTACAACTTGAGTCATGGCAGCTGTCAAAATGGAGGACTGTTGACAAGTGAATCATTTCATAACAAATAGAAATTACAAGAAATAAATCGGCACATTTTGATATTTTAAGGGTTAAACAAAGCACAAACAATGGCAAATTGTATGACATTTACAGACAATTGTCTTCAGTTCTGTTCAAAAACTATAAAAGGAATAATCTTAACGTGCATACAAGAATCGAACTTCTTGGTTAGCAAAATTAAATATTCATACAAATATAAAGATAAAGATGTTATGTAGGAGTCGTTTTTTTCCTTCAAAAAAAAAAACAAAAAACAAAATGCATTGTTTATTGTCATGTAAAATAATCATCGTTCATTACACAAAGAACGAAAACCGTTAAAATAATTTTCAAAAAATTGTAAATCATTAAAAATGAATCATGCAATTTACGAGTCTTTTCCAAACTTATGAAACAAGTTACAATTTAATGCGAAATTAAGGAGGAAATTAAAAAAAATGATTTAAAAGAAATTTGAATGAAAAGCTGTCTTAAGGATAATTTAAAATTATTGGCTTTTAATAAAAAGCAGCAAAACACACCGATTTAATTTAAAAAGGCAAACAAACAAACAAACAACACCAACACTCAATAAATCTTAAACTGCTAAATAAAAAAATATTTAAAGTTGCTTCATTTGGCCAAGCACTTAAAAATGTTCACAATAAAAATAAACAAAGTTAAAGTTACTCGTAAAACAAAAAGATCTTAAGATCTGATCAAAATGGCGATGATGGTCTGGTATGAAAAAGCCAAGTGGGTTTGCTGTTCAATTTAGTTTTTCAAGTTACAAAAGGATGACAGACAATTGTCGTTGGTAGTTGTTTTATGCACGTACATATGTATGTCTGTATGTAGAGTGAGCGAGTATTGCTGTAAAAACTATTTTTAGATTTTACATCATTGCGATCGATGCGATTAAAATTAGAATTCATGACTGGGTTTTATATGTGGATTTTATTTATATGTATGAATGGCGAAAATTCAAGGCTATTTGAAGATTCTTTCTGGGCGTGCTTTTGTTGTGGCCAAGGACAACTTGACTCACTCACTCACTCACAAACAAAAAAGAACGCAAGTGGAATTTTAGTTATGTTAAATATAAGAAATTATATGAGAAAAATTTTATTATTACATACACAAAAGGGAATAATGTTTTTTTTATTTTTTATTTTTTTTTTTTGTGTTGCCAATGCAGGTGTTTTACATTTTTTTATTAGGAAATGTTAAGTTTTATTCAGTTAAAAACTGTCCTCTTCTGTTTGAAAGTTTTTATCAATTCCAATTTTTACATCAAATTCAATTGCATCCGGAAATTTTTATTTAAATAGTGATATTAAGAATTGAAATTGAAATATTTAATTTATATGCATTAAGAGTTTCAAGCAGGCACAGTGGATTGATTGATGTAAAAAAAAGGAAATACATGTACATATTTAGTTTCAGGCTTGGGCAATTTCAATTACATTAATTGCAATTACAATTACATGTCATTGTAATTGAAAGCAATTTTAATTACAATTATAAAATTTAATTGCAATTGAAAGCCTTCAATTAGCATTACATACTTTTAATTGTTAATAAATATGTTTCAATTACAAATTACATCTGATTGTAATCGTTTTTTTTTTCAATTATGATTACATGTACACGCTTTTTGGTTCTTCTTTGCGTTTTGCGACGCCATTTAAATTCCGATTCCAACATATCGCATACCATTGTTAAGCTGTGTTCACATTATATGTATTTGCCTTATGGAATATCACGTCATAACTCAAAAGCACACAGAAAACGAGTTTAAAGATTTTAATTTACACACAAAGAAAATTTAGTTTTTCTCTCAAGAGCTGAGTAAACAAGATATTTGTATGAAATTTTTCTATGTAAACATTTGTTTATAAACAATGTTTTTTATTGAAATTACCAACAAGTCATGAACGAACTACGACTCCTACAACAGGTTGTGAACTCAGCAATTCTAAGTTTTAGTGTATGTAGTTCTCAGTAGTCTTATGCATTTCGTTAATAAATTCGATATTTTTGAGAATAATCGAATAAAAATGTTGTGGGTAGATGGATTTTATTTAATTACATCATAATCAATCAAAAAGACAATTTTATTTAATATTTTTGTTAGTTACGCCCTTTTTGAATTTATATGGCGATATGTAGTTTATGCTAAGTGCCTTTTTTCAAAAATAAATCATACGGCCCTGTTCTGTAAACGGATCGATTTGAAATCGCACGATTTTAGAAAACTAACTCCGACAATAGAAATATTTTTTTAGATTTGTTTAAATTTTTTTATTAAATATATTCTCAAATATCATATCTGAAAGAAAATTATCGTCTGAAAGGAATACACGTCTGCAGGACCATTATTAATTTTTTGAAAACGAGAAATTTATTCGGATGCGGATTACAGAACAGGGCCGATAATTTCCAGTGTTTTAGATTTGGTGCTCCAGCTTTTATGTTCAGGGTTCGAAAAGCAAATTTTTTTTAGAAAGATCTGCCCTGCACTTACTGCGTTCTATCAGATTATCCATGTGCTTTTAACTCTACATAGCACACAATCTTTTGTTTGCCTAAAGAGTGTGCGAAGAAACGTTCGAAGTTATTTTTTTTTTGCAATTGTACGAAATAGAGAAAGTGTACGTACCCTAGCCAAATAGTGATCCCTGTACAAATATATAATTACTTTATTAACTTCCTCAATATTTCGCCAGCTGCCCTAGCAGAGCCACTGTTAAATCGTATGCATTTTGAGGATTTAATAAATAAATAAAAAACGATTTTTGCATTTTAAATTCCTGGTTTTTTTATTTAAATCTTTTTTTTTTCATTTGTAAGTCGTGCAACAATTTTTTATCTCCTTACATGGATGGATAAGCCATAAATAATTGTCAGATTAATTTCAATAAAAACAAAACAATACATATTAAATTTTCTTGTTATCATCGAAGACAGTCACAGCGAGATTAAAAATATTCAGTTTATTAAAGTTTTCACAGAAGACACAAAACAAAAATTGATTTTACTTAAAAAAAAGTTTTTCTTATTTTACAAATATGGCTAAAACAAAAAAATTATGTGTAGCAATTTTAATAAATAAAGAAGTAAAGAAATTTACACATTTGGAAAGGAAATTAATCAATATCGAAATAATGACACCCACCCACTCGTAATCAAGAATATATTTGTTTAAATAAATTTTGAAACTCAAGAAATAAAGTTGACTTTATTTAAATTGGTGTTATTTTCAGTTAAAACTTATGACTAGAATGCTTAAATGCATTTTCTTTTGGCTGCTTATATTTTTATTCACTTAATTACAATTAATTTATTTGTTTGTTTTTATTTTTAGTTTAGTTAAGCAAGAAATAAATTTTGCTCAGCCCACAGACAATACGTACTATAAGTTTGTTTTTACTGCCTTTCCCTCTTTAGATCTTTAACTTTCTTATTTTTTAACTGCATCCTCAATAATTTTCAATATTTTATTTTCGTTTTCAGTATGTAATAAAAATTAAAAATTTATTTTTAAGAAAGCCACACGAAAAAAAGTGAAATTTTTAAGAGAAACTCTTGAATTATGAATATTAAAAATGTCTATCCCACACGTTTACATGATACGAGTGCTTTCTCGTCCATAAGTCCATATTAACATTTGAATTAAATCGTCCTAATCTACCTATACGCTTTATTTTTATAAATTGTTGCGACATTTTTCATTTTCATTTTTATTTTTATGTATTTTTTTATACATACAAATAATTTTTCTTTAATACGGAATTGCTTATCTTCCATTTAAGGAAAAAAAAAGGTTTAATGATTTTTAACCAAAAATTAGTTTTACACCCTGCTTGTGTAAAACGTTTTTTGTAATACATTAAAGGGAACTTGTACAAGTTTTTATAAAGGCTTTTAAGAAGGCAAAAATTTGTTTAAGCTCAGCCTAAAAGTATATGATGAAAATTATTAAAAAAGAAATGCCTATTTATGTGCGATAAAATCAATGTTGCCAACTTTTTCACAATAGTTAGAACTGGCAAAATATTAGAGTTGTCAATTATTCGTGTTTTATATTGGTGGCTATTCTGTAACAAATTTTCAAAATTGTTTTTGTTATACATTTCTAAATTGAAATAAACGCGAGCATTTCAACGCGTATTTCAACGTATTAGTTCCAGCTGAAAAAGTCAGCAAATGGGTAGTGTGAATAAAAAAAAGTATTTGCTTTTTACTTAACATTTTTCTTTAAAAAAAAAGAGCATACATACATATTTGGAGTTTTTTATATAAAGTAGTTCGTGAAATTAATGGAATATTCGACAAAAATATTCGATTAATTCTTTATTCTTAATTGAAAAATTTGGCAGTATGAATAAAAAAAAGTATTTGTGGTTTTACTTTACAAATTTGTTGTAAACTCCAAAATTCTTAGCTTTATAATCAACAATTTCCAGAATTTTGTATTTTAAAACAAATTTTTATGCAAACCGCAAATACTTTTTTTCATACTGCCCATTATATCGTATATTGAAATTGTTGTTCGTTGGAACAATTGTTGTTCGAATGACAACACTACTAAATACTTAAATAATCTAAATTTTGTTAAGCAGTTCTGGGATGAATTCTGTGCTTAAGTCGACTTAAAACAAAACCGGGTTATATATGTTTCAAAATTCGGCAAACGTAACTATAACGAAGTTTATTATAAAGATATAAACAAAAAGTATTGACCAAAGTCTTAAAGTGCAATAAAATTGTTAATTAGCGAAAAATTATACTAAAAACTAAATTTTCTTGAAATTTTGAGTGCAATCAGTAATCATGGTAATCTTTAATGCTCGACAAAATTATTTTAATTTAACCATTTTAATTTTTTCAACAAAATGATCAAACGTTAAGTGGGTTTTTCGAATATACGTTTTTTTGACTTACGCGGTGCGGTTATCGTTTGTGACCACAGAACTATTTCTTAAATACAGGCAGGCCTGTGTTTATTGTTTGGAATACAACTATTTTGTGTATCGACTAATACTCGCTTACATTTATTTCACCCCATCACTTCGCATTTTAATTACGAGTTACATACATATGTGTGGCGTTTAAGCTGAATTCATAGTTTTAGCGTATTCATAGACTTATAGCCAAATTTTATAGCAAATAGTTTGTGGAACTTTTTAAACCATTATGCTAGGAAAACAACTGGCACGAATTTCGTCCACGTCGACGAATTCGTCAATAAGCATTCGCTGCGTAAATTCGTCGTGTGAAGCACAATAACGACGAATTTACTCACCGAATTCTTCTCTGATATTTGATAAAGTTGGTTGTTGTGTGTAAAAAGACAGAGACTGAGAGAGAAAATTCTTTTTTCGTCGTTCGTAGGCGTACAAAATAGAAATAAATCTATCTCAGAGCTCGTCACGTACGAAGAATTTAGTTCTACGGCGGTGTTGTGTTAATTTTCATATGCACAAATGAGTTTTGTTTTTTATGACGAAAGTTCGCACCGAAAAATTCGTCGTTCGTCCCAGTTGTATTCCTAGCATTACACACTTGTTACTTCGTCCCTTGATATTTATGCGACCTATTTTTCGAAGAGGACAGAAAAGAAAAGTTTCCCTGGAAATTTTATATAAAAGAGCTGAAGACATACTATCTATCGGCCCTGTTCTGTAAGCCGAATCCGAGTAAATTTCTCGTTTTCAAAAAAAAATTAATAATGTCCTGCAGGCGTGTTTAAAATCATACCCGACAATTTTCTTCCAGGTATCATATTTGGGAATCTATATAATAAAAAAAAATTTAAAGAAATCTATAAAAATATTTCTATTGTCAAAGATAGTTTTCTAAAATCGTGCGGTTTCAAATCGGATCGGTTTATAGAACAGGGCTGTATAATCAAAATGTTAACAATAATGTTTGAACTCCTACTCCGATTATGAATTGTGAACAAATTTCGGTTGCATTGCCAGTTACTAACAACTATTTTACCGACTGCAACTGACAAAAAGAAATGTTGTATGACGACATTTTGGCCGACTTCCTAAACGCAAATTGCAATGCATACACATACACTTCGTGAACGCATATGTAAACTTTCTGGCAATGTCCAATGTTCCTAATCGTTTGACAACTCATTTTAATTAGTATCAGTTATCAAAATGGCGCATCATTTTTTATTTTGTAGGCAAACATATGTATGAGTTGCATAGCGACGTTCCTAAATGCCGATAAATTGCAAAAAATATCTCCGCAACGCAAGTTTGCTCTTAATACACGCATTTTATTAAATTGTGCATTGCAACTTGCTTTTAGGAAGTCGACCTTTCATTTCTTCTTGGTAATTTTGGTCTTCGGGCAGCCGATAATTTTTGGTTGCTACCACAATAGAGCAATTATATAACTTAATAAGAAAATTTAAAATTTTAGCTAGAAAATGGAGAAATTGCGTGGTTGAGAATATTTCTCAATGTGTGATCTTTGTATGTATATGTTAATTTTATATTTATAAATATACACATGTATACACTCATACCCTGCTAGCATTTGGAAGATTGTTTTATCAAAAATCACCTAACTAAGTCTTCCTCGAGTACTTTTGACGATTAAAAACTGATTAAACACTTGCGCGCTTGAAAAAATACTCGAAAATGAGTCGTGCTTATGCTTTAAAAGTAATTTATTTATTTATTTTAAAATATATAGAGTCATAAATGAGTCGAAACTGATCAGAAAAGCAGGTAATAAAAGACTCCTCAAGAAGAGTCGCATGTAGGGTACAATTTTCTCCCGACAAAACTATCTTTTATGCTCAGAAAACGAGCGCATATTCTTTTTTTTTGATCACTTGAAAGTATTAAAAAAGAATCAAATTTAATTAAAAATTTCCAAAAATGCTAGCAGGGTATGTACACATAAGTTTATGTAAATATTTATAAGTTTATGTAAATATTTATAATTTTATCATTATATTGAGGTCTGTTTTAAAAATTTTGCTGATATGATATAAATGCTAAGATATTTAGCAAATTCGGTATTTTTATTCGAAATTTAGGGATTTAGATTATGGATAGTAACCAAACTTCTGTTGCCACTCAGCAACCGAAAATTTCCCGTTGCAGAAAGCAATAATTACAAATAAAAAATTACACGACTGCTGGCAGACAACCTGAATGTCTTGGTTGCCACAAGGCACAAAATTATCAGGCATGTTCTGAAAATCACTTTTTGTGAAAGTGATTTGAAGTCACAAGAAAGGTGTTCTGCTCACAAAACTTTTTGAATTTTTGTGATTTTAAACCGGTCAGCTAAATGCGTGCCGATTTGAAATCACTTGGTTATTTTTTCAATCATTTTATCTTGAAATTCGAAATTAATTAATTAATTGAATAACTTAATATCTTTTTTTATTGTTTTTAAAGTAAAATGAATAATTTTCTATGAAAGAATTTATAAAATTATGAAAAAATTAAAGTCGCTTTCTTTTGCAAGAAATGTTGTTATTTGCTTTGTGATTTGCATTTGTGATTTTGCATTTACAAAACAAAACATCAGCTGTTTTCTTGTGGTTTTTGAAAGGCTAAAATCACACCGAAAAGTTAAAACTTTTATGATTTTCAGAACACCATCAAATCACAATTGTGATTTTAAAATCACAAAAGTGATTTGAAACCTTGTGATTTACAGAACATGCCTGTATAATGGCCCATTAATTTCGATATAAATTCAATTGTACATATTCTTATCGACCTAAATTCATCAACCCTTTTAATAGAGTTAGCACTGCAAATACAAAAAAATATGTAGAGCAAAGGAAGCGAATTTATGTACATGAATTCGCCTAGAAATGTAGGTTGTTTCAAGCACAAATTTCATTGGCCTTTCTATGCACATATTGCGAACCAATCCAAAATTTGGTATATATTCCCAGCAAAAAATTTCAAAAAAGGTAATCGGGTTTGGAATTAAGCATTTTCGGTGTAAGCCCTTCCCTATTGGATTACCAACTTAATGATTTTAGCAAGGCGTGATGCTAAAATAATCAATTCTTGGGAAGTACTTACTTTTTTTATTTGGCAACTTGTTCACGTAATTTATTTAATCTAAAAAAAATCATTCTCGTCATTTAGCAAATTGTACGTAATTTTTTTAAATTTTTGTGATTTGTAAACGAGTAATGAAATTTGGTAATCTAAAAAGTAGGTCATTATATGGCAAGTAGTTCTGTTGGTAATGTGTAATTTTTTACTGGGTTATAATATTGAATACCAATAATACGGGAAGCGTGTTTTACCTCAAAGAGGCCATAATGACTTCAAAATAAATGTTACTACCTCAATTATCTTGTTTGATAGAAACGTAAAACTCACCTTGATTCCTTTGAAACTTTGGAACTTGCATCCGAGTCATGACGACGACGTTTGGCATCCGTACGATTATTCTTGTAGCGGGTTCTGAAACATAAGCAAAACAAACAATTTAAAAATATATTTTACAAGAATTTTTACAATATGAGAAAACTTACGGTGAAGTAACTTCGGAAGCTACTGGAGAATTTTCTTCCGTGTCAACTCGCCTACGTTTATCACGCATAGCACCAGACGAACGGTCCCTAGAATGATGACGTCTACGTGTTCGGGGCATCTAAAATGTTGACATCAATTTCATGTTAAATTTATGTAGCACAAGCAAGACAATAATTATTTGCAATATTAGGGTATGCAGATGAAAATTATCTGGGACTAAAATTAAAATTGTAACTCATGGCCATGTGCATGTGTATATAAATATGTATGTATGTATGTATTTATGAGCGATTATGGGGATACATCATTAATTAAATATAATACAAATGAATAAAAATAAATCTAAAAAGTTCTCAGGTTTGAACCAAGATTGCTTTTATTGCATAAAACAGTGGATACCGCCTTATCAACCACCTTCAGTAGGTGCGTATCACCAATACTTGAGTGCATTTCAATTTATTTACCAAGTGCAATACGTATTAATTACCTTTTAAGAATTAAACAATTTTGGGTTTAGAATGAAAAAATTTAACACCAGCAATAAGAACTTCAGCAGTAGAAGCTAATATTTAGTTTATTTTATTGTATTGAAAAACAAAAGCAAAACTTGTTTTTCTATAAAAGACTTTAAGCGGACAGACGACACACGATGAGAACTACAAGTCAGTCAGCCAAAAACAGTGTGTAAAAAATAATTGATTTTTTTTATTCCACACTTGAATTATCCTTGATTCTAGATCTGTTTTTGAAAATAAAATGTATTTAATGCTGTTTTTAGCAAAAAATTATAGCGCTTGTCGGTGATTGAAATAAATTTGCATCAGTATATTTTAAAGTTTTGTCTATTTGTGAATTTTTACACAAAATTTTCCTTGTTGGAATTTTTGTGTTTGTCAAACTACACTTTACACTTTTGTTGATGGCGGCACCTGGCGGGTTTATGTAAAGCTTCATTAATATTGAACACAGCGAAAACATATTCCATATTGCCAGATCTTCACAGATTTAACAAATCTATTTAAAAATTTGAGGTGGTATATGTGCAGCAATAATTGGCAGACAATTTTCGTTAACAATTATTGCTAACATAAAACGTCAAAAGCTTTGTTTATTTCCGTAGAACTTTTTTTTATTGTGTTTGAGATTTGAGTAAAATTAACGAAGTTGAACAAAGATATTTAAAAAGAAAGAATTATGTATATTATTTCAAGTGAATGCAGATATTTTTTGAGCAAAATAATTTCAGCTTTTTACAGCCCGTCCAGACGTGTCCAGACGACGCAATAACTGTATAAAAGTGTAGAAAAATAAAATAGATTCATATCGAATATAAATTATTTGCTGAGCTTTTTATAAGTTTCTAAGCTTACTACGCTTATATTTCATTTGTGATTATGAAAAATATTATTAATTTGTGAATTCTCAAATGGTTTTTGAAAGTCTGTGCATAAGACAAGAGGTTTGTGACTGTTCAAAATGTGTGGTTGAAGTCTACTGATGATTTGGCAAAGCTACAAGCAAATGCTTAAAGACAATGCTTAACCACCACCAACTAAATTTCAATTAAAATAAACTTATTACAATATATCAAATAATCAATTTCTTAACACTGTTTCAAACAGTTTACGGCCTATTTATGCAAATTATTAAGGGTTCTTAAAACTAATTTTAACACAAAATTTTTCTTATTAAGCCTTTATAAAGCCTTAATAGTTTTTATAAATTAGGCTGTTAAAATTTAGAGAAAAAACAGTGACTATAAATATATATTCTGCAAAATCTGTGAAATAATACACTTAACATCAGATTTGGTATTTAATCCGTTTTTTTAAGAAAAGTAAATTACAATCAACAATAAACGAAATATATAGATTATATAAAATGCAGTACCCATCAATATTTGTTAGACATCTTTATTTAATTTTCAGTCTTCAATTAATTATTTAGATATGGGCATTTCTCAAAGAAATTCCACTATTTTGTCGCATGCGTTAGTAAGCAAATAACCTTGTATTTCTGATCAACGTGATTTTTCTTAAAATTTATTTAACGTAGAGCTGCTGATGGCCTACACAAATACCTACAGAAGTGCAAATATAAAGTAGTTTTGTTTTCTTTGAAAAATCAAGCATATTTGCTTGGTGTCGCATGCTACAAAAAATTGACATTCGTATGGAAATTCCCATATGCACTTTTATAATAGAGCTAAAAATTATATGAAAAATACTTTTGATACAAATTCTCAAAAGCAAGGTATCTTCGTTATTGGACCCAACTGACCATCTGAAAACTTCTTCCCTCTACAAGATTTAAAGCAGCCGCTGGCTCGCTGCGCGAGCAACTATTGAGTAACATGAAGATGAGTGAAAAATTACATACGGCCATTCTATACTCGAATAGAATACAATAAAAACTTATTAATTATTGTACGTATTTGCATTTAATTTTTTGTTTTTATTTAATTTCACACCACTTCACTGCACACGATAAGCTATATATGCAAAAAACGCGCGGGAATACTTTTGTGCATATGCACGTGTATGTATGGATTTATGTACATTTGTATATTAAGATCAGCTAACAAAAATGATAGAATAAATTAGTTAACATTGCGTCACAAAACAAATCATAAATAAAACAATGACCTACAAACAGAATACGTTCGGACACTCGATATACCCATGTTTATATGTTTATACATACATACATATATATGTATGTACATACATTACACAAATAAATATTCATATATGGATGTATATACATATTATGTACATATTTAGCAAAATGAAGCGTGTACACAAAACTTAAATTTTGAATTAAATTTATAATACATTCTGCAGATTTTATTATATTTTAGAAATTTCATACACATATTTTTCACACACAAATTGCCACTTACCCTTTGTCTATTTCCAAATGGACTTGTAAAGTTGGCTTTTGAGGCTGATGGAGTTGAGGCAGTGTTGCTCCTGGATACGGTTGTAAAAGAACTTGGTGAATACGTTAGAGCTAAAAGTGAAGGCGACGCTACAGCCGGTAGATACAATTTATTCCAAAGCAAATTTATGAAACTTGATACACGTTTCCAAGTTGTAAGGGCAGGTTTTTGCAGGCTTATGGACATGGAGATATCCCACAATCTTGACTTTTATCAGTGAATTTTTTGCCAATCAACAATGCTGCTTATTACACTTATTATTTGAATTTTTTTATTTTTAGTTGATTTTATTTACTTTTTAATACACTTTTGTTTTTACTTATCTTCATATGTTGGTTTTTATGTTTTGCTTAGAAAATCAGAAAGCATAACAAAATGTCAAGTCGGCATAACTGAAAATGCACAAGGAATGCAAGAAAAACTCAATGTAAGAAAATTAACATTGGTGAAAAAGAGACAACTATACGACGCCGTCCTGATGTAAAGCAAAAACAACAAAAAATACTTTAGCTCAATTTTTCTTTATAGATTATTAATTTAATTAGTTGCATTTACACATTTAAACCTAATTTATTTTGTTTAAAAAGCTTTACACATTAAACATAAAAGACTTTAATTTTATCTTTAACTCAAATACACATCAAATTAATATAAAAATTGGTGAATGCAAGAATGCAAATTTGTTTGCCGCTTTAGCAGGTAGTTTTTTTATTTAAATGCATTGGTTTTTTTAGAACAATAGCCAAGAAAATTAACTGCAGCTAACTTCAGAGTATAATATTGAAGGACTAACGCTTTTTGAAGAGTACTCGCACATCAACATACGCTATTCGATATGGTTCAAAAATTGTGGCACTGCCGTGGGATATAGCATATATAAATTGAATGACAACTCCCCGGGATTGTTTCCCATTCCTCCTAACCCACAGTCCCTGGGAATTTAATCAATTTCATCTGCACCTGGCTCAGTCTTCACTCCACTTTCTCAGCACAAAGTTTTTCCACATGCCTGTGAAAGGTTTATTTAATTTGTATCTAAGCAAACACAAGTATTTATGCATATTAACACACAATCTTATTGGCAATGATAATATAAAATTTTTATTGAATTTCTATTGCTTTTAGTGCAGAATAAAATGTAAGCATCAAACAGCTGATACAGGTTCAAAAACATGAATTTTTACATTTAAAAAGTGATGTTTTTGTTTCGACATCGGAAAAGATGTACTAACCAAATCCGTCGAGATTACCTGTTATCAATTCTCCTCGATTGCTGCAAATGAATACCGAGACTAAAAAGTCAGTTCTTCATGAGTCCTTTTAAATTTATAAATACTTTGAATTAAAAGTGGATCGCTTCATTACATCGGCACTAAAATAAAAGCTTTAAAATCAAGAAGAAACTATTTCTGTGCAGTTTCTACAAGTCAGACAGACCACTCGTCTAGAAAATTTGTATGCAAATTATTAAAAAAAAATAGTGCTTTTTATATAAACCTCTTACTCAAATCGTCTTGGTTGTAGAAACAGTCTGTTCATTTTAAAAACGAAATGTTTTTCCTGTTGTTTTAAAAATTTTGTTTTTTATATATACAAATTCAGGGTTGTCACAGAAACCAATGTTATCAGAATTGGTTTTGAAAACGATACGAAAAAATGCTTTGGTGTCATGAAAACCAATGTTGTCATTTTTATGTTCGAATGAAATTGATGTCGGTTTTAGGTGTCATAGAAACCAATGTTATCAGTTTTGTTATTGGAATTAAACCAAGCACCTAATAGCTGTCAGTTTTCATTTTGGCGTATTTTTATTTTTTAGTAAAAATTTAAGTAAATTTACTTATTTTTTAAATGTTTGCTATAATAAAGGAAATATTTTCACATATTTTACGGTATACTATAATACTCCTTGCAAATAACTATAGAAGAAATCATATACATATGTATGTACTTATGTATTGTAAAAATAGTCCTTTGATCTGCATTTATAATTGATGTGCGTTTCCAATCGGACCCACTATTTATAAATGAACCGATCCATAACGTTGAGCACATTAGCTAAAATTATCACTACGCTTCTATATAGACGACTTATATTGTTACCGGCTGATATTTGATAAGATCCTTCCGATAAAAGCCGCAACAAAGCTATTTGTTTCAAAACGGGAATATTTTAGACTATCGGTACCATAGCAAATGCAAATGCTTCGCTTCAAATCTGCAAAGCAGCTTTTAACATACATAAGCGCAAAATAAAATATACGTACACTTCCTTGGACAGCTCAGGTGGATTGATGCATTTCATATGTAGCTGGCCCGAGCCACTAGAGTGCCGAACTGCAATCGGTTTCTTATATAAATAAATGAATATACATAGGTGAATACATTTCTCTGGGTGGCCAGCAGTGATGCAATCCCTCAGACTTTCTCATCACTGTTTCTAAGCACTCTTCTAATAACAAAAATGATACAACTGATGATGTCACTTTAATTTATTAATGACCACTTATTATAATAATTTTATTGATAATTAATTTTATTGATATTTTAATAAAAACGATATTTTTTTTTCTATTTTTTGCAAAACAAATAAAATTAAATCTTGTAAGCAAATAAGCAAACTTGAGCAACAGCTGATTCGATCATTGGTTTTAGTTACATTCGAAATTAACAAAACCAACTTGGTTTCATGACACCAAATGAAACCAACATTGGTTTGCAAAAATGACAATTAGCAAAACCGATATGGTTTCTGTGACACCCCTGATTATTGTTTTAAAAGTGTTTGGTTATAAAAAAAGAAGCAATGCTATATATATTTAATGCCTTATTCATGAAAAATATTTAAATATTTTAGATTTATTAAGGGTTTAGTTGAAATACTTCTATTGGAAGATTTGTCAAATAAAATATTGTTTTGAATAAATACCATTTATACCTGCTTTCAAAACCTATCAACGTACGAGTATTTCTTGATTTAAAAACAAACATTTCTAGATTACACCACTGCAGCATTGCCATCAATTGGCAGTTTTTAATCAGTGTTACCACTGGGTAGATATTTTCTTGAAATCGGTGTGATAATATTGTTTAAAGCCGGGGCACAATGAATCCATCATACGTTATACTTAGCCTTTTTCAACTGACAGTTAAGTTGAAATACATGGTTTCTTATGAGGTATGTTACATTCAGTACGTGTCCGTCAACGCAAAGTACAAAATTTGGTAAACTTTTAAGTTTTTGCGTACGTTGAGTAGTTTTAAAGATATTAGTTGGTTTTTTTTTGTATGATTTAAGTTTGTGTCAGCAAAAACAAAATTAAACGAAAGAAATAAACGAAATAAATAAAACAAGTCGAATTTAATGAATAAAATGGAGAATCATCCCATAAAAGTTGTTCAAATTATTCCGTCAATAAAGTAATGATTGTGCAAACCTTCTCCGTCGTTGCGTCAATGTCAATTGAAAAAGCCGAAGTATGAAGCCGAAGTATGACGGACTCATTGTGCCTTTACAAGAATTTCTTTAAAGTCGCGGAATACTATCTATTACAATTTTCTAGGTATATTAATGTTACGAGGATTTAACTGAGCTCGAGTTTTTATTACTTTGCGAGCAATCAGCACTCGATTGCAAATACATAAATATCTTTAATCAGCATTTGAAGTGTTTTTTGTTTTTCTGAAAATTTTTAAAATTGAGCCAAAATTCCACATAAATATATACATAAATATTTAATTTTATCCATTATTAATTTTTTGTTAAATAATAGTATGTGTTCTAGCATCCGAATTTAGAAGAAAAAAAATTCGAAGTGGATAATTTAAAATTTTTTGATTTTCTCGTTTAGTGTTGCTTTCACAAGTCTGTTTTCAAGTGAAAAAATACGATTTAATTTGCTCAAAAGTGAAAAGAGAAAATCAACAAATTTTAAATCTTCAATTTCTAATATTGGCATGTGTTTTAGCATTTGAGTTCACAGTTTTGAAAAGGATTCGAAAAGCAGAACATAAAATAATATGTATGAGGATATGAAGATTAATTCTTGGCTATTAATTTATTTTAGATATTAAAAATTAACGATTTTTTTTAAATCATTTTCAGAGTTTAACAATTACAAGGAGTGAATATAGAATTTTATATCTTATGCGTTTTTAATATATTAATAGAAAAAGAAAAGTGTAAAGTTAAATAAATTTGTATTTGAATTTGATTGCTTTAGATGCAATCAAAATAAAAAAAAAGATTGTTTTGTAGACCTTTTGTAGTCCGCAAGATGAACATTGTAGCAGCTTCTGCTATGCGCATAATGCTATTGCTACTAATGCATTTCTCAGATTATATCGTTTGCTTGTAAAGCAGTGTAATTCGTTTTTCTTTAGGTTTAATAATAAATTAATAGTGTTTTGCTATTCAAATGTGTTTAATTTTTTTTTTAATATAATTTTTTTTGGCAATAAACAAGAATATGTTGTGTCGTCATAATGCATGTCTGCTTATTAATAATATTATCTAATTATAAGCTAAAAACGGAAAATGAAAAATACACATGTACATACACATATAGATATTTAATTTAAATGGCAAAGTGTTTTGTTTATAAATTTAGTATAACAAAATGTAATTATGTTCATGTCGGAAACCTTGGTATTTTTGATACAAGCATTAACATTTAGATTTATTAATGATTATAAGTAAGATTATTAGCTAGGATGAAGCTAAACAATTTATAATATAATAGATCGCTCCTTTATAGCAAGATATGCATAACTCAAAAAAATTAGTTTTGCAGAAAATAAGTTTTAAGCTTCGAATTTACATACAACGCAATGTAGATATAAAAATATTTTTTTTAAGCAATAGGTGTCTGGACAAATCATTTATATGAAATTTTTACACAAGATTAAATATGCATTATTAACTTAAAAACGCGTTTTTGAGATACGTCTATTTTGCAGTAAAGCAGCGATATGTTTATAATTCTAGCTCTAAGAAACCGTGTTTCCCTTTCATTATTATGGCAGCCCCTAACTTGTTTAAAATCCGCTTATACCGCATCCTAATGACCTAATTTTTTGTACTTAACTAAAAGAAACAGCCATATACACCCTGTGTTATGTTTTTTATAAAAAAAAACAAATTATTTCTTATCACATGTAACTGGCACATGCGCACAATAGCAAAACGTACCATGTGCACACTTTTGTTCAAATGAGTATGAACATTTTTACCGCAATTTTCCATGTTAATTCAAATTATGATACGTTTCTCATTTCTAAAGAAATGAGAAAGTGATTGTATGTACATACATATGTGCATGAGTTTATTTTTTTTTTACCAAACGACGTTTTAAGCAAAATTTTAGTCGGATTTTGGTGCTCAACGTAGATATTACATACTAACGGAAAAATAAAATAACAAAACGATATTTGGCAACTTGACATGAATTTCACAGTGTTAATGAATAATATGTAAGCAATAAAAAAAATTTGCAAAAAGGAAATTAAATTAAGAGAAAATGCTAGAAAATCGTTAAAATCCTTTAAAAAAAACAAGAAACAACTCACAGAAAAATAAAATAAATTATGTATTTCTTGTTTGTTAAAGTGTTTATTAAATTAAGTTTAAAACACGAATAAAAAAAGTTAACTTTTATTAAGTTTAAAATTATTGATTAAACTTATAAAAAGCCAGAAAAAAATATTATGTGAAATTAATCATTAAATTATATTACAAAATTATAAAATTATACACAAGAAACAGCTGTAAGTAATCATTAAAATTTTTCCTAAAGATATGGTTCAATTTTATATTACTTTTTTTACTGACGTTATCCTTTTTTTTTTGTTTGTTACCTGCACTATTCATTTTACTTAATCGCGTGATTCATTTTGATTTTTATATGAAAACAAAACAACCAGGCAGCAGCTTTAATAAAACCTACATACATTTATTATGATTGTTTCTTTTATATGTACGTACGTCCCAACAAGGCGGTACATTTAGACACACATGCATTGTTAGAAAGCTTGAACAATTTGATATGTGCAACAACAAATTTAAACATTTACAATAAGCTAAATCCTTTTTTTATTTTTTCTATAGCCAGAGCAGAAAAACGCTTAATGTATTCATTGAACTAATTAATTAATTCATTGATAAATTACACTTGAAGCTTTAACTTTTTTGAGTTATGGCTATGTTGCAATAAACGATCTATATGTATGTAGCAATTACCATTATTTACCTTTATATCTATCTGCCTACCCTACCACTTTTATTATTACTTGCACTCAAGTTCATAGCATACTTTTAGGAGCTGCTTAATGAGGGTATTTCAAAATTCGTCTACACCCTGTAGAAAATATATTTCTTATTTTGTTTGGATTTTTCCAACTCATTTTTATACATCCTTTCATACACTCTATCCACATCATTTAGTTTTTTTTGAACATCCATGCATTCACATACGACATTGCCCTCAATATATTTTATTCAGAAAGAAACGTTCTCCAGTTATAGTTTGTAGTTGCGCATTCATGTTTGCGCGATTAGTGTACGTAACGTTTCATAAATATATGTACATATATATGTATATGTGCATACGAACATACATATATAAATATATACCTATGTATGTATGTATATGTACATATGTGCATGTGCAAATACAAATAACAAAACAAAATAATAGTAACGTTTTTATATTTGGTTTTGGTTTCTGCTTAAAAGCATGAGCTAGCACGTGCTATTTTACAACACATGATTACATAAACTGAAAAGAAAAGTATTTTAGATTGTAAAGAGCACATAAGATATGCACACACCACCTCTGGCACTCTGGATAATTTGAGCTACTTTTTGGGCCAAAATTAATATCAGCCAAAGTTTTCGACCGATATGATTGAAATTTGGAATTTAAGAGTTCTTCATGAGCATGCACAGCTGGATTTTTTGATTTTTGTAATAGCAGAAATTTTTAGGGTTGCCCACATTTGAAAAAAATGTCAACAAACTAACGGCCTCTCTCTCCCACGATGTCACCAGCAAACGTTCGATCGACAACTCGTATTGAAAACCACAATAACATTAGAAAATTTGTTGTTGTTTGCCACAGAAGTTGTCGATCGAACTTTTTCTGGTGACATCGTGTGACAGACCGTAAATATCTCGAAAACGAAGGGACACATTTTTTTTTAACTCGGCGCAATGGAAATATGCAATGCGCTAGCAAAATGGTGTAAGGTTATGCAAAAAAAAAATCTTGTTTGGAAAAGTCGTTATTTTCCGGGGGACTTGCACATTATCAAAATCTAATGCGAAGTTTATATTTATGGAAATAGTAATTTATTTGAAATCTAACCCTATTGTTTTCGATACGCTGCCCGTCTGTCCCTCACAGAATGGTTTCTCGAGAACCGTAAGAGCTACGGACCTGAAATTTTTACAGAATATGTAGAACTTTGCCCGCTTTAACAACAAATATATGACAGTTAAAATTAAAGGGTGTTCCAAAACGAGAAACGAAAAATTTTAAAATTCAATTACATATATATAGACCAGAGCTTTTCCTCGAGAGAAGCACGAGAGAAATGTCTTCACGTATGTGTATTCATTTGCATGATACAATTATACTAGGTACATGCACAAGCCCAGCCTGTCGCTGTATACATTGCACATAGTTGTCAAACTTTGTTTAAAAGCTGCAAAAATGTTAATGTGTGTGTGTGTGAATAAAATGATTACAGTGTTGCCAATGAATTTACACATGGCTGTGTCTCCAATTACACATTGAAGAAAATTACACTACACACCTTTTGTGTAGGTTAAAATTAAAACAAAAATAAATAAAAATAGAACCCAAAGTAGAATTACACACAGAGTACACAAGAATTTAATTATATGGAATACACATGTGAATAGAAATTACACACTGCCTAACTACACACAGATTGGCAACACTGAATAGCTATAATCATGCAGGAATGCCGCGTCTGCAATTGTATTTTAGTTACTCTGTAATTGTTGTTTTTATAAACAAAAAACATTTGCTTCCGACAATTTAGGGTTTGTTTACACCAACAAAATACATGTGTTTTTTGGTGTTGTAATTTTGTTGTACTCGTGCATGTACCTATTATAATTGTATCATGATTCATTTGTATAAGAAGCCGGGCAGCTCAGATATAGAAACTAATGCTAGGATACTGTCGATATTTTCTACGAAAAGATCCCAAAAACGAAAAAAATTCCAAAATTCGGTTAGTATTAAGCTATGTACAGACGATTATCAGATCTTACAATATTGTCAGATCTGTCTATGTGCTGACAATGTACTGGCAATCGAAAATTGCCAGTACAATATTCCTTGTCAGTTCACACGGTTGTAAGAAAATCTTACAATTTATTGCCAGACGGTTGTATGGCAATAAATTCATCTGACAAAATCGTCAGTCGAAAAATTGTCAGTTCACACGGTTTTCATATGCGCAAATTGTCAGATCTGTTGTTATGCGTTGCCAGACTCAAAGCATTTGTTCGAAATTGTTAAATATCAATCGTTTATGTTTGTGTTAAATATAAAAAGTGAAATTATAAATTATTATGGGCCATAAAGAAGCAATTGCAATGATTTTGTGTGCATATATTTTACTATAAATTTTTTCTTAAAAAAAGCGCGGGCAGTGTTGCCAATCGAAATAATTATCTTACAATGACGCCATTGTCAGATGCATAAACTTTGCACATCTGGCAATAATTTTACAATGTGTACACACGATTATAAGATGTCTGACGATTTGTTTTCAGCTGCTAGTCTTTCAGTGGACTGACAATGCTTTTTCTGGCAACGACGTCTGACAAAATTTGTCAGTTCACACGGTTGTAAGAAATTTTGAGCACATTTTACTGGCAATATTGTAAGATCTGACAACCGTCTGTAAATAGCTTTACGTATCTAGTGTCCATACGGAACCCTTTGTGTGCGCGTCAAAGCCGCACTTTACTGAGTTTATTAATAACTTACTATCACCTCTCTTCAACTTAATGGGCTTTATTACGATTGTCGTATTAGAACTTCAACTACGACGATTTTGTACTAGACTAAAGAACATTGAAACATTTTTTCTTTAGTCTAGTACAAAATCGTCGTAATCGTAGTTGAAATATGACACTCTTAATAAGGCCCATTATGCAATATTTTCTTCTTCTTGTTTAATAACTCAATAAAAACGTTTTAATTTATAGCAAAATTAAACTTTTATGCTGCATTGAGCACGTTGCTCTCAAATGTTAACTTCCCCTCGGCTGATATTTATTTTTTTTACAAAAACTAAATATACAGTTATTTGATTTGATATACTCTTAATCGAACATCATTAACAAAAACATTATTATTGTTAGGGAAAATTTCTTCCAATATTTCGAGTAAAATTACCTACTGTGTGCAATCACTGATGGGATTTATAGTAGTATTGTAACAATTTTTGTGTAATCGAGAGTTGAGTGATGGTTGCACAGCAGTGTGGCCATTTTAGCTCCTTTGGAGTTAAATTTAAATATTGACGGTTATATACATACATACGTATGTACGTACTAGTGATGTAACGAATGTCAATTTTTGATATTCGCGAATACGAATACGAATATTTCAAACGATACTCGCGAATACGAATACGAATACAAATACACATATTTGAAACGATATTCGCGAATACGAATATTTGAAACGATATTCGCGAATACGAATACGAATATTATATGCAATATGAAATATTAAAAAATTTTTATGAAAAAGGACTTCATACTCTTGTTGGCGTACTTCAAAGTTAATAAAAACTACCCAAAATTTTAATGATCGTCATTGAATAATATTTGAAAATGATACAAGGCACAAATTTCCATAAAAAAATTAATGTATTTGTACAAACTAAAATGTTTAGTTATTTATTTAAATTTCGTTTAGGATTTATGCATTTATTTATTTAATTTCTTTGAAAAAATATTCGTATTCGTATTCACCTAAATTTGACGAATACGAATACATTCGTATTCGCATCCGCCTGAATTTAGCGAATATTCGACAATTCGAATACGAATACGAATATTCGTGCATCAATAGTACGTATGTACATATGCACCATGTACATAAAGATATGTTATATTACGTATATCGTGTTTTTTATTCTAAAATAATTTTTATGTTCCCAGAGAATTGTGTTTTTTTAATAAATTATTAGAGCTAGGCTCTTTATGCCATACAAAAGAGCTAAGACGTGATTTTCGTAAATAAATAAACAACACTATTGCAGTTATTAATATATTTCTTAAAATATAAAATAAAACCAGAGTACGAAAATAAACAAAAGAAAATTATTGAGTTTGTTTTGTTCTTTGAAGTGAGCGAAACAAAAACAATGAGAACGATTGGTTAATTTGCTTTTGTGTTGTTTTTGAACATGAGTACAAACAATACATTAATTGACCGCCAGTCCCACGATATCACCAGCAAACGTTCAATCGACAACTTATATTGTAAACCACAACAAATTTTCTAATGTTATTATTGTTTGCAATACAAGTTGTCGATCGAACGTTTGCTGGTGACATCGTGGGACAGGCAGTTAATCGTACGCAGCTAGAAATTAAAATAATGGGAACTAAATGGGAACGTTTTTGATATATTCGCGGCGAATTGGACGTCATTATATAATATAATTTTACTGTATTCTTATTTAACATAATGAAATTTGTTTTATATACATACTGGTGGCTAAGCAGCATAGTTCTAGGCGGGTGTATTATAATAATAGTGTACATTGATATATATATAGTATATTGTTTTATTTGTGTAGAAAATTATTAAGAAAAATCATTAAAATTAATTTAGTTCTATTTTTTCACTATTTACCAAATTTGTGGCCCCTTTTAGCTATTTTCTGAAGCCCGGTGAATTTTTAAAATGTGGTCACACTAATGCACAGGTTGAGTTAATCTTGTAAAAAGTTAAATAAAAATACGATTAAAAAAGAAAAACCTATGACTAAACGAAGGAATACATATGCCTTCTCTAGAAGGCATCCGTTGTCCATCTTTTTCCCGCCAGGTAAGTATGTACGTTAGAGTGCCACTGAAAATTCAACTCTTCATTTTTGTAAACGCTCAGAGGGAATATTGACAATAATTGACTTCTCAATTAAATATCACTTAGCTAACTTACACTTAGCTACTTAAGTTTAGGTTGCAGTTAAATGTAGTTTAATTTTTTCAGTGGTTCATTGAGTCCTTATTAAATTTCGTTGAAAGTATAGCAGCATTAAAAAATTTCTAAATATTATGGAAATCCTTTCAAACAACAGCTGTTTAACATAAATAAGAAAGTTAGGCCATCAACGTGTAGAAATTAAAAAAAAAAAGCAAGTGAGTCCGATCACAGGGGAGATGTCTAAACATCTAGTAATGCATTTTTTTAATATTCGCTTATGGTAACTAAAATAATATATGTATATAAATTTTTGACTCTACTGTATTTAAAAATCTATGGAAAACTGCATCTATAGTATTGGAATTATTAGTTGTGGGTGTTTGTAGAGAATTGCTCATTTGCAAGTGGAAAACTTCCAATAAAAATTTTGATAAGCTTGCGACTGTGGGTTTGCAAAATTTTTATTAAAATCTCCACCCATAATAATTGGCATGAGATGGAGTCTTGTTATCCAATTGTCGTGCACCAGCTTCAGTGTAAGGCAACAGTACGTAATGAAGATATGTTATATTATAATATTATAAATTCTTTATAAAAACTGATATATATCTTTTAAACAAACATTTGACATTTAAAACGCTCTTTTATTTAAAAGTTTATATTTATATTATATTTGTCAACTTTTTAACAAAATTATCCCCACTGGCAACACTATTACACTTCACAAGCAATTTCTATTAAAATTAACATTATCATTGCTCCTGAATGTATGCTTTAAAATTCGGTTGAGTGTACTTCTTTGCAGCTGTTAAGTTTCTCTGTACTCCTTGTTCGTATGATTACACTAATACACTCATTATACAGCAAAAAAAAAAACAAGAGGTGTCTTAAGAAACCCCGTTAGAAATATGCTGATTAGCTATATAAAACAAATTTCATGTGTCAAACAAATAACAATCCAATAAAGTTATTTGCACATAAGTATGTATTTTTAAAACTATTGATTTAATATTCACAAAATTTATTTATTGTATTATTATTTATAAAAAAATTCACCACTGTTTTTTGTAAGTTTTTATTACTTAGTCATCTGAGCTTACGAAGACATAAAAATAAAAAAAAACTACAAAATAAATGTAAACTAAGAAATCAAACCAAAAATATATTTATAACTGTAATGGTTGGTTGGTTTACGTGGCTGCCCTCTACACGCAGGCATTCAAGTGGAATCTAGATGATTCCTTTTTGAAAGGACCACTACACTCATCAGTGTCAACCTATGTAAAACAGTATCTAAGTATCCTGATACGGTAATCGTTACTAGATCCAACCCGTCGCTTTGAGATATCTTATAAGGTCATTCAACCCAATGTCAGATAGATTTGAAAGATCATCTAGTACATGACTGCCTAAAACTTTGTGTCTCGAGAGATGCAAAGCTGGGCATTCGCAAATAAAGTGAAAGATAACTGTAATAGTGTCGATTAGTTTTGTTACGAAAATGGCGTAATATCTCCTGTGTCTGTCATAAAGAGCATAGCTCTAATAAAATTGCATAAAAACACATTTTATGAAATCAAAGAAGCATCATAAAGCATTTTCCTATTTATTTATTCCATGATATGAAACTATGTATTGTATATAGGTTTTTACTCTCAAATTAACTGTTTTTCGATACAAATTAATTTTTTTTTCAAGTCAAATTCAATGCTTTTCAAAGCAAATTAAATTTTATATAAAACAAATTAAACACTTTTCAACACAAATTTAACTTTTTTAATTTTAAAATAAATTTTTTTTCTCTTTGAATTCAAACTCTTTCTTTTCAACTTAAATTCATTTTACTCTAAATTCGCTTTTTCTTGAATTCAATATGAAAAGGTGTAAAAAATTATATTTCTCTTTTAGTCATGATAAACTTTATCTTACCATGCGTTTAAACGGGAAAGTACTTGCATGTAAGTTCTGTGTAAGTATTATCAACGAAAATTTCGCAAAAATGCCCCACTGTCTGGCAACTTCCATGTTTACTTTTTATTGCAGTTTTGTCCATAACATTAGAAAATTTAGTTTACAAGTGAAAACAAGTCAATGTCTTGTAAAATTCCTTGGCATTTGAGTTGGAAGTAAATTATAAGTACCGAAAGTGTAGTTGTGTTAGTAAAGGAGTTTGAGTGTATTGCGTTTTTCGAACTTGCACCTGCAAGTACAAACCCTAGGTTATTGAAAAACTTAGTTAGCTAAGTTGGTGTAAAAGAAAAATTAGTTTTTAACAGTCTTATTTATAAAAATTATGCAAGCTTTATTAAGAGTATTTAGTCAAATTTTCATACAAAATGTTTCTTATTAAACCTTTATAAAGCCTTAATAAGTTCTATAAATAAAGATTTTGTGTTAAATTAAAAAATAGTTGAATTTGAAGTAAAATATATTGATTATTACTTGTAAAAAGTTTAATTTGTTCTGAAAATAGTTTAATTTGCTTCGAATAAGATTTAATTTGCTTTGAAAGAAATTGAGTATGGTTTGTAAAACATTTAATTTGAACCGAAAAAACGTTAATTTAACAGTAAAAACCAATATATTATATATTTATGAAAATTTAACGACATTATTTTTAATACGAACCGTGATGTTCTTGTATCGCAGATGTTTTCAATAAACACATACAAGCACAAAAACATATAGTATGCTCGCAAAACTTAAATAGAACGCTCGACATTTAAATATTAATTAAGTATTATTTAAATATGCACTAAAAACACAATTTCATATTTAAATATTTTTTATTTTTTTTTAAATACATTTATTTATTTATTGTATCTTCAATTATGAACTAACAATAAGTATTCAAATCTTAAATCTAAAATATAAGTATTAGGCCTGACCACTGTCGGACATAAAGTTAGTGATAGTTATAAATAATACATAAGTATTGATAATCAAAAAAAAGAGAAAGAAAATATTTTCAAGCAATCCCATCTGGAGTGTTGAGTATAAGAGCCCTTGTGTCCTTCTTTTTCAAGCGGATGTGGCCAGTAAAATTCAAGATGTTACGAGCAAGCGGATTAGGATGTGACTCGAGTTTTGTTAAATATTTGCCTGCGTATTTTGCTATTTCTTCAATCACTAGTGGCATATTCAAATCACGATGTATATTTGAGTTTTTGATGTACCATGGAGCCGATGTTATCAAACGTAAAATTTTGTTTTGCCTTCGTTGGATTCTCCCGACGTTAGAAGCTGAAGCAGTGCCCCATAGCTGAATTCCCTAGCACCATATTGGCTTCAAAAGCGACTTGTATAATAAAAGTTTGCAGTCTAGGCTGAGTGTTGAATTTCTACCAATCAGCCAATATATCTGAGTTAGTTTAAGTTTCATTTGTATTAGCTTTGAGTCAATATAATACAAATGAAACTTAAACTAACTCAGATATATTGGCTGATTGGTAGAAATTCAACACTCAGCCTAGACTGCAAACTTTTATTATACAAGTCGCTTTTGATATTTAATTTTATATTTAAATATAAATTAAAAATAATTAAAACTTTATTACCAAGTCAAAAATTGGTCCTAAGTATAAAACAAATATGTATGGTGATAATTTAAGCTAAATTGGACAACTCTAAGCTGTGCCCCATTGAGGTCAGAGATAAAATTTTGCAAAATGCACCGATTTACCAGCTGTTAAGGATTCGGAGCATTCGGTTTAGTGGAACTTACTCAATTAAATTATGAATTAAATTAAACTTGACAAGACAACAATTTTCAACTGCTTTCGAATTGCAAATTGTATGCTGTAATTATATTTGCTTGTTTCACGCCATAAAGTCAACAATGGAAATAAACAAAACAAACAGCCTTTAGTTATACTACAACAAGCTAATCTAATTTAAAATAATAATAACTGCACAACACTAGGGAAAATAAATATTTAAGCTTTGCAAATGCATAAATACATAAGTATTGAAATTTTTAGCGTAATTGGTTTATTTCAAAGCAAATATCGTATTTTAATAACAGCTTATAAATATTGAAAACAAGCTGAATTACCACCAACCGTTTCTGTTGTTTTGTTGCCTTTACAAGTTGATTGTAGTTAAATTTTCTAATAATCTATTTGGGATAATTGCGTACTTCAGCAAAGTTATAAAATTCAATTGCCAGCCAACCTTTTTTCCTTCGCAATTTTATTGTATTATCTAACGTTTTATGTGATTTTCCTTTTGCCGTGCTTGTAATTTTCCCCACGCAGATCTATTTTTGTTTTTTATTTTTATTTTGTTATTATCAATTGATTTTAATCGTTATTCGTAGCAAATATTTTGTATTTCGATGGCTGTTTAGAGGAGAACTGAGTAGGACACTTTGAAATCGTTACCATTTTCTAAGTGGATACTTAACATCATTTCAATGTTTGCACTCTGCTTCATTTTTGTTTTTGTTTTGTTATTCTTTTAGCGAGTGGCGGTTTTATGGACAAAATGTATAAATAATTTCAAATGGGAAATGTTTTCAAGTTCAGTTGTTTTTCTTTTAGCTTTTCATGTATAGTACTTGGCGTTGTGGTATGGAATTTGCCATTGGAATTAGACTTATAAGAAAATAATATTATTAAAAATCCATCATTCAGTTTGGTTGTATATACCCTGTCGGAGAATGTGTAGTTGACTACAAAAATAGTTAACTTTTCTTAGACTGACTCAAAGCTAACTGCAATGTCATCCAAAACAAACCGAAAATTAATTCTTAAGTTGAGTAAGTAGTCGAATTTGATGAGAGCCAACAAACATATTCTCAGCTACTTTGAAACTCATTTCAGTTGTATGTTAACATTTTGCTGTTGTTAGCGTTGAGTACACAAATTGTGATGATACATGTTCGAATCCCAGAAAATTTTTTTTAATTTACTGACTACAAGTTGGTTTAAAAAAGTCAACTTTAAGTTAGCTGAAAGTAATGCAGAGTGAGCCAATTGACTACCGCCTAGGACATCGCAATGTTAAAGTAGTCAGTTGATTACATTGCGAAGTAATCCAAGTGTAGTCAGTACTACTTGCGAAATAGTTAGCTTAAACTTAGTTTAAAGTTAGCCAAATTTCCGACAGGGTATATGTAGTTACAGAATAAACTCTACGTACTTAAATGTATGACCTTTCTTGGAAAAGGCTGAAGAAAGCGCTCAACGTCTGCTACACATGCAAGAACCATATGGAGTTCCCGCATGTGAAAGTAGAGTCTGCAACCAAAGATAGTAAACTAGGTTTATACATCGGTTTTCAGACCGGTTATTTCCTATGGTTGTGTGGTATGGTGGGAGGTATTGAGGAAGTACAGTCACAGGACATTACTTGCTAAGGTTCAGAGGTGTGCTTCGCTGGACATTACAGGCTGCCCTGGATGTCATTCTTCACTCACTTCCTATAAATAAGTTTTAGTGATCAGGGATCAGTAAACCTTGGATTCACAGACTATAAGGACGTTGAAATTGATTTCAGTAGATCACCCTCATGTGGTAATTCCGGATAGGGATTGTTGGATCAAATCCGATAAGTTATATGAGGGTTTAGAGGTTTTTACAGACGGGTCAAAAATGGGGGAAGGAACAGGCGGCGCTAAAAGCTTGGAAGGTACACAATGTCAAATCGAAACTTGTTAGTGAATGTAGGAGAGTTCTCAACTTGCTTAGGGGAGATATAGAGTCATAGTGTTTTCACACTGAAAGTTAAAACCTGGTTTTAACGTTGAAACCATAAACAGCTGATTTTGCATTCACACGGCAGGTTTGTTAAATTCAGGCTTTAACTCAAACACAGTCTAATAACTTTGCTCAAAATAAAATAAATCTCCTGCAGAAATGCTATTTATTTGTTACTTTATTCCTTCCACAAAAAAAAAACTATTTTATTGCCATAATTTTTGGATTATTGTTGCAGCTGCATTCTTTGAAAATCTTTCGGTATCTGTTCTTATTCAATCAGCTGCTTCCCTTCACTAAACTTGGCAGTACTGAATTTAGCACAGCGAAAACAAGGTTGCGTTTCATAAAACCAACTTAAAACCAATTCAAAAATTATTTTAAATATTTTTTATCAAAACTCGGGTCGGCATTAGACGAGGGAATGTGTGACAGACCGGTGAAATTACCAATAGGTCACTATTACAGGAAACTCAGTAACTGGGTAGAGAGCAGGACCAACCGTTCATGGAAAAGTAGGGAGGATTGTAGACTCTCGAGGGATATGTGGCCAAAACTTGACTAAGGAAGATTCAAACTGCTTCTGTATATGAATAGGAAGGCGATGCGAGTCGTGAAAGGCGCATTTACTGGTCACTGCTCGGTCAGAGCCAGAACCAAAATTTAAGAAACTCACACTTCAGATTTCTGTAGAATGTGCGGGGATGAAGAGGAACCAGAAACCATTGAAAATATTAGGCTTAGATGGCCGAGCAGACGTTTCCATGAGAGCATTACGGATATCGGTAAGTGTAAACTGCATAATATCGGGGGCTCTATCATGGAAATTCAGTGGCTTAATGACGGATAAAAGGGGCACTTATGGGTACAAATGGGGGTTAAATATTACTGTTAAGGAGTCAATAGAAGGGAATCACAATGAACCCAACTGGGTCTCCAAGTGGAGTTTGCGTTATAGTAACGCCCTTGCTAACGTAACCTAACCTACATACATGCCACAAAATGTCTTCCCATATGTTTTGCAAATTTAGAAATTTTATTTCTATGTAAATTGTTGTTACTTTTTTATTTTAAAATTAAATTGGAATGTGATAATTTCTTCGCCAATAAATGATTTTCTTCCCAATGGTTCTGGCAACGCTGCTTGAGATTGTGATGAAAGACCACATTCAATCGGAATAGTTATGAATATTCTTTGTGTATCGTTGCAGATGTTTAATGTTAAACGGACATTATTATTTGTAAGCTTAGCTTTGTTTGTTAAATTTTACGATTATTTTGTGCACCATAAATACTTTTTCAGCTAAGTATATATTTTCTTTAATATTTACAATAAAGAAATTGTTTCGAAGATAAAAAAATAAAAGTGAGAGGCTACTGACCTGAATGTATCACTTTAAAGTGTTTGAAAGAATTAAATTTTTAACACCGTATGAGAAATTACAAGTTATCATGCAGTTAAATGACCAAAAACATTTGTATATACATTACTTGTAAAATAAGAAGAAAAATAATAATAATGTTGTTGTGTACAGAAACTAAGCCATATTGCTGGCGAAAAACTTAAGAAGAATAGTATAAAAGGAATAAAAGTGGAATTACAAATAGACAAAGGCACTGTCTTATATATCACACATTACCGCCGACATTTAACAGAAAAAAATAAAATAAACAAACTAAAGAAACCCCATGAAGGGCAAGCCGAAAGGAAATAAACGGTAAAAATTAATCAGTGCAGATTTAAGAAAAATTATATTTCCATTCAAGGTGGTATTCTTAAAAGGGAGACACGTGTAATAATTGATTGTCTTTAACACTTATGAAGAGGGTGAATTGCCGAAAAAACTAAATTTGGATTCATGCCAACTTTAACTTAACTTAAGGACGGCCCTTTTCACAATGACTGATTAAAAATTAACATGAACTTTAACCAGAAGTTAAGCATATTGAGTTAGGAATATTGAATTTATAAAAATTTATGTAATAGAAAATGGAAGGACAACATATACATACATATAGTTTTGAAACGTACATATATAATATAAAAAAGCAAGGAGCATAAAAATAATTTTCGGTCTGTCAGATGAGAAGGATGCCAAGGATTTGGAACATCTTAAAGTCTACAACCAAATACGTCGGCTGCTGATTTAAATATTTAATTTTAAATAGATACATCATTGCCATATTTTCTATCGAATGTTTTGTTAAATAACAGCCGGATAGTGAAATGGAAATCAATAATCCTTGGTTAAATGGTTTCATTGTGAAAAAGGCCGTAAGAAGGTAAAACAAGAAACCAATTGGCGCGTGAAATTTTTTGAGAAAAATTACAAAAGATTATGATTGTCGTAGTTACTAGGACATCGTTGACCTCATTATACTAGGCCAAAAAATTGGTTATACCTCTAATGTACATATGCATATCGTTACCTTAATATAGAAATGTCCTAACTCATTATTTTTATTATTATTTTTTTTTTGAAAGCGATTTTTTTGTATATTTCTATAGAAGAGCATCTAATGTATCGAAAAATGCAAAAATCTCGATTAAAAAAATAATCACTCAGGCCCTTTATATATTAAGGTAAAGATATGTATATCTTCAATAGAAATTGAAGTACCATTTCAAAAAATTACTGAAAATTTAAAGAAGTTGAAAGAACGAACAGCTCGAGCAATTGAGAAATGTTCATCCACAAAAATGATTTGCATGTTTTTGCTGGATTTTCATCATGTTTTTTGTTTTATTTATTTATATACATGTATTCATATCAATAATTTTAGATTTTATTTGCTTACATGTGTGTCAATATCACTCATTCAATAATTGATTCATCGTATATTCAAAATATACTGGATTTAAATGTGCATGTACACATGCATGTAAGTGTATATATAGGGCATTCTACGCCAAATCGGCGGTTTGCAATTTTTTGTTTGTTTTGATTTCCCCAACTTTATGGAATTTTTTGGCGCTCCTAAAATGAGCCTACCTGGAATATTTGGAAATTTGTTTGATTATTCGTTTAAAAGATATTAAATTTTCAAGAAACCACTTTTTTCTACTTTTTGTCTCTAACTTTCTTAATAGATATTTAAATGATTTTTAAGGGAAAAAATGAAACATTTATTCAAAAAAATCAATAACCCGACTGCGACCAACTTTGAACCGTTAAATAATAAAATGAAAAATCATAGTTAAACCTAAAGATGATAAAATATCTGTCGAGTGATACCCATTATCATATAGTTTCGGGACTTTTTATTTTTTTCGTATTTACAAAATGGTGTCTGTTGGCCGCAATGTTGAATTTTGGCAACTGATATATCTTTAGTGACACAATTGTTTAAGACAAATCGATTGACGTAATAATAATCAAAATCGGTCCACAAACACAATACCCGACTGCGCAACGCAAAGAAGTATTCCATGTCTTTTTCATGAAGATATTTGGATCAGGGAAGGCATTGAAAATTTTATAATTGTACCAAAAACTGAAAAAAATTTTACTTTTTGATCCTAATTGTACTAAAATATTTTTTTAGTTCAAATTACATGTTTTTTTATTAAAATAATCGATTTTGTTATGGCCAGCGAATCCTTTTCACAAATTTGCTTGTAAGTTACACCTGTTTAAGTTGACATTTAAATTATACAAAATAATAGCATGCGCTCCAGCATCCGATGATCTGGAAATAGAATAGTTAAAATTGTTTTCACAAGACTGTTTACAAGGAGAAGACTATGAGTTTCATTGTTCAAATGTGGAAGTTGACTTATCAATCGTTTGAAAAGAAATACGGAGTGAAACTGCGGAGATTCCTTAAATGTACTAAATTAGTCATTGGTGTACTATTGTACCTTACGAATTTATAAAGTACCAAAAAAGGTACAATTGTACCAAATTTGCCATCCCTGATTTGGATGTTAAATTGTATATAGGATTTTTTAAAATGAGTGCATCCTTCGCTTTTTTTAAATTTATATTTTTAATTTACTATCTCAACCCAAAACTTTTGAGCCCAGTCCGAAAGTGGGGATTTCATAACTACTACTTTTTTTCGAAAGTTATGGACCTAAAACTAGAAAAAATTGATTTTTGGAAAATTTAGTGTCTTTTGAACGAGTAATCAAAAAGATCCCTCAAAGGGAGCCCTTTTGAGGGCACTAAAAATACCACAAAACTGGAGAAATCGAAGCAATAAAGTTTTCCAACTGTCTGATTTGGAGTGGAGTACTCCATATATGTATTTAAACACACAGGCATACATACATAAATATGCAGGTATGTTACTTGTTATTTTTTGTTTCTAACATTTTTGCAAGTTAAAAAAAAATTAAAAATCTTGTTTCATTTAATGAAAGTTATGTTCTTTGTACAAAAAATGTACATATTTCGTTTAACAAGTCATGGAAATTGATTGATAAAAAGATTTAACATACAATTGAAATGAAATTGTAATAACAATTTAGTCGACTTAAAAAAACTAAAAAATAAAATTTATTAAGTTATATATACATGGTTATAATTGCATGTTCATTAGAGAGCACCACCTTACAGCAAAAAAAAGTTCACGGTATGCTTTCCAATATGAAGTGTTTTTGCCAAACATAGGGGTTACAATTTAAAAGTTTTCGTTATAGCTTGGGAGTTTACAGTCAGATCCTAAAATGATACACCGATATTTTTGACTACAGGCCACTGACATCAAGTATACCGTCGTAGTATTGACCCACCAGATCTCAGTTCCCACCAACCTAATGTACAACCATAATACCACGCAGAGAAAAAACTGCCTAATAGAATCAAGAAGATTTTGTCTATGAAACGTTTTTAGGCTAAGGGGTATCCCAGCAGAAAGAAGCGAAGATTTTTTCATAGAGATTCCTTATTAAAGGAATTATTAATTTTATCAAGAAGAAAACCACATAAAATCAAGAAGAAATCTTATTATTCACAACTTTTTTTACTCAATTTCCGTTATTTTTAGCACCAAAAAAACAATGCATAGATAAAATCTTCTTAATTCTATTAGGATTTCTTATAAATTGTAAACTTTAGGGATTTCTTATTGATTTCATTAGGTTGCCTTATTGATTTTTTTCAATAAGGTATTCCTTATTGTTTTCATTAGGTCCCTACGTATATGATTATGTGTAAAGCATCTTATTAATTTTTTTAATAAGGAAATCTTCTTGATTTAATTAGGCTTCTTGTTATTTCATATCTATAAATAAACATAGAAACAATTTTTTTCATGATCTTTTTCGTTCTTGTACATATAAGCATGTTTGTACAATAATTTCAGTGCGGATTCAGGCTGCTTGTTAGCATATTGGTTAGAGTTCTTGTCTATCAGTCAGAAGGTTGCTGATTCTTCTTGAATTTTTTAAAAAGGTTTTCTCTATGAAATTAATTAGATTTCCCTAATGAAAAAAACCATAGAGATTTCTTATTAATTTTGTTCTATTTTATGAGGTATTTATTACTGTTTACTGTTTTCTCCGTGCAGAAAATGAAGGATCATAAAAACCATTAATCTTTTGCTAGTAAAGTTTCTCCATAATTGTAGCAGAACAGTTTTAAATTTATGGCAGGCTACACAATGCCCACCGAAAATGATTTTGATCCAAAACAAGTTGTCGTTCTATTGACATAGTGAAATTATAATAAACCCATAAGTCGCATCACTTTCCGCTTCTGAAATTATTCCTTATACGAGATGAGATTTTTATGTGTTTGTTGGGTTTATTTATTCAATATGCAGGGAGCCACAACTTTTAGCAGTTTTTAAGTATTTTTACCTGTATGCACTCACTCGTATGCAATGTGTGTGTTTTATATCATTTTTATTATTCTTTTATTTCTTTTTAGTTGCTGGCTGTTGATCTGAATATGTCTCATAAATACTGATAAAATCAAAAATGTTTCATGTTTTCCGCCGGAAACATAAGTTGTAATCAAAAATACACATATGCATACACACATACATGCAAAAATATAAGTGAATTTATGATGTGAGTTAAACTTTTCTTCTACATTTGTAAAAAATATTACACGTTTCATTTAAGATTTTATTTTGTTTTATTTTTTTTCAATAAAATAAGTGGATATTTAAAGTCTTTGATTGTATGGTGTCAGACGACTGTGCACAATGTTACAAAAAATAAATCTTAGATAAATTTGGCTTACAAAGCGATACGAACCTAATCAAATCATACATATAGAAACAAATGAAGTTCAAACAATAATAATAATTGTGGGCTTGTGGCAAATATTAAATGACTATACTTAACAGTAACAAACCAAAAAAGTTTGTCTTAAGTAGAACAGAAATGAGGAAATTAACTAACGTGTCCATCATTAGTAAGGAACAAACGACAATGGCAAGACTGTTGTAAATTTAAAGATGGTAAAATTGAGCTTTCATTACGAAAAAAATTTTTCAGCAAATGGTAATACGATGAATGAAAACAATTCACATATTCCATTTGCACTGAAAACTTGAGTATATAAAGCAGAAATCTATATAAACTGACACGACACTCAGTGGGCCAAACACAAAGAACGCTGATGATGAAGGCACAGTGACCTTCGAAAACAGCTGGTTCTTCCGTTTGTCAAAATATTTACAATTTACTTTGGTGTCATTTGTTCATTAATAATTATCACATGAAATTTGGCTTACAAGGCAATACGAACTTTAGCCTAATCAAATCATACATATGTATATAAATCTTAGATAACTATTTGTTTATAAATAAGTCACTATTAATTATTTTTGTAGATTCATTTACGGCCAATTATACAGAAAAAAAATTACTACAGGATACCATCATCATCAGTGCAAGTGTGCGAGGCTTTTCGAAGGAACAACAAACGAAAATGTAAAAACCATTTTAGCGATAATAATGTTAAAAATAATTTAGATTCAGTTAAATAAAACATTTTTATATGACAGCGAATCCTATATTTAGTTATTTATGCGTTTATTTATCATTTGTATTGTCACCGACTTTGAATAGCATCATAGGTTACACCTATAAAATGATTTATTTAACTGAATCTAAATTATTTTTAATTTTTAGTGCTTATATCTGATGTCGGTTTAAATTTTTAGTCTTATTTTTAAGTTTTTAATGCCAATTTAATATTTTAAGGGGTGTGTGTGATCATGCCAATGATTGACAAATAATAGTGTCCGCCCACTGTTCTAAATTTAACATTGCGCCACTTTCAGAGCTCAAGGTGTGTGCCAAGTTTCTTAAAAATGGGTCAGATAGAAGCACGTGAAATATAGTAAGTACTAATTTTAATGGGCATGGCCCCGCCTACTTTTTAAGTCCAAAATTGTGTCATTCTAAGAACCGAAACTCTTTGGAATCGGATAAGTAGAAGTAAATATAATTTAATACTAATCTTTTATGGGCGTAGCTCCGCCCACTTTTTTTACCACAAGTTTACGTATTTTTTAGAGCAAAAATCGATAAAGTAGAAATATAATATTAAATTTTTGTGCGCGTAGCCTCCCCCACTTTTTTGCTCATGGTGTGTGCCAAGCATGTGAAATATAATATTTAGTATTATTGGGTTTGTGTCGTTAGGAGAGGTAAGTTTCGTAGCAATCTAATAAATAGAATTAGATAAAATCAAAATACAGACGAATTTATAATGTCGTTACCCGACTGCGCGACGCAAAGAAGGATATTGTGTTTATCAGCCTATGTATGTATGTGTGTGTTTTGATGATTCTTACATTAATCGATTTGTCCAAATCCTGGGAGTGTCACTCACTCAATATGGTGGCCAACAGACGCCATTTTGTAAGCACGAAAAAAAATAAAAAGTCCGCGAACTACATTAGAACGAATATCATTCGAGAGGTTTTTTAAAATCATCTTTAGGTTTCACTTATGATTTTAATTTCGAATGTTCAACGTTTCAAAGTTGGTAGCAGTCGGTTTTTCTGATTTTTTTTAATTACTGCTTGTTTTATATCCCAGCAAAAAAAAAAAAGACTCTAAAAAGCCCTGAAAATGTAGAGTTTGCGATGTGGAAGTAGTGAAAATTTCGAACCGATCTAATGATTTTTACATAGGGTTGTCATTGCAAGAAGTTCTCTTTTTCGATGCCTGGTCACTGAATTGGAAGCGATATTAAGAAAAATTCTCTTTTTTGTGTTCTATAATAATATTTTCATCTAGGATGGTAAATGGTAAATAGTTACTTATTTTAACAATTCGTTTCTTTTTATACGAATTTAAGTCCGAAACAGTGTTTTCATGTAAATTTACGCAAATATCTCTTAAATTTTAGACTAAAATTAATTCATAAATTTCTTTAAAAAAAATATTTTTTTTAAATTCTGGTGAGTATTTTCTAACACTATGGAGGAGTTACAAGGTTTTGTATGACTAAAATAAGCTTCTATATTGTTTTTTTGCTCACTGTCGGCAAACTAAAAATAGCGAATTTTTGGAAGCAATGAGAATGTAGTTCCACTAGAATGACGTCCTTTTTTTCACTGGGATTGGTTAATAATAGAACAACTTGTATTTATGTATATAAAACTCCTTTGAAATAAGTGAAGCCTTTCGGTTTAGCAGATCCGAACGCGCATAACTGTTAATTATCGATTTATCTTACAAGTTTTCTATTTTTCAGTATCACGCACTTCACGCTTATGTCTTCAAATTCGTATTTTTTTGCAACATACATATAATCAACTAATTATTTATTTCTTATTTTTTTACAGATATGAACTGATGAGGCTTCCATTTAAATTAAATCAACTCAATTCTCTCTAAGAGAAAATCGAAAAGAAAAAACCCCAATTGTTGCCTTGTTTTGAACTACGAACACAAAGAAAAACAAAATAAAACAGTTAAATACGTGATAAAACATGCAAACTGTTGTCGATCGCAATGGCAGCAGCAATACAACAACAATCAGTACAACCATCACTACCACAACAAACGAAGATGAAAATAAGCCCAATGATACGATGACACAGTTCCAGCATACTCCCCTACCGCAGCTGCAACCACATTCACATTCCCAGCCACCACAACATGAACACCAAACACAACACACACATGCTCTAATTCAAACCACAACGGAAGCGGAAACAACAAATATTTTAAGACATCGTGTTAATGCAAACACCAATAATGGCACCCCCACAAAAAACGGTTTATCGCATCTTATAGATGCAGCAGCAGAATACATGCACAGCAGTGTGGAATATATGCCCTTAACGCCATCACCATCGCCATCACCATCAACTTCATCCAAAGCATCATCATCCAACAGTACTAAACTCAAAGCAGATTTACTACAGTTGGCAGTCGCTAGTGAAGGTGCTGGTGTGCACACAGTTGCCACTTACACGCCACTTCACGATACGTACAAAACAAATACCTCATCAGAATCATCATCATTAAAAACTTCACCTGATTCCACATCAACGACTTCATCTGTGATCGCTACGGCGATACTCCACCGCAATGGTAATTTTTTCAAAGACAAAGAACAGGCCGAACCTGCACCAGATGAACAGCACACAAGTGCAGCACAAATCGGCGGCGGCGGAGGAGGAAAACAATCAATTATTAAAAACGAAAATAAATCTTTAGTAAACATGGATGCAGCTGGTGAAGACTGCAAACAATTTAGGGAATGTAATAATCAACAATTACCAACAAATCAAAGGCTTCCATGCGAAAACACTTCCTCAACAACAATAATTAAAAAAAACAAGGAATTGTCTTCTATTTCATTATCAATGTCTTCATCCGCTACCACGTTGTCAATTACTACACCAGTTGTAGCAGATGCCAACAAACCATTGGCAGCATCTTCAACCACTACAACACCATCACCATTGCCATCGCCATCACCATCTTCGTCATCTGCATCTACAACAACTGAGACATCATCACCTGCATCTGCTACCACAACACCTGCCTTATTATCTACACCATCATCGTCGACATCTTCATCATCATCACCATCATCATCATTGTCACCTTCGCCATCAGCCGACAAGCCGCAAATAAAAGGTTTGTCGATTTCTGGTTTAGTCGAAGCCGAACTGTTACAGTGGGAAGACATGCCCCCATATTTGCAATTCAATCCATACGTTCTTAAGGGTTACCGTCCATTGGCAACATTCAAGGGCTGCCTTTTAAGCATGTTTTATTGGCACAACGAGACTATCAACATTCTATCACATGGTGAGTCCCAATTTTTATGTTAACTTCATTATTCAGAAATTTTAAGGAATAATTTAATATCGAATTGAATTTGAAAATTTGGTTAACACAAAACCAGATTTGAAACAAAAAATTAATTAAAAGATGCAAAAACAAAGAAATTAATAGCGGTATTCGGTGTTTGATGCAAATGATCTTGTGTAAGTGTAAATACAAAATATCGTAACTTTTTCTAAGAATTCAACAACAAAATACACACACAATCCAAAGAAAATCTACGATATTTTGCATTTGCACTTACGCAAGGCCATTTGCATCACACATCGAATACCGCCATTATAAAAAATAAACAAGTTGATTTATATATTTACATACAGTTAGCAAAAAAAAAACTTGTACAGTAAACGCTGCGATCTTCTAATCCAAGTAGCAATTTCAAGGCAAATTAATCAGCTTTCTATCAAAATCTTTAATTTTATTAACAAATTTATTTTAATGCTAAAAAAACTAACCTAACATAAAATAATACTATTTTCAAGAGCAAACAAAAAAACTTGTACTAGCTTTAGAACATTTTTATACTATTTTTTAGGGTTCCGTACACCAATTGTGTAAAGGGACCCTATTGTTTTCGCTACGCTTTCCGTCTGTCCGTCACATGATATTTTCTCAGGAACCGTAAGAGCTACGAACCTGAAATTTGGACAGAGTATGAATATCCTTGGCCGCTACAACAACAAATACATGAGAGTTAAAAATTAAAGGGTGTTACAAAACGAGCAACGAAAAATTTTAAAATCGCATGAAATATAATAGCCAAACTGAAAAAAATCGCAAAAGATTTAAAAATTTCGCCAAAATGAAATAAATCGCCAATATTAAAAAAATTTCTAACACTAAAATAAATCGACAAAGCCGAAAAAATCTTCAAAATGAAAGAAATTATCAAAATTAAAAATAAACGGCAAAAACCGAAAAAAATCGCCAAACCGCAAAAAAGGCGCCAAATCTAAAAAAAATTTTATATGAAAAAAAAAATCGCCAAAATGTAAAAAAGTCGCCAAGAATAAAAAAATCGCCAAAATGAAAAAACGACAAGAACCGAAAAAAAATCTTCAAAAAGAGAAAAAAGGTGTCAAAACTAAAAAAGAGCCTGAGTGAAAAAACGCCAAAAACCAAAAAATCGACAAAACTAAAAAATCGCCTGTATGAAAAAATTACCAAAATTAAAAAAAGCGCTAAAATAAAAAAATAGCTAAAACGAGAATAAGTGTCAAAACTAAAAAAATCGCCAAAATGAAAAAAACGCCAAAAAGCGAAAAATCGCCAAAACTAAAAAAATCGCCCATATGAACAAAAATCGCCAAAATAAAAAATTGCCAAAGTGAAAAAACGAGGAAAAAGTGGCAAAAAAAAGCTAAAAACTAAAAAAATTTCAAAACTTCGTACTTTTGTTTACCACTATTTTAAACTTAAAATTTCCATAGCACTTCAATGGCCAATGGATTTCTATTTATATAAAGATGTAGAAAAATAAAATATTTTCAAATTTTTCTTTTGGGATTTTCAAAAATATTATTTGTGAATTTTAAATTTTTTGAAAACTTTTAAGATGAGATAAGAAGTTTGTGACTGATGTGGTGATTTGTGATGATTTGGCTAAGTACTAATGAAATATATAGACAATACTTAACCACCAACAAATAAATTTCAATTAAAATAAAAATAAAGAATTTGGTACAATCGTACTGAAAAAGTAAAATTGTTCTTGAAATTTAATACTATTTAACTCAATTCCAAAATTTACTATCCACAGATAATCCTTTTACTTTTCACGATAATTTCTTAAATCTATTCTTCAAGCACTTTCATTTGCGACTCATATTGGTGGGTGTGTTTTTTCTCCAAGATATCCATTCCATTCGCCATTTGGTTGTTGTGGTCACCCTGGTAACAATTTATTTCATGCAGGCAATGTTTGTAATCTTTTGTTTGGCGATTTTTACTCCTTGGAAAATTTTTCATATTGGCTTTTTTTTCGTTTAAATGCTTTTTTTATTCTGACGATTTTAACTTTTTGCGATTTTTTTATTTATGAAATTTTTCTAAGTCGACAATTTTTCCGATTGGGCGATTAAAAAACGTAAGTCTTTCCAATGTGAATTTCGTTTGAGGTTTTGAATTCATTTCAATTCAATTCTTCCCAGCAAAAAAAGTGAGGTAAAAGAAGTAGAAAAAACACCACATCTACTGAATCAAACCACTTAAAATTTAGGTAAAAAAACCAATGAATTTTACATTGTCGTGTCATTGGATTGAAGTGATTTGCTTTTGACATATTTTTAACTCAATAAAAATCATGCGTTTGGTGCTAAATTTTGGGAGTGAAAATAATTCACTTCACAAAAGTAGTTAAAAACTGATTTTTATTCAGTGATTAAAATAACTTGTATATGGTTTGAAAATAAAAAAAGCTTAAATTATTTAATTTTTTGTTGTTTTATTAAATTGTTATTTTTAATAATGCAAATTTTTTGATTTGAAAAGCCTTAAATGTAATAAAGAAAAGTACTTGCAGTTGGCTTGAGCCAAAAAATTAATGAATTTGTTGAAAACAAAGTACTGATTTTAAATTCCATTTGATATGTGGTTAAAAATAACTTCTTTAACATCTTAAAATATGCATTAAATACTTTCGAAATAGTTTAAAAGTGGTTCGTAAGGAAGTACTCATTTTATTTTTTGCTGGGTTCTTAATGAATGACATTAAGCATGAACTAATAACACGTGCAAAAGCCATTCATGCATCATTGCCTGTGACCAATTATTTTGACACACTGTCTCGATTTTGTTTGCTGATGAAAAGCGAAATTATTAATTAATATTTTATTTTAATATGCAAAAATAATTATGGCTTTATTGGATGAACAATTTATTACAGTTTAAACACTCGTAAAATAAAAAATACCACACAAATCATCGCGGACACACAAGAAAAATACGAGTATGAGTCTAAACACAATGTTTGCGGTGCGGTGCGATTTTTCGTTGCGGGAGAGAAAAAGAAACATAATACATAAATGTTTAAATTTTTATTAATTTTTTTTGTGCATACATTTTTATAACTAAAAAAAAAATGATTAACATTTTACACATTCGCAGATATATTTGATATGTTTTTTAAACTTTTATAATATATGACAAAAATGTTTGAACTTCAAAATCATGTTTTTGTTACAATAATGTTGTGAACACAGCCAATTATTCAAAAACTACGGCAACGTCAGCAAGAGAAAATTGAGAGAATAAGAAAGTTTGCAATGAAAATAAAATAGATTTTAATTTTATTCCGTCCCGCACTGCGGATTTTTACTTCAAAATCGTATGGAAATCCGCACCGCAATAAAAAATCGTTACATTGTGTTCAGACTCTATGTTTGGTTCGGAATACAATTTGATATACTGAAAATTAAAAAAAAGTAAACTGTTGAAAGCAACAATAAAGTAATATAAAATCAATACAATGTACTTACATTACAGATTAATTGGAAATATAAATATATACCGACGGTAAATTTGTTTTTGTTCTGTGTAATAAATCCATTTTTCATATTCCATTTCATGTTAACAATAGGTCTGTCTGGGTACTTTTCCAGTAGCAAATACTCAGTAAATTTTTATGGGAGAGTAAGACCAATTTTACTCTGTCGGCTGAAAATATCTCAAAAAGTACGCAGACAGTATCCAGTGAAATCTTGCAAGAAAACAGCTGATCGGTGTGTAAACAATTGAAATAACAAAGCCAAAGAATTTTAGCCACAAAAATAGCATTATTGGAATCATTGGTTCTGCTATTACGCCACGGTCGCACTGTATATTTGCACGTTTCCAGCATGAAATAAAATGTTTTGTTTATTATAATTTATTATAAAAGTTAAAAATCAACACAATTCTAACTATTTACCTCTGCCATTGCTAAATTTAAATTTTTATTTTCATTTCACAAAAATTATTTCATTCAAAAAATAAATAAAAACAGCTGTTCAAACTAGTTGCAAAATCTTGCCAGCGGAAATTTCTCCAGCAACATTTTCCAAGTTCTCTAACTTCCAACTGTCAAAAAATTCTCTTTTTGGCTCTCTCGCTGCAAGAGATATGGAGTACGCAGACAACATTTTGCAAGATTTTACAACATTTTGCACAAAATTATGCAAAAATATGTATACACAGACAGACCTAATCACTCACTGTCCAAGTAGATAAACAAAGCAGCTGTTGAAGTGCATTGAACTGATCCAAATTAACTAATAACATTTTTCATTTCTTAGTTTGAGCCTGATTAATAAATTATTCCTTCATTAATAATTTGTAGTATGTATGTATATAAAATATATTTATTTTAAGATCCTTATCTCTAAAGAAACAAAATCAAATCTAAGAAAAAAAGACAATTGCAACTATTATTAAAATATCTTAAGCAATTTTAATTTAATAAATATAACATTTATTAAGTGGATTCATGCCACTGCCTACAGGACAATTGAATTCTTTGGAGAATTCTTTGAAATTCGATAATGGTCCAATAACTCTAAATTTACCAGGCACATGAGAATCTATTGCTGTCTGTAGACTGCGTACAGCTGGATGAGCATCACTGCACCACAGTTGAGCGTAACTTATAAAAAACAGCTGTTTGCTGGTATAATTGAGACGTGGTAGAATCTCGTACTTCATGGAGTGATTGGTGCGCATGGCCTCTTTATACCAGTACAAATAGGCTTCGTAGGCCAAATGCAGGCCACCATTGTCAGCAATATTTTCCGATTGTGAAGCCATCTCAGGCAAAGGTTTGCCATCGTAAATGTATTGTTTGTATTGGTTTATAAAACATTTGCTGCGGTTATTAAAGGCTGTAGTTGATTTGTCATCCCACCACTCAATATTATTGCCCAGTTTATCGAATGTGCGTCCGGTATCATCGAATCCATGTATCAATTCGTGCGATATCAGAGTACCCAAAGTGCCAAATTTCAAAGCATTTGGATAGAAAGTAGACCACAAGTAATAAGGTTGTAATAGCGCTACCGGAACCTTAATGCGGTTTTCCACTATAATATTGGCCGGGGTGTATGATAGTAGTTCTCCTGCTTCCAAGGGCTTGGGAGGTTCGTACAAGGCTTTGCGCTCGTTTTGGGCATTCAAAATGAAAATGTTTTTCAGATTTTCTATATAATCATGTTTGGTCATTAGCAATTCACCGAATTCCTCGGTAAAGTTCTCATTCGTATAGGAATTGATTTCTAGCTTCATGGCTGCCAATTTTTCCTCAGCATATTTGCGTGTCTCTGGACTTATCCAGTCAAGTTGTTGCGACTGCAGCAAGTTCTTAAACATTAATTTTATTTCCTCCCACATTAGTTTAACATCTTTTTCGGTTTTATTGGTGTTGAATTTGCGATAAACCATGTTGTCAAGGTTCTTGGCAAAATATTTCTTTGTGGTCGAAATGCACTTCGACTGCAATTCGTCTTTGTTGCCGGGCAAGCGAAACATGAATTCCTTTAAAAAGGTATAATAAATATAATTCGCTAGTTGTGCTTTAGGAGTCTCCTCAAGGACTTTTATGAGATTTAACTGATAGTCAGAATACATTTCGTATAAGGGTTCTGTTAGACTGGGCACAGTGCCCAGGGAAATATTTAATAGTTTTATGAAATCCAAAGAAGGTTTATACTTTTCTTGCAATTCAGATAAAGTAGTCAAAGTGGTCAGTTCATCCATTTGCAGGCCCATTTGAAGATCCGCTATGCCACTTGCCAAAGCAATTTCAACATTCAATATCTGCTTCGCTATCAAATGGGATTTATCCTTGTCCAAGCCCCAAAATAGCTGCAAGTCACTTGCAATATGACTCTGATAGCTTTTGCGATATTTTTCATTCTCTTCATTTACGTACATGGCCTTGGATTCCAAGAGAAAATCGGGATGGCCCACGTAAATTCTGTTCACGGAATTGTCACGAAAATCTCCCATAATATCATAGCCCAATATTATAGAGTCACCATATTTGTAAGCAATCTTCCCCACAACTTCAATCCAATCAAATTTTTCACTTTGCCATTTATCTCCCGCTAAGGCAGGCACTTCGCCAAATTCGTCAGCAATTTCTTTTAGTTTCGATTTGAAAATTTTTCTCAACATACCAACACGTGTACACGACTCATAGAAATTCTTGACTTTCCTATCGATCTCATTGTCCGACTCTTCTTGCTTATTCAGCATCGCACCGATTTTACGATCCAGACTTTGGATCATTATCTCGAAAAAGCCCGTTGTAATATGTTCTAACGAATTGGCCGGATTGATTTTGTGCCAATTTCCACAGGCGAAATCATAAAAATTCGTACATGGATCCACCGTATCATTTATATAATTGTGCATTTCCGCCACCTTGGAATAGCGGATTTGATCAATATGCTTGGGATTCGTCTCGTCAATTTTTACGGGATTTCCTTTGATCATTAGCACACAGCAGACAACTAATACGACGACAGCCTTTAAAAACATATCGAAATTGTTAATTTTCACTTAAACTCGTCCACATTCACTGGCAATTAAAATTTATGTATGAATGTATGAATTTTTTTTTTTTGCAGGAAAACAAATAAAACGCTTGTGTTCTATTTGAGATTTAATTACAAACTGTTTTGTATAGACATTCAAAATTTGCATTGTTAGCTTTTGTTTACAAAGTGTTTTCTTATTTTATTTATTTTTGTGTTGCTTTTGTTTTATTCATAAACCTCCAAATCTGGGTTACAGAGGTTATCGCAAGAAGCTCTCAAAGATTTGAAATCCAACTGGAAGAGTCTCAGTAACTCAAGTAAAAGAGAAATTTTAAAAAAGAAAAATAAAACAACAAACTTGCAGTACTCGTTTTACGTTTAATTGCAGAATGTTTTAAGTCTTGCTGTGTCGTTGTTGTTGTTGTTTTTAATTATTTTTATAGAAAAATTGGTAACGCAGAATATTAATTATAGTACAATATTACAAAGTGAAAGTTATTGATTGTTACGCTTAAATGTATAAATGAACTCATACTTGTGTACTTCAGAGTAAAATTTAAGAAAATTACTTTCTCAACTTTATTGTATTGGCAAAATCACAAATAAAGAGATTTGAATTTAATTTTTAAATGAAATCGATACGAAGCCATGCACTGTTTAGGTTCCAACGAGAGACCACAATTGTTGGCGAATCTGCCTTAATATTACATTCTGCGGGTGTCTACACTCTGAAAGTGATGTTGTGTCAGTTTCTGGTCATTGAGAACAAATTTTATATTTTTATTTTCAAATGTACTCGTAGTACCCGTAAGTAAGTGCCCTTTCTTTCACATTTGAGAAATTGAAAGACACACACACAAGAAAAAAGTGTGCTTCAGATGGAACGAAAGTGTACATGACTGTTTGTACCAGTGATCTGCAATGAATAGTTTTTTCGCTATTCATACTGACTCATGAAATTTTAAATATATGTAAATGCGTAGACATAGTTTAACCCTTTCAGTGGATTTTTCAAATATATTCGACATCACATTGCACTATATTTCTACACCCTTTTACTGTATAAAAATGTACAGTTAAATAAATATTTTTTGTTTTATCTGAAAGAGAGACACTTTGGCTATTTTAAATTGTTATTATTTATTAATTGTTATTATTTATACATTCGTAATAAACTGTCGGTCCCTTGACAAAATCTCGTTAATTCGTAAAATTTCCACACATTTTGGTCCCCTCGTTAATTCGTAATTTTTTTTTTCAAATAAAATCTTCTTTACCTCTTATAAATCGTAATTTTTTGCTAAGTACCACTTATAATTCGTTATAAAAACAAAAGAAACATGGAAATAATTACTTTTTGTTAACCGCTATTTTATTTTTTGCGAGGAATTTTCGTTTTGCTTGTTTGTATGTTTATTTTCTTAAGATCAGTTTGTTAATGAATAATAAGAAAAAGGTTTTCTTTTATCATTTTAGTAAATAAATTGATAAGCCCCGTTAATTCGTATTTATTTTATTTTAACTCCGTTAAATGGAAATCCCGCTAAATCAAAAACCCCTATAATATGTAAGAAATTACCGGTCCCTGGCGATTACGAATTATCGGGATTTGGCTGTCTATCTTTCTTTCTTTTTGCTGAGCGCATTTTCGTACACTAGTCAATAAATTTGTAAAACGGTTAAATTTAGGAAGCAAAAAACATTAATTTCGGTGATCGGGCGATAATAAAAAAAATTGTAAGTATTGATACATACGTAAATAAGTGTTTACTTGAAACTCAACTACTCTGTTTTACGCACACTCACAATACCCAGCGGTAAAACTCAGAAGACTTTCTTACTTGAGGCCTTATTAAAGGTCTGCTCAGGGATTTTTTCGATTTCATTACCATTCTTATCAAAATGCTAAAGAATGCATTATAGAAGGTGTCGGCTTTTCCGCATAAAAGATAAGGTACACATTCCACATTCCCTTTCTATGAGAAGGGAGAAGAGAAGGAGTAATATTTTTGTTTTGTTATTTTTCCACGTTTTAAACTCAGCTAACACTCTAAAGAAGGCCTTGTAGAAGACTTCGGCTCTTTAGTAAAGAAAGATGGGATACACATTCCACATTCCCTTCTAAAAGTCGTAGTTTACACTATACAAGTCTTATTGTTTAGCTGATTAGTTTATAGAATAGAGCAAAAGAGACGAGGGTAAAAGAGAGGAGTACTCAGCCAGCGATGCCAACTCTACCAATTTTGTGGTAGATCTACCTCTTTTGGGTATCTCACTCAACTCTACCACTTTCCGAGAAAAATCTACCACTTTTTTAGTTTTTCAATAATAATGCTAAATTATAGTTACCCGAGTTTATTTTATCTAATCCAAGCTAGAATTTCAACTGAAATATATTTTAACAAAGCAACTAAACAACGCTGTATTGACTTCACTATTTAAGGACTGCTACAAGCCCAAATATTTCCTTCACTGAGCCATTTTGTGAGAAGATTGCATACATATGTTGTTCGAATGTTGAAAAAAAGTATTTGTAGAAACAATCTTTACTGATATTCTACAAGGAAAGTTACGCGTTATACCAGCGCTAGCGCTGGGCAACCTACAATTACAGAGGAGCATTAGAAATTATTTAATGAAAGCATTCATTCCTTTAAATATTAGAATGTGTACATAATAAAAATTTAAAAAGTAATGGCCTTATTTATAAAAATTATTATGGCTTTATGAAGGGTTTTTAGGAAAACTGTTCATACAAAATTTTTCTTATTAAGCCCTTGTAAAGCCTAAAAAATTTTTTATAAATAAGGTTGTAATTGAATAACGATGACATAATTGAATTTTTCTATTTTTTAGTTCTTTTTATATTCAAATTTTGAATATTAACCATCCGCAATTAAGATTGCCATAAAATCGCTTATAAAATATTTGTTATCAAAACGAAATATTAATTAATTATAAAATTATTTTTCTAAGGTGTTTAAAATACCCTAAACATAAGTGTTGTAGATCTACCTCTTTTTTAAGTAGGATTTGTTAGAAGCTAACTCTTTTTCACATCGAATCTACCTCCAAGAAAGATTTTTGGTTGGCATCACTGTACTCAGTTTCATGTACTGTCAATACGTTTTGCTTTCTCATTCGTAATGTCAGAAAAGCACACATGCATACACAAAACTATGCATAAAAAATATGAGCTGAAAAAAAAGACTTGCATTGTGTGAACGCCGATGAAAGTGATGAGCTTGGCAATAAGACTTGACAAGTGTGAACTGGGACTAAGAAGGGGGAACAGAAGGAGTAAAGTATGTATTTTGTTTTGCTTTTTTTTGCCAAAGCAAAAGCAAAAGAATTCAGATGCCGTTATAAAAAACCAAATTACATACAAAAATACGAAATATGTAGTTACAGAACGATAAAGGAAAATAAAACGTAAATTATTTTATCAAATTATTATATCTAATTTATTATTTTAGTTGAATTTTGTACGTTGAATAAGATAGTTATTTTGTTCAATCATTATTATGTACATATGTATGTATGTATGCATGTATGTATGGATGTATATAAATACTGTATGGGTTCTTACAGTAAAATCACGATAATTCGTAATCGCAAGGGAATCTTACGAATTATAGGGGTTTTCGATTTAACGAGGTTTCGATTTAACGGGGTTAAAATAAAATAAATACGAATTAACGGGGTTTTTCAATTTATTTACTAAAACGATAAAATAAATATTTTTCTTTATTATTCATTAACAAACTGATCTTAATAAAATAAACACACACACAAGCAAAAGCAAAAACCGACGCAAAAAAATAGCGGTGAACAAAAAATCATTCTTTCCATGTTTCTGATGTTTTTCTCACGAATTATAAGTGGTAATTAGCAAACAATTAGGATTTATAAGAGGTAAAGATATTATTTAAAAAAAATTACGAATTAGCGAGGGAACTTTTACGAATTAACGAGAATTTTCAAGGGACCGACAGTTTATTACGAATTATCGGGAATTACGATTTATCGGGGTAGGAATTGTCGGGATTTGACTGTATTTTCAGAAAATTTCTTTCAATATGTTCGACCCTTTTGATCACAAAATAATCTTTAGAACACTATGTACATATATGTATGGATGTTTATATTTCATACCTCGGGATTGTTTCTCAAAACTTACAAGTGCTGGAATACAAGTAAAACAATTTGGAAAAACTTTTGTATTCATATAAGATATATGTACATTATGTATCTTCACAACTATTTTACTTGTATTTCAACACTTGCAAGTTATGAGGTACATGCCCCAGCAGTTAGTTAAAAACCTTTATTAAACCCATTTCAATATGAACTTTATTTGAAGGCCTTTCAGCAGCCAATCTCTGGAAGGTCTTTTAACAGCCATTCTTCTCTGGAAGGCCTTTTAACAGCCATTCTCTGAAAGGCCTTTTAGAATAACTGCGAAAGAAACGAGAACGGCAGGCCTACCTCGCAATGACAACGTGTGTAAAAAAGCTATGAAGATGGGATGGGGCGAGCAGGCCTTGTACATACAAAAGAAGGCATCCGTGCTCCTTCTTTTTCCCGCTGGGATATACGATTGATTTATAAATATAGGTTGCAATAAATATGAATGCGACGTCGATGAATGTCCTAGAATTGTCCTAGATTAAACAAACTTTGTACATATTTACTTTAATCTAATACGAAATTCTCGTAGACGAATATTCGACGTGGCATACGCAACACGGGTGAATAGCACGACTTACGAAGAATACAACCCTGATCTGATTAATTCTTACTTGTCTCTTTTGTATTTTATTTTTGTTGTATCTTCTCAAAAGTTGCACGACTGTGAAGGATATATATATATATATATATTAAAATAATTTAAATTATAACACTATGACATTTAATACTACCGTTTAAATCCCCCAATTATTTCATATATCTTCCTGCTTTAAGAATTTATATGTGTAATAAATTAATAAATATTGAATTTTAAAAAAATTTTTTATGTAGTACATCTATGTGGACAATATCGAGCCTTATTTTAGATTTTATCGTAAGCGACAAAAATTAAATTTTTCAGGAGAAGGTTTTTTTAAAATATTCAAATTTGTTTTAGTACGTAAATTTTCGTAGATAAAGTTTATTAATCGCTTTCGAATTCGCATTTGCTAGACAAACATTCGCTACTTCCCTAATCAACAAAACAAAAATTTTGTGAAAATTTACAACAAAAAATTCTGCTGCATTTTTAATGTTGCCCATTTTATGTGGAAACTTTTGCTAAACTAATTTGAACTTTTTTTGTACGATTATGGTTGTAACTTTATTCTTAGTTTTAAATATACAATAGCGTACTAAAGTATAGGCAAATTTTTCATAGTAGTAAAACAATTTTTTTTTTAAATTTTTTTAAACTCAAACATTTGTTTTATGAAACCATTTTAATTGTGGGAAAAATATAAGTATTTTCATACACTCTCGATCAGATGATTAGAACCACTTGAATTTCTGTTTTAAGTAGGCCATTATTTTTTTTTATATTTTTTTGACAGCTAAAATTTCACTACAACCAGAAAGGTCACTTTCTTAAGATACAATGAATTCAGAAAAGTGCGACTTTGACTCGCGCACGAAGTGTTCAATACGGATAATAGATATGTAATACTATACGAACTTTAGCCTATAGTTTCACCATTTTTTTTCGTTTTTGGGATTTTTTAGGTTTGGCGTTTTTTTCGATTTTGGCGATTTTTTTAGTTAATTTTAATTATTATTTTTCGAACTTCATTTGTTTTTTTATTTATGATTTAAACGGGCTAAAGTTCGTATAGTTTTTTAAGCCAAATTGCATGTGATAATTATTAATGAACAAATAACATCAAAGTTAGTTGTAAATATTCTGACAACACATAGTTGAACGGAACAGCTAGACGTTTACGAAGGCCACTAAACCTTCATCATTAGCGTTCTTCTGTGTTTGGTCCACTTTGTGTGGTGTCAGTTGATGTATATTTCTGCCTTATATACGAAATTTTTTGCAAATGGAATATGTGAATTAATTTGATTCGTCGCATTTCAATTTGTTTTTTAGTTTTGACGTTTTTTTCTCGATTTGGTGTTTTTTTGCGTTTTTTTAATTTTAGCGATTTTTATTAATTTTGGCGAATTTTATTAATTTTGGCGATTTTTTTCATTCTGGCGATTTATTTTAGTCTTAGATTTTTTTAATTTGCCACATTTTTTTCTTTTGGCGATTTTTTTTTGGTTTTGACATTTTTTTCGGTTTGGCGAATGTATAATTTTTGGATTTTTAGTTTTACCGTTTTTGAACATTTCAAGTCAAATTTACATGTCAAATTTCATGTCAAAATTACATTCCCAATTTACATTAACTGATAACATACCCTTTAATTTAGATTTTTTTAAATTTTAATGTTAATTGTTGTAGTCTGGAACACGCTTTAATATTTAACTTTCATTATATTTGTTGTTGTAGCGGCCAAAGTTCTACATACTCTGTCGAAATTTCAGCTCCGTAGCTCTTACGGTTCTCGAGAAAATAGCCTGTGACGGACAGGCGGACATCGTAACGAAAACAATAGGTTTCCTTTTCACGTGTACGGAAAAATAACAAAAACAACATTAAAGTTTAATGAAGCAGTAGTTTAAAGCTCTTTTTCAATAAAAATTACATTATATTTTTTCGATTATATGATTATAATCTATAGACTCATTTAACTAATTTTAGTTAAAAGTTGAGGTTTTCGTAAACTTTTGCTTCGATGAAATTTTTGGGTCAACCTTCAGCTTTCTTAATATTTCGTTGCGATCTCTTTCAATCAGCGTTGTCAACTTTTAAATTTCAAAAAGCACTGAAACCACTAAAAAAGCGCGCAATTTAAGTAAAATAGCACTAAATTTTTAATTATTATCATATATTAAAAAAAATTGTTATACACAAATATGCATTTAAAAAATATAATAATCGGTTGACTTTGCAATACATTTTTAAAGCTATAAATTTGAGGCATCCGATACAAATTTTAATTGTATTAGAATCAGTGAATTCTCAAATCAGTTTGATCATTAATCATTTTTCGTCAGGAAACAAACGTATTTTTCGAATTCAATCAAATTATAAATATGCGATAATTCTCAACTGAAAACTCGATAGTGGACTAGTTATATTTTCCCTAGACTAGACAAAATTTCGATTTTAAACTATAATTGGGTAAATACTTCTATTATGTCTTCTTTGTTGCGTGGCAAAACATTTTTTATATTAATTATGATTTAAATGTTAAAGTTTAAGGGAAACTTGGCGCTTATTTCTTCCACCAAGCCTTGTACAAACTTGGTAGATTTTTTTAAATGCTCGATTTAAGTTCAGAGCATATTTTTTATATACATGTACAACTTCCTCGAAAGAAAAAATAGGTGAGGAAATTTTTCTTCGAATTTTTGGTTTAGTGCCACCGACTCGAAACAAAAAGCACCGAAATGAATTTAAAAAAGGACTGAGCACTAACTTCAAAATTTTTCGCGTCGAAAATTTCGAAAAGCACTAAAAACGGTGCGAAAGCACCGACTTGACAACCCTGCTTTCAATTAGTTTGTGCAAATAATTTATCTTGGTTATGTATTATTATAAATGAACAATTTTTTTGTACTCCGATTCTGAAGTTTGTTTTGGGGCCTTTTTCAATTTTTAATGGGAAAAATTTTTGCTGTAAATAATTTTTTAATTGTTCGCATATAAAATTAAATTCTTTACATAATACAACGGCGCTCAATTAGCTTGTATATAGCAGAAAGAAGTTGCCAGATTTGGACAAAAGTTGAATTTGATTTTTAATTAAATTTTACATCCCAGACGAGTAACGAACATTTGACGTCAGAAATAAGTAGCGTCCTTTAATCTACAGAAACCTAAAATACTAAAAGTACCTACATTGTTGTAATAATTATGCTTTTATTATATTTTTTATTTTATTATTCCACATTTTACTCCGGCACTGTAAGTGCAAAATTTACAATAGCTGTATAGTGAATAAATGCACTGTGAAATTACTCAGATAGTTTCATTGATATCCACGCGCGCACACACACACGCAATCATGTAATTTAAAATTAAATGGATGTTTATGCATTGAATATGCAACTTATTGTTGAAACTTTTGCAACACAAACGATGGCAATAACAACGGAGAAAAAAAGAAAGAAAACAAACTTTAGCACGTGCGAACTCGCAAGCCGAAGTTTTCATGGATAAAATAAAACAATCCCAATAATAAAGAACCAGAGAACACAATGGAAAATGTTTGTAATATTTTACAATAGTCCGCTGTATTAAAAAGTAAATGATAGTGAGTAAGAAGACAACAATGGCATACAAATTGTTGTTCTCGTAATTTATTTAAACTTAAATAAATACACACATACACACAAATGTATGTACATACCCACGAGTATATCAATTCATAAATGCATAAATTAATTAAAAAATTACAAATCAGTTAAAAACATACAAGAGAGACATTTTCGTCTATGGCGAATTAGATTTACCCTTCACCAAATGTTGGAATGTTGTCAATATGTGATGAAAAAAAGGATTAAAATTTTTTTAGAGAAATCTTTTGTTTTGTGTTTTTCTTTTATATCCCAGTAAAAAAATGGAAGTCATTCTAGTGGAACTACATTTTCATTGCTTCAAAAAAATCGATATTTTTAATTTGCCAAGAGAGTGAGCAAAAAACCATGTAGAAGCTTATTTTAGTCATAAAAAAACTTTGTAACTTCTCCATAGTGTTAGAAAATACTCACCAGAATTTAAAAAAAATATTTTTTTTAAAGAAATTTATGAATTAATTTTAGTCTAAAATTTAAGAGATATTTGCGTAAATTTACATGAAAACACTGTTTCGGACTTAAATTCGTATAAAAAGAAACGAATTGTTAAAATAAGTAACTATTTACCATTTACCATCCTAGATGAAAATATTATTATAGAACACAAAAAAGGGAATTTTTCTTAATATCGCTTAAAATTCAGTGACCAGGCATCGAAAAAGAGAACTTCTTGCAATGACAACCCTATGTAAAAATCATTAGATCGGATCGAAATTTTCACTACTTCCACATCGCAAACTCTACATTTTCATGGCTTTTGTAGAGTCTTTTTTTTGCTGGGATATAAAACAAGCAGTAATTAAAAAAATCAGAAAAATCGACTGCTACCAAGTTTAAAACGTTAAACATTCGAAATTAAAAATCATAAGTGAAACCTAAAGATGATTTTAAAATACCTGTCGAATGATATTCATTCTAATGTAGTTCGCGGACTTTTTATTTTTTTTGTGTTTACGAAATGGCGTCTGTTGGCCACCATATTGAGTGAGTGACACTCCCAGGATTTAGACAAATCGATTAATGTAAGAATCATCAAAACACACACATACATACATAGGCTGATAAACACAATACCCTTCTTTGCGTCGCGCAGTCGGGTAACGACATTATACATTCGTCTGTATTTTGATTTCATATCATTCTACTTATTAGATTGCTACGAAACTTACCTCTCGTAACGACACAAGCCCAATAATACTAAATATTATATTTCACATGCTTGGCACACACCATGAGCAAAAAAGTGGGGGAGGCTACGCGCACAAAAATTTAATATTATATTTCTACTTTATCGATTTTTGCTCTGAAAAATACGTAAACTTGTGGTAAAAAAAGTGGGCGGAGCTACGCCCATAAAAGATTAGTATTAAATTATATGTACTTCTACTTATCCGATTCCAAAGAGTTTCGGTTCTCAGAATGACACAATTTTGGACTTAAAAAGTAGGCGGGGCCATGCCCATTAAAAATTAGTACTTACTATATTTCACGTGCTTCTATCTGACCCATTTTTAAGAAACTTGGCACACACCTTGAGCTCTGAAAGTGGCGCAATGTTAAATTTAGAACAGTGGGCGGACACTATTATTTGTCAATCATTGGCATGATCACACACACCCCTTAAAATATTAAATTGGCATTAAAAACTTAAAAATAAGACTAAAAATTTAAACCGACATCAGATATAAGCACTAAAAATTAAAAATAATTTAGATTCAGTTAAATAAATCATTTTATAGGTGTAACCTATGATGCTATTCAAAGTCGGTGACAATACAAATGATAAATAAACGCATAAATAAGTAAATATAGGATTCGCTGTCCTGATTGGCATATAAAAATGTTTTATTTAACTGAATCTAAATTATTTTTAACATTATTATCGCTAAAATGGTTTTTACATTTTCGTTTGTTGTTCCTTCGAAACTTGCACTGATGATGATGGTGTTCTGTAGTAATTTTTTTTTTTTGCTGTATAATTGGCCGTAAATGAATCTACAAAAATAATTAATAGTGACTTATTTATCAACAAATAGTTATCTAAGATTTATAAACATATGTACGATTTGATTAGGCTAATGTTTGTATTGCCTTGTAAGCCAAATTTCATGTGATAATTATTAATGAACAAATGACACCAAAGTAAATTGTAAATATTTTGACGAACGGAAGAACTAGCTGTTTTCGAAGGTCACTGTGCCTTCATCATCAGCGTTCTTTGTGTTTGGCCCACTGTGTGTCGTGTCAGTTGATATAGATTTCTGCTTTATATACTCAAGTTTTCAGTGCAAATGGAATATGTGAATTGTTTTCATTCATCGTATTAACATTTGCTGAAAGATTTTTTTCGTAATGAAAGCTCAATTTTACCATCTTTAAATTTACAACAGTCTTGCCATTATCGTTTGTTCCTTACTAATGATGGACACGTTAGTTAATTTCTTTATTTCTGTTCTACTTAAGACAAACTTTTTGGGTTTTGTTACTGTTAAGTATAGTCATTTCACTGTTTCGGACTTAAATTCGTATAAAAAGAAACGAATTGTTAAAATAGGTAACTATTTACCATTTTTCCTAGATGAAAATATTATTATAGAACACAATAAAGGGAATTTTTCTAATTCAGTGGCCAGTAGCTCATTTCTGTATTTCTCGCATCGTAAAATTTCTCACATGAAATGTGAAACACACACAAAATTCCATCGTTTCTCGATATGAAAGAAAAAAGTGTTTCTGTATTTGAATGCGAGAACAGACAACACTGATTTTGTTTTTAACCGACTTCAAAAAAAGAAGAGGTTAACAATTTGTCTCTATTTTTTTTTTAAACTTCAAACAACACTAAAGGTAACATATGTAGAAATATTTTATTTAACTAGATCAATATTGTTTTTAGCTTTTTAGTGCTTATTTTTGAAGTCGGTTTATTTTTTTTTTTTAAGTTTTATTACTAGAATATTGCCAGTAATCGATGTCACAAAAATATTAGTTCAACAATAAAAAAGGGAATAATTTACTGGAAAAAGAAAATAAATAATGGGCATGAATATAAAGTGAATGCGAAATGCTTGAAATAAGTTTTTTCTATCAAATGTCTTTGCATAAGAAAATTACAGAAAAAATATTCTAAATAAACATAATCATATCGACTCGTTAATAATAATTTTATTATTTTTCATATTTTCACACACAAATTCAAAAATTCATATGCTTTTGTACCAATTTGCTTGTTCTCGCACCAATTTTAAATGCGAATTGTTTTGACAGTTCTTGCGAGAAATGTTCAAAAAATATTGTTACAGAAACACTTTTTCTTACATCGTTTCAATAATTACTGGATATTTATTCAAATGACAGATAGTTCTCGCAAAGTAAATATACAGAAACACTTATGCGAGAAAAGCCATTTTGTATTTCAATTTACACTGTTTTTGTTACGATTCCCTCGTTTCATGCGAAAAATTTTACGATGCGAGAAATATAGAAACGAGCTACAGGCATCGAAAAAGAGAACGTGTTGCAATGACAACCCTATGTAAAAATCATTAGATCGGATCGAAATTTTCACTACTTCCACTACTACTTTTTTTTTTGCTGGGATTTAAAGAATTTATTTCACTTCTACAATCTTTATTAAAATTTTTCGGTATATTTCTTTTCAAGAGAAGGTCAAATGTCAGCTTTTGCCTTGCTATTAAATAATGACTGACTAACTACGCTAATGAGTGAAACTGCATTATTTCCACAATGTCTGCTTTAATTGCAATTTAAAAACTATTCAAATTAAATATTAAAGAAACACTTGCATGTGAATAATTGCTAATAAACAGATAGACAAGGCAATAGAGAGATTTCAAACAGCGATTAACTTGTTAAATCATACAAAAATATTTAGTATATTAAATGCCATAGAGTGCTAAGTTCGTATACATTTTATACTAATACAAGTATTGCTCTAGTTAAACAATAGAATACGAGTATAAACTTGAAATTTAAAAATTTTCTTTGCAAGCAAAATTAACATTTAAGAGAAGAAAAAAATATATTAAATCAGACATGACTAAGAAAGTTCATCGGTACCCAACTCATTGATTTGTTGAATAACTCTAGTAAAAACCTACTTCTATACATTGAATTCATTTTTATCAATGGAATTTGCAAAGTGATAGAATTTAATACATACGTACACTGAGAGAAACTTTTTCTAAATACAGGAATAGATATTTTTTTAAGAACAAACACAACCCGCAAACCGATTAGCTTGTCTGCGGGAAACACCCAAGGTCTAATGTGGGAATCGAACCCACGACCTCTGGACTGAGAGTCTAGCATTGCTACCACACAGCCACAGGGGCACCCACGTTGTTCACATTATAGTTTTGATTTTGTCATTATTTTTAAAATTCAGTGACTAAAAAACCTTAATAGTGCATAAAAGGAAAGCAACCGGTCTAGGAATAAGCCCAAATAAAACTGAAAGACTAAAATACAAAGTTTTGAATTTCCACGGCTAAAGAATTATATACTAACACTGTGGGATTATTCGATAGGTTTAAATAATTATTAGTGATCCTAGATCGGAAACTGTGTGTGGAACTGTGTGGAGATACCACATACCGGAAAAAGTCAAGAAGGGCAACTCGTGCTGGACGCTCTGCAGAAGGCGCATTGGGTTTAGAAAGGAACTCAGGCCTTTTACGGGTCTCTCTGCAGAAGGGCCATTGGGTTTAGATGGGGACTCAGCCCTTTTGCGAACATATGGACGTCACTGAATGGATACGACCAGACTTTGGAAATGTCCGACCATGTACTTCAGACTAGGGTTACAACTCAATGCGAGACATTGATATCGAAAAGACACTCCTGCGTCAATCGAACCTTGCAACAAACAGATATGGGAGTTTGTTGCGGCACGTTACTGGAAAGAAGAAGGGAACTAAATTTTTTTTTTTTCATAGAAGAACCGGAGACCGAAAATCCTTTGCGCTTACCTGAACACAATAGTCTTCCATGCGAACGGAGGTTTTAAAATGGATCAGTGTGAATATTAGGCCCAAAGTTGTCAATATATTTACTGATTGCAAATCGCAATTAGGATGATTAGATTGCAAGAATATGGTTAACGATTAGTGATACTGTTGTTAATCTTTGATAGAATTTTTATCAGGCTAAAGACTTAAATACTGACAGAAATGTATGAGGGAAAATCGTCGACAGCCAGTCATAACTTCTTGCACTAAGTTCATTTGAAACTTCTTCAATTTTAGTTATTTAACGTAAGGATGTACTTTCCAGAATTTACAGTCAGACCAACACCATAGTAACGCAGGGGTTCTTACCAAATTCCTCTTCATGGACCCCTTATAAAATATTTTTTGTCGCAGGCCCTTTTAGAGCCTAGAATGTATAATTAATATATATATATATATGTATATATATATATGTATGTATAATTAATATATATATATATAATTAATATATATATATATATATATATATAATTTAAGGTTGAATTAAAAATTAAAAAAAAAAATCAAAATCATATTTTTTTTATTTTTATGAATGCATTTTCCTCCCAGAATATTTTCGGAAAGCAGAAGATATGTGGAATAGGTCGAGTACGAGTAGGGTATCAAAGACAATGTGGACATGCTCACACTATAAACGCTCGGAATAGGAAGAGCTTCTCGAAATATCGATATATAAAAACTTAATTACAAAATGAAGAGACCTTAAGCTTAATAAAATTACAGAAAACTATAATAAAAAGAGGAAAAAATGTTAGAATAATTATTAATTTTAAAATTAATACATGTGCGAATTAAAATTTAGTATTCAACTTTTGACTCACCATCATGAACTCTCGGAGCAAATATGATTGACTCGATTTTTTAATTTCAGAAGATAATGCATGATTTTTATTTCATTTTTATTTTAATTTGCTTTTAGCAAATTTCAAACAAAATTTCAGAACAACAAATAATCACTACATAATTTCATTCATGCAAGCTTACTCGTACTGAGCTTTTTACTTAGAAACTTGTATGATCACGCATGATCCGGAGTTATTCATTTAAGGCTGTACACGTGTGCACTTTTACGGCCCTATGTATAAGCAAAAATTGGCATGAAGTTAGCATAAGTTGCAAAATTTACCATGACACTTCATATTAAAAATGATGCTAGGACTTAGAGGTGGATTAAGATTAGATAATGCTCTCATTTTTAATGTCGAATTGTATGGAGGAACTCGTTAACACCTAATTCAATTTCGTCACTTATGCTAACTTCATGCCAATTTTTGCATATACATAGGGCCGTTAGTTTGCTCTACGTCAAGCAAAAAATTAATTGGCGGACCTAAAAATATTTACGGTTGGAAATTTTCATGAGTAATATTAAAATAGATAATTGCAGGCAATAATCTTTCTAGGCCTATGAAAAAAGCGCTAAACTTAGCACTAAAATAGCAGACCTTTGTTAAAGCGCGATATATTTAAAAAAAAATTAAAACTAGCTGATGAACAATAAAACAAATTTAACTTTTCAAGCAATTAAACAAGAAAGTTAATTCATTCCAAAGTCTGTTTTCCTTACAGAATCACACTTTTTATGACAATTGTTCTCTTAACAGTTTTAAATGTGTATACGAGTGCATATGTATGTATTTATGTTTGATGTACAATTTTAGTACAAGTTAAGCACAGTGCGTATAAAATATGTTTCAACAGATCTGATATTTAAAAAATTTGCGAATTTCATGTATTTTTGTCATATGGTTTTTTGATCTCAAAAATTAAAAGAAAACAAAATTTAAGGCTTGTCTTCAAAGTTAAAATTAATTATTTTTGATTATTTATTAATAATGAACAGTAATCTTTGAAAGCAGCCGGACTATTTTTTGATTACTTTTGATTCTTTTTGATTATTTTTTGTAATTTCTGGTAATTCAGATTACTTTTCGATTATTACTAATCGTAGTCAATTATTTATCAGAAATTCTTTTAAAGTACAATTCTTTTTAAAATGTAATCTAATTGATTGCTAATCGTAATCGAAATTTAACAGCTCTAAGCCTGCTATCAATGGCAGTCAAACATAACAAAGTGTCCACACCTGATGATTTTATATCATACCTCGTAATATGACGCCGGCAGAGCAAATGTCATTTTTTCATTAATATCAACACAAAGTAAACGTTGATGATTTTATATTATGATGAATTAATCAAATATTTGAAAAATACTTCCAAAAATATCTAATTTGCGTGTTGTTTAAATTTTTGGTCGCAAATAATGGTTGTGTCGCATTTTTTTTACGAAAATTGTTTAATAAATAAACGTTAAATGCACAGTAACACATATAATGACATTTGATATTAAGATGAATTGATGAGGTGTGAGCTCTGATGATTATATCATAACGCTACCATAATATTAATAAATTGAGTGTATACGGTGATCAATTTGACATTCATCATGATATAAATTCATCAGGTGTGAAAACTATGTAACAGACATAAACTAAAACGCAGCTTGCTACTACCTGTTAACAGGAGCAGTGTTGCCCTTTCAGTTACAGTGTTGAGAAACTAAAAATTTCACGGACTTACAGCCAAAGCTAAATTAGAGCGTCAAGTGTTACGTAAGCAGCAGGGTAAGTGTTTATAGTACATTTAGGGCGACTTTTTGGGTTCCAGATTAAGATTAGTTTATTTCTGTAATTACCCTATCGGAGAATGTGTAGTTGACTACAAAAATAGTTAACTTATAGTTAACTTTTCTTAGACTGACTAAAAGCTAACTGCAATGTCATCAAGAACAAACCCAAAATTAATTCTTAAGTTGAGTACGTAGTCGAATTTGATGAGAGCAAACAAATTTATTCTCAGCTACCTTGAAACTCATTTCAGTTTTAAGTTCACATTTTGCTGTTGTTATTTTAGATGCTAGCTTAGCTGAGTGGTAGCGCGTTGAGTACATAATCTGTGATGATACATGTTCGAACCCCAGAAAATTTTTTTTTAATTTACTGACTACAAGTTGGTTTAAAAAAGTCGACTTTAAGTTAGCTGAAAGTAGTGCAGAGTGAATCAATTGATTACCGCTTCGGTCATCGCAATGTTAAAGTAGTTAGTTGATTACATTGCTAAGTAATCCAAGTGTCAGTCAGTACTACTTGCGAAATAGTTAGCTTAAAGTTAGTTTAAACCGAAAATTAACTTAATCTCACATTAATTGAGTTTGATGTTTTTAAGTGGCAGTTTAAACTTCTTATTATGTGTAGTATTACCTTACTGAGCAACAAAATAATTGCAAAATTTTTTGTGCAAAAGTCATATGTGCATGTTACAACACACTTTGATTTTTTGTGTGAAGAAGAAGAAACTACCATATTTTATTATTTACAAGTAAAATATTGCGCATGTTAAATGAAATGGATAAATTATAAAATATATATATATATAGGGTCCGCCATTTAACGATTTTTTTTTAACTAGTGCTTAGTTCGTGAATGGTAACACTTAGCTCATGTCTGATTGGACATATAATTAGTTTTATCCTTCCGCTGAACGAGCCAACTGACCATGCAATGCGTTTTTGCTTCGCTAAGTGGGCCTGCGATTGGCTTACAGAAGATGCCGATTTTGCCAAAAAAAAATCATCTTTTCAGATGAAGCTCATTTTGATCTTGGCGGGTATGTAAACAAGCAAAATTGTCGCATTTGGGGCACAGAAAATCCGCACGCATACATTGAAAAGCCGACGCATCCAAAACGAGTCACTGTTCGGTGCGGTTTTTGGTCCAGAGGAATAATTTTGAAAATGAGCAAGGAGTGGCCGTTACAGTCAATGGCGATCGTTATCGTTCCATGTTGAACGAATTTTTGTTCACAAAAATTGAAGAGGAGGATATTAGCAACATTTGGTTTCAACAGGAGGGCGCTACGTACCACACAGCCGAAGCTTCAGTAGTTTTTTTATAGCATTAAAAAAAAGATAACTTTGTATGTATATATATACATATGTATGTATATATTTATTTAAGTGTTTTTAAATTATTTTATCATGGAAGATTAAACCACCACGATTGGCCGCTTAAACTAGCAAGTAAAACCATATAATCGACTACCCAAAAATCACAAATGAAGATTAAGGTTAAATTAATCTCTAATCTTGAATGTATAAAATCTAATTTAAATGTATCGAAAATACGTACCCTACTGCTAAAGCAACGTTTGACGCTCTATTTTATGTTTGACCCTTATTGAGCTGCTCTCGCATTATCAAGTTTTAAAAAGCTCATTGTACAGTTACTAAATTTACCGTTACTAAGATTTATTGAAAAAATAAATGCTATATTTCAAGATTTGTTAATTCCAAAAAAGCGCGTGCTTTTTAAATCGCAATCCCGGCATTAGCTTCTTTAGACTGCCTAACACTCTTCTCATTAATTTTTTTACTAATTCTACCACAAAGTATTACAAGAGCCCACACCCTTGAGTGGATAGTGCATATTTATTTGCATAAATTTAGAACTATTGAATTAAATTAATTTTCAAGTTTTAAAGTTTTTTATTACATAAAGCTCAGCTTAAAATGTTTCATATAACATGTGGTATTATTTGAATAAAAAAATTAAACACGTAATTTAATTTTTAATACGTATTAACATAATATAATACACAATTTGTTTTCTTCAATTTTAATTTTAATTCAAGACACCGAACTTTTAACGCATTAAACTTAGGATAAATTAACATTTTGTATTCCCACGCATTTGCTGCTTTGTTTAAATTTTGTCCCCCATATTTTTGTTGTGGTGCACTGTACGGGCAAAAGCAAACAAATTAAAAAGCTAAACATTACATGTTAAATTTAAAGCTAAATACATATGTACTTACTTACATACATATGTACATACATATACATACATATTTATTTAGACATACATACCAATTATATATCTACAAGTATGTGTTTACAAGTCAAGTCCATACAACAAAGGTTTGATAACTTTTTGAACTCGTTCAAAGAATCTACAGCTCGGTACGAGACAATTACAAATATGTATTAAAAGCTGGGATCGAATCTCAAGAGCGAGCGAGATGCCGTGGATTTCAAGACACACTACTCGTATTTGTAAGATACTCGTACAAAAATATATAATGATCATTTCAATTTTAATTGAGTGTAAGCGCAGGCAGCAGTTTCAGTTTAAACTTTGTGCGTACAACAAGTGAATACTCGTAAATGAATTAATAAACGGTTGAATTGAAACGAAGAAAATTATTGTAAATAAATGAAAAACAAAACAAACAACAAAAAGATTATGGCAAAAATGCATCATTGGCGCTTAATAGGAGGAAATAGAACAATCGTAACTAATTTAATTAGCCTGCAACTATTGAGTTATGCCATACAATTTGTTTACACTACACCAGCAGCCGTGCAAATGCACGTCTTCGAGAATCGCATTTCCTCACACAATGATTCAAAGTATGTGGCCCAAATAATGCGCTTGGCAAAGTCGGCGGAAATGCGCAATTACATGAACCCAGAGGCAGATGCTTGCGATAATTTTTACGAGTACGCTTGCGGCAACTGGCCAAAGTTACATCCAGCTGAGGCCAGCAGCAAAAGAAAAACATCTATTTTTACTTTATTAGATAATTCTTATAAACAAAAGCAACTGCGTTTATTAAAAGAGGAAATGACAGTTGGTGATGACGAGAACGACATGAGCGCAGAGGAGTTTTTAAGTGACACTAAGTTGGGAGCAGTTAAGAAAGTGAAAGATTTTTTTAAATCTTGTCGCCATATGGGTTTAAAAAAGCACTCTCATGTGATAAAAGAATTGGGAGAAATCATTAAAGAATTTGGTATAATGCCGGCTCTGCTCCAGCCCCATGAGAACTGGCAAGCGGAAGCCTTTGATTGGCTTAAAACTATTGGTTTAATACAGAATAAATATGGTTTTGATATTATACTGCAACTTGGGGTGCGCGGTGATTTTGAAAATAAAACCATCAATACGCTTTTTGTGGGCCAGCCTAGTCTAAAACTTAAGAATAAGAGCATGTATCTGGGAGCGGCTACAAAGAACCATCGCCAGGACTATCAGCAGCATATACAGGCGAATTTGGAAGATTTCCTGGGCCTAGAGCCAAAAACTGCTCAAGTTGTAGCCCATGAGATATTGAGTTTTGAAATGGATTTGGCTCGAGGTCTCTTGGACTTCAATTCGGACAAAACTTTAAAATCAAAGTCTGTAAAAAGATTTCCACATAACTCTACCGAAATATATGGTGAAGATCTGGATTTAATAAAATTCGTCAATACAGCTTTGGGTTTCCAATGGAATGCAACTTATTATGAATACACTCCCGAGTATCAGGAAAATTTAAGGAAAGTTATAAATTCCACTGGCAAAGAACAATTAGCAAATTATATATTTTACCATCTAGTGGAACCCTTCTTTATAGGTTACGATTTACCTTTGGCCAAAATGGATGATGCGTGTTTAGAAAACACCAAAAAATTCTTCAGCCATGTACTGGACAATATGATCTATAGGTCATTCAATACGCAAGCCATGCAAAAGGACATTGTACTTATTTGGCAGGAGATAAGGAAAACTTTTAGGGAGGAAATCGAATCAGCAAAAATGGAATGGTTGACTGCCATGACACGCAAATTAGCACTGGAAAAATTGGAGCGCATGCAGTTGCACATTAATTCCTATGACAATGGCAATTTTACACAGGAATATCAGGATTTGACCATCAATAGTTTTGATTTTATAGAAAATCTTAAGAAAATCAATATTCATAGAGTGGCGAAATTTTTGGACATACTTGTCAATTCCAAGAAACTGGATTTGCCCATACACACTCTCTCCCAATCACCAGCATTCATTAATTCTGAGAATGTCATAACGATACCAGTGTCTCTTTTACAACCAAATTACTTATGGTCCGACTACTATCCGGAGGCTTTAAAATTTAGCACTTTGGGATTTTTGTTGGCCCACGAACTCATACACGGGTTCGATGATTTGGGCAAACAATATGACTCAAATGGCCACGAAGTCGACAGTTGGTGGGATGAACAATCAACGAAGGCATTTAAACATAAAAAGGCCTGTTTCAAATCTCAATATTCACACTATCGCTTCAATGGTAAATATTTACCGCCTTCCGATTTACAATCCGAAAATATAGCTGACAATGGCGCCATACAATTGGCTTACAAATCCTACCTGCACTGGTTAAATACTCAACCCTTGGAAAGCCTGCAAGAACTTTTGCCCCATATCAAACTAAACAATCGAAAGCTCTTCTTCCTTGGATACGCTCAATTCTTTTGTATTGACATGGACAATGATTTGAAGGATAAAGTATCACTTTTGGATGTACATGCGCCGGCCATGTATAGAGTCATCGGACCTCTGGCCAATTTCCCTGAATTTTCTAAAATATTTAAATGCCCCGAGGGTTCTAGTTTAAATCCCCAAAAGAAGTGCGAAATTTACTAGTACTTAGGATATATAAAAATATACTTAAGTAATACTTTAAGAGATATTTTATGGCTAAATAAACATTAATATAGTTAAATTTATGAATTTAACAATTGTCATGTTTACAAAAAAAATTAAATAATCCTAGTATATTTATGTCAAGTACATGCAACTCTGCAACAACTAGTACAGCAATGTAAAGAACAATTTTGTCATTTTGTTTGCATACATTTAATGGGCATTTGTCAAAAACAGGCAACTACAACATGAAGAAATATGCGAGGAAAAACTTGTCTATTGAGCACTTGCATGTAATACTGACAAATTATAATACTTATTAATAATAGGTGCGCTCATTTACTAAAAATTTTAATGAATTTTTTGCAATTATTACTGGGAAAGTATTCATTCATTAACCCAAGAATTTTGCAAGGAGAGAACATTAACCCACGATCTTGACGAGCCATAAGTTTGGAAACTTCTGTGTTAGAATTGCTAACAGAGCCCCAGAATTGGTCTGTACCACCCAATGTTGCCAGTAGATTTCTCAAAAAAATATCTACACATGCTAAAAAAACCCAATTTTTCCCTACACGTTGAATAAATTTTCCCTACAAAAATCCCTAAACATTTTTGTCTTTAAATGGGAAAAAACTATTAGTTATAAAAAATATATATGTTTATTAAAGCCTTGGTAAAAAATAAGTAAATAACTAAAAAAATAATACATACACATGAACTTTTAATTAAATTCAATTAAATCAAATGAATAGTTCTTTTCAAATAAAATTTTTAAAGGATAAATTCAATTCAGGTACAAAAACAGGTTATTTTAATTTAATTTAATATTCATATGTAATACCATTCAACTAATTTAAATATCAGAACTTTCATTAAATTAAAGTATAAAAGAAAGATATCTTAGAAAAAGAGTCAAGTTAACAGCTGTTTTTTTTTTGAAGACTTGTCAAAACTGTCAAATTTTAATGCAATAAAATTTGTAGGAAGTTTGATTTGTAAATTTTCATTGCAATAAAGTACTAGCCAGATTTTGTTGTTGCAGTCCTGATACCACCTGTTAAATGAATTCGTCTTGGCATATATATACATATGTACATATTAGTGTCGACAAATTTTTAAACCACAAACCACTCTGCAAATATATTTTTAAGCGATTTTTTTAACCTTTTTGAAAAAGAAACTATTACTAAAAAAAGTTATATTTGCATTTAATTCATAAATAATGCGACATGACAAAAGAAATCCCTACATTTTGGAGAATATAAAAAATCTGTCCGATTTTCCCTACGCTTCTATTTTAGTATCAGAAATATCTACATGTAGGGATTTTCTCCTAGTTCTGGCAAACACTGGTCCCACCGACCATTGAAAAAATAGTTATGCTATAAACACATAGACCACAGCAGGCTACATGGCTACACGGCTACAAGTGCCGCTGGCAACAAATGTGGCCTAGTAGCTAGCTACATAATTATTTTGAAAACGGCAGCAGCACCATAAATATATATTTCAGTGGTGCCGCTTTCAAATATTTCACATTTATAAAAATGAAATAGTTTATTCAAATATATAAAAATAAATCAGTTTATTTCTTTATATTTAGGTATGAGGTATATACACAGGGTGCTTTTTATAGAGTGACAAAAGTGTAAATCACAATAACACAAGGAAATATATTTTTAATATCAATGAAAACGATATTTTTTTGGAAAGACAATTTTATGAAATTAATGTTTAAATCTTATTTCTGTCATGTGGTCGCCACTGATGGCGCGTAGAAGGCATAATATGGAACACAAATTTTCAACAACTTTTCGCAGAATTTTCGTCCGTATTTCACCGATAACTTTTCCAATGTTGATTTCCACTTATTCAATTGTTTGTGATTTATCTACGTAGACAAGTGACTTAACATAACCCCAAAGCAAATAATCCAATGGGGTTAAATCTAACGATCTTGGTGGCCAATTAATTTGGCTATTAGGTGAAATTATTTTTTTATCAAAAGTTTCTTTGAGTAAATAAATTATAGCACCTGCTATGTGGCATGTGGCTCCGTCCTGTTGGAGCCACATATCAGCAAAATCAATGCCACATAATTGAGGTACGAAAAAATGTCGATTCAAGTTGCTATACCACTCACCATTGACAGTAACATTCTGACCATGATACAATTATACTAGGTACATGCACAAGACCAGCCTGTCACTGTATAGATTGCACATAGTTGTCAAACTTTGTTTACAAGCTGCAAAAATGTTAATGTATGTGTGTGAATAAAATGATTACAGTGTTGCCAATGAATTTACACATGGTTGTGTCTCCAATTACACATTGAAGAAAATTACACTACACATCTTTTGTGTAGGTTAAAATTAAAACAAAAATAAATAAAAATAGAACCCAAAGTAGAATTACACACAGATTACACAAGAATTTAATTATATGGCATACACATGTGAGTAGAAATTACACACTGCCTAACTACACACAGAATGGCAACACTGAATAGCTATAATCATGCAGGAATGCCGCGTCTGTAATTGTACTTTAGTTACTCTGTAATTGTTGTTTTTATAAACAAAAGACAGTTGTTTCTGACAATTTAGGGTTTGTTTATACCAACAAAATACATGTATTTTTTGGTGTTGTAATTTTGTTGTACTCGTGCATGTACCTAGTATAATTGTATCATGATTCTGACCATCATCGTTTTTGAAGACATATGGGCCAATGACTCCGCCAGCCCATAAGGCGCACCAAACAGTAATTTTCAGTGAATGTAATGGTATTTCGACAAAAACTTGAGTATTTTCTTCACTTCAAATGTGACAATTTTGCTTATTTACTTACTTACCCATTCAACCAGAAATGGGTTTCATAAAATTTTTAATGAAATTATAAATCAATATCAATTTGTGCTTCAGCTCATTCGCCGAATTATCGATGGTCGTTTGAAATGATCATAATGAAAAGCAAACTAAACAAAAATCAACAATCAGCTGTTTTTAAATGGGTGCTCAAATAATGCAGTGATGCCAACTCAAAGCTTGTGACTCTCTAAAAAAACGCACTTTATTTCGAATACCTTCTTTTTTTAATCAAAAACGCCTTTCAAGAAGCTTTTTAATAAATTTTGATATAAAAACTTTTCCTCTTTATTTGCAAGTTTTCTCATTAATTTTTTATTTTCATATGTAAACAACCAAAAACAGCTGATTATTTAATTCTTGTCCGAAGCTGGGCTGTCAGATGTGGCGATTTATCGCGAAACGTGGCGACTTTAAAGCTAGTTTAGCGTCCTAATTTTCAATTTGGCGACATGGCGATATGTTGGCGTTTTATAAAAAAGTTGGCGATTTTGTTGGCTATTTGTGATGAGCCATGATTTGGCTTGAAAATCGATAAATATTATTTTTATTCTGGAATTTATATCGTATAGATGGTGCGTTAAGAACATTTTAATTAGCGAATTCTCTTATATAAATATTCTAACCTGGCAGCCTTTTTTTGCTGTCATATTAAAGTGAATGCAGTGTGCATGTCAAAATTTTTTGCCCGTTTAAAAAAACTAACGGTGAACAGAAGACATTTTATAAATATTGTATGTAAAGTTTATATAAAAGAAAAGTTCATAATGACATCCACAAGGAAAAGGGCAAGAATAGATATGTATGTTGGAAAAGTTCGATTCCCATACAAAGTATTACAAAGAAGAAGACGATGTGGAATGTCTTGACGATGAAGTATATAGCGTTTTAGATATCTAATAGAACTGTAACTACATACACATGTGCATATATCCAATATTTGATTAATACTAACCATAAAAGCTTCTTTACATAGACTATTATAAATTATTTTATATCAAACTTTGTACCTTTTTATGTTCATAATAATTTTTACATTGTTCTAAATAAAATTTAAGCAAAATATGTATAATTGCGATTTTTGTTTAAATTTTTTGCGAATTTTAGGTATTCGGAACAAATTAATTTTTTATAATTTATAAAATATATTTTTAATAATTTATAAAATATATATTTCATTGTCAAAACTAAAAAAAGGCTTTGGCGATTTTGGCGATTTTTGACATTGGATTTGGGGAAAAAGGTGAAAATAAATCTGACAGCCCTGGTCCGAAGTTACCTTAAAGAGAAAGTTCGTACAAGAAATTACTGTAATTTGCTCTCAAAATTACACAAATTTTGTTATATAGAAGCAATGTTGCCATATTTTTTTTTTCAAAAATCTTCATGTTGACCAAAAAAAATCTTTTTTTTATTTAACTCAATATAATATACATATTTTGATTCTTTTAAAGTCAAATTCAGTTCAAATTTATATTGTCTTGTAGATTAGTCTAAAAAATTCTCAATAGAATACGAAAAGTAACCAATATAATATTTTTTAAAAATTTTATTTTTAGCGAAAAAATCTTTTCTGGTTGTATTAACACGTCTAAAAACTTCAAAAATAAGATAAATCTTTACATAATGTAAGATTGTCTGGAACGCTTTTGGGTAACTTTGTACAAGTTCGGACTGTTTTGTTATTTGTCTGGAACAGAACTATTGCTCATCAAAATTGTAAGTCCCGGTTCTCACACTTGAACTTTTGTTGATAACCCGTAATTTAGCTGTAAGAAAAATAGAGATGTTTGTATTTCCTTCTCTGAATTTCAAGTTGATCAACAAAAATTGAAGTGTGTGAACCGGGACTAAGCAAGCATTAAAGGGTTTCTAGTTTCCCGGACTTTTCCAATTCCCGGGAATCGAGAAGTATTCCCCCTTATTACGAATGGCGTCGTCGACGTCACATCAAGACGACAGTAAAAATTGGCACTTGTCTACTCTTTGTCGACAACAATTGACTACTATTAACATGCTACATTAATTTACAAGGCCTTAGAGATTAGTAAGAGGTTGTCCATAGGTGACACTTGCTGCCGATAAAGAGTAGAAAAGTTACATTATTTACTGTGACGTCGACGACGCCATTCCCAATGTGGGGGATTATGTTTTATGAATTTAATTAAATGACCTCAATAAAAAATATAATTTTATGAAAAAAAAACTTGCAACATTTTAATTAAAAACAAAACAATTTTATTCGTTCATTTGATGAATAACAATATTTAAAAAAACAAAAACAAATAAATTCATACGCTTTGAGTTACAGCATGGATGGAAATTCCATCTACATCTGCCAATCTAGATACATATACTAAAAAGTAATTTTATTTTGAAAATATTTCGTAAAGCTCTTTACCTCTGATTTACAGATTTGTATTTTTAAGTAATAAAACAATGAACAGCAATGTAAACAAAGCAAATTCCAAAAACGTAAATATAAAATTCCCGTTGAAAGTTTCCCAGGATTTGTAAAAAAATAATTTACGGGAATTCCCTGGTACATTAACATACATAAAAAATAAAAAGATTTTGAAAATTATGCCTGAAAATAAAATTTTACTCAATAAATTTTTTCTTTAAATTGTTTTATTGACTGAAAAAAAATATATTGTCATCACAGAAAACTTAATAATAATAATTTTTTTTATTGAATAAGTCATTTTCGTATTTAAATATCAAAATCTGGTTTTTCTGTGTAATGTAATTTCTATAGTGAACTCAATTAATTAATTAAAAATGTTTTTACTATTTTAAAATTTATTGCGAAAAGTGGAATGAATAATAAATCATTGATCCATTGGGAAAACTGTATGTTTGCGTCAATATGAATGTTTCACATTAACCCTGAAGGAAGTTCCTTTATTCTTATTTATTATTAATGAAACCGCCTACCGTTAAATTGTTGTGAAAAGATAATCTGCTGTAACATGTATTGTATTTTTTAATAAATGTCAATTAAAGTTGTCGTTGTTTTTCATTTCAGCGCAAATAATGAACAGAATTAAGTACGTATTTTTATTCCTTTGCAGGAAACATGTAAAAGTTTAATGGTGGTTTTGCAAAATTGCATGTAAGGCAAATTAAACCACAAATATTTATGGTTTATTTTAAGCAATATTAAATAAGCTTTGAAGGTTGTGAAATTGATATACAGTAGACCGCAAAACTAAGGACACAGCAACATGTGATTAGGGTTTCTTAAAAAAAATTTTATTTTTATTAGCAAAACAAGCAAAACTACTCAAAAACACAAAAATAAACTCTAATAATTAAATTTTATTTAAAAATAATTTCATTTGGATATGGCAAAAAAATACAGAAAATGTTAGTGTAAGAACTCAAATTTGAACCGCAAAAGTAAGGACACACGTATAAAAGTTTAAGCAAATTATTTTTAAAAATAGCAAATATACAGACCATTTTAAGTTTTTAATATTTGTTGGGATATCCCTTGTTGTGTAAAACAGCCTTTAATCTTTTATTCATAGAATTAACTAAGTTTTTTGTTGTTTCGGAACTTGGTTTGTTCCATTCATCCAGAAGAACCTGTTTCAGTTGGAGTTTGGTTCGAATTTCGTGTTTTATCACATTTCTTTCCAAAGTTTCCCATATGTGTGCAATGGGATTAAGATCAGGACTTTGTGGAGGTGTTATTAGCATATGCGGGGTGTTATAGAGAAGCCACATTTTCACATTGTGGGCTGTGTGCCTCGGGTCGTTGTCTTGTTGGAAATAGTATTCGTTGGCTAAACCCATTTTCGTCGCACTTTCTTGCAGATTATTTTTTTAAATATCTAAATACATATGTATATTGGTTCATTGTATTATCAATAAATACAAGATTTACAACACCCGAATAGGACATGCAGCCCCATACCATAACACCGCCACCTCCATGTTTAACTGTCTTTATCGTATTTTTTGGATTCAACGCTTCTCTTTTTTTACGCCACACTTTTAAATGTCCATCAGAACCAATTACGTTATATTTCGATTCGTCTGTAAATATAACTTTGTTCCAGAACTCTTGTGGCTTATTTAAAAACATTTTTGCAAAATCCACTCGCTTTCGTCTGCTCACTTTGTTTATAAGCGGTTTTTTCTCGGTACACATGATATCAGCCCCTGATCAGCTAAACATCTTCGAACAGTATCGGCGGAAACCGTTGTGTTTTGGTATTTTTCAAGTTCAACGGCAATTTTTGTTGCACTTATGAACGGATTTTTCTCAACGGTGCGCTTTATATATCTCTTATCTTTGTTGGTCAATTTTGGTGGCCGACCACTTCTAGGCTTGTTTTCTATCCGATCCTCCTTTATTTTGCGCTAAATAACTTTTCTCACCATAAAACGACTACGAGACACTATTTTACTGATTTCTCCATAAGATTTGTGATCCTTGCCATACAAATCTATTATAATTTGTCTATCCTCAAGAGTTAGCTGTTTAGGTGGCATTATTTTTCTTTTTTCACAAAAATATTTAAATTATAACTTAACGAATTTATTAAAGTTTAGGTCTTTCGTCGTAATTATAATGGTTTATGTACAAAACATTGTTTTATTGTTGCTGTGTCCTTAGTTTTGCGGTCTACTGTACATACATAATAAAGTCCTGAACAAGACCATTTATAAGACATTTCCAGACATGAACAATTTTTTAAATGCTTTACCACAGCGAAATATTCTAAAAGAAACGCTAAACAACACTTTTGGCTAGACATTTGTTTCAGTTTTTTCCCTTGATATCGTTCAATCAACATTTTGTATTATACTGGCAACACTAAATTTTCTTATTGTAGCCAAAGAAATAGAAATTAGTTTAAATTGGACTACAACGACAAAATCAGCATAAACAACAATCTGCCGCCCTATTGCCTTGATGTCTTGAAAACAATCATTCTTCTCATATAAACATGTGTATTCTATCCTTGACATTTTTTAGTCGGTAGCTTGCTGCGGTGAACGCGATTAATGCATAAGGCGGCAGGTTTAGCTTTAGTTTAGCGAATAATAAAATATTTTTGCAGTGCAATAATTACTTTCTTTCTTGCCACTTGGCCATTACTCAAATATGTATCGTTATGGTTGCCAGGATCTGGTGACACAAATACCTTCGAAATATTGGGAACATTAAGAGTTCTGCTTTGTTACTGCTACTGCTTCAAGGTTAGTGCCGTCAATTACAATTTCACTTGTTTTATTTCCTTAAATCAGAAATTTTTATGTTCATAATAAATCTAAGGTTCCGTTCGCGTTTACAGGGGAAATGTGACAAATTAACCATGTGTGCATAGATGTGTATATGTCTCGGCACTTTCAATCCATATTCTAACAAAATGCCAAAAAAAAAACAATTTTATTTACTGTTTCCCCCTTCTTCAATATGCTTTATCCTATGGCAATCTTCCAAAATTTGTTTAACAAAAATATTTTGCCAGTGTTATATTACACATGTATGTATGTATGTATGCATGTAATCTATACATATGACACATTCAAGGACTTGTCTCCATGGGCTAAAACTCATTTTGACTATTATCTTTATTGCCAAATCAAAATGTCTTTGTAGCAAATGTTTTCTATTTTGCCCATTTATTTTTTTATTTTTTGTTTATTTTGTTTATTTAAATTAAATTTTTAATGGCACTTCGCTAGTGTATCAGTCGCAGTTTGGGGGTCAATTTCCGCCAACGGCTCCGGTCTATTTCTTAACAACAGGTGAAGGTAAATTAAGGTTGATTAGAAGTTTAAAATGTTTGCTATACTTATGGTAGAATTAGTCGATTCGTATCGTGTTACTTTTGAAGTGGCCGGTCGTATCGCTCAATTGTGGATGCTAGTTAGTAAAAACGTGAGGTTGCCAGCAAACGTGTCAGCTGTTATTATATTTATCTTTGCTTTATAAATGTGTGTGAATGTATGTGAGAGAGAAGTCGACGTAGAAATCTATTTTCTGTAGATTTTCACCTCACATACGTTACGATACATATTAAATAAACAGCAACATTAATGTTACAGATTTTGTCAGCTGATCCGTTACGATACGAATCTACTAATTCTTACATACTGAACCGTAAATGGTGTTTCTTTTCCTAAGTCCCGGTTTACATACTTCAACGTCAAGAAGGACGGACAAGGATATATAAATATATCTTTTTTTCTTACAGCTGGATTGCGAGTTGATCAACAAAAGTTGAAGTGTGTGAACAGGGATTAAAGAAATTTCAAATGCAAATGAAATAATATGATACAGTCGAATACGCTTAAGCGCAACACGTTTTACTGAAAAAAATCGGATTACTGAAAGCGATACAAATCCCCGCACTGATTTTAAGCGCAGCTAGTCTTATTTACTTCGCTTTAGCGAAACATCGCTTTACTGAACATATCGTATTACTGAAAACCAAAAGCAAACACACAACCACGTTTTGTATGAAAATTACTTCGCTTTAGTGAAAAAATATACAAAGACAAATTTATTTATTAGAAATCGATTGCATAACTTCAGGCTAAAAAAAATTGTGCACGTTAAAAAGTTAAATGGCAAAATGTATTTGTCCTTTTAGCTTTTACGTACTTTACTGTATTTATCTATTATATTGTATTGATTTTAAGCAGTACGCTTAACTGTAACAAATTTCAGTAATCCGAACTACGTTTTAAAGAAAAAATCGGATAACTGAAATAAAATTGGGTTTTGGCTATTTCCAGTAAAGCGGAGTCGACTGTATATGATTTAAAAAAGTTTCCTAACATGTACAATACATACATACATACATGTGTACATAAGTATATGTACAGGCAAAAAAAAGTTAGCGGTACACCACAGAATATAAATTACTGTTGCAAAGCAGTTTTGAAAAAAAAAATTTGTCGAGCGTAGGAGCGCCAAAATACGTTTTTCATTCTACCTTCGGCAGACTGATCTTAAAGTGTGATATATTGATGTTTTGTCTCGAGGAGACCAATGTTTTGCTTCAGTAGTCATTGACCTCAAATAACCCGTTCTAGTAAATATTTACGCACCAACTCTCAGTTACTACTAGCCTAATGTACCAGCCTAATTTCAGAAAATTACTTTTCGCAAAAAAACAATTTATCCTAATATGATTTAAGCGGTACAACGATTTGAATTATGCTTTATTTTGTGAAAGATAGTAAAATTATATTGTACACATATTGTTGATTGATCTATATCTATTAAAAAAATGTTGTACAAATAATGGCGGTATTCGGTGTTTGATGCAAATCATGGTCATGCGTAAGTGTAAAAAAAATATCGTAGCTTATCCGTTTCAGAACCTTTTAAGAATTTTGACATCGATTTGTTAGTGCATATTTTTGCATATTTTACCCTTTAAATCATGTTTTTGCATATATCAGTCTTAAACACATATTTTTAGCATATTTTCGAATTTTTAGAGCATAATTTACGCTTTTAGGTCATATTTTGATACTCAGAATAGAATTTTTTTATTTTAACCCACTTAGCGCAACCGTCTTTTTAAAAGGATACCCCATTCCGAAAAAAATACATATTTTGTTCTAGAAACTTATTAAAATTTAATTTTCGAAATAAAAATTTAAGTTTTAAAGAAATTATTTTTTCGGTGCTATCTGGCTTTAATATGCTTACACATTAAGGAGATGATCAACATTTTTATTTTTCGCCATCTAAATTTCTGTTCCAATGTTTCATGTAGTGTATAAATTTTTCTTATATATTACTCAGTTTTACGGACGTTAGTTTGAATACAAATTCAGTTTTGCTATTTGTGTCGAACTCTGCACCAAAAGGACGGTGAAGGAACATTGTCAATGTCAGACAGAAACGATTTTTATTTGAAATTATTTGTCAATATTTTGTTATTTATTGCAACAAAAAATATAAATAAAAGTTTTGAATGAATTCTGATATCGTGATCTTTTGAAATTGAACTTAAATTCTTATGAAAACATTCAATAAAAATTAATTTGTAATATTTGTTTTAGTCAAAATTTTTATGGACGTTTTGTTTTAATCTGCACTTCACTGCACTACACTTCTTTGTTAATTTTTTTTTTGTTTTGTTTATTTTTTTGTCTTATTTTATATGCAAATGTTGTTGAATTTTTGAATTAAAAATATATTTTCATTTACAAATAAACCAACTTATTTTATTTTTAAAGGCATATTTTTGACTTTTACGGCATATTTTCAACTTTTTGGTGCATATTGAATGCGATAAAACACTTTTTTTTATATTTTTGGTTTCCCTGATTATTATATGTAAAAATATGCTTAATTTCAATACTTTCAGTCGAAAACATTTAATTTTTCACATATGTATATGTAGTTTAATAATTTTCTTTCTACTTGTATTATTAGTAGTCAAAAAAAAAACAGAAAAAATTTAAAACTTTTTTATTAAAAAAATGTGATTTTATTTAAAACTTTAAATGCAAAACTAACCAGAAAAAAAACACACAAACAAACTAACAGGCTGCACAAATTGTCGTAATAACAAAATAGCTTCGCATTTTCCAGATGACAGTGTAAGCAGGCGGATTTCTTTTTCCTCAATTTACTTACTATTTAAATGTTATTATTTGTTATAATTCCCACATATTCTACTGAATTGTGGCATGTGTTCTTATTTTTTTTCTCTTAAAGTTTATTTTTTAAGTATGAAAAAACTTAAAGAAAATTTCATAGCGAACAAGAGTGTTAAGCATGTAAGTAAGGTACTTACAGTCACTCTCGATAAATGGATAGTAATTAATTTTCAATAATAAAAATTTTTACCGGTTCTTTTTAGCATATACATACATATATTATGTCAAATTATGTATACATATTTGTAACTTCGCTCTGGCTATGTCACATTCTGTAATACAGTATAATACAGAAATTTTTGATAGTGTTGCTATCTCATATTAATATTAATTTTATATTCTGAAAGATTTCTTCATTGAAATTACAATAACTTGTTGACAAGGGAGTTTTCTAAAAACAATGAAGGGCCAATTTTTTACAATTAAATTTAAGGCCCGGTTTTGTTTTATAAAAATAAACTTTATATGGAAAAAATTTAAATTATAAAAATAAAACATTTGCCAATGCTTAGGGTTACGTTTTACAAAATTAGCCCTGAATTATATTTATAAATATATCTATTAGGGTGGGGGCATTAGTATGGAAGGAATAAAATCTTAATGGGCGGTTCGCGTCTCTGATTCTTGGGATTGTACTGAGCAAAAAAGTCCACTAGACATCGCAAAAGCATTGGAACGCTCCTTCAGTCAGCGTAGGCCTCGTGAAAGTGCAAATTTTTCGTGAAAATATTGATAAATTACCATTGATAAATTACTAACTGAAAATGGTAATTTATCAATATTTTCACGAAAAATTTGCACTTTCACAAGGCCTAAGCTGACTGAAGGAGCGTTCCAATGCTCTTGCGATGTACTAGAGAGTTCTTAACTATTGTGCTGGCTACAATTTTTGTCATAGTATTGGATCAAAAATCTCAGTGGTTTGGCTGTTATAGGTCAAAATATCTAAAAAAACGTGACAAAACTCTGAGAAAAAACTGCAAGTCTGCAATCTGGAAGCTCAATTTTCACCGTAGCCGTATGGTCTAGTGGACTTTTTTGCTCAGTACAATCCCAAGAATCAGAAACGCGAAGCGCCCATTAAGATGTTCAAATCGCCCCACCCTAATATTTATACTTAATATTATAAAGAGGTAACGTTTGTATGCTTGTTAGAGGTAATATTCCGACCCACCAATCAGATTTTTAAAATTCTTTCAGCAAAATGTAGAATGCAACATAGAACTTTGTACCCCAAAGGCAAATCATTCTTCATCATGACAGTGCGAGCTCTCACACATCTCGTCAAACAAGTGAATTTTTGAGCAGTCAAAACATCGAATTGATGACTCATCCTCCTGACAGTCTTGAATTGGCATCCAAGGACTTCTTCTTGTTCCGTAATATCAAAGGTAAACTGCGAAAGAAGCAGTTGAAGCTTTCAAATACCATTGCTCTTATGCAAAAACGGTTGTTAAAGTTAAAGCATGCATTAAAACCGGTTTTGCCATACAAAATTCGTTTGTTAAACCAACTTTAAATTTACCAATTGTTTTTGCATAAGGGGGCATGTTTTTGAGGTGTCTCAAGAGGAATTTAAAAACTGCTTTGACAAATGGTTTGAAAAAATGCAAAAGAGTATTGATCATCAAGAGGAATATTTCGAGAAACAATAAAGCAATTTTCATTTTAAAAATTTTGTTATTATTTACTATTCCCGAAATATAAATAGTAGCCCTCGTATGTACCAATTTTTTGAGTTTTTGTTCGTTATGTTCAAGTAAAATAGCTCTATGTAGACAATTTTTTTTTTGCTGAAACGGATTTTGTTTCAATGTCCTGGTCACCTCTGCCCAACCACAATGTGTTCCTGCCAAATTTAATATTATATATTTGCTACAAATTATTAAAAATTCTATTATATTATATCATAAATATTTTAAAGCTTGTAACAATTTATATGTATGTAAGTGTAAAATATGCTTTTGCGACATGCTATAAATCTAAAACTGCTGAGTTTTTTTTATGACATTTTAAAATGAATTGTAAACATTTTCCCTTGACACTCTTTTTATCTGCAATAACAAAAACTTTCTAAAAATGTTTCTGCAGGAAGAAAATATATATAAAAGTGTGCATTTGCATTTTTGCCGTGTTTGTTTTTCATTTAAGAATTAAAAAAAACACAACACACAAATTATTACCAATTCATGCTTGAAGTAACGATTAGACCTTTAAATTGAATGCCTTAAATTGTAAGTGTGTGTGAGTGAGTGAGAGAGTGCCGTGTATGTGTGTGTGTGTGTGTCATTTCCGTACAGTTCTTTACGCTGGCATTTTGTAAATATTTATATCGGAATGAGGACATGTGGCAGCATTTTACTTTCAGTTTCCTTTTAAATACTTAATATATATTTGTGTGTGTGTGTGCGTGTGTGTGCGCTAGTGAGAAAAAACAGTTAGTTTGTATATGAGTGTTGCTGTGTGTACATTTCCCTAAATGGTTGGTGATGACACAGATTTAAAGTTAATTTTTTATTTGTTTTTTTGTTGTTGTTTTCTGGTTTCTTTTTTATTTTTTTATTTTTTTTCGTATTCTTTGTGTTTTGATAACCAACCAGCATTATTAAATGGCGCATTTCAACTAGACTGCAGTTTCATCGTGCAGAAATAAAGTTCAAGGTCGTGGTCCATTATTTATTTATTTATTCATTAAATTTTACAAAGTATGTGCAAATAAATTTGTTATTTATGTACTGGATATGTGTTACTTTTATAGTAAAATAATTTATTAAAAAATATATAATATATCGAGCCCTTTTTTCGTAAGCGACATGTTATCGAAAACAGACTTTTTTATTGAATTGAAAATTTTATGGGCTTACCCATAGTTCAGTATGTATTATGAAAATGCCAAAATTTTTGATAACTTTCAAGATACAGGCTCTACAATTTTATCGTAAGCGACATTTTACGTACAAAAACAAATTTGAATATTTTAAAAAAACCTTCTCCCGAAAAATTTAATTTTTGAAGCTTACGATAAAATTTAAAATAAGGCTCGAGCCAAATGCTAAGAACAAGCCAAATTTTACATACCCAGCTAAAAAAAATTATATATGGTTCATATATTTTTAATAAATGAATGTATATAACTATATATGAATATGTACGAATTCATGTATGGAAATATATGGGATTATACATTTCAAAACTATTATATATGAACTAATATATGGACTAATATATGAAATATATTATAACATATGAGCTCATATATGAAAAGTTAATTATGAAGCTCTTTATATGTAGATCCATATATAAATATAAGATTTTATATATGGAGCCATATAAGAATGTATGCATACATGATATCTCACATAAGATCGTTTTTGCAATCAAAAAAGCTTGTAATTCTATCACTGCTGAATTGGAAATCCATTAGAAAATACATACGGTGTGCAAAGTTTATATGCGTACCCTAAACGTTTCAAAAAGAAGAACTTTTTGTTACAAAAAACCATTTTTTATGATTTTATACATTGTAGCCCCATTTAATATATCAAATAATCAAAAGGATAGTCCAGTCATTAATTTTATAGAAAATAACAAAATTCTCTAGATAAGAAACAAAGTTCATATTACTGTATTGAAAACTATTGTAAGACGGATTATTTTTTCTTTTATAATTAATTGCATTAGTTTTTAATCTGATTTCTTAAGCTAAATGTTATGTACGAATATGATTTAGTGTTTTTTAAATACTTGATTCGCCTTTTGATGAATGAAATGACTTAGTTCGTTTTGAATTATTTGTCCAAACAAATGTTTAATTAAATACAACCTCTCTTTCAAGTCTAAAAAATTTAATTTTAGTAATCTAATTTATTGCACAGCAGTGCGCTTTTGTGAATCAAGAGTGTATGAATATGAACTTTGCATACTGTGGAGGGAATTTACACATACATGTATGAAAATGTATGAATATATGTAATCATATATGCCCATATACCCTCATTTTTCGGATCCAAACCATACATATTTTTTTAGCTGGGTAATAGCTTTTGTGCATTCACAGCGACGAGAGCACAACAACCAATCAGATCAATGCTTGATCTGGATTTGCAAATAAACAAGAACAAATTTAAGAGCTTTTAAAGCTGTTTACAACAAATGGAAATAGCACAGTATGTGTGTTTGGAGGTACATAGCTCTTTTAGATCTATGGACCGTAGTTTCTTGAGCAAACCTTCTTAGAATTCGTCTATAATTTAGACAACCGCTTGGTGATTTTTTTTAATACATACATAAAAATTTACCCTCTCTAGTATGCATATTAAGAGAGAAAAAATATTTTCCTCAATAAGTTAAATAATAATTTTTTAATATTAGTGTGTTAATTAATGTTAAACTTAAATTGTAACAATTCAAAAAAAACACTAATTATCAACTTGACTGCACCTGGTCAAAAATACTTGTGTGACAACACTCTATTCTTGAAACACTGTTGTTGTTATTTACATTTATTTTTTTTACATACTTTTTACAACTACAATTTGAGCTGAAAAAGAGTCAGCTAATAAAAAAACATGTTGATTCAACTTTGTTATTTGTTGAGCTTCTCATTTTTTTAAATTTAAGTTTAACATAATAACTCTAGTTGTTCCTGATGATCTACATTAGCAACAGTGAAATGCGCATAGGATCTAGCTAAGCCCCTCAATGAACAATTTCAATGAATTTTTAATAAAAAAAACATTTTACTCAATAAGTAAAATAATAACTTGAGATTATTAGTGCGTTAATAAATATTAAATTTAAATTATCACAATTCCTAAAAAACACTAATGAAAAAAAGAAAGAATTTATAAAATGTATATTGACGATCAATTTCAAACCAATAATACCAATTTCACAAATTTCTGTTTTAAAGTAGTTACTCAAAAAAAAAATTGCCGAAACTGCCAGACCGAAGTTCACACAAATTTTTAAAATTGTTGTATTTCAAAAAATTATCTAAATTTTATCAATTTGACTATAAAAAAAATAATGTAGCGAATGGCGGCAACATATTTTTTTCACAGTTTGACACATACCAACTTTTCGACTTTTTTCTAAACATGAGTCTGGCAACACTTGTAATAGTCCGAATACTGTCTTCGCTCACTATAAATTCCCAGAATCATAGAACTTTTTACACTATTTTTCCCTAAGCTTTAATGCAAAGTCGGTTTATAAAATACCTTAGAGAAAGTATCTTTTATTTTAAGAAAGAGTCAAAATAAGAAAAGAAAAACAGCATAAGAATTTTAATTTTTCTTTTTGTAGTTTTTTTTATTTTCCTATTTTAATAAATTTCACATTTCTTTGGCGGATCCATGCTAGAGTTTTTCTTATTGCACTTAAATATCCAGGAAAACTCTCGGGAGTTAGATAATGAACCAATAACCCGAAACATGCCAGGCGCATGAATGTCGACACTGGCAAACGTACTGCGGAACCAGGCATGTATATCTTCACACCAGTTCTGAGCAAAACTGATAAAGAACAACTGACGATTATTGAAGGGTAAGCGTGGCAAGGTTTCATTCCCCTCAATATTGCTTTCCGTCAACTTCTGCTTATTCAGCCACCTCACATAAGCATCATAAGCAATATTAATGCCACCATTATCGGCAATATTTTCCGATTGTAAATCTGTTTTGGGCAAACGTTTACCATGATAAGTGTAATTATGATATTGCTCTTCGAAACATTTACGTCTCGATTCGAATTCGTAGGCCGACTTTTCATCCCACCAATTATTCGCATTGCCCAAGGAATCGTAATTGCGGCCCTCATCGTCAAAACCATGAATCATTTCATGGGCCAAAAGGTAACCCAAGGTGCCATACTGTATTGCTTTGGGATAGTTAGGATCCCAAATGAAGCGTGGCTGCAGCAGGGCTACCGGTATTTTTATTTCATTTTCTAGAACATTATACACGGGAGTGAAGGATAACACTTGAGTGTCTTCTTCGGTCATCTTTTCCAATTTGTTTTCACGCAAAGACTCGGCATTTTCGAGTATACTTTGTACATTGATTACATAGTTGCCCGGATCTATGTCCAAGTTCTTAAATAGTTCAATAAAGTCATCATTGTCGTAACAGTTAATAGTCAATTTCATATTGTTTAATTTCTTAATGGCTTCCGCACGTGTTGCATTTGATATCCAATAATATTTATCACCCTCCAGATTGTGCTTAAATGTAGTCTTGATGTCCTCCCAGAGGTCGTAAATTTCAGCCTCCGACTCATTGCTGCGATATTGATTGTATATGGCATGATCAATAAATTTACCAAAATATTTTTTCGATTTAGCTGTACACTCTTCCCTTAAATCACTGTTGGTGATATCGATAATATACTCTTCTATAAATAACCACAAAATATAGTCTTCTATATGTTCATCATCGGTGGCATTGAAGACTTCGTATAGGCCCTCCAAGTATGATTCATCATATACATATACCTGTTCCGGCAGATCTTTGGAACCCAGAGCGGTCTCCAAATACTCTTTGACATCAAATAAATATTGATATTTTTCCAATAAATCGGTGGTATTGTACAGGGTCAATAGTTCTTTTATAGTTTTGCCATGCCGCATATCTGTTGCGCCCCAAACTAAATTCTTCTCAAAAGTAATAATATTTTTGGCCATGGTAGAAGCGTCTCCGTGAGCCATATTAAAATATAGTTGTAGAAATTTGCGTATTCTCTCCTCTTGTAGCACATGTACTATATTTACCGACCCCTGGGTTATTTCAAATTCCGGCGGTCCCATATAGGCCATTGTTCTTGACTTATCATTAAGATCGTTAAAAATATAAAGCGATAGTATTATAAATTTTCCATATTTGTTTTGTATTTTAGCCACCGTTGACCACCAATTGAAATTTGTTTTAGATTTTTGCTCTTCTGTCTTAAATGCCGAAAATTCACCAATACTTTTATAAACTTTTGCTAGTTCAGCACGATATTTAACATTATCAACTCTAGCATTTAGGCATGAAGTGTAGAAGTCTTTGATCTTGTCTTCCACACTAGGTTTGCCAATAGTTTTTTCTTGTTTTAATAAATTGTTTAGCCTTCTTTCAATGCCTTTGGCTAAAGTTTGCAAACGATCCGTGTTGATGTTTCCATTATACTGCGCTGGATTTATCTTATGCCAGGCATCACAAGCAAACTTATAAAAATTGTCACAGGGATCAATATTTTGGTTCATGAACGATTTAATATCCGCTGTTTTTGCCAGTCTAAGAATCTGTTTGCCAGTTTCGCTGGCAAAAATATCTTGGGCACCACTTACGCTTAAGGTCCAACATATTAAAAATATAAATATGACACCACAATACACGGAATGATGTCTTAATGTTGCAGGCATTTCATGAATTATTTAAATACTTTATTCTTATATTTTTAATAGAATTTCAATTCAAACAACTGTTTCGCAAGACTATTTAATTTTAACTACACTTACATGTGTATTTTGTATAGTTGTTCCTCCGAGATGAGTCTTATCGTTTATACATATTTTGTTTTGTTCTTAATTCTTTATTTTTTACCGATACAAAATATTGTTTTCTTATCAGTAGTAGTTCGCTCAAACATGTATTTTATTTATGTTTTTACTATATAGAGAAAAATAATATTATTAACTTATTAACCCTCAAATGAGTAAAAGTAGATAGATCTGCGCTTAGACTTGCATTTAGAACCCAAATGCAAGAGGACGTCTGATCTAAATTTTGGATCAGGCATCCCCAGAATACTAACCACTCTTTTATAAGTTGTCAGCAGTGTTGCCAGACACTTTGGGAGTAAAATCATAGAAGAACAACAATAATTTCAGGAAAGTGCGAGTTTGACTCGCATACGAAGGGTTCCGTACGGACACTAGATATTAAATACTATATGAACTTTATTTAGCCTATATAATGTATAGCTTTGGCGTTCTTTTCGTTTTTAGGATTTTTTCTGTTTTGAGCGTTTTTTAGTTTTGGCGTTCTTTTTGTGTTTTTTCGGTTTTGGCAATTTTTTCTCGTTTTGGCGCTTTTTTCTTGTTTTGGCGCTTTTTTCTTGTTTTGGTGATTTTTTTCGGTTTTTGGCGTTTTTTTTTTCATTTTGGCGATTTTTTTTCCATTTTGGTGATTTTTTCGGATTTTAGCGATTTATTTTAGTTTTAAATTATTTTTTTAATTTGGCGATTCTTTCAGTTTTTTGCGATTTTATCGGTTTGGCGATTTTAAAATTTTAAGATTTTTTAGTTTAAACGTGTTTGTAAATTTAAAGAGTTTACCTCTTATCTTTCCAAGAAACATTAATTTGTTAAAATTACATTAACTGATAGAACAAGCTTTAATTTTGATTTTTTTAATTTTAGTTTTAATTGTTGTAGTCTGTATAAAAAAAATAACCTTACAAATTTCAAGTGTCTATCATTTTCACCTTTGGTGTATGAAACCCTAAAAATTAACATTAAAATCTAGAAATTTTTTTTATAGTCTTAACTTTAATTTTATGCAATAAGTCCCAGTAAAAAAATCGGAACTTGTTCCAAAGGTTTACCACTTTCATTGCATAACAATCACTACAGGTACTGAATTTAATATTCTAAGTCTGTTGTTTGTGTAAAAAATTGATCTAGACAACCTTTTAAGTCCATACCATACAGTTATTTGGATCACTTCCGTCCTATGACAACCATGTGTTAAACTCATTGATGATTCATCAGAAATGGAACTACTTGAAGCTGATTTCATCAATGCTATAATTAATGTTTTGTATTGTCACTTTTTGCTGGGGTCATATAATTTCTGTAATAACAACAAATGTTATCAGCCTTATCAAGTTCTACTAAATAAGGGCTGTGCTTCAAAGTTCTTGAAAAGATTAAATAATTTGTTCTCTAAAGCCTGGTTTCTGTCCGAACTTCAAGTATAAAAGCCTGCATTTCTTTCTAAGTCTTGTTTTAGACTCGGGAGTTCATCAGTTTTTGGCCAACATCTGATTCAGATTTTTTTTGGTGCACTTTTTTAGGGTTCCGTACACCAAAGGTGAAAAAGGAATCCTATTATTTTCACTATGCTGTCCGTCTGTCCGTCACACGCTATTTTCTTAGGAACTGTAAGAGCTACGGACCTGAAACAGAGTATGTAGAATCTTGGCCGCTACAACAACAAATACATGGGAATTAAAAATTAACGGGTGTTCCAAAACGAGCAACGAAAAATTTTAAAATTCCATGTAATATACATACAATTGTATACATATTAGTTATTAGTGTATTTTTGTACAGACTACAGCAATTAATACTAAAATTAGAAAAAAAAACTTAAATTAAAGGATGGTCCGTCCATCAGTTAATGCAATTTTGACTATGTAATTTTGACAACTTGCTATATCTTGGAAACCGTAAGAGGCAAACTCTTGAAATTTTCAAAAACGGTAAAACTAAAAAATCCGAAAATTATAAAATCACCAACCAAAAAAAATCTTCAAAAAATTATAAAAAAATCCCCAAAACGAAAAAAATAGCCAAAATCAAAAAAAAATTCTAACACTAAAATAAGTCGCAAAATTCGAAAAAATCGTCCAAATGAAAAAAATTGCCAAAATGAAAAAAACGCCTAAAACCGAAAAATATCGCTAAAACACGAAAAAGGCGCCAATAACAAAATAATTGTTGATATGAAAAAATAATCGCCAAGTTGAAAAAACGACAAAAACCGAAAAAAATCGCCAAAATGAGAAATAAAGTGTCAAAACTAAAAAAAGCGACTAAATGAAAAAAAGTCGCCAAAATGAAGAAACGCCAAAAACCGAAAATAATCAAAATTAAAAAAAAAATCGTCAAAACGAAAGATACCGCAAAAAAATTAAAAAATGCCAAAAACCGAAAAAAAACGCCAAAACGAGAAAAAAATGTGTCAAATCTAAAAAAAATTGCCAAAGTGAAAAAACTCCAAAAGCCAAAGAATCACCAAAACCAAAAAAAAATCGCCTATATGAAAAAAAATCGCCGAAATTAAAAAAATCGCCAAAATAAAAATAAGTCGCCAAAATTAAAAAAAAAAATCGCCAAAATTAAAAAACCCAAAATCCGAAAAAAATGCCAAAACTATATTTTATATAGGCTAAAGTTCGTATTGAATTACATATTTCGTGTCCGTACGGAACCCTTCCTGCGCGGGTCAAAGTCGCACTTCACTGAATTTATTTTAAAGTTAAGGAAAAGAGTTTCACTTTTTTCAGAATAACTAACAGGGACTCCTAATTTTTTGCTAACAATATGTGGCAAAGTAAAGTACCCACGGTAAAGTTGACAAATTTTCGTGAGCATATTGATACAATCTGAACATGTCTAGGCACCCTCAGAGCTCATGATAACCACTTTTTACCTTAGATAATATAAATAAATTATTTCTCTTTGAAAGAGACAAACATTCTGTCCTTATTTATTGAAATGAAAACGTTATTAGTATTCCATGTCATTGCAAAATTTTTTTCAGTTTTGTATTTTCTAAATTCAGATTTTAGTTGCAAGAATGAGAATAATATACTAATAAATAATGCAATTGCGCAAAGAAACTGATTTAATGTGACAAATATTCAAATATGAAAATAACCTTAACCTTAGAATAGATACAAATTATAAAGGTCTACTTGTAGCAGTTATACATATGTACTTATGTACATTTGTAAAGAATACCACTGCACAGAGAAAATCATTAATATTAACACGACATGAATAAAGAGATCAAAAGGAAGTGTCAGATATAATAAATATTTGAATTTACAAGTTTATTTGTTCTGTGTGTATTAGAATGCAAGAGCGTTTGCTGGGTTATATTGTTGTATGTAGATAGGCGTTCGCAAACATACAGTCTGTGAAGAATATCTTTGCACATTGAAAATGGTTAGCATGAATAAAAAAGCACTTGATGTTTACTTGAAAATTTGTTTTAAACACAAATTATAGAATTAAAAAAGCTAATGGCCTTATTTATAAAAATTATTAACGGCCCTATGTATAAGCAAAAACTGGCATAAGGTTAGCATAAATGGCAAAATTGAACATGATCTTAAAGAGTTTTGCCATGAAACTTCACATTAAAAATGTCAAATTGTATGGAGGAACTCGTTAACACCTAATTCAATTTCGCCACTTATGCTAACTTTGTGCCAATTTTTGCTTATACATAGGACCGTAAGCCTACTTGGCAGAAGTGCTCAGAGCTGTCGAAAAACTTTTTAGTATCAATTTACAATAAAAAACCTGGATTTGGCCGTAGGGCCATAAAATAAATAAAAGCACTGACCGCTTAATTGTTAGTCCTCTTTCGTCCTCGTCCACACTAGAAAACATTTGCTGCAAAACTTTTTTAAATTTCCTTTTGTAACTACATACATTCGAATCCACACTGTTGAGTCTTTGTTTTGCAGCTTAAGATATTTTCTCATATCACTCATTTATTCAAACAACATTATACTCAAAAAATGGAATGTTTGAGGTCAGAGGTCTGTACCTCTGATTTTGAATACTTATGCCCAACAAGACTGAAAAAATATTTTTATATAACAGTTTTTGGGTAAAAGTTTTCTGATGAAATGTGCATTTTTGATAAAAAAAATATTTTACTGAATAAGTTAAATAATAATTTGGGATTATTAGAGCGTTAAGAAATGTTTAAAAAATGTACTTTAAAATAAAGATGACTTTTTTTATAAAAAAAGAGTAAAAACTTTATTTTGCTTGAATGTGAAAACTTATTCTTGACATACTGTACTTAGCCTCAAGGCAAAAAAAAAACATTTATTGATAAATATTAGAAAGTATTTTTTATTCTTTTATATTTTCTTTAACACTCACTGTTTGTTGTTTGTCTTTGCAGCTATACCAATAGTTTACATTCTGGCCATTGTACCTGGCCTTATGCCTTGGAAGAGTGGTTACCGGTTTCTCTCGTTTTGTCACGTTTTCGGTTCGGTGGCGCCTTGGTGTGGCAGTTTTGTGTATCATCTTTTTATGAACATCGAACGGGGAGAAAATGTCTATTATAGATTGCTCAAGTTAGACATGGTCGGAATATGGGTCAGCCAGAGTTTTGGTAAGTTGCAGTAATTAATACATAATTATATACATATATATCGTCATATAAAATCCGAAAAGCTCTATCTTACATTTAACTTTTTAAAATAGTACTTGCGCGTGTATGAAAAGAAAAAAGATTCAAAAACAATCGTTTTAGGATTGTAAAATTTTGCAAGTGCACGTACTTTGATACGCTGCATCATAATCAATCAAATATCGATTTTGATTTATTGTAAGATAGGGAGGGGTTTTTGGATTTTTATGATGATATATTATAATTTAATTTACTTTTTTTAATATCGACTAGAAAAATAAATATTAAAAAAAAATACTGTATATTTGCACCATTGATATGAAATTTCCCAAAGATCGAAAGAAACCGTATAAATTCGTCAATGATTACAAAATCGTGGAAGCTGGACGTGTTCTTGCATCGCTTTTCCTCAAACTGAAAATTTTTTTTAGCTTTTATATCCATTTTTTATTTGCCATAATGAATTCTCCATAAAATTTATCAGTATAAATTTTTTTTTTAGCTTTAATAGCAAAATTTTATTCATTTGCGATAACAAATTGTCATAAATATTTATTGCAATTTGCGACATAAATTGAAAGCATAGATTTTGATGTACTGATATTTAAATACTAAATGTAGAATATCATATAATCAATATTAAATATTTTAAATGGACAAAAAAAAAGAATATTCCAAGACCATCATGATTGGATTTAAAATATTCATATTCATTTCCATCAAATGACATTTTTTTCAATGCTTTTATTCGCATGAAATCATGTTAACCGGAGGAAATGATGTTTTTGTCTTTGTTTTTTTAACTGTGAATTTTTTAACTTTAATACCGTCTGTCATCCTTTCAAGTTGTTTTTATATTTCATGGACTATTAAAACATTTAATATGAAAGACTCAGCGGGACCAGTAGCACTTGTGGAATTGAGATGATTCACATTGAATTTACATATATTTTTTTCACACAATTTACTTACCTCCTATCGACAGCTACAAGTATTATTTGTTATATTAACCAAATAATGTAATTGGGGTTGGGAATTAAAAGGCATCATAATAATGTGATCTGTTGAATGATGCTTAAAACGAACAAATTGAAAATGTCGTTTAATGTTACATACTAGTGATGCACGAATGTTCGTATTCGTATTCGAATTGTCGAATATTCTGCCATTTTCAGGCGAATACAAATGTATTCGCATTCGCTAAATTCAGGCGGATGCGAATACGAATGTTTTCGTATTCGTCAAATTCAGGCGAATACGAATACGAATATTTTTCCAAGGAAATTAAATAAATAAATGTATAAATACTAAATAAAATTTAAAAAAAAAAACTAAAAATTTTAGTTTGTACAAATACATTAATTTTTTATAGAAATTTGTGCTTTGTATCATTTTAAAATATTATTCAATGACGATCATTAAAATTTTGGGTACTTTTTATTAACTTTAAAGTACGCCAACAAGAGTATGAAGTCCTTTTTGCATATAATATTCGTATTCGTATTCGCGAATATCAAAAATTGACATTCGTTACATCACTATTACATACATTTAAGCGATTCTGCACTTGCTTGCTTTTTCTTTGATATTTTTTTGACTTTTGCTTCTTCGAGAGGAAAACAAACAGATTTGAACGTGATTTAAGGTTAAATTAGAGAAAATACCTTTTGTTGGTAATTATCTATGAATGTCTGAGTCAAAAGCCAGGTCCAGCGAACACGAATACTCATTAAGGCATGTCCAAAGGTCGCTTTAACCAAACGTCAATAACAATAATAGATTCTCTAATACAGGGATTCCCACTAAATTCTTTATTATGGACCCCTTGTAAAAAAAATTTTTTGTCGCAGTCCTCCTTTGAAGTTTATAGTGCATTTACACCTGCACAAAATCTAGCACATTTTAATTAAAATCTTTATGAAAATCTATACCGTTTACACTATGTTTTTTTTGACATTTATCGAGATTTTTTTTATCTAAAACAAAACCCATTAACCGAAAAATATCCAAAACTACAACCAAACAACTGCAATGTAGCCAATTCACACAACTTTTGAAGTAGACCGTGGCTAATTCAACCTTGCTTTAAGCTTGCTTAAAAAAAACCTCTCACACTCAAACGTACAATATGCAAAATAACAAGCATACACGCATCAACACTACTTCTGTTGATTGTTTGTTACGAATAAGAAGTCTTGGCGACATCGTTTGTTAGCACTCATATACACGTACACCAATAAATCTATCGTGCTTCGCTTATAATACGACTGCATTTATTATTGGTTTAGTATAATACATGCCACGAGAATACTTTTAAAAAACGAGACGTATTTACATTTTAAGACTGTTTACGCAGGTCTCTAATGCACATACATATGCGCCCTGAACTATGAAAGTGGTCCAAGTCATATGCTTTTTTACTTCGAAAATTAAAAAATTCAATAAATATTCAATTAAATTAGTTAAATTTATATTACTCGAGACTAGTACAACACTAAATTAAAATGTTACATATAAAAATATTTTTCGATTTATTCAATGGTAATCTACTAATAATCTCGACCAAAGAAATATATGACTTAGACCAATTTCATAGCTAAGAGCACATATGTATGTATATCGCTGACTTAATATAGAAAGACCCAACTGATTATTTTTTTGAAATCGAGATTTTCGTATATTTCGATAGAAGAACATCTAATGTATCGAAAAATGCAAAAATCTCGATTTCAAAAAAAAACATAATGAGTTATGACCTTTCTATATTAGGATAACGGTAGGTATAAATTAAAAAAAATTTAAAGATAGAAAAGTATGTAGAATGAAAATAAAAACTATTATGATTTTAAAAACACTGTTTTTTCGGCTCTTTAAGCGGACACTTTGTATGTCTGTGATCTTACTACTTAGTGAACTTAATTCTTTCAACGTGCGTGGAAATGAAGTTGTTGTCAGATATGACAACTCTATTAGTCGTAATTTACATTATGCAATTCTTATTGCTAAGCTGATTAGTTTTTTAGAAGAGAGACGAGAATAAAAGAAACGTTTATGTTCCCCTCGTTTCTCTCTCTACCACAAACTAATCAGCTTAGCAACAAGACTTGCATAGTGTAAATTTCGACTTACCATTTGTAAAGTGCTTACTCTAGTTTTAAGGCTCAATTAGCCGACTGTAACGTAATGTAATTCTATAACCATTTTATTTTCATTACTTTTCACATACTTTTCCGTCACACGGTATTTTCTCAGGAACCGTAAGAGCTACAACAACAAATACATGAGAATTAGAAATTAAAGGGTGCTCCAAAACGAGCGACGAAAAATGTTAAAATCCCATCTAATATACATACAATTGTATGTACATATGTATATTGACACTTAAAATTTGTAAAATTAGTGTATTTTTATATAGACTACAACAATTAACATTAAAATATTAAAAAATTTTATTTAAAGGGTGGTCCATCAGTTAATGCAATTTACACTATGTAATTTTGACAACTTGCTATATCTTGGAAACCGTAAGAGGTAAACTCTTGAAATTTGCAAAAACGGTAAAACTAAAAAATCCGAAAATTATAAAATCGCCAAACCGACAAAAATCGCCAAAACCTGAAAAAAATCGCAAAAAATTTAAAAAAAATCGCCAAATCGAAAAAAATCGACAAAATTAAAACAAAAATTCTAGCACTAAAATAAATCGTCAAGTTCGAAAAAATCGTTTAAATGAAAAAAAATCGCCAAAATGAAAAAAACGCCAAGAACCGAAAAAAATCGTTAAACGCGAAAAATGCGCCAAAACCAAAATAATTGTTTATGTGAAAAAAAATCGCAAAATTAAAAAAATCGCCAAAATTAAAAAAATCGCCAAAACGAAAAAAAAATCGCCAAAATTTAAAATAAACGCCAAAAACCGAAAAAAATCCTCAAAACGAAAAAAAGTGCCAAAACTAAAATAATCGCCAAAACCAAAAATAAAAATCACCTATATGAAAAAAACGCCAAAATTAAAAAAATCGCCAAAATCAAAAAATCGCCAGATAAAAAAAACGCCAAAATAATAAAAAAAAATCGCCAAAACGTGAAACGATACTATAGTTTATATTGGCTAAAGTTCGTATTGAATTACATATCTCGTGCCCGTACGGAACCCTTCGTGCGCGGGTCAAAGTCGCACTTTACTGAATTTATTTATTTTTTCTATAACAAAAAAACAAAGAATTAGTGTATTTTGAAATTTGTTGCATGAAATTTCTTCATTTTGCTAATAGCAGCTCTTGAGAATGGAGATTGATAGTAAAAATTATAAGAGTCTGAACCTCTGAAGTATTCCTGACAGCTGTTTTGATCCGATTTTTTAATCACTTATGCTTATTAGCATAAATAATGAAAATTGTATGCAACTACGAGTAATTTTGTATTGTAAATTTTATAATTTTCCATATAGAAAAAATTGTCCTCTTTTTTGTTTATTTAACATTTTTTAATTTTATTTCATTATGACTTCTTTAAATTTATTTCATTATAAAAAAGGCTCTAAAATATTGGGACTAATTTCATTTACAGTTTTCAACATAATGTAATTCTTTTGAACTTGCATATTTCATTTTTTAGGTACGTACCATTTTATTAAGAATTACTTAATTAGGACTTATTTCTTTATTTCATTTAGTCCAACCGATATGCATACATACACAGATATACTCTAATTCATAACACGCATTTGCAATGACATGATACAGCGCGCATCAAAGAAGCAGCTCAAGCTGTTGTTTGTAATATTTAGCAGAGTCAAAAGGATTGTGGAAAATTTTATATAATGATGTGGCCTTAAGACATTTTAAAATTTAACTGGAGCAAAAGCTAAAGCCAAATGATGGCCATCGATTGCACCGTATCTGATTCATTCATACATAGTTTGATATTTAATCCCTAAACGGAGTTGGAGGTGAAAACTTCTATTATTCTATTATTTATTATTTAAACTTTTTTGGTGTTTCTTCGATTACATTTTACATATATGTATATAAAAAAAACTACAGAATGAGTTTTTTTTAACAGATTTAAGTATTTTAAAGTTTTTATACACAACTTTTATTTAAGATGTTTTAAAGCTAAAACTTCCAAGCCCCCCCCCCCCCCCCCGCATGAAATGTGATAATGTGCTTAGCACAAAAGAAATATAAAGATAATATGGACAGGTGGTATTTATTAAAATAACAAACATAAATCGATAAATGTCAGGATAATAAAAGATGAATGAATACCTTTCGAAATTTCTTTTTATTTTATATTTCAACAGCTTGAGGGAAATGCTACTTAATACATTTCAAGTGGCCTCTAGTTAAATTTTTCTTTGATTTTTCTTTTTCCCCACTTCACCGTTTCAAGTTTAATCTCTGGTATAATTTTTAATTTCCATGATAATACAGAATAAACCTAAAATTAATTAGGCAGACTTTAAAAGTAAAAGTAAAATGTTATAGCAATAAAATAAAACCTAAAAAAAATATAATAAAATGTTCCTTATATATTTTGAGCTCATTACTTTTGTAACAAGAATACTTGTATTTAAGTCTCTATGGTAATAAAGCTTATTTTTTGTTTAAAAATGGTTCATTATTTTTTAAGTACTCGCAGTTATTAACTGTAGGTTATTTAGTTCATGTTTTATTTGTATTTTATGTATTAAGAACAGAGAAGAAGATTGTTCTTTTTATACCAGCATGCGTTAGGAATTAAATTATCTACACTGCAAGACAAAAAAATTTATTTATTATATATTATAGTAGAGCTTTATTTTACTATTGATTAAATTATTTATTTGTTCAGCTTGAGGTTTGGTTATAAAAAATTAAAAATTTAAATTTTTATTATATTTTATATATGTATATCTTCAGGGGATATTTATAAAAACAAATAATGAGGGTGCCCATGTGGCTGAGTGGTAGCGAGGTCGTGGGTTCGATTCCCATCATAGACTCTGGGTGTTTTTCGCACACAAGCTAATCGCTTTGCGGGTTGCGTTTGTGTTTGTTCAAATACGTCCAAGCCATATGCACAATGTGCAATCTTTTACAGAAGAGCTTTATAATTTATATTTTTGCTTTCTTTGCAAAGAAACAAGAACAAATTGTATGAGCTTTTAAAGCTATTTACCTCAAATGCAAATAACAGAGTCTGTCTATTGGCACATAGCTGGTGTTGTTATTAATTTAAAAAGTTAGTTTAGTTAGTTTTAAAATATAAAGCTTTTTTTTTAATATAAAGCTTTTTAGAAAAATAAAGCTTTTTAAAAAATAAAGTTTAAAAAATTAAAATTTAAAAAAATTAAGCATTTTTAAAAAATAAAAAAAAAAATACTTTTTATATACAGGGTGGCGCAAAACTAACCTTGCGATGTTATTTGGCTGTAATTTAAAAAAAAAATGAAAAACTTTGATTCTTCTTGTGGATTATTTTTATTTGGTTTTTTAATTTTTTTACATCAAGTCGAGAATATGATGTCATGTAAATGGCCGCCGCCACAGTTGATTGTCATTTGAGCCCTTTTTATGGCATTTTCCATCACTTTGGCCAAAACTTCCGGCGATAGGTCCTCACATTCTTGACGGATATTGTCTTTAAGAGCTGCAAGAGTCTGAGGCTTGTTGACATAAACCCGCGACTTCAAAAAGCCCCACAAAAAGAAGTCTGAAGCGGTCAAATCAGGTGATCGTGCTGGCCAGTGCAAATCGCCAAAACGGGAGATTAGGCGCCCGGGAAATTCATCCTTCAGCATATATGTTGTGGGACGTGCAGTGTGTGCCATTGCACCGTCCTGTTGTCTATTAACGTGTATTTCGCATGTATTTACTACAAAACAGAACTGACATTAGGTGCCAATCGCAAAATTTATAGCATTTTCGGATAGGAGGATTACTTTTGCGCCACCTTGTATATAAATTTTTTTAAATAAAGCTTTTTAAAAAAATAAACCTTTTTTAAAAAATAAAGCTTTTAAAAAATAAAGCTTCTTGGTATTGCATACAATTTTGAAAAAGATTTTCGAATAGATTTTTCTATTTTTGTTTTATTTGAAATCTTATTCTAGATATCACAGGCCAAACTGTTCTCAACTGTGGGAAATACACGAACTCAAAAACTTATAAGATCTTGGCCATTTATGAACCTGTAGCTCGTTTCTGTATTTTTCGCATCGAAAAATTTCTCATAAGAAACGTGAAACACAAAATTCCCTAATTTCTCGATATGTGAGAAAAAGAAAGACAACACTGATTGTGTTTTTACTGGATCGAACAGTTTTAAAAAAATCAGTGATTCATTTACTGAAATTATAAACAAATGTATATGTATGATCTTTCTACACAAAGTAAACACTTAACTAGCCGAAAAAAATTTAGAAAATTTATAATATTTTAATAACCATTTAATTACATATTTTGTGGCTACTTCACAATTTTTGTAATTTGTGCATACAAAATTATTATTATTTTTTTTATTGCAACCATAAAATAAAACAATTTCACTTCATTAAGTACTTGGGTAATCGTCTTCCTTTAATCAACAACAATTAAGTAAATTAAACTGATACATACATGTCTTTTTTTTATTATTTTATGCATTCAATTTTACGCACACTTGCATACATACAAAAATAAACAATAGCTGGGAATCACATACATACGCACAAAAATACATTCACACATACACACATACTATTTAACGGTACAACATAGTAAAGCACACAACCTTGTAGTATTTGTAAATTTGCGATAACACATCGACTTCCTTCCTCTAGTTACACGTACATATGTACATACATATTTCAAATGCTTTTTGATTCATCAAATATTTTTACAGGTTATTTGATCAATAAATTATACATTTTCTATGCGGATGCATTTGTGAACCCAGCTGACATTCAAAAGCCTCGGCGAATGCTTCGAAATTGGCAAACATGGCACGCACGCGAATTTCTTCGGGTGGATGGACATCGGTGGCGGCCACAATATGATGCCATATTCTATTGATGTCTGTGCACCATAACTGGGCCGAGCTAATGAAAAATAATTGTTGCGCATTAATGGTGTCCATGTGCGGCAAATGCTCCGGAGTGTGATGATGTTTGCTTAACCACATTTCATAGGCAGCATAGGCAATACGTATGCCAACGTTATCGGCTATATTTTCGCCCTGGGCTTGAGATTTGGGCAGAAGTTTACCACTGAATTTGTATTGGCCATACTGTTGCCTCAGACATTCTTTGCGAGTGGCAAACACAGCACTGGCATTACGATCCCACCAGTTGTTAAGATTACCCTTGGCATCGTATTTACGTATGGTGTCATCGAATCCATGGGCCATTTCATGGGCTATGATGTAGCCCACGGTGCCATATTTCAAAGCCTTGGGATATACATCATCCCACATGTAGCGAGGCTGCAAGAAAGCCACCGGTAATATGACCCGGTTATATTCGGGCGCATAAGCTGGTGTAAAGCTAAGCATTTCGTGTTCTTCCAATTTCGGAGGTTCTTGTAATTTCATTCTGAAATTTTGCCCCTTCAGTAGTAACACATCTAAGAGGTTTTCAAAAAAATCACTCGAAGAAATAATCAAAGAACTATATTCCTTTTGAAAGTCCACCCCATCGTAACCGTTTATTTCAAATGACATTGCCGATAGCTTTTCCAAAGCCTTGTCTTTGGTGGTTTCCAGCATCCAGTCGGTGGAAGATGATTGCAAAATATCTCCGAAAGATAATTTTAATTGTTTCCACATAGAATTCACCTCCTCAATAATATAGGGCTGTTGTTTTAGCAATTGCGTATAGACAATATGATCTAGATATTTAATAAAGTGTTTCTTAGTAACATCTATACACTTTTCCTTTTGTTTGCCTAAGGTTTTGGGAGACTCCAGACGAAAATCCTGTATCAGCTCCCACATAACGTAATTTGCCAAAACATTACGTGGCGTTTCCAATACCAGAATGCGCAGGTTTTTAATGTAATCTTCCACATACTCGTACACAGGCAAGCGATATTCATAGCCCAACCAAGTTTTAACGAATTGTGTGAAATTAATAGCGGGTCCGTAGTTTTCAGTCATTTCTTCTAGCACCCTCAACCGGGTTTTGTCCTCCATACCCAAACCCTCCATAGAATCAACCATGCCAGAAGCCAGTTTCTTTTCAAAGTCAGTTATCTCTTTTGATACAATCAAAGCTTGCGCCGGCGTCAGACCCAAAACTGTTTGCATTTCCATTTGCCGGACCATGGCCAGACGGTAGTAGTATTCATGGGAATTGGCTGTTATTAATTCATCCCATTGCCCAATATACAAGCGATTTATTTCGTTATTGGTCAAGTCCGCATTTATATCTACGCCCAAGATTATCTTGCGCCCATATTTGCGCAAAATTTTAGCAATTGTTGCCAGCCAATCGAATTCACTCTCCTTCCAACCAGCACCTATAAGAGCAGGCATACCGCCAAATTCCGCCATTATTGCAATAAGCTCTTCACGATTTTGATGGTTTTTCAATTGCCTACGCTGCAAGCACGAGTCATAGAATAATTTAACTTTGGTAGCAGTTTCTTTGTTTCCGGAATTTACGGCTCCATCTAGAATTTTAAGCAACTTGCGATCGTAGGCCTTTGACAAAACACTAAATATACCCGTTTTGGCTTCCGTTATTGCCGGATTAATTTTCGCCCAATTGCCGCAAGCATATTGATAAAAATCTTTACATGCATCCACTTCTGGTCTCATATAGTTGCGCATTTCCGCCGATTTAGACAAACGCATAATTTGTCGAGCAGCTGCTGTATCGAACTGTGAGCCATTATAGCTAGACGTCGAGGCCTGCACGGTTGTTGAAAAAATTATTTGCAAATAAATACAAATTGTGAACACTTTCGAAAACCATTTCATTATGTTTGTACGCGTAAATTATTATACTGTGATCCGTACTTGGCTATTTACAATTTCAAACTAAACTGTTTTGTATTATGCCGAAAGAAAGTTTTCATCTTTGGTACACAAAATATCGGGTCTTTAGGGTTATCGTTTATTTTTTAGGAACTTGGAAATACTATTGCTAAATACCAACAAAAAAATAAGCAACGTTCTCATACATACATACATACATACATACATACATATGTACTCATGCATGTATGAGTATTGTTGTCACTTTATAACTACGAAATGTGTATTTATTTCACTATTCTTTTAAGATTATCTCTCGGTTTTTAATACGTCATTGTCAATGCCAATGACGACTACCAGTCATTTGTTTATTTCGAATCTTAGGAAACTGAATATATAAATAACTTGCAAGTGCATGCCAATATTGTGATTAACAACATTTAAAAGTAGCGGGCTTGTTGCCTCAGCTACATATGTAACATTGACTCACTGATTTACGTAGCTGGCAGGAAGCATTTTCTGACTTTAAGCTCTCAGGGTAGATCACTTGCAAACTCAAAAAATTTGTTAGCGTTATCATTCGCATACAAACTTTTCGAATATTCGAATAATTTCTTTATTTTAATTTTTTTATATGTATGTACTAGTGATGTAACGATTGTAAATTTTTGATATTCGCTAATACGAATACGAATACGAATATTAGAAACGATATTTGCGAATACGAATACGAATATTTGAAACGATATTCGCGAATACGAATACGAATATTATATGTGAAATCTGTAGACATTAAATTGGGGTTCTATTTACGCCTGCAATATGAAATATTGAAAAATTTTTATGAAAAAGAACTTTACACTCTTGTTGGCGTACTTTAAAGTTAATAAAAAGTACCCAAAATTTTAATGATCGACATTGAATAATATTTGAAAGTGATACAAAGCACAAATTTCTATAAAAAATTTGTGTATTTGCACAAACTAAAATTTTTAGTCATTTATTTAAATTTCGATTAGGATTTATGCATTTCTTTGGAAAAATATTCGTATTCGTATTCGTATTCGTAATTTGACGAGTACGAATACATTCGTAATCGCATCCGCCTGAATTTGGTGAATACGAATACATTCGTATTCGACTGAAAATGGCCGAATATTCGACAATTCGAATACGAATACGAATATTCGGGCATCACTAGTATGTACACATGTATAACCAAATATTTAAATTTTTAAAATAAATTATTGAATCGAACGAGCAAAACTAGTGAAATTCGTCTAGTGAATCGGAATTTTTAAACGAAGAAATTACCTTATTTGAACGAACAATAGATTGAAACATCTATTTTGTAAGACAGCCTAGCCTGCCTAAAGTAGCGCCAGAGTGCCGAACATCAATCGGCTTTTTATACAATTTTATACTTATTCATTTCTTTCGGTTCTCTCTCTATGGGCAGCTCTGCAGTAAATTCATGAGCATATCGAGCCATAACCGCCAAAAAAGAAACATTAAGTAACACACAGCGATGCCAACTTGGTGCTTTTGGCACTATTTTTAGTACTTTTTGAATACTCAAAACGCCAAATTTTGAGTGTTAGTGCCAAACTAAGAAAAAGCAATAGGTAGTGCTTTTAAGAAATTTTTGTATTTCTTAAAATTACTTTAATAAAACTTGGTGTATTTATTTTTTCAGTGCACAGAATACACTTTTCGTCTGATATATTTCAATAACGAGGGTATAATTGCAGAAATAGAGAATAGCTTAGAAAATATTAAACATTATTAAACTTCACTCGTCTGAATCTTTAGTTGTTTTTCACGTTAGTGCTTCTTACGCTTTTTAGAACTCAAAATTACGCTTTTTTGTGCTTTTTTTAAATTTTGATGTGCTTTTAGAGTCAAAAAAATTGGCATCACTGGCAACACATTTTTGGATCTCTTTTTCTTATCGATTATTTGCGATCGCAAATGTAGTGTCTTTACTAATTTTCGATTGTTTTATGCTGGCAACTCCGTGATGTCATTTGTTTATTTTACAGTGTTGTCCATATACATACAAGGGAATATGTTAAAACAAACTTTTGTTTCTACTTTTTTCTTTTGAAATACAGACAATGCACATTAGGTCAAATGACTACTTTTTCTGTGCAAAATTAATTACGACTACATTATAAGAGTAATCGAAACAGTTATTATATGAATTATATAATTATGGATGGTTCCAATAAAAAAATGGAGTTTAACCCATAAGTAACCAAAAATTAACCCTTAAATATTAGCACCCATTAAATAAAATATTTATTAATTGTTTATATCCAATTCACTTTGTAAAATTAATTCAAAGGAAGCTTCTTCTTTACTTTCATTATTTTCGTCATCTTGTTCGTTATGGTGAAGTTCTTCTGTTGGTTCGCAGCAACATAATAGTTCAATTACTTCAGGTGGTAACGTGGAACGTGTTCTTTTTTGAATGGGTCTGTTTAAAAATGTTGTGGAAATTAATGGATCTGAATTATCCATGGCCCTATTAAATACATCTAGTAGGTTATTGATGCGGGTGTTTCTACGCGCGTGGTAGCGTAGCATAACAAATAGGGCAAGCCTGGTTTGATTTGTTTCCGGTTAGGTTTGGTAGGTCCAAATTTTCCTTTAAAACCACTTCTTTCGTTTCTTTTGTGAACTCCAGTTTAATAGGACGACAAAATCTTACAGACTGCTGTGTGCGATTATTCCAGATTGGTTTTCCCGATTGTAGCGCTAATCTTAAGGGAATAAGTGTGGTAGCAAAAAGGGATGCGTCACAGCTACTTGAAAAACTTTGTTCACTAAATGCTTCCTTAAACTGGGCTTGACTAGTACTACTATCAAAGCCGTAACTAAATATTAGTTCTGTGCTTAAAAACTCAGTCTTCTCCTCTTCCATTTCAGCAAAAAAAATTCTTTTTGCATTTCTACAATTCTTTCTGCTGTATGCGCTAGAATAGATTGAAGAGGAACATTCACAAGGTTCTCTGCTGCTTTTGTACCCTCAGGACGGCATTTCATTTTGGCGGCAGTTATTTTACTATAATGAGGATATATATCACAATTCCTTAATTTGCTTTCCTGGCGTATGGCATTATACTGCTCTTTAGACAAATTATGTTCAAGGAGGAAGGCTAAAGCCTCATCCGCAGTAAATGGAATTGGCTTCTTAGGATGTTCATCACAAATTTTACGCATTTTTGATGGTCTTGTTGGACTTTGAATACTTTCCTTTAGTATTGCAGCCAAATCGGTTTCACCTTGTTTACGTGCTGATGTTGCTGCTGCACGAACGAGAAGACTTGTATAGGCTTTCATCAGAAATTGACGAGGTTTCAAGTTTCTCATATACGTGTTTCAAAACGGCATCAACTTTTTGTTTTTTTGTAATTTCCTTTCGCCATACTTCAAAAAGATCAATCTTTTTTATACAGAGGTTACCTAACAAAAAGAGGCATTACTCGCAAAACGGAAAAATCGCAATTTTCGATAAATACCAAATAACTCACTAGATAATATTCTAATTATTTTGTGCAATTTGAGAATAGAGAAATGGGGTATATTTTTTAAAAGCTTTCAGAAAATAAAAATTTTATAAAAATTTAACTATTTATAGATGTTTACGCTAATGAGTTATTTATTAAGTATAGCGACATATATATGTATAAAACATTTAAAATTAAAAATATGTCTACTCACTTGGCTCTTTCTTTTCCATTTTACTCTAATAAATTATCACAAACACAGTCCGAGATATACGCACTTAAAGTTGACCACGCACTACTTAACTTAGGAACACAATTATATAAAAAATTTAATCAGTTGACTTCGACACGCTGCTGTATAACGGTTATTAATATTTAGTCAAAACAAAAATCACTTTTTTTTATTCTGAAGTCTTTAGAATTAAAAAACAACAACAACAATAGTAAAACTGCAAGTTGATTTTTGGACTTTCGCACAGAAAAATGTGTCGTTTGACCTAAAGTGCAATGGAACCAAAAACAAAACATTAGTTATGTGTGTTTATCGAATTATATATCTATATTATTTTACATATTAATTTTTCATATGCTGCTGTTTATTTGTTTTGCTAAATTTTTATATTAATTTTTAGAATTTCTCCAATTTTCGGTTTTTTTAATTGTAACCATTTTTGTCTTTATTTACTCCGCAAGTTGCAGAATCACCGGACACAATGACTGCTCCCAACGAATTAGGACAGAAAAGCCAGTACACATCGATACAGACGACATTGACAGAAAATCTGTCAAAAAGTGCTTAAGGGCTCAGTTAGCCGACTGCAACGTAGAAAACAGCTGCTCGATATTTTTATATGAAAAGTATTTTACGTTACATTACATCTCTATAACCATTTCCATTACTTTTCACATAACAATATCGAACAGCTGTTTCCTACTGTTGCAGTTACAATACAATACAGTCGGCTAACTGAGCCTTAAGTCATACTCTACTGTTTTGCAATAGAGCACTTTTAAACATTGAAGTCGATTTTCAGAAATTTTTTCAGTTATATTGGGAAATTCGGTATTCACTGATATTTATTTTAGAAAATCATGGTTCTACACATTAAAAATAATAGATTAAGTTTGAAATATACTAAAGTACAAACTTAATTAAGCTACTCGTATTATTCCTTATGATACTATAAGTCCAAAAAATATAAGTAGCAAGTCATTGCGCTATAACTTTCTGAAAAATTGCACAAAATAATTGAGATTTTGTCCAGGGGTACTTTCAAATATCGAGATAACAGGAGTACCATTAACTCAAAATCGGTTTATCTCGACTCAAGAAATTTTTTCTTTTTGCCACAGAAATATCAAAAAAAAAATTTATATTTGAGAAACCAAAAAGGAAAAACTAATTTTAAGAAGTAATATTACTACAGACGATACTTTCCTCAATAATATTAATTTTCTGCATACAAAATCATAAATTTTTTAGAAGGAAAATTTTATGAATTTTGTTACAGTGTCGAATAAGGCCACTAGTTCATTTACCTGCACTCAAAATAGTTTGTAGATCTGTATATTACTTTTTCATTTCTTTTCGAAAATTAATTCATAATATACTACTGTCCTCATCTTGTTATTGAAGCATCGCATTCATAAGATTAATAACGAAACTCATCAATGAATATGTGCCCTAAAACTAAATTTCTCTTAACAAAATATAAGAAAATTCCGGGAGTTCTCGCACAAATTTCTCGGGATTTCTTCCCTGAAATTTGGGAATTTTTTCTCCTGAAATTCCGTATAAAAAACACTATTTCCAGTAACAATTTACTTTCCCCCTTATGCAAAAAAATATTTTACTATAGCTTTAAAGTTCATATTAGTTGACAAGCACTTTAAGGCTAACATTGCTTTGTTAAGAAATTGTGTTCAAAACACAACTTTAAATATTTTGTTATTTAATAATAAATACTGGTAACACAACCGTGTTCAACAACCACTTCTCAGCTTATGATGTACAAAATTGAATAAAATTTCATTCGGGTATTCAAATATTTTTTTATTTTATTAAATAAATTTTTAATTTCTTGAAGTAAAGCAAACCTAATTTAAACAATATTAGCTTCTGACATGGTAGGAAAACAGATAAACATTTCTATGAAGTATACGTAAAAAAATATGATGAACAAAGAAGAATTATCACAATTTCTTTTATTCGAATGAAATGAGTATTTGAATATCCAGCTTTTTTCGATTTGTTTTGATTGTATGTACATCACTAAAACATTTTTGTACAATTGTATTTATTTTAATATTTTTTTATGGATTTTGCGATGTATTTTGAATCAGTTGGATAATTTGGTGATTTTTTCCATCACATTACAGTTATAATATATTTAAGATAAGAGCTAGCACTTTTAGCTTTATTTTCAGATGTAACATGAATCAATATGTGTTATATTAACAAAAATATTTGAGGTACAAAATACACATTTTAAAAATATCAACTTAAAGTAGTCTTAACAAACGTGGGGACCTACTTTAGAAATTTGATATAATAATTTTTTTAGAATACAACTTTACTTAACATTGCTTTGCAAAGCTTTATTAAGTTTTTTAGCATAAGACCCTTTATCTTTACTTTACTTTATTTATCGGCCACATCACCCATTGGTTCCATCTGCATGTTCAGTTTTAAAACACTTTTTGCCAATAAATTGCCAAATGAATTTTTTTATTAAATTCTCACTTTTTCTGGCAGTTCCTTTGAACGCCTAGTTATAAGCTGGACCCCCTGTACAGCTGGATAAAAATAATAATTGGGCTATAAGACTTCACAAACATACTACTACATACTAGTTACACATCCTACTCTCAACATTACAGAATTCCAAATATTTAATAAACTGGTAAACCAAAATAGCCTATAATCAATTGTCAAAGCGGTTTGAAAACAAAATAGTATTGCCAACTTAAAGATTTTAAGAGTTCTAGCAGTCATTGTTGTATTTGTTCTCCAAAGTGTTCAGTAAAATTGTAATGCTAATAAAATAAAAATTTTAAGTTTCCTTTTCGAAAAAAATTACATAATAACAGGGCGGTTAACATTACATTTACATTAATTTTCACATAACAATATCGATCAGGTGTTTCCTACCGTTGCAGTTACAATCCATTACAGTCGGTTAACTGAGCGCTAATAATCTGTACATTGCTTTTCAAATAACAATATCAATCAGCTGTTTCCTACCATTGCAATTACAATCCATTACAGTCGGCTAATTGAGCCTTTACATTCCGATTACACCTCTTTAAACATTTTCATTACTTTTTACATAACAATATCGATCAGCTGTTTCCTACTGTTGCAGTTACATTCCATTACAGTCGGCTAATTGAGCCTTAACGTAGCCTAAACCAAAGATCAATTATTAAATCGAGATAGTTGTTAATTGTACCATTGTACTTTTTCAGCTGAAATAGTACCCAAAATGTACAATTGTACCAATTTACTTCCATCCCTGATGTGGATGGGCGCATACATACATATGTACGTGTATTTTAATGCGAGCATCGGCATACTCCTTTCTACGTTCATTTCCAAAGGACTACCTACCACCAGCTTATGGTAAATTTTGTGCAATAATTAGAGCGGAAGCTTAATCTGTTTTCAAAGTTCAAATAACTAGTTAAAATTTTATAAACATAATTATTATATTCGCTAGCTTATTTTGTATCCAGGGTCGTTTTGTTTTTTTTTTGTTGTCATATTATTTTCGTCTAAAATTACACATTTAATAACATTGAAATTAAGTTTAACAAAAATAATACAATTAAGATTTTATGGGTTTGTTAATTGTTGTTATTGCTGTGTTTCTTTGTAATGTATTTCAGGTGCTCTGCCTTTGGTAACAGCAACCACATTTTGCTTTACTTTCAAATGGAAATGGTTTATAATTATCTCTTATTGCATTTTTTCATTATGGGGATTATACAAGGTATGTATAATTTTCAATTTAATAAAAATTGAATTATGTATGTATTTAACATGACATTTTGTTAAACATGAATACATTTTTAATTGAAATTTGACAAAAATAATATGGAAATATTGGTAAAATACACTTAATGTAAATACTTTGAAATGTACATGCATATTGCTACCTTAATATAAAAAACGTCTTAACTCATTATTTTTTTCCAAATCGGGTATTATGCATATTTCGATAGATTAAAAGCTCATTTATCGAATGATGCAAAAAAATCTCGATTTTGAAAAAAATAAGGAGTTAAGCTATGTAGAGACGATTGTCAGATCTTACAATATTGTCAGATCTGGTAATGTACTGGCAATAAAAAATTGACAGCACAAGGTAGATTGTCAGTTCTGACCGTTGAATAGACAAAAAACGCGATTCCATAAACCATCTTTTTCATTCTCAGTTGGTTTACAAAAAAAAAAATCAACTTGTTGACAGCTATGCCGAAGCCGGCTGCAGATTGCCGAAGATATTTTGGGCGACGACGAAACGAAAATCGTCGAAACGGGATCTGCTGAAGGAAATGTTGTCATGAATGCCCCATTTTGTTTACTTTTAAATACCTACAAGAACACTACCAGTCAATTGACTGCTCATTTGATCGATAGTCATGCAGGATATATTCATCATTGCGTAGAACAAAGTTCTGATCACTTTATTAAGGGCAACGTGAAATATGTGATGGAAACTTTTTTGTACGTGTATGCAACATCTCTCTTGCTGATGAATATAACATATAGTTGAACTGCTCATTCCATTAATTTTTGCCTATCAAATAACATAAGCATTACTCAAGTATGACTGATCATAATTGACTAATATATTCCCCACATTTGAGTAATCATACATGATTTATGTATATAATGACAATATATATAATTTTTATTATTTTCATTGTTTTTTTATTATAAAAAGATATAAAAATAAATAAAATAAAAGGTATACTTCAGCAAAAACAGATCTAGCCCTCTTCACATCTTTTCACCACTATCGCATCTTGCTTTTTACAAATATCTTAAACTTTGAAAAGATATATAAATTAAATTAAATTTTGTAAATCTCTTTTATTCGATATTGTTTATACTTATCTTTTTAACACTTATAAATTTTAATTTTCACAGACAGATCAAATTTTATTTTTTTTTTAGTGAAACTCGATGTTGTAAAAGTTTTGGCATATGCTAGAGTAGAGCAACTATAATTAATAAATAAATCTATCATCACTTCCTATCAAATGACTAGTCAATTGACTGTCACTATTGAATTCAATATAAATTGTTGCAAATGTAAAAAAATCTTGTTTCTGTTAGTTTCAGTCATTCATTTCTTGTAGGGTAGTGTATAATGAAAAAACTTTTATTTTGAAATGAATGAAAAGGTCTCTCGAAAAAATTGCCCACTTCGGCTTTACCATAACAAGATGTAGATAAATATGTCTTAATTGTTTTTAAAAAAGTTCTGCTTACTCGATTTAGAACACAAAATTAATACAAATTTTATTTTCCATTTTGTCTTATTTTCTAACATTTTCATAGAACAAGATGGAAAATGAAATGGAAATAAATCATCAATAATATTTCTGTGTCAAATTCTGTAAAATGACTTTTCGGTGTAGAAATAAGTGTAAATTTTCATACGCAGAAGTCACCAAGTACCAGGCTATACATTAATTTTGAAAATTAAAAGAAATTTAATTTCGACATACATATTTGCAATATTATTGTGCAATAATTGATACTGTGCAATAAAATTTCATGTGTGTATATTATATTGGTGTATGGCACAATATATTGAATAAAAGCAAAAGCCTTTTGTTTCATATTGCGCATCAAGAAATATTTTGTAATGTATTGACAAAATTGTACAATAATTGCCTGGAGTACATCACTAAACATTGCGTTTTTATTTTTTAAATTACTTAATTCACAATTATTTAAATTGTTTAGGATTTTATGTATCTAGTATGTATCACGAAAAATCAATTTAAAAATTTCTTAAACGCACATTGGTGTGTAGCTTTTGTTTAGTTTTACATACATATGTAAGTATATTGTAAGAAAAATTGCGTCAATAATAGCCATAAAGCACTTAAATATATTGCATAGTCTATTGGGTACATTAATGCAGCCCATATACACTACACAAGTTCACTTGCACAATTCTGCTACTGTACAGCAGCGGTGCGAACTATTTACAACCCAAATGCGCTATTTTCAACTATTTATAGCCAAAACGCGCTATTTTCTAGCGCTAAATTAAATTTTAATAAAAGTCGATGTATGTATCAGTAAATAAAATTTTTTAGTAACGGTTTTTCAGATTTTGCAATATTGCTTCTTAGAAATTATATCCTAAATAACTAGAATCAATTCAGTTTTTATTTTTATTTTATTTGTCAAACTTTGTAACAACATGTAAGTTTTCGAATAGTTTTGCGATTCAAATGCTTTTTGAACTTTAGCTAGAATAGATGCTTAATAAGTTATGTAAGCTTTTTGAGTCATTAATACATATTTTTAACTGTGAAATTTCAAAACCACTATCAAGGTAATTTTATTTGCAACAGCTGAATAAATAATCAACTTTATCAGAGTTTTTGGATACTAGCAATTTGTTAAACTTATACAAGGTGCTGCAAAAGTAATCCTCCTATCAGAAAATGCTATAAATTTTGCGATTGGCGCCTAATGTCAGTTCTGAAATTTGTGTAGTAAACACATGGGAAATACACGTTAATAAACAATGCTACGGTACACTGCTCCAGAACGCGGAGTATTGGTGACTATTTATTTGACGAATAATCGGTCGGTGACTTTGGCACAACGTGAATTTCGTCTTTTCTTCTTTCTTTCGTCCCACTTCTTTTTGTGGTGCTTTTTGAACTCGCGGGTTTATGTCAACAAGCCTCAGACTTTTGCAGCTCTTAAAGACAATATCCGTCAAGAATGTGAGGACCTATCGACGGAAGTTTTGGCCAAAGTGATGGAAAATGCCATAAAAAGGGCTCAAATGACAATCAACTGTGGCGGCGGCCATTTACGTGACATCATATTCACGACTTGATGTAAAAAAAAATTAAAAGACCAAATAAAAATAATCCACAAGAAGAATCAAAGTTTTTCATTTTTTTTTAATTACAGCCAAATAACATCGGAAGGTTATTTTTGCGCCACCCTGTACAAATAATTACAAAAATATTGAACTGAAATGATGTCATCGACTTTAATCAAAACGCGCTAATCTAGCGCGTTTTTTATAAAAAGCGCTAAGTCGAAAAAAGCGCGTTTGGCATAGTTAAAACGCGGTAAATCTAGCGCGAAACGCGCTAAATTGGCATGTAATGTATGGGGATGGTTGTGCTATTTACGCAGTGAACTGAGTAAATATCAAAACGATTTTGATATTTGCTCAAGTTTGTAAAACTGTACAGTGAACTTGTATAGTGTATGTTAAAACCGCTCAGTTGTTCAGAGTTCAAAACAAGAAATGAACGCAGAAAAAATATTCTTGACAGAGTACCTAGAATTATATATGTATATTACATAGTGTCCACACCTGATGATTTTATATCAGAGCTCGTAATATAACGCCGGCAGAGCAACTGTCATTTTTTAATTAATATCAACACAAAGGGGTAGACGTTGATGATTATATATTATGATGAATCAAACTAATAGTTATTTGAAAAATACTTGCAAAAAACATATATATAATTTGCGTGTTGTTTAATTTTTTGGTCACTAATAATTGTTGCAACTCATTTTTTAAACGAAAATTGTTTAATAAATAAATGTTAAATGCACAGTAACACATAAAATGACATTTGATATCAAGATGAATTCATTAGGCCGTGAGCTATGATGATTATACAGGGTGGCCCAGAAAGACCGAAGTGGTGTGAATTCCTTATAACTTTTTATTTAAGACATAATTTTTTAATTTTTTGTTTTTTAAATACAGTAAATTTATAGGGAATATTTTTAGATTAGTTATTCAAAATGACATACCACAAGTGGTGGCCATTTTCTGCTTCGCACAAATGTGCTCTTTCCATTTCTATTATTCATAACTTAGTTATGAGTGACGAAGCCCATTTCCAATTAAATGGGTTCGTTAACAAGCAAATCTTTAGGATATGTGCTAAGGAAAACCCGAGAGTACTTCATCAACGACAATTACACCCAGTTAAGTGTACTGTTTGGTGCGGTGTTTCTTCAGAAAGGATCATTGGCCCATATTTTCTTGAAAATGAACGAGGTGTCGCCATTTCCATCAAATGTGATCGATATCGGGCCATGTTGGAAAATTTTGTAAGGCCAGCCGTGGAAAGCCATCCGCAAATATTGTTCCAACAGGATGGAGCCACAGCGCACACTTCGAGAGCCACAATGGCTCTTTTACGCGACATCTTTGGTGAAAGAATAATTTCGCGTAGAAGCAATTTTAATTGGCATCCGCGTTCTCCGAATTTAACAGCTCCAGACGGTTTCCTTTGGGGTTATTTAAAAGGGAAAGTTTATGTTAATAAGCCTAGGACTATTGAGGAATTAAAGACCAATATTCGAGACGAAATTAACAACATAACACCGGAAGATTTGCGAAAGGTCATGGAAAATGTGTTGGAAACAGCACATTTGTGCGAAGCAAAAAATGGCCACCACTTGCGGGATATAATTTTTAATAACTAATCTTAAAATATTCCCTATAAATTTTATGTATTTCAAAAACATAAAAATTAAATAATATGTCTTAAGTAAAAAGTTATAAGGAATTCACACCACTTCGGTCTTTTTGGGCCACCCTGTATCATAACGCTGCCATAATATTAATAAATTGAGTCTATACGTGATGAATTTTCATCGTGATATAAATTCATCTGGTGTGGACACTATGTTACAACTTTAAAATAAAAACTGCACAGTTTACTTGAATAACGTGTGTCACAAGCTTAGTTTACGCAGTGCCAGACTTGAGCACTGAACTTGTGTAGTGTATGGTTGGCATGGGGAAAATAAATTCTAGATTCCCACGAAAGGGAAATACACACATGCATAAATACTTTAATAGATCTAATCAACATACATACACACATATTTCTTTTCCATATTTCTTTTCCAAGCTTATTTATTTTTGTTTTTAATAAATGTACTGTGTTTTTTACACATTAATTTCTGTTCTAAATTATAAATATTTACATACATACATATATAAATTTAAGTGTCTTCTTTTATGTGCTGTATGCGAGTGTGTGCGTGTTGTTTGTACAATTTGTTTCTTGCATTTTTTTTATATTTTATTTCTTTAGGCCTTAACAGCCAGTTCACCTTGGCAGCGACGTTTGTGTTTCGCCTTGCCCTTTACCATGCGATCGATTTTAACATTCTTCCGCACCATCGGACTAGTGGGTGGCAATCGCGTTGCACTGGCACACGTGTATCTGCAGGTATGTATGTACAACAGTTTTTACTGCTACTACTGAAAACACTTTAATTTAAATGAATTTATTAACACCCCTCTGTTTCTGTTGTTGCTGTTGTTGTTCTGGTTGTTGTTCTTAAATATATTCGTAATCGTTAAATGTGGCATAAACGGTAGTTGATAGCAAGTTACTTTATAATATCAAGTTTTGAAATGTATGTGTGTACATACTTTTGTTGCTGGTAGTAAGTTACCAATTGTTGTTGCAGCACAATCTGTATGCGATAGTATTTCTTAAATAAATCTTTTTTTTTTGTTTTTAATAATTTTTACTTTATTTTTTTATAATTTATTTCAATCCTTCTTATGTTGTTTAAAATATGAAGTGTCTTGATGTTTGGCTTGATATTGTATGCAATTGTTTTCTTTTGTTATTTATTGAGTGGTGGAAGGAAGGGTCTTTTCATTTCCTGTTGATTTTTCTTTCAATTACAATGCAAGGTTTTAAGACAACAAAATATATAAGATAGCAAAGGAAATAAAAATAAAATAATGCATTTTGTTTCTGAAACTTTTATAAAATATACAGAGAACTTACATACATATGTATGTCTGCTGACAATAACCTTGTGCCTATTTATGGTTACAAGAAATGTAAAGCAAACACAGTGTTACTGCTTATGTTACTAATCTGTGTATTAAATTGCTAAGAAATAATATACATAGATATGCAATTTAAATTTAACACTTTTAAGAAGACTTACCTACAATATCTAAATGTGATACATGCTGTATGACTGAAATCGAACAAAATAAGCTGCTTTTATTCACATCTCTTACATTTCATTATGAATGTGTTTTACTAGCGATTTTTAAGCTTTTAAGGCCGATTCACATAGAATCAATCCTTCATACGCTATACGTAACGTGACCAGATGGTTTTTGCAAAAACCGGGACATGATCGATCAAAAATAAGGGATTTAAAAATAATATATTTGCTTCCTAAATCTAACGAAACAATTTCATTCGATTTTTGAAAAAATCTAATGATAATTTCACAAATCTGATGAAAATTTCACGAATTTCATTGGAATTAAGATAAATTCAACGGCGAATGTTAAGTAAAAACGTCATCACTCATACGCAGCCGCCGATTACATGTTTTAATATAAACTTATTAAACACTTAAATAAAATAAAAGAAACATTAATTATGAATATTTGAGAATAACAGAAATGATTTAATTTCATTCTTTTTATTAAATACACTTCAACTACTTGTTTTTCTTGAGTAAGTGTGTAAGCGGATCGATATTTAAAAATATTACAGCGACTTTTTGAAAATAAATTAAGAAAAGTGTGGTATGCGGCACAAAACGTATTTTTAATTTTACAATAAAGTAATATTAACTTCTAACTTTATTCATGAAAGCTCAATAAAATGTACACATTTCTTCCAACCATATGCCGGAAGCAATGATGAAAATACAAAAAAAAATCTATCGGATATACTTTGAGAAAATTTCATGTAAACCTTCTTTGTCGTTTTTCTCCATTCCGACTTTTTGGCATATGCTCCAAACCAATAATGGGCTGACGACATAAAAAAGTATGTGTGTGAACTTAAATTTTAAAATGTATAACCCTTGACACAGAACTTGTGCTTTAACAGAGCTCTGTTAGTGTCTTAACGGAGCTCTGTTAAACTATAAAAATTCCATCAATGCCTTTCCAAAGGATTTTTTCATTAAATGAGGCAACTGAGGCCGAACAAAATAATGCAAATTTATTACAAGGTGTTTTTTTATTATTGCCAATGAAACTATTTTTGAAAATCATGAATTTGAACCAAATATTATCGAGTTTTAGGCATGGAGTTTTCTGAGCGATACACACTTTTTTGGGAAGGAGTCGATGCGGGCGGACAAAAGTGGATGCGGGGGACGAATATCTGGAAGTTCGAGTTTTCAGAAGTTTTTCGAACAACTCCAATATTACAGACAAAGTAGAAAAATGTATCCTCAGGTGATATTTATCTACATATGTATAAGAAAATAACATGATGAAAAAATTATGATCTCAGGATTTTGATTGTAATGTTAAATTTTTTGCAGGAAATTTGCTTGTTTGTGCGACAAACAAACGAATACTATTGTCACACGGAATGAGATAATTTTATTTTTCGCTTCGTTAACACATTTCTAAAGTATTTAATTTAACTTATTTATTTATTTTCTTTTCTTTTAGGATGTAGTTTCCATTTTAGGTGGTGCAATCGGTGCTATGCGCATTCCAGAAAAATGGTTTCCTGGTTTAGTTGATTTCTATTTAAATTCCCACAATATAATGCATGTTTTAGTTGTCGTTGCCGTCTATTCCATGCATAAGGTAAGTTGCATCTCCACATGCACATATCGCACAATAAATCATAAGCAGTCACAACTACAAAAATTTCAGATGTTTCGGCTAAAAGCCGACTTGCGCTGAAGAAACCTCGGCGGCGGCCGACAAATACTCGTAAATCCGTAGGCGGTTAGTATTTGCCGGCTGGCAGTCAAGAAAATTTTTAATGACTAGCCCCTGTGGCTGAGTGGTAGCGATGCTATTTTCTCAGTCCAGAGGTCGTGGGTTCGATTCCCGCCATAGACCCTGGGTGTTTTCTGCAGACAAGCAGGGCTGTCAGATACGGCGATTTCTTGCAAACATGACAATTTTTCAACTTGTTTGGCGTCTAACTTTTTGTTCTGGCGACATGGCAATTTTTCTGGCAATAAATAAATATGTTGACGATTTTTATGGCTATTTTGTTTTTAATTGAACTTCAAAACTTTTATGTGCGTGAAGATAAATTTTAAAATGTATAACCCAAGACACAAACCGTTATCTTTAACAGAGCTCTGTTAACAAAAAAACACAGATCTGTTAACTAATAATAATTAGTTTTTTCCCACAAAATGGACTTAATACCCAATTTTTCAAGCAAAATAAACCAGAAAATTTAAACCAAAGAGACTTCTCTATGCCTCCTTTATATAGATATAACTTTTCATAATACCAACAACACAAAAAATCCATATCTTCACCTACAGTCATAAATTGGTTTTTATTAATTTTTTTCAAAAACCGTAGGATATAGGGTAAAAAAGAATATTGGAATGACCAACATTAGAATGACCAACATTAGTTTTAAAATTTCAAATTTTATTTTTTGAAATTGTGTTGTAATTTTTACAAAAACAGGCTGTTATGACTTTTGACTATTGTACATTGATCTAGAGGCGTCCAGGAGTCTCGTCCAATATTCTTTTTTACCTCATCTCCTATGGTTTTTGAAAAAAATTAATAAAAACCAATTTATGACTGTGGGTGAAGATATGGATTTTTTGTGTTGTTGGTATTATGAAATGTTATATCTATATAAAGGAGGCATAGAGAAGTCTCTTTGGTTTAAATTTTCTGGTTTATTTTGCTTGAAAAATTGGGTATTAAGTCAATTTTGTGGGAAAAAACTATTATTATTAGTTAACAGAGCTGTGTTTTTTTGTTAACAGAGCTCTGTTAAAGAAGACGGTTTGTGTCTTGGGTTATAAATTTTAAAATGTGTCTTCACGCACATAAAATTTTTGTAATTCACGATTATTACTTTGTTGAAAGAATATTTTCCAAAAATAAACAAGAAATTAAAACAATGCGATTTTGATGATTTTTTTATATTAATTATAGTCATTAAATTGTTTTGTATTTGAATGTGATACATTTTACCAAAAGAGAATTGATGGCTGTTTAATTTTTACTTTTGGCGATTTTCTGCTAACCTGTTTTTACTATTATTGCATAAAATTTATATTAAAAAAGCAGCTTTGGCTCGATAAAAATGGCCGGCGGCGATTGTTAGCAGGCTTACAGCTGATAGATTTCGTTCTCTGGTTCTGTATCTGGATTTAGTAATTTTTATTACAATAATCGTATCGCTATTATAAATATATCGAAAACTTATCGGCTTCATTATCTGTAATATATTTTAACGGTATTCGCTGTCAGAATCACATTATCGTTACATAGTGTCCACACCTGATGATTTTATATCATACCTTCTAATATGACGCCTGCAGAACAACTGTAATTTTTTCATTAATATCAACACAAAGGGGTAGACGTTGAAGATTTTATATTATAATGAATCAAACAAATATTTAAAAAATACTTGCCAAAAATAAATAATTTGCGAGTTGTTTAATTTATTTGTCACAAATAACTGTTGTGCCACTTTTTTAAAAGAAAATTGTTTAATAAATAAACGATAAATGCACAGTAACACATAAAATGACATTTAATATCAAGATGAATTGATGACGCCGTGCATTCTGATGATTATATCATAACGCTACCATAATATTAATAAATTGAGTCTATACATGATGAATTCTCATCACGATATCAATTTGACATTCATCATGATATAAATTCATCAGGTGTGGACACTATGTTACCGCAAACAAATAAATACATATATACGAGTAGATAAATATTACGATTTTCGGTTCGCAAAAAGTTACTGAATCCGGGTACAGGAGAAGCAAAAAACTTTTGATAATTTACAAATAATATTGTTCGAGAAGACTGTCTTCCAAAAGAAATCGTGTGCAGTTGTTAGATACTTTTTCGGCGAACTGTTTTATGAAAATCAACAAATTTTGATAATTTTGAATTGTTACTGTTTATGATTTAGTGTGCGATATCGGCATTCAGACGTACGCTTGAATGCCCTCTCAAATATTCTAAATTAATTAATACATTAATCTAAATTTTCTAAATAATATTTTATAGGCAACTATGAAAGACTTTGAATGGATGGAATCAACAAATTGTGATGCCTTTGTAAATATAACTAGTAAAGTACTCGAATCTACCTTAAATACAAAAATAGAACTATGACCACTTGAACTCAATACTTTGTTAAATTATTACAATCGTTTTGTATTTTTAATTAGTTTTAATAGTTGAAAATATGCCTAGACTCGTAAGATAAATATTAAAATTATATATTCATTTCTGTTTCAAATGCAAAAAGAATACAAAAAATTAAGCAAATTCTAAAACTATAAAGTAAATATTTTTATCTAAAAGTTATTTTCCTTAATATTTTTTGTCTTTTGAATATACTATATAATATTTTAGGAAATCTTTATAAAAAATTTTATTAAGCACTATTTTAATTAAAAATTAAATTAACGACTTCTTAGTTTGAGCAGCATACATTTAGGTGCTACTCAAACCGACTAAAGTTTAAAAACAATTGCATATTTCAAGGCTGTAAGTGCAGTTTTAATTTTATAAAAATTGTAAATCTTTGATAAATATTCCACAAATGCATGCAATTGTTTCCAAACTATAATTCCAGTAAAAGATTTAAGCAACAACAAAAAAAGTACTTCAAGAAACAAATAAAATGCTCTACGACTGTGGTACTACATATTAAGTTAAAAAACAAAAAATTAATTAATTAAATTTAAAAACAAAATTTATATAATATAAAAGTTAATATTTAGCAATTAATAAATGAAAATTTTAAACAATAAAATGAAAATCAATGCTCGTCTTAAAAAGAAGAAAAATTAAAACTGAATAATATATATATAAAAATTATTTAGTGCTAGTAAATAGTAGTTGCAATAACAATTGAAAATTTTCGCAAAGAAAACAAATGACAAATAGTTAATCAGTTAAATGATAATAAAGAAAACCTAGAACAATATTAAATTGAAATCAGCAAGAATAGAAAAAAATCCGATATGTACTCGTAATTAATACAAAAAGTAATATTAAGTAAACTAAACAAAACTTTGTTTAATTTTATTTAAAATGAAATTATTTAAAGTAAAATAAAAAGTATGCGAACTGGTTTGGTTTGGAATAAAATACACAGCAAGAAAAAATATTTTTTTACTATGTGACTTGAGTTAACATATATGTATGTACATACTCGTATGTAGACATTTTCAGATATTTTTGTCTGCCTACAGACTCTACTCTGTAAATCGAAATGATAAAAAATACTTCCGATTTCACATGTTATAAACATACAAATTCGAAAGCATTTTCTTTCGTTTCTAATTACTCAGTATACCCCTTATATGCTTTCAGACGAAAGGTAAACAAAGGCTGTATGGACAAGCAATTATCAGTTAGTTTTATTCCCATATCTGTAATGTTTTGTGTCTTAAATTGTCGTTTTTCAAAAAAAAAAAAAAAAAATTTCTGGAAAATATTCTAAATTCCTTAAAGTGTATGCAGATAAAACCACTTATCTACACGCAGTGGTTCTTAGAAAGTTTTATTTCTTTAAGGAATATGTGGAGTCGTTACAAAGCTTTTCAGTGATAAAATTTTCCATAAAATGTTTATTAAAATATTCCCAAAAGTGTGAGCAGGTAAGGTCAGTTATCTTAAAAACTCTGAATTAAATGTATTCAGAAATAACAATGTTTGTAACGATAGTGTACATCTCTGTTTTACTCGCCATTTAATTGTATAGCATGTGGCATCCCTGCATAAAAATTTCAAAATAAGCGAAAAATGCAAAGAAGAATTAAACAAAAACTCAGTTAGTTTGAGCTTGTTATTTTACTTTTTTTGTATTCAACCGACAGCGAATATCGTTAAAATATGATACTGAATAGCAAATTCGATAAATTTTCGATATATTTATTATTATATTATTATTAGCACAATAAGAGTTACAGGCATCCCTAAACTACCGCACATACATAAAAATAGAGTTTCGAAGAATCCTTGAAAAATATTTAAAAATAAAAAATTTTATTTGCTTTACAAGCCTCTTAATTACAAATTTGGAAAAAAGTTTTGTGCAAATAATTACAGGAAAAAATTCGTAATCTACCAGGCTGAATTTGATTGGTGCTCATAGGCGTAGAAAGGCCATTCAGGGGGTTGCATTGCCCCAAAAGAATTGCTGTCGCCCCAACTAGAATTATTAAAAATTGCATGTAATTATTTATTTTATTATTACTCATGAAAATCACGAGTCATAATACCCCTAAAGAAAATTTATAGCTACGCCAATGTTGCTGCTAATGCTAGTTCATTCGTAAACCTTCAAAAATATATTTGAAAAGGCTTTAATACTTCATATGTATGATTTTGTACAGAAATAATGATAAAGCACTCATCAATTTCTAATTTAATTTTAACGGAAAATTATTTAGCCTGCTTATGCTCATATATAAAAAAAGAAGAGATGAGTCTTAGGACACCCGGTTAGAGCTTTGCTGCTTATTTATATAAAACAAACTTCATGTGTGAAATAACAATGCAATAAAATTATATTATATTATTATGTCAAATTCTCTGCAAATATTTTAAAACGTTTCCATTTATTTTCCGTTTTCTTTTCCAGCGGCGATTAAATGAATGTATTATTTGTGGCCGGTGGCGGCTGTTAGCCGGCTTACAGCCGATCGACTGTATTCTCTGGTTTTTGTGCTCATGTGCAAAAACAAAACAAACAAAAAACCAAATTGAGCAATCGTTGTCATTGTTTTTGTTTTGTTATTTTTTCACTCACTTCAGACAACGAAACATAATAAAATTAAACATTTTGTTTCGTTTAGTTTCGTACTCTGAAATCAAAACATAAATAAATTTATAACTGTAATAGTGTCGATTATTTTTGATACAAAAATCACATCCTAACTCCTGTATTACGCAATAAATAGTATTTCGTAATAATAATGCGCAATTTATAGTAAGGATGATAGATGGTTATTTGCAACAACAAAAAATACAACGGGAACGTAAGTAGATGAATTGCGAATCGGCTCATAACCCGGTTGGTCATTTTGTTTGGCTTGTTCTGTCAGAATATTAAATTTTTCATTACTTTTTTCAAACAAATATTCAAAATTCACAAACTAAATTCTGATTTATAAACTTGTCGCAGCAAATTACCAAAGCCGATACCTGTTTACAAAACGAGGTACTTTTTATAAAACGTACCTTTTATAAAAGATACTTTTCATAAAAGGTACTTTTAATAAAAGGAAGCTTTATAAAAGGTACTTTTCCAAAAGGTACGTTTTATTAAAGATACTTTTCATAAAAGGTACTTTTCTTAAAGGGTACATTTTATAAAAGGTACTCTATATAAAAGCTACTTTTATATAAAGTACTTTTTACAAAAATTACTTTTTATGCAAGGTACTTTGTACAAAAGGTACTTTTTATACAAGGTCCTTTTTATGAAAGGTACTTTTTAAAAAAGGTACTTTTTAAAAAAGGAACTTTTTATATAAGATACTTTTTAAAAAGGTACTTTTTATTAAAGGTACTTTTTATAAATTATATATAAAGCTATATAAAAATATATAGGGCCTAATTCATAAAAAATATTTTAGTTTTATAAAAGGTTTATTAATCAAATTTCCATAGAAAATTTGTTTTATACTCCTCTTATTAAACGGAAATATTTTTTATGAATAAGGCAGAGAATGTATTGCAAAAATGGATTTGTTTAAGAAACTTGATTTTCTACATTTGCTGAACGTTACGGTAAGACTAAAAATTTTTTATGAGAAATAATTTCTTATTTGGGCTTAAGTTCAGTATTTTCAATTGTTATTGAATTTAATATTTTTATTAATTAATGTGAGTTGCTAGACTTTATTAGCTGGTGGGAAAAAAGTATAAGTTTTTTTATTAAAACTAAGCTAAACCCCTCAATAATCAATTTCAATGTATTTGTAATAAAAAAATATTTTACTGAATAGGTAAAAGAATAATTTGGGATTATTAGTGCGTTAATAAATGTTAAACTTAAATTGTAACAATTCCAAAAAAAAACAATAAAATTCAAAATGTCTAAATTTCTTGCAGACGAGTTTTTGGTAGGAATTATTTTTGAAATTCCTCCTTCAACACACTAATTTTCCTGAATTACAAAAGTTTTGAAGTTCAATTTTGTTAAAAAATAGCAATACAAAGCGCCAACAAATTTATTTATCGCCAACTTGGCAAGTTGCCAAGTCGTCGGTCGGTTTCTGGTTTGATGTATGGAACAAAAACGTGTTTTCGAGAAAATCGATGAAGAATATTTAGTTCATTAGTTTTAATAAAACTAATAGATACATATGTTTTTTATTCAAACTTTAAGTTGATAAATTTTTTGCATCCAACATGAAAAGTTATTAGGACTTAATGAAAAAATTACAAAAATCTTTGTCAACGCATGTCACAATCATAACAACAATATTGTTCACTGCTTGTTCAAGTAGGTTAAATTACTAGTAATAAATATTTCGGCAATAAATTAATAACGTCGGCAAAACAGTGAGACAAAATTGCTTATTGCTTTACTTATTTTAAGGCTATGGGAAATCGTAGCCATAATATGGAAAAAGTCAACAAGGAAGGTGCAGAACAAAAATATAATTTACTTGTAAATATCTGGTTAATCCAATACATTTTTATTTTCATAAACTTATAATAATACAAATTATAAATTTCACTACACACGTTTTTTTGACACTATTTTCCTTTTAAAATTGTATATATTCTCAATTTCATTAATATAATCTAAATGTCAAAGGCAATACAAAAAATTCTAACATAAATTAATACTAAGTTTGACGCTTTATGTTCAAAATAATTGTCAAGGAAAACGCGTTGACAATTATTGCAACACATATTACCCTACGTCTACACCTGATATATTTTTATCATGACAAGAGTCAAATTCCATATAGAAAAAAGAGCTAAAGCCCTTATGACACTTAATTTTTTCTTCATTGATTTGATATTGAATTGATAGAAAGAAACAATAAATGTTAGAAAGAAAAAATTATATAAAACGGAAGCAAAATGTTTAAATGTTGTAAAATTTTCACAATTAAAAACCGCTAGCATAGAGCCAAAACAAACTAAAAGTCGCTATGTTTGACCATAAACCGCTAATAGCGAATACTTTTATGTTTCAAGCTTGAAATGTCAATTTTAAGTTGAAAATTTTTAAATTTTTTTTTTTTTTTGAGAAATCTTCATTTGTTATCGATAACTCTAATCAAGTTATTGACATTATTTCATTTTTCTGAATATAGCTGAACGCTTTGCACCTGTTGAATTTTCCTATTACAATATGTTTGCACTTTTCTATAAAACTTGATAAATGAAAGAAAAATGAAGTGTCATATGGGCTTAACATAAAAAAACTATTTTTATATATAAAGTTTGACTTTTATTATGATAAAAATATATCAGGTGTAGACGTAGGGTAAGAGGTACCTACAATGAGCTGTCTCCACAAGCAATAACATAATTTTGACAACTGCTGCAATATATGTCGACATATTTATTGCTAGTCGATACGTAGGGTTAGAGGAAAAGCAAAGGAAGAAATAAGACAGTTTGAATATATTTAATAAACGAAATTTTATTAAAACATAGCACAATAATAAAATATTTGTAATTTGCTTTGATTCACGTTCTTTGAGTAGGATATGAATTGATATGCACCATGACAGATGCGAATAAAAATATTAACTGCCAAATTCATAAAAATATTTTAGGTTTATTAAGCGCTTATTTGACGTATTTCTGTGGGAAATTTGTCAAATAAACCTGTAATAATCCTATAATATTTTTTATGACCTATGCCACATATCCCAAAAATTTACCATTGCCGCAAAACAGATTTGACAATCTTCAAGAATTGGGGGAATGACGCAATATTGCAGCTCAATATCTCCTGATATATTCAAGATATCGGAAAACTGATAACGAATTTGGAAAGAGGACACATTATTCATATATAATCATTAAATAACTCTTTTTTTATGTTCCATACATCAAACCAGAAAGCAACAGACGAAATCAAAAATTTAGTGTATGGCGAGAAATCGCCATATCTGACAACCCTGACTGTACGTACTAAAAAATACATCTCTGCGCAATGTGGCAAAAATGGATTAAAAACAAAAACACATTTTGACATTGCCGACCAAGTAAAAAATTAAGCAAAAAAAAGAAAATAAAAAATTTTCCAGTCCTAAATTATGTTAAAAATAATTAAAGAAAACAAATAAAGTCAAATTCGAATATCCTATGGATAAAATTCTGGCATTAAACAATTACAAATGGTAAACTCTGCATAAAAGATAAAAATTGTAAGTACATGGTCCGGACCGTTCAAAGAAATTAATTGGCTAATTGTAGAGCAAGGTTAACGGAAGTTCAAAAATAGCATATAAATATAAACCGCCTTTCGTTTCAGATCTCATCATCAAATAGTGCAAATGTTTTTTTAGCAAATTTTTCGAAACTTCTAATCTGAATTCTAATTCAAAACAAACATTATCAAAAAAAGACTGTCAAAATGTTGCCTGCCACTATATTTCGCCAAGTATCGCGTAATCACTTCGCGTATAGCAAAGGTATCGCAGAGTTGGTGGGTGCAACAACGAACTCTCCATTTTCCGCACCCACATCCGTGATCAACTGTCTTAATCGCTATGCTGCCGCTACTGGATTCATACGCATATCATTCTTGGATATTAATCAATATCGCAATTGGGATGTAGCCAATTTGCGCGTGTACGCTGATAGTAAGAAGCAGTCGTTGCATTTGAAAACTCTAAAGGGTTGCGATATTTTGCAAGGAGTCATCCACAAGAAGCGTGAATCATTTATAGAACGTAAAAATGTTATTGTGGAAGATATTCGAGTGGCAAAACACAAAGTTAAGGAGCGTATGCGTGAGAAAATGGAAGAGGTATATGAAAAGGAAAACATATTGACTATACCGAATTTACTAACCATGAGCCGTATGATTTTGTCTCCTTACATTGGTTATGTGATTATAGATGGCCACTATGGCATGGCAATCAGTTTATTGGCGGTAGCAGGAATAACAGATATGGTAAGTTTGTTTAGTTATCTACCTATAACGTTTTTAGAAATTTGTGACGAAAATGTTTTTGCAATCTTAACAGTTGGATGGTCAAATTGCGAGAAGATGGCCTAGTCAAGCCAGTAAAGCTGGTTCGTTCCTAGATCCTGCGGCTGATAAAGTTTTAATGGGGTCTTTAGTAATTTCTATGGGTTACTGTGATTTACTGCCATTGTGGTTGGCTGGTGTTGTACTTTTTCGTGATGTATTCCTAATTGCTGCCGGCTTTGTTATACGATATATAAGTTTGCCTCCACCAGTAAGTGATAGCTCATATCGTGATCTAAAATGCAAAGAGCCCTACTTGTTAAGGACTGTTAAGTCGTAATTGATCTCATTACAAAATTTTGGGACCTTTTGACATTATGGATTGCCTTCCTTTTCAAAATGTTAGGGTGATTTGCTTTTTGTCTTAACGAATATTAATTAAAACTGATTTGTTCAGCGTACCTTCTCGCGTTATTTTGATGCCACACATGTTACTGCCCAATTGGAACCTACTCTTATAAGCAAGATAAATACAGGAATTCAACTAGCAACTGTAGGCATTAGCTTGGGTGCACCTGTTTGGCAGTATATGGGTAAGTTTAGATTAGAAAGTACACATATATAGCTTGAATATTTGTTTTAATATTTGCCATTTGTAACAGATCATTCAGCTCTACATGGTCTTTGGTATCTAACGGGCGTCACCACGGTAGCAGCTGCCTTAAGCTACATAATTAATAAAGATACTTTTAAAATTTTAGGAAAACATAAGAAATCACTAAAAACCAGAAACAGATCGTAGTAGGAAGCGCCGGCCAGTGGAAAATAAAAAACAACGAACAAACTTGGGGCTCCTCAAGTTTTATTACCATCAATTTATATGATGTGAAAAGTTAATATTTTATTTTCGTTTATTTCGTTTTAATCAAATTTTGGCTAAATTACAGAGAAATTAATTGTTCGTTAGTTTCATTTAAGCTAAATTGTTTTATCAAGTTTCTTGATTCCTTTAGGCAAATACAATACCTGTTTTAAATATTTTTAAGAACTGAAGAAAACAATATGATTTATGTAATAATAAAGTTTGTTACAAAAATTATAATTGGCATTAGTTTTCATTTTGTAACTTTAGAGATCTTTTTTCCATAAGCCAATAGTACAGAGAAGGACAGAGAAACCGTACCCAAAAACCAGCTCTGGCCTGTAAGTCACAAATTAATACGTCCTTTTCTCCATTCAACAAAGCCTCCAAAATACGTTTTGCACACACTGCTGGTGACATACCACGAGCAGTGGTTGCGTCCATTTCTAAATGTTTGTAAGATCGTAAACAAGTTTTATTAACTTCCCGAGTTAAAAAAAAACATTTTACTGTATAATATGGAGTACTTACTACCATACTGCTCGCCAGTAGATGTTAGGGCATTTAAAGATAGTTGTGTTTTTATGTAGCCCGGACTCACACATGTAACCTTTAAGCCCTTGGAAGCAACTTCGGCCCTTAGAGAATCAGCGAAGGCCTGTAAAGCATGTTTAGAAGCTGAATAGGCCGATCTGTATGGTAAGGCAAATTTGCCTTGCACAGAACTCACGAAACAAATATGTCCCTTTTGTCTTTTAACCATAGAATTCAGCAAAGCCTTTGTTAAGGCAACTGAGCCAAAGTAATTTATTGTCATTACTTTTAGATCAACATCTAAGGCGGTAGTTAAAGCATCTGCTCTAACACTTATACCGCCATTATTTACTAAAATATCTATGCCATTATAGATATTTAGAGCCTTTGTAGCCATTGCGGGAATTCCATTTAGTTCGGCTAAGTCCAAATATAACACTGTCGGAGGATAAGCAGGGCCGACCTCAAGAAATAACTTTTGGTGTCAAACTTTCTTATTAGAGAAACATAAAAGCAGTTCTTACCACTTCAATTGATAACAAATCCTTTTTAACTCTTTCCAACTCATCAATGCGACGTGCTGCTAATATCAGCTTACATCCAGCCTTGTAGAATACATGTGCCAAAGCTTCTCCCAAGCCAGAACTAGCACCAGTTATCAAAACGACTTTACCAGCCAAACGCTGGCGTTCTTTAGCTATAACAGATCTTCTCCATATATTTAAAAGTACCAAGGGAATTGCTACTGGCATACACATAGTGCCCAATACCCAGTGTAATAAACCCCAATTATTTGGGGGAGCAGCTGCTGCACATTTACCCTCACTATCATACGTCATTTTAAAACAACTGAATTTTGCTCTTTATTCCAATGTCTGATTAAAATTTATTTATTCCAAACTAATACTGAATAATAGGAAAAATAAACCTCCGTCTGGCTGGCGTAAACGACAAATAAATCAATAAAATTGTATGACAAGTAATTTATGCTTTTGTTTACATTTAGCGCTAGGAACGCGAATATGTAGCACAAAGCAAACTTTTAAGAACAGATGGTACTTTCTATCAGCTGCTCGCTGGTCAGCAGGTAATCTTTTTCTTTCATTATTATATTTTTATAAATAAAAATGCAAATAAATTTCAACTTTATTTTATTTTGTTAAAACCTGTGACAAAAGAAAATAAAGCAATGTTGAAATATGCGCGCAACTGCTTTTCATTAGGACGGCCGCCACCGAATGCAGTCGTCTGTCTGAAAAAGCATAATTTTAATTCTTTGATAGTACCTGCTAGTTACGTGCACACAACTCCGGTATGTAAAACGTTTTGGGAACGTGAGAAAAAATCCGGTTATAAAACCGCTTTGCCGCTACCATCAAAAAAGAAATTGATAGTAGATGGCTTAAGAGAACTTAAGGAAGAAATCACATTGTGGAAAGAGGAAATGAAAGAAAGATTCGAATCAGATCCCATTCTAGTATATCGACCGGGTGAAACAGATATAGTTTTTAATTTCAAAGATAAGTCATCGCTAGATAAATGGGTCGTTACTGTCGACATGGATCACAATGAGGGCAAGAGTACTGCTGCCTTGGAGTTAAGTAATTCAGGTGCTGGCCTCTTTCATGGACAGGTTAATTCGGAGCATATTAAAGATGGTGTGATAAAGAGGACTGGCTATGCGAATATACGAACAAAACGAGTTAGAGTGAGTGCTTTTATTTTATATTCTTAAAGCGATACAATATCTTAATGTCCTGTTATGAATTCTTATATCAGAAATCATTTAAACGTGAGGCTACTTATGACTGGAGTCAATATAATATGCTAGTGTTAAAAGTGCGTGGTGACGGTCGCAGTTATTTAATCAACTTACATTGCGAAGGCTACTTTGATTTAATGTGGAATGATATTTATCATTACGCCTTGTATACAAGAGGTGGACCTCATTGGCAAATAGCTAAGGTAATTAGGTCATGTAACTCTTTACAATGGGTACTAATTACAAATTTTATTTGTTACAGATTCCATTTTCAAAATTTTTTTATTCTTCCAAGGGACGTATACAAGATCGTCAGCAGGCCATACAATTAAATCGTATTACCCATTTCGGTTTTTCGGTCGCTGCTAAAAATGGCATGGATGGTCCATTTAATTTAGAAATCGATTATGTAGGTCTAGAGTTTGATCCTAGTCATCGAGAGGAATTCGCCTATGAAATGTACCAAACATCCAAGTATATAGCTGCTACATAATTGTACAATAATTGAAAATGTAAATAAAATTTTGTTAAAAATATTTACAAGTGATTCAAGCATGTAGTCTGGCTATAAAAAAAACTCATTCGGAAAGGAACCATGAAAGGTAGAAATAATATGCAAAAACTTAAGCGTCGCCAACATAACCTAAAATTCTAATGTAAAAAGCTTCCAAACTTTACATAAAGGAAAATGTTTCTTTATATTTGCACATACACATTCATATGTATATGGATGCTCTACATCTATATGCACGCAGGATCCAAGGGAATATGTATGTACATATGTGTTTTGTTTTCTTGATATCTTAAAAATAAAACTTACTTGGATTGAAGTTTTGCATAACCATTGGTAAATAGTTTTTTTCTCGTTTGTGTAAATCTGGCTTAAAGGCGGCACTTGGCTTATTTGCTATAACTTGAAACTTATTTATGATCATTTTATTTGTGGCTTAGGTATATTATATTTTATGCAATTTACGCACATACATATTTATTAACACTTCATTGCAATAAATAACACAACTTATTTCTTTATTTTTAACAACACAAAAACCTATTCACCACTTAAAATTCATATTAAACTTTTTATACCTATAGAACTGAATATTTTCGTTTAAATTGTAACTATGCTTTACGTTTAAGTTGATTTATTTAATTTATGTACAAAATAGATACCGTTATAATTTTCCCACAATAAACAAACTGTGAAACAAACCACAACAAACTAAGCGCTTAAAATGACAGGTAATGCAATCAGTGCAGCCAGATGTTGAGTTGTTCCCAAATAGGCGATTGCGTCATATTATATAAAGCGGTTTTTGTGGTGTGATTTTGAGCTTTTATTATACGGATATTGCAATATCAATATATTTAAATATTTTAATTTTATTACAGGTGTAATATTTTTACCATAAGAAAATACTAATAATATAATAATGTAGTTGCACCAGTTTTATTACTGTGAATTTTGAGGAAGATGCCAATTCGGTGCATTAGTATAATGTATGTAAATTGTTTAATTTTAAATATATATCTTCAAGTTAATTCTTTTGTCAAGTTAAAAGATTATTGTTAGTGCATTTGTTTTAACAACTCAGTTATAGCTTCAAGTTGCAGCAAAATTTCATGTCAGGTGCAAACGTAGAGTTATAACGACCTAACTTCTTATCGACTCCCACACAAAAGGGTACGTTTGAGGGGAGAAAAAATGAAACCTATTTTAATTAGTGTTTACATATCGTCGGTTTGTTTCTGTTTTGTTGCATTGGACAAAAATGTGTTTTCGAGAAAATCGGTGAAGAATGTTTAGTTCATTAGTTTTATAAAAATGCACGATAGAATTTTTTGTTTAATAATAAAAGAAATAGATACATATGTTTTTTATTCAGACTTAAATTTGATAAACTTTTTACATCCAACATGAAAAGTTATCAGGACTTAAAGAAAAAATTACAAAAATCTTTGGCAACGCACTCCACATTCATAAAAACAATATTGTTCACTATTTGCTCAAGTGGTTTAAATTACTGTATATATTTAAGTAGATATAAAAGGTGAAAATATCAGTTTTATTTATATAACATGACTTTTAGAGGTGAAATAAAGGAAGAAATAAAAGACAGTGATTATATTTAATAAAAGGAATTGTATTAATAAAAAATAAATATCAATTAATTTCATTTACAATAGTTAAATTTTTGTAATTTGCTTTAATTTACGTTCTTTGAGTAGAATATGCATTGATATACACTTTAACAGGATTGAATAACAATGTTAATAATTTTACTTGAGAAATGTGCCACATATGAAAAAAAATTTCGATTACCGTAAAACAGACTTTACAATGTTCAAAAATTGTGGAAATGACGCAAATGTTCACCTCTATATCTCCAGATGTATTCAAAATATCGGAAAACTGATAACGAATTTGGAAAGAGGACATATTATTCATAATCAATTATTAAAAATGTCCCATAACACAAAACAGAAACAAACCGACGATATGTATTTCATCAAATAAAAAAGTATAAAGGGGTCCCTTAGAAACTTGCAAATAGTGAAAATTGCAAAATTTCGAGTCGACTACCTTGAGAGGAGCAAGTGCGATATGTATATGAATATTGTATTGCACTGCAAATAAAAACAATCATGAAATTCCATATAATGTAAAATTATTCAACGATTATAAACAATACTTAGCATGTTCTGGAGACAACCAATAAATAAATACATATCAACAATTTTTGATATAGTAATTTTACCTAAAAAATATAAAAGAGTATAAAAGTAAATAGCGCAATTTGTCGCTTTATTAATTATGTATAACAGTTTGGCCGCAATTTGTAATTTGGCGCCCGTTGCCGTACTGATTTCCCTTTTTACTTGTAAAGAGTTGGCATCGCAAGTCTTTCAGGTTTTCTTTTGCATTGTTTTTGAATGTCAAACGTTTTTTTTGTTGTTTCTCTTTCATTATTCTTTTGTTTATTTGGGGTGCATTAGTTTAGATATTTTATAATAGTGCTTACTGAATATCTTGCTTTAAAAGTTAAATGCTAAATTATAATTAAATTAAATATTTGTTTCAAAAATTTACGAGCTGTGGACCATCGGTCTTCCATGCACAAAGTATAAGTATACTCTTCGTTACCATTAGCCGTGTTTTCTTCAAGGCAAAACAAAAATTTAACAAAATTAGGAAAACAACTAGATTTTGAGATTTCTACAACTTGCAACGTGGAAGTGGGATTGGTTAAACATTTTTTATCCAACAGAGAACTACTGGTAAAGAGAATGGTAAGTTTATAAAAGATTTGTTTTTTTTGTTTGTTGTGTCTAGTTAGATTTTTTTTTGATTCAGTAAACTTTTCGAAAAACCGTTAAATTGCAATAACTCTTTAGACATTCTAATATACCATGTATGCATTTTAAAACTTGGTAATTGATATAAGTAAATGTACATTGAATATTAGGCACAGTTGTTATGAAATTTTAAATTTTTATTAAAAGCCTGTTGTCCTACGATATCGATTAAAATGTTATTTTCTATATTTATATAAAATGTGAAAATTTGTTTTAATTTTCAATATAAACTGTCGAACAAACGTTTACTTTCGACATCATGAGACTGGTGTGTTTTGTACAATAATTAAATATCTATGCTAGTGTAAGAAAAACAAAAAAAAACCAGAAAAATTCCTTGTTTTCTTTATAAAATAAAAGTTTTCTTGAATATAATAGTAATCCAAACAACCATACTAGAATTTGTTTCTTTTAAATATTTTCAACATTGCGTCGTAGTACACATACTTAACCTGGTCAGACTGCATTTTAATTAAATATCTTGCTCTTTTAGACGGGTTTTTGTGCTTAAGTGGCCTTCACAAATCTTTGGTTTTTTTGTAACTTGTTTTTAATTTTGCTCATATTTGTAGCTACAAAGTAAGACACATTTCTAGACATTCACACCCCTTAATATTATATGTAAATCGCTGCAAATATGTTTGACATGAAATGATAAAGAAAGTACATGCATATGTACTTATTTATTACCCGGCCAGGCTTATTCATACGTACGTATGTATGTAATTATGTATGACACGTACACGGAGACCTTGTTGAGCTGCTAGTAGCGAAGCATGAAAAATAGCAACTGCACTCCATAGAACCGGTAATAGTTCATAAATATAATTGTGGCTGAGAGGTTTTTCTCTTAGTCTATTAAGAGTTTTAAAGAAAACAATATTTAAATGAGTTGTGATTGTGGTTACGTTGACACCTTTTGGTTGAACAATTTTAAAAATTACACACATATTAAATTTAATATAAATTCAAATAAAATGGTGGGGTGGCAGGTAAGTAAATAAACTAAAAGATGCAGTTTAAAAAATATAAAATTTTTTGTGCTTTATTGGGAAATTGTTTTATCTGTTTGTCGCACTTTTCACAAATTTAATACCTATTTTAAAATTAAAAATAAGTGCATACTTGCATTGAAATTCATTATTGTGTTTAACATCGAAAAAATTTTTAATTTTCGTTAAAATTATTTTGAATTAATTTGATTTAATGTTATTATAACTTCCCGTTTTACCTTCTACATATGTATGTACGTACATATGTATATACATACATACATACATTTTAATTTTTAAATTACATATATTTTTTTAGGAAGAAACATACCTCTATGATCCTGATTTGTTATTAAAACTGGATTTCCATCAAAGTCCAGCTAAATTTAATCCATTTATTTCTGCTGCCTGTCCAGGGGAGACATGGCTGAAAGTTCGACCTTTAAAAGATGGTGACTATGATCGCGGCTTCCTGAAACTTCTATCGCAGTTGACCAATGTGGGGCAAGTTTCACGAACGCAATTCTTAAGTGAGTATTCAGTGTTATTTTGAGAATTTCTTTGATTTTGGCAAAAATTGGTCTAGAATCACCATTTTTTAGCGAAGAAGTTGATAACCTACCCATCAACAAATTACGCATTACCATCAGAACTACTTACTTTTCTGATTACCAAATTTCATTAATCGCTTACAAATCACATTACCTAAAATTTAAAAAAATTATGTACAAGTTTTCAAATGAGGAGAATGATATTTTTAGATTAAATAGATTACGTGAAAAAAAAGTTGCCAAATAAGAAAAAGTAAGTTCTTCTTAAGAATCGATTATTTTAGTCTCACACCTTGTTAAAATCATTAAGATGGTAATGCAGTAGGGAAGAGCTTCCACCAAAAATGCGTGATTCCAAACCAGATTACCTTTTTGGAAATTTTTTGCTGGGTACTTATCCGAATGATCATGAAAAAAATTGCTTCTTGTCATGTCATGAATAAAATCACAATATTCCTTGCAATCTTTAATACCTTTTCGAATTTACAAAAAAAAGCTTTCCGCAGGTTTTAAAGTTTTATTGTACCACTCTTTCTTTTTATATTTTCAGCACGCTTTTCGCAAATGAAAGCAAGTGGAGATTATTTTGTAACCGTCATAGAGGATACACGTAAAAATGAAATTATTGGCGCTGCATCTCTTATTGTAGAACGCAAATTTATACACAATTGTGCTATAGTAAGTATTTTAAATTTAAAAGAGTCCTATACAACAAGGTTTATTAATTATTTATTTTAGCGTGGTCGATTAGAAGATGTGGTCGTTAATGACACCTATCGCGGCAAACAATTGGGTAAACTGTAAGTATCAAATTTCAGGGGGTCTACTCTGTAGTTCGCAACGAAAGCAAATGATTTCGAATTGTAATGTTAATATGCAGCTTACAACTTCGAAAGCTTGCGAATTATAATTCTAATAACTTACAAAATCGAAAGCTTTCGAATTGCAATGTTAAATACTTACACAAATTCGAAAGCTTTCGAATTGCAATGTTAAATACTTACAAATTCGAAAGTATTTTCTTTTGTTTCGAAATACCGAATAGATCTCCAGAGTTTTTAATTTTCATTAATGCTAATTTAAGAATTAAAAAAAATTGTATTTGTTAAGCATTTCGTTGTTGCTTAAGAAATTTTTCAGACTCTTTCGTAATTAAAAATAAAATATGCATATAAGTTCTAATTTACTTTTCATTTTACAGCATTGTGGTAACTGTGTCGCTTTTAGCTCAGCATTTGGGTTGCTATAAAATGTCCTTGGATTGCAAGGATAAGTTAATAAAATTCTATGAATCCTTGGGTTATGTTTTACTACCAGGAAATTCCAATTCAATGACTATACGCTACGATGAATCTCCAGCTGTAAAACAGAATTTGGCTGCTTTAAGTGGTGCGGGCGGTGGTGATAATTGTCAAACCGTGAGCCTAGATTTTAATTCTTGACAATTAGCCGCCAGTACTGCCGCTAAATCGAAACTTTAAAATTGTTCAATTTATAAACACACACACAAACGGGCGTTTGTTTTCTATTCTAACGTTAAACAGCATGAATACGCCTGTTACTTTTAATGGAAAAAAGAACAAGTTTTCAGGCATCTATCTGTTTGTTTGTAAATTTTAATTGTTCTTTTTTTCTTGGAGTTAATAAATTTTGTAGAACAACTTGAAAGTTTTGATTTCTCAAAGTTTTGTTATAATAATAATAAGACTACTTTGAGGGCAGTGCTGGCAATTAGTTAGTAGCTTGGCTGTTAGTATTTAATATTAGTCAAGTGTTATCCCCGCTTAAATACTTAATATTATCAATATTATTTTTACTTTTACTACCAACTATAAATTTCCAAAATACTGAACATTTTCTTACAATATATATATTTTTCTTTTCTTTTATGCTTTCTTGCAATTTATCTATATAAAAAACAAAACTGCAGGTAGTTTGTATTTTACCTTTCAAAAGTACATTTATTAATTAAAAAAATATATAATTTTGCTATGTATGTATATAAGAATTTTACTGACCTAATTATGTATGTATACGCATATTATATAAAAAAATTATCTATTGAATTGTTTAAAAGTCTTAATGTTAATAGTAACTTATTCTTTCTTTCTTGATAAATAATTATTAAAATAGAGAACAAACATATACTTAGTAAGTACATTACTTAAAATAACTACATACTTACATAATTAGAAAGTCGAAATCGTTTCATTATATCACTTTAAATTAATTATATTCACACAAATGACCACATTTGGGACATTTCGAATGATTGGCAAAATATTCCATGACATGTTTTATGTGGCCACCATGCGAACAACCTTGACACCAAGCATATAAGCCTCTTACAACCAAATCACATATAGAACATTTGGCCAAGCGCATAGATTTGCATTTCTGACAATACCAACCCACACTGCCACCCACTGGTCGGCCACAATCACCACAATTTGTATGAACGCCAGTAGATTTTTGATTTAGTTCTCGCACCGATCTTAACCATGATAAATTGATTATTGAGCAGGCTTCGTTCCACATTTGATAACGGTGCAATTGATCGATGTAGGTTTGAAACCAATGCTCCTGAAAAGTTGTACAAAATATATCTTTACTAACTTTACTTGAAATGCAAACGTTTTATAGTTTTCTATTGCGTTTCACCATAACAAATTTTAAGAATCACTTGTTAGAACTTTATTTTGGAAATAGATTTTTCCACAGGGAAATAATTTACGAGGGTGTCCTCATGACTAATAAACCCTAAACAGTATTATCTTAGTAGTCGGAGGGTATTTCTTTAAGCAAGCCAATTAGCTTTTTTAGTTTAGTTTTTGTTTGTCAAAAAAAAAGTATTTCCATTACAACTTCATACTACATACTTACAATTAAAGCTTCCTCAATAGGTAAATATTTGCGATTTTCTCCCATAACCATTATTACAGCTAATGCAGTCTGAACATCTCCCACATCAGTTTGCAACATCAGTGAATCGGCTAAAAATTGATGAGGTTCCCACAACGGCAATGGAGGTACATTGGAAACTTTTAAGATGGCGGGTAAGTTGGGAGGCTACAAGCAAAGCAATAAGTTTGCTCAGAAACCTTGAAAAAGCTAAAGCATGTAAACAAACTTACGGGTGACTTTTCACGATTTGCCTTTAAGTCTAACTGGGGCCTTGCAGCCTGCACATCGCAATGCAAAGCTGTTTCGGGCAGTGATAATGCATTTGTAAAGTCCGGCGGACCCACATAGATGAAACCATTAATCAAAGAATCGAAATTATCAAAAGTTATTTCAGATAATATTTGCGTTTCCGAAAGTATAACAGAACCACAAGGTGGATATGTTTGTTTGCCACTAGAACCACTACCATCCATTAGATTATCACCATCTTGAGATTTAGTATCCAGATTATCATCGGAGTCGTTCACATTGCTATTTTTATTATGTTCCCATTTGGAAACATCGGTACTAACTGCTTGGGTAGTTCGTCGGGAGTTTTGAGCATTTTTTTGATTCGAAAATGAATTGCGATGTTCGTATTTTTGTTTATTCATTTCGCTGGAAGCGTAACATATTTCTATGAAATTCCAAAGGGTAGTGGCATTATGTTTTCCATGTTTGCGACTAACATTAGCATTTTGTTTACAAATATCAGCCAACTTTTTGCCTGTCAATATCAATTCTCTGGCACAACCAATAAAGCTTTCGTGTTCTTTAATTTGTACCGTGTTCTCGGCATCAGTATAACCAACCAGCTGATAATAATAAACTCAAATGAAAATCAATAGTAACTTTTATAAGTACATACAAAAATAAAACCTACCGATGCATTTAACAAAAACCTGCACATGTCTGATTTGCCAATATGAAATTGTTCTACGCCCGTTATAGATTTTTGTTTAGTTCTATAAGTTAAGAATATAAAATACTTAATAATAATAATAAAGTTGAGTTCTTCCCTAGTTTGAACTTACAGCGAGGCATTTGATTTAACAACTTGTGCGGCCGTTACGGATGAATAAAATTTTAATTTATTTGCAAATGAAATGTCACCTTCTCGCCCTAAGCTAGCACCTTGAACGTTTGCTTTAAGCGCCGGTCTGGAAGCATCTTTGAAGGCATGTTTATAAATGGTAGAATCTTTACTAGTCGATAGCAGACAATACGGATCATTGCCTTTCCATGCTATACCGGTTGTAACATCTGTATGATCGTTAAATGAAGCAAATGGCACAAATGGACGCCGTATATCCCAAATGTGTATGCTGTAATCAACTACCAAAGAGCAGCTGGCAATGTGATAGCTTAAAAAAGTAAAAGTTGAAGTTTTGCATATTATTAATGTCTTCCGAGTTGATTTGCTTACTTACGTTTTTTCTGGACGCCATTTAACTCGACCAACTACAGCTATAGAGTGTATTGTATGCTCCAATGAAGCCTTACCATCCATATTCCAAATCTTTAACATTTGAAGTTAAGATTTTAGTTGCGAAAATAAATAAAATGTAGTGGATTATATTGTCTCAGAAATTACCTTTATCTGCTTATCTCTACTACCGGTGGCCAGCCAATTTTGTGTAGGATGCCAGTCGCAAGTGTAAATCGGCTCCATATGGGCTGGAAATTGCAGAATACATTTTTCTGTTCTAAAATAAATTAAAAGTTTGTCACTTAAATATCTGCATTTGTAAATACGTTATGATAACTTCACACCTTCTCAAATCCCACAATTGAACAGTACCATTTTCCAAAACAGCCGAAAATAAATTATTACTATGTGGACTAAATTTAACATCTCTTACAGACTCAGAATTGCTATAAAAAGTGCTACATGCTTTATCCATACGTGTGTCGAAACATTTAATGGTGCCATCCTGCGATCCCGAAATAAGTGTGTTTACCTCAGTGTTATGGAAGGTAACAGCATGGGCAGTGCGCTCGTGATCATTATACACCAGCCATTGTTTCTGTTTGCCAAATTTTGAAAGGTCCCACACGGACACAACGCCATTTGTAGCAGCTGTAGCTAAAATGTTCTGATCTAATGTACTCCAGGCAACGTCATTGGAAGAATAGCTAAGATTTTGATTCTTGCCGCCGCGCATATTACACACCTCGCTAAACCCATCGTTATTGATGGCAAAAACTTTAAGTACTATGGGATAGAAGGATAAAATATTATTTATTCTATATCTTAAGGGCAGTTTGCCTAAAACTTACAACTTCTGCCTGCTACAGCAATTTTATTACAATCTTTATTAAGCACTAACGCATTAGCATGCCCTTCCTGGCAAATGCGTAACGAAACTGTGCATGATTCTTCCAACATTTAAAGGCACTTAAAAATTAGAATTATTGCACAATTTATTTATTTATTATTGTTATTATTGCACAATTTTTTCTTAATTTAGCATACCACAACATTAAACTATAAACAATTGGTTTTTTTATTTATGGTGCACATTAAAAAAAATCATGATAAGTCCGATAAGGCCAGAGCTGCCACTAGTAGGGATTTATTTTATCCCCACAGTTGCGGATTCTTAAAGGCTCTGCCCTTAGGACGTGATATTTTTTTAAATAGGCAAGTATTTAAAGTTGTTATATTGACAAAAGGAATGTCAAAAACCATAACCTGAAAACACATACTTCAAATAATGTAATGTAATTAGCATTCTTCCAAAGCCCTATAACGGACAACAAAGTAATAAAATTCCTCTTTCTAGTTGAGAAAGCTATTTTGAAAGTACTTTACACAAAATACATATATGTGCCCTTAATTATGAAAGTGTTCTAAGTCACATTAATCTTTTGCTTCGAAATATTAAATTAATCTTGAAAAAAATCAATAAATATTTAATAAATGTTAAATAGACGTATATTATTCGAGACTAGAACAGCTCTAAATTAAAATATTGCATCATATAAAAATACATTTTGATTTGTTCAAATGTAATTTACTAAATGTGTCGACCAAACGAATATATGAATTAGACCACTTTCATAATTAAGGGCACATATGTATATGAATTTCGTTTACTACGAAGAATATTCGTTGCTATCATTACCACATGAGTTTATACAGATTTTGATATAAGGATTCTATTGTTGAGACGGTTTTTCACAAGCAAACTTTATTTAAAAAACTCAAGACTTTTGTAGGAAAACCTTGCGTGTGTAAAATCCCTCTAATATTTGAAAATTTTAAGTTTTTGAACAGCGCAAAATGCGTAGCAACCCTAGATGAGGTAAGTACACTCTTTTAAATTATGTTAAATTATAAAATTCTCTTAACAATTCTCTTCAAAAAACTTTCTTAAAGCAGAGAGATGCCATACATGAAAAAGAAATATATGCATTCCTAACAGTGCTACCAGAAAGTGGTGATGGGAGAATGCTAAATCGGTCAAAAAATTTGCTAAAATGTTTTTCTTTATTAGTTTTTTGAAAAACTTGAATGGTTTTTATGAAAGAATGATATGATATGATAAAAATGCTAAAACGACAAGAATGCTTTGGAAAAGTTCAACTTTAAACTATTTGTTTGTATAATTATAATACATGAACTTATTTGCTTTGAAAACATTTGTCTATTTTTATACATATATTAATGCTTAAGTCAGAATTTTATCAAACCTGAGAAAAAACTCAATTTTTAATTTCATTTCCCTATTGTAAGAATAATAAGTTGAACTTTTTTAAATGCATCATCTTATATCAATCAAAGCTTGTTAAAGTATTAAAGTTGGTATAGTTCAAGGCCTATTTATAGGCCTTGGTATAGTTTTAGTATGTACACGTTTTGGAATGGTGCAAGGAATTCATATCCTTATATGAAATTTAGGAGAACATAATTTAAAACTTCTTAGAAAATCGTCAAAATGAGAACCAGTTGTTAAGTCTGGCCATAGTATTTAAATGTCAGTTTTAGCCGACTTCATTTATTTTTATTTTAATTTTATATTCAAATAATGATTTAATATCTAAAAGTAATTAATAATTAAAAGCTTTTGATTGCTAACAAGTGTACAAATCCAACTATTGAAAATAAAGTAAAATATTTTCTTGTCCCTCAGGCAGGGAATTCGGTGGCACGTTGTGAATATTTTCTTTCTCAAACATACACACGCACTTGTGTTTTGAGGTGTTTTATTTGTTCATTAACATTTTGTGTTTGTTTATTTTTCTTTTACACAAAAGAGAAGTAAACAATTAAATGTTGCTTCAAATCACGGCAAGCAATTTCTTCAACATATTATAAATCATTTATCTAAGGGGACATGCCGGATGTTAAAGTAACACCTTTGGGAGCTGGCCAAGATGTGGGTCGAAGTTGCTTACTTTTATCAATGGGCGGTAAAAATATCATGTTAGATTGCGGCATGCATATGGGCTATAATGATGAAAGGCGCTTTCCCGATTTCTCATATATTGTTCCAGATGGCCCGATAACCAGTCACATTGATTGCGTTATTATTTCGCATTTTCACTTAGGTAGGATTTCATCATATCACTCCTTTATTGACACATAGACATACACATCTGTGGTTTCCTTCAATAACAACTTATGTTATATATTTCTCATTTCGAGTTTATGATATCAAATTGCTATATTTTAAATCCTTTTTAGAAATTTCTAAGAAAATTTTGATAAACATGGACGATAATCTATAACAACACCTCCAACTTTTTTTAAATAAGCTTCATAGGCTTTTCTTTGGCCCTACTGAAAAAAATTTATTTTTGGACATGTGCTGCTATTAATGAATACCACAGATATGTATCTCAAAAACTGCATTTTTTAAGTTCATAGATCATATTTAAACTTCTGTACAAATTTTATATAAAACGCTTGTACACGCATCTCTTGAGAAAAAAAATATGTTTATATCTTCATTGAGTTTTATATACCTAAATTGAAATATTTAAAACATATTTTCTGCATAACAAGCATTTTTGAGTTATGACTCTGTTCCAATAAAGTAGCAATATGTAAATTTGTGATTATAATAATTTTTTAATATTCATTCATATGTACATACATAGACCATTGTGGTGCTTTACCCTATATGTCGGAAATGGTTGGCTATTCGGGGCCCATCTATATGACTCATCCCACCAAAGCTATAGCTCCAATTTTGTTAGAAGACATGCGCAAGGTGGCTGTAGAACGGAAAGGTGAATCGAATTTCTTTACCACACAGATGATAAAAGATTGCATGAAAAAAGTGACTGCTGTGACTCTCCATCAAAGTGTCATGGTCGACAGTGAGTTAGAGATCAAAGCATATTACGCAGGCCACGTGCTGGGAGCCGCCATGTTTTGGATACGTGTTGGATCACAATCTGTCGTCTATACTGGTGATTATAATATGACGCCCGATCGTCATTTGGGTGCTGCTTGGATTGATAAATGCCGACCAGACCTTTTGATATCGGAGTCCACTTACGCCACTACTATACGTGATTCTAAGCGTTGTCGCGAGAGAGATTTTTTGAAAAAGGTTCATGAATGCGTGGCCAAAGGTGGAAAAGTACTTATTCCCGTGTTTGCATTGGGAAGAGCTCAAGAGCTGTGTATTCTTTTGGAAACGTATTGGGAGCGCATGAACCTCAAATATCCCATATACTTTGCATTGGGCTTAACAGAGAAGGCCAACACTTATTACAAAATGTTTATTACTTGGACTAATCAAAAAATCCGGAAAACGTTCGTTACCCGAAATATGTTCGATTTTAAGCATATTAAGCCTTTCGATAAAAGCTATATTGACAACCCCGGTGCCATGGTAGTCTTTGCCACACCGGGTATGTTGCATGCCGGCTTATCATTGCAGATTTTCAAAAAGTGGGCTCCAAATGAAAACAATATGGTTATTATGCCGGGATATTGCGTCCAAGGAACGGTGGGCAATAAAATTCTGAGTGGAGCCAAGAAAGTTGAGTTTGAAAATCGTCAGGTGGTGGAAGTTAAAATGTCTGTCGAATATATGAGTTTTTCAGCTCATGCAGATGCTAAAGGTACGTACATAATATATAGAAACATGTTGATATTTGATTAACTACTAAAAATGCGAACTATCAAATCATTAATGACATTACTAAAAAAGGCGGAGTTCTTTTAATGTAATATTTATGCATAGACAAAGCTGAACCACCGGCAAATAAATTTCGGATTAGAATATCTATCTATTTATGTAATTTAATCGGAAAAAACTTTGTAGTTAAAAACCGGGGAGACGAACGGAAAATCCCGAAATCCCAAATATTTTATGAAATTAAAAATATATGCATACTAAAAAAATATTCAGGGCTATCATGCATAAAATTCAGCGTGAAATGTCTCCCTTTTCCAATTAGATTTTTTTGTTTCCCTATTACTTGCTATTAGTTGGAATTGTTCCCTGGGAAAAATTTCACCCGGAACTTTTAATCATGATAGCCCTGATTTAAAAACATATCAACTCCTGAAAAATCCCGAAATCCCAAAACAATCCCGATCGTCATCTCTATTAAGAACTGGATAAGCAAATAATCACATATATTTCAGGTATTATGCAACTTATTCAAAATTGTGAACCCAAAAATGTTATGCTCGTGCACGGTGAAGCTGAGAAGATGCAATTTTTGCGAACAAAAATCCGGGAAGAATTCAATATTGAAACTTATATGCCAGCCAATGGTGAAACTTCTGTTATTTCAACACCAGTCAAAATACCTGTGGACGCTTCAGTTTCGTTGTTGAAAGCAGAAACGCGCATTTACAATGCTCAACCACCCGATCCAAAACGCAGACGTTTGATACATGGCGTTCTGGTTATGAAAGATAATCGTATTATGCTTCAGAACCTCACCGAAGCTTTAAAGGAAATAGGAATTAATCGGCATGTAATGCGCTTTACATCTAAAGTTAAAATGGATGACCCTGGCCCCAAAATGCGCACGGGAGAAAAATTATTGTCATTGTTGCAGGAAAAATTGGTTGGGTGGACAGTGACAATGCAGGAAAACTGCACAATTGCTGTTGAAACAGTGGAGATCAAAATCGAAGAAGATGAAAAAGATATTAAACATAAGACCCTTTTGATTACATGGACAAATCAAGATGAAGATATTGGTGCATACATATTAAATATGTTGCAAAATATGTGCTAGTCTCATACAAATAAACTATTTCATTTTCATTTTATATTCCTGAAAGATGGAATTTTTGTAAAATATGTATTTACTTCGAAATAAACAAAAAACCTCAAATTCTTCGGATGTAAGATGAATTGTAGCTTAAAGCTAGCTATTTGCCATTATTCAATCAACTAGAAATTATTTTTGAAAAATAAATAATCTTAGTTGAAAATTGAGATGAGAACACATTTGGATGGAGTCGGCAAGAATTTTTAATTACGATTTTTTTGGAAAAGTAATTATGAGAGTTGTAAAATTTCTATAGATGTTGTTTAAATTGTAATTCAGAAAGCGTCAATTGTAATAAAAATGTATCCATTTTAATTCAGAAAAAATGTATGGTCAAAAATTATATAAAACCATACACCAATGTTGTAGACAGTTCTTTTCCTATCTGCAGAACAGTAATTATTGGAAAAGAAAGAATTTTGATGGAAATAATTATAAAAAATATATCGCCAGCTGAAATGTAAAAAATTAAAATTCGTATTTTAATAAATTATTGGGTATCATAAAAAGCAACCGAATTAAAAATTAAAATAATATGTACTTCATTCACTTGAATAATTTTGTTTTCCCTTTAATAAAATTAAAAAAAAAATTAGTTACGTCATTTTGCATTTCAGCTAAGGATATGGAGATGTGTAAAAGAGAATTTAAAATAGAAAAAGTAGTCATCATCATTTAAATTTAGCTTTTCAAAAACTATTAGCGAAATCGTTTCAATTTAACGGTTTCCATCACATATCACTCATTTACTCAAAGAAGGAAAACGAGTCTGAAGTTTTCAATTTACACGCAACCTAAAAGAAAAAGAAAATTTTATTTTTCTCTCAACAGTTGAGTAAATAAGATATTTTTACGAAATTTTTACACAATATGAAGACGATATGAGAATTAATTCTTTATCACTAACTAATTTTTTGAGTTACGACGTTCTTTGCGTAAATGAGTTACATGTATGTATGTGTGCAAGCGATCTACAAAAATTTTATTATAGTAAATCCAATATAAAAGTTTCTACAAATTAAATAAAAAAAAAGTTGCGTAAACAAGCTGTTAAATATTTAATAATTTTGTTAAATATAGCGCTTGGAATCATTTCAAATAATCAATCGTGTTCACGTTCCCAAAGTAAACCTACAGAAGTACTTCGTTTGGTGGTTACTGGTTTGCCGCACAGTTTATTAAAAATACATTATTACTGCGGTAAACCAATAAAACCATGATGAAATAATTATGAACAAATTATTTTATCATGAACAAAACCAGAAAAATAAATTTTCTGTTTCAATTCACACTGTGTTTTGTTGCAATTCACTCTTTGCATGTGGGTTGAGAAAAATTTAAAAACATAAATTTAAGGGCCTATTATCACTTGCCATTCACGTATTACGTAACGACATTTTCGGACTTTTTATACTCAAATTTTCTAAACTGTAACAAATTTTCTAAACTGTAACAAATCCTTAACCTTCCCCCGCCCTTTGAGCGTTACGTATTATCGTCGGGTGGTTACTGGTTTGCCGCAGTAATAATGTATTCTTTGTATACTGTGCGGCAAGCCAGTACCCACCCGACTATATGTTAACAGCCCCTTAACCAAAAATTCCAAGGCACATTCTGCAAGTAGTAACGAAAATGCAGCTGAGCTATTTTTTTTAATTAAAGTTTACCCGAAACTTCAAAAATTGCTTACGAAAGAGAAATTAAAAAATAATTAAAAAATTTTCAATATGAAAAATTATTTTATCAAAAAAATTCTTTAAAGCCAATTTAAAAATACGATAAAAAATTATTAAAAAATTGTGAAAAGTGCTAAACATTGCAAATTTTGTTAGTGGTAGCTGTCGTGGAGAAATTTTTAAACTTCTTGTGAATAATTTTTATTACTATTGTGTTACAACAAATTCTAATTTTGATAGTTTGGATAAACTAAAAGCCATGTTGGCCAATTTTATATATGTACGTAAGGGGTAATAATTCTAATAATGCAACCTATGTACGTACATACATCATATTTTATTTTGTGATATAATTACATTTTGCGAAAATGTTCTTTTTAGTGTTGAAAATTGAAACAGACTGGTAAAGAAACATTAAATATGAATGTAAGCTTGTCACTTTTACACTCCAAATCGTGTGTAAACAGAAAATGTCAAACGACACAGATGACACAAAGTTTAGTTGTCAGGAAAAAATTTTGGCATACGTCATGAAAAGTTTGTGAAAAATTAAGAATTTATAGAAAAATATGAAAATTTATACAATAAATTTTATATCAAAAGCAACTTTAACTTGTAAAGCTTAAGTGTGTGTAAAGATATTTCAAGAAAATCGAAAATAAGGCCGTAAATTGAATAAGATAATTTGGAATTTGTAGGGACAGTGTAAAGAAAAAGTTTGAGCAAGTCGAAAAGCAACAACGTACGAAGGCCGAGCATAAAAACAAACGCGAAAACAAGATTTTTTTGTATATTTATCAGCAACAAAAATAATCAAGCAGCTGTTAAAGAAAGAAAAATTTGTTAATTTTTTGCATAAATATTAACAAAAAGGAAGAAAAAATAGTTGTTAAGAAAAAAAAAACGCAAGGAAAAACATTAATTTTTCTTTAATTTGGTTTGTTAAAAAGAAATTAGTAACAAAATATTTGGGCGACGAGCAAAGCACATGATGTGGTCGTTCTTCTCGCGCGACTCCTCAAAGGATTTCCCTTATGATATTGGTGAACCAGTATCAGGCTTCGAATCACATTCCATATGGACACTACACAAGGCCAAACGTAAAGGGACGTTAGAAGAAGTTTCGGTGTTTGTGTTTGACTTGCGAAATGGTGCAGATGCCAAATGCGACTTGGCGAAGGCATCATTGAAGAGACTAAAGACTCTTAGGCATCCTAGCATATTACAATACTTGGATTCATTGGAAACTGATAAAATGTTGTATGTAGCCACTGAGCTGGTGGAGCCTTTAGGTACCCATATACAAAAACTATCAACAGAAGGTCCTCAGAAGGATTTATATTTGGCCTGGGGCATATTTCAAATAACGGTAATTTGATGATATTCATGTCCAAATGAAGAAAATTACAAAAAAATATTTATATACATATATATATTTTGTTCCTGTAGAGAGCATTATCATTTCTCAACAATGATGGCAGTTTGAGACACAATAATGTTTCAGTGTGGTCTGTGTTTGTAAACTCCTCAGGCGAATGGAAATTGGGGAGTTTAGAGTACGTCTCACCTGCCGATGGAAATCCCATGCCACCAATTAAAGTACCACCTACACTGGAGGTCTATGATCCGCCAGAAAAAAATGATCAATCTAAATTGAAAGCGGCCACAAAATGGTAGAATATTTGCACATTTTTAATATGATTTTGTTAATGTTTAAGTTAATGTATTACAGTTCGGCTGATATGTGGGGATTGGGTTGCTTGGTGTGGGAGTCGTTCAATGGTCCACTGCGCTCGCGTGGCGGCTTAAAAGATATCGATAATATACCAAAGTCTCTTCAGACCTTGTACTGTGAACTTGTTGGCGCTTCTCCCTCAAATCGACCTAATCCAGCTGATATTATAACAAGATGTCGTAAGCCGGGTGGCTTTTTCAAAAACGATTTGGTTGATACTCTATTATTTTTGGAAGAAATCCAGATAAAAGACAAAGCAGAAAAGAATCGTTTCTTTTCCGGTCTTACATTACATTTGGACAATTTTCCTGATAATGTGTGCAAGTAAGTTTTTTTGTTTTGTTATGTTAATCAATCAATATGAGTGAAGTGATAATAAACTTGTAATATTTTCTTTTGTCAGACATAAAATTTTACCCCAATTGATAACAGCGTATGAATACGGTGATGCTGGTTCAGCTGTATTAGCGCCAATGTTCAAGGTATTTAATTTTTTAAATGATATGATTTTCATTCGAAAAAAAAAAATTCGGCGAAGAAACATTTACGATAGTATTGGAAAGGGAATCTATAAGCCAAAATTTTTATTTAAATACGTCTCATAATCAGAAATTAACCACAAGATTTGCTTAGCTGCAACGAAATGCATTTAGATATGCAAAACCATCCGCAAATAAATTTTTAAAATTCACATAATATTTTAAAACGCAAATATATTTTTCACGTTTTTTTTTTCTTAGTTGGGAAAACTATTAGATGAAGCTGAATATCAGAAACGTATTGTACCATGTGTTGTTAAATTATTTGGCTCCACGGATCGTGTAACACGATCACGTCTCTTGCAGCAGTTGGAATTATTTATTGCTCATTTGCAGCCACAAGTGGTGAATGAACAAATTTTTCCACAAGTGGCACATGGATTTTTAGATACAAATGCCACCATTAGAGAGCAAACAGTTAAAGTAAGTGCAATAAAAGAAGTTGCAAAAAAAATACTAAAAACGATTTCTGTCACATAACTTTTACAGTCAATTATACATTTGGCACCCAAGTTAAATTATAATAATTTGAACGTTGAAGTATTGCGCCACTTTGCCCGCTTGCAAGCACGTGACGATCAGGGTGGCATAAGAACGAATACAACAGTATGTTTGGGTAAAATAGCACCGCATTTACACCCGCAGGTAAGTGAGATTAAATTAATTTCTATCACGCTTTTATTATTAACGTATTTAACAGGTGCGGCAACGTGTTTTGGTATCGGCATTTATAAGAGCAATGCGTGATCCTTTTCCTCCCGCTAGAGTTGCTGGTGTTTTGGCCTTAGCTGCTACCCAACAATACTTCTTACTAAAGTATTAGAAAAATTAATAGTTTTTGCTCATAAAGCGGGTTAAATAAAAATAATTTTTTTTTTAAATTTTATAGTGAAGTTGCAAATCGTGTCTTACCTGCATTGTGTTCGCTTACTATAGATCCTGAAAAGTCAGTGCGCGATCCAGCCTTTAAAACTATACGTGGTTTTCTCGGAAAACTGGAAAAAGTTTCTGAAGATCCCAGCCTGAGAGAAACGATGGGTAAATTTGTAAAAATTATTATTTTTTTAAACTAAAATTAAAATGTATATATTTTTTTTAATGTAGAAGCAGATGTTCATACTGCCACTCCCTCAATAGGTAATGCAGCGGCCACTTGGGCCGGTTGGGCTGTAACAGCTGTAACCTCTAAATTCTATCGCAGTCAAAGTGATTCCTCGAGACCCCGACCTCCACTAACCGGACGTAATTTATCAAAGCCGGCTTCTTTAGGTTCATATATGTATATGATCATCGGTACATACAAAATTTTCTAAACTTTGTTAATTTTTTTGTTTGCAGAACAACCTTCTAGCAGTAGCTTATCAACGACCACCTCATCAGTAACGTCCATGACTTCATTGGAACATGAAAGTAACGATACATCAGCCTCGGCATCTGATTATGGCACCAATGATTGGGATAATGAAAACTGGGGTGAAATGGATGTAAGTGTGTTTTTTAAGCTAAGAAAATATAAGAATTCAAACTCCAACATATTGTTAGACATCACAGGATCCCAGTTCCCCAATGGCTAATTCACCCAATAACGGTACTCTAAATGCCTCAACTACTTTAGCTGAAGTCAGGGATGGTTGGGACAATGAAGAATGGGGCAGTCTGGAAGAAGATCCGGTAATTCTATTACCTTTCACGTTACTTTAATAAAAATATATATTAACAATTACTCGTATGTTTAGGGCGAAGAGGAGGCGCAAGAACAGGAGCAACAACAACTTCAACAACTACGACAATCACCGTTGCGACCACATCAACAACAGCTACAACAACACCAATTAAATGAACTTATCGAACCTCTAGCCAAGCTCAACTCTCACAACACATCGCCCTCAAAACAGCAATTAGTAACAACGGCCTCTATATCGGCAAATTTACGGCCAAACGACTTGTCAACAAATTTTTCTGCGCTTAGCAATACCATAACATCACAGTCACCATTCCTAAATTGCAACAATGTCAGTCCCCCTCAGCAGAAATCGCCACAACATCATGTTAATAATTCAACGAATAATGCCAATTGGCACAGTGATTCATGGGCTGATGGTGAATTCGAACCAATTGATGAACCAATGACCGGTAAGTCCAACACCTGTTATTAATATTTTCCTAATTGCTTGATTTTTGTGGGCTACACTTGCATTTGAACATATTCTTTTTAAACAGCACTGATCATGATGATATTTTGTTTTTATTTTGTTAAAAGAAACTCACACACATCTCTTATTAAGCATTCACATCTTATTTATATTTTCTTTATATAACATTTTTATTTGTGTATATTTTTGTATTCACGTTACTTTTGGTTATTTTCAGATATGTACATAATTAATTTTATGATTTTTAAAATTTTTATACATACAAACTTACATGCATATCGTGCCATAACCGCCAAAAAAACCTTAAGCGACATTATTTTCGAACATAGTTTTTTTGTGTGGCGAAAATCGATTATTTAATATTTTTTTGGCGATAATTGATTATTCACTCATTCGCAAATAATAGATTTTCACCAAAAAAAAAAAAATGAAGTTTGAAAATTATGTTGCTTAAATTTTTTGACGTTTATGACACGATATGTATGTATTTAATTTGAATGTATATTTGTAAATATTTGCACTAACATTTTAAATTATTTGAGACCTCGTAAACGAGTCAGTTTCCAAAGCTTTTTGGTGGTTTTTTATACAAAAGAAAATTTTTAAGTTTTTTCTTTCGGAAAAGCTTTCATAAAAAAAAAGTTGCGTTGTAGATTAGATTAGGTTGCTGTAATGGTGGAAAAAGTGACCAGTTCCCTTATTCTGTAACTCGCTAAAGCTAAGTTTCTATCGCTAAAATTCTATGAAGATTTATTTATCGATTTTCGAATACGATAATCTGATAGAACATTTTCGAAAAAAAAAAAATTCAAGGCCAAACTGGAAGTAAACTCATTCAAGCAAAAGAATTTTTGAAATCTTTTGTTTAAGAAGAATTGCGTGGGCGTACCTCCACCCACTTTATTAAATGGAAGCTTGTGTGTATTGTAGAGCTCAAGGTTTGTGGTAAATTTCGTAAAAATCGGTTAAGTACAACCACGTGAAATATGATAATACATTTTATTGGGCGTAACCCCGCCCATTTTTTCAACTTTAAAATTATGTAATTTCATCAACCAAAGGTGTTTACTAGGTTTCGCAGCAATATAATAAGTAGAATATCATAAAATACAAAAATTTGTGGGTGTGTCCCCGTCCACTTTTTACAATGGAACTATTTGGAAGCTATACTCTCAGAAAAAAAAATTTTTTTACAATCGATTTAAAATGTACCGAGGTTATGAAGTAACATTTAAAAAAAAAATACAGACGAATTTTTATGAAATCAAAGGAGCGTCAGAATGCATTTTCCTATTTATTTATATCATGATATGAAACTATGAATTGTATTTGTTATATATTTATGAAAATTAAACGAAATTCTTCCTAATACGACCACATGATGTTTTCAATACGACCACATGATGTCATGTCTGTGTTTTTAATAAATAGACACAAGCATAAAAACATATGGTGCGCTCGTAAAACTTAAATAATAATTAGTTACACAAGGTTGGGCATTTAATTATTATTTAATTATGATCTCAAAAACACAATTTCGTATTTAATTCGAACTTAAAAATAATTACAGTTTGATTACCAAGTCAAGAAATGGGCATAAGATTTGTTTATTTCTCTAATTAGCTAATCCGAAAATTAACTTAATCTCATATTAATTGAGTTTGATGTTTTTGACTGGTAGTTTAAACCTGTTTTTCCATGTAGTATTACCATACTGAAGAACAAAACAAAAGTCATACATGTTGTCAACACACTTTGTTTTTTTGTGGGAAGTAGAAGAAACTGCCATATTTTATTATTTACAAGTAAGATATTGCGCGAGTTAAAGGAAATAGATAAATAATATAAAATATACATATATATTTATTTAAGTGTTTTTAAATCATTTTATCATATAATTTTTACAAAAAGTTATATTTTTCTCAAGTGTATGTTGTTAATATTAATGTAATATGAAACCACCACGATTGGCAAGTAAGACCATATAATCGACCACCCAAAAATCACAAATGAAGATTAAAGGTAATTTAATCTCTAATCTTGAACTCAAAAAGTCGCCCTTACTAACAAATTTTAACTCATACTGTAAACAGGCTTGTTAAGCATTTTTATTATGTCTAAAGTCCTTAGCCTAATCTTACCTAACTTAATCTAATCTAATCTTACCAAACTTATAGCTAATAAATCACTGAATGTTTAAACATAGTTTAAGTTAATTTTCACAAAAAATTAAATTTGATTTAAATACACTTTCATTTTTTCAGTGACTATTAAAGTTAATATCAAATTACGTTGAAAGTATGGTAGCACTACAATATTTCCAAATATTATGGAAAGCTTTCCAAAGAACAGCTGTTCAATATAAATAAGAAAGTTGATTTATCAATTTGCAGAAAAATGAAATAGCGAAAAACACATTTTATGATACAAAAAGAGCATCAGAATACATTTTTCTATTTATATATTTCATTATATGAATATATGTGTTACATTTGTTGTATATTTTCGAATATTAATCGAAATTCATTTTAATACGACCACATGATGTTCATGTACATGCATTCAAAAAACACGCACATGCACAAAACATATGGTATGTTTGCAAAACTTAAACAACGCTTAAATGCACAATGTTGGCTATTTAAGATTCATTTAATTTTGTGGTGAAAAACAAAATTTTGTGTTTAAATCAGACTTAAAAATAAAATACATATCATCATTGACTGATTTATTTGCCCTTAATCTAAACTAACGTAACCTTACCTGGTCTTGAATACCCTAAATAATTCAAATTACAATTTTTAATTTACAAAATAATTTTTATTTGACAAATGTTGATTTATAAATTGTTGTATGTTTTTAAAGCAATCATTAGGTTTGTTCATTTACTAAAAACTATTACGAATTTGTAACAATAGTTACTGGAAAGTTTCATTAACTCAAAAAGTTTGCAAGGAGAGAGCATCAAAAGAGAGAAAATAATTGAGAGGCAAAAAAATTCCTACAAATTATTACTAGTAAAATTTTTACTTGCAAGAATTATCCAACCACCTATTGTGTGTTTTGTTTTCAAATTAATTATTTAAAAAATGTTTGAAAAAGGAAAACTGAAAAATGTGCATTTCTTTGTTTAAAAAAAAAACATGCATACGTATGTAAAACGAAAGCTTGTTTTCTTAATTTATTGTTTTTCCTTTAATAAACCACATAAATTCAATTTTAATGGCAAATAATTTTATTTGTTTCTCATATGATATCAGAGATGGAAAGTGGCAATTTTGTATTTGTTAATGAATAAAATTAAAAAATTTTGAAAAATGCTTAAAAATAGTAAAAATACATGAAACTGTTTAAAGAATATCATATTAAATGTCAATTTCTAAAAAAAAATTGCAATTTAAAATGTTAACAAACAAAATACATCATAAAAAACAATTGTATCAAAATTTCCATCCATGAATAAAATTTCCTTGCAAGTTTTTACAAGTAAAACGTTCATTTACTCCTTCATATTTGGGAGAGTAATTTTGTAAATTTCTGCCTTACTCTCTCGTTGCTAGTTTCTGCTGGGAAAGTAAATGAACAGACCTATTATATGTACATACATGCGTAAATCTCTTATACATATGTATCTGTTTATAAATGTTTATCACAAAATTTATATGTATAATATATATCAAACATTGTGCTAAACTTTCATCTCACTTTGTTTAATGTTTTTAATTTTTTGCCTTTATTTTGCTTATAAAAAAAATATCATCTTATTTTCTGTACCACACTAATGCACAATTTATATTAACCCATTGTGGCTCGGTGAAAATTATGCTATTACTAAATGATTGAATTTTAAATTACAAAATTGTAAATTATAAAATATTTTAGGTAATGCAAAACTTGATGAGGCAAGACGAAAACGTGAAGAAAAAAAATTACAACGTCAGCGTGAACTAGAAGCACGACGTGCTCAGCGTAATAGTGGTCCAATGAAATTGGGCGCCAAAAAGCTTTAAAAACTAGCATTTAACTGTCATTTTGCAGCAGTTAAGTGTCCAGTTTTACTTGTGTAACTAAACTATAAATACATAAACATAAATATAAAAAAAAAATAAAGAATATAGTACATAAATACATATAATTTTTTTTTCGTCTATACATACATAAATATATTTTTTTCTACATTAATATTTTTAGCTTAATTATGCAATATTTAATATATAAAATAGAAATTATACAAAAAACAAGAAACAAACAAAGAAATAAATTGCATGCCAGAATAATATTTATAAAAAACAAAAATTTACAAAATGTTTAGGAAAAATATTAATATGTATGTACTTTAAGCATTGAATGCGATAACAAATTAAACAAAACAATTCAAAATACGAGTCGAAATACTCGTAGCTAATAGAGATTTATATAATTTTTTTTTAAATGTTTAAACAATTTTAATTTCGAACTTTAATACGAAAACCCCGAAGACTCAAATTCCAATCGTGCTGGTAGCTTTCCATCTGTAGTTTTCAGAAAAGAATACTTTTAAAAATACGAAAACAAATATGGGTATCGGTTTACCATCTCTGAAACCTCCCGTTGACCAACAGGGGGAAAGTCACGGCATCCGATACGACTCGTAATTTAAAAATATTTCCATATAAACTCTATTGAAATATTTTTAAATTACGAATCGTATCGGATGCTGTGATTTGCCTCTCAGATTTTGATAAAATTTGAGGCTTCCGATACACTTTTAAAGTCTATACAAATCAGTCAATCACCCTTATTCCAGTTGTCGTCATCAACGTCACTTTAACACAACACCAAAAAATTAGTGCTCGTGTATCCGTTATCGAAAACAACTGACTCCTGTTTGCAGGTTTATGCTATTTTCTAGACCTTAGGGAACGGAAATAGATTTTCAGTTGCCCAAAATTGTTTTCGAGAGCGAGTAAACAGCCTCAATTTTTTGGCGTTGTGTTAAAGTGACGTCGATACCGACAACTGGAATAAGGGTGAATATCTAAAATCGATTTGACGAAGAATTGTTATGTTATTGGAAAAAAAGTTTTTTTTTTAATTTTCTTCAAGAATATCTGTCGAACGAATCCGTGGACTTAGAAGAAAATTTAACGCATTCGTAAGATGTTGAGCTCACTTAGATGTGGAAAGATCGAATCGATTTGGACCGGAAGATTTCGAAAATTTTCGAATATAAAATTTTTGCAATACTGGTGCATAAAATCGTCGCTTTCGATAACCAGCTGATTAGATTACGTTTTTTCAGTTTGCAATTATGGCATTCGCTACCTAACAATGTAGTAATACGGTTTGATATCGGATGCCATAATCTCAAACTAAAAAAACCTGATCGAATCTTCCCGTTATCGAAAGCGGCGATTAGACACATCCCTGGTTTTTAAGAAATTTTAAACTACTAAAAATATCAAGTTCAAGTGTTTTGAAGTTAAAAGCTGATTACTAGTTTAAGGGCCATTTTCACAACTTGCCTTTAGCTAAAGGCAGGATTTTGTCTGCCCGATAAATCGCTTTGTATTATAAAACCCTCAATTATTATTTTTTTATCCATTAAATATTATAACTATTGGTAATAATAACCATAAAAATTTTAAGTTGTAACAATGGCAACATATTAATCGGGCAGACAAAATCAAAATCGTACCTTTAACTAAAGGCAAGTTGTGAAAATGGCCTTAAAATTGCTTTAAAAAACAATTTTGTAAAAATTGTATTTTCGAAAGTTTTTGAAATCTAGCGAACCTAATCGATTCACTATCTTACATACACACATTCATACATGCACACACATATATGAGGCCATCCATACCAACATCATCGCGAAAATAGTCAGAATCGATTCCCAAGACTTCAAAACTTCGAATTATGAAGAAAACTCGATTTTCAAAAATTGGCATAACAAAATTCTTATAGCGTGAAGTTAAAAAAAAACCTTGTAGCAAATTTAAGCTCAAAACTAGTTGGCGTTTTTTTTTTCTAATAATAATAATAAAAAAATCGGAAGCAACTAATACTTTTGCTCAAAGCCCAACAAACTTTTCGAACTCATTGAGTAGAATGGGCAAAATTTTTAAATAAAAATCGGAAATTTCAGGCAAGAATTCTCTACCACCTCTCTTTAGATTATTTGAACTGTTGTTATTGTAAACTCTAAATTATTTAAACTTTTTCTCTGTTAGATTGAGTTAAAAAAAGCTTTGCATTCTATGTTGGTTTTTCAATTTGTCGGGTTTATGCATTAAGCAAACTAGTGATGCACGAATATTCGTATTCGCAAGTTCAGGTGAATGCGAATACGAATATTTTTCCAAAGAAATTAAATAAATAAATGCATAAATCCTAAAGGAAATTTAAATAAATTACTAAAAATTTTAGTTTTTATCAATACATTAATTTTTTATAGAAATTTGTACTTTATATCATTTTCAAATATTATTCAATGACGATCTTTAAAATTTTGGGTACTTTTTATTGACTTTAAAGTACGCAAACAAGAGTGTTAAGTCCTTTTTCATAACAATTTTTTAATATTTCATATTGCATATAATTTTCGTATTCGTATTCGTATTCGCGAATACCAAAAATTGACATTCTTTACATCACTAAAGCATACATATCATTCATTGTCTTAATATAGAAAGGCACCAACTCATTTTTTTAAATCGAAATTTTTGCATTTTTCGTTACATTAGATGGTTTTCTAAAAAATTCGATTTCAAAAAAAAAATAATGCGTTAGGGCCTTTCTATACTAAGGAAACGATATGTATGTATGTATATGTAATTTAATTATCTGCCTTTTATATGACCCTTTATGACTTTTACAGTATTACGTACCTTTTCACAATGTATGGTTAAAAACTAACAGGGACTTTAACGGCAAGTTTTGTATGGAGAACTGTCAGTTAAAGTTCACGTTAACTCTTAACTATACATTGTGAAAAGGGACGTTAGTTATTTACTTATTTTTAACTTTAACATAAAAATTCTATCTTTTTGAATACAATTTCATTCGTTTGTATTATTAAATATTCCTTTTTTTTACAAAATTTATGTATTATCGACTTGAATTAAACAAAGAAAAAATTAAAAAAGAACTTAAGAATGTAATTAGGTCTTAAATGAAATTTACTATTAAAATCTAAACTATAAGCTTATAAAATTTCGATATTTATAGAGATAATTAAAATTAAAATCATAAAATAAATTAATATACATACATCAATAACTAAACTGTGTACAATGATATTGACTAATTAAATTTAAACCGAAATTTATATTGTCAAAAGAAAAAAAAATAACCAAAATGTACTATATGGTCGAAATAACAAGAATAATTATTGTAAAATATAATAGATTTAACTTTAAACTTTCCATGTTCAGAGCTGTTAAAAAAAATATAACAAAAAGTTTTTGTAAATCTTTTTGTAGTGAGTCCTTTATACATTATAATTTCAATTTAAAATTCGCTTTCAAAATTTACATACATACATATGGTTACCTAAAATGCAAGACAACATATCATCTAAAAATTCAAAATTTATGTTTTTTATTACTTACAATTTACTTCACCATATTACGAGGTGTGTGGAAGATTGCAATCCTCTACCAAGTTAAAATCAAAATTAGAAAAAAAAGTGTCAGCAAGTTGAGTTTTAGTTTTGTGATCAAGCTGGAAAGTTATTACAGAAGTGTAAAGAAAATTAAATTAGTGCTGTAATGATAAAAAAAGTTTTCTACCAACAAAAAAAAATTATAATAAAATCAAGCAAGTTTCTAAAAAAAAACTAAATAAAAATAATAAAACAAAAAAATCGGATGACTGGAAGAGGAATTATTTGCGACAGAAAGCCAACTGAAATGAAAACGATAAAACTTTGTGCAAAAACTTCAACCAGGCAGTCTTATCTTTTTACCGAAAGTTTACGAAAGGAAATATTTTGAACTTTTTTGCCAGATGTCATGGGACCAAAACAAACTTTATGAAACCATATCATGGAACAAAAAAAAAATAATACTAGAGTAGCTGATATTATTTAAATAAATGGTCGGAAGACGTCCCCGAAACTAGAAATTAATTTAAACAAATATTTATAAATTATTCAAATATGAAATATCGAATTTAAAAAAATATTTTTGATTTATAAGAGGTTTATAAAACAGTTTATCATAAAAAATTGGTGAACAAGTATTTATAAAATAAAAAAAAATAATAAAACCCGACTGCGACCAACTTTGAACCGTTAAATATCCTAAATGGTCATTAATAAATTCAGTGAAGTGCGACTTTGACCAGCGCACGAAGGGTTCCGTACGGACACGAGATATGTAATTCAATACAAACTTTAGCCAATATAAATATAGTTTTGGCAATTTTTTCGTTTTGAGGTTTTTTCGGTTCTAAGCGATTTTTTAGTTGTGGGGTTTTTTTGAAATTATTGGCGCTTTCTGAGTTTTAGCACTTTTTTTCTCGTTTTGGCGATTTTTTTTGGTTTTTGAAGTTTTTTAATTTTGGCGTTTTTTTATTTTGGCGATTTTTTTAATTTTTGGCGTTTTTTTGTATAGGTGATTTTTTTTGGTTTTGGCGATTGTTTTTTTTTGGCGTTTTTCTTTCATTTTGGCAATTTTTTAGTTTTGGCACTTTTTTCTCGTTTTGGGGATTTTTTTCTTTTTTTTTTTGGCGTTTTTTTAATTTTGGCGATTTATTTTCGTTTTGGCGATTTTTTTTTAATTTTGGCGATTTTTTTTTCATAGAAACAACTATTTTGGTTTTGGCGATTTTTTCGGTTCTTGGCCTTTATTTTATTTTGGCGATTTTTTTATTTAGGCGATTTTTTTATTTGGGCAATTTTTTCGAATTTGGTGATTTAATTTAGTGTCAGAAATTTTATTTCAATTTTATGCGATTTTCGTTTTGGCGATTTTTTTAAATTTTTGGCGTTTTTTTTTTGGGTTTTGGCGATTTTTTCGGTTTGACGATTTTATAATTTTCGGATTTTTTAGTTTTACCGTTTTTAAAAATTTCAAGAGTTTACTTCTTACGGTTTCCAAGATATAGCAAGTTGTCAAAATTACATGGTCAAAATTTCATTAACTGATGGACCACCCTTTAATTTAAATTTTGTAATATTTTAATGTTAATTGTTGTAGTCTATATAAAAATACACCGAATTTTACATATTTCAAGTGTCAATACACATACATATGTAAATACAATTGTATGTGTATTACATGTGATTTTAAAATTTTTCGTTGCTCGTTTTGGAACACCCTTTAATTTTTAGTTCTCATGTATTTGTTGTTGTAGCGGCCAAGGCTCTACATACTCTGTCCGAATTTCAGGTCCGTAGCTCTTACGGTTCCTGAGAAAATAGCGTGTGACGGACAGCGTAGCGAAAACAATAGGGTTCCTTTTTTCACCTTTGGTGTACGGAACCCTAAAAATTAATAATCATAAGAGAAGCCTGAATAATTTTAAAATATGTACCTGTCGAATGATACCTATTTTGATATAGTTCGCCGACTTTATTTTTTTCGCGTCTGTTGGTCGCTATATTGAATTTTGACAACTGAGATGTATTTAGTGACACTCCCGGGATTAAGACAAATCAATTGACTCCACTCCTTCTGTTTATATAGTGCCACAGACCAGCACACATACATGCATATATACATGGTCTGATAAACACAATACCCTTCCCCAATTGACCTGATGTTCGATAAAAACGAATGCTCTCTAAAGCCAAGAAATTTCGAACATTTTATAACGCTTTTGGATTCTCCTGTAAACTTTTTAAATATGATGTTACCCTGGCGAATTCATACCAGGTGATCTCAATTCAAATCAAATCAAAGCAAAACGTTCGGAAATTTTCTGACAGCTGGTAATTTTACACTAACAAATGTGCAAGGCAAATATCGATGGCTTAATATAAAAAGGGCGTATCTCAATTTTTTTTGAAATCGTGTTTTTAAAGTTTTCTGGGAGACCATGTATAATTGCATCATCCTTGAAGATATAAGTACGTTACAGTTCAAAATCAAGGACTTATGGCAACTTAAAAAATTATTTCTGCATGTAAATGCTTTAGTTATACTTCAGTTCTTTGCTTCTCCTATAAAATATCGAAAATTCGAGTTCCGTCTTTCTTATATTAAGCCATCGATATGCAGAGTCGCAAATAGAGACGCCTTCGATGTTTTAACTTATTTTGCATTTTAGGTGACGATATATTTTTTATATTTTTTTTAAAGAAATTATATGTGTCTTTAGTAGTTTTCACAGTAAAATAATTTACAATATTTGACCAAACTCGCAGTTTATTTCAGAAGCATGACCAGGCTTATAATACAACATCTGCTATAAATAATTTTGAAAAATATTAATATAAATTCAATTGCTATTGATATATTACATACTTACATACTTACATACAAATCCTTCAATAACGAAATAATTTTATGTACATACATATGTATATTGTATACTACTCTTCTTTAATTTTGACAACAGCTGAGTTTTGGGTTATTTTTACATTAGAATTAAAACCAGAAAACCAAATTGAATACCACTATTAGTTGAGGGGTCAGTTTTTAAGTGTGAAATTAAACTTACCCTCTGTTTGCGTAAGACGTTTGAGTTAGAAATCTTATCGTTTTTGTAATAGATTAAAGAGAACTTTTACAACTTTTCTTTAATCTATTACAGGAACGCCAATATTTCTAACGTCTTACACAAACAGGGGGTTATACTCGGCAAATTTATTTAATCCAATAATAATTGAATTTGATCTTTTTGAGTGATAAATAAAAATAAATTGCAACATTGTCGTTGCTAGATTTTTTCCATACAAGAGATACTTGGTGAATATTGATGGAATAGATAAACCAAATCACGAAAAAAAATTAGTTTTCCCAGAGTTGGTTTGTAAAACACTTTTTTGTTATGTTGCTGGCCGCTTACAAGTAGCAAGAAACCTATCAAAAACTACCAACAAGTCCTTCCAATAAAATAAAATATTTGGATTTATAAATTTAATTAGATATCGTAATTTTTAACACCCCGAGGGTGGCGTTGGATGAATCGGAAGGTCCTGGGTTCAATATCGGTATCCAACAGTCATTAAATAACAACACCACGGATTTTTCTGATGAGCATTAGTGTCCCTTTGTTTCGGTTGTTGTAGGAAAGTTCAAGTCATGAAGGCATAGTCACTGGTTACTGAACTATACAGACTTCAGCAGATACTAATCCTAATGTAATATTAGTGCGCCCTTCTTCGTTGTGTAGCAGAATCATCGGCCAATAAAATGGTTGGCTACTAAAGACAACTTCAAAAAAATATAATACGCCTCATTATTTAAAGTTCTGTACGTAATCCGATAGTATCAGCTGTGGTGGCAGATAATATCAGCTGACAGTGCCAACTTCATTGATGCCATGTTTTGAAAAGCGACTCTTGAAATAAAATCAATTAAATTTTATGGTCTTCAACACCATACCAATAATATTTCGTGCGTGTTGTGCAGTATTGTGTTGACGAAATTTTTTTTAGTGCGTGTTTCGTACGTGTTGAGCGTCTTGGTATTCGTGTTCGTGTCGTGTTGGAAAAATTCCACACGCGCTCATCTCTACCGACAAGAAATTAAACTATGCAACTACAGCTGATTGGACGATTTCTTGTACGAGTACCTTGCGTATTTGCACCATTGACATAAGGGTAACAATTTGAAACGGTATCCACGGTATGGGTTGGCATCAGTGATCTGCAATGAATAGTTTTTTGCTATTCATACTGACTCATGAAATTTTAAATATAAATACGTAGAGATCGTTTAAACTCAACTACTCTGATTTAAGCACACTCACAATAAGATTGATTATTAAGTATATGCTGCAATAAATATGAATGCGATGTCGACATCATAGTCATACCACACTCACGCTCATAAGTCACCTCAGTTTAATTTTTAAGCGGCAGATTTTGTAAAACATTTCGTTTCTAAACGTTTAAATTTTTTATGAAAAAAAAAAACAAAAATTCGTTTCAAAAAATATTTTTTCCATACAAATTTCAAAACCAAAAAATCGTTTGTATTTACAAAATCTACCCTTAATGCCGGTTATTTCTACCCATAGATATCTATTAGTGTACAGATATATATCGTGTAAGTAAAATTTTATAAGGCAAACTTAGGTAGATTACCTGTTTGTAGAAATAACGGGCATAAATTCAGGAAAATACTTATACTACTCAAATTGATTTAGCTCACTTAACTCATGCATGTAGTTATGTTTATTTAAAAGTTTAGTCATTAAACAGTTTGCAAGTAGTACACAATAGTAGTAAATAGGGTTGTTTTTCGATTCCTGCAAAAAAAAAAAACATTAGAGAAGCATATAACTAAATAATGAGAACTTTAATGCATTGAGTTAAGGAGAGTCGAAATCAACAACGTCATATGACTTCGATGCGCACTTCAAACTTTCGAGTGAATCTGATTCATAGACAACATTACAATAAGTATGAGTGCGCATAACTACAAGAAATTATAAGTCATGATTCAACTCTGCTCACTTTTTCACTACTCATTGCTCATCTCTGGTTGCCATCATTGATGGTACATGAAGGATTACTACTGATCACACATTTTGCATTATTCTTCAAACAAAACAAATTTAATTAAAATTTTATAAAAATTTAACATCATATGATGCTATTAGCGTATAATTATTATTATAATGAAATGTTTAAGGTTAACTTGGGGCCACTTATACTGATATATGTTTGGAAATAATTTAAAAGATTTTAAGTAAAATTTTTAAGTTCTATTAATTTAAAAAAAATATTTCTTTCAGTTGAACAATTATTTTGCTGCTTGGTTAATTAATTTTGCTTTGAATATATATTTTAGTGTTTTTGTGAAATTTCTGTTTTTTTTTTAATATTTTTTTTGTATATGTTTTCTAAATAGTAAATAAATTAATTGTACAGTTTATAAAAACTAAGAGAAATATTTTAAAACATAAATTAATCTTCAAAGCTAGCAAAAATATAAGAAATTAAAAAATTGTATTTTTACGAAAACATACAAAAGTATTTTTATAGAAAAATTAAATTTAAATAAATAACACAATCTCTTTGAAATGCAAAACCGACTAATTAATAATATGTAAATGTTGAAATTAACTGAAAAAAAACATAAATAGTTTTTTTTTACAGATTTTTAATTGAGTTTGGGAAACTATAAGCAAACCCTATAAATAAAATAACAAATTTTATTTTTTTATCCAATTCAGCCTTCAAAATATCGGAAAAGTAAAAATTATTTTTGAAATTTTAAATCAAGTTTTTAAAACAAAGTTTTTTTCCAAAAAAATATTTAAAAATAAAAAAACAAAAACAAATAATCAGTGTATTTAACAATACACACACATACATACATATGTATGTATGTTTAACAAATAAGAAACAAAACGAAAATCTTTAAACTTGAAATTTTTTCACATTCATATAATTCTGCTCCTCCAAAATCCTTCCGTCTCGCTACTCCTCTCTACTATAGTTGTCATTTTTAATTGTATGTTATTTAATAAAAATCATAAAAATTTTTTCCATTTTACAAAAGCAAAAAATCTCATTGTCCGTTACATTTTTCCCTCGATTACCACGACAAAAAGAATTTTTCAAAAACTCAATTTACAATAAACACTCTGCAGAGCAAACAAGCGAACAAGAACAAAAACATAAAAAAAATATTCGTATTATAGAAGAAGATCGTTCGTTAAACATCCTCGCTATAGAAACATTTCATATTATAGTTATCAATTATCATGTAAATATTGAATCTTTAGGAAAAGTAAATAACAACAACGTTTGTTGCAAAGAATTATATCCAAAAAAAAACACACAAAATTAATTTATTGAAAGTAAAATTTTAATTTCATTAAAAAACAAACAAAAAATTAAACTAAATGTTTAGACAATTTTTTAAGACTGCAACCAAAAGAGATAAAAATTAAAAAAAAAAAATACATGAAACAGATATAAAGCAAAATTCATTGAAGTGGTAATTTAGTAATTAATTAAAAATAAAAACAAAAAAAAATATTAAATGCGTTTTAAATGGGAATGCTTGCTAATTATTGTGATTATTACGATGTCATAATACACTTAAGATACTTTTAGGCTTAGCAATTATGGAACTGTTCGCAAGTGCGTTACTGTGCAGCATGCTTAAGTATGTACAGTATGTCAATAAGTTAATACAGTATGTCAAGTATGTGTTTTCACATTAACGAAAAATAAGCGTTTTATGCGCTGCTGCCAGATTTGACGATTTGTCGTTATTTTGACGATTTTTGGTGCCGAAAATAGCAAAATGGCGGTTTGACGATTTTTGTTTTTAAAATTGACGATTTTTTAAAAGTCCAAACGTAGCAGTTTTTCTTATGAAAAATCGACTATTACAATTCATGTGTTAGTTACGTTCTAAAAGGTTTTGGTGTAATTTTGCCCACTCCTTATTTTATATTGATGTCTGTGTAAATTGATAATCTCAAAAAAATAAAATAAAAGTGAAAAAAATTCAGTGAAGTGCGTCTTTGACCCGGGCACGAAGGGTTCCGTACGATATGTACAAAATAAAGTTTTGGCATTTTTTAGTTCTGACGTTTTTTTGGTTTTGGCAATTTTTTTAAGTTTTGGCACTTTTTATCATTTTGGGGAATTTTTTTATTTTGGTGATTTGTTTTAATTTTGGCGATTTTTCGGTTTTTGGCGTTTTTTTCATTTTGGCGCTTTTTTATTTTGACACTTTCTTCCTCGTTTTGGCGATTTTTTTATTTTTGCGTTTGTTTTTAATTTTGGCAATATTTTTTCATATATGTACATAGGTGATTTTTCGGTTTTCGGCGTTTTTTTATTTAGGCGCTTTTTTAGTTTTTACACTTTTTTCTCGTTCTGACGATTTTTTCGGTTTTTGGCGTTTTTTTAATTTTGGCGATTTTTTCTCTTAATTTTGGCAACTTTTTTTCATTTTGGTGATTTATTTTAATATAATTTTTTTTAGATTTGGCGCCTTTTTCGCGCTTTGGCGATTTTTTTCGGATTTTGGCGTTTTTTTTAATTTTGACGATTTTTTTCGTTTGGGTGATTTTTTCGAATTTGGCGATTTATTTTAGTGTTAAAAATTTTTATTTAATTTTGGCGATTTTTTTAAATTTTCGGCGATTTTTTTTCGGTTTGGCGATTTTATAATTTTGGAATTTTTTAGTTTAACCGATTTTGAAAATTTAAAGAGTTTGCCACCTACGGTTTCCGAGATTAGAGAAAATTACATTAACTGATATAACACCCTTTAATTTTAATTTTTTTTATTTTAGTGTTAATTGTTGTAGTCTATATAAAAATACACTAATTTTAAAAATTTCAAGTGTCAATATACATATTTTTCGTTGCTCGTTTTGGAACACGTTTTAATTTTTAACTCTCATGTAGTTGTTGTTGTTGTTGCCAAGGTTCTACATACTCTGTCCAAGTTACAGGTCCGTAGCTCTTACAGTTCCTGAGAAAATAGCCTGTGACGGACAGACGGACCTTTTCACCTTTGGTGTACGGAACCGTAAAAAGCCAAGTTCCTATAAAAAATGTCGGCCAACAAAAGTACTGAGAGCAAAACTTGGACATAACTTGGCCATATTTAATATATAATAAGTGGTTAAAAAAGGACAATGGGTTCCATTTCCCAATAAACATTCATATAAAATAAAACATATCATTTAGTCTAACAGCGACGGTTTTATGTTATTTCATAAAAAAAAGTTCTTGTATCACTATTTCTCATCCAAAACAAATTCCCATAACGTCGCCTCAGAACAGCTTTAGCCCATATGCCACAAAGCTGGAGTGGAGAAAAACGACAAAGAAGGTTAGAAGTTAATATTACTTTATTGTAAAAGTAAAAATACTTTTTGTGCCGCATACACCACTTTTCTTTTAATCTATTTTCAAAAAGTAGCTTTTTGTGCTCCATACGTATGTATACTTTAATATGTTTTTAATTTAAAGAATGAAATTAAATCATTTCTGTTATACTCAAATATGCATAATTAAGGTTTCTTTTATTTTATTTTAGTGTTTAATAAGTTTGTATTAAAACATGTAATCGGCTACTGCGTCTGGGTGATTATGTTTTTGCTTAAAAGTCGCCGTTGAATGTTTCTTACGGCACCTTCTTTTTTTATTATTTATTTCTTATAGAAATGAAGCAAAACAAGAGTTAAATTTACTTCGTACATTTTTTTTATGAAGAATTTGACGCAATCGCCCAACAGTGGTGTTTACAGCAAAACAATACTTATTAATACTTAAAAATAGTGTTTATGGATCAAAATGAAAGCTTAATATCTCAGAAACCATAATAAATTTCGTGAAACGCAAATAAAATATATATACAGTGGAATCTCCCTTAACGGACACTTCCTATAGGCGGACAACCCCTTTATACAGGTCCCGACAGCTCCATAAGCAAATAATTGCTTTCTCTTGAGCGGACAGTCCCCTTGTGCGGACACATTTCAATGGTCCCTTCGGTGTCCGCTCAAGAGAGATCCCACTGTATGTCATATCTAACTCATTTTTTTTAAGAATGGTCGGTGGAGCAAAACTATTCTCGGTCGACGATAAATCAAATTTTCCTAAACTACAACCAAATAACTGCACTATAGCTAATTCAAACACCGTTTTAAGCACAACCGTGTACTTTTTTAGTACAATATTGAATAATGAATATTTCTGTATGTACCTATGTAGTTGGAATGTGGAAAATTTTCAGTTTGCTTTCGTATTTCTTGTTGCAGTTACCACCCTCGTAAGCTCATTTCAACACATTAAATTTTTTGCTTTTAATTAAATCAACAAGCAACAAACATGTTTATGAACCAATAATTCATTAATACAAATTGAAATTGACCCAATTTGCCAGTTGCACAAAAACAGCAAACCAAAATGTCTGTTTGTTTAATTTTCCTCTTTGAACTACTCGTACTATTCCTATGGATTGGTTTATGTAATTTGTAAATAATATTAAGAAAAACTATAGATATTTATTTGTAAGTAGTTTGAAATTTGTTTTCACATTTGTAGGAGTCCATATGTTTAATAAAACAACTACAACTAAAAACATTTGTTTGCAACACGTGTGTTTTTTTGTTGCATTTTGCACAATGTTTTGCAATCTTTGAAACCTGTTTTTTATTTTGTATTTTTTTTACAACCAAAATAAAAGGGATCATTTGTGTGTTAAAAAATGCAAGAAATAATAAAAATAGAAATCAGAAAAAGTGTACTTTGACACAGATACGATTACGCTTACAACGATTTAACAGCAGCAGCCAGCGCGCGCACACACACACACATACACACATACTCTCGATAATATGCACGAGCTTTTTTTATTATTGTTGTGGCAAACTTTGTTTCATTCATTCACAAGTCACAGTAGAAACACACGTTGAAACTGTAAGTATGCCACTACAACATGTTGCATGCTGCAAACCTTAATATGTTGTTGTTGTTGTTGCTTTCTTGATGCAGTAACAGCTTTTTACAAACAGCTGCTAAAGTTGGCGCGTGAACACTTGGTCGGTCGCTCGTTGTTTAAATTTGTTGCAAAATTGGGCGTTTGCAAGAGTTTCAAGGAATTAAATCATAATTATCTTATTTAAGTTTGTAAGTGTTGTAAATTTAAAAATTGCTCTGCTCATCTGCAGATTTGACGACAATAGAACAGAATTATTGAAAAATGTAATTTTTAATTTAATCTGTATATGGTGGGCATTTCCACAAAAATGTTACGTTGCTTGGTGAGGTAGCTTGTTTTGTTTTAAAGAAAAACTTCGTTTTCTATACTTTTTTGCACGCTGGTACAGAACCTCATTAGCTCTACATATATTTAGTTAAAGATAGGGCAAAATCGTACAGAATGGTTCTAAAATACAAGCAACGTGAGAAATTGTGGACTTTTCTGTCGAAATGTCTATATGTCTGTAGTTTTTTTACATTTCGGGGCTTGATTTAAATATATTCAAGAGACGAATTCATACCAAGTGGTCTCGATTTGCACATCTGCATTAAAAACACGTATGTATATTTGTTATTGTTATATTTCTTGCTGCCAGAATAGAAAATTTCCGAAAGTTTTTCATGATTTGACACAAGATAAATAAAGCAGCTGATAATAATTTCATTAATCGAGATCAAATGGTGTCAATTCGCCTTGAATGGTACCTTACTTTGGTCCTACTAGGGTTGTTCAAAAACTATACGACCTAATAAGGAAAACCCAAAAAACTTGGGATAAACAATTTTCTCAACCAACATACAGTCCAATCATGAATATTGCCTCGGAATTTATTTCTCACGGAAAATAATTTTCTAGAGAAAACATTCCTCCAATCACAAATTCTTTGCGAACAAAAAAGAGTAATACGTGGCATCGCCGCACTACGAAGCTCGTTGTTTTGATTGTTTGTTGACATTTTGTTTTGTTGTTTGTATTAAAATTCGCCAACTTGAAAAAATATATAAAAATAAGTTTATAAATGATTTATTTATGCGTTATTTGTGTTTTTTTACATGCAAGAACTATAAAGTACCAGTTTATGTACATAAATTGTGTTTTAATTGTGTATTAACTATGTTTTTATGTAAACTCCCTTCTGTTTTGGAAGGGAAAAATTTTTAGTGAAAAAAGCAAGATCAACGGCGTTCATAATACATACTCTTTCCCGGGTAGTTTTTTTATTCCTGCATTTGGTAAAAACAGGGAAAAAACCAATTCACGATAGGAGAAAAGGGAAAAGTGAAAAAAACTCGGAATATTTGTTCATGATTGGGTTGATAATCTGTTTTTAGCGCGATACACTTTTCCCAGCGGTATTCAAAGGCTTCGATACCCTGTTTATATTTAGAACTGTCTAGCTCCTTAAAATAGCCATCAATCTGAGAACCCACTTCTTCGTTGTTGGCAAATCTTTTTCCATCGAGCCATTTTTTCAACTGGAAATATAAAATAGGCCGAGAATGTTAAGTTTGGCGAATAGGGTACGTGATGAAGAATTTCAAACTTTAATACAATAATTTTGGCTATCGCAATAGTCCATCGCATTGTCTTGGTGAAACAAAACTTTCTTTTGCACTAAATGAGGCAATTTTTCCTTAATTTCATCATTCAAACGCTGCTAATCACTTTTCCTTTTTTATTTAATATAATCAATAAAAATATCGTATTCGAATCCCCAAAATCAGACCATGACCTCACCTTCAGTCGAAAAGGCGTTGCCTACTTTCTCCCATTCCAGTCCACTCATTTGACTGTTTCTTTTTATCAGGTGTGAAGTGATGGACCATCCATCCATGCTTACAAATCCACATAGAAACTCGAGTTGATTGTGGTGAAACATCGCAAACTCTCTATTGAGACATCTTCACGACTATGGTTTGAAAATAAACGCAGATTTTCAAAATCGCAATTTTTTTAGAATTTTTTTAAAATAATTTATGGTCTTGTGCAAAAACGATTGTTAAAGTTAAAGCATGCGTTAAAACCGGGTTTGCTTTACAAAATTCGTATGTTAAACCAACTTTAAGCTTACAAATTAATTTTATATGCTTATATTTTGAATAACAACTGCGTCTATCTCCGCAACAGTTGAGAATACTTTGGTTTGTTAAACAAAAATCTTACTATTGTCAATTTTATATATTAAAAATCTCTTTGATGAAAAAATAACAATTAAAATATTATATCTTAAGTAGAACAAAAAATAAGCAAATTAACTAAAATGTGCATAATTAGTAAAGAATAAACGACAATGGTAAGTCTGTTGTAAATTAGAGATGGTAAATTTGGGCTTTCATTACTAAACACGTTTTCAGCAAATTAAAATACGATGAATCAAAACAATTCACATATTCCATTTGCAAGAAAGTTTCGTATATAAGACAGAAATCTACATCAACTGGCACCACACACAATGGACGAACACAGAAGAACGCTGATGATGAAGGTTTAGTGGCCTTCGAAAACGGCTGGATGTTCCGTTCAACTATGTGTTGTCAGAATATTTACAACTAACTTTGATGTTATTTGATCATTAATAATTATCACATGTAATTTGGCTTCAAAAAGCGATACAAACTTTAGCCCGTTCAAATAAATCATAAATTTAGAAACAAATGAAGTTCGAAAAATAATAATTAACAATTAAAATAGCCTTTAGCTTGGGAAAATGTCAAAATTTTTCCGTCCCACTTTAAATAAACAGCAAAATATGTATATTAACATTTATTATTGTTATGCTTTGTAAATTAATTATTTTTTAATGACTCACAATTTTTATTCAACCTTTTCTCAAATTTTTACACTTTTCGTTTGCTTACTTTTCATTTGTTTACATTTTGAATCATATGTTTTTATCTTACTAAACTTTACTACAACAAATTTCTGCAGTAAAAATTTGCAAAACGCTCAGTAAAGAACTGTCACTTTACTCTCTCAATTTCTGTTCTCATTTACTGCATTTTGGGTAATCGAACGCAATTTAGTAAAAAGTTCAGTAAAAATTTGGTAAAAACTTTTGAGTAGGCGAACGCAGTTAATGTGTTATTAAGAGTTAACGTGAACTTTAACTGACAGTTCTTAATACAAAATTTGCAGTTAAAGTCCCTGTTAGCTTTTAATTGTGCATTGTGAAATGGGCCCTAAGTTGTAATAATGGCCCTTATATAGTGATATGTATGTACATATGTACATATTTTGTTCTGTTCTGTAAATATATACATACATACATACATATGTACCTATTTGTTCAAAATAATTTTTTAGGTAAAAGAAATCATTTTACAGCTCTGGTAACAACTACAAGAAACTGCTGCAATAACATTAAAAAAAACTTACTTCTCTTTTGTTGCTGTTGTTCTTGTTGGGGAATGCCTGTCTTTGGCACATGCGTACCCATAACTGTGAGTCATTTTTATTTGAATAGTTTTCGGTTTTAACCAAAATAGCTTTAACTGTTTTGTTTTGGATTGTTATGGTTTGGAAAAGAGCAGCAGAAAAAAATAGCAAAGAAAAAGAAACCCAGCTAAAAACGATACTGTTTTACAAAATTAAAATTCATACATATAAATACACACATACATATGTATGTACGACGTACATATGTACATACATGCATATGTACATACATAGATATGTACGTACATACTTATAATGTACGTAGTGTATGTAGGCTGTTACTTTTGCGGTTTTCATTTCATCCATAGACACGATCTGATCGCCACATATGTGGCTTTGGGTATCTACATATGTATGTATGTATGTATGTATGTATGTATGTATGTACGTGTTTGTGCGTATGTGTTTACAGTTTGAACACACATCAAGTCTTCATTCTGGGGTTTTTGTCCCTCATACATACATACTTACATATGTACATACTAGGTATAGTATTTTTATCTTTTTGCGGTTTGATATTTTTGTCATTTATGTAAATTTGCATTTTTTTTGCTTTCTCGTTTTTTTTGCTTTAAATTGGACCTATTCTTGTTTGTGCTTTTTTATGGCGTAGGTTGGTCGGTTTTTTTGGTGTTTACTTCCAGTGTTGTTACTGTTGTTTTCTTTCTTAATTTTTCTGGGTTTGGCTACTGATTAAAATTTTGGACTTTTGTTTATTTAACGATGATATCTTGACACCTCTATATATGTACATACATATGTACATATATAGTGCTAAATTGTTAAAAAGCTGCTCGGTTTTGTCTTGACTTGTCTTTTATTATTGTTTACTATTTATTTTGCTGGATGGGGATCCATTTGAACATTCATACATACATACATACATATGTATGTATGTACGTGTTCATGTTCATATGTACATACATGTGTACATACATATGTATGTACATATGTATTTCATATCGAACTATGAACGCAGTTAAATTACAAACGGAAATTATGTATCGACATACTATAGACATAGTACATAATTATCTATTGTACTCATGGCGGTGTGTTTAGCAGAGGCAACGCTAACTCGCACACACACTAAGTATGTTTTTATGTACAGTGGATTGTTTTACTGATTTGGCATTTACACCTGCCCTAACTGGAACATACATACATACATACATATTTCAATTAAAATCTCTATGAAAATCTATACCGTTTATAACAAGTTTTTTTGTTGTTGACATTTATCAAGATTTTTTATCTAAAACAAAACGCATTAACTGAAAATTTTCCAGACCAACAATCAAACAGCTCCAATCTGGCCAATTCACACACCTTTTTAGGTATACAGGCTGAATTTTTAATAGGTACAAATTAAAGGCCATTCACATATTACATAACGTTCCAGGAGGGGGTGGGGAGTGAAGGATTTGTTACGGGTTTGAAAATTTTTACTGAACATTTTGTAAAATGTGTTATTTTGGAGGGGGGAGGCGTTAAAAACTCAAAAAATATCGTTACGTAATATGTGAAAATCTCAATAGTTGTGTCTCAGAGTTCTACTAGATTTTAAGTAGATTTTGGTACAAATTTAGTGACTAAGTACATTTTTTTTGTAAAGGGAACTCTAATTGATTTTGCCCCAAATCTCGTAAGTACTAGATTTTGCTGATTTTTGAAGAAATAATGGCCAATGTGTAAAGCTCACCAAGCGGTTTGGTTTCACTCTATATGCAGAAATTTAGTTTATTAACAAGCCCGATAAACCCAAAAACTAGCCTCATCACTGAACTCAATTTGCAAATTTGCGACTAATATGATGGTATCGTAGTAGCTTTAATTCGTGAAACAGGTGGATCTCCAAAGTGTGTACGCCAATATTTTTGTGCAAAATTTTTTATGTAGTGGACGGAGAAAGACAAAATTTCAGCGACTAAAAATAATCGATCAATTTGCATATATTTCCACACTTTGGTCTACAGAAATGGCATTCTCTTCTGTAAGCACATTCCTTCGCCGCTTTGGTGTTTTCGCATTATTTAGAGAGTATGTGGTATAAAATTTATCTACAGTTCGGCGTAAATATTGCCCAAATGGACGATTATGTGCGCCTTAAAAATTTCGAAGATGTCATAAGTTGAACCGATTGATCTGAATAATTTGGTAGCGTTAATCAAGCGCCAACCTAGTCATGAAGCGCAAATTAAATGTCAAAAAGTGAGTACAAAATGACAAATCGTTTGACAGTTAACACTTTAATCCTTACATTTGTCATGATAAAAATTAAAATTATGGCCTAGTGACGAAGAATCCATAATACATTAAATATCGCTTTTCCACCTGACAGCTTAATTGAAATACAGAGTTTCTTATGAACTCTGCCACACTCAGTACGTCTTCGTCGAGGCAATATACAAAAGTTGGGTAACCTTTAGCATACGTTGAGTAGTTTAAAAGCTATTACAAGGCACATTTAATACAGGTACATGCATTAGGCAAAACTTTCTGGCAACTCTGTGCTTCTCACATAGCTTTACATAGTAATTGTCAAAAAATTGTATGCATCAAACAAGGCATAAAAGTAATTGTCAAATGAATTCTTCGTTATAAACTTGTAAACAAAAAATCAGCGGATGAGCAATATGCCTGATACGTGTACCTGTTTGATATGCCTTGAGCTATTAGTTGGGTTTTTTAATATATTTTTATTTAGGATTTTGTTTTATGTAGGAACAAGAATATAACAAATATAACAAAAGAAGTAAATAAAATAAATAAAAAGAACTCAAGTTTAATTAATGAAATGGGAAACAAACTTATTTAAGCTGCTCAAATGTTTAAATTTCCTTCGTCGTTGCGTTAAAGGTGACGTTTAACGTATGAAGAATTCTATGTGACTTGGCCTTTAGCCTATTATGAAAGTTTTTTTTTTGGAATATACATATGTACATACATGCATACAAACCAGGGGGAAATTACGACATTCGATACGTTTCGAAATTTAAAAATATTTCCACATAAACCTATTGAAATATTTCGTAAATTCGTTAGATAACAAGTGCCGTAAACCCCAGCAAACACAAAAGCTCTTCCTTTAGAAGTAATTTAATATTGAATATGTTTCCAATGGCAATTTCTCGATAAATTATATTGGTTTGAGCAAATCATATACAACACAATTAAAATTGATTTCTCATAAACATTTTTTTTAAAGCTATAAATTACCTCACACCAATTGACTGATTAAAAATTATGAGGAAATTTTTTTTATCAAACTGATTCAACAATGATACGCTGATATTATCGAAAAGAAAAAAATATTTTATTATAAACGTGTCGACATTAAAAAATAAAACTTAAAAAAATTAATGAACAAAATAGAGAAAAAATAGTCAAATAGAAAAAAAATAATAATTAGTTCTAACGAAGTGAAAAAACAAACATCGCCAACTTTTTACGATGCGAAAATCGTAATATTTATCGATATATTTATTCGTTCGATAATGTCATTCTGTAATTTGCATCTCCGCATACAAAATGTCAAAATATGCGAAATGAATGAATGAATTTGATCTTGTGATTTAACTTTTTTTTACTTCAACTAACAGCGGATATCGTTAAAATATGTTCAGGATAGCAAGCAAATTCGATAAATGTTCGTTATATTTATTATAGCGAGACGATTATCGTAACAAAAATTAAGATAGTCGTATCCAGGTACAGAAGTACTTCGATAATTCTGACATCTTAAGTCTCTTTATTCCAAAAACAGTTCGTTTGCAAAGAAAAATAAATTTTTTTCATTCCCAAAAGTATGTGAATAACAAGAGTTAAAACAAGTTTTGTTTTTTATTTTATTATTTAAAATTTAGTCCATTCCACTCACTGTGTTTTATACATACGAGTATAATATGGAATTAAAAGCGGCCTTTTTGAACATTATTGGAGCTTGTCAAAATTATATTTTCAGTTAAATAAATAGATTTTAATACTTATTTTTATTTATTTATTTTCCATTTGGCTTATTTACTTAAATATATTTTATTTTAAATTTTGAAATGTGTATGTAATTCATGACAACAAAAAAAAAACAATTCCTCATGATACCTATTTATATGTACACCTTGAACAAAAGATTAACATCACATCAACCAGAAATAGAATAATATATGTATATAATTTTTTTTAAATAAAAACCAAGTGCTTATCAATCTAATCTTTTAAATATCTTTGAAAGGAATGTTTGTTGTTGTATAAACAACAATTATTGTTTGAAGTTAAATTATTCACAGAAAAATAAATAATTACTCATACGCCATGATGTCTAGTGGCAACAAAAGCAGCAATTACACAAAATAAATAATTGCGGCATACATATACATATATATGTATGTGTGTATGTATGTATGTATGTATGTAGCTCTAAACGTGCACTGACAAAAATTGCTCCAACATAGACAGCGGCAAAAGAATTTGGCATAAGAAAAGGGGGAATTACATAATTTCAGATATATCATTAGTGTTAGTTGAGCGATATTTCGAAACCTGTTACTTTTTCACAGAGATTGAAAAATCACAAATCACAACTGTGCCTGAATCTATCAAGTAACAGGTTTTGAAAACATAGTTCTTTCATTCAAACTGTGATTGTATGCTTACTACCACATTAATTTTTTTTATAGCTTCATCTTTTGTCAAGAAAAAATCGTCAAATCGCCTTTTCTGGTAACTATGTGCAGCTCTCACTTTTTTGTCTTTGCAATTTTATTGTCTCTCTGCCTCTTATACGACAATTCTCAATATTTGGTTGGGGTTGATTGCTAATTGTTTGTTTTTGTCGCTATTCTTATTAGTATTTTGAAATACACTAATATTAGTACACATTTTTATAGCAGAAGAGCTGAAATGTGTTAAACCGTGATCACAGTCACTGTTTAATTTCACTGCTGGTCTTCTTCACTGTTGCCAATTCAGCTATTTTCTCGTCAAATTTAGCGATTTTTAAGTACATTCTGCGGGAAAAAGTATGATTTAGCTATTAGCGGGAATTCTAGCGATTTTTCGTTCATCATAATTCGCTTTAAAATGTGAGCTTGTTTAGAAGCGGTGAACGTATATGAATCAAACTATAGAAAAAAGGTGATTGAATAGCGCCACAACAATGCAGGTTTAAAGGTGAGCTAGTGTACTCACATCCAGCATAGCATCGGTCTTGATAAGTGCTTTTATACTTAAGTAAATACGTTTATATTATTAATCCTTTAAATAAAGCTTTAGATAAATGCTATGCCTGCATGTTTTATTAACTTAAAAAGTGTAGTACTCGAAAACCATAGAAAAATCAGCAGGTTTGTCAGCACTACTTTTACTTTATAATTTGAAGCAATTTTTAAATGGGGAAGTCCCGAATTAACAGAACCAACACAAACAAAACTGGTGAAAATAGGTATATCTGTGCATTCCTATAGTATGTATATCTTTTTTTTTAATAAAATAAGCCTTTTATTAAGCTATTACATTACTTTTATTTGGTATTTTATAAAATTTGTGGGGAAATTTGTGAAGTACGAGAGAAGTTAACAAGTTGCCGTAAAATTTTTGAAACAACTTAAAAATAAATGTATTTTTTAGCTATTTATCGCTAAATTTTCAAATCATTTTGAAACTTAGCTATTTTCTAGCTATTTTCTTGTCTACTTTAGCGATAATTGTTGGAAAAAACTTGGCGAAAGTGGTCTTCTTATTACTTTTTCTTAAAATAACAGAACTGCTACAAACCAAATACTGCTAAACTGTGATCAGTCACAGTTTAAAAGAACATCGATTTAGAACTCACGTTCACAAGGAGCAGCATTCTTAAAAAATCACAGTTTCGATCATCTCTAATTGATAGTATTTTTGTTCCAAAAACTAAATATGACAAATTTAGCCGAGTCGGACACATTTCCAGAGACAGCACATGAGTAAATTTCTCAAATTACATGTATTGTTAGTACACGGCATATAGCCAATATAGCTTCATGGTGACGTCAAAATTACGTCAGAACGTCAGAGCCACATGTGCATGTGTAATTTTTACATGTCGTGTACACAGAAAAAATTTTCAAACAAACGTGTGATTTGAAATAAAATTGAGTTTCTGTAACAGTTACAGTTTTTCAATGTACGCTTACATTAGTTGCAGCCTCTGCAATTTCGAAGAGCCATTTTGAGAACACTACGATGTCAGCATCTTGAACTGATATATACATACATTGCCCAATTAAGTTTTGTTTGGGCTGGCAACTTATCCACGAGCTCTAGAAGAAGCAGCAGGTTATTTTTGTGCTGTTGCAATCCAGAAGCTCCAAGTTTCGAACATAGATTTCGGACTAAAATAGCATAGTTTATTAGCGTGTCAAGTTTATCTGCCTTTGGAGGTGCTTCTGATCTAGTTTTATCCAAAAGCGAATTAATTATTATTTCTGGGCGACCAAACATCATGTTAAGTGTTAGAATCACTTCTGGCAAGCTTTTTTGGTAATAAAAGATGACAACTAACAACATCAAATGCTTTACCCGGAGTCGGAATACCCAAAAAGCTTTGTACTTTTCATAAAATAGCTGATAAATAGAGGCCACTCTTCAGCTTTTCCTGAAAAAAATTGGCAAATCAGCAGAAATTGACTTCCTTGTTGAAAGTTGTCTTTATGGTCAACATTGGCGCATCTTCCACTGAAATTTTCTTTGGTAATGCTTCCTCACAGTTTTTATTCTGAAAACTAAAAGGTAAATTATGTCTTGAGAGATCCATCTGATGTTGAGGAAAGGTTTGTAAATTGGAAACCCATTTCTTTGTACGAGACATGGCTTCGCTGCAAATGCTTCCTTCACATTCCTCCGACCCTGCAAGAATTTAAAATTTTCGTTGCAAAAATTGTTATTCTAAGGCCTTCTCTTCATTCAGACGTTGAAGTTCTAGATTGAGAAGACGCTTTCTCGACGATGCAACAGAACATATTGACGCTGCCTTTGATTTAATTACAGAGCATTTGCATGACATCTTATCGTTTGCTTCCTTTGCTGTGCATATAGAACATATCTAGTCATGGTTGGTTCTCTACCGAAGCGGTTACATTTGCGCACATCAAATGATACCATATTTAGCATTCATCACATTGAACCATCTATTTGTTAGCTTCCATTTTGCATTTTCCACAGCTATTTATTTTATCAGCCATTTCTTTTGAATTACTTTCATTGATTTGGCTTGAAAAATTCATATTTCCAGCGTCCTTTGGAGGTGTGCGAAACATAATTTAAATGTATTAATTTTTGAAGATGGAGATTTAAACTTTAACACGCTGGTAGTGACAGGAAAGACATCCGCAGGTAGTTGGTTCCACATACGAACAGGCTAAAAAGAGAATTCTCTCTGTAATGCCATTCATTGGTTATGTGCTCTGAATGAGGCACGTGTTGTACGTATAAATATGCGGGTTTCAGGAACAAGTTCCCTTATTTCATTAGAACACATTCCGTTGTAGTAACGATAGAGCAATGAAATGCATGCACCTCACATGAATCAATAGAGTTGGATATCGTACTGTCACCAATGAGCTTCTTCGCCCAATGAGCTTCTGGGCCCACTCGAATACGAAACAACTAAGATTTATTTATTTTTTCTCAGTGTATTTGAAATCATAAAGCAACATCAATCAACTTTTTTTTTTAAATACAATTTTAAAATGTAATAGATCTTTTACATTATACCAATAATAGCTTAAATATTATTTTCACAAAATATATTTAATAACTTTGACAACGACAACATAACTTTAGGTACAACTTTAGGTGCTTATGCACATATTTAGCTAAATAATTCATAATAATGTGACAATTTAAAATGAAGGTGCAAAAATGAATAAAATTTAAGCGAATAATAAAACATTAGAATATTTTGTAGTAAATAATGACTTTTTATGTTCATGAATATGAATTGCAATATGTAGTATGAAAGAAACCCTCCCTCATACATAAATTAGAACTGCTTTGTAGATGTTGTTGCTTATATTTTATTTTTATTTTTAGTTTTTATTATCATGATATGCTGCATTAATTTTTGCTAATTTTTCTTGCCGAATTAAAACCGCTCACCAAAAAACAATCTGGAAAAATGCAAATTAGTTTTCCGCTGAATTTTTCCATAAACATTTACCTTATTTACCTTATTGAATGATTAAGAGAGTCGTGTGTTTTGGAAATTTTTTTTAAATTTTATAAAAGTGTTTCAAGTCGTACAAATTTATGATTCAAAATAATGAATTTTTTGCAAATATTATGCACTGTGGTGTAGATCTTCATAATTTTTAAATATCAATCAAAACAAAATCAGCTGTTGATTGCTAGTGATGGTAATAAAAGTCAGTGTTGAGTCTGGTAACAAACCTTGTACATATACTTTTAAGCGTTAGTTTATGGGTTAAACAGTATTGCGCAAATGGTATCACTAATATTTATATGTATTAGGAAATGTAATATCCCTGTCGGAAACTAAGTTAGCTTTAAATTAACTGTAAGCTGTCTTTTTAAAACTAGTGCTGACTGACACTTGGATTACTTTTTAATGTAATCAACTGATTGTTTTAACATTGCGGTATCCTAGACGGTAGCCAATTGTCTCACACTGCAACTGACTTAAAGTTGATTTTTTTTAAGTCAGCTGGTAGTCATTAAATTAAAAATAAATTTTGCTGGGATTCGACCTATGTATCGCACGTTGTATAGTCAAAAAACACGCTACCACCCAGCTAAGGTACCATATAAAATAACAACAGCAAAATATCAATATAAAATTGAAATGAGTTTCAAAGTAGATGCGAGTAAATTTTTTGGCTCTCACCAAACCCGATAACGTATTCAACTTAAGAATTAATTTTGGGTGAATTCTGCATGAATTATGGATGACATTGTAGTTAGCTTTTAGTTAGTCTATTAAAAGTTAACTGAAAGTTTTTGTAGTCAACCACACTTTCTCCGACAGGGATATTAAAGGTACCGTACGTGCGTAAAATATTTGATGAAATGAAGCTGGTTTTGAGAAATCAAAGTTATTTGCCATCAAACAAGAACGCATCTAATGTGAACACAGTGTGACCACTTTGCATCAAAAATTTATCGATTTTTTAACAAATAAATATTTGATCTTGCAAAGAGTGGGATATAGCAGCTGTTGCATTTGGTGTTGTTTTAAACGAAATCACAAGCAGCTGAATTAAAATCGCTTGCTTTCTAATAGTAATTCATGTATCTACATATCGCTGATTTACTCCTAAAAACGTCATAAGTCAAAAACTGAAATTTTTGAATTAGTTATGCTGAATTAATCCTCATATCGATCTTCATATTGTATTGTATAAAAACTTCACACAAATATCTTGTCAACTTTGACGGCCCATAAATCGGCTGATATTTGTTTTTTTTTACAAAAACCAAATTTGCATTTATTTGCTTTGATATGTATGTATTAGTGATGCACGAATATTCGTATTCGAATTGTCTAATATTCGGGCATTTTCAATCGAATACGAATACGAATATTTTTCCACCGAAATTAAATAAATAAATGCATAAATCCTAAACTAAATTTAAATAAATGACTAAAAATTTTAGTTTGTACAAATACATTAATTTTTTATAGAAATTTGTGCCTTGTATGATTTTCAAATATTATTTAATGATGACCATTAAAATTTTAGGTACTTTTTATTAACTTTAAACTACGCCAACAAGAGTGTGAAGTCCTTTTTCATAACAATTTTTTAATATTTCATATTGCATATAATATTCGTATTCGTATTCGCGAATATCAAAAATTGACAGTCATTACATCACTAGTATGTATATTCCTAATCGAACGTCATTAACAAAAACATTATTATTGTTAGTGCAAAAATTTATTTTTGGCCTATATTTCGTGTCAAATTACCTACTGTGCAATAAAGTGCTAAGTAATATTGAGACATTTTAATATTTAATTGGAACTTTGGGGGCCAAGGCCACCCCCAGAATTGTGTTAATATTCTTATTCATATTAAAGAATACTTTCATATATTTTCAAGTTGAATCGTTCAAATTCCATTTGTTATATGACAAAATAAATAAACAAAAAATAAAAATAATGAATTATTTTCTACAAAAAATTTCTTGACAACATTTTAACCTAAAAAACGTTGCCATCTTGTTAATTTATACTCTTTTAAAGTTCCGCCTTAACTCGTATCATACATGTTTTTTTATAAAGGGTGTTCAAATATCATTAACACATCAAAAAATATTTCTACAATCAACAATTTTAATTGAATAAAACTTTTTATTTAATTAAATTTTGAAACAAAAATTTAGTTAATTCAATTAAAAGCTTTAACTAAACTCTAAGAGCCAATTTTTGGGTTCTAGATTAAACTTAGTTTATTTCTCTAACTAACTAATCCGAAAATGAACTTAGTCTTAACTTAATTAAGTTTGACTCAGGGAAAAGCTGCAACTTAAAAATAAGAACGCGTCACATTAATTCAATAATGTGTAACAACTATTTTGCTAAGCTTGAGGTATTTTTTTATAAACAAATTAACAATATATAATCATTTTCAATATTTCAACAAATGTATATTGAGATACTTAAAAATAAATAATATTAATAAATAGATACTGTAAATTAATATTTTTCCATACTGAAATAAGAAATGGCAACATGACTAGACTTTCGCTAATGCTTCTTTCTTATTAATTCATATTTTTTTTATTGATTTTAAGCAGTTTTTCTCTGGGTGTAGTTTAAACTCCGTTTTGCATGTAGAATAAAGTCCTGCACAAGACCATTTATAAGACATTTCAAGACATGAGAGATATTTCAAATGCTTTACTACAGCGAAATATTCTAAAAAAAACACTAAACAACATTGTTGGTAAGACATTTGTTTCAGTTGTTTGTCTTGCCAACAGTGTTGTTTAGCGTTTGTCTTAGAATATTTCGCTGTAGTAAAGCATTTGAATTAGCATAATGGTGGAACAAAAAAGTTAGCAAAAGAAGAAGAAAAATTAATTTTATTATATACATACATAGAAGTAAAATATTGTGCGTATTAAAGGAACTAGATAAATAATAAAATATAGCTTTACCTTAATATAAAAAGGCCCTGACTCATTATTTTTTGTAATTGAGTTTTTTATATACTTCGAAAAATGCCAAAAGCTCTAGTTCGAGTTAGGACCTTTGTCGCGACAACATACTGAAATTTCTCTTGGAAATGCCCATATACATATATAGATATATGTATGTATGTATTAGAGGCCTTCGTCAACAGTCTTGAAATGTAAATACGTCTTGTTTTTTAAATGCATTCTCGTGGCATGTCTTATACGATGTCCGTATACATGGGTGCTTGCATGCAATGTTGCGAAGACTTCTTGTTCGTAACAAACAATCAAAGGAAGTATTGTTGATGCGTGTTGCTTGTTATTTTGCATATTATACGTTTGAGTGTGTGTGTGTAAGATGTAGATGGTAAGCTATTATGGCGGTATTCGATGTTTAATGCAAAATGGTCATGCGAAGGTGTAAATGCAAAACATCGTAGCTTTTCTTTAAAATCCAACAACAAATACACACACAACCCAAAGAAAAGCTACGATATTTTGCATTTGCACCTACGCATTACCGTTTGCATCAAACATCGAATAGCGCCTATGTGTTTAAGGGTGGTTTTTTAAAGCAAGCGCAAGTGTGCTCAGAAAAATAAAAGAACATACACACAACGTGATGTTTGTATACGTGCCCATGCGTAGAAAGAAGCAAGCATCACAAATTCCTCCGTCACGAAGTATTTTCTTCTTTACTTCTACACACACAATAGCTGAAACACATGTCTTGCCAACAGTGTTGTTTAGCATTTGTTTTAGAAGACTTCGCTGCAATAAAGCATATTTGAAAAATCCCTCATGTCTTAAAAGTTCTTGTAAGTGTTTTTTTTTTTGCAGAGGTCTAGTATGTATGTATATTTATTTATGTGTTTCTGAATTATTTTATCATATAATTTTTGATGTGTAAACATCTATACGCTAGGGGGTAAAAATCTTTTTACAATACAATCACAAATTTTGAGTAAGATCGTAAAGCGTTATCAAATTTGTGCGAGATATGTATGAGTGTATCTCAGTGTACTCATGCAGAGAAATAAACTTAACCGAATTTTAAAGCATATCTTCAGGAGAAATGTTAATTTTTATAGAAATTGCTTGTGAAGTGTAATAGTGTTGCCAATGGGGATAATTTTGTTAAAAAGTTGAAAAATATAAAATAAATATAAAATTTTAAATAAAAGAGCGTTTTAAATGTCAAATATTTGTTTAAAAGATATAAAGGCGTCTTTATAAAGAATTTATAATATAATGTTATAACATATCTGCATTACAAACTGTTGCCTTACACTGAAGCTGGTGCACTGAAGCTGGGTAACAATCTCCATCTCATGCCAATTATCATGGGAGGAGATTTTAATAAAAATTTTGCAAACCCACAGTAGCAAGCTTTATCAAAATGTTTTCACTTGCATGTGAACAATTCTCCCCAAACCCCCACAACTAATAATTCCACCACTATAGATGCAGTTTTTCATAGATTTTTAAATACAGTAGACTCACATTGCTTTTTTTAAGTTCTATATTTCACAAGTGTATGTGTTCAGTATTAGCCTAACATTAAACCACCACGATTGGCAGCTTAAACTAGCAAATAAAACCATATAATCTGGTACCCAAAAACCACAAAGAATGGTCAAGGTTAATTTAATCTCTAATCATGAACTCAAAAAGTGGCCCTTAATCAATTAAATTTTTAATTGATTGTTTGTATTTCTATTTAATTTAAGTTATTTATTTATTAAATATTACAGATACAATTACATTATATTGATGAACACATGACCTCCGCACGGATAGCCTAGCTCACTAACTATCCACTAGGATACCGGGACACCATACTTTTTTTTATTAAATGTAGGTATTAATTAGAGAAAATAAAAGATTTTTCTGTGAAACTGGTTTTTTTCAACAAGCTTTTTGACAGCAATAAGGGGATAAAATATTTTGCCTCAATCTAAAGGACATAAAAGCTTATTAAAACACAGTGATTCAACAGGGTGAATTCATAAAAAAAAATATCTTAATTTTAAAGAAATTTTCATAAAAAATTTGTCTGTAAACCTTTTGTAAATCAAAAACAATTTTAGTTTTATTTTGAAACACGAAACAAATTCCTCGAATTTTTTTTATATAATAGATTAAAGAACACAGCAAAATTTTTTCTTTAATCTAGGACCAAAATGTCGTAGTCGAAGTAACAGTTTTCAAATGATATACCCTTTATATATTAGCTGCGTTTACGTCTAATGTATGTGCCTGCATTTGTTATTATTTTTTTTTCAAATGTTGCATGTCGTGTCGTTGTAATTTTGTGTTTTATTTAACTTTTTTATGTTTTCTGTTGCTGTTATTAATGTCATAAATGAGTTTTTATTTATATTGAGGGTTATCTGATGCTGTTTGTTTTAAAGCAGTATATACACACATATACATACATACTTTCATACAAACATATCGTCAGCTGAACTGCAAAACCATGTAACTAACAAACAAAAAATGCAAAATCGCATTTGAAATATTAAATATTGGCTATTACATCGTAATACATGTTCCAGCCGAATTAAAAATGAAACTAAAGAATCTTTACTTCACTCACTTGAATATATTTTTTACATATTTATTGTTTTGATTAGGATAAGGTTCGTATCGCTTTATAAGCCAAATTACATGTGATAATTATTAATGAACAAATAAATAACACTAAAGTTAATTGTAAATATTCTGACAAACATGTAGTAGAACGGAACAACTAGCTGTTTTCGAAGGTCACTACACCTGCATCATCAGCGTTCTGTTGTATTTGGTTCACGGTTTGTGGTGTCAGTTGATGTATATTTCTGCTTTATATATTCAGTTTCCAGTGCCAATGGAATATTGTTTTGATTTATCGTATTACAAATTGCTAATTTCATCATCTCTAAATTTACAACAGTCTTGCCATTGTTCAGTTTTTTCCGTCTCCTATAAAATTTAAAAAGGTTTAATTACATGATTTTGTATTTCAATTAACGATATGTGTATCGTACATACATATATGCACATATTTTTTTAATTCCATGGCCATTGTGTGCAATATTGATTTTATTTAGAATTTAAAATTTTTAAAGTATTTTTTTTTAAACATATTTTTCAAGGAGTGGCAGGCGCAGCGCAAATTTTGAGGTGTTTGGAAGTGTTTTAAGTATTTTGTGTTACCCGCATTTTATGTTATAATTTATTTTAAATATTCATATTTTTATCTCAAATTTAAGGGTAATCATGAAGTCATTGTTGTACTCTGTTTTATTTTTTGTTTGTTTTAATTTTCTTTAATTGCAGCATTTTGGGTTTGTTTTAAAATAGAAGTGCAAACAAAGTTGCTTACTTATTTATATAAATATTTCACCAACCATGCATGCTCATTTTCTTTAGAACTTTAATTAAAATAGAATTAGTTTTTACATTTCGGTGTCTACCAGGTATGTTGGCATGTGAGTTGCAAATCGCCAAACTTGTTTTCACATGTTCTGTAACTTACGCATTTTGCTTGCGTTTTGCCTTAATGATTTAGATCAGCTGTGTGTTGAAGTGTTGTCAGTGTAAGAGTATAAATAAACATTGGAAATAATAAATTAACAAAACAGTAGAGCATTTTATAAATACAATTTTTTTAATAGTAATTTTATCAAACAATTTCTAGTTTTGATTAAAATCAAAAGAAAACATATTTAATTTTACGAAAAATTGGTAAGCTAAGTACATCAGTATTTGGATTCAGTAAATTTTTGCAAGCCGGAAATCGTAACTTTTATCAATATATTTATTGGTTTGCGGTAACGATAATGTGATTCTGTAATTTCTTTTTTACAATAGTGTACATCTGTTGTCTTACTCGCCATTTAATTGTATATCATGTGGCATCCCTGCATACAAAAGGTCAAAATAAGCTAAAAGCACTAAAAGGAATTAAAGAAAAACTTAATGAATTAGAGCTTGTTATTTTACTTCAACCGACAGTGAATATCGTTAAAATATGTTACTGAATGGCAAAGTCGTTAAATTTTCTTTATTTTTAAATTACTGAATGCAGGCATAATTCACTTTCACTTTCTTATCATAAAACTGTGCGCTTAAAGCAAGGCGAATTGATTTGAGCTGGTTTTGATTTGTAACTCTTCGTATTCGCCTTGTATATATGTTAGTGTAAAATTTCCTGCTGTCAGAAAATTTCCTAACGTCAGCTGGTGAATTGGCTTAAAGTTTCACAACAGTAAATAATACAAACATAGTGTCCACACCTGATGAATTTATATCATGATGAATGTCTCAATTTATTAATATTATGACAGCGTTATATATATATAATCAACTGAGCTCATGTCCTGATAAATTCACCTGGATATCAAATGTCTTTTTATGTGTTTGTTATTGTGCATTTAATGTTTATTTATTAAAAAATTTGCGTTTAAAAAAGGCTGCACAACAATTATTTGTGACCAAAAAATTAAACAATACGCAAATAAGATATTTTTGGCATGTATTTTTCAAATATTTCTTTGAGTCATCATTAGATAAAATCATCAACGTCTACCCCTTTGTGTTGATATTAATGAAAAAATAAATTCAGTGAAGTGGGACGGACACTAGATATGTAATTCAATACGAACTTAAGCCTATATAATAAATAGCTCTGGCTTTTTTGTCGCTATTGGGTTTTTTTCGGTTTTGAGTTTTTTTATTTTTTGCGTTTTTTTGGTTTTTGGCGCTTTTTTTAGTTTTGGCACTTTTTCCCCCGTTTTGTCGATTTTATCGGTTTCTGTCGTTTTTTAATTTTGGGGATTTTTAAATTTTTTCGATTTTTTTTATTTTGGCGATTTTTTTGGCGCTTTTTCCCTAAATTTTGCGATTTTTTTAATTCGCATTTTTTCAATATGGCTATTTTTTAATTTGGCGATTTTTTTTTCATTTGGGCGATTTTATTTAGTTTCCTTTTCGCGTTTATGCGATTTTTTTCGTTTTTTGGCGTTTTTTTCATTATGGCGATTTTTTTCTTTTTGTCGATTTTTTCGGTTTTGCCGATTTATTTTAGTGTTAGAGATTTATTTTAATTTGGTGGTTTTTTTCGTTTAAGTGTTTTTTTGTTTTTGGCGATGTTTTTTTTTGTTTGGCGATTTTATAATTTGCGGATTTCTTAGTTTTACTGTTTTTGATGATTTCAAAAGTTTACCTCTTACGGTTTCCAAGATATAGCAAGTTGTCAAAATTACATGGTCAAAATTGCATTAACTGATGGACCACCCTTTAATTTAAATTTTTTAATATTTTAATGTTAATTGTTGTATTCTATATAAAAATACACCAAATTTTCCAAATTTCAAGTGTCAATACACATACATATGTAAATACAATTATATGTATATTACATGGGATTTTAAAATTTTTCGCTCGTTTTGGATCACCCTTTAATTTTTAGTTCCATTGTATTTGTTGTTGTAGCACAAGTTTTGTGCTTAAAAAATTGGGAGCGGCCACGCCCATTAAAGTATTATTTTTCACGTCCATATACTTAAGATATTCTTAATAATAATCTGCTTTATCGTGGTTGGCGTATTTCAAATACGACTACCACTGTTTGGTAATAGATTAAAGAAAAACTGTTGAAGTCTTCTTTAATCTATTACCAAACAGTCGTAGTCGTACTGGAAATAGGCCAACCACGATAAGGCAGATTATTACGAAATTTGACACATAACTTAAGCTCTAAGAGTTACACGGTTGGGCGGGTGTTATTTTAATCTGATGTTGGCAAAAGTGTTCGGAGCAACGTCCCTTGCAGTTTAGTATTGCCACTAAAAAGAAGGTTTATTTCATTGAATCTAAGCTATTTTTACTATATATATATCACAGGAACCGAATTCAAGTTTTTAAAAATCTAGTTGAAAACAAGTAAAATATCTGCCTTACTCTCTCGTTGCAAGTTTCTGCTAGAAAAGTAAATGAGCACAACAATTTAAATATCGCAAGATATTTGCACTTATCTAACGATTTCGACAGATGCTTTCGCATTAGAGAGTGCGGTGAAATCAGACTTGTGAAAGGGAAAATAAAAGATGCGGGAGGCAAATGCGCAAACGCATTAGAGAATACCAATCGTTCGATTTCGTACCATTTTTCTTTCGCATCGCAATAGAGTGTAACCACTCCCTGATCACACTGACCACAAACCATCCATGTCTTAATAATAATTCTCATAGCAATTTACTTCGTATGTAATAGAAACTTACGGATATAGAATATGCACCCTCTAGTCGGCCTAGAACCATATGTCTCTATGTTAATACTCTTTTTTTAGTGACAATTGCACTTGTTGAAATGTCGACAACTTTCCTATTATGCGCGAGTAGAGATACGTTGGAGTAGTTTGTTTTTCTTTTTTAATATGTTGTGCAATAATGTTAAAATATTACATACATATATATGTATGTATGTGTTTAAGGTTGTTGCCCCAACCCTTATATAATTTGTAGACGAGGGTCACTAAAATGTATTAGTGAATCTTTGGCTCAAATGTCTCCATATGGTCGTTAAAGAATAGTGCTAAAGTCTACTGGTAGATTTTCAATGACAACCCTATGTTATGTCTCAATACGCGTTTGCATTGGCTGGGCACACCCAGTCAGAAGTACTATTGACACTGTCACTAGTAAATCACTACTATTTTACTATTGACATCGAGCGAGAAAATATCGATATTGTAGACTAGAGCCCCTAAGATTTAATAGTGAATCTTTGGTGCCAATGTCTACACGGGGTCCCAAAAGAACTACTTACTCAACGGTGCTACAGTCTAGTGGTAGATTTTCAATGACAATCTAATGTTAAATGTCAATAGATGATTTATGTAATTGGCTCGAGTACACCTGGTCAGTACAGTCGACCCCGCTTTACTGGAAATAACCAAAACCCAATTTTTTTTTAATTATCCGATTTTTTCTCTAAAACGTAGCTCGGATTACTGAAATTTGTTACAGTTAAGCGTACTGCTTAAAATCAGTACAATATAATACAAAAAAACAATAAAGTACGTAAGAGCGAAAAGCACATATATATTTTTTCATTTAATTTTTTAACGGGCACAACATGCACAATTTTTTCAGACTTAAGTTATGCAATCGATTTCTAATAAATAAATTTGTCATTGTTTATTTTTTCACTAAAGCGAAGTAAGTTTCATACAAAACGCAGTTGTGGGCTTGCTTCTGGTTTTCAGTACTACGATATTTTCAGTAAAGCGATGTTTCTCTAAAGCTATGTGAATAAGACTAGCTGGGTTTAAAATCAGTGCGGGGACTTGTATCGCTTTCAGTAATCCGATTTTTTTTTCAGTAAAGCGTGTTGCGCTAAAGCGGATTCGACTGTAGTACTACTGACAATGTCACTAGTAAATCGCTATAATTTCACTATTCGCATTTTCTGCAGGGTAAGTACATACATACATATATGCATATACATAAATACATATGTATGTACATATATAAAAATAAAATATATACATATGTATGTATGTGTGTATGCATTATATACATATATGTATATTTAAAAGAAAAAAACGTTACTTTTAATACAACAAGAAAAAAACCTTCACCTTGGCTTAAAAATAAACTGCGACTTATCGTATGTACACATGTATAATTTTATTTAAATTTCTTTTAACGATAACAAAACAAAACAGAAACCAATGGCATTTCCGTTTGTGCCATCATACAAACTTAACTTCAAAGGGAAATATGGCTGAAATACTCAAACAAAAACTGTTTTCATCAACAACATCAAAAATTGCTACATTTAACTGTTTCTGTTCCGTGTAATTAAATTAAATGTTAATTTTTGTGGAATTCCAAAGCTGAGTTGTCTGTATGTTTGTATATATACATATATATATATATATATATATATATATATATATATATATATATATATATATATATATATATATATATATATATATATATATATATGTACATATGTATATAGACCTATCTCCGGCATACAAATATTAACTGCCACAATTATTTATTTAATAAAACAGACACACACACACACGTTAAAGATTATTAATTAAAAATCACGTTTCTCAGTGAAACAAAAATAAAATATTGCTTTTTTTTGTTTTCTTTTAATTTAGATCATAACGAATTGTTAGTAAAATTCTCTTAAAAGTGGCAATGCGGAGTAAAGAAAGTATTCCATTTAAAATTTCGGCTCAATTGAGGGGCGTAAAGGCAAAGAAAGGGTTAAGGCTCAGTTAACCGACTGTAATAGAATGTAACTGCAACAGTAGGAAACAGCTGATCGATATTTTTATGTGAAAGTAATGAAAATGGTTATAGAGATGTAACCAGAATCTAAAGGCTCAGTTAGCCGACTGTAATGCAATGTAACTGCAACATAGGAAACAGCTGATCGATAGTAGGTTACGTTACATTACATCTCTATAACCATTTCCATACTTTTCACATAACAATATCGATCAGCTTTTTCCTACTGTTGCAGTGACATTTCATTACAGTCGGCTAACAGAGTCTTAAGAATCTGTACATTACTTTTCACATAACAATATCGATAAGCTTTTTCCTACTGTTGCAGTTATTTTACATTACAGTCGGCTAACTGAGCCTTTACAAGTGTCACAATTAAAAGAATTATTAAGTTTTTACAAAATGTATCATCTTAATTTATTTGGTTGCTTCATAATTCGCATCCGTGACCAAAACACATCAAATCAATTAAACATTAAAAAAATCTAGGTTAAACTACGTAAACGCACTATCAGGCACACTTGCTCTAGCTCTTACATAAATGCTTTCACACTTGTGCAGCAACAACAACTCCCTAAAAAAATATCAATTAAATGAGTCATGGCGTACGATCATTTTTATTTGACGCTACTGAAAGAAGATTGAACGTGCATCGTTTAAATAATTATTTGTTGTAAATAGGGTTTGAGAAATGGGAATTGTGGGGAAAAGATATATGTACATAGATACTCGATATCGCGGGAAGTTTTCAGTAAAATATGGGAAGTTTCAAATTTACTGCAATAGTGTAAAAAATAACGATTTTACAAGCAGTTGTACCAAAATAGATACATACATACTGAATATTACAGTTTGTATTATGTTTTTACCTTCACCTGTAAAGTTAAAATTATTTGAGTCAGGGCCTTTCTACTTGAAGTATGAAGTGCATACATAAGGTGACTGGACTAACCCAGGAGACTGATGTATGTTATCCAAACTAAATTCGGATTGTTTGGACATAATCCTAAAAATATGTTTTTATTTGGGTTATATTCAGTTTTGTATGGTGTTTGACATTTTCTGCAAGAAATATACATACACTTTGATCATTTTACCCTGTATTGACTATTTTGATGGTAATATATACCAACAAACAAACTGAACCAACAAAACACAAACGACGTTTAAATAACGCTATTCACTTTTTTCAAATTCATGGATTTTTAAATAAACTTAATTTTTTAATGTAAAAACGAAAAAAAACTTTTTTCATTTCGAAAACCTGACGTCATAGAGAAAAACCAGTTACAGATTCGATTTCAGCCCACCATATTACCCTAGATAATTGGTTGGTCCAGTCCTTGTTGGCTACTGTTATTTTATAACTAGGTGTATGTGATTGATGTGCCTTGAAATTTTTAAAGACTGGGGAAATTTAGTTTGCAACACAGTCTTCCTGAAGAATATAAAATACTTACTTGCATAATTTGCACAGTAAAAGCAGTTTTTTGCCACTGCTCAGCATCTAGGATTTTTTGAATTGTGACTGTTTATGATATAGTGTGCGATATGTACCAGTCTGGGATGATTATAATTTCTATTATATTGAACTTATAATTTTGGAGTTTAAGGAAAAAAATTGGTAATCAAAATAAAAGGACAATTGAGGACAATTTATTAAAATAAATCACACTTTTTTTGAAAATTGTTTCAAAGGACATCGTGTTAAAAAAAAGGACTGTCCTCTTAATACGAATGGTCACGGGAGTTATACCACATTTATCCACGCTAAGTTTACTTTGCAAAGTCTTAATTCAGCTGTGTGAAAGACAGAGGGATGAATACTATCTCTTTCCGTCTTTCTACCAGCTGAAATAAGTCTTTGCAAACTAAACTTTCCGTGTCTAAAAGGGGTATTAGTGCACGGCATGTCGCCAAACCTTTGTACATATCGTGTACTGTAGGCTTAAGCCTCACGATAAAAGTTACAGGTAGGGGAACTTACCTTTAACTTATCGCGAACTTGTGACAATGACGAAGTGTTTATCCAAAAAAATCCCACATTTAACTATCGCCAAGTTATAATAGAGACCCTGAAAGAAAAAATGATAATATCTAAAGAATTTTTTTTTATAAAATTTTTATAAAACGAATTTCTATATAAAATTTCTTTTATACTACTTTTTGCAAATAAGTAAGTTTGTTAATAAACTTGTTCTACTTAAGAATCACTTTTCCCCGAGAATGCTATTAAGTTTTTCCCTTTCCCCCATTATACCAAAATGTTTCGGAAAACCCAAACTCTAGTTGCAAACGATAGTTTTCCGTAGAAGAAGACAATGCGCATAAAAAAACAGCTGCCCATGCCACCAACTACTACGGGGAAAACGTTTGACAAAAAATGGTATGATAAACGATCACTCATAGACATTGTTTCCTCTGTTTTTCGCACTTAATGTGTAGACAAAAAAAAACACAATATTACTTTAATTCGTCTTTATCAATTCTAGGAGACACTGGGAGCAGTTTGAATAAAACAAATTTTATCTTTTAACTTTTTTTTTCTATAAACTTTAGAATGCCTTTTTAATCAAATGACGTCAAAGCACATTTGTTTTATTTCATTTCTTTTTTTAGAATAAATGACGTAAAATTTTGTTTTATTTAACATTTAATAATGAGCAACATTTTTCATAATTATTACGATTACTAAAAATAAAAACAATTGAGATTAAGAATAATTCTTATACCAGGAAAAAAATCATAACAATAAAAACTAAATATCTGTTATTAATGCATGTGATATTTAATGAAAAAACTTTAGTATGTACATACATATATAAATACATAATACATATATACGTATGTATGTATCCATTACAAATTAATTGACACTATAATTTTATAACATTACGCAATTCTTAAACAGTTTTTAAGCTTTGAAAATTTTATGTACCAAATAAAAAATCCATTTTCCAGACCTGATTCATGAAAAAACAATGTCAGTGTTGGAAAACGATTTTTCGGTTTTGCTGATTTTCAATATCAATCGAGCCAAAACAAATCCTGACGCATTAATCCATTACCGAGTTAGTTGCGCCTTTTTGCATTTTAACTAACGATATACATATGTAAACTTTATGGATAATATTGTAGAAATTACTAACGAAGTGAATATGTATGGTGATTGTTTTGATTTTTCAGTGTACATTTTTTCAGTGTAAAGAAAATATTCGTGACATGTGGCAATGCCAAAAATTCTACGTAAGACTTGCCATTTCACCATGAGTAGACTAATTCATGTTTTAGACTCGGCAGTTTTTCTTAAAGCGAGTACTGCCTTGCTTGTACGGAAAAGTTACTTCAATTCTCTTTTTTTATTTCATTCGTAGCATTAAAAGAATAGGAAAATTTAACAAGAAACCATCTGCGTGTAAACAAACGAGCAGTTTTAAAAGATAATTGAAGATAACTGCTGTTTTAGACCCTGCAGTTTTTCTTGCTCAACTTTGATTTTATAATGAGAAAGAAAAAGATAGTTGTACAAAATGTATATATTACTCTCTCAACTGTCTCATACAAAATCAAAAGTTGACTAACTAAAACTGCCGAGTCTAAAATCAGAGTAAGTCAAGTTTTAGACTTGTCAGTTTTTCTTGAAGCAGTTCTTTTCAATTCTCTTTTCAAATTGCTCGACTATTTACACTCGGACCGTTTCTTGTTAAATTTTTCTATTGTTTTAATGTAGCGAGTGAAATAACAAAAGAGAATTGAAGTAACTCTTCTTTACAAGCCAGTCAGTACCCCTCTTCTTTCTTCTTTCCCCCCTCTCTTTCACAAACTCAGACTTGCTTCAAGAAAAACTGCCGAGTCTAAAACATGATATATTTTCAAAAATGTGTATACGAGGGCTACTATTTATATTTCGGGATATGTCAATAGCTAAAATCTGGAAATACCATAATAAAAATTTTAATTTTTTATTATGGACGTAATCATAACATTTTGATGTACAAGTGCTATTTGTTGTGTTTACAATGAGTTCAGAAAATCGATTATTTTAGAAAATAAAATCTATGAACCAAATTTTTTTGTCGAAAGATATCTGAACATTTGTATTTATGTATGTAAATAAAAAAATATGTATGTTTGTATGTAGCATGCACTTCATATTTTCTCAGCCTTTTACCTTGAAGCTTTAAAAAAAAATATTTCACATGCTAATAAAATATTTTACAAGAAGCACAATTTAAAATGTTTTTCTCCAATTAGTTGTAATGAGCTCTCAATTATTTCCTAGAATTTTTCTTTAGCAATCAAGTGATTACATTTATGATCCTATAGTAGTGTGCAGGCAGATAAAAGTGTGAAATACCAGCATAAACGAGGATTAAAAAAAAGGATTAACAAGCAACATGAATTTTTTACATATTTTTTAAGAATGTGCCTGGGAACATACATACATAGTTAAACATAGACACATGACCTAAAATCGGTGACAGTAGGGTATTCAAGTTTATTGATTCATTGGAGCATCAACGCAATGTGGGGTGCATTTTATTGCTCTATCGTTACTACAACGGAATGTGTTGTACTGAAATTAGGGAACTTGTTCCTGAAACCCGCACATTTATACGTACAAAACGTGCCTCATTCAGAGCACATCCTGCAGATGTCTTTCCTGTCACTACCAGAGTGGGAAAGTTTAAATCAAATGTCCACAGATGTCACATGTCAAATGCTCTCTAATTCAAATTTTGTGATCCGACATTGCGGTTTGAAGTTTTCTGTAGCATTGCTTCAAATGAAGCAATAAGCAAGTTGCAATTTAAGTTGCAATGACTTAATAATTGATAGAAAAGGAAATACATATATACATATCGCTCATTTACTTCAATACTGTCATAACTCAAAAAAAAAATAGTTTTGCAGAAAACGCCTTTAAAGTTTTCAATCAGAGAAACAAGCTAGGTGGCGGCGTAGGAAAAAATAATCGTTGGCGGCTCATAAGCCGGCTTGAGCCGGTTGATATTGAGAACCTATTTTTATAAGCCTTTTCAACACTTCTATAAAAAAATTTCAAACAGCTGATGTGTTCCATATAATTTGTGAGATTTAGTAAAAATTTGCAACTGCAATTTTGAGCCGAGGCTAGCTGCATGCATTGGTGGCAACTTGAAGTTACATTGAAAGTCGGTAGCGGCTCTTGAGCCAAATGTGAGCCGATGGTCTTGTTTCTCTCTTTTAAATTTACACACATTTTCAATGAAGAAATGAACAATATTCTTCTCTCAGGAGGTAGAAGTAAGCATACAATTTTTTTTTTCTTAAGTTATTGTGTAATATTTACTAAAAAAAATCATATATTGAGTTATGACACTATTGAAGTAAATGAGCGATACACATATACATATATATGGATATGTACTTTTAAAAGATTTATTATTTATGTGTGAGGGACAATTATTTGAAATATTTTGTAATTTATGCATCTAAATATAAAACGATTTTTAACTTTCAGTGAGATACAAAAACTTATCGATATCTTCAATCTGTTTTCAGTAATTAATTCATTTGCATAAATTTAAAGATTAAAAGGTTTTGTTCAAACAATCGTAAATTTAATATATTTTTTTTAAACAATTTAACAAATATTTCATTTGATTTCATTTCATTTTAATTCGTGTCTTTATTTCTGTACATTAAGTTTATAAGAGAAAAAATTATTATTTTATTAAAAAATTTTATGTCATAAAAAAATGCAGTAGATTTAATCGAATGTGTATGGATGGATGGATGATGAGTCACTTTGGATCATGTTGTGTGGTCTACTGACAATGGCATCATACCCGTTGATATGTAGATGTTTTGTTTTTCATACAAATCTGAATTATTTAATAAAAAAAATTAATTTCGCTTCATTTTGTTATGTATAATTGTCTGCATATTACATTAAGATTTCAACATTTTTGGTTGCTTGCTTTAGAACACCCTTTAATTTTTACTTAACATAAGTATACATATTTGTTGTTGTAGCGACCAAATTCTTATATATCCTGTGAAAACTTCAGATCCGTAGCCTTTACGGCTCTCGAGAGATAACAGCTTGTAACGGACAGACGGACATCGTAGCAAAAACAATAGTGTCCCTTTTCCATCTTTAGTGTAGGGAACGCTAATAATAAAATAGAATAAAATAATTAAAACGAAAATAAAAAGAGAAAAAACCGAATAAAAAATGGAAATAATTTTAATGCAATTAATTTCATTGTCTAATTTGTAAAATATTTTTATTTCATACAAATGCGTACACACACGTTCATACATAACGTTCGTTTAATGCAATAATGTCATAACTCCAAAAATGGGGTTTTTGAGTTAATAAAAGAGAATTAATTAATTAATCTTAGACATTACTATTCATATTGTGTAAAAATTGTTGAAAACTTTTCTCTCAAACTAGTTTTTTTTTATTTCGGAGTTATGACGTTGTTGTATTAAATGAGCGATATGTGTACGTGCACCTGCGTACACATAGTATAGCAAAATGCGTACTTTCAGTTTTTATGTAGTGATTTTCTTAATGGTTACAATATAATTAGTGTAATAAATCGTTAAGTTTATTCAACCTTAAATAATTAAATATTCCCTCAGTACACATCAATCTCATCTAAATTGCTTTCAAATATACTTACATGTCTTTACAGTATATATTTTATATAGATGTACATACATGTATACATATGTTAGCATTAATTTTATGTATTAGGAGGGATCAAATTTCTCGTTCAAACAAACAGATCGATTAGACTTAGATCTAGATCATTTAGCAGCTCGTTTTTGACAAAAATCTATGATTAAACCTACTTAAGTTGCATCGATTTGATTATTGGTTTGTGTCAAAAACGAACTATTGAATGAGTTCAATCCAAGACTAAAATCGATGATCAAACCCACTTAAAATGAATAGGTTTGATCATAGGTTTGTGTTATACTTGGGTCAAACTCGTTAAGTAGTTCATTTGTTGCCACAAACCGATGATCAAACCCATTTAAATTACATGGGTTTGATGACAGGTTTGTATCAAAAATGAACTAGTGCACGAGTTCGAGCCAACTCTAGTTTGTGTCAAACCAACCCCCTTAAAGTGCTTGGATTTGATTAGACTTGGGTCAAACTTTTTCGCTAGTTAATTTTTGCGTGGTTTTGATCAAAGGTTTGTGACTAAGGTGAACTACATAGTGAACGAGTTCTACCCAAGTCTTAAAATGACCAGCTCTCATATTTCCGTGATCCTAAATTTTCTGGAATACATATGTGTGACAGCGCATAGAGAAAGGAACCTAAGGGTAAAAAATCAATTTTCACTTTGTTTTTTTTTTTGAGGTGGACAACATCTGAGCATCGAATGAGACCGATCCCATGCCCCAAAATTGTTCCCTCCTTGAGATATGCGCGTTTTATGAAGTGATGCTACTCCAAAGATACACGTATTTAAATCTTTAAAATGACTCTCCTGAACAAAACCAGTTTTTACCCTTAGGTCCCTTTCTCTATGCGCTGTCACATATAAGAATTTGGTCAGTTTTAGTGCTTAACTACTGAATTTGCCTTATGAAATTGTTTATGAAATTTATTGATTTATAAGTAATTAAAATTCGATCCCAAATGATAACGTATCTTTGAAAGAAGTAAAATACCATCATCTACCTAGATTAGAGGTTAGTTTTAAAAACCAATCTTGATCCAAATCCAATTACGGGATTACAATTATGATATTAAAAAATGTTATGTGACCTACTTGAAAAATAATTAGAGAGTTCAAAATGAAGAAAACGAAAACCTATTCAAATTGCTGTAGTTAAGTACCTAGTTTCCTCAATATATGTTCGCTTAAATTTTTTCCAGTCTGAATCTAAGATATTCCATATCTGATGTCACTAAACGCTGGACAGTGGCACAAGGAATATACCAGGCCCTTACTATGTATGATGTGATGATGTTTCGATCTTCGGTGCATATCGCATCGAACATGGAAAATTGAATGTTCAATTCATATAATGTGTTTTATTTTTAGGTAAACAGGTATGTTCTGACACTCGCATCGTTTTCAAATCGCATGCGAGTTGCAAATCGCCAAACTTGTTTCTACATGTTCTGTAACTCATACGTTTTGCTTGCGACTTGCCATGTTGATTTAGGTCAGCTATGTGTTGAAATCGTCAGTGTATAAGTAAACAATGCGAAGACAAAATTAACAAAATCAAATAATATTTTATAAATTTAAATTTTATAATAAAAATTTTGCGAAACTAGTAATATTTTTGCTTAAAATGAAAGGAAAATATATTAAATTTCATTAATTAACCATTTTAATGTTTCTTTAAAGTTATGTTTGGGCTAAATTCATCAGTTCACTTCAGTATACTCTTGTGATTTGAACTCGCCAAAAGTCTTGCGAATGCGAGTTGCAGAACACCTCTCCTGCTAGTTCAAGTCGCAATCGCAAATATTATGCAATTTGCGAGTGTCAGAACATGCCCGAAATTTTTTGCAAATTTTTATAATCACTTTGAGTGATATTCACAATACGGAAATTTTTTGTTGAATGCTGGTCCTAATATCAAATAAAAAATCGTTCAATCATTACTTTCGACTACAGTCGAAGATTGAAAGTTCATCGTAATAAGGTCCCCGATGTTTCATCACCTTCTTCGCAAGCTCTACACATTATATCATCAATAGCTCTCATGCGAACCAGGTGAATCCTTAAGTTTGTGTTTTTGGTTATTATGTTTGCCAATCTCCCAAGTGTTGAGAATCACTAACGGCCCTATGTATAAGCAAACATTGGCATGAAGTTAATAATAAGTGACAAAATTGAATAAAGTGTTAACGAGTCCCTCCATACAATTTGACATTAAAAATGGTCGCATTACCTAATTTTAACCCACCTCTAAGTCCTAGCATGATTTTTAATGTGAACTTTCATAGCAAAACTCTTTATGATCATGTTCCATTTTACCACTTATGCTGACTTCATGCCAATTTTTGCTTAAACATAGTGCCGTAACTGTTTTACTTCCTGCATGAGAGGAGCTGTCACTGTTTTATAATGTTCAATGGTGTTCTGTTCCTCCGAAGACTAAGTTTTCTTGCCCTGTTCTCCTTGGAAGTGAGTGTTGAGGAAACATTTCGTTTCGAAATATTCCGTTAATTACCTTTATTTTCCTTCTATTTTGCTCTGCTTTATATTGTCTGCTTTTCTTCGTTGTGCTAAATTCCTCCATTTCGTGGTGAGTTTGATTAGCAGTTTCTCTCACCGCTGGATCGTGGTGACTGGTGTTACTGGAGATACCTTATGATCTCTGATCCTTCACTCTCTAAGCTTTTTGTCGCTCCTGCAGATATGCAGGCCAACTTGCCCCACTTCCGGATGACTGATGGCCTGCTCGTCTACCACTATTCGCAGGTAGTGAATTATTTAGGCTCCGTTCCATACCGTTTTATTTTTATAGACGTTTTCTTAAAGATGTATAAAAATCTAAGTTGACAACACTTTTTAACTGGCGGCCATTTTGTCAGCTGTCATGTTATTTATGTTTATTTTGGTTTGGCATTTCAACATGAATAGAGTGACTCCTCAACAACGATTCCAATTTGTGTAAATTTATTTTGAAAGTCATGGTTCTGTTCAAAATACGTATTACGCAGTGTGTCCATTTTACGGTAAACTCTAATCGTTCATCAGAGCAATTAATTTGATTAACTATGGAAAGTTTTCACTTCACGTTTAATGATAGACGTCGTACAGTGCGTACAAAAGAAGGTATTGCTGCTGTAGAGCGTAGCATAGAGGAAGCCCCGAATCAGTCTATCCGCCCTCGCGCACACGAAATTCGTTCATCAATTGAACAACCATGGCGGTGTTGGCTGAAGTAGTTAGCACGTTGACTACAAAACTGAAGGTCCTTGTTTCGAGCCCAGTCTCCGACAGTCATTAAATAACAACACTACACATTTTTCTAATGTGCATTAGTATCCCTTTAGGTCAGTTTTTGTAGGAAAGTTCAAGTGATGAAGGCATAGTCACTGGTCACTGAACTATACCAACTTCAGCAGGTTCTAATCCTGACGTAACATCAGAACACACTCCTTCGTCGTTATTGTGTAGAAGAATCATCGGTGAAGTAAAATAACCATAATAATAATGGCTACTATATACTGCTTTGAAAATATAATACGCCTATTTGACACTAGAGGCGCAGCAACTCTGCATTATTAAAAGAACTTGCAAAAAGCAGAGTTGTAAAATAATGAAGCATTCCTCTATCTCTCCCTCCACCAGCTGTCTTCTCTATCACTATCACTTTCCTAAAGAAGGTAACACCTAATAATAGTAGTAGGCATTAATTGCCTGAGTGTTACTTCTCTTAAAAAAATTATGTACAGGATCTCTGGCTTAATAAAACGGAGCAACACGTCATGCAGATTGTGCCACAATTGATTTGCTGAAGGTAATCGCATGGCGTCACGTTTCGGATTTAACGCCGCTATACAATTTTCTGTGACGATAAGTGAAGCCGCTACTCTACGCCGATACGCCCGAAACGATTGACCACTTAAACATTCGCCGCGTTATTGCCTATATACATATGGCCACAAATGTTGGAAAAAGTCATCGAAAATTGGACTTCCAGATTAGATTACGCCCAAAACCGTCATGGCGGTCATATTCCAAAAGTCATTTTTAAATTATAATGTCAGAAGATTATCTTTCGAATAAAGTAAATTTCATTTCAATTTAAAAAATTCATCTATATTTGATTAAATTTCAAAATTCTATATGTACCTAATCAGAAATAATTCTTAGTCAGGCATAAGTTCAGTAATTTCAATTCTTATTGAATGAAATATTTTTATTAATTAATGTGAGTTTCTAAAGAAGAGAAGAAAAATTTAACTTAGACTTTATTAGCTGGTGGATATAGCGATACTTTTCTGTGCAGGCACGCACTTCATTAGCACCCTAGTCTATCTACTTGGGTAGAGATTCTTATTAACATCAGCTATTTAACTTAAATTTTATATGAAATGGAATATGAGAAATGATTGATGTGTGTACAATTGATTTACCTTTGGTAAATACATTTATAAGTATCACTATTAATATTCTATTTTTCCATTTTTAAATTTTTTCTGTTTAGGTTAGCACGAAATTATATTACTCTACCTAAGTATGTTTAACTATTCTTGCTTGTCTTTTACGATCATCACATTAATTATTTTTACTTATCTAGAATCTACAAATGCCTCTATAAATATGTACCTATAAAAAAACACCCTTTACATATATTTTTTTCAATGATTTTATATTTTATTTGAATTTGATTTTACACCAATAGTTTTTGAGTAGAACTTTCTTAGAATTTTGCGCTACAAAATTTTTAACAAATAAAAATTGATCCACCCTAATGTACGCATGTACTATACATATGTACATGCATACGTATTACTTAATGCTTTACATTCTCACTCGTTCATCTCTGGACATTCCAGATTGTCTGCCTATTTTTACAATCTGTCTACTACTACACCTGTGTATTTTTTTTATATATTTTATTCTTAATTTGCAAATAAGTATTTTTAATAAATCAGACATAAAACTTTAGCTTTCAGTTGTAAATTTTTATTATATAAAAATAAGTGTGTATGTTTGTATACAAAAACAAAAATCATGTAACAATTAATACTCGCAGTCGTAAGACGATTCAGTTTTAGTACTTTAAGAATAAAAAAATATATTTAATGTTTTTGTTCTTTTTTAGTTTGCACAAATAATTTTATTGCCTTGTAAATATTGCACGTCCAATCATTTGCACTGCATTCGTTGAATATTTTATCAAAAGCCCTTAGAGAAAATTTTGTACATGCATACATACATAAATAAATACATACATTCATACATACATGTGTGTTCACTTCAATGAAGACGTGGGATGACGGAAAATCGTTCCGGTTTAAAGAAAATCAAGTTGAGAGAAAAGTACACCACTTCGTTTATTTCTACTAAAGTGCCCAGGAGACGATCAAATAAAACCATCAACCACATACATAGTTGTGTGCATCATGCAGTCGATGAGAATCAAAAAATTTTGATATTTTTATTTGACAGCTGATTGATTTGATATTTGATCTTCTCCAAATCTGATTGTCGAAAATATTTAATTTGCTTTGTGAGAAAACATGAAGAAGTACGCGCATGAAAAAAAAAATTATTTTGCATTTTTTTTTTGTAAAACACAAAACGATCAAAAGTATACAAATAGTTTTATTATCTACATATTATTTATTATCAATTTCGCTCAGAAGAATAAAACTTACAGTGGTGTATACAAAAATTCTCATTTAACTCTGTATATTTTTTTAATGTCTGTACTTATTCAACTTATCCTTTTTCCTTACACCAAAGGTGAAAAGGAACCCCATTGTTTTCGCTATAATGTCCGTCTGTCACAGGCTGATTTCTCGGGAACCGTTCTAGTACGGACTAGAAACTTTCACAGAATATATAAAACTTTGCCCGCTACAGCAACAAATACATACATATGTATATCAAGCCATAACCGCCAAAAAAGCTTAACCGACACATTTTTTAGAACTCGCCGTTTTTTACGAAAATTTATTATTTTCGATCGTTAATAATTGATTTTGGTAAAAAAATTTAAGTTCGATAATTATGTCGCTTGAGCTTTTTTTTAGCTGTTATGGCACAATGTATGTATATAGAAAATTGAAGCTTTTAAAATTTAAAAAATCCAAATTAAAGGGCATTTCATTAGTTAATGTAATTCTTACTATGTAATTGGAAACTATAAGAGGAAAGGTCTTAAAATTTGCAAAAACGCTAAAACTAAAAAATTCCAAAATTAAAAAAATTTTTATACGAAAAATCGCCAAAATGAAAAAAGCGCTTCAATGAACAATATCATCTAAAATAAATCGCTAAAATGCAAAAAAAAAGAAAACCCAAAAGTGAAAACCTAAAAGTCTACAAAAACTATAAAAAAAATCGCCAAATGCAAAAAAATGGCCACATCAAAAAAAAAACGCCAAAAATAAAAAAATCACTAAAACTAAAAGTAAACGAAAAATTGCCAAAACGGAAAAAACCTTTAAGGGCCATTATTACAACTTAAATATAGTTAAAAGTAGGATTTTGTCGGACGTATAAAATGCTATTCATTATTATAAATTTAATTTAACTTACCAGGAAGGATACATTTGCCTCTACCTTAGCGCTTACTTTAGGTTAAGCTAAAATTGTACTGGTGTAAAACTTTTTATACGTCCAATAAAATCCTACTTTCAACTAACTTTAAGTTGTAAATGTAAGATTTAAAAAAATGGACACAAACAAACAAATCGCCAAAAACTAAAAGAAATCGCCAAGAATCGAAGAAATCGCTCAAACTAAAAAATTCCCAAACAAAGGTTTTTTTAATATCTCCGTTCTTCAAATCATTTAAATCTTAATAGTCTGTTAAATGCGAAAATTCTTGATTCAAGAATAAAATCACTTTTTTTAGATCGCATTTAAGATTGTAATCTTGAATAAAATCTAATTTTAAGATCGAATTCAAAATTTTGGTCTTAATAAAAATCTTAAATTAAGATCATATTATTAAAAATGTAAGAATATAATCTTAAAACTAAGATTACCTTGTGTTCTCAAAGTTTAAGACCACTTTCTGGATTTTAAGAATTCATTCTATAATTAAACGTAAGCTTCATTTACACATGCAGGTATAACTTCCCTGTCGGAAATTACGTTAATTTTAATCTAACTTTAAGCTAACTATTTCGCAACTAGTACTTACTGACACTTGGATTACTTCGCAATGTAATCAACTGACTACTTTAACATTGCGATGTCCTAGGCGGTAGTCAGTTGGCTCACTCTGCATTACTTTCAGCTAACTTAAAGTTGATTTTTTTGAAATCACCTGGTAGTCAGTAAATTTAAAAAAATTTTCTGGGGTTCGAACATGTATCATCCCACGTTGTGTACTCAACGCGCTAGCACTCAGTTAAGGCACCATGTAAGATAACAATAGCAAAATTTTAATATAAAAGAGAAATGAGTTTCAATGTAGCTGAGAATAAATTTGTTGGCTCTCATCAATTTCGATTACGTACTCAGCTTAAAAATTAATTTTGGGTTTGTTCTAGATGACATTACAGTTAGCTTTTAGTCAGTCTAAGTTAACTATAAGTTAACTATTTTTGTAGTCAACCACACATTCCCCGACAGAGTTGTTGCAAGTTGCGTGTACATATTAACAACCAATACACCGAATCAAATAATAATAAAAACACTTGCAACTTGCTTGATTATTTACGCAGTCAAGTGCAAGTCTATTTTAAAAATGTCGTTGAAGGCAAAGGTTTGAAAGAAAATTGTTCCGTATGTTGTTTCTAAATAACTTTGTAAAAAAGTCGTTAAAGATTCCACAGAGCTTTTAAAAGCCTACCAAAATACAAATATTAATTTTTAGATTTGATTGGCAGAGGATCGCGTCATTAAAATTATTTTTCAAACAAAATGATTCATTAATAAGTATAAATAGGTAAGTTTGTGAGTATGAATGTATGTATTAGAGCTCTGCATATCACCATTTAAAAGGTATTTCAAGACGTGAGGGATTTCTCAAAGACTTCAAACGAACAAAGAGTGTTCGCCACATCACTCGTAAGCACTCATATACACGAACATCACTACATCCATCGTGTTTCTCTTATTAAACGGCAGCGTTTATTATTGGTTTAGTATAATATTTAAAAAGCAAGACGTATTTACATTTCAAGAAAATTTATGCAGGGCTCTGGTATGTATGCAAGTATGTACGTATGCCGTGGTAGAACTATTGCATTTTTAATAGTAATTTTTTCGTGCAGTAGGGATCGTGCATTAATAGCACTTGCACAAATGTGTTTTCTTTTTTTAATTTTTTTTTTCAAGAAAAATCAGTTGTAGTAGCGAGAGCAGCGAAAAGATGTGGGTTCTCTTTGTACAATTTGATTAAATATGCATGTCGCACGAGTTATGAAATGAGTATCATAATGAATTTTAATTAATTTTAATATATTTTATAAAATTTTAAGAGATTTTAAAAATGATACTACGTAACAAAGTATTAATTAGTCGGCAATTGCCAACAATTAGAATAAAGGTAGATTTTATTTTTGCCGAATTCAATGTATATACATATTTTCAAACAACTACCAAGCTCAAAATTAACCTTTGTAGTCCCCAGTTTAAAAAAATTATATTTATAATAAATCATAAAATAAAATTGTGAATGAAATAAATATAAAAGACATTTAGACTGGTTTCACACGAAGAAAATTTAAAGGTAAAGAGAGGGGAGCTGCTATATTTTTTTCCTATCGCCCATTATTTAAAAAATTGCGGAATAAAAATTGCTGTGTGTCAACTCAGTCTTATAACCCGTTCACATTTGCCTTTTTAATCGCCTCAATAGTGATTAATTGCTAATAGCCATAAATTTGAGAGGTTTGATTTGCTGTTAATCACTGCTAATTGATATTTTTAAAATTAAATAATTTCCTTAATAATTTAGAGCCGCTTAAACATACCTGATTATAAGATCAATAACAGAAAAATAATAACAAATATTTATGGTATCGATCATACAACGTATTGACATTTGTAAAGTGCCCTGTAGATGTAGAAATAAACTCATCAATCACATTTTTATGTGCATGCAATCGTGTTTTTTCCTACATGTAAGCGTTTTTGGCAATGGTTGATAAAAATCAAAATGTGTTAAGCTTTTTATTTGACGTCTGATTATTTGACCGTTTCCAAGTCTGATTGACAAAAAAAACATCACTTTCTTTGTGATTCTTGTCAATGAAGCAGAAGTGAGCGAATTAACAAAAGCTTATATTGCGCTTTATTAACCATTGCCCGAAAGTTTAATCTCAATTTACTTAAAATAGTTTATTGAGTAAATTTATCTCTTTCTGTAACAATTTTTCATCGATTTGATCACGACATGCTATAATACGACCGCTACGAAGTTAAAATAGAAATGTTGGTTGACGTGTTTATTTGCACGTCTCCTTTTAATTGACAATCATACATATCCATTTATTAGATCGTAGCCGGCCAAAGTAGAACCACAGTGCCGAACATTAATCGGTTTCTTATGCAAATGAGTACTCACTCATACTCGAATACATTACTCTCGGTGGCCAGCATTGAATTAGATTTTAAATCATTTTGCTTAAACGTGCTTAAAAACTCAAATTTGAATTTGAAAAATTGTATGCTGACAAAAAAAATATACACGTGACATACATACATGTTCCAGTCACTAAGTCTAAAGATATCACGATCACGAAAGAATATAAATTTTACTTTTTACCAACAAAACTTTTTTCTTTTTCGATTCTTAGTCCTAATTTACACTATGCAAGTATTATTGCTAAGCAGATTAGTTTGTGGGAAAATGAGACGACGGGAACAGAGCCGTTTCTTGTCCCCTTGTCTCTCTCTCCTGACAAACTAATCAGCTAAGCAATAAGACTTGCATAGTGTAAATTAGGATTTACTTTTTTGATGAATCACATAGTAGAAAACACGCTCTTTCTAATGCAAGAGACCGCAGCTTTCACACTGCGTTAGTTTTGTCATAAATTAGCTACAAACAAACTTTTGAAAAAAAAGTAAAATTTTAAATTTTTACTATTTTTTCACTTTGAAAACACGTCGAAATTAAAAAAGAACCCATAAATAGAACTAAAGATACTAAACTGCTTATCAGTAACCTTGAAACACCAGAGTAATGAGCTTTAAGCAAATCTGCTTAATTTTTAATTAAAATTCCGACATTTGGAATTTTGAAAGCCTGATCCTAGATTCATAATCTTGGGTGACGAATTTCAAGCAAATTCAATAATATTACAAAAAATAGTCTGCCATATTAAATCCGCCATTTTGAATTCTCCAAATTTAATACCAGATTTGTAATCAGCAAGTGACGAGTTTCAAGCAAATCCAAAAATATAACAAAAAATAGTCCGCCATACTGCATCATCCATTTTCAGTTTTAAAAATCCAATACCAGAATCGAAATCAAAATAAACCTGTAAACTTCAAAGTCGTTTGTATGCAAAACTTTTTTTTTTGGAATATGTCCGTTCCAACTTTCCGTGACACATAAATCAAAACTGTGGGGCACATTCCCAGCAAAAATTACTGCTTACCGTTATCCGTTTATATCCGTTATATCCGTTTTTGTAAGGGAGACAATCGTACAGAATCACTTGCTGTTGCGCATTAAAGACCTGTACAATACCTCTTATAAGAACTTTTAAGACATGAGGAATTTTTTCAAATGTTTTACTACAACGAGATGTTGTAAAACAAACGCTAAACAATATATTTGTTTAAGTTATTGTAGGTACAGGAGTAAAGAAGAAAATAGTTCGTGACTGAAAAATTTGTGATGTTTGTGCTTCTTTCTACACATACATATACAAACGTCATGCATGTACACACCTACATATGTTGTATATATGTATGCTCTCTTATTTTTCTGCGCATATACAAACGCACACATGCATTGGCATTAGTTGTGTGTGCTTCCTTAAAAAAACCTCCCTTTAACACATAATAGCTTACCACGTATCAACAGCACTTCTTTTGATTGTTTGTTATAAAAAAGAAGTCTTGGCGACATCCCTTGTTAACACTCATATACAGGTACACAAGTACATCCATCGTGCTTCGCTCATAGAACGTAAGCATTTATTATTGGCTTAGTATAATACATGCCACGAGAATACATTTAAAAACATGACGTATTTACATTTTAAGACTGTTTATGCAGGTCTCTATTGCGTTCGCGATGAGCCAGCTAGAAGCAATACATTTAGCTTTCAAAAAGCCATAAAATATGTTTGCCTTACTAAAGTGCTTCACAGAAGTAATAATATATAATTTTTGTGAGAGCCCGACTTACGTTAGTGCTTTTCAGAAGCATTTTTCGAAGCTTTTGTTATCAAATAGGCAATACATTGCCTCCCTCAGTTGTTAGTGCTTCCAAATCAGAATTTTTTCTGTTGGGTTACGGCATTCGATAATTTATACATAAAATTGTTAAAATTGTATGAAATCTTTTTCGATATCGAATTCCGTAATCTTCCCACTGTCAAACTCGAAATACTTTACTCATTAGCATGGAACTTTTTTACGCTCACGCTTAGATTTATAATAATTAAAGGCGAAAATTAATTATGGTTAAAATAACACATACATGCAATATTATTGAGTACTTTATTGCTCCACACTATTCAATAAATTGCACAATTAAAAAAATATGTGGCTCAATTTTTCTTACAATATACACATGTATGTAATTGTAAACAAATGCTATAATCACATTTGCGTTTAACAAATTTTAAAATTGATTTTTCGTCATACATACAGAATCCTAAGCAAATTGAATAAGTTTCATCAAGTAATTTAAAAAATAGAAACAAAATGTTTAGTGATGTACCTGGAAATAATTATTGTACATTGTCATAAGCACATTAAAAAAATATTTCTTGGTACGCAATATAAATTAAAAAAACTTGATTTTATCCAATATATTGTGCCATATATCAATATTATTGCACAATAATATTGCAAATGTGTGGGCACCTTAACACACAAGTGAGCGTGAAAAAAACATATGCTTAACGGCCCATCAATTATACAATATTATTATTGCATATGTTGTTGTAGATATTATTGTCATTTGGACCTATCTATACTATGCAATAAATGACACAATGTTTTCAAAGAAAATATTCCCAAATTTTCCCGACAGTGAAAAAGTAATCAACATTGAATAATGATGCCACCACATTACACAATTGTCTTGATTGTATAAAATAAAAATTAAAAGTCACTTGATATTTGCCAATATACTGTGCCACCTTCCAATTTCATTATTGTACAATATGAAAAATTGCACAATTAATTTGCAACTAGGTGGGCCGCTGTACAATTTTCTCATCCATTGTAAATGTAAAAGTTCCAAAAAAAGCACCAAAACAGTTACAACTGCAAACGAGGGCTTGCAAAGGGTTAAACTCATTTTTTTTTTAATTTAATGATTTATGGAACTATACCAGTATTTTTATGCATATTTTTATTTGTCTGAAATGGTTAGATCTTATTAAAATGTACAAAAAAAAAACAATAAATTATACTTGCAAAAATTGTGTACATACATACATATCTACTCTTGCAAATATAAATAAATATAAAACAAAACATTTATACACAAATCATTTTTATAACCAGCCATAAAAATAATAAAAACAATGCTCGTTATAATACGATAAAAGAAATAAAAGTAAAAATTTATTATCTTTTTACCTGATCGATAACAAAACTTTGTACTGCCAACAAATTAAAAGATTTCTTGCTCGTTGTCCTGAATAAATGTCAAGAGCTTGTCAAAAACATACAAAGAATATTTAAGAAAATAAAAAAAAATAATGTACATATACATATATTCTAGAAATTAATGTCAAAATAAAAAAATCATTTCTAAATCTCTTAACAGGAGATTTTGGGTTTCAAAACGATCGATTATGAAGAACAGCAACATTGGCGTTGGTGGCGTTTATTAAGCAAGAAACACACTTTGCGACCGTTTTTACAATAAAATATTTAATTATTTATGTACATATGTATATATTTATTTTTAAGCCCCCCCCCAAACAAAAGGGGCGTTATAAGTTTGTAGAGTCTGTTTGTGTATCTGTGTGTATGTACGATTCCACGTGCAGACAAAACGGTTGAACAGATTTTTATTTAATTTTTTCTGTTTGAAAGGTAATTTTTAACCGACTTAAAAAATGAAGGAGATTATCACCCAGTGAAAAAAATGGAAGTCATTCTAGCGGAAGTACATTTTCATTGCTTCCAAAAAATCGATATTTTTAATTTGCCGAGAGTGAGCAAAAAACCATGTAGAAGGTTATTTTAGTCACACAAAACCTTGTAACTCCTCCATAGTGTTAGAAAATACTCACCAGAATTTTAAAAAAATTTATTTTTTTAAAGAAATTTATGAATTATTTTTAGTTTAAAATTTAAAAGTTATTTCCTTCAATTTACATGAAAACACTGTTTCGGGCTTAAATTCGTATAAAAAGAAACGAATTGTTAAAAAAGGCAACTATTTACCCTTTTTCCTAGATGAAAATATTATCATAGAACACAAAAAAGGGAATTTTTCTTAATATCGCTTCCAATTCATTGACCAGGCATCGAAAAAGAGAACTTCTTGCAATGACAACCCTATGTAAAAATCATTAGATCGGATCGAAATTTGCACTACTTCCGCATCCTAAACTCTACATTTTCATGACTTTCTCTCTTTTTTTACTGGGCAATTATGCATTACGATGCGGAAGTAGTGCAAATTTCGATCCGATCTAATGATTTTTACATAGGGTTGTCATTGCAAGAAGTTCTCTTTTTCGATGCCTGGTCACTGAATTGGAAGCGATATTATGAAAAATTCCCTTTTTTGTATTCTATGACAATACTTTCATCTAGGAAAAATGGTAAATAGTTGCCTTTTTAATCAATTCGCTTCTTTTTATACGAATTTAGGCCCGAAACAGTGTTTTCATGTAATTTAAAGCAAAAAACTCTTAAATTTTAGACTAAAATTAGTTCATAAATTTCTTTAAAAAAATACATTTTCTATAAAATCTGGTGAGTATTTTCTAACACTATGGAGGAGTTACAAGGTTTTGTGTGACTAAAATAAGCTTCTACATGGTTTTTTGCTCACTCTCGGCAAATTAAACATATCGATTTCTTGGAAGCAATGAAAATGTACTTCCGCTAGAATGACTTCCATTTTTTTTCACTGGGTACCGACAACAAAATGTCAAGGATAGAATACACATGTTTATATGAGATTGATTCTTTTGAAGACGGCAAGGCAACAGTGCAGCAGGTTGTTGTCTATGCAGATTTCGTCGTTATACTCCAATTAAACTAATTTCTATTTCTTTAGCTACAATGAGCAAATGTTGTCTTGCCAGTATAATATAAAATCTTGAATGAATGATATCGCACAATTATTTCATATTATTTAACATAAACAATATCCAAAAATTGATGTAAAGCATAAATTGGTTAATTTTTATATAAGTACATTTTAAAAGAGTAATTAATTTTTATAAATGCAAACTATATGAAACTGGCAATACTGGACTATGTATTTGTACTTGAATATCAGGTGCAGATAGTGCTGCTGCCGGCTCCAAAAGAATTAACTAGCTGGCTACAAGGCGGCAAATGCAGCGTGCGACATCAGAAGTCGTGTGTTCGTGTAGCCTGCTGTGGTGAATGTGATTAATGCATTAGTCTCTATTTTTTTTTTTGATGTGTTACTTCATAATTCGTTACATTTTAGACCTATTTAAATTTTTTTTTGTCTGATAGAGTATAGTTTCTTATTGGTCTCATTGTAAAAAAAATGGGCGGGAATACGCCCAAAATTTTTTATTTATTATACTCTACTTATTTGATTGTTGTAAAACCTATAAAACACCTTTGGTTTTTGTAATTACACAATTAGAATGTTGAAAGATGGGCGGGGTTACGCTCATTAAAACTCATTTTAGCATTTCACGTGGTTCTACTTAATTTATTTTAAGTGGTTCTATTTTACGAAATTTTAAAAGACTTAACACGCATCCTGCTTAAGTTTATTAATGTAATTCTGCAGGTTTGAACGAGTTTGCTATGACAGTTATATACATCAAGTGTTATCAGTCAGACGTCACTACCACATGCATCATCAATGACAAGCAGGTCAGTCATATATGTTCCATAGTAGATATTTTTAATTGGACGAAGATGCAAAATCACACGTACACAAAAGCTTACATTACTTTTTCCACATTGTCCTTAACAAACTGATAGAAACGCAGATGGATAAATTCATCAACACTGTCAGTCAAATGACCGGTCATTTGACTTGGAGTGTTCTCGCAGGGGGTATAACCCAAGGCGAATTCATTATCAGGAGATCTATTCCGCCCTGCTGATTATCAGCTGTTGATGCCAAATTGAACAATTTGAACCAAAATGTAAAAATTTGCTTAGAAATCTTCTGTCAGAGTGGTCTTGCAGCATATCAAAATACATGTTGTTTTTTGTGTAGTTGTATTGTTGTAGTGATAAGGTCACCTTACACTAGATTCGCCTTGGTGTAACCATGATACAATAATATAAAGTATATAGAAATAACATAATATAATAGTAAAGTAGTAAAAATAAATTCAGTTCACAGCTTCAAATCAGAGATAGTCACGTGTCGAATTTTTCCAACACAACACATCACGAGCACGAATACAAAGACGCTCAACACGTACGAAACACGCTCGCAAAAAATTTTCTCAATACGATACTGCAAAACACGCACGAAATATTTGCTTAATTCACAACAATCTTTATCGTGTATTTGTGTATCAAATACACTTTTTGTTTTTTAATTGTGAACACCCTCTGTGTAGTGTATTAATGTATTTTGTATTTTAAATGAAAAAAGAAGAACAAGCTACATACAAATTCTCTTAGAGAGCCTCTCTCTGAATACAACATTTTATAAACATATGAAATAAAAGTGTAAAGCTCTAAACACTTAGACGACAGCAGACTTCACAACTTCACGACTTCAAATGAAGTTGGCTTCAAATGCTGCCGTGTAGTCAGCTACATAATTATTTTGAAGGCAGCAGCAACACTGCCAGATATATATTTGACATAAATAAAATTAAAGTTACTGACTCAAAACGTACTAATATCACGTAAAAATGTAAAAACACATCAATTTATTTCATAATTTTAATTTTGTAATGTTATTTTCTTTTATATATTACGAAAAATTTTAAGCTCTTATTTCTTCCAATTTATATTTATAATAGAAATTAGTCTAAGTTGGCAGCAGCAGCAAATGCTGTTGTGTAGTCGTGCTGCTGTGATGTCGTCAAAATAATCGTTTTCATTTAAACACATGTATTTTATTTTTGACACTTTGCTGTCTGCTGCCTGCTGTCGTCTAAGTGTTTAGAGCTTAATAGTGTATTTAATTTTTATATGAAAATTTCGTACAACAAATGATACACTCTTGTATTTAATATGATAATACAATCGATACAGAGGTACAAGAGGTTTTGTGAATTAAGCAATTATTTGTATGGTATTGAAGATCAGAAAATTTAATTGATTTTTTTCAACAGTCGCTTTTCAAAATATGGCACCGAGTTGCCACTGCCAGCTGATACTATCGGTTTACGTACAGAACTTTAAACTTCAGAGGCCCATACAATATGAACAAATATGCTGGTGTTGTGTGTTTCACGATACAAAATATTATACATATATATATTTATATTTTATATATTTTAAATCTAAAATCGTTTCGTGTTTTTCGTGTCAATTTTGCTCAAAACTAAACGACCCGAACACGCAGGAAAACAGATTTTTTTATCACGAACACTTCGTGTTAAGCCATGCGTGTTCGTGTCACGTGATCATCTCTACTTCAAATACTAAAATGAGTGAACTAAATGTGTACTTAATGAAAAATTTACAAATTGAATAAATTCAAATCTATAAATTATATCCAAGATATGTATAAAAAACGTTTTTCAACCGAAAATGATTTAAAAATGATATCAATCGGCGACTAATTTCCAGCTGCTAATTAGCCAAAACATATCTCTGATGTACTATGTACTCGTATTTAAAAAAAATTAAGAAAATCATATAAATTAAAAAAATAATTCCCAATAACTCGGGTAGTTATACAATATATAAATAAATCAAATCTTTGCTCGATTCTGCCATTAATTTAACAAGGACAAAAATTTCGAATATTTAAACAATTGAAAAGTCTATCAAAATACATACATATGTAAGTACCTTGTGTGAAACCCAACATCATACGGTTTATAGCGTAAAAACACCTGCGTTTACTCACAAGAGCGTGTGAAAAATTAGACCTTCAGATTTCGTCAGACAAATGTCAGTGGCGGCATTAAATTAATTTTTATGAAAACATTAACTGATATAAAAAGCTTACATTAACTTACATACAAATAAATACGTTTTTTTATGCACATACATACATGATACAGATATCGAGCCATAACCGCCAAAAAAGCTTAACTGCCATTTTTTGGGCCTCGTTTTTTTTTGTGAAAATCGATTATTTACGATCGCAAATTATCCATTTTGGTAAAAAAAAAATCAAGTTGGAAAATTATGTCGCTTAAGCTTAGGTGGCGGTTATGGCACGCTATTAGCACATACATACATACATAAGTGTGTAAGTACTAGGGTTTCTAATTTCCCTGAGTTTTTCAATTCCCGGGAATCGAGAAGTAAATGTTTTATTCCCGGGAATTTCAAAAACATATGAATTTAAATAAATGACCTGAATAAAAAATATAATTTTATGAAAAATAAAAATAAGAAATTTTAAGAACCTCCGACGTACAGACCAAACAGCTGGACCAAAGGAAGATATTAGATCAAGTCAACTTTCAAAAGAAAAAAAGATTAAAATCGGGTCTCGCCGTTTAGGGGCTACAGCGTCAAAGACACACAGACTCAACACAAAGATTAAAAAAAGATGCGGCTTGGCTGTTTTTCTTAAAACATAGCTACGAACCCTCTCGCTCAAACAGAAAAAACTAAATTAAACTCAGTCCAGCCGTTACAGATACACCGACATACACTACAAACTTATAACATTCCTTTTTTTGATTGGGTTCCGTACGGACACGAGATATGTACTTCAATACGAACTTTAGCCTATATAAAATATAGTTTTGGCATTTTTTTCGTTTGTAGATTTTTTCGGTTTTAAGTGTTTTTTTAGTTTTTCGCGTTTTTTGGCACTTTTTTTACTTTTGGCACTTTTTTTCTCGTTTTGACGATTTTTTTTGTTTTTGACGTTTTTTTTTAATTTTTCGATTTTTTTTATTCTGGCGATTTTTCTAATTTTGGCAAATTTTTTCCTATAGGCGATTTTTTCGGTTTATGGAATTTTTTTAATTTTGGCAATATTTTAGTTTTGACTCTTTTTTGCTTTTTTTTAATTTTGGCGATTTTTTTCGATTTTTTTTATTTATGTCGATTTTATCGGTTTTTGGCGTTTTTTTTATTTTGGCGACTATTTTAAATAAAAATTTAGGCGCTTCTTTAGTTTTGACACTTTTTTTCTAATTTTGGCGATTTTTTTCGCTTTTTGGCATTTTTTATTTTGGCGATTTTTTTAATTTCGCGATTTTTTTCACTTTGGCGATTTTTTTTTCATATAAAGAATTTTTTTAGTTTAGTTTTTTCGCGCTTCGGCGATTTGTTCGGTTTTTGGGCCTTGTTTTCATTTAAGCGATTTTTTCGTATTAAGCGATTTATTTTAGTAAAAAACCTGAGTAATTTTTTTTTTTTTATTTTATTTTTTTTTATAACAAACACGACCCGCAAAGCGATTAGCTTGTCTGCAGAAAACACCCAGAGTCTATGGTGGGAATCGAACCCACGACCTCTGGACTGAGAGGCTAGCATCGCTACCACTCAGCCACAGGGGCACCCAAGAATTTGTGTAAGAATTTGTTTTTAATTTTGGCGATTTTTTCGTTTTGACGACTTTTTTTAATTTTTGGCGATTTTTTCGGTTTGTCGATTTTGTAATTTGTTATTAAGCGATTTATTTTAGTGTAAGAATTTTTTTTAATTTTGGCGATATTTTCGTTTTGACGATTTTTTTTTTAATTTTTGGGGATTTTTTTTCAGTTTGTCGATTTTGTAATTTGTTATATTTTAATTTTACAGTTTTTGAAAATTTCAAGAGTTTACCTTACGGTTTCCAAGATATAGCAAGTTGTCAAAATTACATAGTCAAAATTGCATTAACTAATGGACCACCCTTTAATTAAAATTTTTTTAATTTTAGTGTTAATTGTTGTAGTCTATATAAAAATACACTAATTTTAAAATTTTCAAGTGTACATATGTACATACAATTGTTTTGGAACACTCTTTAATTTTTAACTCTGATGTATTTGTTGTTGTAGCGGCCAAGGTTCTATATACTCTGTCCAAATTTCAGGTCCGTAGCTCTTACGGTTCCTGAGACGGACAGAGGGACAGCGTAGCAAAAACAATAGGGTTCCTTTTCACCTTTGGTGTAAGGAAGCCTAAAAAGCAAATTCCAAAAAAGTAAATATTAAATTCCCGAAAATTCCCGCTGAAAATTTCCCAGGATTTGTAAAAAAATAATTCCCGGAAACTTTCGGGATTTTTTCCCGCGTACAAAACTCTACTAAAAATTTTTTGGTAACGATTTTTCATTACAACAGATTAGATATTCGGCCGAGAAATTCTATCTAGAGTACCTATTTGTAGATACTTTGCTACTTTTTTTTAAATTGTGGTCTAATAGAATTTTTGTTATTAAGTACATGGATTGTGTTTTATTTTATTTTATAACTTGTACATAGTTATTGTTTTATTTGTTTCATTTGTTTATTTATTTATTTTTTCTCTTCATTTTGACGAACGCGTGCTTAGTGTTATTAGTCATACTGAAAAAAAAGGCGGCAGCCAAGAAGACTGCTCGTAGAAAGATTTTTGTTGTTGTTTTCAATATTTATTTGGTTGCTCCACAGTACAACAAACTTTTAGCTAACCGCGCATACAATGGAATGAGTGTTTGACACTTGTGATCTTACACTGAAAGTGTTAGTACGGAAAAAATTGTTTTGTAAAAAAAGTGACAAGAAAAAAAAAACCCAACAAATTATTGAAACAAATAGGAACTAACTAAAACTATTTTGAGTGGAAAAACAAAACGGAAGTTTTAGAATATGAAGCTTAAATACTTGTATTTGAAAATAAATTTTATATCATTAATAAACAAGGTAATAGTAACAAAAAAAGTTAAAATAAAAAATAAATAAGAAAATCTATAAAATTTATTGTTTAATAAAAATATCTATATAATAAATAATATGCTCTTTTATAAATTAAAAATTTAAATAAATTTTAAATAAACAATCTAAACTAAACAACTCCACATTATAAATAATAAATACAACTACAAAAAAAATAATAAAAATATGTACATGCTTTCCAAAAATTTGGAACAAATTGTAGAAAAAAATCAAAATTAATAAATTGATTTTATTTATCTGGTGTGAAAAATAAACGACCACTTAACGTTTGAAAAACCATAAATACATTCTAAATATCAAATTACTTAAAATATGGATATAAAAAAACATAACTAAAATTAACATTTAAATGTTGTAGAGAGTGAGAGGGTTCTTAACCAAAAATATAAAAAAATCAGTTTAAATTAAAAAAAAAAGAATTACTGACCCGTGTTAGTCATTCTCAATTAACTACAATATTTGCTGATATATTTTTTATAAGGGTAAAGTACAATGACAACAACAACAACTGCAACAACAACAGCAATAACAAAATATCAATTATGCATAAAAAAGTAGCCAAATTTTTAAATATGTATCATAAAGATAGACTTGCTGTACCTCTACTACTCGTACTTGAAAAATTTACTTTAAATTTTAAAAAATTAAATGAAACTGCTTGCTCAATTTTCTCTTTATTTTAAATAGTAAAGTGTGAACAGATTTTTAAAGTTTCTATGATCTGAATGATGATGGCAAGAATTGAAAAGAATGTTCAACCTTTCCAAATTGACTAAATTAACTTTTTAAAATCGGAGGGAGACCCTAAGAGCTTTCAAGCACAAGCTATTCTTGCCTCCAAAAGTACATACTTTTTTCAGTGATTTATTTATTTTACTTCATAGACTAAAAATAAAATATCGGGGGATGTATCTACTATATACATATGTATGTATATATATTGTGCACTACACAGAGAAAAAAACTGACGTTGCAAAATCAACAACGCCTGAGGTCGCTTTTTTTAACAACGCTAGTTGTCAACTTTTACACAGATGTGTTTAAACTGATAACGGTACGTTGTCAACTTTTTATTGAGGGCAATTATGAATAAAATTCCGCCAGAAATTTTTCCCGGAGAACAATTCTAAGTAATCTCAAGTAATAGGGAACACAAATAATTCTGATTTGAAAAGGGAGAAATTTCTCGCGGAATTTTATTCATAAATGCCCCGATTATTGATAATCCGAGTTGTCAACTCGACATATTCATTGTGAATACTTCCTTGTCAAATTGACAACGGTGTATACAATTTTAGCACAAACGTTGTTCAAACACTTGGGGTATTCACAAGGGTGTCTTAAGTGTCCTAAATGTCAACATTTTAACATAGTTTAAAAAATTTTTGTTGTGGCTCAAACAAAAAGGTCATAAAGTAATAAATTTTTTCAGCTATGCTTATTGTTTGTCATAACTACATGTAGAAATGCTTAAGAGTTTACCAAAGGAATTGAGAGAGAGAGAGAGAGAGTGCAATGTACAATGTACAAAACAGTGATGCCAACTTATTTGACTCTAAAAGCACATCAAAACTAAAAAAAAGCGTAATTTTGAGGTCTAAAAAGCGTAAAAAGCACTAACGTGAAAATCAAGCGAAGATTCAAACGGGTGAAATTTAATAATGTTAATATTTTCTAATATATTCTCTTTTTCTGCAAAAGTATCGTTTTCGTTTAATGAAATACATATATCAGACGAAAAAGGTATGCTTTACACTGAAAAAATAAATACACCTAGTTTTTATTAAAGTAATTTTAATAAATACACCAATTTTTAAAAACACTCCTTAGTGCTGTTTCTTAGTTTGGAACTAACGCTCAAAATTTTGGCGTTTTGTGTCTTCAAAAAGTTCTAAAAATAGTGCCAAAAGCACCAAGTTGGCATCGCTGGTTCTGTTCCCCTCGTCTCTCTTGGCCACAAACTAAGCAGCTTAGCAATAAGACTTGCATAGTGTCAATTAGGACTATGTGACGTATTATAATAAAAATAAAATTTATATACTTATGTACATATGTACATACTAGTGATGTAACGAATGTCAATTTTTGATATTCGCGAATACGAATACGAATATTTGAAACGACATTCACTAATACGAATACGAATATTATGGGCCTGTTTCTCTAAATGCGAACGTTATATTCGATCGAATATTAGTATTGGAAACAAAAACTAATTTCAGTGTTTTGTTTTTGATATAAATGTTCGAACGAATTTATCGTTCGCATTTAGAGAAACAGGCCCTATATGTGAAATCTATAGACATTAAATTGGGGTTCTATTTACGTCTGCAATATGAAATATTAAAAAATTGTTATGAAAAAGGACTTCACACTCCTGTTGGCGTACGTTAATAAAAAGTACCCAAAGTTTTAATGATCGTCATTAAATAATATTTAAAAATGATACAAAGCACAAATTTCTATAAAAAAAATAATGTATTTGTACAAACTAAAATATTTAGTCATTTATTTAAATTTCGTTTAGGATTTATGCATTTATTTATTTAATTTCTTTGGAAAAATATTCATATTCGTATACGCCTGAAAATGGCCGAATATTCAACTACTCGAATACGAATATTCGTGCAGCACTAATACATATGTATGTACATACATATTCCCATAAAACCCACAAATTGCTGCTGCGTGTAGAGTACATGACATAAAAAAAGTCTGCCTTAACTATAACAACGGCATCGAAAAAAGCAATAACTTTTAGAAATAAATAATAATAGCATAGTAAAATACAACAACAACAACAACAATAATAATAGTGTAAATAATAGTACACTAGGCCAACAGCAGCAATAGTAATTGACGCCGACGATAACTATAGACTGCCTTACAATCATTCTACACCACGATCAACCAAAACGATCGAAGAACGGCCGGCCAGTATTCAAATTAATAACAAATTTTCATGTTGACCAACGAGTGGGAATGTGTGTGTGTGTGCGTGTGTGAGAATTTTTTGTTTTTGTTTTTGTATATTTTTTGTGTGTGTAAAAAAAGTTAATACTCAAGCGGCGGCGGCGTCGGTGGCGACAATCCCAATTTCCAGCCATCTGAAACAAAAAATAAACAAATACAATAACAAAAACAACAACAACAATTAAGAGATAGAGTTGGGATAAAAATTAAGTTAAAAGCAACAACAACAACAGATATGCAATCGTGTAATAACGACAGCGACGACAACAAATTATTGTGTACAACGTCGTTAATTCCTTTTGTTGTAGTTTCTGCTGTTGGATAATGTTGTTCGTTGTTGATATTTTTTGTTGCTGCTATCGTTTTAAGTTCCTTTTAGGAGCAAAGAATGAATTAATGTGAGTGTGTCATTTTGTGTTGTTTTGTTTTTGTTTGTTATTGCTGTAATTGTTGTTGTTGTTGTTATTGTGTTATATTTGTTGGTAAATTAACAAGGCGCGCATACTCGCGTGCATATTTCAAACCCAAATGAACCTACCAATCAACCAGTCAGATACATTCAGCCAAAAGTCATACCAACACTGCGGGTGATTAGTGTAAGGGAATTTAATTAAAAATACCTATTAAAGGATTTAATTAAGGATGTCTTATATAACGCATCGCTGGAGCAATAATTTTTATATTTTAGTGTAAAAGAGCGCAATTGATATCTGTCGTCGTTTGCTTTGAAATTTCATTATAACCATTTCAAACGACCATCATATGCGCCGCCAGTTCGGCGAATGGGCTGATGAAACACAAATTGATATTGATTTTGATTTCGATTCAAAATTTTATTTGCCGATCAAGCCCATTTCTGGTTGAATGTTTACGTAAATAAATAGAATCGTCGCATTTGGGGTGAGGAGAGAATCTACACGCTTTTGTCGAAACACTATTACATGCACAAAAAATTAATGACTGATTGGCCCATATGTATGTATGTCTTCAAAAACCATGATGGGATTTAAGAGCTGCCTGACTATCGGAAAATATACAGTTAGCAAAGAAAAAACTTGTACAGCAAACGCTCCGCTCTTCTAATCAAAGTATCTATGTATGTACATATGTATGTATGTTGCTTTGCAAGACTTTAAGTTAAAACCAAAAGCAGCTTCAAGACAAATTAATCAGCTTTCTATGGAAATCTTTCATTTTATTAAGAAATTTATTTTAATAATAAAATAATAACACTATTTTCAAGAGCAAAAAAAACTTGTACACTAACTTTTCTTTCAGGAAAGAGTTATGAAATAAGGGATACACTAAAAATTAGTACTAAATCTTACCACGTCTAACATTATCTGGATAACACGGTGAAACATGGAGCATATGATGGTATGGGGCTTAATGAGATCGAGTGGTGTATGAAACCCAGTTTTTATAGAACGTACAATGAATAAAATGGATTATTTAAAAACACTTTTAGAACATTTAGCACAGTTAGCTGCCAAATTAAATGTAAGTGGAGCCTATTGATAAGTTGGAGTTAAATACCCGAAACATACGTCTTCAATAATGAGAGTAATGAGTGGCTTCCATTCAGTGGAAAATAATTGCAGGCACATCCTCGCTAGACCCTTGCCTTAGTACTAATGAAATTCTGTGGGCGTATGTGGATAGGAGATTGTGCGAGCTGTAGAATAGGGGCAAAAATTAACTCAAAGGTGCTCTCCAGGGCATATGGGAGCATAAACCTGCCAAAATAATCAAAAACCCAGTTCATTCTATGATAATAATCTGTTCGATGCTAGACGCGGCCACATTTAGTACTAATTTTTAGTGTATTCCTTATTTCATAACTCTTTCCCGAAAGAAAAGTTAGTGTACAAGGTTTTTTTCTCTTGAAAATAGTGTTATTTTATGTTAGGTTATTTTTTTTAGTATTAAAATAAACTTATTAATAAAATAAAAGATTTCCATAGAAAGCTGATTAATTTGTCTTGAGGCGGCTTTTGGTTTTAACTTAAAATCTTGCAAAGCAACAGCGATACTTTGATTAGAAGATAGGAGCGTTTGCTGTACAAGTGTTTTCTTTGCTCACGGTAGCTATATGGGTTTCCCTAAAGCCCCTATTTAAATTAATATCAACACATTTGGTGATTGCATGTACTTCTGCCTGAAGTACCGTATGGTATAAATACCATGGATACATATACCAAATATATCGTGCCATAACCGCCAAAAAAGCTCAGGCGAACTTAAATTTTTTTAACAAAATTTATTAGCGACCGCAAATAATCGATTTTCGTAAAAAAACAAGGTAGGTATACATACATATGTGCCAGTTAAGCTTTTTTAACGTGACCAAACTGATTGCTCAATTTAAAGGATTTTCCTTAGTAGCGAGACCTGAGACAATATTAAGGCACTCGATATCGAACGAAATTTCAAAACAATTCAGTTGAGCTTAGATCCATAGATAGACAAAATGCCCTCTGATAAGGGCATATATTATGCTTGTTTCCGGCTTATTGTGTTAAATCCCTCTCTCACACCTTAGCTTAGATTTATTTAATATATCGCCCGCATACATATTTTGTCAACTGTACAAGTTACGATAAAACACAATCCTCAGAATGAAGTTTCTTACGTGTGTATGTATGTGTTGGAGCGTCGATATGTTGTTGTTGTTGTGTTTTTCGTATTTTTCGCCAGTCAAACAAACATTATTATTTCAGCTCAGTTTACTTAACTTACTACTACTAAATTCTACTCTACGCTAAACTCGCGGCGCACACACAACACAAAAGCAAGAAAAAAAAGGTTTATCAAATTTCGGTTTACATTTCGTATTTCAATATGTTGCGGGCCTTCCTAACGTAAGGAAGTTAAAATAAAAACAAATATACAAAAAAAAACACGACAATAAAATGAACAAAAAAAAAATACGAAAATCCCTCAAGTGATAAAATTAACAAATTAGAAAAAAAAATAAAACAATTTATAAAATTATTAAATAAAAAAAATACATAACAAGAATCTATTAATACTTATTAAAAAAAACAAACAAGAATAATTGTCTAATTATTTCTTACTGTGTATGTGTAATAATTTTACAGTTTATTGGCGGTGAATTGACGATGATGTTGATTTGATCATGGCGAATGAGTCAACGAACTTTTTCATTTAAATCACAATTAATGCAATAAAGTTATGTATAATTAAAAATAAATATGTATTTCAAATATGTGCAATTAAACAAGTAAAAAATATACATATATACGTACAAAAAAAAAATAATAATAAAAAAATAATAATATTGTATATAATTTTTGCAAAAAGTTGTGGGTGTCAAGATAATGCCATTTATTATTCTTAAAAGTGCCAAAAATGTAAGTGGTGTTGGCTTTTTTTTGTGTGTCATGATGATCAACGATCTGTTGAAAAACAAATACAAAACACAACAAAACATTTTTGTTCTGTTCGAAATTTTGTAAATGTGTACATACATACATATTTATTTAAATTTATAATTTAAATGGTGAAATTCTAAGAAATTTTGTAGTTGATTTCGTTTGTTGTTAAAATGCTTGCGATTAACAAAATTGATAAGCCATGAAAAACAGAACTTTTATTTCTTTTTGTCAAGTATGTAAACATTCGTACCTAAAATACATAGTTTTATAAATACATATATATGTATGTATGTAGTATATATGTATGTATGTACCTGTGACATTGTAAAATTTTAGTTAAATTTTTCATCTTTAAACGAAAATGTATGAAATTAAATACTTGCATACATTCGAGCACACAAAACATATGTTCAAAATAAGGCGTGACTTGAAAAATTAAACTTTTATTTTTCATAAGATTGCTTTTAGGCTTTTTAAGTTTTTCACTTAAAAATGTTAAAGGTTTTTTTTTAAATTTGAAAAAGACAAACATGTAAATATCGCCCATTTAATCAAACAACGTCATAACTCAAAAAATTTAATTTTTTCGAGTTAATGAAGCAGAATTAATCCTCATGTCGATTTACATACAAATATCTTCTTGAGATCAAAATTTTAAAAGCAAAATACAGGAGTAAGAAAAGGACCTCTTCTTTTCTTTTGACAAAAATTTATTATTTACGATCGCAAATGATCGAGTTTGGTGAAAAAATTAAATTCGAAAATTATGTCGCTTACTTAAGCTTATTTTTGACGGTTTTGGCGCCATATATTGTGAAGTGATAAACAGATAAATAAAAAGAAGAAGAACTTAATTAATTGTTTCGTTTTATTAGAACTTTACTCTTGTGCGTTTTGGTAATTTTTACAGCATCTTTGCAACACCTCTGGGAGATACACTTGATACAACAAATAAACGAAGAATCTTAAAAAAAATTAAACATTTTCTGTGAGGTATTTTTTTGAAAAGATATATTGTCATCTTCACTTTTTCTTTAAGATGCATAAGAAAGTTTACTGCCTTATCTATATGTGATTGTTATTATGCGAAACGTGTAGTATGTTTAGGGTGATCGATTATTCGACTTTTTCCAGAAACCGTTTTTCGAATAGGTCGAATATTTTAAATTATGAAAAACCCGGTTTCGGTTTTTACAATTCAGGAAAACCGGTCAACCGGTCTTTTTTAAGTAAAAGAAATATTATACAAAGTTTTGATATTAAATTGCTTTATTAAAAGGAAAGAAATTAACAGTCCATTAGTAAATGCTATAAAACAATTTTGACATCCTTTGCACGCCATAAGGCCAATTTAATTCACCTCTGCTACCACCTCATAAAATAATTTCGCTTTAATTTCATGTTTCAGTAAGTGTTGTCATGCTCAAAAAATGCCTAGAACTTTCACACTAAAAAACTAACTAACTAAAACTAATTTTATTAAAAAATATACAAATCGAAAAGTATTCGACTCAGCCGGTTTTTAAATTGTAAAAACCCAGACTATTCGATATTTGAAAAATCAACATTTTGACAAGCGTATTGTGAAAAAAGCGGGTTTTAAAACCGGTTAAAAAACCGAGAATAAGTATTCGTATAAAACTAGTCTGGCGACTTCTACACTTAGCTGTACTTCCTTTAAAAGTTAAATTAATGCTTCTGTATTAAAATACGAGTAAAGCTATGTACAGACGATTGTCAGATCCTACAATATTGTCAGATCTGTCAATGTGCTGACAATGTACTGGCAATCGAAAATTGCCAGTACAATATTCCTAGTCAGTTCACACGATTGTAAGAAAATCTTACAATTTATTGCCAGAAAAAATTCATCTGACAAAATCGTCAGCCGAAAAACTGTCAGTTAACACGGTTGTCATATGCACAATTGTCAGATCATGCGTTACCAGACTCAAAGCATTTTTTGGAAATTGTTAAATATCAATCGTTTGTGTTTGTGATAAATGTAAAAAGTGAATGTATAAATTATTATGGACCATAAAGAATCAATTGCAATGATTTTGTGTGCATATATTTTACTATAATTTTTTTCTTTAAAAAAGCGTGTGCAGTGTTGCCCATAAAAATAATTCTCTTACAATGACGCCATTGTCAGATGCATCAACTTTGCACATCTGACGATATTAAAACGTCTGACAAATATCTGGCAATAATTTCACAGTGTGTTCACACGGTTGTAAGATGTCTGACAATTTGCTGTCAGCTGCTAGTCCTTCAATGGACTGACAATGCTTTTTTGGCAACGACGTCTGACAAAATTTGTCAGTTCACACGGTTGTAAGAAATTTTGAGCACATTTTACTGGCAATATTGTAAGATCTGACAACCGTCTGTACATAGCTTAAGTAGCATATACATATGTACAGGGTGTTTTTTATAGAGTGTCACAAATTTGAGGTGGCATCACTTCGTTATTTGAACACCCATTTAACAGCTGATTTTGTTTAGTTAGCTTTGAAATTTCAATATGAATCGACTTACATCAGAGAAACGCGTGAAAATTGTTGAAATTTTTAATCAAAACAATTGTTCTATTATTCAAACTCATCATGCACTTCTTATATTTTGTGGCGTAAATAATCGATGAAGCCCATTTTTTATTGAATGGGTACATCTACAGAATATCACCGTTTGGTGCGCTTTATTGGCTGGTGGACTCATTGGCCCATACGTCTTCAAAAACGATGATGGTCAGACTGCGAAAAGTTTTTGAAAATTGGTGTTCCATATTGCGCCTTCTACACGCCAGATGTGGCGGCCACATGGCAGAAATCATATTTAAACATTAATTTCATAAAATTTTCTTTCCAATGAATACCGTTTCATTGATATTAAAAATATATTTCCTTGCTTTATTATGATATAAAAAACACCCTTTAAATGATTTTATTTAATTTTTGTGGTTAATTTGTTTTTCAATTCCGGTTTTTGATATTTGGATTTTTAAGAGAAGCTATTGCAGGGTTGGCAAAGTTGGTACAAATATAATAATTTTTTCAATAGTACACCAACGACTAATTATGTACATTTAAGGAATCTGCCCAGTTTCACTCCGCTTTTATTTTCAAACCATTGAAAATTTAAACTTTCACTTTTGAACAATGAAACTCATATTCTCAGTCTTGTGAAAACAAAAAAAATGTGAACTCGTCAATTTCCAAATAAATTTTCTTCTAAATTCTGATGCTAGAGCAGCATATGCTATTAATTAGAACATTTTAAATTTCAACATAAGCAGGTGCTTTAACATCCCAGCTTACAAGTAAATTTGAGAAAACGATTCGGTGGCCAGAACAAAATCGATTATTTTAATAAAAGCAAATAAAACTATGTAATTTGAACTAAAAAATTTTTTTAGTACAATTAAGGTCAAAAAAGTACAATATTTGAAAGTTGTTGGTACAATGTTAAAATTATCAATTCCATCCCTCAGCTATTGTATAAAAATTCCGCCAAGCTCGGTAAAATAATGGAGAACAAGATTGAAAATTGGTGGATTAGTCGGTCCGTGTATCGCTATTTGGCAGCAAAAAAAAAATCAAAAAAGATAATCGGGGTTGGATTAAGAATTTTTGGTGGAAGCTCTTGCCTACGGGATTACGATTTTAATAAGGCGTGATACTAAAATAATCTATTCTTGAGAAGTAAATACTTACTTACTTAATCTATTTCCACCAAAATAATCATTTTTCTCATCAATAAGTTTTTACATAATATTTTTAAATTTTATGTAATGTGATTTGTGACCCAGTAAGCGAAATTTGGCAATAGGAAAATTAAGTCATTATACGGCAAGTAGTTCTGATAGTATAATGTCTAATTTTTTGCTGGGTTATTAATCAATTATCTTTATTGTGTTACTAAAGTAACTAAATTAAATTATAAAATTTTACTGTAATGCATTGCCACAAATTAATTAAACATCTCAATGCACTTTGAAATGAATGCAATATTAAATACAAAGCATATGTTATTAACCTCCCTCTCTCTCACACACACACACACACACACACACACACTCACACTTTAATTAATGTCACATTTAGAAATTTCTTTTATTAAGTATTGAGATGAGTCATTGATTATTTTGCGTAAACATTATTATTTTTATAAATGCGAGTAGGTACATACATACTTTAATATGAAAACCACAACAATCTTGTTCATTTACGCACGGCAATTTAATAAAAGACGCACACAGTGAATTGGATTTAATGTGAACGACCACGAAAATTCGTAATGCAAACGTAATAATTAGCATAATGTCATTGTGTCTAGTTAGTAAAAACGCACGCAGTATGCATTAGCTGTGAGTATCCAGTGCTTGTGTTTGAGTGTTTGTGTGTACTGATTTCTTTCATAATCATTTTAATATTATTCACATGTGGCATATCCCACCCAGCAGTTGAACGATTATTTTATATAATCAATTTAATAAGTCAGTCATTGGTAGCATTTTTGATTATAGTTTTTCATAACCAATTGCACGATTTGAAAAACGACTTTACAATGATGTCCGCTGAAGCTGAAAGTCCTTGCTGTTTTACGCTCTACACTTTCTAGCAATCTAAAGGCTCAGCTAGCCGACAGCAATGGAATGTAACTGCAACGGTAGGAAACAGCTGATCGATATTGTTATGTGAAATGTGAAGAAAATGGTTAAAGACACGTAATGTAACGTAACCTACTCTTCATATGAAAATATCGATCAGCTGTTTCCTACCGCTGCAGTTACATTCCATTACAGTCGGCTAACTGATCCTTAAGCGTCTGTTAAACAAGGTTTTAATGTAAGCACAGACATAGCAGTAGAAAGGCCATTCTTGGGGTTCATTGCCACCCCTCCACCCCCCAAGAAATTGCTGTTGCAACACCCACCCTCGAATTATTAAAACTTGCATGTAATTATTTATTTTATGGCTTCGTTAGTTAGTCAAATCGTATTGTGCTGTTGAGTATCAGCTGACAAAATCCGTATCATTTAATAAAAATGTTGATGCTTATTGAAAATGTATGGGAAATGTTTGCTGAGTAAAAGTCTACAGAAAATAAATTTTTTGCGTAGCAAACGTTAACTTCTGCATTACATACATACACAATACGTATAAAGTAAAAAGAAATACAATAACAGCTGACACATTCGCTGGCAGCCTCACCTTTTTACTAACTAACAACCAAACTTAAGCGATACGACAACGACAAAAGTAATGCCGAGTAATTTTTGCGCCCAAACTGCCGAAAATATTTTTTTTTGCTCCACCGACAGTTTCTGATAGACTAACCATAAAAAAATCACATGTGTGCAAAAATTGCGAGCAAACCGGCCATGCGCATTGCACTTTTCACCCAAAAAAAACTTATCTTCACTAGAAACACTTTTGGCTCCATAACTTTTAAGTGTGGCGTTTTTCGTAAAAATTTTATTTAACCATTTTTGTTTAAAATAAATATCACAACATCTTTTCTCTAAACAATTTTGCCCTTACTATGTTCTATAATGGTCCTTTAATAGGATGAAACTAAATTTTTTGCAAAAAAGGACTTTCTCTTGAAATTGTATATCGATAATTATAATCCGTGTAGTACGAATAAAAAATTCAAGAAATTTATTATTTGACATATTGTCATAAAGTCTACTCATGATTTGACTAAGCACCAATAAAATATATAGACAATTCTTAAACACCAGCAAATAAATTTCAATTAAAATAAAAGAATAAAAAAATTTATTTTTCAAATCTCGAGAGTTTAGTAAATATACACTAATTAATATTTTTATAAGTGTGTTTTATGATGAAAAAGTTATTAAAAATAATTAAAATACAAAATAAAACAAAATCATATTACAAAAATTATAAAAAAATTATGATTGTACTTCGCCTCTGGAGCAGCAACAGAAAAAACTATTTGCCAGAAAAGTGCACCACCTGAGCGAAGACAGTTACGGCCCTTTTTATAATGTGTGTAGAACTTGCAGTTAAAATTCACGTTAAATGCTCAGTTAGCTGACTGTAATGTAATGTAATGTAACTGCAACAGAAGGAAACTGCGAATCGATATTGTTATGCGAAAAGTTATGAAAATTGTTATAGAGATGTAATGTAACGTAACCTATTTTTCATATAAAAATATTGATCAGCTGTTTCCTAGCGCTGCAGTTACATTCCATTACACTCGGCTAACTGAGCCTTAACTCTTAATCATACAATGTGAAAAGGAACGTTAGTCGCATTAAAATACTTTTTGTTTTTTATTCAAAGGCCCAAATTTAAATCATGCATTTATTACACGAGTATGCATTTACAAAATTCCAACAGCATTTAAAAAAAAACAATGAATTTTTACTTATGGCGCTTTCATTCCTGAAAATAGTGGCAAACAAAAATAGTGCCAAACAAAAATAGTGAAGAAAACTAATTTCAAGTTCATTAATAAGTGAAAGTTTATTTAGAGGTAGCACTTAAAAATTTTAAAAAAATTCCACTTTTTGTGTAAAAGAAAACACTATTAATTAATTACGTTTTTTTTTGCTACAATTTTCATCCATTATTTATTTCCAGCTAATTAAAAATAATCTTAACCAAAATGCAAAGTAGCAATAATAATAAAAATTACTATTATTACAATAGTAATAACAATAGCAACAACAATAGTAGTCAAAATGTTGTTGCCAATGGTATGTTGCAACAGCAGCAACAACAAATACGTGTGTCAAATTGGGTACAAAATACGAATCGTAATCAAAATCAATACCAGACACAGCAGCAACAAACGCAACAATGTATGCAGCAAGTACAATTTCAAAACTACACAAGCTCACAACAGCAACAACAGACCCAGATACAAATACAATCAGCGGCCACAACAACAGCGATCTCTCCATTACCCTCAATGAATTATTATTCTAATCATAATCATCAGTTGTTGCAACAATCACAAACACATATCGCATGCATGCAACAGCAGCAGCAACAACAACAACAACAGCAGCAGCAGCATGCACAATCACGACAACTTCTGCAACAGCAGCAGAATCTTAAGCTTTTACAACAAAGCCAACACCAGCAAACATTACAGCATCCCCAACAAATATTGACACCCGCGCCATCTCCTGTCACACAAACTAGCAATAATCTATTAAGGCAACAGCAACAACAACAACAACACCAACCATCTCAACCTCATTTAACAGCACATCAGCGATTGCATCAACTACAACAACAGCACGCTCAACATCTGCAGCAGCAGCAGCAGCAACAGCATCATCATCCACAACGAAGCAGGGTAAGTGAGATCACGAAACATGTTTTATTATTATAAATTTAGAATTTTTGGATTGTGAACCACTTCGAGCAGCAGCTCTGTGGGTCCTTAATTTATGTGTAGTTTCCATAATGCAAGCAAGCAACTTTTATAGAAATAATATATGAAAATCACTAAAATTTCTGAGTGATTTCTATACAAATTCTTTAGACAAGGCGCTTGCTTGAATTGTGGAAACTACACATTAATGTCGTAAATATTAGCAACGAAGTTTTTTAAATCACAGCATGTTGTAGAATTTTAAAGTAGTAATATTCTACAATAAAATAATTTTATAGAAATTTACACACAACTCAAACTGGACTCATTCATTGCCTTCAAGCAAAATTTTGTCTGGACAAATTTTTTTTACTGAAACTGGCTGTCCGAATTTTTGCAGGGTATGCCGTCACATTAAGGTTGCCAGAAACACTGGAACACATTATGTATCATTGCCATTAATTAGTGTTTGCTAAAAACCGATCAAATGAACTTGAATTCAGTAAAGTAGTGACTCATACGAGCGCTACTATTTATATTTCGAAAACTGGCAACACTAATGGCAATAGCTAAAATCTGGCAACATCATAATCAAGTTTGAATTTTTTTTAACATACACGTACTCACAACGTTTTGATGTACAAGAGCTATTTGTTTTTTTTTTACAGTGAGTTAAAAAGAGTAAAATGACAAAAAAAAAGGAAATTTCAAGAGGTTTTCGTTGAATTATTTTTCACAATTTTCTACGTAGATTTTCTCAACAAGAATGTGTCGATAAGCTCAGTTCTTTGTATGGCGATAAAACATCACCAAAAACTATAGTATATCGCTGGTATAGTGTATTCAATAGTCGTAGTTCCTTCGTGGACGAATTCCGTGAAGTTCGTCCAAAATCGGTTGTTGTGCCACAAAACCTCGATTCAGTGCATGAACTCATAATGCAAGATCGTCATGTGACATATTTTAAGATAGAGGCATCCTTGCATATTAATTTCACTTCAAAACATTAGCTTTTAAAGGAACACTTAGTTTTAAAAAGAAATTTGTTCTCGTTGGATAGCCCACAATTTATCAATCGCTCAAAAAAAAAGGCTCGCATTAAGTGGTGTAAGAAAATTATTAAAAAGTTTAACCGTGGTGCCTCAGAAGACGCGTATAAAATCGTGACAGGTGAAGAATCATGGATGTATGGCTATGAGACGGAAACAAAACAGCAATCGACCGTGCAGGTATTCCAAGAAGAGCTTAATAGAACAAAAATTTTTCGCGGAAGAAGCACAGCGAAGCAAATGGTGGCCTGTTTCTTCGGCCGAATGGGTCATGCGGCCACTGTTCCGCTTGAGCAACATAGAACTGTCAATTCTGAGTGGTATATACCACCATTTGTTCTTCGGAGAAATTCGTAAAACTAACCCCCGAAGATGAAGCATTTTTCGTCATGACGGTGCGATCTCTCTCTCATCTCGCCAAACAAGTGAATTTTTGAGCAGTCAAAACTTCCAATTGATGACAGTCCTGACTTGACACCCAATGACTTCTTTTTGTCCCCGAATATCAAAGGTGGCCAACAATTTACGAGCGCCGAAGAAGCAGTTCAAGCGTTCAAAAATTGAGGTTTGGAGTAGACTTGTTTCGAAATCTCGTTTTTGACACAAACCAATGATCAAACCCCTTTAAAATACATGGGTTTGATCATAGGTTTGTGTCAAAAACGAGCTGCTGAAAGAGTTCGAAACAAGTCTACTTTGGAGGTGTCTCAAGAGGAATTTAAAAACTGCTTTGACAAATTGTTTGAAAGAAAGCAAAAGTGTATTGATCATCAAGGTGAATATTTCGAGAAACAATAAAGCCATTTTCATTTAAAAATGTTTGTCATTATTTGGTATTCCCAAAATATAAATAGTAGCCCTCGTAGCAACAAAATTGAGTTGAAAAAATTGCGTTAAAAGCTAACAACAACATCTTCAAATTACAAACTTGAAATAAATTTAGAATTTGTTGTAAAATTTTTATAATTTGTGGCAGAAAGAAAACACACCTTGAATCTCTTTATTGTTTGTCTGTCGCCATTGAACAATTAACAAGTTAAGAAAAAAAATGCACAATTTGTTGACAGTGCGTCGTCGTTCATTCATTCATACATTTTTACTCATCGTTTTCGTGCTGTCTTCTGATTTGTTGCATTCAATTCTTCTCATTCTGATTGGAGGTGGAGTCTTCATCTACTTCATCTTTGTTTTTCATTTTACTACGTTAATAAAATTTTTGAGATTTTTTTATATTATATTATTATTATTGTGGGATTCTTTGTATATTCGTTTTGAGATCTTTGGTTTGTTGTTGTTGTTGTTGTTCTGCTCTCAGAGGCGATCTTAATCCCTGATGTCTCATATTTTCTTGCGTTTTTTGGGGCAAGATTTATGGGGGAAAAATTTTTCAAACGAAAATAAATTTTTAGTTGCAATATACGAGTATGTACATACGAAAAGTTCCTTGTTTTAAGGCGTAGAACTATAACGAGGGCTGACCCAGAGTCACCTGAGGAGAAAGAAAGCACAAAAAATTTGCAAAAAAAATATATTTTTATTTTTTTTTTTTTGATAAAGTTAAGATGGGGTCAAAATTGAAACTTTTCTATTGTATGAAGCATAACGAATGATTTCTTGAGAAATGAAATGAAGTTTTATTTAATCAGTGCAATCATGAATAAAATTCCGCGAGAGATTTCTCCCTTTTCCAATTGGAATATTTTGGTCTTCCTAGTACTTGCTATTGTTTGAAGTTGTTCCCCGGGAACAATTTTGACTAACGATATGGTATGATAAATTTATTTGTCATACAATCGTCTGGCAATAAATTGTGAGATTTGCTAAAACCCACTATAGGGAAATTTCACCCATTTTTTTGGCGAAAAGTAAAAAATTTTAAATTTCGCAAAGCTTATTTATTTTTTGCGATAATAAAATAAAAAATATAACAAAGTAAACATAGCATTTTAAATTATTCAAAAAAAATTAATTTATGTTACTTCAACCGTGGTTTGGATTACGATTTCTAAACCAGTTGTCAGAAAACCTTTAAGTGAAGTGAATTTTGTGACATTTTCTAATAAAAGTTTTCGTAACAAAAATTTATATTTTTGAAAACTTAAAAAATGGAAAATAATGCCGAAGGTAAGTACTTTTACATTCTATAGCAAAATGTTGCTAAACTCATCTATAAAATCTATTAAATTGGAAAAATTAAAGTGACCTTTAAATGAACTAATGGAATTATGATTTAGAATTTTATATGGACTTGCAAAAAAATTATAACACATGTTAGACATAATATCATAATAGTTCCCTAGAATAATCAATTATCTTCCAAATTTAATATATTTCATCTGTGATTTTTTTGCGAGTTGAAAAAAAATAAAATTTTTCAGGTGACTACTGCGTGCCAAATTCAGAATTATTCAATATATGGCTAGAGAAATACAACGAAATTGACAATAGAGCCGCTATTTGGGGATCTTGTCATACATTTCCGAGAGTAATTGTTCCGAAAACTTTAAACAGTATTTAAAAGAGCATTAACGATTATTTTGTTCAAATATGAATATAAATAAATAAAATGGCGTAGCAGTTCCAAAAATTTAAAAGTTTTTGAAACACATCATGCTGTTTGCCTTAAAGACAGTACTCAGATCAGAAACCGTGAAACGCAGTGTACCTCCATTAAATGGAAACTGGACGACCGTAAATAACTTTTTGCAAAAAAAGCTGAGAGAACGAAAAACGGCGAGTTGCAGCAGAAATCTCTAAAGATCATAATAATGATCTGCTCGTAAATGTAACCAATTAGATTTAGCAGTGGTTTTAAAAGAGGCTGTCAGTACTCCAACTGTACATAAAGTTCTTGTACGATCACGGTATATTGTTCATTCCACTCTGCTTCCAGTTGGATGCTTTGGTGAGGATGCCTCTGAATCATGCCATAAAATATATAAAACTAATAAATTACTTCATGCTCGATAAAGTAGCCGTGTGAATAACTTTACCTATGTTTTTAATCGAGCATTGTATACATTAGATCTATTCATTTGCAGCATTTCGTTGAACAAACGCATCAAGCACTAGAAGAATATTTAAGCTTCCAGCAGAAGTGATCGAGTTACTGAGATCAGATGAACAAAATTTTGTAGAAAATTCTCAAACAGACGAAGAAAATCCCAAAAGCGAAGATGAAGAAATGGAGAGTGGTGGCGTTTTGAACTCATGTATATTAAATTTTGTTGACGGTTTGTAACTCGAAAATCAAGTTGTTGAATAAAATCTTTATTAAACATGACTTTGTTTGTTACTTTATTAAATTGGCAAAATTATTTTCTACTGTTATATTCGAAAGGTAACTGTACAGTCGAAAAATTTTTTAGAAAAAAAATCAATTTAAAAAACTAGATTATCTATCAAAGATCTAAATAAATCTTGGATGCGGAAACCTATAACACGTAAAACCTTCTTAGAACTAATCATTTTGTTTCTGAGTGTTTGAAAACATTTTCATTTAATCCCTCTCTCGTAAGTGTTCACGAAAATGCAAATCCAGGAAATCGTTCAAATCGGTTTGGCTGTAATTAATTTTGGCCAAAAAAAAGGGAAAAATTTCCATTAATGCAACCGTGTGAAGCATCCTCTACCTAAAATGCAAAATGCTTCATCGTTTTATATGTCGATTTAACATAAAAATATGCATATAGGAGAGGGGAATTTAAGACCCATAAACATAATCCTACAAAGCAGCTGTTCGCACCAAACTTATGGGCAACACTGTATTTAATTAGTCATAATGCCATAACCAATTGAATTTTAGTGTTTGGCCGTAACCATAAACAACTGTTTACAGGTTAGACACATTTTTTGTTGCACTTTTGAAATGAAGTACAGCTTAAATGAGACGTGATATACCGTATTGCCATAACGAAAACCAAAATTCAATTGATTTATATGATTATGGCTATGGAGTCACCCATAATTTCAGTGTTGCCCATTAGTTTTATTCGAACAGCTGTTTTGTATGGTTATGGTTATGAAACGTCTAATTTAAGTTTAAATATATTTATGGTTATGTCAATGTTAGCCATAACTATTGCAGGGAACACAATTGGGACATACGACGAATTTCGTCCACAGCGACAAATTCGTCTTTAAGAATTCACTGAGTAAATTCATCGTGTGAAGTACGTCTGATTGAATCATAGCTTTTAAGTAATGATTAGTAATCGTACTGATTACTAAGTTGATTACTTTTTTTTGAATGGTGAAGTAATGATTAAATTACGATTATATTCAGTTTCACACGATTACTAATTGATTACGATTACTAATAATCTAAATTACTTGAAATTACAAAAAAATAATCAAAAAGAATCAAAAGTAATAAAAAAATAATCCGATTACTTTTACAGATTACTTTTAATTCCTTTTGATTACTTATTAAGAAGTACTAATTTACACTATGCAAGTCTTATTGTTAAGCTGATTAGTTTGTTAGGAGAGAGAGAGACGTGGGGAAAATGTATTTATTTTTCTCTCTCTCTTTTTTTTTTTGCCATAATACCTAAAAATTGCTTCGAAAGTATTTTTAATTAACAGGATTTTTTTTGGAAATATTTTATGGCTGCAACAAAAAAAAAAAAAGAAAACAAAGTCAAAAGATAGTGTCAAGTTGGGCACTTTTTTCATTATTCTAATACGTAATTAAATTACCCTCTTGTCGAAAAAAAATACCACAAATAACCAGATTTTTAATGTTTTATTTTTTGTTTTTAATTTGTATAAATTTTAAAGACTGTTTGAATTATTGCTGCACTTGGCGAAAAATAAAATAAAACCATACAATGAAAAAATAAATTAAATAAAATTAATGAGAATGTTGCTGACGATGATGATGTTGAACGTATAAAAATTACACAGATTTTTATGATTATAATCAATTGTCTTGTCTGGTGGAAAGAAGAATTAAATTAGTTGTTTTTTTATACATGCATACATACATACGACTACATATATGTATATGTATGTATGTACAACAGTAAAACAGAGCACTAAAAATAAAACAAAATAAAGTATTAAAGTCCATTAAAATCGTTTCTTTTTGTATATATATCACATGTTACTTAAAGTTGTTAATTTGTTATAAATTAATATAAAGTAAAATTAATAACAAAATGGACAGAGTAAAAATAAAAATAATTAGCTGTTGGGAGGATTGGTTCATGCCACTTAAAAATAACAGTTACAAAAACAAAAGCTAAATAAAAATGTTTTTAATTAAGTTAAACAAAAGTTCATGGACATTATTATTATTATTATTATTGTTATTAATATTTTTCTTTTGTAACTTAAATTACATGTTTTAATTTATCTTGTACAAAAGTTTGTACAAAATATTTTCATCTAAAATTATAAAATACATACAGTGCGAACTAGATTCAAGCAACCATGGATTATTTCAACAACTCGATTTTGCAACAGGTGTTTTTTACGTTACGTTAAATTAAAACCCCCTCCACGTACAGACCAAACGGCTGCAGTAATATTCTTCAGGTATAGGCTAGAAGATATTAGATCAAAGCTACCCAGGCAGAAATTGTGACTTTGCCCAAAAAATATGTACCACCACAGCACTGCAAATACAAAATTAAGACTCTTCCAAAATTTTTGTACCACCACAGTGCTGTAAAAAACAAAAATATGACTTAATTTTTACAAATACCGCGTTCTTAGTAATGCTATACCACTATAGTGGTATACAACACCGTATATACAAAAATTCGACGTTAGTTTCTCAATACCCCGTTTACAATAATTCTATACCGCTACAACACCGTAGGTACAAAAATTTGACTTTAGTTCCCCAAATACCCCGTTTACAATGACTATTTACCACTGCAACATCGTAAATACAAAAATTTGACTTAAGTTGGGAAATTTCCATTGTGACGACTTTATAAATTTGTATTTAGAATATTGTGACAACATTGAAAACAAGAGTCGGAGGACAGTCATTCGGCGTTATCATTTTAATGTTATGGGTACACTAAAGTCTTGGTAAACGAATATTGTAGTGATGTTAGTTGTACCCACAGACAATCGTAGCAACGTCGTGCTGATTGTCTTTTTCTGCCTGGGCTCCTTTCAAATGAAAAAAAGCTATGCCACTATGGCGTCAAGGAAACACACATATTTAAGGATTTATTACGTTTTCGAAAATGTATGCTGAAAATTTTGTAAAAAGTACTAAGAGCCAGTTGACTTTATGAATTTTTAGCCTGTATTGACAATTTTCTTTTAAGGCCCGTTCGAAAAGTCACTCACATTTACATTAAGCCTTTTTTATTCATTTATATGCACACTTAATACTGAGAGAGCGAAAAAGCAAAGAGAAATGTCACAAATCTCCTCGAATTTTCATTTCGTGCCTTTTGTTTTACACCGCAAACTTCTCACCCCCTCTCACCAATAAACTAAAAAGCCTGCCTGCACAAGCAAGCAGAAAGAGCACAGTCTAAATAGCGTCTAAGGGGATGAGGGGGGCTTGTACAAAAACTCCGAAAATAGCGTTACATAATAATGGAATGCCCCCTAAGAACACTCTCAAGAACTCTTCTTTCAAACAGAAAAAAAATAAATCAAAATCGGTAAAACGGTTTAGTGTTTAAGTGGACACCCCTTTTCCTCAGTTGTTGAAAAATAAATTCAGTGTAGTTCTAATTTACCCGCGCACGAACTGTTCCGTATGGACACTAGATACTTTAGTCTACATATATGTATAAAATATAGCTCTGGCATTTTTTTCGTTTTTGAGTTTTTTTCAGCTCTGAGCGTTTTTTAGTTTTAACGTTTTTTTTTTGCTTTTTTTCTGGTTTTGGCGACTCTTTTTAAGTTTTGGCGTTTTTTTAATATTGGCGATTTATTTTTATTTTGGCGATTTTTTTAATTTTGACAATTTTTTTCATATAAGCGATTTTTTCGGATTTTGGCGTTTTTTCATATTGGCGATTTTTTTTCATTTAGTCGCTTTTTTAGTTTTTACACTTTTTTCTCGTTTTGGCGATTTTTTCTGTTTTTGGCGTTTATTCAATTTGGCGATTTTCTTTTAATTTTGGCGATTATTTTCATATAAACCATTTTTTTAAGTTTTGGAGCCTTTTTCGCGTTTTAGCGATTTTTTTTCGGTTTTTGGCGTTTTCTTTATTTGGGCGATTTTTTCGAATTCGGTGATTTATTTTAGTGTTAGAAATTTTTTCTTTTTTTTAAATTTTTGCCTCTTACGGTTTTCAAGACACAGTAAGTTGTCAAAATTACATAGTCAAAATTGCATTAAATGATAGAACACCCAAACCGAAGAAAATCACCAAAAACTGAAAAAAATCGCCCAAACGAAAAAATTATAAAAATCTCCAAAATGAAAAAAAAATCGTCATAATGAAAAAAAAAATACCAAAATGAAAATGCGTCAAAAACCGAAAAAACCGCCAAAACGAGAAAAAAAGTGTCAAAAATAAAAAAATCGCCAAAAACTAAAAAAAAAACGCCTAAACGAAAAAAATTGCCAAAGTGATAAAAATCGTCAAAATGAAAAAAAAATAGCCAAAATGAAAAAATATTGCCAAAATGAAAATGCGTCAAAAACCGAAAAAAATCGCCAAAACGAGAAAAAAACGCTAAAACTTAATAAAATCACCAAAACCGAAAAAACACCAAAAAAAAGAACGCCAAAACTAAAAAAGTCTCAAAACCGAAAAAATTCTGAAAATGAAAAAAATTTCAAAACTATATATTATATATATATAGGATAAGGTTCATATAGTATTACATATCTAGTGTCCGTACGCAATCCTTAGTGCGCGAGTGAAAGTCGCACTTTACTGAATTTATTTTCAGATGATCAGTAATTTTTTCCTTTGTTTCTAAAACCACTTCTAGTCCGGAATTTTCTAAAATTAAGTTTATAAACAGGATAATGCATTCAGAGCACCTTATCATATTCACAAAGGTTTCCATTTTGTGTTAATATTTCAAATGCTGGAATAACACCAGCAGCTAACAATTTCGAGCTTCTTAATCCAAAAGGTAAGGATCGTCTCGAACAGGGTGAATAAAACTGTCCACGTTTTCTCCCGTTCTTGGTTATTCTTTTCGCACCGATTTTGATTTTTCCAATGTGAATCATTATATTCAAACTTTTGGATCCCTTTTCGAGTTTCTTGTTGCACTGTGTTATGTTATTCCTTGCCATAAAAAAATTCGCCATCTGATGAATTCCCTAATCTGGCAATACTGGCCGACACACATGTTTCAATATATGTATACATACATAAATGCTTCGGCGTCCTTAAACGACAATCAGAAAATCCCAGCAACAATTAGATATTGAAAAAAAAACAACGCAAATAATGTTTTAACAAATATTTCTCACCGGCAACAAATAATCGATAATAAATTATTGGGGAATCAGTTTTAATAAACAAGCACTGATAAAAAAAAAATTCAGCCATATTTATGTATACATAATAAAATAAAAAGATATTACAAAGTATTTATGTGTGTGCAAATACTTAACAATAAAATATTTATTTTTATAATAAATTTATAAAGCGTGAGAAATTCTCAAAATTAAACTAAATTTTGCCGCTTTTTTTCACTCTACTTTTTATTTACATATATATATATATATATATGTATATATTTTTTTTGGTACAAAAAAGACAATCGAAATGCTTTTTAAATATAAAATGCAGACCACAGACACTGACTCGAATCGTACTCGCTTGCACATAATCATAAAATTGAATATAAATTTAAATGATGAGGGTTAAATTTTTGTTTGTTACTAAATTTTATGATTTCTGTTTTTTTTCTTTGTTATTAAAAAAATTTCTTCACATTCTCCAAACAAAAAAAAATCGTATGATATAATTGATGTTAATTAAATTAAAATGAAAAATTTTTTTGAAGATACATATTAAAATAATTTGCTTAAATTTACTCGTCGTATTTATTTTTTCAAGTTAATTCGATAAAACGATAGGCTGTCTGAAGTTGATTAAAATTTTCATTTACATTCATGTTGGAGAAAATTACACTGTGCTAGTTCAAAAATGTAACAAGCGGAGGACCTGGTGGGTAAACCTAATTCGAGTACGCTAAATCCAATGGTACTAACAATTTTTAGGGTTCCCTACACCAAAGGTGAAAAAGGAACCCTATTGTTCTCGCTACGCTGTCCGTCCGTCCGTCACGCGCTGTTTTCTCAGGAACCATAAGAGCTACGGACCTGAAATTTGGACAGAGTATTGCCTGATTTACATTAAGCATTTTTTCATGAAATTTCATGAATTTTGTTGCACGTAACTTTTTCTATTTGTTAATTGAAGCGATATAAAAGAGAATGTTCTACAAAAAAGGACGTGGAATGAATCTCTGATGCATTTTTGGCAACGCTTTTGATATGTTTCTCTTCCATGCCTCCTATTAACAAATAAAAAATTTTCATGCAACTAATTTCATGAAAAAAATGCTTAATGTAAATAAGGCATATGTAGAACCTTGGCCGCTTCAACAACAAATACATGAGAATTAAAAATTAAAGGGTGTTCCACAACGAGCAACGAAAAATGTTAAAATCCCATGTAATATACATACAATTGTATGTACATACATATGTATATTGACACTTGAAATTTGTAAAATTAGTGTATTTTTATATAGACTACAACAATTAACATTAAAATTTAAAAAAAATTAAATTAAAGGGCGGTCCATCAGTTAATGAAAGTTTGACTATGTAATTTTGACAACTTGCTATATCTTGGAAACCGTAAGAGGTAAACTCTTGAAATTTTCAAAAACGGTAAAACGAAAAAACTAAAACTAACTAAAGTTATAAAATCACCAAACCGAAAAAAATCACCGAAATTTAAAAAAAAAATTCCAAAATCGAAAAAATCGCCAAAATGAAAAAAAAACGCCAAAAACCGAAAAAAATCACCAAAAAAGCGAAAAATGCGCCAAATTCAAAATAATTGTTGTTTACATAAAAAAAGTCGCCAAAATGAAAACTAAATTGCCAAAAATCAAAAAAAAATTTGTCAAAATTAAAAAAACGACAAAAATCGAAAACATCGCCAAAACGAGAAAAAAAGTGTCAAAACTAAAAAATTTGCCAAAATGAAAGAAAAATGCCAAAAACCGAAAAAATCGCCAAAACAAAAGAAAAATCACCAATATGAAAAAAACCCAAAATTAAATAAATCGCCAAAATAAAAAAAATCGCCAAAATAAAAAAATCGCCAAAATTAAAAAAACTTCAAAAACAAAAAAAAATCGCCAAAACGAGAAAAAAGTGCCAAAACTCACAAAGCGCCAATAAACTCACAAACCCCAAAACTAAAAAGCTTTAAATCGAAAAAAATTGCAAAACTATAGTTTATATTGGCTAAAGTTCGTATTGAATTACATAAATCGTATCAGTACGGAACCCTTCGTGCACAGGTCAAAGTCGCACTTCACTTATTTTAGGTTGGACCTTGTTTAAAAAATAATTAAGATTGAAAACTTGGTTAAAAGCACCTAAAAACCGCAATTTTTCCCAGTTTTCTACTATTCATTCATTTTTATATCAACTAGATATAATAAATAATATAATAATAAAAAATAATAGATTCTGCACATCTGTACCAAAAAAACTTTAAAACCATATAAATCTTTTTAAAATCGGTGCAGTAGTACCAGCGTAAAAGGGATTACAAAAAACATGTTTGTTTTCAAAAAAAAATTGCAAACAAAAAATTAACAAATTGCCCCGAAAAAAATTGTATCCAAATAGTTTTCTCAGGACGCAAGTGCATCAATACATTTCTTTTCATGCGATATATATCGACATTAAGTTTGATAAATGATAGAAAACTAAGAACATTTTTGATTTTTTGGCCCTTTTAACCAAGTTTCAAATCTTAATTATTTTTTACGCAAGATCTAACCAATAAAAATGGTTAGCACCATTGAATTCAGCGCACTCGAATTAGGTTTACCCACTGGGTCCCCGGCTTCTTACAAAAAGAAAGTTTCATATTCGAGCACAGTGTTATTAAGGTCTCGCAAGATTTCGAATTCATGCCTTTTTATCTTAAGATAGTGTTTTCTACAAAAAAAATACCACCTTATTAAGAAGCGCATGCATGAAATATCTTGCCATCCCTGTCAAAATACTATTTTACATACATATGTATGTGTGCGACGAGAACAGGGGGCCCTTTCTCAAAACTTAAAGTTTTGTATGTAATACAAATTAAATAGTTGTGAAAATATATTTGCTTAATTCACAACAATCTTTATCGTGTATTTGTGTATCAAATACACTTTTTGTTTTTTAATTGTGAACACCCTCTGTACTACACAGAGGGTGTTTTTTTATTCAAAATGAAAAAAGAAGAACAAGCTACATACAAATTCTCTCAGAGAGCCTCTCTCTGAATACAACATTTTATAAACATACGAAATAAAAGTGTAATAGTGTATTTCATTTTTATATGAAAATTTCGTACAACAAATGATACACTCTTGTATTTAATATAATAATACAATCGATACAGAAATACAAGAGGTTTTGTGAATTAAGCAATTATTTATATGAAAGTTGTAAACCTTTTTAAGACGATTTTATTAGACCGAATCTACTCAAATTTTATATCACTATCCTTCTAGCATTATCAATGTTATGTTTCGTATGTTTGTTTTTTAAAACAATACAAATATAAATTAAATGCTTACTATTTCTTACCCAGCAAAAATAAATTTGATACAAGTACTAAAGGCCTTATGACACTTAATTTTTTCTCCATCGATTTGATATTGAATTGATAGAATGAAACAATAAATATTAGAAAGAACAAACTATATAAAGAAAGAACAAACTATAAAATTTTCGCAATTAAAAACCGCTAATATTAAGTCAAAACAAAGTAAAAATCGAACACTTTTATGTTTCAAGCTTGAAATGTCAATTTTAATTTGAAAAATTTAAATTTTTTTTGACATATCTTCATTTGTTATCGATAATTTTAGTCAAGTTGTTGACATTATTTAATTTTTCTGAATATAGCTGCTCCCTTTGCACCAGTTGAATTTTCCTATTACAATATGTTTGCACTTTTTTCTAAAACTTGATAAATGAAAGAAAAATGAAATGTCATATGGGCTTAAGACAAAACGTTGAGCTTCGTAAGACCGGAAAAGCACACAGTACATCCTCTTTCGCTTACCTGAATAGAAATTTGGATGCGAACGAAATTTTTAGTTGCAGTTTTTATTTTTTATTTTTTAAGTGAATTGTGTACTGTTTGCCTTGCGAAGCGTTTCCTTTTGTCTTAGTGCTTACTTGTACCGAATTTATTTTTGCTGGGATGTATAAAACAATCATAAGCTGCTCTCCTCATCATAATCATAAGCTGCTCTCCTTTTGAACACGTAAAGTTTAGTTCAGTGGGGAAAAAAACAGAAAAAGAAAGTATTTCTTCCTCTGTCTCTCATCCAGCTGAATTAAAAATTTTCGAAGTAAACTTTGCGTATCTAAAAGGGTTGTTAGTTAAAAAAGTGACGATATGTGTGTCACAAGTCAATTATTTAAGGATTGCTCTTCTCGTTTTACGAAAACGGTTCATAGTGCGCCCTTTAAAACGGATCTCTTTTTGATGCTCAAGTTTTGATTTTGCTGAGTTGTAAGCGATCATTGTAATAAATTTACCCTAAAAGTAGGCCAGTATTTTAATTTTGTTTTAAACAATAACTGAATCCTTGCTTACATTGGAATCGAAGTCATTAGTAACACATGATATATCAGATGACACGTGCATTAGAATCGAAGTATTTAGATCGCTCGCTTACGATGTCATACTGACGTCACTGACGTCAGTGTATCATGTGAAAAACTCTTGAGTAAAAATCATTATAATATACATATATACCTGATTTACATTAAGCATTTTTTTTCATGAAATTAGTTGCATGAAAATTTTTTATTTTTCAATAAGAGGCCTGGAAGAGAATCTTATATGAAAAGCGTTACCAAAAATGCATCAGAGATTTATTCTACATCCTTTTTTATATAACATTCTCTTTTATATCGCTACAATTAGCAACTAGAAAAAGTTGCGTGCAACAAAATTCATGAAATTTCATCAAAAAATGCTTAATGTAAATCAGGTAATAAACAAAATTTTAATCAAACAAACAAACAAAATTTGATCCCTGGAATCCCTGCTTTAGTTTTATTATTTATTTATAAATATTATACAAAGTAAATTTGTATAATATGGGGTTGCACAAGTATGGGCGGAGTAACTAGACCATATGAAGAAATTCCACAAAAAACCGCAAGATTATACGGTTATCCGTGGCAGATCAGTCAACCAGTGCGAGCGAGACGAAAAACTCTCGAAGGCCAAACAACAAAATCAAGCCTGACCACACTTAAGAAATAATTACGATGACGCGAGAGAGCTGCTTAAGGACTGCTTTAGTTTTAAATTATTCTTAGTATACAAAATTGCTTATAAACAATATAATCAACGGATTTCTTACTTTGGGTTTTTTTACTCGTTAGTTAACTCGACGACCAAAAACTCTTTTTACTATATTTTCTGAAGATTGCGGTAAAAGTAAAATTAGTTAACGCGGTATAAAATTACTTAACGTGGGAATTAAAAGGCCCTTAAGTCATTTAATTCATTTGATTTTTTTTTTTTCAAAAAATCTAAACGTTTCAAGTGTATCAGGGAATTTTACAGCGTTGTCTACTTTGAAAAAATTGATAATAATATTGTAGGGATCTTATCACATATTTTTAAATTTGATTAGCATTCGCAAATATATCCCTGGCATATGTATATTCCCAAGCAAATTTCTTCAATGGCTAAATAATTATTTTCATCTTTTTGCTTGATCACATTCAAGCATATCTGTTTTTAAGAACTTATTCATAACATTTTCAAGTAGTTTTTACATTTGACCATATCAATTCTGTATATCTGTTGTTTCAGTTGATAAATTGTGTAAACATAATTTATCAAAAACCATTTCATTGCAAAATTATTAATACAAAAATTAAGATTCATTACCTTATACTCCTTATTTTAATTGCATTTTCTAGCAAAAGCTGTCAAGCTCTTGCTCAGGTTCAAAATTGTTTTCTAGTTCTATAAAATTTGTCAATTTGTAATTATTTAAAATCGTAAAATTGGAGGCAAAAATTCGTCCAGTCCATGATACAATTATACTAGATACATGCACGACTACAACAAAATTACAACACCAAAAAACACATGTATTTTGTTGGTAAAACAAAAACAACAATTACAGAGTAACTAAAGTACAATTGCAGACGTGGCATTCCTGCATGATTATAGCTATTCAGTGTTGCCAATCTGTGTGTAGTTAGGCAGTGTGTAATTTCCATATAATTAAATTCTAGTGTAATCTGTGTGTAATTCTACTTTGGGTTCTATTTTTATTAATTTTTGTTTTAATTTTAACTTACACAAAAGATGTGTAGTGTAATTTTCTTCAATGTGTAATTGGAGACACAGCCATGTGTAAATTCATTGGCAACACTGTAATCATTTTTGCAGCTTGTAAACAAAGTTTGACAACTATGTGCAATGTATACAGTGACAGGCTGGGCTTGTGCATGTACCTAGTACAGGGTGGCCCAGAAAGACCGAAGTGGTGTAAATTCCTTATAACTTTTTATTTAAGACATATTTTTTTAATTTTTTGTTTTTTAAATACAGTAAATTTATAGGGAATATTTTTAGATTAGTTGTTAAAAATGATATCCCGCAAGTGGAGGCCATTTTCTGCTTCGCACAAATGATCTCTTTTCAACACATTTTCCATGACCTTTCGCAAAACTTCCGGTGTTATGTTGTTAATTTCGTCTGGAATATTGGTTTTTAATTCCTCAATAGTCCTAGGCTTATTAACATAAACTTTCCCTTTTAAATAACTCCAAAGGAAACACTCTGGAGCGGTTAAATCCGGGGAACGCGGAGGCCAATTAAAATTGCTTCTACGCGAATTTATTCTATCCCCAAAGATGTCGCGTAAAATAGCCATTTTGGCCCTCGGAGTGTGCGCTGTGGCTCCATCCTGTTGGAACCATATTTGCGGATGGTATTCCACGGCTGGCCTTACAAAATTTTCCAACATGGCCCGATATCGATCACCATTGATGGAAATGGCGACATCTCTTTCATTTTCCAAAAAATATGGACCAATGATCCTTTCTGAAGAAACACCGCACCAAACAGTACACTTAACTGGGTGTAATTGTCGTTGATGAAGTACTCTCGGGTTTTCCTTAGCCCATATCCTAAAGTTTTGCTTGTTAACAAACCCATTTAATTGGAAATGGGCTTCGTCACTCATAAATAAGTTATGAATAATGGAAATGGAAAGAGCACATTTGTGCGAAGCAGAAAATGGCCACCACTTGCGGGATACAATTTTTAATAACTAATCTAAAAATATTCCCTATAAATTTACTGTATTTAAAAAACAAAAAATTAAAAAAATATGTCTTAAATAAAAAGTTATAAGGAATTCACACCACTTCGGTCTTTCTGGGCCACCCTGTATAATTGTATCATGGTCCAGTCGTCAAAATGCTATTTTTGGTACCCAAAATCGTCAAAATGACGATAAATCGTTAAGTCTGGCATCTGTGTTCATATGCACAAATGTGTTTTATTCTTTATGACGAAAGTTCGCACCGAAAAATTCGTCGTTCGCCCCAGTTGTGTTTCTATCATTAATCAATTTCAAATATCAACTTAATGTGGATAAAATTTACTTTACAGCTTTATAAAGTACGTGCATAAATTCGAACAACAAATCACTCACAAGTTCGGTGGAAACATACTATTAGTTTATTAGTATTGTATAGGAAAAAAAACTTGAACTTTTTAAGTCCTGAAACCGAGTTTTTGATTTTTTTGCAATCGTTTATCCATTGATGAAAAAACATGTGGATTTGTAATTTATTTGTGGTCTTTGGAAGAACCTTTTTCATGGCAAGACGTACAAAATATTTTACAACCTCTCTAAATAAATATTGTGGTAAAAGCAAACGAACAAAAAAACTATATTTTAATAATGAGAAGAATAAAAACCATCATGTGATTTCTAAGATTTATAATTATGGTCGCCCCATATCAAATACATATGTACATACATATGTATGTAATTACCGCAACTGAAAACATTTTTAAATTTAGAAAATTGTATTAAATTTTATTTGCTTTTCAAAGTATGCAATGACTAATTGCAAAAATATTTAGTTTTATATTACTCGTACTATTTAAATGTCTCTTCCCAAAGTTCTTTATTTTTTTTTATTTATTTATCAGTCAGTAGTGTGGAAATATTTTTTGTAGAAATTAAAAAAAAGGTAACATAACAACTTTATTAGAGTAATCTTTATTTTTAGAATAATTTCAACAATGCTTTAATTGTTTAATATTTAATCAAGTGTATTTAAGTTAAATTCCTCGAAATTTGTAGGATTTTCTCTAATTCACAATTTCAATAATTTTAGAAAGTGGATGTGATACAACCGAAAACAATTTATATGACATGAGAAACATGAATACCTATCGTTTATATAAACCAGCATAACAGATAAGCATTATAATAATATAAGATAAGCATTATATAATAATATTAGAGTTGTTGGATATGGTTTTGGAATTGTATATTTTTATAATATTTTCTATCTTGCAACTGTTTTAGAGCTTAAAAACAGTTTTCAGATTTTTGCAAATAAAATTCTTTAGATACTGAAGTGTTAAAATAACAATAAAGTACTATTATATGTGTGACCACGTATATTTTTTTTTTTTTAATTTAAACACCCACTCACTCAATCGCTTGCAATCATTAAATGTGAATCAACACAAAAATCTAGGCAAGTAGACTTATGGCTAATAAATCAGTCAAAGTTTAAACTTTGGTTTACTTAAAGTGAACTCAAAAATTTATATATACACTAAAAAAAAATTAACTAAAACTTTGGAAACTTTTCTAAATTTGAATAAAAAAAAGATGTCGTATGGCGCCAAAGCTGTTTTTTACTTGAAACCAGTAAAATATTTATTAAATTTGTAGTTCATTAATACACTACTTTATAGTAATTATATTTTCATATTTAAGTAATATTTTCCTAAAATTAAGTAAAAATTTTCAATAAAATTCGGAGCTTAGCAAACATTTTTTTTCGTCTTTGATCTTAAATTTAGTAAATTTTCCAATTTTTTTTTGTCTTTAATTCTGGTAATTATTTTTATTTTTAATTAAATTCCATACCAAATGATATGTTATTTATTATATTATATCTTCATATTATATTCTTAATTATAATTCACTATACACATATATATGTATATATATAAATTCCTTGAGAGGAGACAAGTATTGAACCAGCAACCTTCTGATTGATAGGCAAGCACTCTAACCAATTGCCTAACAAGGCAGCCTGAATAAGCATTGAAATTATTGAGTTTTAAAATTTTATTTTATTTACAAAAAAATAAATTTCAAGTTCAAATATTCCTCAAAAATATGAAAAATTTACTTAGATTTTTTGCTAAATGCAAATCAATAATAAATTCCATAATTCAAAGAAAAAATACTTAAGACTGGGAAATATTTTCCTAAAATGTAGTATACCTTTTTACATATTTTAAGTAAGTAAAATTTCATGAACTAATCAGGAGTAATTCATTTCCTAAAGTTAATTTTTTAATTTAAGACGAAATTGACTTAAAGTCCTTAATATAAAATTTACTTCAGTTTATAACCATTTTCCTACTCTTAGTAAATATTTCCTTTAAGGCTGAGTTTACATCTGGCATTTCTTGTGTGTCATTTGCCCAAAAAAACGTAACCAACTAATTACTAATGAAAAACTGTTTGATTCAGACATGTATTTATTGATTTAAACAGTTTGCAATCATTTTGGATTCTATAAAATTGTCTATTAATTATGTATGAAACTGTTTAACTTAATAAATACATGTCTGAATCAAACAGTTTTTCATTAGTAATTAGCTGGTTACGTTTTTTTTATGCTTGTGTGGCATTTGGCACACAGATGTAAACCCGGCCTAAGTCAGTAAACATTTCCTGAAATGTGAGAAATTTATGGTGTATTTTTATGAACTATTTTTGAGGATATGAACTTTTTATTTTTTACTCACTCATATTAAGTAATTTTTACTAGATTTTTGTAAAAATTTACTTAAAATTAGAAAAAATTACTTAAACTTAGAATTTTTTTTTACTTGAATTTAGGAGAGAAAAAAATTTTAATAATAGTCCATGTCTTTTTTTTTGGTGTACTTTAAACTCAACAGGAGTAAATCAGTGAACCATACCTTATGTGTAGTTTAAAAAATAATATTGTGGCAGCACTATCGTAAATGTCAAAACACCAGCTGCTTTGCAACACGGTATCAATTCTACAAAAAAGGCTGCACACAAGGCAAATTCATAACAGGTAAATTTGAAAACACAGCTGATCTACTTTTTTTTTGCCAAATTCAAGGCGAATTCACATAACTGGTGGCTCTTGTGTCAAAAGTTGTTTATATATGGAGACCTGCGCCGGACGATTTTTTCGGCGGCACCGGCTCTTTAGAAAATTATCGGCGGAAGCTGAGATCAAATAAAAATATATAACAAAAAGAATTAAAAAACAAATAAAAATTTCTGCTGTTGGCTACACATTGTTTATATATTTCATTGGTGCTTTGCCAAACCATCAATAGACTTCAACCAATTTTTTTGATAAAATTTCTAAGCATACTACGGTTTTTTCATTTAATTTCCTCAAAGGTAATACTACTTGCGAATTCTCAAATAGTTTTTGTAAATCTGTACATAAGATAAGAAGTTTATGACTGTTAAAAATATTTTAACCACATATTTTGATGTCTACTATGATTTGTCAAAGCACCAATGAAATATATACAAAATGCTTAGCCACCAGCAAATAAATTTCAATTCAAATAATCATATGAAATAATGCGAAATAATAAATATCTTTAATAAATAAAATAATTATTAGATTATATTGTACATGGAGAATCGACGGCTGTTTTTCAGGCAGCATAAGCCAAACTATTTTCGGCTGCGGCGTAGCTGACTAAAATTATCGACGGCTCAGCTCAGCCGGCTCTGAGCCATGATGGCCTAGATCTCTGCTTAAGTAAATTCAATCAGCTGCTTTTGACATACGAGCCTCCAAGGCAACAACAAAATACTATATTGTTTTTATTGTTTGTACTTTGTTGTAGTATTAACTCTACCTGTCATGAATTTGCCTTGGCTGCACATATTGAAAATCAAAGAGTGATACAAAATATTTTATATACTGTGGTAAGAATGTTTAAAAAAGATCGCTAAATTCCACTGAAGGCGAAAAAAATTTTATGCTTAATGAAATCGAAAAATCTAAAACCATAATAGAGTGCCAGAAAACAGATCGAACAAGATCTGAAGAAAAAGTAGAGGCTTGGAGAAGAGAGAATATTCAAAATGGTTTGGTCTAAACTAAAGTCCTGCACAAGACCATTTATAAGACCTTTCAAGACTTAAGAGATTTTTCAAATGCTTTACAACAGCGAAATCTTCTAAAATAAACGCTAAAAAAACTGTTGGCATGTTGACATTTGTTTCAGTTGTTTGTCTTGCCAACAGTGTTTTTTAGCGTTTGTTGTAGAATATTTCGCTGTAGTAAAGCATTTGAAAAATCTCTCATTTCTTGAAAGGTCTTATAAATGGTCTCGTGCAGGACACTAGTCTAAACCTCTTGATGGCATAAGATTTTTTCATTATAGTGACTGATTGTAAGTTTCAAAATCACTTACATAAATCGACTTCTTCGGATAAACAATTAATTTTTTTTAGCAAATACTTTGTGCGTGTAAAACTTCTTAATGAAATAAATTATTAAAATAAAATAGATGTACACAGTTGTCAAAATCATGCGGTAAATCATATGGCCTGAATTGGTAGTTTAAACGGCCACTTTGATGCGTTTAGAGATTGTTTTAAATATCTACTGCACTGATTTATAGGTTTTCTGGTTTAAATACATTTTAAACCAAAAATATAGATTAACTTCCACTGATTTATTAGACCTTAAGAATCTAAATGTTTTGATTTTTCATAAAAAAAAGTAAATAAAATCAAAAGTTCACACAGCTCACGTTGCTTCGTTTATACGACACAATCGCAGCCGCAGAATCTCTGGGGGTGGTAAAACAATTATTTTTTTTTTCTTCTTCATCTTCTTTTGCAGTAGTGGTCTTATACTTTAAATGGCAAAACAGTAGTTGCGTACATTTCTATTCAATTCAAAGATTTGTTTTACTCTGGTTTTTGTTGCTTTTATTTTAAAGTAGCCTCTAGGTTATGCCGCAAAAACTCAACAATTGCAACAATTGTTTGAATTACATTTTCTTCAAAGGCAGAGTGTCAAAAGAGCTAGTTGATTTATTTTATTACATAAAAATTTCTTTCGTTATTTTAAGTTATTATCAGACGAAATACTTTGTTGCATAAAAATTCTTATAAAAAAGGATTTGTTGAATTTCTCCGCCCACATGAACTTATTTATAAAATCTGGAGAGAGTTATAATGGGCCTTATGGAGACGATCAAGCAAACTATCAGGCAAGTGTATAAGTAAAGCGTGGCGTAGAATGAGCTATGGTTTAAATGGTTTATAAATTTTTTATTTATGCGATTATTATAATTTTTTTTAAATACATATTGTTGAATTTTTAGCAATTAAATTTGAAAAATTATATCCTGTAAGTGATGTCCATTTTCAGCTTCGCACATACATACGTGCTAGTTTTAGCATATTTGCCATACATTTTCGCAAAATTTCGGCTGTAATGAACATGACTTCATTGGGAATGTTAGTTTTTAGTTGGAGTATGGTTCTTGGTCTGTTAACGTACACTGTTTCTTTCAAATATCCACAAAGAAAACTGTCAGCAGCTATTAAATCTGGTGAACGTGGAGGCCAGTCTTCACAAAATGCTGAAAAAAGAAGGAATAATAATTAAAAAAGTTATAAAGAATTCAAACCATATAGCTCATTCTGCGCCACCCTGTATTAGTGTCGTGTCAAATAAATTATCCATCAGCATTTCAATATTCAGTTCGTTATGTGTGGTTGCAAGTATGCCTTCGTCGGATGATGATTTTTACTATTAGCAGCAAGTGCACCTTGTTCAAAAAAAAGTGGAACAGTTTTACGTACGAGAATCATTCTTCGGATTGACATGCATAAAAGCTTACGAATTTTTTTTGTGTATGATTTCGTCTGTAATCAGCCAAGCTTTGTTTTTCGCGCCAAAATTTTTATTCGCAAAATATTAATTTCTAGTGTTTTTTTGAGAATTGTTACAATTTAAGCTTAAAATTTGTATTTAACTTATTTAGTAAAAAAAATGTTTATTAAAAATAAATTGAAATTGATTACACCATGCAACAAATTTGTGTATTTTTGTCAATATACATATACATACATGCCAAGTTAAAAATTTATATAAACACCAAGGCGAATACAGAGTATCAGGTGACCCTTACCGCCCGTCTTATTATCAGCTGTTGATACCAAATTAAGTAATTTGAACCAAAATGTAAAAATTTGCTTATAAGTTTTCTGACACATTGGCTTTGTAGCATAGCAAACTGTTTTTTGTCTAGTTGTATTGTTGTAATGATAAGGTCACGTGATACACAGAGAAAAAACTGCCTAATAGAATCAAGAAGATTTTCTCTATGAAACGTTTTTAGGCTAAGGGGTATCCCAGCAGAAAGAAGCGAAGATTTTATCATAGAGATTCCTTATTGTTTTTTATGTGGTAAATCTTATTAATTTTATCAAGAAGAACACCACATAAAATCAAGAATAAATCTTATTATTCTCAAACTTTTTTACTCAATTTCCGTTACTTTTGGCACCAAAAAAAAAACAATCCATAGAGAAAATCTTCTTGATTCTATTAGGTTTTCTAATAAATTGTAAACTTTAGGTGGTTTCTTATTGATTTTATTAGGTTGCCTTAATGATTTTTTCAATAAGGTATTCCTTATTGTTTTCATTAGGTTCCTATTTGATTATGTGTAAAGCATCTTATTAATTTTTTTAATAAGGAAATATTATTGATTTTATTAGGTTTCTTGTTATTTCATATCTATAAATAGACATACAGACAATTTTCTCATGATCTTTTTCGTTCTTGTATAAGCATATTTGTACAATAATTTCAGTGCGGATTCAGGCTGCTTGTTAGGATATTGGTTAGAGTTCTTGTCTATCAGTCAGAAGGTTGCTATTGAAGCAGCAACCTCAACTCGTCTCCTACCAAGTAATAAATATGTGTGTATGGTGAGTTAGTTAATTAAGAATATATTATAATATGTTATAATATGTATGTATGTATGTATGTATAAATAAATAACATCAAAATATACTACATACAGGCACACTAGGGATGCCAATCGGAATCGAATTTTGGAAATCCTGGTATTCGGAATTTTTAAATCCCGATCCCGATTTTCCCGGATTCCCGATCCGGGATTTTCGGGATCCCGGGATTTTTCGGGATTTCGAGATTTCGGGATCTAAATTTTTTTGGTAAAATAAATTATTTTTTAATAAATATTACTTTAATAACAAATTTTGTGCATTTTAAAACTTTAAGTTAGTTAATAACATTTAATAGAGAATTTATACTGAAAACCATAACTAAATATGAAAACTTGTTTTTGTTTTTCTATAACCATAACCAAAACGAACATGGATTCAAATCTATGGTCTTTTGAAAAACGAAAATAAAAAAATTTTCATCAAAATACTCCGTATTATTCGGTAAATAGTTCTTACGTTTACGTCAACCCGACAACAAAAAGTTTGCACTTGCTTTGTATTGTATTCTACTTCAGTTGTCTTCTACTTCAGCTTTCAATAGTACTCAATTGTTAGCGAAAAGTAGATAAGTGCTAATTTTTTATTTTTTTCATAATTGCCCTCATAATATAGAATAAACTTATGAATTTATTTCCCTTCCACAGCTCATCTGCTTCTTTTTGTTTTCAAAATAATTCTTAGTTTTATATTGTAGAGCCTTTGATGAAAATAACAGTGAAAAAATAGTTAATTTATTTTGCTCTTGTTGTTAATTTATAATATGTCACGAATAGTCATTAAATTGTTAAAACTCCACGTAAAAAATTGTGTGGAAGTTTTATATTTTATAAAAAAATAGCATAAAATCAACGAAAATTTTAATTTATAAATGGTTTTTATATAACAATTTCTAAGAAATCCCGAAATTGAAATCCCGGGCTTGAATTTAACAAATCCCGAAAACCCCGGGATTTCGGGATTTCCCGTTTGTCATCCCTAATGCACACATGTATCGTACAGAATTTAATTGAAAATACATAAGTACAAAGAATAAAGATATAAAATTTTTTTTTTATTACGTTGCCTAATTAAGTCAAGAAGAAACCATTTTTGAAAAAATCAGTAAGATAACCTAATAAAAACTACAATATTTCTTCTTGATTTTTTCAAAAAGGTTTTCTCTATGAAATTAATAAGATTTCCTTATTGAAAAAAAAACCATAGAGATATCTCATTAATTTTGTTCTATTTTATGAGGTATTTATTAGGCACTGTTTTCTCTGTGTACTGAATTCGCCTCGATAAACACGAAGCAAAATTACAACAATGTCATCTTAAAATTGGTTCATGAATAATAATAAGGATATGTTTTTCTTTATGTCGAGTACATATTATGGCATTTTGTGACATCGCAATAGTGTGTACTAGTGACAAATTTTGTCATTTCCTATATTTTTCCTTGTGTGACATTGCTTTCCATTTAAAAAACATAATAGCAGCGGCGTTGCACACATTTTGAAAATGACAACACAAGAAATGCCAGATGGGTACACAGTATTGAAAAGCACGTTAAATATTTCATTCCATAAGAAATTAAAGAAAATTATTCTACACTCAAAAAAAATTAACTAAAAGTTAGGAAAATTTTCTGAATTTGAATAAAAAAAAGTTGTCGTATGGCGCCACGGCTGTTTTTACTCGAAACCAATAAAATATTTACTAAATTTCTAGTTCATTAATGAACTAGTTTATAGTGATTATATTTTCATATTTTAGTAAAATTTTCCTAAAATGAAGTAAAATTTTCCCATAAAATTCGGAGCTTCGCAAAAAAAATGTTTTTGTCTTTGATCTCAAATTTAGTAAATTTTCCAATTTTTTTTGTCTTTTATTCTGGTACTTATTTTTATTTTTAATTAAATTGTATACCACATGGTATGTTTTTTTATATTTTCATGTTATATTCTTAATTATAATTCAACATACACACATATAAATTCCTTGAGAGGAGACAAGTATTGAACCAGCAACCTTCTGATTGATAGGCAAGCACTCTAACCAATTGCCTAACAAGGCAGCCTAAATAAGCATTGAAATTATTGAGTTTTAAAATTTTATTTTATTTACAAAAAAATAAATTTCAAGTTCAAATATTCCTCGAAAATATGAAAAATTTAGTAAAATTTTTTGCTTAATGCAAATAAAAAATATATTCTATAATTCAAAGAAAAAATACTTAAGACTGGGAAATATTTTCCTAAAATTTATTATACCCTTTTATATCTTTTAAGTAAATCAAATTTCATGAACTAATCAGGAGTAATTCATTTCCTAAAATTTATTTTTTGATTTAAGACGAAATTGACTAGTCCTTAATATAAAACTTCCTTCAGTTTATAACCATTTTCCTACTCTTAGTAAATATTTCCATTAAATCAGTAAACATTTCCTGAAATGTGAGAAATTTATTGTGTATTTTAATGAACTATTTTTGAGGATATGAACTTTTTATTTTTTACTCATATTAAGTAATTTTTACCAAATTTTTGTAAAAATTTACTTAAAATTAGAAAAATATACTTAAACTTAGAAATTTTTTTTACTTGAATTTAGGAAAAAAATTTTCTTAATAATTGAACTTGTCTTTTTTTTTGAGTGTAATAAAATATCCGAAGAACTTTATTTCAAAGAAAAATTAAAATTTATTCGAACTGAAAATCATTCCCCAACTATCTATCTAAGCCTGGAAAAGTAGTTTGAGAAATCATCATCCTAAGCATCTGCATTTTTTTTTCTTCTTCAAGTGCAACCTCAATTACAATTCTGTTTTGCCATGAGTTATTGCATTTCAATAATTTGAAAAACGAAATAACAAACAAATAAAGCAAAAACAAAAAAAAAACAATTTGAAATAAAATCATGGCAATTCTCGCACAAGCAATAAAACAAAACATATTTTGCGCTGATTTTTCTATTGCTTTTCTAAAGGTTAGACAGAACTCGTAAATAAATAAAAGTAAACTAACGAAAAAAAAAATACTAAAATTGAATTTAATAAAATTTATTGCACTTTAATTGCTTAGTAATTGCGGGTCTTTGAATACAAAGTATACACATACATACATACATATGTATGTATGTATGTACATATTTCCAAAGTGCATTAAATTTACGACTAAATGGCAGTTGATAAGAAATTCGTTTCGATTACAATTAACAACCCACCCTGCAAGGAAAATTATTTGTCAAAAAGAGAAAAAAAAATATGTACACTAATTCCCTAAGGGTCTATAAAAGTGCAATTTTTATAATGTTTTTAATCATTTTTGTTTCTTTTTTTCTTTTGGATCATTGCCCCATTTGAAAATGTAACACAAACAGTGTGAATGAAAATTGATGGTTGTCAGACAATTTCCTGTCATTTTGGTTCTTGGTGCTTTAATTTTTCCTTTTTTTTATTTTTGGCAAAAAATAAAAGTTCCCCCCTTTTTGTCATTTCATTCATAGTGTAATAAAATATTAGCAGCAAAAATTTTTTCATTTACTTACAAATATTTTTTTTTTCAATTGCCGAAAACATACAGTAAAACTCGCTTATAACGAACTTCGCAGTTGCATTGAAAGTATCAAGTAAAGTCCTGCACAAGACCACTTTTAAGACATAAGGAATTGTTCAAGTGTTTTACTACAGCGAAATCTTGTAGAAGAAAAGCTGAACAACGCAGTTGGCAAGACATTTGTTTCAGTTATGGCAGGTATAGGAGTAAAGAAGAAAACATTTCGTGACGGAAGAATTTGTGATGCTTGCTTCTTCATACGCATGGGCGCGTATACAAACGTCATGCATGTCCATTAGGGTGGCCGTTATTTTTGTTATATCTTCTACTCTCACCCCCTAAATCGGTTCAGTTTTTTTAAACAAAAAACAAAAAAAATTTCATAACGATAAGTTGTGTTTTAGGGGGGTGCGTTCGGCCCTCAAGCCCATATATTCAATGTAATTTTTTTTTAGATTTATTTTGCCTATATATACTGTATATGTATGAAATAACTTAAGCTCTTATTGTACATGCTTAAAATAAAAAATTTCCATATAAATATAATTTTGTTACAAAAAATTTTTGTTATTTTGTTGGTTATTTTTCTCATTATTTTCTAAAATATTAAGTTTAGCAAAAAATTTTCTTTGAGACTAATGTTAATGACTTGAATAGCTAAAATATTGCCATATGTTATATTCTTGTAAATTGATTTTTTTAAAAGATAGTCATATGCAAAAAATTACATTGAAAAATGCGATTGAAGGCCAACCTTGAAAGCCGGACGCACCCCCTAAAACGCAACTTATCGGTATGAAATTTTTTTGTATCTTTTTTTTACATAAAACTGAACCGATTTGGGGGGTGAGAGTAGAAGAAATCAAAAAAATAAAAATAACGAACGCCCTAATGTACATACATACATACATACGTATGTATGTAAGTATTCTGATACGGGAGATAATTGCGTTTCCTGAAATCTCATGAATAATAAATTTTCTCCAAAATATTAGTACTCGTATGTAATTTTAAATAACATTCGATAGGAATTAATTCTATCAGAATGTGCACATTAATTTTCAAAAAAAAATTTTGGGGTTGAAACAGATGGACATATATGTCCATACATACATACCACTATTTGTGTTTCGGGTGGTAATGTTTATTCACCCCCAGAAATTTTTATTTTTTTGTAATAAACACTACATATTCATTTCGGTCAAAACGAGGAAAAAGCTTAAAGCTAAGTCCTCAGCACAAATACAAACTTAAACATTAAGCATATGTACATACATACATACATATATACGAAGCCTAACTGCTAAAATGACGTAACCCACAAAAAAATACAAATTTTATCGTAGAAGTTTTGTGTTTACTTTTTTCCAATTTACTCAGATAAGAGTAAAGATAAGAAATTGAAATGTACAACTTGCATTAGTTCATTAGTTTCGATAAGTTTTTAAGTTATTTCTCTGTATAGAAATTTTTTGAGTTTTCGGCCAATGCTCGCGCTTTAAATGAATTAATTCAGTTCTTGGTACGGGTCCCCTGTGATGGTATGGCTGGATTTCCCTTTTTCCTTTGCACCCTTCGGCTCCTTCCAAATACTTAACTTCACTTTGGCATTGATTAGGCTGATTGTCCTAATGAATCTCTTTTTAATCGCAAGTAGCAATTCTATGCAAATATGACTTCCTTTTATAGCTTTTAAGACTTGTCAAATCGTCTTTCAACTCGTGTAGTGCCCAGTATCCATCCTTTTGCAGAAAAAAAAGTGAAAAAAAATTTCGGAATCGAATAAAGTTGCTTGTTTTGTAAAGATTTTTGTTGGAGCTTTTAAAACTTATCATGTTTGCATATTATGATTCTCAATAATACATCAAGAGTCTTACTATGAACATATGAAGTTTTTTATTTAGCTTATTTCAAACACTTTTAGATTGAAATCTACTGAGGATGTCTAAGTGAGAAAGTAGATTTTAAAAAACGTGTCTTTTGAAAAAGCCAAAAAAGTATTCTTTATGGATTTCTTAATGAGTATATAAATATATGTTTGCAGCTTTTATTATTTCATTTGGTAGAAAATAATTTAAAGTTTAATGTTTGTATGGTTTTAGACCCTTCTGCCATAATCTCGCGAATAACTTTTTAGATAAATCACAATATATGCAATATAAAAATACCTCCACTTTCAACGGTTACAAACATTAAATCTCGCAAAAAAAATAAAATTTGTTAGATTCATAAAATTTAGAGTGTTATCAATAAATTTAGTGTAATAAAGATTAGAAAAATAAAATTTTTTTTTTATTTTTGCCTATATGGAGGGAACCACTGTGCCTTGGTCCCATTGTAAAAAAAAGTGAGCGGTGCACGCCCACAACTTTTTTTATTTAATTTTATGATATTCTACTTATTGCGAATTAATTAGTTGTAAAAATGGGCCAAGTCACGCCCATTAAAATTTATTATAATATTGTACGCGGTTCTACTTAACCGATTTTTACGAAACTTGTCACACACCTTGAGCTCGAAAATAGACACAATCCTCCATTAAAAAAAATGGGCGGGGTCACGTCCATTAAAATTTAACATTTTATTTTAAGTGGTTCTGCCTTAAATTTTTTTATAAGACTTAATAACACGCACCCTGAGCTATGAAAAACACACAATCTTATATTTAAATAAATTCAGTGAAGTGCGACTTTGACCCGCGCACGAAGGGCTCTGTACGGACACGAGATATGTAATTCAATACGAACTTTAGCCTATATAATATATAGTTTTGGCATTTTTTTAGTTTTTGGGTTTTTCACTTTTTAGTTTTTTTTTTAGTTTTGAAATTTTTTTCGTTTTTGGGTTTTTCGGTTTAAAAAGTTTTTTTTAGTTTTGGAGTTTTTTGCGTTTATTGGTGCTTTTTTAGTTTTGGCACTTTTTTCTCGCTGTGGCGATTTTTTTGTTTGTTTTTGACATTTTTTTAATTTTCGCGATTTTTTCATTTGGGTGATTTTTCTAATTTTGGCAATTTTTTTCATATAGGCTATTTTATAATTTTTGGTTTTTTTTAATTTTGGCGATTTTTTTTTATTTTGGCGATTTTTTTCATTTTAGCGATTATTTTTATTAAGGCAATTTTGCTATTTATGTCGATTTTTTCGGTTTTAATTTTGGCAACTTTTTACATTTAGGCACTTTTTTAGTTTTGAAAATTTTTTCACATTTTGGCGATTTTTTTCGGTTTTTCGCGTTTTTTCAATTTGGCGCCTTTTTCGCATTTTGGCGATTTTTTCGGTTTTTGGCGTTTATTTTGTTTTGACGATTTTTTCATTTGGTTGATTTTTTCGAGTTTGGCGATTTATTTAAGTGTTAGAATTTTTTTTGGCGATTTTTTTCGTTTTGGCTATTTTTTTTAAATTTTTGGCGATTTTTTTTTGTTTGGCGATTTTTTAGTTTTACCGTTTTTGAAAATTTCAAGAGTTTACCTCTTACGGTTTACAAGATATAGCAAGTTGTCAAAATTACTTAGCCAAAATTGCATTAACTGATGGACCACCCATTAATTTAAATTTTTTTAAATCTTAGTCTTAATTGTTGTAGTCTGTATAAAAATACACTAATTTTACATATTTCAAGTGTCAATATACGTATTTACATACAATTGTATGTACATTACATGTGATTTTAACATTTTTCGTTGCTCATATTGGAATACCCTTTAATTTTTAATTCTCATGTATTTGTTGTTCTACATACTCGGTACAAATTTCAGATCCGTAGCTCTCACGGTTCCTGACGTGTGACGTACAGACGGACAGCGTAGCGAAAATAAGAGGGTTCCTTTTCACCTTTGGTGTACGGAACCCTAAAAATGGACGGAGGCACACCCATTAAAATCTAATTTTATATTTCACATACTTCTTCTATCAGATCTTTGCATTGAAGTCGGTTTTTTTTTGGCAGCATTATTTTGAAATCGAATTTTTTGTACATATATTTCGATAGAAGAAGGTGTAGAAAAATAAAATAGATTCATATCGAATAGATATAAATTATTTGCTGGGTTTTGCACAAGTTTCTAAGCCCACTATGCTTATTGTTTGTGAATTCTCAAATAGTTCTTCAAAGTCTGTGCATAAGATAAGAGATTTGTGACTATTCAAAATGTGTTGCGATTTGTTAAAGCAACAATGAAATGCACATACATTTGTACATAGACAAAGCTGAACCTTTTAGCAAATAAATTTAAAATTTCGATAGAAGAACATCTAATGTATTGAAAAATGCCAAAATGTTGATTTAAAAAAAAAAAATATTCAGTTGCGCACTTTTGTATATTACGGTAACGATATGTATGTATATTTTTACTTCCATACTCAGTTTCATGATGTCCTAAAGGATACTCAAATACAAAAACTCGGAACTTTATTATCGCTACTGCCACAATTATGTTGCTGCATAAAAGAAATCAATGCCACTTGAATACTCGTACATAAATTCCAAACAAATTTATTTCATGTTTATTATTTCGTAATGAGCAGAACAAACAAGAATTGTGTATGTGTGTGTGTGTGTGTGTGTTTTGGGTTTTCATCAATTTATTCGTACTTCCTATAAGAGTATAAGAGCACTTTCCCTTATCAACCTTTTGACTTCGTTTACAATTATAAATATATATGTATGTAGTGTGGACATGTGTGTGTGTGTGTATGCGTGTGTTAAGATTGTGTTCATATCGAGGGTCGTCATATTAATTGTTGTCGCTCGCTGATGTTGCTGTTGTTGTTGTTTTAAGTTGTTATTATCCTCTTTGCCAGCTTAAATGTTAACCTACCTGCTCGTTTTAATTGTTGAGGAATTTTTATGAATTTTATGAATTCATTGCTGGTTGGCGATCAACTTGTTTGTGTTCTTTCGCTCCATCCAGCCAGCCTTACATAAATGGAATTCAATGGGATTGTTAATGGATTTTTGTGTTAATGGCATTTTATGCTTTTCACTTATTTCACTGTAGTTCTTTCTGTTGATTTTTTTTTTTTAACAAAATACAATAATGAATCCTTTAAGAGCGACACTTGGCTGCCTGTTTGGCACTTTATCTTTTTTTTTTATTTTAGATTTTTTGTTTGTTTTGTGTCTGAGTTGTATACGATTTCATTCATTGCAATTCCATTCTACCTGTTGTTTTTGTATGTAGTATTTTTTATTTTTTTTTTTAATTTTATTGTCTTGACAATAATATTATACAAAATTATCTTGTTTTAAAAATATTTTGCTGGGCTGCATTCCATTGGATGTTAATACAAATATTTTAATATATTAATTTTGTTTGCCGTTTTTTATAGTTTAATTTGAAATAACGTTTGTGCGCCTGTAATTTGTTTTTTTTTTGCAAAGCTCTAATTGAAAATTTATTTTGAAGGAATTTGAATAATTTTTGAGACATAACTTTTTATTTAAATATCAGCCTTATTTATACAAATTATTAAGGCTTTATTAAAGGCTTCATAAATAAAATTTCTTATGAAAATTTGTTTTAAAAACCCTTTAGAAAGCCTTAATAAATTTTATAAATAAGGCCGTACATTTTTAAACAAAAATTTAATTAACTCGATTAAATTTTTAATTAAAATTTAATCCATTAAATTTTTAATTATATATTTGCGTTTTTGTTTTTTATTTTTAACTGTTGTCTAATTAAACGAACGAAGTTTTATGAAATTTGTAATTTTGTAGCTCAAATATTTGAGGCAGTTATTCGCATGAAGTAATTGAATGAAATTGAATGAACTGTTAGATTTTTTTAGGAAAAAGGGATCTACAAGCAGTCTCGGCTTAAGTTGCAATCAGACGTGCGATAACCATAGCCATAGAAAACACCCATTCGAACCAAATTAAAGTGCAACACTGTATTTGATTATATATAGGTGACTCGCCATAACGCCATCAGCGTGAGTGCTTTTGCCACTTTTTGTCTTTTTAGGGTGAATTATATAAAAATACATTAAAAATAAAAATTTTAGTGTAGTTTTCTCGTTTTTTTGGAATTTTGCCCCTATTTTTTTTTTTTTTTTTGATAAATCCCCTTTTTGGTGCTACTTTTTGAAAAATATCATCGGTCACCCTGAACGCCATAGCCATTACCATAGAAACCAATTGAATTTTGGAAGTTGTGTGTTTTGCGCACAAACTATACAAAATCGTGTAAAACATTAGCGTGCAACTTCATTTCTTAATTTTTTTTTTTTTTGAGTAAATATGACATCGGGCACTATGTCGCTTATTGTAGTGGAATATTTTTTAGTGAAAAAAAATGAGAAGAGGAACGTAAGCAAGACAGGAAAAAGGAATTTGGTTAAAGTAGTGGATTATATAAAAAGAAACACATTTTAACAACAAACTTTTGAAACTATTGAAAGAAAGTGAGCCAAAGTAGTATAAAAATTACACGTGAATGGCGGACGAAGTTTAAAGACCTTTTACAAAAGTAATTCCTCCCCGCGAACTTTTATACAATTCAATAAAGTCACTTATTTCTGTTGAATTCTCCATTTTAGACCACAACGAAAATAAAAACAAAATGAAATGAAGTTGTACAACCAACTGCTAAATCTTACAATCTGTCTATACTTGCCAAAAAATTCATAAAAAATATTTTAGGTTTATTACAGGTTTATTTGACAAATTTCATATAGAAATACGTTAAATAAGCGCTTTATAAACCTTAAATATTTTTTATGAATACGGCGGTAAATCTTATGAATCTTTCGTATAACCGAGTCACAACTCCATACAAAGACCCCACACACTTTACAATCTCATACACAACCTGCTCATGTTGTGCCAACGTTTGCAAGGTCTGTGGCTTGCTTTAAAGTTCTATCATTTTAAACCCTTTGCAAGAAATTTTGATATATGTACATATATATGTACACACATAATATAGGTCTGCACAGATATAACTGTTTGCAACCAGGTTTACAGGCAAAGAAAAGATATGGTTGAGAAAACAATAATATGTTCTCAGAAACAAATGTGTGGTCGCTGAAAACTAGTTATTGTTATTTTAAACATTAATTTTGTTACGGTAATGTTTCAATTTAATAATTCCACTATTATAAAAGTGTAATATTGTTAGAGTTTAACATTATAGTTTTGTTAAAAATGTATGTCTACAACATAATTTTTATTATTATTTCAAAATAATATAACGTAAATAGCAATATAATGTTATGCAAAACCATACTATATTAAGTTAAAAAAAATCGCTTTGAGAAACACCTTCTGTCTGTTCATTGTTTCGTTTATAAATAAATAAATAAATAAAGTAAAAACAGAAGAGTAGATCATATATATTTCTGTCGTCAGTCGTTAAGCAGCTCTGGGTCGGGGAACATCTCTCGCGTCATCGTAATTATTTCTTAAGTGCGGTCAGGCTTGTGTGTGTTGTTTGGCCTTCGAGAGTTTTTCGTCTCGCTCGCACTGGTTGACACAAAGTAGACCAGAGATGTCACGAGACGGAAGATAATTTGTGTTTTCAGAGGTCTCGTTCTCGCAGTCACTGCGCATTCTTTAACCTTATTTCGTGGTTGCATTTTTTTAGCTTAATTTCATTTTACGCTTTGTAACCTCATTCGCTTGGCGATTTTTGCAAATAAATGGTAAAAATTTATATTTTTAAATGAAAATGCTTCAAATAAGATATGCAATCATTTTAAAACATTTTTTAATTGCTTTTTTAATAGTAATAAGTTATTTGGCATTTTGTTTTTTGATTCAACACAACAAATTCTTTCATTTAATTTTGTAAAATTGTGTACTTCGTTTACTTGTTCAAATGTATTTTCAGTTTATGCTTTGTGATCTCATTTGCTGTGTGATTTTTGTATACAAAAGGTAAAAATTAAAATTGTTCAATGAAAATGCTTAAAGTTAAATCAGTAATCATTTGTAAACAAATTTAAATCACTTTTTAATACCATTAATCTATTTCACATTCTATTTTTTTAATTCAATTCGACAAATTCTTTAATTTAATTTTGTAAATGTGTATGTATGTATGTATGTATGTACACGTGTTCGTTTCACAAAATACAGATTTTCTCTTGTTTGTTTTGATTATTTTGTTAACATCTTAATAACAAATATACTACAGTTGTCCCTTTCTCGCAGTGACTGCGCCACAAATGATTTTAGCTTTTTGCATACGTCAGTTATTACAACTCTGGTCTACTTTGTGCTGGTTGACTGATCTGCCACGGATAACCGTATAATCTTGCGGTTTTTTGTGGAATTTCTTTAACAACCACGTTGCCTACTTCCTATGTGAAGGCATAGGTCGTGTACAGTCAGTCACAAAACCTTATAAAATACTGTTAATACCATCTTGGGCATATGGTCTTCGTTACTCCGCCCATATTTGTGCAACACCATATTATGCAAATTTACTTTGCATTAATATGTTTAATAAATAAATAAATATATTTCTGTATATACATTTTATTTCAACAATACTAATTTATTTTTATTTCGGATTTAACGCACAGTTGTTTTAAACCACAGATCTACCATTAAATATATGATTGAAAAACAAACAAAAATAATATTATTATATTAAATAATACTTTTGTCGTATTTAACAATATTATTTTATAATACAAATACATGGTATGGTGAGTCTCAATTATATATCAGTCACATCTAACAATATTGTTGTCATATTTACAATAATAAGATAATGAGATTAGATTTAACAAAGTTAATTCTTTTTGTTGATAATATTATTATTATTATTATTATTATTATTTGCTTTTCTGTTGACAATAATATGATTTACCTACAACCATATAATTCAATCATAGCATGTTGCTGTTTGATTATGGTTACCTCAACCATATTTTTTTTGCGTATGCAATAAGTTAAACAAATGTATTGCGAACAGTGTTTTTAACGCTTGTTTTAGAAGATTTCGCTGTTGTAAAGCATTTGAAATTTCCCTCATGTCTTAAAAGTTCTTATAAGTGGTATTGTGCAGGTCTTTAATACATACATATGTTATTCAGCGTTTTTGTTACTAGTCATAACTTATCAGTAGCACTATTCTTTCTTCTTTGCTCTCTCTTTCATAAACTCAGACTTGATTCAAGAAAAACAATCGATTCTAAAACATGACTACCCAGCAAAAAAATGTTCAAGATTTTCTAATGGGTAGTACTCGTTTAATGGCTTACAAAGTAAGGAGTTGTACTTATTTAACTAATTATTTAATATGTATAACAATGACTGTACTGTAGTAATTAAAATAACAACTTATTTATACCATTACGCGAAAGTACTTATTATAGTACTTTCCAGTTTATAACGATATACATATGTATATCTACAGAAAAATTTATCATGAAAATGAGCTTCGAAGACAAAAAAGAAAAAATCCTCATTAACTTTTGAATAGTTTTAAACAAAAAGTAATCTAGAAAATTTTGCATATTTTTATATATTGAATGCTTTTAGGCAATAAGTAATCTATTAACTTTTGGATGTTTGTAGGCAAAAATTATAGGGTACCGCATACTTTTTGAACTTCTCAAACAAAAATAATGGATTATTCAGTCAAATTGTAAGTACTTACGACTGGGGAGTAGTACATACACTTTTTTTGCATTCCAGTAGCACACTTTTTTGCTGGGCAGTAACAGAAACTCTGAATAACATACAGTATCTGTACATATCAGAACCAAAACACGTAATACTCGTGCAAACAGTTATATCTGTGCAGACGTACATATAATACATAAATATCGCTCATTTACTGCAATAGTGTCATAACTAAAAAAAACTTGCTTTACACTCAAAAAAAATTAACTAAAAGTTAGGACAATTTTCTGAATTTGAATAAAAAAAAGTTGTCGTATGGCGCCAAGGCTGTTTTTACTCGAAACCAGTAAAATATTTACTAAATTTCTAGTTCATTAATGAACTAGTTTATAGTAATTATATTTTGCATATTTAAGTAAAATTTTCCTAAAATTAAGTAAAACTTTCACATAAAATTCGGAGCTTTGCAAAAAAATTTATTCGTCTTTGATCTCAAATTTAGTAAATTTGCAAAATATTTTTGGTCTTCAATCCTGGTACTTATTTTTATTTGTAATTAAATTCTATACCAAATGATAGGTTATTTATTATATCTTTATATTATATTCTTAATTATAATTCACCATTCACCATTCACCATACAGACATATAAATTCCTTGAGAGGAGACAAGTATTGAACCAGCAACCTTCTGATTGATAGGCAAGCACTCTAACCAATTGCCTAACAAGGCAGCCTGAATAAGCATTGAAATTATTGAGTTTTAAAATTTTATTTTATTTACAAAAAAATAAATTTCAAGTTCAAATATTCCTCAAAAATATGAAAAATTTACTTAGATTTTTTGCTAAATGCAAATCAATAATAAATTCCATAATTCAAAGAAAAAATACTTAAGACTGGGAAATATTTTCCTAAAATTTATTATACCCTTTTATATCTTTTAAGTAAATCAAATTTCATGAACTAATCAGGAGTAATTCATTTCCTAAAATTTATTTTTTGATTAAAGACGAAATTTACTAGTCCTTAATATAAAATTTCCTTCAGTTTATAACCATTTTCCTACTCTTAGTAAATATTTCCTTTAAGGCTGAGTTTACATCTGGCATTTCTGGTGTGTCATTTGCCCAAAAAAACGTAACCAACTAATTACTAATGAAAAACTGTTTGATTCAGACATGTATTTATTGATTTAAACAGTTTGCAATCATTTTGGATTCTATAAAATTGTCTATTAATTATGTATGAAACTGTTTAACTTAATAAATACATGTCTGAATTAAACAGTTTTTCATTAGTTACATTTTTTTATGCTTGTGTGGCATTTGGCACACAGATGTAAACCCGGCCTAAGTCAGTAAACATTTCCTGAAATGTGAGAAATTTATTGTGTATTTTTATGAACTATTTTTGAGGACATGAACTTTTTATTTTTTACTCATATTAAGTGATTTTTACTAGATTTTTGTAAAAATTTACTTAAAATTAGAAAAAATTACTTAAACTTAGAAATTTTTTTTACTTGAATTTAGGAAAAAAATTTTCTTAATAATAGAACATGTCCTTTTTTTTAGTGTACAGAAAACGTGTTTAAAGTTTTCAATTTATAATATAAATTGTAATATAATTTTATATTCAACTCAATGAAGACATGAACAACACTACTCTTCTCTCACGGGTGTGGTATTACAAGATATAATTATAAAAAAATAATCATATAAAATTTTTGTATAACATAAAATACGAAATGCCAAATTATTTTGCACTATAACTAGCATTAAAGTAAATGGACCAAGTGGTAGACTCCAATTGCTATAATTCTGTTAAAATATTCTTCAAAACCCAAAATAACCAACTTATAGGAACTCGCATTCATACTTACATACTTTAATTTTTCCTAATTCGTACGCAAACCCTTAAAACTTTAATGTAATTTTCCATCGACAGTATTCTTATAATTTATTAACTATTAAAATTTAACATTTAATGCTCATTTATAAAATAACATTTAACAGCGTTTTATACTCTCGTACTTTGACTAATAAAAACACAAGTCTTTAATTTATTTACACTCAAATATAATAAATAATTAAAGTTTCACTAAATTGAACAAAACAAAAAAAAAAACATCGCATTAAATCCACAATTAACTACGAAAACAATTAAATCAGCGCCAAATAGCAATAAAAAAAAATGCGATCGTAAAAAATAAAATGCGAGAAAAAATGCATTAAGAAAAAGTAATAAATACATATATTTAAGCATAAGATCAGGAGTTACAGCAGCTAATACTTATATGTAGCCTGTGATAAATGTATCCATACATAAATATGTATATATATTTGCGAGTACATGCATATTAACATGCATACACATCTATTAACATATGTACGAGTATTAATAAAACAACACTAAGAACAGTGGCATAAGACACTTGCAACAAATGCGGCCGGTCGGCACACGTTCATCACAACTAATAACGAAGTCAAGTTGTGTTAATGGTTAAAGGCAGCATTTGGCAAGCGAAGGGCAACACACTCTAAGATCTGAAATATTATTATTATTAAATAAGATGCAGCAGAAAAAGCTGTGGTAATGTTGTATGCCACACTGACATTTGCAGCACCGTGAAATCCCCCATGTTAAATCATAAACATTTGTATGTATAGACTTTTTAAATCTGTATGGGTATTTATGTACATACATATGTATATATACAAATAACTGAAAAGTCTTAAGTCCAAAATCTTCGTGTCAAAAAGAATTTTCACTCAAATATAATCGGGTATTATTTAGTATTTTGTAAATACCTATTTATTATTTTGAGAAACAAGTTATATACTAAGATATTCATTTGATAGGGAGGGGTTTTGCTTTAATCAGTTAATAAAAGTACATAAATTATTTATTAATTTGAGCATATTAGTAAAACAAAATAAATTCAGTGAAGTGCGACTTTGACCCGCGCACGAAGGGTTCCGTACGGGCACGAGATATGTAATTCAATACGAACAATATAAACTATAGTTTTGGCATTTTTTTCGTTTTTTTTTTGTTTTTTCGGTTTTAAGCGTTTTTTTTAGTTTGGGGGTTTTTTGAATTTATTGGCGCTTTCTGAGTTTTGGCACTTTTTTCACGTTTTGGCGATTTTTTTTTTGGTTTTTTGAATTTTTTTTAATTTTATTTTTTTATTTTGGCGTTTTTTTATTTTGGCGACTTTTTTATTTTGGCGATTTTTTTTAATTTTGGCGTTTTTTTCATATAGGTGATTTTTATTTGGTTTTGGCGATTTTTTTAGTTTTGGCACTTTTTTTTTCGTTTTGAGGATTTTTTTCGGTTTTTGGCGTTTATTTTAATTTTTGGCGATTTTTTTTAAATTTGGCGATTTTTTTTAATTTTTGGCGATTTTTTTTCATTTTGGGGGGTTTTTTTCACATAAACAATTATTTTGGTTTTGGCGCAATTTTCGCGTTTTGGCGATTTTTTTCGGTTTTTGGCGTTTTTTTCATATTGGCGATTTTTTTCATTTAAACGATTTTTTCGAATTTTGCGATTTTTTTTTAATTTTTGGCGATTTTTTTCAGGTCTTGGCGATTTTTTTCGGTTTGGTGATTTTATAATTTTCGGAATTTTTTATTTTTACCGTTTTTGAAAATTTCAAGAGTTTACATCTTACGGACTCCAAGATATAACAAGTTGTCAAAATTACATTGTCAAAATTGTATTAACTGATGGACCACCCTTTAATTTAAATTTTTTTAATATTTTAATGTTTATTGTTGTAGTCTATATAAAAATACACTAATTTTACAAATTTCAAGTGTCAATATACATATGTACATACAATTGTATGTATATTACATGAGATTTTAACATTTTTCTTCGTCCGTTTTGGAGCACCCTTTAATTTATAATTCTCATGTTTTTGTTGTTGTAGTGGCCAAGGTTCTACATACTCTGTCCAAATTTCAGGTCCGTAGCTCTTACGGTTCCTGAGAAAATACCGTGTGACGGACAGACGGACAGCGTAGCGAAAACAATAGGGTTCCTTTTTTCAAATAACGGTATCGGTATTGATACCAGTACAACTATTTTTTAAATTTCGGTATCGGTAACGGTGTCGGTATTTTTTTTTATTTCGGTATCGGTATTACCGGTACATACCGTTACCGAGTTTACAATACCGGTATACCGATATTACTGCTAAATTATTAGTTCAGACAGTGGAAATAGCAAAAAATCTGTTTTTTTTTATTAAATTACTTCGAAAAGGGAGTATTTTTACATTACCTTATAAAAACATATAAAACATAGCATACAAAAACTTATATGTTTCTATATACGTTTTTATACTTTTATTGAAAAATAATTTATTAAAAAAGTAAAATAAGAAAACTGCAGTTGGAACTTTGCATATATAAAGTATACATTTTGGTTAATTAAACAAAATAATAAAAATAAATACATACTGTGTATGTATTAGTGATGTAACGAATGTCAATTTTACAATTGTATTTTATACAATTAAAAATCCATTGGATAACAATAAAAGTAATTACAAGGCAAAATGAAAAATAAAATCTAAAATTTAACATATAAGAAATTTATTATTCGACATATTGTCATAATTATATTTTAATTTGAAAAATAAAATAGATTCGATTATTCTTTACTAATTATGTTAGTTAAAAATAAGCAAATTAACTAGCGCGTTTTGAAAAGTGTAATAGCGCGTTTCGCTTATAAATAGTTGGCATCGCTGATGACGTATTCATTGTGCCCAGTGTTGCCAGAATTTCTAAGGCTAAAATCTGCAAAATTTAACAATTTTTCACGAAAAAATCTTCAAAATCTGCATTTTATTTTTAAAATCTTCAAAAAATCTTCAAAGCTATTTTTAAAACACTTTTAAATGTGTAATATAAATATAAAAATTTATAAAATTTAAACTCGGGTTAAAATGTATTTTGTTTAAATTTTTTTTGAATATTTTTTTAAATAATTTTCAATCACATTTTTTTATGAATAGAAACCTTTAATGTTCGAAAAATGTGCATTTTGTTTCTGCTTAAGAAACTCATCAGCAGACTTCAACCAAAACATTTTTGAAATAAGACAAAAAACTTCATATGTTTATAGAACGACTATCAATGTGTTAATAAGAATTACTTACACAAATATAAAAGATAACATTCACAAAAATTATTTTGGGTTACAAAACGTTTAACAAACAAATTTCCATAAAAAATAGTTTTGGTTTACAAACAAAAACAGCAGAAAACGCTTAAAAGCTTTAAGCAAAAATCTTTACAAGATAACATCTTCTATTTTGCGACATTCGTGGAAGTGTACTGATAAGTTTGACGGTCTTTTCACACGCAAAGTTTACTTTGTAAAGTCTTGAGCTTATTAAAGAAAAAAGAATATAGAATAAGATCTCTTTTCTCTTCTCTCCTACAAACTTTAGACTTTGCAAAGTAAACTTTGTGTGGAAAACCCATCTTTATTTAGGAGAAACGAAATTCATAAAACCAACAAAAAAATAAAAAATTTTCATACTTATGTGCAAACAATATAAAATGAGTGAGAAAAGAAATCGGATATAGGTATAAAAAATTGTACTAAAAGTGATTTAATTTGTTACATAAATATCCAAAGGACTTCGAAGTTTTGTTTTATTCAAGTTCATTTGACTCAAAATTCTTTTGACATTTGCAAATGAATGTGGTAAAGACATTTCATTCATTTTTATTTAACTTAGGGCTGCAAAATCATAATCAGAATAAGCTCGTTTTATATCAGATATTCTATTCCAGAAGCTTGCCAAAGTTACTTCTTCTTTTTCTTTAATGATGTCTTCTAAGTTTAAAAATTTTAACTCTCTAAACTGTGAGTCGTTCACACGTAAAAGAAACAAAAAGTAGTAACAGTAATAGCAAAATGTAAAAAGTTCACTATAATTGGAGTTAAAAATTCTGCAATTTTAGGCCAAAAATCTTCAAATCTGGATTTCGTCTTTTTGGAGGGTAAAAATCTGCAAAATCCAGATAAATCTGCATTTCTGGCAACCGTGATTGTGCCCCCGGCCTTAAATGAGGCAGAAGAAGAAAAAAAACTTCCACTTGAATTCTGTCAAATCATTCTTACACAATTGTAAATAAAAATCATTAAATTATGGCATACAAATGAACAAACACAAATTTCACCTCTTTTCAAAAAAGTCTTCACATACACATCCCATCTTGCAGCGTTGTAGGGGACATGCCAATAGAGGATTTGAGATTGTTTTTTTTTCATTTGGTTTTGGAAAAAACCCCGATGAGTCATCGCCATCGGTATTCATGTTGTGTAGGCACAACAACAATATGAAAAGCAACAAAAGAAACATGCATCTCAATTGTAGGAGAAAAAAAAATAATGCCAACAAGCAACAACTACAATAAATTAACTCGTTCAAATACAAAAACAGAAAATGTATTCAGGTGTGTGAACCAGGGCTACCAAGTAATTTAATAGATTTTTGGGATATTACTTAGTAAAAATATAAGGCCGGGCTTACATATGTGTGCCATGTGCCAAAGGAAGCGTAACCACTAGTGATGAGCGATAACGCGATTTTTTAATAATGTTGCTCCTTGTGAATGTGATTTCTAAATCGCTGTTCTTTTAAACTGTGAACAGTTTAGCAGTATTAAGTTTCTAGCAGTTTTGTTATTTTAAGAAAATCTAATAAGAAGAGCAGCATTGAAATTAACCTGTGACTGTGATCACGGTTTAACACATTTCAGCTCTTCTGCTTTAAAAGTATTAGTATTGGTATTTTGATAAATATGTACTAATAAGAAGAGCGACAAGAACAAACAATTAGCCATCAACCCCGTCCAAATATTGAGATTTTTGTATAAGAGGCAGTGAGACAAAAAATTGCAAATATGAACATGTGAGATGTACATAGTTGCCAGAAAAGACGATTTGACACGATTTGACGATTTTTTTATAGACAAAAGCTGAACGTATAAAAAAAATTAGTGTGGTAGCCTTATCTAATGTTAAGTAAGCATATAAGAACAATCACAGTTTGTGTAAAAGAACTATATTTCCAAAACCTGTTACTCGATAAATTCAGTCACAGTTGTGATTAGTGATTTTTCAATCGCTGTGAAAAAAGAACAGGTTTCAAAATATCGCTCAACTCTAGTAACCACTAATAGGTATAAAAATATTTTTTTTTAATTTTTTCAAATGTAATCTGCTAAATCTCTCTACACAAGAAATATATGATTTATACCACTTTCATAATTATGTGCACGTAGGTATAATACGTTTTCCTTGCATTATAGGTATCAAATGACTTTAAGTTAACATTAAAATTAAAATTGTGGTTGTAAGCAAAAAATTTCTCTTTATAAAATTAATAATATATGTACATACATATGTAAATTTTACATTGTCAAATACCTTTACTCCCGAAATATTAACCGGCATAAAAAAATCCCGCATTCGGCACAATACTTGTTATTGACAGCCCTGCTGCGCGCCAAGTTATTTTAGAAAAAAGAAAAATTACAATCTGCACAGTTTCTCTTACTGCAGTGCAATCAAACAAGTGTTTACACAATTTGAGTGATAATTTTACAAAATCTCTTTGCATCAAACAAATCTCAAGAGAACTTTATTGGCCATCAAAGAGTTTTTATTACAGAAATGTATCGCAGCACTGATGAAATTAATAATTTTTCTAGCATGCTAGAGTTTTATTCTTTGTCACATGTGCTTAAATTTCAATGTAAATTCTCTTTTTCTTCATGCATGTGCCGACTTGTTTCGTTTCTTTTGCGTTTTCGTTTTATCATCCCACCCTTTCCTTAAATTTTGTTTTGTTATTTTGACATTTAGCGCAGGTTTATATTTTCATATTCTATATTTCTTTCATCTTTGTACAGTGTTGCCGGAATCATAATTCAATATTATACAGACAAAACTTCAAAAATTATCCAAAATTTTATTGATTGATAATAAGAAATTATTTTTATTTTAGAATTTATATAACGTTTGTCTTAAGAAATAAATAGTTTTATACATTCATACATATCGCACTTTTACGGGGTCAACTCAAAATCTACACTACATTTTCATATAGGTACTCCATTACATAAACAAGAATGATACAGCTGTATTTTTTTTTTTGTGAAATGGTAAAGAGAGTAGAGATGACCACTGTATATCGCTTTCTTGCAGAAAATAAAAAAAGCTATGACCAACCTCTTACGAAATCGTACGACTTTTAAGAAAATATAACCATGATCCAAAGAATTCTAGGGGTCTACTCTGTAATTCGAAACGAAAGAAAATGCTTTCGAATTTACATGTTATAAGCAAATTAATTAAAAATTCGAAAGTATTTTCTTTCGTTTCGAATTACACAGTAGACCCCTGGTTATGTTTTGAAAATTTTCATAAGCTTCATCATACCATGGTTGTATGAGACGAACAAATGCGATATGTATGCACGTTTATAACTTCATTATGTACATGTGTACATGCATACAAAAATAATTATAGTAAATGTTTAATATTTGCACTTTTAGGTTACTTGAAAAATATTTTATCAAACCAAAGTTTATTCCTCATGTCAGTACAGTACAGTACAGTACAAATCCCACAACTTAGAACCACTTTGTGCACAGGACAGTTCAAATTTCTGGTATTTTTTTTGCAGAAAATTATAAAATTATAATAAAAAAAATAATAATAAATCAGTAATAAAATTGAGCGAGTTCTTTCCGAATTTTATATCTTAGGACACTTTCATCAGTATTATAAATTTGTGTTTATAATTATCCCATTTCCGAGACTTTTGCACGAAATCTGTCTTGGAGTGACCTCACCAAAATCACTCGAAAGTATTCCACTGCCTATTTTTAAAACCCGTATTCTGTGACGAGTCTTAAATTTAGAAAACCATCCGTCTTTTGCAGTAAATGCGTTTTCATCATTAAGGCTGAGCTTAGATCTGGCATTTCTTGTGTGTCATTTGCAAAAAAAAAAACTAACCAACTAATTACTAATGAAAAACTGTTTGATTCAGACATATATTTATTGATTTAAACAGTTTGCAATCATTTTGGATTCTATAAAATTGTCTATTAATTATGTATGAAACTGTTTAACTTAATAAATACATGTCTGAATCAAATAGTTTTTCATTAGTAATTAGTTGATTACGTTTTTTTTATGCTTGTGTGGAATTTGGCATATAGATGTAAATCCGGCCTAAGTCTTTTTAATGATTCAACCTTATAGCCGGGTTTTGTAAAACATAAGCCTTTTCGTTGTTATGTTTCTTTTATAAACAATAACGTTTAAAATTTGTTTTATATAAAACATATTTTAAAGATTTCGTTTTCGGTATAACCAAAAAGAAACACTCAAAAAATTATTACAGTAATGGAATAAAAAAAAAACTAAATTTTTTTGAAATCTAAAAAAAATTTATGAAAACTTTGCAATAAAATTCATTTCAAATTCATTTTAAGATTTATTAATATGAAAGTAAGCAACTTTTTTTTAAATTTATTAAAAATAACTAAAAACGCATTAATAAAGATTTTCCGTTGATTATAAGAACTAATTTTTTTCTTACACTTTTGATATTATTTTGACCAATGCTAGACATTTTTGAAATTATTTTACAGTTAAATTATGAAAAAATTAAGGAAAAATCTTATGTTTATACTGAATTTGGTGTGGACTATTTAACAATAAAATTAGCAAAAGCAAAGGAAACATCTTTTATTGATACAGAAGGCGAGATTCGTTCTTCTGAGAGTTAAGTTAATCCGCTAGTGGAAAAAAGTCATTCAGATTTATCCGTTTCTTTAAATTTTTGTAACTTAAAGTTGAAAATAAAAAATAAATATTTTTTATGGTTTTAAGCTAACTGACTTTAACATTAAAAATTTAATGACAATTTCGTCAATTTTGAATTAAGAATAAAAGATTTTCATTTGTTTCAGACAATAATAGAATTTTATGAGTGTAGGAAACTAAAAGATCTTTTGTTTTCACTCACATGAAAATTATTCAATGCTACAACGGAAACGGAAACATGGTTTCTTTCGTTATTTAAATGAACGTAAATACTTATTCATTTTTATTAGCATGCAAAGATAAGGTATGTTTTACGTTTGTTTGGCTTTTTTAACTTTCAGACGTATGAACATTTCATTTTGACCTTCAGTCACCAACTGACCCAAATTTCTACAAGCATATCAAATTTCGCACGCATATGACTGAATTATATACACCACGAATAACTCAGTTATTTCCCGTTTTTTTTTACTTTAATAAGCGAAAAAATAATATGTTGAGCAAAAAAAACTTCCAGAAATTGGAATTGTTCCAATTTTAGTGCGTTTAATTTTGTTTTTCACTCCTTTAGTTGAAATAAAAAAAAATCTAAAATTAGAACGTGATCCATGCATTGAAATGGCCGGTTATAAATTTTTAACTGTTCCAAGATCTGAGATATTAGTGTATTTGTCAATTTTAATTTGCAGTGAAAACGCTGGGACTAGAATATTGCCAACCCGAGTATTGCCAAACAAAAATGTAAACATACATACATATGTACATATTATTCAAATACTTGATTGTAAATTTACGAAGTGATCTTTTAAAATTATAACGTTTGGTTCAAAAATTTACTTAACTTGAGGCGAAATTGCAGAAAAACCACACAAAAATTTCGTTATCCAAAAATAATCAAAGAAAAAAATTTTGTTCCAACTTTGGATAATTAAACAGAAATCGGCAACGCTGTCTCTATATTTCCCTTGAATGCATTCAGAATGGAGAACACACGTTCACTTTGTTGGTGTTACCATATTGAACATGAATTGTTAAATGCAAAGTATAAAATATAACATACAGATTGAATACATTTTTTAAGTGTGTCTGTCTGGCTGATAACAATTAAAATAAAATATGCAATTTATTAAATTTGGTTTATGTTCGTAGTAATACGGCATCACTATAAACTGGATGTATTGCAAGTGTCTGCAAAAGTGTTAATTCAGAAATTCCAGAAAAGAGCTAATTGCTGTTGTCATTGGTCGGCACAACAAGCACCCTTCTAAAGATACATGCTTACTTAGTACATATACTAACATATTCGTATAGGTATTTACATACATATCGTTAACTTAATACGAAAAGGTCCTAACTCATGTTTTTCATAGTTTACAGGAGGAGGAAAAAACTAAATAAAATATTGATACAAAATTTTTTTAAACGCAATTTTTATTAAAAACACTACAAGTTTAGTGTTATATGCATCTGATTTTTTTGGCGGAGGTGTATCTAATAATGGTCCGTCGAAATATGTAAAATATCGATTTCGAAAAATTATGAGTTGGAGCCTTTTCGTATTACGTTAGCGATATGTATGTATGCACATAATTCCAACAAACGATTTTACTTAAAGTTCTTGCACAAATCACTATATAATACCAAGTAGGAAATTTGATCATTAATCATGAAATACACAAATGACAATGAAATAAGCGACAAACAAATATGTAATAAAATTTCAACAAAATTTAATGATATACATACATATGTATGTCCTTAAATCCGGAATTACAAGCCAACTGCTCTATAACAATCTTCTACGTTATATAGGAAATTCGTTACGGAGAAGTTGTATTTAGATTAGGGCTACCAGAAGTATGAGCCCGTCAACCAGGACACTCCTACAAACCACAAACGAACGTACGTAAGGTTGTGATATATACATTTGTATATGTATATACTTTAAGAACTAACGGCCCTATGTTAAAGCAAAAATTGGCATGAAGTGACGAAATTGAATTATGTGTTAACGAGTTCCTCCATACAATTTGACATTAAAAACGCTAGCGTTAGCTAATTTTAACCCACCTCTAGCATGTCCTAGCATGATTTTTAATGTGAAGTTTCAACTCAAAACTTTTTAAGATCATGTTCAATTTTGCCACTTATGCTAACTTCATGCCAATTTTTGCTTATAAATAGGGCCGTTATTGTTTAAAAATTAACTCGAACAAATTTTTATTTTGATACATGTATCAACCATAAGTGGGGTACACACTATCGAACATGCTTAAATTTTTACATCGAATACGAATTTCGTCAGTCAGCTACATAATTTTTTGTGGCTGAGTGACAGTCAGCGGCCATATTGGCTTTTGACTGATAGTGTGTACCAAAAATCGTCAACCAAGAGATATTTTTGTAGCATAAACAACACAAGGTGGATGCGGAAAATTGTTTTTCTTAAACATACATATTTTTATGGATTTGCTAGGCTGTGTGTGATGTTAAATATTAACACAAAATCGTAGAATGAGTTATAAGAAATAAGAAAGCATTAAAATAATTCATTATAAAAAAATTTTGTTAGCAATAATGCGCATCCAATTTGTGTTTTTTCTGTGTTTGTGTGTTAAATTTTATCTTGAATGAACAGAGAACACTATGATTCAAAATTTATGAATTTTTGACTGACATTCATTTCCGATAATGTGTACCCCACTATATATTTTAGAATTAAGTCCAACAATTACTATAGATACAAAATAATAAACGAAAACAAAAAATTCATTTGAATTCATTTACTTAGTTGAAAATTTAATCAGAGTGGCTCTCGTTTAAATTTATGGTAGCTGCTGGTAAATTTTCCCGTACGAAAAAAAACCAGGCCAATTTAAGATTGGACCAGGACACCAGGACAATTTGTCTAAGTCCAGGACAAATCCTGGAAAACCAGGACGAATGGCAGCCCTAATTTAGATACAAAATGGGCATAACTAAAAAAAAAAGAGACAGTCTTGCAGAAATTAACAGCCTTATTGGTAAGACTTAAAAAGTCTTTATAAAGGGGTCTTAAAACAAATTTTCATACAAAATTTTTCTTAAAAAGGGTTTATAAAGCCTTAATAATTTTTATAAATAAGGCTGTTGATTGCTAGTTTTCAAATACCTACAATTGAAGATATGAAAGTATTTTCTTATATGAAATTTTCACACAAGAACAAATATGATTTATTCTCCACAAAGGTTTTTTTTTGAAGATATATTGCAATAAAGGATATGTTGCAATAAAGAAGCGATATGAACATCCATATATAGTACGAGTATGTATGTACATATATTGTACTGATCGCAGCTTGTGTAGATTTTTTTTAATTCTTAGTAGGTATGTTCACTTTTTAAGATATGAGGTGTGCTGCCATAACTGCGGTCTTAATTTTTTAGCTCGATCCGACGGTGCCTTCTGGTGCCTAGTGGCGCCTTAAGTCTCGATACATACTGGAGATTTTGTACAAAAATAAAAATAATTCGGCAGTTTTTATAGGAGTTGTTCGATTGTTGTGAAGCATTAGTACTGATTCACTAGTGACATTTCCTTCAGGGTTATTACCCTATTCGAAAAAAGGAACACAAATTACAAAGAACTTTTGTTCGTAAAATCTTCAAGTCAAAGAATGCGAAAAGAAATTCTTGTCTAGTAATTTTAAACATAAACATACACGCTGTAGGGTGTCATTTTAGTTAATTTCTTTTTAGTGTATTTCATCAGTGGGAAAGGAAAAAAACCAACAAAACGTACCCAACAAAAAATACAACTACAAGGGCAAGTGCGAATACACTGCACCCATACATACATACGAACATACTCACAGATTCTACGTAAACAACAGATGACGAGCGAATGGTTGGCGAAGTCGTGAGAAACGACAAGAGCCAAAACAAACTATACAATTCGTGATACAATTGTATGGGTTTTTACTTATGGGAATTGGTAAAGTATTGTTTTTGTTGAATAGTTGTTGTTGTTTGTTTGTTGCTGTATTTGAATGTACAAATGAATAAAGATAGAAATGTGGAAACGAAGTTTATGGAATTTAGTTATTTTTCGATTTTCAGTAAAGATCCAAACGACCGATGTGAAAGCGCTTCAAAACCGCCAAAAAAAAGTATAAATTGTCTGCAATTAACCAGCTAAAAAGGAATAGAATAAAAAGAAGAAAAAAATTATATGGAAAATGTGAGTGCAAAAAAACGGCATGATAAAGTAACCAAGAAAGAAGAATAAAGAATAATAACGAAACGATTACGACAGCTTTAAGACTTTATACTAAAAGTGTGACGTGATTTCAATGAAATAACAACAGAAAAGTTTTTAATATTGAAAGTTTCTTTTGTTTTTTGTTTAATACCTATTAAAATAAATTGCGTTTCAAGTAAAACAGAGAGTATAAGTTAAGATTCCTTTACGTGCGAACCGTGTTTTATAAAAACGATATTAAAAAAAATCTAAAAGTTTAGTGTGAGAAAAAAAAGAAATTAAATTAATTCGGTGTGCCTAAAGTTCAAGTACGTCCATTTTATAAATAATACAATATTTGTTTTAATTCTTTTTAGTGAAACAAAGTGTAGAAAAAAGTAGTGTCTGCTAGTTTTCTCTTTTATTTCTTAATCTTATCACCACATTGAATGAAAAACAACGATATTAAATGAGGGGCGGTGTCGGTATCAGTTGCATTATAATGTAATATAAAATAAAAATGTCTTCAGCAATTTAATAGGAAAAAGAAATTAAAAAAAAAAATTATTGTCAAGGTGTTAAATGTCTGTGCCAGCAATATTGAAAGCCCTATTACATACATACATACCCACATATAAAGATGCACATACATCACCACACACCCATGTACATATATATATATATGTATATATGTATTTATGTACATGTTTTTATTAATTAAAAAAGAACAACAACAAGATCAAAAACAAAAGCAACAATAGTAAAATATTGCAAACAGTTGCGAAACTCTTATTGTACCGACCAGAAAACAAAATCCAAAATAACAACCAGCGATGCCAACTTGGTGCGTTTGGCACTATTTTTAGTGCTTTTTGAAAACTCAAAACGCTAAGTTTTGAGGCGTTAGTGCCAAACTAAGAAAAAGAAATTTGTGTATTTGTTAAAATTACTTTAATAAAAACCTTTTGTATTTATTTTTTCAGTGTAAAGCATACCTTATTCGTTCTATATGTACTATATCATCGGTTTGTTTCTGCTTTGATGTATGGAACAAAAATGTGTTTCCGAGAAAATCGATGAAGAATATTTAGATCATTAGTTTTATAAAAATACATGATAGAATTTTTGTTTAAGAATAAAAGTAATAGATAGGTACAAATGTATGTTTTTATTTAAACTTAAAGTCGTTAAACTTTTTACATCAAACTTGAAAAGTTATAGGGACTTAAAGAAAAAATTACAAAAATCTTTGGCAACGCATATCCCAATCATAACAACAATATTGTTCGCTACTTGTACAAGTGATTTAAATTACTTTATATATTTAACGAGATATAAAGGTGAAAATATCAGTTTTATCCATATAAGTTGACTATTAGAGGAAAAACAGAGGAATAAATAAGACAGTGATTGTATTTAATAAAAGAAATTTTATTAATAAAAAATAAATATCAATTCATTTCATTTACAGTAATTAAATTTTTGTACTTTGCTTTGATTCACGTCCTTTGAGTAGAATATGTATTGATTTGCATTATAACAGATGCGAATAACAATATTAATACTTTTACGTGAGAAATGTGCTACATATCCCAAAAATTGTCGATTGCCTTAAAACAAACTTTAAAAGTTTCAACAATTGTGGAAATGACGAAAATTTGCACCTCTATATCTCCAGATATTTTCAATATATCGGAAAACTGATAACGAATTCGGAAAGAGGACACATTATTCATATATAATCAAAGAATAACTTAATTTTTTTTTTAAATTTTCCATACATCAATAAAGATAGGGTTGTTATCGTGCGATTTATAAAAAGAGGACAGCAGAGGGAAAACACACGGACATATGCTAAAAAAGTAGGACTTAAAAATACAACGAAATTGAGTTTTAGAATATAGAATAGAATATTTGATCTTTTTATCCAACACCGTCGATTTAAAATGATGGAAACATTTTTTTAAACTTAAAATTTTGTCGTTTATACTCATCAAAAAAGGTTTATAGCACAAGAATTAAGGTAGAATCACACGATTGTCACAATGCACCAAATATTGGTCCATTTTATATGCCCATCGTGTGATTTCACAATTTATTGTCCGATTCGACAATCGAAAACAATATTCTGATGATTTGCCGCAAACGAATGCGACTTTTGTACTGCAATAAAAATTTTAAAAATGCGCCATTATTTATTGTGTTCTCGAGCAGCAATCAAAGTAGCCAATACGCGACAATTTCTTAAATTAATTTATTTTTTCGTGTGCATCAAGTGTTTTCGTAAGTACAGTAAACTTAAACTTACTTTATAGGTATGTACTCGTAGTTATAACTTATTTGAAAAGTTAACATGAAACTTTGAGCCAATAAATAACTCATATATTTAGTTTTTATTCGTTTAAAAGAACGAAAACTGCCTCTGCTTTGTAGATTTAATAAGCACAAAATAAAGAAAGCAGAAGCAATTTTATTTCTTTTAAGCGAACAAAATATTATTAGGTACAAAATAAAACAGAAACAAATTATTTCTTAAAAAAAACTTTTTGCACGTAAACCAAACAAACTACCACAACAGCTGCTTGTTTGGTATTGCGCAAGTTAGTACAATCGTATGACTGGGCTGCGGCAATTATTGTTACAAATTCATTCTTCACCAATCTGCATCGATAAAATTTTTATAAAATGGGGAAAATTTAGTTATTGTGCAACAATTCAGCACAATAAAAATTGGGTCAGATTGGTGTACTTGCGGCAATCGTGTGATCCTACCTTTAGTTAAAAAGTATTTCTTCATCAAATGAGAACCCAAAGTTCAACCGATTACATATAAAATATGTGTAACGATAGGACTAACGACTTTAAATAAACTTTAATTTTTGGGCTAAAATGTCTTAACCTTATTTATGAAATAAAGATTTTGAACTCTCGCTTAATGCTATGCACTATATTATATTGGCCCTTCTTGTGTATCTCCCTCGATATTTTAAATAATAGTTCTACGTCTTAAAATAACATACCACAAAACTCGCTGGACATAAAATACCAATTATTTTAATTTTTAGCTTGGTTTTCAATAAATACCTTTTTTCAAACAATATAAAAGCGAAAAAATGTCCTTAAAAAGAGGACTTCCCGGACGCAAATTTTTTCCGAGGACAGAGATCCCAAAAAGAGGACAGTATCCGGGAAAAAGAGGATGGATATCAATCCTATTAAAGATGCTAAATTTCACTCGTTTGAATTTTTACTTGTTTTTCACGTTAGTGCCTTTTACGATTTTTAGATCTCAAGATTACGCTTTTTAGTGCTTTTAGAGCAAAAATAGTTGGCATCACTGATACCAACAATGACAGAATAAATGCGAAAAACGGCAGATTAAAGGCGATTGATTGCGATTATAAAAGTTCATAAAATAAATATATTATTGATGTACGGCTTTAGGAACAGTTAATCCATACATATAGTACATACACTTACTAGAAAAAGTCTGTTTACAACCTTTTATATTTATTTTAATTTACTTAAGGCACGTTTTTGGAATTAATTTTTTTTAGCTCTACTTAAGTCCATTTAGCATACTTTGACAACAACTTCCCGATTAAAAAAAAAATTAATATTAACGTACAGTTAGTGTCACTAATATTTGGTTTTCAGATTCACAATCAATAAAAAGTCTACCAAACAATGCCAACTATTTAAACTGACATTGTTTTTCATTGTTTTATTTACCAATTGATAAAAAATAATCGAAAAAATTTTATCAGTAGGTAATAACTGACATATTATTTGAAGTACTTGAAGAATGTAGCGACATTAATATTCGATTTTTTTGACGAGTAAAGAGAAAATCTAATTAGTATCTTTAAGAATATTTATCTCATCAGAGGACTTCACTTAAACAATTTGACATATTATATTAAAGAAAAAAAAATGTGCCATATTTTTTTCCGAATAACACTTTAGTTTTCCTCCCAGTTGTAACTAAAGTCCGGAATGTGTCACCGATGTTACGGGATGAATTTGTCACTCAAATTTTCATTAAGAATAATATCTACGGTCATATCATTCGTAATACTGAAATGTGTTAAAAATATCTCGTTTCGTTTGATAATGTTAGTAAATTTCTCTTAATCTATTCAAATACTGTCTGCAGTTGACATTTAATGAATAAAACGTTTAATCAGATACAACAATAATGTAGAATCCTGATTATAAGGATAGTAATTCCAATGTAATGCTTTTGTTTTACCCAAATGTTTTCCATTACGCTATTATTTCATGACGAGAGGCTGTAGATAAATTTTAATCATAAGCGTATGTGATACGGTAACAAAAACTGAACGAGGATCTAAGTATAGAGTATCTGAGGTAAACAAGGAGATGCATAGTTGGATGTAAATTCGAAAATTTTATATTTTCTTAGCAAAATGTATCGGAAATGAATTTTCCGAAAAGTCGTTTGACAAGATTTTTATTTTTTATTTTTGGTTAGTGTGCGTATATTTATGTTCATTTGTGTATTTGCGCCGCAGTGTATTATTAACCCTTTTGTTTTATTTTGTTCATACTTGCATTCTTCTGTTTTGTATTTGCAGTTTGACATGTGTATTTTTGCATTTAATTGTAATCGGTACAGCTCTTTGTTTGTTTGTTTTGTTCACTCCTTTCCTTTCACTCCTAAATGAACAATTGTTGACGTTGAAAATATATTAGCTTGTTTTATTAAGGGAATTCCTTTTGAAATATGTACTTCAGTTTATAAATAAGTACATACATACATACATATGTACATATGTGCATAAGTATTTATGTACATATGTATGTACTATATGTACATACATACATACGAGTATGTATATACATATGTATGTGATTATGTACAAACATTTTTGAACTTTTTACGAGATTTTCCCTTCTTAAGGTTTAAGGTACAATCAGACGTGCCATAACCATAGAAAACAGCTGTTCGAAACAAACTTATGGCCACCACTGTATTTGATTATATGTAGTCTATCTAATTTAGCCGACTGTAATGTAAAGTAACTGCAACAGAAGGAAACAGCTGATCGATATTGTTATGTGAAAAGTAATGAAAATGGTTATGGAGATGTAATGTAACGTAACCTACTTTTCATATAAAAATATCGTTCAGCTGTTTCCTACGTTGCATCTACATTACATTACAGTCGGCTAACTGGGCCTTCAAGCTTTAAGGAAAATACATACATACAAACATACATATGTACATATCGTTACCTTAATATAGAAAAGCCCTAACTCATTACTTATGTTAATTCGAGATTTCTGCATTTTTCGATACATACATACGATGTTCTTCAGCGCTATATATGTACATATGTATGTAGTATTTATCTGCAAAAAAATCGATTTCAAAAAAATATTAAGGTAAAATATGTATGTAAATGTGTTCATAATTTTGTTTTTTTTTTAATTAAATCAAAAACCCTACAATTGTAATAGAACAAATTATATATTTATTATTTAAAGAAAGTTTATTCAAGTGTAACTTTATACATACTTATGTATCTGCATAGTACATACTTATGTAGATACCCTGTCGGAGAAAGTGTGGTTGACTACAAAAATAGTTAACTTATAGTTAACTTTTCTTAGACTGACTAAAGGAGCCCATACACACATACTGCTCAAGCTCATGCGACAAGCATGTGTTGGTAAATTTTAAATTTTTGTTTATGTATTTTTCACACAGTCAATGCAGTATGACAAATCAAAATAGTTTTGATTTTGAAATGAACTCATACTGCTGACAGTTTTTCATATGAACAAAAAATTAATTTAGTCATTCTTCTGATATGAATTTTTTTAAATTTGAAGTTTTACTTAAAAAAAGAAAGTAAAACAAACAAAAAAAGAAATTAAACATACAAAAAATAAGTTCTGAAAAGTAATGTGTAAAGAAAATAAATTTTTTCTTAATTTCTTGAATTCTACCAATAATTTTTTTTTGTTCTCAAACGCATGTTTATTTTATAAATTTCTATTTTAAATGATGATTGATATGATTGATGGTAAAATATCAATCACACACGTATACCAAGGGTTCGTCGGCAGTAGCTGCAAGCAGCATGCGTGTATGCAGGGTGACCGATGACATCTTTCAAAAAGTGGCACCAAAAAGGGGATTTATCAAAAAAAGGGGCAAAATTAAAAAAAATACGAGAAAACTACACTAAACTTTTTATTTTTCATGTATTTTTTATAATTCACTCTAAAAATGGGAGACAAAAAGTGGCAAAAGCACTCGAAAAAGTGGCAAAGCAGTCGAAAAAGTGGCAATTTGCCACTTTAGTCGGTCAAACGGTCACGCTGCGTGTATGTGCCCCTTAAAAGCTAAGTGCAATGTCATCCAGAACAAACCGAAAATTAATTCTTAAGTTGAGTACGTAATCGAATTTGATGAGAGCCACAAATATATTCTCAGCTACTTTGAAACTCATTTCAGTTTTATATTAACATTTTGATGTTGTTAATTTAGCTATTAAAGTAGCTGATTGGTAGTGCATTAAGTACACAAGGTGTGATGATACATGTTCGAAGCCCAGACATTTTTTTTAATTTCCTGACTACCAGATGATTTAAAAAAGTCAACTTTAAGTTGGCTGAAAGTAATGCAGAGTGAGACAATTGAGTACTGCTTACAGTGTTGCCAAAATGTTGTAGGCATTTCCCACCATATAGCCTCTGAAAACCCGCTAAAAACCGTCAGCTGAATAAAAATAAACGCTAATATAACCGCTGAATTTTTTATAACCAACATATGTCTTTTTTATGGTTTATTGGTAAAAAAAAAGAGAATAAGATACATTTTATAAAATATGTATACATATACATAGATATATGTATTTCGGAATCTCATATTTCCCCAATATTTGTAAGCAAAACTCAGCCTACTCTTTAAGTAGGTATTTTATTTCCTGCAGAGTTTCCATACCCAAACATCGAACCAGGAAAAATTAGAATCCAAGGGATTATTCCATCTATTAATATTGATGTTTTAAGCTGATTAAGTATCTTTTCGACATTTTCTGCGATAGAACCTAATTATTCTACACGTGTGGAATAATGTCTTGCCGTTTTGCTTGAAGTATTTGCAAAATATTGTTAAAATTTCCTGATTTTCTGACTATCTGAAATTAAAAAATAGTGTTGATAAAATAAACTCTGTGGCTCAATTCTCATTGGCTTGAAGTTTAATTTCGAAGGAAGATTTCAATAAAAAAGTCTCTAATCAATAACAAATTATCCAGATAAAGTTATTGTTTTGAGAGATTTTGGTTGATATTGGTGTCTATTCTGAAATACGCGTCGACTTGGTGAAACTTACATTGAACACAAAAACAAAATTGTGTAAATGTAAAAAATTTGTTTTTGTTTCTCATACAAAATTAACCGTTTTTAAAAGAAAGAGAAACGCGTTGAAATTCTCACGTTTATTTCATTTAAGAAATGCATGGCAAACAAAAACAATTTTTGAAAATTTATTTTTGTTTTAATGTAAAGTTTCACTTCTTCGACGCGTTTTCCAGAATAGCCCCCATTATGTTTTCCTCATACTCACTGGTCCAATCACCCAGTTTTCGGTTTGTTTTGCGTTTGTCTAAAGATTTTTTTATTATTTTTTTTTAATACGAAAATAATGATTAAATTCGTTTGTAATACAATTTTAATCTCGATTTAAATTTTATTCACTAAAAATGAGGTTTGTTAACTTTTATAGTCGTATTTATGTATATATGTACATACCTATGTATGTTTTTATTTTCAACCTCTTAAAGTTTCACATTATACTACACGACCACAATATGAAAATTTTTTATTTGCAAAAAAAAGTGACGTTAGTTTCTTTTCGCTGTACGTGTTAATATGAAAAAAAAACTCAACATAAATACCAGGATACGTGTCGCATAGCCGCGTTAAAAATAGTGTATTTTGATTCAATATATTTCTTTATAAGTTTCAGAAAAACGCTGAAAATCCGTCAACTAAGAAATTGTTCCGCTAAAATTCCCGCTGGTGGTTTTTTAAATAGACTTGCCGCTAATGACAACAAAATACAGTCATATATAGCGGGAAAACCGCCGTTTTGGCAACACTGACTGCCTAGGACATCGCAATGTTAAAATAGCCAATTGATTACATTGAAAAGTAATCCAAGTGTCAGTCAGTACTAGTTGAGAAATAGTTTGCTTAAAGTTAGTTTAAAGTTAACGTAATTTACGATGGGGTACATATGTATATACATATGTATGTATGTATATGTATGTAGGAATATGTGGATAATTATTTATTTATGTATGTACGTATGTATGTATGTATGTACATATATACAAACTTCACATTTTAATGCCCTGGAAATAAGTATTGCTTTAAACCACAATTACGAAATCAAACATTGCTTAAAAACAGGGTGTGTCGCTTGGGAAATTAAAAAAAAATTTTAGAGCAAACAACATTAATTTTAACCTTCGCTGTACATTCCATATTATTTTTAAAACGGAATTCCTTTCTCCGCTTGTGAGCTTCGTCGATATTATACATCGATCAAAAAAAAAAAGAAAAAAAAAAATAAAACACTCATTTTAAATATTTAAAATCATTAAAAATGAAAGTTAAAGTTGATTCCAAAACAAACATTTCCAAGCTTAAAGCGCAAACTAAAACATCTTCGAATACCACTGCTGTTGTCATTGCTTCAAAAACAGATTTCGATGAACAAGAGCAGGACTCGCTATCAGCTGCAACAACGAATACAACAACAACAGCTGGTTTAGAAGATTCTTCTTCCCTGATTGTCAACACGAAAGGAGAAATTCCAGATGAAGAAGAGGACGAGGATCATGAATATGTAGAAACTTTTGAAATTTTACCTCATTTCTCAACAGCGCGCAATAACAATATTATCGTAAGTATTTTCTATTAAATTCTAAACAGACATTCACATCTACATACATACATATGCATAAATAAAATATGCAAACACAATCCCAGACTTTAGGCCTTTTCAATGCTTTAACGTTTGTTGTAAACGTTTACACTAGCTACACTTAGTCGCAAAACTCTACATACAACTTAATATTAAAAAAAAATTTCGCTGTTAAAGGAAACGCACTGAAATTGTCGACTTTTTATTTAATTTTAAATATCTATTTCTATTTAAATTAAATAACACATCTCGTTTCAGTAAATAATATTAAACAGATAAAAAATACAGTTAAATCAGAAATACAGTTAAATTTGATTTAAGAAAATCGGTCCAGCTGTTTAGAAAATATCACATTTTCTCTAGATATATTCGGGGGTTTTTAAAATTTATAATTTTTCTTATTCATTAGTTTTATTTATTCAAAACTGGATTATAATCAATTAGTTTTTTTTTATTTATTGTGTATATTTCTCAAGTCATTTCAAAAATGAAATCAACAGAACAAAATGTACGGAATTGGTTTCTTTAGTGTTGCCATACCATTTTCGTATGTAGTTGATTAAAATCTTCATATCGGAAGCACAAAAAACAAACAAAAAATACAAGGCAGAATTAAGATATGCAGACAAAAAAAATTTAAAACGCCTAAACATATGCATATTATGATTTAATACAAAATTATATTGCCACATTTGTAACATAAAAACGATTTATGCTAGGAACACAATTGGGACGAACGACGAATTTCGTTCACGTCGACGAATTCTTCAATCAGCATTCGCTGCGTAAATTCGTCGTGTGAAGCACAATAACCAGTGTTGCCAGAATTTCTAAGGCTAAAATCTGCAAAATTTAACTATTTTTCACGAAAAAATCTTCAAAATCTGCATTTAATTTTTAAAATCTTCAAAGCTATTTTTAAAACAACTTTTTTATATATTATTAAAAAAATTTACATAAATATGGATGTACATGTGTAATATAAATATCTTTTCATTAACCCATATTCATAAAATTTAAGCTCCGCTTAAAATGTATTTCATTTAAATTTTTTCGAAATTTTTTTTTAAATAACTTTCAATCACATTTTTCTTATGAATAGAAGCCTTTAATGTTCGAAGAATGTGCATTTCGTTTCTGCTTAAGAAACTTATCAGCAGACTTCAACCAAAAAATTTTTGAAATAAGGCAAAAAACTGCATATGTTTATGGAACGAATATCAATGTGTTATTAAGAATTACGTACCCAAACATAAAAGGGAATAATTATTCACAAAAATTATTTTGGGTTACAAGACGTTTAATAAACAAATTTCCATACAAAGTTTGTTTTGTAAACTTTTTGTAAACCAAAACTATTTTTTATGAATACGCAGAAAAAGCTTAAAAACTTCAAGCAAAAATCTTTACAAGATAAAATCTTCAATTTTGCGACATATGTTGAAGTGTACTGATAAGTTTGACGGTTTTTTCACACGCAAAGTTTACTTTGCAAAGTCTTGTTAAAGAAACAGAATATAGAAAAATATCTCTTTTCTCGTCTCTCCTACAAACTTTAGACTTTGCAAAGTAAACTTTTGTGTGCAAAACCCGTCTTTATTTGGAGAACCGAAATGCATAAAACCAACAAACAAATAAAAATTCTTTATACTTGTGTGCAAACAATATAAAATGAATGAGAAAAGAAATCGGATATATAAAAAAATTATACAGTGATTTAATTTGTTGCATAAATATCCAAAGGACTTCGAAGTTTTGTTTTATTCAAGTTCACTTGACTAAAAATTCTTTCGACATTTGCAAGTGAATGTGGTAAAGACATTTCATTTTAATTTAACTTAGGGCTGCAAAATCATAATCAGAATAAGCTGGTTTTATATCAAATATTCTATTCCAGAAGCTTGCCAGTTAATTCTTCTTTTTCTTTAATGATGCCTTCTAAGTACAAAAATTTTAACTCTCTAAAGGCTATTCCAGACTATAATACAAGTATTAATACTTTCATCCCTGCTCTTATATTTGTTTCAAAAATTTCAAAAAATTAATAACAACTCAACATGTCAGAGCTGCATTTTCCACAAAAGTCTTTATACATGTATAATAGTCCCTTAAACTGTGTGTCGTTCACACATAAAGAAACAAAAAGTAGTAACAGTAATAGCAAAAAATTTAAAAAAAATTCACTATCATTGGAGTTGAAAAATCTGCGTTTTTAGGATCTGAATCTGGATTTCGTCTTGTTGGAGAGTAAAAATCTGCAAAATCCAGATAAATCTGCATTTCTGGCAACCGTGACAATAACGACGAAATTACTCACCGAATTCCTCTCTCATATTTGATAAAGTTGGTTGTTGTGTGTACAAAGACAGAGAGACTGAGAGAGAAAACTGTTTTTTCGTCGTTCGTCGGCGTACAAAATAGAAATAAATCTATCTCAGAGTTCGTCACGCATGACGAATTGCGTTCGACGGCGGTGTTGTGATCGTTTTCATATGCGCAAATAGGCGCATTCATAAGACGTAGCAGTTGAGCTCAACTGTTGTGAAACTGTTGGCAACTGTTGGCCCCAACAGTTACTTCTTATAAACGGCTTGACGTATATAATGTAATTGTATATCTTTTTTTCGTTACTTCATCGCATTTGTAATGTAAAACTTAATAAATATTTGTTGCTGCCACCTAACAAAGCATATAAAAGAAATAGCGCTATTTGACCAGCTGTTCAGGCTGAGCACAACATGTTGACTATAGGTAGCGAAAAAATTTTATGATGAAAAATTACTCAACTGTTGAGTGGAGCGAAACTACTCAACAATGCGTTTCTAAGACAAACACTAAACGGTTGCGCAACTGTTACGTCTTATGAATGCGACCAATGTGTTTTATTTATTATGACGAAAGTTCGCTCCGAAAAACTCGCGTTTCGTTCCAGTTGTGTTCCTAGCATTAACCATTTTTTTCGGATTGATGAAAACAATCGAAATCTGAAGAACCAAAATGAAACTCGAAAGGAATGGTAAATACGGAATCTGTGACACGGCTGTATACAACGCGGAATAAAATAAAATAAGTTTAAAAAAATTTAAAACGCCTAAACATATGCCACATTATGCAACTTTCTCATATTCCGTTTCATTGTAAATTTAAGTTAAATAGCTGATGTTAATAAGAATGTCTACCCAAGTAGATAGACTATAGTGCTGATGACGTGCGTGGCTGCACAGAAAAGTATCGGTATTTCCCCCAGCTTAAAGTCTAAGTTTAATTTTTCTTCTCTTCTTTAGAAACTCACATTAATTAATAAAAATATATCATTCAATAAGAATTGAAATTACTGAACTTGAGCCTGACTATGAATTATTTCTGAATAAAATTCACTACAGTTCAATTAAAAAATCTGAAAATTTCTCACTTATTTTCAAAAATTTAACATTCAATAAAAAGTATGAATATAAGATTTGAAATACCTAAAATCGTATATAGAGTTTTGCGACTAAGTGTACATACGTATGTATGTATGTAATATGCACATAGTTTGTGCTTAAGCTGTTTTGTATAATTAAAAAAATTAATTCCTTATCTTATTTGTTTTTACTGGTTGAAAATGGCGCAATAGCAATATCATTTTGCTTATTTTGTTTTTGGTTTTGATTCGAAATCAAAGGCAGAAGTTCCAAAACTGGTTTCGATCGTTTATTTTTTTATTTTTAATTTTTTTTTATAAATAAATACATGCATATGTACATATGTATGTAAAAGCAAACTTGACTGGTACGGTCAAGTCTTTACACCCTTCCATTATCTTTTATTCTTTCTCCTAAAAACTCAAGACTTGACGAGTCAAACCTGACGTGTGTGAAAGAGGACTAAAGGCAGAATTAGTTTGTACGTGCTGTTCTGTTCTGAATCATCTTTTTTTTCTGTTTATTTGAAAGTAGGTTAGCAGGCTGCTGGAAAGATTTCGTTAGGTTTGGTAAGCTCACTTGGGTCCATTAAAATGATCCCTTTGTGCTACCTGTAAGTTGAAAAGCAAATAGAGTGGGAAGAGGGTGAGAAAGGTAGAAGTAGCAGAGAGATAATATACCAGCCACTGTTCCTAATAGAAAGGCTCAACTTTTTTAGGTTGATTTTCGATAACCCGAATATGCTGCCGAAGGATATTTTTCCAAGGAGTTGCAGACGGAGATCTTTCAAGGGCGGAACAAAAACAGAGGAGATGCAGGATACTTTCCTCTTTGTCGTCGTCCTCGTCATTGCAACTGTAGTAGTAGTCATTAAACGAGAGTCCCATACGTTTAGCATGGGTTCCGAAGGCACAGTGGGTGTTCAACGTGACTACGAGCTTCCTCAAGTGTGCTTCCTTCATGAGATTTTTCATTCTATGGGAGTTTAGGCGAGGCCAGACTGTTGCACAGGCTATTGCACAATTGAGCTCTCTGCGCGATCTGTCTTCAGCCAATTCAAGAAAGGTAACATCGAAGTGTCTCCAGCAGTATGAGAGTGGGAAACCACTTAGTAGATTTCTCTTTTTTGCCACTTCATTCGCAACTCTGAAATAGTCCCGTGTCCCCGCACCCTGTTTAATAAGATATTTAAGTGCTGTGCGAGTTCATCCATGGCTTTGCGACGTTCTTGGACAAGAAAAGATGTGGTATACACACCTTTGAGGGACTTAATTACAGATTGACTGTCAGTTATTATATGGATATCTTTGTTTGGAATCCGATAGAACCTTAGCCAGTGCATCGTTCTTTTAATGGCAGATAACTCTGCCTGTAATACACTACATTCGTCCGGGACATTCATTCCTCTGAACGCCATTTCAATTCCGTATTCCGAAATATAAACGCCTCACCAACTCTTCCTCCTTTTTTTGAACCGTCCGTGTAAACCTGTGCGGCTCCGTTCATTGCGGAGAACTTTGAAAATTCCTATTGAAGTAGGGTTTCGGAGTGCAGTAGTCAATAAGATCCGGTATATTATCCACTTTATCTAAAATGCTTGCATGACCCCAATGTCGGTGGTTGCATGCGCCACTGCAAGCCAACTCAACATAGAGAAGAGATCTTATCATAACTGCCATTTTGCGGAGAATTTCCTCTATACGGGACTGATTACTCAGACTGAAATTCCTTAAAATAATATAGGTTTTATAACCTTATCTGGTATACAACCGACTACCGTAGAACTTTTTTCCCAAGTAGGGCCGATTGCCTTTCTACAGATAGCAAAAGCCACTATATCTCGATACAACCTTTCACAATGCTCAACAGAGACGGCAACACGAAAAAGAAATATAAATGCGAATGCAGGAAGTGTATTTTTAATGACACATTACAGGTTGATATGAAAGAAGTTTTTGTACCAGTTCTTTGTAATTTGCAGCCCTTATACAGTCGAATCCACTTTAGCGCAACACGCTTTAATGCAAAAAATCGGATACAAATCCCCGATACAAATCCCCGCACTGATTTTAAGTGCAGCTAGTCTTATTCACTTCGCTTTAGCGAAACATCGCTTTACTGAAAATATCGTATTACTGAAAACCAAAGCAAGCCCACAACTACGTTTTGTATGAAACGTTAGGGAAAATTAAACAATGACAAATTTATTTATTAGAAATCGATTGCTGAAAAAATTTAATGTCAAAATGTATTTGTACTATTCGCTCTTACGTACTTTATTGTATTTTTCTATTATATTGCACTGATTTTAAGCAGTACGCTTAACTGTAAAAAAATTCAGTAGTCCGAACTACGTTTTAGAGAAAAAATCGGATAATTGAAAAAATTGGGTTTTGGTTATTTCCAGTAAAGCGGCGTCGACTCCAAGATAACTGTGATATACATTTTAGAAAACTACTCATGCTTTTTTTCTTCATTTACCAGCTTAGATTAGTACAACTCTTCAAAGACTTCTGATATTTGGGGACCAACAAATATGCCTTCCTTCGATTTGGTCTCACTTATACGTGAAAAAATAATTTTCAATACAATTCAACCGTTTTTTTTGGAAGACAATCCACATTATAAAAAATCTTTAATAAACACAACATTTCATGTTGCTTGCTGCATTCTATGCAAAGATATTCCAAAATATAAAAAAATTATATGGGAGGTGCAACGCACACTTGTTTTATACCGACTTTTCTTTCTGAGGATAATGGATTAACTCCTACAAAATCAAGATATTTCGAAATTAATATTTGCTATATATAGGAAGTGCCACGACCACTTCTCCATTCCTTAGTATTACTTCCTTAAATTCCTACGCTTAATAACAAAAGTTAGACAAATTTTTTATAAATTAAATTTTAGTATAAATTAAAGAATGTGGATGTGGTAAATATGTCTTGCCGTAAAGCCCCAAGTTGGATTATGAGAAAAATTAAAAGAAGAATAATGAGATCGGAGCAGCCTTCCTTAATTGATAATTAAATTAAAAATTAATTTTATACATACATAAATATGTTTGTCTATTTAAAGCATTTTTTTAGTTGAAAACTGTTTCCTAAGAACATACCCGCTTTTTGATCGGTCATTACCCGCTTGTTGCAAAAACCATCTGGTAACGTTAGTTATGCGTCTAATGAAAAACCAGTGTTACCATTTGATACTCCTAAATTAATTTTAAGAATATTTGGATACAAATATCTCACAAATATGTTGCCTATACATAGGCACTTGCAAATAATCGTAGATTTTCATAATCGCGATTACTTACGATTAAAAAATATGCGTTTTATCGCGATTATCGGTTAATCGCGATTAAGCAAGAAAATATACTATTATAATTTTCATTTAAAAGCAAAATAAATTACGTCTATAGTTTTAGTCGAAAAGCATATAAAATAAAGTTCGCAAAACAGAATTGAAATGAGTAAGTAAGTAAGTAAGAGTGTTATATTCGGCTGAGCCGGATTATATTTACCCTTCACCGACGTACGAATATGGAGTAGATATATATATATATATATATATATATATATATATATATATATATATATATATATATGTATATGTATATACAAACATATGTAAATACATACATAAAAATTTTTTTGTGAAAATAATAAATCATTAATTTTATTTTTTTTGATATAGTGCAATTCATAATAAGTGACATATATGTATGTATGTATGTGGCACAAAACGTATTTTTACTTTTACAATAAAGTAATATTAACTTCTAACTTCATAGTTCACAAAAATTTTAAATTTTCTTCAAAACATGCGTCGGAAGCAGTGCTGCAAATACAAAAGAAATCCTTCGTGTATATTTCGATTAAACTTCATGTAAACCTTGGTTGTCGATTTTTCCACTCCAAGTTTGTGGCATATGGGCTAAACCTATTCTCAGGCGACAATTGTTTTCACTACGCTCTCCGTCTGTCCGTCACACCCTATTTTCTCAAGAACCGTAAGAGCTACAAACCTGAAATTTGGACAGAGTATGTAGAACTTTGGCCGCTACAACAACAAATACATGAGAATTAAAAACTAAAGAGTGTTCCAAAACGAGCAACGAAAAATTTTAAAATCACATGTAATATACATACAATTGTATCTACATATGTATATTGACACTTAAAATTTTTAAAAGTAGTGTATTTTTATGTAGACTAAAATAATTAACACTAAAATTTAAAAAAAATTTAAATTAAAGGGTTGTCCATCAGTTAATGCTACTTTGACTATGTAATTTTGACAACTTGCTATATCTTGGAAACTCTTGAAATTTTCAAAAAAGGTAAAACTAAAAAAATCCGAAAATTATAAAATCGCCAAACCAAAAAAAAAATCGCCAAAAAGTGAAAAAAATCCCCAAAACGAAAAAAATCGCCAAAATAAAAAAAATTTTAAGACTAAAATAAATCGCCAAATTCGAAAAAATCACCCAAATGAAAAAAATCGTCAAAATTAAAATAACGCAAAAAACCGAAAAAGGCGCAAAACTAAAATAATTATTAATATGAAAAAAAATCGCCAAAATGATAAAAATTTCCAAATTGAAAAAAACGCCAAAAACCGAAAAAAAGCGTCAAAACTAAAAACGCGCCTAAATGAAAATAGTCGCCAAAACGAAAAAACACCAAAAACCGAAAAATCTACATAAATAAAAAAAAATTGCCTAAATGAAAAAAATCGCCAAAGCGAAAAAAATCGTCAAATTTAAAAAAACGCAAAAAACCGAAAAAAATCGCCAACACGAGAAATAGTGTCAAAACTAAAAAAAATTCCCAAAATGAAAAAAAAGCAAAAAACCGACAAAATCGCCAAAAGCCAAAAAAATCGCCTACATGAAAAAATTGCCAATATTAGAAAAATCGCCAAATAAAAAAATCGCCAAAATTAAAAAAACGTCAAAAACCAACAAAAGAAAACAAGTGCCGAAGCTAAAAAGGCGCCAATAAACGCAAAAACTTCAAAAATAAAAAAACACTTTAAACCGAAAAAACCCAAAAACGAAAAAATGCCAAAACTATATTTTATATAGACTAAAGTTCGCATTGAATTACATATTTCGTGTCCGTATGGAACCCTTCGCGCGCGGGTCAAAGTCGCACTTCACTGAATTTATTACCATATTGATACCGACACCGAAAACTGAACAAATACCAGCAATCTCTTCATTAAAGAACTTCCTAAAATATAAAATATGTTTGATTAAAAGAAAAAAAGTTATTTTTTATATATTTTTTTGACATACATATAAAAATATGTCAAAAAAAAATAGTAAATTTTCCAACTCTTAAACCGTCTTTTTGATTTTGCTGATATTCAATACCGATCTATTTTGAACCGTTTCTGATGCACCAGTCCCAAGACGGAAGTCTCTAGCTTTACTGGGAGCTTCACGTACCAGCAGACGGACGGACGGACATCGCTCATTCGTCTTCCCTATTCATAAGGACCCAGAATATACCTATGTATGTATATACACACTTTATGGGTCGCATATGAATATTGTGGAAATTACATACGGAATAACAAAGCAAGATACATACCTACATATACATATATATACATATATATATATATGTAGGTATGTAGATAGTTTTGTTATTATTTATGTTATGTTATTTTTGTACATGCATAAATATGTACATATACATATGTATGTACCTATCTGCTATAAATATAATTGATTAGAAAATAATAACAAGTTGTTTAAAATTGTAATTAAAAACTGGTTTTATGTTGATACATATTTACACAGAGAAAAATTCTAATTATGAAACATTTTTAATAAGAAATTTTATAAAAAAAAATAAAATTCGTTTCAATTAAAAAAACGGTTATTTGTCGATATTACTTCAATACATTACTGAAAAATTGGCTCTTGTCTAAGCGTTGACGGCTGATAATTTCCGGACGTTAAGGACTAGGAATAGACTGTCACAACTTTTTGGTATTTTTATTGAGGTGACGTCGTCAGGTTGTTGCATGAACTTCAAAAACAAAAATACAGTACGAGCTCGATTTGAAAAACTGCCGATTTTAGCAACATCCCTATTAGCGCATCATATAATTATTTTATGTTACAGACCCTATAGGTACAATTTTTTTTTCCAAAAAAGAAAAGTCTCGATAAGTGCAACTTTTTTTCGTATTATTATTATTTAAGGTTAGGAACTAAATTTGCTTAAAACCCCAAATTTTTATTGATACCATTGTAAAGTAGAAATGGAATAATGGAATATGATTTCGGACAAATGTTAACCTCTAGCACGTCGGCAGACGTTCACTCTTTTCACAAAATTTTGAACCAAATTTTGCAAATAAGCTTCGCTTATCTCGTCAATGTAGAGCGTCAATTTAATTTTTCAGAGAGCTTTAATTGTTTGTGGTTTGTTCACTTAAACCCGGTTTTCAACTGGCCTCAGAGAAAATAATCCAACGGCGTTATATCACAAGAACGAGGCGGCCAATGGACATTGTTAAATCAAGCAACTACGCGACCGGGAAATTTCTCATTAAATAACTTAATTTTTGACCGGCTGTGTGGCTTGTGGAGCACAGAGTATTTTTGAAGAAGCTACTTTTTATCCTATAAAGTTCTTTTTATGAAAATTACTCTTTCTTTAATGTTATTTTTTTGAAAGTATTTTGGTAAAAACTACATTTTATATAAATTACCTTTTTATGAAAGGTACTTTTTTTATAAAAGGTGTCTGTTACGGTTTATTTTTGGAAAACAATTTTAATTAATGGTACTATATTTTTAGATATTTATGTATGTATGTTTGTATGTACATATGAATGTATGTATTAGTATGTATTAGTGATGCACGAATATTCGTATTCGTATTCGAATTGTCGAATATTCGGACATTGTCAGGCGAATACGAATGTATTCAGGCGGATACAAATACGAATATATTCGTATTCTTCAAATTCAGGCGAATACGAATACGAATATTTTTCCAAAGAAATTAAATAAATAAATGCATAAATCCTAAACGAAATTTAAATAAATGACTAAAAATTTTAGTTTGTACAAATACATTAATTTTTTATAGAAATTTGTACTTTGTATCATTTTCAAATATTATACAATGACGATCATTAAAATTTTGGGTACTTTTGATTAACTTTAAGGTACGCCAACAAGAGTGTGAAATCCTTTTTCATAACAATTTTTTAATATTTCATATTGCATATAATATTCGTATTCGTATTCGCGAATATCGTTTCAAATATTCGTATTCGTATTCGCGAATATCGTTTGAAATATTCGTATTCGCGAATATCAAAAATTGACATTCGTTACGTCACTAGTATGTATGTAAGTGTATGTATGTATGTATATAGCACTTGAATAAATAAAATACAACCGAAAACTAAACCAAGAAATGCATTTTTTTAACAAAATTAATTCAGGAATTTCTGATTGGTGTAAATAAAGCACGTGTCATATTGTTAACCCGATGTGTCAGTGCCTTCGACATATTTTACCTTCACATATAGGAGTTTATTTATTGCAAATTGCTATTACTGATGTCATGCAAACACATTAGCATTTATACGTAGATACAAAAATAATGTTTATATTACATAAATACATCCGAACATACATATGTATGTTAAGTATGCAATGAAAGCATCAATAACAACAATTTAACAATGTCAAGGTCATTTTGGATAAACACAAATACATTACACATATAAAAACATGCATACACTTATGTATGTATGTGCGTACATATGTGTTTCGGACAAATATTTCATGAACAAAATCATTAGAAACATAAACGACACTACAAAATGTTGACAAACAAAATAAAAATAAATTATAGAAAACGTTTAACAACAATCTTTCAATATTTTTATGCAACAGGCATAGAAACATAGAAGATTAACACTTTTAATGTTAATGTGACAAAAATAGAAAAAATATCGCATTCACACATACTCGTATGTACATATTAAAGTCCTGCACAAGACCAGTTACAAGAACTTTTAAGACATGAGGGATTTTTAAAGTGCTTCTAAAACAACAGCAAAATGTTCTAAAACAAACGTTAAGCAACACTGTTGGCAATACATTTGTTTAAGTTATTGCAGGTATAAGAGTAAAGAAGAAAATACTTCGTGACTGAAAAACTTGTCGTGCTTTTGCTTCTTTCTACACATGGGCGCGTATACTAACGTCATGCACACACGTTGTGTGTATGATATTTTATTTTCCTGTGCACATACAAACGCACACATGCCCTGACATTAGTTGTGTGCCCTTGCTTTAAAAAACCACCCTTAAGCACATAATAGCTTACCATCTATATCTTACACACACACACACACTCAAACGGACAATATCCCTGCAAATAACTCGACTAGTCCATACATGCTTGTAAGGACTACTCCATAAAAGACCAGGACTATTACAAAACTAGTCCAAATGTATGGATAAAACATGGTCGATTTAACATTGCGATGTCCTAGGGACGGACCACATGGTCCGAATTTGCACTACATCGGACCACCCTCAAAGCTACCCCAGAGTGTGGCGTTGGCTGAAGTAGTTAGCACGTTGACTACAAAACCGAAGATCCTGGGTTCAATCCCTGTATCCGCAAGTCATTAAATAACAACACCACACATTTTTCTGATGTGCATTAGTAACCCTTTGTATCAGTTGTTGTAGGAAAGTTCAAGTGATGAAGGCATAGTCACTGGTCATTGAACTATACCGACTTCGGCAGATAATAATCCTAATGTAACATCAGAGCGCCCTCATTCGTCGGTATTGTGTAGCAGAATCATCTGCAAAGTAAAATAACGAATAAAAATGGCTACTAAATACAGCTTCAAAAATTTAATGCGCTTCATTGAAGTCAGGGCGCTGCAACTCTGCATTATAACTTTCAAAAACGTAGAGTTGTACAAGAAAATAAGCTTTATTCTATCTCTTACTTCACCACCTATCTTCTCTATCACTATCCCTTTCCTAAAGAAGGTAACACCTATAAGTAGTAGTAGGCCTGAGTGTTTACTTCTCTTAAAAAAAAAATTTTGGAATAGTTATAGACTATTCGCATACAATTTGTAGGTGTGTAAGAAGAACGATCATAATCTTTTAAACACTAGCACATTTCGTACAGCAATGAATTCTTGTGTGAAAACGATATGATCCATGGCTGCATTACATGGGACTATGATGTAACTAGTCTCTTTCTTGTAGATTGGACCACGTAGTCCAATATTATTTGCAGGGATACAAAATAACAAGCATACACGCATCAACACTATTTCTTTTGATTGTTTGTTATGAACAACAAGTCTTCGCGACATCGCTTGTTAACACTCATATACAAGAACACAAATGCATCCATCGTGCTTCGCTTATAATACGACAGCATTTATTATTGGTTTAGTATAATACATGCCAGAGAATACATTTAAAAAACAAGAAGTATTTACATTTCAAGACTGCTTACGCAGGTCTCTAGTGAATATGTACTTACAGTTGTGTTCAAAAAAATAGGAGTGCTAATCTCAAAAAAAGTTTCAGTTCGTAAAAAAAATTCGTAGTTTTGTTCAGACTTTTTTACATCAGATTTAATTACTTATTTATAAGTTTATACTAAGAAAATTTAGAAGGAATTTATGGTCAAGAAATAGAAAAAAAACTAATTAAAAAGATTGGTCAAAAATTCACTGTTCAAAATAATAGGAGTGTTAGTGAACGGCAAAAAATTTTGTATAAAAATTTAAGTAAAGTTTGCAGTTATATAAAAACAAGCTCATTATTTTCAATATTTTGTTGAATAACTTCCATTTTCAATAATTTTTGCACACCTTCGAGACATGAAGTCAATAATAATAATAGTCTTCGACTATGCTTCATAAATCGTTACCGTTTCTCTTCAATATATTTTTTGACATCTTTCCAGAGATTTTCAATAAGGGTTGAGGTCTAGAGACTGAGCAGGCCACGATATAGCATACACTCTATTGTCTGAAAACCACTCCGTTGCTAGTTTATTGGTGTGTTTGAGTCATTATCTTATTGGAATACCTATTTTAGTGATATATTCCATTCTGAATATGGAAACATCATTTCCTTTTTTCACATAAACATTTTTATCAATTATTCCTTTTATCTGCTGTATTGGACCAACATCACTGTGCGAAAAACGTCCCCATATGCGCCACCATGCTTAAATGATTTTTTTTTGTATACTGTACCTTGCATTCTGTGTTAGGCGGACGTCGGACACACTGTCTAAAGCTAGTCCCACCAAATAAAACAATTTTCGTTTCATCTGTCCATAATATATTTCTTCATTGTTCTTATTGCCATTTGACATGGTCTTTAGGGAACTTTAGGCGTGTGGCTGCTTGCTTTTTTTTCGTTAAAAGGGGAACCTTCCTTGGACTTCTTGATATTAGTTTGTTCTGTAATAAGTGTCTTGCGGATAGTTATGATACTAACATCAATGTTAAGATTTGGACTAAGCCGAAAGATTGGTTTTCCTATACCTTACTATAAGTCGGTCGTCCACACTAGACGTTTTGCGGTTGCGGTATCGAGTTTCTGCTTTATTTTCATAAGATAAGGCATTTTCTATCATTTGATCGGAGCACTCAAGGATTTCTTTAATTTCTCTGCATGTTTTTTCTTTTTTTTTTGAAGATCATTAATCAACGCTCTTTGCTTGAGAATAATGTTTTTCTCGTCCCTAATAGATGTATAATTATAGTTTTAAATTACAAAATACGATATTCCGTAGCATTTCCAAACTTACTTTTCACTTTTTCTTATATTAAAATTTAATATGAATTTTTATTTGAAACAAATCCCAAACACACCTATTTTTTTAAACAACTCACCTAAGTGGAAAATGTAAAAATTAATTAATTAAACTATACACAAAAGACTTTTCGAACAATTCTTTTATAAATTTTGCTTCTTAGATTCCATTAAAAAATTCGTTATAATTTTTAGCAGTTCGAAAGTTTCCAGACTAACGAATTTTTCGTAAAAAACTATTGGGTTGCAGCACTCCTATTATATTGAACACAGCTGTATATGTAAATATACACCCAGCTGGAAAACTCAGAAGACCTTCTTACTTTAGGCCTTCTTAAAGGCCTGTTTACGAATTTTTTTGATTCTATTACTATTGTTTTCTAACTGCTAAAGAATGCCTCATAGAAAGGAGCGGCTCTTTCGCATAAAAGATTGCAAAAAAAAAAACAATATCAGAAAAAAATAAAAAAAAATATGAATGAAGTCGCAACTTAAATTATATTAACTCGTTTTACAACTCTGCTAGTTTACAGTTTGTTAATTTGTATTGCATCGTGGCAGCGCCTCTACCGATAAGTAGATAAATTACTTTAAGGACCATTTTCACAACTTGCCTTTAGTTAAAGGTAAGATTTTGTCTGCCCGATAAATATCTTTGCGTTATCACAACTTGAATTTTTTATTGTTATTATTATCAATAATAATAATATTTAATGGATACAAAAATAATAAATAAAGATTTTATAATGTAAAGCCAATTATCGGGCAGGCAAAATACTGCTTTTAGCTAAAGGCAAGTTGTGAAAATGGCCCTAAGCTGTATAACCATTTTATTAATTTTATAGAAAGTAAATACAGAAAAACTTAATATTATTAGGGCCATTGTCGCTTATTAAAGGTAGGATTTTATTTAATGGATATAATCTTTTTCATTTGTAAAAATGAAAACACTTTAAACAAAAGTGTGCGATAAGTTAAAGACAATTTTATCCTACCTGTAACTTTTATCGTGAGGTATAGTCAAATAAAATTTTTACTATTAATTTTATCGGACAGTTGTAATAATGGAAACATTTTAAAGGTCACAGTTTCGCTAAAATTAGGATTAACTATCCGGAACTATATCGTCAAGTTATAATAATGGCCCTTAATGTAATATTAATTAAAATTTTGTAATACATAATATTTAAATATGTACTTAAATATTTCATAAAATACTCGTATTCCATTCTATTGAGAATTTAAATACAAATCCATTTGAAAATTCTCTTGTTTACACCAAGTTGAATGACTTTTTCTTTTCATGTTGTGTGCACAAAATCTAACCGTGTCAGCCATCTAACACCCGATAAAGACGACGAAAATTTTCAAGTAACAATTTTTTGTTGGTGTGGTTCTTTTAATTAGCATGTGCTTTTCTTAATTTTTTTTTCGTTTTCAAATGAATTTGAGAAGAAAAACACCTTCGGTTACCGCAAACAATTTAAACAACAGGTTTTCTAAACAATGCTGTAGTTTTTATTGTTGCTGTTTCATAAACGTAGAAAGGTCATTCGATGGGGGGGGCACTAGTCACCAAGAATTACTTTTGCCCCCTCTCCACCCCCTTAAATTGTTAAAAATTTCCTGGAATTATTTATCGTCATATTTTAATATTACTCTAGATGCCCCCCACCAACCCACAAAAAAATTTTAAGATACGCCTGTGTCCTTTTTAATTTGTACTATAAAATATTTTTGGGATACATACATACATACATACATATGTATGTACATATATGTGTATATGTACATATGTACATATAAACGTATTTATTTGTTTACCTTTTTTTTGCATTTAAATAATTCGAATAATTTTTTTTTGCGAAATGACATCATTTCCATAATAGTATGAACAAGTTGTTTTAGTTTGTCGCCGAAACAAATATACATGCTTGTACATACATATGCATTTGTGTATGTACATATGTATATACTACATACATATGTATATAGTTTTCTAAGTGTTCATGGGTGTATATACATACATATGTACATATGTATGTACTACATATGTGCCCTTAATTATGAAAGTGGTCTAAGTCATGTGCATTTTTGCTTCGAAATATTAAATGAATCTGAAAAAACTTCAATAAATATTTAATAAATATTATATTTTTTCATACTAACCGAGACTAGAACAGCTCTAAATTATTAAATATTTTTTGATTTGTTCAAATGCAATCTAGTAAATATCTCGACCGAAGAAATACATACATACATATATGACTTAGACCACTTTCATAATTAAGGGCACATACATATACATATGTATGTGTGTATGTATATTAGTTCCAGCTTCAAATTGGTTCGAAATTGAGAAATTTTGATGAAAAATAAAGTCATTTTCAAATCGCCAATGCAAAGCTTGCAGTTTTGACGTTACATACAGTTGCATAGAAAACTATACAGACGAGTACATACGTGCGTACATACGTGCGTACATACATACTTACATACATATTTTCTTTTTCCAAAAATAGTTTAAAATATTTTTTTTTAACAAGGAATGGATATGCTATACTATACTATACTTTGTTGATAAAAAAATTTAAAGTTTTGCATAAAATGCACAGTTTTCTGTGCCATTGTATATATATATTAATTGTTCCAAAATTGACTTTATAATTATGTATTCCTTTTTAGCAGACATTAAAGATAGAATTAGCAAAATCGTATCGTTCTACTTTACAGGTTGTCGTATCGTTAAGGTTTGCGTACATGTTATAGAATTTAATAGTTTGAACAGCACATTAGTTTTGTCTGGCTTTGAATGCGCCCTTTTTGTCATTCGCTTCAGAAAAATCTGTTTTTTGTAGATCTCTACGACCTCATATTTTATAACTAGTAACATGCATTGCATGTGGTACGGTTTTTGTCAACTGACGACGATACGATTTTCCCAATTGTAATTTAACACATCAGATATTGGCAGGAATCTCTCGTTGGAACAGAGGCCGAAGTTCTCTGGGAAACCCAAAATAGTGAAAATTCAAAAGGAATTCCAGGGCTGAAAAGCAAACACTTTAGAAATTGTTTAACATAATAAACGAACATATGTACATGGCCCGCATGAGTGTTGTTCATGATACAACATTTAGAGCTTGCCACTACACTAGTCAAGTCTTATTACTGCAAATCTTATAAATTTTTCTTCTTGGAACTTTCATCGGCGTTCACACAATGCCAGTCTTATTTTTGAGCTTATATTTTTTAATAATAGTCTTGTGTATGCATGTATGCTTTTTTTATCACACTACGAGTGAGAAAGCAAAACATACTGACCTTCCCTTCGTCTCTCTGTCCTACAAACTAATCAGCTTGAAAATAAGACTTGCATAGTGTAAACTAGGAGGGGAAGAAAAATTTGTGATGTGATGTTGAAAACATCTTTTTATAAATTAATACATTTTTTTTTTTGCATATTTATAAAATATTAAATATTATATGGTTTTGCAATTGAGATACACGATGCACAGTTGCTTTTTTAGTACTTTTTATTTATGTATGCATGTTTTATTTGTTTTCTTAAATACTACATTCATATGTACATACATACATATTTACTTAATAACACTTTGTTAAAAAGCTTTATATTTTTAGAATAAAAAAAGAAGAATACTGTTTTGCAAAATTACAAGTGCTTAAGTTGAAAAAGTACAATATGTATAGCAGGGATGGCAAAGTTGGTACAATTGTACCTTTTTTGATACGATTTAAACTCGGAAAGTACAATTTATATACATTTAACGAATATCCCCAATTTCACTCCGTATTTCTTTTCAAACGATGTGTCAATTTTCACTTTTGAACAATGAAACTCATCTTTTTCTCCTTGAAAAAAGTCTTGTAAAAGCAAAACGCAGGAAGAAAATTAAAAAAAATGTAAACTAGTCCATTTCTAAATCATCGGATACTGGATCAAATGGTATTAATTTGTATACAGTGCAACTTCCGGACAATCCGGACACATATAGTTTTATGCTCGTTCGGATTAACGAGTTGTCCGGACTATAGCAGTTGAAAACATTGAAATAATCTAAGTGAATTAAATACATACATGCATATATGTACATACTATGATTTATTAAAAAATTAAGTTATTTTGTGCTGAATAACTTTCTTGAGGTGGTTGATTTGTGGCTTTTTCTCTAGTTTCTTTAACAATAGAGTATCTTGCATATCCAAATTATTCTCTTCAGCCTACTGAACGCAAAATAAAAATGCTTTCCTTGTATCTGCATTAGAAATCTTTGTTTTTGCATCCATTACAACTTGTTTAATGCCATAAATCGCTGATTTATGCCATGGAAATTTTCTGCAACCTGCCTAATAGTTTTTCCTTCATCAAGACTTTGTAAAATATCACACTTCTCCTGTAAGGCTAGTATTTTATGTTTGCGTTTATTATTTAAAAACATGGCACTTCGAATGAAATTAAGCAAACAGGCTTGTGAAAGAATGAACCGAAACTGAAGCAATAATAGTGCAAAATTGTAAATCAAAGTATGAATAAAAAAACAAAGCAAAATATCCGTTAACTCGCGTGTCTTGTATAGATTTTAGTTTCTGTTTTTGTATAAAAAAAGATTGTCCGGATTGTAGGGACAAAAGCTTTCAATTGTCCGAAATGTAAAAGCGTCCGAATTATTGGAGTGACCGGACTGGCGCATGTCCGGACTGTCGAAGTTGTACTGTATTTTAAATTTTATTTAAACAGGTGTAACTTACAAGCAAATTTGTGAAAACGATTCGCTGGCCATAACAAAGTCGATTATTTTAATAAAAACAAATAATAATATGTATGTAATTTGAACTAAAAACATATTTTAGTACAATTAGGGTCAAAAAAGTACAATTTTTTAAAGTTGTTGGTACAGTTTCAAAATTCTCAATATCTTCCCTGATGTATAGCCATCGAAAAGTTACTAAAGTATTTGACAGGCTTTTCGTTGATTTTTGATTTTTGCTTAAGTCAGCATAATCACATTACAGTTAGGCCTTAAAGGTCCAACTATAATATGAATAAGCGAACTTAAGCAACTGTGCGGTTACATATAAAACGTATGTGTCAAACCATAATGTACTTATGGAACTTTTCGTCAAGTTTCGTTAAATTTCATTTGCTTAAGCTAAGTGCCAAACTGAACGCACATTCCGTACGGAAAACACTGTTTGTGCATTTTTTAAACTAAAGCAAACATCATCAGAAAATATTCATTGGTTTTATATATTTTTTATTTTTTCTTATTTTAAACTCAGAAAAGAAAGCAAAACTTTTATTTTCATTCTTTGCTTTACAATACACATATACACACATACACATGAATTTATTTATGTATGATCATTGTTGTACTTTTAAGTAGGCAAAACAAATTAAACAAGTAAAAAATTCGTGGATATATTTATACGTGAATTTTTAATAGATTAGGACATTCCAACAAGTTAATTTGATTGAATTTCATTAATTTAGTAGTTGTAAGAAGAAACAAAATTACTAAAAAATTGTGAACAATACCTATATGTGCAGCTGTGGCTAAAGAATACCTAAGTGCATGTAAGTATATTCAGGCCACCTAAAAGTCACATCTGAATTGCTTAAGTATTTGACAGACTTATCGTTCAATTTTTGCATTAGCTTAAGCCAGCTTATTCATATTATAGTTGGGCCTTAAGAATGAAAGTTTTCAACGAACTGTGTATTGGTGCGCATCGTTCGTACAATTTTTCGCAAGAATTTATAACAAAAAAAAAAAATCCAATAAAATATGGTAAAAGTCTCGTAAGTGAACACTTTCACAATGGGAAAGAGATTGTTAATTAAAAAATAAAACACTGTGGGGTGTACAAGTATTGTATGTATGTAGAATGTTATTTATTTAAGCGATAAAGCCACTCCTCTACCCCATACAACTGCCAAAAGCTTCGAGCCATTTAAAACTAAATTTCTCTTAAACCTCAAATACTCAGACTTGAGTTAACTTTTTGAAACAAATCTCTAAAATATGTGTAAATTTTTTGTTCAGCTCTTTTACTCATATTTATTTGGCTAAATGAATTTGTATCTACATATGTGTATAAGTAAGTAGTTATATCCATGTACATATGTATGTATGTATAACAAAAATTTAACAATTTTAACCGGCTTTTTAAAAAGATTTTTATTTGACTCCCTACAGCTACTGCAAGTTTGTTTCTGTTCAAACAAGAATTTGTTTGGCAGGTCTTGTTGTTAAGTTCAGGTAACTTTTCCTTGGAAGGAAGTAAAACAAACTATGTACATATGTATATATGTATGTACATATTTACCCTTCACATAACTCGCCCCCCCCTCTCAAATTCTAGTCCCTACCTGCCGACTACGTTTTGCTTAAACAGTGTTATTGTTTAACTAATTCTTGGTAAAATGCGTATGAGTCATCGCCATCATTACCTTTGCGAGTATTCATGTTGTTATTTAAGCATTTGACATATGTACATACGTTTGCCATCTTATTGGTAATTGTAGTTGTTGCTGTTGTCTTTTTAGTATCTCATGAATGAATTGACTGAATGAATTTGTTTTTTTTTTAAGTTTTTATTATTTCTTTATTTATTTATTTTTCTTCTTCTTCTTTCGCTTATACTACTCGTAGTTGTTCTGGGCGACGTGCATAGTTTCGGCCGAGTATTTTATTTATTGAATAATTTGTAGATCAAGCAATGATTTGTCAGTTTTGTTACTTGTTGCTTTTGTAGCGAGTTGTTGTTTCAAACTCAGCTGTTGAAATGAAAAAAAGCCAATGAATTCTACATGACATTGTTTATTGTCGCAGAAGAAGCATTTCAGCAATATTTAGAGATATTTTCAGTTCAGTAAATGCGAATGGTTAGTCGTAGTTGTATTTCGATCATAAAGTATTAAATTATTAGACTTGGATCGAACTCGTTCACTAGTTCATTTTTGCCACAAACCAATTATCAAACCCATTTAAATTACATACGTTTGATCATAGGTTTGTGGCAAAAATGAACTAGTGAACGAGTTCGATCCGAGTCTATAAGTTATTGAGATATGATATGATGAGATAATTATTACTTTTATATTTATATTTTATTTATTTATTAAGGGCGAAATTCACAGTCATTAGTTAACTAATAGCAATAGTTTAACCAACAATATTTGTTTCACAGATTTTTGTTTACCATTCATTAGTTAAACCGCCAAATGTCATTGGTTAACAAATAAATATTTTACCTGGTATTCAGTAACTTTTATTAATATAATCGTATAGCTATAATAAATATAACGAAAATTTAACGACTTCGGTATTCAGTATCATATATTTAAAACGATATTCGCTGTGGGTTGGTGCAAGAAAAAATTAAGTGACAAGATCACTTTCATTGAGTTTTTCTTTATTATTCCTCGTGCTTTTCGTTTATTTTCACATTTTATAAATAAAGGATCTTATGCAAAAAAACTTAACAAAGCTTTGCCAAGCAATGTTAAGTAAAGTTGTATTCTAAAAAAATTATTGTATCAAATTTCTAAAGAAGATCCCCACGTTTGTTAAGACTACTTTAAGTTGATATTTTAAAAATGTGTATTTTGTACCTCAAATATATTTGTTAATATAGCACATATTTATTCATGTTACATCTCAAAATAAAGCTAGAAGTGTAAGCTCTTAGCTTAGATTTACTATGTCTGTCATGTAATGGAAAACATCATCAAATTATTCAACTGACTCAAAATACATAGTAAAATCCATAACAAAAATATTAAAATAAATACAATTGTACAAAAATGTTTTAGTGATGTGTACATACAATCAAAATAAATCGGAAAAAGCTGGATATTCAAGTACTCATTTCGTTCGAATAATAGAAATTGTGATAATTTTTCTTTGTTACTCATATTTTTATACGTATACTTCATAGAAATGTTTATCTGTTTTCCTTTCTATGTCACAAGCTCATATTGTTTAAATAAGGTTGCTTTACTTCAAGAAAATAAAAAAATATTTTAATACCCGAATGAAATTGTATTCGATTTTGTACATCATAAGCTGTGAAGTGGTTGTTGAACACGATGGTGTTACCTGTATTTATTATTAAATAGCAATATAATTAAAGTTGTGTTTTGCATACAATTTCTTAACAAAGCAATGTTAGCCTTAAAAGTGCTTGGCAACTACTATGAACTTTAAAGCTAAAGTAAAATATTTTTTTTGCATAAGGGGGAAAGATACCACATAATATTGAATTAAATGATGAGTAAGATAAAGCTGGAGACTATCGTAAAAAATGAATTACAGAATCACATTATCGTTACCGCAAGCGAATAAATATGTCGATATATATAACGATTTTTGGTTCGCAAAAAGTTACAGAATCCAGGTACTGATGTAGACATTTAAAAAAATTAAGGACCCGCTTTTTGACGGTTTTTCTTATTTCTGAACCTTTTTTAGTTTTCGCGATTTTTTTTTAGTTTTTGGGGATTTATTTCTGTTTTAGAGATTTTAAGTTTGGCTCTTTTTTTCGTTTTCACAAATTTTTTCGGTTTTGGCGATTTTTAAATTTTGTAATTTTTTACTGATTTATAAAGGTTTGAATTTAAAGAAGTGTGATTTTCTCTGACGTCTCTTAACGTAACTTATTTCACAAAAAAACTAGAAACCAACTAATTTCAAGAAATACAAAAATTTCCAGAAAGATAACTTAGAGTATTTGTAAAAAACATAGTCTTTGTATATTTTTTTTGTCCAGCATAATGGTTTGTTTTTATTACAAATTATAACAGGTTCCTTATGAAAAAGTACGACTTAGGGGGTCTCATCAGACTTTGAAAAAAAAAATACGAATTAACGAGGAGACCAAAATATATGGGATTCTTAGCGCATTTAATAGTTTTTTCTCGAGGAACCAGCCGTTTATTTCGAATTGTTGAGTTGAATTGTTTTCGAATTAACGGGGTACGAATGATCGCGGTTTGGCGATTTTTGTCAATGAATCTCTGTATTTTTCTAGTGCTGCCAATTAAACACACATAAATAATTGTCTGTTACAGTCGAACCAAAAAAAAATCGTTACGATTTCGGTAATATTTCGGTTCCAAAATCGGAAGATTTTGTCGACTAGTCGTTACGAATTCGGAACATTTAGTTTGGTGGGCACTTTCAATTTATTTCATAAACAATTTACTTATAGCGATTTCTTTTCTGACAAATATGTTGCATATATGTTACATGTTTTAAATTTCTGTGTTCGTTTGTACAAAAAATACAACTGTGGGAAAATTTTTTAATTTCTTTTCAGAATATGTTGCAGGAAGAAAATGTAAATATGTTACATATTTTACCCTGCCATTTTTTCCAATTGTGGTAATGAAGATTTTATTTTGCATGTCATGCTTATAATTTCGAGAAAATGTTTCTTAAATACAAAATATAAAAATTATTATTACAAAAATTAATAAAAATAAATATTTATTTAAATATTGTGACTGTTTTGGGTTTTTTTAAACATAATAAGTGATGTCAATGTGTATTTAAAAATCATAATAGTGTGCGGAAAACAAACCTCTCAAATACCCTTAAAAATCGCTAATGAAGTACATTAATGATAAAATGTAACCGTTAAAAACGAAAAGCAGCTTATTTTGTTCGATTGTAGTAACATAATATGTAGCACTTTGAGTGATTCTAGGTAACATTTAAATATGTTACACATTTGTAGCGTAACATATTTTCTTCAGAAAAGAAATCGCCATTAAATAAATGTAACAGTTTTAAGAATGATAATGATAACCCGATTAAGGATTTTATTACTTTAATATAAGTATGTATGTATTGTTTTTTTTCAATCTGTACAATATAAACTCAAAAATTATACACTGTAATAATTAATTCCACGTATTGCAAAACAAAAAAAAAACTCAAGAAAAAGCTAACGTCATATTAATTTCATTCGGTGCTGTTCATTTTTTAATATTTTATATTTTTTAAATATTCAGATAACAAACTTGGGTTGCCAATTTTTTGACAACGGAAATGTGCAAAATACTTAAATAATAATAAATGAAAAAAAAAATTATAAATAAAAATTAAATATACAATAATGCGTAAATGCAATTTCCGCTAAAAAAGGATTTGCCATTATTAAACGGAAAACTTTAATTATTAATAAGAAAACAAAAAGAAATTATATAAATAATACAATGCAATTCTTAACAAAGAATCTGAGGAAGACATGAATGCAGCAAATGACTTTGTGTTATATTTTTAGACGCTTACATAAAAAAGCCTTTCGCATTTATTAGCGGTGTTTGATGTATGGCGGCGCAAAAGACAAAAATACAAAATATCGTAGTATTTTTACAATCTACGGATACATAGGCAAAAACCTTAAATTGGCACCTGCAATTCCATTTCAAAATAAAAGTTAAGCTGACTCCCCAAACATTTATGTATATGGAATGCCAATATTATGTGTGAATAAAAAAATTATACAATATTATTGCATATGTTGTTATACATATTATTGTCGTTTTGACCTATACTATGCAATAAATGGCAAAATATTTGCAAATAAAATATTGCCCAATTTTCCTGACACTGTAAAAGTAAACAGCATTGAACAATTGAAAAAAAAATATCAAAAGTCTTTTGATATTTGCCAATATATTGTGCCACCTTCTAATATGGCTTACACATTGGTAATATTATTGTACAATACGAAAAATTGCATAATTATGTTGCAAGTGGGTGGGACGCTTAAGTTTGCATTTAGAAGCAGTTGATATTGTTACAATGCAAAGCAACATACCTTTCGGGAGGCGCAGCTCTTTCCAATTTTAGCTTATCATGGCAAACATTTATATCTTTATATCAATATTTTAAAATTTCGCAACGCCAAATGCTATACCTCAACATTGATTCGCACTTTAAGAAAATCAAGATTAGAACTACATACACATCGTGCCATAAACACTAAAAAAGCTTAAGCGACATAATATTCGAGCTTAATTTTTGTGACGAAATTCGATTATTAACGAACGCAGATAATCGATTTTTTTCAAAAAGTTCAATATATGTGTCGCGTAACCTTTCTTGACTCGTAATGCACATACTAGAGGAATGCGTAAACAGTCTTGAAATGTAAATACGTCTAGTTTTTTAAATGTGTTGTCGCAGTATGTATTATACTAAACCAATAATTAATGCTGTCGTTTAATAAGCAAAGCACGATGGATGTATTGATGTACAAAAGATGTCTTAAAAGTTCTTGTAAGTGGTCATGTGCAGGACTTTAGTACATACATACATAAGTACATAATATATATTATGAAATGCCATGGAATTTTTAATTAACAGACATTCAATGTGCTTATTCCCTGCTAGTATTTTTGGAAATTTTTAATTAAATTCGATTCTTTTTTAATACTTTTAAGTGATCAAAAAACAAGAATATGCGCTTGTTTTCTGAGCATAAAAGATAGTTTTGTCGGGAGAAAATGGTACCCTACATGCGACTCTTCTTGAGGAGTCTTTTATTACCCGCTTTTCTGATCAGTTTCGACTCATTTATGACTCATATATTTTAAAATAAATAAATAAATTAATTTTAGAGCATAAGCACGACTCATTTTCGAGTATTTTTTCAAGCGCGCAAGTGTTTAATCAGTTTTTAATCGTCAAAATTACTCGAGGAAGACCTAGTTAGGTGACTTTTGATAAAACAATCTTCCAAATGCTTGTAGGGTTGCTTTCCATTTAGTATATATATATATATACATATTATTGATGCACGAATATTCGTATTCGTATTCGAATTGTCGAATATTCGGCCATTTTCAGTCGAATACGAATACGAGTATTTTTCCAAAGAAATTAAATAAATAAATGCATAAATCCTAAACGAAATTTAAATAAATGACTAAAAATTTTAGTTTGTACAAAAACATTAATTTTTTATAGAAATTTGTGCTTTGTATCATTTTCAAATATTATTCAATGACGATCATTAAAATTTTGGGTACTTTTTATTAACTTTAAAGTACGCCAACAAAAGTGTGAAGTCCTTTTTCATAAAAATTTTTAATATTTCATATTGCATATAATATTCGTATTCGCGAAATCGTTTCAAATATTCGTATTCGTATTCGCAAATGTCGTTTGAAATATTCGTATTCGTATTCGCGAATGTCAAAAATTGACATTCGTTACATCACTATATACATATATGTATATGTATAGATATACATATATGTATATATATATATACATACACTCACATTTTTTATGAAATTGAGTTTTTAAGTTATTCCAATACATTTCACAAAAATACACTTCGTCACAAAAATGTATTGCAATAGTGCAAAAAATAAAGCAGTTTTACAAAAAAATTAAAATGTTGAATATTAGAGTTTCTATTAAGTTTTTATCTTCTCTTGTAAAATTACAATTAATTAATTGAGGGCCTTTCTTTTTGAGACCATCGATATCCACTTATTTTATCAGTTAAAAAGTGTAATTGCTTTGTAGATTATTTGAAAATAAAGTTTAAATTTAGTCATACGAGTATAAATATATGCAGGTATATGTACGTGCTTACATTCATTCATATCAAATAAGGAAGTAAACGTTTAACTATTGAAGAGTTTTTGCAAAAATTATGCGACCTCATTTCAAATTATTGTTATTAAAATTTACTTACATACATTCTAAGGGAAATATTGACGTACTTGACGTCACTTGATCAAAATTGATTACGTTCAGCAAAAAAAAATGTTAACTGCCTTGCTCTGTGAAGGCTCTTATTCTGGTCTGTAAGGCTCTTATTCCTATCGTAATGTTAATGACAGCATCGTCATGTAAAGTAAATGTAATGTTGAAACAAAAATGTTAAAAGATGTAAATAGTGTTGGTGATAGTTTCCCCATAATCCAATTATTTTGTTTATACACTAAGGGAAAAAACGTGCTAAAATCAAGATTTTATTACACTCGAAATCTAATCACTTCAATCTTAATAGTCTGTTAAATGCGAAAATGCTTGATTCAATAATAAAATCTTAATATTTTTTTAAGATCTCATTTAAGATTTTAATCTTGAACAAAATCTCATTTTAAGATCGAATCCAAGATTTTGTTCTTAGAAAAAATCTTAAATTAAGATAATATTCTTAAAAAGAATATAATCTTAAAATTAATATTATATTCTTGATCTTAAGAAGAGAATGTCAAGCTTACTGATCAAATTTCAAGATTGAAATATTGTGTGGTATTATTGATTCCTCAAGGAAAGGAAAATTCGGCTGAAAGAACTATCGATCAATGTGCAAATTGCAATTATTCATTCCTTCGGTATATGCTTTGCGTGAAATTGATTTAACGAAACTGTTGTTTTTAATTCTGACTACACTACGTAGTGTCGGCTGTTGTTAAAAAAAACATTTTAAAAGATATACATACATACATACATGCATACATGCATATGTAAATACCTACATGAACAAATGTCAGTAAAAAAAACAAAATATAGGAGGAAGAGTTACAGATTAATCAATCTTACAGAGAAAATTGGAATAAAGAAATTTTAATATAAGTTAAATTAAATTAACAATTGCTTCTATTTGTTTTTTTATATTATTATAAAAATAAAACAAACAAATTAAAATCAGCTATAATTTTGCAAATTTTAATATTTTCCTTAAAATTTTGTTCTTTCCGTAAGCTTTCTTTAGCGTAAGCAAAATAGAGAAAAGTTTCAATAATATGTTAATAACAGAAATAATTCATAGTCAGGCTCAAGTTCAGTATTTTCAATTCTTATTGAATGAAATATTTTTATTAATTAATGTGAGTTTCTAAAGAAGAGAAGAAAAATTAAACTTAGACTTTAAGCTGGGCGAAATTCCGATACTTTTCTGTGCAGCCACGCACTTCATCAGCACCCTAGTCTATCTACTTGGGTAGACATTCTTATTAACATCAGCTATTTAACTTAAATTTACAATGAAACGGAATATGAGAAACGATTGTTGTGTATACTATTGATTTACCTTTGGTAAACACATTTTTAAGTATCACTATTAATTTTCTGTTTTTTCCATTTTTTCATTTTTCTATTTAGGTTAGCACGAAATTATATTACTCTACTTAAGTATGTTTAACTATTCTTGCTTATCTTTTACGATCATCACATTAATTATTTTTACTTATTCGACGTACCATCGGTACATGCACGTAAGTATTATTGTAGTGGTCTTATGTTACTTGTTGTTGCATTCTACAGCCAAGTGAACAGTGATTGCCAAGTGAACATATTTTGTCACGTGCCCATGATGTATTAAGTGAGAATTTTTTTTTATGAATATGTTAATACCGCAACAACGGAATGAATAATTGCAAATTTTGCATCAGTAACAAAAATGTTTCCGCAATCGCGGAACGGAATGTTATTTTTCGCTCAGTTTACTGCTTGCTGTACAGGGGTTTCAGCTTGAAAGCAGGCGGTCAAAAGAACTGCCAAAAGATTTTTGAGAGTTGGTGTCGGATTGCGTTTATAAATCAAAGTTTAATTTTATTAAAAATTTTTCTCACTTATACACTATTTTATACGAGTATTTCACAATTTTTGTTTGTGTTTCTTTATGTCTTTACTTTTGCTAACCAATCGCCAAATTGAAAAAACGTCAAAAACCGAAAAAATCGCCAAAACGCGGGGGGGCGCTTAAACTAAAAATCGCCTTAATGAAAAAAAAAATCGCCAAAATTAAAACATCGCCAAAAGGAAAAAAAATCGGCAAATTGAAAAAAGCCAAAACCCACAAAAATCGTCAAAACGTGAAAAAAGCGCCAAAACTAAAAAATCGCCTCAATGAAAAAATCTACAAAATTAAAAATATCGTCAAAATGAAAAAAATCGCCAAAATGAAAAAAACGTTAAAAAGTGATAAAATGGACAAAACGGGGAAAAAATTGCCAAACCTAAAAAAGCGCCGAAAAACCGAAAAAACACCAAAACTAAAAAACGCTTAAAACCGAAAAAACCCAAAAACGAAAAGAAAGCCAAAACTATTTATTTGATAGGCTAAAGTTCGTATTGAATTACATATCTAGTGTCCGTACGTAACCCTTCGTACGTGGGTCAAAGCCGCACTTCACTGAATTTATTTTATATACTTTCCGTTGCGAAAAATATTGACACGTTAGTACCAAAAGACAATTTATTCTTAATATTAGAAAAATTATTTCCACTGGACAGCTTGAAAATGGCAGAATAAGAATATCGTCAAGCCAAGTATTGCTAAACCAAGACGTAAAAAGATTACACCAATGTTTGATTGCAAATTTATGGAGGGATTTAATTTTTAAATGAAATTAAAACGTTTGATTTAAAACTTTCCTTCTTCACCTCCGGCGAAACTTCATAAAAACTACAAAAAAAAAAATTATGATCCAAGAAAAAAAAATTTTGTTCCATTTTTGGATAAGTACTCGTAATTACACGGAAATTGGCAAAATTTGTCCTAATACAACCATAAATATTTGTTAATCATAAGTGACGTAAAAAATTAAAATTTCTTATCTATTTCAAGAAATTTGTATGTACTTCCCATTTTAGCAATTCGTTACAACAAAATTTATTTCAACATTAACTAAAGATTCCTGAGAAAATAAATGTCTATGGCCTTGCGTTACATACTACATACATACATAGATACATACATACATACATATGTATGTATGTATGTATGTGTTTTTATTACTAATTACCAGGGCAGCCAAAAACATGTTCAATTAAAAATCTATTTTTAGCATAAAATGCTCCAAAGATATGATTTAGGTTGGGTTAGGTTAGCAGGCTGCTGAAATTTAGAATCCAGCTCACTTGGGTCCAATACAATGATCGCTTTGTGCTACCTGTGTGTTGAAGAGAAGTTAGTGAGAGAGGGTTATAGGGAAGGATAGCGATAGGGAAGACAGGTGGTGAAGGAAGAGATAAATGAAAGCTTCATTCTTTTACAACTCTGCTTTTTAGGGTTCCGTACACCAAAGGTGAAAAAGGAACCCTATTGTTTTCGCTACGCTGTCCGTCTGTCCGTCTGTCCGTCACACGGTATTTTCTCAGGAACCGTAAGAGCTACGGACCTGAAATTTGGACAGAGTATGTAGAACCTTGGCCACTACAACAACAAATACATGAGAATTAGAAATTAAAGGGTGCTCCAAAACGAGCGACGAAAAATGTTAAAATCTCATGTAATATACATACAATTGTATGTACATATGTATATTGACACTTGAAATTTGTAAAATTAGTGTATTTTTATATAGACTACAACAATAAACATTAAAATATTAAAAAATTTAAATTAAAGGGTGGTTCATCAGTTAATGCAATTTTGACTAAGTAAATTTGACAAATTGCTATATCTTGGAGACCGTAAGAGGTAAACTCTTGAAATTTTCAGAAACGGTAAAACTAAAAAATCCAAATATTATAAAATCGCCAAACCGAAAAAAAATCGCCAGAACCTGAAAAAAATCGCCAAAAATTTAAAAAAAATCGCCAAATCGAAAAAAATCGACAAAATTAAAAAAAAAATTCTAGCACTAAAATAAATCGCCAAATGCGAAAAAATCGTTTAAATAAAAAAAAATCGCCAATATGAAAAATACGCCAAAAACCGAAAAAAAATCGCCAAAACGCGAAAAATGCGCCAAAACCAAAATAATTGTTTATGTGAAAAAAAATCGCCAAAATTAAAAAAAAAATCGCCAAAATTTAAAATAAACGCCAAAAACCGAAAAAATCCTCAAAACGAAAAAAAAGTGCCAAAACTAAAAAAAAAATTCACTTATATGAAAAAAAACGCCAAAATTAAAAAAAAATCGCCAAAATAAAAAAAAGCCAAAATAATAAAAATCGCCAAAATTAAAAAAACTTCAAAAACCAAAAAAAATCGCCAAAAAGGTGAAAAAAAGTGCCAAAACTCGGAAAGCGCCAATAAATTCAAAAAACCCCCAAACTAAAAATATTGAATTACATATCTCGTGCCCATACGGAACCCTTCGTGCGCGGGTCAAAATCGCACTTCACTGAATTTATTACACATTATTATTAACACTGCAGCCACACGTTCAATAAATGGCTTTCAATTTCATTACACATATTGTGTGTCAAAATTCCTTGAAATTGATAGCTGTGTCACAAATTTATAATCAATTTCATTTTTTAAATGCCACCGACGAAGAAACAACTCAAATTTGTAGCTTCAATCAATGTTTGCGATGACTAGCTGTCCAAATTGAAAATTAAATTGCCATATAAACTAGTTTTCAATTCAAAAAGTTTGATTGTGTGAAAAAAGTGTGAGTGTTTTACAAATTGAATGGAATTGAAAGTCAAAAATTTAACGTGTGGCCGCCAAATAATGCAGTGATTGCAGCGCCTCTAGTGGCAAGTGAGGCGTATTAAATTTTAAAGCTATGCTTAGTAGCCATATTATTGGTTATTTTCCTTCGCTGATGCTTTCATCACTAGAACTTTTCCAACAACAACTGATACAAAGGGACACTAATGGGCATCAGAAAAATTAGTGGTCATTTTAATGACTGTTTGATACCGAGCTTTAACCCACGACCTTAGATTTTGTGGTCAACGTGCTAACTACTTCAGCCAAACTTACTTCCTTCATACGTCCTCAAACTATGATTTAAAAAAAATTCAAAATAAATATGCTTTAAAAAATATAATTTTTTTCATGTAGCAAAAAGTTTAAAAAAGATTCACTGGCAGTTTATAGAAGACGAGTAAAAATTTTGCTTTGAGTGCTTTGTTTTTGTTTTCAATATAAATTGACAGACGAGAAGTTTGACCTGCCAGTCAGTTTTTGTAAAAAAAACAACACAGATTGAATTAAATATTAATTAGTTTGCAAACTACACGTAAAAAAATGATTTTATTAGTTAACAGTTTTATTTGTAAAATTTTATGATATTTTTCTTGAAAATTTTTTAAACAATTTACAATTAAAATATTCATTAAAATATTTCCAAAGAAGCATTCGAAAATTAATAATAAAAGTAAAAAATTAATTAAAATAACAAAAATTCAAAATTTTAAAAACCTTCAAATATATCTAGTTAAGATATGATATCTCTTAAACGGCTGGACCGATTTTCTTAAAACATAACTAAGAGCTCTTTCGATCACCTTTCAAACAGAAAAAACTAAATGAAAATCGTTCCAGCCTTTTGGTCTGTACGTGGACTCGTACAGACACACAGATACTAAGATACACAGATACGCAGACACACACTACAAACTTATAACACCCATTTTTTTTTTGGTCGGGGTTTAATTTAAAAAAAATTAATTAATCGTTGCTTAACGTTGGTTTTAACGTTAAAACCAGATTATACGAAATTTCCGTATAAACCCTGTTGAAATATTTCGTAATTTCGTTCGATAACGAGTGCCGTGATTTGCTCACTGGGCTCAAATCGTCACATCCGTGATCGTATCGACAATCTTACGTAAACAAATTAAGTGACTCGTCAATCGTATAATCTGAATGGGATTTCACTACATTCACATATGTCATAAATTATGACTCATAATCCAAAAATTGTGTTTTTACGTGACGAGTTGTACGTTTACGGATGTGCCGATTCGACCCCTGGTTTTACCATACAAAATGATTTTGTTAAAATTAACTTAAAACCTTTCTTGAATTAGGTATATTTAAATAGGTTTTATGAAATGCAACCTTCTTTTCGCTGTACTAAATTCAGTGCTGCCAAGTTAAAATGACTAAAAGCATCTGATTATACCATTTATCGTGGTTGGCGTATTTTGACTTTTACTGCGACATTTTTGTAATAGATTAAAGATTAAATTTGCACTTTAACCTAAAAGGAAGTCGAAATACACCAAACACGATAAGGGGGAATATTTATGCCAGTTAATAAGAAAGGATACCTTTTGAAACATTTTCAACTTAAAAAAAGAAACAGTGGCAACAGCAACAACAAAAAATACGCAGAAAAACAAACGTTTAAACTGAAAACAACGAAAACATTTTTAGTGACATCTGGTAGGAGAAAATATACGATATGACTGACAAGGTTTAGTTTATAACATAGTGTCCACACCTGATGAATTTATATCATGATGAATGTCAAACTGATATCATGAAGAAAATTCATCACGTATATACTCAATTTATTAATATTATGGCAGCGTTATGATATAAACATCAGAGCTCACGGCCTGATAAATTCATCTTGATATCAAATTTCATCTTATGTGTCACTGTGCATTTAACGTTTATTTATTAAACAATTTTCGGTTAAAAAAGGCGGTAGAACAATTATTTTTGGCAAGTATTTTTTTGAAAATATTTATTTGATTCATCATGATATAAAATCATCTACGTCTACTCCTTTTGTGTTGATATTAATGAAAAAATTACCGCTGCTCTGCTAACGTTACATTACGAGTTATGATATAAAATCGTCAGGTGTGGATACTGTGTAATGTATCTGTGTATTAAATTGAAATATTATCGAGAAACCATTTACAGAATGTAGAATAATACAACAAATTATGAATTGGCCAATTGTTTAATATGATAATAATGTAATTATTCGCAGATCAAAGTTGTTATTGTTTTTAAAAATTATATATGCAGTAAAACTACTGTCAACTATATTTTATAAGTTTTCACATATTGAACAATGTAATTATGTTTAAATGTTTTTTGAAGAACAATTCATGATATTTTGACAACATTTCGAGTGAAGTGTTAAACAGAATACCAGGCTTACAAAATAAACCTTGAAATTGTATTAAATTAATAAAAGTGTAATGGAAAAAATGCGCTAAAAATTCATTCCTGAGAAGAAAAAAATGCAAATATATGTATAATAATATACGTATGTATGTTATACTTAGCATAATACGCTAAAAATACGCCTCAACAAATTCATACCAAAATTCTTAAAAAAATTTGAATTTGATATATAAAAATATCAAATCACTACATAAAAACAGAGATATGATGTGTCACAATTTTGGTTGCCCTGCTTGCTTTACAGTTATTCAATACAATTTCTTTTGAATTTCAAACTATATTAAATTGTTATCTACAAAATTTTTTAATAAAAGTATTTTAGATTCGTGTGAGTGTACCAGTCAGTAGGGTACATTATAAATAATAACTCCTCGTATGTATAATAATAATCTTTAGAAAAACACACATGTTCATTTAAGTTTAATTTTATTTTATAATAGGTCTGTTTATTTTCTTTCCCAGCAGAATTTAGCAACGAGAGAGTAAGGCAGAAATTTACAAAATTACTCTCCCAAATATGAAAAAGTAAAAATGAACGCTTTAAGCTCTAAACACTTAGACGACAGCAGGCAGCAGACAGCAAAGTGTCAAAAATAAAATACATGTGTTTAAATGAAAACGATTATTTTGACGACATCACAGCAGCACGACTACACAACAGCATTTGCTGCTGCTGCCAACTTAGACTAATTTCTATTTTCGTGAGCAGCAAAGAGCAAATGCAGTGCTGCCACTATAAGTATAAATTGGAAGAAATAAGAGCTTAAAATTTTTCGTAATATTTAAAAGAAAATAACATTACAAAATTAAAATTATGAAATAAATTGATGCGTTTTTTTTTGTGATATTAGTACGTTTTGAGTCAGTAACTTTAATTTTATTTATGTAAAATATATATCTGGCAGTGTTGCTGCTGCCTTCAAAATAATTATGTATCTGACTACACGGCAGCATTTGAAGCCAACTTCATTTGAAGTCGTGAAGTTGTGAAGTCTGCTGTCGTCTAAGTGTTTGGAGCTTTACTTGTTAAAACTTGCAAGAAAATTTTATTCATATCAGAACCATGGATGGAAATCATGATACAATTGTACTTTTTCTGATGTAGTTTGTTTGATAATATTTTAAATTGCAATTTTTTTTAAGAAATTGACATTTAAAATGAAATACTTTACACAGTTTCATGTATATTTACGATTTTTATGCATTTTTCATACTTTTTTAATTTTATTCCATTAACAAATACAAGAATTCGACTTTCCATCTCTGATCATATGTGAGAAACAAACAAAATTATTTGCCATTAAAATTGAATTTATGTGGTTTAATGAAAGAAAAACAATAAATTAAGAAAACATGCTTTCTTTTTTCATACATATACATGGTTTTTTAACAAAGAAACTCACTTTTTTTCAATTTTCCTTTTTAAATAATTTATTTGACAACAACAAAAAAAGGTGTTGGATAATTCTTGCAAGTAATAATTTGTAGGAATTTGTTTGTCTCTCAATTTTTTTCTCTCTTCTGTCGCTCTCTCCTTGCAAACTTTTTGAGTAAAAATTGTTACAAATTCGTAACAATTTTCAGTAAATGAACAAACCTAATAACTATCGAACTGATTAGAAATTATTTTTATTTTAAATTTTTTGTTACTACAAAGGCCGCCTATTAGAAAATGAATACGAGTAAATAGTGAAACAAAAACAATGTAAACAATTGTTATTATTATGAAAATTTAGTTAACCCATTTAATTTTCATAGCTGCACTATCGGACAAAATGATTAGTTATGTGTTTATAAATATGTGCCATATATCGTCAGCTGAAATGCAAAACCACTTAATTAGTAAAAAATTCAAAATTGCATTTATAATTAATTATTGTGTATAACATCGAAAGATATTTATGGCCCTACAAATTATCTAAACTTTATCTTAAAAATCAGCCGAATTAAAAATTTATATAAATAAACTTTATTTCAGTCACTTGAATAATTTTCTTTAGTTTTTTATTGTCTAGCAAAATTAAAAAAACTTAGTTACGTGATTTTGCATTTCAGCTCACGATAGAATAGTTCTTACAAGTTTGTGCATAAGATAAGAGGTTTGTGACTATTCAAAATGTGTGGTTGAAGTCTACTGATGATTTGTTACAGCAACAATGAAATGCATATAGACCAAGCTGCACCACCAGCAAATAAATTTCAAATTAAAATATAATTATGACAATATGTCAAATTTCTTAAATTATTAAATTATTTGTTGAAGAATTGAACGCCAGCCAAGGCTGACCTTTGAAAATGGTTTTTTTGCCTGCTTGCTATTGATCCAATCAGAATTGCCTGGAGTTCAAAATTGAGTTACAGGCAGGCTCAGAGAAGATAATCAAATTGTTATATTCACCCTGAATGCAATGAAATCTTTTACTTGATAAAAAAAATTTTTTTATAAAATTTTCTTTAATCTACATGTGTACATAAGGGTGACCGCTATTTTTTTTTTATTTCTTCTACTCTCACCCCCCCCCCCCAAAATCGGTTTAGTTTTATATAAAAAAAATACAAAAAATTTCATACCCATAAGTTGTGTTTTAGAGGGTGCGTCCGGCCCTCAAAGTTGGCCCTCAAGCCCATATATTCAATGTAATTTTTTTTAGTTTTATTTTGACTATAAAGGTATTTATTTCAGTTTTTTATTGTTGGAAAAATGTAATTTTTTTTACAACAAACATAAAAAAATTTTTTTTAAAAATTTCGGATATTTTTTTATGTGTTTGTTGTAAACAAAATACATATTTACATTTTTCCAAAAAAAACTGAAATGAATACCTTATACATGTATATGTATGAAATAATTTAATATACATAATTTCTTATTGTACATGCTTAAAATAAAAAATTTCCATATAAATATAATTTTGTTACATAAAATTTTTGTTATTTGTTGATTATTTTTCTCATTATTTTTTAAAATATTAATTTTAGTAGAAATCTGTCTTTGAGACTGATGTTGTTGAGTTGAAGAGCTAAAATATTGACACATGTCATGTTCTTATAAAATGATTTTTTTAAAAAATAGTCACATGCAAAAAATTACATTGAATATGGGCTTGGAGGCCAACTTTGAGGGCCGGAAGCACCTCCTAAAACGCAACTTGTCGGTATGAAATTTTTTTTGTATTTTTTTTACATAAAACTGAACTGATTTGGTGGTGAGAGTAGAAGGAATCAAAATAAGTATCCATACAATTAACGTCCACTCTAATGTACATACATGTATTTCGAAAAACAGACCTATTGTTTACACGCCTACGCGTTGCATAACAAAGGCTGCTTTTTAATATTTTTTTTATTTGAACTAAAACTCATTTTTTAATTGTTTGTTTGTTTTTTTTTATTATCTTTTCAGGTAAGTGTTCCTCATTGTAATTTATCAGAAAATGTAAGTTTTACTTAATTTATTTTTTAACAAACACAAACTGCGAAGCCACTTGTCTTGCCTGCAGACATGCACAGTGGGATGGCTGCATACAGTTTTGTGCAAAACCAATAATGACCTAGATTCTAGATCTAGGTCATTGAAAGTTTAATAAATTAAGAGAGAAAATAAAAGAATTTTATACAAATTGGCCACCCAGCAATAAAAAAAGACTCCAAAAAAAGTCATGAAAATGTAGAGTTTGCGATCTGAAAGTAGTGCAAGAAGTTCTCTTTTTCGATGCCTGGTCACTGAATTGGAAGCGATATTATGAAAAATTCCCTTTTTTGTGTTCTATGATAATATTTTCATCTTGGAAAAATGGTAAATAGTTTCCTATTTTAACAATTCGTTTCTTTTTATACAAATTTAAACCCGAAATATGTAAATTTAAGCAAATAACTTTTAAATTTTAGACTAAAATTCTTCTTTAAAAAAATAAATATTTGTTTTAAATTCTGGTGAGTATTTTCTAACACTATGGAGGAGTTGCAAGGTTTTGTATGACTAAAATAAGCTTCTACATAATTTTTTGCACACTCTCGTCAAATTAAAAATATCGATTTTTTGGAAGCAATGAAAATGTAGTTCCACTAGAATGACTTCCATTTTTTTCACTGGGCATGTAATCCAAATCTATGTTTTCGCCTAAATTTTCTTCTATCCAAGCAGAAGTCTTCAAACTTAATACATATATTTTCTAACACAAAAAAACGTATGCGGAGTTTCATTAAAATCGGCCACGCCCACCCATGCAACCTATATAAAATAAAGATAAGATTTTTAAAAATTTTGATCTCATTCGACAAAAAAACTTTATTTATTCTATCATCTATCATTTCTTTGACTACATCGTCAGATTAAAAATCCTGTTGGGATTGCTCATGTCTTAAGAATTTTATAAAACGATATCTGTGTGTGTTTGTCGAAACTCTTTAGCATTTCCTAGAAAACATTAACCTATACTTCCAGAGATTTCCGAAAAGTATTTTTCTTTTTAATCGAAAGAAAGGTGGGAATTTCATTTAATAATTGAGAGAACAGAAAGCGGGCACACATGTTTTTTTATTATTGAAAATCAAAAATAAGTTAGTTTTTAGGGGCTCCTAAATTTGCGCATTTTTTCTTAACTGTTTATGTTATCCCATATTTTTTTTTCATTTATCTAGAAATGCTATACTTTTCAAATACTTATATTGAAGTAAAATTGTATTATTAAGAAAATTATACATGCAAGTGATTATGTGAATTGCGTAAAAATTTACATAAATCATTTCTTGCTCAGCACAATTTCATGGCCCGGCCATTACTGAAATTATTCAAAACTAAAATCGGCAACAGGTCAAAAATACTTGTGTGGCAACACTCTATTCTGTTATTTACATTTATTTTCTTTACATACTTTTACAACTACAATTAATTAGAGCTGACAAAAAAGTCAGCCAATGTATTAAAGTAAGAAAATAAAATACATGTTGATTAATGAGTTCTTGTTTCAACATTTGTTTAAATGAAAATTTATAACAGAATAACTCTAGTTGTTCTAAGAAACTTTGGGAAAATATCCCTGATGATCTGCATTAGCAACAGTGAAATGCGCATACGATCCAGCTAAACCCCTCAATAATCAATTTCAATGTATTTTTAATAAAAATTATTTTACTAAATAAGTAAAACAATAATATGGGATTATTAGTTCGTTAATAAATGTTAAACTTAAATTGTAACAATTCTCAATGAAAAAACACTAATTAAAATCAATATTTTTTAATTACCATACAAAACTGCCTCATTTGATTTTGAGAAGTGAGTGGTCGAAAAAGGGGGTTTCGACACCACAATCACTTTATGAAGCTTCCAGCCTCCCTGAGAGGAATCGTACGTGCAAAACTTTTAATAAAATGCTAGTACACTCTCGGCACTGAAATAATTTGTTCAATGGATTTAATTTATTAACGTTAAAAACTTTATTTAATTTTAACAAGCGACCGCAAATAACGATTATTTTGCAAATTTAAACTAAAAAAAAATCAAATAAATAGACCGAGGTACTCCTTGTTACATGAACTAGCTTTGGATGTATTTATTTTTTTTGTTATATTTATTAAAAACTCAGCTTTATCGATTTTTTTTATTTCAATTAATTTATCAGAAAATAAAAGTTATTGTTTGAGTTTTGTTTTTTGCTTAGAAAATTTTAGTTACTTTTTCACTTTAATTATTTATTATTTTTTTGCTTAAAAATGTAATTTTTAAAGCGCATTTTCTGCACTAACATTAATATTAATCGGCCAGGGTCTTTAAAAAAACTTGAATGTCAAATTAAATTTATTTATTTTGTATTTTATTGAGTTTAAAAACAAAAATTTCTTAAGAAAAAAAACCAAAATTAAGAAGTAACTGAAGGTATTCATTTCAGTTTTTTTCTCGTTGGAAAAATTTAATTTTTTACAGCAAACACCGGAAAAAAATTTAAAAATATTTTTGAATTTGTTTGTTGTCAAAAAAAATTAAATTTTTCCAACGAGAAAACCTGAAAAAGCAAAAAATAAAACTCAAAAAATAACTTTATTTTTCTGTGGAGTAAAGAAAAATCAAGAAATAACTGAGAAAAGATTGAGCAATACGTCGTTAATATTCAGGGCTATCATGAAAAAAATTCCGCGTGAATTTTATTCATGATAGCCCTGATTGTCTTTGATTGTTAGGTTTATTGAGGCTTCACTGTAATAATATTACAAATAATATATGTACACACATACATACATACATACATATATATATTACCACGTACCTTAGCCAATTACATTTTTGAAATAAAATGTGGTTTTAGCTGGAATCACATTACACACATTTGCCACAAAATCAATTATAAAAATATAACAAATGTTTATTGAAATGGACACAAACAATGTCAAAAGCTAGAGAGGGAGCTGTTATTACCGAACGAACACGGACAAGTGTTGAAAGTGGAAAAAATATAGAACTAAAAAACAAAACAAACTCTACAACTTATGCATGCAACTTCAAAAAGTTATTTATGTATGTGACTTTGAAAAAATTGGGCGACATTATGGAAACGGTCAAGCGTTTGGCTCATAAAGTCTAGCGTCAAAAAAGTTCACATAAAAAGAAGAAAACCGATATTACTTATTTATGTATACGGAAAGGATTTTCATGCATTTAAAATCACGTTTTATGTACATAAAATATGCAGTAAAAATATAAAAAGATGTATTTAAAACTGATAAAATATGCATTTATAAACTTTTTTTTCAAAATTTAAGAACATTAGAAACTTAAAAAAATCAGCTTCATTGCTTTCTTAACAAACATTTTGACATTAAAAACTTAAAAAAACATAAAAAGCTCAGCTTAAATGCTTTCTTAACAAATATTTTGTCAAATCATATGGAATACAAAATACGAGTAAAGTTCAGTCGAACTTTTATTTACTTACATTAATGAATAAATGTTTTTTTTAATCGTCAAAGGTAAATCTTTGACGATTTTTTTCTGAAAAAAAACTTTTATGTAACAAAAATTAAGTTATTGGTACTATTTTGTTTGTGGAGTATTCAGTTTCTAAGTTTTCGTTGTTAGAACTTTATTGATACAATTTGTTGTATATATTTTAATTTATTTTTTACCGCATCATTTAATTCAACTTGAGGTGTTAAAGTAACGAAAGCCTCTAATTGGGATTTGTGCGCACAAATATCAATTTAGGCAGAAGGCTGTCGGGTAGTATGAAACACGCAAAGGAGCTTTCAAAAGCATTTTAAAAGAACTATTATACTATGCTCTTGTTTTTTCTTTAATTTTCAATGGTATTATTGTTCTTGACTCAAGCCAAGGTATTGAACTTTGTGTGTTTTGAACTACGGTGTTTTTGAATATCGATTGATATCACAAAAAAAGGGATCGTAAATTTTTCTCGTTTTCTCCTTTTATTGTTCTTACACAGTCGTAAAAAATGCAACTCTTCTATACTTTACAACTAGTAAAAAACCAAAATTAGATTTATAGCATTTATAGATGAATTATGCAAAAATATGTATTTAATATAAAATATGCAAAAATATGCACTAACAAATCGATGCCATTTTGTCGCAAATTTGTTGATTCGCAAAGATATTTTATATACGTTGACCTACGACCAACGGCAGAAAACATGTATTTACATGAAAATCCTTTCCCTACTTATGTATATACAGACGGTTGCCAGGATCTTACAATATTGTCAATAAAATGTGCTAAAAACTGGCAATTTTTGTCTGACCTCGCTCCCAGAAAAAGCATTGTCATATAACCGTTTGGCAAGAAATTGTTACATTTTCTAACAAATTTGATACAACCGTGTGAACTCACAAATTTTGGTTGCCAGTTATTTTCAGCCAGATATGACCATATTGTAAGTTTCCCGGAAATAATTTCTCGCCAAATTTATTCATAATTGGCATCAATTTGTTTAGAAATTCGTATATTTGTTTAGCTTGCTTTGGCACATTATTTTTTGTTTTAACGAGTTCATATGTACATACGTATTAGAGCTGAGCAGAAGATGTTTGCTTGCTTAATCTTCATGATGTACAATGTACATTATTGAATTGTTCTCTCTTTTTAGTGCTCTTGATTTTATGAGAACACTAAAACTGGTATTGAATTTTATCAAAAGCTTGCAACAGCATTTGCTTATCTGCCAAGCGAGGGCATTAGTTATTCTAGTGTCGAAGCATAGTTCACTTGTGCACACTGAATGAACATTTGTAAAATGAACACACAAGTGTAAAAATATGTGTATGAATAAAAAAAAGTTTGTACTGTTCTAATTTCTATAATTTATTATTTTAAAACTAAAAAATAAAATGAAGAAATAATAAAATAAAAATAATATTTTACACAATGGATACACATAATTGTAAATTTATCTTATCAAAATTCAAATCACTTTAATGACTATAATTAATAGAAGAAAACTCATCAAAGTGGCATTGTTTTAATTTCTAGTTTATTTTTTAAAAATATGCTTTCAACAAAGTAATTCTCCTGAATTATAAATTTTTGAAGTTCAATTTAAAAAAATTTAGCCATAAAAATCAACACCAACACATTTATTTATCGTCATGTCTCCAATTCTAAAATTTAGACGACAAATAAGTTGAAAATTCGCCACATTTGCCGAGAAATTGTCATATCTGACATCCCTGCCTCTAGCCACTGCTATTTTTATGTTAAGTATGAATACCATTTGCCAGAATTAATTTTTCATACTCTACATTAATATTTTATATTGCAATCAGCGTGACCGTTTGAAAGAATAAAGTGGAAAATTGCCACTTTTTCGACTGCCTTGCCACTTTTTGTCTTCCTTTTTTTAATTAAAAATAAACAATTTTGTGTAGTTTTCTCGTTTAATATTAATTTTGCCCTTTTTTTTGATAAATCCACTTTTGGTGCCACTTTTTGAAAAATGTTATCGGTCACCCTGGTTGCAATCAGTGCTGCCAGAATGATGATTTTATCATATTTTTGATGATATTTGGACCAAAATATGAATGATGATTTTTAATATTGCAAATTATGATTTTTACTTTCAATACATATATATCGGACTTAATCAACAAAATTTTTAGTAGAGCTGAAAAATACAGGGGGGCTATTATGTAATTCGATTCGAAACGGAAACTGTTCGGATTGTAATGTTAATAGCACACAAATTCGAACAGTTTCCGTTTCGAATCGAATTACCTAATAACCTAAATACATTACACTTTTGTAATAACTTAATGATACCTTTTTGGTGATATAAAAGTAGTTACAACACTATAACAAAAAATTGTTTCAAATGTTTTTTTTTTATATGAAAGAGTAATCGTAATACGTTGAAATTTTTACAGTTGATAGATATGAAGTTGCAAAAAATTAAAATGCTTATTTTGCTCTACAATAGGTCTGTTTGTTTACAGCAAAATTTATGCAACTTTGTGAAAATTTGTACTGGATTTTACTGAAATGCGTCGTTTAAATTGATAGTTGTTGATTTAAGTCTGCGAATTTTTACTGGACAAATTTTTGCCAGTAAAATCAAGTAGATAAGAAAAACATATGTTTCAATAAAATAAATAAGCAAAAGAAAGCAAACAAAAAGTAAAAAGTTTTCATTAAAAACATATAAAAACAAACTGAAAATGACTGATAATAAGTGAATGGTATTGTGATAAGATGACCTTTAAACCAGTGCAAGTGTGGAACATTAGGGTTCAGACTCAGCCGATTGTAATGGAGTGTTTATGTAAACAGCCTTATTGATAAAACTTATAAAGGGTTTGTAAAGCAAATTTGCATACAAAATTTTTCTTAAAAAGCCTTAATAATTTTTATAAATAAGGCTGAAAGAACAATAGTTTTGTATCAGCTTGTTATATATTGTTTTCATTCACTTTCCTTGTGACATATACAACAAAGAAATTTGATTTTTGTATACATAAATACTAGATTTTATCCGCGCCTGCGCTCGTGTTCATCTGTTTAGAGAATACTTAAAATCAGGTTCAAAACTGGTTAAACAATCAAACCCGAATCAAAAATTACTCCAACCAGCCGTAAAATATGGTTTTCGGAAAAACATCCATACCAAATATAAGAAATACCGATTTCGAAGCGTACAAAAAATATCCTATGATTCATGCTGGTAATGTAGCTTTCCACTGGTAAAATAATATTCAAAATCATGCCAAATATAAGAAAACCGGGTTCCAAACCAGATAAAATATAGCCTATTTATGACGCTAGTAATGTTGATTTTTATTGGTCGAAAGAACTTTTAAAATCGGTTTAGTGGCTTGGCGGTGAAAGGGTAGCAAACAAACAAACTCACTTTTACATTTATAATACTCGTAATAATGTAAATTTTTTTTTACTATGTATTTTTATTGGACTTGTGATGATTTTTTTCTTTAAAATATGATTTTCTTTTCGTCAAATGATGATTTTTTTTAGCAAAGCTTCTGGCAGCTCCGATTGCAATATGAATTAAAAATATAAACTTTGTCCTCAGGTAGGTATAACTTGAAATATATTCGAAAATGAGCTATGATGTGCTATTTACATGTTCGCAGCTGTGTATGTACATATGTATTAGTGATGCACGAATATTCGTATTCGAATTGTCGAATGTTTGGCCATTTTCAGTCGAATACGAATGTATTCGTATTCGCTAAATTCAGGCGGATGCGAATACGAATATTTTTCCAAAAAAAATTAAATAAATAAATGCATAAATCCTAAACGAAATTTAAATAAATGAATAAAAATTTTAGTTTGTACAAATACATTAATTTTTTATAGAAATTTGTGCCTTGTATCATTTTCAAGTATTATCCAATGACGATCATTAAAATTTTGGGTACTTTTTATTAACTTTAAAGAAGAATGTGAAGTCCTTTTTTATAAAATTTTTTTAATATTTCATATTGCATATAATATTCGTATTCGTATTCGCGAATATCGTTTCAAATATTCGTATTCGTATTCGTGAATGTCGTTTGAAATATTCGTATTCGTATTCGCGAATATCAAAAATTGACATTCGTTACATCACTAATATGTATGTATGTATGCATGTGCTTATTTGTTTGAAAAGATAATAATAATAAGGAAATTCCTATAGCAAAAAACCGCAATGCGAAAAAACCTCCCTGTTTGAGTTCTCTTTTGCATTATTCTCTTATTTTCATATTTAAAGATTTTTTTTTAACTTTTCTCTTTTGAATGGAGTGCTTTTCAATTATTTGAGTAACTTATTTTTTGCCTTTTTGTTATTTTCTGCTTTTTTTGAGTCAAGTATCTTAAAAATTCAAGTTAAATTTTCACTCAATACGTTTAACAAGTTGAGCATTTTATATAAAAACAAAATTTATGAGGATGACGCATTTAGTTTAAACAAGTTCATACAGTAAGCTGTACGTACGTTGCTTCACTATATCTGTTGTTAAGATAAAAAAGCGTCAAATATATTTTTTAAACATAAATCGTATTTAAAGTTTTTAGTAAAAACTGCTCCGAGAAAATTTATACACCAAAAGTTATTGCATTAAAAAATAAATAAACTAAAGCAATGCTTTCAACAAAAAATAATAGAAATTGAAAAGCATTAAATAACTAAATAAAACAGTGTTTTAAAAAATACAATAACAATAATAAAAAATTTACATACATACATACATACATTGTATGTAAATAGTGTAAACCTTTCCAAGACATTTATTTATTTATGTATATAAAATTTGTGCTGTGTCATCTATTACCCGCTGGTTCTACACATGTATATGCTGTATTTAATTCAAAACTAAAATAAATTATTTGTTATTTATTTAAACTTTTTATTTGTTTTGTTCTATTTATTTCCCTCCCAAAGAAAACAAAACAAATCATGTATTTCTTGTGAAATTTACATGAAATCATCGTTTAATTTACATTTTCGCGTATTTCTCACGCTTTTTGTTGTCTTTAAGAAGACTACGACGGCAAATGTTTTTGTTTTGATTTTGTTTATGTGAAAAAAAAGGTTTTATACAAAAAAAAATAAAAAAATTAAATTAAAATAAGACCAGAAACAAAAGCAAAATTAATTTGCGATAAGTATTAATTAATATAAAGTATTCCAAAAAAAAATTATAATAAAAGCAGACCTTCTACAATAAATCAGCCAAAATGACTTTAGACAGTTATAACATCTTTAATGATGAATATCTCAATTTACCATTTAGCATGCCGCTATCACCATTGCCTAAAGTGGTAAGTTACTCTCAACTATTCTTTAAATAAAATAAAATAAAATTAATAAACATCTCGAAGAATCGCCAAGGTCATCTAACCACGCGTAGATTTTATATCTGTCAAAAAAAGTGCAAATGAAAATTTTTTGATAACGTCGACATACTTATGTATGTACATGTGTACGTATTAAAGTCCTGCACAAGACCACTTACAAGAGCTTTTAAGACATGAGGGATTTTTCAAATGCCTTACTACAGCGAAATCTTCTAAAAGATACACTAAATAGCATTATTGGCAATATATTTGTTTTAGTTATTGCAGGTATAGTAGTAAAAAAGAAAATATCTACTTCGTGACTGAAAGACTTGTCTTGCTTATGCTTCTTTCTACGCATGGGTGCGTATACAAATGTCATGCATGTATATACACACACACGTTGTGTATCCCAGCCAACCTGAGATTCGAAAATAAACGAAGGTTATCGAAACGTTCTCGTTAAAAAAAGTTTAGCAACAAGAAACAATTTGTTTCTATAAATTTTTTATTCTTTTGCATGTACAACAAAAGAGGAATATGGTTTTTTGTTATTTAGAAGCAATGAAATCAAAGTATTATGACGTTATTTATGATTACATAATGATATCGCTAAAAGGTTCGCTATTGAACCTTGCTCTAGCAGCACTTTCTCTTTCCGTTTACGATAGCCGTTCTCGAGTGTTTTCTCCGAGAAATGATTACGCAACATTCGAATGCGATATTATTTACGAATGTTTTGGTTAGCTGGGACCACCCTGAAGGAAACGTGGGGTTAAGTGTCCCCAAGTCACCACTTTTGTCGACTATTTTGTTAACTTTGTCAACAGAGCTTCTATTAGAATTGTTCTTAATGCGTAGAAAACATTTTTTCATATACACGCAACTATGCTTCTTCTTGTTTTATTGGTTTGTTGAAAACAAAAGTGACGTATAGCAAAATTTAAGTGTTTATAAAAATTAGTTTAAGAAATAAAATTAAAAGGTGAATTTAAATGTATTGAACAATAAAAAAAAAATGTTAAAATTAAATTAAAATTTTAAGCGAAAGTGCCAATTATGGAAATTGTTTTACCCTGTGGAAGATTTTGTGCCATCAGTTAAAGATTTGTCATACTTGCAGATTTATTCGTAAGTGTTTGATTTTACTAATTCAGCGAAACATAAAATTTTTGATTAACATATGTACATATGTGTATTTATTTAATAGAGATGACAAACAAAATCCTTAGTTGCTGGTGATATGCTGAACGAATAAATAAATTAATCCCGGTTATTGTATGTTTTTTAATTATAAGTTCCATTTTTTATATATTTGTTTAATAAAATACCAAAATGTGAACAAAATACGCAATTTCATTGTCACAGGAGTATACTAGAATAACTAAAATGTGCTAGTGACTGTTTCCAATGTCTTCATATGGTCCCTAAAGAACTATCTATTCAGTAGTTCCAATGTCAGTACTTGTTTTTCAATGAGTAGTGAATCAGTACTGATTCACTAGTGAAATTTCCTGCAGGTCATCTACATCTTACACACACACACACACCCACACCCAAACGAACAATATGTAAAATAACAAGCATACACGCATCAACACTACTTCTTTTGATTGTTTGTTATGAACAAGAAGTCTTCGCTACACCGCTTGTTAACACTCATATACACGAACACCAATCCATCCGTCGTGCTTCGCTTATAATACGACAGCATTTATTATTGCTTAAGTATAATACACGACGTATTTACATTTCTAGACTGTTTACGCAGGTCTCTAGCACGTATGTATGTATGTATGTATGTATGTATGTATATGTTTGTACGTCGGAAACGTACGTGCTTACCAAAACTTTTAAATCCAATTCTTCATTGACCGAGATATACTGCATATGGACATATCACTCATTTACTCAAACAACGCCATAACTCAAAAAATTGAATTGAAAATAAATAAATAAATAATAGCAATAGTTTCACCAATAATATTTGATTCAGAGCTCTTTGTTTACCATTAGTTAAAACACCAAATGTCATTGGCTAACAGATAGTTAGACAACAGCTGATTCGTTGTAAACTTTAATTTCTGTAGATGTAGTGGTGTTTCGACAAAAGCTTGTGGATACTCCTCACTCCAAATGCGACAATTCTGCTTATTTACGTACCCTATCAACCAGAAATGGTTTTCAACAATTATGTAAATGGAAAAAGTGCACGATCAGTTTGACGAATACAAATTACAATTATTTTTAAAAAAAATTCAACAATTTGCACTCGTTGGTCTGGTATAGGTCAATTCATAATGAAATTTCAAAGCAAACTAAAAAAAAGCAACTATCAGCTGTTAAATGGGTGCCCACATAAAGCAGTGATGTCAATTCAAAGTTTTGACACTCTAGAAAAAACACCCATGCATATGCATATACATACTACATAAACCTACATAAATGTGGATAATAAATCTAAAACCTTATCACACGACCGATAGGTTTATATGGAATTTTGTTAAATACACATAAGTAGAACAGTCTTCCAATAGTCATAAAAGCAGCTATATGTAGATATTTATGTACATACATGTACATACATATGTACATGTTATGTACATCTCCTGACCTCAGATCTTCTTTGCATAAAAGTATGTACAATAAGGGCATTCAAGATAGTGATTGTGCAAAATTTACTTTTTAAATATAAGCGTATTGCATCTAATTTGCTTTAAAAAAACATCTGGGGGGTTATTATGTAATTCGATTCGAAACGTAAACTGTTCGAATTGTAATGTTATTAACATTGTAATGTTATTAACATTGTAATGTTATTAACATTGTAATGTTATTAATATTGTAATGTTATTAACATTTCCGTTTCGAATCGAATTACATAATAATCGCCTGATGGTGGAATTGGCTGAAGTAGTTAGCACGTTGACAACAAAACCGAAGGTCCTGGTTTCGAGCCCGGTCTCCGACAGTCATTAAATAACAACATCATGCATTTTTCTAATGTGCATTAATGTCCCCTTGTATTAGTTGTTGTAGGAAAGTTCAAGTGATGAAAGTCATATACAGACACTGGTCACTGAACTACAGCGGCTTCTGCGGATAATAATATCAATATAATATCAGAGCGCCCTCCTTCGAAGTAAAATAACTAATAAAACAAAAAACGTCTCATTGACACCAGAGACGCTGCCAACGCTGTATTATAAAAAAACGTGCAACAAAAAGCAAATGTGTAAAAGTATGAAGCTTTCCTCTATCTCTTTCTTCACCACCTCTCTTCTCTTTCACTATCCCTTTCCTAGAGTGTTACTTAGTAATAGTAGTAGACATTCATTGCTTGAGTGTTACTTCCATTTCCACTTCCAGCAGCTGCATCAATTTTTAAGTTGAAAATTTATCAATTGGTATTTATTCTTATTCACTGGCATAAAAAATATCACCTGCTTCGGGTCATTTTAACTTGGTAGCACTGCATTTAGCACAGCGAAAACAAGGTTGCATTTCATAAAACTTAACTTACTTAACTTACTTAAAGCCAATTCAAAAATGGTTTTAAGTTGGTTTTAACAAAAATCATTTTGTATGGTAAAACCAGGTTTTAACAGTTGGTTTTAACACTAAAACCAGCTTTTATTAAAACCATGTCAGTGTGAAAGCACTATAATAATTTAATAAATGTATTAAAAAAGGGAATTGAATTGACGAATGCTTATAAATATCACTACATACTTCATTTATATATGATTATCAAAATTAGCACAAACTTCAAAATTATTGGTTCAATAAAACAATAAAATGTAAAAATTTACTTTACTTTACAAACCTGAAACTTAAAATAACTTAAGGCCTCTCAAGTATCAAAATACTTAAAAAAAAATTTTTTTTTAATATTAAATAAAATAAAACCCACACAAAACTCTGAATAGTATAAATATAAATTGTGTTTCAAGTAAAAATAATTTAAAAACCTACACTCCGCTTCCACAGACTGCAAAATCGCAAGATACCGCCGATCGAGTTTAAGAAAATAGAGTACGTATGTAGGTATGTGCGAAATAAAAAGCAACAACGTGATAGCAAGCGTTAAAAAGCCAAACAAGTACTTGCTTTATTTATTTTTTTTTGTATTTTTGCAAAAGTAATATTAACCATGTAGGGTTAAGATAAGAAGAAAATACATAAGTATTTATTGAAGTATTTTTTTTTTCATAAAAGAAAGTTGATTTGCCGAAATTTAAGTGGGTGTTGATTTTTGTTTGTGCTACTCGTACGAGTACATTTTGGAAGAGAAGTTATTGTAGTGGTTTTAAAAAATTTAATTTCAGTTCAACAAAAATATAAATAGGCGTCCACAAAATGAGGTCACAAAATTGTTTAAATACTCGTACGATTGAAATACAATTCGCATACAATAGTAAATAAATATGTACATATGTATGTATGTACATATGTATGTATGTACATATGTATGTATGTATGCATGACCATGTATTACATACAACTATTAAAAATCACCCTTTGTTTGATATTTGGGTTTTGAATGGGTGGAGTGCATTTTGCTGCTGTGTGTTAGTTAAGCTTTCCTAATGACTTTTAAATTCCTGTTAAATATTTATTTATACACACACGTACATACATACCCGCATTATATTTTGTTTTAAATACTTACATACGAGCGAGCTTTGGGCATTATATTGTAGAATTAATAATATATTTTTTTTTGTTTTTAATAAATATAAAATTCTTAACTTGTATGTGAAGGGAAGTAGGCCAAGATTATTAACCATTATTTAAGAAATTGTTAATATTCGACTCGCTCGACTGTTGTCAATTGGAGGATTCTAACACCTACTTTTTGTTTAACTAATTTTTATTTAAATTTAAATACAGATTAATTTTTTCAGTGATTAATTAAAGTTCGGTAGCACTTGTCAAACATTTGCCCAAGAAAATGTAACCAACAAACACTAAAGCGGGTGCCAGACACATCAATCCCAGCCAAACTGAGTTTCAAAAATATATGAAAGTTCGCTATAGCCAACAATTCTCGAAACATTCTCGTAAAAAAAAGTTTAGCAACAAGAAACAATTTGTTCCTCTCAATTTTTTTTATTTTTTTTTTTGCTTGTACAACAAAAGAGGAATAATGTTTTTGGCTATTAAGAAGCAATGAGATCGATTGCTAATGATATTGCTAAAGGTTCGCTATTGATTCGTAAGCGAAACATCGATATCGAAAGATTTGCTGCCACAAACTGAGCGACGAGTGAGCTCTAGCAGCACTTTCTCTTTCCGTTTACGATAGTCGTTCTCGAGTGTTTTGTCGGAGAAATGATTAGACAACATTCGAATGCGATTTATGTACGAATGTTTTGGTTAGCTGGGTAGTATATGTGTGACTATTCTTGGTAAACAAACACATATAGTGAAGCTGAACATTGATGTGTCTGGCAGCCACTTAATGAAAAATGTTTTGATCCAGACACTTGTTTATCAAATTAAACAGTTTCGAACACATCTAATAAATAATGTCATAGAATCCAACATTAGGTGTGTTCCACAAAATTTCGTACAACTGCGGAGTAATGAGAGAAAAAGAAAATTACTCCCTGAATATAAAAAAGTTATCCATAATTGCTGGAACGCAAAAAACCATAATTGCCCATTATGAAATACTAGTGCTGCTTACTTTTTAAATTAAATTTTATTTTAGTAATTTTAGTCACTTAAAACGCATAACATTATAAAAACAAAAATTTTGCATCATTGGCAACAGCTGTAAAAAGTAAATGAAAAATATCAAAAAAAAAAAAGTAGAAGCTACGTGAATTATTTAAAAAATCATAAAAAGCATTGTTTTTTATTTTAGAAATGGAGAAATATGCACAAATGTTCTTACAACTTTAACTTTGTTCAAAAACCCTTCCATTTTGCTTTCTAATAAATTTGAATGTAAAAACTTTTTTCCTATTTTTGCAAATTTTCTGATTCATTACGTGTGTTTTTTTTTTTTTGTAGTAAAATGCAGGAAATGAGTAGTTACTGCAAAAATTTTAAAATTTACTCTCAAAAAGAGTTGTTGCCGCAAAAAGTACGCGAACGGAAAAATAGTAGAAATTAGTAAGATTAAAGAAACAGCTGACTCCAACTCCATATAGTGTTGAAAAATATATATACTTTTGACTACTCAACTCGTTTTCTTATTGGTACTCGTGGCAATATCTTTTATAACACGAGCAGTCTAAGAAAAAAATTTATAATTTATTTCATGTAATATTTGTAATTAATTTCTTTTTGATTTCCTTGTGTTGTTGTTGGTTAAATTAATAAAACAAAAGGATTAATAAAATAAACAGCAAAATATGTACATATATTAATATTTATTATTGTTATGCTTTGTAAATTAATTATTTTTTAATGACTCACAATTTTTATTTAACTTTTTCTCAAATTTTTCACTTTTCATTTACTTACATTTCATTTGTTTACTTTTTTAATCATATGTTTTTATCTTACTAAACTTTACTACGAAAAATTTCTGCAGTAAAAATTTGCAAAACACTCAGTCGAGAACTGTCACTTTACTCTCTGAATTTATGTTCTCATTTACTGTATTTTGGGTACGCGAACGCAATTTAGTAAAATGCAGTAAAGTTCAGTAAAAATTTTGTAAAAACTTTTGAGTACGCGAACGCAATTATTTTCAGTTTCATATGTAAACAAAAAACAGCTGATTATTCAATTCTTGTCCGAACTTACCCGGAAGAAAAAGTTCGTACTAGTTTGTACAGGAAATGAAAAAAATTACTCTCTCACTTGCTCTTAAAATTGCACAAAAATTGCTATCTGGAACGCTTTTGGATGATTTTGTACAAGTTCGGAGTTTTTTGTTATGCATCTGAAACAGACCTATTATTGGCTACTCTTTAACTTGACAAACTTTTGTCTGAATTGAAAAATTTTTCATTAGTATTTAGAGGTTACGCTTTTTTGGGCAAATGTTTGACAAGTGTGACCGTACATTTATTAAATTACATTGAAAGTACGGTAGCACTTTCCAAATATGTTGGAAAGCTTTCCAAACAACAGCTGTTTAACATATTTTATGAAAGCAAAACAGCATCAGTAGGCATTTTTTATTTAACTATAACATGACACGAGTATGAAACTATATATTGTAAATGTTACATATTTATGAAAATTAAAAGATTTTTTTAATGCGACCACATGGCGTTCATGTATGTACATGTTTATCAATGAACATACACAAGCACAAAAACACATGATATGCTGGTAAAACTTATAAAAAAAACTTATAAAAAAACTTATAAGTAGAATTTAAATGTGTACAAGGTTGGGCATTTAAGTGTTAATTAAATATATGTACTCAAAACCATAATTTCCTATTTAACTTAAAAATAATTAAAACTTAATTACCAAGACAAAAATTGCTCCTTAGTGCAGTAGCCAAATAAAATATATTATTTAACTTTTCTTGCATAACTTTGTTTACAATGATTTAAATATATTTTTAAGCTACAATATTTTACTGAATAAGTTAAATAATAATTTGCAATCGTTATAAGGTAACAAACATCCAAACAACAGTTATACCCCGTTTCCACAAGTCAGTCAGGCGACTCGTGTGGAAAATTTTTATAACAATCACTCAAAAAAATTAGTGCTTTTCATATAAATTTTCTACTTAACTCAACTGTCCGTATCGTGGAAACAGGGGGTTACATTAGAGACAAAAGCAACATTTTAATCTCCTTGTTTTTACAACCCAGACGGCCGACTTGAGTATAAAATTTATATGAAAAGCACCCATTTTTTTTAGTGATTTTCATATAAATTTTCTAGACGAGTCAGTCGTGTGCCTGACTTGTGGAAACTGCACCTAAAATTTGTTTTTATTTTGAATGTACATAAGTGTGTGACAAGCCCTTTATTTTAATTTATTTTATTTAAAACCTTAAATTTATTTGAAATAATTATTTTAAACACACTCTATTCATGTTTAGTAAAATCTTATAAATTTCTTCTTTGAAACCGTAAACAATATTGTATGCATGTTTAATAGAATTGAAATAGTCCTCGTCCAGACTTCCAATTTTTGTTGCTGCAATTTCTGCTTTGAAACTGCAAGTGTCCACATTATGAAATTCTAATTTGCAATTATGGATTAAAAAATGTCTATTACACCACAAATTTCCCACAAAAATTAACAATTCTATTTATTTTTTGTTATACATATTTTTTATTTTTCACACAACTAAATAAATAAAATAAATAAAAAACGTAAAATACAACTATAAACTTGATATAAACAAGTACGAATTTCAAGTCTGGACAGGGGCATATTTACGCAAAATAAGAATGATGTGACTGGAATTTCCCAAAAGATTGTAGTAACTACATATACATACATATAACTCGTTTATTAAAACAACGTCATAACTTCAAAAATTGAATTTTTAATCTTCATATCGTTATTCATATTGAGTAAAAATTTCATAAAAATCTGTTGTTTACTCAACTCTTGACAGAAAAATAAGAAAAAGTTTGTAAATTGAAAACTATAAAAGTGTTTTCTGGCAAACCAGCTTTTTGTTGAGTTATGACCAGGGAAACCAAAAATATGCTCTAAAAAAAAGTGTTTAGTTTAGTGCGCATCCAATATGAACTAAAACCTTGAAAATATGCACTAAAAAATCAAAAATATGCTCTTAAAAATAAAATAAATTGGTTTATTTGTGAATGAAAATATAATTTTAATTCAAGAATTCAACAACATATGCATACAAAATAAGACGAAAAAATAAACAAAAAAAGGAAACAAAATTAACAAAGAATTACTGGGTTCGAAGTGCAAGTTAAAACAAAATTACCATACAAATGTTGACTAAAACAAATAATAAAAATTAATTTTTTTTTGATGCTCTCAATTTTAAAAGATCGCGATATCAGAATTCAGGCTTTGGAACTGTATTTTGGATAAATAACACGAAGATTTTTATTTATAATTTTTATTGCAATAAATAACAAAATATTGACATGGAATTTCAAATTAAAATCTTTCCTCTCTCATCTAAATAAACTTTTATACATTGACAATGTTCCTTCAACGTCTAATCGGGGCAGAGTCCGTCACAAATAGCAAACCAGAATTTGTATTGAAACTAACGTCCGTAAAACTGAGTAATATATGTATAAGAAAAATGTATACACTACATGGAACATTGGAACAGAGATTTAGATGGCGAAAAATAAAAATAAAAATTTTGAACAACCCCTTAACTTTTAAGCATATTAACCCAGATTGCGCCACAAATTTTTTTCTGTAAAACTTAAATTTTTATTTCGAAAATGAATTTTAACAAGTTTCTATAAAAAAAAATTTATGTATATTTTTTCGGTGTCGGGTGCGACAAGTGGGTTAAAATAAAAAATTTCTGTGAATTATCAAAAAATTACCTAAAAGCGTAAATTATGCTCTAAAAATTCGAAAATATGTTAAAAATATGCGTGTAAGACTGATATATGCAAAAACATGGCTTAAGGCGTAAAATATGCAAAAATGTGCACTAACAAATCGATGCCAAAATTCATTAAAGGTTCTGAAATGGATAAATATGTAACTTGTCCCCGTAATAATACGTCACACAAGAAAAAACATGCAATTGCATATTTGTCGTTTCCCTGGTTATGACTTTGATTTAATAAAAAAAACGTATTAAACTCCTTTGAAATGCATTTATTTCAACTGCAGATCAATTTAGTTAAATTTCTTAGGTCTTCTCTTCTTAAAGGGCACTGCTACACGTTCAATATATTTACATACATACATTGTGATATTTGAATCGCAATCCATTTTAATGGATTGATGGATCACGAGCGTATGCTACATGTTCAATATTTATCGCGTCAGTATTTACGTTATTTTTAAGCTGTGCGGATCGTTTATTAAAAAAAATGTCGCGAAAAAACCACAAAAAAAGATTTAGCCGACGAGTCCCACAACTCCCACAATGCCTCCAAATTAAAAATAAATTCTTTCAAAATAATTTTTTCGGTCGTTAATTCCGATTCCACATGCAGAACCCACTCGCTTTCACTATTTTCTGTCATTACCCTTTATTAAAACAAACTTCACACAAATGTAATAAACATTTTTTATTAAAATAAATTTTTTGCCCTGCGTCTTTTATATTATATGTTTTATTTCACTTCTTATTAACGTATCGCGATCTAATGTCATGATAATGCTACACGTTCATTATTTATTACGCGATCCCCCATCTGGATTGCATAATTTTGACCATTCTGCGATATGGATCGCGATCCATCAATACTGCATGCTAGACGTTCAATAAATATCGCGATACTGGAACGGGTTCAATATATTTTAACGTGTAGCAGTGCCCAAAAATTCTCCATTTGAAATAAAAACAGGGTAACCTTCCCATTGTAAATTTAAATTGTCATTAGTAGGAGGGGTGAACCTGTAAAAGGTTAAAACAAAACAAATATTAAGCAATTACACATTAAAACAACTGAAAAACAAAAATTAGTTGGTTGACTTAAATTCATACCACAGCAATCAAATACACAATAATATCAAATGTCAAAAGTGAAATAAAGGGTTAAAAGATATTTTTTGTAATTTAATTTTCTTTATATGCGCTTTTAACCACTTATTTGCAACAAAAAGAAAAAAAAAGAAAAGTTAAAAAGTCATAAATCCTTAAAATGAAGTCACGAAAGTGGCACGTGTATAAACATACATACTCTCATATCATTTTCAAAAATATTTGAAATGTGTTTTTTGTTTAATGCAAATTCTTTTTAACATGTTGTCAAGTCATATAAAAAAATGCCATACACATACATACTTACATAAATATGTACGTACACATTTTGAAAATGTTCGTTTTTTCTGGTTTGGGCGTGAACTTATTTATTTTCTTTGAAATAAAAATAAAGTTAATCGCAAATAAAAGAGCCATTTACTAAAAAAAAGGCATATACTTACATACATACAATGTGATAATATAATATTTTATCGAAATGCATTTTTGCGTTAAAATAAAGGGGGATTTTTAGAGATTTAAAAATATCCCAGCATAAACTTTGCTCACTAGAATGCAAAGTATTAAAAGTGTATGTATGTACTCTACAAACGTAAGTATTTAAATCCAGGCTGTTCAGAGTAGCGCCAGAGTGCCGAACATGAATCGGCTTTTTATACAAATGAATACACATACACTCAAAAAAAAATTAACTAAAACTTTGGAAACTTTTCTAAATGTTAATGAAAAAAGTTGTCGTATGGCGCCAAAGCTGTTTTTACTTGAAGGCAGTAAAATATTTACTAAATTTCTAGTTTATTTATGAACTAGTTTATAGTAATTATATATTCATATTTAAGTAAAATTTTCCTAAAATTTAGTAAAATTTTCCCATAAAATTCGGAGCTTAGCAAACATATTTTTTCGTCTTTGATCTCAAATTTAGTAAATTTTCCAATTTTTTGTCTTTAATTCTGGTAATTATTTTTAGTTTTAATTAAATTCCATACCAAATGATATGTTTTGTTATTTATTATATCTTCATATTATATTCTTAATTATAATTCACCATACATACATATAAATTCCTTGAGAGGAGACAAGTATTGAACCAGCAACCTTCTGATTGATAGGCAAGCACTCCAACCAATTGCCTAACAAGGCAGCCTGAAAAAGCATTGAAATTATCGAGTTTTAAAATTTTATTTTATTTACAAAAAAATAAATTTCAAGTTCAAATATTCCTCGAAAATTAAAATTAACAATAAATTCTATAATTCAAAGAAAAAATACTTAAAACTGGAAAATATTTTTCTAAAATTTAGTATATCCCTTTACATCTTCTAAGTAAGTCAAATTTCATGAACTAATCAGGAGTAATTCATTTCCTAAAGTTTATTTTTTGATTTAGGACGAAATTTACTAGTCCTTAATATAAAATTTTCTTCAGTTTATAACCATTTTCCTACTCTCAGTAAATATTTACTTTAAGTCAGTAAACATTTCCTGAAATATGAGAAATTTATTGTGTATTTTTATGAACTATTTTTATTTTTACTCATATTAAGTAATTTTTACTAGATTTTTGTAAAAATTTACTTAAGAAATTTACTTAAGAAAAAGTTACTTAAACTTAGAATTTTTTTTACTTGAATTTAGGAAAAAAAAATTCTTAATAATAGTACATGTTTTTTTTCAGTGTACGCTTAAACATTTCTCTCGGTTCTCTCTCTGTGGACAGCTCTGATTTAAATACTTACAATTGTCTAAATAAAAGTATGGGGGTGTACCTCAGTTGCCATTGTGCCTGAGTGGTAGCGATGCTAGCCTCTCACTCCAGAGGCCGTGGGTTCAATTCCCGCCATAGACCCTGTGTGTTATCCGCAGATAAGCTAATCACTTCGCTAGTTGTGTTGTTTTTGTTAAACAATATAAAAAAAAAAAAATTACAAAAAATTGCACTTATATGACCACAAGAATTTTCTACTTTTTGCCCACAAATATTCAAAAGACCAATGGATTATACTTTGCCTACAAATAGTCAAAAAAATCCAAATTACATCTCACATGTCACATGTTTCTAGGGCAGTAAATTTGCTTTGTATTCGTTTACCCGTTCTTAACCCAATTGGCAAACTTGTCAAAGAAGACACTTTCATTGACGACTACATACACGATATTGGTCCCGAAAATTGTGCAAACAGACTGTCTGTGTGTGAAAGCGAATGGAAGAGACTTCCTTCAAGAAAAACTGATGTGTGCAAAACATGAAAATTATTGTTCCATAAAAGCAAATGTTCTTATATTTTCTTCAAAAGTATGTATGTAGATGTACAGGCAAATGCCGCTATAACGAAGGATATAATGTTAGGCCCATTCGTTCTATCAAAAAATTCCTTTATATCGCAAAGTTTTTTAGTCTTATTTTAACTATTATTAATTTTTACATGACACAATAAAATAAAAAGAATGACAACAGATTGTTTTCAAATAAGCTACCAAATACAAACTCGGTGCTGCGCTGTAGATTTTGCTCAATATTTTTCGTGCCATTTGCTATGCAGAGCACACATTTTTAAAAAAATTCGCTATATATTAAATAGTACTAAATGTTAGAAATGTGTTGCCAGCACGGTTTTTTTTATTTTGCGATCTTTTCTTTGTCATTCGTTATATCCAGTATAAAATTAAGACATTATTCGCTATATAAGGTTTTTAATACAAAAAAATTTGGGCGTTTGTTATATCGGACTTTCGTTAAAGCGAGATTCGTTATACCGAAACTTACCTGTACATATTTTTCATATCATATTTACGAAGAATATTAAAAAGTTTCGTGAAAATGTTTCTAAGTTTTGACAAATTTAATACTTTTAGCTGTACATACTTTATTTCATTATCTGAAAAAACTTGTCCTTCATTTCAATCACAATAAATTTTATTAAAAAAAAAATAATAATAATAATATTTGCACCTATTAAGTCTTCAGCAGGAACAATCGCAATAAAAACAAACAATGAAATTCTTTTAAAATTTATAGAGAAAAACAAAAAAATAAATATAACGAGCGACTTATAAGTTTTCTAGGAACTGCAAGTCATAAATAGATAAGAATTGTTAAACAAACAAAATATCACTAAAAAAAATTTTTATATTCCATCGGTGTATGTGTGTGTGTATTTTGTATGGTTGCGTAGGAAACCACCCCTCCTGCCGCCCATACAAATGAAGTATTTATTGTTTGGTTTTCATTTAGCACATTTAAAATTAAACATTGAAATTTGGATGCCACAATATCAATTATTTATGTGAAAAGCATTTTATCTTGAGAAATTTTTTAAGATTTCGAGTCAATTTTGCTTAACCTCTCGTGTGACCGGCGCACCGCGATGCGGCATTAAATGTGTACGTTAATTTGCGAATAATAAAAAGGTATTTATTAAATATTGAGATTTTTTTTCATAACTTATGCAAAAGATTTTAATAAATAATCTGTTTTCTTTTCGTTTTCAAACCAGTCTTCGAGATATGTATCCGAAAACCATGATTTTTCGATGTTCCTGTTTTGTAAGCCAGCATTTAATTATTATTAAGGGTTTTCATGAGAACTCTTAAAATTGTCATTTGTGCAATTGGGCAAACTTGCGAGACTTGTTTCATGAAGCCCCTTTTAACCTTTTGTGCAAACAATTAATGTAAATTTGAAACAAACGTCAAAAAATTAATTAAATAAAAATAAAATAATAAAATTTAAAGAAATTTTAATTAAAAAACATATTAATAAAAATAAAAAAGTGTGTGTGTGTGTGTCTAAAAATGCCTAAAGAAGTATAAAAAAGCAAGAAGTTGATGTTTACAAAATGCACAATTGCACAGCTTAAGTTTACGAGCCAGAATTATTGGTCAAATTTAACAGGTTTGTGTAAATAAATTTCTATACAATTTTTGACATTTTATTTACGAGAGTGTAAAAATGCACAATTGCACAGTTTGCGAGACTTTTAAACAGTCTCATGAAAACCCTTATTATATTAATTATTCCACAATAACTAATATTTTTTAGGCAATTGGGTTTTTTGTTTATATTTTTTTAAGATAACTAAAGTTTTTTTATATAGATACACACATACATACATGCATATGTATCTTATCAATTCATGTTGAATGTCACTACAACAAGAAAGACAATTTATGGAATATTTTATTTATAATAATAGTACGACGTTTCCGTTGTTAGCAAAACAAGTTGTTTTGAACAAAACATTGCGAAGTGTTTCCATTATCTAGCAGGTGTTTTGAGTGTATAAATTTTCGAAACTAATTTGACGTTTATGTTCACACTTTCATTTTCATCATTAATTTATATAATTTTATTTAATTTTTAGCAAATTTATTTATTTTTAATATTACAAATGCATGGGAGCAAACGTAGCAAAACAATTATTAAAATCGATTGATATTGTTAGGGGGTAGCCACTTTTTTCGAATTTGTCAATCATTTCGAATAGATGACCCAATGTTGCATTATGCTGGGAACACAACTGAGACGAACGACGAGTTTTTCGTTGCGAACTTTCTTCATCAGAAATAAAACAAATTTTTGCATATGAAAATTAACACAATACCGCCGTCGAACAAAATTCGTCGTGCATGACGAACTCTGCGATAGATTTATTTCTATTAGGATCGCCCGGGGGTCCAAATTAGACCAGTTTACACTTAGTACGTCTCTATTTCTGCACAAAACAAAAACAAAGAAAGTTGTCTTTTTTAAAGAAAATTGAAACCGGGTTTTTATCACTTTTAAACTAAGAATTTTGAAAAAAAAAAATTATATTGTACACGTCTACATAAAAGTAAACCATACATGTTTCACTAATATTGGATACTTAAAAATGTGCGACAAAAATATGTGTGCTCTATTTATAATAAGCCGCCGTATTCATAAAAAATATTTAAGGTTTATTAATAAGCGCGCTTATTTGACGTATTTCTATGCGAATTCGTCAAATAAACCTGTAATAAACTTAAAATATTACCATAAGTAATCCATTAACAAATACAGTGTTGCACAAATCGCATTCACTAGTTTTAGAGCAAACCCTGTTTTTGAGGTCGTTCTGGTTACACGAACAAATTTAAAGGAAAAGTAATAGTTAAAAGAAAAAAGTATAAAAAAACTTATGTATATGGAAACGCAATATAAAGTCATGGTACAGGGTTTTCCCCGTTTAAGGTGTAATTACTTGACAGATGACAAAACATGAGCCTGTAACAAAAACGGAGCGACATACACTTGCTAAAAATTTCGCTGTCACAGTTTGCAAAACTAGAACATTTTTGATCTTCGACTGTAGTCGAAAGTAATAATTGAACGAATTTTCATTTGCACAGAGAAAACAGTGCCTAATAAATACCACATAAAATAGAACAAAATTAATAAGATATCTCTATGGTTTTTTTTCAATAAGGAAATCTTATTAATTTCATAGAGAAAATTAAGAAGAAATATTGTAGATTTTATTATTATTATTGATTCTTTCAAAAAGGTTTTCTTCTTGATTTTATTAGGCAACCTAATAAAAAATTGTTATACCTTTATTCTTTGTACTTATGTATTTTCATTTAAATTCTGTACGATATATGTACATATGTGTGCATGTATGTAGTATATTTAGATGTTATTTATTTATACATACATACATACATACATATTATATTATATTCTTAATTAACTAACTCACCATACACACATATTTATTACTTGGGAGGAGACGAGTGTTGAACCAGCAACCTTCTGACTGATAGATAAGAACTCTAACCAATCTGCTAACAAGCAGCCTGAATCCGCACTGAAATTATTGTACAAATATGCTTATACAAGAAGGAAAAAGATCATGAGAAAATTGTCTGTATGTCTTTTTATAGATATGAAATAACAAGAAACCCAATAAAATCAAGAAGATTTCCTTATTAAAAAAATTAATAAGATGCTTTACACATAATGATATAGGAACCTAATGAAAACAATAAGGAATACCTTATTGAAAAAATCAATTAGGCAACCTAATAAAATCAATAAGAAATGCCTATAGTTTACAATTTATAACAAAACCTAATAGAATCAAGAAGGTTTTCTCTGTGGATTGTTTTTTGGTGCCAAAAATAACGGAAATTGAGTAAAAAAAGTTGTGAATAATAAGATTTCTTCTTGATTTTATGTGGTTTTCTTATTGATAAAATTAATAAGATTTACCACATAAAAACAATAAGGAATCTCTATGAAGAAATCTTCTTCTTCTTTCTGTTGGGATACCAAAGCATACAATTTAGGTTTGTGTTCTTAAAAATAAATATTGTTTAACATTTAGATTTTTTTTTAACTTTCATATTACCTATAAAATAGTTCATCGAAAGCTAAATTCTATTCTATAGAAAATTCGTTGCCCAGCGATGTTTATGATATTAATATAACATTCGATTTACGATGTTCGATACCCAGCAAATATCGAAAATCGAATGCAACTCATAAAAGGGCCTTAAATTTATTTGCTTTATACTTTGGTAATGAATTTTCATGAAAAACAAAAACGAAATTTTTGTAAAGAATTAAAACAAAAAAGTATTAATTCTTTTTGTAAAAATTTTCCCGATTAAAAACATTTTCAAACCTGAATACAACGTCCAGAGCCGATTATTCTTCCTCGTGTTCTTTCATACTAAAAGCCTTCTTTTAAATTACTTAAAATTATTAAAAACATTTCAGACGGAGACTACAGGGTCGTCTGACTTTGAGTTTCAGTGTCACATTCTGTGAGAAAGTTTTCCAGGAACAAGACTACAAATTAAATAACAGCAAGGCTATTAGTTTTAAACTTTGTTTGTAACTAAATGGCAACGAACATTTATATTTAAGCAATACTGAAGCTAATAGCTCCATATATCAAAAAATAAATAAAGTTTTGTCGCTGCATATTTTGTTATCCTGAAAGAAACTTTAATATACTCTTGATTGCAACTATGAAAAAAAACAACTACCATGAAAAATATATATTTATACACTGCGAATCGTTTAAATAAGGAATTTAATTTTACCAATTGTGGCGACATTAGCAGAATGGCCATCGACTGGAATCCCCAAAGTCAACGACGTATTGAAAGACCTGTTCATACTTCGAGCAGACAGCTGGATACGGAAATAAGAACTTCAGGACGCAGTGGGAGGGAAATAAAACGCATTGCAAATGATAGGGATGATTGGAAAAAACTTTGTTGTGGCCCTATGTTTCTTCTAGGTTGTGAGCGATTACAAAATGTTAAACTTTTTAGCTTGATGAAAATTGTGGGTGGGTTTTTTAAATTAACGAAATTTTTTTTTTTAAATTACTTCTAAAGCCTGGATCACCTGTGCTCTTTAATTTGAAACGAAAGAAAATACTTTCGAATTCATATTTTATACATATACAAATTCCAAAACAATTTCTTTCGTTTCGAATTAAAAAGTAGACCCCCAAGTGATCCAGGCTTTAAAAGTAATTTAAAAAAAAAAATCGTTAATTTAAAAAAAACCCAATCACAATTTTCATCAAATTAAAAAGTTTGAAATTTTGTAATCGTTCACAACTATATTTTTTATAGACGTATAAAACTTTAAGTTGGCAACACTTTTTTAACTGGCGGCCAGTTTGTCAGCTGTCAAGTGATTTATGTTTGGTTTGACATTTCAATATGAATAGACTGACGACTGAGCAATGACTTCCAAATTGTGCTAATTTGTTTTCAAGTTCATGGTTCTGTTCAAAATGAGTATCGCGCACTACGTCCGTTTTACGGTCAACATAATCGTCCATCAGAGTAATTAATTCGATTAGCTATATAGAGGAAGAGCCGAATCAGTCTATAGAGTCTATAATCATGATTACTAACTTTTTTCGTTCATCAATTGAACAACCATGATGTGCAGCAGCTGTGGTTTCAATAAGACGGCGCAACAAGTCACACAGAGTGGGCCACAATTGATTTATTGAAGGAAACGTTTGTTAACCGCATAGTTTCATGTTTCGGACCCGTGAATTGGCCTCCGATATCGTGCAATTTAACGCCGCTACACCATTTTCTGTGGGGATATGTGAAGTGGCTAGTCTACGCCGAGCACTTGGACGACAACAGTCACAAATGTTGGGAAAGTTTATCGAAAATTGGACCCCCTATGTTCAAAACAGTCATAACGGTCATATGCCAAAAGTCATATTTAAATTATAATGTCCTATCTTTCGATTAAAGTAAATTTCATGTCAATTTAAAAAAAAACCATATTTGTCTTATTCCATTTCAAAGTTGTATGCCTCTATAAATAAACAACATAATTGCACCACACTGCATTGGTAATAAAGCCATATAGACTTACTCCCTTATGCAAAAACAATTGGTAAACTTGAAGTTGGTTTAACAAACGAATTTTCTATGGCAAACCCGGTTTTAACGCATGCTTAAGCTTTAACAATCGTTTTTGCATAAGAGCATTATTCCAGAACTAATTGAGTAATAATGTCATTTTGGCTTATTAATTGTGACTTTATCGCAGTGAGACGATGAAAATCGGTACACTGTGCCAATAGTGTAATCAAAGCTTAAAGAATTTTTATATGTGACGCGCAATGATGAAAGGTACCTTATCTTGCCAGGGGTAATAGTTTTTGATACCAATGGATAAAGGACAAAATTCTGAACAAAATGACACCAAAATCATGCAAAAGTCTCAAAAATTTACGAAATTACAGCATTTTGAAGTTTTTATTTCAAAAAAGGTAGTTTCGAGATAATTGAGGTTAAAGTTTGACAGCTAGAAACTTGTACCATGGGTAGAGGTTTGGAAAATGGACTTTTATGCCATGTTGCGGATAAAAAATCAAATAATCAATCAATTATAGTTCATCTTGAAATATGTAGGTAGCGTTTGGTGTCAAAAACCCAAAACATGAAATTTAGACTTTAATTTACGTTTTGGTATGTACTGAAAATTTTATAGATTTTAGATAAGATCCCTTCCGTCATGTCGCGCCACATATGAATATTAAAAAAAGAAAACTAGAAGAACCATGTATTGCTATTCTAATCGACGAAATGTTATAATTTCATAAAAATCAAACATTTTCATTTTTAATTTCAAAAAAATGGGACGCGCAAAATCTACTAACACTTCAAAAATTCGAAAAAGAACTTTAAACAGTATTGTATACTTTTCTAAAAAGCCAGCCAGAAGACATTTTCCATTATGTTAATTTAGAAGTTTGCATCTTGCTCATGAATTCACTTATTTATAGCTCTGGCAGTTAAATTTACGGTATAGGTGCAATTAAATTATAAAAACGCGCCTTCTAATATCATTTTGTACGATATTCCACTCATATTTTTCCGTTTCAAATTAAAAGTCAATACCTAGTGTCATAGTGGAATATGGTATGGAATATTCCTTTATTTCTTAAGTAATGGAAATAAAAGTTGTATCCATCTGGTCTATCGATACCTTGTTTTCGTCAGAAAAATATTCCTTCAAAATTGTATGAAATTAAATTCCTTACTTAAGTGACTCGCAGTGTATAGGTATATATGCACATAGAAATTATCTTTTATACTTGTTCAATTTGTCAAAGATTTTATTGCTGTTTCTTTTTTTTTGTCGTAATTTAAAAGTGAAATTATTTCATAAAACTTGCATTTTCATTTGTTTTCCCTTATACTAATCTTATTTATTATTTTCCTATACATTTCTTAAAACTTGCATGAACTACCCGCACAATGGGGTTGAATACATACATATTTTATTTGCTCGTTTATAAACGTACGTGTGTATGACCATGTTGGCGTATGTGTGTGTGTGCATGTCTGAATTGAATTAAACTCCACTTTTTTTATTGCACTTGACTGTCCCTTTTCACCAAAAACTGAAATCCAAAAATAAACAATAAATAGTAGGAAAAGAATAGTTTTTGCATGTCCTTGTTGTTTGTTGCTGCCAAGTAAAGTTTTGTTCTTGTTGTTGTTGTTACACCCATTGCCTTTTTTCTCTTGCTGTCGTTGTGGCTGGCGTTTGCAGCTATTGTTTAACAGTGTCGCGACAAAATGCATTTAAATAAATTAATTTTTATTTTGCAAAAATAAATGAAACTTTGAATACATACATATTTATATTTTAAATGCGAGTGAAAAGTAAAGTGATGTTGAAATGCAGTCGCGTCAGTTGTCTCGCTATAAAATACATACATAATACAACAAAAACAACAATGAGCTTAAAATGTTTCTTTCTCCACTTTTGCAATATGTATTAAGATTTTTCTTTTGGATTTTGTTGGCTATACACACTCGTACATAAATACGGTGACCAGTCGTTGTATAACGCAGCATTCAAAACTCTATTTTTATGTGTAAGTTTTAATCAGGCCTTAAAGGGGTCAGGTTTTTAAGTTATGTGATGAAATCAAATAGCTTGGGCTCATCACTGATATCTGGCTAAAGTGAAACCAACATGAAATATGTATACATCAGGGTTGCCGTTGAAAATTTCGAAAAAGTATCATACAAATAGTATTTAAGAAGAAAAAGGGGTAAAAAAAGTGTATTTTAAAGTAAAATAGGGTCAAGTTTTTTATTTCAATTAAAAAAAACTAACACGAATTTTAACAATTAATTAAATACATTAGACTAAAATAAAATTAATTAACATACTTTAATTATAAATCAATGTTAACCCTCTAACCGGCCAGATTGTAAAAATGATCGAATGAAGCTAATATTATTTTTAAGTGTATATAGTCAAAAAAAATAAGTTTTAATTTACAGATGAAAAACAATCATTAGGAACGAACGTCAGGTAAAGAACAGTGAAGAACGTCTGTATACGGTGTTGCCGGTTTGCAAGTAATGAAAAATCATATTTAAATCTTATATATTAACATCCTTATTTATAAAAATTATCAAGACTTTTTAAGGAAAATTTGTATGAAAATTTTTTCTAAAAACCCATTTTAAAGCTTTAATAAGTTTTATAAATAAGGCTATAAAAGTTTTATTAGAGATGAAAGTACGTTAAATACATATTTTTTAATTGTAATACTCCCAAAAATAATTTGTATTTGGAATCAGGGATTTGGGTGTCAGATTTTTTGCAATATTTCCACCATTTATTTGCTTTTCTACCCTACGGAATACATTTTGTTAAAACGATGCAAAGGGATAAATTAAAAAAGCTGTCATAAAAAGTTTCATTGGCACGAAAAACGGCACACAACGGCAACGCTGTTATACAGATATTTATCAGTTCAAACTATTATATTTTTTCTATACATATATGATTTTATTAGACTAAAGTTCGTATCGCTTGGTAAGCCAAATTACATGTGATAGTTATGAATGAACAAATAACACTAAAGTTAATTGTAAATATTCTGACAAACATGTAGTAGATCGGAACAACTAGCTGGTGCGAAGGCCACTATACCTTCATCATCAGCGTTCTCTGTGTTTGGTCCACTGTTTTTTTTTGCAATGAAAGCTCAATTCTACCATCTCTAAATTTTACAATAATATTGCCAGTGTCGTAGTACTTAATATAGAAACAAATGTAGTTATAACAATAATAATAAAACTAACTAAAATTAATAGTCGTGAAACTGCGGCAAAATAACCATAAAAAAGTTTGTCTTAAGTAGAACAAAAATAAAGCAAATTAACTAACAGGTGCATAAGTAGTAAAGATCAAACGACAAGGGCAAGACTGCTGTAAATTTAAAGATGGTAAAACTGAGCTTTCATTACAAAAAAAGCTTTCAGCAAATTGTAAATCTACATGAACTGACACCACACACAGTGGACCAAACACAAAAGGAACGCTGATAATGAAGGTGTAGTGGTAATCGAAAACAGCTAGTTGTTCCGTTCTACTAAGTGCTTGTAAGAATATTTACAATTATGTAACTTTGGTGTTATTTGTTCATTATTAATTATCACAGGTAATTAAACTTATTATTGTTTGTTTAGAGAATAATTGTATCAATTAGTTAATTAATTAAATTTGTGTTTGGAAAGATGGGGTTTTAACTGAAAAAATCTCATGCAAACTTTTTCCAGTGTCCAATTTTAAAAATTAATTTTATTCATTTTATATTTTTTTCTTTAAGTTAAGAAAACAATACCAATATTAGTTATTTTGTTTAGAAATGATAACCTTGAAATATATTTTTATAAATAATTTTCCATCAGATGTTTGTTGTTTGTTTGAGAGCAAAATTTTTCATCTACACTGAAGCTTTTAATATATTTTCTTGTGCTTGCTTAAGATTATCACGTCACATTTTTGTTTTCCCCCGTTTGATGTTGGCGACTGCAAACAAATTCAAACGTTTAATAATCTAATTGAGTTTTTTTTCGAGAGTATTTTACTTTTTGTGTATCATCAATCTTCTTCTCTTTCCTCGTTAATAAAAATTTAAATTATTTTACAAACAATGCATGAAGCATTTTCACTTGCAATATTGAAAGTCTTTGTTATTTTTTTTTCTCTGAAGAAATATGGTCACCGCAGTTCAAATAAATATTGTGTAAAATGATTTAAGGGGAGACTTTTATTTTTAAACAAATTTAAGTTTGCGTGCGTTCTGCTAAAATTCATTGTGGTTTTGTCTACCCCAGTCAGCCAACTTGGAAATGTTTTTTAAAAAAATTAATGGGCGTGTTTCTTTTTGGTAATACTTAAGCAGATATTTTATTATTTTTATTAATGTTTAAACACATTGAGAATTAATGTGTGTTTTTTTATATTTTGAAAATGTCTTTTGTTTTGTTGAGTATGTTTGTGCTATTTTAGGCATCAAGAATATTTTGTCAAACATTTTAAAGTTGACACTTTTTAAAGTCCTTAATTTATATCTGTTTTATCGAGGGCTGGCAAATTTGAATTTTTCAGTTTTGTTGGTATTACATATGTTTTGTTTTCTGAATTGTTTATTGGAAAAAGTATGTGCATAAATATTTATGTGGGAATAATTTTGAATATTTTATTGTTATTATCCTGTTCTCCTTTTATTTTTTACCCATTATACCCTTACCTTGTATAATTTCAACAATATTCCTTTGAGATCCCATACAGAACATACCTGATATTCGGGTCCTTATGAATAGGGTAGTCGAATAAGCGATATCCGCTTTCCGTCGGTCTTTACATCAAATCGATTTTTCGAATCCCAATCCCATAGAAAAGCTAGAGTCTTCGATCTTGTACTAATGTGTTCTAAATATATTGGTATTGAAAATCAGCAAACTTATAAAGACGGTTCCAGGGCTGGCAAACTAAAACTTTTTTCGTATATAAAATTTATTTATTAAAATTTATTTATTAATTAAATTTAATTTACATATATTGAAAATTAGTGAAATCAAAAAGACGATTCCAGGGCTGGAAATTTAAACTTATTTTGGTAAAAAAAACAGTAACGAACTAAAACAATTGATTTTATTATGAATACATATTTTATATTTTAGAAAGATCTTTACTCAAGAGATTTTTTATCATCGTCATTAGTTGTAAGTAGCATTGCGTAATGTTGCTTAACATGTACATATATAGATGTGTTCTTATTAATTTGTAGTAAATGGAAATAAATAACATTAAAAAAATCGCTAAAGAGCCACTCAGACTATTATACATTTATAAAGACTTTTCTGACTTTTCGACTCAAAAAACCTTACGTAAAGTGTCATTTTGTGTTCAGACCATCACACCGCAAATTACATTAAAAACACAAGTAGAAAGCAAACAGCTGTTGAGGACTAACATGCCTACATTAATCGTTGACTTCCGGCAGCAGAGCAGCTTATGCAAGCTATACGATAATTTCGTTAACTTTCAAAAATTGCTTACACGAAATATTCAATATTTATAACCGGTTTAAGATGAAGAAATACATGTACCATGACGGTACTGCATCGGCGTCGAAACAGACGACTTGACTAAATCAGTTTACAGTGGAATCTCCCTTAACAGACACTTCCTATAGGCGGACACCCCATTTAGACGAACTCTTTTGACAGGCCCCTACAGCTCCATAAGAAAAGCACTGCTTTCTCTTGAGCGGACAATCCCTTTGTGCGGATTCATTTCAATGTTCCCTTCGGTGTCCGCTCAAGAGAGATTCCACTGTATTTATAACTTAATTTTATAATAATCTAATGCAATAATGCAACTCTGATTAGATGAAAAGTCGTTAAAAAAATGGTCAAGTCTTATGGGAATTCAAATTTTTATCGTATTATTTACCATTCTTCATAAAAAGTTTAATACTCTGAACATCCCTTAAAGAGCATTCATAACTACAAATAAATTCAGTAAAGTGCGACTTTGACCCGCGCACGAAGGGTTCCGTACGGACACGAGATATGTAATTCAATACGAACTTTAGTAGCCTATATAAAATATAGTTTTTGCATTTTTTTCGTTTTTGAGGTTTTTTTAATTTTGGCGATTTTTTTAATTTTTGGCAATTTTTTTAATTTTGGCGATTTTTTTTGTTTTGGCGATTTTTTCGGTTCTTGGATTTTTTTCCATTTTGGCCGTTTTTTGTAGTTTTGACATTTTTTTCTCGTTTTGGCGTTTTTATCGGTTTTTGGCGTTTATTTATTTTTTGGCGATTTTTTTTAATTTTGGCGATTTTCGGTTTTTGGCGTTTCTTCATTTTGGCGACTATTCATTTAGGCGCTTTTTTGTAGTTCTTACACTTTTTTCATTTTGGCGATTTTTTTCGGTTTTTGGCGATTTTTAAATTTGGCGATTTTTTTTTTAATTTTGGCGATTTTTTTAATTTTGGTGATTTTGTCGAACTTTGCGACTTATTTTAGTGTTAGAAATTTTTTTTAATTTTGACGATTTTTTTTGTTTGGCGATTTTATAATTTTCAGATTTTTTAGTTTTACCGTTTTTGAAAATTTCAAGAGTTTACGTCTTACGGTTTCCAAGATATAGCAAGTTGTCAAAATTACATAGTCAAAATTGCATTAACTGATGGACCACCCTTTAATTTAATTTTTTTTAAATTTTAGTGTTTATTGTTGTAGTCTATATAAAAATACACTAATTTTACAAATTTCAAGTGTCAATATACATATGTATGTACATACAATTGTATGTATATTACGTGGGATTTTAACATTTTTCGTCGCTCGTTTTGGAGCACCGCTTAATTTTTAATTCTCATGTATTTGTTGTTGTAGTGGCCAAGGTTCTACATACTCTGTCCAAATTTCAGGTCCTTAGCTCTTACGGTTCCTGAGAAAATACCGTGTGACGGACAGACGGACAGCGTAGCGAAAACAATAGGGTTCCTTTTTTCACCTTTGGTGTACGGAACCCTAAAAAGATGTCTCATTTTATTATCCTGAAAAATTCTGTGGGAATATCTCCATGGGTCACTATCATTTTTCTTTCAAAACCCAAATATTATATTTTCTGTATGAATGGAATAAGTACTAGTGTCCTGCACAAGACCATTTATAATACTTTTCAAGACACGGGACATTTTTCAAATGATTTACTACAGCGAAATATTCTAAAGCAAACGCTAAAAAACAACTGAAACAAATGTCTTTCCAATAGTGTTGTTTAGCGTTTGTTTTAAAATATTTCGCTGTAGTAAAGCATTTGAAAAATCTCTCATGTTTTGAAAGGTCTTATAAATGGAATTGTGCAGGACTTTAAGAAGTACGTCGTCGGCACAGCCGAATAAAGCACTTTGATTGTTTTTAATTACTTTTTATAAAAAGAACTGCGTATACTTAACTTCAATTTCTCTTTTTCTTTCCAGGTAAGTGTTCGAAATTTTAACAATAATTCTGCCAATGTTTTGTAAGTATGTCATGCTACATAAGTTCATATATGCATTAATAATTGTCTATACGGGAAAAACATTCCTGCAATAGACAACTTTAATTGAAAAAAAACCTAAAATCAATTAAAAAATTTAATTATTACAATTAATTAATTAATTAATTAAACTTTTAAACAAAAGCTTAATTGGCTTAAATAAATTTTTAATTAATTTTTGGTTAAATTTTCAATTAAAGTTGTTTATTGCAGGGCAGAAATATTTTTTTCTGTGTACTGGACGAAATTAACTTAAGTTAGAAATCTGTTTTTACAATGATATTTAGTACTGCATGTCATTATTTTTACAACTAGTGTAGTAGGAGTGAATATGCAGGCCATTTTTTTCTTTTTTATGTGTTCAATTTACAAATATTTCTTAATATTCTTAATATTACTTTAATAAAAACTTGATGTAATTATTTTTTTTAGTGTAAATCATACCTTTTTCTTCTGATATATTTCATTAAAGACAATACTTTTGCCGAAATAGAGCATAGCTTAGAAAATATTAAACATTATTAAACTTCACTCTTTTGAATCTTCACTTTTTTCACGTTAGTGCTTTTTACGCTTTTAAGATCTCAAAATTAAGCTTTTTGGAGCAAAAAAATTTTCATCACTGGTCATAAGTGCCATAGTGTCATAATGTTTTAAAGTTTTTGTTTGAAAAAAAAACAACAAAAGCAAAAAAAAATTTAAATAATTTAAAACACTACGACACTTAAGACTACCATTTGAATCACCCAAATATAGGGTGTTTTTTTATAGAGTGTCACAACTTTGAGTATCCCTGCCTTATTTGACAGCTGATAGTTGCTTCTTGTTTAGTTTGCTTTGAAATTTCGTTATGAATCGACTAACACAAGAGCAACGCGTGCAAATTGTTAAAATTTTTAACTAAAATAATTGTTCTATTCGTCAAACTGATCATGCACTTCTTCCATTTTATGGCGTACATAATCGATAAAGTCCATTTCTGGTTGAATGAGTACGTACATAAATAAGTAGAATTGTCGCATTTGGAGTGAGGAGAATCCACAAGCTTTTGCCGAAACACCATCCACAGAAAATTACTGTTTGGTGGGTGAGCTTTACGGGCTGGCGGAGTCATTGGCCCATACGTCTTCCAAAACGATGATGTTCAGTGTGCGAAAAAAAAATTGGTGTTCCAAATTGCGCCTATGCGCCAGCCGTGGCGGCCCACATGGCAGAAATCATGTTTAACCATTAATATCATAAAATTTTCTTTCCAATAAAGTCCGTTTCATTGATATTAAAAAACACCCTTATCGGGAATAAAAGTCGAACATTTACTATACTTATTTCCCGTGAACAAGAAATGGTGAACAAAATTAGAAAATAGTATACTGACACAACAACAGCGCAAATCACAATTTTTGGGAAAGGGAACATATTTCACGTGAACTTTTATTCCCGATAAGGGTGAATATATTTCCTTGTTTTAGTATGATTTATACAGCCTTTACAATTTAATTTCAAATGTTTTGAAAAACTTATATGTATTACATTCAGAGATGGAAGCACGATGTGGAGATTAATTCTGCATTGTTAACACAAAAAACGAATTTTTTGAGTTTTGACGCTGCTCAAGTAAATGTTTGGCGAAATGTAACGTGCATACGTAATGCCGTCATTTAATTAAAAATTAATTATTTTCTATGTCATTATGTAAGCTGTTCTTTAGCAATCTTTTTAGTGTTTGTTTCGAAAACAGGAGCAAAGCATTCATTTAAAAAAATGTCCTTCGTAAAAGGATTTCATTCAATTTTACGTGAAATAAAAGCAATATAACAAGAAAGCATGTCGTTACATATAAAAATGTTGCCAAAATCAAATTGGATTATGGTTGATGAAAATGCATGTTCAAGTGTGCACAGACATACATATATAGAAAGTTAATTCTTTTAATGCTCCGTTCACATTGTTTGTGATTTGTGACTTGAAAGAACGAACGAACGTAACGACGTTGTCAGTACGTATGTACGTAAGTGAGTCTGTATGTATTTTGCACTAAGCTATCAACCTCAATTTGTACTGCCATGGATTTATCTACATTGTACATACATACATACATACGAGTACATATGTATGTATGTATGTATGTATGTATGTATGTACTTATGTATGTGCTTTACGGTAGTCAGTCATAATGCAGTCGTCAAAATGTATTTTTGGCCAAACTCTGGCTACTACCGCACTTACATACATACATATATACATACATATGTACATACATGTGTATGTACATATAAAAAAATATTCTCTATTGGTCATGGTCAGCAGTTAGACAAAATAAAAAATATAATTGAACACATAAAACTAATAGAACTGTGAAAAATACTTCAAATAACTTTTTTGTTTTTGTATTCAATATTCTCCTTTCACTTGGCAACTTGAGCCAACAAAGACGAAGACGAAGAAGAAAAAACTAACGAAATAAAGCCGTAAAGCAAAATAAAAGGTTGCATGCATGTTGTATAAAGTTTGCAAAAAGAGTAAAAAAAAACCTTAAATACAACAACAATTTCCAAATGAGCTATAACAACAAAAGTTATATTAAAAAAAAAAATAAACTCCAGCCAGCTAGCTGCATGGCAACAACGAATTTCTGGCGAATTAGTAAAGAAATCATTTTGGAAAATTTAGTTTCTTGTCAAGAACAAAAAAAACGAAGAAAATCCCGGCCACCACAGCGTATGAGTTTTATTAATTTTATATTAAATTAAGTATGTAATAGTTTCTCGGTTTCAAAAATATTTCCACACACATATGCGAATACATACATACATATATATTTATTTAATTTAGAAATTCAAATTGCATATTCCAAGTAGAAAAAAGGCTTTTTTTATATTATAATATTTATAAATACTTTTCGTAACCATAATAAATGAAATAATGAAACCGCAACTAGCAAAGTACCAGTTACTTGAAAACCAAACATTACTATAGAATTAAATGAAGAACATTGACCGTCAACGGATGTAAATGTTTAAATTTTCCAATTTTTTTTTTGTAATTGTTTTTTTTTGTCTGGCACGCTGAAATCTTCGCAGTGATTGTGTAAACTCAGATATCAAATATATTGCATGAAGTTTTTAATAAACAGTATACAAAGGAAGGAAAACGGAAATACAGTACTTAATGGATAGAACTTATTTTATTGATACATACAGTATGCAAAGTTCGTTTTCGTACACCCACTGCCTTGTAATAAATTAAATTACTTAAAGTACTTATTTATTGCGAGATTTTGTTCATAGAAAATGTATTTAATAAAAAATTTAAATAAAAATATATCAAAATAATTTTTAAAGAAAATCAGAAGTTACTAATTGAAAGAAAAAACAAAACTCATATTCATATTAGAAATAGATGAAATTACAAAAGAAAAATTAAGCCTTTTTTATACTAAAACTAGTTTTTAAAATAAATTGTTAAGATTATTTTAGTGTTCGAATGTAAACTTTGTTTTTTTAAGGATGCTAGGGAGGCTGAACTGCGCTATTTTCTAATTAAATTATCGATCGAAATGTTTTTAATATTTGATTTGTTAAATAGAGCCTTTTTTTATAAATTAGTACAAGAAAAATAAAAATATTATAGTTATTTATTTAATTACAAGAGCTTTTCTTTTTTAAAAGTTGAGGGTGTACGAATATGAACTTTGCATACTGTGTATGTACATATGTACATACATACATACATAAATATAAGTAAAAGAAAGTACAAAATGTATAAAATACACAAAAAAATTCTGGGTGCAAATTACGGCATTCGATATCGATCGAAATTTCAAAACATTTCAATAGAGATTAAATGGAAATATTTTTTAAATTTCATTCGATAAGGAATTTAATATCGAAGTATACGCTAGCCTAATATAAAAATAAATCAAAGACGAAAAAAATTAAAAAGGTTAATCTATGCTCATAAACATCGGTATGTACATATGTATATGTATATTTATGTATTTTCGAAAGATCAATAAATACCGAAATTGGCAAACGGTATCGTAAAAATACCGTTACCGATTCAAATGCTCTTGAAATTATATACCGGTATCACAACCGATACCGAAAGCCATTTTGATTAGAAAATAACGTTATCAAAATGCCGTTTACGTCTATACCGGTATACATAACGCTTCCGCAAAAAAAGATAAAATAACATTGCAAAAATAAATTTTAATACGCTTTATTTGAAAATGAAATTTTACACAGTTTCCCCCCTTTGGACATTATTGTTTATATGTTAATATTTTTTAAAAAGTTTATGTAAAAATAATCCATTTTTTTAAATAAAGGGTGTTTTTTCAGTATGACACAAGTATAAGTCATAATAAAACAAGAAAATATATTTTTAATATCAATGAAACGGACTTTATTGGAAAGAAAATTTTATAAAATTAATGTTTAAATATGATTCTGCTTATTTAAGTACCCTATCAACCAGAAATCGGCTTCATCGATTATGTATGCCATAATATTGAAAAAGTGCACGATGACATTGACGAATAGAACAATTATTTTGATTAAAAATTTTAACAATTTGCAAACGTTGCTCTGGTGTAAGTAAGTCCATTCATAATGAAATTTTAAAGCAAACTAAACAAAAAGAACTATCAGCTGTTAAATGGTTGCTCAAATAAAGCATTCATGCCAACTCCAAGTTGTGACACTCTATAAAAATAACTATTCCATAAGCAAAATTAAATACAGTATAACCTCGCTAATTCGCAAAGATATAGCTTGCGGATAGATGAATCGTTCAGATTTTAGTCAGAAAAAATATTTATAGGTAAACTTTTTTTTCAGCTAAAGAACAGGAAGAAAATAAAATACTCTTAAAAATTTATTTAGATTTTATTAATTTACAAGAAACGTGTAAAAACTAAAACTGAAAGTGTTTGAAATAATTTATTTATTTTTGTTTGAACTCTAAAAAAAATTTGGTGACCAAAAAATTGGAAAAAACAATGTTTTTAGTAAACCTAATTTAAATACTCACTTATTTGTATACACTTGAAAATTGTATCGGATGTCGAAAATTCAAACAAAGTCTGTAGCTTAGCGGGAAGTTTCAGGAATGGTCTGCAAGGCCAACCGATTGACATTTTTTCATGTTTCAATAGTTTTTGAACTAATTGCAAACTTTCTTCGTGTATGTATGTGAAAAATAATATGTAGTATATTATTTCGATATTTTAAAATTAAATTCTTAAAAGTGTAACCTAAAAAACAATATTAGTTGTATTTCAATTAAAAAGAAAAACAATCTCAAGACCAAGCTCAAGTAAATTTAACAAAATCAAAACAAAAAATACCGCATTAGATTATATGTAAGTATGTATGTATGTAGATATTAATGTATGTACATATGTACATATGTGTGTATAAATATAAATCCAACTGTAGACATTTCTAAAGTTAACGTCATGGTAGACTTGATTAGCCATATATTTCCTTTTATTTATTTAATTAACAGCAAACCAAACAAAAGTACATGCAATGTTTAGTTTATTTTACTTGTTTTAAGTATTTAATACTCATTAAAATCATAACTGAAAACGCTTTTATCAGCAGACATAAAAACAAAAGAAAAAAGCACATACATACATACATATGTATGTACATAACAAAGATACTTATGTCAAAATACATCAGGTTCTTGACATTTTCTCGAAATAAATTTATCAAAAAATTTGTTTTTTTTTAAAAAAAAAAAACAAAAAATAATTATTTCCTACTGTATTAAAATTTAAGATACATATAATAAAACAAATTATGTATGGAGGCCTTGGCTGCCAGATGAAATTGGAGGAAAATTATAAAATTTTAGCGACTTTATCCAAGCATCAACCATATGTACATACATACTAGAAGTGAGCAAAAGCCGTGAAAAAATGCACAGTGCTGTATTTTTTTCAACAGCGAATACTGTTTGTAGTAGTGATCGTAATTAAGTGTAAAGCAAAAATAGAAAATGAAACAATGAAAAAAAAACACACAAAACTATTGTACAACAGTTGTATCGACAGCTGTGTCAGGTGTGCAATATTTTTATTGTACACTTCATAATGCACAATATGTATATCATTTCACAAGCTCAAAATCTCATAAAATATTAAGTTATAATAAAGGTATTCATTTCAGGTTTTTCTCGTTGGAGAAATGGAGAAATTAAATTTTTTTGATAACAAAAACAGGAAAAAAATCAAAATGTTTTTTTAATTTTTTTCCTGTGTTCGTTGTAAAAAATTACATTTTTTCATTTTTCCAACGAGGAAAAAAACTGAAATGAATACCTTTAAAAAATTTTTTGCAATTATATCCATTGTGATAGATATTATTTTTATTTTAATATTTATTTATTTTATTTTTTTAGTCTTAAATTAATAAATTATAAAACTTAGAAAAGTATCGCATACGAACTAACACGCTCAAATAATCTACTTTTTTTCTTTTACACATAACTACACACATTTTTACACTTGTGTGCTCATTTTACAATTGTCATTCAGTGTGCACTAGTGAAACATGCTGCAACACTACAATAACTAATACCCTTGCTTGGCACATAAACAAATGCTGTTGCATACTTTTGCTAAAAGAGATTACCAGTTTTAGTGTTCATATAAAAAAAAAGAGAGAACAATTCAATACTGTACAACAGCTACGTCCAAACGCACATATACTGATATTTACATTTGATGTAAACAGCTTTGAAAGCTCTTAAATTTGTTCTTGTTTCTTTGCAAAGTAAGAACAAGCATTGTTGTCTGTTTTGTTGTTGTTGTGGATGTTGTACTCTCGTCGGTGTGAAAGCACAAAAAGCTCTTTATAAAAGTTTGCACATTGTGCATATGGCGTGGACGTAGCTGCTGTACAGTGTACACCATGAAGATTAAGCAAGCAAACATCTTGTGCTCACCTCTAATATGTACATACATACATAGTGTGTATGTAGTATGTTCGTATGCAGATATTGCGCCTGATTGTGTAAATGATCAGTTATTTATATTTATTTTTTTTATTTATCTATTGTCGCAATTCTACACACAAGATTAAATTCTCTTATTGCAGTACACAATGTTTTAGTATCAAATATAATTATTTAAAAATAATAATAATAAATTATATATAAAAAATTCGCAATAAGAACAATTAAAAAATTAATATATAATAATTAATAACGCAGCCCCACGTTGGTTTTTAAGAAGAAAAAAACCAATTCGTATAGGTATTAGGCACTAAGGATCAGAAAAAATATTAAAAAACTTCCATCACGTCAGAAAAATATTAGGGAGGCTCATGAAAAAATTGTGACGTGATGGAAAAATACTAATGAAATAAATTTTTGAAGGGGAAACAAAAAGGGTTTGTGTTAAGAGTCAATAGTTAATTTTTTTTTAAATTTTATACTGTCTTTTATATCTTAGGCGACGATATTTCCATATGGGGAGGTACTCGTATGAAAAAATAAATTATGAAATCTTTTCTCCTGAAATTTTCTCCTGAAATTAACCTTTTTTTTAGAAAATTTTTAAGTAAGTAAATTAACTTCTACATGCATGTATGTATGTACATATGTATGTATAGCACAACGCTGAGTGGGTGGTTGGGTGTTCAAGATAGACATGACTGCAGTATTGAGTGATGCAAATATTTTTCATTTAACGTTGAGATTGGCATATGAACAACTAAGGCGACTTGAAGCTAACAAACAATATTTGTTAATATGAATGTATGCATCTGTGTCTCTGTTGTCTGCTTTTAAGTAAACACTCAATACTACAGCCTGACCAAACATGGTTAAAGCGTGAACATATTCGTTAAGAAGAATTATAAAAACAATTTTAATTTTTTTAATTTTCATTATTTGTATGTATGTATGTATGTATATGCTGCTGTGGTTGAAAATGGAGCCGTGAACACAAAAATAAAATAAAAACATTAAAAAAAATCAATTCAATTTGTTGTTGCCAATATGGCGTTTAATAAAAATAAAAATAAATAAAACAACAACAATAACAACAATCCATATGACAGTAATACACCGCGGCTTTAATTTATTTATGTGTTATAAAGTCCGTCTGAATATCCGTCTGTCCATTAGCTCATCCGTCCAAACCTTTAGCACGGTTGCCTGTAGAACAAAAAATCAAACAATATACTCGTAATAAAATTTTTGAGTTTTTTCGCCAGCCATTTATTTATTATATTCGCTCGTATGTGGCGTGCAATTCTCAAAGTCATTGACTTGGTTGCCTTAATTTTATTTTAACAGAAATGGTTTTTGGTTTTTATTTATATTATTTTTTGTTAGCAAACAACAAAAAAGTCAAACAAAGTAAAATTCTAAAATCTAGTCACGTTACAATAGAGTATGAAAAAAACTCCAACTAAAATTAGCAAAATACTGAATAACAAAATAAGTAAATACATGCATATGTACATACATATATACATACATATGTATGTACGTAGATACCAGTTTATAAATTTTTTGCAAATTTTATTTAATTAAGCTTATCAAGATGTGTGTTTGTGTGTGTGTATGTGTATGTAGATTTTAAAGAAAGACTTAATGAAATTAAGAAAAGCATTAAAATGGTTATAAATGGTAAGGTTTTTTCTATTATACTAAGAACAAGGCAATTAAAATTGTCATACGCAAATACATATCGCTCATTTACTTCAACAACGTCCTAACTGACACAAACTAGTTTGACATAAAACGAATTGCAATTTATAAACAACTTAGGGAAAATAAAGAAACGTTTATTTTTCTCAGCAAGATATTTTTATGAAATTTTTATACAATACGAATAACGATATGAGAATTAATTCTGCATTTTTAAATCGAAAATTCAATTTTTTGCGTTATGACGTTGTTGCAGTAACTCAGCGATATGGGCATACATATGTATGTATGTGTATTTAAATATGCTATTCCCACCCAGCGGTAAAACTCAGAAGACCTTCTTACTTCAGGCCTTTATAAAGCCCTGCTCAGGAATTTTTTCGATTCCATTACCATTCTTATCAAACTGCTAAATAATGACTTATAGAAGGGATCGGCTTTTCCGCATAAACGATAAAGTACAAATTCCACATTCCCTTCTATGTGAAGGGAGAAGAGAAGAAGTAACATTTTAGTTTTGTTATTTTGCCAAAACAAACGAAATTCATGTTTTTGAGTCAGTTAATATTCTTATGTTACTTCTGAAGAAGGCGTTATACAGGGTGGCCCAGAAAGACCGAAGTGGTGTGAATTCCTTATAACTTTTTATTTAAGACATATTTTTTTAATTTTTTGTTTTTTAAATACAGTAAATTTATAGGGAATATTTTTAGATTAGTTATTAAAAATTGTATCCCGCAAGTGGTGGCCATTTTCTGCTTCGCACAAATGTGCTCTTTCCATTTCCATTATTCATAACTTATTTATGAGTGACGAAGCCCATTTCCAATTAAATGGGTTTGTTAACAAGCAAAACTTTAGGATATGGGCTAAGGAAAACCCGAGAGTACTTCATCAACGACAATTACACCCAGTTAAGTGTACTGTTTGGTGCGGTGTTTCTTCAGAAAGGATCATTGGTCCATATTTTTTGGAAAATGAAAGAGATGTCGCCATTTCCATCAATGGTGATCGATATCGGGCCATATTGGAAAATTTTGTAAGGCCAGCCGTGGAATACCATCCGCAAATATGGTTCCAACAGGATGGAGCCACAGCGCACACTCCGAGGGCCACAATGGCTATTTTACGCGACATCTTTGGGGAAAGAATAAATTCGCGTAGAAGCAATTTTAATTGGCCTCCGCGTTCCCCGGATTTAACCGCTCCAGACTGTTTCCTTTGGAGTTATTTAAAAGGGAAAGTTTATGTTAATAAGCCTGGGACTATTGAGGAATTAAAAACCAATATTCCAGACGAAATTAACAACATAACACCGGAAGTTTTGCGAAAGGTCATGGAAAATGTGTTGAAAAGAGATCATTTGTGCGAAGCAGAAAATGGCCACCACTTGCGGGATACAATTTTTAATAACTAATCTAAAAATATTCCCTATAAATTTACTGTATTTAAAAAACAAAAAATTAAAAAAATATGTCTTAAATAAAAAGTTATAAGGAATTTACACCACTTCGGTCTTTCTGGGCCACCCTGTAGAAGACTTCTGCTCCATAATAAAAAAAGATGTTATACATTTCCACAGAATGAGTAAAGTATTTTGTTTTTCTTTTCTGTCAAAGAAAAAGCAAAAGAATTCAGATGCCGTTATAAAAAAAGCAATGTGAATCCGATCATTTAAACACCTAGTAATGAAACTTTTTTTTAATATTAGCTTATGGTAACTAAAATAATATATATACATTTTTGACTACTGTATTTATAAATCTATGGAAAACTGCATATATAGTAGTGGAATTATTAGTTGTGGTGGTTTGCGGAGAATTGCTCATTGTAAGTGAAAAAAGTCAAATAAAAATTTTGATAAAGCTTGCGACTGTGGGTTTGCAAAATTTGTTTTAAAATCTCCACCCATAATAATTGACATGAGATGGAGATTGTTACCCAATTGTCGTGCACCAGCTTCAGTGTAAGGCAACAGTACGTAATGAATATATGTTATAATCAGGGAAACCAGAAATATGCTCCAAAAAAAGTGTTTTAGCGCATTCAATATGCATTAAAAACTTGAAAATATGCACTAAAAACTCAAAAAATATGCTCTTATAAATAACATAAATTGGATTATTAGGATATAAAAAATTAATTAAGATCAAAACTTGCACTTTTATTTCAAAAGCGATCACGATATCAGAATTAAAACTTTTCAACTGTATTTTGAAGAAAAAGACAAGTATTTTATTTATAATTGTTATTACAATAAAGAAAAACTATTCACTTAGCTTTTTAAATAAAGATCGCCGCATCTAAAGAAACTTTTACACATACATGCATAGAAAATGTTCTTTTTGAACCTCAATTGATGTAATCGGGGCAGCGTTCGTCACAATTACCAAACCAAATTTTTATTGAAATTAACATTCAGTGAGAATGTTAAAAAACATGTAACACCTGTTTAAGTTGAAATTTGCAAAATGCAAATAAATAGTATTTGTTCCAGCATTAAAATTTAGTAGAAAAAAATTGAAAATGGAGGATTTAAATTTTTTTTAATTATCTTGTTTCGTTTTTCTTTTCCAAATTTTTTTTTTAAATATGAAACAACAAAAAATAAAATTTTTAGGTAGCAAAATATGCCCTAAAAACGCCAAATATGCTCTGAATATTCGAAAAATGCTCAAAATATGCGTGTTAGACTGAAATATGCAAAAACATGCCTGAAAGGGTAAAATATGCGAAAATATGCACTAACAAATCGATGCCAAAACTCATAAAAAGTTCTGAAACGGATAAATATCTTAATTCCCCATTGATATATCAGACAAGAAAAAACATGCAATTGCATATTTGTGGTTTCCCTGGTTATAATATAATATTATAAATTCTTCATAAATACTGCTATATATGTATATTTTAAACAAATATTTGACATTTAAAACGCTTTTTCATTTAAAAGCTTATATTTATTTTATTTTTTTCAACTTTTTAACAAAATTATCCCCACTGGCAACACTATTACACTTCACAAGTAATTTTTATTCAAATTAACGTTGCTCCTGAAGGTATGCTTTAAAATTCGATTGAGCGTATTTCTATGCAGCTATTATGTTTCTCTGTACTTCTTGTTCGTATGATTACACTAATACACTCATACATAGCTCACTCTGATTTGATAACGCTTTACGATCTTACTCAAAATTTGTAATTGTATTATGAAAAATATTTTTACCCCCTAGCGTGTAGATGTTTATACATCAAAAACAAAATTCCATATAACTATACCAAATACAGAACGATTAAAGAAAGGAAAATGTAAATCAGTTTTAGTTGAGTTTTTAGCCGACTTCAAAAAAAGGAGGAGGTTAACAATTCGTCTCTATTGGTGTTACTTCAAAACTCTGTACATTTTGGATCGATTTTAAAAATTATTTTTTGTTTGAGAGGGTATAGCTTCCCATTGGCCCCATTGTAAAAAAGTGGGTCGAACACGCCCACAATTTTTTATATTTAGTTTTATGAAACTCTGCTTATTTGATTGCTGCGAAACCTATAAAACACCTTTGGTTCTTATAGTTCCACAATTTGAAAATTAAAAAAATAGGCGGGGTTACGCACATTAAATTTTATTATAATATTTCACATGTTTCTACTGAACCTATTTTTACGAAACTTACTAGACACACTAAGCTCTGAAAAACACACAATCTTGCATTTAAAAAATGGGCAGAGGCACGCCCATTAAAATTTAATTTTATATTTCACGTATTTCTTATCTTCTTCTATCAGATCGTTGCATTGAAGTCGGTTTTTTTTGCAGAAAGAATTATGTACGTTGAAAAAGACAGTTGTTTTCTTCATACAATATTATGTATGTATGTATGTAGGTATTAGTGATGAGCGATAACGCGATTTTATAATAATGTTGATCCTTGTGAATGTGATTTCTAAATCGCTGTTCTTTTAAACTGTGACTGTGATCACAGTTTAGCAGTATTTTGTTTGTAGCAGTTCTGTTATTTTGAGAAAATCTAATAAGAAAAGCAGCAGTGAAATTAAACTGTGACTGTGATCACGGTTTAACTCATTTCAGCTCTTCTGCTTTAAAAGTCTTTATTAGTATTGGTATTTTGATAAATACTAATAAGAAGAGCGACAAGAACAAACAATTAGCAATCAACCCCGTCCAAATATTGAGATTTTTGTATAAAAGGCAGAGAGACAAAAAATTACAAATATGAACATGTGAGATGTACATAGTTGCCAGAAAAGACGATTTGACGATTTTTTATCGACAAAAGCTGAAGATATAAAAAAAATTCATGTTGTAGCCCTATCTAATGTTTATTAAGTAAGCATATAAGAACAATCACAGTTTGCATCAAAGAACTACATTTCCAAAACCTGTTACTTGATAAATTCAGTCACAGTTGTGATTGGTGATTTTTTAATCACTGTGAAAAAAGAACAGGTTTCAAAATATCGCTCAACTCTAGTAGGTATGTAAATACTATATGCCTTCTTATTTTCAGAAGTTTCCTTTCAGAAAATAAACGCCAAGACACTGTATACAAGGATGTGTATATTGAATAACCTGTTTCTCAACACTTACAAGTGCTGGAATACAAGTAAAACAGTTGAGAAAATATTTTATATTCATATAAAATATTCATATTTACATATGTATATTTTCAGAACTATTTTATGTACTTGTATTTTAACACTTGTAAGTTTTGAGATACTGGCCCCAGCAGTTATTAAACCCCTTTCAATATGACCTTGATTTGAAGGCTTTTTAACAGCCATTCTCTGGAAGGCCTTTAATAAGAGCCGTTAATTTGAAGGCCTTTTAGAATATCTGAGAAAGAAGTGAGAACGGAAGGCCTACTTCGCAATGAAAACGTGTGTAAAAAATATATGAATATGGGAAGTCATCCGTACTCCTTCTTTTTCCCGCTGGGTACATTTGTCATTAACAAAAAAGATTAAAAGTATTTTTAACCTTTAGAAAGATGCTACATATAATGTATTTATGTAGTTATTTTAGTATTTTTTACGCTTATTTTTAAAGACGCTTTTATTTTGTTATTACTCGTATATTTCTTATTTATTTATTTTTTTATCAGAATAAAGAAAATTACTTTTTATTATACATATGTATATAAGGAGTTAATCATATTTACATACATATGTATGTATGTATCTAAGCTCATGACAGTACGTCACAAAGTGCACATTATTTATTTTGATCCAAAAATTTGGACAAAAATCATTTTATTTTTATTTATTATTTTAACAATAATAATTCTTTTGTCAATAAAGTTCGATTAACAATATATCAAAGCAAATAACTTGCATGCATTTTTAGTTTTTGTAAAAAACAAATGTCAGCTGATTTATGGCCAGCCGAAGTTGACATTTGCAAGTAACGTGCTCAGCTCAGCACAAAAAGTGTAATTTTGATATAAATTAAAACATTTTTTATGAGTTATTAAACAAGCAGAAGAAGAATGGTACATAATATGGAGAAGAGAGGGAATAGTAAATCATTAAAAAAAAAATTCCAAAATATTTTTGTGGACGTTTAATGCTTTTGTTAAGAAACGTATAATTCTAACTTAATCTCAAATAAATTACTTTTTCCATAAATACATATATGTATGTTGCATGGTATTTTTACAGTGCAGTAAATATGTAAAACCCTAATTGTGAGAAAAGAAAACTTATAGAAAAATTTCAATGATACGTATTGCACCCAACGGGAATTTGATTCTAAATTCGTTCTCAGTGCTATTATTAATGGCCGAAATTTTTGATAGAAACTTGGGAATATTTTTACAGTTTTGTTTTTCAGAAAGCGAACTATTTACTACAACAACAAAAAAAACTATGAACTTTACTTAACGAAAAGAAAATTCCTGTACTGGCATAATTTTTCGAATCATTTGCCATAAATTTCTAAAAAAAATACGTTCTAGCCAAAGTATAGAAAAACGAATATATTGCTCATTTACTTGAACAACGTGATAACTCAAAAAAAAACTAGTGTTATATAAAACGATTTATAACGAATTTATCAGTTTACAAAAAATTAATTGAAAAAGATAATTTTATTTTTCTCTTATGAATTGAATGTACGTACATTCATATATATAATATATTTATGTGAAATTTTATGAGGATCAATTCTGCATTTTTTTTTAAGTTATGACTTTGTTCAAGTAAATGAGTTAAAATGTTTATTTATTTGTTATTAAGAAAAACTCACAAATTTATTTCAACAATTTACAAATTTTATTCCTTGACTGCACAAATATACGAGTATATATACCGGCTAAAAAATTACATACATACATACTAATAATAATTCTGAAATAATTACCTTGGCTGATAAAATTGGCAATAAAGTAATTAAATAATAATGTACATGAAATCGATTAAGGCAAGAAGCGCATAAATTCGTATAAAAGTTTGAAAACATAAACGTAAAATTCTACAAAACGCATTAATGCAATAATGCATAAATATTTACTTCCTTGTTGGTTAAAGACGCATATCTTTTAATTTCTGTTGGCTATACTTAACAGCAGCCATAAATTATATTTCGTTCAAAGGATAGTATGACAAAGATTATTTCATTTTATATGAAAAAAATGCTTGTTTTTTTACCACCTTATTAATCAATTTACGACAGCTTGAATTTGAGGGAGTGTTTCCATAATTTTTTTTAAAGCTGAGGGCATTTGAAAAAGAAATTAAAAAATTCGAGGTAATATATTTGATAAAACTCTTTTTTACACGGCAAAAAAAATGTCTAATGTATAAATGTATGTAAAACATATTTGTACCACAAATATTGACAATTTCTGATGAAATACACTGGTAGAAATCAGACAACAATGTGAAATCAATTGTAGGCAAAAGTAAAGTTTGAAAATCAGCAAAATCAATAAGACGTTTCCAGGATAGGAAAATTTAAATTTTCTTTATTGTGTGACCGTAGCTTAAGTAAATAATAATAATTGTCGAGACACCATTGCATCCACAGAAAATTACTGTTTGTAGACAAAATTTTTAATTGAAATAGAATTTTTTTGAAACTGCAAGTTTTGCAAGATTATTTGAGCTTCCTAAAAAGGGTTTATTTTTTTTCTAATTCATACGCCCATATTCATAAACTATTGTAAAAGTTAAAGCAGTCTTTAAACCGATGTTCTCTTACAAACTTCGTACGTTAAGCTAACATTAACTTTAACAATTCTTTATAAATACCGAGGCAAGTGTATGTATACTTCTCTGTCGATTCTATTAAAAATCTTTATGCCCAGATGTGCACTCTTCTGTATGGATTGTACACTGAGGAAAAAGCTGCAACTTAAAAATAAGAACGCGTCATATTAATTGAATAATTTTTCATATAATAGAAAATTTATATTGAGATACTTAAAAATAAATAAAATTATTACTGCAAATTAATATTTTTCTATATTGAAATAAGAAATTTCAACATGACTAGACTTTCGTTAATGTTTCTTATTAATTCAATCCATAAATAATTTTAAGCTGTTTTTCTCTGGGTGTGCTATTTGTATATAAATTCACATAAATTTATTTTGTTATTGAATTGTTTTTAAATACTTGAACATTTAAAATTTTTCACAAGATAATTGTGTCGTTTTTTTTATGTATACAAATATATCGTTAGCTAAAATGTAAAAAGAGGGAACTAACAAAAATATGATTTTGCAGGAGAATCTAAAAACAAACTAAACATACTTGCAGTTAGATCCTTTTGTTTTATGTTAATAAAATGTTAAGTTTTGATCGCAGATGTGTAAAATTTTGTCAAGACATGTAGTTTAATGGCATTCATAATAATCAATCAAAAACTCGATTTTGATTTTTTTATTAGTTTGCATTTTAGCTAACGATATGTATGCACATGTGCATACATATGTATGTATAGTGTGTGCTTATACTTGTTATTGCTATAATTAAAACGAAATTTTTGTCAAACTACGCCAACAACAATACGGTGACGCAATTGATTAATTTTATTTCACGTACAGCGATTGTGACAGCACGAGTTTTAAATTTAAGCAAAATGTAATTCTCTTTTTGTTTTTTGAAAGCAAAAAAAAAAAAATTTTACAATTTTATATTTCATTAAGTTTTCTAAAATAAATATAAACATGCATACATACATGTATGTTTAGGAAAGTAGAATTCGCGGGAAAATATAACATCACACAGCAATTATAGTTGAACAACTTTTTACTTTATTTGCGAGAGAGGAAAATATGATGGATCCCTATGAATAATTTAAAGGGATCCATCATGCTTTTTTCCTCTCTCTTCCATAAACTCAAAAGTTGCTCAACTGAAATTGCCGTGTGTGAAGCCAGTTTTCTTATGCTTCGCCAAATTCGCAATATTGTGCAAGTGGTCTTGCATTGTAGCATTTGCAAAATGGTATAGTATAGTTTTACTCTGCGCAGAAATGCTCTATCTACTTTTGTGTATCTATGTATATTATACATATGCAACACTCAAATGCAAACTGACAGCTGAAAATAAAAACATTGATTACTTGCCTGTCCCACTGTATATTTATACATCGCGCTAAATTGTCAATGCCATTTAAAATGAATGAGCACAATTTAAAAAAAATTTATATTAAGCAAAATAAAACTTCAATAAATTGCATAAAATCAAATTGTCATAATTAAAGAAACCGACTAATATATGTACATATTTATGTTTAAAAAATAATCTGTAACTGGAAAACAATTTGACAAGTTCAAGTTGAAACAATATAATACGTGTATTAAATACATTTTATATTTATTATTAAATAGTCAATTTAATTGTTCTTTGCTGCAACTTTGATAGTCTGTTAAAAAAAATTTAACTTTAAAAATTATTTCGCATTACGAGTAACATTTAACATTTGCTTATTTATTTTGCCTTCATTGTATTGTAAATGTATAATTGTTGCAAAGTTTTATTTATTTTTTTAATGGGGCAAACATGTTTATTTCTAAATTAAATTATAAATAAAGCCATTGTTATAATTTGTTTAAATTTAGAAAGCCAGTTAAATTTACAATAAATTTAACATCTAAGCTTTAAGTAAAATTTTTGTTGCAAACTATGCAAAAATTTTAACAAATACACTTAGCAAAAAGTTTAAGAAGTTAAAAAAATAATCTTAAGCTTAAATTAGACGTGACATAGCCATAAAGCCATAGCCATAACCAAACCAAAACGCAATTGGTTTCTATGGTGAGAGTTATGGCGAGTAACCTATAATCAAATACAGTGTTGCCCATTAGTTTGGTTCGAATGGGTATGGTTATGTCACGTCTGATTGAGCCTTTAATAAGTATGAATGCACAGAAAAAATATTCCTGCAATAAACAACTTTAATTGAAAATAAAACGAAAAATCAATTAAAAATATACATATGTGAGACAATTACTCAAATACATTTCTAATTGATTTTTTGTCTTATTTTCAGTTAAAGGTATTTATTGTAGGAATATTTTTTTCTCTTTGTACACACTTCCATGAAGACCAGTGTTACCATATGTAAAGATTTATCTTATTTTTGAAGTTTTTAGACATGGAAAAACGACGAAAAAGATTTCTTAGATAAAAATAAGATTTTATAAAATGTGACTTTTAGTACTTTGAATATATTATTGAGAAGTCTTTTGACTAAACTAATAATAATTAAGTATTTTGTGATTTGCTTCATAATAGTCTTACACATACCATATACAGTAAATATGTTATGCTATTTAGCCTCACGTTTAATAGTTCCCTGGAAAACTAAATAAATTTTAACTTATTTTCGTTCAATAAAATAACAAAAAAGATTTTTCATAAAAAAAATTTTTTCGAAGTTGCGAAAAACCTTGATTATTTCGCATGAAAAATTTGGCATGTACTAAATGTAGCCCAACTCGCGGTTTTTTTTATAAATTTCTTGCTTTTTTTGCTTGAAAGTATGCAACATTGTTAAAATTCCGTGCGAAAAAACCACTGCTCATGTTGTTTCGCAGCTAAACTAAAATGATGCCAGACTAATTTTGCATGGAAAGACATGACTTTACGTGTTTTTCACAACAAGAACAGAGTACTAATTTTGCGAATTTACTTCGCAAATATTTCATACCAAACACTTTTATATGTAGTTTGACAGCATTTCGCACGAAATTATGAACAGAGTACCAGGCTTTACTTGAGATTTTTAAAAAATAAATATGGCAACACTGAAGAAGATGTACATACACATTTACCATTTTCGAGCTTTGTTGCGTTAAGAGTCTTATGGTGGAATCTTAGGCCGAAAATTTTTGCAGACTATTTTTTTTACAAAAGAGACATAAAGAAATATGTATAAGGAAATGAACTAGAGGCTTAAAGTGTTCCATGAAAATGTTCCTCGTAAAATTTTTCATAAAAATTCTGAAGCCAGTAGCTAATTTCTGTATTTCTCCCATCGCAAAATTTCTAACATGAAGTGTGCAACACAAAATCAAAATTCCATCGTTTCTCGATTTGTTTGCGAAAACAAGCAACAATGATTCTGTTTTTACTGGAATATTTCAAGTAATAGAATGTCAAAGGAAAACAAAATGTCACAAAAATATTATTTCAATAACAAAAAATAAATAATTTACAAGAAAAGAAAATTGTGACTTGAACTCGCAAAAGCGGTGTTCTGCAACTCGCAATCGCAAGGCTCTTGAGGCGAGTTAGAATCACAAGAGTATACTGAAGTGAACTGATGAATTTGGCCCAAACATAATTTCAAAGAAACACTAAAATGGTTAATAAATGAAATTTAATATGTTTTCTTTTCATTTTAAACAGAAATATTAGTAGTTTCGCAAAATTTTTATTATAAAATTGAAATTCATAAAATGTTCTTCGCATTGTTTACTTATACACTGACGATTTTAACACACAGCTGACCTAAATCCATATGGCAAGTCGCAAGCAAAACGAGCGAGTTACAGAACATGTAAAAACGAGTTTGGCGATTTACAACTCGCATGCGATTTCAATACGATGCGAGTGTCAGAACATACCTGAGTATAAAATGAATGCTAAATGCTTGAAAAAAGTTTTTTTCTATCAACTGTCTCTGCATAAGACAATTACACAAAAAAAAATTTTAAATAAATATAAACATATCATGTTGTTAATAATATTTTGGTTCAACAATTCGTTGTATATCTTTTTCAAATAGTTTATTTCTCACATTTTTACACACAAATTCAAAAATTCATATGTTTCCGTACAAATTTGGTTGCTCTCGCACCAATTTAAAATGTGAGTTCTTTTGACAGTTCTTGCGAGAAACTTTTCACAAAATATTGTTACAGAAACACTTTTTCTAACATTCTTCCAATAATTGCTGGAAATTTATTATTATTTAAATGACAGATAGTTCTCGCAAAGTAAAGATACAGAAACACTTATGTGAGAAAAGCCATTTTGTGTTTCAATTTACACAGTTTTTGTTACGATTCCCTCGTTTCATGCGGGAAATTTTATGATGCGAGAAATGCAGAAACAAGCTACAGTTTACGTCGATAGTACAAAGGTGGTCTATATAGTTTGCGATGCCGATTCACCACATCAATGTGCCACCTAGACATAAATTTTCCGAACGACAATATTCGCAGATTTTGTTTAGGTCTCCTATATATACATACATACATAAATATCATATTGTTGTGTAGTGTAAATTATTCATTAGATTTTTACACTTCACAAAAGAAAAAGAAAACATACATTTGCATAGAATTCTGAGGCCTGGTTATGACTAATGTGTTCCACTTTTTTTAAATCTTATAAATGTATAAATTTTCTTTTTATTCAAAAGCTTATGTGCGATATAAAAAATTAACAGATGTTAAAATTTTTTACACAAAATCAACTTGTACTATTGCCAAACTAATAAACAACAAGTTTGGAATGTTTCAAATGCAAAAATTGTTCATTCATTCATTCATTCTTGAAAATCTTGTACGCCTTAAAATTACAACATTATTTTTTTATGCCGAAAATCCTCAAAAGTCTAATAATGAAAGTGTTTGTTTATTTTTTTCTTTTCCCTGCTTTAAGGGGCATCTCGTGAACGACAAACAAGTGTTAAATTTTCAATGATTATTTTTTTGCATTCTTCAATAATTTAAACATTTGAAAGTAAATTTAGAAAAAAAAAATTAGTAAATTTTTAAATAAACCCTTTTAATACATTAAATTAAGCAGATATTGGACGCAACACTTTTCGTTACTCAATCTTGTTAAAAAATAATTTCACCCATTAAATTTTTACAAAAAATTTTACTCATCTTTAACGTATAAAGTTGTGAAAACAAGTGGCTTGTCCAGAAAAAAATAATTATATGAAAAACACCAAAATTTTTAAGTAACATTTCACACTATCTATATCTTTTTAGCCTGCTTTTTTGACAATTTTCTTTTAAGCCTCTACGAAAAGTCACGCACATTTACATTAAGATGTTTTCTAATTTTTTTTGACGTTTATATACACTTAATGCTGAGAGTACGAAAGAGGAAAAAAGAAATGTCAAAAAATCCTTTAGAATTTTCATTTATTGCCTCTTCTTCTCAATCTCAACACTTCTCACATAAAATAAATAATTCGGTCTGCCAAAAAAACCCGACTTTAATGCAAAGATCTGATAGAAGAAGATAAGAAGAAGTACGTGAAATATAAAATTAAATTTTAATGGGCGTACCTCCGCCTTTTTTTTAAATGCAAGATTGTGTCTTTTACAGAGCTCAGGGTGCGTGTTAAGTCTTGTAAAAGTCTGTAAGGTAGAACTGCTTAAAATAAAATATTAAATTTTAATGGGCGTGAGTCCGCCCATTTTTTTAACTTTCAAATTGTGTAACTACAAGAACCAAAGGTGTTTTATATGTTTCGCAGCAATCAAATAAGTAGAATATCATAAAATTATATTTTAAAAAATTGTGGGCGTGTCCCCGCTCAATTTTATTACAATCGGACCAATAAGAAGCTATACCCTCTCAGAAAACAAAAAAAATTTACAATCGGTCTAAAATGTACTGAGTTATGAAGATAAGTTGCACATCTAAAAAAAAAAGAATAATAGAGACGAATTGTAAACATGCTCTTTTTTAAGTCGGCTAAATAATTCCTATAAAAATTTTCTAGACAAGTCGCTTGTTTGCATTGTGAAAAAGCATTCCATTCCCAAACAATTGGTGACTATATTCACACTCACTGCATGTTCGTCGTTCACTGCAACGTTCGTGCCATTTTAAATTTTAAAAAAGTAAAGATCAGTGATTCCTGACGTTCATAAAGTATGTGTGTATATCAAATAATGTTTTGATGGATGGTTTTTTCTCACTCTAAATGCAATAAATTTCGATTACTGATACCCATTGAACCAGAAACGATAATCCAGCTAAATAGAATTTGGATAGTATTTACAAAGATACTCCCGTGCTGAACCGCGATTTTTTATTTTAAATTTGCCAAATATACTAAATTTGTTTTGGCGAAACCTAATTGACCCCAGGAGATAATGGGGGCGTTCTATAATGTATTACAAAACGTCGTAATCGGAAGTCTAAATAAACAAACCACGATAACGGCGAATCTAGTTGTCAGATCTGACAGCCGTAGAACATTTTGTCACTTTAAAGTCTTAAAAACACATCAATACTTTTTTAACAGCTCCCAAAATGTTTTAATATTCTATTATGGCGTAGCAACTTATTTTTATTTATTTAACACAAAAACATTAATTATTTGAAAGAAACAAAAAGAAAAACATCTTGGCCATAAGTAGTAAAACAAAAGTACAGTTGAGCAAACACACTAGATACTTATGCATTTTGCAATAACAATATTTGATTCAAAAGTGCCGCCTCACAGTGACGTGAAATGAAATACACTGGAATCTAATGATGTTATAAAAATTTTAAAAACCCACTAAGCAGAGTTCTAAAATTACTTAAGGTTAATAATATAAAACTTCACCATATGTTCTATGACTATTACATTTTAGGCCTACGATATATGATATGTATGTCAAACATACATACATATGTAAGTATTCCCAAATAAATATTTTTCTATTTAAACCACTGTTTATAAAAATACAAAGAGAGTATTGTATATATACGAGGGAAGTCTCAAACTTAGCCGACCTAATATAGAAAACCCAATATATTTGGGAAAAATATTTTTCATTTCTCAACGCAATCATCTCCCTTTAGCACGATACATTTTTCCCACCGACTTTCAAAGCTTCGATACCCTGTTATAAACAAAAAAAACTGTCTAGCTCCTAAATATGATGATCAACTGCAGCCTTCAAATATTCCTTGTTGGCAAATATATTACCACCGAGCTATTTCTTCAAGTTTGGAAATATAAAATAGTGCGAGATACCTAAATTTAGTGAATAGGGTGTGCATTGTTCAATTCAATAATTGAAATATTCTAAAACAAACGCTAAACAACACTGTTGGCAACACATTTGTTGCAGTTGTTTGTCTTCCCAACAGTGTTGTTTAGCGTTTTTTTTTTAGAATATTTCGCTGTAGTAAAGCATTTGAAAAATCTCTCATGTCTTGAAAGTTCTTATACACGGTCTTGTGCAGGACTCTAATATGTACCTACGTAGTTTTAGGTATTTAACGGCCGACTTAAGTTTATCACAATATTATTAATTAATTTTTCGTTTAACAATATACTCAATTAGCAAAATAATAACAAAATGTAAAAAACTTATTAACGCATATGTATGTACATATGTATATACAAACAACGTCATAACTAAAAAAAACAAGAGTTGTATAAACGAGATATATAAATATACATATGAAACTTTTACACAATGGGAAAAGTGAGTAAAAAAAGCTTTTGTGTTTTACTTAAAAATTTGTTTGTTTTTTGTTTTTATTTTTAAATTTTTAAGTAAAAAGCAAATGCTTTTTTTATTTACTTTACCCAATATGTAGAACGATATGAGGATTAATTCTGTATCATTCTGTATCAAATTCTAATTTTTGAGTTATGACGTTCTTTGAGTAAATGAGCAATATGTGCATACATACTCATATGTACATACATATGTCCTCATATATGGGCATTTCTTCAAAAAAAATCCACCTTTTGTCACGTTACGTTACTTTGTGATGTATCTTGTTTTGCAAAGAACAGCATAGCTCTAAAATACAAGCTAAATTGCATGGTGACGTAACGTGACAAAAAGTTGACTTTTCTGTGAAAATGTCCATATTTATAATTTTTGTATTTTCTAATTTTCTTCACAACAGCATACCTACATACATATAAACACCTGTTATATTCTTGTTATCAATTATTTTCTGTATACCCAGCACATTTATTAAAAATCTTGAGTGTTAAGATAACAAAAATAACAACAACAAATTTAAGGAAATTTTAATGATAAACCATCAACATCTTAAATAAATTAAGAATAATGAAAATAAAAATATGTACACACAGAGAGCAAAAATAAGTTAACACAAGATAATTAACACAAAAAAAATAAAATTGCAATAAACACGAGAATAAAATTGGCAACCATTTAAGAACGGAAAATACTGTAAAGAAATTTCAACAACAACAAAATTGTTTTTCTAAAAATATACATACATATCTCTAGTGAAAAAAAGAACACTAATTTTATATAAAACAATTCGAGAGCATGGTCGAATATTAATGTGCGCTAAAAACACACAGTTTCTTTTTCAAATGAAAATGCTATGGCGCAGGGAGGGGTGTCCACAATAGTTTAGTTCATCGACCCCTGACGAAAATACCATAAAATGTCTTAATGTGATTTGATTTTTAGGTTGTATTAAAAAGCTCATAGTTATATATTTGAAAAAGTTTTGTGGCATATTATGCACTGTGGTAAATCTTCAAAATTTTTATGTAAATCCCTTCTTACTTCAGAATATTCACCCCATTCAGTTATGCAAAACTCGAATAAGGTCCTCGTATTTCGAAAATCCGATGGCACACCTCCAACCGATGGTCCAAATTTTCGATGACGCTGAGGCATAATTGAGGTTCTATGCCCTTAATGTTCCGAATTATCTCATCCTTTAGCTCTTGAATTGTTGCTGGGTTATCGACGTACACTTTTCCTTTCAAATAATCCCAAAGAAAGAAGACCAATGGTGTCAAATCAAATGATCTTGGCGGCCAATTGACATCGCGACCACGTGAGATAACACGTTAGCTGTATGGCAAGTGGCACCACATATCGTCCCCATCCATATCTTCGAATTCGGGCCATAAAAAGTTCATTATCATTTCACGATAGCGAACACCATTCGCAGTAACTGCCTGACCGGCCTTATTTTGGAAAAAAAATACGGCCCTAAGATGCCGCCAGCCCATAAACCGCACCAAACAGTCACTCTTTGTGGGTGCATTTGTTTTTCGACAATGACTTGGATTATCATTTGCCAAAATGGGGCAATTCTGCTTATTGGCGAATCCACTGAGTTTAAAATCTGCCTCTTCACTGAAGATGATTTTCTTCGAAAATTTATCATCCACTGTTGCCATTTCTTGCCACCATTCTGGCAATTGACGACGTTTGGAATGGTCAAGATGCTTTAGTGTTTGAGTCAATTGCACCTTTTGAGCGTGTAAATACAAGTATTTATGCATAATTTTCATCAACGACGAGCATAAGAGGTGCAATTGTTGGGCTCGACGACGAGTTGAGGTGGACGGCTCTTCAGCCGCACTATCGCGAACAGCAGCAGTACGAGCTATACGAGCATGCATTGGTGTTTTCACATCTCCTACAGACCCGGTTTGCTGAAATTTGTGCACGATTTTTCCCATTGTACGCACATTTGGTCGATTGTGCGACCGAAAAAATCAAGAAGTGCACGATATGCACTTTGATTTGAAAGCCCATTTTCACAATAAGCCTGAATAACTTTAACGCGTTGCTCGATTGTGTATCTTTCCATGGTTCAAATTGAGTTAGTCTAAAATTGAGAAATGTCAAATCAAATGCAGAAGAAAACTTGACGTTTAGGTGTGGTTCACATTGAACATCGGCCCTTAAAATCTAACCACCCTTTATAACCAAAATCGAAAGACGCTCCATCACTAAGTGCCGGTTCACACACTTCAACTTTTGTTGAACGACTCGTAATATACACTATGGCATTTTGTTACATCGCAATACTATGGAGTAGTGGCAACGTTTGTCATTTCCAATATTTTTCGTTATGTGGCATTCCTTTCCATATGTATAAAAAACACTATAAAATTACAACAAAAGAAATGTCAGATGTCTACTCAGCATAAGTTGTCAGTTTAAAAAGGCTACTTATAACGTACGGCGGTGGATTCTATATGCATTGTCCTTAAATCTCTCTAGTTTTTAAAATATAAACAATTAATTTACATTACATACTTTTTCAAAAAGGGACGGCAATAAATTCTTCGATTAGATTAGATTAGATTAAAAAACAGACAGGGACTTATTGTCAATGATATCAGACATTATTTTTGTCAAAATTCCCCACATTTCCCGCTACGAAAATAATAGAAATGACAGAGATAAAATACCTGAAAATTATAGGGGAGTTTTTCAAATACATACATATCGCTCATTTACTCAAAAAACGTCATAACCCAAAAATTTTTTTTTTTTTTAATTTAATGATGCAGAATTAATCCTCATACTGGTATTCATGTTGTTCAAGTTCATTCTCCATTAACTTGTGTGTCTAAATTGAAAACTTTAAACTCCTTTTCTGGCGAAGTAACGAGTTTAAACTTTGGCACCTCGAACCTTTGCCACTCAAGCCGCCATATTAGGGAAAATGCGCCTAGAAATAAATTATCAAAGATTCAAGTACTTTATACCGCATTTTGTTTGTTACATTTAAATTTTAAGTTGATTGCAAAAAAAACTCGTCGTACGAAAGCATTTTTAAGAAACAATTAATTAATTGTTCAGAAAAGTACGATAAAAATATTAAACTTTAATCGTAACAACTAGCGGACAAAAATACTTGTTTGGCAACACTCTCTTCTTGCGAAAGCGATGTTTTCATTTATTTTAAATTAGATACTTCTTACAACTACAGTTCGAGCTGAATTAAAGTCAGCTTATGTAGTAACGGCTAAGAAAGAAAACAATGGACCTTATCGTGGTTGGCGTATATCTACTTCGACTACGACAGTTTCCTCATAGATTAAAGAACAAATGTTGCAATGTTCTTTAGTCTATTACAAAAACGTCGTAGTAAGAGTCGTCGTAGTAAGAGTGCGATAAGGGGAATAATCATAAATGATTATTAAATTCTTGTTTTAAGTATGATATTAATTTAACTTCTCACTTGTTTAAATGAAAGTTTAAAATAATTGAATTGTTTTAAAAAACTTTTTGGTAAATGTTCATTGATGATCTAACCCCTCAATTATCAACTTCAATGTATTTTTAAATAACAATTAATATTTCACTGAACAAGTAAAATATTAATTTTTTACTGAACAAATATAATATTAATTTTTGAAAAAAAGTGTAATAAAAATATCAAACTTTAATCCAACAATTCCCAATAAAAAAAAAATAACAAAATATTTTTCGCTCGACCTTAAAGTTACCATTTATGGAAAGGCAATTAATATTTATCATATCATAAAAACTTTACATACATATAAGTAAAATTATGATAATGTTACAGTAATTGCAAAAAAGAAGTGATAAGATAAATTTCAGGGCATAATTTTTAACAACAAAAATGACAAGGTATGAAACAAAGTAATCAACAAACTGTTCAACCTACAAAAACAACCTGTTCATCCCCAGATTCTCATATAGGCAGCAGGGTTGTCCGATTTTTTCCGACCTATTTCGCCAAATTGATTTTAAAAATCGCCAAAAATCAGTTTTATGTAGTTTTTCTTAGTAAATTTTTGTTTTTATATAACACTTTTCTTAATATAAATTTTTATAAAATGATCGTATCAAAATTTATCAGAAAATCGCCAAAATTAGAAATAAAATCGCCAAAAATTTCTTCTTGTAAATTTTTCTTATCCAAATTCAAAACGCATTAATGAATATACATAATTAATATAAGAAAAATCATGAAATAAAATTGTTTTAATTTCTCCAGACGAGTTTTGGTAGGATTTATTTTTGAAACTACTCCTTCAACAAACTAATTTTTCTGAATTAGAAAAATTTTGAAGTTAAGCCAAAAATTTATTTATCTTTAACATTTATTAACGCACTAATAATCCCAAATTATTATTTTACTTATTTAATATAATATTTTTTTATTAAAAATACATGGAAATTGATTATTGAGGGGTTATCGCCAACAAATTTATTTATCGAGAGAAAATCTGCCATGTTGGCAAACCAAAACTTTGGACGCCAAACAAGTTGAAAAATCGCCATATCTGACAGACCTGATAGGCAGCATGATTCTGAATCAAGCGGGTTGATCTAATTGAGTTTTCACGTTAATCACTTAATAATCGGTTAATTGTGTTAGAAGACTGTTTACATTACTGCCCCTGACGAAAAATAATTTCTCAATTACTATGTAATAGTACATTTAGTATTTGAGACGAGATAAATAATTAAACAAATAAAATATTTGTGTTTTTATAGAGGAATAAAACATTAAGTCGGCAACACTTTTTTAACTGTCAAGTGATTTTTGTTTAGTTTGGTTTGACATTTCAATATGAATAGACTACTGACGCCTGGAAAACGCTTCCAAATTGCACAAATTTATTTTTAAAATCATAGTTCTCTTCGAAATACGTATCACGCATTTTACGGCAACATAATCGTCCATCAGAGCAATTAATTTGATTAAATGATAATTCGCATACACAGAGATGCCGCAACGCTTCGTATAGTGTGTACAGAAGAAGTCATTACAGCAGCAGAGCGTAGCGTAGAGGAAGACTCGAATCAGTTTATAGTGTATATAATCAGCAGGGAAAACGCAAATATGCAATTGCATGTCTTTTCTTGTGTAACGTATTAATGCGGGGACAAGATATTTATCCGTTTCAGAACTTTTTATTAATTTTGACATTGATTTGTTAGTGCATATTTTTGCATATTTTATCCTTTAAAGCATACTTTTGCATATATCAGACATACACGCATATTTTAGGAATATTTTTTTATTTTATATGTTCACAAGGTTGTGTTGGTAAAAATTTTCGTTTTTATTTTTCGCCATCTAAATCTCATTTCCAATGTTCCCCGTAGTGTATACATTTTTTTATATTACATATTACGCAGTTATAAAATAAATCTCGGCTTCGCTCCAGTGGACAGACGTTCAAGGAACATTGTCAATGTATAAAACTTTATTTAGATGAGACAGAAACGATTTTTATTTTAAATTCTAGGTCAATATTTTGTTGTTTATTGCCATAAAAATTAATAATAAAAATCTTGTCTTATTTATCTAAAATTTTAATTCTGATATCGTGATCTCTTTTGAAATTGAACTTAAATTTTTACGAGAGTATCAAAAAATAATAATTTGTATTATATGCTTTAGTCAAAATTTGTATGGCAAATTTGTGTTACGTACACTTCAAACCCAAAATATTTTTTTTTAATACAGCTGTTATTTTTTGTTCATTTTATTGTTGTTTCCTTTCTTTGTTTATTTTATTTTTCTCTTATTTTATATTTTTTATGGAAATGTAGAATTTTTGAATTAAAAATATATTTTCGTTTACAAATAGACCAATTTTTTTGAGCTTTTAGTGCATATTTTCAAGTTTTTAGTGCATAATTAATCCGCAAAAAACAAATTTTTAGGGCATATTTCTGGTTTCCCTGATAATCAGGATATACAGCCATGATTACTGACTTTTTCGTTCATTAATTGAACAACCATGATGTGCACGAGCTGTGGTTTCAACAAGACGGCGCAAAATGTCACACAAAACGTGCCATAATTGATTTATTGAAGGAAATGTTTGGTAACCGCATAGTTTCACGTTTCGGACCCGTGAATTAACCTCCAAGATCGAGCACATCATTTCCTGTGGGGATATGTGAAGTCGCTAGTCTATGCCGATAAGCCCGAAACGATTGAGCACTTGGAGGACAACATTCCCGCGTTATTGCCGATATACGGGCACAAATGTTTGATAAAATCATCGAAAATTTAACCTCCAGATTAGACTACGTCCAAGCCAGCCGTTGTTTAAACGTTTAATCAACGAAAATCCGAAAATACACAATTGTAAACTAATCGAGTAATTAAGTGATTGAGTATCATACATGTACATTAGAGACCTGCGCAAACAGTCTTGAATTGTAAATACGTCTTTTTTTAAATGTATTCTGGCGGCATGTATTATACTAAACAAGAGTGTTAACAAGTGATGTAGCGAAGACTTCTTGTTCATAACAAACGATCAAAAGAGGTACTGTTGATGCGTGTATGCTTGTTATTTTGCATATTGTACGTTTGAGTGTGTGTGTGTGTGTGTGTGTGTGTGTGTGTAAGATGCAGATGGTAAGCTATTATGTGATAAAGGGAGGTTTTATTTAAAGCAAGCGCACACAACTAATGTCAATGCATGTGTGCGTTTGTACACAGTTTGGTCGTCTGAGAGTTATCCCAACTTTCACACAACCCAATTTTCTTTAGTATTTTGAAGCACAACAAATTTTGTGCTTGAAAATGTTATGGCGTAAGGCAACTAAAAACTCAACCGTTATTTAAGTTGTGAATGGCAATATCAATATTTAAGTTGGGTTGACTCTCAGGCAATTAAACTGAGATGGGTTGAGAAAGAAAATAGATGGGTTAATTATTGCAGACTATAAAGCACTAAATAAAATACACATTCCAAGATCTTTTAATGAAAGCAGTTAAATATAAAAATAAATATGTATGTAATGACGTGATGAAAATACAACGATTTGGTAAGCGGCATAAAAGTCAATTAGAAGAGAAGGAATGGGGTTATTTCTCGAGATATGTATGTATGTATGTCTGTATTTCGTACTCCACGGACCAGTAGAGCAAATTGAATTCAATTTGAGAGATATAATTTTTCTACATACATATGTATTCATATCAAAAAAAAATATAATTTTATTAATTAAAATCTTATTTGTATGTATGTATGTCTGTGAACATTTAGTTCTTAAAATGTGTAGGTAGCTGTTTTTCTATTTAACTAATTTATTTAGAAAAAAATGTTCTCTTGAGTTGAGAAATTTAATTTAATTTTAACAAAAACATCCAAATACAGAATCTTGTGTGTGAACGAATTGAACAACGACTACTAAAATACTACACTATGGGGCTACGATAAATAGATGCTGATGTTTTGCTGCGACTTCTAGTCGATGATCATGAAGATATTTAAAATTTTGCACAGAATTTATAGAACAAAAAACGTACATACATATTTACATACATATGTATGTGTTCTCAAAACCGAATGAAAAAATTTTCTTTAGAGTGTAATTTAGTCATAAACGAGTAACGAGCCACTGCGGTAATATTTAACGGGTGTTGAAAAGAATTATAAACGAATTATAAAAAAATAACGAAAACGAAAAAATCTTTTCTGCAGAAGAATTTCAATAAAACAATTTAAAAATTATAAAAAATTTACTTACTTACTACCCGTCTTTAAAACCGAAAAATTGCAGGTGGTGGATCCGTTTCAAATCATTGTAAAAAAATTTAAAATAAAAGTTTTGAAAATTTCAACGAATATAATTAAATACAAATAGCGATTCAGTTCAAAAATAATAAGCATCAACAATTTTTTAAATAAATAACATAACCTCATAACCATAATTACGAAATTGGGTAAAGAAGAAGATATGCGAGACAATTTTAGAGAGAGAAACAAATTAATGAGAGAGCTAGAGCTTTATGGAAAATTGTGGTTCAACGCGGGATTTCGAAAACTGTATACAATTTAATTAAAATAAATACTTAAAACTTTATATAATTATATAATAAATTTAATTGTTTTACATTCTAAAAAAAAATAAAAAAGGAACATAACAAACGAACAACGACATCCAATGAAGAGAAAACCTCTGATAACTGAGTATATTCAAAACAAAAAACAACGACATTTTCAAAAGAAAAAAAAGAATATATATAGATTTTTAACATCGTTTTGGAAGAATTATATATAATAATTAAAACCACGTGAAACAATTCAAAATATTTAAAATAAAATTAAAAAAAAAAATAAATAATAAAATATATATTTGTGCTCTGCAAAGTTTAAATTACGAGTATACAGCGCATGTAAATTTGTGATATATAATAAATTTATTTGATTTGAATTTCTTTTAATTTTTGTTTAGTTATAAAATTATATAGAAGTCATTACCATTTTTAAACTGAGTTTATAATTTTTTTAATCGGAGTTTATTTTTTTTTATAATTATAAAGTAAAAGTTGACTTTGTAAAAAACAAACGATAAACGTTTTTCGGTGAAAACTTGATAAGCTTTGCAGATTAATTTAAAAAAAATACCAAAATTGAAAAACTTAAAAATAAAACTAAAAAATAATGGACATCATCAATATCCATAAGCTGAAATCTCTAATTCTAAACTTAAATATTGAGTATCAAAAAGTTAAAAAGTGTACAAAAGCAATTACCTATGTTCTATAATACATGAAATAAATAGTTATTAATTGTTGTTAAATTTATTTTATTTGTTTGTTAAACTTGTTGGTTACACTTAATATTTACGAAAATTAAAAAATAGGAAATAAGATAAATTTTAAAATAAAACATTTTAATAAATATAAAAAAAATTTAAATAATATATTATGATTACGTGGGCTTTGACAACTTTATACTTGGTCAAAAATGATCAAATTTTAGAAAATTTTAAAGGTCAACCACTATATCAAAAAACAAAAAAAGTGTTCACAAATCACAATAAACTGCTTGTGTTAAAACCACCTGAAAAAGACTGTCAATACATTTGATAAATAAACTTACATACAACGAAAGCTTTAAACAACGACAACATCTTCAAACGATTTAAACGAACACACCTAATAACGAATCTTAAATAAATATTACTTGAAAGGAAAAAAGAAAAGAAAACAAAACGAAAGCAAAAAGAAAATAAAACAATAACGTAACATAAAATAAAAAAATTAAATAAATACATACATACTTTTAAATTGGAGGCCTAAATATTATATAAAAAAATTAAAATCTTGACTAAAGTAAATGTTTGTATGTTGATATTAAGATATTTTATACAAAATTTTACAACCTTTTTATTTTTGCAAAATATATAAAAAATATTTGACTGTTTTTTTTTAAATTTTTTTAACTAGATTTAGCAAATTTTAAGAAAAATATAATTTAATTAAAAAATCTTTTCCAAGAAAAGTTTACTGTTAACATTATTAATTTAAAAAATTTTAAATATTCATAAAAAACTTAAGACATACATTTAAATTTAATTTAACAAAATAACAAAAAGACACTAAAATTATTGTTTTTGTTTTTAAATATTTAAAAAATACTACTTACATACATACATATATATTTATTAGCTGCATACTCTGAGCTAGTCATTTACATACATAAATATTTATTAACCTTAAACGCCCACCCAAATATTAAGATTAAGATAATTGTTAACATAGTTTTATAAGTACATATTTTGTAAAAATAGGCTATATGAAAAATTTAAATATAAAACAATACCACCAAGCGTATCTTCCCTTCGAAATACCAGCAAACTCTCAACACCAACGTCAATTACAAAATCAAACAACATTATTACATCCCTACAATTGTTCAGCTGACAATATACCCACCGCCAATCAAAAATATAATAACATAAGTAATTCGTATAATTTTCTACCAACAAACGCAACAAATTACGCTGGCTGTAAGACTTTTAAAAACAATATTACGATTGATAACGATCAAACCCTATTATCATCTGCACCACCACCTACGCTTGGCGGTTACTTGGCAAATCAGCAACATCAACGTTTGCAGCATCAGCAGCAACAACAACAACAACAGCTGCTGCATCAAAACTATAATCAACATACACCAACAGGCCAACAAATCAGCAATATGTTGAGCTTAAATCAAACGAATACTTTTAATTATAATTTTCATTTCAATGCCGATGGCAATGGCAGCAGTAATGCCAGCAACAATTTTAATTTAATTACTAATACCAGCAACCGTAACAGCAACAGTAACAACAACAACAACAACAGCAATCGTAATACAAACAACATTAGCAATAGCAATAATAACCATAATAATAGAGCTCTCTCTCGTCCGCAAAGACCAAACTCTCTTAACATCTCGTCAATGGCAACACCTTCTTACTCTTCTTATTCGACGGCTACAATTAGCCATGAATCCTCCTCATGTCATTCGGCACCAACAGGTGCATGCAATTACGCTCCAAATTATTTTTATAACAATAATAGTAATCAACGTGAAAATATATTTCATATTCCCACAAGTCAACAGCAGCAACAATTGCTGCAGAATTATAATAATCATAATTACAATTTAACACAACATCAACAGCAAAACTGCAATAATTACCAAACTAATCAGCAACAGCAACTGCAACAATTTCAAATTTTACAACAACAATTAAAGCAGCAGCAACAACAACAATTGCAAGTAAACAATAATAACAATTGCAACATCACATCAAGACCGGCTGTAATGTCCACATCATCGGTTTCCCCGTGCAACAGCACAACTTCCCCCTGTGTTGGCAGCTCTAGCAGGGCTCCAGCTACTTCTTCTGCGCCTGCTGTAAATTCGACTTCAGATCAATCTGCTAATCATTGCGATAAACTCACAATGGATGCGGGTGAAATTGCTAATTTCCTTGCCAATGAGCTATTTATGCAACAGGTACTGTGTGTCGCATTGGATTTACTTGAAATTACTCGTACATATTAAAAAATCCAATTTACAAATTTTATATGAAAAGCTTTAGAGATTATTTTGTTTCTACTTTCTAAGCTAAGGGCAATTATTATATGAACTATTTTTTTAACCCCCGACCAAAACAAAGAGGTATTATCAGTTTGTAGTACATATGTGTCTGGTATTGTGTTAAAGTGTCGTCGATGTCGACAAGTGGAATAAGGGTGAATACAATACATAATTGGGATCATTGTGATTGGCGTATTTTTTGCGATGTTCTTTAATCCATTACAAAAACTTCCCTGAAGTCGAAGGACCAGTATCTCCCACTTATTCTACACCTCTTATGTCTCCTTACACTGCCAGATTAGAGTCAAGCTCAACAGGGTCTTCTTTCCCCGATAATTATTCCAAGTCCGTTCCATTGGCTGTGGTTTCGCTAGATAGTAGTAGATATGCTGCAGATTTATGTGGGTACCTGCCTTTACGGCCTAATCCCACAGTGCTCTCAACACCGGGTTGCTTTCCTGCTCCAACCAGCGCCCCCATGCATAACAAGTCACACAACAAGTCCGAAGACAAATTGTGTGACAAGTTATGCATGAGTACCGTCCGAGAACATGCATTTGGACATGATCTCGCCCGGCACCCGGTCGCAATGCAAATTTATTTGCAGAATATGGTTGAACAAAAATGGGAGGGTGACTAAGACCATATGTCCATGATGTTCACATAGAAAGTAGCAACGTGGTTGTTAAGGAAATTCCACAAAACAACCGCAAGATTATACGGTAATCCGTGACAGATCAGTCAATCAGTGCAAGTGAGACGCAAAACTGCCGAATAAACAATAAACAACAGTGGCCTGGTTGCATTTAAGAAATAATTGCCAACGACGCGTGATGTTGACTCGCCCAGAGCTGGTTTACGACTGAAGGTGGAATATAATTTATTAAAAATAATAGCACAATTCACAATCGTGTGCAAGTGGTCTTGCATCGTTGCATGTGTAAAATTGTACGGTATATTGATACTAACCACTAAGAATTGTTGCGTCGTGATTAGAATATACTATACCATTTTGCACATGCAACGATGCAAGACCACTTGCACACGATTGTGAATTGGCCTAATGAATTACTTAACTAGTTATTCCGGTCATAATAATTATTGAATCTATATACATATACATATACATATACATATATAATATAAACTATAGATCGATTGCCTTATCCTTTCCTATTCATTATTAATTTTCCTTCTGGGTGTTAATACAACGAATATCGACAAAGTAAATAGATGGGCCGACTTCCTAAACGCAAGTTGCAATGCATACACTTCGTAAACGCATATGTAAACTTTCTGGCAACGTCCAATGTTCCTAATCGTTTTGGCAACTCATTTTAATGAGTATCAGTTGTCAAAATCGCGCATCATTTTTATTTTGTATGCAAACATATGTATGAGTTGCATAGCGACGTTCGTAGTGTCCACACCTGATGATTTTATATCATATCTCGCAATATAATGCCGGCAGAGAAACTGTCATTTTTTCCGTTAATATCAACACAAAGGAGTAGACGTTGATGAATCAATCAAATATTTGAAAAATACTTGCCAAAAATATCTAATTTGCGTTTTGATTTATTTTTTTCGTCACATTTTTTTAACGAAAATTGTTTAATAAATAAACGTTAAATGCACAGTAACACAGAAGATGACATTTGATATCAAGAGGAATTTATCACGCCGTGAGCTCTGATGTTTATATCATAACGCTGCCATAATATTAATAAATTGAGTGTATACGTGATGAATTTTCATCATGATATAAATTCATCAGGACATATGGACACTATCTAAATGCCAATTAAATTAAAAAAATGTCTCTACAACGACATGTTTAGCATTGCACACGCATTTTTTTAAATTATGCATTGAAACTTGTGTTTGGGAAGTCGGCCATGATTTTGGAATTAAGAGTTTTGAAAAAATAAAACTTTTTTCCGTAATCGATGCCGATTGATTGATATTGTCGGTCAATTATAAGTATGTTTATGATAAACTATGTACGTACTCATTAATAATTTAAAATTTGTTTATTTCTAGAAGAAATTTACAACCATAAAATATTTGTAATTTTTTCTAATTCACTTTTTAAAAATATTTAAAAAGAAATAACTAATTTTAGTTTTGTGGGACATGATTATTTAACATAAAACTTAATTTTCCAAAAGGTCAAAATCTTAAAAGCACAAACTCTCATTATTTTTTGTATTCCGAATTAACTGTCACAAATTCTTTTCTAATTTGGTATCGTCAATTGAAGGGAAAAACAGAGTGCGTTTAATTAGTTTTAATTAAAATCGCTTCATTGTATTATTTACAATAAAATGACGAACGATAATAAATACACTTGAGTTCATCTTTAAAAATAATTGTGCGCTGTTCTTTTCTTTTTGTTTAGTGTTTTTATTTTTATATACAGTAGACTCTGGATAAATTTAAATTCAGAGGACCAGCGAAAAAGTTCAAATAGTTGAAAGTTCAAATTAACCCTAGTTAACATTGATAATTATGAAAAAAATCCATAATTTTTTTATTAGTGACCGACTTCAATGTGCTTCTATTCAGTGAGCCTCCGATTGTGATGAGATCTGAGAAGAAATCACGACTTGTGTCCGTTTTAAAGGCTAAAGGAATTGCATGGAAACTAAAGCTAACGAGTATGTTTTTGGTTGTTTCACATTCACATTGACATTCGTATGTATAGAGGCAATGCATTATATGCATTATATAAACTAAAAAACAAATATGTAATTATATTATTATTATTTTTTTTTATAAAAGAGTTTAAAAAAAGTAAGATTACGTTTAAATAATTTTAAATTGCCGAGTAGTGTTTCAAATTTCCCGGACTTTTCTAATTCCCGGGAATCGAGAAGTAAAATGTTTAATTCCCAGGAATCTTAAAACATATGAATTTAAATAAATGACCTCGATAAAAATTTAATTTTATGAAAAAATATACCTACAACATTTAAATTAATTACAAAAATTAAACATTTTAAGAACCTCCGACGTACAGACCAAATGGCTGTACCAGAAGAAGATATTAGATCAAGTCACCAATTAGATCAAGTGACCAATTTTGTTCAAACGTAGCTGAGATCAACTAATTTTTCAAACAGAAAAAACTAAATAAAAATCGGTCCAGTCGTTTAGTCTGTACGTGGACTCGTACACATACATCATACACTACAAACTTATAACACCCCTTTTTTGGTCGGGGTTTAAAAACAAAACAACTTTATTCTTCCATTAAACAAAAGCAAATAAATTCTTATGCTTTGAGTTATAGCATGGATGGAAATAAAAGACTTGGTTGAAAATATTTCGTAACGCTTGAAGTTCTTGGAGTCACCTCGGAAACCTCTATTACATCTGCTTCCATGCTTATAAAGTTGTATTTTTAAGTAAAAAAATAACGAACAGCAATCTAAAAAAAGCAAATTCAAAAAACGTAAATATTAAATTTCCGAAAATTCTCGTTGAAAATTTCAGGGGATTTGTAAAAAATAATTCCCGGGATTTTTTTTAACAGCAGATTTTTTTAAAATTTATTGAATATTTTTCAAAGGACCTGGGAAACAATTTAAATTGTCGAGAGATTCAAATTATCGAGTTTCAAATTATCAAGAGTCGGCTGAAATGTTTTTTTTTTAGTTTTCTTCGGATAAAATAACAATGAAAATAAATTTGAATTTAAACAAATTAGTTAAAGTGCAGGCCACATACATATGTTGTATACTATCGGATACAAATTAGATACATATGTATATGAACAAGCCCTTAAATAAATATACTGATAATAAACACTAGAGGTTGGAACGTGAATGCTCACGAATTGAATATTTATCTCACCATCAACAAATTTTATAATGTTCGCGATTACGAACGCTTATCAAAAGGTGTAGTGAAATGGTTATACATTTAAACTAGTGAAACGCAAGCCATACCGCAATTGCGAACAATAAAATCACACACATTATTATGCTCTTTCATTTAAACACTAATGAGAAAGTTTAGGTTTTAGAGCATACTGAACGAAATTAAAGTTCAAATTGAATAAATTTGTGTTAATAGGCAGAATCGATTTCCAGGACTGTAAAACTTCGAAATATGATGAATATTCGCTTATTGAAAATTGGGGTGAAATCAATAACTTCCAATAGCGCATAAATATTGAGAAAAGATATAAATAAATATCGAGCCATAACCGCCAAAAAAGCTTAACCGACACATTTTTGCGACCTCGTTTTTTTTTGACGAAAATCGATTATTTACGATCGCGAAAATTATATCGCTTAAGCTTTTTTGGAGGTTATAGAACGATATGTGTGTGTTACTGTCCTGCACAAGACCATTTATAAGACCTTTCATTACATGAGAGATTTTTCAAATGCTTTACGACAGCAAAATATTCTAAAACAAACGCTAACCAACACTTTTGGCAAGACAAAGAACTGAAACAAATGTCTTGCCAACAGTGTTTTTTAGCGTTTGTTTTAAAATATTTGGCTGTAGTAAAGCATTTGAAAAATCTCTCATGTCATGAAAGGTCTTATAAATGGTCTTGTGCAGGACAGTAAAAAAGGGTTTATAGAATGCTTTAGTTTTAACAATCGTTTATAAATATTAATTGTACCGAATTTTCATAAGTACATACATACATACATACATACACACACATATACATACATATGTACATATCGATGGCTTAATATCTTAGCTGCCAGAGTAGCGCCAGAGTGCCGAATATCAATCGGATTACGCTTATACATTTCTCTCGATTTTCTCTCTTTGGGCAGCTCTGCTTAATATAAAAAGGGCGTATCTCAATTTTTTTCGAAATTGCGTTTTTAACGTTTTCTCGAAGATAACGTATAATTGCATCCTCCTTGAAGATTTTACTACGCTACAGTCAAAAATCTAGGACTTATGGCCACTTAAAAAATTATTCCTGCATGTAAATGATTTAGTTTTTCTTCAGTTTTTTTCTTTTCCTATAAAATATCGGAAATTCGAGTTCCGCCTTTCTTATATTAAGCCATCGTTATGTACATATGGATTTTAAAAACTGGCCATAGTCGTTAAGCTGCTCTAGGCTGAAGAACAGCTCTCGCGTCATTGTAATTATTTCTTAAGTGCGGTCAGGCTTTTGTGTGTTGTTTGACCTTTGACAGTTTTTCGTCCCGCTCGCACTCGTTGACTGATCTGCCACCGATAACCAACCCTATAATCTTGCGGTTCTTTTCTGGAATTTCTTTAACAACAACGTTGCTATTTCCTATGCGAAGGCATAGATCATAGATCGTGTACAGTCAGTCACAAAACTTTTTTAAAATACTGTTAATAACATCTTGGACATATGGTCAAGTTACTCCGCCCATATTTCGTCGCTGTTTTAACTAACCAACCTAAATGACATCTTTTGAAAAACTAGTTTATTCCACTACTAGACTTTATGAATCATAATAGACCTTGTCTACAATTTTTATGACTGTAAACATTAATGTTGAGCCTATAAAAGTTAAACTATTTCAGACGTTTCCATAAGAATGCATTTAGAAATCAATCATAAAAGCTGCACTCCTGTAAAATTTTAGTAATGTTAGATAGGTCAGTTAGATAAAACAGCGACGATTTGTGCAATCATATTCTGCAAAATACCTTGTATAATATGTATTAATACATAAATAAATAAAAAAGTGAACATTTTTGTTCACAGTTGTCGTTTGGAATAGAAAGAAAAATTTTCACAATGAAACTACTCGTAGTTGAAACGTTTATTCATTTGCCTATATGAGGCCTAGGGATGCAAACGACAATCAGATGGTTACTAAAAATCCTTTAGAGATTAACGAACGAGACACACAATTTTTTAACGCCCTCTTCTTTCTATTACACTTTTATTATTAAATAGAAAAAGTTTATTTCTGTAAATAAGAAATAAGAAAAAGAAATTTATGAAACATATCATGATCATTTGTTACATTTTATTTAAACAAATGGAAAAATAAAAAATTTAAATGTGATTGTTTATTTATTTTTTTTTCTAGCTCGTTTCAATGGAATGCATGCAAACAGGTGTACCCACTCTGACCACTCCCACCCTGACACCTACAACGCTCAAGAGTATAGAAGAATCGTTTATACAGTTAACTAGCGAGCCAATAAATGCACCATATCAGGCAGGGTTTATACCACCACCATTGGGTTCCTACGTTGCTACACCGACGAATACAACAGCTAATAGCAGCAGCAACAACAACAACAATAGCACATTAATTACAACAACGACAACATCAGTTGCTGGTATTTCACCAAATGCGGCATTGAATAATGTGTATGTGGGTGACACTAGTACAGGGGCTAGTTTGCCCGAATACGGGAACATAAACGATACAGAGTCGGAAAACTCTCAGGGATCATGGACGGCCAATCATTTGAATGAAGAAAATTCTATGGCCACAACAGATACTTGTAAGTTTTTACAAAATTTAAACATAATAAAAATCATTCTTATAATACATATGTATGTACATATTTTATATCTTCTCATTACATATAGCAAGTGCCGCCACAGATACAACTTCATTTCAAAATGGTCTTCATAGTTTAGGCGTGAATACTCTTAATAATTCAAATTCGTCAACGAATGAATTTACCACGTTGGCTGCTTTGGCTGTGGCGACAGCTGCAGCCAAAATGTCCAACGCTGGTAGCCACAACAACAATAATACCTCATCAAGTGCCACTGGAACAAAAACTACCCCAACTCGACGTGGCGGCGGACGTCGTCCAGCAACCAACAGCAATATGTCACCCGAAGAAGAAGAGAAGAGACGTATACGGCGAGAGCGTAATAAATTGGCGGCCGCCAGGTGCCGCAAGCGTAGAGTAGACCAAACTAATGAACTGACCGAAGAGGTCCAAATGTTGGAAAAGAAACGTGAAGAATTGCAAAAACAAATCGAGTCACTCAATGGTACCAAACAAGATTTAGAATTTCTGTTAGAAGCACACCGTCCTACCTGTCAAAGAGTTGAAGCGGCAGATATTTTATCTGTAAATGCGTTTGAGGGTTTGATGCCTTCCACAATATCAACGCCCAATGACAACATTACTGGCGTAGACACCAGTTTAGCCACAACAGCTAGAAGTATTTCGCCTTTAGATTTGAAACCAGTATTGAATGATCAACTATTAGCTCAAATTAAAGCTGAACCTCTGGACTCAGCTTTAGATTCAAGCTCGTCCTTAGATGAGGATGGTCCCCCTTCGCCAAAAAGATTATTATTAAGCAACCACAACCCCATGATACCGCCGCCATTACCAAATGTTGCTACGCTCTCAGCTTCTCTGGCGGCCGCTTCAGCCTCGCTTAACACTCCCATAGTGACTACGGCTCCTGTCAGCTTCGGTTCCATGTATTCCAACAATCCATCACTTAGTGCTCCATTAATGAAACCAAATTCAAAACAACGACCCAATTCATTGCCAACAATACCAAGAAATCTGGCTCAAAATTTAGGCATACATGTTAATGAAAACAAGGCTCCCACAGATATCAATGGTGTAGCCATACAGACTCCGTCGACGGGTATGTTCAATTTTGATTCTCTAATGGACGGCGGCACAGGTTTAACACCGGTATCCGGCCCTCTAATTCCCAATTGTTCTTCACAGAACAAACATCCGCTGGAACTGGTGACACCAACCACTGAACCATCTAAGTTGGTAAGTTTATAACAATAAATGTATAACAAGTGGCGAAAAAGGATAAGAGCATAAAAACCTGTGGCGATGAGGAGAGAGTGCAAACGAAGCTGGTCTTAAAAAAAACAATTAAACGATTAAAAAAGATAATTTAATCGAAAACCAACCTACTTTCTGAAAGTAGGCGTATTTTTTTTAACTAAATAATGATTTGTTTAAAATTTAAAGATAAAGAAATTATTTTTTATTATTATTATTATTATAAACTACATATAATTAAGCAAATTTCCTAGATACTTTTAATTAAAATTTTGTAAGATCTTTTTTAATTATAATAATATTGTGAACACAAAAGGAAAGCAATTGCAACAATCCTTTAAAAGATTAAAAATAAAAACGTTAATTTAGTATTTAATTTTTTTTTAACTCTATGTCAAGAAAAAAGAAAATAAAGCAGACGACAGACAACTAACCAGAATAAAAGAGCTTAATTTTTTTTACCATATATTTTTAATCTGTATTATTATATGTAATTATGTATTTGATTATTTGAAAGAAGTAACCATAAAACGAAATTTTATTTGAATGAATTAATGTTTATACTATTTTCTACATACATACATACATATATGTATGTATATTATTAAGTGCAAAATCAGTAGCATTGCAGAAGATTCTTTTTGTAAAGAATTACATATTTAAAACAACAACCAACCGACTTCATTTTATTTTTTTCAACTAATTTGCTCATTATTGTTTGGATGTTCTTTTATTATATTTTCATATTAATTTTACTTTCTTAAATTTGTTTCCCTATGTGCAATTAAAGATTTATTTAATAATTAAAATTTTTATTTAAAATAAATTTAAAAAAAATTAATACAAAACATGGTTTTTATTAATTACATAATTAACAATTAAAAATAATAACATTGTAATAATAATAAAAATAATAATAAAAAGCCAGGCGTTGTGATATTTATAAATAAAATATAAAAATAATAGGTAAAATTAATGGTTATTTTGCTTTTTTACAAAAATTTTTCTTTTAAATAAAAATATGGCCTTTTAAAATTGAAAAAAAGAACAAATAAAATTACTTTAAATAAAAACTTTGATAATGACAGCCTTATGCAATTATTTTAGTATTCATATTTACATAAAAATTTTGTATTGTATATAGTATTTTTTGCTTACATCTCAGAAGAAACATATATATTTATACATATAGTATATTTATTGGAAGCTTGATACAACACAAAAATTAAAACTGCATACATACATACATATGTATGTATTTAAAAAAATATTCACAAAAATGAAAAATATGCTGTTTAATATTTAATGTAAATCAACAAAGCAATTTTCAAATCTGAAAACAAGTGGTAAAATTTTTAGCTTTACGCAACTAATAACTAACTAACATGGTGAAAAATTTACCTATAAAATTATTGAAATGAACAAAATCATATTTTTTAAATCAAATTACATACATATATTTATAAATTAAACACAAAATAAACGATTTGAGAATGTCCAAAAATTAAAGAAAAAGAAAATAATAATAATTAAATGCAATACGTTTAAATATAATATAAATAGGAATAAAAACATTTTTAAAACAAACACCAAATGATTTCAAAATGAAGAATAACGATTTGAAAATAAAACACAAAAACTATATAAATTTGTATGAACATTTACTGAAATTAAGAACAAATGGTATGTAAAAAAACTTTATTTGGAAAATTTTCGCAACAGCTTAAAATAAAGTTAATACTTAAAAAAATAGCCAAAAAGTAATCCATTAACTTTTGGATATAATAAATTCCTGCAATTTGTTTTAAAGGCAGATTTGTAAGGGGACTCTGTATCCAACAAAAATAATAAGAAGTTGTTAAGTCAAATTGTAAGTACTTTGAACTTGGAAGTAAATACACTTTTTTTCATTCTAGTAAGAAAAGTTTTCGTTGCGATCCTCACCGTAACAAATCATAACAAAACTTTTTTTATTACAACGCAGATTACAAAAATCGTTACTCACACAAAATTTCACGTTTCTTACTGGATTAAATACAAAGATATTCCAAAATAAAAATAAAGTATATGAGAGGTGCCACGCCCACTTATTTTATTCGAATTATTCCTTTTTTAACAACAGTGGACTAACTCCACCAAAATCCCAGGAACCGTATTAGTTCCCAAGACATTTCAAAATAAATATTTACTATATACTATATGGGAGGTGTCAAGCCCACTTTTCCACTCCTAAAAACTATTTCTTTAAACTACTGCGAATATTTTAGAAAATCTTTGAATTTAGATAAATTAAAAAACATACATTGCTCTAAAAAACGGAAATAAAAAGAAAAAAATAAAAAATCGAACGTATGGGCAAAAGTATGATATGGATTTATTTGTAAAAGAAAGCCAATGAAGACGAAAGCTGGATGTCCTATACATATATGTACATATATTGTGAAAAAGCTCAACACGGCATCACTCTTTTCCGAAAGTGGGAGAAAATAAATATTTTTACGTTTCTTGGGACCAAAAAAAAATTACGTTGATGACAGAAATAAAGCGGACATACTTACGTATAAAATTCTCGAAGAAACATTCCCAAAATCTTGTTTTTTTTTTGTTTAAATAAGAGCCGCTCGTCTGCAAGTACCTATCTAGTAAAATGCGGAACTTTATCAGTGCAAACAGTTATATATGTGCATACCTATAGTAGATATGTATGTACATACCTATACGAAATTGTGTATTTGCATGTTACACATTTCGCATTCTAAAAAACGGGGATTAAAAATAAATAAAGATATTTGGTATTTTCTTCAAAATCCCGTCAATTATGCAAATGCATCTTTTTCCCCTTAACCCTGATAATGGCAAGAACGAAGTATCTTCACGAAACAATGAAATTGCCTTAAAATGGCATCGATTTGTTAGTGCATATTTTGCAGAAAATGCATATTTTTGCATAATTTGGTCATAAATGCATATTTTTGTCTCATATTTTGGTATATTATTAATGCAAAACTGTTTTGGCAAGTTTATTCGCTTGAATTGTTGCAGAATTGTATAACGATTGTACAAACAAACACACCTACCAAATTTAATGGAAATTTTGATTTTGATGATTTCAATTGTGTGCAGTTAAAGCCCAAAGTAGTGAAAAAATTCTGCGGTAACTTGATATTGTTTTTAAAAATGATAACGGATTTAAAAATCAAATCTGATAGCTGGTATTCAATTCATTTATAATTGTTGCGTTAAATAAATATATACATAAGTATGCAACTTATATAAAAAATAATCATTTGAATTTCAGACGATTACATCCACAAACGTTACAAGACCTTTTTCAATACATAAAACCTTCTAAGAACAAATTGATTAAACTTCACATTTGATAATATACAATTTTTAAATGGAAATAAATACGTAACAAGACTTTTCTTTTTCTATTTACGTATCGCTCCTATACTAATGATAATGCAGAAAAATCGTTATAACATATTTAATCTTGTGTAAAAATTTAATGCAAAAGTCTTGTACACGCACCTCTTGAGAAAAGATAATATTTTTATATCTTTATTAAGTTGTATTTCAATTGAAAGGTTTTCTTTTGAATACAAATTTTTTAAATATGTGCATATTTTATTGTTTTTAGTGCATATTTTACGTTTTTGATGACATATTTTAAAATACCATTTTTAGGCTAAGTTTACATCTGGCATTTCTTGTGTGTCATTTGCCAAAAAAACGTAACCAACTAATTACTAATGAAAAACTGTTTGATTCAGACATGTATTTATTGATTTAAATAGTTTGCAATCATTTTGGATTCTATAAAATTGTCTATTAATTATGTATTAAACTGTTCAACTTAATAAATACATGTCTGAATCAAACAGTTTTTCATTAATAATTAGTTGGTTACGCTTGTGTGGCATTTGGCACACAGATGTAAGCCCGGCCTCAAATGCATGAAGTCCTTGGTCATGACCAGTGTTGCCAGTAGATTTCTCGAAAAATACCTAAATCTGATTTTTCACTACACGTTGAAGAAATTTCCCCTACAAAAATCCCTACCCATTTTTGTCATTAAAATAGAAGAAAACTATTAGTTATAAAAAATATACATATATGTTTATTAAAGCTTTCGTAAAAAACTAAAAAAATACATACACATGAACTTTTAATTAAATTCAATTAAAACAACATAAAGTTTTTTAAAAATTAATATGAATAGTTCTTTTCAAATAAAATTGTAAAGGAGAAATTCAATTCAGTTACAAAAACATGTTATTTTATTGCAAAAACATGTTATTCACTTGATTTCAAAAGTAAACTATTAATAGCTGACTTTATAGAGGGTTTTTTTGCATTTTAAGTTTTTTCATTGATAATAGAATATTTTCTTCCAACTTCCAAAGCTATAAATCGTGAAATTTATAAAAGCAATGATTTAGCTTTTATTAATTTTTTGAAATCACCGTGATTTGGCATGTCGTGATTTGCAGAACAGGCCCGATTAATATGTATTTATATGTAATTCCATTTAACTAATTTAAATATCAGAACTTTCATTTAATTAAAGTATAAATGAATGATATCTTAGAAAAAGCATATACCAAGGCAACCTCATGTACCAGGTGGTGCCAAGCTAACAGATTTGTTTAGGAAGTTTGGCTTGTAAAATTTCATTGCAATAAAATTTGTAGGAAGTTTGATTTGTAAAATTTCATTGCAATAAAGCACTAGGCAGATTTTGTTGTTGCAGGCTTGACACCAACTGGTATATGTATATGTAAATTCGTCTTGGCATATACATACATACATATTAGTGTCGCCAACTTTTTAAGCCACAAACAACTATGGAAATATATTTTTAAGCGATTTTAACGAAAGAAAACTTTTGAACCGTTTTGAAAAAGAAACTATTACTAAAAAAACGTTATGGTTGCATTTGTTTCATAAGTAACGTGACATGACGAAAAAATCCCTAAATTTTTGAGAATATAAAAAATCTGTCCGATTTTCAGTACGCTTCTATTTTAGTATCAAAAATACCTACATGTAGGGATTTTCTCCTACTTCCGGCAACACTGGTCATGACATACATACATTTAATTTAATATTAAGTATACGCCATAATTGTCAGGGCAAATAAAACTACGTATTCCGAATTTTGACTTAGGGGGAACATGTTGAGGAAAACATTCGGATTTTTGTTTTTTGTTGCTTTGTTTGCATTCACACAGATGTAAATGTTGCCGGAAACATTTAAATATTATTGGATAATACCAACCATATATGTATGTATATCGTTAGTCACACATAGAGAGGACCTAACTCAAATAACTGTAGCTTTACAGAAGAAGGTAAAAACATAATTTGCCTATATGCATTTTATTGTTGCTGTAACAAATCATCAGAACACTTCAACCACACATTTTGAACAGTCACAAACATCTTATCTTAAATTTCTTAGAGTCCAATCTAAATTAGAGCGTCAAGGGTTGCCTTAGCAGCAGGATACGTATTTTCAGTACATTCATATGATATTTTATAAGTACGTTTAAATGTACTAAAAATAAGGTCGCTGCTGCTAACGCAACGCTTCACGCTCTAATTTCGATTGGACTCTTAAATGTAAAAACATAATAATATACACTACAATTGCTTGTACATTTGCTTTGTACAGTTGCTTTCTAAAACTGCTCGTAAAGGTGTTATTTTTTACATTACTGCAATAAATTTTTGTGACATTTGTTGGAATTGTAGAAGTGCATGGCTGCACAGAAAAATATAGATACTTACTTCCTCCAGCTAATAAAGTCTAGTTTAATTTTTCTTCTCTTCTTTAAGAAACTCACATTAATTAATAAAAATATTTCATTCAATAAGAATTGAAAATACTGAACTTAAGCCCGATTAAGAAATTATTTCTGATTAGCAAATCTTTTATATGAAATTTTTTACACAAAATTTAATTTGATTGAAATAACGATATTTTTCTGCATTATTAACTGAAAAAAATCATTTATTGAGATGTGATTATGTTGCGATAAAGGAGCGATATATGTATGTATGTATAAAAGGCAAAGTATTATTTTAATTTGGTATCGTCTATTTTTTTTTATCTTTTTGTTTAAGTCACCAGAAAGTTGTTGTTTTTGTGTCCCACAGTGTAGTCAGGAATGTCAGAAATTTGATATCTCGTATGTATTGCAAACTAAGAAATTCAATCTGATATACATATTTCGTTTTTATGTCCCATTAAGAATAAAAAGTAAAAGAATCATACACTTCTACAGGCATGCATACCGACATACATACATATCGATGGTCACAAATAGAAAGGCCCTAACTCAGTGGTTCCAATACAATACAATACAAAAATTTATTGTAATATCGTAAAAAAAACCTTTTTACAAACAGTTTTGCAAAGCAAATGTAAAAGCAGTTGTACTGTTTATTATTATATTTTTACCTTATCCTGTAAAGTTACAGTTATTTGAAATTAGGGCCTTTCTACTTGTGACCAATGATATGTACTAGTGATGCACGAATATTCGTATTCGAATTGTCGAATATTCGGCCTTTTTCAGGCGAATACGAATGTATTCGTATTCGTCAAATTCAGTCGAATAGGAATACGAATATTTTTCCAAATAAATTTAATAAATAAATGCATAAATCCTAAACGAAATTTAAATAAATGACTAAAAATTTTAGTTTGTACAAAAACATTAATTTTTTATAGAAATTTGTGCTTTGTATCATTTTCAAATATTATTCAATGACGATCATTAAAATTTTGGGTACTTTTTATTAACTTTAAAGTACTCCCACAAGAGTATGAAGTCCTTTTTCATAACAGTTTTTTAATATTTCATATTGCATATAATATTCGTATTCGCGAATATCGTTTCAAATATTCGTATTCGTATTCGCGAATATCGTTTGAAATATTCATATTCGTGAATATCAAAAATTGACATTCGTTACATCACTAATATGAACATATGAACACTACGAATCATCTTAATACGGAATGGAATAAATATTGCATATTGGAAATTGATATTTGTTTATGGGCCACTTGAATACAAAAACTTACTGTCTGATTTTATGGAAATAAAAACTAATTTGTTTGATAACACAGGTCAACACGATTTTTAAGGTCGGTACTTTAATAGTAAATTTTCGTGCATATGATACTGAGCTCCACTGCCTATAAATTACTTTTTTTAAATTGGCTCTGTATCTCGAGATTTTCCGTTATTAAGAAAAAAGAGGATGCTGAATCACATAATTTGCATTTACTTGAACTTTTTTAAATTTTTTTTAAATTTAAAATAAATAATAATTAAAAAAAGCTGTAATGGAATGATTTTTAATAAATGTGGCTCATTTATATATATATATATATATATATATATATATATATATATATTTATAACATATGAAGGTATCACAATTAATAATAAAATATAAAATTTTCTTCAGATTAAAATTTTAATGAGTCTTTTAAAAAACGATTTTCTTAATTTTTTTGGGAAATATGTATTTGTTTGTATAAAACTTTTGGAATATCTCCGAAACTATAAGACGTTTAATAACGACGTAATTTAAACGCCAATTCGTTTCCTATGCTTCTATATATTTTTTTATTTAATCAAAGAACTGGTTCTCCAGTAAATGCAAATTATGTGATCCTCTTTTTTTCTTAATAACTGAAAATCCCGAGATATAGAGCGAATTAAAAAAAAAGGATTTAGAGGGATTGATACACAGTACTTAGTGTATACAAATTGACTTCGAAACCTTTGACCTTACACAATAAATTTCATTTTGTTGACCTTTGTAATTAACACAACGTTAGAAGTTTTAATGAAAATAGAAACATATTTCAAGAACTTTAATTGAATGTTTAAATTACATACCGTTGGATTGTCGGAAAAGTTCTTTTTTTTATTTTTTAAGGATGAACAAAAAGCTTCCTCAATTTATTGAAACTAAATGTGTGTGAGGACAAGGAATCTATTAATTTTGATATTTTAAACTAACATAAAAAATTATTTGTTAAGTAAATGCAAGTACACTATATGCAGATTGTTTTCCGCTGGACTTAACAGGTGTTTTTTTTCTGGACTTGGCATATTTGCTTACCACTGCTTAACAGAAAGAAAAAAGAATGATGTATTTTGAGCATTCTACATTAAAAACTCACTTTGCATAAAAAGTGGACTTGTCATATTTGTCGACTAAGCCAACGATACGTACTCGTATGTACGTATGTATGTAAATTGAAAACAAATTTGTAATGGCATTACGGATGGCAACTTACAACTAACAGATGGGGGCAAATTACGGCACTAGTTATCGAACGAAATTACGAGATATTTCAATAGAATTAATATGGAAATATTTTTGAATTTCGAATGGTATCGAATGCCATAATTTGGCCCCTGGTAATTTCAGTTGCCATATTGGCAACCACAAACTTCTAATTGCTGCATAGTTTTAAAAGCAAGAAATTTGAAAAATGTAAAAATATTTGCAATATTATTCTCATTTTTTAATTTCTTCTATGCATATTTAAAGAAAATATTCTTTACATCTAAAAAAGATATTTTTAAAACTTATTTTAAGCAATAATATATACATACTCACAGTAGATGCGGTAATTCTAATTATCTGTCTAATAGATTCAACCTTTTGTACTTCTCTTCATCAAAAATTAATTCATTTTTATGATCAGTAATATTTTAAGCTTTTTACTTAATAATTTTCTTTTTAGCACTTGTATTACTTATGTTTAAGATTTTTTTTACATTATTTTCAGTTGCCATTACGTCATAATGGTATTTTCGTTAAGTTTTTATCAACTGAAGGCAGTTGCCATACATAATACGAGTTTTAAGTTCAATTGCGTTGCTAGTTAACTCTGCAACTGAAGTTCGGTTGCCATCCGTAATCGAGCCATAAGTTCCCGAAAAAAAATTATTTTGACACCTCAATGTCCAATGCCCGTTTGGGGCAACAGATTAGTTTCAAGTTGGACAATCAGTCCTTCTGATTCGGTTGGATCTGAACTCTCACGAATACCAGCAGTATCAGAGAGAATGATTGGATATCCGCCAATATCAATATGGCTGCAATTTCAGAAATAAAATGGGCAAAAATACTATAGAATATACAATGAGGAAAGGCGTGATAAATCGCTATCAGTTATATGCTCAAGATATACATATATTGGTTTATTAATGCCGGGTATCTCTTAATAAGAAGGCGTGATATTATAACCTAGAGTCAGGGACACGGAGGTGTACTCGGAGACGATATAAAGGACGGGCAGGCCAAAAATGAAACTCGACTGTCAAACTGTTATACCGATCAACTGATCTTAATTCCATTGAAATTATGCAAATCACAAATAGAGCAGATGCTCCTCACAATTCCGCAAACTAGATCAAACAATGTTACCTGCTCTACCGCAAAGTTGACCAGATGGTCCGCCAAGCTGGGAGGAATCCTGAGCTTAACCGCTTTGTCTACTAGTGGCGGGACAATAAGCCATTGCCACAAACTAACTAACTAATGAGATCTGCCTTATAATGACATCTGTAGAAGTTGTCGCCAAATGTGGAGAAGGAAACGGCTGAGCACCTATTATGTCACTGGACCGCTCTTGCCCTAGTTTTTTTTTGTTACTACAAAACTAAGCTTGGTTTAGTACTAAGCAATTGGGATCATGAATGGAAAATTTTTCTCCGGCCCTTCTCTCCCGCTCAGACAGCACATCGGGATCTAACAGGATGCAAGTGAGTCGGATATAATGGAACTGGCAGCCTGCCAAACCAAACCTATCCTAAGTTAATTTTAAGCAAATCCCCCCCCCCCCCCCCCCCAAAACGATAGAATTGCTTGAGACAAATTAATTAAACAGTGCATTCGATACGCAAAACTTTCGCAGGCCAAACAACAAGCCCAACCATTACCACATTTAAAAAATAATTGCGATGGCACGAGAGCTGTTAGTAATACCATAGAAAGCTTTTTACCCTACTTAAGTGATTCATAGTATGCCTATCACTTAATAAACGTATTACTAGTAGTTCCATCGACTGTGCAATCTTTTGCATAAACCTGTTTTCAAAAAAATTTTCAACTTCCTCTTGAAATAAAATGTGTTTATAAAGTTATTTTTTCCAATTCTTTCAGTACCTCTTTCTACTCTTCTTTGCTTAAAAATTACTTTCCAGGAGAAGTTCTGAATAGGAAAGAAATATGCTTTAACACATTAAAAGGGAGCTTTAGCCATAAAACTGGTTTTCAAACCATCCTAAAAACCGAAATGAATACCCTAAGAAATTACTTGTATGGTATTGAGTTACCCACCCAGCATTTCTGGGCATTACACATTTTTTAACTCCTCTGCGCAATTAAAATTGCCATAAATGTGCTCCTTTTTTCAACGTAAATAATAATTTTGACCGGAGAAAATCGCACCCCACACTCAAGTCTTCTTGGAGCATAGTCGGGCAAAGTGTGCATCAGGCAAATACATTTCTCTCGGTGGCCAGCAGTGTCTTGAAGAGTCATTTATGACTCCCCTTTTTGATAACTTTATAGTCAATTCCGCCTCAAATTTATAATCAGAAATATTTAGACAAATATGATGCACGAATATTCGTATTCGAATTGTCGAATATTCGGCCATTCGGCGAAAACGAATACATTCGTATTCGTAATGCTAGATGATGCTATAATTTCACCCTGTTAATATCCCACCACCGAACTGAGTGTTTATTATTTTCCAATTCTAAAAAAAAACAAATTTTTGAATCCAAAATAGTAAATTTAATTTTTATATATTTTCAATAATTTTTTTTTAATTTTGTACCTTACCTTATGTGGGAATTGAACACAGGCCGCCCACAGCTACATCACTTGTTTCTAAGCAAACAAAGAAAGAGAGTCTCTTATAACTCAATTTTTTTTTTGTAAATTTCAATTAGTGTTTAAGTGGAATTTTTAATCGCTTGAGCGAAATACTCACATTTTAAACTTCATGATCTTTTTGCGATTGAAGTACATTTTGCTATACATACATAGTACATATTTTTTTTATAAATCACATTTTTACAGCGTTTAGAGGGAGAAACATTTATGAACCGTTTTTTAAAGCTGCAAGAAAAATTGCCCAAGTAAAATATTTTGGAGTTAGTATCTAATGTAAATTCAGTCCCAGCCGTATAAAGTAATGGAAAAAAATCAGATTACCTTGTTCCAAATCTATCTTCCAAATGCTATGTGGGTATATATATATTAAAAACCGGTACACGTACATACCCATACATATGTACATACATACATATGTGCCCTTAATTATGAAAGTGGTCTAAGTCATATATTTCTGTTCTAGAGATATTTAGTAGATTACATTTGAACAAATTAAAAAAAAATTTATATAGTGCAACATTTGAATTTTGAGTTGTACTAGTCTCGATTTACATAAATTTATTTATTAGTTTTTTAATATTTATTAAAGTTTTTTAAAGATTTGTTTGCTATTTCGAAGCAAAAATGCACATGACTTAGACCACTTTCATAATTAAGGGCACATATGTATGTATGTAGTATATAAAATGTTCATAAAAACATCCTCATGAAGTAAATAATTTTACACTCTACATACCTACGAAATTGTTTCAAATAGCATAAATGCATATGTACATATCGCTCATTTACTTAAACAACGTTATAACTCGAAAATTTGGAATTAAATAATTTTTTGGGAATTTTTGAGTTAATGATGCAGAGTTAATTCTCATATCGTTCTTCTTTTATACAAATACCTTGTTTACTTAGCTCTTGAAGGAAAAATAAAATTTTTTCTTTCAATTAAAAGGCCATTTACACCCGCACAAAATCTAGCAGATTTTTATTAAAATCTTTATGAAAATCTATACCGTTTACACTATATTTTTTTGACATTTATCAAGATTTTTTTATCCAAAACAAAGCCCATTAACCGAAAAATGTCAAAAACTACAACCAAACAACTGCAACGTAGCCAATTGAAACACCTTTTTTAAGTACACCGTACCTAATTCAATCATCTTTTGTATAAATATTTTGTACAGGGTAGTAAAAATAAAATAAAAATATTAGATTTTGAATAGATTGCCTACAAATCTACTAGAGTTGTGCAGCTCATGAAAGAAATAGTTCAATTGAACGATTCACTTCACTGAGCGCTGTGAGCCGTTCAATCCACTGAGCGCTTTCAGCTCAGTACTGAGTGGTTTCTAAATTTCTATCGACAGCTTTCAGTAGCTCGTAGCTCAGTAGCTCGTTTTAGACACAAACCTATAATCAAATCCCTTTAAATTACATGTAGACTTCTATAAAACTCTTTCAGCAGACCTAATGATAAAGTTCGATACAAGTCTTGTGCTTTTTCAGCAAATTTTTTGTATCGCACAAGTAGATAAAAAAGTATATGTGTGTAGATATGTATATTTATTAACAAAATTGCTATTTTAGTTTTATATATTTTTTATACTTCATCTGCCTTGTTTTAAAATGTGTGACCACACTCACACTCTGTATAAATCTGTCACTTTTTATGCTTCGGTTTTCGCTCCTACTTTATGTTTGAAAAAATTTTCCACTACAAATGAACTGAACTACTAAGCCAACTAAATGAAATAATTCGGTAAAGTGAGCTGAGCGGAAAAGAGCGGTCACTCACAAGAGCTGATAAACACAACTCTAAAATCTACTCACAACCTGGTATTATGTGTGTTTTTTCTTTTACTGACAAACTCAAATTAATAAATAATTTATCCACTTTTATTTGCTGAAAAAACTTGATTTATGGAAAAACTTTATTAATCGGTTAACCGGTTAATACTGAAATTAACCGATTAAAGCAAAACCCCTATTAATTGAATACCTTAGAATGTATGTATGAATGTGAAATTTTACTTTTATTCATTCATTCATCAGACCATGTACATATATTTTTTCTCAACACATCATAAGATACTAAGACCCCTTTTCCACAGGCAAAGCTTATGTTGTAAAGTCTTAATGCAGCTGGGTGATAGACTGAGGTAGTACTACACTCCCTTTTTGTCTTTTTCCCAGCTAAATTAATACTTTGCAAAGTACACTTTGCGTGTGGAAAAGGGGTGTTATGATGAAAGCAGTTTTTGTTGTTCTCATTTGCTCATTGCCCAACCATACAATAATTGCTTAAAAAATCAACATTAAGAACTAGTAACAGAAACGCTGAATAACATATCTGAGCATACACTCTACTCGCAAAACGATGCAAACAGGTATATCTGTGCAGGCCTATAGTTTGTACACACATACATACATATGTACATACTTAGATATGTTTGCATCTACCCCGTAGGAAATATCACTTGTGAATCAGTACTGACTAATTATACCCCACAAATACGGACATTGGTATTACTGACTAGATAGTTCCTTACGGACCATATGATAATATTGGAAACAGACATTCACAAGTACATTTTAATAATTATAGTATACACTTTTGATAATGAAATTGTATATTTTGCTCACATTTTGATGTCTTATTAAACAAATATATAAAAAACATAAAAAACAGAGGAAGTAATTCTCATTCGTTCGGGATTTTGCTTGTCATTTCTATTAAATATATACATACATATGTAAGTATGTACATGTAAATCAAAAATTGTATGTCTCCCTTAATTAGTAGTAATTTTCTATTTTTAACCCCCGACCAAAAAAGGGGTGTTGTAAGTTTGTAGTGTGTGTCTGTGTATCTGAGTGTCTGTTCGTATTCACGTACTGACCAAACGGCTGGATGGATTTTGATTTAGTTTTTCTTTTTTTTTTGTTTGAAAGGTGACTTGATCGAGAGTGTTCTTAGCTATGTTTAAAGAAAATTGGTCCAGCCGTTGAGAAGATATGACATATTTTCTTGATAATTCGATATTTTTTTAATATTTAATTTTATTTATCGTTAGTAATTTCTTTTCTTTTGTACGTTTTTTAATTATGGTTCAATACATTTATGTATATTTACCTTTTAATTTGATTTCTCAAACTAATTTTTATAAGCACTTACATTTTGATTGACGTCACTTTTAATTTCAACAAACCAATAAAACATTAAGAAGAAAAAATTTCTACGTATTAAAAATAAAGACGCTCTGTCGACAATGTCATCAAAATAGTAATAAAAACGTAACCCCACGTTTCCTTCAGAGTATGTACATATGCACATACATACATACATATCGCTCATTTACATAAACAACGTCATAAACAGGGACAGGGGTTTCATGCAAATGCATGTTTTTCCCTTAACCCTGATAATGGCCAGAACGGAATATCTTTACCAAACAATGAATTTGCGTAAAAAAGCATCGATTTGTTAGTGCACAATTTTGCATATTTTTAGCAAAATTTTATCATATATGCATATCTTTGTCTCATATTTTGCTATAAATGAATGGTTTTGTGTCATATTTGGTCAAAAATTCAAATTTCAAAAAATATTATTGTTGACAAATTATTAATGCAAAAGTTTTTTATGGCGAACTTATTCGCTTTAATTGTTGTAAAATTGTAAAACACCCACCAAATTTAATGGAAATTTTAATTTTTATTTATTTATTTATTTCAAGAGGAAATTGTCTGGTATTAAAGCCGAAAGTAGTGAAAAAATTCTGCGGAAACATGATATTGTTTTTAATAATGATAACTGATTTAAAAATCAAATTTAATAGCTAGTATTCAATTTATTGTAATTTTTGAGTTAAATAAATATATAACTTAAATACATACATAAAAATGTATATGTGTATATAAAAAGAATCATTTAAATTTGAGCCGATTACATCTACAGATGTTACAAGATCTTTTTCACCTTCACACTCGAAAATGTAAAAATATAAAATTTTTAAATGAAAATAAATATATAACAACACGTATCGCTCCTATAATGCAGTATAACCATATTCGTATGTATGTATCTCAAAAAATGCGTGTTGGGAGTTAATAATGCAGAAAAAATCGTTATAGGTATCATATTTAATGTAAAAGGATTGCACTCGCACCTCTAGAGAAAAGTAAATAATTTTATATCTTTATAAACTTTTCTTTTGAATAAAAAATTTTAAAATATGTGCATATTTTATTGATTCTAGTGCATGTTTTGCGTTTTTGATGTCAAATTTTAGGCGCGTAAAAACAGTTTGCAAGAAAAAGAGTTTGAAGTTTTCAATTTACACACAACTTAATGGAAAAAGAAAATTTAATTTTTCTCTCAAGAGTTGAGCAAACAAGATATTTTTACGCAATGTTTAAACAATATGAAGAACGATACCTATGAGGATTAATTCTGCATCACTAAATCAAAAATTCCATTTTATGAGTTGTGGCGTTCTTTGAGTAAATGATCAAAATGTATGTAAATTATGTTGAATATTCCTGACAAATGGGGTAGGTATGGACGCAGATGCATACGTATGTATGTATATTTACATACATACATACATACGTAAATTTATGTATGCATGTGTATATGTGCATAAAATTTTTGGAATAGGGCAATTATAGGTCTAAAAATATGTGTAAAATCCATTTATTGTTGAAATATTGTGATACAGGCATCTTCAAAAAAAAAAAAAAAATAAAAGTATAAAGCAACAACCAACGAAACAAATTCCCTACATTTGCAACTTTATAATCGTGTATTTCTTCTTTTCACATTTCAGTTTTAAAGTCAAACGCAGAACGATAAGACCAAAAAAGGCAGAAAAATAAAACATCTTAACCAGTGACACTGAAATACTTACATACATACATACTTGCATATAATTATATACAAAACATTAAAGAACGTTTCTTGAATACCTAACAAATGTAATAAATTGTGTATTCAAGTTCAAGATACTTCTTAAAAACTATACATTGTAACAAAAAACTGAGAGAACGAAATAACAAAAAAAATAATATAGAAATCATGATGCTCCGGAACGCTATTACAAGAATTCTCGGTTTTGGTGGTCGACAATTGAAAGTTTCACCTTCCAATGTTGTTCTTATTACAGGTTGCGATTCTGGATTAGGGTATGTTTATCATCAAATATCGACGTTTAACTAATTTAAGATAGGTTTACGTTTTATTTATTTACTACATAAGAAATATGTACATATGTATGTACTTCGGTGCATAGGATAAATGACAGATTTGTACATTTTGTGTTGGACAGTTAGTAAAATAAATGTGAGAACTGCCGAGAAATCCCGTAATTGGCGGAACAATGAAATTTCGACATTTTTTAAAATGTTTGTTTGAAATCATTAACATATGTACATATGTACATACATACATATGTACAAACATTCATAATAGCAAAATGGCTACAATTAAATAATTAAGTAAATAAAAATCGTTAAAACTCTTAAAAATATTCTATTGTTGCCGATGCGTTCACCAAAAGCTTGTTTGAAAATTAATACTTTACTTTTTACATGATCGCATAGGTACTCCCTAAGTTGGGATAAATTTTTACCCTTAATGTTTTCAAATTTACATGTTATTAACATACAAATTAGAAGGAAGGAAAATCTTCCTCTCGAATTACAGATCAAATAACTGAACAAATTTTGCAACAAATTTAAAAAATATCTCTTTATCTTCAGAATCTTCGTAATTTTATAAAACAAAATACAACATACATACAGTCAGAGACTAAAGTTTAAATACAGCCGTAAAATATTGAGTTTAAAAGAGCCCAAACATTTTTGCAAAATTTTAAATATGCAGTTTTATTAATTTTTATTAATATATTTAAAGAAAAACAAAAATTTTATATTTCATATCAAACTTAACAATAATTCTTACGAAATCTCGAAAATTAACTAGACAAAAGTTTAAATACAGGCCACAATAGGAAGAACATATTTTACATTAACAACAAAAAAAATGATAATTCAATATTTGGTTGGGCCACCCTGGCTGTCTATGACTGCCTGGAGACGCCGAGGCATGGAATGGACCAATTTTTCTAGTTCGGATACCGTTATTTCTGACTATATTTTCTTAAGAGCCTCTTTCAACGTATTTCTGCTAGTAACGTGCTCTTTTCCCAATTTTGTCTTTATTAAATCTCAAACGTGCTCTATGGGGTTTAGGTCTGGTGATTGGGGAGGGCTATGGAGCTGCCGCGGTACATAATACAGCAGCCATTCCTTTACCGAACGCGCAGTGTATTTCGGATCATTGTCCTGTTGAAATATCCAATTACGTCCGAGGTTCAATTTGTCGACAGAAGGCTGTAAATTATGTTGTAGAAGGGTCCTATATTGGTGTTGGTCCATTATACCATCTATGAAGGCCAAATTACCAACACCAGTGGCTCCAATAGCTCCCCAAACCATAACATTGCCAACCCCATGCCTTACAGTGGGAATCAGATTTGTGGTATGAAGGGCAGTGTAAGGTTTTCGCCAGACTTTAGCGCGGCCATCGCTTCCAAAAAAATTAAACTTGCATTCGTCTGTGAAAATAACAGTTTTCCAGAAATCCACATCCTTGCTTTTGTATTTATTAGCGAACTCCAACCTTAGTCGTCTATTCTTTTCACTTATTATTATTAAATATCAAATCTAACGGTACTTGATTTGGAAAAAATAACGAAAAAGAGAGTAAAATTCAACATGTATTTAAACTTTCGTCCAATGCATTTTTTGTTATTATGGGATTTACCGTTAAGTTTGCAATGTAGTAAATATTTTATGCATGTTTTTTTACTCTTATATGTTGTCTTACAAAACAGCATACACAAAATTTTTGTAAGATGTTAACTTTTCTTTAAACCCCATTTTTTAAGTTGTATTTAAACTTTAGTCTCTGACTGTATGTACATTCCCATATTCAATAAGTTGGGATCTATAAACAAATGTTCTTTGAACTTTATACATACATACATACATACATATGCACATATATTCATAACATGCAAATTCGAAAGCATTTTCTTTAATTACGATATTTTTGAGACCAATTATTTTATGAAGAAAGCTATTAAAACATATTTTATTATAAAGAAAAATAAGAAATCATCATAAAAAAATTTAAATTGGGATTTTAAGAGCAGCCATTGTGTAGAAATTTGTATTTTAATGTTTTTTTAATGTACATACATACATACACACTTACACATCGCTCATTTACTCAAAAAAACGTCATAACTCAAAAAAACCAGTTTGCCAGAAAACGCGTTTTAAGTTTTAAATTTACGCACAACTTAATGGAAAAAGAAAATTTTATTTTTCTCCCAAGAGTTGAGTAAATATATTCGTATGAAATTTTTACACAATATAAAGAACGATATGAGGATTAATTCTGCATAAATAACTCAAAAAATAAATTTTTTGAACTATGACGTTCTTTGAATAAATGAGCGATATGTACATATGTAAATATATGTATGTATGTACTACATACATATGTACGCATAAGTAGGTACGCTCGCATTTAAAACTCATACTCATAAATGTACAATGCAATGTTAATCAGCAGGTAGGTATGTGATTGAAAACGATTAAACGATTAAAACTCATACTCATAAATGTACAATTCAATGTTAATCAGCAGGTAGGTACATACATATGTGATTGAAAACGATTTCATAGCATCGTTTTGAAAAGGTGTGATGAATTCCGATCGATTTTGAGTATAATTTTTGAGCCAATTTCAAACAACTGACTTCTAAAAAGCACACTGGAAGATACATACATATATTATAAACCATAAAATTAGGCTATGAAAAGAAATTTATGAACAATTTTTGGAAAAATCATTAAAAACAAATTTTAAAATTATTGACATAACGACTATAGAAACCATCACACCTTTTATCTTTTTAAAAATGGTTTTGTGTCTAAATCGTTTTTCATCACATAACTGATGTTGATTCGCAAAAAAATAAATTTCTTTCGGGTTCATTATATTTTCGAAATTTTATTGAAGTTTTTTTTTTTAATTTGTATTATTCTGCATGTTTTTGTAACATTTGCGTGTAAAAAAAAAATTTAAAAAAACCGTATTCGGTAAAATACGGAAAAATAAGTTATTGGCCCTTATAAATATCCGATTGATATCGAAGCTGGTTAATATATAAATATATATGTACATACATGTGTATGTATGTGTGAATGTATATATTTACATACATATGTATGTATATACAAACGTCTTTAATGTATACAAAACTACAAAACTTTTTTTTCCTTTAAGATTCTCTTTAGCCCTATATTGTCACTCGCTTAATATGACGGTAATTTCAGCATGTCATAATGTTTGCTCTAATGGTGCAAAAATGCTACAACAAGTAAATGATCCCAAGCGTATGATAACGATTGAGTTGGATTTGTTGAAACCGGAAACTATAGCAAACACAAAGCAGTGTCTGGAAGATATACTGAAAAAGCATAATTATCAATTTACAGCATTGGTTAACAATGCAGGCGTCATGTGTTTTGGTGAATTTGAATGGCAAACATGGTCACAAATTGAAATGCAAATAAATGTTAATTTATTAGGCAGTATGAGAGTAACTAGAGCTTTAATATCATTGATAAGACAACATCAGGCAAGAATCATTAATGTAACAAGCCATTGTGGTCTACAGGTGAGAATCAGTTTTCAATTTATATAAATAAAACATACGCAAATTCGTTTACATTTATTTATAAATAAAACATTTTTAACTTAAAAAGGCGTTGCCGGCCTTATCACCTTATGCTGCTTCCAAAGCCGGTTTAAGATTTTGGACCGACTCTCTGCGAATCGAAATGCAGTCTTATGGAGTAGAAGTTATAAACTTTATTCCAGGCTCCTTCGTTATGTCTAGTAATATATCTGCTAGACAACAAGAACATGCCAAAGAAATGTTCAACAATTTTACACCAGAGCAGCGCGAGTTTTATACTACATATTTTCAAAGTTTTAATAATTATTTAAGTATAATTTCTGGCTTTAAGCCACCAAACAGTATGAATGATACTGAACTACTTGCGAAATTTAAGGATGCATTAACTAACACCATACCAAAGGCTGTATATATACATGAACCGTGGCGGTAAGATCCTTCACTATTTATGTCATTTCAAATCCCTTACAAACTAAACATACATATTTCATAATTTCTTATATTTGTAGATACAAAATATATCGATTATTGTTCACATTTTGTCCTACGCCACTTGCCGATTGGCTATGTATTCAATTTTGTGCTATGCCAACGTATAGGAAAGTACTTATCGAAACTAAACATCAAAGAAATGGTTGTAATATAGAAAATTAAACAAATACATGTATTATAATATGTTGAATTTATAAGGAATAATTAAATTAAAAAAAAATTAAAAAGCAAATGGTTGGTATTAAAAAACTTAATAGAAAATGTAATTAAAAAGATCTTCGTTGAAAAAATTAAATGTTTTTCACAAAAACTACGAGTGACTAAGAAAGAATTCACATATTTAAATACCATGATTGTTTAATTATTTTTTTAATCTCACAAAAAATATTATAATGTTATTTTTCCTTATTTTATATAAAACGGCCATTGTTTATTATTACTCTTTGACTTATTTAAAATTATTTTTATTTATTGTGAGTGGATTAACCTAGTCCGTATCACTAGCAGTTCTAAATAAAATAAAATGAGAATTATAATTATCAACAAAGGCAAAGAATAAATTACAAAACAAATACAATTACGAACCAAATTATAATCTGTTTTACGGTTCAGAAAAATTCAAACATAGAAGACAGTTTATTCCGCAACTAATAGCAATTTTTCTAAAGAGATATCATTCTCAAAAAAAGTATAATTGTGAAGCACTTTTGTAGGAAAAAGACATGCAATCAAAGAAAAAATATAACTTTATGTGAGCGATTTATTTAAAATGAGGATTGGGATTATTAAAAGAATCATCTGAGGAATCTTGAAATTTTCCTCGACCAAAAGCAGCCATTAAATAAATTAATACAATAAACGTCAAAATACCGCTAAGAACCAAAAACCAAGTTCTTCTCCAAGGTGGCCTCGACGAGGGTGCATAAAAACGCCTAGACCAACGTGAAAATATCTCTGCTGGTGTACGTCTAGCATATTTGTTTTCATCACGATCTGCTGCACCAATTGGTGATTGACGGGGTAATAAAGGCCGACGACTGCTTGCTATTCGTTTTACATTATTATTTTAAATAGTATAAAAACAAATGAAATAAATGTATAATATTTACCATGTACATCAGCGTGTGTTGGTGGATTAAATGCATCCATAAGTAAAACAGAATGTGGACTTTCTTGTTTTAAGACGCTGCTTGAGAAAGCACCATTAGTTTTAGAACGTTCCAAAGCGTTACTTTCATTTATGTTATTGTTATGTTGTATCTTGGACATACTATTCAAAGGAGCGGTGGTAGAAGTGGAAGTTGTCATCTTCGACGAAATGTTGCTGAAAAAATTTGTATTTGCGACTGACCCTTCATTTAACTAAAACGTTATAAGATACGATATTATATGAAAAAGCAGTAGAGATGTTTCTTTCACTACCAAAGCTAACCCCAGACCGTTACGGCCCCAGTTGGTCTCCACCAGTTGTTCCTTTAAAGCATCTGCTACCGGCGACACTAAATTTGATGTAGGAAATATTTCAGTTTCACATATGGGGCACTGATGACCTCGAGGAGCAGTGTTTGTAGGTAAGGACGATTGCCTAGCGTTTATACATTCCCAATGAAATACATCTGGGGAAAATATCAATAAAAAATGTTTTATCGATCATTTCTTTAAACAACGACTGAACTTACGATAACACACCAAACGCACACATTCTCCCTCTTCCAAACCAGTAGAGCACAATGTACAGTTTGATACATAATCACTATCTCTAAGCCATTGTAGATATGATTGCACTATGCACTATTTTAAGATGAAATATTATAGATTACTTTAAACCACAATAATAATAATTTTGTATTTGTACCTTAGGGTGGCTTTGAACCATACAATGTTCACAAACATTTACGCGATGTTCAAAGCAAAATTGATTCGTCACTTGTCGTTTGGGGCATTTGCATAAACCCATTTTTAAACACCTTCGTTTTTATTTGTTTTAATAGAGAACTAAATATTTTCTAAAGTGGTTTGTTTTACCAGAAATATTAATTTTTACGAATTCATAATACTGTACCACTTTATTTCTGCACAGAAACTTCTTTCTTTCTGTGAAATACTTTTTTTATTAATTGACAGGCCACGTCAAAATATATTAGCTTAGCGTTTTTACACTATAAAATAGAAGTACCCCCATAAAATCCGTTAAAATATTTTTAAACAAAATTTTAGGATATGTAGAAATATATGTAGGTATGTATGTATGTAAATATGTATTTATATATTAATAATTAAGTTTACATTTGATTAAAAATGTATAAACGCTATATGCTCATATAGTATTTTAAGCATATACCTATAATAGCTACAACGCTTAATACATTTCTTAATAAGTTTTGTTTTTTAAGTTAAGGAACTTATTTATCTACATAGTTTAAGAAATCGTGTGACTTTGGAAGGGCATTCACCCTTATTCCAGTTGTCAACATCGACGTCACTTTAACACAATACGGGCTTGTGTACCCGCTGTCGAAAACAACCGACTCCTTTGGCAGGTTTATGCTATTTTCTACAACTTAGGGAATGGAAACAGATTGTCATTAGCACAAAATTGTTCTCGAGATCGAGAAAACAAGTCCCAATTTATTGGTATTGTGTTAAGGTGACGTCGATGGCGACAACTGCCAATACCGTCGGATTGTAAAAATTATTCTCAAGACCATTAAAAATTCAGTATACATACTGAAATCAATTCTTTTTTAATCGAATGGTACCCATCAGATATCTGAATGTATCTATGTATATATCGCAATAGACTCAATTCTGTCTTCGAGTGGAGGTGCTGTGTAGCACCACCATTCCTAAGCTATGTATATATGCACGTATATATGAATATATTTATGTGTGTGTGTATATGAATATGAAACTCATAAATTTTGATTTTTATTTAATCCAACCATTCTGTCATATATAGGCATTTTGTAGGTGTAACATCACCACATTTCGAACAATTTTTAATAACGGGACATATACCACATGGCATCTGCACTAGACCCGGAGGGGGTAGCGGTGAATTTATGGCTCTATAAACAAACACTCCATCTGGCATTGTAATTCTCTCTGCATTACCATCATAGACAACAGTTTTTAAAATTGTTTGCAGATCATCTTCATCAAGATTTACCTGAAAAATATGTACATATATACAACATTACCGTATGTATACACATGTGTACATGTAATGAAATATTATAAACAAAAAAATTTTACCTTGCTTATACCCAAGTCCGATATGAATTTATGTACTTCTCCTACTGTACAGCACGAAAGTTGTTTTAAGGCTAATGGCCCTTCTCCTTTTTTTAAAGCATTATCTCTTTTCATTTGAAGAAATCGAAGACACTGTTGATTTAAAACATCGACAAATTCTGCTTCAAAGTCTTGATCCTGATACCAAGCGCCTCCAGTAACTGAACGATCTGGTTCTAAGTTATATAACATATATACTTTTTTTTTGCTTGCCTACATTTCAAAACATTCAAACGTGCAAGTAAATTCAAATGATCATTATTAATAACCATAGCTTACATTCACTGATTTCACGGCCTTGATTAGTTTTTTTGTTTCCAAGTTTTTTAGTATTTTATTTAACTGAGTCATATTTAAATTCGACTGTATTCGTATATCACGTATCCATATTCCTTTGTTACTGCCTTCTTCTATAATACCATAGACAATTTTCTCTTCATTATCAGCATCCTTAGGCAGCACATTCTTTTTACGATCTTTTGAACGGTAAAATAATTTATCGCCTTTTTTCAATACTTCGATTGAACCTTGCTTTAACAGTTTATTAAGAGCTTCCACTCGGATTGCGGGTGGAATGCTTGGTAAACCTTTTTCTAAATCATCATTATTAGCACCCGCTGGAATGCCTTGTATTATGGCCAATACTTGATGCGATGTATCTTCTGATGTCATGTCGTTTTGAGTTACTTACCTTTTACCTTATATTTTTTGGTGTAAAATCGCCCTAAAAACATGTTTTTAATGAATTGTCAAGTTATGGTCAATTTTTAAGAAAATCTAAACACACATACCCACGCATCAAATATATATAGATTTCAAAGTTATTTATTTTTAAATAATTATTTAATTATAATGTTGACAAACGATGAAATTTTTTGCACAGAATTTGCGGATGTAAATGATGAAAACAACTTCCAACAGATTGAAAACAAAGCGATTAAGGTAAATATCAATACTTGTTCTAAGAACGCACTTTTCAACTCACTGTCAGGGCTGCCAAAGGATTTTGCTGTTAAACTTCAACCACAATTTCCAAACACCAATGTTTATAGAAAAAATCTCCTACATTATTAAGAATTAGAAAACTTCAATAATAGTTGGCTAAGAAATATTAATAAATAAATTTAATTAATCCTATTTCCACTTTGTTGCTGTAGTATTTTGATTTAACTTTTCATAGTTACTGTAAAGATTTATAAATATCAATAAACTCCGTATTGTGGAAGTCCTTTCTTCGTTGACGACGACTTGCCTCCAAAAGCTAGATATCTATTTGTTCACACAACAAGTAATTTTTTTTGCTATTAATACATACTTATATTATTAACAAGTGCCGCGATTTGCCCCAACATTTGTTTGTTTATTAATGAAAAAATCGGCAAAATGTACAAAAATCTGAACTTTTGGCAGCCCTATTCACTATTTAAAGGAGAGTAAGACTAAGAAAGATGCCATATCGATTGAATAATGAAATTGTGAACATTATTTTGCTATTTCGTTTCGACATTTTTGTAATAGATTAAATAATACCCCAACATATTAATCTATGACAAAAATGTTGCAATTATTTCATTTCTATTTTAATAAATTTGTAACCAATATAAAATTATCCCATTTTAGATTGGTTACGCGGATGGTGTAAATGATGGGCGCGAAAGTGTTTTCCAGATTGGTTTTGATCAAGGTTATAAGGACGGATTAGCTATAGGTTTTAAATTAAAGAAATTTATATATTTCTTTAACCATTTAAATACTGAAAAAGCACATAATAAAGAGTTGATGGAAGAAAAAGAAGAGTTTAACAGGCTTTCAGTTACGCATACAAAACAGTTTCTCTCCTCGAATATGATTTCAAGTCAGTGTATGGAGGAAACAAGCGAGAAATTCGCAAAAAAGATGCCAATAGCAACAAAATTATTAAGCATACATTCAAGTACAGCAAATTTCTATTAAAAATATATTATTTAAATCTTTTAATTTTATTAAATTATCAATGTTAGATTATATAATAAAGAAAATTTATAAATAAAGACCTTCAGGAGTCCCCTCTTTTTTACGATACAAAACACTTTCTTTAGATTTTTTAAAATCTTCGTTCGTAACTTTCATGCGCCGTTCACGTAGAGCCATTAAACCAGCTTCAGTACAAATAGCTTTTATGTCAGCGCCAGACAAGTCATCCTTTGCCATAATCAGTTCACTTAAATTAACATCTTCAGCTAACGTCATACGCGATGTATGTATGTTAAAAATGCGGCGTTTAGTTTTTTCATCTGGTAGAGGAAATTCGATTTTACGATCTATGCGCCCCGGGCGGATGAGGGCCGGATCCAATGTTTCGATACGGTTTGTGGCCATAATAACCTAGGTATAAATATCACCTATTTAGCATTGTTTAAAAAAAATATATATTATTTCTACCTTGACATCGCCTCTAGAATCAAAACCATCCAATTGATTCAACAATTCCAGCATAGTTCTTTGAATTTCTCTTTCACCGCCAGAATTTGAATCATAGCGTTTTGTACCGACAGCATCAATTTCATCAATAAAAACAATGGAAGGAGCATGTTCTTCTGCAACGCGGAAAAGTTCTCTTACCAACTTTGGACCGTCACCTAAATATTTTTGAATCAATTCAGAACCCACAACTCTCAAAAACGTAGCAGAAGTTTGATTAGCAACTGCTTTTGCAAGAAGTGTTTTTCCTGTCCCGGGAGGGCCATATAGAATAACACCCTTTGGAGGCTTTATGCCCATTTCTTCATAATACTCCGGATGTGTCAGTGGTAATTCCACAGATTCCTTTATTTCTTGAATCTGAGTATCCAAACCTCCTATATCGGCATACGTTTCCTGTGGAGCCTTTTCCAACTTCATTACTGTTACCATTGGATCTGTGTCGTCACTCAGTACACCCACTACTGCATGAACTTTGTGATTGAGTAGCACTGAGCAACCAGGCTCAAGTTGATCCTTATCAACAAAAGACAATATACTGACATAATGTTCTGAACCAACACTGGTTGACACTATTGCATGATTATCGTCAATTATTTCTTCCAAATTACCAACTGACATTGGCGTACCCCTTAAATCATCAACCTTGGAACGTTCTTCTTCGTTTTTCTCATCCTGCGGCTTAAGACGCTCTTGGTTCCGAATGAATTCTTCTTCCATCATCAGATAATCCTTGATACGCTCTAATTTCAATAACTTTAAACGACACCGCGTGTGTGGTGTCACTTGGGGCAGTTTCATTGCTGCATCGGGACCCTTTGCTCGTTTCTTCTTCTTTCCAACTCGAGTTGGAATTGGAGGCTCGTACTTTTTCTTCTTATCTTTGTCATCTTTTTTGTCACCAGAACCCCCCTGAGCTGATTGATTTTGGCCCTTAAGAGTTTTTACCTTAGTTATTTGACTTCAAGCAATAAAATTCATACTTACCATTGTTTCTAATTATAAAAAATCTTTAAAAATTACGATTAGACTCAGTTCTTTACTGTTTCTGCAACATTAACAATCGGCATTACCAAAAAATTTGTTTTTCACTAGTCATGCCAAAATCTATAGCTGTAAAACTTAGTAGTAGATTTCAATATTACAGTATTGCAAATATAATTAGTGGCATTTAGTTTAGTATCTTTTATGCTACAGTTACACGACCAGGATTTGCTTTCAAGTTTTTCACACAATACTGGTTGTCAAAAGTCGTTTAAATTGAAAACTGACACAGGCTGCACGCCTATGATAAAAAATACGTTAATACAGCGAAACTTCATAGATTCTTGATAGGTCTATAAGCCTATAAACATCATTACACTTTTTATATTTGAACCTAGAATAGAAAAGGGGGAAGATCTGGTACAAGGACCGGCACTGCTCATGGGTTGGGTGAAATTGAATTGTGTGCTTATTTTTGTACCTAAACATATATATTTAAATTTGATTAAAGTTTTTTGGTGGAATATATTTGTAATAACACAAAAATACCATGATGAAAACATGATTAACCCCAACTTTTTTGCGCGTGGAGACCCCCAGTAAAGAAATATTAAAATTATTTTAATAAATTAGGTTATCGCAACAGCGATAACTCTCTTTCACTTGATAATTAGTTTAAATAAAAAATTTAAGTTTGTTCTGGTACTGCGACTACTAAGTATAAATATAAATAGTTTGACTGGCAATGTCATTTTGGCAATCATGGCTTTTGTTTACATTTTGTTGTAGTTTTTCCACAAATTGGAAATTTTTTGTGTCTTGAACGGAACCTGCCAACTCATAAAAATGGTTTTGCTTGATAACTCTTCAGTAATTGTATTCGCTTTAAGTTAAAAGAAATTTATTAATGAATATTTTTAATTCTAGTTTATTTTACGTTTGCAAAAACTGGCCAATTCAGCTAAGAAAGATTCATCATTTACTGTCACACTGAAAAGATGTAAGTATGCCGATTGAAGTTAAATTTGGAAAAAGAAAAACTTGTGCACATGTGTATCCTCATAATGTATAATAATTTAAATTACATACTTTGAACCCATGAGGTAGCTGCATACATATATATATATATATATATACTGTCCATAAATTTAAAATTCCCTGAAACTCTTGTACATTCATAGTAAGTATGTATGTACATACTTCATAAAATTTCCGAGGTTTATACCACAAAGTACTTTGTGGTTTATACAGTATAGTATACTGATCCGATGCCGAACAATTTTCAGCCGCGGTATTTCATTTATTACCTCGTTACATTTATAATATAAATTTATAAATAATTGGTACAGACGTTAAGCAGCTCTGAGTCGGGGAACATCTCTCGCGTCATCGTAGTTATTTCTTAAGTGCGGAGAGTTTTTCGTCTCGCTCGCACTGGTTGACTGATCTGCCACGGATAACCGTATAATCTTGCGGTTTTTTTGGAATTTCTTTAACAACCACGTTGCCTACTTCCTATGTGAAGGCATAGGTCGTGTACAGTCAGTCACAAAACCTTATAAAATACTGTTAATACCATCTTGGGCATATGGTCTACGTTACTCCGCCCATATTTGTGCAACACCATATTATTCAAATTTACTTTGCATTAATATGTTTAATAAATAAAATAAATAAATAAATAATTGGTACATAAGAGTTTAATTTTAAATTTGTCTGGAAAAACAGCATGAAATTTTTATTGTTTTGAATAGGTACATCTCCTTAGCAAAATTAGCGAATTGAAACGCTAAAATCTAAGGAAGTAGAAAATTATATTATTAAAATTATTTTTGTAGACAATGGATATGACAAACCTAAGCCACGTGAAGGAAAATCAGCTCTACTCGAGCCTGCAGAATATTTGTGTCTAATGAGAGCTCAATCAAAATCAAAAAAGGTAATGTTGCTTTGAACTAAAAAAATCATGCACATATTGTTTTTAAAAATAAACTGTAAAGGTTTCCACAGTGGTTAAACATGAGGATGTTCCCAAAATGATGGTTATGTATGCACAATTTATGAAAAGTAGTATGGACGGCTTGAAACGAGTTAAGAAGGTGAAAAGTAAAGCCAAAGTTGCCAAGGGATAATAACGCTAAGTTCTGCAAATTGATTCATTCTAAACTAGCATTTAACGTTATTTTTTAAACAAATAAATAAAACAACAACATTTGTAACGAAAAACTCAAAAGGAAATATTACAACTCACAATTTTATTACTTGAAAACTGTTTCAGGATATGCAGGCATGTTTAATTTGCGCCTGCTCCGTTGGTGACAAGAATAGTCATATATTCCTTCCAAGTATAACTGACACAGACATACTTACAAGCGCATATTGTGTACTTTTATATTTAACATAAAATTTCTGATTAGGAAGGAAATTCTAATCAGTCCCGGTCAAGACTTGCAATTTTTGTGGCAGCAATTCTTAAATGTGTGGGAGAGTTTTGAATTGGAAGTACATATGTATATACATTTTGTAACACTCTATTGCTTTCCCTAAAAAATTATTTGTTAAATAAAATTGCAAGTCTGGACCGGGCTTATATAACTTTTTATTTATGTAATATTGCATTTAATAATATGTATAATGCGGTGCCTTTTATATATACATATAGGTATATAAAGGCACAGACAGACAGACTTAAAATAAATCTTATTGAGTTATCTATCGTTCATTAGAATTTCAGCATTATCAAACTAGGCATATCGTGTAAATTAGGGCACCAAGATAACCAATTTTGCATATTGGATATTTTGACGTTGTAGGAACGATATTTCGATAGAAAATCTAATGTATCGAAAAATGCAAAATTTCCGATTTCAAAAAAAATGAGTTAGGGTCTTCCAACATTAAGGTAGCGATATATGTATATATGACGAAAAATTTTTTTTTGAAGTACACAGCGATGGCTTACCGCAACTCGAATTTTCAATATTTTATAGAAGCAAAAAAAACTGAAGAAAAACTAAAGCATTTACATGAAGAAATAGTTTTTTACGTGGTCATAAGTCCAATTATACGTTGTCTCCCAGAAAACGTTAAAAACGTCATTTCAAAAAAAATCCAGATACTCCCTTTTTATATTAAGCCATCGATATACAGGTTGAAAATTTAGAAATATTCATAAGTAACCCAAGCAGAAAAAGACAATCAGCACGACGTTGCTACGATTGTCTGCGGGTACAACTAACATCAGTACAAGATTCGTTTACCAAAATTTTAATGAACTCATAACATTAAAATGATAACGCCAAATCACAGACCTCCGACTCTTGTTTTCAATGTTGTCACAACACTCTAAATACAAATTTTTAAGGTCGTCACAATGTAAATTTCCCAACTTAAGTCAAATTTTTGTAATTACGGTGTTGAAGCGGTAAATAATTATTGTAAATGGGGTATTTTATTTGGGGAACTAAAGTAAAATTTTTGTAATTACGGTGTTGAAGCGGTAAAGAATTATTGTAAATGGGGTATTTTATTTGGGGAACTAAAGTCAAATTTTGGTATTTACGGTGTTGTAGCGGTATAGAATTATTGTAAACGGGGTATTGGGGAAGTAACGTCGGATTTTTGTATTTACAGTATTGTAGTGGTATATCATTACTAAGGACGCGGTATAGAATTATTGTAAACGGGGTATTGGGGAAGTAACGTCGGATTTTTGTATTTACAGTATTGTAGTGGTATATCATTACTAAGGACGCGGTATTTGTAAACGTTAAGTCATATTTTTGTGTTTACAGTACTGTGGTGGTACAAAAATTTTGGAAGAGTCGTAATTTTGTATTTACAGTGTTGTGGTGGTACATATTTTTTGGGCAGTCACAATTTCTGCCTTGGAAGCTTTAAAAAGTATTTTGCTGCTATTTTTGTATAATTTTTATTTAAAAAATGCTTTTCTCTATTTCAAATGGGCAAATATAGAACAAAATTTCTTTAAAAGAAGTCTCTCTCACTTTAATTTTTACGAAAGAGGGTAATAAACTTAATAAGTATGTATGTATGTTGTATTCAAATCATCAGTATGACATTTGCAGATAAAAAGTGTAAGGATAAGTATAAAAAAACATTTAAAGCAGGTTCATGAATTTAATTAGACACGTTTATCTATTAAGCCCTTCTTCTTTAATTGACGTAAAGCGCACTTTGCAGCAGTACATTTAGCAATTCGGTAGTTTCTACCAATCCCACGGTAAGTTCCTTTACAAAATACTTCTACAGTTACACGAACTCGCCGACCATCAGCCAGTTTTTCAGGTTTGCTAAAACGACACAGGATAATTAAAGTGAGTCATTATTTGTTTAATACATCTACGTGTGCAAATAATTTTCTTTCCAAACTCACCCAAACTTCGCAGTTTCTGGCTCCAATTCCAATAATTCTCTTATTGGTGACTTTGGCACAGAATTACTAAACTGTTCTATTTCAGGACGCATCATATTATAATAAACTAGCCAAACAGCATCTAAAGACATATTTGAATCTAGGAAAATGGCTCCAGCGACAGATTCAAAAACATCGCCTAATGCCTTTGGTACCTCAACATCTTCTGCATCATCACATTCTTCCTCAGATAGCAAATAATACTTCGAAAAATTATTTAAAAAAATATTCATACAAATTAACATTCAACATAAACACATGACAGAATTATATTAGCTTACTTCTTCACTTATGCTGTGACCGTTTTCGGTTTGTATAAGCACAAAACGGTCAATAACTTCATTAAGACCCGGAGACAAATGTCTGAAATACTTGTGAAAGCCATATCTAACGGCTAGAGACGCGAATATAGTATTGTTCACTAATGCCGAGCGTAAATCTGTTAAAGCTCCTGGAGAATGCTGTCGTGGATCTTCATATAAATGCCTAGTTATCAAATAATCCAAAACAGCATCACCAAGAAATTCGAGACGTTGATAGCAATCTGTTAGTCTGTTGGGTGTATAAGATGCATGAGTCATCGCTTGAAGTAAGTATGATCGATCGCGAAATTTATAGCCCAACTTTTTTTCAAACTCATCATATCCCATCAACAATGCATCTAGAGCTTTTTCAGAATGCTGTGCATAGGGCAAAAGTGGAGATTTGGGTGGAGCCCATGAACCAAAAACATTTACCATTCCATCGCTGTCAGGTAAGGTGGTACCTGCCTCCCTTGTTTTATTGGAATCATAGGGTACACGTTCGTACGGGATCACTCGAATGCCTAACCAAGCCATAAAAAGTAAAGCTCCTCTTAAACCACACTCAATAAGATATGCACCTATAAGAGCCTCAACACAATCAGCTACCGATTTATCTTCAAATTAAAATTTTTTTAATGATTTTTGAAGTTTAGACATAGTTATAATTGTATAAATTAACCTGGTATGCTGTGCTGAGACACTAAATTATATGGTATAAAACACGAAAACTCGGACGGAACGCAGTTCGGATCATCCCAGTCATGAACCGTTTTCGTCGAATTTCCAAAATTTTCTTCTTCAAAATCATCTAGTTCCTAAAATGCAATACAAACGTTTGAATGTCAGATGTATTGTATAATAAAAATAGTTTCAATACCGAAAAATTGCATCCCCACTCGTCAGCTTTCTTACGAACCAATTCACAAATTTCCGCATTTGTTAGTTTTTTAATATTAACTAAATCAACTAAGCTCCAATAATGCGGTGGTATTTTGGCTTCTATTAAGGCTTTTTCCAGTTCTTTGGGCACATAATAACATGGTGGCAACCAGTTATCGCTTGGTTCGAATTTCGTTGCAATCATATATTCGCCCAATCGTTTTCTTCGTCCCAAACGATACAAATTTAAATTAGCTACTTGTTTTGAGCGCAAGTGACTGAGCTTTCCTTCATGCACGTTCTCGTATGTGATATATAAATATGTGGTGATGGCGTATTTTAAAAAAGAGTCACCTATTGTTTCCAGTCTTTCAAGATTTATACCATCATTTGCGTTAGACATAGTCAGGGCTTGAAGTATAATGCTTGGGCTAGGGCCAGGATGAGTAGACAAGTCGGGTTGATAATCAAAACTGAAGTTCTCTGCAGGAAAATGTTTCAAATTTTTGCTATATTCATTTGTATAATTTTGCAGTGGGCTCTCATTGCTGTATTCCCTCCCCTGGCTTTCGAAATCGATACGAATTAGTTTTTCCCCATTTTCAGTCAATACTAGGTTTTCGGAATCATTAAATTCATCAAATAAATCCCCACACCCATCAATTCTATACAATTCCTGTGGATTATTTTTCAACCAGTTCAAATTAAGATTGTGCAAGACATCAACACTTAAAGACTGATTGACTCCTTCCCCATTCGTCAATAATTTCGACAGTTCACTAACTGACATATAGGGTATAAATTGCTGATATGTTTCTAAACATAAATCTAGTTTGCTTATTGTTTTGCTTGTTTCTTTTATTTTCTCAGGCAATTTGATATCGCGGTCGTATTCTACCAACATACCAGAGTTACGTATATCATAAATCAACTGATTTATCGATTGTTCAAACTCTTCTATAGATTGTTTTAATTTTTCAGAAATTTCCTGTTTAATATCCTGGAAATTGTAGCCCACTTGAAGGTTTTTGGTTTCCTGATAATCGCGGTCATTAGCTTTTGTCGCTTGTATAATTGAAAGCTGTTTATTTAACTTTTCTATGTCTTGCTCCGTTTCTACAGTTTCCGCCTCATTTTTAGAGTTTATAACGATATCATCTTCGTCGGACGACTCGGTATCATCAAAAATATCAACGTCACTATCGAAACTAGATTCGCAATACGACGCATCTGAATCATAATAAGCAAAAACTGGTTCTTGTTTTTTCGTTTTAAGAGTTTTTCTCTCTGGAATGTCTTCCGTATCATCTAATTGAATGTCAGTAAAAGTTGGCGAAGTAGCTCTAGCTGCTTTGTTACCTTAAATTTCGATAATAATATACATATGCACATACATAGACTTTACTTTGAAATATTTAATATTTGTAAACTTACTAATTTTATAATTCACTACCATTAGACCATCCAACACTTCATCAAAATCTTCATCATCCGTATCAACGTCATAAGATAGATATTCTAAATTGTCAGCCATTTCATTTGACCATGTCCCGATTTCAACAAAACCAGACGACTCGTCGGGATTATTGCATTCCGTGTCTAAAGTATTTTTATTTTCTTTATCTGATTTTAAACAATCCTCAGGATTCTCAGCATTACTATTCAATGGTGATTTTTTACTTTTATCTTTTTGAATGTAATTTTCACACTGTGTTTGTTCTTCATCATTATCATTATTTTCAGCGTTTTTAAGCTTGTTGGTCTTTGTTTTTTTCAAAACGTCACTCAAACTCCAGCCAAAGTCCAACATAGGCCAGTCCTTATCTTCAGTTAATTCAATTTGGCCTAAACCCATATCTCTGACAACTTTCTTGCGTATATCATCAGCCAGCAGTAGACCATTTATCCTATACAAAATGCAAGGTAGGCACACTGCAGTGCGCCATAAAGATGCCGGAAACGGATGCACAGTACACAATTCGGGAACAAGAATTTGTTTCAATTCCAAGTTTTCTCTTTTGGCTTTCTTAGTTGCCTCAGAACTTGTAGGCAAAGCAACCCCCTTGCGATTGACATAACGGGGAGTTAGAAAATTTAATCTGGCACTTGTGTGGTCCACATCCAACAATGGTTGTTTTGGATGAATTCTCAAACCATATTTTAAATAATAGTAATGCATAAATGTGCGATATTTTTTACTTGGAAATACACTCAAGGGCGATAGCTGGTGACATATCTCAGCCACATAAAAGTAATGAGGCTGGTCTTGATTACGATACCAGGGCATAACAACGGCATCATTAAATTTTTCGGCTGAAAATTCTTCAGCGTGTCGTTCTTCCTCGGGTACGGGTGTGGGCATCATATTGGTATTCTTTTCTATAAGTTCCAAAAATTGCCAATCAATACATTTATCACCATTTGCTTTTTTGACTGTGGGCACAATAAAGATGCAGTTTTCTGTTGATTCTGGGTCGAAAAGCATTAAAAACTTTTTCAAGCGTAATACTTTGGTAAATGTGTAATTAATAAATGCATTTATACATGAAATTTGTTTTTCATTAAGTGTAACACTTTCTGGATGTAAAACCAATGAAACCTTTACTTCGCCTGAACGAGTAAAAATTGGAAATGAGCTAACTTTAGGAATTTTCTTAAGGGTAAGAATTCCGAAACCCTGCAAAGCATCTTCCGGTGGATATATTTTCCTACCCCTAGTGTTCTGTTCTTCTGGTATAGGACACTGTAAAGTGAGATCCAATAAGTACAAATAACATTGTAGTCCAGCAACAGGCCGACAGTCGCAAAACTCTGAGGCAATCTGAAAGTGTATGTATGTTTTTCAAAATTATATTTTTTTACATTTTTTATTTAATTATTTAAGTTTTTTTAACTTACTCTTTTATAATAGTATTGTCTTCTTTTTGTAGTGCCTGGCCTTGGTTCCGAATTATCCATAACAATTTTTTCATCTTCCTCTTCCAATTCAAAATTTTCCCAATCCGGCTCAATGGCTCTAAATCCTTCCTTACCAATTGGCTGCAAGTTATCATCTAATTCCCCAGATTTATGCAACGCAATACATGTCTGCAATGCCGCCATTCTGCGAGCCAGCACTTGTGTAGGCATAGGTAAACCAACAATATCGTATTTTAGTGGAGAATTTATTGGTAATCGTATGGTACACTGATACATTCTAACATTATTACGTGCGGAATGAGCACAGCGCCATAAGGGTGTGAGTTTAGTAAAAGTATCACTTGGTAATTTGGCACAATATTTGTTAACCAATGCTATTGAGTTGCTTAAATCAACAGATGCACCCGTAAGTAGAAGTGCAAGAGGTTTGTATGGTTTAATGCAATTGTTAAAAATGTCAGCTTCTCTATGTTCAATTTCTTGAGGTTCAATATTGGCACACTTTTGCAGAAGCATCTAAAATTAATAATTATTAGTGTTTTTTATGGGAATTGTTACAATTTAAGTTTAACACTTGTTAACGCACTAATAATACCAAATTATCGTTTTACTTATTTAGTAAAATATTTTTTTTATTAAAAATTCATTGAAATTGATTATTGAGGGGTTTAGCTGGATCCTTAAAAACGTCCAATGTTTACATACATACATACATATGTATATCAGAACTTGCATTAAGTAATTGAGAATTACAGATATGCCAACATTGTTAAGTAAGAAACTTAAAAAGAAAGCAAAAGAAACAATATATCACACTAGTTCCTCTAAGAGGGTTTTATAATTTTCACTTTTTGCAAGAAAACGATATATTTACTATACCACTAGAAAAGTATTGCATTATTCTCTCTTTACTTTCGCGAAAAAATCCAGTTTTATCTCTGTTCGTGATATAAAGCTATATTCATCATTTGCATAATTAGTTAAGAATAAACGACAATGGCAAGACTGTTGCGAATTAGAGATGGTAAAATTGAGCTCTCATCAGCGTTTGAAAGTGCTTTCATCCTTTTTGCTTTGACTGCTGTGACTACCAAAAGTTTCAAAGCCGACAGCAAAGCGAAAGCACAAAACAAAAAACGAAAGAACGACTGTTAAACGTAAACAAATTTAACTTAACTGTTACTGTGAAGATCTACGCAGTTAAAGCCAAAGCACAAAGCAACAGCACACAAAATTCGACTGTTGGTTTTGCTGTCTGCTTGATTTAGCTAGGCTAAACTTCTTAAACAAATAATTACAATAACAACAAAACAACGATGATTCATAGCTTGGGCAATTGTAGCATAAAAAATACTACGAACTTTTGAAACTGTATCATCAGTAACACGCAATGTAGATGTGCTGTGACTTAAATGCGGACATGTGCGCAGCAACAGAAGTTTAAAAAATAAATAAACTTTTCGCAGCTGTTTTGCTGGCAGTTTTTCAAACACTGGCTTTCATTACAAAAATGGTTTCATGAAATTGTAATACGATGTATCAAAACAATTCTCATATTCCATTTGCAATGAAAAATTAGTATATAACGCTGAAGTTTGCATCAACTGACGTCACGCACAGTGGACCAAACAGAAGAACGCTGATGATGAAGTTGTGGCTTCCTTCGAAAACAGCTACATAGTTGTTCCGTTCTACTTATGTTTGTCACAATATTTACAATTAACTTCTTCCTTAAAAATTATCACATGTAATTTGTCTTAAAGAGCGATACGAACTTTAGCCTAATCAAATCATTATTATTTTAAAATTAAATTTTTTAACACAACGCAACCCGCGAAGCGATTAGCTTGTCTGCGTAAAACACCCAGAGTCTATGGCGGTAATCGAACCCACGATCTCTGGGCTGAGAGGATAGAGTCACTACCACTCAGCCAGAGGGGCACCCTGATTTGTTTTAAAAATTTACTGTTACTATCATCATTAGAAGAGGGTGATGTTGGTTGAAATAGTTAGTTACAAAGAATTTCACAATGAAAAACCTAATTAAGACAAATAACAATTTCAACATTCAAATACATACATAGAAATAAATGCAGAAAAATTCAATTGGAAATTATTTATTAGTTAAGATTTGATGGCCCAGTAAACAAGCGTGTGGTATGCTTTTCTATCAGTATAAATCTTGTGGGTTAAATTCTCACTAGATTTTCCTTCGTTCACTACATCGGCGAATGTTTTTTTACTAGTTTTATAATTTGTATGTATGTAATTGTAACTTTAATATTTAATGAATAATTAAATAGATATGAGGATATGAGCGTAAAAGTGTTGTAACCCCAAAATATATAATAACTTAATTGCTCTACTTAATTATTTAATTACTCTATTACTTTTCTATATTATTTTCTGTGGAAAAACGATTTTCTAGGTCCATCTTCTTTTGAATACCAAAGGATGGATTACTCTACTTTGTTTCTGATATTTATCACAAAAACAGTAAAAAAATGTGCGTTGTTCAAATTTTACGCTGATGGCCATATATAGCAAAATTAATAGGATATTTAATAAAATTTATAATTTTTGTTTGTTAGTAACTGTTAACAAAAATTTACTATCAGATATTCCTTATTAATTAGAAATAAATATATGAACAATTACATGGTACAATTATCTCTATGAATGTTTGTTTAAATATAACATTTTAACGGTCAAATATATTACTTTTTAATATACCTATTACTTTTAAAAAATTCGCATTACCTTTTCAATTTCTCGATATTCAGCCATTTGCTGAACAATTGCATTTGTTGCGTTATGCATATTTGTAAACTGCTTGGTTTCAACAATACATTTAGTATATTTTAAATCTTCTTTATTATGATCATGAAGTAGGCACATGAACTTTTTCTGCACTATTAATTTTTGAACAGAGCTTGGTTCCTCACTTTTTTTATCTTGCTTCTTTTGAATATCATTAAGCGCCTCATCAATATCAAGGACTTTTAATTTTTGAACAGAGCTTGGTTCCTCACATTGTTTCGCTTGTTTTTTTTGCATATCGTTAAGAGCCTCATCAATATCGAGGACTTTTAATTTTTGAACAGGGCTTGGTTCCTCACTTTGTTTCGCTTGTTTTTTTTGAATATCATTAAGAGCTTCATCAATATCAAGGACTTTATATTTCCCGTTTTTTGATGATATAATTTTTTCGTAGCTGTCGTCTAAGCATATGTTTTTATTTGCAAAACAACTTTTACTATTAATAACATTTTTGTTGTCCATATCAACTACCTTATCAATATCGTTCGCATCTATTACAGATTTGTTACACTTAACGCTTTTATTCAAACTTATAGAATTATTGTAGTTTTCATCATCATTCAATGCTTTTTTATTACATATATCAGTGGTAGAATCGATGCTAATAAAAGTTTCTTTAACGTTTTCAATAGACAAAGATTCATCTTCAATTTCTTTTAATATTAAATCACTGCTTACCGGGGAATGATTCGATGGATGTTTATAAGTTATTACCTCTGGATTTAATATTTTAATGGTACCTTTGCTGGATCCATAAACAAACTTTTGTTTCATAGAAACACCATTGATTTCTTCGCTCTCTTCTTCATTGTCATCAGCTTCCCTTTCTGAATTATCTGCATCACTTGTGGAACTGCATTCGCTGTCTTCAAGACTACATAGCAAGAGATGACTTTTATCATTAAGTTGTTCGTTTGATGCCGTCAGATTTGCGAATTCATTCCAGTCCGGTGCAACTAATAATACGTGATATGCATGAAGCGCCCTAGCTTTTCCCTTGCATTGAACATAACTACGATAGGTGGTTGGAGGATCCCATCTTATCACCAAATTACATTTAGGTACATCTATGCCTTCTTCTAAAACAGATGTGCCAATTAAAATATTGCAATCATGCATGCGAAATCTTTTCAATACTTCTTCTTGTCGACGATGTTCTGATTCAGCTTCCTTAGGTTCAGTTATGGGATCCGCTACACGATCAGTGGTAAATTGGCACTTTATAAATTTCAAACTAGGATCATGTCTGCTCATTTCAGCTAGCAATTCAAAAAGTACACGGGCTATATAATTTGAATTACAAAATATAATAGAACACAGATTATCAGCGGCATCATATTGGTCGCGATGACGTCGAAATGGACGTCTTTTCTGGCGATTATTATGACCAGTAGATTGACGACGATTTGTGCTGGACGAGGAATGGGGATTACTAAAACTTATTGTATCATCAGTCTTAATGTTACTGTTTATATTATTTTCAATATTCGTTTCACAATTGGACTTCCCTTCAATTGTTTTCTTATGAAATTCGGGTTTAATTACAGAATCTAGATTTTCAACAATAGAGCGAGACTCCAATTGCTGTTTTTCAACAGCCTGCTCTACCGAATGGCATTTGGTTTCAAGAACACGGCCAAGTTTTTGAAAATCCATTGTATCTAATTCAAAACTTATTCGCTTCATTGTATCACTTTGACTTATATTATCATCCGGCTTAAACAATCTTAAAACTTCTAAAAGTCTTAATACTTTAGGGCTGGAATAATTTTCAATACAATCCTTATGATTTTTGAATTTTCGAAAATTTTGCTCACATATTGCATGCACTTCTAATAAAGCTGTATTTACTAAACACAAAAGTATATAGTGGCGTTCGTGAGGAGTTTTAATTTTTTGCTTCTCTATGCGCTGATAAACATTAAACGCAACTCTATCGGCGGACCAAGGGCCCATTTCTAACAAAACTTTTTGCATAATATCTAGAAATTCGAGTGGTTCTTTTTTAGGATCTGGAATATCTCCTAATTCTTCTAAAAACTCATCAGTACTATAAATTTCAAAAGGATCATAGCGGTGATGATTAAGAAAGGCTTTGCGTGTCAATAAGATGTCCTGTAGTAAAAAGCATAATTCACTCTGTTTGTAAGGTGCACATTGAACAATGTATTCAAATGGTTTTGAACAATATCTGGAAATAGTAGAAAATAAAGTTTTATTAAACTTGCAACACGCATTCACACACTTTTTTACAATTAAAAAACCATAGTTGCATCACTAAATACTACTAGATTTTGAGTAGATTTCGACAAAAACCTAGTGACGAAATATATTTTATTTTGTATGGGAAATTTACTCGAAATCTCGTAAATACTAGATTTTTCACTATAAATAAAATTTTTATTTCTCTTCAGCTTTTATCATTTGAAGCACTTATTGTAATAACATCATATGCCACAACGAAATAATTTTAAGGTAATCGACTTTAAAGTTAAAAGAAAATATTAAAAATAGGTCTTTCATGACATTAACTTGTACACCATTTAAGAATTTCTTTAAAATTTTAAATTAAGCTATATATGATGTTGTCACAAATTTCAAATTATTTAAATCTAAAAAGTTAGTTATAGTCTAAATCACAAACTAACGAATGATGTGAGAATGGTTATAATCAATAGGAAAAAACACACACAGTTTTTCAGTTCAGATGGCTTATGATGATATTACAATAAACCTTTCATTTGTACTTATGTATTTTCCAATAACTCGCTTATAGTTACACAAACCGATTATCAAACCCTTTCAAATTGCATGGATTTGGTCACCGGTTTGTGTAAAAATTAACTAATGAACGAGTCCGACTCAAGTCTTACAAGCAGACAGTAAGTTAAGAAAACGATTATTTTACCTGAAAAATTCCATAATGATCCACAATTTTTTTCTTACACACAATCTAGGTTATGAGCTTAATAGCAAACCACCAAAAAACGACCTGATATATAAAATTACAATTGTAACATCAATTACACTTACCGTAATACCGTAACTATATCACTTGCGGTTTCCGTTTTGCACTTCACTGTATTTTCTAAAGTATTGAGCATTGCCGATAATTCTGCCAAAGCACAACTAGCACTATGTAAAGGCCCGGCCAACCCCAAAATCTTAGGCATATTTCTTTTTTCTTGGGGATTGAAAAAATTTTTAAAAATCGCTGTAATATCACTTTGTATAACATCATGATGACAGTTTTCAATCACCAATAAATTTATGTTATCCATTTTAATTGTTTCCTCAACAAGCAATTGCAAGCATTTCGCTGGGTGCAAAATGTAAACATGGTAGTCCTGCGAAACATCAAAACATTCTGACTGATCAGATTCCTGATACACTTTCAAATCCGATAGATGCTGCAACATGTTGAAAATTGCGGGTGTATTATTAAGACTCAAGTAAATGCTAATTTTTGATTTTCCGGAATGCTTTTGGTGACCCAACTCTTGTATTAACTTAAAAGCGATAAATTCCTTGGACGATTTATGACCCAAGCATATCATAGTGTTGCGTTCGAAAGCGGATGCTAAAAGTTCAACTTGATAATCCCGTGGACTAAAAACAGCCGTATGCAAATTATCACACCAATGAAACGACATGGTGGATATTATATTTTCCAACTGCTTAAATAAATTTACTTAAGATATTTGATACAATAGATATGCTTAATTTGCAAAAAAAATTAAACTAATAAGCAAACTTTGACATCAAAATGACGGTAAACGAAAAAAAATATACACCTGATTTTGACACAAAAGAAGTAAAAGAGTTAAGTTAACAACAAGCATATATGGGAATTAAAATCCTTCACAAACAATGAAAATTAACAAGGTGACTCATTTTCAAGGTAAGCTAACGTAGCAAATGAAATAAGTGGAAATTTTATTGCAGTAGAAAGAAGAATCAAGAAAAAACCACCTACAAAATTTCAGAGAATTCGATACAAATAGAAAAATACTTATATCTCCCGCCCCGTGTCACCCTGTGGGCTTGTGGTGTCACGTAATGCAATCTTCAGCTTTATGCCCATATTGTTGGTTGTTTACTGGTTTGCCGCACAGAATAGTAAAATATATTATTATTGCGGCAAACCAGTAACCACCCGATGATATGTCTTAGTGTAAATGGAATATGTGCCTGTTAATTTTATCTATTTAGCTCTGAGTTAAATTAAACACAATTTTTCATAGCAAACTTCATTTATTAAATAATCTAATAGTAGGCTTTAAAAAAATTTGTATTGTCGCGTGAACGGTTTTACTCAGAGTGATTCTTACAAATTTTTAACCTTTTCGTAACTTTACATCACGCGACGTTACAGTTATTATGCAGTAAATATGTATATTAAAGTAAATAATGTATGCGTATAAGTACATACATATGTATTTATGTAGTATATTCTTATGATTAGTATAAAAGATATTAAAGAAACGGGAAAGTAATACATAAGGCAGTGGCGGCGGCAGTGCCCTTAATTATGAAAGTGGTATAAGTCATATATTTATGTTCTCGAGATATTTAGTAGATTACATTTGAACAAATTAAAAAATATTTTTATATTGTGAAACATTTGAATTTAGAGTTGTAGTAGTCTTGATTTATATAAATTTATTTAATATTTTTTAAATATTTATTGAGGTTTTTTAAAGATTTATTTGATATTTTGAAGCAAAAATGCACATGACTTCAGCCACTTTAAGGGTACATATGTGTTTTGTTCAAATATCTGTGGCAAAAAAGTAAAACTCCTTAGGTCAACTTAAGATAAAATTGAGATAATATGAAAACACAATAATTTCGCAATTTAAAGCTACACCTGTGCAAAGTTTTTGATTAGTAATATGATTTCTAAGAAAGTTACAGTAAAATTACTTTGTGTTAATGTATTTAAAAGGCGATTCCTTTTTTATAAAAGCTTAACTTGACTTTCTAACTATATAATATATTGTAAATTTATATTTCAGACCTTTCGACTAATATTATAAAACAGGAAAGTAATGTCACTGAAAATCTTAAAAGTGCTCTCTTGAAAAACTGCTAAATTAGACTTAAGCACTTTTTCCTTATTTCCACAGACATTTTATGTACTATTTTTAAGCACAAATCCCACTAAAAATCGCCAAACTGAGAATACAGCCTTGGCAACAATGATGTAATTTACTATGTAATAATAAACACAAATAAACAATTGTAAACAATATGAGGCGCTCCCAAGCACCGTCCGTGTTAAATAAATCAAAGCATTTGCGTAAGTCCAATGATACCCCGGATGATGGCCATAGCAGTCATACTTCAGATTATGAGGATGAACAATACGCCTGGGGATCCCGGAATAGTAATCTTAAGTTCGACAAAAACAAAAGAATATTCAATATAGTATGGCGTGATTTATCAACGAGAAAACACAAAAATTGGAAAGGCGATGGAACACTTGAAGTCAACAAAGATTTTTCAAAAGCCATTTTGAAAGATGAAACGGGCAAATACATTGGGTGTTCAACAAAATTTAACCGAAATGAATTAGTACCTGATTTTCAGATGGTAATTGGAGGCAAAGAAATTGAAATTCAAAATGAGATTACAGATGATGACCAATTACACGAACTCCGTAAGAGGCAAATTGAAAATCGTTGCATTGTGGAAGAATACTTGTCTGCTAACGATAATGTTGAAGAGGCAAAGAAACCTAAAGGAGGATTTATATTTAAACCGATTTTGGTGCTAAATCCTCCGAAAGTACATTTAGAAGTTATGGCAAATTTAGAAAAAGAAAATTTGCTTTCAAGTCATATTAATATTGAAAAAGGCTTGGAATGGGGAAGTACTGAATCAAAAAGTCAATCAAATCTTTGTATGTCAAACAAAAAAACTAAGGATCAAAGATTTTTAGATATTGGTATTTGTGGGGAATACATATGTTTTTTAAAGCCTTCGGAATTGCAACTATTTCTTTTCCAAAAAGTACAGGAATACAGTTATACAGTCAAAACTGATCTTACTTCAGATGAAACTCAGTCATATGATATTGAAAGAGTTCTTAAACTCATTTGCAATCACCCATCATTTATTAACCATAAAAGTAGCACAAGTAAATTAATACGCTACTTGATACCATCTTTGCCAAATTGGACTGAAATGGGCCCTTTTGATTCGGCCAAATTGGAGTTTGTGCAGTATTTTCTTAATGATTTAACAAAATTTGATTTGCCAAATTGCATTATTTTCGCGAAAAACTCAAATGTCTTGAATATGCTGCAAGGCTTGTGCGATTTTATGAATGTAAAATGTTTGCAGTTAAATGAAAATCTATTGGAAGACGTTGAAACGCAAGTCACCGAATTTTTCTCATCAAAAAACGAATCAAGTAAAGTATTGCTACTCAACTCGATGGAAATCTTAAACACCTCTAATATTTTTATTTACTGTAAAAGTATAATATTTTTCGAAAAAGCTTCTAAAAACATAAAAATATGCGCACTAGAAAATGTTAGAGACATAACGATATACAACCTGATTACAGCATTTTCTATTGAAGAATTATTGCTTCTGGACACATATAATAATGAGAATATGGAAAACTTGCTAAATGAAGTAGTTAATATAACGAAAACGGAAAGTAACAACTGCTATCTACATTCAAAAATTGAATGTAATTGTTTCGAAACTAACTATGAAAACGTTATCCCAAACAACATATATATGAAGAATTGGAAACATTATAAATACCCTTATGACTTGAAGCTATTAAAGGTATTAATTTTAACAAACTTCACCTAGAACTAAAACAAGGATTATTTTTTATTTTAAATATGATTACAGGCTTCTTCATTGGAAAACTTTTCAGAAAATATTGTTGCCATATTTGGTAGAAAAAAAGTTAAAATGAGCTCCAACTAGATATTTGGTCGAATAAATTATGGTTGTATGGAGTGTATATTTTGTATAGTTTTAGCTTACGGTGTTAAGCGGAATAAATCAAACAATGTGCTTAGAAATTGTTTTTTATGGTGCCAATAGATGAATAAATGTTAAAATATACTGCGTTTGATATTTGAATTTTGATATTGAAATTAAAGATTGTCAGAATGAGTATATATACAAGAAATTAATAAAAACATATTGTAAAACATTATTTGTTATAGAATAATGAGAAATAATTGTAAAATATACATTAAGATTGATATTTTATCTAGGTCATAAAGACCGTAATAATAATAATAATAATAATAATTAGTGAGATGATGTGAATGGTTGCATATATTCCTTATGTCCAAATTGAAAATTAAATTGTCATACTAAATGGATAGGTAAATTTTACCAAGTTGACCAAGATTTCGTTATTGATATCCATTTCGAACATTTATCGTGTAAAACTATCGATTGACACTCAAAAATTAATCGAAAAAAGTTCACCTGTCACTCAGCTTTGACCCAAAAAACATTCGATCTCGAAGTTTCGCTCGCAATATCAAAAGTGGGAGAATATCGAAGTAATTTCGATATCCCAAAAAGGCAGCAGAAAAAGTAATAAAGTTTGAACATGGTACCTCAATTCTAACAGACTAAAGCCAAAATTAGTTTTTACTCTCCTCTGTTCTGTTACGAATCAGCTGACTCTTTTTTGTTTATAGAAATATCGTCGGTTGTTTTTGCTTTAATGTATGGAACATTTTTAAAAAAATTGAGTTATTGATTGATTATATAGAATAATGTGTCCTCTTTCCAAATTCGTTATCTATTTTCCGATATCTTGAATATATCTGGAGATATAGAGGTGGAAATTTGCGTCATTTCCACACTTGTTGAAACTTTTAAAGTCTGTTTTACAATCGACAATTTTTGGAAATGTAGCACATTTCGCACGTAAAAGTATTAATATTGCTATTCGCATCTGTTATAATGTATATAATACATATTCAATACTATACATATTCTACTCAAAGAACGTGAATCAAAGCAGTTTTATTCATTTCATGAAGGGTTAATACTTTCATGCTGTTATCAATTTGGCAGCACTAATTATGATTTGAATACTCGAATGAAGAGCATTTAAAGCTATTTAATACTGAGTAATCGAAAGTAATATGATATTACAGCTCTAACAATATTTGCTTGCATACAAAATATTTTTGAATAGGTTTGCATCCAAGTTTTTCAAAATTTTTAAATCGGACTATAAAAAAATGGTGAAAAGCACACCAAAAGAAACTGGCTTTGTTGTAGAGAAGATTGTTGATAAAAGAATTACACCGGAGGGTAAAGTTGAGTATTTTATAAAATGGCGCGGTTATCCAAACTCAGATAATACCTGGGAACCAGAGGAGAATTGTGACTGTCCAAAACTAATGCAAAAGTTCGAAGAATCTAGAGCTAAGTCAAAGAAACGCGGCGAAAAAAAGCCTAAGGTAGAGGAAATACAAAAACCTAGGGGATATGAAAGAGGTTTGCCAATAGAACAAATAGTTGGGGCAACTGACACAAGAGGCGACATCTTCTATTTAGTCAAGTGGCAATTTTGTGACGAATTCGATTTGATATCTGGTTCAGAATTGAAACAAAAAAATCCTGAATTCATAATCGATTTTTACGAGAAGCGCTCAATATATCAACGAAATATTAATGATCGTTTATTGGGGGTACCAGACGAGCTAAGAGTTTTAAATGCCGATGGTAATATTGGCCTATCAACGATTCCTACAATTGACAATGCGGGTGCAGATACAGTAGATATAACAATGCAGCAGGATTTAAATGAAAGTGGAAATAGTGTAGACAGCAATGCGGTCTCTTATTCTATACCTGTCCCAGGCGTGGGTAACATTGCGATCGACGTACCTATTATGCAACCAGGTGTATAGAAGATCAAATTGCCTATACTTATATATGTATATATATAAATTTGATATATATAATTTTAAATCTGAAAAACGAAAAGAAATAAAATTTTACTTGCAATTTTTAAATTACTTTATTTTATTGTCTAAGTTACAAGCACCTAATGCTCTAGTTCTAAATAGTTTAATGAAGTGTCTAGCTGAATGCAAAATGTCGGGCATAATTAATATTTGTCCATCACTTGTCTTAAGTTTTCTTTGCGCACCCATTTTGTTAGCACATGCCACCAAAACTTCGGATACATTGTCTGTGGGATTTTCTAAGCCCATCATTTGGACATATTCAAAACGTCCTTGACGGTTTAACCAATATAATAAATAATCGGCTATTAAATCTTCTCCAACTAAATGATCCGGAAGGCACCCAACTAAAGCCAACTTCATACCCATTTCATCACTGCTTATGCGCGGTTCTAGAATTCCTGGTGTATCAATCATATACAATAAAGGGTCTTCGCTAATTTTTATTCTTTCCATTACGGAGCGGGTGACTCCAGCTATGCCTCCTACTTGGGCTACTCCTTTTTTCTTTAGATGTCGATTTCTCAGAACATTTAATAAAGAACTTTTACCAACATTTGGCACCCCAATAATCATCACGCAATAGTCTTTTTCGCCTTCACGGTTATACCTTCCACTATTTGAGATGGATTCATGAACCATAGGTATCAATTTACGTATTCCCGAACATTGCTGATCCTTACAATTTGTAAAAACAACACGTTCCAAACGCTCTTCTTCATTAAGAGCTTTAGTTATATATTTTTGAGCGCCTGTTGATATTAAATCCTTTTTATTTAAAACTAATATATGAGGTTTTACACCACCAGCAATTGTTTGTTCGAATTCGGGGTTACGACCAGAGAAAGGTATCCGTGCATCATGTACTTCCAAAATGCAATCAACCAACTTCAGTTTCTGCTGCATTTGCTTCAGGCCCTTGCCCATGTGTCCTGGGAACCATCTTATAGCTTGCTTTGTGACTAACTTGTAACTTTTTCTAAAGCTCATATTTTATTTATTTATTTCATCTACAGTAATACCAGTATTTTGTTATGTACAAATCGACGGGTAGTTATTGGTTTGCCGTAGTAATGTATTTTTAATATACTGTGCAGCAAACCAGTAACGACCCGACGATTTACATGTATGTAAGCATGCATGTACGACTACACGATATGTAAAATACCACATGCGCATGTGGATATGATGACTCCAGAATTGTCAGCATTTGGTTGCAATATATTAAATAAATAGTGTCCAAAATCCAACTGTGACATATGTAGCCTAAGAGGAAGGCAATCTATAAACATAAGAAACTTTAATATTTTCGAAACTTCGAATGCAACAATAAACAAGACTACAGACTATGCGACCGACAATGCATATAAACACGTTGCTTAGTCTGTACCTACCATAATAAGCGTGTATGAAAATAAACTGATAAGTAATCTAGCTAGTGCGTATACCAGTTTAAAAGCCTTGCTTACTAGTTGAAAAATAATTTTACTACCAACGTTTTCAATATATTTTATAAATGGCAGACGCAATACAAAAAGGCCGAGCTTAAATTAACACCGTGTTTGACATTCGCAATAATTCTCAACGAAAAACTCAGTGAAAATGGCAATTTATCAGTTGGTTATTGGTTTGCTGCAGCCATAATGTATTTTGAATATAGTGTGCCGCAAACCAATAATAAACCGACGATGTGTTAATGAGTTATTGCGTCTAGATGGTTGCGTTGATTTACGTTAACTTACGTTAATTTTCTTTAAAACGCTATAATTAAATCGCTCATTTGACACCAATGGCCACGAAGAAGTTTCAAGAGAATCTTTTGATATTTGCTGTTTCTTGTTAAAACTTGTGGTTAAAAATTTATGAAATTGAATTTTTCGAATGTAAATAGCACAATGCTCAATAAGTTGTTATTATAAACTTTCGTTTCATTGTTCAATAGTATTGAAGTGGATACATGTAAATAAATTTCATAAAATAAAGGGGCAAATGTTGCAATCAAATTGGTGTAAAAGAATGAGTGGCTCAAGGACCCATTTGTCAAAAATAGAAAGACTGCGGCACATACAAAGGGAAGATAGCAAGACAAAATAAGAAAAAAATTGTAACCAGAATTGGCAGCAGAATATGGAAGAGCAAGGCAAAGCAGGTGTTTAACGTTGACGCTGGCAATATAAATTAAAATTAATTGCAAAGAATACTACCCAACATATTAATATTTATAAAGGAATCATTTTTCAACAAGTTAATATAGAAAGAACAATTTAAAGACGAAAATTAATTAAATAGATGTAATTAAGATAATAAACGATGAGTTCTATTGTAACACCTAATACAACAATGGCCGTTTCTGCGGTGACAAATGCAACGCCTTTAATATCTTCGCAACCAGGTAACCGTCCTCAATCAACATTACATCAAAGTCCAGCTGTGATGGCAGGAACAGTACCGTGTATGAATGCACAATTTCGTGAAATACATAAAAACACATGGCTCAAACGTTTAACAGCTGAAGGAAAAAAAATCTGTGTGGGACCAAAAGTAAGTAACTTTTATTCATTCATACATATTTTGTTAACAAAGAACTATGTATGTTACTGTCAGAAATCCGAACGCAGTTGGGTAGTATTTTGCGTACATGATGACACTGAGGCGCTATTGGAGGGTTATGCCGAACCCCGTCAGGCTCCATCACATAACCCAGAATGGGTTGTTTCAATGCAGGATACATTACATATTTCACATGCATTAATTCCAAATTCACATGAATTCGAATTTGTTGTCACTCTCTGCAATGAAGTAGTGCGTTTTCACGCTATGTCATGGTAAGTTGAACAATTAATTTCATTCCAATAATGATAAAAAATCATTTCTCATATTGGAATTTCTGTATTTTTTCATCCTGAATAATCTAAAAATTCTTGAACATGGCATTCTCTTCTGAGATATAATTATTATCGGTACATATGTACATACATACATATGTACATACCTACATATGTATCTATTTATTACCGAGTACATTATTTTTGTATTAATTGTAAATAAAGTTGAACTAAATATTCAAGCGACATAGTAAAGTATTCTGAATACAACATTCTGAGCAAATATAAACAAACCTGTTTTTTGCACTCTTCCATATGAAGTTTTTTCAAGTATTGGCTTAGTCTTCGTTCAGACTTGCAAATTTTTTTTGCAGCAATTTTTTAAAATTCTGCTTTGAAATTGCATAAGTGTTTACATTAGGAAATTCTAATTTTGCAATTATGCATTAAAAAATGTCTATTACACCACAAATTTCACTGAAAAATTAAAAATTCTAATAGTTTTATTTTATATTTTTTATTTTTCACACAACTGAAGAAATAAAATAAATAAAAAACGTCAAATACAGACTTGCAATTTTCGTTGCAGCAATTCTTGAGTTTATTGGTGAGAGGGGTGAGAAGATTGGGAAGGGCTACACAGTTTCATGTGCTCGGCAATTCTCTTGATTTGAAATTCGTAATTTGTTATATCAAGTTGTTGGTTGTATTTGACGATTTTTATTTATTTTATTTATTCAGTTGTGTGAAAAATAAAAAAATATAACAAAAAATAAATAGAATTGTTAATTTTTTAAGGAAATTTGTGGGGTAATAGAAATTTTTTAATGCATAATTGCAAAATTATAGTTTCATAATGTGGACACTTATGCAATTTCAAAGCAGAATTTTAGGAAGTTGCAGCAACAAAAATTACAAGTCTGAACGAGGACTAACAAATTGATGTAAACAACTACGAATTTCAAATCAAAAGAGAATTGCCGAGCACATGAAACTGTGTACCCCTCCCCAATCTTTTCACCCCTCACCAAGAAACTCAAGAATTGCTGCAACAAAAATTGCAAGTCTGGACGAGCACTTACACATGCTTAAAGGACAGGCAAAGGGAAAAAGTTTTTGAAATAAAAATTTTACCTATCGCTCATTTACTCAAAAAACGTAATAACTCAAAAAATGGAATTTTTCAGTTAGTGATGCAAAATTAATCTTCATATCGTTCTTCATATTGTATTTCATACAAATATCTTGTTTATTCAACTCTTGAGAGAAAAATAAAATTTTAATTTTCCATTAAGTTGGCTGGAAAATGAAAACTTCAAATTAGTTTTCTTGCAAACTGGTGTTTTTTTTTGAGTAAATGTGCGATACTTATTTGAGTATTTACGAAAATTCCAAAATTTTCACCACTCATTACATTCATGATACCAACAGTTCACGCGTTCGGAAATTTCAATGAGGAATTTTATTTATGATAAGCCTTAATGATTCTAGTTATATGTACATATTTACATAGTATATTAAAAATTTCGAGACAGGTTATTAAAAATTAAAGTCATCAATTTTTACTTAAAATGTTTTTTGTATTTGGAAACTTCTCTTTTAAAATTGCATAAAATTCCTACGACTATTGTTTTACATTACATTGCATTAAATTTTATTTCTTGGAACTTGTTTGTCCTCATAACACAATTTATTGCGCAAAAAAAAGCGTAACCACTAATTACTAATGAATACTGTTTGATTGAGACACGTATTTATTAAATTAAATAGTTTGATACATCTTCTATATATATATACATATATATATATATGTATATATATATATATGTATATATATATGTATATATACATATATATAATTAATAGGCAAACATGTTTTTTGTAATCCCTTTTACGCTGGTACTATTGAACCGATTTTAAAATGATTTGTTTGGTTTTAAAGGTTTTTTGGTTCAGATGTGCAGAATCTATATTTTATTGAAATCGGTTTAGTATTTTGGGAGCTATAAGCATTTAAAGTTGCTACTACTACATGCACACATATTACACACGCATTTATTAGCTTACAAGTAAACAAGAAACAAAACATGAGATTGTGTGTGTGTTTGTAGTATTTCTCTTGATCTAATTTTTTTTTCTTATTTGTTATTGTATAAAGCCATAATACTTAAAGGAAGAAATTTCAATAAAGTGAATTAGCTTAGTTAAAGGGATTTCGATTGTGATTTTAATTTCATGTATTATTTAATTATGCATATGTATGTATGTAAGTATGTGGGTGGCTGTGTTTTAATGCATTTTTTATGATGTTTAGTTAAATTTTTTTGAATCCTAATAAAATTATTTACATTTAGAATACGGACGATTGTGTAGTCCGTTGGTATATGTAGTATATGTAATTAATAGACAAATTTATAGAATCGAATATGATTCGAAATTGTTTAAATCAATAAATACATGTCTGAATCAAACTGTTTTTCATTAGTAATTAGTGGTTACGCATTTTTGGACACATGTTTGCTAGATGTAAACTCATCATTTCATTCCTCATTATAACTTCAAACTTCAATAATTATTGTTTTATTTCCAAAATATCTAGGGACATTATGCAAGAATGGGTCGAGACACTACGCTGTAAATTAAGGGAAATGAAAATACTTTCACCGCGTGAAAATCTGTACACGAAACTGCCAGAGATAAAGGCTCCCTTACTGCCTACAAGAGATCCAACTTCACCACTGCCAGCTCCACCGCCTGTACCAGCTGCAATTGTTCCTGGAATTGAAAGAGTCATAGCCCCCAGTATTCAGCAACATACCCAACAAAATTCTCTAGTAATAGAAAATAATGAAGTAAGAAATTCCATAAGCAATATAATTACAACAAGTGATTCCCATGAAACAGAACCAGTAACAACAATAACAACATCTGTTGCAACTGCAACAGGTAATACAAGTATACAAGCAATAACATCATCATCATCATCATCATTACATATGATGGCACTTTCTACGCCTCTGACATCCATGTCAAATACTCTTACACAGAATCTTTTAAATATGCTATCAGATCCTATTAGCGCTTATAGCGAACAATTAAATGATGCCAATTCTTCTTCATCATCTATAGAACAGGACGACGACATTGTTACTGGAGGATCATCATCAATTTCTTTAGCTATTGAAAGAGATTTAAATTTCAGTGATGGTTCGGCAGATGAAGAATGTGTAGGACCATTATTGCGTAAAACTAGTGCAATTGCCAGTGATTCAAATTCAGTTTTTGGTATTAATAGTGTACGATTAGATGTTTTAGCAGGTCATCGTTCTTCAGTAGGTAAATAATAGACTTTAAATATAGTTCACATTAGAAAAAAATTTTGATAAATTTGTCTTCTTTTAATTTCAGATCAAATAAGAAATTTAGAAAATATATTGCAATGCGAACGTAACATTCCGAGGTAAGTAAAATAAATTTTTGTAAATTATATTCACGCTAGTTCTACTTAACATAGATATTTCCATTGTCGTTATTGAGGACACTTGCTTATGTAAACATGAGTTTGATATCTTCCATATACATACATACATACATATTTATTTATTTAACAAGTTAAATTAAGAGTTTATTTTCTCATTAATTTGTACATTCCAAGTATATTTTTAAAACTTTTAAGCGGCAGAATGCGTATTTTATTAGATAGCATAATATATAAATATTGATGGCCGCTTACAAAGGGTGGGGTAAAAGTGAGTGTCCTGTGAATTCAAAACATACAATATGAATATTAAAAACCTACCAAACATGAAACATGAATGTACATACATATATACTTAGATGTACATATTGAAAAATAATCTGCAGGAATTCAAGTCAGAGAACTGTTTACATAACTATTACTACTTCGCACAGGACAATGATTCGAAAGCACACAGCTCATAATGCGAAATTTTTTATTTTTTTCAGACACTGCATATACATACAACTAACAATTCATTAAAGTCCAAATTTTATTCCAATTGGCCACCTAACATATTTAAAAAAATCTAAAGCGCATAATCTGAAAATTAGGGTGAAAACGACTGCTGTTTAACACAATAAATGCCCGCGAGACAAGCCATAAATTTGCATACATTTTGCAAGGTGTGTCCTTAATTTTGCGGCTCGAGTTTATGATGTTTCGCAAAGAAAGTTAAATAAGTCGAAGCATATTCTGCCATACAACATACTTACATATATATCGCACTCGTTCCACAATACTGTATTAACTCAAAAACTTCAAAGTATTCAGGAGAGACAAAATACTGTTTTCTTACGGCCTTATGCATAATGAAAAACTAGCATGAAGGTAGCATAAGTGGCAAAATTGAATATGTTCTTAACGAGTTTTTCAAATGTGTGGCAACACTCGTTAGACTTTGTTCAATTTTTGCCACTTATGCTAGCTTTTCATTATACATTGGGCCGTTAGTGTTTAAGATAGTTTTCTTTGAATAAAATTTAAAAATTAAAAGGAATATCAAACAAACTCAATATTACTTTAAATTTTTAAATAATTTTCATACAATTATGTACATTTTATTTCTTACAATTGAGGATATCAGTGCAAAAATGGTGTAACCCACATTTGAGTTTTGGTTGCTGTTCTGATGATAAATACATTCCCGCTTATTGCGAATGGCGTCGTCGACGTCACATAAGGACGACAGTTAAAATTGTCACTTCTCTTCTCTTTATTGGTAACAATTGGCTCTTATTGAAATCTCTTACTAATCTTTATAAATTAATGGTGCATGGTAATAGAAGTCAATTCTTGTCGACAAAGAGAAGAGTAGTGACAATTTTTACTGTCGTCTTGATGGGACGTTGAGGGATTATTTGCATTACCAACTATCAAAAAAAGTAGGGCAATCCACATTTTGGTATTCTAAAGAAAATGGTGTTCAGCTCCATTTTCGTTTTTGCATATATCATAATATTGCAAAGTAATAAAGCAATTAAATACATAATTAACAATTAAAATACTAAATTAAATAACTAGATGTGGGTTACACCACTTCTGCGCTGATAGCCTCAATAATGCCCATTTTATCTTAACCGACTAATTTTGTTCCGTTAAATTTAACAGACAATTTTCGGTTAAGTGGTCTCTGTCAAAAGTTAATGACAATTATGAAATTCCGCGAGGAATTTTTCCCGGGGAACAATTAAACAATTTTAATCTCAATAGGAAATCAAAAAAATTCTAACTGGAAAAGGAATAAATTTCTCGTGGATCTTTATTAATCATACATTGTGACAGGCAGTGAAGCCTAACTTCCGGTTAAAGTTCATGTTCTTTTGAATCGGACATTGGGAAAAGGGCCGTTAGCTGTAACCAAAAAAGTGCCGACTTAGCTCATTCACACACCTTCAATAGAAAATTATTTAGAGCGTAGCTAATTCACTCACCTTTTATATGAATACGTTGCACAGAGTAATTCAGTACTGCTGGAGGCAAATTACGGCGCTCATTATCGAATGAAATTACGAAATCTTTCCATATAAACCAGCGTTGTCCACAAAGAGAAACAGATTCAAAATGTGTGTGTAGTGGTGAGTGCACTGGGAGAAATTTGCTGGTAAATGTATTGAATAATGTTTTTGTATACAACATTTTTTATGTTTAATTAATAACATGAACTGAAGTATGAATGAAAAATTAAAAAAATCAAATATTATATCATGAAAAAGATTAAGTGGAAATAAAAAATAAGTTCAATTACGATTGATTGTTTTACGTAATGTAAAGCATTTGCTTTGTCGAAAAATTTCAATTTTAAATAATGTATGTAGCCATTAGTTGGCTGCATGTTGCGGTATTTGTATTGATTTTACAATCACACAAAGCTTTATTATTTTTCAATTCCAAATTCTTTTTTAATTTTGTTATAAGCTTATCTCTGTCCTCCCCTGACAAACTACACATTTCTAAATGACGACTTTCATAATGACGCTTAAAACTGTATGCACTTATTCTTTTTAATTTTTGATTGCATACAAGGCACTCAGCTTCATTAAATATGTTTAGTGAAAATAAAAAATTTTTCTCATAATATACCTTCTACATTTCAAAATAATAAAAAAATGGTTAATATGTAAACATAAAATTATTCCAAGTGTATTCAAATGCTGGAAAAAAATCATAAAAATACTCAGTTGTTCTTCTCTTTTTATCTAACTTGTAATCACAACTGTGTATTTTGTTGTTGTATGATAACAAATCAAGCGACATCAACCTTCTTTCTTAAAAGTTGGCATACAACTGAATAAAATTATAACTTTTGTGCTCTTTGCAGTGCGCTTCGTCAACATTCCTGTTGTGTATGTGTAAATCGCGAAAATTGTTCGGCCCCCGGGGGCATTGTGTGCGCATCATTGATATAAACTCTATTGAAATATTTCGTAATTTCGTTCGATAACGAGCGAAGTAATTTGTCTCCTGAGTTATGAAGATACACACCTAAAAAAATGAGACGAATTGTAAACCTCCTCCTTTTTTTGAAGTCGGTTAAAAAAAGACAACAGTTCATGTACAACATAAAAAAAACTTCATAAACATGGAAAACACATATTTTTTTTTGCCCAAAAACTTTTGTTTTCTTGTTATACATTATTAAGGTAAATGCATTTTTAATTTTTGAAATTTTTTGACCTAAATATGCGACTGTAAAAACTAATATTTTTTTTTGCTGAGCCTATTTTTAGCGATTATTTAAAGTAGTAGAAGGAGGAGAACGGAGTTCTAATAAAGGAAGTTTTTTGAGTTTGCATTCAGATATACATTAATGCCGCATCCGTTGCATAAAATCAATATTTATAAATTTTTTCAGCAGTAAATAAGCATTTCAGTGTCGTATTAGCATTGGATGTGTATAGTCGAGACTTTAAGTATTCTTGTAAAATTTAGTTTACAGCTATTTTTGCTATTGTTCTTTAACAATATTCAAAAAAACACACACAAAAAAAAATAATAAAACCAACAAAATTAAACGTGAGCGTGTAAATGATGTTACTGCCTCTACTGCCTCAAACAGTTCTCAGAGAACTGCAAATCAAAATTATTATACACCTCTCAAAACAATCGATGATCAAGATGACGAAATTATTATCGAAACTGTTAAAAAAATAGAAATACCACCAATAACAATATTGAAATGCAAAACAGAACAAGTGCATGAAATTTGCAGAATACTGAAAATTAAAGAGTATTCAATACGCAAACTTTCAATTGGTTTAAAACTTTTCTGCACCAATAAAAAAGACTTTGATGATATTTGTAATTCACTTACCGAAAAATTTCAATATGAATATTTTACTTATGCTGCTAAAAGCGAAAAACCCTATAAAGCGGTGCTGTTGGGATTAGATAAAACAGACCCAAGCGTTATTAAAAATAAACTTACATCACTGGGTTTAAAGTGCACTGATGTCAAAATGGTAACCAGAAGCAGGGAAAACCATTACGAACAAATAATATATATAGTTTATTTTGAACGGAAATCCATAATGTTAAAAGAATTGAGAGAAAATTACTCTGTCATAAGCAGGGAAACCACAAATATGCAATTGCATGTTTTTTCTTGTCTGATATATCAATCCGGAATTAAGATATTTATCCGTTTCAGAACTTTTAATAAATTCTAGCATCGATTTGTTAGTGCATATTTTTGCATATTTTACCCTTTAAAGCATGTTTTTGCATACTTTAGTCTAGCTCGCATATTTTGAGCATTTTTCGAATTTTTAGAGCATATTTGGTTTTTAGGGAATATTTTTGTACTTTTTAAAAAAAAATATTTTAATATTTAAAAAAAAATTTATTTGGTAAAAATTTCTACTTTTTTCCGTCAAAATCTCATTTTGTAGTGAAAGAAACAGTAGTATGGGGAAGCAATATTTTGCTACCATTATGAAGTTAGACTTCATAGAAAAAAGGGCATTGTGCATGTTCTGGGGGCAAATTACGGCACTCGATACCGTTCGAAATTTTAAATATTTCCATATAAACTCTATTGAAATACTTCATAATTTCGTTCGTTAACGACTGCCGTAATTTGCCCCCTGGCTTCCGAATCGATTTCATACGTTTTCTTGTGAGTTCTGATGTTAAATCACATGCTACACGTGTTTAAGTTGAAATTTAGAATGTACTAATTATTAGTATGTGTTCTAACATCCAAATTTAGAACAAAAAAATAAAAATTTTTAATTTTCACTCACTGGTAAACAGTCTTGTGAAAGAAAAACGAAACAAGAAAATTAAAAAAATTTAAATCTTAAATATCCAACTTTTTTTTCTGCAAAATTTTAATGCTGGAACAAATACTATTGATTTGTATATTCCAAAATTTCAACTTAAACAGGTGTAACATGGGTTTTAACATCCTCACTGGACGCTAATTTCAATAAAAGCTTGGTTTGATAATTGTGACGCAAAAGAACATTTTCAATGTATAAAAGTTTATTTAGATGTGACCGGCGCCGATTTTTATTTAAAAGCTAAGTGAAGATTTTTTGTTTATTGCAATAACAATTATAAAAAAAGGTTATCTTGTTCTTCAAGTTACAGTTCGTGATCGCTTTTGAAGTAAAGTTAAATTTTCGCTCTTAATTAATTTTTTTATTGTTTCCTTCTACTGTTTATTTTATTTTTGTCTTGTTTTATATGTAAATTTTATTGAATTGCTGAATTAAAATTAGTTCTTCATTTCCAAATAATCCAATTTTTGTTATTTTTAAGAGCATATTTTTTGAGTTTTTAGTGCATATTTCGAAGTTTTTAGTGCATATTGAATGCGCATAAAACACTTTTTTTGGAGCATATTTCTGGTTTCCCTGGTCATAAGTTAAATTAAAGTCAAATAAGAGTACCAAAAACCACACAAGACAAAATTGACCAAGTATTATAACTGTCAGATGTTTGGACACGGATGCAGCAGATGTAAGGTTAAATCATTTTGTGCGCTTTGTGCTGGAGAGCACAAAACTGTCGATTGCAAAGCAACTTTTGTAAAATGTGAAAATTGCAATGGTGCCCATAAGTCAATGTCTCCCGATTGCCCAAGCAGAGTGACATATATTCAAATACGACAAAGATCACAAGCAAAAACAGCTAGGCAATCACATCGCCTATTTAATAGTACTGCAAACTACAATCATAATTTCCCAAATTCATTAAATCAAAATATAAGACCTAACCCTTCAGCATTGATTTATAATCAACCGTCATCATTTATAAATAATGAAAATAGTAATAATACTAGCATGTTTTCGTTCGAAGAAACTAAAAACCTAACGTTTGAGCTTATTTCAAGTCTTAAAAACTGTAAATCTCGAGAAGATCAGTTTAAGGTTGTAACTGACCTTGCTTGCAAATTCTTATTCCAATGAATACAAATATCAAAATAATATCATGGAACGCACGTGGAGTTCGAAATAAAAAAGAAGAACTGTTCCATTTTATGCAAAGCATAAATGCTGATATATGCCTGTTGAGCGAAACGTGGCTTAACAATAAATGTTCAATAAAAAACCAAAACTATTTTATCTATAGAAACGATCGACGAAATGGTCGTGGAGGAGGTGTAGCAATTCTTGTTAAGAAAAATATTAAACATAAATTATTACCTGTGCAAAACACGTCATTAATCGAAAACATAGGTATCCAAATTCAAATCGGAAACGAATTTCTAAATATTTATTCTTGTTATTTTCCTGGTGGTACAGCGGAATAAGGGCGATTGTGTTAAAGTGATGTCGATGGCGACAACTGGAATAAGGGTGATTGTTTTTCTTGTCTAATGAATTGTTTTTTTATTTACCAATGAAAAACATTAAACCAATACATATGAACCTATTTTTTTCAAGATTATTCGAATAAAACATTTTTATCTTTGGGGTTTTTATTATTGACCTTTTCCTATTAGTATTTGTTCGTTGTAATATTCGAACATAAGTTCAAAATTATTCGTCTATTCGAACAAAAACTAAATCTTGAAATGTTATTCGAACTAATATAAAATACGAATAATTGACATTAATAAATATATATAAAATACAATTAAAACTACTTTAGATCATCATTTACAATATTCTGATATTTATCTTCAAGTGTTTTTAAAAATTGCCATCCTTCAAATTTCCCAGAATCATTATGATGGTTAATAAATATTTGTCGCAATATTGAAAAAGAATCGAGTTTAGCAAGTTTTAGTTGCAATTTGTGCGATTCATTCTGCGTAGTCAGACGCTGTTCGAATTTCTCTCTCAGTTTTGCTTTAGATTTTAAAAATTTGCGACAGATGTGACGTGCAATCATGGATCTTCGCTTATCAAAATAAAACTTAAATTGTCTATGAATGATATAATGCAAGTCTAAGTCGAGCTTGCTTATCATATCCGTAAATTCTTTGTCATTTGATAATTGTGCAAAAATGTATTTAAAAAATTTGAATTGTGCTTTCATTATACCCCGCCGTTCCATGTCTAATAACAATTCTCTTATATTTTCTAAAATTGACTTGCTCATATTTCTTAGAATTTCTTCGAACTCGTCTTTTTCCAAACGGATTTTTTTGGCAATTTCTTTAAGTTTTACATTTTCAATTTCTCTCTCCATCAACTGTGTGCGTAAAGTTTGCAATTCATTTTTTAGTTCAGTAGTTTCCATTTTTATATCAAACGTTTGGTTTTCTTGACGTATCCTATTTAAATACTGCAGTTGCTCAAAAGTAACGACATTTGATTTAAATGTATCGTCCGTTCCGTAGGGAAAACTTTGATTGCTTAATTGACCACTAACCTCATCATCTAGCCCACGTAATACGCATTCTAAATTTAGATCGCAATTCTGCAAGTTATTAAAGGGATCTTGTATGTAACCACTTTCTATGATCTGTTCCTTCATAAGAGTACATAAGCAATTTCTAGCCATTTTTTCCTCACCGGAAGATCGGTTGAATACTTTTAGCCATTTGCGGCATATTTCGATGTCATTGGGTTGCGCTTTTCGAAGTATTAAATCCCTTAATTCTGTTACTTGTTCTTTATACAGATGATCCAAAGTATCTGATTTCAGTTCATAATCATTCGAGTTATTACTATTCAACTCGTTATCTTTAATTTGGTTTTGTTTATTTAAAAAAGACATTTTTATTAAAAATATATGAATATATGTATTTTGTATATTTTACAAAAAAATGTATTGAATATTTTAAATTTCAATTTATACGATTCCTGTTTGCTTTGACAAATATTTAATTCTCTTTGTTGTATTATTTTTAAACAATAACAGCCATGGTGTAATTATACGCCTTGATAACAGCCTTATTTATAAAACTTATTAAGGCTTTAAAAGGGTATTTTAGAAAAAAAAATTCATAGAAATTTTTCTTAAAACGTCTTTATAAAGCCTTAATAATTTTTATAAATAAGGCAGTAAATGTTTTTGTAAATAGTATTTTTAACTAATTACTTGTGTACCAAATAATTTTTTCACGTGCCGCCATTTAATAACAACAAAGAATTGCAAGCGTTATAAAAACGCACTGAGTATACTCCGTACTATATGCAATGCATGTTACTAGTTATAAAATATTTCAGCGTAAAATGTGGTATTCGTAATTAACATAAAAATAGGGCGGTGCGGAATAAGACCCCAGGAAATAAGGCCCCAAAGTGCAAAATGAAAAATGACAACACGAACATTTTGGGGCGTTCGTGCACTTTTTATTGGGATCTATTTTCATTTCGTAATTGCGGCGATATTTAATTTTTTCTGAAATGAAATTTAGTCCTAAAAGAGGAAAATGAAATGAAGCCCCACAAAATATTATACATATTTTTTAATGTGGGGCCTTTACTTATTCTTAAGTTCTAACGATTTCGCTAGGTTTAAAATAGGGCCTACACCTAACATTATATGTAAGATAAGATCGTCAAATTCAATCGCAGAGCGAATTGTGTTACGTGTAGACTTCAAATTAGTGTTATCTCAATCTTATAAGATTTTTTATGAGAGCGTTTTTATAAGAAATTCTATAACAACAATCTTATGCGATGAATTGTCAAAAAACACACATAGATGAAAATAAATTAGCATGCATGTGTGAGTGTTTATCAAAAAAATGAAAAACTACGTTTTGGACAAATTTTCTGGGATTTTATATGTTTAACGGAACTTTTCACAATGTACGATTAAAAGCTAACAGGGACTTTAACGGCAAGTTTTGTATGAAGAACTGTCAGTTAAAGTTCGCGTTAACTCTTAATCATACATTGTGAAAACGGACGTAAATGTGTTTAATTGATTTATAAATTAAAGTTTGTGTGAAAAAGTGAAAATAAAATAACTAATTATGCAAAAATAAAACATATTAACTTAATGAGAATTTCCATAAAATGAAATGTTATAAGAAAAGTTAAATTACGTTGTCCCCTTGTATAAGATGAAGAGAAATATCGGCATTTTATTTTTGACATTTTACAAAAATTCGATTTTTATTAGGGGGGCATTTAACGGCACTCTTATGAGATTTGTAATTTTGTTTTGTGATTATTAATCAAGCTTCATTTATAAAAAATATTGTTAGTAAGAAAAAATAATAACATTAACATATGGTTTTGATCCCAACAAAATATTTCATCATATGTACGCATTTGTAGTATTTTTTTACTAATGTCCAAAAAGACCAAAACAGGGTATGAAAGCTTGTTTCGGTATATAAAAAAAATATATATCATATGAACGCTGTCGTTGTGGTCACGGGATTCGAGCAGGCTCTAAGAAAATCCATGCAAACTATTTTCCTAATGCATGATAAATAGGTTGCTAGTAAGTAAAGTGTTTCTGTGCTTTAATATACATATTGTATATTTTTTAATTCATATCTCCTCCTGGGATTGGTCAAAGCACCAAAATACCTTTTTAGGAAAGGAATTGCAATTATAATGAAATAGATTTGGTATTTCTGTGTGGATATAATTGTAATTAAATTTTTATTTCAAGTAAAATTTTGAATGTTAACCATAGACAAATTAAAGGAAATGTATATATTTTAAAAATCGCGCGATTTTGTTCCAAACATTATATCCAAAACATATTTTTAGGGTTACGTACACCAAAGGTGTACGTATTGACATACAACGCCAGTTATTTTTATGTATGAAAAACAACAAAATATCGTAATTTTTGATCCACCGACTTAACAAGTTTCACACTATAAAGTGGTGGGCATGCTGAAGATGGTGGACGTTAAACTTATTGTCCACAACCAGAATTTCCATACAGAACAATTATAGGTTTATCAGCCCACAAAATATTGCACCACTTGCTTGCAAGCCAATTGACATGATTTAAAGCGAACTCCAAACGGTTATCTTTGCGTTTTTTTAAGCAGTAGGGGTTTTCTTAGATTTCACGCAAACAATTTTAAATTTAAAAGACGTCTACTGACTGTTATATCGATAAGTTTTAAATTTATGCCCTTAGGTAAATTACCTATTTGTAGAAATAACGGGCATTAGTTTGGTTTTTATTTCCTGGCTGATTTAAAAGCGTTACACTTGGCTGGCATTGGCTGAACTTTTTCTTTTACACGTCTACTTTCTGCTCTATTTGATTGCATTTGATATCATTTTTGCAAAGCATGAGAGAAGCCTTTGAATATCTTAATAAGATATTCCCTATTTCCTTAATTATTAAATTCATTTTTATTGCTCAATATTGCAATGTTTAGTGTGACCCACTAAAGCCAAAAATTATCGGAAAATATAAATTTAACATTCAATATATGTAGCTTAAATTAATATTATTTAACTTACTTTCACTTTATTCTTTAAAAAAATATTTACTTTTTGCCATACAAATTAAAAGAAATATAACCCACTCGTTTATCACTGCTATTTCAATGTTAATATGAAAAGGTCATCCAGCAGCCTAAAGGCAATAGTCGATAAACGTTATTTGATTGCAAGCTATTTGGAAAAGCACGACGGATGTGTACTCATATACGGTCAAATACTTTTTTGAAATCAATTCCCAAATTCCCAATATAATAATGATTTTTAATTCCAACTGACTGCACGGGAAGTGAAATATAACCCGGGGCTTACAAAACTTTTAATTTTATTGCTCAGGAAAGCTTAGACGCTGACAGAGCATCCAGTCAGATGAAATGTTAAAATTTTCCAATTTTTAAAATTTTGGGAATTGGAAACAAATATTAGATTATGCTTTTTAGATACATATCAATGTGTTTGCAGTGATGTTATGCTACATATGAGGGCTTTTTATTATCCTTAATATTTTTTTATTTAATTACATATGTTTATAGACCTCAGACATCTCGTTCGCTTTCCGCTGGAGCTGTAGACAAATCAAAAAGGCAAAATATTAATCAAAAAGTTGAGCCTAATAAGAAATTATCATCGCTCATGGTGGCTAATACTAGTAGCAAGGGAAATAATATTACGGAGTTGGAAATTAGTTCAGAAATCTCCACATCCTCCCCTTCATCTAATACATCCAACTCAAACATCACAATTATACAAGTATCAACAGAACACACACACACAACAGAAATGGAAAAAACTTCAAATAGTTCTGCTGAAAGTGATTACGAACCACCAAATTTGCCACATAAAACGACGACAACAATAGCAGATGTATTTAAATTTCCCGATGCTCATGTGTCAGTTACTAAAAATATCAAACAACATGAGTACAAAAGTAATGTACAAATAATTCCGTCCAGTAGTAATAATAGTAGTAACAATAGTAATAATCACAATCATAATAATAGTAGTTCTATACATGTAATCGGGAATTCCACAACGGCAACAGTAGGTGGTAATCAATATACAACTCCAGTTAAGAAGTCGCAAATACCAGAAGTTAATACTGGTGCTGCTTCATCGACAAAAATTGATGAACAGAACAAAATAACAACAGTGCATGTGACAGGTTCTGATAATACATATGGCACATGTTTTACACCGCCCTTATCATCGGCCACAGCATCGCATACATCCACTCCCAAAATGCCTAAGAAAATAATATTATCAGCCAATTCGTCTGGAATTACAAGTATTGCAGTGAATAATCCAACGACCACTGATGAAATGGCTGCAGAAGCATCGACGGTCGCAAGAAAAAATTCAGTTGGTGGAAAAATTGAAAATGACTTATCAATTATGAATAATACCACTATAAATCAACATGATGGATTGCATTATGAAAAAGTTTTTCTTTCTAGCAGTTCTCCTAGAAATATCGTGGACCTAGCCAGTTCATCTTCCGCTCTGAATAATGCACCACAGTCGCCGAAATGGCATTTGCCACATCACGGCCAATCGAAACTTCGTGGTAAGGAAGATGTAACAGCATCAACATCGCTAAAATCAGCGACTGCCTCAAGTAGTGCTGATAAAATGGTTAAATATCCGAATACCACAGCAAAGCAACGTAGTAGCGAACAACGGCAAAAGTCACCCACACAAAATCATGAAACTGCAGAGCAACCAGTTTCAACGACTACTATGGGCAGTCCGGCTATGGCTAGGAGAAGATTCGTTTCTCCAACGAACAGCAGACTTCAGCAATCATCGGCAGCATCCAGACCTCCATTTCTTTTAACTAGAGGTCTGACAGAAGCTGTTATAACCAGCAGGCCAAGTCGAAAAGATTTTCATTTCGCTAACAAACCCCCAGTGGGAAAGACAAAACCTTCTAATACCAATTCTAATAATAGTAAATTATCGAATACCACAAATAACAATGAAAATGTTGCAGTTTCTCTCATTGCCATTTCCTCAACACAATCACAATCACAATTGCCAGCCTCCGCCCATTTAGCCATTAATCGTACAACATCAGAAGTCTTAGAACAGCGCAGGCGTAGTTCGTCAACTTCTGATGCTCAAACTCAACGTCATGCACGCGCTACTAACAATAATGACTCGTGCAATCGTGCTAATGTTGGTGTCGGTATGCCTTTGCGTCAACCTCCCCAACCTTTCCGTTTGACGGAAAATATTCTCGGTGTTAGTTCTAGTCCAGGTAATTTACCATCACACAATATTACTTCGCCTGCCAAACGAATGACTCTCAGAGAGCAACAAGTTATGCAATTACGGCGTGAAATAATGCATCCTGGTGGTGTACGTTTGCAGTTAAGACGTAAAGATTGTGTTGGCTCAATTGCATGGGTGGATGCTTTTGGTGCTGTTTGGTAAGTGAAGCTAATGATTTATAGTGCATACTCGCATGAATGATATTCTCAATATTCCTAAAAAAAAATACAGGGTGTCTGGTTGGAAACAAAAGGAACATCCCGTTTTATATAATGCCCTACATATTGGCGATCAATTGCTTTCAATAGCGGGCGTAACTGTCAATTCAGCAACGGAAGCTAATAAAATAATACGAAATACAAATACGCTTTTCGTAAGTGTAGAAGTGAAATACGAGTACTTTAAAGTTTACTATTTTTATCGATTAAAGAAAAAATGTTGCATTGCAAAAGAAAAAAAATGCCGCAGTGGAAGGCAATAAGCCAACCACAATAAAGCCCAATATTTGCGATCAGGCTTATGCTTTTTGTTTGGCCCTCGATAGTTTTGCGCCTCACTCGCCCTTGATAGTACATACTTACCTCAACTAAGACTTCTTTTCCACACGCAAAGTTTACTTTGCAAAGTTTTAATTCAGCTGAGTGAAAGACAAGAGGAGAAATACTTTCTCTTTCTTTCTGTCACCCAGCTGAATTAAATTTTTGCAAAGTAAACTTTGCGTATCTAAAAGGGGTGTAAGATTTTTGCCTATAGACACCATAAAAATTCTACGTGTGGTATTTGAAGCTTCCCGAAGGAAGCTCCTACACATGAGATACCTTGGCTCTTTGGCTACGCGGCTTGCCATTTTTGGCTGCTGTTGGGAATACAGAAAAAAAATTATATTGGAAAAAAAGTGCGATAAAAATATTAAACTTTAATCCAAGTTTTTTTTATTTTTAAGAGCAATTATATTCATACATATATAAAATCTAATGCATTAATTACAGGTAGAAGTCTTAGTTCGTCGTATTCCATTTGGCCGCGGTTACGCCATACGGCGCGAAAGAGAAGGTCAATGTTTAGGTTTAATACGTGATGGTAATACAGCTACAATAGTTGATGTAGTGCCAAACAGTTTGGCAGCCAGACATGGTCTGCCTCCAAAGGTAAAACATTGAAATATTAAACAAAAATACATAGTACATACATATATTCCCATTTTAATAACAATTCGAACGTGCGTTCACAGGCCCAGTCATGTGATGGCAGTACTTTGACATTTTGGATACTTACAGAAATAAATGGCCGTCCATTAAATTTATTTTGTAAAGATAATGAAATTCGCGACCGCCTTAATTCAGTCGGACGTGATATTTCTATATTGGTGCAGCCGTCTGATTTAATAACGAAACTTAAGAAACAACTTAAATCATTACGCGGCTATAAGGATTATCTGGTGCAATAACCCTAAATCAGTTAATTAATGTTAATTATATACAGGCTGAAAGCTTTGTCATATTTAGAAACAGTCTTATTGGTAAGATGCTATTCACGTTTTAATTCATTTTTATATAGTTTTAGTAACTATCAGCATTCCAATTTAATATTATAGAAAACAAAGAAATTTAACTTATCTCAAGCATTTTTTTTACAAAAATATGATAAAATATGACTTATGAATATACATAGTCAGTATATAATAGACAAAATTATACATACAAACATGTTATTCTTGTTAGGCGTACATTTTTTAACTATGTACTTATATAAACATAAGTATTAAAGACATTTATGTATAATATATATAATACATATTTATAAACATTCTATATATATTTTTGCAAATACATATGTAATACACATATACGTATATTAATATACATACATATAATCTTAGGAATAATATATAAATTTTTTTAGAATATACATACTACATACATATATTGATAATATTTCTTCAATCGCCTACTTTCAAAAATACTCAACTAAATTCAAATTTTTGCATCTTTTATATACATAAATACACACATATATAGCTATATTATCAATTAACTCAATTATAGGAATGTTTAAGTAAAATTTATTAATTAAATTATAGAAAAAGGAAAATCATCATCAAAATATTTCGTGCTCACAAAAATATATTTTTGTGCATAAAAACACATAGATTTATGTAGTCAATTATTATTTATCTTAAAAGGATTTGTGTAATGATCTCAAAAACAATTTTTATTTTTGGAAATTTACACAATATAATGAAAAACAAAAATCTAAGTCCACTACGCAACAAATTGCCGAAAAAAGAATTTCACTGAAATGTAGGTGGCCCAAATGAGACCTAGTGATGTTAAACACGTGTAACTCTTGTAATAACGGTTTTTTATATGATTTATTTTTATATGTTAAATACATTTTATGGAAATTTAACGTGACTATGTGTGAAATATAACATCAGACAATTGACCAACATTTTGCTCGATACAGGCATTGGCTCTTTTTAGCGCATTTTGCATTACACGGCGTAATGTTTCTGGTTGCAGGCGCCGTATTTCGTCTCGAATATTCTTCTTGAGCTGTCTGTGTTTTGTTAACATACACTTTGTCTCTTAAATATCCCCATAAAGATCCTGATCTGATCTTACGTTAAAAAACGGCGATAATTTCGCTGCGTCAGAACAATTGATCGTTGAGAAGAATAATAAAAATCGAAAATTTTAATGCGTTGTTGTGGACTGTACGTATTCATTTTAAATTTCCAAGAGTTCAGTTATAATCTGCAAAAAGAAAAAATAAATTATGTTAAAAAATAAAAAAAATATTTGTGTTTCACATCAGCTGGTCTTATTGGGCCACCCTGTACATGGTATGAAATGTCTTAAGGTTATGAAGGAAGGATTATGAAATTATAAAATGTCCATCACGTACAGATTTAGAGGTACATAAAAAAAATTTTTTCCGCAAAATTGTAAAAGTTTCAAATATCGTAATTATTTTGTGAATTCATTCAAAATTTTACCTCAGTCATAAAATATTTTTGCAGATTCGTATTCTAGACAACATTTCCTTTCCTTTTGCTTTATTTTTTACATTTTGTGAGTGAGTTTAATTGCAAGGGATTTAGAAATGTCCTTTTTCCTGTTTCAAATGACGAACATTAAAATGTTGGGTAGTTTTTATTAACTTTAGAGTATGCCAACATAAAAATAAGAATACAATCAGAATTTGTTGTACATGCATATCGTTACATTAATATAAAAAGGCCCTCGCTTGCCATACATATATTTTAAATCGAGTTTTTTGTGTATTTCAATTAAAGAACATCTAATGCATCGAAAAATGCAAAAATCTCGATTTCAAAAAATTAATGAGTTAGGGTTTTTCTATATTAAGGCAGCGATATGAACAAAATGAAATTGTTAAATTTGTTTATACTTAATTTAATTTGACTTACGAGGCGATACGAACTTTAGCCCGTTCAATTAAATCATAAATATAGAAACAAATTAAGAAATTAATTATTCGACATATTGTCATAATCATATTCTAATTTGAAATTTATTTGTAGAAAAATAAAATAGATTCATATCGGATATAAATTATTTGCTGGGTTTTGTATGAGTTTCTAAGCCTACAATGTTTTTTTTGCTTTTGTGATTTTCAAAAATATTATTATTTGTGAATTCTCAAATAATTCTTGAAAGTCTGTGCATAAGATAAGAGTTTTGTGACTATTCAAAATGTGTGGTTGAAGTCTACTGATGATTTGTTACAGCAACAATGAAATGCATATGGACCAAGCTGAACCACCAGCAAATAAATTTCAAATTAGAATATAGAAACAAATTAAGTTCGAAAAATAATAAATAAAAATTAACTTAATTTAAACTCTCTTAAAATTTTGTTGTTCCTTCAAATGCAACTGTACGACAAGTCGAACGTTACCGACATCGTGGGACAGGCCCTATAATACATCCATAAATATCGTGCCGTAACTGCTAAAAATCTTAAGTGAAAAAATTTTCGAACTTAATTTTTTAACCAAAATCGATTATTTATGATCGTAAATAATCCAAAAACTGTGTCGCTTAAGCTTTTTTAGCGGTTATGGCTCGATATGTACATATGTATGTATATAGTAATTTTTGAAAACTTCGCTATAATTTGTTGAGCTAAATGTCGAAGAAACTAAAATTTTTACAAAACAGTTGCAAAATCAATTTAGAACAGATTATTTAATATTAATTTTCAACAACTTACATATATAGTTTACACTTTTAAAGCACTAGTATTCATATCAACTTTCCAGCAGAAATGTAAGTATAAATTCTAATATTTAACCAGTGTCCCCACTCTTGGTTATACATGTATAATTGACATCACAAAAGAGAAAATCTTATTATTGACTAAGAAACCTTCTAGATTAAAAAAAAACCAAAATATTTTAGAAAAACAAATTCGCTAAGTTCTATCTATTTCCTTATTATATTTAGCTTTTTATCTTATTTAGGATAATCAAATGCAATATTTTAGTGCCTATTTTCATAATTATACATATTTTATTTACTTGATTATTATGATGTATTTTATGTTTGTATGTAATTAAAGATTTAAGTTTATAAACGTGATATTGTATTATTTCAGTATAGATAAATTATAAAGAAACAAAATTCAATATACACACATACATACATACATTATACTTTTCATTTTGTTAAAATTTTCCAGTTTATTACTTATACAAATAAAATACATTTAAAAGACTTTTTTGTTAACGTGTAGATTCTTTCCACAATGCAAGCAAGCGACTTGTCTAGAAAAAAATATGTGAAAAAAACACTAAAATTTCTAAGTCATTCCTATAAAAATTTTCTAGACAAGTCTCTTGCTTGCATTGTGGAAATAACACAAGTAATTTATTTAATAACTCATAAAGTGCACACAGTATTTTTTATGGCTGTTGCTGTATTTTGTTTCCAAACACGGAAATTAAAGTTGTTTGAATCCAAAGTAGAATAAATAAAAATGGGCATTGAGTTTGTCATAACCCACATGATGCCATCTTCGTCAATCTAAAAAAGCATTAGAAATGTACAAATAAATAATAAATAACTTAAGGGTTCTCTTATTTTGTATATATTTTGTTACCGTCAAATCACTTGGGTATATCATGGTTTGTTCATCTGCTGCCACCTGTCCATGATTAGCACTTGTAAAAGGCTGACTTGTATTCCAGCAGCCAACACCGTTACTTTGAATTTCAGCATAAAACACGACATCAGTACGAGGGTCGTACTTGTGCATAGTCGACTGTTTTTTGTCGCCGCGACTACCCAACAAGCGAAAATCTGCACCATGATATGAGCGTTGCGCATTTGTCTCATTTTGAAGCACTTTATTGTTAACAACGAATTCATTATTACTTGCCATGGCATGGAATAAAATCTGACGCGAGTAATCATTTTCTTTTGGTCCTAAAGAGACGGAGAAAATTCCATCGTTCCATCTAAAAGATTGACCACCAATTACAAAGTCTCCACTAATTGGATCGAAATGAAAATAGTTATGACTGAAAGACCATATTTTATTAAGCTCGAAGCTGAAAGAAGACATAAAAATGTTATTTTAAAACTTTGTTAGAAGATATTGAAGAATGTCGTACATGAAATTTAAAATTTCACCACTTTTTCATCATAAAATAATAGATTATGGCATTACAAGATCACAAGGTGTATGTGAGTAGATTTGTAGAAAATCTACACAAAATCTAATATTTTTATTTTATTTTTACTACCTTGTGCAACATATTTATATAAAAGATGATTGAATAAGCTACGGTCTGCTTAAAAATGTGTGTGAATTGGCTACATTGCAGTAATTTGGTTTGTTATTTTAGGACATTTTTCCGTTAATGGGTTTTGGTTTTCATAAATATTTTAATTAAAATCTGCTAGATTTTATGCAGCTGTAAATGGCTTCTAAGAAGATTTAGGACGTTTTTGTATGAAAATACTTTTGATTTCTTGAGTTTGAATTCTCTAAATTATTTTCTTCAAAAAATGGTTGTTGTCTTTGATAATGAAAAATAAAGATATTGCCATGTTTTTAAAACATGAAAATTAAATTAAAGTAATATAAGTAACCTAACCTAACCTAATATACAATGGTTTGAAAAATATGTGCTGCACAACGAAGGAAGGTACTTTGATTACGTTACTTTAGGATTAGTATCTTCTGAAGTCGGTATGTTTCAGTCACCAGGGACTATGCCTTCACCACAAAGTATATTCACCACTTGAATTTTCCTACAACTGATACAAAGGGACACTAATTCACATCAGAAAACTGCGTAGTGTTGTTATTTAATTACTGTTGGATACAGGGATTGAACCCAAGACCTTCGGTTTTGTAGTCAACGTGCTAAATACTTCAGCCAACGCCACCCAAATTTATGGAATTTTTATGAAATTCCTGTATAAATTTAAAGCGCTCGCATTTTTATTTGGTATTAAAAAAAATTATGCTTGTTTGTCGGTATCAAATGAATGCTTTCTTTCTTACAGTTACATTTGAAACATTTGCATTATAATACAAATTTCTTATATGAATCAAAATAAATTTAACTATCAAACCATTTAATAGATATCTATGTATGTATGTCACAAAATAACGGGTATTTTAATTTCCCGTTTTCCCGAGAAAATCAAAAAAATTTCCCGAGAATATTAGACAGACTTTCCTCAGGAATTTCCGACTCCCAAATCCTAATCTACAGATAATATCAAGCACTGAATGTGACCTGTGCGAAATTGGGTGTTCACATGACATCTTATCATTCATTAATAATATAAAATAATTTACCTGTAAACATAAAGGCGATTGGTAACCAGGTCTGGTATGTAAGCAAATGCTTTGTTGCATCCACTATCTGTATCTGGTGTTATACTTGCCAAACCTCGACCTTCGGCTACTATAGAGTCCAGTATTTCGAATCGTCGTATTACTTCATCAGTACGTAAATCAATCAACCAAATTGCAGGCCTTTGAATTTGCGTAAAGTTATCTAAAAATTTAATTTATTTAAAAAAACAATAGTATATACATATATATCCATATGTATGCACACTTACTGGGGTATTCCAACATTCCTGTATCAATAAACCACAAGCGACCGCAACTATCCGTACTGGTGCGATAGACTGAAACTAAGTGTTTGGATTTGGACTGAAAATATCGATTATTTTATAGCACATACTATATATAAATAGTATAATATAATTAAAAAAATACCGTCAACTGATTAGTCGCAAAATCGGGATATGCTGTTAACTTTGGACTTTGCTCTCTGCCATCCTTGTTTAAATCGATATAATTCAAGGTAGACGGTATACCAATTCTTCGTCTTGGTATTGTTACGAATAAACGTCCCTTATAATGCGTCGCTCCCATGGGAACATTATTATATGGTATATACGATTCAATATTGGTCCGACAAGTTTGGTGTGCTCTTCCATTATAATGTGTAGCTTCGATGGGAGAATTGATATTGGTTTGTCCAGGAAAATATATAATTCCTAAATTTTTTTTAATTTAATAATATGTATTTGACAATGTTCATCATAGATAAAACCAATAAAAATTAATGAAGAAACATTAAAGACTGTAATGTGGAATATCAAACAAAGTGCTTAAACAGACCCAGCTTTACTGTTATTAAAAAAAAAATCAAGAGATCGAATGTTGTAGATATGAACCTGCAAGTTGCGATCTTCGAGTCTATTTGAAATCTACTTAGAACTTTGTGATGCAACTATAGTTTATTTTATTTTTCAAAATTGTACTAAAAACCAAACCAATGTACTTAAAAAGGTGTGTGAATTAGATATATTGCAGTTGCTTGGCTATGGTTTATGCGGCCCACCCACATGCAATATAATTGTGCAATTTTTCGTATTGTGCAATAATATCGCCAATGTGTATGTCATACTCGAAGGTGGCACAATATATTGGCAAATATCAAGAGACTTTTAATTGTTATTGTACCATCAAGACAATTGTGTAATGTGTAGGCCTCATTGTTCAATGTTGTTTATTTTTCCACAGTTAGTGAAATTGGGCAATATTTTCTTTGAAAATATTGTGCCATTTATTGCATAGTATACATACATATGTATGTACATATGTAGGTCAAAACGACAATAATATGTACAACAACATATGCAATAATATTGTATTTACATATATGTATATGTACATATGTACATATATGTATGTATGTACATATATAGGTATATATCTTAAGGGTCCGCCAGATAACTTTTTTTAAATGCTATAAAAAAACTACTCAATATTTTCTCAAATTTCTTCTTTTATTTGAAAGTAGAATCCTTCCGGTTAATAATGAAAAATAATTTCATTCAAATGGCTGCCTCGGCTGGAAATGCAGTAGCATACACGGTCGGTCCAATTTTTAAGCACATTATCGATTGTGTGCATCTGCATTTCACCAATGGCTTCACGAATATTGTCCTTTAAAGCGTCAATTGTCTCTGGCTTGTCGGTGTAACACTTACATATGTATCTTTGACGGCTCCCCACAAATAATAGTCCAACGGTGTCTACTCGCAAGGTCAAGGTGTCATACCAAGGTCTTTATGCAAAATTCGTCTCAATGATGTCTCCGAAATGTTCAATTGTTGAGAACAACGGTGAATTGATGTTGATGGTGCTTCACGCACACTTTCTGCCACAGCAGCAATATCCTCGGGTGTACGCACTGTTTTTGGCTTTTCACGATTTGGTTTATCGATGAGGATGCCATTTTCTTTCACTTTTTTCACGAGATAACAAACATACGGAATTTTCGCACACATTCTGCAACATTACCATGACTTTCAAAGTAATGTCGCAATATTTCAAAGCGTTGTTCAAGCGTATACACAATCATATTCGTTCAGCGGAAGGATAAAACTAATTATCTGTCAAATCAGACATGAGCTAAGTGTTACTTACCATTCACGAAATAAGCACTAGTTGAAAAAAAACGTTATATGGCGGACCCTTTATTATCCCAGTAAAAAAGACTCCAAAAAAGTCATGAAAATGTAGAGTTTACGATGCGGAAGTAGTGCAAATTTCGATCCGATCTAATGATTTTTACATAGGGTTGTCATTGCAAGAAGCTCTCTTTTTCGATGCCTGGTCACTAAATTGGAAGCGATATTAAGAAAAATTTCCTTTTTTGTGTTCTATGATAATATTTTCATCTAGGAAAAATGGTATATAGTTGCCTTTTTCTTGTTTCTTTATATACGAATTTAAGCCCGAAACAGTGTTTTCATGTAAATTTAAGCAAATAACTTTTAAATTTTAGACTAAAAATAGTTCATAAATTTCTTTAAAAAAATAAATTTTTTTTAAATTCTGGTGAGTATTTTCTAACACTATTGAGGAGTTACAGGGTTTTGTGTGACTAAAATAAGCTTCTACATGGTTTTTTACTCACTCTTGGCAAATTAAAAATATCGATTTTTTGGAAGCAATGAAAATGTACTTCCGCTAGAATGACTTCCATTTTTTTCACTAAGTATGTAGTCGAACAAATTTCAGTGCCAGCGTTGTCAACTTTGAAACTTCAAAAGGCACCAAAATGGAGGAAAAACGCGCCATTTACAACAGAAAGCTCCAAGTTTAGAATTTCTTTTTTAGTTTAAAATGTCTATTGAATTAATTTTGCATAAAAAGTATAATGTTATTTTTTTGTATTAAAAATTTAACAATAAAACAGTATTTTACAGTTCAGGGATAAAGAAAAATAAAACCAAAAAAAAACTTAACAAATTTGTTTATATTCATTTGTACTATATTGAAAATATAACAATAAAAACCAACATGTACGTACACAATTAAAAAACCAACAAAATTCGTATATACATATGTAGTATACATACATATCCCTACAAGCAAAGTGATACGAAAATGATTCGAAATCGTATTGCTTGGAAGAAAAATATTATTGCGGCAACAATCATATTCGTATTGCGGAAGTTTCCCCCTTCGGGAGAGTTTGTGCGGCCAGAGCGATACTTCGAAGAAATACGAATGCAATACTTCTAGAAAATAAAACTGTGATATTGCTAGATAATCATCTAATAGAATTATTTATGATATTGCCAGATTATCCTTAGGAAGATTAATTATTTATAACATTAGATTATATCCTAAAGCACAATTTTACAATTTTGCTAAAATTATATGAAGTAAGAAAAATAAAGGATCGTAAAGTCACCCCTGAATTAATACTACCATTAATTTAAATTTAAAGCAATTTTTATGGTCAACACAATTCAATTTATCACCACAGGAGTCATCATATGGTTAGTATAAAAAGGAATTTCCTGACATAATGTTTTGAAAATTTTGTGATTGTTTTTATTTTAAATTAAATATATATTTTATCTTCTAGTTAAAAACATAATGATATTATAAATTTATTGCGCATGTGATAAAACGCCAGGCTGAACAAAATGCAACATTTTAATAACACAAAATACCTTGTTAGTCCCAATTTACACCAGGCAATTTTACTTTCGCAAGTCATAAAATTTTCTATTAAAGTTGCTGTAGTGTTTAGATAGAGCAACTTTACTTGCGCAAGTCTTTTTCGATTGCTTATACATATAATTGCTTATACACATACATATACATACAAAGAAATGTCAAATTTGATATAGAGCGAATGATAGCAAAAACAGAATTGCCTGTACAAGCAAGTCTGTACGGCAATTCTGCTGGTTTTTACACTCCTCACTTCTTTGTTCGCCAAATTCATGACTAGCGCAAGTAAAATTGACTCGTGTAAATTTGGACTTAAAGGACAAAATAAATAGTCAATACATTTCGAACTGTTCATTCGAAAAGTTTCACTTAAATGAAAATATTTTAATATCAAAGAATTATTGCTTTGATGATTTTATTCTAAATGATAAAAACAAGATATTGTATTTTTATCTTCTGGATAAGATACATATACATATATGTATGTGTCCTTACTTATGAAAGTGATCTAAGTAATACGTATTTTTGATTCGAAATAATAAATAAATCATAAAAAATAAATAAATTTATATTAATTGAGGCTAGAACAACTGTTGCATAATAAAAAAAATATTTTTGGATTTGTCGACTAATGAAATACAGTTAGTGTCATTAATATTCGGTTTTCAGGTTCACAATCAATAAAAAATCTACCAAATAATGGTAACCATTTAAACAAAAAAAATTCTTTCATTAATTTATTTAGCAATTGGGTGCGAATATGAATTTATAAAAATTAATCAAAAAAATTATATCAGTAGAGAAAGACTGATAGATTATTTGAAATACTTCAAAAAATGTAGCGTCATTAATATTCGGTTTATTCGTGAGTAAAGAAAAAAAAAATCAAGGGAGTATGAATTTTTTTTATAATAATTACTACTTTTAAGGATATTTATCTCACCAGAGGACTTCACTTAAACAATTTGACATACTTTGAAGGAAAAAATATTCTATATATTTTCCGAATATCACTTTAGTTTTCCTCCCAGTTGTAACTAAAGTCGAGAATGTGTCACAGACTATACGGAATGAATTTGTCACTCAAACTTTGATTAGGATTAATATCTACTAATTCGTGGATAAGGTGAACCATTTTGATTTGAGATAATTACATGCAAGTTATACCTGAATGGGGGTGTTATATGACAAGGGACATATCCTTCGTACCACTGAAATGTGTTAAAAATATCTCGTTTGATAGGATAGCCTTTCTAACTCTTCCTAAATATATTTAAATACTTTCTGAAATATATATTTTGCTAAAAAATATCCAATTTCCAAGCTTACATCCAACAATGAATCAGATTGTAAGCCTCAAATTCTCTAGTATTAGATCCTAGTTCAGTTTTTGCTACAGTATTACATCCGCTTATCATTAAAATTGGTATACAATCTCTCATCATGAAATAATAGTGTAATGGAAAATATTCTGATAAACAAGATCAAATAATTTTAAAGCAATTGTAAACAATAGCATTGCATGGTAATTATTATCCTCACAATCAGGATTCTATATTATTGTTGTATCTGATGGGAGCAAGTAGGATCAAATATTAAAAGTTTTATTCATTAAATGTCAACTGTAGACAGTATTTGAATAGATTAAGAGAAATTTATAGACATTCCCAAACGAGATATTTTTAACACATTTCAGTATTACGAAGGATATGTCCCTTGTCATATAACACCCCTATTCAGGTATAACTTGCATGTAGTTATCTCAAATCAAAATGGTTCATCTTATCCTCGAATTAGTAGATATTAATCCTAATCGAAGTTTGAGTGAAAAATTCATCCCGTATAGTCTGTGATATATTCTCGACTTTAATTATAGCTAAGAGGAAAAGTAAAGTGATATTCGGAAAAAATAACGAATATGTATGTTTTTTCTTCAAAGTATGTCAAATTGTTTAAGTGAAGTCCTCTGATGAGATAAATATCCTTAGAAGTAGTAATTATTATAAAAAAAATTCATACTCCCTTGATTTTTTTCTTTACTCACGAATAAACCGAATATTAATGACGCTACATTTTTTGAAGTATTTCCAATAATCTGTCAGTTTTTCTCTACTGATATAATTTTTTTGATTAATTTTTATAAATTCATATTCGTACCCAATTGCTAAATAATATAATGAAATAAATTTTTTAGTTTAATTGGTTGCCATTATTTGGTAGACTTTTTTTGATTGTGAACCTGAAAACCGAATATTAATGACACTAACTGTATATGACTTATACAACTTCCATTTTGTACAAGATGGTAAATTTTTCTACGTTAATTTTATATATTCTGTTTAAAAGTTTTTAAAAAATAATCAAAAATTATTTATTCCAACTTAATAAAGCTTATATTTTCATCATTATTGTTGTCATCGGGCCATAAAACAGATTTCATTTCAAGTTGTGATGTTTTGTATACATCATTACAATTAATATGGTAATTAACAGTATCAGGAAGTTGGTAAGTTTCACAACAAGAATTTTCCCTTTTTAACCCATTGTTGTGTTAAATTTGCGTTGGTGCCACCAAAAATTAAAAAAACGCACCAAAATTAAAATTAAAAAAAAAGTTATTGTCTATGCTAGAAGGTTCGTGTATTTGCTTTATGATTTTGCTCCAAACATTATATCCAACACACATTTTTTCATATATTTTTCAAACTATTGTATAATAATTTAATTTAATATTTATGTTTTAAAAACATGGCAATAATATTTTTATTTTTCATTATCAAAGACAACTATTTTTGAAGAAAATTATTTATGGCTCGATTATGGATGGCAACCGAACTTCAGTTGCCGAGTTAACTAGCAACGCAACTGAAACTAAAATTGGTATTACGTATGGCAACTTCCTACAGTTGCTAAAAAGTTATCGAAAATACGATTATGACAGATTGGCAACTGAAAATGATGTGAACAAATATGCAATATATAAGAAATAAAAGTGTTTAAGAAAAAATCATCAAGTAAAAGTGCTTAAGACAACACTTATCTTAAAAATTATTAATGAGGTGGAATTAGTTGCTGATGAAGAGAAGGAAATGCAACATGTTAAATCTATTAGATGGCCTAAACTAGGTTTTAACAATATCTTTTTTAAGCTTAAATCATATTTTCTTTAAATATGCAAAAAAGAAACTGAAAATAAAAATAATATAGCATTTAATTTTTAATTTTTTCACTTTTTACTATGCAGCAACTACAAATTTGTGGTTGCCAATATGGCAACTGAAATTACCAGCTGTTAGTTGCCAGTTGCCATCCGTAATACCATTTCGGCAACTAGCAACGCAACTACAGTTCGGTTGCAATCCATAATCGAGCCATTAGAGAATTCGAAGACAAGAACTCAGAAGTATTTAAAAAAAACTTTTTATATATAAACCTGTGTTTCCTCAACAAGTCACTGAGTTAATGACCCACCCTCGTATGTATGCATTAATAGAAACATATGCCTAGGAATTTAGGTCAGTTAGTTAAAACAGCGACGATATTTGTTATCTCTTTAATAGTAAACTTCGTCTTTGAGGCGACTTTTCTAAATAACATGCAAACCTGTGACGCAAATTGCACCATTATTATATAAAAGCCAAAATTTATTATTTCCCTTTTGTCAGAAAAACAAAAAACAAGAAACAATTTCTTTAATTCGTTCGCCTCACATGTTGCGTACATACATACATATGTACAGAATCCAGAAACTCGCTATAACGTCATAAGCCACATTCTTCACAGCTTAATTTATGGTCGGTCAGAAAAACATTTTTTGTTAATAACATCATTTATTATTATTAAAAGAGAATTAACATTCAGGCAAGTACCTACTACTAATACTACATATGTGACAGCGCATAGAAAAAGGGACCTAAGGGTAAAACAATATTCACTTTTTTTTGATGTGGACAATATCTGAGAATCGAATGAGACCGATCCCATGCCCCAAAAGTGTTCTTTCCCAGAGATATGTGCGTTTTCTGAAATTGAAGTACACCAAATATACATGTATTTAAATCTTTAAAATGGCTCTCTTGAACAAAACCGGTTTTTACCCTTAGGCCCTTTTTTATTTTGCGCGTCACATATGTATGTACTTACGTGTTACCTTCTTTAGGAAAGGGATAGTGATAGAGAAGACAGATGGTGAAGGAAGAGATAGAGGAAAGCTTCATTCTTTTACAACTCTGTTTTAGGCACGTTTTTAATAATACAGTGATGCAGCGCCTCTGGTGTTAAATAAAATATATTAAATTGTTTTTGAAGCTGTGGTTAGTAGCCATTTTATCGGTATTTTACTTCGCCGATGATTCTGCCTCACAGCGAAGGATGTTACATTAGTACCTTAGTATCTTCTAAACACGGTATAGTTCAGTGACCAGTGACTATGTTGTCATCACTTAAACTTTGCTACAACAACTTACACAAAGCGACACTAATGCACATCAGAAAAATGTGTGGTGTTGTTTTTTAATTACTGTTGGATACAGGGCAGTTTGGCCCAGTATATTAAGAATACATACTAAGGCAAACCATTAACCACCCGACGATATGGTATAGTCACAACGTCCATTTTTTTGCAACAATATTCTGCAAATTTACTCGTACTTTGTAGAAGATATAGCAATAAATAAATAAATAAATAAATGTCTGCAGTAAAAATTTACAAAACACTTAGTCAACAACTGCCACTTTACTCTCTCAATTTGTGTTTTGATTAAATGAACGCAATTTAGTAAAATCCAGTAAAGTTCAGTAAACATGTTTAAAATTCTTTGCGTACTCGAACACAACTACCCAGTCAGCATTTTATGAAATTAATGATAATATTCGAGTCACTTTCGACTTCTCCGCACGATTAAAATAAGCATTTATGCGCTCGTTTTTGAGTCGAGAATGACTGTTCATTCGGGAGAAAATGGTACCCTAGCCGCGACTCTTCTAAACGAGTATTTTATGATTCGCGTTTTTGATCAACTTCGACTCATTTTCGAGACATTTAGATATTTTTTTCACACATTCAATACACTTTGAATTTAATTGATTTTACTGCATGTGCTTGCTGTTTGTTTTTTAAACAAATCACCTTCTAAGCATTTCTGGGAATAATTTTCGAGTCTTATTTTAAACGCATAACTGATTAATCAGTTTTTGATCATCTAAAGTAGTCGAAAAAGATTCAGTTGGGTGAAACAATCTTCCAAATGCTGACTGGGTATTATTACCTCACTACATAGAAACAGGAAACAAGCTTTTTGGTTTATTTGAAATAAATTTTTCTATCATAAACTATGGATGTTTTTCGCTCCCGTACTCAAAAGTACTCAATACGTAATTACGCTCCCGGCCTACCCATCAGCCAATTTATTACACTTTTAAGTATTTAAGCGGAACTCTTCTTATGTTTTCAGACCCTTAACTTTTTAAAGATTCGAAAGTTCAGCAATATCTACTCTTTCACATTCTTTAGAGACGAATTTTGAAATCTAATATAACTAATGATAATAAGCCTGTAGAGGTACGAGTTTATTCATAATTATGACACTCTTCAATTTGTTACTATAGTTTTGTACAATATCGAATTATGGATTTGGGAATATTATGCCCTAATTCAGTAAGAAGATTTTGGACGTTTTTGTATGAACATACCTTGGAGTTCTTGTGTTTGAATAAAATAAAAAATAAAATATTCGTCTATATTCTGGCAGGAGCATAGGGACTCATGCTCCTCTTAGGATTGAGTGGACTATACAGTAATGTGCAAAACAAAAGCAATAAAATCCCTATGTGATTTAAAATTCTAATATTTTAGACATTTGATTATTTCAAGAACACACTTCTGTAGGCAATCATATTATATTTCCTGAAAAATAAAATAACTAATGCCCTAATTCTGTTCGACGATTGAATCGTCTTGTCTATGGACGAAAAAACCCGCAGTTGTTATTCTCTAAAACAATTATTATTTATTATCCATGCTAGAAGGTTCGTCTGTTTGCTTTATGATTTTGTTTCCAAACATATCCAACACATATTTTTCAGTTCTCGTGGTACCTTCATAGCGAACAGTCGATTAGCGGAATTTTTTCTTACATACCAAACAAACAAAAAATTATACAAAAAAATATTCGTAGCACATATTATTCGTAATAGGCACATACTGACTTTAATAAATAAGCTTTACTGCTTTGTTAATATTTTTTACATAGTGGAAATAACAAATACAAAAAAACAGAAACAAAAAAAAACATAAACTGTGACATTGAGGAATACTCTATACGAGTAACTCAAAAACAAATAAACAATCAAAAATTACAAAAACAAAAAAAAAACCGTAAGCAAAAAAAACACAAAAAGTGCCCTTGAGGAATACTCTATATGAGTACCTCAAATACAAAAAATTATGAAGTGAGTTCTAACGGCAGAAATGCCTATTTTACTGTAAGTTCTGAAGCTCTCAATGAAAATAATACAAATAATAAATCTAATGAGAATATTTTTTTAACGACAAATCCAATTTTTCGTCAGCGATCAACTTCGCTTTGTCCAATGCCAAATAGTGATTCATTAACATTACAGTCGCCTAGTACTTCGTCATATAAGTCAGTTATATCATCTCCTTCAGGCTGGTGTTCATCACTTAATAAAGTTATCACTACAGATAAAAGTAGCTCAAAATCCAAGGTACAAGTCGGAATGGACAGATACATAACAGTGGTAAAGCGTGGGCGAAGCCCGAATTCTTCAAAAATTTCATCTGCTCCAAAGATGTCTAGGGATAATAGCGCATCATCTACCAATCGTCAAAATCGTTTTTCATTATTGCAAGTCACCGACGACAAGCCCGCTGCATCATCGCAAAAGTCTTTTAAGCCACCACCTATATACATATGTATTTGAGAGAGAAAAATTCTAACGCCCTAATTAAAAAATTAGTCTCGGCCATTGGTGAAAACGCATTTCATGTTATTCCAATAAAGCGTGGTAATATTGACGAAACTAAAATTCAAATATACGAAGAAAAAAATTTCCGTAAAATAGTGACTGAATTTGAAAAAAATAAAACCAGTTTTTATACGTACCAGCTTAAGAGTGCCAAAGGTATGCAGATCGTATTGAAGGGTATTGACTCTTATGTTAATCCCGAAGAAGTAAAAGATGCACTCATGATACAAGGATTTAAGGTAAAAAATGTTACCAACATAATCAATAGGGAGAAGATCCCCCAGCCTCTATTTCGTGTTGAATTGGAGCCGAATGATATACAGCTGAAAAAAACGAGACACACCTAATTTATAGCCTAAAATACCTCTTATACCGAAAAATCACAGTTGAAGAGCCACATAAGCGATCAGGTCCCGTACAGTGCCATAACTGCCAGGAATATGGCCATACAAAAACATACTGTAAATTACCTACTGTTTGTGTTGTGTGCGGCGAATTACACGGCACTGCTAGTTGCAATAAGCCAAAAAATCAAAGTGATAAAAAATGCAGTAATTGTGGAGGTAATCACACCGCTAACTACAGAGGTTGTCCTGTATACTCTTTTGTCAAACAGACTATGGTGCAAAAACCCAAATTAGCTCCATCTCAATCAGCAAACGCTTACTCCGCCAATTTTGTGCAAATGAGCCAACCAGTAACTTCCCGTGTATCGTATGCCGATGCTGCCAAAACAAATTCTATTCCCCCACAAAATGTTCCACCTCCAAATAATTCAACGAATGCAAACTCAAGCTTTAACTTTAGTCGCCTTGAAGCTACTATTGACAATTTGGTGCAAATTATATACACTTTTACAACAAATATGACTAACATGATGCAAGAAATGCTGAGAATGCAAAATACTCTGCTTCAAGCATTAATTAACAAGCCATGAACACGTTAAAAATATGTTTTTGGAACGCAAACGGCATTCGCCAACATAAAAATGAACTTGAGCACTTCCTTACGGAAAAAAGTATTGATATAATGTTGGTCTCTGAGACACATTTGACTTCGAGAAGCTTTTTCAAAATAAATGGATACACTATGTATGATACAAAGGACCCTAGAGGGAGAGCATGCGGTGGATCTGCAATTCTAATTAAGTCAAGACTCAAGCACTATATCCTTGACAACGTTAGTGAAGAATATATGCAAGCTACGAATATTTTTGTAGAAAATTTTTGTTCTAATTTCGTAATATCATCAATTTACTCACCTCCCAGATTTTCAGTTACCGAAGATCAGTATGAGAAGTTCTACAAATCGCTTGGATCTTGTTTCGTGGCAGCTGGAGACTACAATGCAAAACATACGTACTGGGGATCGCGCCTTTTAACACCTAGAGGTCGAGCTTTGTTTAATACAATTTCAAAAATGGGCTTAGATGTTATTTCGAGTGGGGAGCCCACTTATTGGCCTACTGACGTACGAAAAATTCCAGATGTTATTGATTTTGGCGTAATGAAAAATATTTCTAGGGATTTAATTAGTGTTGAAACTTCTCTAGGTCTCTCCTCCGATCACTCCCCCACTATCGTTACAATTTGTAAACCACTAAGAAGTGACTTACCTCACCCATATACGAAGATGACCAATCGTGTTAATTGGCTGGAATTCAAAAAATATCTTAGTAGTCATTGCACGGAAAATATTGCGTTAAGAACACCCAATGACATTGAAAGTAACATTGCCAATCTTAACGAAATTATTAAACAGGCTGATGAACATGCCACTACCTCCCATCCGCAGTCTGGGTTTAATAAAATGTATTCCAGGGATATTGAACATCTCGTATGTGAAAAAAGAAGAGCTAGAAGGGAATGGCAACAGCACAGATCACCCCAACATAAACTCAGACTTAAAGAATGTTCTAAACGACTTCAAGAGTTGCTTGCATCTGAAAAAACTGCATCTCTTAAAAATTATTTGGAAGGTCTTGATGTCACACCGACATCTAATTACTCTTTGTGGCGCGCTGCTAGAAAGCTTAAAACCCCCGTTGAGTTTAAGCCACCTCTGCGCACATCTACCGGAGATTGGGCAAGAAGCGATACGGAAAAATGCAAAATATTTGCTGAGCATTTAAAATCCGTATTTACCTCAAATACATGTACTGGTGTTGCTGATTTGCTGAATGTAGTTGCTCTACCCCCTCGAGCCTTAAAGTTTAAGATGCGTGATGTACATAAAGTAATTGCTGAACTCAAGCCAAAGAAAGCTCCAGGTATTGATGGAATTAGTAACAAGATGCTGATGAACTTGCCGCATATTGCAATAAGAATCTTGCTGTTTATTTCTAATGCCATATTACGACTGGAGTATTATCCACAACTCTGGAAGCTTGCAAAAATCAAAATGATTCCAAAGCCGGGAAAAGATCTTACTAAAGCTGAGTCATATAGGCCAATAAGTTTGCTGTCAACTATGTCAAAACTCTTCGAAAAGCTGCTCATGACAAAATTGTCCCCAACCTTAACAGATAGTGGGTGCATTCCAGACCATCAATTTGGTTTTAGAAGTCAGCATAGCACCATTGAACAAACTCATAGATTGGTTCAATTTATAAGAAAAACATTTGAGGAAAAGAAGTATTGTTCTGCCCTGTTTATTGACGTTTCTCAGGCATTTGATAAAGTGTGGCATGAAGGTCTAATTCTAAAATTAAAATCATATCTACCAATAAATTTAGTGAATTTATTAGAAAGTTATATCACTACCCGGAAGTTCACTGTTGTGGGAGGAGAATTCATGAGTGTGCCCGAATCTATATCATCCGGTGTGCCACAGGGGAGCATACTGGGGCCAGTTTTGTATTTGATCTATACTTGTGATATGCCTTTGAGCAGCAATATCCATACATCTACGTTTGCCGATGATACAGCCTGCCTTAGTATGCATGAAAACCCTCACGAGGCTTCCCGATATTTACAAGAACATATTACACAATTGGAAATGTGGTTGAACTTATGGAGAATTAAGGTAAATGAACAAAAGTGTGTCCATATAACGTTTACCCTAAGAAGAGATACTTGTTCCCCAATTCGAATCAATAATCAAAATATTCCTCAACACTCCCAAGTGAAATACCTTGGTATACACCTTGATCGAAGGCTTACATGGAAACATCATATTGACTTTAAGCTAACTCAGATGAAAATTAAGTTATCTCAAATACACTGGTTGATTGGCAGAAATTCAACACTTAGCATGGACTGTAAACTTTTATTATACAAGTCGCTTTTAAAGCCAATATGGTGTTACGGTATCCAGTTATGGGGCACTGCTTCAGCTTCCAATGTAGAGAGAATCCAACGAAGGCAAAACAAAATTTTACGGTTAATAACATCGGCTCCATGGTACATCAAAAATTCTAATATACATCGTGATTTAAATATGCCACTAGTGACTGAAGAAATTGCAAAATACGCAGGCAAATATTTAACAAAACTCGAGTCACATCCTAATCCGCTTGCTCGTAATATTTTGAACTTTACTGGACACATCCGCTTAAAAAAGAGGGACACAAGGGCTCTATTACTCAACACGCCAAATGGGATTTCTTGAAAATACTTTTTTTATACTTTTTTATAATTTTTTTTTCTTTTTTATTATCACTACTTATGTATTATTTATAACTATTAACAAGTTTATGTCCGACAGTGGTCGGTCCTAATAATTATATTTTAGATTTAAGATTTGAATACTTATTGTTAGTTCATATTTGAAGATACAATAAATAAATACATGTATTAAAAAAAAAAAATATATATATATATTTTCATATATTTTTCAAACTATTGTATAATAATTTAATATAATTTTTATGTTTTAAAAACATGACAATAATATTTTTATTTTTCATTATCAAAAAGACAACAACCATTTTTGAACAAAATAATTTAGAGAATTCAAACATATGAACTCAGAAGTATTTTCAAACAAAAACGTCCTAAATCTTCTTACTGAATTAGGGCATAAGAAAAGAAAAATTATTTTTATGTAGTTACTTATACATATCGTTAACTTAATACGAAAAGACCCTAACTCATGTTTTTCATAGTTTACAGGAGGAGGAAAAAGCTATGTAAATAAAAAAAGATGCAATATTGATACAAAATTTTTTTAAACGCAATTTTTATTAAAAACACTTTACAAATTTAGTGTTATATTCATCTGATTTATATTCATCTGATGATATCGGATATAAATTATTTGCTGGGTTTTGTATGAGTTTCTAAGCCTACTATGCTTATTTTTCTTTTGTGATTTTCAAAAATATTATTATTTGTGAATTCTCAAATAATTCTTGAAAGTCTGTGCATAAGATAAGAGTTTTGTGACTATTCAAAATGTGTGGTTGAAGTCTACTGATGATTTGTTACAGCAACAATGAAATGCATATGGACCAAGCTGAACCACCAGCAAAAAAATTTCAAATTAGAATATAGAAACAAATTAAGTTCGAAAAATAATAAATAAAAATTAACTTAATTTAAACTCTCTTAAAATTTTGTTGTTCCTTCAAATGCAACTGTACGACAAGTCGAACGTTGCCGACATCGTGGGACAGGCCCTATAATACATCCATAAATATCGTGCCGTAACTGCTAAAAATCTTAAGTGAAATAATTTTCGAACTTAATTTTTAACCAAAATCGATTATTTATGATCGTAAATAATCCAAAAACTGTGTCGCTTAAGCTTTTTTAGCGGTTATGGCTCGATATGTACATATGTACATATGCATATAGTAATTTTTGAAAACTTCGCTATAATTTGTTGAGCTAAATGTCGAAGAAACTAAAATTTTTACAAAACAGTTGCAAAATCAATTTAGAACAGATTATTTAATATTAATTTTCAACAACTTACATACTTATATAGTTTACACTTTTAAAGCACTAGTATTCATATCAACTTTCCAGCAGAAAGTATAAGTATAAATTCTAATATTTAACCAGTGTCCCCACTTTTGGTTATACATGTATAATTGACATCACAAAAGAGAAAATCTTATTATTGACTAAGAAACCTTCTAGATTAAAAAAAAACCAAAATATTTTAGAAAAACAAATTCGCTAAGTTCTATCTATTTCCTTATTATATTTAGCTTTTTATCTTATTTAGGATAATCAAATGCAATATTTTAGTGCCTATTTTCATAATTATACATATTTTATTTACTTGATTATTATGATGTATTTTATGTTTGTATGTAATTAAAGATTTAAGTTTATAAACGTGATATTGTATTATTTCAGTATAGATAAATTATAAAGAAACAAAATTCAATATACACACATACATACATACATTATACTTTTCATTTTGTTAAAATTTTCCAGTTTATTACTTATACAAATAAAATACATTTAAAAGACTTTTTTGTTAACGTGTAGATTCTTTCCACAATGCAAGCAAGCGACTTGTCTAGAAAAAAATATGTGAAAAAAACACTAAAATTTCTAAGTCATTCCTATAAAAATTTTCTAGACAAGTCTCTTGCTTGCATTGTGGAAATAACACAAGTAATTTATTTAATAACTCATAAAGTGCACACAGTATTTTTTATGGCTGTTGCTGTATTTTGTTTCCAAACACGGAAATTAAAGTTGTTTGAATCCAAAGTAGAATAAATAAAAATGGGCATTGAGTTTGTCATAACCCACATGATGCCATCTTCGTCAATCTAAAAAAGCATTAGAAATGTACAAATAAATAATAAATAACTTAAGGGTTCTCTTATTTTGTATATATTTTGTTACCGTCAAATCACTTGGGTATATCATGGTTTGTTCATCTGCTGCCACCTGTCCATGATTAGCACTTGTAAAAGGCTGACTTGTATTCCAGCAGCCAACACCGTTACTTTGAATTTCAGCATAAAACACGACATCAGTACGAGGGTCGTACTTGTGCATAGTCGACTGTTTTTTGTCGCCGCGACTACCCAACAAGCGAAAATCTGCACCATGATATGAGCGTTGCGCATTTGTCTCATTTTGAAGCACTTTATTGTTAACAACGAATTCATTATTACTTGCCATGGCATGGAATAAAATCTGACGCGAGTAATCATTTTCTTTTGGTCCTAAAGAGACGGAGAAAATTCCATCGTTCCATCTAAAAGATTGACCACCAATTACAAAGTCTCCACTAATTGGATCGAAATGAAAATAGTTATGACTGAAAGACCATATTTTATTAAGCTCGAAGCTGAAAGAAGACATAAAAATGTTATTTTAAAACTTTGTTAGAAGATATTGAAGAATGTCGTACATGAAATTTAAAATTCCACCACTTTTTCATCATAAAATAATAGATTATGGCATTACAAGATCACAAGGTGTATGTGAGTAGATTTGTAGGAAATCTACACAAAATCTAATACTTTTATTTTATTTTTACTACCTTGTGCAATATATTTATATAAAAGATGATTGAATCAGCTACGGTCTGCTTAAAAATGTGTGCAGACAAGCTAATCGCTTTGCGGGTTGTGTTTGTTAAAAAAAAATAAAAATAAAAAAAATAAAAAAAAAACAAATAACTATCCAAAACTAGTTTGGTGTGCTCTGTGAATTGGCTACATTGCAGTAATTTGGTTTGGTTTTTAGGACATTTTTCCGTTAATGGGTTTTGGTTTTCATAAATATTTTAATTAAAATCTGCTAGATTTTATGCAGCTGTAAATGGCGTCTAAGAAGATTTAGGACGTTTTTGTATGAAAATACTTTTGATTTCTTGAGTTTGAATTCTCTGAACTATTTTCTTAAAAAAATGGTTGTTGTCTTTGATAATGAAAAATAAAAATATTGCCATGTTTTTAAAACATGAAAATTAAATTAAAGTAATATACAATGGTTTGAAAAATATGAAAAAATTAAAAAATATGTGCTGCACAACGAAGGAAGGTACTTTGATTACGTTACTTTAGGATTAGTATCTTCTGAAGTCGGTATGTTTCAGTCACCAGGGACTATGCCTTCACCACAAAGTATATTCACCACTTGAATTTTCCTACAACAACTGATACAAAGGGACACTAATTCACATCAGAAAACTGCGTAGTGTTGTTATTTAATTACTGTTGGATACAGGGATTGAACCCAAGACCTTCGGTTTTGTAGTCAACGTGCTAAATACTTCAGCCAACGCCACCCAAATTTATGGAATTTTTATGAAATTCCTGTATAAATTTAAAGCGCTCGCATTTTTATTCGGTATTAAAAAAAATTATGCTTGTTTGTCGGTATCAAATGAATGCTTTCTTTCTTACAGTTACATTTGAAACATTTGCATTATAATACAAATTTCTTATATGAATCAAAATAAATTTAACTATCAAACCATTTAATAGATATCTATGTATGTATGTCACAAAATAACGGGTATTTTAATTTCCCGTTTTCCCGAGAAAATCAAAAAAATTTCCCGAGAATATTAGACAGACTTTCCTCAGGAATTTCCGACTCCCAAATCCTAATCTACAGATAATATCAAGCACTGAATGTGACCTGTGCGAAATTGGGTGTTCACATGACATCTTATCATTCATTAATAATATAAAATAATTTACCTGTAAACATAAAGGCGATTGGTAACCAGGTCTGGTATGTAAGCAAATGCTTTGTTGCATCCACTATCTGTATCTGGTGTTATACTTGCCAAACCTCGACCTTCGGCTACTATAGAGTCCAGTATTTCGAATCGTCGTATTACTTCATCAGTACGTAAATCAATCAACCAAATTGTAGGCCTTTGAATTTGCGTAAAGTTATCTAAAAATTTAATTTATTTAAAAAAACAATAGTATATACATATATATCCATATGTATGCACACTTACTGGGGTATTCCAACATTCCTGTATCAATAAACCACAAGCGACCGCAACTATCCGTACTGGTGCGATAGACTGAAACTAAGTGTTTGGATTTGGACTGGAAATATCGATTATTATATAGCACATACTATATATAAATAGTATAATATAATTTAAAAAAATACCGTCAACTGATTAGTCTCAAAATCGGGATATGCTGTTAACTTTGGACTTTGCTCTCTGCCATCCTTGTTTAAATCGATATAATTCAAGGTAGACGGTATACCAATTCTTCGTCTTGGTATTGTTACGAATAAACGTCCCTTATAATGCGTCGCTCCCATGGGAACATTATTATATGGTATATACGATTCAATATTGGTCCGACAAGTTTGGTGTGCTCTTCCATTATAATGTGTAGCTTCGATGGGAGAATTGATATTGGTTTGTCCAGGAAAATATATAATTCCTAAATTTTTTTTTAATTTAATAATATGTATTTGACAATGTTCATCATAGATAAAACCAATAAAAATTAATGAAGAAACATTAAAGACTGTAATGTGGAATATCAAACAAAGTGCTTAAACAGACCCAGCTTTACTGTTATTAAAAAAAAATCAAGAGATCGAATGTTGTAGATATGAACCTACAAGTTGCGATCTTCGAGTCTATTTGAAATCTGCTTAGAACTTTGTGATGCAACTATAGTTTATTTTATTTTTCAAAATTGTACTAAAAACCAAACCAATGTACTTAAAAAGGTGTGTGAATTAGATATATTGCAGTTGCTTGGCTATGGTTTATGCGGCCCACCCACATGCAATATAATTGTGCAATTTTTCGTATTGTGCAATAATATCGCCAATGTGTATGTCATACTCGAAGGTGGCACAATATATTGGCAAATATCAAGAGACTTTTAATTGTTATTGTACCATCAAGACAATTGTGTAATGTGTAGGCCTCATTGTTCAATGTTGTTTATTTTTCCACAGTTAGTGAAATTGGGCAATATTTTCTTTGAAAATATTGTGCCATTTATTGCATAGTATACATACATATGTATGTACATATGTAGGTCAAAACGACAATAATATGTACAACAACATATGCAATAATATTGTATTTACATATATGTATATGTACATATGTACATATATGTATGTATGTACATATATAGGTATATATCTTAAGGGTCCGCCAGATAACTTTTTTTAAATGCTATAAAAAAACTACTCAATATTTTCTCAAATTTCTTCTTTTATTTGAAAGTAGAATCCTTCCGGTTAATAATTAAAAATAATTTCATTCAAATGGCTGCCTCGGCTGGAAATGCAGTAGCATACACGGTCGGTCCAATTTTTAAGCACATTATCGATTGTGTGCATCTGCATTTCACCAATGGCTTCACGAATATTGTCCTTTAAAGCGTCAATTGTCTCTGGCTTGTCGGTGTAACACTTACATATGTATCTTTGACGGCGCCCCACAAATAATAGTCCAACGGTGTCTACTCGCAAGGTCAAGGTGTCATACCAAGGTCTTTATGCAAAATTCTCAATGATGTCTCCGAAATGTTCAATTGTTGAGAACAACGGTGAATTGATGTTGATGGTGCTTCACGCACACTTTCTGCCACAGCAGCAATATCCTCGGGTGTACGCACTGTTTTTGGCTTTTCACGATTTGGTTTATCGATGAGGATGCCATTTTCTTTCACTTTTTTCACGAGATAACAAACATACGGAATTTTCGCACACATTCTGCAACATTACCATGACTTTCAAAGTAATGTCGCAATATTTCAAAGCGTTGTTCAAGCGTATACACAATCATATTCGTTCAGCGGAAGGATAAAACTAATTATCTGTCAAATCAGACATGAGCTAAGTGTTACCATTCACGAAATAAGCACTAGTTGAAAAAAAACGTTATATGGCGGACCCTTTATTATCCCAGTAAAAAAGACTCCAAAAAAGTCATGAAAATGTAGAGTTTACGATGCGGAAGTAGTGCAAATTTCGATCCGATCTAATGATTTTTACATAGGGTTGTCATTGCAAGAAGCTCTCTTTTTCGATGCCTGGTCACTAAATTGGAAGCGATATTAAGAAAAATTCCCTTTTTTGTGTTCTATGATAATATTTTCATCTAGGAAAAATGGTATATAGTTGCCTTTTTCTTGTTTCTTTATATACGAATTTAAGCCCGAAACAGTGTTTTCATGTAAATTCAAGCAAATAACTTTTAAATTTTAGACTAAAAATAGTTCATAAATTTCTTTAAAAAAATAAATTTTTTTTAAATTCTGGTGAGTATTTTCTAACACTATTGAGGAGTTACAGGGTTTTGTGTGACTAAAATAAGCTTCTACATGGTTTTTTACTCACTCTTGGCAAATTAAAAATATCGATTTTTTGGAAGCAATGAAAATGTACTTCCGCTAGAATGACTTCCATTTTTTTCACTAAGTATGTAGTCGAACAAATTTCAGTGCCAGCGTTGTCAACTTTGAAACTTCAAAAGGCACCAAAATGGAGGAAAAACGCGCCATTTACAACAGAAAGCTCCAAGTTTAGAATTTCTTTTTTAGTTTAAAATGTCTATTGAATTAATTTTGCATAAAAAGTATAATGTTATTTTTTTGTATTAAAAATTTAACAATAAAACAGTATTTTACAGTTCAGGGATAAAGAAAAATAAAACCAAAAAAAACTTAACAAATTTGTTTATATTCATTTGTACTATATTGAAAATATAACAATAAAAACCAACATGTACGTACACAATTAAAAAACCAACAAAATTCGTATATACATATGTAGTATACATACATATCCCTACAAGCAAAGTGATACGAAAATGATTCGAAATCGTATTGCTTGGAAGAAAAATATTATTGCGGCAACAATCATATTCGTATTGCGGAAGTTTCCCCCTTCGGGAGAGTTTGTGCGGCCAGAGCGATACTTCGAAGAAATACGAATGCAATACTTCTAGAAGATAAAACTGTGATATTGCTAGATAATCATCTAATAGAATTATTTATGATATTGCCAGATTATCCTTAGGAAGATTAATTATTTATAACATTAGATTATATCCTAAAGCACAATTTTACAATTTTACTAAAATTATATGAAGTAAGAAAAATAAAGGATCGTAAAGTCACCCCTGAATTAATATTACCATTAATTTAAATTTAAAGCAATTTTTATGGTCAACACAATTCAATTTATCACCACAGGAGTCATCATATGGTTAGTATAAAAAGGAATTTCCTGACATAATGTTTTGAAAATTTTGTGATTGTTTTTATTTTAAATTAAATATTTATTTTATCTTCTAGTTAAAAACATAATGATATTATAAATTTATTGCCAGGCTGAACAAAATGCAACATTTTAATAACACAAAATACCTTGTTAGTCCCAATTTACACCAGGCAATTTTACTTTCGCAAGTCATAAAATTTTCTATTAAAGTTGCTGTAGTGTTTAGATAGAGCAACTTTACTTGCGCAAGTCTTTTTCGATTGCTTATACATATAATTGCTTATACATATACATATACATACAAAGAAATGTCAAATTTGATATAGAGCGAATGATAGCAAAAACAGAATTGCCTGTACAAGCAAGTCTGTACGGCAATTCTGCTGGTTTTTACACTCCTCACTTCTTTGTTCGCCAAATTCATGACTTGCGCAAGTAAAATTGACTCGTGTAAATTTGGACTTAAAGGACAAAATAAATAGTCAATACATTTCGAACTGTTCATTCGAAAAGTTTCACTTAAATGAAAATATTTTAATATCAAAGAATTATTGCTTTGATGATTTTATTCTAAATGATAAAAACAAGATATTGTATTTTTATCTTCTGGGTAAGATACATATACATATATGTATGTGTCCTTACTTATGAAAGTGATCTAAGTAATACGTATTTTTGATTCGAAATAATAAATAAATCATAAAAAATAAATAAATTTATATTAATTGAGGCTAGAACAACTGTTGCATAATAAAAAAAATATTTTTGGATTTGTCGACTAATGAAATACAGTTAGTGTCATTAATATTCGGTTTTCAGGTTCACAATCAATAAAAAATCTACCAAATAATGGTAACCATTTAAACAAAAAAAATTCTTTCATTAATTTATTTAGCAATTGGGTGCGAATATGAATTTATAAAAATTAATCAAAAAAATTATATCAGTAGAGAAAGACTGATAGATTATTTGAAATACTTCAAAAAATGTAGCGTCATTAATATTCGGTTTATTCGTGAGTAAAGAAAAAAAAAATCAAGGGAGTATGAATTTTTTTTATAATAATTACTACTTTTAAGGATATTTATCTCACCAGAGGACTTCACTTAAACAATTTGACATACTTTGAAGGAAAAAATATTCTATATATTTTCCGAATATCACTTTAGTTTTCCTCCCAGTTGTAACTAAAGTCGAGAATGTGTCACAGACTATACGGAATGAATTTGTCACTCAAACTTTGATTAGGATTAATATCTACTAATTCGTGGATAAGGTGAACCATTTTGATTTGAGATAATTACATGCAAGTTATACCTGAATGGGGGTGTTATATGACAAGGGACATATCCTTCGTACCACTGAAATGTGTTAAAAATATCTCGTTTGGTAGTATAGCCTTTCTAACTCTTCCTAAATATATTTAAATACTTTCTGAAATATATATTTTGCTAAAAAAATATCCAATTTCCAAGTTTACATCCAACAATGAATGAGATTGTAAGCCTCAAATTCTCTAGTATTAGATCCTAGTTCAGTTTTTGCTACAGTATTACATCCGCTTATCATTAAAATTGGTATACAATCTCTCATCATGAAATAATAGTGTAATGGAAAATATTCTGATAAACAAGATCAAATAATTTTAAAGCAATTGTAAACAAAACCATTGCATGGTAATTATTATCCTCACAATCAGGATTCTATATTATTGTTGTATCTGATGGGAGCAAGTAGGATCAAATATTAAAAGTTTTATTCATTAAATGTCAACTGTAGACAGTATTTGAATAGATTAAGAGAAATTTATAGACATTCCCAAACGAGATATTTTTAACACATTTCAGTATTACGAAGGATATGTCCCTTGTCATATAACACCCCTATTCAGGTATAACTTGCATGTAGTTATCTCAAATCAAAATGGTTCATCTTATCCTCGAATTAGTAGATATTAATCCTAATCGAAGTTTGAGTGAAAAATTCATCCCGTATAGTCTGTGATATATTCTCGACTTTAGTTATAGCTAAGAGGAAAACTAAAGTGATATTCGGAAAAAATAACGAATATGTTTTTTCTTCAAAGTATGTCAAATTGTTTAAGTGAAGTCCTCTGATGAGATAAATATCCTTAGAAGTAGTAATTATTATAAAAAAAATTCATACTCCCTTGATTTTTTTTTTCTTTACTCACGAATAAACCGAATATTAATGACGCTACATTTTTTGAAGTATTTCCAATAATCTGTCAGTTTTTCTCTACTGATATAATTTTTTCGATTAATTTTTATAAATTCATATTCGTACCCAATTGCTAAATAATATAATGAAATAAATTTTTTAGTTTAATTGGTTGCCATTATTTGGTAGACTTTTTTTGATTGTGAACCTGAAAACCGAATATTAATGACACTAACTGTATATGACTTATACAACTTCCATTTTGTACAAGATGGTAAATTTTTCTACGTTAATTTTATATATTCTGTTTAAAAGTTTTTAAAATATAATCAAAAATTATTTATTCCAACTTAATAAAGCTTATATTTTCATCATTATTGTTGTCATCGGGCCATAAAACAGATTTCATTTCAAGTTGTGATGTAACTTGAGCACTTCCTCACGGAAAAAAATATTGATATAATGTTGGTTTCTGAGACTCATTTGACTTCAAGAAGCCTATTCAAAATTAATGGCTACATTTTATATGATTCAAAGGACCCAAGAGGAAGAGCTTGCGGGGGATCAGCAATTTTAATAAAGTCAAGACTCAAGCATTATATTCTTGACAACATTTGTGAAGAACATCTACAAGCAACGAATATTTGTATCGAAAATTTTGGCACAAATTTTGTCATATCATCAATTTACTCCCCTCCTAGATTCGCAATTACTGATGATCAATACGAGGATTTCTACAAATCTCTTGGCCCTTGTTTCGTAGCAGCTGGAGACTATAATGCAAAACATACTTTTTGGGGTTCGCGTCTTATCACACCTAGAGGACGAGCGTTGTTCAACACAATTTCAAAAATGGGCTTGGACGTCATTTCGAGTGGGGAGCCCACTTACTGGCCTACTGACATACATAAAATTCCGGATATTATAGATTTTGGCGTCATGAAAAATATTTCTAGGGAATTAATTCACGTCGAAGCTTCCCTAGATCTATCGTCCGATCACTCTCCCACGATCGTTACAATCTGTAGCCCACTGAGAAGTGCTCTACCTCACCCATATGTGAAAATGGTCAGTCGTGTTAATTGGCTGCGATTCAAGAAATATCTTAGTAGTCATTGTACTGAAAACATTAAGCTAAGAACTCATGACGATATTGAATCTAATATTGCTAATCTTAACAAAAATATTAAGCAGGCAGCTGAACATGCCACTTCCTCCCATCCGCAGACTGGGTTTAACAGAATATATTCTACAGATATTGAACTTCTCGTATGTGCAAAAAGAAGAGCTAGAAGAGAATGGCAACAGCACAGATCACCCCAAAATAAAATTAGATTAAAAGAGTGCACCAAAAGACTCCAAGAACTGCTTGCATATGAAAAAACTGCTTCTCTTAAAAACTATCTGGAAAATCTCGATGTCACACCAGCATCTAATTATTCTTTGTGGCGCGCTGCGAAAAGAATTAAAACACCCGTTGAGTTTAAACCACCTCTGCGCACTTCTACCGGAGTTTGGGCCAGGAGTGATATTGAAAAAGGTAACTTGTTTGCAAAGCATTTAAAATCCGTATTTACCCCAAACACATGTACTGGTGTTGTTGATTTCCCGAGTGTAGTTGCGCTACCCCCTAGACCCATAAAATTTAAAATGTGTGATGTACAAAATCTAATTGCTGAACTCAACCCGAAGAAAGCACCGGGTATTGATGGAATTAGTAACCAAATGCTAATAAAATTGCCTCGTATTGTAATTAGAATCATGTTATTCATTTTTAATGCCATTTTACGACTGGAGTATTGTCCCCACAGCTGGAAGCTTGCCAAAGTTAAAATGATTCCAAAGCCGGGCAAAGATCTTACCAAGGCAGAATCATACAGGCCAATAAGTCTGCTATCAACAATGTCAAAACTTTTCGAAAAACTGCTCATGTCAAAATTGTCCCCAATTCTAATTGGTAGTGGGTGTATCCCAGACCATCAGTTTGGTTTTAGAAGTCAGCATAGCACTATTGAACAAACGCATAGATTGGTTCAATGTATAAGAAGAACATTTGAAGAAAAGAAGTACTGTTCTGCACTCTTTATTGACGTTTCGCAGGCATTTGATAAAGTGTGGCATGAAGGCCTAATTTTAAAATTAAAATCATATCTACCAATAAATTTGGTGAATTTATTAGAAAGTTATATTACTTCCCGGAAGTTCACGGTTGTGGAAGGAGAATTCATGAGTGTGCCCGAAACTATATCATCCGGTGTGCCACAGGGGAGCATACTGGGGCCAGTTTTGTATTTAATTTATACTTGTGATATGCCTTTGAGCAGCAATATCCATACATCTACGTTTGCCGATGATACAGCCTGCCTAAGTATGCACGAAAATCCTCATGAGGCTTCCCGATATCTACAAGAATATATTACACAACTGGAACTATGGTTAAAATTATGGAGAATTAAGGTAAACGAGCAAAAGTGTGTTCAGGTAACATTTACCCTGCGAAGAGATACTTGTTCCCCAATTCGAATCAACAATCAAGTTGTTCCTCAGCATTCACATGTAAAATACCTTTGTATACACCTTGATCGACGACTTACATGGAAACACCATATTGACTCAAAGCTAGTACAAATGAAACTTAAACTAACTCAGATATATTGGCTGATTGGTAGAAACTCAACACTCAGCCTAGACTGTAAACTTTTATTATACAAGTCGCTCTTGAAGCCAATATGGTGCTACGGAATTCAGTTATGGGGCACTGCTTCAGCTTCTAACGTCGAGAGAATCCAACGAAGGCAAAATAAAATTTTACGTTTGATTACATCGGCTCCATGGTACATAAAAAACTCAAATATACACCGTGATTTGAATATGCCACTAGTGATTGAAGAAATAGCAAAATACGCAGGCAAATATTTAACAAAACTCGAGTCACATCCTAATCCGCTTGCTCGTAACATCTTGAATTTTACTGGCCACATTCGCTTGAAAAAGAAGGACACAAGGGCTCTTTTACTCAACACTCCAGATGGGATTGCTTGAAAATATTTTTTTTTCTCTTTTTTTTTTGATTATCACTACTTATGTATTATTTATAACTATCACTAAGTTTATGTCCGACAGTGGTCGGGCCTAATACTTATATTAAGAGATTTAAGATTTGAATACTTATTGTTAGTTCATAATTGAAGATACAATAAATAAATAAATGTATTAAAAAAAAAAAAAAAAAAAAAACAAGTCAGAGTGCTATATTCGGCTGTGCCGAATCTTATATACCCTTTACCAAAGTGCGTTTATGTAGTATAGAGATACATACATAAGCACATAGATATGTAGGTACATATTTATTTTGTGAAAAAATTCATACTTTTTTTTAGTGCAATTTTTAGGTTTTTGACATTATGTTTAATTTGGTGCTTTTTAAATTTTGGCGATTTTTTTCATATATGCATTTTTTTTTGTTTTGGCGATTTTTTTCGGTTTTTGGCGTTTTCTAAATTTTGGCGATTTTATTTCGTTTTGGCGATTTTTTTGATTTTGACGATTTTTTTCATTAAGGCGATTTTTTTATTTTTTGGCGATGTTTTTCATATAGGCAATTTGTTTTTTGTTTTGGTGATTTTTTATTTTTTTGGAGTTTTTATTTCTTTTTGATAATTTTTTTTCTCGTTTTGGCGATTTTTTCGGTTTTTGGCGTTTTTTAATTTTGGCGATTTTTTTTCGTTTTGGCAGATTTTTTTTGATTTTGCCGATTTTTTTTCATTTAAGCGATTTTTTTAATTTTTGGTGATTTTTTTTCATATAGGCAATTTTTTTTTGTTTTGGCGAATTTTTACGGTTTTTGGCGTTTTATTTTTTAATTTTGGCGACTTATTTTCGTTTTGACGATTTTTTTGGATTTTGGCGATTTTTTTTCATTTAGGCGATTTTTTTTAATTTTTGACGATTTCTGTTCATATAAGCATTTTTTTGTTTTGGCGATTTTTGCGGATTTTTGTCATTGTGGGAATTTTTTTTGTTTTGACACTTTTTTCTCGTTTTGGAGATTTTTTCGGTTTTTGGCGTTTTTTTAATTTTTGGCGATTTTTTTCGTTTTGGCGATTTTTTTGATTTTGCCGATTTTTTTCATATAAGCGATTTTTTTTTAATTTTTGGCGATTTTTTTTCATATATGCAATTTTTTCTTGATTTGGCGATTTAATTTCAGTTTATGGCTTTTTTTTTAATTTTGGCGATTTATTTTCGTTTTGGTGATTTTTTTTTTGGATTTTGGCGATTTTTTTCATTTAGGCGATTTTTTTTAATCTTTGGCGATTTTTGTTCACATAAGCATTTATTTTTTTGTTTTGGCGATTTTTTTTGGTTTTTGGGATTGTTTTTGGATTTTAGCCATTTTTTTTATTTAGGCGATTTTTTTTTTTAATTTTTGGCGATTTTTTTCATTTAGGCGATTTTTTTTTAATTTTAGGCGATTTTTTTTATATAGGCAATTTTTTTTTGTTTTGGCGATTTTCTTCGGTTTTTGGCGTTTTTTTCAATTTTGGCGATTTATTTTCGTTCTGTCGATTTCTTTAATTTTGGCGATTTTTTTTCATTTAGGCGTTTTTTTTTAATTTTTGGCGATTTTTGTTCATATAAGCATATGTTTTTGTTTGGCGATTTTTGCGGTTTTTGACGTTTTTTGACATTGTTTGACTTTTTTTTTAGTTTTGACACGTTTTTCTCGTTTTGGCGATTTTTTTCGGTTTTTGGCGTTTTTTTTAATTATAGCGATTTTTTTCATTTTAGCGATTTTTTTCGTTTTGGCGATTCTTTTAAATTTTTGGCGATTTTATAATTTTCGGTTTTTTGACCGGATAGTTTGACCGTTTTTGAAAATTTCAAGAGTTTAACTCTTACAGTTTCCAAGATATAGCAATTTGTCAAAATTACATAACTGATGGACCACCCTTTAATTTAAATTTTTTTAATTTTAGTGTTAATTGTTGTAGCCTATATAAAAATACAGTAATTTTACAAATTTCAAGTGTCAATATTCATATGTGCACACATACATACAATTGTATGTATATTAGATGGGATTTTAAAAGTTTTCGTTACTCATTTTGGAACACCCTTTAATTTTTAGCTTTTATATATTTGTTGTTGTAGCGACCAAAGTTCTACATACACTGTCCAAATTTCAGACCCGTAGCTTTTACCGTTCCTGAGAAAATAGCCTTCTTCCTAAAACATCAAATATGTTTAATTATTAGGAAAAAAGTTAAAGCTTTCCAATCCTGGAAATGTTTTTTTAATTTGTTAAATTTTTAAAATTTTTTTTAATTATAAATAGCAATTTTAGTCATACCGAAGTATAAAATAAGATAATTTAATAAAAAAGTAATAAAAACTTGTTTTCGGTAGTTATTTTCTATGGGAAAATAGAGTTTGAGTTTTCCAGCTCTGAAACCGTCTGTCCGATTTTGCTGATTTTCAATAGCATTTTAGCGTTTTTGTGTCATTGTGGAAATTTATTTTTAGTTTTGACACGTTTTTCTCGTTTTGGCGACTTTTTTCGGTTTTTGGCGTTATTTTTTAATTTTAGCGTTTTTTCGTTTTGGCGATTTTTTTTTGATTTTTGCGATTCTTTTTCATTTAGGCGATTTTTTTTTTAATTTTTGGCGATTTTTGTTCACATAATCATTTATTTTTGTTTCGGCGATTTTTTTCGGTTTTTGGCTTTTTTTTAATTTTAGCGGTTTTTTTCATTTTGGCGATTTTTTTGGTTTTGGCGATTTTTTTAAATTTTTGGCGATTTTATAATTTTCGGATTTTTTAGTTAGACCGTTTTTGTAAATTTCAAGAGTTTAACTCTTACGGTTTCCAAGATATAGCAATTTGTCAAAATTACATAGTCAAAATTGCATTAACTGATGGACCACCCTTTATTTTAAATTTTTTTAATTTTAGTGTTAATTGTTGTAGCCTATATAAAAATACACTAATTTTACAAATTTCAAGTGTCAATATACATATGTACATTGGTACATACAATTGTATGTATATTAGATGGATTTTAACATTTTTCGTTGCTCGTTTTGGAACACCCTTTAAGTTTTAATTCTCATATATTTGTTGTTGTAGCGATCAAAGTTCTACATACTTTGTCCAAATTTCAGACCCGTAGCTCTTACCGTTCCTGAGAAAATAGCCTTCTTCCTAAAACATGAAATATGTTTAATTATTATGAAAAAAGTTAAAGTTTTCCAACCCTGGAAACGTTTTTTTAATTTTTTAAATTATTAAATTTTTTTTTTAATTATAAATACCAATTTTATTCATACCGAAGTATAAAATAAGTTAATTTAATAAAAAAGTAATAAAAACTTGTTTTCGGTAGTTATTTTCTATGGGTAAATTGAGTTTGAGTTTTCCAGCTCTGAAACCGTCAGCTCTATTTTGCTGATTTTCAATAGCAAAATTTTTCGGAAAATTTCTGAAACACCAGTCCAAGAACGAAGTCTCTAGCTCTTCTGGGAGCTTGGGAAAACCGATTTCACGTACAGACAGACGGACAGACGGACAGACGGACATCGCTTGTTCGTCTTCCCTATGCATAAGGATCCAGAATATATATACTTTATGTGTCGCTTATTAATATTCTTGAAATTACAAACGGAATGACAAACCTATATATACCCTTTTACCATTTTTTGGTAAAGGGTATAAAAAAGTTGTGATGTTTTGTATACATCATTACAATTAATATGGTAATTAACAGTATCAGGAAGTTGGTAAGTTTCACAACAAGAATTTTCCCTTTTTAACCCATTGTTGTGTTAAATTTGCGTTGGTGCCACCAAAAATTAAAAAAACGCACCAAAATTAAAAAAAGCGCACCACGCACCAACTAAGGAATTTTTAGCACAAAAATGTTCAAAAAGCACTGACAACGCTGTTCAGTGCTTTGTTTTTGTTTTCAATATAAATAGGCAGACGAGAGGTTTTACTTGTCTTCTATAAACTGATATTTATTGCTACGCATTTGATAAAATATGCATATGTATGTATGTATGCATATATATACGTATATTAAATATGGCTTATGTACGTACATAGCCATACATACATACATACTATGTATGTACTTACGTATGACTTGTATGGTAGAAATTATATTTTTTGTCTAACATCCATTTGACAAAAGATCTTAATTTTTGTTGTTGCAGTTTTAAAGATAAATATTGCTTTTTATTGTGTATAATATCCAAATACGTATGTATGTTTGTATGTAGTATATTTCTTTAATTTTTTAAACAATAACTTTAGTTATCTTTTTTTTTGTCATTTTAACACATTTTTCACTCTACTGAAAGTTGTTGATTTAAATTTTTTAATTTTAGAAAGAATACATACATATTTTCAAATGTCTACAGATACGAGAGTGGGTGTCTTTTTGAATTACCCGCCTCTTAATTGAAATGACAACACTGCTCCTGTCAACAGGCAACAGTCGTCGACTCCTGTCTAAACTTGAACAAACTCGCGGACTGCCGCACGTTATGAGAAGAAAATGAAAAAAGTGAATTTCGTGTACTCTCTTAAGCATTATTTTTTTGCGGAAAAACCCCATTAGAAGCCATAAGCATCTTACATGGCTCAATGGTTTCAATTTTAAATGATGACTTGGGTGTGAGAAAGCTTCCCGCAAGAAGCTTGTGCAGTTTTCATGACAAAAATCCATAAATTCGGCTACGAATTGCTCCCTCATCCACGCTATTCTCCAGATTTAGCCCCGAGTGACTGTTTTTTATCCCCAAATTTGAAGAAACGGCTAGTCGCAAAGAGATCTCACAAATAAATAAATATAAATCATATTTTTCGGAATAAAAAAAATTTGAGAAAGGTTGGATTAATGCCCTAATTCTGTTCGACGATTGTATCGTCTTGTCTATGGACGAAAAGAAGCAGCAGTTGTGATTCTTTAAAACAATTATTAGTTATTGTCTATGCTAGAAGGTTCGTGTATTTGCTTTATGATTTTGCTCCAAACATTATATCCAACACACATTTTTTCATATATTTTTCAAACTATTGTATAATAATTTAATTTAATATTTATGTTTTAAAAACATGGCAATAATATTTTTATTTTTCATTATCAAAGACAACTATTTTTGAAGAAAATTATTTATGGCTCGATTATGGATGGCAACCGAACTTCAGTTGCCGAGTTAACTAGCAACGCAACTGAAACTAAAATTGGTATTATGTATGGCAACTTCCTACAGTTGCTAAAAAGTTATCGAAAATACGATTATGACAGATTGGCAACTGAAAATGATGTGAACAAATATGCAATATATAAGAAATAAAAGTGTTTAAGAAAAAATCATCAAGTAAAAGTGCTTAAGACAACACTTATCTTAAAAATTATTAATGAGATGGAATTAGTTGCTGATGAAGAGAAGGAAATGCAACATGTTAAATCTATTAGATGGCCTAAACTAGGTTTTAACAATATCTTTTTTAAGCTTAAATCATATTTTCTTTAAATATGCAAAAAAGAAACTGAAAATAAAAATAATATAGCATTTAATTTTTAATTTTTTCACTTTTTACTATGCAGCAACTACAAATTTGTGGTTGCCAATATGGCAACTGAAATTACCAGCTGTTAGTTGCCAGTTGCCATCCGTAATACCATTTCGGCAACTAGCAACGCAACTACAGTTCGGTTGCAATCCATAATCGAGCCATTAGAGAATTCGAAAACAAGAACTCAGAAGTATTTAAAAAAAACTTTTTATATATAAACCTGTGTTTCTTCAACAAGTCACTGAGTTAATGACCCACCCTCGTATGTATGCATTAATAGAAACATATGCCTAGGAATTTAGGTCAGTTAGTTAAAACAGCGACGATATTTGTTATCTCTTTAATAGTAAACTTCGTCTTTGAGGCGACTTTTCTAAATAACATGCAAACCTGTGACGCAAATTGCACCATTATTATATAAAAGCCAAAATTTATTATTTCCCTTTTGTCAGAAAAACAAAAAACAAGAAACAATTTCTTTAATTCGTTCGCCTCACATGTTGCGTACATACATACATATGTACAGAATCCAGAAACTCGCTATAACGTCATAAGCCACATTCTTCACAGCTTAATTTATGGTCGGTCAGAAAAACATTTTTTGTTAATAACATCATTTTTTATTATTAAAAGAGAATTAACATTCAGGCAAGTACCTACTACTAATACTACATATGTGACAGCGCATAGAAAAAGGGACCTAAGGGTAAAACAATATTCACTTTTTTTGATGTGGACAATATCTGAGAATCGAATGAGACCGATCCCATGCCCCAAAAGTGTTCTTTCCCAGAGATATGTGCGTTTTCTGAAATTGAAGTACACCAAATATACATGTATTTAAATCTTTAAAATGGCTCTCTTGAACAAAACCGGTTTTTACCCTTAGGCCTTTTTTAATTTTGCGCGTCACATATGTATGTACTTACGTGTTACCTTCTTTAGGAAAGGGATAGTGATAGAGAAGACAGATGGTGAAGGAAGAGATAGAGGAAAGCTTCATTCTTTTACAACTCTGTTTTAGGCACGTTTTTAATAATACAGTGATGCAGCGCCTCTGGTGTTAAATAAAATATATTAAATTGTTTTTGAAGCTGTGGTTAGTAGCCATTTTATCGGTTATTTTACTTCGCCGATGATTCTGCCTCACAGCGAAGGATGTTACATTAGTACCTTAGTATCTTCTAAACACGGTATAGTTCAGTGACCAGTGACTATGTTGTCATCACTTAAACTTTGCTACAACAACTTACACAAAGCGACACTAATGCACATCAGAAAAATGTGTGGTGTTGTTTTTTAATTACTGTTGGATACAGGGCAGTTTGGCCCAGTATATTAAGAATACATACTAAGGCAAACCATTAACCACCCGACGATATGGTATAGTCACAACGTCCATTTTTTTGCAACAATATTCTGCAAATTTACTCGTACTTTGTAGAATATATAGCAATAAATAAATAAATAAATAAATGTCTGCAGTAAAAATTTACAAAACACTTAGTCAACAACTGCCACTTTACTATCTCAATTTGTGTTTTGATTAAATGAACGCAATTTAGTAAAATCCAGTAAAGTTCAGTAAACATGTTTAAAATTCTTTGCGTACTCGAACACAACTACCCAGTCAGCATTTTATGAAATTAATGATAATATTCGAGTCACTTTCGACTTCTCCGCACGATTAAAATAAGCATTTATGCGCTCGTTTTTGAGTCGAGAATGACTGTTCATTCGGGAGAAAATGGTACCCTAGCCGCGACTCTTCTAAACGAGTATTTTATGATTCGCGTTTTTGATCAACTTCGACTCATTTTCGAGACATTTAGATATTTTTTTCACACATTCAATACACTTTGAATTTAATTGATTTTACTGCATGTGCTTGCTGTTTGTTTTTTAAACAAATCACCTTCTAAGCAGTTCTGGGAATAATTTTCGAGTCTTATTTTAAACGCATAACTGATTAATCAGTTTTTGATCATCTAAAGTAGTCGAAAAAGATTCAGTTGGGTGAAACAATCTTCCAAATGCTGACTGGGTATTATTACCTCACTACATAGAAACAGGAAACAAGCTTTTTGGTTTATTTGAAATAAATTTTTCTATCATAAACTATGGATGTTTTTCGCTCCCGTACTCAAAAGTACTCAATACGTAATTACGCTCCCGGCCTACCCATCAGCAAATTTATTACACTTTTAAGTATTTAAGCGGAACTCTTCTTATGTTTTCAGACCCTTAACTTTTTAAAGATTCGAAAGTTCAGCAATATCTACTCTTTCACATTCTTTAGAAACGAATTTTGAAATCTAATATAACTAATGATAATAAGCCTGTAGAGGTACGAGTTTGTACAATATCGAATTATGGATTTGGGAATATTATGCCCTAATTCAGTAAGAAGATTTTGGACGTTTTTGTATGAACATACCTTGGAGTTCTTGTGTTTGAATAAAATAAAAAATAAAATATTCGTCTATATTCTGGCAGGAGCATAGGGACTCATGCTCCTCTTAGGATTGAGTGGACTATACAGTAATGTGCAAAACAAAAGCAATAAAATCCCTATGTGATTTAAAATTCTAATATTTTAGACATTTGATTATTTCAAGAACACACTTCTGTAGGCAATCATATTATATTTCCTGAAAAATAAAATAACTAATGCCCTAATTCTGTTCGACGATTGAATCGTCTTGTCTATGGACGAAAAAACCCGCAGTTGTTATTCTCTAAAACAATTATTATTTATTATCCATGCTAGAAGGTTCGTCTGTTTGCTTTATGATTTTGTTTCCAAACATATCCAACACATATTTTTCAGTTCTCGTGGTACCTTCATAGCGAACAGTCGATTAGCGGAATTTTTTCTTACATACCAAACAAATAAATAATTATACAAAAAAATATTCGTAGCACATATTATTCGTAATAGGCACATACTGACTTTAATAAATAAGCTTTACTGCTTTGTTAATATTTTTTACATAGTGGAAATAACAAATACAAAAAAACAGAAACAAAAAAAAACATAAACTGTGACATTGAGGAATACTCTATACGAGTAACTCAAAAACAAATAAACAATCAAAAATTACAAAAACAAAAAAAAAACCGTAAGCAAAAAAACACAAAAAGTGCCCTTGAGGAATACTCTATATGAGTACCTCAAATACAAAAAATTATGAAGTGAGTTCTAACGGCAGAAATGCCTATTTTACTGTGAGTTCTGAAGCTCTCAATGAAAATAATACAAATAATAAATCTAATGAGAATATTTTTTTAATGACAAATCCAATTTTTCGTCAGCGATCAACTTCGCTTTGTCCAATGCCAAATAGTGATTCATTAACATTACAGTTGCCTAGTACTTCGTCATATAAGTCAGTTATATCATCTCCTTCAGGCTCGTGTTCATCACTTAATAAAGTTATCACTACAGATAAAAGTAGCTCAAAATCCAAGGTACAAGTCGGAATGGACAGATACATAACAGTGGTAAAGCGTGGGCGAAGCCCGAATTCTTCAAAAATTTCATCTGCTCCAAAGATGTCTAGGGATAATAGCGCATCATCTACCAATCGTCAAAATCGTTTTTCATTATTGCAAGTCACCGACGACAAGCCCGCTGCATCATCGCAAAAGTCTTTTAAGCCACCACCTATATATTTAAGAGAGAAAAATTCTAACGCCCTAATTAAAAAATTAGTCTCGGCCATTGGTGAAAACGCATTTCATGTTATTCCAATAAAGCGTGGTAATATTGACGAAACTAAAATTCAAATATACGAAGAAAAAAATTTCCGTAAAATAGTGACTGAATTTGAAAAAAATAAAACAAGTTTTTATACGTACCAGCTTAAGAGTGCCAAAGGTATGCAGATCGTATTGAAGGGTATTGACTCTTATGTTAATCCCGAAGAAGTAAAAGATGCACTCATGATACAAGGATTTAAGGTAAAAAATGTTACCAACATAATCAATAGGGAAAAGATCCCCCAGCCTCTATTTCGTGTTGAATTGGAGCCGAATGATATACAGCTGAAAAAAAACGAGACACACCCAATTTATAGCCTAAAATACCTCTTATACCGAAAAATCACAGTTGAAGAGCCACATAAGCGATCAGGTCCCGTACAGTGCCATAACTGCCAGGAATATGGCCATACAAAAACATACTGTAAATTACCCACTGTTTGTGTTGTGTGCGGCGAATTACACGGCACTGCTAGTTGCAATAAGCCAAAAAATCAAAGTGATAAAAAATGCAGTAATTGTGGAGGTAATCACACCGCTAACTACAGAGGTTGTCCTGTATACTCTTTTGTCAAACAGACTATGGTGCGAAAACCCAAATTAGCTCCATCTCAATCAGCAAACGCTTACTCCGCCAATTTTGTGCAAATGAGCCAACCAGTAACTTCCCGTGTATCGTATGCCGATGCTGCCAAAACAAATTCTATTCCCCCACAAAATGTTCCACCTCCAAATAATTCAACGAATGCAAACTCAAGCTTTAACTTTAGTCGCCTTGAAGCTACTATTGACAATTTGGTGCAAACTATAAACAATTTTACAACAAATATGACTAACATGATGCAAGAAATGCTGAGAATGCAAAATACTCTGCTTCAAGCATTAATTAACAAGCCATGAACACGTTAAAAATATGTTTTTGGAACGCAAACGGCATTCGCCAACATAAAAATGAACTTGAGCACTTCCTTACGGAAAAAAGTATTGATATAATGTTGGTCTCTGAGACACATTTGACTTCGAGAAGCTTTTTCAAAATAAATGGATACACTATGTATGATACAAAGGACCCTAGAGGGAGAGCATGCGGTGGATCTGCAATTCTAATTAAGTCAAGACTCAAGCACTATATCCTTGACAACGTTAGTGAAGAATATATGCAAGCTACGAATATTTTTGTAGAAAATTTTTGTTCTAATTTCGTAATATCATCAATTTACTCACCTCCCAGATTTTCAGTTACCGAAGATCAGTATGAGAAGTTCTACAAATCGCTTGGATCTTGTTTCGTGGCAGCTGGAGACTACAATGCAAAACATACGTACTGGGGATCGCGCCTTTTAACACCTAGAGGTCGAGCTTTGTTTAATACAATTTCAAAAATGGGCTTAGATGTTATTTCGAGTGGGGAGCCTACTTTTTGGCCTACTGACGTACGAAAAATTCCAGATGTTACTGATTTTGGCGTAATGAAAAATATTTCTAGGGATTTAATTAGTGTTGAAACTTCTCTAGATCTCTCCTCCGATCACTCCCCCACTATCGTTACAATTTGTAACCCACTAAGAAGTGACTTACCTCACCCATATACGAAGATGACCAATCGTGTTAATTGGCTGGGATTCAAAAAATATCTTAGTAGTCATTGCACGGAAAATATTGCGTTAAGAACACCCAATGACATTGAAAGTAACATTGCCAATCTTAACGAAATTATTAAACATGCTGCTGAACATGCCACTACCTCCCATCCGCAGTCTGGGTTTAATAAAATTTATTCCAGGGATATTGAACATCTCGTATGTGAAAAAAGAAGAGCTAGAAGGGAATGGCAACAGCACAGATCACCCCAACATAAACTCAGACTTAAAGAATGTTCTAAACGACTTCAAGAGTTGCTTGCATCTGAAAAAACTGCATCTCTTAAAAATTATTTGGAAGGTCTTGATGTCACACCGACATCTAATTACTCTTTGTGGCGCGCTGCTAGAAAGCTTAAAACCCCCGTTGAGTTTAAGCCGCCTCTGCGCACATCTACCGGAGATTGGGCAAGAAGCGATACGGAAAAATGCAAAATATTTGCTGAGCATTTAAAATCCGTATTTACCTCAAATACATGTACTGGTGTTGATGATTTGCCGAATGTAGTTGCTCTACCCCCTCGAGCCTTAAAGTTTAAGATGCGTGATGTACATAAAGTAATTGCTGAACTCAAGCCAAAGAAAGCTCCAGATATTGATGGAATTAGTAACAAGATGCTGATGAACTTGCCGCATATTGCAATAAGAATCTTGCTGTTTATTTCTAATGCCATATTACGACTGGAGTATTATCCACAACTCTGGAAGCTTGCAAAAATCAAAATGATTCCAAAGCCGGGAAAAGATCTTACTAAAGCTGAGTCATATAGGCCAATAAGTTTGCTGTCAACTATGTCAAAACTCTTCGAAAAGCTGCTCATGACAAAATTGTCCCCAACCTTAACAGATAGTGGGTGCATTCCAGACCATCAATTTGGTTTTAGAAGTCAGCATAGCACCATTGAACAAACTCATAGATTGGTTCAATTTATAAGAAAAACATTTGAGGAAAAGAAGTATTGTTCTGCCCTGTTTATTGACGTTTCTCAGGCATTTGATAAAGTGTGGCATGAAGGTCTAATTCTAAAATTAAAATCATATCTACCAATAAATTTAGTGAATTTATTAGAAAGTTACATCACTACCCGGAAGTTCACGGTTGTGGGAGGAGAATTCATGAGTGTGCCCGAATCTATATCATCCGGTGTGCCACAGGGGATCATACTGGGGCCAGTTTTGTATTTGATCTATACTTGTGATATGCCTTTGAGCAGCAATATCCATACATCTACGTTTGCCGATGATACAGCCTGCCTTAGTATGCATGAAAACCCTCACGAGGCTTCCCGATATTTACAAGAACATATTACACAATTGGAAATGTGGTTGAACTTATGGAGAATTAAGGTAAATGAACAAAAGTGTGTCCATATAACGTTTACCCTAAGAAGAGATACTTGTTCCCCAATTCGAATCAATAATCAAAATATTCCTCAACACTCCCAAGTGAAATACCTTGGTATACACCTTGATCGAAGGCTTACATGGAAACATCATATTGACTTTAAGCTAACTCAGATGAAAATTAAGTTATCTCAAATACACTGGTTGATTGGCAGAAATTCAACACTTAGCATGGACTGTAAACTTTTATTATACAAGTCGCTTTTAAAGCCAATATGGTGTTACGGTATCCAGTTATGGGGCACTGCTTCAGCTTCCAATGTAGAGAGAATCCAACGAAGGCAAAACAAAATTTTACGGTTAATAACATCGGCTCCATGGTACATCAAAAATTCTAATATACATCGTGATTTAAATATGCCACTAGTGACTGAAGAAATTGCAAAATACGCAGGCAAATATTTAACAAAACTCGAGTCACATCCTAATCCGCTTGCTCGTAATATTTTGAACTTTACTGGACACATCCGCTTAAAAAAGAGGGACACAAGGGCTCTATTACTCAACACGCCAAATGGGATTTCTTGAAAATACTTTTTTTATACTTTTTTATAATTTTTTTTTCTTTTTTTATTATCACTACTTATGTATTATTTATAACTATTAACAAGTTTATGTCCGACAGTGGTCGGTCCTAATAATTATATTTTAGATTTAAGATTTGAATACTTATTGTTAGTTCATATTTGAAGATACAATAAATAAATACATGTATTAAAAAAAAATATATATATATTTTCATATATTTTTCAAACTATTGTATAATAATTTAATATAATTTTTATGTTTTAAAAACATGACAATAATATTTTTATTTTTCATTATCAAAAAGACAACAACCATTTTTGAACAAAATAATTTAGAGAATTCAAACATATGAACTCAGAAGTATTTTCAAACAAAAACGTCCTAAATCTTTTTACTGAATTAGGGCATAAGAAAAGAAAAATTATTTTTATGTAGTTACTTATACATATCGTTAACTTAATACGAAAAGACCCTAACTCATGTTTTTCATAGTTTACAGGAGGAGGAAAAAGCTATGTAAATAAAAAAAGATGCAATATTGATACAAAATTTTTTTAAACGCAATTTTTATTAAAAACACTTTACAAATTTAGTGTTATATTCATCTGATTTTTTTGGAGGAAGTGTATCTAGTAATAGTCTATCGAAATATGTAAAAATATCGGTTTAGAAAAATTATGATTTGGGATCTTTTCGTATTAAGTAATTAAGTATATATATATATATATATATCACCTGATTTACATAAAGCATTTTTTTCATGAAATTAGTTGCATGAAAATTTTTTATTTTTCAATAAGAGGCCCTGGAGAAAAAATTATATCAAAGCGTTGCAAAAAATGCATTAGAGATTCATTCTACGTCCTTTTTTATGTAACATATAACATCTGTTATATCGCTACAATTAGCAAATAGAAAAATTTTACAGCTCTGGACCTGTTTTATAATTTTGAAATTTGTTATACCAAACTCTTTCTTTCTAAAACATAAAATATATTTTTAAAACAATTATTATTTATTGTCGTGTATTTGCTTTATGCTTTTGTTCCAAACATTATTTCCAAAATATATTTTTTCATAATTTTTTTAAATTATCCTATAATACTTTAATTTAATTGTTATATTTTGAAAACTCGGTAATAATATTTTTTATTTTTCATTATCAAATACAACAACCAACAATATTTTCAAAAACGTCCTAAATCTTCTTGCTGAATTAGGGCATAAGAATTTTTAAAATCGGTATAAAAAGTACCAAGATATGAAATAACAAACTCACAAAAAAAAAATACAGACGAATTGATAATCGTTTAATTTTTTTGAAGTCGCTTAAAAATAACGGAATTCTCTAGGCATTTTTAAGAAATAAAATAAAAGATATTCATAACTCATACCTACTCGCGCTAAAAAGTTATCTGAAAAATAATATTGAAAACTTGTTTTAGTATAAAAACAGGTTACTTTTTTCTTTTCCATTAGTTTTTAATTCCTAAAGTAATAAATAATAAATTCAGCTGTATCTTAAAAATGATGAATGAAATCTATTTTTTCAACTTTTGTTAACGCACTAATAATTCCAGACTATTATTTTACTGCTTTCGTAAAATACATACATATGTATGTATGTATTTTTTATAATAAAAATACATTGAAATTAACTGATTGATAGCTACATAGATCTTTTTATTTTTATTTAAATATTTTATTAAATAAAACCTCCATATACAAAATCTTACAAAGAAAAAAAGTAATTTTAGTCATTTAGTTTATTACAAGACAGTGCACAGTGCAGAGCGCGCTTTTTTCATTGATATTGTATGAATATAAAATTTACATACTGTAAGTATATTTTGTCTTACCAGATGATGAACTATTTATAGTTGGCCCTGTAGTTATAGGATGGTCACCACGATTATAATAATCTATTTGTTTCCATTTAAAAACCTCAATCATTCCCTCTGCATTTAAATTTTTTGTTAAGTGCAGAGTTATGAAAGAAATTGTACAGATTACACGTACGAGTAAAATCATTTTTTATTAATAGCCAATTTACTAAAGATTGTTTTAAGACTTATTGAACCGCTCTTAACAGAAGGAGAATAGCTACTGAATACTTACTTAAAACTATCATGTACAACTTTTGAGAAAGTGCTAAAAAACATACATATATTATGTACATATATAAATATATGTATGTACATACATATGTATATCACCAACAATATATAGAACTTCGTACGTACTATGTAGATGTATGTAGATTTCCCAGTTGGCCATGTCTTTAAGACATCTTAAACGATGGGTACAAACCAATAGTAAGTATTGACGAAGTTTTCGAAATCATGCACGATCACACAAGCGATAATTTCCACCATCACATCGTGGTCTTTCACAAAATGAGAATGTGAGCTCTTGAGCGACAATGTCACTCAAAAAAACAGGCTTCAACTAATGCCTTAACTCAGTAAGCAGATATATGACGTTTATGTTTGAAAATACTTTTGAGTTCTTGTATTTGAATTCTCTAATAGAACATTTACACTTGCACAAAATCTAGCAGATTTTAATTAAAATCTTTATGAAAATATATACCGTTTAGACCAACTTTTTTTACATTTATCAAGGTTTTGTATCCAAAACAAAACCCATTAACTGAAAAATTTCCAAAACAACAACATAATAACTGCAATGTAGCCAAGTCACACACTTTTTTAATCAGACCGTAGCTAATTCATTCCCCTTTTTTATAAATATGTCGCACAAGGTAGTAAAAAATAAATAAAAATATCAGATTTTTATTAGATTTCCTATAAATCTACTGACAAAATAGATTTTGTTTTGTAAGGGAAATCTAGTAAAAAGCAGCAAGATTTAACTCGATATCTCGTAAGTACTAGATTTCGAGGTAATGTAAATACCCAATAAATTATTTTCTTCAAAAATTGTTGTTGTCTTTGATAATGAAAAATAAAAATATTATTGCAATTTTTTTAAACATAAAAATTAAATTAAAGCATTTACATTATCTCAAAATTTAGCACTTACGAGATTTCAAGCTCTATCTAACTGCTTTTTACTAGATTTCCCATACAACACAAAATCTAGTAGCTTGTGAGTAGATTTGTAGGCAATCTACTCAAAATCTAATGAATTGGCTACATTGCATTTGTTTGGTTATAGTTTTGGACATTTTTCAGTTAATGGGTTTTGTTTTTTATAAAAAAGTATTGATAAATGTCAAAAAAAGTTGGTGTAGACGGTATAGATTTTCATAAAGATTGTAATTAAAATCTGCTAGATTTTGTGCAGGTATATATGAACAAATATGTGTTGAATATAATGGTTTGGAACAATAGCGTATAGCATATATACGAACCTCCATCATAGACAATAAATAATAATTTTCTTAAAAAATCACGACTGCGACTTTAATATCTTTGGAATTCAAAATTACTTGATTCCTCGTCAGCCTAAATGGACAAGTTAATATAAGCATATTTGTTTTTTGAGAAAAATTAAGTTTGTTTTCAATAACAATTGATAAGTTTGAGATAATAAAATAGTTTAAGATAATGTCAAATGTGTTTTAGTAAACTTTTCAATTTGTAACCGAATTAATATTTATAGATACAAAAATCATTAGATTTGCGTCGAATTTCTCCGTTCCCTATTAAAAAGGAAATTAATGGCTAAAGTGTATCGAATGAGTTGAAATGATAAGTAAACACAAAGATAGAAACTGAATAACCAAATAGTTTTCAATATTGTTTGTTTCTTTAAATTGGCATTAATAAATACACCATTTTACTCGTTAGTTGAAATTTAAAATATTCAGAAAAATATAAAATGAGTTTAATGCTTTAATACAATAAGAAAATTTAAGATGTTTTTGTTTGAAAATATTTCTTAATATTTGGCTTTGAATTCTCTAAATAATTTTCTCCAAAAATTTTTGTTGTCTTGGATAATGAAGGAAGGATTTTCTTACGAACAAGACAACACGGTACATATTTATTTGTCGGAAAATCGTTTCAAATTAAAGTCTGACTGAATCATACTTATGCTGTTATGACTGACCACACTAAGGGCAATACAAGCATTGAATACATTTTTTAATCAATTTAAATCATAAAATGTTTTCAGGCATTCACAATCTACTCGTTCATACGTATTCGTACATTACATTTCGTTTGATTACTTTTATTGCAAGGAACCTGTGTCCTTTTTTTAATTTTGCAATTTTAAATACATATGTACATGCCACATATGAACTACACGAAAAAATAACTCACAAACTTCTTAAATACTCGTACTTGCAAAACAACTTCAGATTCTTACAATTCTTACAAAGTATTTCAAAAAACAGTGCCAAGTTATTGTGGAGTTTTGTTCAAGTATGGAAATTTATGATACATAAATGTGAAGGGCTTAATGCAATAACATCATAAGCCAATCGAATAAAAAAATATGGTTTTATGTGTTTTCCTATTGTTTGTAATCATCCCAACGTCCATCATCTCAAAAAACTTAAGCTATTTATTTATATATTATTTTTTCAATTAGTTTCTGATTTCGACGATAATTGAGTTTTTACATTTCAATGTCTCTGTTGAATTTTTTCGCAATAACATCATAAGCAACACAAATTTTTTATAGCTTATGCACTAATTCTGTTCGACGATTGTATCGTCTTGTCTATGGACGAAAAAAAGACGCAGTTGTGATTCTTTAAAACAATTATTATTTAATGTCTATGCTAGAAGGTTCGGGTATTTGCTTTATGATTTTGTTCCAAACATTATATCCAACACATAATACTTTAATAATAATAATTTTATTTTTCATTATCAAAGACAACAACCATTTTTGAAGAAAATAATTTTGGAATTCAAACACAAGAACTCAAAAGTATTTTCAAATAAAAACGTCCTAAGTCTTCTCACTGAATTAGGGCATAATATGGCTTATGATATTTTTATTGCAAAAAAATGTTTTAAAATAATTTGAACTTTCAGTTTAGAAAAAAAAAATTAATTAATTAATTTTTTCTCCGACAATGGATACGTTGATAGGTACATAGTCATTTTAAGGGAGTTCTTAAAAGGGTGTACAGTATAATTACAATAATATATTTTTAAAAATAAAAATATTTTTTCATGGCATATGATGTTATTACAATAAGTCCATCAATTTAAAGATAAAATTTACAACTTAAAATGCTCATACTTACATTTAGTCACATACATACATACATATGTATGTATAAATGTACATATTTATGTACATATGTATGTATGTACGTGCATATGTATGTACATTTAGATACTTATATAAAACTTGTTGGATTTTTCTTAATTAAATTGTAAGATCATGTAATGATAGTAATGATACACTATAACTATAATTACAGTCTTTGCAAATTAATTATGACGTAATATGAAATACAGTGGTAGTAGTTTTTGTTAAATTGAAATTTGAGTATTTCTTATATAAAAATACTTGATGCTTAGGTTAGGAAGGGTGGTGCTATATCTCACCTCCAGCCGGAGACCCAATTGGGTCCATTGTGATTCCCTTCTGTTGCCCAAAAAAAGTAATATGCAACCCCGTCTGCTCAGTCATCTAAGGTTATGAAGTTGCAGCTTCGGACAGTGACAGATAACATGTTCAATGGTTTCTGGTTCATCTTCATCCCCGCACATCCTACAAAATTCTGGAGTACCAGTTTCCCCAATGCTGACCGAGCAGTGACCTGTCAACGCACTTATCTCGATTCGCATCGCCTTCCTCTTCATGTCCAGTAACAGTTTGGATCTTCTTGAGTCAAGTTTTGAGCTCATACCCCTCGAGACCCTACAATTCTCCCTACTTCGCTTGCCTCACGGACTTGATGCTTACTTTATATGTAATATTGGTATACAATGCGGTATTTTCAGTCTTAATACCTATTAAGGAGAAAAACATATGTATGTATGTATGTATGTGTGTATATATTAGAAATGGCTAATTTAAGTGTGATGTTCAAACATGACTTACAAAGACAGACTAAGAGGGTTTCATATGGTCGGTTATTTCGAGTCAGGCCAAAATCAGGCTCGAAGAATCATACTGGCATGCCATACTTTCTGATAGGCCCAGCGTGGGTCCCTCGAACTTTTGTAATGTCACTGAAGACATCTTTCATATCGTTTTCAAGTGCGCGCATTATGACTCACAGAGGTCAATTTTCCCCAATTTCAGTGATATGACAACATAGCCGATTTTCTTTCGGCTGAGGGCTGTATGACTCGTTGTGGGCCTGATCGAGACTATTGCCATAAGACTTTGATGCCCTTTTCATTCATCATAATTACTAAAAACTTAACTACTATACTATCACCTAACTAATGTTTTCAAAAATTTAAACATTTATTCTACTCTAATATGATTCTTTTATACATTCTTAAATATACTTGGTGCTGGCAACGGAATTTGTTGGCGATGGCATTATGAAGTCCTTCTCCGAGGCCAAATAAATCTTCACCAGGGAGTTTAAATTCGTAACATAAATAACAAACAAACAAAATTTATAACAATAAAATTACTAAAAAAGAACTTGTTCAGCTTCTTTGCGGTGTACATATTAGTGAATCACGAATATTCGTATTCGAATTGTCGAATACTCGGTCATTTTTAAATATTAGTATCCGTATTCGTATTCGCCAATTTCAGGCGAAAATGTGAAAAATGATGGCTGACTTCCTAAACGCAAGTTGCAATTCATATTTACAATGCATACACTTCGTAAACGCATATGTAAACTTTCTGGCAATGTCCAATGTTCCTAATCGTTTGGCAACTCATTTTAATGAGTATCAGTTGTCAAAATCGTGCATCATTTTTATTTTGTAGGCAAACATATGTATGAGTTGCATAGCGACGTTCCTAAATGCCGATAAAATGCAAAAAATGTCTACGCAGCGCAAGTTTGCTCTTAATACATGCTTAGCATTGCACACGCATTTTATTAAATTGTGAATTGCAACTTGCGTTTAGGAAGTCGGCCTATCATTGATGAAAAGTCTAGTATGTATGTTGCTGCCATCTACGTCACTTATCTTTAAAAACTTCTTTTTGAAATACTCAGCCATCAAAAAATCTCTGATTCTAACATGTTTAAATTTAACTAGGACTGATTTTGATTTGTTCATATAACAAATATGTATGTTGTATGTCATCATCAGTAATAGATAGGTCAAAATAAATGCAAGCAAATTTGCATTTTTTTTCACCAAGTTGCTTAACTTTGCGTTTACTAGGTGATCCCGATAAGATAACGTCAGTACGATTTATCCTGTGATGTAAAGCGTTGTTTTCTGACACCAATTTTCTTAATCTTTTTACTTTGTAAAAAGCTTGTGGAGGATAAAAAGATTGCAAAGTTTAAGATTTTCAATGCTGATAATTCATAAACTCGATAAAACTGATTGTTTGGTTAATTATTGAAGAATGTCTTAAGTTAGTACACTAGATATACATATGTATATCCATGAATTTTTAATTTCTTTTTTCTATTCTACCTTTTATTTATTTATTTTTGCTACCAATCACTGGCCAAGAGAAAATTATCACAAACTGCATTAAAACATTTTCAATTTTATCCATCTCCTGTAAAGTTTGGTTATTATACTTACTTATATACTTATACATTATACTTACGATAATGTTGCGTTCAATGCTCGATAATGTTGCGTTCAATGCTCGATATTATTGTTAACTATTTATAATATGTATCACATATTGCTTTCATTATTATCTTTATTTTATTTTATTGGTTTTCCCCACCATATCTTTGTGTTTTTATAATGTCTGATAATAACATTGGTCCGGTAATTAGTGACAATACTCTCCTAAAAAGAGAACTAAGAGGATTTTTAAACAGCTTATGCATCGATCCTATAAACTACAGAAGTATGTAAAGGGTCCGCCAGATAACCTTTTTTTTGAAAATGCTATAAAAAAACTACTGAAGCTGTGTGGCACGTAGCGCCGTCCTGTTGAAACCAAATGTTGCCAATATACTCCTCTTCAATTTTTGTGAACAAAAATTCGTTCAACATGGCCCGATAACGATCGCCATTGACTGCGGCCATTCCTTGCTCATTTTCGAAATTATGCCTCTGGACCAAAATCCGCACAAACAGTGACACGTTTTGGGTGCGTCGGCTTTTCAATGTATGCGTGCGGGTTTTCTGTGCCCCAAATGCGACAATTTTACTTGTTTACATACCCGCCAAAATCAAAATGAGCTGCATCTGAAAAGATGATTTTTTTTGGCGAAATCGGCATCAAGGCCCATTTATTAGGTCTATGCAACTCTACAAAAACACAGCAATACAAAAAACAACTTTGCGTTTAAGTTGTCAGAAACACACACAAACATGAACTAAAGTATATGGTGCAAGCAGCTTTTGACAGTTTAAACAAGAAAACACAAAATATCATCAGGACGATTGCGTTGACCTGATAAATAGGCCTTGATCGGCATCTTCTGTAAGTCGATTGCAGGCCCACTTAGCGAAGCGCATTGGATGGTCATTTGGCTCGTTCAGCGAAAGGATAAAAGTAATTATCTGTCAAATCAGACATTTGCTAAGTGTTACCATTCACGAAATAACCACTAGTTGAAAAAAAACGTTAGATGGCGGGCCCTTTATATGTATGTATGTGCACAAAAATATATAAAATAAGTGAGCTACGAAATATTTTGGACGAAGGCTATTTGGATGTCATTGGTGTCTCTGAGATTTGGTTAAAACCATATATTTCTAGGCAGGCTGTATCCATTACTGGCTACACTTTTTATAGAAATGATCGTCCAGTTGAGCGGGGTAGATCTGGAGGTGTGGACATCTACATACGTCTCAAATAAATTTACATAAATGCAAAGTAATGTTTACCGCTGAACATTATAATACCTGTGAGTAAATTGTTGTTGAAGTTAAAACCAATAATCTTAAGACGTTTGTTGGGGTTGTAAATATATAAACGAGGTTGGTTAATTGCTATTTTGTGGGTAATTCAATTTTTGACACTAGTGCATTGGATTTTAATTACACTGATGAACATTTTTGTTTCTCATTTTACAATTTAACTCAAGTGGAACTTTTCTTGGCATTGAACAAAGTAAAATCAAATGCAATTGGACATGATGGTATTCCTCTGAAGTTTCAGAAGTTAATGTTTCCCGCTATATGTTCGCATCTTCTACATTTAGTAAATATGTAGTATTATTACCACATCAATGTTTCCTTCAGCATGGAAAGTTTCGAGGGTGGTTTTCATTCCAAAAGCAGGGGTAGTTTCGATGATACAAAATTTTAAACCTATTTCCATTTTGCCGGTGATACCCAAAGTGGAAAACATTTGCTTAAAATCAGAATGTTAGATTATATGTAGAGAAATAACATGATTTATGCTAATCAGTATGCTTATCGTAAAGGTCATAACACTTCGTTACTGTTAATTGAAATGACCGATCTTATTAGACAAAACTTGAATGAAAGAAAAGTGAATATTCTATTATCCCTTGACCTATTAAGAGCATTTGACTATTTCGATCATAGCAAATTAGTAGTAAAACTCTGTGAAAAATTTAAATTTTCAAAAACCGCATGTAAACTAATATATTCATATTGATGGATATTTCTCTGATACACGTAACGTTAACATGAGTGTTCCCCAGGGCTCAGTATTAGGCCCAATTTTTTTGTTTTATAACTAAATGTAAAATCTTAATATTTGCAGATGACATAAAGTACTTTGGAAAAACGGTATTCAATATCACAGTGTGACAAAAAAATACCTGCGAAGTGTTACTGTTTTTCTTGTAGGTATTGTCGAGTACAACAACAACCTGTATTTGAAATTTTCCAAACACCTTCAAAATCTTGAGTTACGGGTAAAAACCCGTAGGCACTAATCAACCACTAACTAAGTTAAATATCAACCGATTTTGAATTAATAAACGGATTTAGAAAGAAGAGACTAAAACTTTTCGAATCATATATATAATTTTTCAGTAAGTTTCAGATATACATATGTCTGTTATCTCTTACCAAATAAAGTATTTTCGGATTTTTTCGACAATACAACAGTGGTCGCCAAACTTTTATTCCAGAGAACCACAAGAAAAAAGTTTGGCGATCACTGTTGTACCAATTTTCTACTCCTTGTTGACATATGGCTATTCAATTGTACTTTCACCATCCTTGAAGTCTAAATACTTAAAAAGCGTATAAATAGATCGCACGAGACTCATCATTCATGTGGCACAAAATGTATACGTATACACAGATTTGTGTGTGTTAGTGTTTTTCGTATTCATTTAACATTTGCTGTTGTGTTTATTGGTTTTATACTACTAATGGGGGGTTGTAGCTGGTTGAAAAGTTATGCCAACCACAAAACCACTCTCTTTGCTTCTCTCATCTACAAACTAGAATGTTATGCCAGCACAATTACGCCCGTGTAAATCATCGCAATTAAATTATATAAGTTTCTAGATGTAAGTCGTTAGCTTACATAGCCATATATTTAATTCCATCACACTTTCATTTGGGCTGCCTTACTTCTATATATACAAAACCCTGTTAAGCGCACTATTCACGGTCAAAATGCATGGCACAAGCATCGTGTACGTGTGCATGAAGGTTTCGGCATACACGTGCATGCATTGCACGATAAATTAATATCATTTTAATCATAAGCTAAGTGCAACGAAACTGTCAAACTACATACAAAATCGTTTTACGTTTAGAATTTGACAAGTCGATGTTTAAACCTGCTTTGAATAGCTTATCTTGTTATGTTTGTTTTGCATACATGCATGTGCACAAATCAAAAAATATAGATTTTGCTTCAAGCATCGTCGGTGTGACTCATACAGACAAAATTTCAGTAATACTATTAATGCAGGTGCATTTTGACCGTGAATAATGCGCTTTAAATATTGAACAATTTATACCGTTAGTATGAGCATATCAAAACGTAGTCCGTTAGTGGAGTCCCCGATTCTTATTTGGCCTGTATTTGATTACGCATTTCAGTTTTAACTATGTTAAAAAGTCACCAAAACAAACAAGAAAAAGTACTTTTCACATAAATTTTCTATCCTAAAATATTTAATTAATATTATCTACTTGCTACTTATTTAGTTCGACATATACTCTTTAAGTCCTCAATCACATAGTTTGGAATCAATTTCAGTATGAATCGAGGTTTTATTCTTTATCAAAATAGTTGAAATTTTAAACGTGTCCTGTGGGTGAGAACGTGAGTACTCAGTCACTGGTAAAGAAAACGTAAATTTTTTTCTCCTAAATGTGGCTATGCTATGGGTACAACTATAAGAGTCTGGCCCCACTCATTTGATGCAACAAATATGGCAACGAAGAGATAGACGAAGAAAAGTTATACACGAGCAGGGCTGCCAAAAATGCCGATTTTTCGGCATTTTGCCGATTTTTTCATTAATAGACAAACAAATGCCTAGTTACCGATTTTAGGTAAAAAAATGCCGATTTTTATCAAATCAAATGAAAATCTGTCAATTATCCATGGGATCTTAATCATGTTTTAGACATAACATCATGTCTATCATCATAACTTATAATAATATATTAATAACAAAAAAAATTATTTATTGTGCGAAAAAATAGATGATATGTATCTTCTGGATGGAAGTCATCGTCAACGAAAAAATGTCCTTAGATACGGGAAAAAAGGAACTCCGACAATACGGAGTTTATTGAAATTTATAAGTCTTTATAGTCCCTATGGAAAGTTAAATCAAAAGACTACAAACAGGGACTATAGAAATCGGACGTTTGATATGTATGTATATTTGATTTAAGTGCATTTTTCGATAACAGTATGGCTGTCAAACATTCATTCATAGTATTTTGTTCTTCTCGACTGCTTAGATTCTTTTAGATCTTTTTTAAAAAAATAAATGCAACTATTTGCAATTCATCAACAAAAACAAATGCCGATCTTATGTAAAAAAAATTTTGATTATTTTGATCAAACAACCAACTGAAAATCCGTAACTTCGTTTTCAAACCACGTTTTTGTAATTTGGCAATTAAATAATAAATTGAAACATATAAGAGTCTAAACACAATGTTTGCGGTGCGGTGCGGTGCGATTTCTCGTTGCGGGAGAGAAAAATAAACACAATACAACGAAAGACGGCGCAGGAAAAAATTATCATTGTTTGTTTAAATTTTTATTAATTTTTTTGTGCATACATTTTTATAAATAAAAACAAAAAATTATTAACATTTTATACATTCGCAGATATATTTGATATGTTTTTTTTAACTTTTATAATCTATGACAAAAATGTTTGAACTTCAAAATCATGGTTTTTTTTACAACAATTATTCAAAAACTATGGCAACGTCAGCAAGAGAAAATTAATAGAATAAGAAAGTCCGCAATGAAAATAAAATAGATTTTAATTTTATTCCATCCCGCACTGCGGATATTTACTCCAAAATCGTATGGAAATCCGCAACGCAATAAAAAATCGTTACATTGTGTTTAGACTCTAAAATAACAGATCTAATAATTCTGTATTATCATTTTGCAAAATACCTGATATTACATATGATTGTTATTTTTGTCTAATAAATAAAAATGAATGAAAAACTCATGCCGATTTCCTTGACGACTTTCGGAATTAATATACCGAAAATGCCGATGATTTTTCTAAAAAGTGCTGATTTTTCAGCAGAATCTTCTGGCAGCTCTGTACACGAGAAAATTTCAACAAATCAAGTGCACATAAAAATAATTATTATCGAACAATCAGTGATAATAAATACAATTAAATAATATTAATATCCAATGTAAAGTCTTACCTGTAATATAAAGCAATTGAATGTTATAAATTTTATAGGCTGAAGAATATAAGGTAGCTGAAAAATTCCTGAAGGTAGTTTTTGTACGTGTTACATAGAGTCTCACTGAAATTCATACATACATCCTCCAGAAGACGGAATAAATCATCAAGAAGAAGACAGTTTTTGTGTAATTTGCAACGAAATAAGAAACAAAGCAAAATAAGTGTAAATGCGAAAGTAGATAATGAAATTATGTAGAATTATAAATACGTAAAGTGGTAAAGAGTGCAGTATACAGAGCTGTGAGTTGTTAAATTTATAAAGGGGTTAAATAAAAAAACTTGAAATTAAGGATTTTAATTCATACTCCGACAAATAAGTTTAAAATAACAAATGCTGAATGAAAGCATAAAAATTTTAATTATTTGAATAGTGTGATATCCATAGAATTTAAAGTAAAAATGGATGCAAAAAAGAATAAGATATGTAAACTGCGTCTGAGGCGACTAAGGCCCGATATGATGGATAAACTAAAGACCAAAAGGGGAGTTAAAAAGTCTGATTTGCAACTTGGATCATCCTCATCAGGGTCAGAAGATGACGAATTAAATGCCGATGACGGATGTGAAAAAATATGCGTTCAGCTAAGAAGTCCCCTAACTTTAGGTAGCAATAAAGACTTTGATCCTTATGTCCTGTTAACTAAAGCACAAGCTGCCTTAAAATTAAGTTCTGAGAATGAGTCTAATCGTGATATCGGAAATAAGGTGGATTCAGATAATGCAAGTGCAGTAATTAAAGTTGTTGAAAAACCTAACAGAAAACCAAAGCATTGCAAGGAGCAAAAATCAAACTATTATCCACCGTTGGAAGTGACTAGTACGAATACTAAAAGCAAGGGCAGTGCAAAGTTAAAGTCATCAATTGAAAATGACATTTACGATTTGATTTATTATCACAGTGATGATGACGGTTCGTGTAGCTATAATTGCAATCATGCTGGTGCAACTCGATCTACTTATGCTCTTGCACCCACCGATCGTCACAACAGCACCGGCAGTAGTTCATCATCATTGTTATCCGAAAATGGTTCTATGCGATATTCGAAACTATTTGAAAATAATTGTATATCTGTTATGGATCATGAAAATCCACCAACAGCCTTATCAAAAATACTTTCTATTAAAGAATTTGATCCCTTTGCACCGCAACAAATTCTTTCAATAATTATAAAATCTATAGTGTCTCTTTCCGAGCTGAGCCAACGTGATGATAACATAGTTTGCTTAGACATAGATAAACGACGCATATTAGAATTTTCTGATATGAGTCCCGAAGAAAAACGTAAATGTTCACTCAATCCATATATGGTAAGTGAAAATCATTAAAAAAATTAAAGACAATTCTTTGTATAATTTTATGTTTCGTTTTACAAAAATAAAAGTTTAAAAGAAGTATAAAATAAAAAATGTTGAGGGGTGATCATTTTATAAATACTTATTGTATTTAATTAAGACAATGTAGAAGATGTTCACGTACCTATCTAGCATTGAATTCGGTAAATGTTTATTATTTAAATTCGTAAATTTTCTTATATGTACTTTCTTTAATTTTCTATAATTTAAGCAACTAAATGTTTAGTAATAATTTTTAAAATTGTTTAATTTACAAGCAAATAAATTTCAAAGTAATAGAGTTTTATAAGAATTTTGGTACTTTTTAAATATAATATTGATTACTTCTCCTTATATTGAGACTTTAAAAAACTTCAAGCTTACAAGCTTTAGAGTAAATAAAATAATACTTCGGATTCTTAAAATTTAGTTTTAAGGAAATATAAATAAATAAATGCATTCATATAAAATAAGCTTATTTAGAATTGACAGATATTTAATTTTAACACTTTTAACACTTGTCACACTATTTCCTCTAAAGAGTATTAACTAAAAAATTTTCAATTTTCACTTTTTGCAATATAACGATATTATACCTACAGTGGTTATATCATCCCTGTGTAAAAATTTTACTTAATTATCTCTACACTTTCTTTTTATTATAAGAGTACATATCGCTCATTTACTCAATGTCAAAAAACGAGTTTTAAGTTTTCCCTTTACACACAACTTAATGGAAAAAGAAAATTTTATATTTCTCTCAAGATTTAAGTAAATAAGATATTTGTATGAAACTTTTGCACAATATGATGAAAGATATACAGATCAATTCTGCATCATTAACTCAAAAATTCCATCTTTTGAGTTATATCGTTCTTTGAGTAAATGAGCGATATAAAACAGCTAGGTAATTGCCACTACTGAAAGTTTTAAAATTTTGAAATATTTAACATTTCTTGTTTCATGTTCAAGATCGATTAATCGGATAATAAAACGTTTTAATTTAATAATGGATCCAATTTATATAAAAGTCCCCATATAATTTTCAAGTTAACTGTGATTAAATTAACGTACCGTTAATTATTATTAAATTCCAAAGCGTATGATCTAAACTTTACGTTTTTAGCTTCTTTTGCATACGATTTATTTTTATGATTTAATATGACGATATGGCAGAAATGTTTACAGATTAATTTAAAATATTTTTAGTTGTATTTTTCATGCATTATCTATTTAATAATCGATTACATAAATATATTTTTTATTAGCTCAAAATCGGCTTACTATGATCGATGGTAAACCGATTGATTACCATTTGTAGAACATGTCGGGCCTAATTTTTAATTTTATCGTAAGTGACAAAAATTAATTAAATTTTTCACGTTTTCTTAAAATATTCAAATTTGTTTTTGTACGTAAATTGTCGCTTACGATAAAATTGTACAACCTGTATCTCAAAAGTTAACAACAATTATGCCATTTTGATAATACTAAACTATGGGTAGGCCCACAGTCTATTTTCGATAACATGTCGCTTACGATAAAATCAAAAAAAGGGTTCGATGTTTTTGTTTGAAATTTATTAAATTTTAATTTAAAATTTAATTTTTTTATTAGGATGTTTCCAACATCGTTGTTACTCACTCGGATAATGAATTTTTAACATTTTGCTTATGCGAAAATTGTGAAAAATATCGTGAATTTGTCATACATATAATGGTGGAACAGTTTAAGGCTACTCATATGGTAGTTATGTTACTAGATGTTTTAATTCAATCGTATGGACCCATGTTAAAGTAAGTGCATTTGAATTTAAATTAAGTCCGTTTTTATATACATATGTATGAGTAAATATATATGTATATATTATTATTATTATTATTTTCCGTCTATCTTTATAGAAATGTTACTGCTTATAATAAGTTTAAAAAACTGCTCGATAGTAATAAGGAAATTTATTGGATAACATGTGGTGTTATTTATCATAAAAAGGATGAACATTTGGACTTTATATATGACGAATATCTTTCAGATAATATGATATTTGTTCTCTTCAGTTCCATGTAATTTTTGAAGCAAATGATAAAACTATTGCTTATTTTTTATAATTTCAACATTCTATTCATTCCATATTTAGACTGATGTTAAACAATCCTGTACAATTATTGCAAATACTTGCGTTCCATGTAGAATGTGTTGTAAAAGCTTATGCTGAAGGATTTTTGGAAATCGTTGAACCCGACAAGAGTAAAATACCAGCTGATGAAATGATAAATTGTAAACTGTTGATATTTTGTTTCTTTAACCATTCTAAAATGTATATTTTATTTCAGATATTCTTAATGGTTATGAAGATCTAATGCGTATTTCAGAACAGGTTGCATCTTATATGTTTTCTTTTGAAAATGACTTTTTACGCAAATTCTCGCTAACTTGGAAACTACTGTCTCAACGATTATATCAACAACATGTTCATTTACATTTGGCTGACACTATGTTGGCATGTATTATAACCGTAAGAAAAAAATAAATTATACTGTGTAAAAAGTATCCTCTAATCTTTAAATAAATATTTGCAGTTGAAAGAGGAGGAATTAACTTCACATCACACTGATCTGATAAAACGTTATATACAATTTGACGACATTATGAATTATGTTGAAAAACGATGGACTGAAGTTTGGGTTGAACTAAATAAATTTAATTTGTCGGAGGTGGAACGTAAACGACGTAAATCCCTTCTAGATGTGTATCGTATATTTGATACTTTAGTGCAGGACGCCATTGGATTTTCGCTGAAAGACAGTATAGACGAAAATGATTTTTATGATTTTCGATTTTTAAAGAATCGTCGTTTGGCATGGAAGAACATTATGTCATATACAAAAATGAAATGGCCGGATGGTTTTTTTCGAGCACCAAATACTCTGGTGGTTGATGATAAATGTAAAACCTGCAATGTTTCTTTGGAATATCATGCTGAGTATGAGTTACATAGAATAACATTTTTCTGTTGTATTAACTAAAAAAGGGATGATTTTGTTTTTGCAGGTATTGTAAATGTATCACCTGCTCAATAGCCGGTGGTCCCTTGCCACCCAGACGAAATGCTGATGGTAAATGTTCAAAATGTTTGGCGCATGAAATTGTTGAAAAAGATGTCAATTTCTACGACTCTAAAATACTAAATGTTTGCGCCAATGATGATTTCCAGAATTTTGTTTCAAAGACCAACAATAATGATGTTAAACGCAAAAGCACTGCCCTCTTAGAGGTTGGACAAGAATTGTACCCAACCTTAGCCACAGTCGGAGAATTGTTAAATATTAGTGAACACGACACAAATTCAAATATATCGGAATCAAACCATAGCTATCACATTTCATGGGCTGTGTTTAATCATTTAAACAGTAAGTTAACTTTTTTTAATGACTTTTGTAAAGTGAAACGAAATTGTTGCATCCGCCTACTATTCTAAATGATTTTATGTCTTTTTTAATTGCAAACATTATATAGCAATCGCTTCTGTAGAAGTACGACAAATTAAATATTACACACTAGTGATCGTTGCACGCTAGCTGTAAAGAATTCATTAATTGGAATTATTTCATAAAAATACTAGCTAAATCCGGCCAACGTTGTATTCACCTTCAATTATTTTATTTTTATTTTTAACTACAAATTACTCCACAGAGTATTGACCCGAACGTGTGCTGAAAATTTCAGCTCCACAGTTCTTATAGTTATAGTGATATTGTCGAACAGAAATACTGAGTATTCATAGACCATTTTAAAACAAAATTAATTAATTTTTTTTTCAAATGTTTATCCTTAAATCATCTTAGGATGATGGTTGGTTCACAAATGTGAACTATACTACGATATTAGGATTCCTGCTTTTCCTATAAAAATTACTAAATTGTTTCAAAATCTCAAATTAAATTTTATGAACAGTAATCTGTATTCTTTTGATTTGAAACTATCCAACGAAAATCAACACATATTAAAATAAATTTAAAAATGTAGTTTTATTAATGTTAATTATAAAATATCTTTTAAATCTGCTGTTTTAATTTATAATGTTATAAAGTTTTGTCATACAATTTTGTATTTTCAATCCGTTAAGAAAATAATACACATGTGTATCACATATTTTCAGATCGAAAACGTTATCATCATACCACAATTGAAGAGCAATATTTTTGTCAGAATTGCAAACAGCCCTCATGTCTTTTGGCACTTAAAATTTTAAATAACAAAATATCGCCATCACTCTCACAGGATCTGGTGCATTATTATCAACCCATGTCGATGAGTCGTGAAGAATTACGTTCAATTTTACCTAACATAATGCTGTATAATCGTAAATTAGTTGCTTCTAATAATGGATTGGATCTAATAGATGTACATGATTTAGTTGTAAAAATTTATTGGATATTTATAATCTCTATATATGCTATATACTTCATTGAATATGATGATGATTGTAATACAATGGAGCAAAAGAAAGAAGAGGAGAACAAGTGCAAACATTCTTTCCTGGACATTTTAGAATTATCAAATAATGATATTAAAGTGGATTTAAACAGACTTGCCGGCAATAAGGATGATACAAAGTTTTTGGAATTTCTCGATAAAGTAAAGAGGTAAGCGAAGTACTCGTAACACTTATTTGTAATGCATTATTTTGTTTTTAAAAACTTTAACAAAACTTACCTAAATTTAGTTTATCGCCATATAATAACGATGTTGATTCCAAGTACGTGTAAACACTAAAATTCCTTTTAATTCTCAATAATTTTGTATGTAATTATTTATATCTTTATAGCTTGGGTATTGGAGTTGATATAAATAGTGAGGAAATGCAAAAGAAATTAAATGATATACTAAAAATAACAGATGACCACAAGTAAGTTATATACCTATAATAATTGTTTTTAATCGCACATACATATGTATATCTTTATAACATGGAATATCATTTTTAGTATACCTTCTGAAGCTGATAATATACCACCACCTATTGTGACTCCAAATGATGATGAAGAACAACCTCCCCAGCATTCAGATTTAACTTATACTGCAGCAGTTGAGGCGCAGCCTAAGAAGTGTAGCAAAGAAAAATCTAAGAAATGTATGTTTTTACTAATTATGTTGTTAATTTTGAGTGCGTGCTAAAATCGATCTGAATTTCAGGTTGTTTCGATCATTGTGAAATGGGAGGCGAACATTCAAGTAAAAAACGTCTGAAAAAGGTATTTTTTTGTATTGCATTTTCTATTATTTTATCTCTGGCAATAAGGAAAAAGTGCTTAAGTCATATTATACTATTTTGCAGAAGAGTTCTTTTAAGCTTTCAAGTCGATTTTCAGAAATTTATTTCTATTACAGTTAAATTGGGAAATTCTCTGTTAACCTTTATTTTTGTTAGTTCTACACTCTATAATTAATACATTTAAGTTGAAATATACCAAATTACAAATCGCTCATTTACTTCAATAGTGTCATAACTCAAAAAATGCTTTTTTAGAGTTGATAATGCAATATAATTTGGCGTTTCGTATTTTATTTTGGTAAAAATTTCATATAAATAGCTTTTACTACTACTTCGTGAGAGAAGAATATTTTTTCATGTTTTCATTGAGTTATATGTAAATTGAAAACTTTAAACGCGTTTTCTGCAAAACTAGTTTTTTTTGAGTTGTGACACTATTGAAGTAAATGAGCGATATGTATAACCTAAATTAAGCTATTATTCAAAATGATATTAAAAATCTAAAAAGATAAGTCGCAGGTCTTAGTGCTATAACTTCCTGAAAAATAACACAATTTAATTGAATATGCAAATTACGGAGGTACTATTAACTCAAAATCAGATAATCTCGACTTAAACACTTCTTCCTTTTGGCAACAGCTATATTTATTACACTGCGAAAAATTAAGGCCCTTATTATGAGTTGCACTCGATTTTCGATCTTCGCTGTCTATCGAACATTAAAAATCGAATGTTCAATTCATATTATGAGCATCGAAAACTTCTTTGGGCAACGTATTTGCTATTAAATAGAATTTAAAAATTTATTAAAAACGATTACTTTATATTTTTAGGTACAGTTGTCCGAACATTTTTAAAAATCACTGTGCGTGATAATACCAAATGAAAATTCGTTCGATCAGTACAGTCGAAGATCAAAAGTTGTTCATAATAAGGGCCTAAGACTTTTGGAAAACTTACGGACTAGACAGTATAAGTTCGATAGTACAACATAAGGGTAATAAGTCTCTATACTAAGTTGGGTGCTTTTCGTAACCAATTTTTCATGGGCCTCCAAAGATTTCGAAAGCTGTGCACCCTGATATTTTCACAAAAGTTATTCAACTATACCGTAACTACAACTTTGCCAAAAATTGTTATCAAAAATTTGTCATTGCATATACACTAACGCATATCAGAAAAATCTATGATGTTGATGTTACTGGCATGCTCTAGCCAGGGTTTGAACTAGGGCTCTCGGACACCTTCATTTTCTGTGTAGTTGACGCACTAAATAGTTCAGCCAACAGCACAGCACCCCTTCGAAATCTTTGGAGGCCGCTACAAAAAAAAAATTGGTTACCAAAATCGCCAAACTGAGGATAGGGTTTTATTACCCTTCAATAGTATTAAGAATCAAACCTATACTGTCAAATCCGTGTGTTTTTTTTTTACTGTTGCACAATTTTATATTTCAATGGATATTATTATGCTATTTATTTTTTTTAATAAGGATTGCAATCATGCACGTATGAATGAAACTAGAGATAGATTACGTAAGAAATTGTCTCAAATTGTGAATGCAAGAAAAAATACAAAACCTTTGCAACTAGCGGAAAGCTCGCAAACATCTTCGACATCGACCTCAGTTGCAACACCAGCAGACTACGTAGATGCACGAAATATAATGGAGCATTTCTTAAATCCTGAAGAGCTAAAGCTGTTTCAGCATTATCTACCAAGACCCGATTTTTGGGACATTCAAGATATTGTTGCAACATTTGAACATATTCATTCAGAAACACGAAGAAATGAAGAGAAAAAGAATCTATGCGAATGCTTACAAAATTTAAAAACAAATTCAAAAGGCGAATCTAAAAATAAAAATAATAGCAAAAAGATTCAATACAACAGTCATCAACATATGCACCAAAAGCAGCAATCGAAGGTCTCTTCACAACAGGAAAAACAACAGCCATGTGAGGCCAGCGAATTCATGTTGCAGCAATCATCCTCACTAGAACCACCTAGTAAGAAGTCAAATTTAAGCAACAACTCTACGCGAGATGCTTCAACTTCAAGTCTGGGCACAAAGAGTAAAGAGAATAACTCCACAAATGCAACTACACCAATTTCCGCGCCAAAGGCTGCCAACAATCTAGATTTCGTTAGCGAAATTTGTGAAATTATTGATAATTATTCCAAAGAACAGGCCAAGCGCAAGTGGATAAAAGAGACTCTAAGTTTTATTGAAGGTCCTACTGCGGGCACAGGCAAAAAGAAGATGCAGCCGCAAACTTTGAATCCAAAAAAAGCTGCCAAGAAAGCGAAACAAAAACAACGTAAAGAGGAAGAAAAACGTATTGCAGAACTCCACGATCAAAGAGCGCAGTTTCATAACATATATTTCAAAGAGTTTAGCGAAAAACTTAATCTTAAATCCTTAAAAGCCAACAAAAAGAAAGACAAAAAGAAAATAATTGAAATGGAAAATAATATAAAAAATTTACAGCGTGCCAAAGCAAAAGTTGAAACTGCCATATTAGAGCTAATAGCAACGGTTAAACAGACTAATACTGAATTTAAATTTTCCTATTTGCCCACTAAGGAACAACAAATGGAAAAGGTGCGAGAGTTGGAAGGTAACAATAATAAGGAAACTGATAGAACAATTAAAGTTCGAAACTTACTGCATCAAAATGTCAAAGAACCGAACCACTCGGACACAACTTCATCTTCTTTTACGATGACAACAACTAATAACTTGAATATGGTTCCAGAATCTTACAGCATGCCATACGCTCATGCCAATCACTTTCCGTACAATCTCGGTTTTCCTACGCCAGCTGCTCCTGCTCCATTTGGCCTTATGAGTGCCTCTCCAATATGTTATGCACCGCCAACGGCAGCATCTGTAGCATCAGTTCAACAACAACAACAACAGCTGTCACCTGATGTTGTAGCGGCCATGGTTGCAAATTCAACCACTAACAATAATGCCACAGACCCCTCCAAGCGTATAGTAACTATCAGGCGAGTAAATTTACCAAATGTTCCGGAACCTCAAGTAACCGTAACAGCTAAAGGCCCATCTCCAGATAAAGACAAACTACTGTATACATTTATAAATGGCCAATTAATACAAACTGGCTCCGCGCCACCTATAACTATACCACAAATGTCAGCTATAACTTCCATTCAACAGCCCCAACTACATGCGTCGTTATCGGCGAACCAACAAAGCTCTGTCACAAAATTTACTGCTGAAGGTTTACTATCTATTCCACCCCCTCCACCACCACAACTTTCCAAGACTCAAATGAAAAAGGAAAAGAAACGATTGGCTAAACTTCAAGCCGAAAGAGAAGCTGCCGAAAAAGCTAATCGTATGCGAATCGAGGAGGAGCAGCGCAGATTGAGAGAAATAAAAGAAGAGAAAGAATTGGCAATGCAAAAGTTGGAGCTGCAACAACAACTACAACAACAGCAGAAACATCAAACGAAAAATAAAAAGAACTGTCAAACTCAACAGCAATCAAAACTTTCATATTATCCAACATCTTCCAACAACAAAGATTTGGCAACAACCCGCAACAAAAGCAAGCTTTTCATATCTAATTCAAAAACATTAATTTCCACAAATGAAAATAATGAATCAGCGCAATTACCGCAAATGATGGTCATAAAGAATTCAGCAAAGCAAAATCGTTCCAATTCCACGACAACATCCTGTTCCGCAGCAACTTCAACATCATCAAATAATTCAACAAGTTCCCAAATGAATACAAGAGATAATTCTGTCAGTAGCATAAAACCGGCAGATTTTAAAGGCAATAAGGAAAAAACAAATTCGGAGAAAGTTAAAAAAGTCTGTATTACTACACCACAACAATCAAGTATTGCTAATAAAAATATCAAGACAAAGACAGGCCAAGTGAAGCAAAAGCAAAACAAAAAAGTAACAAGAATACCACCCACTCCTTCAACGACATCTTCGGATGCTGATAACGAAGACGGGCTAGAATTAGCGAAAACTAAAGAAACTAAATTGAAGAAATCACCACTACCACCAGCACCATCAGCACCATCTTCCAAAACCCAAAAACAAGTACAAACGTCTAAAACTAAATTACCACTAAATAATGACAAAAAGTCGAAGACGCCCCAAAGGCCAATAACACCGCCCAGCTCCGATACCGAAACGGAAGAGGAAAATATTGCGAATATCGAACCGACCGTCAAGGAACACAAAAAACGGCGTCCCAAGTTAGTTGATAATGGACAATTTGATAATAATCCATTTAAGTCGTTGCACATGCAAGATTCTGAAACAGACTGGTCTTCAGACGAAGAAGATAAACCGGAGGATACCGAAAATGAAGTCGATATAAAAACAAAGAAAAGACACATGCAAAAAAATGAAGTGAAACTAAAACTTAATGAAGAGAAAACCTCCACTAAAACACTATCGCATACCATAAGCAAAAATGTAAAAATCGAAACAAAAGAAAATATAATACAGCAATCATCGGTATCTTCAACATTAGGCAATAAAAATTTAACAAACAAATCTAAAAATAATATCAAAAACGCGAAACACCAAAAGACAGACGAAAAATTAGTTCAATATCCGACTTCAAAAAAAAATAATTCATCACGCGGGCAAATGTTGCTAGAGGATGACAGTAGATCTAATAACCAAACTGGCGACTTGAAAAAGAACTCCCAACAAAATACCATCGGCAAAACAAAAATTGATAACCGATCATCATCAAACGCAAACAATTTTACTTCGCATGCAAAAACGAATAATAAAGACGCCACCGCATCTTCCAAAACTCGAAACGAGCAAACCTCTTGTTCCACAAGCTCTCGAAATAACGCCACAAATCGTATTAACAACAAAAGAAATCAAACCAACAAACTAGATCCGAATCCACATTATAATCATCAGAATAATCAAATGTCATCACCAACTTGTTCCAATATAGAAAATGATCAATCAAATCAATCAAGCAAAAGATCCCAACGTAATAAAAAATATCAGCAAAAAACTCAAAAAGTTTCTTTAAATCATCATAAAAATTGTTGTTCGTCAGGAATACCCAATCACATGGGTTATTTCGATGCCAATGAAGTTAACTTGATACCATCGTCGGTTTCCCAAATGCAGCAGCCCGGAGGTAGTAATACTCTTACAACATCCCAAAATCGATCGTATCAAACATTAGCCGAACAAATGCAGGCTTTGCGTTTAAGTGGACATCAACTACAAACAACAACTGCCATGACGACAGCTCAACAACGTCAACAACATATCAATTCAGCAAATGTCAGTATTATGGATCAGCTAAATAGAGGGGTGCAAGTAGAAAATCTTTCTCTGCCACCAGGCATTACATTAACAAAAGTGGACCCAATCAAGAGTGAACAACTGCGACAAAAATCTGAATCGATTAAAAAATTGGCTAAGCCGCTGCAGCAGCATTTATCACAAAATTCACAAACATTCCATCACTCCTCGAGTGGTGCTACTATAATAGCACCACCTGTTATCAATCCAATAGCCAGTTATTATGGTTCACCAATAATTAATGCCGCTACCGCTGGCATTGACCCACAAAGTGGCGTAATAATGGTCGAAGCTAATCCTCCCAAATGTTCCACTACGGCACAGACAAATGTGATCAGTAATTGCAATAGAAAACAGTCTAAGAATAAGAAAAGACGCAACAAACCTAATGCCAATAATATATCATCGTGTACTATGAAAAGTTCTTCAAATATGGAAAATTCTAATCAGTCAGGAAACAGTACCAGTGGTGGACAACAGAAAATGATAACTTTAAGAAATCCTATGTTTCATAATGGTCCCACAGCCGCTGCAGCTGCAATACTTCAACAGCCAACCATGTTACCAGGTATGAAATTTACAATATTGAGCAAGATTGGAAATCGAAATTAATTGCGATGTCGATTTTTTATTTTATTTTATTTCGATATGTGTGTATGTATTTCCAAGGCGAAACCATGTGCAGCCATTTTATTATTATGTATGTAGTATGTGGTATCAATGTTATGTATATTATGTTACATATAACGTGCCGTGCCGTATACACCACTGTACATAGGGCTACCTGCCTACTGGCGGTGCTGGTATTCTGGCTTTTGCTCCGGTTAGAGGTCGCCGTCTTGGTAGGGTTCTGGCCAGTCATGTGGTCTTAAACTGCCGAGATGACTATTTTCGCCGCTTGTAATTTGAATATCTCAAATGTCAACACACATTTTCAGCATATTTTCTTGACATATAAAGAATGAATTCTTCAAATCGAATGGAATTTATATTATATGAATATACCTTTAATTTATGAAACAAACAAAAAATTTTAAGTAACATAATTATAATGTATAACTTCTACATTTCGTAAGGATGAATATACAATTTGAGCTTCATATCTTCTCAACTATTGCTCACACGCAGTTAGCTACCTAGTATATCGGTCTCGTCGTGCGTTCGACCATTCCCATCGCAAACTCAGTCCTGCTTCAGCAAAAACAAAAAGTGCAATGTCTCTAGAATATTTTTTTGCCAGATTTGAATTCGCCGTGACTTAAAACTCCTACACAAGGCAATTTCATATAAGGTATACTCAGCTCAATTCGCTTTAAGAAATTTATATTTGAATTGTCAAGAAAATGTACTGAAATATGTGTGTTGACATCCAAAGTATATTCAATTTACAAGGGGCGAAAATAGTCAACTGATCCCTTGCGACCACCTAGTATGAATTCGCCTTTCTCCTACATTTTTATTTATTTAAAACTATATAGGTAGGTAGATCCTTGGGTGTCATAGCTCTCGCAACGCCTACTGCATGACTTCAGTGATAGTGGGAAGAAACACATCCCGTCACTAGTGTGGTTTTACTGGTTGTACGCATAAGCAACTGTGTTCTGGCCACTCCTATCGAAACGCCTAAGAATTACCTTAATTGCCAGCAGCAACTCTTCCCTCAGGTTTCCACTACTCGTACTATAGTTTATGATTCTGCTGCTAAGCACCTGATAGATACGAACACTGAGTATCTCCAGCGACTCCCTAATAGCCTCTATACCAGTGCTGACTAACGAGAGAAATATATGAAGGCAACCAGACTTGTTCTGCATTCTTCGCTTTATAAGACCAATCACGTTATGAAGCGCACTCTCAACAGACTGGCCCTTTTGGAAGGCATGCTGAGCACAACTTTCAATGTTTCTTAGATGCAGATCAATGTTTTCCAAAAAAAATAACGACTGATCCTTCGGTTTTGAGTGGCTTGCCTTGGGTATAAAGATGTCCCTAACCTATACATCCTTTCGGTATAAATCTCCCAATCATACATATCTTAAAGATGTTCATCAGACACAGTAATAGGCACTCGGGGACATTCTGTAAGATGGCTCATGTTGTTTTTTTAATGTTACTATATTGTCCAATCCGCTACCTAATGGTGGTTCCGACAAATAGTTAAAATTAACCTCTTCTCTAACTTTCCTACAGCCAAGGTCTCGGATCCTGATTCCGTCCATGAGCCAGCCATCCATTTCTTGAATATTTCCAGTAGTATTTTGACAATATTCGTCGAAACCTTGATATCCTATTTGCGGATTCAATCTCCTCATAGTATTTGGTCCACGATGGCCTCCTCATGCACCTATTATACAACACGTTATAGTTGTTTCAATCCTCAATCCTACCTGTGAGTTTCGCCCTATTGCACAATCTTCTTACCGAGGATCGCAGATCGTTCAGATCCTTGGTCCACCAGGAGAGCTGCTCTTTTTTACCTGGAAAAACCAATGGGCAGGGCAGCTCAAAATCTTTTCTACCAATTTTAGCGCAACATTACACCTTCTCTTCTCTTCTCGTCTTTGCGTGTTCATACCGTTTGGAGTATCCCTTGCTCTAATTACAACAGTGGTCTTTTACGTATCCCAATTTGTCTTTCTTGGATTCCTATATGGGTCACGTCTTGCTACTGTAAATTTAAGACTGAAGGAAATCCTACGGTGTCCTGAAAACGCAAGTATGTGTCTACACTCCAGTTTTCTACAAGGTTCATATTTCTTTTAGGCTGAGTTTACATCTGGCATTTCTTGTGTGTCATTTGCCAAAAAAAAACGTAACCAACTAATTACTAATGAAAAACTGTTGAAAGGGATAGTGATAGTAGCCATTTTATTGGTTAGTTTACTTCGCAGATGATTCTGCTGCCCAATACCGAGGGCGCCCTGATGTTACATTAGGATTAGCAACCACTGAAGCCTGTGTAGTTCAGTAACCAGCGTCGATTCCTTCATCACGAGAACTCATCCTACAATAACTGATACAAAGGTATACTAATGTACATCAGAAAAATAACTGTCGATATCGGACTCGAACCCAGGACCTTCGGCTTTGTAGTCAACGTGCTAACTACTTCAGCCAGTGCCATGGATCGACAACATCGTAGGACATGTAGACTGAGAGAAGCACAATTCCCTGGTTACCTTTGGTCACTCCAGTAACGACTGTAAGGTCTTCGTGGCTTAATTTTAGCTACGCCCTTGCTAAAACGGAAATCCTAATGTTGTCATTTGTGAGCGGGAATACAATATGTAGCCTGTGTTTCTTAATCCACAAAGAATATTTCAATTAATCCAGGGTTCTCGGATGAGAGCCACATTCTCTTTACGATCCATTGAGGATAGAAGTTTCTACTGGTTCGTCCTGTTCTGGGCTGTCGGTAGTTTTTCCATTGGTCTTTAGGATCCATTGAGGCTAGAAGCTTCGACTGCTTTGTCCTGTTCTCTCACATCCTCAGCTCGTCGACTTCTTCACCTTCTTCGACGTAGAGAGTAGCTCATCTCATCATCAGATCTCACTCTCTTCGATGCCTCCTTAAGAGAGACAGCTATTTATATCCTTGCTACTTGTCGGTGCCTTGTCATCAATGACGGATGGTTGAAGAATTACGGCACTCTATATCAAATGAAATTGCAAAATATTTCAATGGCTTACGTTGGCACTAACATATTTTTCCAAAGGAGATTGTCTTACCAAACCAACAATAACAGCTCCACAGATACTGTCAAAAATGCCATGTCAAATTTTAAAAAATTTGTTTCTCTTTTTAATATAGATGGGCGACAAGTCGAACGTTGTCGACATAGTGGGGCAGGCCCATAAATTCTTTAGAATTTTTTCACGTCCTTCCTGTGCCTCCTGACTAGATTTATCTACTTTGCCGTGTGCAACTTAGGATCTCTTTTGATTATCTTCTCCAGAAAGTCAAGAGATTTCCTACGGCCGTTCTTGGTCCTCTATAATTTTTCCGATCGTCCTTCCCCATATTTCCTGTCCTTTCTGCTTAAGTAAAGAGGCCGAGAGCAGACCAGCTGCCCCTTGGCTATGACGGCTAGTTGAAATCATTGTTACTTCTCTCTCGTTTTCAGACCCCAGAGACAGATCTCACAGCCTTTGGCTGACCCCTGCACTTGAGTTACACAATGCACCTCAAGTCGTTCGCGTAATCAAATTCTCATGCAAGAGATCCAGCAACCCGTCATCCTCTAACATACTATCCGTGGATTGCACGTCCTTAGATTTTTTATGATTTGATGGCTATTTTCCATGAGTGTGCTAGTAAAGGAAAAGATCCCTGCTATACATATTTACACTAAACTAGCCATTTGGCTAGTACCGTACGACTAATAGGCATAACATTGTACCAGACACTCGTTGTAGTTGGATAACCTTCAGTGTGTCATCAAAAACATTTTTATATATTTCTTTTGATAAGAACCGACCTTGGACCATTTACAATTCGAAAACCTTATTTTTTATATTAACCTGATGGTACGAAATGTTGGAGCAAAATTCAATACGCATTATTATAGTAGCTATATACATATGTATATACATATATATTGGGTGTTTTTTATTGAGGTATAGAACTTTAAGTTGGCATCACTTTTTTAACTGGCGGCCATTTTGTCAGCTGTCAAGTGATTAATATTTAGTTTGGTTTGCCATTTCATCATGAACAGCTTGACAAAAGAACAACGCTTGCAAATCGTGCAAATTTATTTCGAAAATAATGGTTCAGTTCGCGAAGTTTACCGCAAGCTCCGTCCATTTTATGGTCGACATAATCGTCCATCAGAGCAATTAATTCGGTTAACCATGGATCGTTTTCGCACTACGTTTACTCTATGTGATAATACGCATCCGCAGAGACGTCGAACAGTGCGTACCGAAGAAACAATTGCCGCTGTAGAGCAAAGTGTTGAAGAGGACCCGAATGAATCGATTCGCCACCGGAGACCGGTATAGAGCCATGATAACCGACTATTTTGTTCCCGAATTGGATGGCATGAATGTGGATGAGTTGTGGTTCCAACAAGACGGTGGTACATGCCACACAGCGCATGGCACAATATATATACATATGTATATATCCAGATTTTGGGCGATTACATTTTTCTTGAAGAAAGTTACCTTAATTCTGTTTTGAAGTTTCACGCATGTTTACACACAGATGCTGATAAATTTTCCTGTTATTTTTTATTTTTGCTTCATCGAACGAAAAAAAACTAACGGTACAATCAAGTATGTATCCTTCTATCCTCTCTCTCTCTTTTCTTTCTTATAAGATACGCTGGGGAAAAGTGGTCATTGATTGCATAAATAATGAGAGAAATCATGTATTATTTTCCAAAGCAAAACATTGTATTCTATTAGAAGCGAAAGGATAATTTGATCGGACATCACAATTACGGATTGATTACCACGTGCATTACAACATCCGTAGAAGTAGATGCACAATAATGCTAAAGCGAAATTATTTTTCTCGAAAATTAAAAATTTTTTAAATAGAAGAATAGATTATTGTTGGAATCTGAAAATAGAAACATTCACTTCCTATACGAACGACATAGGTCGTTTGCGGATCCTGAAAGTAGCTCCTACACGTGGGGCATGCTGGCTACTTGGCCATAGTTTTATTTGGAACACATAATCCAAAAATAAGTAGATGTTAAATAGGTTTTGAGGAAATAGTTTACATACGTCAAAACATATTTAGGGAATTTACAATGAGTATATTAAAATTTGAATGTAGCAATATTGCGCCATCTTAATTTTTCATTGGCGGTATTTGGTGCTTGATGCAAATTGTCATTGTAAATGCAAAATATCGTAGCTTTTCTTTAAAATCACACACAATCCAAATAATAGCTACGATATTTTTCATTTGCAATTACGCAAGACCGTTTGCATCAAACATCGAATAACGCCATTGTGAGCAGGCAATATACGCATATATATATATATATATATATATATATATATATATATATATATATATATACACGCATTCTTTGTATATGAAAGTCAGGCAAACACACATACATCCTTATATTGTTTATATGTATATGATTGTATAATATGAGAGAGAGAGAATATTTTTCATCAATTACCCAGCGGCAAAAAAGTCCATTACAGAAGCGATGATTCGATGCACACATGTAAGACAGTAATGCATACCACCTCATATACGCACCTCGCATACATTTTCAAATGCATTGCCGCATTTGTGTAGTGAACGTCTTTCATTTGCACACCCAGTAAGCGATATACTGAAGTGTTCATTCAACACAAAGTGTCGCAAACATCATTAAAGAGATGTAATGTGGTAAGCAATGTTTTCCGCTGGGTACAGCTGCGCTGACAGTTTTAACATCTTTAGTTTAACCTGGTAATTAATTTGATTTACATACAAAGCAAAAACAACGAACCTGCCAGACCATATTAAAGTATTAAAGTTGAAATGTTGCAATATTAAGACATATTTTAAAACGCTATTGTGAACTCGTTTCATTTCCCCCTCGTCCCTCTCTCCTAACAAACTAATCAGCTTGGCAATAAGGCTTGCATAGTGTAAATTAGGAGAGTTTGATATAAAACAGTTTAAACAATCCGACTGTAAATTGATTTAGCAACTAAATAAAACATATCGAAGCAACCGCCTTCGGTATTTTTTTTGCCGACCTTGCCTTAAAATCTATTCTAGAAGATCGATTTAATTTTTATTCTAAATTTTAAAGGTCGACCAGTAGATGGTTTTCCAATGCCTGTCCCCTTGCCAGTTGATCAACCAGCTGCTATTATTAAGAATGAAAATGGTATGTACACCATACGCAATCCGGCACTGCATCAGGCTGTCACCAGCGGCTTAGCTATGGGAGGATATCGACAATTTGGTGGAAATGTTAATTACTATACACCAAAAGAAGCTGCAGCCGAGGCAGCCAGGGCGACACTTCAACAACAACACCAACAACAACAACTGCATCAGCAACATAACGAAGATAACAAGTCTTCCACAACCAGCAATAATCCCAATCCATCATCGTCATCATCGTATTCCTATTTTCCAAATGAAGCGGTACAAACAAATACACCCCATAATAATATCAGTATTAGTTGTACCAGTATTGTCGAAACCGATTTGAGTACAACCAATATACATACGCAACGAGGTATTAATAGTGTTGTGGGCGGTTTGATAGGCGATGCAGCTATAATACAACGCCCCTCTCCACAACAGCAACGTCCTATTTCCGCTATTGGAAGTGAAATCAAGAGTGCCCAACAACAGAAACAGAAGACAAAAATCGAACAACAATGGACGAACTTTGTCTCAGATACATCTCTAATTATTAACAAAAGCGATAATTGTGCGTTACATTTTTAAATATATTTCATATATATGTATGTATTTTAATTTTATGTTTAGTGGGTTGCAATCCATCCTTTTTAGGTGCTGTTTCGGAAGATGGTGCTAACGCAGCCATTAGTGGGACTGACTTATCATTACAGGAAAAATATCAGCAATCTAAATATTATAATGGATTTGATGTTTTCACTGGTAGCAGTGGTGGCAGCAGTGGCTCGGCTGCCGCATGTACCCACATACATCATAGTTGTGGCGATGACTCACCGCCACCATCGATTAGTGGTTATAATTCATATCTCGATGGTATACCGAATACAGGAGTAATACGTTATGATGATGCTTCATTTTTGAAAAATTTAATACCCGGGCAAAATCTCAATAATGAGGTTAGTTTTTTATTTTCATTTAATTTTTTATACTCGTATTTCATTAATTAATCGAGCTCATTGTGACATATATATATGATTAATATTTTTATGTACAAATTGGTGAACAGCCTAAAGTTAGTACTTTATGGAAGCCAAATTACATGTGATAACTTTTAAGGAACAAACTAGAGATGTCGATAAGATAAGATTTTGGGCCTGTTCGTAAATGACGCATAGCAATGATGTATTTACGAACACAACCTTTCTTTCGCGAACTCTTGTTAAGTTAATTGTAGATAAACACTAGCAGAACGGAACAACATTGTGTTTTCATATAAAGTTTCGTAGGAAACGGATAATAAGAAATAGAGAATAAATAATATATACATAAATATGCTAGGCCGAAATACATAAAACACGAGGTTAAAATCTTATGGGCATTTTAACGCACACATTCTTAAACGAAAATTTTTAGCTTTAAATTTATTTGTTAATTTTGAGCTTTATGGACGTGGCCCTGCCTCCTTGTTAAAATTTTCGCTAGTTAAGGACCTAGTTCTACATGTGTACCAAATTTCACCTCTCTAGCTACAGGCGAAGAGTTTCATAATTTTGATGAATGAGTCAGTGAGTGAGTATATAAGTGAGTTTTGTAGCTCCATATCTCAGGAAGCTTTCATTGTAAAACTTTAAAACTTCCGTATGTCAGGTTACTTTATCGATGAGTTCTCTTTATGTTTTAAAGTGTAGTTTCCACAATGCAGGCAAGTGACTTACTTGTATACCAAATTTGTATAGGAATCACACCAAAATTTTATTGTCTTTCATAAATTTTTTTCTAGACAAGTCGGTTGCTTGCGTTGTGGAAACTACACAACAATGTACGGTTAAGGATAACAAAGTTATGAAGGGTATAAAACCAGGCCGAATGGCTTCGTGTAAATACACACACTGTGTGCATGAGCCGGTTGCTTCTAGCCCTAGCTCTACCACCAATTTTTTTCTACGAACGCTGGCACTATTTACATATGTGTGTAAATAAATATACTTTCATACGTTTTTCACTGGTGATTTTGCAAACAGTTTTCTTTTCTATGTTCTAATGAATATGTGTAATAAGTAGAGATAGACACCCTGTGAATTGCGTGAATCATATATAATCTCGCGTGATCGTGCAATCACGTGAGCGTGCGTTAACTTTAGTATAAAAATTTCAGTATGAGTGTTATGTCCCTGCTTAAAATTACTTTAATAAAGCTTTTTAGTGCTTTTTTTTAAATTCTAATGTGCCCATGATACAATTACACTAGGTACATGCAGAACTACAACAAAATTACAACACCAAAAAACACATGTATTTTGTTGGTATAAACAAACCCCAAATTGTCGGAAACAACTGTCTTTTGTTTATAAAAATAACAATTACAGGGTAACTAAAGTACAATTGCAGACGCGGCATTCCTGCATGATTATAGTTATTCAGTGTTGCCAATATGGGTGTAGTTAGACAGTGTGTAATTTCTACTCACATGCGTAGGCGATGTAATTAAATTCTTGTATAATATGTGTGTAATTCTACTTTGGGTTCTATTTTTATTTATTATTGTTTTAATTTTAACCTACACAAAAGATGTGTAGTGTAATTTTCTTCAATGTGTAATTGGAGACACATCCATGTGTAAATTCATTGGCAACACTGTAATCATTTTATTCACACACATACATTGACATTTTTGCAGCTTGTAAACAAAGTTTGACAACTAGGTGCAATGTATACAGTGACAGGCTGGGCTTGTGCATGTACCTAGTATAATTGTATCATGAATGTGCCTTTAGAGCAGCGTTGTCCACAAAGAGAAACAGATTCAAAATGTGTGTGTAGTGGTGAGTGCACTGGAAGAAATTCGCTGGTAAATGTATTGAATAATGTTTTTGTATACAAAATTTTTTATGTTTAATTAATAACATGAACTATGTTTAATTAATAAGCTTATATCTGTCCTCCCCTGACAAACTACACATTTCTAAATGACGACTTTCATAATGACGCTTAAAACTGTATGCACTTATTCTTTTTAATTTTTGATTGCATACAAGGCACTCAGCTTCATTAAATATGTTTAGTGAAAATAAAAAATTTTTCTCATAATATACCTTCTACATTTCAAAATAATAAAAAATGGTTAATATGTAAACATAAAATTATTCCAAGTGTATTCAAATGTTGGAAAAAAATCATAAAAATACTCAGTTGTTCTTCTCTTTTTCTCTAACTTGTAATCTCAACTGTGTATTTTGTTGTTGTATCATAACAAATCAAGCGACATCAACCTTCTTGCTTACAAGTTGGCATACAACTGAATAAAATTATAACTTTTGTACTCTTTGCAGTGCGCTTCGTCAACATTCCTGTTGTGTATGTGTAAATCGCGAAAATTGTTCGGCCCACGGGGGCATTGTGTGCGCATCATTGCTTTAGAGCAGAGCCCCTAAAACGTGACTGAGCGCTTTTGTGCATGTGTATGTTCTTTCCGCTTTTTATGTGTGATTGTTGTTCAACATCACACATACTTTGCCCGAAGTAGCTGACGTACAGCAACGAAACAGCCAAACACACAACATCACACATACTTTGTACGAAGTACCTGACGTATACGTGGGCTTGCAAATTAAATTTTGCGTGGCTATGCTTTAGAGCCAAAAAAAGTTTTGCGTCTCACTTGCATTTGTTAAAGGTCACCTTAGTTAGTTATAATGTGGTATTTTAAATTATCAGTTGGAGACCATGAAAAACTCTAGGAGCGGCCCTTTAGAACTCCTGCTTCATATATGAAGGTATAGGTCGTCCGCAGCTGCCGAAAGAAACATCTACACGTGGCATACCCTGCTATTTGCTACGTGCCTTTTTCATTTTTGTTCCATTCGGAACGCAAATCTCAACAACAAAAATCCCAGTATGTATTGGCTATTTAAGATTAAGATTAATTTTGCGGTTTAAAAATGAAAGGCATATAGTACTCATTGAATTTATTTATTGGTGCTAAGAATATTGAAAATAGTTTTAACAAATTTTTTGTTTTTTTGGTTAATACATATGTACTATATCCAAAACCTTTTCTTCTAATAATGTATCTAATATGCATTTAAATATTCGTTACAGATATCCATACATAATGTAAACGAATCGAACTTTGTACGAAGTGATCACTCACCTCAATCTCACCGCGTTGAAATTACGCAAGTTTATAGTAATAGACCATCATCGGCTAGTTTGTATGAATCTTCTGGTGGACAAGCAAACCAGTCCAATTTTAGGGGTAATTATCGTGATACGATAAATGACTACAGCAATGGTAAGTACCAACAATATTCGAAAAAATTAATATATATTCAGGGCAATCATTAATAAAATTCCGCGAGAAATTTCTCCCCTTTCCAATTAGAATTTTTTTGTTTTCCCTATTACTTGCTATTGTTTTAACGGCAGTGATTGCCCTCAATAAGTAATTTTAAAAAAGGAAAGTCCTTTTAACAAACCTGCACCGAATAACCTTAACATATTTTGTATGCTTTTTATAATATTTTTTTAGATGCTACAACTGTTTTTCCTACTAATATGCACTTGAATTTAAACCAATTAAAAGCTTCTTTGAAGTACGATTTCGAACAAACACCGCCTACAACTGTTACGAACGACAACAGTCACAATAATGCAATACTGGATTTTAAGGATTTATTGATAAATAATGGACCAACTGGCCCAGCCAGTCACCGTGCTTCGCCCTATTTAGATGAAAATACACTCGATGGATTTGTGCAAAATATGAATTCGTTACAAATTTCAAACACTTCACGTGCAGAGCTAAGCTCTCAACTAAACGGGAGTGGCCATTGCTTAGGACATGGCACAACCGCTACAACTACTAGCAACAATACTGCAAATGGATGGTGGTAAATGTTCCACTCGAAAGTCAAGCGGGAAGAAGAAGAAAAATATGCTCTCAAACATTATTTTTCAATTATTAATCACTACCACGATTTCAAAATTATTCGAAGAATACATTTTCTATACAAATGTCAACATACCCTTGTGGTGATAAATAATTGTTATTAAAATAAGAAATAAAATTCAATAAATAAATAATAAAAGCATACGATGAAAATTAAAGTGATTGAGTGTCTAATTTTATTATGAAATAGAAATCAAATTTAAATACGTAAAAAGTGCATTTTTGCTAAAATAAATTCACGAGATATTCATAACATAAATTTCAAAATTGCTTGCGCTTGGCTTTTTCCTCTTTTTTTAATACAAATTCGCAACCACAACAAATATTCACATAGTCTTGCAATTTATTACATATTACAATCAATTAAAAAGTGTGTAGTCGTACTAACTGTCATGTTTTATATTTATTACTTTCATTTTAATCTAAATAAAATTTAATATAGAACTGTGTACACCTATCTCTCGATTTACACGATAGATACGCTCCAGAGAAAGTGGTGTAAATCGAAATTTTAGATTTTTGTATGAAAAATCGTGTAAATCGAAAATAAAGGCAGAATCGCGTAAAAAATTGATTTTATTAAAAAATTATATATGTATGTATTTCAACTTAGTTTTTAAAATATCACAAGCGTTTACTCAAAACAGAAAAATAAACCTTTATTCATTAAACAAAATAAATGCTATTCATAAAAACAAAATTAAAAATATATTAGAGACAAAAATATTCAATAAAACACATAAAAAATCGTGTAGATCGAGTAATTTAATAAATCTCTCAATTTACACAAAAAGTAAAATAATCGTGTAAAAGTGAAATCGTGTAAAAAAAGTATCGTGTAAATCGAGGGATAAGTGTATAAACATATATAGGGTTTTAGAATAAGGGCTTCACAACTTTTTTTTAATCCCAATCGGAGATCGTACGTCGCGTTACGGTCACGGACATTTTTATAATTTGCATACGTCGTTCGTGTACTTTACCATGATGAAAATATTGAGTTTACTGGAAAAAAAGGAAAGTAACAGTTAGATGATCAGTGATATAGTGCGTTCACAAATTAAATTCAAAGTTGTCAAGTACTTATTGGAAATCCCGATATTTGAGATGTTCTCCTAATTTTACAAATTTAAAAAAAATAAAATGAAATCTAAAATTTGTGTGATTTTAATAGAACCCGGTTAGTCGACTCGTCCAGAATATTTACATATAGGACCTGTTCGTAAATGCATCACTGCGCTGCAAATGGAAATTGAAATATCCTAAATTACTTCACTATAGTAGATAATACACAAAAAAATGTCAGATATGGGGTACAAACATATCTACTACTGAAAAATATCATCAGCGAACTTGTATTGCATTTTATTTTCATATACTCATAAATTGTGAAAATATTTCGCAATCGACATAAATGATATCTTCTAAATGTGCTAAAAACTCACAAATAATAGGAAAAGTATCAAAAAGAAACAATTCGGTAAAGAAAAATTCATTCTTTTGCTTGAATCAGCACACAAAAAAGTTTGGAGCCTTGGTGGAAGCGGCATTGACCATTTATACCTATATAAGTACAGGGTGGCCCAAATGAGACCTAGTGATGTTAAACACGTGTAACTCTTGTAATAACGGTTTTTCTATATGATTTATTTTTATATGTTTATTATAGGACGTCTGGCGCATTCTGGAAGTACGGAAGCATTATCCAATCTACCTCCAACTCGTATTATACCCAGTTCATCAAGATATGGATTCAATGTTATTAAACTAATGGATACGTCGATACTAACTTTTGAAGCTAACCTTTTGTATTCACATGAAAAATGCTTCCTCTGTACATGTTTTATTATTCTGTTTTCAACGTTTGATAATTCTTCTGCAGATAGTTCTCCATTGATTCGGGCGTTGTTATTCAATTTGTACTTTAAGTTTTTGTAAAATCTTATAATCCATGATATAACCCGGAACGATTGATACAATCAGTAAAAAAATCGCTTTCAGTATTATTAGGAACAATTCCACCAAGACTGGATGTATTTATAAGTTTTTTAATAGAATGCGAAAATATCGTAAATTCAAGGCCTCTCACCAATATTCCCGTATCACCATATGAACCTGAACCTATAACACCAAACCATTTTTTATTGGGTACTTTAAACTCAACCCAGATTCCTAATAATTTTGACCCTCAACTTAACTGTTTAAGAAAACAATGGCGAATCTTACAAAATTTAAAAAATGGATTTTGGATACGGTGGATTAAAGAATATCTCCCAGAATTAACAAGAAGAGTTAAGTGGTGTTTACCAAGCGCTTCTTTACAAGTTGGAGCTTTAGTGCTGATTTGCGATATCAGTTCACCCAGATCAAAGTGGAGACGTGGTCGTGTACTACATATTTACACGGATAACGCCGGAATATCAAGATCGGCAGATATAAAAACTTGCGACGGAATTTTCAAAAGACCAGTATCAAAACTAGCGGTGCTGGATGTTACAGATGAGTGAATTCACCGTGGGCAGAATTGTTATTTATTGTTACGTTTTAGATTTGTGAATTTCTCTGATAAATTCACGGTGGGCAGAATTGTTATTTATTGTTGTCGAATTCAATGTTACGTAAATGTTTCTTGGTATATTTATACTTTGTATTTGTTTTTTAAAAGAAATTTAATTTTGCTTGAAATTATTTTTTGAATTTGTATTTGAAAACTTTGTCGACATAATTTTTCATTAGTTGAAAAACCTTTTGAGAGAGACAAACAAAATTGTAAGTTAAACTTTGTACTTATTTTATTAAATAATAGTTGATTAATTTGTGTAAATTTCAGTGAATAAACATTTGTCAACAATTTAAAAATTGGTTTATTCAATAAACGTCTGGTTTTTCAACAATGTTAAATATATTTTATAGAAATTTAACGTGACTATGCGTGAAATATGACATCAGACAATTGACCAACATTTTGCTCGATACAGGCATTGGCTCTTTTTAGCGCATTTTGCATTACACGGCGTAATGTTTCTGGTTGCAGGCGCCGTATTTCGTCTCGAATATTCTGCTTGAGCTGTCCAAGTGTCTGTGGTTTGTTAACATATACTTTGTCTTTTAAATATCCCCATAAAAAAGGGCACAGTTAAATTTGGTGAACAAGGAGGCCAAGGGAAATCTTGCATTAAAAAAACGGTGATAACTTCGCTGCGTCAGAACAATTGATCGTTGAGAAGAATAATAAAAATCAACAATTTTAATGCGTTGTTGTGGACTGTACGTATTCATTTTAAATTTCCATTAATCTGCAAAAAGAAAAAATAGATTATGTTAAAAAATAAAAGTTTTTGTGTTTCACATCAGCTGGTCCTATTTGGGCCACCCTGTATATACATACATCTTAGAGTTGTGTAGCTCATGAACGACATAGTTCAATCGAACGAATCACTTAACTGAGCGCTGTGAGCCGTTCAATTCACTGAGCGCTGTCAGCTCAGTACTGAGCGGTTTCTACATTTGTATCGAACACTTTCAGTAGCTCGTTTTAGACACAAACCTATAATCAAACCCATTTAAATATCATGTGGACTTATTCAGCAGCTCGTTTTAGACACAAACCTATAATCAAACCCATTTAAATATCATGTGGACTTATTCAGCAGCTCGTTTTAGACACAAACCTATGTAATTTTAGTGGGTTTGTGTCTAAAACGACCAAATGTGCTTTTTCAGCAAATTTTTTGTGTCGCACAAGTACATACATAAAAAAGTATACATATGTATGTACTATTATATGCATATTTATTAACAAATTCCACTCATGAAACTATTTTACTTTTATATAATTTTTATACTTCTTCTGTCTTGTTTTGCAATGTATGACACACTCACGAACAGACTCTGTATAAATCTGTCACTTTTTATGTTTCGGTTTTCGCTCTTTCTTTATGCATCAAAAATGTTTCACTACAAATGAACTGAGCTACTGAGCGAACTGAATGAAATACTTCAGTAAAGTGAGCTGGGATGGGCGGTCACTCAAAAGAGCTGATAAGCACAATACTAATACATGTGCTGAAAACATAGAAAAATCAGAAACATGTTAATAACTAATTTACATAAGTAATTTTTTTATGGAATTTCATAAAAATTTGCTGCACGAGTTTGTTTTTACTATTTTCGCTGCTTGTAATTTGAATATCCGTTGGATGTAAACACAAATTTTTTAATAATTTTTTTTTCAAAACGAATTAAGCTGAATTTGTTTTGATTGCAGCGCCATAAAAGGGAGTGATACACAAACGATGACATATGTAGCATGAATGTCTGAAGAATTTTTGACAATTTTTTTTAAACTAATTTGCTTCTCTATTGACAAATAAAAAAAATCATTTAACTAATTGCATGAAAAAATGCTTAATGCAAATTTGGTATAAGTAAAGTTTATTGTAAAGACTTCCGATATATGTACATGTATGTAGTATAAATAGTAGTTTTATTAAAGAGCTTGTAATGAAAATGGAGATAATTGTGCCCTTAATTATGAAAGTGGTCTAAGTCATATATTAATTTGGTCGAGATATTTGGTAGATTATATTTGAATAAATCAAAAAGTGCTTTTATATTATGCAGCATTTTAATTTAGAGATGTTCTAGTCTCGATTTATATAAATTTATTTAATAATATTTAAATATTTATTAAAGTTTTTCAAAGATTTATTTGATATTTTGAAGCAAAAATGCACATGACTTAGACCACTTTCATAATTAAGGGCACAATTGTTATACATATTTCGAAAATATTACAACTCAATTTTTAAATTTTTTTCGAAGATATCAAAAATCAGTTAGAAGCGAAGTATAAGCATAGATTTATTTTTAACATTCAAATATTAAAGAACCAGATGCATAACTAACACTGGAATCGTCCATACTCTTACATTGACTACTTTGAGCATATTTTAAGAATTTAAAGTTCATCTTGTAACCTTGCTCCTGCAGAACTTTAATTGCACTAAGCATGACACCAATAGGATGACGACCACAAATTGTATTATTAAACTCGCGCAAATAAGACGTAAAAACTTCAGGTTTCAAAGTTTCTATTATATCCATCCCCTTTAAATAAGAATCAAAACGAAAAGGAAATTACATACATATATACATTATGGAATATCTTAATTCATTAAACATATTCATTCTTGTCACCTGTTTATCCAATTTTTCAATGGATTTGTAGATTGGACCACACGATCTATCGTAATAGGTATAATTGAAACGATGACCCCAGTGACAGAAATCCGATGATATCACAAATAAATTTTGTGGATCCGTAAAGTAATTGGCTAATAAACGTCCATATAAATCTTCTTGATCTGGATTTAAGGAGCCTACCAGGATTGGAACAATTGTAAAATTATCCTTGAAGCTAACAAGTGATGAAAAACATCAAAAGGACATAATAAATTTTTATTTTATTGTTATTAAATAAAAAAACATACTCTTCCATAACTTTGGCTATGTAGGGTAAATGCATTTCAATGCTATGTTCATTTTCATCTGTTTTCGCATCCATCCACGAAAAGTGTCCAGTCTTTTCTAGTTCAGCATTAACTAATGAAAATATATAAAAATTAATATAATAAAATATTAGTCTAAATCAATGTACATGTTTACCTTCGATATCAATTTTGAGATCATAAAGTGGGGTTTTATATTTCTTTGCAATGGATAAAGCGCATCCTCTCAGACGTACATGATGCGAAGGACCTAAAATAAAAATCCTTTTGCTAAAAACAATATATTATTAGAGATTTTACAATGATAAATACATATATATTCTACTCACACTACAACGGGACTAACTTGTCGATAAGCAAAAGCGCCACAAGCTCCACAATATGTATAGCCCGCATGACTAAAAAATATATGTATAAAGAAGTTTATTACATGAATATGTAGTATGTAGCATTTGGGATATGAAAAGGATTCAACTTACGGGGCAATAATTGCTCTAGCTGGACCATGTGATAGAGTGGCAGCACCCAACCAGTTATCTAACTGGCGTGAAAGCTCCGAAGCTAAAAGTAAGAATTTAAATTTAATAATCAAAAAGAATGATGAAAGTCGATTTTTGCATTTAGTTTCGGTAAATTGTGAAGTTCTTGTTTGAGATTTTTTAACTTCTTATGTTTGTGTACGTAATTCTCAATAACATTTTGGAAGTTTTTCTATAAAAATTCGATGCTTTTTAGCTTTTCTGAAGAATTTTTTGGTTGAAGTATACTCATGACTTTTACTTTAGTAGAAACGAAGTGCATTTAGACGTTGCTTAACAAAAACAACAACAAAAAATTCTTCATGTAGTTTGTCTTACAGAGCGATGCGAACTTTAACCTAAACAAATCATAAATATAGAAACAAAATAAAATTAGCAAATAGCATTGACGCTAAGCGGGGGGCTTTAGTGTATAGAACACAATCGACTATTTCTATAGCAACTTTGATACAAACTGTTATAACTTTATCAATTATCGCAACAGGATTTTCCAATCAAACGATTATTTAGTATGATTTTCAAAATTAATTTATTTTGAATTTGACTTTAGTTTATTTTATACGTGAATATTAATTAGCATGGAGCCTGAGGAAGATACTACAAACATTCTTTTAGAAACGATAAGAAAAGAAATGGTTTCAATTATCGAAGAAAGGTATGTAAATACTAATTGGAATATTTCGTCACCTAAAACGCAAAACGATCCAACATTTTTATAATTATAAAATTATATATCGAAAGCCCCTAAGTCATTATTTTTTGGAAATCGAGATTTTTGCATATTTCGATACATTAGCTGTTCTTCTATCGAAATATACAAAAAACTCGATTTCAAAAAAATAATAAGTTAGGGCCTGTCTATATTAAGGTAACGATATGTATGCATGTATATTATAAAATTAAAGACTGCTTTTATATTTTGTCAACAATTCATGGACTTGGGATTCTACGAATATGCACTAGTATTTTATATGATTTTTTACATTAATTCTGTGGCAAAAAGGAAAAGTTCTTAAGTCGAGATAAACTGATTTTGAATTAATGATACATCCGTAATCTGCTTATTTGAAAGTACCGCTGTTCAAAATCTCAGATTTGTGCGATTTTTCAAGAAGTTATAGCAAAATGACTTGCGGTTTATTTTTTTAGACTTCGAATCTCATTTGGAATGTAGTTTAATTGAGGTTATACTTTGATATATTTGATCTGGAATGTAGTATTATTTACTGTGTGTAGACGATGTTTGCTCAAACAAATAAAGGTTAACAGAGAATTCCCCAATTTAACTATAAAAGAAAATTTCTGCAAATTTACTTAAACGCTTAAAATTGCTCTCCTGCAAAACAGTCAAATATGATTTAATCACTTTTTCCGTCATAACTCATAACTTAGTGATGTAGAATAAATCCTCATATCGTTCTTCATATTGAGGAAAAATTTCATACAAATATCTTGTTTACTCAATTCTTGAAAGAAAAATATAATTTTCTTTTTCCATTAAGTTGCGTGTAAATTGAAAATTTTAAACTCGTTTTCTGGCAAACTATTTTTTTGAGTTGTGACGTTCTTTAAGTAAATGATTGATATGTACATATGTACATTAATAGCAAAAAAAACATGACAAATCATGTGTTGAATTATGGGTTCAAGTGACGACGAATTGGTTCGATTTAAGTGAAACGCATGATTTTTACATTAGCTTGTCTGTGGAGATCATGTGTTTGTGCGAGAATTTAAATACTTTGATCTCCGTTAAAATGAGTGAATTTAGCCCATGCAAGTTCCCTGATTCGATGACGTTTTTTCACGTAAATACAAAACAAAACAAAAAAATATATTGTCAGCCAGGGCCCTGGACCTCTTTTCTGTAAGGAATGTGAGAACTTTTCGAGTCGAAAAAATTTTTATCATCCCTGTGATGATGATGTGGTCACCCTGTGACCCTGTAAGAAAAAACTTTAGTTTTTGATATTTTTTGTAAGTTTATAAACATTTTTATGTGAGTAACCCTTCAAATAGAAATGGGGCACTGAACCGTGCTGTTCTAACTGTCGATGCATACTCTCTACCACTGAGCTATCGTATTCATATCATTTGTTGGAGATAAAACTTGTTTTATGAAAATGTGTCAATGGGCGCATTCATAAGAAGTACCTGTTGAGCTCAACAGTTGTGAAACTGCTGGCAACTGTTGGCCCCAACAGCTACTTCTTAGAAACGGGTTGATGTGTATAATGTAGTTGTATATCTTTATTTCGTTACTTCATCGCATTTTTAATGTAAAACTTAACAAATATTTGTTGCTGCCACCTAACAAAGCATATCAAAGAAATAGCTTTATTTGACCAGCTGTTCAGGCTGAGCACAACGTGTTGACTATAGGTAGCGAAAAATTTTATGATGGAAAATTACTCAACTGTTGAGTGGAGCGGAGATACTCAACTATGCGTTTCTAAGACAAACACTCAACTGTTCCGTCTTATGAATGCGACCAATGTGATGATATAATTCCGTTTTTGCATGCCTTTTTCGCTGGATATTTTACACTAATTTCGCATTCGTTTTTAATGGGTTCAAAAACTATAGCTTTATTTAAGATGTTCCGTGACATTCAATATGCATTCGAAGAAACAAATGATCAAGAAAGCTTGTAACAATCCCCTTATTGTGAATGGCGTCGTCAACGGTACATCAAGACGACATAAAAAACATTGATCGAATGGATTTATTTTATGAAATTTTTCATAAATATTTCTAAAATCGCACGACTTGCCAAAAAATCTGTCACGCAGTTGAATTTTTAGTCCACACTACCAAACTTTTTTTGCACACATGTCATATTTTGCAGATCGCAACAATCGGCTCTTATCGGCAACAATTGGCTCTTATTGACAATCTCTTACTAATCCCCAGTTAATTGTCGCCGACAAAGGTTAGATAAGTGTAAATTTTTGCTGTCGTCTTTATGTGACGTCGACAACGCAATTCACAATAAGGGGGAATATTTCGTTTTGAACGTATTCATTTATTTTTGCAATTCGAGTTTATTAATTTTTTGGATCCCAGATTCCGGATCTTTATAATTTATTTTTATCAGAAAGCTTTATATTACTTTAAAATTGATTAATTAAAAAAAATACTAAATGTGTGTTAGATAGTGCGTTTTGGGTAACGATAAGTCATACATAATTATGTACATACTTATATATGTATTATGTGCATACATACATATATAACTATGTACATATGTATAAAGTATATGCAAGTTATTTAAAAAAATATTATTTCTTTGAAAGATCGGAAAGATCTGAAAATAACTTCGATAGAGAAAAAGAAAGAAAAGCTTCAAAATGTTGTATTGGTTCAAGCGAATCTTGTTCTGACTATATTAGCGCTCGAAAGGAAAAAACTACATCTATAAATGACTCCTTTTCAAAAGGAATTGATAACGATATACAAAAATTACAAAGCAACCTTGATGATACTTGCAAATTATTCCAAACAATAGGAGAACGTTTTGAAAGTATTAATTTTGGTTACTTAAAAAATCGCATAAAGGATTTACATTTGAACGAACGAAATGCTGATTCGGTAAAGACAATTGTCAATGATTTGAAACATTCTTTTGATGAGAAATATATGGAGAATCGCCTCAATGAATTAACTGAAGGAGTAACAACGAAGTTTCGTGATCATCCTGGAGAATTTGGTGATATTCCAGAAATAAGCGAGTTTTTTCGTACGTGTTCGAATTTGGAACATGGATTGGAAAAGTTAGGAAAGGAAAGAAATTACTGCATAAATTTGCAAAAACGAATAACACGGGCGTCCGAAGCTTCATATGATCGTGTTAATGAGCTTCAGCAAAAACTAAAAAAAGATGATGACCAAAAGAAAATATTTAATTAAGCATCGATTCGCATTGAGGCCGACTTCCAAAACGTATCAATAAAAAGTTTGTATACATTGGCGAAACATTGTAGCCATGAGCATCAACTTTAAAAGCGATGCGCTGATTGCATGTTTGCCGACAACTTTGTTCGAATTGACAATTGACGTTTTGCAAGCAGGCCTAACTTACATAAATAAATCCATAGGCATACATACATACATATATATGTATTTATGTACATATGTGTCATTACCTAAGATTCTAATATGATTTTTCACATTCGTACATAAATAAATTTTTGGCACACTAACATAAATAAATATTTACGTTTTTCTGTTTTGCATTATGAAATTATAAAATCAGATCAAACAAATTATGAATCCAAACACAATAATAACAATAAACAGCAACAATTGTATTTTAATTTGGTTCAAGCCTGATTAACAATAAAATGGAATAAACTTACAATTAAAAATTGTTGAACATTTAAATGCTTATGGTTCCTAACCAAAAGAAAAGGAATAGCAAAACAAAAATTTAAAATAAAATACCAAAGATCCCAATACAGTCAACAGATTAATAAAGTATCATGTAAAAACTGATATATAAAGTTATAAGAATAGTTAATACGATTATAATTAATTTGAAAACGATAAAAGGTGTGATATGTTTCGTATAGTCGTTTTGTCAATAATTTTAAATTTTATTCTTAATAGTTTTTGCAATAATGTCCCTATTGTTCATATTTTACATTCGAAGGTTTTTAAAAGTCAGTAGCTTAAGATTGGCTTAAAAATTATACATAAAATTGATCCTGTGTGAAAACATTTTAAGAGCTAAAAGATCCTAACAATACATTTTTGCCGAGAAAAATTTAACTTAGATTAGAGTTGGGGGTGTACTCTGTAATTCGAAATGATAGAAAATGCTTTCGAACTTGCATACCATAAGCATGCAATATTGAAAGCATTTTCTTTCGTTTCGAATTACACAGTAGACCCCCTGAATAAGAAATCCGTTTTTAACAATCCTATACAACAAATACAAATTACGTAAAGGTTGGCAATATAGGAACAGCCAATAACATGTCGAACAAAGCAAGATCAGGGGCTGGTGTTTATATCTTGGGAAAGAAAATCGTAGTCAGACTGCCGAATGAATGAGATCCTCAGGGCCTCGGAACTGGTGGTCAGCAGCTGAAGGTGAGAAGGTAACCTTCTACGTTAGTGACTATAGGAGAGCCCTTAACTTGCTTATGGACAAATATAGTGTCAGGCTATGTTGGGTTAGTGGCCACAGCAGTGCTGAGGGAAAGCTGGCAATAATCAGGCTTATCATGAATAAAATTTCACGTGGAGATTTCCGAACGTATGAAAAATTTTCCAAAAAACTTCAAAAGTTTGCGAAACATTTTGACAATTTATGAAGAAAATTATTCACAAAGATTTGTCTGTTGGGAAAAAGTGGAAATATGAAGTTTTTAGTTTTATTAGAATCGATGATACAAAATTAAAATCCATGTCAATAAGGTCGGTGTTAGATGAGATAATGTGTGAAAGATGTACCTATGTATGTATGTATGTATATCTTACGATAATCATTTCTCTTATAAGTGTTATGTCCCTGAATTTTATCCATATATTCGCAAAATGTGCTTTTGGAATTCTATTGTTGAATAATAATTTATGCACGTATGTATGTAATAAGAGAACAGAAAATTGTAGGATTATCATAAGGAATTAGATAAAATTATATTTGAAACCGAAATTACGATTATTAGTGTATAACCCCAGCGGTAAAACTCGGAAGACCTTATTGGTCCAGGCCTTATTAAAGATTTGCTTAAGAATTTTTTGATTAAATTACTATTCTTATCCAACTGCTAAAGAAAGACTCATGAAGTGCATCGAACAGATATACATACATTCCACACTCCTTTCTATGAGAAGGGAGAAGAGAAGGAGTATAATGTATTGTTTTGTTTTTCTGCAAAAGCAAAATCCATTTATTTGAAGGCCTTCCAGAATCTCTGGCGTAAGAAGCAAGAAGTCCTACCCCGCAATGACCTGTGTAAAAAAGATATGAGTATCGAATCTAAAAGGTGAATAGAGGCCTTCTAGAAGACATTCTTACTCTTTTTGCTCCCGCTGGGACATTATACTACATATAGACATACGTATGTGCCCTTAATTATGAAAGTGGTCTAAGTCATGTGCATTTTTGCTTCAAAATATCAAATAAATCTTTAAAAATCTTCAATTCATTTTCTTCTTCTTCATTTTTCCTTCAATACTCATATGGCTGGGGAGCCAAACCAAAACCAAATCATAACAATTTATATCAAATAATTTATCTTCATATTATAAACTTGTTTATTCGATGCTTATTCATCCTTGTAAATACTTACATAGTTATATTTTCTCATTACAATACATCTTATATTGGCCATGAAGGCTTACATTGTATTGATATTACAAAACAAATAAATAAATAAATAAATAAATAAAATATTAAATAAATTTATATTAATCTAGATAAGCACAACTCTTATTTAAATTTAGTATATTATAAAAATTTTATTTATTTATTTATTTAAAAGTATTTTGTAAATAAATTTACAAAAAATACACTATATATACACTATATTACACCATATATTTTTCGATTTTTTCAAATGTAATCTACTAAATATCTCCACGATAGAAATATATGACTTAGACCACTTTCATAATTAAGGGCACATATATCATATGATATTATTAATTATTTCAAAATGGTTGTGATTTTTATATTTGAAATATTTGCATTTTCTTCCAATAAAAAAATGATAGACCATTTATCTGACTTGTTACAAGGCACATAATGTGAAATTAATTACAAGATTTATTTATGTATGAACTTAAATAATTATGTGTACAACATATTTGTATAGAGATGTGAGTACTATATGCATATATATTTATTATCTCTTCATTTTTAAATTGGGATTTGTTCTACTTTTTTACTTGAGTTTACTGACCTGAATCTGCATACCAACTTCCTGCGTGAGATGCTTTTCTACTTGCCATGGTTTTAATGCCTTTTATTTAATTCCTTAATGTGTTATTTATTGTTAAAAGTTTTTGTGTAATATATAATATACTTTGATCTCATGCACTTTTTCTATTTCGTAAAATAATGGAGATTTCTATTTTTAATTCTGCATTCAACTGTGGTAAAATTAATAAGGAAAGAAAATAGAATGAAAACAAAAAAGAGAATAATTACATTAGAAAAAAAAGCTACCAGACTGTGTTCATAATAAAGTAGCCAGAGATTCCACCGAGGTCACTATTTAAATTTTAAACTTAAAAATGTTTATTGTTCAACAAAAGGGAATAGTTTTTGTGTATGTTAACACATGAATCTGGCAACACTAGTTGTCGTTTTGTATAGAACGCGTGCAACTATGTATCGTTCATTCGCTACTTTTAAAGATGATTTTTTTACATTGTACATTCGTTGGTCATATCCTATTAGCAGGGTTGCCAAAAGTGCCGATTTTTCATTAATAAACAAACAAATGCCAATTTTCCGATTTTAGGTTAAGAAAATGCCGATATTTTGATCAAACCAACTGAAAATACGTCAATCCGTGGGATGTTAATCATGTTTTAAACATGACATAATCTGCCTTATCGTGGCTGGCGTATTTCAAATACGACTATTAGGTAATAGATTAAAGAAAAACTGTTGAAGTCTTAAGCCCGTGCTGCGTTACCATTTTGGTGATTTTCGAGTATTTGGTGGTTTTCCTTTCACGGTCAAAATGCATGACCTGCATTATAATAATAGTATGTTCATACTTATGTTTTTAAACGTGTTTAACGCCTCATTCGTGCTTAAAGCCTGGTACTCTGTTCAACATTTCACGCGAAATGTTGACATAATCCATATACAAAATTCACATGAAATATTTATGAAAAAATTTTTGCAAAACTAGTACTCTGTTAAAGTCGTGAAAAATTTGTGAAATAATGTGACTGGCATTTATTTCACCCGAAATATTGACAGCTGATGTTTTATTTACAAAAGTAGATGAATGTTGCATACTTCTAACCAATAAAAACGACAATTTTTTCGGAAAAGGAAATGTGGGCATCACTTTTTAATTGTCAAATTTTTCACGCGAAATAATCAATGTTGACATAATCCATATACAAAATTCCCATGAAATATTTATGAAAAATTTTTGCAAAACTAGTACTCTGTTAAAGTCGTGAAAAATTTGTGAAATAATGTGACTGGCATTTATTTCGTACGAAATATTGACAGATGATGTTTTATTTACAAAAATAGATGAATGTTGCATACTTCTAACCAATAAAAACGACAATTTTTTTGGAAAAGGCAATGTGGGCATCACTTTTTAATTGTCAAATTTTTCACGCGAAATAATCAATGTTGCTGAAATTTTTTCACAACTTCGAACAGAGTATGAGATGTTTTACCATACATTGACTTGTTTTGTTAAACATCTCAAATGAAGTGTTTAAGATTTAAACAATTCCTTAAACTCGTAAATGGAGTATGTTCAGTCCGTTTTTTGATAGATCTGGCCACTTTGTGTTGTTATTAAATAACGGCGCGTGAAAAATTATTTCGTATACAAGCAATTAGTTAAAAAATACTCAATTATTTAAAAAAAACACTTGTTGTTTAAAAATAATAAAACAATGAAAAAAAGCATTGTCCTTCGTAAAATTTTACAAAAACAATAATTTACTATAACAACACCAACCTTAAACATCTCAATTGTAATGTGAACGGTTGTCTGTAGTTTTTAAAATACTTGCCTTGCTATGTTCACACTTACCATAAGTGTGAGTTACACTAACGATGCATGAAGAAAAATCTAAATTTTTTGATTTTTGCACATGCATATGTATATGCAACAGAAACATAACAAGATAAACTACTCAAAGCAGTAAGTTATACAAAGAACTTTCAAATTCTATACGCAAAAAGTTTTTGTATGCAGTTTGACAATTCCGTTGCAATTAGCGTGTAACAAGAAGATATTAATTTATTGTGCAATGTATGCACGTGTATGCTGAGTTCTTCATGCACATGTATACGTTGTGTCATGCATTTTGACCGTGAATACTGCGCTTAAGTCAAGTTTTAGAATTGGCAGTTTTTCTTGAAGCAGTTCTTTTCAATTCTCTTTTAAAACTGCTCGATTGTTTACACTCGGACGGTTTCTTGTTCAATTATCCTATTGTTTTAATGCAGCGAATGAAATAACAACACAGAATTGAAGTAAATTTTCTGTACAAGCAAGTCAGTACCCCTCTTCTCTCTTCTTTCCCGCATCAACCATAAACTCAGACTTGCTTCAAGAAAAACCGGATATTTACTTATGTTTTAGACTCGTTGTATTGTAAAATTGAATTCAGCGCGAAGGAAAATAGCGCGTTTTGGATATTAATAGCTTACAATGCTCTAACCTTGCGCGTTCTAACGCGCTTTGAGAAGAGTAATATTGCGTTTGGGTTATATATAGTTGGCATCGCTGGTTGTTAGTTGCTTCTTGTTCATTGCTGTAATCAGACATTATTGTTTCATGGTGAAACCACACTTAACTGAGTTAACTAATACATTAAAAGTCTATCAAACGGGAAATAACTGATAAAAATATTCATGGTAAATGATTCTGCTTAAATTTTTGGGCAATTTGAAAGGAAAATATAGTGACCAAAAAGAAAAAATTGTGGGTGAAAAAAATCACTCGTTATAATGATGAAAACGAATTGAGAAAAAATTGAGAAACATTACTCGTCAGGAAATGTTGAAAGTGGCGAATTGGTTGCAATCGGCGTCATTAATGTACTAAAACAGAAAAAATTGCCGTGTGCTCGTTGATTTCTTTTCACATTTTCCGCCATTTTGAAAAGTACGAGTGTAAAGTTGGAATTTTTATGGACGCGTTGCTTAAAAAAATTGATAAATCGTAGAAATCTGTAAATAAATGTGTTTTTAAGCGTTGAAATTGTTCAATAAACTTGTATGGTGTACAAGATATAGTGAATTACTTGTGTTTTTATTGAAAATTATACTTTTTTTTAATTACTGGCCAACAACATTGTTTATTGGTCAAAGGGAACGCCGCGCGACTAGAAAAAAGAATGAAGAGACCAACCACATTTTAAAACATTAGGAAAAGTGAACAAATTGAAAAATACAAAATATATAGAATTCCGAAATACATACGTATATAATCTGCAATATTAGCTTTGAATATACAGATTTTTTTACAGATAAATATGTACACACATTTATGTATGTATGTATGTGCTGGTGAGTGATGAATATGAAAGTGAAGTATAGCATTTTTGCAAAGAAATGTGACAATTTCATGTATTAATTTAAAAAATTTAAATCTATTAAATATAGGAGAATATACTTGAAAATCATAATTTCTTTATACATAGTTTTTATACATTTATTTTCACAATTTTTTTTTTGTTTGTCCGTCAATTCGCCGCATATTACTCGTTACGAAAAATTGCAAACATCGTTTATATTTAGTACTGAATAAAAAATGTGTAATGTAAAATCGGCTAAAATTAATGTAAATAAAAGCGTTTGACAATCTGCTGTATTGAAATTGAAACAATATGGAAACAAAAGGCGGTATAAAAATACATTACTATCAATATTAAAATATTATTTGTGTGTTCCTGAGAAAAATATCAAATAGTAACGTTTTATTTAGTAAAATCATATATATATATTGCCTTTATTTATATTCTAGAGGGGAAGAAAAATTAAGAAAATAATATTTTAAACTTATTGCTGCCTTTACTAAATCTCAAAAATTAACAATAATCTCTGTTAGCATTAAATTCTATCTGAATAGGATGTAACTTTCTGTAATTCGAATACATATACATACATATGTATGTATGTACATACTGCACCGTGTTTTACTTTCTTGTGTAATAACTTTCCTGCTTTTCCTTTGAATTGTTTTTTTGCTACCCTTTATTATACAATAAAAGCACATGTTTTTGAATTATTGAGAATTTAAATGTATATAACAAGAAACTTTGAACGTATTCTGATGCTAAAATTGTTTATGCTGCAAAGAACCATGTTTATTTAAATTTTTATTATTGCTTCCAAACTTAAGTGTAACTTTTTTGAATGGGTGTGTAATATTTAGTAATATACAACCAAGGACTAAAATCTACATACATATATCAATATTTCTGTATTTTTATGTTTTCCGAGTATTATTTGAAGTCTATACTATAGTCAGCATTACATTAACAATACTTTATTCTTATTATTTATTAAGGTAATAAGTATAGACCAATACAATTTTGCGCAAGCTCTTTAAATTGGGCAAATTAAATATAGTATAGCATACTTCCCTGAAGATTTTTCTGGTATAGGTGCTTTGTGAACACTTACATTGAAGGACTAATTAGAAAAGTCGTTCGTTATATAAATACATACATATCTACATATGTATATACACCTGTGGACATCGTGCAATTATACCAGGTGACTGCATAATGAATTGTTATACAATATGCAATATAAAAACCATTGCTGTGTGAAGATCCAAAGAACGTCCAAAACACGATTATAATTGTACCATAACCAAAACAATAAGATGTTTTTGACATTATGTAGATACAAAGCAAATAGAACAAAAATGATATGAAATGGGTGCTTTTCATAGGTCGATTCCCCCTCGAATTTCTATTTCGCTTTTTTATCTTTATTTCAATATTCATTTGTACATACATAGGTACGTTTTGAGATGAAAACTTTTTTTATATTAGAAGTGCCGTGCTTGAGGTTCAACCTTCACTATTTTGTAGAATACAATTCTCATTATTAACAGAGTCATGAAGAGTTTAAAAATCCGGCATTACTTTCCCAGATACTTTTGAAGTAGACATTTTATTTATTTTTTTTTTATTTCAATTATTTTTTCTATTTGAGAGGAGCCACGCTCCGCAGAATCATCGTAATTTCAAGTTTATGTTTGTAGCATATACCAAGATATTAAAAAAGACATATTAAATTTACTTAGGAGATGACAGTATTTTTGACTTAGTTTTATAAATACTATTCTCGTTATTGCCTTTACTTATGAAAATATTTAAATTTTTTTACTGTTTTGACTTCAAAGATTATCTTGAAATAAATTGCTCAATGTGGTAAGTGCCACGACAACTTAAAAAAAATAATACACTTATTCCTTCTATACCATTAGTAATACGCCATAATTTCCAGAGACAATGCACAATACAGAAAATTAAGTCGACCAGTTGAAAACCAGCCGAAATTGTATATTCTCAAAAAAACAAATTTCGGAGTAAAAATTAAGAAAATCGATTTGCAGTTTCAATTATTTTCTTTTTATTTTCCACTCCTTAAAATTACTTCTTTAAATTTCTACGAATAATAAAAAACAAACAAATCAGTCCAGCCGTTCTTCGAATTTAGATGAATTGTAAAAGTGGGCATTGCAAATTATTCCTTCCACAAAAACCTAAGTAGCGATATGAAAAACATTTGAAAAAATAATAGTGAACTCGATGGACCCGTTCTTAATTGATGCGCAGGGATCTTGAACTTTACTGGATACATCCATTTTGAAAAATGAAGACACAATAGCTCAAATACTCAACACTCCAGATGGAACTACTTGAAAATATTTGTTTGCCTAGCAGTACTCCTATATATTATTAATTACAATCACTAAGTTGAAGTCCGTCACTGGGCGAACCTAATAGTTATATTTAGATTTAAGATTTGAGCACTTATTGTTAGTTAATTTTTGAAGATACAATAATTGGCCAATAGGCTATATGTATTGCAATTGAATGAATAAAGAAATAAGTACATACATATGTATATGCATAAGAAATTGTTTCTTTTGAGTTGAAAACTGTGTTTTCTGAATACATACGCAGCACATTCACAGTGCATATTATACATCTGCTTTCTAAGATATTTTTAATCCCGCTTTTTGGGCATGTCCCCCTTTTTGCAAAAACCATCTGGTCACGTTAATTATACCACCACGTATGAGATGAATATTCGAATGATCAAAAATTCAGTTTAACAATGTATGAGTGGACTACTATTAGAGGTAGGAAAAAATTTTAAATGTAAGGCTGAGTTTACATCTGGCATTTGTTGTGTCTAATTACTAATGAAAAACTGTTTGATTTAGACATGTATTTATTGATTTAAACAGTTTGCAATCATTTGGATTGTCCAAATTTACACTTTGCAAGTCTTATTGGAAGAAAGAGACGAGGGGAAAAACGTTTCTTTTCCCCTCGTCTTCTCTCCTAGGTTAGGTTAGCAGGCTGCTGGTAAGGAAAGAAAGTTAGAGTCCAGCTCACTTGGGTCCAGTATTATGATCCCTTTGTGATGCCTGTAAGTTGAGAGAAGAGAGAGAGAAAGAAGACAGGGAAGAATGGGAAGGGTAGAATTAGAGAAGAGATAGAAGATTGTTCAGGAGGGGTGTGAGTTGAGTAGGCAGTGGGTCAAAAAATTTGGTTAGGGGGGAGGGTCAGTGATTATACCAACCACTATTCGTAATAAAGAGGTTAATATTTTTGAGCCCAATTTCCGATAACTCGGATAAGTTTCCAAAGGATATTCTGCCAAAGAAGGGCAGACGGAGATCCTCCATGGCGGGACAAAGACATATGTGATCCTGGATACTTTCTTCCTCTTCCTCGTCCAGTCAAAGTGGTCACAATATCTCTCAAATGCTTCCTATTGGAGTTCATGAGATTTTTCGTTCTACGAGAGTTCTGTATTCATGTTAAAAAAGTACTTTTAGTACAAAAACGCCGTGGTCTATTGTAATTTCTTGTTAATTTCCAAGAAATTAACTTAAATAGCTTAATTTGAAAAATGTCGAAATATATCGGAATTTACATAATTTCAAATTGATTTCGATCGAAAAACTTGCAAATTTAACTTCTAGTAAATTGATTTTCTAATGTAAATTTTCAAAATATTGCTTCGTCATAATAAAGTAAAAAGTTTTGAGTTGGACTTTATTACCAAAAATTCCTAACTTGAAAAAACACGGACTTATGATTTATCCCCTAAGTAATTAAATTAACACTGCCTCTCACAGCTTTTTATTGCTTTATAATACATGTTGATGGTTTCTTAAATATTTTTTATTTGTATTCGCTGTTCTTTATTATTATTGTTTTTTTTCTGTTTGGTTAAAATAAAATCTAGCAAAAAAATAAAACATCCCTATATATGTATGTATGTATATGAATATGTATGTACCTATATATGTTCCAGTTGTACGCACATATATTGAATGTAAGTTAAAAAAGAAACAATTTATTTGACCACGATTCTTTACTGTATATATTTTTTGAATATTGATTTACACATGGTGTGCTTGAATTTATACATATATACATACAGTTGCGAACATTGAAATAGCAGTACCACCACATTTTCAAAAAATTGAGAACAAAGTTCATATTTTTAATTTATATTGCAATAGAAAATATGAGGCTATCAGTGTAGAAGTGCTGTAACCCACATCTAGTTTTTTAAAGAATTGCTCTTTAATTACTTAATTGCTTTATTAATTTGCAATATTATGATCTGTGCAAAAATGATTTTCAGCTTAATTTTCTTTAGAATATGAGTAACAAAAGTTGGAATACTCTACTTTTTTTTTAGTTACCCTACAAGAATAGTATCAGTCAATTGACTGGTCATTTGATCGGAAGTCATGCAGGATATATTCATCATTGCAAGGAACAAATTTTTTATCACTTTATTATAGGCAAAATGAAAAATGTGATTGGAACTTTTGTTTACGTGTGACTGCATATCTCTCTCTGACTAATGAATACTAGGTTTGTAACGAATCCTAGTTTAGGAGTGATGCCAACTTGGCCCTTTTCGAGCTAGATTTAGCCCGTTTTCAGCCACTCAAACCCGAAAAAATTTTACCCCCAAAGCTATAAAACGCGCCAATCTAGCACTTATTACAATAATCTTTTAGCGAACTTTTTATTCCTTTAATCTAGCAAAATAAAATGTCTAAAAAGTCGATATTGCTTTACCAATTAAAAAAGAAGAATAATAGCGTAATCTTTATTTTCTAATAAATTATTTTACAAAATTTTTTTTGATGTTCTTATATTCAACAGAAGCATTTTAAAACTACCCTTTTTCGCCCTTTTTCGAAAAATTTTATTTTATTTTGCGCTAAACCTATATTTTTTAAAATTTAGCCCTTTTTCAAAAATGTTTACGCGTTTTCAGTCTCAAAAGTTGGCATCATTGCAGTTTAGCGAATGCGAAATCGAATGCAAATAAATACTTACAATACGGTAAAAAATCACATGAAAATAAATTTATTTAAGAATATGACGTTATATTCAACGTTTTTTAAGTTTTCATGCGAAATAATATGAGTGGTACTTGTTTCGCATGCAAATAACGACAAATAAGGATTAGTTAATAGTATAAAATTGTATTTAACATTTTTAAGAATGCAGTACAAAGTTCCAAAAAAGTATACTAGTGGTACTGCTATGTTCCTGTTCGCAACTGTACATACATATATATGTATTCATTGACATGTATGTATTTATGTGCATCGCAAGCCACTTGACCTTAGATTCGATAAAAACGAATGCTCGCAAAAGAAGAAGTATCGAAACAAAATACTATATTTGTTCGCTAATCTAAGAAAATTCTAATGTTCGCTAAAGCTTCGAGCATCGAGCTTCTTTTGAAAGTTTTTCGATTGTGTGACGGTAGCCGAGTGGGTGTGTGCTAGACTGGTAGTCGAGACATGCCAAGTTCGATGCATGACAGCACTATAAGTTAAAAAATAAAAAAAAAATCATACGTACATACATATATATGTGCAATAATTGAACAGAAATAAATTTGACACGATAGCCTAGTGGATGTGTGTTAGTCTGTTAGAATTTTGGTACCATGTTCAAATCCTGCAGCGTTAAAAAATGGTTGTTGTCTTTGATAATGAAAAATGAATATATTATTGCCGTGTTTTTAAAACATAAAAATTAAATTAAAGTATTATACAATAAAAAAATACCTAGTAGTGATGTAACGAATGTCAATTTTTGATATTCGCGAATACGAATACGAATATTTCAAACGATATTCGCGAATACGAATACGAATATTTTATGCAATATGATATATTAAAAAATTCTTATGAAATTCTTATTTTTGTTGGCCTACTTTAAAGTTAATAAAAAGTACCCAAAATTTTAACGATCGTCATTGAATAATATTTAAAAATTATACAAAGCACAAGTTTCTATAAAAAATTAATGTATTTGTACAAACTAAAATTTTTAGTCATTTATTTAAATTTATTTAATTTCCTTGGAAAAATATTCGTATTCGTATTCGACTGAATTTGGCGAATACGAATACATTCGTATTCGAATCTGCCTGCATTTGACGAATACGAATACATTCGTATTCGCCTGAAAATGGCCGAATATTCGACAATTCGAATACGAATATTCGTGCATCACTAGTACCTAGTAATAAAAGATTTTAGGTCTTAATATTGAAACAACTGAAATATATAAATAAATAAATAAATAAAATAAATAAATAATATGATTTGTTTGCTTTATTTTTTGTTGGCTATTTTATTTTTTTACGCGTTAAATAAAATTAATAAAAATTCTTAGAAATAAGACCGCAACCTGACGATTACAAAATAAATGCATAGTTCTCGTCCAGGCTTGCAATGTTTGTTGATTAATTTTTTTTAAATTCGGCTTTGAAATTGCATTAGTGTCAATATTATGAAATTCTAGTTTTGCAATTACGTATTAAAAATTCTATTACACCAAAAATTTGCCTGAAAAAATAACAATTCTATTTACTTTTTGTTATATTTTGTGTTATTCAAGTGAAGAAAGAAAATAAAATAAAACGAATTGCAGCGCACATGAAACTGTGTACCTCACCAATCTTCTCACTGTTCTCACCGATAAACTCAAGAATTGCTGCAAAAAAAATATTGGAAGTCTGGACAAGTACACAGCAAATTGTAGTGATAGCTACTCATGTTATAGGAAACAAGAACTTGATAAGAAATTTGTCTTATTTTTTATTAATTTATAATTTTGTGAGGACCTGAGACTATTAAATGTGTTATCATTTAAGAACTACATGTAATATAAGCGCCTAGAAATAGTTAAATTTGTCTGTACGCGACAATGGAATGCTCCCAATACATACATAATTGGATATTTTTCGAATTATAAATTGAATTTTTATTTAGTAGTTAATACTTTTTTTGAAGCAAATTCAATATCATTTGAATTTGACAGCACGTGTTAAGAGATCATTGCTCTGCAATGAATTTTAACATTTCGTGCCATAACCACCAAAAAAGCTTAACCTTGAAGCTTAACTTTTTGGAACTCAATTTTTTTTTACGAAAATCGTTTATTCACGATAGCAAATAATCGATTTTGGTAAAAAAAAACAAATGCCGTTAAAGCTTTTGTTTTTAGCGGTTATGGCACAAATGAAAAAAATTTCGCGAGAAATTTTTCACGGGAAACAATTCCAACTAATGGTAAGTAATAGGGAAAACAAAAAATTCTAATTTGAAAAGGGAAAAAATTTTCGCGGAATTTTATTCGTAATTGACCTGGAAGAAATGTTAAAAATCATTGCTGAGCAATAATCTCTTACCACATGCTGTCAAATTCAAATGATATGTTGTGTCGGCAATCGAATTTGACAGTATTTGACAATAATTGCCAAGATTATTGCTCGTGCGCCACTATGTACATACAGGAATTTTATTCATGATAGCCCTGATTATTTCAACTCCAAGATATTATATTTTGCTGAAGTCACTAACTATTAAATATTTTTATTTTGCAAATAAATAATACAGATACACTAACAATTGGTCGTATACGTTTCATGATGATCGGCTGATATGTTGTGTCTTAACAATGGAAGAGCAGCAGCACACAACAAGAGGGAGTTGTTGAAAAAGCGCCAGAAACCACATGCACAAAATTGCTTGCAGACACATCTTCATACGTAATTAGAGCGATATCAAAAAGAAGGAAAGTAAAACAGTGTCGCGTATTACAGCACGTTTAAGCAAAACAAAAGAAAATAGCAAAACAATCGGCAAAGCAACAAACAACAAACTATATAGAAACATATGTTTTTATAATTAAATAGTAACAAACAAAAACACATATTTGGATAGAAAGACAAAGAAAATTAAGATTGCGAAATAACAAAAAATTGATTTGATATAAACTGAACTTGAATTTCAAATTCAATAATAAATAAAAAAAAGCAAAGGCAACTCAACAAAAATTGCAAAATCATCACAATTGTTAATTTAAGATTGTCGTGAAATATTTTAATTTTTTTTTTTAATATTTGATAATATAATTTAAGTTTAAAGTGTTTCAAAGCACACTAAAATAAAAATCGCAAAAAATAACTGGACAGCAAAGTGATAGTAGTGGGAAAGTTTAAACACTTATTTTCACGCAAACCAACAAAAAGTTACGTTAAAAAGATAAAGCCAGGAAAAATAAACACAATAGAATTATCAGTAGACTTTAGAATTGATAATTGTCGTGAAAAAGTATTTCATAACTACAGAGAGATAGATATAGAGAGAGAAAGAGAGCGAGCGATAGAGATAGAGATAGAGGGAACGAGAAAAAGAGGAGATATAGAACATAACAAAATTGAGAATCATGGATAAAAATATGATGCTACCGAAACGTTCACGTTTAGATGTAAAAGGTCCCTTTGCCAATGGTCCCATGCAGGCCAGACCATTGGTAGCTTTATTAGATGGACGTGATTGCTCTATAGAAATGCCTATATTAAAAGATGTTGCCACGGTAGCCTTTTGTGATGCCCAAAGCACATCGGAAATTCATGAAAAGGTAACTACATACATACATTCATACATATGTACATATCGCACACTAAATCATAAAGAGTCTCAACTCAAAATGATCAAAGTGGTTTTGTTTATTTTATAAACCAGTTAATTGATCGAATATCTAACGACCGCAACAATTTCTTTTGCAATAAAGACTTTTTGAAGATTATAAAATACCGTTATACTTGTTTTTATGTTTCATACTTACGTCATTTGTACAGTATCAACAGTTGTTTGTCACTACTCAGCATCTGAAATTTTTTGAGTTGTGACTATGATTTAGTGTGAGATATATTTAAAAAAAAAACATGACAAATTCTAATAAACACTATATTGCTTAGGTTTTAAATGAAGCAGTTGGCGCACTTATGTGGCATACGATTATTTTGACAAAAGAAGATTTGGAAAAATTTAAAGCGTTACGTATTATTGTCCGAATCGGCAGTGGCACGGATAATATAGATGTTAAGGCAGCTGGTGAACTTGGCATTGCTGTATGTAATGTTCCCGGTTATGGTGTTGAAGAAGTAGCTGATACAACAATGTGTTTAATATTGAATTTATACCGAAGAACTTATTGGCTGGCGAATATGGTGCGAGAAGGCAAAAAGTTCACTGGACCTGAACAAGTCCGAGAAGCAGCACATGTAAGTGTAGTAGTAATTGTTAATTGAAAATAAATGAATGAATCTTGTAATGAAATTTCTTAATATATATGTGCATATACTAATTTAGGCCCTTATTATGTTTGCTTTCGATTTTCGATATTCGCTGGCTATCGAACAAATTAAATGAGCAGTTCATGTTCTGAGCATGGAAGATTTCGTTTAGCAACGAATTTTCTATCGAACAGAAAATTATTATAAACGATTGATTAAAATTTTTAGGTAAAGTTGTTGCAAATTTTAAAAATCACTTTGAGTGATATTCTCAGTAGGGACATTTTTGTCAAATGCTTGTCATAATACCAAATGAAAATTCGTTGATCAGTACTTTCGAATGCAGTCGAAGATCTAGTGTTGCTCATAATAAGGGTTATAATATTTCTTCTACTTACTAATTTAAGACGATTTTGTCAATAATATACTACTTACTATTACTAATATTATAAATGTGAAAGTTAGTAGGCTTGAATATTAAATATCTTATAAAGAAAAAAGCGCTTACGGGATTTTAATAAAATTCGCTACAAAGAATGGTTATATATATAAAAAATATAAATATAAAGTATATATATAACATATATATACTTTAGGTTTAATCTGTAATCCGAATAGATGGAAGGTGCTTTCGAATTTACATGTAATTAACATACAGATTTTACAAATTTCAAGTATCAATATACATATGTACATACAATTGTATGTATATTACATGGGATTTTAAAAATTTTCGTTGCTCGTTTTGGAACACCCTTTAATTTTTAATTCTCATGTATTTGTTGTTGTAGCGGCCAAGGTTCTACATACTCTGTCCAAATTTCAGGTCCGTAGCTCTTACGGTTCCTGAGAAAATACCGTGTGACGGACAGGGTAGCGAAAACAATAGGGTTCCTTTTTTCACCTTTGGTGTACGGAACCCTAAAAAAGGGGAAAATTAGACAAATTTACGATCGCATTTTTTGTGATATTATTCGATATTGAAAAAGACCGCAGGACACCTTCAACGCATTTCAAAAATACAATACCTTGGCTTAATTATTTCAGCGCTCTCTACTGGTTCCGGATTAATTTCTTGTATATATAAAGTGCTTTTGAAAGCTCTGCGTGTTGCAGCGTATAATAAATAATATCTAGTGATACGATACGGATACATCCTATAGTAACAAGATCTATTGGATACTATATTTTCATTAATAAAATTTAAGAACAAGTGAAGAGAATAAATATAAATTAGAAATAGTAATACAAAAAAATTTTGGATTTAAAAAAATGCAACAAATTGCATCAATAGTTTATAGTTCTAACAACGAAACTTTAAAACCTGAATATTCCACAAACGAATTATGTAGCAATATTTAAATGCGCACCAATAACTTCTGCTGACGGAAATTTAAATTTTATTTCATAAAAGGTTTTTCAGAACAAAATTGCCTAAGACTTACCTTTGACAATTTACAAAAATATTTTCATTTATGTACATAAATAAAAATTCTGGTTAACTTCATTTTGTATTCATTCATGATTTGACAAAATGTTTATTAAGAAAGCCTTTTAGCTGAGCTTTTGATATTATTAAATTTTTAATGGCAAAATATTAGTTAAAAAAGCAATGGTGATTTTTTTTAGGTTTTTAATGTTATTAAATGTTGAAAAAAGTTGATAAATGCATATTTTATTAGTTTTATATACATATTTTTATGAATCAAAAAGTCCAAGAGTGACCGATGCGATTTTGGCTGCTGTTACTTGTGCTTTTTTGCTCATTTTTATAAAAGAATTTCAAAATAATTTTACTTATGTTCAACACATTTATTTTGTTCCAGGGTTGTGCTAGAATTCGTGGCGATACCTTAGGTTTAGTTGGTCTGGGACGCATTGGAAGCGCTGTTGCTTTAAGAGCAAAAGCGTTTGGATTTAATGTTATATTTTATGACCCTTATCTGCCGGATGGCATTGATAAGTCTCTGGGTCTAACGCGTGTCTATACTCTGCAAGATTTACTATTCCAATCAGATTGTGTATCACTGCATTGTACACTGAATGAACACAATCATCATCTAATTAATGAATTCACAATTAAACAGGTAAGAATTAATGCTATTACACAAAAGTTTACTGTTGACACTATATTTTATATATTTCATATGTATATATTTTCTTTAATTTTAAGATGAGGCCGGGTGCATTTTTAGTTAATACGGCACGGGGAGGATTAGTTGATGATGAAACATTGGCGCTTGCCTTAAAGCAAGGTAGAATAAGAGCTGCAGCACTGGATGTACACGAAAACGAGCCATTTAATGTATTCCAAGTAAGATTGTGAAATAAACATCATTGTTTTTATTAACGTGTGCGTTTTTGGTTTTTGTTTCTCCCTATTGCAGGGCGCCCTGAAAGACGCTCCAAACCTAATATGTACACCACATGCCGCCTTCTTTAGTGATGCATCTGCTACAGAATTACGTGAAATGGCTGCTACTGAAATACGACGAGCGATTGTCGGTAACATACCCGATGTTTTAAGGAATTGTGTGAATAAGGAATATTTTATGCGAACACCAGCTTCAGCAGTTGCGGCCGCAGCCGCTGCGTCAGTTTATTCAGAAGGTAAAATACCACCCATATTATCAAATCAAGAAAAGTGAAAAACGAAATGCAAAAAAATACAAATATAACTGTTACGTTTACAATTACGATTACAACTACTACTATAACAACAAAACAAACAAGAAAAAAATTTACAAATTTTGAAGAAGAAGATAAGAATCATTTAACACTTGAATTTTACCATATGAAAATTAATACACACTACACACAATACACATAAAATACTATAAATCCTATAACAACTACTAATACAACTCCATTCTCACTTGACCCCTGTCCTCTTGCTGGAGTACAGTAAGAGATAACAAATGAAAAATAATGCATAACTACTCATGATTTGTTATGTTGGAAAAAAAATAAATAAAAAATATTATTTTTAACAAACATACATACATATTTACTATAATTATAAAAAAATAAACATATAATTTTAGTATAAAAACCAAAATATTCACGATGAATTTTGACGTTAAGTAATTAACAAAAAACACTAATTTACGACGATATTAAAATACACATATGTAACTGATTTTTGCAATATAAGTTAAAAACAATCCTACATTTTCTACGGTGTCAGAAAAACTTTTTTTTATTCATGCCATGCGTTTTTTTGGAAGATTTTGTCGTGGGCCACTTCAGCGTTTTTCTTAGATTTTTCGTAGAAGGGTGTGGTGTGCAATCAAATGGAAAGGGCGCACTTACAAGATGTACTTTTTCATTAGTGTGCTATTCATGAGGCAAAATATTCATATGTACGTATACATAATAATAACGATCGTTATTGTTCGTTTTTTTTTGCTATACGTCTGCTGAATAATCTTCTGCGAATCATACTGTCGCTAATGTACAATGATGAACTGTTTCGTAATTGACTAGAGGATATTTTTGTATCACTCCCTTCATGTGTACGTCCCTCGAAGTGCACCGGTAATATAACGACTTGACTGCAAAAACTTTGAAACAAGCCTGGAAATCACTGACATTGATTGAATATTTTCAAAATTAAAAAAAAATGTACAATTTGTAAAACGCTGATATTGCCCCCTAATTTAGTTGCTTATTTTATTTTATTTTATACAAATTTTTATTTTTTTTTTGCAAAAGAATTAACTTAATTTATGTGCAAACTCCTCTAGTAAGTGAATTTTGAATAAAAGCAAACTTGCAGCGCAATTTTATGAAACTAAAAATTTAAAGAACAATACATTTTTTTACATATACTACATACATAGATACATATATGTACATGTGTATTTAATTTCAAAATATGCATTTGATGGATGTATTGAAAAACTTTCCAAAAATTGCAACATCATATAAATTCATATCTTTATTTTGTAAATTCCTTTGGTTTTTCTGACATTGGAAAATTCGCGTAAATTTGCTTATTTCGATCTGAGACCGCAAACTAAATCGTTGAAAATTTCAAGGCTTCAAACTGCATTTATGTATGTACTGATGATGCGAACTCCAATATATTTTATTTTTTTAATTTAAATAGAAAATAAAATAAAATTTAAATTTAATATTTTATTTTTATAAAAAAAAAGCAAGTGAATATGCAATTTAAAAATCGGTTCCATTTTGTCAAATATGTATCGTGTCTCAATTTTCTATATATATATGTATGAATTAAAAATCCATACCAATGGGTTTTCCGCAAAAAATTGCGGTTTTCAGAATACATACTCAAAGAACGTCATAACTCAAAACACGGAATTTTTGTGTAAAAAAATGTGTACAAATTTCATACAAATATTTTGCTTACTCAAGTCCTGAAAGTAAAATCAAATTTACTTTTTCCATTAAGTTGTGTGTAAATTAAAAATTTTAAAGTTTTTTGAGTTATGACGTTCTTTGAGTAAATAAGCGATATCTTAAAATATGTTTAACGTGGCGTTTTTCAAAACATGGGCGATAAATTTCATTATAATGTTTAAATTGTTGGATTTCATATTAAGAAAGCGTAATATTCAAAACTAATTTTATAAAACATTTAATTGGGATGCTTAAAATTATAAAGTGCTTTTTAGGATAAAAACTTCTAACGACGTACTAATAAAATCTATTAATATGCAGCGATTTTGTGAAGAAATTAAAAAACGAACTTAAGGAGGACACTGTGCACTCACTTCTTGTGAAAAATTTATTAAAAATTATCGTCACGATTTTTTTTGTCTAAAAATTTTTCGACGTGTTAAAAAAACGCCACAGACTTTTTATAAAAAAAGAATTAAGTTAAGGGTTATTTTTATGCAACATATTTTTTTCATTCATTTTTGTATATCTTTTGATAAATATATAATTTGTTTATGCTGGTACTCTGTTCAAATATGTGAAAAATGTTGGACAAATAAAAAATTTAGTAATGAATATTAAGTGAGCATAACCACTAAAGGCCGTGATTCACTATCCTACACAATCGCGCGATCTGCCAAATATGACATGTGTGTTAAAAAAGTGTGGTAGTGTGGACTAAAAATGCTACTGTGTGACAGATTTTTTTTTGGCAAGTCGAGCGATTTTAGAAAAATTTCATAAAATGATAGATTCCATGCGATCAGACTTGTTTTTGTTGTATACAGTTGAGAATGTTGTTTTTCCTTCATTTTTGTATGATACACTATTTCGAATCGATTTTTTAATGTCGGTCAGACTTCTGCAATATTTTCTTGTGAATGAATCGTGCGATCGTGTAGGATAGTTAATCAGGGCCTTAAACACTAATGAACAATCTTTTGACTCAGATATGTACATATGCACGTGCTTATTAATTTTAACAGTTTCCAATAATGTTGCGTTCTATTGCATTGTATGAAACTTTTAACTTTATAAATTAGCCCGCATGCAAGAAAAAAATTCTTTTGTTAAACCAACTTTAAATTAAGCAATCGTTTTTGCTATAGTCGGAGGGGGTAAGTGTCCGAATCAAAAGGTTTTTCATTAGTATTTACTGGTGACGTTTTTTTGTGAACGTACCTTCTTTATAAATATGATACATTCTGCCTTATCGTGGTTGGCATATTTAAAATACCTCTCCGACTGTTTGGTAATAGATTAAAGAAGAGTTTTTCTTTAACCTATTAGCAAACAGTCGTAGTCGTATTTGAAATACGCCAACCACGATAAGGCAGATTATTTTATTATATAAAAAATTGGTTGGAAATATCAAACAGCATGTGATAAAAGTGACAAATATAAAAAAGAAATTGAGAAAACTTCAAAAAATAATATTAAAAAAATTCAACAAGACCACTGAAGTAAGTTTGACTACATCCCTGCTAGCATTTGGAAGATTGTTTTATCAAAAATCACCTAACTAAGTCTTCCTCGAGTACTTTTGACGATTAAAAACTGATTAAACACTTGCGTGCTTGAAAAAATTCTCGAAAATGAGTCGTGCTTATGCTTTAAAAGTAATTTATTTATTTATTTTAAAATATATGAGTCATAAATGAGTCGAAACTGATCAGAAAAGCGGGTAATAAAAGACTCCTCAAGAAGAGTCGCATGTAGGGTACAATTTTCTCCCGACAAACGAGCGCATATTCTTGTTTTTTGATCACTTGAAAGTATTAAAAAAGAATCAAATTTAATTAAAAATTTCCAAAAATGCTAGCAGGGATATTTTTAATCTACATGTACATATGTACGTACATATACATACATATACATATGTATGAATATTATATTATTACTTGCATAAGTTTTTCACAAAATGAACAGAGTATTCTTCTGAAACATTTTTTCATAAACTCTATAATTATGTATGTATTTCTTCATTTTAAGTGAAACGTTAAGGTACGATCACACTTGGCAAACATTTGCCAAAAAAGGGTAACCCCACTACATTCCAAAGAAAAACCTTTTGATTCAGACACGCATTTAATAATGTAAACAGTTAAACATGATGTTAGATTCTATGACATTGTATATTAGTTATGTTTGAAATTGTTTGACTTAATAAACGCGTGTCCGAAGCAAAAATGTTTTCATGCGTATTTAGTGGTTACCCTTTTTCGGACAAATGTTTGTCAAGTGTGACCGTACCTTTAGATTATCAGACTTTAGTGATAAAACAAAATACAGGGCTAGTTACAAATTTTTAATTTCATATTCATTGATAACAAAACAGGTACTTCTAAATAACTTCCATTTCCATTTTAACCATTTTTTGTGTTTCTATTTTACATATACATACGTTCATATATACATATATGTATAAAATACATAACGAAATGCAGCAACAACAACCAACAACAACAATGTCTTCTATATTTTAAGCATTTAACATTTTCTTTTGACATCAAATGATGTACATGTACATGTATTTTACCGTTTTTGGCATAATTTATAATTCATTCATAAAAATACGATTATGTTATGTGTAAATATATGTATGTGTGTGCCGAAAAATAAAAGCTACAATTTGGAAGTGAAACAAATAAGGTGAAAGAAAGTAGCCGGTTTTATTTGGAACGTATTTAATTTTCTATAACATTTTGTATTTGGAATTATTATAAATTGCATACGAATTTCGATCTTCTCTGGCTATCGAACATCGAGTATAGAATGTCAAATACGTATTATGAAATTGCAGCCAGCACCATCGAAAACTTCGTTGGGCAAGGAATTTTCTACAGAACATAATTTTGCTATCGCTCGATTCAGTGATGTGAAAAAATATTTATAATTTAAGCGTTGAGTGACACTAATTGAAAATTATATGTTTTGATTTTATATGTGTACACTACAATGGACTAACAACACTACAAAGGTTTCACTTATGAAGGAAAATCCTCAATTTGCAGTGTATTTTAATTTCCAATACTCAGTTTGTGCATGATTTTTGAAGAAAAAATCTTAAAATTGTTGCAAATTTTAAAATATGTTCTTGAAATAGATTTAGTTCGTATTTTTTTCTATTTTGCTTTCATTAACAGCTGATACAATACAATCACATTGAGTGAAATACATAACACCAAATGAAAATTCGTACACTCAGCACTTTCGACTACTGTCGCGGATCGATATTTGCCAATAATAAGGGTCATAAAATCTTTCTATAAATGTTTCTTGTTTACTTTCTGTTGAATGTTTTTAAAATATGTATGGGATCAAGTAAGAAATTACATTTTTTTATGTACACAAATAGGGTGTTTTTAAGAGGTATAGAGCTTTAAATTAAAAAAAAAACAAATAAATTGTGTTAACCATGACACTTGGCTCTACGGCACCTCGGCTGGATCGGAGGAAGTTCAACCGGAAGTGCATTTTAGATCACTTTGTAGCAATGTGGATTATTGACGTAGACCGTGGTTTTCCCATAGAACCATTGAAATAGACCAGCGGTGTTAAATGACATGAAATTGAAGGCCAATTTGCGTTTGTATGTTAATAACATTACAATTCGAAAGGATTTTCTTTCGTTTCGAATTAAAGAATAGACACTCAGGTCACTTGTGTCCATTACAATGATCCCTTTGTGCTATTACATGTCACCCAAATCATTTATCCACCGAAACAGAAAGAAAAAAATATGGTTGGAAGATTGGCCAAAGGTACGAGTCTCACTATCGCTAGCGATATACCAAAAAGTTTTATTGAGCAGCGGACTTCAAAAGTTATAAACAAGATTATAATATCTATTGTGAGACATGTAATAAAATCGTAGTGGTGTTATTCCAATAAAATTAATGTAAATTTAGAAAATTTAAAAATTTTATGCTCGCGGTTATGAACGTTTACGCGATTGAAGAGGAAAAATACGATCACGCATTATCAATATATGTTTTTACTTCCTTTAACACCCACTGGAGCATAGGGCGCATTATCAAGCACGATCATATGTATGTGAATAAAAATTATTTCACTTATTTACGTTGGCTGAATTAAGTTAGTAATGACCTGTAATTTATCTAACATTCTTTGCCGATTTGAAACCAGCATCGCTGCAATCCAATAATTTTGCACTAATTTTAGTTTCTTGAAAGCCTTTGGCAAAATATAATTTTTATATTAAAGGTATTAATTTCAGGTTTTTCTCGTTGTAAAAATGGAAAATGTATTTTTTTTTTTTGAAAACAAACAGGAAAAAAAAATTCCACCAAAAAAAATTCCACTTTTTTTCAAAAAAAAAAACTGAAATGAATACCTTCCCAGGCAGAAAAAGACAATCAGCACGACGTTGCTACGATTGTCTGCGGGTACAAGTGACATCAGTAAAACATTTTACCAAAATTTTAATGTACTCATAACATTAAAATGATAACGCCAAATTACCGTCCTCCGACTCTTGTTTTCAATGTTGTTTCAATACTCTAAATACAAATATATAATGTCGTCACAATGTAAATTAGCCAACTTAAGTCAAATTTTTGTATTTACGGTGTTGAAGCGGTAAAGAATTATTGTAAACGGGGTATTTGGGGAACTAAAGTCAAATTTTTGTATTTACGGTGTTGGAGCGGTATAGAGTTATTGTAAACGGGGTATTGGGAAACTAAAGTCAAATTATTGTATTTACGGTGTTGTAGCGGTATAGAATTATTGTAAACGGGGTATTGGGAAACTAGCGTCGGATTTTTGTAAATACAGTGTTGTAGTGGTATTATAGCATTACTAAGGACGCGGTATTTGAAAACGTTGTCATATTTTTGTGTTTAAAATACTGTGGTGGTACAAAAATTTTGGAAGAGTCGTAATTTTGTATTTGCAGTGTTGTGGTGGTACATATTTTTGAGCAAAGTCACAATTTCTGCCTGGGTTTATTAAAACAAAAAAAAATATGAAAAATAATACGTCCCTGATTCTTTTATACACACTGATTTTAACTTTAAAAATGATTATGCAAGTAACCATTTTTTGTTTGACATCGGTTTTATTGAAGAATTATTCTTTAAATATATTTAGTTACCAATTCCCTCAGAATGACATTGATATAAATCAAAATTAACTTAACATCAATAAAAATTTTAATACAATTAATTAACTTTTATTTATAATTAATTATATGTATGTACATTAAAAATTTCAAATTAAATAAGAATAAAGTAATGCTACCTACACTAATAATAGAAATAAATAATTACTGACTTCAAAAAATAATTAAGACAACATTTCACAAAATATTGACCAATAGTTTTTATAAAAACATCTTTAACAAAAAGAAATTAAAAATTTGCTCTTTAAATGTTCTCATCATCCGTGATTATTTTCGCCTTCAAATAAAATAAAATGATAAATTCAAACCAACTATATCTATAGACTTCAATATTCATTTAATTGTCTTCGAAAAGTAAAAAAGAAAAACAGCATAAAAACTTAAAATATGCTTATAAATAATAATATATATAAATAATAATATATATAAATAATAATATATATAAATAATAATATATATAAATAATAATATATATAAATAATATATATAAATTGAAATAGCCTAGTTGTTAGGACTTAGTATTACAGTGTACATTTAAAATATATTCATAGGTATATGTCTAAAAGTGAAAAAAATATATATATATACTTACACACATAGTTAATATACATATACATTTTATATACACACATAAAACAAATGCTAAAAACAGTGCAAGAAGAGATTAATTCAAAATTAATAAACATTTAGGACAAAATAATACAATTTGCACAATATTACTATATTCAGTTTTTCTAATCTATTACTTTTTAATAAAAAAAAATTGTTTGCAATTAAACCTTTATTAGTGAGGACGTACATGTAGTATATTAGAAAAGAAAGCACCAAAGCATACACAGTATATGAAAATATACATATGTTCATTACGTACCATTAGACCGTACCGCAAGAAAAAGTTAGAGTAAAACTTCGAATAAGAAGTAGTTTTGCGCGTTTGGAAAGTTTAGTGATTTTTTTTTTGATAATTAGGAGGGGGGGGGGGGGGGTACTTAAGGTCAATAGCTTATAGGGAAAAAGACTGGTATGATCGATAATAAAACATCGATAATATCACACTTTAAGATCCTACTGTAAAAACTTTAAAAAGGCAACCCTACTTTCGGCAAAAAAATTAAAAAAAATATTTTTCAAAATTGCCTTGCAATAAATAACACGTCATATTCGAAGCTGTACTTACTTTTTTTAGCCTATAAGGTGAATACGATCTAATGTACATATACATATGTACATATGTATGTATGTACATCAGACCTGCCCACAGAGAGAGAAAACCGAAAGAAATGTATAAGCGTATGTGTATTCATTTGTATAAAAAGGCAATTGATATTCGGCACTCTGGCGCTTCTCTGGGCAGTATATACATGGACCCGCAAGTACCACACTTTGATACCATACAAGTTTTGTTAACTTCAAATATATGGTTATATTAGAGAATTTGGTTTTCCATAAATTACTTCAGTTTCTAGAAAATTACAATGAAGATCATTCAATGGATTATTATTTAATCTATGTATGTAGAATGAATACTTCTTTTTTATTTCGAAATGTTTCTTTAAGTCACTAGTGATTTTAAAAGTAATAATGGTCGGTTAAAAGTTTTTAAAATCATATACCATAAATTTCTTTCATAAATGATATTTGATGCTCTATATAATAGAAAAATTAAAAAAAAGAGCGAACAAATATCTGTATGACCATTATTACTTTTAAAATCACTAGTGATTTGAAAAATGTGATTTTTAGAACATGCGTGTATTAGAGATGAGCATAACTGTTTTTTTTAACAATGTTGCTTGTGAACGTGATTTTTAAATCGCTGTCCTTTTAAACTGTGATTGTGATCATAGTTTTAACAGTATTTTATTTGTAGCATTTCTGTAATTTGGAGAAAATCTAATAAGATCAGCTGTGATATTAAATCCCAGTTCACACTAGTCAACTCTCATTGCTAAGATTATCACTTTTTCTTTTTTAAACTTTCATCGGTGTCCACACAATTCAAGTATTATTTCTCAGCTCATATTTTGTATGCATAGTTTTGTGTATGCATGTGTGCTTTTTTAACATTACGAATGGGAAAGCAAAACTTATTGAAAGTACATGAAGCTGAGTACTCGTTTCTTTTCCTCTCGTCTCTCTCTCCTACAAACTAATCAGCTTAGCAATAAGACTCATTTCAGCTCTTCTGCTTTAAAAATGTTTATTAGGATTGGTATTTTGATAATTACTAATAAGAAGAGCGACATAAACAAACAATAAGAGGCCGAGAGACAATAAAATTGCAATGACAAAAATGTGAGAACTATACATAGTTAGTTGTCAGAAAAGGCGATTTGGCATGATTTTACGATTTTTCTACAAACACTGAAGGTATAAAAAACTAATGTGGTAACTTTATTTACTGTAAAGAAAGAGTACAAGAACATTCACAGTTCGTATGAAAGAACTATATTTCCAAAACCTATTAATTGATAAATTGAGTCACAGTTGTGATTAGTGATTTGTCAATCGATGTGAAAAAGTAACAGTTTTCGCAATATGGCTCATCTCTAGCCTGTACATCACAAATCTTTTAGCCGTTTATACCGTATGGGAAGGTGCGCGATTTCTGTGTCCATAAATTCATATACATATGTACCTTAATTTAGAATTCCCCAACGCATTTTTTTAAATCGAGATTTTTGCATTTTTCGATTCATTAGATGTTCTATCGAAATACACAAAAAAATGAGTTAGGGACTTTCTATATTAAGGCAACGATATGTACATATGTATGACGTAATATTTTTGCTGCGCAAACATTTCACTGTCTTCTACTCTTCCCTCCCTCAGTAAAAAATAGATAAAATAAAATAAATATTTTAATAATCGTACACACCCATACACATACATACATACATATATAACCCACACAAACACTTATAAATTTTTATTTCAACTATTATTTGTTTCATTAGAAACATTTTATATTACAAAAATAATATTGAAAAAGGATAAAAATAAAATATTTTAAACAAAAATAACAAGTTAAGATAAAAATAAAAAAAATAAATGGTAATGTTTAATTTTAAATCCACTTAAAGGATTTTTATGAAAATGAAAAGCAAAGTAAAACGGCAAAAAATGTTATTTTGTAAAGTATAAAAAAAAATATTTTTAATAACTGTGAAAACTAAAATTAAATGGAAAATTTCTCAAAAAATTTAAATGAGAGTAAGAAGCAAATAAAAATTTAAAAGAAATAAAAAAGTTATTAAAAACCAAAAACAACATAACGCTTAAATTATTTATAAAAACCTCAATCGAATCAAAAATAGATATTTGTGTGGTAAGATGAAAATGTACTGATGGGGTGATGGAATCATTTAAAAAAGAGCATTTTATTAAAGAAATTATAGCATTATTGAAGCCTTAAAATGGCATTTTAATTATTTTATTATTAACAATATCTATCAGTATTTATTAATTAAAAAAAAATTAACTTATTACTCTAGAGACTTTGTTTTTAGAAAAGGTCAGTAATTATTTTATTTATAAGCTACTGTGTTTCCTACATATGCATACATTATATGCGTAAGAAACACGGTTTTTATTTTATTTGTTAAATTTTTAATTTCTCTCAAATCTAAAAACAATATTAAAATTTGTTTTTATATGATTGTTTGCAAATTTTTAATCGTTTCCATCATTCCATTTATAAAGATATGGCCATTATTAATTCATTTTTCTTTACAGCACACTTTATTTAAAAACTAAAAAAAAGTAAATGCTTTGTACTAAGATTTTGTAACTGTCTAATTTTCTCGACTAGACCATGGCACACATATGTATGTATGTTGTACAGCCCTCTATTACGAAGAATGAAGAATGCATTGTCAAAACTTATATGTATGTACTTACATTATCGAATATATACCATTCTTTAAGTACTCCTGACAACACTATGCTATAAAATACTTATGTAATGGATTTAATGCTCTAAGTAAGGCCTTTAAATAAAAAAATGTCTTATGAAAAGAATCTTAATATTGATTTACATACATATATGACTCATGGATAATTGCTAGGGTATTCAATTAATCCGGGTTTTGCTTTAATCGGTTAATCGCTCGATTAATTAATCGAGGTTTTTTCTTAATCGGTTAATAATCGGTTAATTTCGGTATTAACCGGTTAACCGATTAATAAAGTTTTTCCATAATCAATTGTTTCCTACAAATAAAATTGCATGCATTATTTATTAATTTGCTTTTATTACTTAAACCAAAAACAATAATTCTTAAACGAATTCGGTTAATTTTGTTAGAATATTTATTGTTTCTGATGGGTGGATCATCATCTGACCCATAATGACAGAGCTCAGCGACGAATATTCTGCAAAAAACTTTATTTCTGAATTTCTAAGCTTTCGTTTTTGTACTGTCTCTCATTAAATCTAATTGTTAATAAAATTGTTGGCTCTCTCTCTTTTTATAGCCATGTCCAAAGACTTGAAGTTTTACTTAATTTAGGATCTCTTCTGTTTGTATGAATAATAATTTCTACACACTCACCTTTTGTAAATGAGACGAAACAAATAATTATTCACGTAAAATAAAGTTGTAATACTACAAAATATGAAAAAATTTATTACGTCGGTTAATCGGTTAATCGACTGAATTTAACCGGTTTAACCGTTAATCGAAAAAGTCAATTTTAAATTAACCGATCAGTTAATTGGGTAGTAATTAACCGGTTAACCAATTAACGGTTAACTAGTACTTTGCTACCGTTTGACACAGGTTCTTCCTATAAGAAATATACATACATATATTCCGATGATGGTAGACCCTTTTGAATACTAAGATGGTAATTTATACCAACAAAGTACATGTGGTTATTGCTGATGTAATATTTGTTGTAGTAATGAGGGTACCTGATTGATGTGCCTTGAATAGAATCAAAACATTACTTGCACTTTTATCTTAAGAATTAAAATATTTAAAAACCTCCCGACGTAAAGAACAAACGGCTGGACCGATTTTCTGTAAGTATAGGCTAGAAGATATTACATCACTTCACCTTTCAAACGAAAAAAAAGTTAAAATCGTTCTACCCGTCATCTAGAAAAGATGTGATATCTTCTAAACTGATTTTCTTCATAACATATGCTTAATTCTCAAAACCTCTGGTATCTCTGTATCGATTGTATTATCATATTAAATACAAGAGTGTAACATTTGTTGTATGAAATTTTCAGATATGTAAAAATGAAATACACTATTACACTTTTATTTCACGTGTTTTTAAAATGCTGTATTGAGAGAGAGGCTCTCTAAGAGAATTTGTAGTTAGCTTGTTCTTTTTTCATTAAAAATACAAAATACATTAATACACTACACAGAGGGTGTTCACAATTAAAAAACAAAAAGTGTATTTGATACACAAATACAGGATTCTAATTGTTGTGAATTAAGCAATAGTGAAGAACACTCGATCAAGATACCTTTTAAACAGAAAAAAAACTAATTCAAAATCGGCGCAACCGTTTGATCTGTACTTGGACTACACACCCTTCTTTTGTCGGGAACTAAAATAAATTGTAATATGTACATACATACATATATATTTTTGGGCTTTTTCGTTTTTGGGATTTTTCGGTTTTGAGCGTTTTTTTAGTTTTGGGGTTTTTTCGGCTTTGGCGATTTTTTCGACTTTTAGCGTTTTTTTTCATTTTGGCGATTTTTTGGATTTTGGCGATTTATGTTGGTTATAGATTTTTTTTAATTTAGCGATTTTTTTAGTTTTACCGTTTTTGAAAATTTTAAGAGTTTGCCATACTCTGTCAAAATTTCAGGTCCGTAGCTCTTGCGGTTCTCGACAAAATAACCTGTGACGGACAGAAAAACAGATAGACAACAGCGTAGCGGAACACAAAAAATAAGTGAAATGTAACGTAGCCAAAAGCCAGGGGACAAATTACGGCATTCGACTCGTTTCGAAATTTTAAAATATTCCCATATAAACTATTGAAATATTTTGTAATTTCGTTCAGTAACGAGTGCCGTAATTTGCCCCCAGGTTATTCCATGTGTATAAGCTTCCTTCGGTTGCTGCGAAGGACCTATACTTTCCTATAGTAATTTGAAATTTTTAAGGTCCAGTCCTATAGTTTTTTTTCGTATCCACCAGTTAAATCTTATTAAAAACGTTTGCACGTCTCATAATGAAAAATACTACAAAATATGTACAACAACATACATATGTATGTATGTACATATGTTTATATAAAATCAAAATGGGCCAACCACGGCGTATTCAGACTTCGACTACGACAATTTTGTACTACACTAAAGAACATTGTAAAAATTTTTCTTTTACTGTCAGAGTCTGAATACGACACTCGTAATTAAGCCTATTATGTTCATTAACCTAAATGATCCCTTCCTTTTTCAAACGCATGAGGTTGTCAAGAGCTTGAGATTACTCACAACACACACTCAGCACTAGCAATATGAAATACACATACAGCACTATCCTGAAGGAAATGTCGATAGTGAAAATGTACTGAGTCGCTTTTGACTTGCACAAAACAGCTTACCTAACTTGCACTTTTAAATTTTTTCGTCAATTTGCAAAACTTTTTGTTCCTCAGAACTATAAAATTTGATAAGTGATAAATAGGTTGAAATTTATAAGTGTAATTTGCAAAGTCTGCATTTTTTATATTATCTTTGCAATTTCTGTTCCACGTAAGTTCTCTTGTGCAAAGTGCAAAGTTAACATTGAAAAGTGTAATTTGTAAGGTAAACGATCGCATTACAAATTCACTCTGCAAATTAACAAAATCAAATCGCGGATAAATCTTCGATTATTTTCAAACATAATAATCATAACAATAATGATACATTGCGTTCGTCTGTAGGCATACAAAAAAGAAAAAAAATATTTGAGCTTTAAATTATATTATCCTTAAATATGGTTTAGGAGGTTCAACAAATAACAAAACGTTTCTTTGTTCTGCCGAAAAAAACTAAAAAACCTTCCAAAACTATTATTTAAATAATTCGTTCCCTATTTCTATTATGCATTACGTTGCATTGAGTATTTCAAGAGGGTTGGAATCATCACGAATTATTCTTCTGATACTTAGCACACTTATAATTGCGACTTCGTTTTCGTCGTCATAAAATAAATCTAAAAAATTTTTATCCATTTGGTGTGATTTCTTTGAACGGAAACACTAAAAGCAATACTTTTTCTAAACCTTTGTGTTTTTTAAATTTTCACACAAATTAATTGCTTTCTGTCAAACTTGATATTTATTTTATATTGCAAGGACTTTACAAAGAGAGCAAAGTCTGCAAAAATATGGTTAGCACAAAGTGAGATTTGCAAAGAATATTGTAGAACAGAAAAACTTATCACTTTGCCAAAAAAAAAAAAAATAAATGCAATTTGATAAGCGCAAAGTAAAAAGTTGATAAGTTCTTTATGAATAGGCTTAAAAATGTCAGTATCTAGAAAAAATTACAGGAAATCTATCGCTTCTGTTATATGCTGCCATATAATGTCACCGATTTAACACAGCTATTAAATATGTCAATTTTCGTTTGTCTGGATTTATGGTGTGACTTCCAGACAGATAATTACTGAATTGAAATCCAATTATGCATTTTGCACAGTTGCAAGAGTTGACGTGAATATCTTTACTGTCTTTGTAAGCGACATACTTTAAAAATAATAATTTCATAAATTCTTATCTCATTATTTTGCCAAAATTTCACGATTATTACTTTTTTCTCGGCATTAGAGCAACATACGATGTGACAAAATATTTAAATTTATTGAAAAAAACTTCGATAACTGTTTTATAAATAATACGGACTTGAAAATAAGTGACGCTCCAAAAATAAACAAAACAAAAAAAGATCATCAAATAGAAATAGACTTTCTTTCCAATTACTTCTAAAACATCATACGCAGACCTCTGTTAAACGAAATCTTTGAGAGAATTTCAATTCATTATATGTACACATAAAAATGATTTGGACGTGTTCTTGTCTTTCTTATTTTTCTCACAATTGTCATATTCAAGTTATTATAGGTTTCATAATCATCAAAAATTTATTTCATATTTTTATCACTTTACAGTTTTAACTTGAGCTTAACTGAGCAATGTTTCTCGTTTAAACTAAGATTATCAACTAGATAATCTTTATTTGAAAAACAATCAGCCTTATCGTGGTTGGCGTATTTAAAATACGACTACGACAGTTTGGTAATAGATTAAAGAAAAACTGTTAAAGTCTTCTTTAATCTATTACAAAATCGTTGTAGTTGAAGTCGAAATACGCCAATCACAATAAGGGGGAATATTTTAAGTTTAAACTACAGCTAACTTAACTGAAAAGTACAGTTTATCTTTATGTTAAAAGCTGGCTCTAAATATGTTATGCAGTAGTTCCATTTATGATTTGAACAAATTAAATAGCACGATTCTATTTTCGACTCGTACTTAAATTCCAAATACTTTAGATGGAATTATAGAAAGCTGTTGATGAAATTTTTATGAGCACAGGAGAGCTAATTTTTATAAAGAAATTATATAATTTATTAATACATATTATTTAAGTATTGACAATGTTGCATAAAAATGTACCCTTCCTTCTTGGTTTAGAAAGCGAAACAAAAAACGAATCATTAAAAAATCATCCATGTACCTGAAATAAAAAAAAAACATGTCTATGTTAAAATTTCTTAAAATAAAAAAACACTTCAAATGAATTTGTTTTACATAAAAAACTCAATATGTACAAAACAGGATTAAATGGAGGATATTATGCAGGCGCTTTGCAACAGGCCCATAGCACCACACCACATGATGTCCCACATAGTGTAGGAGGAGTACCGTTGTCAGTTGTAGGCGGGACTCCTACGAATGTTAATCCATCGCCAGTACCAACCATACCACCAGTACACGTATTACCACAGGTTGGATTGCAGCTAGGACTTGTGAGTAGTAAATCGGTAGGTACCATCAACAAAATCAACAAAACTTAATTAAATACACATTACAGTCCACACTCATGCTTACAAAAATAAAATATTAATATAATTAAAAAAAGAGCTCCTCTTCTTTACAATTGGAATTTGGCACAAGTTGAAAATATTTTGTTAATCCTTTAATAAAAATTGATCATAATCATCCTTGTTATATTATTGTTCTTGTTGTTGTTGTTGTTGTTGTTTTACTTTTTGTTTAATATATACTACATATGTACTTAAATAAATAAATAATTGATAATTGAATTCTAGAAAATGGTAATAAAACTGTAAAGAGACCAAAAACAAAATGAAATTTTGTTTCATTTTTCCCTTCAAATTCTTTCGTTTTATTTTATAAATCGTAAATACATATGTATGTATGTACGTGTGTACTCGTATGTATGTACATCTACTATACTTGTATTTGTCAATCTATTGTTATTTATTATATATAGCTATGAAAATATTAGTTGTTGTTGGTTGTTGTATTTTGAAAATGTTTCAAATAAGATTCGATGAAATTAATCTTTTATGTATAATAATCATTTAAAAATATGAATTAATTTTAATACGTCTGTCCAAGTTTTTTCTCTTCTTTCCAAATTTGCTAAAATCTAAAATCTTCTTAGTAATACATAGTGTATTTTATTATAAATGTAAACTTTTTCAGTATTTTTGTTACTTGTGATAATTTTGTGTTTTCTTCTTAGTTTAGAAAATTTCACTTTTCATATTTGATTTCTTACATTTTACATTTTGTAGTGTCATCATAATCTTATGATACAATTGAAAATTTATTATTCTTAATTTTATTTAAATTATAATAGATACATATCTTTATTATTTTATTTTTTTACAGCCCCAGACGGCGCCAGACCCTAATAATCATCATCCATCTACATCTAAGCCAGAGTCATCGGAGGTTCAATAGTTCAAAAACACCGCCACCACCACCACCACCAATTTTCCAAAATTATTATGAAATTTTTAACCGTTTTCTTTGAAGAAGACTCTTTTTTTAAAAAGTGTAACAACCATCAGCTGCAAACAATTAACTCTACATCTACAAGATATAACGTACAACAACTGAAATAAATAAATAATATGTACGTATGTATGTACTAAAAATTTTAAAAATATTTGTTAATTTTTAACTAAATTAATGCAAAGAGTAAATGATTCAAACGAACTTGCAATAATATTTTTGGCAAAAGAGAATAATTTATTGTTTTACATACAAAATATGTACAAATGTATGAAGTAAAATAAAATTGCAAAGAAGTGTAAATGACAATGTTAAAATGTGAATTTTTTTTAATATAAATTAATGGCAACAAACGACTAACTGGCTGTTGGTTCAAAACATCGTTTTGGCTTAAAATCATCTCCATCATATTTAAATTATTTCAAACTCCATTATTTAAGTGAACATATTCCTAATATCCTTTCTAAATAATTTGTTTCGTGACATTTAAATTTCGTTTGCGAAACGTATGCTTCATATATTCAGCTTGATTACGGTTGGCATATTTCGACTACGCCCAGTGCAAGCTTAAAGAAGTTCATATACTAGGCGTAGCCGAAATACACCAACCGTAAGTAATCAAGCTGATTATAACGTTTTATTTTACATTCTAAAACAAAGTTCGAAAAAAAACGCCAAAAGAGAAAATATAAAACTTAAGAAAATAAGTAAATATTTGTGAAAGTAGGCATTTAAAGCAAAATTTTAAACAAAAGGAAATTGCATTAAATAAATACATACATACATTAACATTCATATTTACAAATAGAAAAGCGATGCAAAAAATATGTTTACACAAAAGCATGTCGTCGATGGTGATACACAACATCACTTCAAAAAACAAAAAACACATCTACCAACATTAAAAAACAAAAAATCCCTACACTAAATATTCTAATATGAGCAAAATTTTATATATAGTATAACGTCTTGAATTTGAAAAAAACAAGGAGTCTTGCGAAAAAAAAGAAGATATAAAGAAATGTTCATTAATGTAAGCACATTTAAATAAGTGTACCAGTAATATAAAAGGATAAACACGCTGCGTATCACATCGTATAAATTTGCCAATTTTAGTTCAAGATTTTTGTTTTCCGTTTAATTATTGTTATTAGCTTCTCCATTCGAATGTGGCTTTAATTATTTTGCATTCATAATTTTTTGAATCATGCTGCAATACGTGTTATATTGTTTTTTTTTTCTTTCATCAAATATCATTTTTAATAATTCCCGGATTTGAAACTCTGAAAATAAAACAACAGAAAACCAATCAATCCCATTTTCTTCCTTCATTTCAACTTTTAATTTTCTTTTAAATAACTTTATAATTTTAAATTTTTTGTAAAGAATTAAATTAAACAGGAAAATCCTTATTACATGATAAGGAAAAACAAATTTGGTTAAAAAAAATACATCTACTGTATCTATAAATATACGTTAATTTTAAGTATATTAAACATAAATATGTCTTAATTTTTAATTTCTTATAATTTTCATTTCATTTTTACGTCGAAATTATAAGCTTTTTTATTTCGGTATATTTCTATGTTTAAAAAATTAAACAAATAAGAAATTCTAATTAAAATAAAGTTTTAAATTCAGATTATGATTCTGGTAGTTTTTAAGATTATAAACGATAATTACAAATAAAGTATATAAAATGCGAAATATGGAGTGTCTTTTTATTTACCAATAATTTGATAGATAATTTTTTTTTCTTTATTTTCAGTTACCAAATATTTAAGGGAAGTTATTGCAAAATCTTAAGCAGCTGTTTATGATTTTCTTAAAATCAGCTATTTATAATTTTTCCATTTGCTAATTTGATTTTTCAAATGGAAAATGGTAAATTTATAACAAATTGAATTAATAATCTAAAAAATGAAAAAGTAATACGAATAATGTATGAAATAGAAGAGCAGTTGCATTTTCGACAATCTTATAAACTGTTGCAATCATTTGCATTTTTGGACTTGGCGGGCATACTCTTAACAATCAGGCATGTTCTGAAAATCACTTTTAGTGAAAGTGATTTGAAATCACAAGAAAGGTGCTCTGCACACAAAACTTTTTGAATTTTTGTGATTTTAAGCCTAATGGCTGCCGATTTGAAATTACTTGGTTATTTTTTCAACCACTTTATTTTGAAATTCGCAATAAATTAATTAAATGAATAACTCAATAGTGCATGTTCTGGCTTCCACATCGTTTTCACATGTTTTCTTGTGGGATCGCATGTTAAAACAGACGCTACACCTGTTTAAGTTGAAATTTATAAAATAAAAATTTATTTATAGTGTGCGTTCTAGCATCCGAATTTAGATGAAAACAATTTTTAAATGGACGATTTAAAATTTTTAGATTTTTCGTTTTCACTTTTGGCAAAAATACTCGTAATCTTTACACAAGAGTGTTAACAAGCCTTCGATTACGAGTATTTTTGCCAAAAGTTCGTATTTCTCTGTGAGCCAAATCACATGTGATAATTATTAATGAACAAATAACACCAAAGTTAATTGTAAATACTCTGACAAACACGTAGTAGAGCGGAACAACTAGCTGTTTTCGAAGGCCACTACACCTTCATGATCAGCGTACTTTGTGTTTGGTCAACTGTGTGTGGTTTCAGTTGATGTAGATTTCTGCTTTATATGTATACACAAACCATATTGCCCCTAAGATACACCCTTGGGAGAATGACGTCCACACACAATGACGTACACACATATTTACAAAAAAAGGTGGAGTTTTCTCTGGAAATGCCCATATATAGTTTATGAACAAATTTTTGTACCATTTTTGGGTAACTACACAGAAATGGGCAACGCTTCTTCATTATCTCTTCCGGTCTCAGGGCGAATTTTCTTCCGGCCTTGTCCGGTTTCTTAAATTCAAAAGTTGCTCAACTAAAATTGCCGTGTGTGAACCAGAGAACAGAAATGAGTAGTGAAAAAGTGCATAGAGTTAAATCATTACTTATAATTTCTTGTACGCATGGCGCACTCATATTTATTGCAATGTTGTCTATGAAGCGATTGATTTCGACTCTCCTTAACTCAATGCCTATGGTCGATGCAAAATAAATAAGTATGACTCACATTACGAACTTCGCATACGAACATTACAGTTCTCATTATGAGGTTATGTTTGTTTCTCTGTTTTGTTTTTTTGCTGGAATTGAAATTCAATCATATTTACTACTATTGTATACTACTTGCAAACTGTTTAATGACTAAACTTTTAAATAAACACATACATGAGTTAAATCAATGCGAGTAGTATAATTACTTTCCTAAAATTAGAAAACAAAGTGAGGTGCTTTGTCAATGTGAGTGTGGTATAAATATGAATGTCAACGTCGCATTCATATTTATTTCAACTTAATGATTAAACAGAATTCCGGCATAAACACATTTCCCATACAAATTGACACAAAAAAGAAGCCCCGGAAAACAGTCGATACATAGAATCTATTTTATTTTGACAACGTTTTTTCTAATGCTCTCACATATAAATGCTCATTCTCTCAATAATGCTACCATACTTTCAATAAATTTCATACATTTTGTGAACACAACTACAAAGAAATATAAGCACTAAAGAAAATGAAATAAAAATTAGAGAACATTTGAAGTTACTGCCGTAGCTTTTATTATGGGCTTTGTTAATATGACAGCGATTTTTCCTGAAGTTGCGGACTTATTCTGTTTAATTATTTATTTATAAATCAATGTCATTGAGATTGTGCGTACATCAGAGTAGTTGAGTTTAAACGATGTCTAGACATTTATATTTGAAATTTCATGAGTCAGTATGAATAGCAAAAACGCTGTTGTGAACCCAGTCTTAAGAGCGAAAATTTTACATTGAAAAGGTACCGACCGCATTACCAATTAAATATAAAATTATCGATATTCAAATGAGAATATGCTCAATAAAATTATTTGAATGATCAAGATCGTTAAATGTAAAAACCGAATCATGTGCAATAATTTCTGTTTGCAACTGGCTCTCGATTATTTTCGGTGAGTTGTAAAAATGCGAACAGGTTTTTTTTCAATTAACATACAATCATCCCAATCTTTTAGCCCTTTCAAGGCAGTATCATATCAATCTTATTTTGCATTTATTTAACAGAAATTTCGTATTAGAGCTATGGGGTCGTATCAATAAAATAAAGTATTTGCTTTTTACTTAAAAATTTGTTTAAAAAAACAAAAAACACATACATATTTTGGGTTTTAAAACAAATTTTTAGTTAAAAAGCAAATACTTTTTTTTTATTCATACTACACATGCTCTTTAATCCAGACACAGGAGCTAGGACAAGAATTTCGTAACAAAAACAATCGACACTATGACAGTTATACATAAATTTATTTTTGTTTTGATTTCTTTGCACTTAAAATCAGAGTATGAAAATACAGCAACTAAAATGTTTGATTTTGTTTTATTCCGTTCTTTAAAGCGAATGAAACAAAACAAAAACAATGAGAACGATTGTTCAATTTGTCTTTGTATTGTTTTTGCACATGAACACAAAGAATATATTAGCGGTATTCATGGTTAGGGTTTTAAATTTAATACGATCAGTGAATTCCGCTATTAATTTAATCGTACGCAGCTAGAGAAAAAAACGATGGAAACTGAATGGAAACGTTTTGAAATATTTCCAACGTACATATTTGTTATCATCATAATATATAAGTTTATTGCATTGTTATTTAACACCTCTCTTCTTTTTTATTTTAAAGCAAACCTTACTCTTACAAATTAGCCAAATAAAATTTAAAATTTTAATTGCATTTAAATTTTTTAAATATTGGCGCCATTTAAATTATTCCGCTTAGGACCGGGCCTAAAGGATCACTGTTTTTTTATACTTTTTACTCTTTTGAAGGGTTATTTACTGATTAGACATCAACAGTTATTAAAACGGAAACAATTAACTTTAGGCATTTTTGTTAATTTTGAATTTTATTGGTTTGGTTTTATTACATTTTCATTTACATAAATACTACATGCAACGAGTAATAAATGCACAGACTACTTCTTTTTAAAATTTAATAAAATTTCAAACATGTACAATAATAAATAAAAACAATTATCTAAAAACTAAAATACATTTCAATATATGTATGTATGTATGTATGTTTTTGAAGTATTTTTTTGAATCCCTTTTGTTAGTTTTTGTGTAAATATACATATTTATTTATTTTATTAAGATCAAATCTCTGGAATATATTTAGTGTATAAATGTATATAAATATCAAAAAAGGAATTAAAACGTTTAAATATGAGCTACATAATAAATGAAATTCGGGGAATGTATCATTGGTTATTGTTTTGTTGAAAACAATTGGCCAATTCACAAGGTGTTTTATTATCTGTGTCATATTGTCATAATGTTCTAAAATTTTTGTTAAATAATTTAAAACGTTATGAAAATATGACATACATATGTAATATAACTCCTTATGAATTGGCCAAATGTATATTTTATATTATTTTTGTTCAGTATTACTGATTACACAAAAAAAGAGTGTTTAAGTTTTGATTATCGGTTTTATTTAAAATAAAATCAAATCAAAAGTATTGCAGGGAAAAGCACATACTTATGTTTGCAAAAGCCAAAATTCATTATTTTGTTTTTCTTTCTAATAAAGAAAACTTATCACTGTGGTATGGAAAACGAAAGATTATATGTACCTCTGATTCCCTATATAAACTTTGCATTTAGTAAAATAACACAGTTATGACGCTGATAATATATTCTTATATGTATATATATATTTCATAAAATTCAATTTTAAATTAAGAATATATTACATTAAAATCCAAAAATAATTTGCCCTAATATGGTATATACACACACTATTATCATAATATTGCATTTAAACAATTTAGGGAAACGAGTGTAAATTAGTTGCCATAAGAATCAATACAAACGAGCCAGGCGCGGTCTTAGCAACTTGAAAGCACCAAAGATGGTTAAGCCTATTAAACCGTATTTGAAGGTATATTTGCAGATACGTGTACTTAAACTGGCCGGTGGGATTTCCATTATAGCTGGGATTGTTAGTGGATCCACACGTCCCCACATCTTGGCTATACCGTTGGCATGACCAATGCCAACAACACCTACTACTTTTACTGGTTTGGACATGTCAGTACCATCTGCTGGCGGTTGAGGCAATGCGGCCAATTGCAAAGAGTGACACAAAAATATATCACGTTCTTTAACAAAAACATCCGAAAATGCTGGAAATTCCCCGGCCATTTCTTGCATTAGCTTCTCCAGAAGATCTTGCTGTTTACATTCCTCAACTTCTTCAATGCTAATGGTATCAGTTGATGTTAAACGCCACACAAGTTTAACTGTTTGCCATAAAGAAAGTGCCCTTAGTGCACGATGTAATGTCACACGTATTGGGCGATCTCCTAAATGTAGCATGCATCCTGGCAGCTTGTGAATCTCTTCAAAGGCACGTCGAAACTCTCCACCAGGTGCCATGCCTAGATCTTTAGCTATTTGCGCACTCATTTGCAGTAGTAAAATGAAAAATATACCATTTATATAACCATGAGATTGAATGATATTTCGAATCTGTCAAAAGTCAAACAAACATTACCAGATTGCAAAAATTAATACGCATATTTTTTTATACCTTTGCTATGTTAAAATTTTTAGCTTCCTCCAACAAGGTTTCTTCATCAAGTTTTAAAATTGGTATACGTGATGGACATAACTCAACCATAACAACATCTGGACGGACATTACGTATGACCTGAAACATATATTTGTACATATGTTTAACAAAATTAGTTTTATATGTAAATTTAATAGTAATAATGAATAGGAAAAAGTATTTGCTTTTTACTTAAAAATTTTGTTTTAAAACCCCAAATATGTATGTGTTTTTGTTTGTTTTTTTAAACAAGTTTTTAGGTAAAAAGCAAATACTTTTTTTTATTCATACAACCCATTGTGTAATATTTTTATTTTGTTATCAGTGGCTTTATATTAAATACTTTTTTAATAAAAATTAAATTAAATTAAGGGCGCAACGATAAGTGTTGAACAATTGTATGTGTTTTGTTTTTGTAATTTAAATTTTTTTAAATATAAAATATGTCAACGCTTAGCTTAGCGTTGCATTTAACAAAATAAGGTCATTAATATTTTATAGTCAAAACTTAATGAACCTTATTTTGTAAAACGCAACGTTAAGCGTTGACAAATTTTATATGGAAATGTCAACGATGTCACATGGGCAATTTAGCCATTTATTCTAACTGTAATGTAGTTTTACCTTATACATAAGGTTGATAGACTTTTGTTGTATTATTAGTAGTATTGTTCCTTCAAAATTCACCCTTATTCCAGTTGTCGACATCGACGTCACTTTAACACAATACCGAAAAATCGGGACTTGTTTACTTGCTCTCGAGAAAAATTTTGTGCTACTTACAATCTATTTCCGTTTCATAAGATCTAGAAAATTGCATTAGCCTCTGCCAACAGAAGTCAGTTGTTTTCGACAACAGGTACACAAAGCCCAATTGTTGTCGACAAGTGGAATAAGGTTGATTTTCACAAGTAATTTGGCTTACAGAGCTATTCCAATCAAATCATAAACAAAGAAACAAATAAAATTCTAACAATTATAATTAAAAATAACTAATAAAATGGCAACTTTAGCCTATATATAATCAAATATCTTAACTGATATAGATTTAAAAAAAAAACAAGTATCCGGTAAACTTTTGTCTAATTTGGCGGGTTTTCTCATTTATGGCGCTTTTTTCGCCTTTCGGATTTTTTTCAGTTTCTGGCCTTTTTTTATTTTGTTTTTTAGTTTGGCGCTTTTATTCGTTTTGGCCATTTTTAAATTTTGGAATTCTTTGTTTTGGTGTTTTTGAAAATTTCAAGAGTTTTCCTCTTACGATTTCCAAGATACAGCAAGTTGTCAAAGTTACATAGCCAGAATAACATTAACCAATTTTTTTTTTGATTTAAATGTTAATTCTTGTAGTCTGTATAAATATACACTAACTTCGCAAATTTCGAGTGTCATAATTGTATGTATATTACATGGGATTTCAACATTTTTCGGTGCTCGTTTTGGATCACAATTCGAGAGAAAACAACAGCCAGTGGCGGACAGACGGACAGGTATACAGCGTAGGGAAAACAATAGGGTTCCTTTTCACCTTTGGTGTACGGAACCCTAAAAAATAATAGCCATTATATGAGGATAGGTATGATATTTTTACTACTACTTTATATTTAGTTTAAAAAAATTAATTCATTTTGTGTATGCATACTTACAAAAGAAACATCATCCTGCGAATCTTCACTGAAATGTGCTGTACCCACTAAATATACCCTGCTGCCAAACGGTGTGTCCAGCACAGTAACGGTTGGCGGCAAATTCTTTTCGAACTCTGCAAGATTATCGTATATTATTATTTCCCGTTTCGTAACTGGCTGGAAGCCATTACCAACAACAGCAGTGTCATTAACAACAGCACCTGATGATGCCGATTCAGCTGCAGAGGCTTCAGCAATTGCAATATTTAGTTTTTGTTTGCTCGAATGTATCAGTGATTCAGCTTTTTTTCGTCTTTTTTCAGCAGCGTCTTCAGGTGTCAATTTGTTATGAGGGAAATTTTTGCTGGAAAGCGTGGCATGGGGTGGTACTGAATTTCTATCTTTGTTTTCATTGGAATTTTCGTGGTCATCTTCATCAGATGGGGTTTCAATGATGTATACAGAATTTGAAATATCCTGTTCCTTAATGGAATTCTCATTTATTTCTATAATTGACAAATCGGGGTTATCTGTTTTGAATATTGTCTTATTTGCTAATTGGGATTTTGGATCGACTTCATCCTGAGAAGTATTGGTCTCTGTGCTCTCCGATTGTATGAACAACATACTGGCATTTACTTGGTTCCTATCGACTGTCTTCGATGCAATGTTTGGGGAATTGTATTGGACACCAAAATCGGTATTATTAGTTGCAATTACATCCGTTAGAGTTGCTGCCGAAGTATTGCGTGTAATTTCGTCCCTTTCTACTTCACTAGTATTTATCGTAGTGTCAAAATCATTTATTGACGACGATCCAGATGAATTCAAATGTGAAAAAGTCTCGCTTAAATTTGAAGTATTAGGTGTACTACTTGTTGTTGTTGTGAATTGTAATGGACTGTTATTATTGGCACTTTCTGCAGTTTGTAAGAGAACGAAGCAACGTAAAAAAGATGTTATAGGGATAATAATTGGATAAATATAGTCTTACCACTTAAGGAAACAAAAGTTGACAAACTATTATCCATAGCACTATCATATAAACTAGAACTTCCAGCGGTATCGTCATTGCTAATTGTCCCTGTACTATTGTTTGCGTCAATACTGTTAAACTGACTTGGCGACGTAGTCTGTGATAGAGCTGCTGCAGTTGTATACGTTTTGGTGGAGGTTGAAGAGCATGATGATGATAAGTCCATGCTTGGAAGAATTGGTTGCAAAAACAAATGTGTTTTTATTTTTTCGGAGGATAAGTATTTGTTGTTTAATTGATGTTTTACGTAGGTATGCAACTAAGTTTTAAAATCTATTACAACTATAAAAAGAAAATTGTATGTAATATACATATTACTATTTACATATTTATGTACTATGTACGTACCTATTTATGTATGTACATTTACATAAAAGCATATTTAGTTGTAATTTTTTGAATTATGTATCTAGGACTAGTTTTTTTAAAAACATTTATCAACAAAAATTTATAACGCAGAAAATTTGCCTAAGTTATTAGTTTTTCCTACCACGTTCAACAGAAAAAATTTGTTAAGATCCTAAATGATAAAACGTAACCAATAAATACTCTCAACGGAGAACGACGTATAATAATCTCAGAAGATAAATATCTAATAATTCGATGAACAATGTACTTTGTTTTCTTCTCTTGGTCAAATTACGGTTTGAATACTTCAACACATTAGCAAAGCATGAGCAACACATTTTTAGCTTTCCATTGTAAAAATACATTCATTAAAATAAATTTTATCAATATGTGGATCAAGTGCTAATTTATCATCAATGATTTTTCTAATACATTTTAATTGTTTTGAAATTTCAATCGATGTGTCACAAATAGTGTTAAATCAAGGCAAGAGCTTTGGTTTTATCTGGATTGACTTTAAGATAAATCAGCTCCATCCAATTATCCAAATTAACAAATTAATAATAAATTTTGGCTTGCAGAGAGTCTAGAAATTTATACTCTTCTCTCCACAATAATTGTACATGTTGCATCAGCAAAAGCAAATGGATGACACTAACACATGTATGTATGCAGATCATTAAATAAGTCATTGATATACAAAGTGAATAAAATTGGATAATTACAGAGCCTTAACCTTCTGTCAGTGCATAGGGGTCAAATTGACCCCAGTCTTTGTAAAAGTGATTTAATAAGGTTTTACACCAACTTACTATACCAAGCAACTAGATAAGCCTCAACTAATGTTTAACTCACACATTGCAAAAAAAATAATCGAAAAAACATTATAAATGACTAAGCTACGACAGTTTTAAGCAAGTCAAGCATATTTTGGTGCATTGGGGTTAATCTGACCCCAATTTTGTATTTAGTTTTAAAACTGTCGTAGCTTAGTCATTTATAATGTTTTTTCGATTATTTTTTTTGCAATGTGTGAGTTAAACATTAGTTGAGGCTTATCTAGTTGCTTGGTATAGTAAGTTGGTGTAAAACCTTATTAAATCACTTTTACAAAGACTGGGGTCAATTTGACCCCTATGCACTGACAGAAGGTTAAATTTCTTTTCATTAATAAATAACAATAGAAACGACTATTTTTTAACAAAAAGCTTAGAAAATGCATTTAAATATATGTGGGGTCAGGTTGACCCCATGCACAGACTATGTAAAATTTACTATGCACTGACAGAAGGTTAAGGAACACCAGATCTCAACTAGATAAATCTCTGTATTATCAATTCCGAATATAGCTCGCCACGTTCGACGAGAAATCATCACATCTATGGCAGTATGTAGCAGCCTTTCTTTGACCTAATTGGGTACAGAGGCACAAAACGAAAACACGAACACTATAAATATTTCATGTGTAAATAAATATACATGCATATATTTATATATTTCGTCTATTGCGAAAATATTACTTTACTCGTATGTATGTGAGTATACTTATAATAAGCTTTCCATATCATTTTTTCTTGTCCACGTCACAACTTAATTTATATTTTAGACAAATCATATTTTTATTATCATTATAAACTTGTAATTTTCCACAAATACGTTTAAACATACACACATAATTTTTAATGCACATTATAAAAGAAAAGTTAGAAACGCTTCTCCAAAAAAACTCACATAATATTGTTGTTGATATTAGCTATTAACTTTAACGTTTTATTTTTCGGGAATTTTTATACGATTTTAACAAAATAAAAGAAAATATAATGCAAAAATTGTCAAAAAATCAAAAACCGAATTAAAATTTTCTTTGTAGTTTTGACTTTTTCGTTTTTAATGCTTCTTCTTTTAATTTTTTATGCTCTCTTCCCATTATATCAATTCAAAAACAGTGTGCAGAAACGCTAAATTACAGGGATGGAAAATGAAATAATACTGTGTCAAAATTCCTTGAAATTGATAGCTGTGACACAAATTGATAATCAAATTAATTTTTTAAATACTACCGACGAAGAAACAATTAAAGCTGTCCAAATTGAAAATTAGATTGCCATATAAATGGATAGGTGAATTTGATGGCAATCTAGTTATCAATTCAAAAAGTTTAATTGTGTTAGTGAAAAAAGTGGAGTGTATTACAAATTGAATGGAATTGAAACTTAAAAATTTAACGTGTGGCCCCCAAGTTAGTCAAACATCAATAGTCGTCTGGTTTAATGGTATCAGCTTGACCAAAGCCTTATCGGTGAAAGAAGCGAACAGTACCAAAGTTTCCCTATAAGGGCAATTATCACACAAGTATAATTGGTACTGGGCAGATCCACGATTACAATTGTCAAATCAAACGGAACCAATTAGTGTCCTAAGTTTTTTCAAAGCCAATCACTTCTTTATGTTTTAATTACAAATCGTCAAAATGTAAATATGTATATTTATAGCAAAGTAAAAGTTTGTGTCAAATTTTCACTCCAATTTTTTATACAAACCGTTTAAATTCGATCTAAAAAACTTAAAGCAAGAATTATTAATATGATAAAACAGCCAGGTTTTGCTTATTTTGAAGTTCTGTTGCTCAATGGAACTACGTCGCTGTAGTCTGAAGTTTTAATCGTGTTTATACTCTGTGACATTTGTAATTGTGAATGTTATTTATACCATTAAACTGTCATTTGGTGCCAGAGAACGAAGCCGAAGGAAAAAAGTCGGCAGCGGCGGCTGAGCACAAAATGAAACGGCGGCGGCAAAAATCGGCTTTAAACGGCTTGTCAGATGTGTCTGATGAATTATTTTTATTCGAAACATACTAAAAACTGTTTTTATATTATTTTAAGACATGTTCACAAATTATGACGCATGTTAGACACTGCTCTGCAAACCTGCAAATGCTATGAAAAGAGGCGTAGAGAGGCCATTCTGGAGGACGCATTTAGCTCCCAACAATTGCTGTTGCCCCAATAGAATTATTAAAAATTGCATACAAGCCTCTCTAGAAAAATTTTATATCTACGCTAATGGCTATGAAACAGTGATCCGATTTTTAACCTTAGTCCATTAAGCACTGGTTTTATGGATTCTGAAATTTTTAATAAGTTGAGATCGCAGTATATCATAGCTGGCCAAAGTAACACCAGAGGGCGGAACTTCAATTGGCTTCTCATAGAAATGAATACACATACATTTCTCTCATTTAAATCAGCAAAATTTTTAGCCGAAAGCTGCCGCCAGGATCGGCGGCGGCTGTGACACCTGAAAATGAATTGGCGACGGTTAAGCCCCGGCTGAAAGTTGGTCGGCTTCGTTCTCTGTTTAGTGCACGTGCTTGCATTTGTTTTTATTTAACAACAAAATTACGGAAAATCTGAGAATCCCGTACAATGGCACATAATTCTGATCCAATAACATGTAAACAATCGTTCTTGGAAGAAAATAAACTATTTTCTGAAATTAAGTTCACGGATGAATCAAAGCCTATAGGAAAATTACATGAGTTTGATTTGATGGAAAATGAAATATGGATTTTACAGTGTCCTAAAGGTATGAACGTTGCAGAGCTGCAAGACCAAAAATTAAAGATTCCTGGCCGCACTAATATCGAAAGCAGCGAAGCTGTTTCTATGGAATTTAGTGAAGGGAAGGAACAGCATGCGTTTGCCTATGGCAGTCGAAAAGGGCATTATGCTCTTCGTTTGCTACCGGTGCGAGGCACAATAATTGTGAGAGATAGATTAAAAGCATCTTCAGCTGTGACCGTTGAACGTGTCCAAGAATGTTGTACTGTTGCTGAGAAAGTGCCTATGCCAGCAAGTATACGAGTCAGACATCCCTTACTAGGTGCTCAATATAAAGATAAACTTGAACTGGATAAAGCTATTGTGGAACGTTTAGAAAAAGCCGATAAAATATCAGCCCACATACTGAAAGAAAGTTTGAATCATAGGAAAAAATCGAAACCAGGAACTAACTTGCATACAAATGATGGGAGAAAAGGTAATATAATTTCATCAACAAAAATTAATAGTACTGATGATGATGCTGTAGAATTCGTAAGCGAGAAAAAACTTAAAAAGAAGAAAACGAGTAAACGTAGTGAAAGTAGTGCTGACGTATCTGCATGTGAAGTTGATGCCAAAGGCAAAATTAAGAAGGGAAAGAAGTTTAATGCCAATGAAGAATTTGTATCAAAAGATTTAGAATGGATAAAAAATACATAATTAAAATAAAAAATCTTGAGAAAACAGTTTGTATTCTTTTTTAATAATCCTTTACTTGTTATATTATGTTGTCATTTATATAAAAATGTATCTTACTCCTACTTCCAACGGTATAAAACGTGCAAGTATACACGTTAATTAGACCAAAAAGGGAAAGAATTGGACAATTCAACAGCACGAAAAGAAAAACCTATACTACGATATCGTGAAAAATCAACAACCTTGTCGCTAATTATCTAGTTAGCCGTCTACCACTCCATTTCTATTAAGAACTGACAAAATTCCCTTACTATCCTTGTTTTAAAAAACTAAGACACCTTGCTTCTTAATCTTTCTAATAATTTCCTTTACATAAATAATTCCTACAACGACAGAAAACTCTCTAATTGTTATCGCTGCTATCACCTAAATACGTCCTATATGCCAATATTTCCTCAATATTACTTTTCATTTTTAAATATTTTTCTTACAATCAGTAAGTTAACCGACAAATTTTGATCCGTTAAATTGGACGGACAATTTTCTGTTAAATGGTGTCGGTTAAAAGTTAATCAAACATTGTGAAATGCAGTTAAATGTAACTTACCGTTAAAGTTCATGTTATTTTTAATCATACATTGTCAAGAGGGACGTTGGTGGTACTTAGTTCTCAGTAGTCTTGATTTTCGATTATAAATTCGCTATTTATTATTCGTAATTAATCAAAAAGACGGTGTAGAATATTTCGATACATACACCTTTTTAACCGACTTCATTTTAATTTATGTGACGATATATTAATATTCGTTTACAACTTCAAAACTACTTATTTGATATTCTCTCTTGATTTTCTTCTGGTTATATACATTACCCTGTATTAGGCCGCCATATAAATCGGGTTTAGTTTCTTTATCTAGTTCATTTTAAAGAAAAAATTTACTCTACAAAGGTTATAAATATCAACAAAATTACATTTTCCTTATATGTATTCGAAAAGAGTGACAGTTGTTGAAATCGGAAACTCAAAACCTTGCTTGCAAAAAAATATTATGTGCAACTACGTATCATGCAAGTCTCGACAGTTTCCCGAATTTTTGAGAGAAACCCCATTAAAATTTAAAGTGTGTTTTTATGAAAAGCCTTTAGCCTTTGCATATCTAACTAGATAAATGAATAAATAACAATATCTTTATCAGTATAAAACAATTTATTTGCATCGATTTTAATAATTTAATTAATAAAGCATTACATCCCCTTATATAAAGTTAAAAAAAAAACAAAATTTAAAAATAAATTAATGAAAATATAATTAAAATTTAGAACATAAAAAGAAGAAAAACAAACATTTAAATAAATATGTATGCATGTACGTGATTTTTTTTTTTAGCAATAATAATGAAATAGGTATACACAATAAAAACTTAAAAATCATTTCTATAATACTCCTTCTAGAAGATATGTAAACGTTTATAACAAAATTTAATGTAACATATTAAATATGCATATTATTTTTATTTTTACATCGTATTTTTTTAATAATAATTAATATGTATGTATGTTGGTATGTAGCATTACTTTTAATTTACATACATAAATTATATTTTAGTACATAAAAATGCATAGACAAAGTATACACATATGTATGTATTTATGTATATAAGATATGTTTTAAAGTTTATGACTCCATGAATAAACCTCTGGTATTGATGAGGAATATGACAAGTCATACATTTGCGATTTAATAAACTCCCGTTTGTTTTCGGGTTCTCGGCGTAAAGTTGCAAAACCTGAAAAAGATGTGAAAATAAGTTTTTTATTTAATAGTTTATTTTTAATTTAAAATCTCATAGATTTCGCGCTGAGCCACACCAGTGTTTGTATAAACATAAAAAGAAGACAGACAGCTTCGCCGTTTTTGAAATGTGTGGTTCTCACTAGTCTAGAGAATTTTTTTAGATTTAAAAATTTTGAAAACAAATTGTTTAGCGCTTAAAATAATAAATTGGTCATGTTAGTAGAGAATTACTCTTCAAAACTGAGACCTAATGTTGCAGTTGAAGCATAAAAAACAAATGGGGAAAACGCGTCGAAGAAGTGAAACTTTACATTAAAACAAAAACAAATTTTCAAAAATTGTTGTTGTTGCCATGAAATTCTTAAATGAAATAAACGTGAGAATTTCAACGCGTTCCTTTTTCTTTTAAAAACGGTTAATTTTCTATAAGAAACAAAAACAAATTTTTTACACTTACACAATTTTGTTTTTGTTTTCCATGTAAGTTTCATCAAGTCGACGTGTATTTCTGAATAGACGCCAATATGAAAAAAGTTATCGCCACAAATGTTTAATATTTATTTATTTATTTATTGAACATATTAATGCAAAGTAAATTTGCATAATATGGTGTTGCACAAATATGGGCGGAGTAACGTAGACCATATGCCCAAGATGGTATTAACAGTATTTTATAAGGTTTTGTGACTGACTGTACACGACCTATGCCTTCACATAGGAAGTAGGCAACGTGGTTGTTAAAGAAATTCCACAAAAAACCGCAAGATTATACGGTTATCCGTGGCAGATCAGTCAACCAGTGCGAGCGAGACGAAAAACTCTCGAAGGCCAAACAACACACACAAGCCTGACCGCACTTAAGAAATAATTACGATGACGCGAGAGATGTTCCCCGACCCAGAGCTGCTTAACGACTAAATGTTTAATATTTTATTTGTTAAAAATTTTAGTAATCAAATTTAGATTTAGGGAATTACTGAAAATGGGTTTGATATAGAGATTATTTATTTTATTTATTGATATTGTCTATGAATGCTAATTTGTTACGTGTATCGTAAATTGAGTTTTTGATGCCATCGGTAAATTTTTTAATTTGTCTCTAAAGCATTATACAATCATAAAATCATTCTACATTACATAAAATTACTAATGAAAGACTGTTTGATTCAGACACGTATTTATTAAGTTATCAGTTTCATACATAACTAATAGACAATTCTGTAGAATCCAACATGATTGGAAACTGTCTGAATCAAACAGTTTTTCATTAGTAATAAGTGGTTACGTTTTTTTTGGGCACATGTGTGCCAGATGTAAAATCGGCCTTACTCTTTTCAAACGCTAAAATTTAAAGGCCTTCATTTTTATCAGATATTTTTTTAAATACGCTGGTATGACCCTGGTCTGTTGTACTTACCATTTTTGTAAGCGTATTCCATAATGTATACAGCAATTTCAATAGAACATTCCGTTATTTTGCTTAATGGTGGATACAAGCTGCCTTTGGCCAAATCTTCTGGTTCGCACAGATCTGCTAAGCGTTCAGCTGACATCAGGAACACTTCTTCCGGTATGGTTAACATACCGGCACAGAGAACACCCAAAGCTACTCCAGGGAATATATATGAATTATTGCCCTGTCCAGGATAAAATGTTTTGCCATTATATTCCACGGGATCAAAGGGAGAACCAGAAGCAAAAATACATTTGCCTTTTGTATAAGTGTACGCTTGTTCAGCTGTGCATTCAGCTTTACTGGTAGGATTAGATAATGCAAATATTATGGGCATATCATTGAATTCGGCCATCATTTCAAGAATTTCCTTGGTAAAAGCACCGCCAATGGCAGCTGCACCAATAAGTACCGAAGGTTTGAGCGTCTCCACAGCCTCAGCTAGCGTGTTGATTGGCTGATAGTCTTGAGCGAAGTGAAGTTTGTGCTCAGTGAGACCACCAGCGGGACGATTTTTAACAATTAACCCTTTACTATCGACCATCCAAATTCGTTCCTTAGCTTCGTCTTCAGAAAGACCTTCCTTCATGAAGGCCATCAAACATAAATTGGCAATACCTAGAGCAGCTTCACCGGCACCCAGGAATAAAATTTTGTTCTCCTTCAATTGAGTGTTCTTGATTTTCAGTGAAGCCAGCAAACCCGCAACAGCTACGGAGGCAGTACCCTGTATATCATCATTGAAAGTACAATAATCGTTGCGATATTTTTTCAATAAACGAAAAGCATTTGCATTTGCGAAGTCCTCAAATTGTATTAAACAATTTTGTCCAAAACGACGTACGACCGCAGTCATGAATTCTTCAATGAACTCGTCATATTCTGCTCCAGTAATTCGCTTATGTCTTAATCCAATATATAGAGGATCGTTCAAAATACTGTCTGTATTAGTACCAACGTCTAGTGTAATGGGTAAACATTGATGTGGTTTTATGCCAGCCAAAGCAGTATAAAGCGATAATTTGCCAACGGGAATACCCATACCATTGGCACCTAGATCTCCCAAACCCAAAATGCGTTCACCATCTGTAACCACAACTGCACGAACATCTGTTTCGGGCCAATTCTATAATTTTTAAACACATACATACATACATACATATGCATGCATGCATGTAAATTTAAAAATTATTCATATTTTAACATGCATTTTAGTTTCACTCACCTTCAAAACATCATATACATGTCCCTTATCATTGATTGTTATGTACATACCCTTGGGATACTGAAATATTAAACTGAATTTTTGGCAAGCCAAACCCACCGTTGGCGTATAAACCAAAGGCATCATTTTAGCCACATCGTGCGACAAGACTTTATAGAATAAACGCTCATTGCGTTCAGCTAAATTATTCAGATACATATATTTATCCAAATCATTTTCTAAGCGATCCAGCAGCAACAGACTATGTTGAACTTGTTCCTCCTCCGTTTTTACTCTGGCTGGCAAAAGTCCCTGTATGCCCAACAGTTGACGTTCTTCCAGAGAAAAGGCTAGACCCTGTCAATTAAAAAAAAGAAAAATAAATATAAAATTTTGCTTAGGCAAAGATATTTATGTAGTATGTATGTATAACGTCTCAAGGTCAAATTAATTATTATGTACATATGCGTGTATGTACACAAAAAAAGTATTCGTAAAATAGGTACAGCAAAAAAAGTACAGTAGTATGATGTGACCCAATATGGCCCATAGGCTAGGTATACGTAATGAATAAATAAATGAAATGAAATGAAAAATTTTATGGTTTCCATTAAAATCACCGAGTTTTGTAAGTTTTAATTAAATGTTGGAAAAAATTTCAATGTGTTACATGTCGTTAACTAAAACGCAAAAAATAAAACGTTTTTTTTTCAAAATTGTCATCTTTTAAACGTTCTCGCCTTGGGTGTTAAAATAATAACTGTTAGTTAATTCCCATTGAAAATTTTTCATTACAAATAAATATTTTGATTATAAATAACTTTTTTTTCATTATAAGGCCCCTTTCAGGTTAGGCTACTTTACTTGTGCAAGTCTTGTGTTTGTGTGTGTGAGAGGAAAGGTCGGTTTGAAGGGGAAACAAGCTAGTCTGTACTCAAATCTCGGCAATTCTTTCCCCTTCACACTAGCAAACACAAGACTTGCGCAAGTAAAGTTGCCTAATCTGAAAGGGGCCTAATTACATTTTTATAATAATGTCCCTTACAGTAGTAAAAAGTGACTTTATTTCAAATCCGTGTAAAAATATGTTTAGTACATGAATACAAATGTATGTATGTATACATTCATATGTACAATGAATTCGTTTGACTCCTAATAAAAAAAAACTTCGCAAATATAATAATATACCTAGTTAATTTATAATTTAACTTTTTAATTCTTAAAGTTATTTTTCTCTTCATATTTTTTCTTTGTTTAAGTGATTGTGTTTTGTTAATTAAGTATACGAACGAACTGCTGATACGGGCATTTGTTATCATGATGACAAACTGATGATTTAACAAATTTTTTATGAGTATAAAATCATATACATATGTATGTATGTATGTATGTACACATATACATACATACAATGTAAAAAATGCTCAGTAAGGGTATGACTTTGTACTTTTTGTGAATTTGAAAAATACATTGGCATGATTATAAATAATATTTATACCTATAAGTTCCATAATGGAATTGGTCGAGTCTACAATTATTCACTGAAATGTATGTATGAAATCCACAAAAAGCTTCACAACTGTCCCTGAGTTGCTGCTAGAGTGTTAAAACTTAACACCGACCGCCACTAAAATCCCCCCCCCCCAAACCACCACTTTTTATTATAAAAACAACACTCTATTTACGCTCCTTAAGGGGCTCCCATACAAAATATATAAAAAATAATATTTTGTATCGGAGCCCCTCGCCCTGATGTAAATAGTCTTCCAATAAGAGCGGATGCATGATGAGAGCTTGTGCATCTGATGTTGTTTTGCTGTCAATAGGTCTGTTCATATACATTCCCAGCAGAAAGTAGCAACGAGAGAGTAAAGCAGAAATTTAAAAAATTATTCTCCCAAAATATGAAAATGTAAATTAACGCTTTACTTGTAAAAACTTGCAAAAAAAATTTTATTTATATTAGAACCATGGATGGAAATCATGATCATGAAATCATTGTACTTTTTCTGATGTATTTTGATTGATATTATTTTAATTTGCAATTTTTTTAGAAATTGACATTTAATATGAAATTCTTTACACAGTTTTATGTAATTTTACTATTTTTATTATGCAGTTTTCATAATTTTTTAAGAAAAACAATAAATTAAGAAAACATGCTTTCTTTTTACATTCGTTACATGTTTTTTTAACAAAGAAATGCACATTTTTCAGTTTTTATTTTTCAGATAGTTTTGAAATAATTAATTTGAAAACAAAACACAGAAAAGCATTCTGGATAATTCTTGCAAGTAAAACTTTAACTACCCGTTCACAAACTTCAACTTTTGTTGATCAACTCGTAATTCAGTTGTAAGAAAGACGGAGAAAGAAATACAAATATCTCCTTTTTTCTTAAAGCTGAATTGCGAGTTGGCCAACAAAAGTTGAAGTGTATGAACCGGGACTTACTAGTAATAATTTGTAGGAATTTTTTTGTCTCTCAATTTTTTTCCTCTCTTTTGACGCTCTCTCCTTGCAATTTACGTTAATGAACACTTTCCAGTAACAATTGTTACAAATTCGTAACAAGCTTTAGTAAATGAACAAACATAATAACTGATAGGGTTTGCTTTTGAGAAGGCAACGTCAACTAACTAACCATTATATTTTCAATATGGTCGGCAAAAACATAATAATAAACATTACAACTGCTTGTGCAACTGCTTTTTAAAACAGCTTGTAAAAGTGTTATTTTTTACACCATTGCAATAAATTTTTGTGACGAGGTCTATTTGTGTGAAATGTATTGGAATCACTGAAAAGTTCAAATTCGTGAAAATACGAGTTAGGGCCATTCTACTTGTGACCATCGAATATATGTACATAGGTGATCTAGTGTAACACTTTATTAACATTTTATTTGGTTTTTAAGCTCAAAGAAACAACTGGATTACTCATATCGCCGGGTGGTTGCTGGTTTGCCGGATCAATAATGTATTCTTAATAATTGTGTGGGAAACCAGTAACCACCCGACGATATGTATGTATGTACATATGTATGTAAGTATGAATGTACTACAAAAAAATATTAATATTCTCTCAAGAAGAGTATAGAAGATACATATTTATATGAATATTTTACAATGAAGAACGATATGATTTGTTGAGTTCAGACGTTGTTTGCATAAATGGTAATATTTATTGTACGTATACGTATTTATGTATGCATACATGTACAATTTAATATTTCGTGCAAATATGTGCAAAATTGTTCGACATTTAAACTAAAAATTACTATAAGCACAAGAGACATACGAAGTGAATTGCATATTTAAAATAAAAATACTACTTTTCTCTGGTTACGTGTTGGAACTTTCTTACAAGTTGCGTAATAAGTAGTATAATTGAAAAAAAAAACTAACTTGGTGCTACACTATTTTTACAACTAATGCCGATTGCGAACACTTTATATGTTGCACCAGTAGTTTTATACACTAACTTTTCTTAACGATAATCGCATTGTTAAAATAATTATAACGAAAAGTAATCGAATTTGCTATTTAGTAAAATTTTTAACGATATCCGCTGTAGGTTAATGTCAGCTGTGTCGTTATTTAAGCGACAATAATTTATGTATGTGCTGTTAATGTTATCGACAAAAACCAACAGAAAATATCAGTTGCGTCCCATCGTTAAAAATAAGTTTCAGAATCACATAATCGTTATTTTAAGCAACAAAATTTATAGAAAAAAATTACGACTGTCGAATCGATAAAAGTTACTGAATCGCAATACAGAAATTCGTGTTTGTACCAGTATTTCTATAGCTAATAAAAATAACAAATTTCCAGGACAATATCAATTTATTTTAAACTTTTTAGGCCGTTATGTTTTTATTTTCGTAACCATGAATATTTTTTCTATAGACGTCGCTTTCTTGGAATGTCAGTCTTCTTGAAAATTGTAGAATTTGGTTGGACATACATACATATGTATATGTATACATATGTACATATGTATTTACATAATTACATGTATTTTTATTTTAAATTTCAATTGTTGCCCCGTCCTTCCCACGAAATGTATGGTTTCGTAGGAAGTAATTAGGGTGGAAGTATACGAAATACAATATTAAATAACGCAAATAGCAGCACATCTCTTAGTCCTAATTTACACTATTCAAGTCTTATTGCTAAGCTGATTAGTTTGTAAGGAGAGAGAGAGACGAGGGGAAAAGAAACGGTTCTGTTCCCCTCGTCTCTCTTTCCCACAAACTAATCAGCAATAAGACTTGCATATTGTAAATTAGGACTTAATGTCTTTCTTATTCAACTGTTAAGGAAGGATTATATTTTTCGAGCATATTTTGTATTTATGTACATATGTATGTATTTCATTATTTTTTCATTTTTATTTGCTCCTCAGTTATTTCTTCAGTTTTATTTATTGCTCAAAAAATTTGTCATTTTTAATCTAAATAAACTATAAAAAAGTAAATTTACCTCCTGTTTGTGTAAGACGTTTGAGTTAGAAATCTTGGTGTTTCTTCTGTAATAGATTAAAGGAAACTTGTACAACTTTTCTTTAATCTATTACAGAAACGCCAAGATTTCTAACTCAAACGTCTTACACAAACAGGAGGTTAATTTAAAGTACATATAACAGTTTCTTTACAGACTGGCGAACGCAAAAAAGTTTAAAAATTAACTTTTTTTAAGCAAAAAAAAAATAAAAAAGTAACTGTTATTTATTTTGTGAGGAATAAATAAAAATCTAGAAACAACTTTTATTTTCTGAGGAATAAATAAAAATCAAGAAATAATTTTATTTTGTGAGGAATAATTAAAAATCAAGAAATAACTCTTATTTTTTGAGGAATAAATAAAAATCAAGAAATAATGATTAAAAAGTAATTTTTAAAATAAAATTTATAACCGTTACGGTCCCTGATACATTGTATTTGAATACGTTAAAAGTACTTATTTGCTTATGTACATTGATTCTCTTTTCATAATTATTAAATATATATACATATGTACCTACATAAATAAATGCATATGTATGCACGTACATATGTACATAAGTGTATATATGTGGCTTCAAATGTCACATTCATGTTCTACGTGATAAATGACCTTGAAAAAGTGACCCAATGTGAAATAACACTGGAAACACAATAGATTCATGAAATAGATTGTATGTGAATACATGTGTGTATTTATATAAGTATGCATGATTATATCTACACTCGTGAACATATGGATGTGTATGCATGTACATATGTATATCTTATAGAAGCAAATTGTTGAGATAGGGTACGGGAGGTAGTTGCCAGAAACTAAGAAAATTAGTTGAATTCTGGTAGCGTTTATTGCAACTTCAAGTGTGCGATATAATGTTTTTAGTTCACTCACTATGTAAGTATGTATTATGTATAGTACTAGCTTTCGGAATTAATTTTTGACTAATTAGTAACTACATATAAGAGTAAAAGTAAAAATGGAAAATATGTACTATTTACTATATTTAATAAATTCGAGATATCACAGTAAAATTCTCTTTCTTCATTTACTCAATCTTAAATGAAATATTTATGTTTGCTGGGTACTCTTTCAGAGAACAGAAATGAGTAGTGAAGAGGTGAATAGAGTTATATCATGACTTAAAATTTCTTGTACGTATGGCGCACTTACATTTAATGCAATGTTGTCTACGAAGCGAATCACTCGAAAGTTTGAAGTGAGCATTGAACTCATATATAGCAACATTTTTGACGTTGTTGATTTCGACACTCCTTAACTCAATGCCTATAAACGATGCAAAATAAATAAGTATGACTCACAATACGAACTTCGCATACGAACATTACGATTCTCATTATGAGATTGTGTGTTTGTATCTCAGTTGCTTGTTTTTGTTTTGCTGGAATTGAACAACCCTATTTACTACTATTGTATACTAGTTGCAAACTGTTTAATGACTAAACTTTTAAATAAACACACATACATGAGCTAAATGAGTTAAATCAATGCCAGTAGTATAAGTACGTTGCTGAAATTAGAAACCAAACTGAGGTGCTTTGTAAGTGTGAGTGTGGTATGAATATGAATGTCAACGTCGCATTCATATTTATTTCAACTTATTTATAAATTAATGTCACTGAGAGTGTGCTTACATCAGAGTAGTTGAGCTTAAACGATGTTTACCCATTTATATTTAAAATTTCATGAGTCACTATGAATAGCAAAAACACGAATCATTGCTAATCTCTGCACTCTTTTTACTTGTGAACTGCGATCGCAACCCTGTCGGAAAATGTGTGGTTGACTACAAAAATAGTTAACTTATAGTTAACTTTTCTTAGACTGACTAAAAGCTAACTGCAATGTCATCCAGAACAAACCCAAAATTAATTCTTAAGTTGAGTACTTAATCGAATTTGATGAGAGCCACCAAATTTATTCTCAGCTACTTTGAAACTCATTTCAGTTTTATGTTAACATTTTCCTGTTGTTATTTTAGATGGTAGCTTAGCTCAGTGGTAGCGCGTTGAGTACACAAATTGTGATGATACATGTTCGAACCCCAGAAATTTTTTTTAATTTACTGACACAAGTTGGTTTAAAAAAATCAACTTTAAGTTAGCTGAAAGTAATGCAGACTGAGCCAATTGCGGTAGTCATCGCAATGTTAAAGTAGTCAGTTGATTACATTGCGAAGTAATCCAGTGCCAGTCAGCACTAGTTGCGAAATAGTTAGCTTAAAGTTAGTTTAAAGTTAACCAAATTTCCGACAGGGAATGTATGATATATGTACACACATATGTATTTACATACATACGAAAATATGCATATGGATGTACATATGTATGTATGTATGTATATCTAACTTTTGCTGAAACTTTTGACATAGTTTAAAAAATTCGTTTTTTAATTAATATTTATTATAGGATTAATTTAAATAATTTTTCCTTAATTTTTAAAGCTTAAAAAATTAATAAAGCCTTTGGAATAGATACATACATATGTATGTACATATGTAGGTATATAAAATATCTAAACATCACTCCACTCAGTCTACCTTATTGTACCTATTTGTTTTTCTGCAAACGTTGTAATCCGGATATACTGCCGGGTACATCGTTATCGACGCCACTGCCCCACAGACCAAGACGGTCTCGGGCATAATTTTCTGAGGAACCAATATTTGTACAAGACATGGTGATGCGGAAACTTCGTTGCTGTGAGAGAGTCGATGGTAAAATAATATTAATATTATTGTATCATGGTCATATCGTTTTTTATATTGCAAAAATTTAATAAAAATAATTTGTGTATCTACTCATCTCTTTAGAGGAAAATTACATTTTACTTTTAAATTAAAAACTTTAAATTCGTTTTCTGTGAAACAAGTTTTTTTAATTATTACTCTCAACAGTAAAGGTTCTGCATTCATACAGACATGTATGTATGCATGTATGTATGTATGTATGTATATGCGTAAGGACATAACAAATACGGCATTGTCGGAATTATAATTTAAATGCTAGAGTAAAGCTAAATATAAATATGTATGCACAAATATAAATAGTATGTATGTATGTATTTAGTCTGGTAACCTATTATTGACCTTCGCGCTTTGACTAACCCAACGTTAATTAAAGTACATGCATTCATATAAATGTATAGATATAAATATGTATATGTATGTACATATGTAGAAGTACATACATACATATGTACGAATGTATTTACTTATACTAAAATTCATTGATTTGCGGCTACTTTAACTTATTGAAATGTTTATTTTTCATTATATAGAAAATCAGCTAATTAAAGAGCTGATTTTCTATTTATTGACTGGTGCATTTTTCTTCAGACGGTGCTTGCTTTAATTTTGAAGGATTTCCCTTAAAACAAAAACGATTTATTATTCAATAGAACACTGAAGATGGCTCATAGGCCAAACCGGTATGTTAATCAATCAAATTTGATTTCCCATGTAAAAGTTTCTATTTGTATGTATTTGTAAATTGTTTATAAAAAATTTAAATAATTTTTCCTTAATTTTTAAAGCTTAAAAAATTAATAAAGCCTTTGGAATAGATACATACATATGTATGTATGTACATATGTAGGTATATAAAATATCTAAAAATCACTCCACTCAGTCTACCTTATTGTATTTGTTTTTCTGCAAACGTTGTAATCCGGATATACTGCCGGGTACATCGTTATCGACGCCACTGCCCCACAGACCAAGACGGTCTCGGGCATAATTTTCTGAGGAACCAATATTTGTACAAGACATGGTGATGCGGAAACTTCGTTGCTGTGAGAGAGTCGATGAGATTAGTATAACACAAATTTAAACTTAAAGGAGTTTACAGCAATAACATTTCTTATTTAATCTTTATAATACTGTGGCTACAAATTGGATATTTTTCCTTTGCAGCAAATTTTAACACAATAACGTTAATATAGATATTTATTTGTAAATATGTATGTATGTATGTACATATATCCTAAACATTAATTGGATTTAGCGGCTCTTTTGGTTGTTGCTTCGCGGCGATACGACTGGGTACTAATTTTACATAGCTTAGCAACACCGTTCAACAACTCGTATTCCATAATGGTGGTAGTTGTTGTTGCTGTGTAGTCGTATGATTTCCATTCGCTTGACTATTGCGCATAGTATAGTAGACAGTAGAGTTAGTGGTGATATTAGCTTTCATATGTACATATGTATGCACATACATATGTACATACATATATTGGTATTTAATACAACGATACATTTTTTGCGAAGGCAAGGAAACCCCCAGTTGCCGTGACGTCATTATTTTTGTTTTGTTTAAACTGCCAAACACCTTCATTACGACTGCTAGCAGCTTCTGTTTCTCTTTGTCGTTGGTCAGCTGTGTGGTCTGTGTCTTCTCCATGGAGGTTGGGATTATGGTGTTTGTTATTATTTATGTGGTCAAAACCGATAACAGAGTAAGTCGAAAAATACACATACAATTTCAAGAAAAAACACTTTTTACATTCGAAAAAGTCAATATGGGTCAAATTAAAACAATTTTGTCGTAAAGTAAAGTATTAACGAATGTACCCAATATTTTATAAAAATTTAAACCTTTATGTAAAAGGTAAACGTTCATGCCAGTTAGCGTAAGTGGCAAAATCGAACAGGGTCTTAACGAGCTTTGTCATACAATTTTGCATTTAAAATCACGTTAGCATTAAATAGTAGGTTAAAACCAGAATGCGGCGAGTGCTCGAATTAAACTCGCTCGCAAACGAATTCAATTCGAGCGAGTTTTTTTTGTATTGGAAAGAGCTTCTCTTGTCTGCTCGCGAGTTAAAAAACAAAACTCGCGAGCGCATTTAATTTTTGAGATTCAAAATAAAACTCGACTCGCGAGTAGTGTTAATAAGGATTATTTGCGTTTTATTAATTTTGTTTGCTTATGCACCAGCAAAAAAAAAACTTGGGACGAGTATAACAGAAAATTTTTTCTGTTCGCGAGAACAATTTTTATTAACTCGCTCGTTTTAAAATTTGTGCTCGCGAGTTCAAAGTTAAATCTCACGAGTACAAATTTTAAAGCGAGTCATTTAATGCTTACGAGTCGAGCACAAAGAAGTACGAGCACAGAATACACAGAAGTGAATAAAGTGACAGGTAAAAACAGCTCCAATCATGTTTTTGTTGAAACTCGTGGAAAAAAGAGAAAAGTATAGTTTATTTGATACTGTAGTATATTATTACTTACCAATTACCACAGCTAATAAAAATTTATTGCACTAGAAAGACGTAGCAAAACAAAAACGACGACAAAATTTGAGGGAAAACGAGACAAATAGAAAAATAGCCTTACCTTCCGTCTCGTGACACTTCTGTATGTTTTGTGGTACGAGTCTTATACAAATTTAAAACGTGCGAGTTAATAAAAATTTATATCGCGAGCAAAATTTTTCCCTACCCTGGTTAAAACTAATTGAAGAACTCCCTAAGATCATATTCATGTGTTTTGCCACTTATGATAACTATACTGCATGAAGTTTTACTTTATACATAAATTAGTCTGTAGGTCTTAAGTATAATTTGGCGCTTATTAAACATTTTATTTGACTTTTTTTATGACTTCAAGTCCAACCTGAATTAGAGCGTTAAGCATTGCGTTAGCAGCAGGGTACGTATTTTCAGTACATTCATTCATAATACATTCAGTACATAACGCAGCGCTTAATAGTCTAATTTAGGTTGGGATCTTAGGTCAATATTGTTTTGTTTATACATGTATACATATACATATGTATGGATATGTATGTTACCGTATACCTCGTTAGACATGAAAATTTCACGTAAATACGAAGCTTCGTTTGTAGAACTTTTAAGCATATGCCTTGTTGCGATTTTGATGTCGAGGAAATTTAAATAAAAGTCAACAAAATAATATTTAAAACTTTAAGATATAGATATAGATCTGTCTGCGTACACATATTTTGCATAATTTTTTGCAAAATGTTACAAAATCTTGCAAAATGTTGTCTGCGTACTCCAAATCTCTTGCAGCGAGAGAGCCAAAAAGAGAATTTTTTGACAGTTGAAAGTTAGAGAACTTGCAAAATGTTGCTGAAGAAATTTCCGCTTGCAAGATTTTGCAACTAGTTTGAACAGCTGTTTTTATTTACTTTTTGAATCAAATCATTTTTGTGAAATGAAAATAAAAATTGAAATTTAACAATGGCAGAGGTAAATAGTTAGAATTGTGTTGATTTTTAACATTTATAATAAATTATAATTAACAAAACATTTTATTTCATGCTAGAAACGTCCAAATATACAGTGCGACCGTGGCGTAATAGCACAACCAATGATTCCAATAATGCTATTTTTCTGGCTAAAATTCTTTTGCTTTGTTCTTTAAATTGTTTACAGACCGATCAGCTGTTTTCTAGCAAGATTTCACTGGATACTGTCTGCGTACTTTTTAAGATATTTTCAGCCGACAGAGTAAAATTGGTCTTTACTGAGTATTTGCTACTGGAAAAGTACGCAGACAGACCTATTGTATTAACTGAAATAAATCGTTTTGTCAGATGGATGGTTGAGAAGAAGTAAGTTCTAATTTACACTGACGAGAGGAAAAGAAACGTTTATGTTCCCCTCGTCTCTCTCTTCCACAAACTAATCAGCTTAGCAATAAGACTTGCATAGTGTAAATTTCGACTAAGTAAAAAGTAAATTCATATGTGACATAAATTACAGTATAGAAATATGAATTCCAGACTGTAAAGTACTGTTGGAAGTTTTAACCCTAGCATACATACATACTTATAACTAGATTTTGTCTTAAGTCGACTTATGCTGTTATCGCTTTTAAGCACATATACATTATTTAAATGGTTCTCTTTATTTTATTGTTGCTGGTTTTTTGTATATTCAAAAAAAGCGTACACAGAAACATACTTACATATATATGCATATATATATATATCAGAGCTGGCCACCGTGAGAAACACGAGATTATTCATGTCTCTCTAAAGATTGAATTTAACTCAATTCACCTTAACTAATACTGCTGCTACTGAAGGGACCTTTCTTTACTTTACTTTTTTTATATTTCCTACTTATGTTATCTTTGGCTGGGGAGCTGATTTTATGTTGGGATAGTAAATCTTTTTTATTATAAACCAATGAATTGTTATGGTATGAATTTATTTAATGAACAATTATTATTTAGTACCTAAGTTATTTTTAACTGTTATGTAATATTATATAATTGGCCTTAAAGGCTTTGTATTACATATTTTCTTGTAAATAAATAAATAAATAAATAAATAATGTATTGTCGTATTAGTATTCATTATAATAGTAAGCCGATCATATTCGGCACTCAGGTGCCACTATGGGCAGCTTAAATATATGTATGTATGTATAAAGCTTACAAGTATTTACTGATAATACGTCGTGATGACGAATAAAATTTTTAAACTACTCGCACATGGTTACACACTTGATAAAAAATATCGTGTTTTATGTACATACTAAAATGAATCGCAAAAAATTAAAATTAATAGGTACGAGTTTAATGGGGCAAGAATTGATATGTTACATCATTCTACATCATATTTACATACATATGTACCTACATACGTTAAATTCATATTTCTTTAACAACGTTTGTTAAACAGACATAAACCTACCTACATATTAAGGGCCATTCACATATTACGTAACGCTCTTTTTAAATATACATATTTCTCAATTCTGAAAGGTATGTACATACATACATATATTAATCAAAATTTCTATGGAAATTTATTTTGCAAATCTTACTTATGTAAATTTGTTTAAGTATTTTTGTTTATTTACGCATTTGAATATTTTATGAGTTTTTGTATTTAAAAACTTCTTTATCATACATTTTAGAATAGGTACAATATAAGTTTCGGCCCTATGTATAAGCAAAAATTGGCATGAAGTTAGCATAAGTGGCAAAATTTAGCATGATCTAAAAAAAAGAGTTTTGTCATGAAAATTCACATTAAAAATCATACTAGGGCTTAGAGGTGGATTAAGATTAGGTAATGCGACCATTTTTAATGTCAAATTGTTTAGAGGAACTCGTTAACACCTAATTCAAATTCGTCACTTATGCTATCTTCATGCCAATTTTTTCTTATACATAGGGACGTCTGCAGTACACGGCATGTAAAAAATCACATGCGCATGTAGATCTGACGTAATTTTGAAAATTTTTCAAATAACTAGTAGTGCATAAATGCTGTAAAATTTTGATAGTAAATTTTTGTCCCAAAATCAAAATGCGGCAGAAGCATTCACATTTTCAGAGGAAGGACTTGTGAATATCTATGCACATGTACATATCTGTGGTTTTCATGAATAGCAACCTGTTATACATACATACATATATAGTAAATGAGCGAGCATTTACCGAAAGAACGTCATGAGTTAATGATGCAGAATTAATCGTCATATCGTTATTCATATTGTGTAAAAATTTCATACAAATATCTTATGTACTCAGTTTTTGAGAGAAAAATAAAATAAATAAATTAAAAACTTTTAACTCTTTTTCTGTCGAGGCCCTATGATCGATCCTCATAGGATCGAGGGGAACATATACATATATGACGTTGTTTGGGTAAATGAGCGATATGTATATTTCCCATGTAGAGTTTATGATGTCAAATTTTTGAAAAATATGGACGAGCGTACATATGTATGTATGTACATCACTTTTTTTTAAAACAACAACACAACTTCTCTTCTCCTGTTTTTAATAAAGCTTCACCTATAACTTTATTTGGTTGTACTGAAAAGATTCGATTTTTAGGACATGTGCTGTTATTCATGAAAACCACACATGTGTTTCTTTTTAAATGGATATTATAAGTTATTGCGAAACTCCCATGGAAAACGTTGTCTCTAAAAAGGGGTATCGCTGATCAAAAATTAGAAAAAGAGGTACTCTAAGTACGATTTCTTGATGTAATTTTGACACTATAAGCTACAATGGAAACTTATCTACTAACGATCTTTTATATTTTACGGATGCTCCGCGAGTGTGTGTCGATGTTGAAAGGAGCTTTTCAATCTACAAAATGTTTAAACATACATATAATCGTAGATTGTTTGCTCTGAAGCATAAAAAACATCAATATATTAATATTCTGTAATATACAGTAAATTTATTTAAATACATTTTATAACGAAGCAGTTTTTAAACAAAAATGTTATTAAACAAATTAAATTTTTAATTACCAGGTTGTCGCCTTATAATTTCAGTCATTTCCTTTTGAAGATGGAACTTAACCATTAACCATGTAAACTATTAATACATATCGCTAATTTACTTCAACCTCACAAAAAACAATTTCTTTTATTTATTTACACACAACTTAAAAGGAAAATTTTATTTTTATCTCAAGAGTAATAGCCCTTATTTATAAGTATGGAATATATGTATATAATTGTATGGAATTTTAACACAACATATACATACATATCGAAGGTCACAAGTAGAAAGTGATTCCAATACATTTCACACATAAGTATGCACTTTCGTCACAAAAATGTATTGTAATAGTGTAAAATATAACGCTTTTTACAAGCTGTTGTACTGTTTGAGTTAGGGCCTCTCTACTTGTGACCAACGATATGTATGGATAACTGCATGAACATAAGCCCCAGTATATCGATAGAAAACGTTCAACAAAATTTCTTATTTTACTTTTTTTACACGCTGTAACTCTGGACTAAACATTCGGGCCTGTTCTGCAAATCACATGTCAAACCACGGTGATTTCAAAACAATAATAAAAATCATTGCTTTTGTAAATTTCACGATTTATAGCGATGGAAGTTGGAATAAAATATTTTATTATACATGACAAAAACTTAAAATACAACAAAACTTAAAATACAACAAAAACCCACTAACAATTCAGGTATTAACAGTTTGTTTTTGAAATCACTGTGATTTTCAGAACAGGTCTGAATAACTAAAAATCGCGTTCTTGAATTAAATAAGCGATATGTACTTATGTATACGCACATATTACACGTCGACTTTCTTCAACATTGTAATAATTATTTGTAAGCAATTATTATTAATCAACTTCTTTATGTTTTACTCACAAAGTAGACTACTTTGTGGTTTTACTACCGAATTCTTCACATTAATTAAAAATTTGCCTTTATTTATTTCCATTTCAATTATTTTTTATATTTTCGTCAAAGTGATTTACGGAAAACGCTCGCACATTTATTCAGAGGTCGAGGCCGACAGAATAAAGTCGTCTGCGGCGGCTGAGCACAAAATGCAACGGCGGTAGCTAATAATCGGCCTTAGCCGACATGTCATGTCAGAAATATGTGTATATGTATGCATACATATTGTATGTATGTATATTTGCTATAGTTTTTAATATATTTTGCATAAGGAAATAATTTTCTTCCAAATCAGACGTGTCAGATATGTTAAATGAATTAGTTTTGTTTGAAATATTAGACATTTTTTTTAATTTCATAAATTATATTCACTTTAAATTTTGTTGCACTTTATTCTGTTTGACACTTCTTTGAACGACACGTGTAAGATATAACAGTATTCTGCAAATGTTATGAAACCGCGGCGGTGGCTTAGCCACTGCTTAAAACCGCTCGTTCCCTGTTGCACACACCAAATTCAAGAAAGTGTATTTTGGCATTTCAGAAGTGATGTACATATCTGTATATATTTTCGTGATAAGTAAACTACTGTTTTAATTATTATTAAATTAAAATTCATATAAGCGCAGTGAACTGAATTTCATTATGATAATTGCAGTTAGGCAGTATTTTATTTAAACAAACTGGTCACCTTAAATTTAAATTTGTGGTATCAATTCACTTTTGATGGCAACAAGTGCAAATATTAAGAAGAATATATTGTCAATTTTATTTAAATATATAATTGCCAAATACCATATACGAAACCCATAATTTCTTTTTTGTAGCCTATTTGATAGAAGAGGTGCAGATATCTTTTAATATGCTTTCAAACTTGCTTGCTTTCAATTGCTTCTAGTTGACGTAGTATTGCCGAAAACTTATTAATAACTATTGTTCAAAAATCAATATTGCTCCCATCGGCAATTGCATTGCTTGCAATCATGTCTGATAAACAATTTGCTAAACGGTAAAATTTTCAAATAACACCAATAGTAAACAAATTAAAAAAAAATAAAAACTGCCTTACAGCAAGTGGCTCTTTTGGACCAGAGATATGATTGAAAAATTTATCGAACTCTTAAAAGAACATGAATGTTTGTACAACAATAAAAACAAATTTTACTACAACCGCAATATTAAGGATGAAATATGTGAACATATTTTACAAGAAATGCAAAAGGATAAACCGGCCATACAAATCGGTGATATACGAAGGAAGATGAAAGTATTGCGTACACAGTTCGCCCGCGAAAATCGTTTATTGTCATTGGCACGACTCCATGGCAGAGTATATGAACCAAAACTTTGGTGTTACAATAAGTTGTCATTTTTGGAGAAACATACTACATGTGTAACTTCATTACATAACAAGGACTTGGTAAGACTTTTTTATATGTACATACATATATGCATCTGTAAATATCTACATACAAACACTAAATACATACATTACATTATAATTATAACTGCATTTATTGCAAATATAAATCAAAGGTAAAATCGTGTAGGGCATGGACAACTATTAAGAACTAGTGATGCACGAATATTCGTATTCGAATTGCCGAATAGTCGGCCATTTTTAGACTTTTCGTATTCGCAAAATTCAGGCGAATACGAATATTTTTCCAAAAAAATTAAATATATAAATTTGAAATTTATTTACTGGTGATTGAGCTTGGTCTATATGCATTTCATTGTTGCTATAACAAATCATCAGAAGACTTCAACCACACATTTTGAATAGTCACAAACCTTTTATCTTATGCACATACTTTCAAGAACTATTTGAGAATTCACAAATAATAATATTTTTGAAAATCACAAAAGAAAAATAAGCATAGTAGGCCTAGAAACTTACATAAGACCCAGCAAATAATTTATATTCGATATCAATCTATTTTATTTTTCTACACCTTTATAGAATTGAAAATCCATCGGATAACAATAAAAGTAATTACCAGGCAAAATGAAAAATAAAATCTAAAATTTAACATTTAAGAAATTTATTGTTCGACATTGTCATAATTATATATTAATTTGAAATTTATTTGCTGGTGATTCAGTATACATATATTTGCCGAATTGATAAAAAATATTTTAGTTTTATTAATCAAATTTCTTTAGAAAATTTGTTTTGTAAACCTCTTATTAAACAGAAATATTTTTTTATGAATAAGGCAGATAAAATATACATATCTTCATTGAAAATTTTATGTAAATTGAAAACTTAAAACACACAACTATATTTTTTGAGTTACCTTGCGGCTACATGTTCAATAAATTGCTTTCAATTTTTTCACGCATATGGTTTGTCAAAATTTGTTAAAATTGAAGTTGTGACGTAGGCTGCAAGCAATTTGGATTGCAATTTCATGTTCAAAATTTCGTCGTCGAGGAAACAATTAAAAATTTTCGCCTTAATATTTTATTTCAGCAAAGAAAATTACTTCTGTTTTAATTTTTTTTTACAAACACAAAAACTATTTTAAAATAGCAGTTAAATTGAAAGAAAAATTTAATGAAGCGTTGAAAGAAAAATTGAAGTCCACCTGGTATTCAATTCCCAAATGTATGAGCGTGTCACTGTTGCCAGAACTTCTATGGTTTAAATCGACAAAAACTACAGATTTCTGTGCAAAAAATCGTCAAAATCGTCAAGTCATTTTAGAAAATCGTCAAAAAAAAACGTCAAATCAAATATATTAATTTTTTTGTATTTGAATTGTTTTGTTACAAAAACTATTACAAACTTATTAACTGCTTTCAACAAATATATATATACATAAATATATATGTATGTATATAACATAAACATGAAAACCATTAAAATTAAAAATAAAAGTTAAAAAAACTTAAATTAAATCAGAATTCACATGCGTACATACATATATATTTAATTTTAAAACAGATAACTTATAAAAAAATAATTAGCATTCTTTCAATACACTAGTGTATTTTGAGAGGTGAAAATCGTCAAAATGCAGAGATATCGTCAATTCTGGCAACAGTGGAGCGTGTTAGTAAAAAAGTGTGAATGTATTGAACTTTGAAAGATAAATTGAAACAAAAATTGAACGTATAGCCTCCTAGTTCTGCACAAGCCGACTTAAAACAGAATCGAGTTACATATACATTTCAAAAATTCTACAACCGAAGCTTCATATTAACGTGAAATCCTTATGTCTCTAACGAAGTTAATTATAAAAAAATATAAATGAAATTTGTAATAGTCACCAATTATACTAAACATCTTGGGGTGCATTCTTAAATACAGAAATCCTTACTTTAAAACAAAATTATAATTAATTTGCCCATTTCGATTCTTTCGAAAAAACTTTCATATGTTAAAAGTTGTTTTCCTCGAAACAATGTTTTTCGACTTAGGTCGGGCTTACATCTGTGTGCCAAATGCCACACAAGCGTAAAAAGCGTAACCAACTAATTACTAATAAAAAACTATTTGATTCAGACATCTATTTATTAAGTTAACCAGTTTCATACATAATTAATAGACAATTTTATATAATGCAAAATGATTGCAAACTATTTAAATCAATAAACACATGTCTGAATCAAACAGTTTTTCATTAGTAATTAGTTGGTTACGTTTTTTTGGGTAAATGACACACAATAAATGCCAGATGTAAACTCAGCCTTATGCTATTATCGCTTGTGACCACCCTGTCGGAAATTTGGCTAACTTTAAACTAACTCTAAGCTAACTATTTCGCAAGTAGTACTGACTGACACTTGGATTGCTTCGCAATGTAATCAACTGACTACTTTAACATTGCGATGTCCTAGGTGGTAGTCAATTGGCTCAATCTGCATTACTTTCAGCTAGCTTAAAGTTGACTTTTTTAAAGCAACTTGTAGTCAGTAAATTAAAAAATTTTTCTGGGGTTCGAACATGTATCATCACAATTTGTGTACTCAACGCGGTACCACTCAGCTAATCTACCATCTAAAATAACAACAGGAAAATGTTAAAATAAAACTGAAATGAGTTTCAAATTAGCTGAGAATAAATTTGTTGGTTCTCATCAAATTCGACTACGTACTCAACTTAAGAATTAATTTTGGGTTTTTTCTGAATGACATTCTAGTTAGCTTTTAGTCAGTCTACGAAAAGTTAACTATAAGTTAACTATTTTTGTAGTCAAGTACACATTCTCCGATAGGGCACAGATATTATGAAAACTCAATATAGTAGCGGAAATTTAAAAAAACTGGAAAAATTACTATGTATGATATTCGAATAAAAACATTTACTTAAAAAGGTACTGTATATGCATTCACCCGTATTGCGTATGTCACGTCGAATATTCGTCTACGAGAATTTCCTACTAGATTAAAGGAAATGTGTAAAAGGTTTGTTTAATCTAGGACAAAATTCTCGTATTCGAATATTCGACGTGACATACGCAATACGGGTGATAGTTTCCATTTTCGATATCTTTCATAAAATTGTAGCTATAATTGCAGTTTTTTTTAAACTATTTTGTTAGTACTAGTCGAATTGTAAGATTTTTTAGTTTTGATTATTTATAATACTATTGATACATATTGAAATGCAATTTTCCTTTAGCCTACCTCTCATGACGATGCAAATACATTTTCCGAAGAAGATACATTAACTTATGATGACAACGAAGATAGTTCTTTTCTAATGGAAATAAATAAAAAAGAGGAAATGTTAAATATGAGCTCGGAGGACGCTCCATGTGAACAGACTTCAAATAACAATGAAACTAGCTTTGATGGAACTAAATCATCTGCTGGACTAGGAAACGTCCAAACTCCTGGCAAAAGTGAAAGTGGGAAATATGATTGGGTTGGGGACCTAGTCATTTCTCAAATAGAGGATATAGATGTAGCCCATCGTGGAGATTTTGTATGGGACATACAATGCTTGGTGAGAAAATATCTATTGAAATCAAAAATTGCTAAAGATAATTCCAAAAAATCAATAGAAACTGAAGCAACAATGAAAGATGTTACACTGCATAAGGGTTCAAATATATCGGTAAATGTTAATTTTTTATAAGCTAAATATGTATGTACATATATATGTATGTATACATGCATATATATGTACTTATATGTGTGTAAAAAGTAATGGATACACTTTTGAAGGATATTTGAAAATAGTTTGAAAAAGACTTTCGCAAATTGTATTTATTATTATTATTATTTGTTATCAAACTAGCTGACCTGGGCAAATGTTGCCCATAGTGCACTAAATGGTAGTGTAGCTTGAATATCAGTGCTTGAGTATCCAATAGGGGTGTCATGATCCCCATGACCTCCACTTTCGATTCGCGCTTGCTTGGCTCCGTCCGCTTTTTTATTGTAATTTTTAAGTACATGTATAGATACATAAATATAGATTTTCAAATTTAATAATAATATATTGTAATAATTTAAAATTTGTAGTTATGCTTTTAAATTCAGATCCTTACAAGACTTTTCGAGTATTTGATCAAGATAACAAAAATTGTGAAGTCTTGAAGAATACTTCTTTTTGTTATGTATGTACATAATAGTGATGTAACGAATGTCAATTTTTGATATTCGCGAATACGAATACGAATATTTAAAACGATATTCGCAAATACGAATGTTATATGTGAAATTTATAGACATTAAATTGGGGTTCTATTTACGCCTGCAATATGAAATATTAAAAAATTGTTCACACTCTTGTTTGCGTACTTTAAAGTTAATAAAAATTACCCAAAATTATAATGATCGTCATTAAATAATATTTGAAAATTATACAAAGCACAAAATTCTATAAAAAAATTAATGTATTTGTACAAACTAAAATTTTTAGTAATTTATTTAAATTTCGTTTAGGATTTATGCATTTATTTAAAAAAATTCGTATTCGTATTCGTATTCGTTCGTGTAAAAATATTCGTATTCTTATTCGCGTGAAAATGGCCGAATATTCGAATACGAATACGAATATTCGTGCATCACTAACACATACATACATACATATGTATGTAAATAAAGTGTGTATGTATGAATATTCGTATTCGCATTCAAATTACCGAATGTTCGGCTATTTTTAGATATTCGTATTCGCCAAATTCTGGCGGATGCGAATACGAATATTTTTCCCAAAAAATTAAATAAATAAATGCATAAATTTTAAAAAAATTTAAATAAATGGTTAAAAATAAATTTTTATTAAATTTTTATAGACATTTGTGCTTTGTATCATTTTCAAATGCTTTTTAATGACGATCACTAAAATTTTGAGTAGTTTTTATTAACTTTAAAGTTCGCCAACAGGAGTATGAAGTTTTGCAAAATTACTTGGTTCCGCCGTTGGGTATCTTCGTGCAGAAGATCGGCATATATAGAGCTATGTATGTTTTCTTTACATTTGATGTGTAGGGTATATTCTGCAACTTTGTAAAAAAATTCAAGGCAAATATTTTTGTGAACCATATTAATACTCTAACTCCTCCACATAATGGCAACTTGTGGCTCTATTCCAACAAATTGCAAAAAACTATTAAAAAGGGAGAGGGCAAAGACAAAAATGTTAACCATACAATTTTACTATTAATGTCAGAACACACCAAAGTCCAAAATTTAACACAGTCCCCAAAACTCAGCCAAACTCGAGATTGCCCATTCTTATTCATACAAATTCCCTTGTGGATCAATTAAAAAAATATATATTTAAATAACCAATGATATATTTAAATAAACAATGATATGGTTTAAATAAGTCTTATTTTAATTTTGCATTTATGTGTAGTAAACAATAAAAAATATGATCGGCGATCTTTTAAAAATTTAGAAATTCTTGGGTTTTCTGTCAAATTGACCCGCAAACACGTTTTTTTACTAATTTAATTTTTCGATACAGTAGATGTTCTTATATCGAAATACATATGTATGTATACAAAAAACTCGATTTCAAAAAAAGGTAACGACGATATGCACATTTAAGCTACAAATAAGCATTAAAAAGTATTTCTTATTACCTTGTTATATTTCTTCTTCTGCAAGCGGTCCAAACCTGTGACACTACCTGGTGCTTCGTTGTCGCCACCAGTACCCCAAAAACCAAGGCGATCTTGGGTATTAATTTTCACTGCACCATTATTTGTACAAAATGTGCTGAAATTAGTTTGCTGTTGTAAATTGGCAAAAGGCAATTGTGAGAATAAATATTGTAAATTTTGATTAAAAGTGTTAATAGTGTTAACACTCCTTGTTAAATCCTTTAAATCCGCCGAGGACAATTGAGTCGAAACTCTATTGCATCCACAGCGACTTGCATTGTTGTGTTGATCAACTGTTTGACTTTTACAATGATGATTCTGTTGATGTGGCGGATGTTGTTGTTCTTCATTTATTGGTATTGTCGTTTTATAAAATTGTAGATCATTTGGTGTTTTTTGACCATGGGAGGAGTTGTGTGAGTTGACCGCAGTTGGATATATGGGTGAACTGGAAATGAGAAAAAATAAAATAAAATAAAATTAAAATGTGTAAATTATAACGTTGGCTCTTTTGTTATTATTAAAATATCGTAACATTCAAGGCTGGAATTCAAAAATTATGCCTCAGAGACTTATTATTATTTTTTTACAAAACATTATAATCTAGAGATAGCTTAAGCTTCAAACATTAATAGAAATTCCTTACGTTCTAAAATATTTCAAGGATTGCTCCATTATAACTGGAAATTCAGGTACATATGTACATCGGGACTGTTCTGAAAATCAAAGTGTTTTAAATTACGGTAATTTCAAAAACAAAGCATTAATTTTTGAGTTGTTAGGGGGTTTCTGTTGTATTTTAAGTTTATGTCATGTATAATAGAATATTAGGTCTGTTCATTTACTTTCGCAGCAGAAAGTAGCAAAGAGAGACTAAGGCAGAAATTTACAAAATTACTCTCCTAAATATGAAAAAGTAAATGAACAGCGTTGTCAACTTTTAAATTTCAAAAAGCACTGAAACCACTAAAAAAGCGCGTAATTTAAGTAAAAAAGCACTAAATTTTTAATTATTATAATATATTAAAAAAAAATTTTATACACATATATGCATAAGAATCAGTGAATTCTCAAATCGATTTGACGAAGACTTTTGTAGTTATTATAAAAAAATTTAATTGTAATCATTTTTCGTCAAGAAACAAACGTATTTTTCGAATTCAATCAAATTAGAAATAATCGATAATTCTTTCTGAGGTTAATAGCTGATTACATTTTGATTTCGATGGGGTTAGCAGTAAAAAAAATTGTCAATAAAATTTGGATTTTATAATATTATGCTGTGAAAACATTATTTCGGGTGAGACTGAACTATGTGAAAAACAATAAATTATGATCGAAATAAAAAAGGTTTCAAAAGTGTTGTGCAGCAACCCAATATAAATAACAAAGTTATTAATTAAAAAAAAGTTATTTGCAAGTTTATCAAGTTAAAAATATATTCATATATACATATGTATGTATGTACTTATTAATATTTTACAAAAAATATAACCAAAATTAAAAAACTACTCGACATTGGGAAAAATAGCTACCATTCTTTGTTATAAATAATCAAAGCGTGAACCAAGTGTAAGGACATTCTGTTACGTATTTTAGACTTAAACAAAGTCATGGAAAAAACGCGATCAACTTCTGCGTTTAAATATGGAAGTGACAGCAGTTTGATGGGAATGCAACTTTGATAATGCTTGAAGCATAGTTCATATTAACTGAAAATTCGATAGTGGACTCAATATATTCCCAGGACTAGACAAAAGTGCGATATTACACTATACTAGGGAAAAATACTTTAAATGCTTTAAATGTTAAAGTTTGAGGGTAATATGGCGCATATTTCTTCAACAATCAACCTACAATCTTAGTAGAATTTTTTGAAATGCTCCATTTAAGTTCAGAGCTTATTTTTTTAAATATAGACTTCATCGAAAGAAAAAATAGGTGAGGAAGTTTTTTTTTTAATTTTTTGTTTAGTGCCACCGCCTCGAAACAAAAAACACCAAAATGAATTTAAAAAAGCACTGAGCACTAAATTGAAAATTTTTCGCGTCGAAAATTTCAAAAAACACTAAAAACGGTGCGAAAAGCACTGAGTTGACAACGCTGTAAATGAACGCTTTACTTGTAAACACTTGCAAGAAAATTTTATTTATATCAGAACCATGGATGGAAATCATGATACAATTGTACTTTTTCTAATGTATTTTGTTTGATAATATTTTAAATTGCAATTTTTTTAGAAATTGATATTTAATATGAAATTCTTTACACAGTTTCATACTTTTTTAATTTTATTCCATTAACAAATAAGGGAATTAGACTTTCCATCTCTGATCATACATGAGAAATAAACAAAATTATTTGCCACTAAAATGGAATTTATGTGGCATAATGGAAGAAAAACAATAAATTAAGAAAACATGATTTCTTTTTTCATACGTATGCATGTTTTTTAACAAAGAAATGCAAATTTTTTCATTTTTTCTTTGTCAAATATTTTTTAAATAATTTATTTGATAACAAATCACACACAACAGGTGGTTGGATAATTCTTGCAAGTAAAAATTTTACTAGTAATAATTTGTAGGAATTTGTATGTCTCTCAATTTTTCTCTCTCTTTTGACACTCTCTTCTTGTAAACTTTTTGAGTTAATGAACACTTTCCAGTAACAATTGTTACAAATTCGTAAGAATTTTCAGTAAATGAACAAACCTATTATTAATCCAACTTCCATCGCTATAAATCATGAAATTTACAAAAGCAACGATTTAGATTTTATTAATTTATCTAAATTACCGTGATTTGACATGTCGTGATTTGCAGAACACGCCAGTATATTTATATTTTACACCTAAAATCGTTTCGTGTTTTATCGTGTAAATTTTACTCAACATCGCGCCCAGAACACACACGAAATCAGAAATGCAAATAACGTACAAATTTTAACAGCCACTGTCAATGTATAAGGTTTGTTCTTTTACTAAAAATTGTTACGAATTTCTAACAATTATTACTGGAAAGTGTTCATTAACTCAAAAGGTTTGCAAGGAGAGAGCGTTAAAAGATGGAAAAGAATTGAGAGACAGCAAATTCCTACAAATTATTACTACACCTTTTCCAGTTGTAATTCAGAAAGCATCAATTATAATTTAGATTTATCAATTTAAATTCAGAAAGCCTCACATTCAATAATTAAAATGATAACCCAACAAAAGAAAAATAGTATATACGGCCACGTTCTGAAAACCATTTCGTTTTGAAGCCGACAAATTTCAGGAAAAAAAACCAAAAAAAAATTTCACTTATTGAAGCTTTTTATTCGGTTTTAGGATTTCATATGCTTGAGATATTTTATCCGAACTTTTAATTTCAAATGCAGTAAATTATCTGATAAACATAACATTGTTTTACGTTTTTCAAACTTTGCGATCTCAAAACGAACTGGCCGATAGTGTGCATATGTATGTATGTAGATACATTAGGGGGGAACATTTTTTGTGATTAGTGTAGCAAAAATTATACATAATATTAAAGTCTATTAAAAATACCAGAAAACACCAGCTTTTTATTCATTGAGCGTGTTTGTAGCAGAATATATTCCAAGTAAATTGAACCATGAACATAGATGATTTATGCTAATGAATGGATGTAAAGGTATATTCAGCCTTTGCTGCACTAGAGTCATAAACGGAATTTTTGAAGTAATAATGCAGAATTAATCTTCATGTCGTTCTTCATATCGTTTAAAAATTTCATACAAATATTCTCAACTCTTTTTTCATTCAAACTCTTTATTTAAGCGAAGGGTCGATATATTGAAAACTAAAACCAACTAAAAATAAATTCAGTAAAGTGCGACTTTGACCCGCGCACGAAGGGTTCCGTACGGACACGAGATATGTAATTCAATACGAACTTTAGTAGCCTATACATTTTTTTTCGTTCTTGACGTTTTTTTAATTTTGGCGATTTTTTTATGTTGGCTAATTCTTTTTCCTTTTTGGCTAATTTTTTGGCGATTTTTTCGTTTTGGCGATTTTTTTTTAATTTTGGCGATTTTCGGTTTTTGTAGTTTCCTCATTTTGGCGACTTTATTCATTTAGGCGCTTTTTTGTAGTTTTGACATTTTTTTCTCATTTTGGCTATTTTTTTCGGTTTTTGGCGATTTTTTTTAAATTTTGGAAATTTTTTTAATTTTGGCGATTTTTTTTTTCATATTAACAATTATTTTGTTATTAAAGCCGTTTTTTCGGTTTTTGGCGATTTTTCAATTTGGCGATTTTTTTTAATTTTGGCGATTTTTTTTAATTTCGGCGATTTTTTTTTTCATATTAACAATTATTTTGTTAATGGAGCCCTTTTCGCGTTTGGCGATTTTTTTCAGTTTTTGGCGCTTTTTTCAATTTGGCGATTTTTTTCATTTAGACGATTTGTTCGAATTTTGCGACTTATTATATTTTTTTTGAATTTTTTTATTTTTTTTGAATTTTTGGCGATTTTTTTTTGGTTTGGCTATTTTATAATTTTCAGATTTTTTAGTTTTGCCGTTTTTAAAAATTTCAAGACTTTACCTCTTACGGTTTCCAAGATATAGCAAGTTGTATAATTACATAGTCAAAATTGCATTAACTGATGGACCACCCTTTAATTAAAATTTTTTTAAATTTTAGTGTTAATTGTTGTAGTCGATATAAAAATATATATGTTGTTCACACAATTGTATGTATATTACATGTGATTTTAGCATTTTTCGTTGCTCGTTTTGGAACACCCTCTAATTTTTAATTCTAATGTATTTGTTGTTGTAGCGGCCAAGGTTCTAAATACTCTGTCCAAATTTCAGGTCCGTAGCTCTTACGGTTCCTGAGGAAATACCGTGTGACGGACAGACGGACAGCGTAGCGAAAACAATAGGGTTCCTTTTTTCACCTTTGGTATACGGAACCCTAAAAACATTCCAGAATTAAATTCAGCATAGAAAGTTACGCAAGGAACAACTTTCAGTTTCTTTAACACAAAACCTGCTAGACTTCTTTTATTAAACTTTGAAGAATTGCGCGATGAAAAAATTTCTTAGATTCAATAGTTTTTTCCATCTATAGAATTTGACCCACCCTAATGTATGTACGTACTAGTGGTGTAACGAATTTGAAATTTTGATATTCGCGAATATTTGTAACGAATATTTGTAACGATATTCGCGAATACGAATATTATATGTGAAATTTATACAACTTCATACTCCTTTTAGCGTACTTTAAAGTTAATAAAAACTACTCAAAATTGTAATTATCGTCATTAAATAGCATTTGAAAATGATACAAAACACAAATTTCTATTAAAAAATTAATGAACATTTATTTTTAACCATTTATTTAAATGTCCTTTAGAATGCATGCATTTATTTATTTTTTTGTAAAAATATTCGTATTTGCCAAATTCAGGCGAATATTTTCAACTAATAGTAAATAATAGGGAAAACAAAAAATTCTAATTGGAAAGTGAAAATTTTCACGTGGAATTTTATTCATGATAGCCCTGAATAAAGACCTGCATAAGACCTCTTATAAGAACTTTTAAGACATGAGAGATTTTTTAATGTTTTACTACAGCGAAATGTTCTTAAAGAAACGCTAAACAACACTGTTGGCAATACATTTGTTTAATTTATTGCAGGTATTGGAGTAAAGAAGAAAATAGTTCATGACTGAAAAAAATTTGTGATGCTTGTGCTTGTTTCTACGCATGAGCGCATATACAAACGTCATGCAAGTTAAGAAACAATGTTCTTATATTAATAAAAAATTATTAAATTTCAAGATACCTTTGTACCTTGAAATATTCTTTATTTAATATTTATTTTAATTTTCTTACAAAACTATTAGTTTACTTATGAACTAGTTTTCTTAAACTATGTTAAGTTTTTTGAGTTTTCTTATGGACTGGCGAGCGAGAGTATTTACAGTGATATTTATACTCTTCGTTCGTATAATGTTAAGGGATGATATTTTAGTGTTCTCTTGTTCTTACTAAGAGTTATAAACATTTGTGTCTTTGTTCTTATTTATCTAGAACTAGCTGATACTACTTTGTGTATTAAAAACATGTTTTTCTTCCATGATCAATCTTATCTAATTTATTAGTGTTTACATTATTTTGTTTACAGTATTTTTACTCTTACAATAGATATATTTTATTTATGATTTGTTATTTTATTTACGACATCAATTGCTTTATCGTTTATTAATGTTAGTATACCTGTGCTTGGGTTTACCTTAACTTGCATGTATACAAATACAAACCTTCTTAAGTTGTGTGTATGCTCTCTTATTTTTCTGCGCACATAAAAACGCACATATGCATTGACATAAGTTGTGCGCGCTTGCTTAAAAAACCTTCCTTCAACAAACAAAAGCTAACCATCTACACCTTACACACACATACTCAAACATACAATATGCAAAATAACAAGCGTGCACGCATCAACACTACTTCTTTTGATTGTTTGTTATTAACAAGAAGTCTTGGCTACATCGTTTGTTAACTGTCATAAACACTTACACCAATACATCCATCGTGGTTCGCTTATAGTACGACAGTATTTATTATTAGTTTAGTATAATACATGCCACAAGAATGCATTAAAAAACAAGACGTATTTACATTTCAAGACTGTTTACGCAGGTCTCTAATACATAAGTTTTTACATATCGAGCCCTATTTCCGATTTATTCGTAAGCGACAAAAATTAAGTATTCAGAAGAAAGTTTTTTTTATTTGAATATTGTCGCTTACGATAAAATTTTACAGCCTTTATTTTTAAAGTTATCAACAATTTTGCCAGTTTGATAATTCTGAACTATTGGTATATGGGTGGCCCATAAAAGTTAATTTATTGCTACATGTCGCTTACGATTAAATCGATGATAGGGCTGGATATGTACATATGTATGTATGTGTGTATGTATGTATGTACATAAATTAATCAGTCGCCTGATGCAATAATAAATAATAATGAAATAAACAACAGCAATGTTGTAGCAGGTGATAACAACAGCTGATTTTTTATAATTAAAAAACAGTACCTAATCGATTTCGAACAATATAAGAAAATCGAAATACATAAAATAAAATAAATACTTTGCTGAATTGAAAGTCTTACCGCTGGCTACAACGCAAAATTAAAAGCCTTTGCAAAACTTTATTGTGCATTGTATCTAATTATTTCTTTCTTCTTTTTGCAATTTAAAAATAAACAGCAAAATAATGACACTTAAAAGTTTTCGCACTAGAACTTTAACTGTTAAAACTTTTATTTCGATTTAGGAGACAAATTATTTTCCAATAGAAAAATTCAATATTAAATGAAACGTTTAAAATGTGCAAGTCTGTCCGGCCGTTCGAACGTCTATCAATCAACTGAATTGCAAAGAATGTGAAAGAAAATGAATGAAAATCTTTTTGTTAGAATGGTTTGCTTTATTATCAGTTTGTTTATGTACAATTACACTTCATTATAATGTATGAAAACAAAAAACAAAAAAATTAAATTATGTTTATGTGCACAATGAATAACTAAATTAAATTAAACAAATCACATTATGCCCGCTACACTCTATGGCACCACAATAGTGTGTACTAGTGGCAACATTTGTTATTTCCGAATTTTTTTTCTTGTGCGGCATTGCTTTCAATATAAAAACATAATGTTAACGGCCTTGCACACAATTTGAAGATGACATCACAAAATGATAAGACAAGAAATGCTGCATTACGTACATTTATTTATTAACGCAGTATACATATTAGAGGCCTGCGCAAACAGTCTTGAAATGTAAATACGTCTAAACCAATAATAAATGCTGTCGTATTATGAAAATCAAAAATTAAAACGATTTTAACTATGTCAAAACATTTTCTTGACAAACTGTATATACAAACATATTGCTCATTTACTTCAATAGTGGCACAACTCAAAAAAACCAGTTTTGCAGAAAACGCGTTTTAAGTTTTCAATTTGCATACAACTCAATGGAGAAATGAAACAAAAATCTTCTCTCAGGAGGTGATGGTATAAGCTATTTGTATGAAATTTTTCTGCCAAATCTTTCTGCATTATTAACTCAAAAAACAAATTTTTTGAGTTATTGAACTACTATTGAAGTAAATGAGCGATATGTATAAACTCCTTAATAATCAATTTCCATGTATTTAAAAAAAATATTTTCCTGAACAAGTAAAATAATAATTTGCGTTAATAAATGTTAAACTTAAAATTATTTTTATTTCGATCCTTTTTTGTACCAAAAAAAGAGTTTTAATCTTCCAACTCTGGAATCTTATTTTTAAGATTTTTATCATTATAATACCAATTTATATTTTATAAAATATGTTTAATTGAAAAAGAAATGAAAAATTAGTTTTATGTAGTTACTTATACATATACATATGTATATGTACATATACAAAAAAGTTAAAATTTTCCAGCTCTGGAGCTGTTTTATAATTTTGAAATTTGTTATACCAAACTCTTTCTTTGTCCTAATTTACACTATGCAAGTCTTATTTCTAAGCTTATTAGTTTGTTAGGAAAGGGAGACGACGGGAAAATAAATATTACTGATTCCCTCGTCTCTCTCTTTCCCTCAAACTAATCAGCCTAGCAATAAGACTTGCATAGTGTAAACTAGGACTTTCTAAAACATAAAATATATTTAATTTATAAACAAAAAAATTAATTTGACCTAGTTACTTTTATACGAGTATATCAAAAAAAAAAGTGATAGTTTTCCAACCCCGAAATCATCCTACTATATCTCTAGATAATAATGTATGGTCGTATCGGAGACAAGTTTTGGTTTTACGAGATTTCAAATTAATTTTGTTCAATTGTGTATTTGTCGGGGTGTGCATTTAGTCATTTAACAGTTAAGAAATTTGTTTAAAGAGTTTATTGCTCGAAATCTAGCGCTATAAATTAAATGACTACACTAGGGTGGCCGTTATTTTAATTTTTTTGATTTCTTCTACTCTCACTCTTCAAATCGGTTCAGTTTTAATTAAAACAAAATAGAAAAAAATTTCATACCGATAAGTTGCATTTTAGGGGGTGCGTCCGGCCCTCAAAGTTGGCCTGCAAGCCCATTGTTCAATGTAATTTTTTGCATACGACTATCTTTTAAACAAATCATTTTACAACAATATGACATATGGCATTATTTTAGCTCTTTAAGTCAACAACATTAGTTTTAAAGAAAGTTTTTTGCTAAAATTAATATTTTAGAAAATAATGAGGAAAATAACAAACAAAATACCAACAATTTTATGTAACAAAATTATACTTATATGGAAATTTTTTATTTTAAGTATGTACAATAAGAGCTTATAAAAGCTTATTAAATTATTTCATACATAATATACATATAGTCAAAATAAAACTAAACCAAAAAAAAAAAAAATTCCATTGAATATGTGGGCTTGAAGTATGAAATTTTTTAGTATTTTTTTACATAAAACTGAATCGATTTGGGGGGTGAGAGTAGAAGAAATAAAAAAAGACTCCACACAATTAACGGCCACTCTACTCTACACATTCACCGCTATTGTGAATTAGATGTGAAATGTTTGTTCCCATGAAATTTTCATTCCCCGTGGAGGGAAATTTGGAAGAAGATTTGTAAAGTCTCAAAATTAATTGAAAATCAAATTACATACATACAAACAAATTTAAGTTTAATAAGAAATACAATAAGGGTTTTCATGCGAACTCTTAAAATTGCCATTTGTGCAATTGGGCAAACTTGCGAGACTTGTTTCATGAAGCCCCTTTTAACCTTTTGTGCAAACAACTAATGTAAATTTGAAACAAACGTCAAAAAGTTAATTAAATAAAAATAAAATAATAAAATTTAAAGCAATTTTTAATTAAAAAATATATTTATAAAAATAATAAAGGGTGTGTGTGTGTGTCTAAAAGTGTCTAAAGAAGTCCAAAATAGCAAGAAGTTGATGTTTACAAAATGCATAATTGCACAGCTTAAGTTTACGAGCCAAAATTATTGGGCAAACTTAACGGGTTTGTGTAAATACATTTATTGTATGTGAATCAAAAATGTTAATACTCCATGTAAAAAGAATTATTATTCATAATCGTAAACTTTATAAACATACTGATCTGGTCCTAAAAATAAATATTTATAGCCTTTAATATTTAATTGAAAGGAAAATATTGGAAGTACGCGATATATTAATTCAGTTCGCATGTGAAAATAAGGTGAACAAAACCAAGCGAAAAGTGTGTAAGTCTCCGTGAAAAGTAATATTAATGATAAGGGGAAAACATTGCTAGGGTAAATAATTCAGGATGGCAATTTAGGGAAAGGGGAAAACTTTTAGAGGCAACAAATATTCGATATATCAAATACGAAAACATAAAAATAAAAATACTCATATCGTAAATAATAATGTGAAATTTTTCTTCCCATGAAATTTTCATTTCCCAAGAATTTCCCTATTTCCCTATTGCGAACTTCGCGAAGGGAAAAGCATTTCAAGGGAAATATTATTCGTGATTGCAATTCGGGGGAAAGGCAAAACATTTTCATGAAAGTGGTGAATTACTTTATTATTTTTGTTGACATTGCAGAACAAATATAAAATAGTTTATTTTTCTTCTTTTTTTGCAAAAAAATAAAAAAATAAATCAAATAAAAAAACAACTAAAAAAGCCAAAAAAGAAAAACGTGTGGAAAAGAATTAAAATTTTAAACAACAGCACGGCGAAAAAATCAATCACCTGAGAACCAACACTCACTTTATTAATGGTCTTTGTTCGTGTGTAAATAGATACATACATATATACATACATACATATGTACATACGTCCTTGTTGAATAAAAGACTAGTATATTTTATTTCACAAATTAATAAGTTGCGTGTTGAATGAACACGAGTGTAAATATTTTATTGACTTTTATTAACAAAGTTTTTCGTCAGCAGTTCTCAATCATTACTATTATGCACAAGTCAATCAATTTAATTTTTTCGGTTCAATAGAAAGAAAAACGAAAAATTTCTTTAAAACGTTTTATTCTAGTTGATATCTGCTCAAACTTATTTTTGTTTTTTTATTTCGTTTGTTTGGAGTCTAAATTTAAGAATAAAGTTTATATATTTGAGGAAGCCAAATTATATGCTGTAATTTTTTTAAAGGAAGAAACAACACCAAATATAATTGCAAATAGTTAATTTAATTATTATTAATTAATTGCAAATATTCTGACAAACACTAGCAAAATTTTGATTTACGATAATTTGGTCCAAACGGCAACTTTATTACTGATTCTGCGACTAGGATTCACCTATGAAAATGACATATTGATAATGTGGCTAAAACACGCCATCGCCCTTGTTCTGACTTTAAGAGATCTTGGCAAGACGAGTGCACGACAATGTTAAAGCGTGGAGGACTTGTTGGCGACAGCTCAAACAGATGATTGAGGACATTTTCGAACAAATGGCCTATAGAACTGACAATTTATATAACATTGTCATTACTAAAACTATACACAATTTTAAATGGAACGTAACAAGATTAAACAACGCTTCCAAATTGTGCACACTTATTTTGAGAATCAAGGTTCGATAAACTATGGAACGTTTACCACGTTTACTCTAAATCATAATATGTACTCATTTACGGAGACATCGTACAGTGCGGAGAAAGATCCGAATCAGTCTATCCACCATCCTGCACAGGAATTAGATATCCATCCATCCACTTTATGGATGCTCGTGTCACAATTGATATATTGAAGGAAACGTTTGGTAACCGCATTGTTACACGTTTCGAACCCGTGAATTGGACTGCAAGATCGTCTGATTTAACGCCGCTAGAATATTTTCTGTGGGGATATGTGAAGTCACTAGTCCACGCCGATAAGCCTGAATCGACTGACTACTTGGAGGGCAACACTTGCCTCGTTATTAGACTACGTCCGAGCCAGTCCGAGCACTCATATGCCAGAAGTCATATTTAAATTATAATGCCAGAAGATTTTCTTTTGAATAAAGTAAATTTCATGTCAATTTAAAAAAATTCATCTTTGTTTTATTTCATTTCAAAGTTCTATACCTCTATAAAAAATACCCTATATGTATGTACATACATACATTGTGCATACATGTTTCACCTCGGAGTTTTATGTTCATTTATAAATAAAGTTTTTCATGTTTGTCTAATATAAAACATAATTTTAGAGGTACACACTTCGTACTTGTCTTAATACATGCATGGCGACATACATATGTATGTACTTATGTACATACATAAATATATTTTTTTATTAGTGCTTGCATGTATTTTTATTGTAGTTGGTAGTTAGTCATTGTCAAAGTTTTTTTAACGTCTAATTAATTCATACTTAATAAATGAGTTTTATCACTCTACACAATTTATACAATTAATATTTTATTATTTTTTTCAATTAAATTTTTCGGTTTAGAATAAAAATGTTTTGAATCAACTTCTATAATATTGATCGAATCTATCAAAATGAACTAATTGAGTATGTCGCTCATTTACTCAAACAACGTCATAACTAGAAAAATGGAACTTTCGAGTTAGTGATGCAAAAAATTAATCCTCATATAGTTCTTAATTCATAATGTGTAAAAATTTCATACAAATATCTTGTTTACTTCCCTTTCACAACGTACGATTAAAATCTAACGGCGACGAACTTGCAGTGAAGTGAAGAAGTGAAGAACTTGCAGTTAAAGTTCACATTAGCTCTTAAGGGGACGTTACTCTAATATATTTTTCCGGTAAGTTGTGTGTTAATTTAAAACTGTTTTTTTGTGAGTTATGTGAGCGATATGTAAATTATGTTCCTTTTTATTTGTTATTTATTAATCATTGACATGACTTGGCTTATTTTGGCTTTACTTTTTGCAGTTTGTATACTTTAAGTATGTAAATTAGGGATAGGATGGATAATGCAAGAGTTTTTCGATTTCGAAATGTTACAGACACTAATTTTGTAAGATTCATAATACAAATGCATGAGCCGGAAATTTTTTAGCGGTGGGGTGAGAACAAATGGGCTCTCATCGATGTTAAAAATCACAATGAAATTCCACAAAAAACTCCCTAAATGTATGATCAATTAATTTTTCCTTCACAATATTTTCGCAGCCTATCTCCACTCCGTAAAAGCTCTCTAATACAAAAATAACTTTGATATAAAATTTGCTACCACCGTTCCAATACAGCCCCCAGATGAGTCAAATATATCACCACTCTCCAATAATTTTTCGTCTTCAAGCTGTCTACGAGAGCCTCCTGATTCATACAAAAATTAAATTTTTTAAATAAAGTGTTGCGAACTGTGTTATTACACTGTTTCAAAGTTGAAAAAATGGGCGGGGCTACGCCTATGAAGATTTGTTATTATATTTCACGTGGTTCCACTTAACTGATTCTTACGAAAATTACCACACACCTTGAGCGCTAAAATAGACACAATCTTTCATTTAAAAAAATGGGCCTAGTCACGCTCGTAAAATTTGATATTTTATTTTACCGATTTTTTAAATACTTAACACACACCGTGAGCTCTGAAAAACACACAATCCTGCATTTAAAAATGGGCGGAGGCATGCCCATTATAATTTAATTTTATATTTCACATACTTCTTCTTAAACAAGAGATTTAAAATTTTTTTTGTTTGAAAGAGTTTACTTCCAGTTTGGTTCCATACATTTTTTGTTCCGAAAACATTTTTTTTGGCAGAATTATGTTTCTTTAAACTTATCACATGTTATTTGGCAACAATAGGAAATTTTAATATTTTAAATTGAATATACAGGCAAATCTCGGTAAACGAATCTCGCTTTAACGAAAATCCGATATAATGAACGTCAAAACTTTTTAAATTAACAACCTTATATAGCGAATAATAGCCTAATTTCATACTGGATATAACGAATGATGAAGAAAAAATCGCAAATAAAAAAAAAACTTGCTAGGAACATATTTCAAAAATTTTGTTCTACTTTGTATAGCAAATATTTTGATAAATTTGTGCTCTGTATAACGAACGGCAATAAATATTAAACAAAATCTACACAATCAATGTAAATGCAAAAAAAATGTGATTCCGTTAGTTTGTATTTGGTAGTTTATTTGAAAACAAATTGCTTTTATTCTTTTTATTATAGTGTATTATGTCTACAATAATAATAATTAAAATAACGATTTTTTTTTGGTATAACGTATGGGCCTGACATTATGTCGTTCGTTATACTGGAATTTGCCTGTATATATAAAATGATTAATATCACTTAAAATTGTATCATATCGAACGATTCTATGATAAATTTTGGATACATCGCAAATTTGTTAACTTTTAAAAAGTATACAAGACGTTAATATTAGGAAAGTGACGATACGCCGTTTTGTCGATCCGATACCGATACTCAAAAAAAAATATCGCTGATACAGATTCCGATACCGATACCCATATTGAAACTGAACTCAAGTTAAAATTAACAAAACCTCTTATTATTCAAAATTATAGTGAAAGAGATTATTAATATTTAAAATTGATATTTGAATTCATTCTTAAGAAAAAATAAATTCAGTGAAGTGCGACTTTGACCCGCGCACGAAGGGTTAAGTACGGGCACGAGATATGTAATTCAATACGAACTATAGTAAAAAAAATACCAAACTATAGTTTTGGTATTTTTTTTCGTTTTTGGGTTTTTTCGGTTTTAAGCGTTTTTTTAGTTAGTTTTTGAATTTCTGAGTTTTGGCACTTTTTTTCATGTTTTGGCGATTTTTTTTTTTGGTTTTTAACAAACTGATTTTAAGAAAATAAACAAACACACAATCAAAAAAAATTACGAGTTAGCGAGGGGACCAAAATCTATGGACAGTTTATTACGAATTATCGGGAATTACGATTTATCGGGGTACGAATTATCGCGATTTGACTGTAATCGAATAAAAATTTATTTTCAACTTGTATTCAAACGATTTTAAATTCAAATAAATAATTTACGAGTTTCATACCAGTTCATTAATTTGAATTATTTTTTTTTAATTAAGAAATTAAAACTGGATATTTTATAAGCACAGGTTATTAAATTGTTAATTGTTATTACGAAGTTGATTATTCTAACAACATAAGCACATATACACATACACATACATAGGTTGTAACGCATACATATGTTGTGTGCTTGTATCAGAAATTTTGTTTTTTTATACACTTCACCAAGAATGGTAAATAGGTTTGTGATTATTCCGTGTGTCACTTCCACAATATTCATATGTGATCCATAAAGTATTTTGGGTCCTCTTGAATAGGGAAGACGTATGAGCAATGCTCGTCTGTCCGCCCGTCTGTCTGTAGGTGAAATCGATTTTCCAAGCTCCCAGAAAAGCTAGAGACGTCGGTCTTAGACTAGTGTGTCAGAAATTGTCCAAAATAAATTACACTATTATTTTTGTTTGTTAAATAAACACATTTTATATTTATTGCGAATTTAAAAAAACGATTCCAGGGTTGGAAAATTAATTTTTTTGTTATGTACATATCGTTAACTTAATACGAAAAGGCCACAAATTAATAATTTTTCGAAATCGATATTTTTACATATTTCGATAGACCCTTACTAGATACACCTCCTTTTTTATTTAGTTTTTTTCTCCTCCTGTAATCTACGAAAAACATGAGTTAGGGCCTTTTCGTATGAAGTTAACGATATGTATATAAAATTAACCTACTGCAATATTTTTTTTCTTTTCCTCTATAAATTAAACATATTTTATATTTTTAAAAGACATGTAGATTGGTATAACAAAACACAAAAGTCTGAAAAGATGATTCCAGGGTTGGAAAATTTAAACTTTTTTTGGTACATATATAAAAAGTAACTAGGTCAAATAAATTTTTTCCCTTTTCTTTATAAATAAAATATATTTTATGTTTTAGAAAGAAAGACTTTGGTTTAAAACATTTCAAAAATATAAAACAACTTCAGGGCTGGAAAATTTAAACTTTTTTATATGTGTATACGTAAGGAACTACATACAATTTATATTTTTCTTTATTAATTAAAAATATTTTATATATCAGAAATAAATAAATTGATATTAAAAATCAGACAAATCAAAAATATGGTTGCAGCGTTGGAAAAACTGAAACTTTTTTGTTAAAAACAAAATAAAAATAATTTAATTTATCTTTTGGGAAGAGTTTTTTATATTTGTTAAATTCTGATATAAAAATGGGATTTAACTTTAAACATGAAACTGTTCCTTTGGAAAATTCTTTGGTATCAAATAGTTTACATAATATCGCGATATAAGTGAACGTGCAATATTGGCAATAAGATGTTTGATTTGAGACACAGTTTATGATAGTTTTTATAACAACCATAGTTGTAATTAATCAGGGCTCAAATCGTTACACACGTGATCGTATCGGCAATCGTACGAAAACAAATTAAGTTATACGTCAATCATATAATCTGAATAGGATTTCAGTACGTCATAATCCGAAAATGGTGTTTTTACGTGACGAGTTGTACGTTCACGGATGTGGCGATTCGACCCCAGATTTTATACGCATCAGTTTATGCTCTTGTGCATCAAAATGGAATACATCTTAAATAACTCACTAGGGGCCGTTTTCGTAAATTGTGCTGCCAAAAAATTTAGAGACAAAATTTTGCCTTCTGCTTCTTAATTTCGAAAATCACCATAATAGAAATAACAATAATGGCGATTGAATGGCATATTTCGTCTTCGACTACGACATTTTGATTAGATTAGATTAAAGAAAATATGTTGCTATGTTTTGTTATCTATTACATAACATTCATAATAATCTTATTTGTAGCTAAAATTCAACTTTTAAAATAAACAATATAAGCATCTTCTTGCCTCCCGAGATCTTAACTGCAGCCGCCCTTTTCGCAATGTACAATTAAAACCTAACAGGGACGTTAACGGCAAGTTTTGTATGAAGAACTTACAGTTAGGGCGACTTTTTGGGTTCGAGATTAAGATTAGTTTATTTCTCTAGTTAGCTAATCCGAAAATTAACTTAATCTCACATAATTGAGTTTGAAGTTTTTGAGTGGTAGTTTAAACTTCTTGTTATGTGCAGTATTACCATACTGAGAACCAAAATAGTGGCAACAATTTCTATGCAAAGTTATACATGTTATCAACACACTTTGATTTTTTTGTTGGAAGAAAAAGAAACTCATATTTTATTATTTACAAGTAAATATTTCGCGTGTTAAAGGACATATATAAATAATACAAAATACATATGTATATTTATGTGTTTTAAATTATTTTATCATATAATTTTTACAAAAGTTTATATGTTTCACAAGTGTTTGTAATGTAAGATTAAACCACCACGATTGGTCGCTTAAACTAGCAAGTAAACCAATATAATCGACTACCCAAAAATTGCAAATGAAGATTAAGGTTAATTTAATCTCTAATCTTCAACTCAAAAAGTCGCCCTTAAAGTTTACGTTAACTCTTAATGATACATTGGCGTTATTCGATGTTTGATGCAAATGGTCTTGCGTAAGTGCAAATCCAAAATATCGTGGCTTTTCTTCGGATTGTGTGTGTATTTTGTTGTTGGATTTTAAAGAAAATCCACGATATTTTGCATTTACAATGACGCAAGACAATTTGCATCAATCACCGAATACCGCCACTGTGAAAAGGGACGTGTGAATGTTTAAAAATTGCATTTAAAACTTAATTAAAAAAAATTAAGGATATACCATAGTGGATTGGAATATCCTTCCACTGATTTGCTTTACACATAAAGTTTTTGTTGACCTGGTATCCAACAGGCCCTACGTCTGCAATCGTTTATATAATTCAGTCAACTGCAAGTCACTTTGCGAAACTTGTGCCTCTAAACAAGAATAAACATCAATATTATATTGCATAGCTACACCACTCACTTACCTTCGGCCAAACAATACAACTGTTTACTACATATATGTATGTACAATGTGGATATGTAAATACATAATATTTAAATACATATGGATGTGTGTATTATAGGTCTGCACAGATATAACTGTTTGCACCAGTTTTACGTGTGTTAGTTCTGGTATGTATAGGTACATATGTATGTTATTCAGCGTTTCTGTTACTAGTCATAACTTATCAGTGCAAGCTCTTCTGTGCTCTCTCTTTCATAAACTCAGACTTGATTCAAGAAAAACAATCGAGTCTAAAACGTGACTAGTACCAGAAACTGTGAATAACATACACTAACTGTACACAGCAGAAACAACACACGCAAAATTGGTGCACACAGGTATATCTGTGCAGACCTATTGTATGTATGCATAAACTTGAAACTGTTGCATTAAAATAACACGTTTAACTGCATGCTATTTTCAAGTATTCAATTCACTGCGTGCATGTGTATATGGATGTATGTACATATTCATACATACAGACATACATGCATATGTACATACATACATATGTAAATATAAGTTTCCTGGTATAAATGCATGAGACAATTGAGTGCCCTCGCTTTATTATCGCGAAAAATTGATTCCACGCGCTTTTTGCTGTTGCTGTTAAACTTGAGATGTGCACTGCTCACGTGATTGTCGCAAATCATGCGTGTTTACACATTATCTGAAGTAATTTTTTTTCTTAAATAAATTTTTAAGCCTAATCGTGAATTTAACAAAAGTCGTGAGCTATTCAGTCTGCGATGTCTTATTAAAGCTTATAATCAAATCTTGAATGCTGTATGTGAAAGTAATTTGAAGGTTTTCAAGTTTTTTTTATATGTTTGCAAGGGAATTCAAAATTGTTGCTGTTGTTTGTGTAAAAAAAATGCAAACAGTTACTAATGAAGTCGTTAAAGTTAAATACAATGCACCTAACTTCTAAATTATAGAGCTACATATCGTAGTCTTAAATGCAAACGGTCGTAACTACACTTTTATATTTTTTACAGGAGAAACAAAAAACGTTACAAAATCAATAATAATAAAGCATTTTTTGAAATTTACTTGTAGTATTTGAAATTTACTTGTAGTATACTTATATGTTTTAAATCATTTATTTCCTTTTTATATTGTATATTTAAGCTTTTGTGCGAAGGATTTGTTATACAATAGTACGGCAACCTTAGCTGTTTAAAGAACCGAAGAATGTCAAATGCACAAAAATAATTGTACCAAAACCAAAACAAAACGAAGTTTTTGACATTCGTTAGCTACAAAGCACATAGAGCAAAAAATTATCAGCTGAAGTAGCGCTGCCACCTAGTTAAATACAGCTTGCTTTTGTGTTAACTACGTTTCTTATAATAAAACATAGATGCATTCGTAATTACGTCCGTTTGAATTTCTTTAATAAAGTCGTAATTTTTGATCGCAGAGGTCTACATATTTGTTTGGAAAAACTCGATTTCCAATTTCCAATTCCAAGTTTCGTTCGTTTGCATTTAAGGTGACGATATACATGTACTCTACAGTCATCCATGATATTCTTTGTCTAATCATTTCACGTGCTCCTGATTACATAATAACTATTTATGAATGTATGTACATGCAATGTCAATAAATCACCATGCGTATCGCTCGTTCACTTCAACAACGTCATAACTCAAAAAATAAAATTATAATGCTGAATTAATCATCATAGTTATTTATTTTGTCTAAAAGTTTCATATAAATATGAGCTCTTAAGAAAAATAAATTTTTTTCCATTAAGTTGTGAGCAAATTGGAAAAAACTTTGAGCTCGTTTTTTGTAGATTTTTTTGAGGTCCCATCTAAAAAAATATGTATGGTCCATATATTTTATATTTAAATACATGAATGTATATATGTATGTATGCACATCGACTCCGCTTTACTGGAAATAACCAAAATCCAATTATTTTTCAATTTCTTAAATTTTTCAATAATTTTGAATTATTTTTTCTGAAATTTGTTACAGTTAAGCGTACTGCTTAAAATCAGTACACTATAATAGAAAAAAAAAAGTAAAGGACGTAAGAGCGATAATCTGAAAGCGGGTTCGACTACATATTGTACATTAATTCATGTATTGTACTTGAATTCATGTATGGAAATGTATACGATTACACTGCACAACAAAATGGAGTTTTTTTATGATGTTTAAAGATATCGTGACATTTAACATTTGCATAAGTTACACCACTTTTTGCATTAATCCGTTAATATTTCACGGATAAAAATACCTTCTGGATTATTAATCTACACAAATTTTTTTTTCATATATGCAGATAAAGTCACATTGATAAATATATCAGGATGTCTTATTGTTATTGTAAGGATGTTAAAAATCGTGTGATTTTAGTTTAGTCCTTAAAATTTTTTTGATTATAATTTTTTCTAAACTAGTATAACTAATCCTTATATATTTTTGTTCGATTATTGCGAAAATAGCTGTATTACTTTTGTAGCTCCTTTAGTTTCAGAGATATTGTAAGATACTTTAAATTTTTCTTTTCGAACCCCATCCAAAAAAATTTTTTTTATTGCATTTGTCAATTTAAAAGTTATTAATGCAATTATTACGCAAAAAAAATGTTGTATGGACCATACATACATAGAGCTAATTTCAAAAATTTTGGGTTACAGCTTACCGATGAGCTGGAATGAAATGCATATAGACGGTGCTTAACCATCCAAACAAGCAAGAATTTCTAAGAATTTTTTTCTACTTGTCAGTAGACTTCAACAAAAAAATGATCGAAAAAAGCTAAAAGAAAAAATCTGAAACTGCTACTGGGTAATGCTCACTGGGTAACAATAACTAATGAGTGAGCAAATTTAAGGTTAATAAGTAAATTGGCTTAAAAACACACTTTATTTTTACACAAATTTAGTTTTATTTATACCAATATAATGTAGAAATATGGTAATTAATAATGGAATATGATGTCGGGCAAATGTCCACCTCCAGCACGTCGGCAGTTCTCCGCTCTTTTCACAAAGTTTTGAATCAAATTTTGCAAACAAATTTTTCTTATCTCGTCAATGCAGAACATTCGGTGCTCATCTCATTTTTTTGGGGCACTGCTACACGTTCTATATATATTAAACGCGATCCCGTATCGCGATATTTATTGAACGTGTAGCATGCAGTATTGATGGATCGTGATACATATCGCAGAAAGGCCTAAATTAATTAAACGTGTAGCATTATCATGATATTAGATCGCGATACGTTAATAAAAAGTGAAATAAAACAAATTAAAAAAAAAGACGCAGTGACAAATTTAACAAATAAAAGTAAAAAAGTTTATTACATTTGTGTAAAGTTTGTTTTAATAAAGGGTAATGGCAGAAGATAGTAAAGGTATTCACGTCAAAAGTTGCACTGTTGCGGAAAAGCAAAATTGCAAAATTTTCTAAATATATAACAACAACCGCATAGAAAATTATTTTGCACAAATGATGCAAAATTGTCAGGGTCTGAGTAAGTGCAAGATTATCAGGGTAAATTTTTCAAAGTTGTGCAACTTTTTATGGCATTGCCAATCCAAAAAAATGGACAAATAGTACTTATAAAATCAACCAACCAACAAATTACAACGTAGAAATACCTAAATGTTTTTCTTTTAAATGAAAATCCAAGTGGTTCAAGATATTTTCGATAAATAATAATAAATAATAAATTAATTGTAAAATAAAAAATTTTTTACAAATTCTTAGCTAGACATTATAAAGAAATCTTCAAGTACAAATCGTTATTACAATTTTGTTAAATAATACCAATACTATTAATATTGATATTTTTATTAGTGAATTAATTACAAAATTAATCAGCGAGGTTCCAGTACTTTGTTTCTGGATTTAAACAAACTCTTTTAACAATTAAGAAACATACGAGTACAATATATATTTGCACATATTGTGTTTCTTTATAGACATCTAAACAAAATGAGTTGCTCACGACAGAAAGTGCAATTATGCTTTTTTGCACAGTTGCAAGAGTTGACGTGAATACCTTTAGGCTGAGTTTACATCTGGCATTTCTTGTGTGTCATTTGCCCAAAAAAACGTAACCAACTAATTACTAATGAAAAACTGTTTGATTCAGATATATATTTTTTAATGATTTAAACATTTTGCAATCATTTTGGATTCTATAAAATTGTCTATTAATTGTGTATGAAACTGCTTAACTTAATAAATACATGTCTGAATCAAATAGTTTTTCATTAGTAATTAGTTGGTTACGCTTTTTTACGCTTGTGTGGCATTTGGCACACTGATGTAAGCCCGGCCTTAGTGAAAGCGAGTGGGCTCTGCCGGTGGAATCGGAATTAACGACCGAAAAAATTATATTGAAAGACTTCATTTTTTTGTGGGACTCGTCGGATAAAGCTTTTATTTTTGGTTTTCTCGCGACATTTTTTTAATAAACGATCCGCACAACACAAAAATAACGTAAATACTGATGCGATACATATTGAACATACGTACATATTGAACGTGTAGCATACGCTCGTGATCCATCAATCCATAAAAATGGATCGCGATCAAAATATCACAATATATATTGAACGTGTATCAGTGCCCTTAGAGCGTCCGTTTTTTCTGGTTTGTTCACCTAAACTCGGCCTTTCAAATTAAAATTAAAAAATTTCTGAATTAAAATTCTTTGTTCAAGAGTGTAGCGTTCCATAAATAAAATTTTCCAACTTTTTACTAAATAAATGTCAAAGGATGACAGCTCAAGTCTTGACATTTCATCAATTGACAGCCAATTTACTGCCTAACCTCAAATTTGCCCACCCTATATACTTACATTTATTGCTTTAAGCTTGTAAATACTCGTAGTAATCGGAAACTTACCCATTTTCGTCAAAATTACGTACAGCATTTTTATTCGAACAAATAGAACTGGAATTTCCCATTGTGAAGTCACTTAATTTATGATTGATTGTCACTTTTATAATTTCATCGAAAAAGAGAAATCAATAATTTGAAATATTCCTTTTAATTCAAAGCGTTGCAGAGCAATTTTTACTCGTTTAAAAGTTCTATCAATTGAAAGAAAATTGCGATGCATTTATATATAAAAAATTATTTGAACAATGTTATTAAATTCTCATGTTTCACCAATTATCAATACTCATATAAAAAAATATACATTCATGATATAAAAATTTTATAATTTAAAAAAAAAACAATATATATATATAGCAATATTTAATGTAAATTATATTGTAATTTTTTATATCAAAAAAGAATATAACTTTTAAAAATATGCACTTTTTCAAAGCATATTGTTTTTATCTGTTAGCAATAACTTGAAATTAAAAATGTATTTATTTTATATTTGGCGCTTTTGTTTTGTAAACGTTAAACCGCGCAAGTGCACTAATAAATTTTTAAACTTGAAAACAATTTGACGTTTTAAATTCAATTGAATAGAATTGTGAATGCTTTTTTCGGCCACAGCTGAAACATGTTAAGACAATAAAATAAAAAATTAATAACATGATACAAAAGTACAAATGTGTGTATGTACATACTATACATATGTATGTATGTATGTTTGTATGTCCATACTGAGTACAACATACAACGCAAAGTTAATTGTGCTTACCAATTAAATTGTACTCCCCTTCACTTGTTTTAATGCAAACATACTGTAGTCGGTGTTTTAAATTAGTATACCACCCTTCACCATGTTGATAAAGTTTGTCATTCCGTTTGTACTTTGATTTTTTTTTAAACTGTGCACTGGGTAAATTAATTACAAAATTTTATTGGGGCAGCATTCACTGAAAGAATTTTGCTTCATAAATCCAACGAAACAATTTCATTAGATTTTTTTTCACAAATCTAATGATAATTTCACAAATCTAATGAAAATTTCACGAATATTGTGAAAGAATTTCATTGGAATTGCTTCGTTGGTATTCTAGTTTCGTTAAAATATTTCATTGGATTTATGACAACAATATTTTCTAATTATTAAGAAACCCCTTTATATTTAAGAAACATTTACAGTTGTTGCTTAAAATAAACATACATATATAGATAAATACACACCTCAAAGCCATTATTTCGTGGCTAAAATGAAATTATTTCATCGTTTTAATGAAATTATTTCGTTGTTTCGATGAAGTTCTTTCGTTGCATTGATGACACTGTTTAATATATTTGACATAGTTTTCATTAAAACAATTTTAACGAAACTGGTTTCATTAATCCAACGAAGCGTGTCGTGGGTTGAATTTTAATGAATTTTTTCATTGGATTAATGTCGAAATTCATAGAACTTATGAAAAAAAATTCTTTCAGTGTTATTTATGTATGTGAGATATGATTTATAGTACTTATAGTGTACGACCGATTTAATCGGTCCCTAATTTTTTATTCCGCTAGTGATTGGTGTTTGAAATAGTTTTTGCAAATTTTTACCGTGGTCACATTTTTGTAAAGGGTGATTTTTTAGTAACTTTCCTTTTGGAAACACTGTTTTTGACATCTCAGCTGTTTTCGTGTAACTGTTAAACATGTTAAGTTTGATCCAAGTCACATTTATTTCCAGGTAATATCAGGATTACTAAAACAATGAAAAATTACAACAATGAAAAAACAACATGGCTTTTTGTTCATCCAAAATATCAAAAAAAGAATTTGTTGTAACACAATAATAATACAAATTATTCACAAAAAGTTTAAACAATTTCTCTACGACAGCTACCACCAACAAAATTTGCAACGTTTAGCACTTTTCACAATTTTTTAATAGCTTTTTTTCGTATTTTTAAATTTATTTTCAAAGAATTTTTTTAATAAAATATTTTTCATAGGGGTGAATATCCCTATCGTGAATGAAATGTGAAATTTTTGTTCCCATGAAATGTTCATTCCACATGAAGGGAAATTCGCAATCGTGAATTTCATGGGAACGTTTGTTCACGCTATCAATGCGTAGTGAATGTAAAAACCGTCAAGAAGACTTGTAAAGCTTCAAAATTAATTGAAAATAAAATAAATTAAGTTTAATAATAAGAAATACACGTATTTTGTGTTTCAAATGAAATGTTATAGAGTGTAAAGTTAATTGTGTTATTAATTATTTTAGGCGCCGTGCCAAACATTTTTTTTATATACCACAGCAATAAAATTTACTGCATGCCAGCCAAAGAGATTCATGTTCAATGAAAAATGTGTTCCAAAGAATTATTGTTATTAATCGTGGACATTATTTATTGATCTTGCCCTAAAATAATTATTTATAAGTTTTAATATATAATTGCAAGTATAATATTAAAATTACGCAGTGTATTAATTCAGTTCGGCTGCAAAAATAAAGTGAACAAGACCAAGGGAAAATGCAAAAAATCCATGTGAAAAATATTATTCAAGATAAGGGAAATCAAAAAAGGGAATACATTTCAGAGGAAAAATTAATCACGATTGCGATTTGGGGAAAAAGGAAAATATTTCGAGGGATAAACTGTTCACGATAGGGGTGATTGAAAATATTTTAAAATTTTTTTTAATTTCTCTTTCGTAAACAATTTTTGAAGTTTCGGCTTAACTTTAGTTTAAAAACGAAATAGCTCAGCCGCATTTCTGCTACTACCTTGGTTTGATCTATAATTTAACCATGAACCGACTGACAAATGAACAACGCTTGCAGTTTATTGAAATTTATTATTATGATCGTGAATTATCTATTCGGCGCCGTTCGCAACAATTGGGCAATTGATAAAAATAGAAGAGATGAACTTGGCTGACATGTAGCTTCAAAAAATGGTTCCATATTCACAGACTATGTTAAGCTATGTTAAGGCTCATATCTATAGAGACAAGTCCGCAACGTACTGGAAGCCAATATTGAAGAATTTATTCGTGAGATAACGTCGTATCACAAAGTAGACCAGAGTTGAAGAAATTGACTTATGAAAAAATCTCGAAACAGCTGATTTGATCACTGTTGAAAAAGGACAACTATAGTGTGCTTGTTATTAAATTTAATTAAAACAAATAAAATGAAATGCATGTATACTTAGTAAAATGAACAATTGACCATTTTTACAAAATTAAATGCAAGATTTTGTAGTTTTGAACTAAAATACACAATATGTAAAAGATTATTAGTATTATAAAAGTGATTAAAACTAAGTTTCAAGTCAATTTTAAAAATTTTCTTACAAAAATATTAATTTTTAACATTAACTTACAAAAAGTACACAACGAATGAGACCACAAAGTATAAAATGAAATTACGTTAAAATAATACCATGCGAAAGAAAAAGTAAAGACGATTTGATGACTGTTTCAGCTAGACCCCCAAAAACACAATTATCTTCTCCCTTGTATCATCACTGGTCTACTTATTTTGTGCGCCGGATATCTTGTAGAGAGTGTGCGAAAATTGGAAACAGTGTATTAACCATTTGACTGAAATAAAGATTTCATACATTTCTCTAAATTTTGTGTGTTTTTTAAAGTAAACTCGGAAAGCTCTTAAAAATTAACTCATTTTTATAAAATATGGCCATTGAAAGTGAAATATAAAATTTAGAACTAAATAGCTCACCGCACTGGTTTTGAATTGTATTTAAAAAGAATTAAAATAATTTTCGAGAAACCAGTACGTGTGTTCTATAACTTGCAAGAAGTTTCCGTGTCGAGAAAAATCAAATAATTATATTGGTTGTCCTGTTTTTCACAGGCTGATTCATATACAACCTGATATAAGCTTACACGAAATATGAGCAAGGAACTAAATTTTTCGTTAGTCATCCTGTGTTTCACAGAGTGGTAACAAACTTTTGGTTTGGAAGAGTTCTCACAAAAGTTACAGAACATAGGCACAGAAACACAAAACAGCAATTATTTAAATTTAATTGTTCCTAAACAAAGTTGTTTTTTAATCGACTTCAAAAAAGGAGGGGGTTCTCAATTCTTCTGTATTTTTATTTTTTATGTGTGTTACTACATAGTTTTTAAACCGATTTTAAAAATTATTATTTTTTTTATCTAAAAGCGAGTAGGCAGGAATACGCCCATTAAATTTTTTACTTTGGTTTATGTATCAATCTTATATTTAAAAAAAATCATCATCATATCATATATTTTACGTGCTTCTTCTCATCCGATTGAAACGAAACTTGCCACACACTCTAAGCTCAATGAATGACACTATCTTGCATTAAAAAAAGTGGGCTGGCTCACGCCCATTCAAATTTAGTATTGAATTATATGTGCTTCTACTTATTCAATCAAAAGTGGGCTGGCTCACTCACGCCCATTAAAATTTAGTATTGAATTATATGTGCTTCTACTTATTCAATGGAACCAGTTTGGGCTCTTGACGTGATGATGCATTTAAAAAAGTGGGCGGTGTCATGCCCATTAAAATTAAATATAATATTTAAAGTGTTTCTATTTAACCGATTCTTACGAAACTTGACACACACTCTAAGCTCAATGAATGACACGATCTTACATTAAAGAAAGTGATACTCATCAGGGATATTGGAGCTAAGAAAGTATAATTAATAAAAATAAAGAAGTAATTAAAAATATTTGTAATGATTGTTTCCTCAATATTTTTATTTTGAACACATACGTATTCTATAATGTCTCATTTCACAGTTTTGTGTTAAAATCATCTACATATATTATGATTTAGTGACTCATATAAAAGATATTCCAATAGGAACTGCCGAACTTCAGTTGATAGCAGCAGTGGTTGTTTTGCTTGGGCAAAGCTAAGCGCTCTTCGCCCAGAATTTTGGCCAGAATTGGACAATGTGGTTTTACAAAACGACATGTGGTTTCAACAGGACCAGACAGCGTGCCACATTGGACATTCAGCACGAGCGATTTGTGGACCTGGTAACTTCATATGGAGATGACATTTCGGATGCATGCCACCCAACGAATTTTATATTAAATAAATAATGGTATCGATGTGTCTTTCAAATGAATAGAACATTTTTTAGAGGAAGCGTTTAATTATATATGAAATTTAATAAATTAAACTATAGTCCTTAGTTAATTAAACACAGCGACTTCTGTTTCATTTTCATTAAATGTAATGCCCATTTTCGTTATTGTTTTCTTTCTAATTTGTAGTGTGTCTTTATTGTCGTTATTAATTAACTGTTTCGCCCATTGTTAATATTATGGAAACATATTAGCTTCAAGTTTTGTATACCACATAGTCATTGCCAAATACATACTAAATATGTATGCACATATGTACATATGTATGTATTCATGTGCAGTTTGCCAGGTTTTGAATTATAAAATTATAACACTAACTCACTCCCTCTCCAATTGCACTAATGCCTTCATACATTGTTTTTTTTATTTATTAATTTTTCACAAAATAATTTAATGAAAAGCTTGTGTGTGTGGTGCCTTAACTAATAATAAAGTCACCGTATTCTTATATGTATAATATACATACATAAATAGTTTAGTTATATAAATCGAATCCATTAGTACAAAGCGAGTATATGCATATGTACATTTTTTTAATATTTTCAATGAGAACAGGAATAAGATTAAGAAAAAACATGAAAAATTGTACAGGGCAGCATTGCAAAATATGAATGTGAATGATTTAAAGCAGCTACTTCCAAACACACATATTCTGCTGGTATTTGCATTTGAGGTGAACAGCTTTGAAAGCTTTTAAATTTGTTCTTGCTTCTTTGCAAAGTAAGAGCAATCATTTTTGTGGCCGAGATCTGATTGGCTGTTGTGCTCTCGTCGGTATGAAAGCACAAAAGCTCTAAAAGTTTGCACACTGTGCATGTAGCTTTAGAGTTTGCAAATAATCGCACATTTTCATAATCGCGATTACGATTAAAAAATATGCAATTAATCGCGATTATCGGTTAAACGCGATTAATCAAGAAAATATACTATTATAATTTTTACTAAAACCAAAATAAATTTCGTCATGAGTTTTAGTCGAACTGTATGGGTTTAGCCAAAGAAATTTATTTATTTTGTCTTGAGTTCGGGTTTTAATTTTTTCAATTAAATTGTATTTTTATTTTTAGAAAATTGTAAAGCACGTAAGATTAAGTTCGTAAGTCAGAGCTTATGAGTATAAAAAAAATAATACACTAACTGAAAAAACGTGCTAAAATCATGATGTTAAGCTCAAAATCAAATCATTTCAATCTTAATAGTCTGTTAAATATACAAATACTTGATTCAAGAATAAAATCTTAACTTTTTTTAAGATCGCATTTAAGATTGTAATCTTGTTGAATAAAATCTCATTTTAAAATCGAATTCAAGATTTAGTTCCCAATAAAAATATTAAATTAAGATCATATTCTTAAAAATTTAAGAATATAATCTTAAAATTTAAACCAAGTTCTTGATTTTAAGAATTCATTCTATAAACTAAGAATTTATGCTTAAATTTGAGAACGTCAATCTTAGTGAACAAATTTCAAGATTGAAATTTTAAAATTTCTACAATGTAAATTAAGATTTTTGTTCTTAAAATTAGATCTTTATTTTTCTATTACTATACGAATTGGGTTAAATCAATCTTTTGGTAGGAACCTTTTTCTAGAACGAAGTATATGTATTTCTACTTTCTTAATTTATTTTTTATTTAATTTTGTATCCACATCTGATGAATTTATATCATAATGAATCAGCAAGTTCATACCAAATCAATATTTTTTATAGCGTTATTTTATACGAAGTTGTTCATTCATCATGACATAAATTCATCACGTGCGGACACTCGATTATAACTATAACCTTTTTTTAGTTTTTCAATGTTTTTTTTTAATAATGCGAGGTTGCAAGATAAAGAAAACTGCATCTATCTGCCAAACGAATGAAAAATATTTGTATCAATCGTAATAAAATTTTTGAGATATTACAACTTTTTTGAAATAAAATTGGGAGAATATAGTAAAATAAAATAATAAATTTAATATGTGCTAAATTTTGGTTTTAATAATCGTTTTGCCTTATAATATTTTTGTTGCATTAAGGTGTAGGAAAATAAAATGGATGTATATCGAATATAAATCGTTTGTTGTGTTTTGTATAAGTTTCTGAGCATACTGGCTTATTCTATTCGAATTTCCATAAAGCTTATGTAAATTCTCAAATGATTTTTGAAAGTATGTGCATAAGATAAGAGGTTTGAAACCTCTTATGCACATACATAGGTGCAAACCCTATGTAGCTCGGACGTAGCTGGTTTAAAATGATAGTACATACTTTTCATTTTGTTTTCAATAAAATGTGTACAAAATTGCAATTTTTCAAGCTCCAAAGTACGTATCTACATAAATGTAATATTGAAAAGCCCATTCATCATTGTATATTTGAAATTTAGTTTTTTTGTGTATTTATTTAAAAAATATTGAGTCAGGCCTTTTCTATATTAAGCTTACGATATGCATGTGCATATATTCATGGGACCTCAAAGCGTGGAAATCTGATGAAAACTCGTTTTTCGAAATCAGTGTGACTTCAGTAACTTCTTATTTTGGACAGCAGAAAGTTAAAATGTTGAATTTCAAATATACATATGTATGTACACATATACATGTGAAAATATGCATATACATATATGTACGTAATGGACGTCTTCCGGGTATGCTAACATTTATAAAAAAATTAAATTAAATTCTGTCACCTATAATCTAAAAATTCTAATTTTTCGATTTATGTCCCATTTGCATCAAAGGCTCTATACTAAAATTCGTAGGAGGTTCAATCAAACATTGTGAAATTACGATGCTTGCCTTAAGTCCTGCCAACATAAATTTACTTTGAAGTTTACATGTCTGGAAAGTGGGCAACAGTAGTTGGTTGATGTCCAAACTCTAAATTATTTGGGGGCATTGATTGAAATGTATGAAAGTTGGCTATTCTTTTCATATGCTTTGGTATTGTTGGCAAGGCCTTCAACCAGAAATAATAGGAGAAACAAGTTTTTGTCTTGGATTATTAAGAATACAAACAGTGTGGCCAGCCGCTATATTCTGTACTGAGAAACAAAGGAAAATGCTTTATGTATTCAATGCATGAAACACAGCAGGCTAAATAAACAACAACACGACTACAAATGCTGTTTACTGCTATCATCGCCGTTTAGCCAGTTAATTAATTATATGTACTGAAGTACACATATTAACATACATATTTCAGCAGTTTCACATTTATGACAATTTCAAATGTACTTACATATATCGCGTAAAAGTATTAAAACTAATCAATTTATTTCTTTATATTGTTACGTTTAAATTTTATTAAACGTGTGAGTTCTTTTGATTGCTCAAAAATAAAAATAATTAACACACGATTTTCTTATTTTCAACTGAACTTCCTTTTGTTCTTGACTAAACAAATTACAACGTCTTTTCTTATTTACTTCTTAACGTTATTATCCACTGCACGAGGTCTCTTACTTTCAACGATGTTGACTCCACTAAATTCCAATTAGCACTGACTCAATCGCACACAAGGCAACTCTTTTTATACTACAAAAACCGGATCTAGAATGTTCGCTAATAGATGGCGTAGTAACATGCGTGTTTGTACTTAGTAAAACCTACAGGAAGAAATTATTACCGCACAACGATGTGGCTGTTTAGGCGTTTATGTTTATTGGTGGCCATATGATTAAACAGTCTTCTAGCACAATCGGGAAAATTCATGTTGCCGTTTCTAGATGTTTGTACGTGATTCGATTGGCCGCTAATTTTTGAATTTTCAATGTTACGACTTGTATGTTGGCAATGCGGTGTGCTACTGGTAGTACAGGGTGGTTACTATAAGTGCTCGCACTTTTATTTGTATACGTGTTTGTCTGTAGCTATGTACACAATTATTGTTGTTGCTATAGTGCTTGCACGTGAATATGTGTGCACGCTTATTGCTTTAAATAAAGACTTCTAGATAGTTCTTTGCATTAACCCTGTAGGAATATTTTTACGTAAAAATATGTATTTTGGAATGTTATTTCTGTGAAATAATATCAAATAATTTGACACTATCGTTCATTTGATATTTTGTATTATACTGGCAGAACTATATTTGCTCATTGTTGCTTAAAAATATAAAACGCGGTTGAAGTTGGCGACTGCGTCAAAGTAATCGTTTCCATACTTTTTACTATGATCTTTGTGTTTAATAGAGTGTTCTAAGTGTTCCAAGTCAAATTTTTTTAAGTAAAGAAAAAATCGTTTAATACCTAAACATTTCAACCAAATACTATTTCTAAAAGATACTTTTAGAAAATCTCTTTAATCTATTGAACAATCTAAAAGAAATGATTTAACTTATGTTCTTTTTTTTCATTAATGCATATGCAGTGCACTCGCGATATTGTGAACTAACTAAAACCGGTGGTGTTCATGTTTGTGAATTATTCACCTTTCCGAATATTCAAAATAGAAGAGCAAAATTATAGAACTCAACCCACATATTTTCTTATTGTGGCAACGCTGATTCTTAACAGCATGCGATATTATTTCGCCGACCAACGGTCCATAGGCATTGAGTTAAGAGAGTCGAAAACAATGATGTCATAAATGTTGCTATGTATGAGTTCGATGAGCACTTCAAACTTTCGAGTGATTCGCTTCATAGACAACATTGCAATAAATATGAGTGCGCATTGCGTACATGAAATTATAAGTCATATTTAACTCTATTCACTTTTTCACTACTCATTTCTGTTCTCTGGTATAAACAGATGAAGAGGCATTCCATATGACAAATATTTGCATGTTGTGTAAATGCACTTTTATTATGTTGGTAAATGTGTATGTATGTAAGTATGCATGTAATGGGAGAAACTTTAAACGTGTGTGAGTGTGTAATTCTAACCATGTCACACCATACCGGAAATAGCAAAATAACGGTCAAATGCTATAAATTTTTGTTCCTACAGAACATTCACACGAACACACATATATATATGTGTGTATGTATAGGTATGTGTGTATATATGAATATGTATTTGTATGTATGTATGCCTGTGTAAGCATGAGCTCACGTGAGTGTTTGCACAAACATGCATGTTGTCTATACATACTTACATATATAAAACGAATAAATACTTGCGTATAAATATACCCTGCGGAATTGTATGATACGAACGAAAATTTTTTTATTGTTTCTTCTTAATTTTCTTTTTTTCTTCTGGATTTTCTTCTATTGCAGCTTTATTTGAAGCCAAAGCCGTTGTCTATTCCTATTTGATTAGTTTGTATGCGAACGTATGTATCTGTTTGTCTATCTTTCTATCTATTGCAATGTTCATCTGTGTGTCTGCCCGCCTTGTCTGCCAGGAAACATTTGTTAGAAAACCATAAGGATAAAATGCAATTTAAACGCATTTTACGCCAAACTAAACAGCTTAAAAAATTGTTCCACCCATCTTTGCAATTTCATTTTTCTACTGTTTTATTCGATTTACTTGTAATTTTTTCTTTTGCTTTTCTGGAAATTTTTGCAAACTTTTTTTTTTTGTTTGTTAACATTACAATTTGAAAGAATTCTTTTTTTCATGCATCAAATTTATTTATGGCTTTATAATGTACTAAAATATTAAGGGAATTGGTAATTTAAGAAAAAGCATGTGTTTTTTATTGAACTAAAAAGGAAGTACATACTTATGTATTTTTTTCTGCAAAATCATTTTGAAATACATTTATCGTTACTTAAAACGTAAAACGCCCTAACAAACAAAAAATTCGAAAGCAAAATTATTTTTAAATACCGATGTACATATTTCACCTTAGTACATTATTACAAATAAAAAAAAAATCAGCATTCTACAAACGAAACTAGCGACTTTATTGTTAATATTAAAAAGCCCTAACTACCACACAAATTTCATGCAAGTTGCTTGCCACTTACAATCATAGTAATCCAGTGTTTCATCTCTATCCTTTCATCTCTTTCTTCAAAGGCGCACTTATGTTGCACGCGTACTTTGTTAAAAAAAAGCTGCAACAATTTATTGATTTTATTTTAATGGTTATTAAAAATTTAATAAATATGCGAAGCATTTTTAACATTCTCTTCATCCTCTTTGGTAATTGATTTTTTATACATACAACGTTTTTCAATTTATTTTACAGTCAACTATTTAAATAATCGTAAGAGCAAATACACACATACGTTGGCCGGCTGTGAAGTTAATTCAGTTTTCAAAGTTTTCAAAGTGTTCTAAAGTACGTTTTCAAAATTGTGTTTGACATTTCGTAACCGTGGACCATAATATGTACACCGGAAACTAAACAATAGTCAAAATTGGCGCCAAAGAAGTTCAATAAAGTCATGGCGACAGTTTTTCTTTAGGATGCACGCATTGTAATCCACATTGAATACCTTAAAAAGATTAAAGCAATCAATATTATACCAACTTAATGTATCGATTTAATGAGGATTGGAAAACAAATTTGGCTAAGAAAAAAAGTTATTTTCCACCAAGACAATGTAAGGGTGCAGACATGTTCTGTTTCCGCGGCAAAAATCCATGAATTGGGCTACGAATTGCTTCTTCATGTGCCCTCTTACCCGGACTTATTCTAGAGGGAGAAGAAATGGCTCTGTGGAAATAGATTCGACTCCAATGATGAAACCATCTAAGAAAAAATATATATTCTGATGATCTTATTTTTTTTGGAAGAAATAAAACAATTAGAGAAACGTTGGACAAAGTGTGTAAACAATTTATTGAAAAAAATTATACTTTATCCAAAAACCTGTGTTTCAGTAATAAAAGTCACGGACTTAGTGAACTGCACTCGAAATCATTAATTTCATTTACTAATAAAATAATTAAAGTACGGAAAAAGTACCAAAAAAAAGGGTACCATTTTGATTTCTTTTCGAGTTTCAAAAAAAAAAATTGACAAAACATATTCGAAAAATACAAATAAAATTTGCTTTCACACATTCCGTTCGTTAAAAGATAATTAAGTACCAAAATTCAGATTTCAACCGTTTTCGCCCGCTGATGTGAAAATATCGGAAAAGTACCAAACACCCACACAGAAAAAAATTCCTGCGATAAACACGTTTCATTGACAAGAAAACCTAAAAATCAGCTAAAAATTTTATTGAGTCAACTAAACTTTTAATTAATTTAAATTTTTAAACAAAAGTTTAATAGAATCAACTACATTTTTAATTGATTTTTTTTTCAATTAAACGTTTTTATCGCAAGAAAATTTCAGTAAGATGACTAGTTCTCGCATATATAAATAAAGCAATTTCTCATATTCTATTTCATTAGAAGCTTTTATTTAAAAACTGAAATTAATAAATATTATCTCCTCGAGTAGTATTACTTCAGTCAGTCTAATTTAAACTTTCTTTCATTAATAAAAATATTGGCAAATATTCATAGTCAAAATAAAATATACTTTAATAGTTTAAAACCAGTACATATTTTGTTTGGTAATACTGGTTTTAAATTTTTAAAGCATACTTTGTTATGCGCTATTAAATATAAATTAATAAAAATATTTGCATGTCTAGTGAGAACTAAAAACTTACTAAATTATTCGTTGATTGAAACTACATTGCATACAAAATCAATTAATATTTGAAAAATTCTTTTGTCTTACTACCAATAAATTTAAAATTACTCGTTGATGATCGCTAAGGTAAAAACTTATCAAACTATCCACCGTATGTTATCTGCATAAGTTTTCTAGTGCGGTTGTGCATATACATGTGCACACGTACATAAATATACTCATGTTGAGAAACAAAAAAATTCAGAATGCAGCGTGCATAATTGCATTCAATCATGCATACACGCATCCGTGTCATTCTTTATTGTATTCGGTGTTTGTGGTTTGATAACAGAATTCATTACAACTAATAGGAATTCATCAATAATATCTTATTTACTTTTTACATACATATGTATGTACATACATAGTTATTCATTTATTTATTCATGCCTGTTTATATAGTGAAAAATTATACTCGAGCAAATTCCAGTGATACTATTTTATTTACACGTACTTAACACAAAACTTATTGTTGTAATAATTAAATTTATATCGGGATATAATGCCGCATTTCAGTTCAGAAATACCGCAGAACAAAACATTCTTGTGAATACAAAAAAAAAAATAAAAATAAAATAACAATAAAATCTTTCATATGAGAAGTTGAAATAATAATACAGAAGAAAACACTATTGCACCTGTCGTATGAAATGTTATAAAAGAGAAAATATTTGCTGTAAACCAAAGCAGTATGTAATAGTAGACTTGGGTCGAACTCGTTCACTAGTTCATTTTTGCCACAAAGTAATAATCAAACCCATTTAAATTACATGAGTTTGATCAGAGGTTTGTGGCAAAAATTAACTAGTGAACGAGTTCGACCCAAGTCTATCACTTAATAATTTTCTTGAATAACTGATGTAGTTTTCTTTGTTCAGTAGTTTCTGATAAAAGAGTACGTGCTTCATTCCACTTTAAAATTATTTTTGGCAAAAAACCCTGCTCATCTCTTATACAAATTGAAGAAAAACCTGGTGCATGTTTGAGGGCTTTTGAAATTATTCGTGCGGAAATGTTTCTTGAAATATATAAAACCTCACTTTATGGGTTAAAATCAGAGGTGTTAAATTTCGTTTACGATTACTCATCAATTACATTACATATTAAAAAGAATTGTACTGATTATATAATTCCCTTTAAAAGGATTTCTGTTAAATAATCGAGAACGATTACTAATAATCGAAAATTAATCTGAATTACTTGAAATTACAAAAAATTATCAAAAAGAATCGAAAGTAATCAAAATATAATCCGACTACCTTCAAAGATTACTTTTGATTATTAATAAATAATCAAAAAGAATTAAAAGTAATCTTTAAAAGTAATTTTATTATTTTTTAATTTTTTTTTTATTTTATTTATTTTTATTTTTGGACTATTTTTTTGTAATTTCCACGTAATGTAAAAATGTAAAAATTTGGAGTCCCTTCAAGTTATGCTGAAAAAAGAGAAAAAAAAAATGTTCAAAAAAAATCAGAGAATTTATAAAAATCTATTTTTTTAAATTAGACATGATACAGATATTTCCACTAGTCTGCTTGCAAAAACTAAGCTCGATTGGATCACGGAAAAAGGGTTAAAAACTTATCCAAAGTTTTTCAGACAGACGGACACTACGAGCTTTATATTTTATACTAAAAAATTCTGACGCGTACATGAAAATCGCCGATACACGTGTATTTTTATTTTTCTCCCCTTTCCGAAAAAGTATATATGGTTCATAGGACGGAAAAAACGTTCGTTTTTGTAACGCGGTGTAATCATTACTTAACAGCTATTGTTAAAATACGGAGTTCAGCTGGATTATATGCTTATGTTTTAGAATAAATAAACGACTCCGAAAAATCACAATATACAAACGTAATAAGTTCACAATCCTCAAACAAGAATCTTTTACCTACTTCCTCACGAGGCATAGACTTGGACATGACATGAACATGACGCCGACATGGCTTCCACATCGGACGATTTCAAATGTTTAGATTTTTTTTTCAATTTTGGCAAAAATACTCGAAATCTTTTCACAAGACTGTTAACAATTGAAAAGATTACAAGTATTTTTGCCAAAAGTGAAAACAAAAAATCTAAAAATTTGAAATCGTCCATTTAAAATTTGTTTTCATCTAAATTCGGATGCTACAATGCATACCATTAATTTTTATTTTCTAAATTTCAACTTAAACAGGTGTATCATGTCTTTTAAAAAAAAGAAAACATGTGAAAGCGATGTGGAAGCCAGAACATACACGAATAACATAAATTTCTTTATTGTGGTGAATACGTGCGATGTCCATGTTCAGGCATATCAAAATATTTTGCGGTAGTGTAATAGAGATGGAATATTTACCAATTTTGTTTTCTATCTTTTTCTCTCTACTGCAAATGGTTGCGAATCGCGAGTCTCCTGGCGAATCTTATTGCTCAGGCATAAGTTGGGGCATCGTTGTTAGAGCATGGGCGAAACATGGAAATGCGCGGTCTCCATTAGGCATTTCCGATGCCCAACATGATGCCCATATCAAGTTCGTGGCTAGTGGAGACCCTTAAACCCATATGAGACTTCATTTTTCTTTCATTTATCAAGTTTTAGAGAAAAGTGCAAACATATTGTAATAGAAAAATTCAACAGTTGCAAAGGGTTCAGCTATATTAAGAAAAATGAAATAATGTCAACAACTTAACTAAAGTTATCGATAACAAATGAAGATCTGTCAATAAAAATGTAACATTTTTCAACTCAAAATTGACATTTCAAGCTTGAAACATAAAAGTGTGCGCTAATTAGCGGTTTCTGGGCATACATAGCGATTTTTAGTTTCTTTTGTCTTAATACTAGCGGTTTCTAATTAAGAAAATTTTACAACATTTAAACATTTTGTTTCCGTTTTATATAATTTTTTCTTTCTAAAATTTATTGTTTCTTTCTATCAATTCAATATCAAATCAACGAAGAAAAGATGACGTATCATAAGGGCTTTAGTTACAAAACAAGCATCTTTATTCGATTTTGCATCTATATTATTTTCCGCCGGGAACGAAATGCATATAGACATCACTTATAATTATAAGTTTAAGTTATCGAAATGAGCTACAGATAATATTTTTTGATTTGTGCAGAATGACATTAAATTTCCTAGTATAGTTTCCAACCAAACTTCAAACCAAAAATTCACTGCTGCCAGAAGCCAATAATTAATTGTCAATAAAAGATGGCAAACAATCGAAATTTCTTACGGCTATATGTACAAGCAAAAACTGGCATGAAGTTAGCATAAGTGGCAAAATTTAATATGATCTTAAAGAGTTTTGCAATGAAACTTCACTTAAAAAATCACGCTAGGACTCAGTAGTGGGTTAAAACTACGTAATACGATAATTTTTAATGTCAAATTGTATAGAGGGACTCTTTAACACCTATTTAAATTTCTTCACTTATGCTAACTTCATGCCAGTTTTTGCTTATGTATATGGCCGTTAATTGCCAGAAAGCATTAAATGCGTATGTATTGAAAATGACAGCAGTTGCTGCCGGTAACTGTCTCTCTCTCTCTCAGATAAGTAAACTGAGTTGAGTTGAGTTGAGAACGACAATAGGGGCGAGTCGTTAGTTCCCTTTAAAATATGTTTATTATAATTATGAATTAAATATTTCAGTAAAAAACATATCCATTACAAGCACACATTAATTTTATTAATTGTACGCTCAATATTCATAAATTCTTAAATCGAAAATGCATCTATTACAAATGTTAAGAAATTAATTATTTTTGATTTATGTATATATAATTTTTAATGTGATTGTATATTATTATTGTTATACATTAAATAGCTTTTATGTACTTAATATTTTGTTTTAAATATTTACAATCACTTTTATTTAGCTGCGAGTCTACCCCAGTGTTGCCATATCCTTCTGAAGAAAAAACTGTTTCTTCAAGAGAAAAAGCTGCCAAGTAATCCTGTAAAATTATCACAACAACGCTGTGTTAATACGTGTAATGGTATGATATATAAGGCCATATCAAATATAATAGAATCCTTCATACGTTATACGTCGCCCCTTTTTTAGTTGAGATTTTGAAAATTGCAAAAAACAGATAAATTTGCATATTTGGCAACACTGGTCTACACAACAGGATACTTAATTCCTTAAATAAACTTAAATTAATGATATTTTATTTATCCGCTGACTGTTCAAAACTATTTATTTTAAGGCATGTGTATACTAGAGATATGTACATATGTATATGCACGTGCACACATTTTGATGAAAACTTCTATACGTGTATGTGTGTGTATATGTGCATATATATGTATGAATGTGCGTATAAAAAAAGAGTCCAAAGCACATTTGGTTAAATGGTCTACCACTTTTAATGCAGCGGTAATACACATTGGCTGTCAGCATCAATTTTTAAAACAATGCACAGTAGGTAACTTGACCCGAAATATTGGTAAAAATAATTTTTTGTGTTAACATTAATAAGGTTTTTGTTAATGAAGTTCGATTAAGAATATATCAAAGCAAATAACTGCAAAGCATAATTACAAAAAAAGAAAAAATATCTTCCGATGTATGGACAGCTGAAGTTGACATTTACAAGCAATATACTCAGTGCAGCATAAAAAGTATAACTTTGACATAAATAAAAACTTTTTTTTAACATTTGTTAAATAAAAAGAGAGAAATCGTGCATAATATGAAAAAGAGAAGGGATAGTAAGTAATTAAAACGCCAAAATTTTATGGTGAAAGTTATTGATTTTGTTAATAAAACGTGTAATTCAAACTCAAATAAATGACTTTTACCATAAATATTAACTTCGCATAAGTTTTTGATATTGCTGGCCGCGGACTATTGTGCTTTTCCTTGATGAAAAGTGTTAAAAAAATAATTCGGAATTAATTTTTTTCTTTATTTCATTTCGGTTCTTGGACAGCTCAGCTCGAACGAAATATGTCTACTTTTTAGATTTGTGAAAAGAATAAAAAGGAAAGAACTGGTGCTATTTTATTATTGTTAGTAGTATTGATTTATATAATGTTTTAAAACAAGCTGTCGCTTTGTTGAACTTTTTGTAAAAAGTTGTGGTTAAAGGGCCACTCAGACTACTTGACCATTTTTTGAAATTTTTCACACGATAAGACTTTTTGACTTGCATTAATTATTACGAAATCCAAACTAACAAGTCGTCTGTTTCGTCGCCGTTGCCGTGCCGTCATTTATAATACATGTCTTCGTTTTAAGCCGGATATAAATATTGAATATGCTTATCGTATTGAATAATTTTTCGTGCAAGTCATGTCTGAAAGTTAACGAAACAATCGTATTTTCTTACTCTTTATCTTATTTAAATCAACTACATTAACGACCGCCTATTTTCAAAGGCCGGCACGACCACACCCGGAAATCAACGATTAATCTAGGCATGTTAATCCTCACAGCTGTTTGCTTTAAACTTGTGTTTTTAATGTAATTTGAGGTGTGGTGGTGTGAACATAAAATGTCACTTTACGTTAAATGTTTTGACAGTCGAAACAAATGTCTTTAGATTTCTTTTTCGTTGAGTGTGATGAAAGTCTTTATACATGTATAATAGTCTGGCCATTGAGGTGGTATAAGGCCCAATGAAAATTAACGACTTTTCCAAGTAAGATTTTGTCTACATGACTTATGTTTACGCCATTTTGTGACTATTTTCATCATGCCGAATTAAAAAAAAATAATGCGTTCGTTTTCGAAATATTTAGTTTTTAACTTTTTTCATGTGGTGGCAACCCTAAAGATGTTTCCACTAAAAAAAAAACGAAAAAAAAATCCAGCTTTGGTATGCGCTCATGAAAAATTTCAGCCATATTTGCTGAAATTAGTTTTGTCCTAAAAAGGAACTCAAATTACCCTGTTAAACTGTTACTTCAGTGTTTTATATGTTCTATTTGGCAATATTGACTTTACTGCTTATATCACACGACTGACTCACAAGCGAAACTGCTCTTCATTTCTATTAAAATGCAAATAAGCACTGCAAATTAAAACTGGACTTAAACAACATGTTTTTTACGTATCATTTGTCTGTCGAAGTTGCCAATTTAATGTTTTTGCCGCGAAAGCAGTTGTTGTCAGAAACTTGACAAGGTTAAAGTATAACGTGTTCGAAATAATTGGAGCTTTAAAGCTTCAAAGCATTTGGAAATTTGACGAATCGTGTGAAACGAGCTTAAGTAATGAAGGAAAGAATCATGTTCAGATAAACATTCTGTAATCGCAGCTTTAATTTGTCTCTGTGTATTTCTCGGCTGCACTAAAGGAAAATATGTCAGAAATATTCCCCACCACCTTATAATGAATCTTGGTTAACACATACACAGATACATACACACACATATATGTATATACGTTTGTTTTACAATGACAACCAACTGATTTAAACGACTTATTTTTAATTATGTTAAAATAATGTCATTTGAAATTATGCCTTTAGCTTTTAATTTTTGCTTTATTATTCTTTGATAAGATATTTAATTACATTCAAAAGATTTTGTAATTAGCCCCACACATTAGGCTGGTTCAAATGATATGCATGTTCTGATGGGTTAGAGCATCGGTTTGTTAGACACAAACGAGCTAATGAAAAAGTTCGATACTAGTCTAGAAGTCGAAATTATTCAGTCTGTTACTTTTGACACAAAAGAACTTGAATCTAACTCATTCATTCGGTCGTTGTTGACTCAAACCTATGATGATTTAACTGCCAGTTCATAGAACTCATGCAAAAATTCTCGACTGTCTATTTATATTGAAAACAAAAACAAATTTTGAGAGCTTTGTTTTTACTTTCAATATAAATAGGCAGGCGAGAATTTTTACATGGCTTATATGAACTGACAGTAAGTGTGTTTGATTATATGTAGGTTTGTATCAAAAACGACTGATTGAATGAGTTCGACCCAATGTGCAGTTTCCACAATGCAAGCAAGCGACTTGTCTTGAAAATTTTTATACGAATCACTCAAAACTTTGAGTGATTTTCATGTATTTTTTTTTCTAGAAAAGTCGCTTGCTTGCTTTGTGTAAACTACACACAAGTCTACTAGACTTGTTGTATCCAACTCTTTGCTCTGTTGCTCTTTTTAAACAAGTTTGAGGGCATTCGAATCAAGTATTATTTGTAACCCATTTAATTAACATTGATGTTTTTGACCGGACTTGTGTACAACAGTTCTTTTTTAGACTTGTATCGAACCCTTTCAGTAGCTCGTTTTTGACATATACCAATGATCAAAACCATTAAAATTACATGGGTTTGAACGTGGGTTTGTGTCAAAAACGAGCTACTGAAAGAGTTCGATACAAGTCTATTCTTTTTGAAGTAATTTGAGAACGTTTGAATTAAAAGTTGTTTCAAACCCATTTAGTTTACTTGCTTTCAACTGAACGAACTAGTTCCAACAAGCTGTTGGACACAACTCTAGTTTGTGTTAAAAACTACCAACTGAATGAGTTAGACCCACGTCCAAACTCGTATCGAACTCTTTCAGTAGCTTATTTTGCTTGTTTCTAACCTTTGATCAAACCCATTTAAATTTCATGTGTTTGAACACTAGTTTGTGCATAAAACCAACTACTAAGAGTTCGATACAAGTCCACCCAAGTCTAATTTATTTTAGTACTTTCCGCTAGACTTGTTTCGAACTCTTTCGTTTTTGACACAAACCAATGATCAAACCCATTTTAATTACATATATCGAACTCATTCAGTAGAACGTGTTTGACACAAACATTTAATCAAACCCATTCATTGGTTTGTGTCGAAAATGAACTACTGAACGAGTTTGACCTAAGTCTACTTTCCAGTTAATAATAAATAGACTTGTTTGGAATACGTTCACTAGTTCATTTTTGCCACAAACCTGTTATCAAACATATGTAATTTAAATGGGTTTGATTATTGGTTTATGAGAAAAATGAGCTAGTGAACGAGTTCGACCCAAATCCAATTGTAAGAACTTACTGCTGTAGATTATAAAATTGTTTCGAACTCTTTCTACAGCTCGTTTTAGAAACAAACAAATGATCAAACCCTTTTAAAGAGTTCGAAACAAGTCTCTTAGATTACACACACTTTTTTTTGGGAAACTTCAAATGCACCAATTGCTTCTTGTCTAATTTTTATTTTATACTAAATTTTCGCACCCTTCAACAATTTTAATGAGCCACAATTTCTGCGTATGAGTTGTGTAAAACGACGACTATTGAAAAAATCAAGCAAATGACGTGTGTTCAATATACAAAATGTTGTTTGTAGGTGTAAAAAACAAAAGGATTATGGATGGCATTTTCAAAAAATATATATGTATACAAATGTACATGTACCGAGATGTATGTATGAATGTACATGGATACATACATACATAGTATGCGTATATAAAAAAGAAAATATTGTATGGAACAGAAGAGAAAATTGAACTTTCATTACAATTTTTGAAGATACATGCATACATGTATATGTATGTATGTACACAGGATGCAACAAATGTTTGTGTACATTTAAAAGTTGTTGTTAGGTTTTGTCATGTGATGTAGAGAGGAAGTGGTTGGTTGTACGACCATTGAAATTCAAAATCTTTTGCCTTTCTGTTTTAGTTTATTTATAAATGTATGTGTGTATGCATATCTATGTATATATGTGCGTATGGATGATTTTGTTTCACTGACTTTTATGCTAAAAGGTTTAGTGTTGTAATTTGAAAAGAATACCTAAAAACTTGCCAACAACAACAATTTAGGAATTTAAGATTTACAGAACGAAAATGTTTGTTGCGTGTGCAGTTGTGCATATTAATTTCAGTTGGCTTTAAGCCGACTTCTCTTATTTTCTATATATCGATTGATTTTTATTTTATTTTTTTTTATTGAGGAAACACAGAAGCTTTAGTTTCTAAATTCTTAATTTTGTTGTAATTGAAATGTGAGTGAGCACTAGTATGTATTTCTTTGTTGCTTTCACTTTGAGAGACATTTAGTTTTGTGCAAGGCCATATTGGAAAGCAATTACTGTTTAATGATTAAAACCATTTTCTTTGAATATTAAAGCAAAAATAACTGGACTTTTTTGTGTCCTTTTTTCTTGCCGAACATCTGGAGGCTGTTTTGGATTTGTTATCATTAACGAAAACCAAATCGTTGTACCTGTATTCCTTTTAATTTTCGAATATTATAGCATGTATACTTTTTTTGAGAACTAGAAAATAATTTTTTTATTTATGTATATTCGACTTGCAATACTGATATACATAGTTTGGAGGATGGACTTAATGCTGTCCACTTGTTGAAATAAAAGTTAATAAGTGTGTTCATTTACTAAAAATTTTTAACACAAAGGCCGGGTTTACATCTGTGTTTCATATGCTACACATGCGTAAAACAGGCGTAACCTCTTATTACTAATGAAAAACTGTTTGATTCAGACACGTATTTATTATTAATTATATTCATATATAACTACTATAATAGAATTGATTGAAAACAGTTTAAATCAATAAATACATGTCTGAATCAAACAGTTTTTCAGTAGTAGCTAGTGGTTATGATTTTTGGGCACATGGCACACAAGAAATGCCAGATGTGAACTCAGCCAAAGGAACAGTCAAAGCAGTGGACTGGTATGGTACTCTGTTCAACATTTCACGCTAAATGATGCCAAAGTACATATTATTGTCCTGCACATGACCATTTATAAGACCTTTTAAGACATGAGGGACAACGCTAAATAACACTGTTGGCAAGACAAGCAACTGGAACAAATGTCTTGCCAACAGTGTTGCTTAGAGTTTGTTTTAGAATATTTTGCTGTAGTAAATCATTTCAAAATGGTCTTGTGCAGGACTTTGGTACATATAAAAAAAAATTGGCACGAATAGTTAATTTATAAACAGAGTATGTACTATTTTTGCAACATTTTTTTAAAAATGTTGCAAAAATAGTACATACTCTGTTTATATTGAGGAAAACCTATGAAATGTATCTTCAACATTTTAAGTTTTCATGCGAAATAAGTAGAGTGCCACTTGTTTCGTATGGATTTACATTACAATCAACACGCTTTACTGAAAAAAAATCGGATTACAAATCCCCGCGGATACAAATCCCCGCACTCATTTTAAACGCAGATAGTCTTATTCACATCGCTTTACTGAAAATATAGTATTAGTGGAAACCAAAAGCAAGCCCACAACTACGTTTTGTATGAAACTTACTTCGCTTTAGTGAAAAAATAAACAATGACAAATTTATTTATTAGAAATTGATTGCATAGCTTAAGGCTGAAAAAATTGTGCTTGTTTTGTCCGTTAAAAATTTAAATAATTTTAAAAATAATTAAAAAACTGTAACAAATTTCAATAAACCGAACTAAGCTTTTGAGAAAAAATTGGGTTTTGGCTATTTCCAGCAAAGCGGAGTCGACACAACAAACAAATGGGGATATTTTTACAAACATAAAAAATTGTAGCATAGCTTCTGGCGCCAATTCATATTGTTTACATCGAGAGCCTATATTCGAAAGACGTTAACTCAAAGTTGGTCAAAATGAATTTCTGATGGCAAATACCTCCCCGGTAATATAAATTTCGAATAAAAAAAAAATTATTTTTTTTTTTTTTTTTTTATTCTGCTATCTCCAAGTATAATTTCTTTTGCTGAAAATAAATTCCAACTAACTCCCACCCAGCAAACACGAAGTCAAACCTTTGAAATAAGATAACTTTAGACATAATTTGATATCAAGCGCAATTCTCAAATCTTTTTCAAAGGTTTGTGCTTAACACTTGAATTCAAGTTGACAATGCCTTGAATGCCTTGCAATGTTTTATCCATTTTGTCTCAACTTGATGTCAAGTGTCATTCCCAAATTATAAATACAAAATATAACAAATTGGTTCTAACAATATTTAAAGCTCAAAATAATTTGTAAACGTTTTAAAAACTTGAAAAAAATATACTTATTGTTTGTGAGTAAAAAGTAATTAAATCATAATTACTTTTACGCGAATAAGAAAAAGAATAAAAAATACTATTTACTTATAATTTTATATGGACATACAAGTGCATAAATATGTCAGTCAATAATGAATTTCATGACTTTAAATATTAAACGTGATTTTACAAAACGAAAATTGTATTTCATTTATGTTCCACATTATATTACAATCCACATTTGAAAAACAGTTGAGAATAACGTTTGAATGTAAGTTGAGAATATATGAAATGCTCAATTTGAAGATAATTTCCCCTTTTTGTTGAGAGTGCTATGTTTTTCAAGTTATTTTCAAATCACTTTCAAACGTTTGTCGTTTGAGAAAAGGTTTGATTTCAAATCATTCTCAATTTGAAATTAAGCCTGCGTGTGTGTTGGGCATGTAAATTTCCAATATTTTTAAGAAATTAGTAATTTATTATAAATCTACATCATATCTTATTGTATTTGGCATGCTGAACACGAATCTGGTAAGGTATTTCATATACTACGGTTAGTTTTTGAGATATGGTCACTTTTAATAAATATTAGTAAACAGCGGTTCCGTTAAAAAAAAATTGGTAATGTGTGTATAACTTTTAAACTGTTAATCGAATAGAAACATAGTATATGTACCGATTATAGTCCATGATATAAGCTTTCGAAATTGATAACTTGGCGTGACTCTGTTACACTTGAGAGTGAGTTATGGAGTGCTAAGTCTAGCCACCTTGAGACGAAAGAGGCTTTCAGTCAGGCTTAAGTAATTTTTATATGGTATTTTAAGTTTTTTCTTGTATCTAGTATTGAGTAAAAGATTTCTCAAATTTATTAAATAACAAAAATTAAAAATTTTAAGAAACCATGAATATATCTAGGGAAGGTGCGATATCTTCTAAACGGCTGGACCGATTTTCTTAAAACATGGCTAAGAACCCTCTCGACCGATCAAGTCACCTTTGAAACAGAAAAAACTAAATAAAAATCGGTCCAGCCGTTTGGTCTGTACGTGGACACGGACAGACACACACCACAAACTTATAACACCCCTTTTTTTAGTCGGGGGTTAAAATTAAATATATTCAAAAAAATTATATTTTGTTCCTACTAAATATGCTAACTCTAAAAAAATATTTGTTTTTTGATCGACTTTTAAAGAAAAAGTTCTCGAAAGTGCTATTTCATCAAGACAATACACCATTTCACCAATGCTACGAGTATCACTATTCCGATCACCGATATTAATGAGTTAAGGCGAATTGCTTCCTCACGTACCTTATTCGCCAGATTTGGCTATATGAAGAGGTGGATACTGAGATTGAATATCTCTGGAAGAAGTGTGTCGAGCTAAAAGAAAATTATATTAAAAAAAATAATTTTTTTTGGCACCGTCCTCGTATATGGACTAAATGAAATAATGCCCAATAAAATAACCCCCAATGGTATGCGATTTACAAAATTAAATAACTTGAAGAAAAAAATTAATGAAGTAAATCCAACAACAAAACAGGTAAATTAGTCCAAAAACTCAAAAGTTCATGGCAAAAAAATAATGCGGTGATATAAGTCCCTAATACATTATTTGACTTATCAGATATAAGAAAAGAATGCTGCACAACATTTTTATTAAGCGCACTTCATGTGTTCGAGGTAGAGATAGGTGGGTGGCGTAGTTTTTTCCCGGCTCAACACGACACGCTCCCAACTCTAGTTCAAAGCATAAAGGAATATAAAAACTTTACTGCTTTTTTGAACACATCGATAAGATAAAGAAACTAACTCAGAACCAATGACTTGTAAGCACCAAATCACACCTTATTTTTTTGTGACCCGAACACGGTCGGTTCAACATGACACGCTCCCATCTCTAGTGCAAAGCATAAAGGAATATAAAAACTTTACTCCTTTTTTGAACACATGGATAAGATGAAAAAACTAACTGAGAACCAATGACTTGTAAGCACCAAATCACACACCTACTGTCATATCACACTAATTCCACAAAATGTTTTATTTGTATTTTTTTTTGCGTACCATAAAAATAACAAGGCGTTTATAATTTTAAAGCAAAATTTGTATGTGCACACATGTACTCTGTATATAAAAAAACGTTGATGAAGTTAAGTTGTAGAGTTCGTGTGTAAAAATATAACAAAAAAAAAAAAAGTTAACAATAAAAAAAGAATAGAAAAAAATTATAATGATGATGTGATTCATGTTTTTCTAAGCCATTTTGCAAAGTCAAAATGCTTGAATAAACTTGAATCGTGGCGTGTTATAAACTGTGTTCTTGTCCTTGTATAAGTAGTACTCGTATTGTGCTGAAGGCAGAATTTGTTTTTTTCACGCAATTTGATAAACTTGGAGATTTTTTTTCTTATAAATTTTTACATGCTGCTTGGCGATGAAGGATATAAAAATCCTGTCATTTGATTAGCCACTTTTAGAATATGCGGTCCTTTAAAAATACAAGTGTGATTATTAAAAAAAATCTTTATATGTATATTTATTTGAGCTGAAATAAAATTTAAGCTTTTTATGTACTTAGTTGTGCTTTTGTGTGCAAAAGCTGAAACCGAAAACCATTTACCCGGCATTTTGGTTTTCTTAAAATATATTGGTTTTGAGCAAAATTTATTTACTGCCAGTTTATAGAAGACAAGTAAAAATTCTCTTCTGTCTATTTATATTGAAAATAAAAACAATGCGCTTAAAATTTTTTTTTCGAAAAATTTTACTTGTCTTGTATAAACTGGTAATTAATGTATCGATTAACCAGGAGTTTTTTTTTTATAGAAAAAACTTGTTAAGTTTTTGATGAAAAACAAAATTACTTGCGATGTAATATTTTGTTGCCTCAAATAGTAATTTCCTAAATTTTTTGTTAAAAACACTTCCTCATACATACAGACTTATTTAAGAACTAATTGAGAAGCACATAAGTCAGTGCATTTTGGTTTCTTACTTATGACCGCAAATATGCAATTCCATGTTTTTTATAGTGTGTCATATTAATGAGAAGATAAGATATTTATCCGTCGCAGAACTTTTTATGAATTTTGGTATCTATTTCTTGGGGCATATTTTTGCATATTTTGCCCTTTAAAACATATTTTTGCATATTTCTGTTTTACACGCATATTTTTAGAATTTTTAGAGCATATTTGATGGTTTTTGGCAAATTTTCATACCGTTTTTTTATATCCGTTTTAGATTTTATTTTCGAATTGTGACATCTACACCCAGAGAAAAAATAACTTAAAATTAATAAAATCCATATTGAATTAATAAGAAACATTAAAAAAAATCTTCTCATGTTGAAATTTCTTATTTCAATATGGAAAAATATTAATTTACAGTATTAATTTATTAATTTTATTTATTTTAAGTATCTCAATGTAAATTTTCTATTATATTGAAAATTATTGAATTAATGTGACGCGTTCTTCCTATATTTAACAGGCTAAAGTTCGTATCGCCTTGTAAGCCACATTACATGTGATATTATTCTTAAGTTGCAGCTTTTCCCTGAGTGTATTTATTAATGTTTATTTTTGTATTTTTACCTTTTAAAGCCTATTTTTGCATATTTCTATCTTAAGCGTTTATTTTTTTTTTAGCATTTTTAGGGCATATTTGATGGTTTTTTGGCAAATTTTTATACTCGTACTTTATAGATTTTTATTTTATAGGCAGATTTTGTAAAAAATTTCGTTTCTAAACGTTTCAAATTTGTATGAAAAATAACGAAAATTCGTTCCAAAAAATATTTTTTCCATACAAATTTGAAAACGAAAAAACGTTTCTTTTTACAAAATTCTGCCATTAATATCCTTCCCAGCCATTATTATTTACTCTTTTTATTTTTGTTACTTATTTCATGTACGAATGTTATTAAATTGTTGAATTATATAAATATAAATATATTTTCATTTACAAATAAACAAATTTATGTTATTTTCAAGAGCGTATTTTTTGAGTTGTTAGTGAATATTTTCAAGTTTTTAGTGCATATTGAATGCGCATAAAACACCTTTCTTAGAGCATATTTCTGATATCCCTGCTTATGACTCACTGCAAGCGAGGCGACGAAAATCGGTGCATTGGGCCGATAGTGGAATCTCAGCTTAAGTTTGTAAGTGCAATGTTAGAGGCAAAGAGAGGTTTGGCGTAGTCCTTTGAATATGAAGTATTATTGCAAGGAAATTTCGAAATAAATAAATTATTTTTTTTTTGATTTTTTAAGATTAAGATTTTCTTTATAACTTCGGCGCTTACAGTTGAATTTTAAAGTATGATATATCTATGTTTTTGTCCCGAATAGACTAATATAAACTGACCTTCAGTATCCCATCCGCGACAAATTGTAAAAGGAGACCCCTATGCTCGGCTAAAAATAAATTTATACTAAATTATACTAAATTTAAAACATTTAAATTTCAAACTGTTCCTTTACAAAAGTTTAATATTTTTTTGCTAGCTTTAATTTTCTGGTATTGAAGACTTCAGGTCATTGGCTCCTAAATTAAAACATTTCTCTCTTCGAGGCAAAAACATTGATATAATAAGACGGCACGCGCCTGTACCTGCATTCTGTAACTTTTATTGCAATAATCGTATCGCTATAATAAACATAACGAAAATTTATCGACTTTGGTATTCAGTAACATATTTTAACGATATTCGCTGTCGGTTGCAGAAAAAAATAAATAAATCACAACATCAAATTCATTGAGTTTTTCTCTATTATTCTTTGTGCTTTTCGTTTATTTTCACATTTTCTATGCACATACCACATAATATTGAATTAAATGGTGAGTAAGATAAGGATGTAGACTATGGTAAAAAAGAAATTATGGAATCATATTACCGTTACCGCAAGCGAATAAATATGCCGATAAATATTAGGATTTTCGCTTCGAAAAAAGTTACAGATTCCATGTACTGGTGCATAAAATTTAACTTTCATTGTTAATGCTTTGCTTGCCTGGTGCAAGAAAATTTAGACAAAGCGCGAGGCAATCGTCCCTTGGCTGTTGACTTTTGATGGCATCGGTATAATTTTCATACATTTTCTGTTGGAGTTGAAGTAAGTCACTTGTATAGAATAGAGTATCATCTCCGACTTTGAAGTTTTCTTTGTTAGTATTTGGCCATTGATTTTTAAATCTTTTAAATAGTTGCACTTCGGCTCCTCCGCTTGGGCCAAAATAATCTTTAAAAACATTAGAAACAAGCATACTCCTATTATCAGTATGACAATGCTTTTTCTATACACACAGAAAAAAAATACCAATGTAAAATCAGCATGCCAAAATGTTGATTCAAATTCATTCAAATCACATTAAATTTACAAGAAATAATATGTTGTTTGAGTGTGTTGTTGTTTATTTACTTTGTTCATATATGAGCTATAGCTGCAATACACTTTTGTGCTTAGTTGTGTAGGTTGTTTTTGTATTGTTGTTGTTTTTTATGTTTGTAAACAGCCGACAAACTGCTGCTGGCTGGTAGTCAGTGTACCAGTCCTGCATTCGGAGGATCGCAGTATTTTGTATTTTTTTTTTAAGCTAAAACTAAAACTTTTCAAATAAATTTTATGTTAAATGATAAGAAATAATGTTAAATTAAAATTTAATTCAAGATGGTACATATTTAGTGCGCAACTTAAGAATATTTAAAGTTATTGTGGCTGCAGGGGTAAGCACGTAGACTACCACGCAAAAAGTTCTGAGTTCAAATCTTGGCCTTCCCCGGCCAATTTAATTTATATACAAAAAATTTTCTGATGTCTATGTCAACCACACGTATGTTAAATAATTAATAAAATACAATTACTATATTAAATTAAATTCATGTTGATATAACTTGAAATGACTTTGATTCAACATGATTCTTAATTTTGATTTTAACAGTAATTAAATGTTAATTCAACGTGGAATAAAGTTATTTTAAAGGGAAATTTTTTTTTTGACAATTACTATAAATCATGTTTAATTAACATGAAACACACATGAAGCAAAATAATTCCAAACAATTTAAAATTAACCCTATTTTTAACGATCCTACATTGTTTTTTTTTTCTATGTGTAGTCATAGTTAATATGCAAGCATGCGAATTGCTGCGAATTACACGCAGTTACAAAACTTAAGACTATTTACTTAATTATAGTACTCATTTTACTCTGGTGTGAGTGAGTGCCCTATTACATATGTATGGATATGTAGTTAAGTTATTTTAAAAATTAACTCAGAGCGGGCGTAGCTAGTTTACAATATTTGCGTGTAATTTTTCCCTCTCTCTTCGCATAAAAAAAGCAATTTCGTTTGTCAGATTTAAATCTTAAATCTAAAAAAAACTAGAGACGTGATCAATAAATTAAATGTTTGCCATTAGGGGAAATGTAAAGGTTTTTAGGCATACATAAATAAAAATGAGTTTTTTTTAACTTCATACGTTTATTTCTTGTTTTCATGGCAGAAGTGAGCATATAAATTTTGTTGCTATTACATATTACGACAAAGTGGAGAGCAAAAAACAATCTTAAAGTTTATTAAATGCTTAAAGTGATTTTACAGGATGCGCTTCATTGCTTCGACGCCGTGTATTATATTATTGTGCGTGTAGGTGTGCATGTAATATGTTTGCACGTGTGTGTGTGGTAGCGTGTGTGTGTTGATGTATGTATATGTAATTGTCTCTTTCCAGGAGCGATAAAAAAGTGTTTTGTTTGTTTTTTTGGAACATACATACATACATATATTTTTGTAGGGCCCGTTGGAAAATACTTGTACTAAAAGTAAAATTTATAACTCATTCGTAAATTTTTATGTTATATTTTATTATTGACTAACTGTGCGTGCGTTTAAGCGTAAAAGAATAAGTATATGTATGTATGCAAGTGTAGGTGTATTTGTAAAATACATACATACATACACATGCAGGTTTTTATGTATGTATATTTGTATGCATGCATGTGAAATGTAGCGTATCTCTATGATGAGTGTGCTTACATTAGTCACATTACTTTTATTTTCATTTGTTATTTACACTTTTACGCGTCTGATTTAATGTTTATTGCTAGTAAATAATAATAAATTTATTTTTATGGTATGTTTTCTTTATTCCTTTTGTTTTTGTACGCATAATATTTTTTAACTCTTCATATTTGCCCAGCATTTATGTACATAAATAAGTAAAATCTAGGTATTTGCGTTGTTATTGACGTGATTTTATTTAGATGATATTGTGTTTTTATGGACTATATTTTATATGTACATATGTATGTATGTTTGACATGTATGTACTTAATATTAAACGTGTGCTGTTTTTGAAATTATGTATTTTGACAACGTAGGTACAATAACTATTAGAAATTCGATTAGTTAAATGGAATATTATGTATGTACGTCAAGTTTTGTCACAGATTAAATGAGAGATTAAGCAAATAAAAAAACATTTATCTGAAACAGATAATTTTTAGTGCCTAGTAAAGAAAATGTTTTTTCTAAATCTTTATTGTATTGTTTTTCAATTCAAAAGATTTTAATATTTCCTACTGCAGGTGGTGTGGACTTTTCAAAAGTATAAATTAAAGAAAAATTAAATTTTAATCAGAAATAATTTCTTAGTCGGGCTTAAGTTTAATAATTTCAATTCTTATTTAATGAAACACTTTTTCACTAATTAGGGCCAAATTTACAGTCATTAGTTAATTGTTAGTAAACTAAAATGATAACTATTGTTTAACTAATAATTCATATTCACAGTGAATTTTTTAACTTAAGTTCTTAATATGAGCAAAGAACGGTAACCCTATCAAACAATAAAGTTTCATTATCGGCAGCTCTGCTATATAGCATATGGTTTTTTTTAACATTTGACGTATTATTTCTTAATAAATTCAGTGAAGTGCGACTTTGACCCGCACACGAAGGGTTCCGCACGGACACGAGATATGTAATTCAGTGCGAACTTTAGCCTATATAAAAAATAGTTTTTACATTTTTGTTAGATTTTGAAAATTTTTTAATTTTTCAGATTTTTTTATTTTGGCGATTTTTTTAATTTTGGCATTTTTTTAGTTTTTACACTTTTTTTCTGATTTTGGCGTTTTTTCGGTTTTTGGCGTTTTTTTATTTTTTGGCGAATGTTTTCGTTTTGGCTATTTTTTTAATTTTGGCAATTTTTGGTTTTTGGCGTTTCCTCATTTTGGCGACTTTTTTTCATTTAGGCGTTTTTTTAGTTTTGACACGTTTTTTTCTCATTTTGGGAATTTTTTTCGGTTTTTGGCGCTTCTTCAATTGGCGATTTTTTCAATTTGGCGATTTTTTTCATATTAACAATTATTTTGCTGTTGGCGCCTTTTTCGCGTTTTGGTGATTTTTTTTCGGTTTTTGGCGCTTTTTTTTATTTTTGCAATTTATTTCATTTGGAAGATTCTTTCGAATTTTGCGACTTATTTTAGTGTTAGAAACTTTTTTTAATTTTGGCGATTATTTTCATAGTCAAAATTACATTAACTGATGGACCACCCATTAATTTAAATTTTTTTAAATTTTAGTGTTAATTGTTGTAGTCTATATAAAAATACATATGTTGTTCACACAATTGTATGTATATTACATGTGATTTTAACATTTTTCGTTGCTCGTTTTGGAACACCCTTTAATTTTTAATTCTCATGTAATTGTTGTTGTAGCGGCCAAGGTTCTACATATTCTGTCCAAATTTCAGGTCCTTTTCACCTTTGGTGTACGGAACCCTAAAAATGGATAAAACAGTGCTCGCTCATCTAACTTTACCATGCAAGATATTGAATTAGTGCTGAAATTGGTTAGGAAAAATCAAACTATAATAGAAAATAAAATAAAAAGAATGTGTTACAGCTAAAGCCCAGTACGGAGTTCTTACGGAATTTCAGGTTCTCTCCGTATGTAAAAAAAGTTACGAAAATTCAGGTTGGTAAATTTCATAAAGGAATTTCCATTTGCTAGTACGGAGCTTCAAAAGGGATGTTATAAATACAATTAATGTTCAAACAATTGTTTGGGCACGGAATTTTTGACATTTCTAATTTTCATAAATTTGTGATTAATAATTAGTGTTTTTGTGTGTTTTAAATTGAAAAATAATTGAGTTTGTGTGTATGCAAACATAATTCTCCAAAAAAGGCTACACGAATATTTTTCCTTGTAGAAGTAAATGTAAATTTACAAACGTGAAATTCAGTAAGAACTCCATACCGGGCTTAAATACAAAGAAGTTGCTTAATAGCGTATGTGTGAAATGTGTATGAAAATTTTTAACAATACAACAATACTAATAAAGTTTACAACGAATCAGCTGTTGTCTAACTATTTGTTAGTCAATGAGATTTGGCGGTTTAACTAATGGTAAATAAAGAGCTGTGAATCAAATAGTATTGGTTAAACTATTGGTATTGGTTAACTAATGACTGTAAATTTGGGCCTTAATGTGAGTTTCTAAAGAAAAGAAGAAAAACTAAACTAGACTTTTATTACACTGAAAGAATTTTTTTCATAAGTTCTATGAATTTCGACATTAATCCAATGAAACAATTCATTAAAATTCAACCAACGTCCCGCTTCGTTGGATTAATGAAACCAGTTTCGTTAAAATTGTTTTAATGAAAACTACGTCAAATGTATTAAACAGTGTCATCAATGCAATGAAACAACTTAATCGAAACAGCGAAATAAGTTCATTAAATCGAGATCATTTTCAACGAGATAATATCCAACGAAATAATTTCATTGAAATAAGGAAATAATTTCATTAAAATAATGAAATAATTTCATTAAAACAATGAAATAACTTCACAAAAACAATCAAATAACTTTATTATAACAACGAAAAAACTTAATTCAAACTGTATGTGTAAATAAGCATACGAAGAGTACAAGAACAATCATACAGAATGCAAGCTTTTGGTTGACAACTATTGAAATACATTTAATTTATCAGACTTTCATGACTGCATTGAAAGTTTCATTGGGACAACGAATACATTTCATATCTAAAATGAAATTCTAAATTGATGTATATTTTATTATTATTTTTTTAGTTTTGAAAGAATTTAATCTTCAACTTAATTAATTGCGAAAAAAATCTAATGTGAAAAAAATCTAATGAAATTGTTTTGGTGGATTTATGAAGGAAAATTCTTTCGGTGTAGCTGGGGGAAATACATATATTTTTCTGTACAGCCACTACGCACTTCCTCAGCACCTTAGTTTATCTACTTGGGTAGAGATTGTTATTAACATCAGCTTTTTAACGTAAATTCTTAATGAAACGGAATATGAGAAATGATTGTTGTGTATACAATTATTGATTTTCCTTTGGGAAATACATTTGTAAGTATCACTATTAATGTTCTGTGTTTTAATTTATTTTCCTTATATCATTTTAATCATTTTAAAAGGCTTGTTTGTACACGTACCTCTTGAGCAAAGGAAATATTTATATATCCTTATTAAGTTGTATATAAATTGAAAACTTTTCTTTTGAATATATTTTTATAAAATTATTTGCATATTTTATTGTTTTTAGTGCGGTTTTGATGTCATATTTTTTGGCACCTAATACACCTTTTTTAAAGCACGGATGCAAATCATGGTACAATTGTACTTTTTATGGTACATTTATGACCTTGTTAGTACTTGGTACAATTTAAAAATGTGAATGTTTCACTATATGGTAACATTAGTTTTGCCTATGTTTTCTTTAATTTTTCTGTGTGAGTTTTATTTTAATCTCTAATATAATAGTTGAATCTACGAATGTACCTTTATGAATCTAATATTTAATATTTTTTCATTGTATACTGAATTTTTATAGACATTTTTGTGAAGTCTCTGTTTTTTATTGTATACTTCTAAATTTTTGTACACATTTTTTACGTTTCTGTTGTTTTAATAAATATTAAAAAAGTGTACCGTCATAGTGTAAAAAGTACATTTTATTTTCATAGTTGATGTAAAATGCAAGAAGTCATTTTCTTTCCCTGGCTTAAAGTCCTTGTCCCTGGTTATTAAATTCAATTTGCAATAAGCTCGCGGCCTAAAAGTATGCAATAAATTTGTAACAAGTGTTTAGTGAGTTTTATTAGCAGTTTATATTAGGGAAGTACCGATACGCCATTTTGCCGATCCGATACCGATACCGATACTCAAAAAGAAATATCGACGATACCGATTCCGATTCCGATTCCGATACCGATACGCATATTGAACTTAAGTTAAAAGTAACAAAACCTTTTATTATACAAAATTATAGTGTAAGAGATTATTAATATTTAAAATTGATATTTGAATTCATTCTTAACAAAAAAGATTATTTTTTAATACATACATGATTTAGTATTGAGAGAACATTTCACTACTACTTTTAATATGTTATTTCTCTTAGTTTTTATGCTAAAAATCGTTGAAAACTAAATTGTTTGTTCGAAACAGCTCTTAAAAATTTAAGAAGTATTGCCGTATCGTCAGTAAAATATCGCCTATATCGATATATCGGCAAATCAGAAATATCGCCGATATATCGGAATCGGTATTCGTATTTGTTACTTCCCTAGTTTATATATCTGTGACAAAAAAGAAAAATTGCTTAAGTCGAGATAAGCTAATTTTGAGTTATTGCTACCTCCGTAATCTGCATACTTGAAAGTATGTCTGGGCGAAATATCAATTAATTTCAGCGATTTTTCAAGAAGTTATAACAAAATAAGTTGCGGCTTACCTTTTTTAGACTTCTAATCTCATTTGGAATAATAGCTTAACTGAGGTTATACTTTTGTATATTATAACTCAAATGTATTACTTATAGTGTGTAAAATGATGTTTGCTTAAAAAATAAAGGTTAACAGAGAATTTTCCAATTTAACTGTAAAAGAAATAAATATCTGAAAAAAGTGCTCTCCTGCAAAATATGACTCAAGCACTTTTTCCTTATTGCCACAGACATAATTTTTTCCTTTTCCGACAACAAAAATTGCAAGTCTGGACGAGGCCATATAGTTTTTTTTTTTAATTGAAATAAGACATATTCACCCACTGCAAAATGGGCATCATCAAAATATCGGCATAACAATATTGACATAAATTTTCAATATATTTTTGGTTTTATTTGAAAAGGAACAATAAAGCAACATGTTTTATTTCGTTGAGAAAAATATTTTATGAAAAAGCAATTAGTTTTCTAAACGATTTCTTTACTTCGCATTGCTATCATTTAGTTTCTACGTTGGCTGATGGGCTTGGAAGAACTAATAGTTTTTAATAAAATTTAGAGCATTTTTGAACATTTAATACTTTTGTCTATACATAAATTCAATTTTAAAAATTCGCTAAGTTTAACAAATTATAATTTACTTTAATTAAAATTTTAAGATCGATTCGCACTTTGTTATTATTTTGGATAAGACTCGGCCTATCGGCATTTGACCGAGTCTTATTCGGCTAATCTGGAACCAGTGTACTCACCTTTCATTTTATTGAGAGAACATCTTGAGGAAAAGTGGGGCTAAATGACGCAATACAACATTTTTGAATTGGCTATATGATTTTTTAAATAGTTATAAATTGTGTACGAAGATACAACTTGAAGAAATGTGGGACTGCATGAAGCAATACAACACTTTGTGAATTGGCTATATGTGTTTTTCAAGTAGTTATAAATTGTGTACGGAGATCTATTACCAATATATTTGCGACCACCACCAACTACATATTTTGTGTTTAGTATATAATCTAGTATACAAATAAAATTAATGAAAATTGTGAAAAGCTATATCAATCAAACTTTTCGTAACTATAATAATTTACTTAATACACCAACCATGAAATTTAAGGTTTATTAACTGAAAATGATGCATGCATTTTGAGTTTTAATACAAGCGTCAGTTATATAACAATTTTCCTCATCATCGCATATAAAATATATTTTTTTTATCCGTAGTTGTTGAAAATGGCATATTTTAAAGTATACAAAAAAAATCCCAGAAATAAAATCGTTTTTATGCCAAACACGCTTTTATTCATGCGTAAAATGAAGTATTCACAAAAACTGGTATCGTACAGAAAATATCACAGTGATAGTGTATTAACATTAAGCACCATAGTGAGCGGCAGAATGACTGTCAGCAGCAATTTCAGCATTGGTGGCAATGATAATTTTTACTAAAATTTATGTTATTATGTATGTTGGCGTTATTTTGTTGTTATTGTTGTTGCTCAGTTTAAAGTACCAACCAATCTATCAACTGTTTTTAGCTGTTAATCTTTCTTAAATCTTGTTGTTGTGAAATACTTTTTGAACTCTGACTGGTATAAAATTATGTATAGACTGACAATCAACAATTTTGCAGGAATCTTTTCCACATGTTGGGCAATTTTTTTGAATATTTATAACAATCTCTACCGAAGTGGATAGACATGAGTGCTGATGAAGCTAAAAAGTCTAGTTTAACTTTTCTTCTCATCTTTAAAAAATCACATTAATTAATAAAAACATTTCATTCAATAAGAATTGAAAATACTGAACTTAAGCCTGGTTATGAAAATATTCCTGATTAAAATTATATTTTGTATTAATAAATGCGTGCTTTTGATGAAGAGTATACGGGAAAGAGTGGAAGGAACTTAAGAGTTGCTTGAGATAAAAATTTTAAAAAAGTTCTTGCACTAATATAATTTACCAGATTTAGTTAAACATATGTACTGATTATTAAAGAGAATGCATGTCGAACACTAAATCCTAAACAGCCACAACTAAAAACAATTTTCAATTCACATATTACATAATACTTCCGTGGAGAGGGGTAGGGGAGTATAAAAGCTTATAAAATAGCGTTTCGTAATATGTGAATAGTCCCTTATGCACTTTTTTATGGTACATACATACATACTTGCATCACTTGTACTCACTAGAGCCCTGCGTAAACATTCTTGGCTTGTAAATACGTCTTGCTTTTTAAATATATATTACCGTGCCCAGTGATGCCAACTTTTGTCACTGTAAAAACACATCAAAATGTAAAAAAAGCACAAAAGAGCATAATTTTGAGATTTCAAAATCTTAAAAAGCACTATCATGGAAAACAAGTAAAGATTCAAACGATTAAAGTTTAATCATGTTTAATATTTTGTGAGCTATTCTCTATTTCTGCAATAGTGTCATCTTTAATGAAATATATCAGACGAAAATTATATGCTTGACACTGAAAAAATAAATACACCAAGTTTTTATTAAAGTAATTTTAAGAAATACACCAACGGTTTGAAAGCACTACTTAGTGCTTTTTCTTACTAACTCTCAAAACTTGATGTTTTGAGTTTCCAAAATGCACTAATAAAAAAAATTCAGTGAAGTGCGACTTTGACCCGAGCACGAAGGGTTCCGTACGGACATGAGATATGTAATTCAATACGAACTTTAGCCCATATAAACTATATTTTTGGCATTTTTTCGTTTTTGGGTTTTTTCGGTTTTAAGCGTTTTTTTAGTTTGGGTGTTTTTTGAATTTATTGGCGCTTTCTGAGTTTTGGCACTTTTTTCACGTTTTGGCGATTTTTTTTTTGGTTTTTGAGGTTTTTTTTATTTTGGCAATTTTTATTATTTTGGTTTTTTTTATTTTGGCGATTTTCTTATTTTGGCAATTATTTTAATTTTGGCGATTTTTTTCATATAGGTGATTTTTTTGGTTTTGGCGATTTTTTTAGTTTTGGCACTTTGTTTTCTCGTTTTGAGGATTTTTTTCGGTTTTTGGCGGTTATTTTAAATTTTGGCGTTTTTCTTCGTTTTGGCGATTTTTTTTTAAATTTTTCGATTTGTTTTTCACATATACAATTATTTTGGTTTTGGCGCATTTTTCGCGTTTTGGCGACTTTTTTCGGTTTTTGGCGTTTTTTTCATTTTCGCGATTTTTTTTTTCACCTAGACGATTTTTTCGAATTTGGCGATTTATTTTAGTGCTAGATTTTTTTTTTTAATTTTGTCGATTTTATTCGATTTGGCGATTTTTTTTTAAATTTTTATCGATTTTTTTTAGGTTTTGGGGTTTTTTTCGGTTTGGCGATTTTATAATTTTTGGATTTTTTAGTTTTACCGTTTTTGAAAATTTCAAGAGTTTACCTCTTACGGTTTCCAAGATATAGCAAGTTGTTAAAATTACATAGTCAAAATTGCATTAACTGATGGACCAACCTTTAATTTAAATTTTTTAATATTTTAATGCTAATTATTGTAAAAATACACTAATTTTACAAATTTCAAGTGTCAATATACATATGTACATATGTATGTAAATACAATTGTATGTATATTACATGGGATTTTAAAATTTTTCGTCGCTCGTTTTAGAGCACCCTTTAATTTTCATGTATTTGTTGTTGTAGTGGCCAAGGTTCTACATACTCTCTCCAAATTTCAGGTATGTAGCTATTACGGTTCCTGAGAAAATATCGTGTGACGGACAGACGGACAGCGTAGCGAAAACAATAGGGTTCCTTTTTTCACCTTTGGTGTACGGAACCCTAAAAATAGTGCCAAAAGCACCAAGTTGGTATTGCTGGCAGTGACATGTATTATACTAACCCAATAATAAATGCTGTAGTATAATGAGCGAAGCAGTTGTGATGTTCGTGTATATGAGTGTTTCCAAGTGATGTCGCGAACACTTCTTGTTGGTAACAAACACTGCAAATACCACAAGAAGAAGTAGTTTCTTCACCTGGGGGCAAATTACCGCACTCGTTAGCGAATGAAATTGCGAAATATTTCAATAGAGTTTATATGGAAATATTTTAAAATTTCGAACGGTATCGAGTGCCGTAATTTGCCCCCTGGTTACAAATACTGGTAACAACTACATAGCATAATGGTGCTGCCACAAGGTTTTTTTAGATTTTCAGTGTTACCGTAACTATGCGGTTAAGTGCCGGGGAACTCCTGGGTCTTTGGGACTTGGATACGTGGCTCGTGGCTTTGATATATGAAAGTGTCTCTGCTAATATAAAAGAGCATACAAAAAACTTATTACAAACTTACGTTTGTGTACGCGCCCATGCGTGGAAAAAAGCGAACATCACAAATTCTTTCGTCACGAAGTATTTGCTTTTTTACTTCTACACCTACAGTAAATGTCTTGCAAACAGTGAAAAATCCTTCATGTTTTCAAAGTTCTTTTAAATGGTCTTATGCAGAGCTTTAACTTGTACAGTATTACTTCTGCACATCTTAATTTTTTTTTGAGTTGTGACTCTTTACGATTTAGTGTGTGATATGTACACCTTTTTTTTAATCATAAAATTCTAAAAGATTTATCATTTTGGTTTTGATTATATTTTTTTTTGCAACAAAATAAATGCATTTTCTTAATTTAGGTAAACATAAAGTTATAAATCGGGCTCAATTAGGCAGAGATTTTAGCTTTATTTTAAAGATTGAACGAATTTTTGTTATATTGGAAAAATTTATGCTGCGCATTGGTGCGCCTCAGAAGTTATACACGAACTAGTATTAGCCTCACGCGTTGAGTTTACCAACAATAAGCCGTCAGCAACTTCTGCTAGCACTTTAATTGTTGTTGTTGTCATTGTTTTATGTATTTGTATGTGCAAATGCCGTGACTTGCTATGCGTGAGTCATGTTTTACTCGCGCGTCAGTCCGGCATGAGTTACGCGTGATCATGGTTGAATTTTTTTTGTTTTGTTGGCAGATCACCGTTTATATGCATTTCGTTGCTGCTTTAGTATTTCTTACATACAAAACAATAACTAACAATAATTAATTATCACAATCACAAGCCCTGACCCACCTCCTAGTACAGTCAAAAATTTCTTGGAACATGTAACTTGTTCTAAGAGATATCCACATAAAATTTAGTAACCCTTACTATTATAGTTGTGGAGATATGAATTAATCCGTGAAAAACTGTGCTTGGGCCCAGAACATTTAGTGTGTATGTCAAAGACGCACTTTACTGAATTTATTCCTTTTGTTCTCGTTTTTCTACTCTTAGGCTATTCTATGGCATTTATAATAAATAAAATTATACTTTATTAAATGATAATTTCGTGGTTTTCTTTTTTGTAAAAGTTTTTCAGAAAATAAAACGTTTATTTATCAGCAGTTTTAATTTCAGTTTGGTCGGGTAATTTTCCCTCAACTCAAGTGTTATTTTGAATTTTGCTAAAATACGCATTTTAAGCGCATTGTTCATTTGAAGAAAAATATGAATTTTAAGCCAAATATGCATTTTAAGCAAAATAAAAATTTTAAGCGAAATATGCATTTTAAGCAAAATGGAAATTTAAGCCAAATATGCATTTAAAGTAAAATATGCATTTTAAGCAAAATATGCATTTCAAGCAAAATATGCATATTAAGAAAAATATGCATTTTAAGCGAAATATGCATTTCAAGCAAAATATGTATTTAAAGTGAAATATGCTTTATAAACAAGATATGCATTTTAAGCCAACTATACATTTGAAGTAAAATATGCATTTTAAGTAAAATATGCATTTTAAGCAAAATATGAATTTTAAGCGAAATATGCATTTTAAGCAAAATATGTATTTAAAGTAAAATATGCATTATAAACAAGACATGCATTTTAAGCCAACTATACATTTGAAGTAAAATATGCATTTTAAGTGAAATATGTATTTTAAGCGAAATATGCATTTTAAGCAAAACATGTATTTAAAGTAAAATATGCATTTTAAGCAAGCATATGCATTTTGCCATTGCCTTAGCTAAGACACAAAAATTTAAATGTTTTACTAATCTGTGCTAAACATTAAAGCATCCCAGTAAAAAAAATGGAAGTCATTCTAGTGGAACTACATTTTCATTGTTTCCGAAAAATCGATATTTTTAATTTGCCGAGAGTGAGCAAAAAACCACGTAGAAGCTTTTGTAACTCCTCCATAGTGTTAGAAAATACTCACCAGAATTAAAAAAATTTATATTTTTAAAGAACTTTATGAACTAATTTTAAAAGTTATTTGCTTAAATTTACATGAAAACACTGTTTCGAGCTTAAATTCGTATAAAAAGAAACGATTTGTTATAAATATATATAAATAGGTAACTATTTACCATTTTTCCTAGATGAAAATATTATCATAGAACACAAAAAAGGAAATTTTTCTTAATATCGCTTCCAATTCAGTGACCAGGCATCGAAAAAGAGAACTTCTTGCAATGACAACCCTATGTAAAATCATTAGATCGGATCGAAATTTTCACTACTTCCAGATCGGAAACTCTAAATTTTCATGACTTTTTTGGTTTCTCTTTTTTTGCTGGCATTTTAAAGATTACGCTCATAAAAAAGATTTTATATAAACTTTGTATTTAAATATCAGCGTTACGCACAGAGAACATTACGATAACAAATTGTCTCTATTTTCTCGTTTATGATTATTTTCTCGTTGCTGCAATTTCTTCAGTTAAATTCTATCATTTTTATAATGGAATTTTTCATTTGATCCATAAGTACGTATCTATGTATGTGTGCGTTTGTGTATGTGTGTATGTAAATGTAATTGCTGTTGTTGCTGTATGCTGCGAATATATTAGCGTTTTATAAATTGTCACAGTTGATAAATTTGTAATGTTGGTTGGTTTGCAAACTAAATGACAAAAACCACTACAGCCATGTTGTCATGGAATATTCATGTTGCTGATAATGATGATGACGACGATGATGATGCATAATAAGGTTGCTTGCTTGCGTGAATGTGTGGAATGTTTGTGTGTATAGTTTGATATTTCAGTTTTTAGGTAAAATAACAATAATGAAGTTATACATGGATATTAATGTTTCAGTTGATAATGTCGTTGTTGTTGAAAATGCTGACTGACGGTGATACTGATGACTAAAAACAACATGACAACACTGCCACTGATGGAGTGTAGTCCTCCGCGCTGGAAGCTTAAGTATGTATGAAAGTACATACTTTGATTTAAATACATACACAGAGAGCTCAAGCATTTAAAGTGTGTACATTTTTTTATCACCTCTCTGTGGTTTTTGCTACAGTTTCTATATAAATATTTTTGCGACTCTCAGTGCCAGTGATTTTTATTTAAGATACATTGTGCTCTAGTGCTAATGATGCACTGTGGAGCTTTGAATGGTGTGGAGTTGAAATAATATTAATTTTATACACTGAAGGAATTGTTTTCATAAGTTCTATGAATTTGGACATTAATCCAATGAAAAAATTCATTAAAACTCAATTCGCTAGATTAATGAAATCAGTTTTCTTAAAATTATTTTAATGAAAACTACGTCAAATGTATTAAACAGTGTCATCAATGCAATGAAAGGACTTCATCGAAACAACGAAATAATTTCATTAAAACAACGAGATTATTTCTAAAGAGATAATTTCCAACGGAATAATTTCATTAAAATAATGAAATAATTTCATTAAAACAATGGAATAACTTTAGTATAACAACGAAATAGCTAAATTGAAACTATGTGTGTAAATAAGCGTACAAAGAGTGCAAGAACAATCATACAGAACTACCTGTGATACCAGCTTTTGGTTGAAAACAGTTGAAATACATTTAATTTATCAGACATTCATCACTACAATGCAATTTTCATTGGGACAACGAATACATTTAATAGCTATAATGAAATTCTAAGTTGCTGTATATTTTTTTAATTTTTTTAGTTTTAAAGAATTTAATCCTTAACTTAATTGCTTTAAGGTATGTTCTTATCTATATATGTTTATTCTAAGCAACAACTGTAAATGTTTCTGAGTTTTTTAATAATTAGAAAATATTGTTGTCATAAATCCAATGAAATATTGTTACGAAACTGGAATACCAACGAAGCAATTGCAATGAAATTTGTTCACAATATTCGTGAAATTTTCAATATATTTGTGAAATTATCATTAGATTTGTGAAAAAAATCGAATGAAATTGTTTCCTTTAACTTATGAAGCAAAATTCTTTCGGTGTATGAAGAAAAATGTTTATTTTACTTTAGCTGGAAGCCTATTAATATTGTCATCGAAAATACTACTGCAATATCTAACAACATTTTACCTTGTCGTCTATGTCGTGAAATAACTAACTAGTCTTGCTAAAATTCAGACTTTTCAGTGTATTTACATTTAAAAGTGCGTTTATATTTGAGCGTTTATATATTCTTGCAAAATCTAGTTAGATTTTCCATATAAAATAAAATCTACTTCGTTAGTAGATTTTGTCAAAATATACTTAAAATCTAGTAGAACATAATGATGCAACTATGTTTTTTCTTTGTACTAAAATGTCAGGCGGTGTGCTTAAAAAGGTGTGCGAATCGGCTAAATGAATCAAAATAAGCAAACTAACTAACATGTGCATAATTAGTAAAGAATAAACGACAACGGCAAGACTGTTGTAAATTAGAGATGGTAAATTTGAGCTTTCATTACAAAGCACTTTTAAGCAAATTGAAATACGATGAATAAAAACAATTCACATATACCATTTGCAATAAAAGTTGCGTATATAAAGCAAAAATCTACATCAACTGACACCAGAAGCAGTGGACCAAACACAAAGAACGCTGATGATGATAGTGTAGCCTTCTATAACAGCTAGTTGTTCCGTTCTACTACGTGTTTTTTCAGAATATTTGCAATTAACTTTGGCGTTATTTGTTCATTAATAATTATCACATATAATTTGGCTTAAAAAGCGATACGAACTTCAGCCTAATCAAAGCATAAATATAGAAATAAATTTTTTTGATTTTCATTTAATTTTTAAGCCTTAAAAATTGTATTCGTGTTTTTGCATTCACTGATAATTGACGGCGGAGAAAAAAACTTTCACGAAAGATTCAGGATATAATTTTTTCGTTCGAGGGCAATAAAAATTTTTAAAATAAATATTATACTTGTTATACACGATATCGTTCATCCCTTATAATCCTTGGGAAAATTTCACCTTATGAAATTATCTTTTATGCCACTGTACAAAGAGCTTAAACATTATGCATAATCATCTTTGCATATTTTTATTGGTTGGTTTGGGAAAGTGATTTAAAGTTTCACATTTTTGAGTGTTTTTTTCTTTTCGCTAGAAACTCAATGTTCCTGTAAGGCAGGTGACAAATCGGTTCTGTATGCTGCTTAAGTTTTATGCCCGCGAAAGGTTTCAAGTTTTGTGATGATTTATGAACATTGTGTGTCTCATTTCTTCTTTTCTTTTCTCACTACTCATTTTGTATTTAATCCTACTGACAGTTAAAGAGAATATAATTTTTTTTCCTGTGATATAATGGTATAAGATTTGTGTCATTTTGCTTGTTTTCCTAAAGCAGCTTCACACACATACGTACATAAATACATACATACATACATACAGATATAATTTTCATAAAGCAGGAAAAATTTTGTGTGTATTTGTAAAATAAATAATGACAATGTCTTGCATTCCATGCGAAATAGAATACAAATAATGTACTTATTTTATTAAGTATAACAATGAATTGATTAAGGCCTTAAGCCATGTTATAATTAATTGATGATAATTTGACAAAACATATGCATATAAATAACTTTGAATACACCGAAAGAAAAATCTCCTTCAAAACTTTAATTATTTCTTTTTAGTAAAGCGTACAACTTTTTAAAATAAACAAAATAAACAAAAATCTTAAATCCTCATTTAATTTAATTCTTAATATGTGGATGAATCCCCAATCAACTAAGGATTAGGGTAATTTCTTTTTCCGTCTATAGAAAATTTTGACAGTGGCTTGTCTTTTCTGTGAAATTTGGTTGAAGAGAGTTAGTAGGTTTACACTCTTAGCGACATTATGAGATATTAAAACTTTTCGAAGAAGAAAGAGATGCCGCATAGACTTTAGGCAATATGTATATGTTTTAATTTTAAACTCTACATATCGAAAAAACTTAATGTATTAGTCTACTTTTTTATGCCATGTATAGAAAATTTTAACAGTATTTTGTCTCTCCTGTAAAATTTGGTTGAAGTGACTAAGCAGTTTTATGCTCTAAGCCGACAATATATATTATATTAACAGTCAGATTCTTACGAGCTAATAGCATATAAATTTGTTGGGAACTCCACTACATAAAATCAGAATGAAATCAGTAATTTCCTTTGCTTGACCGCGTTATGTGTAACAAAAGCGAGTGAGAATCAGATAAGGACAAAAGTATTGTTTTAAGTAGTCTTTGAGTATTGGCCGTAAAATAACTATGAATGCGTACAACTTGATAAGAAATAACTTGCTCATATGCAAGCACAAGCATTTATTTAAAAAAAAAATACGTATAACTATAAATAACTAACCATTTGTTTAAATTACGCAGCAGAAACGACAGCAACTAAAATTTATGGACTGTGTGATCAACAATCACACGAATGAATATAAAAATACTTTTCCATAGACGGTGGCGAATGATGAAAAATTATCCGCGTATATTTTTTTTGGTGCGATTAAATATGCGAGACAATGCGTTTGATACGAGTATCCCTTATTATTTATAACCTTCACTAAAAATGACAAAGGGTATATATAGGTTTGTCATTCCTTGTCTAATATCTAAAATTTTCATATACAACCCATAAAGTATATCTATTCTGGGTCCTTATAAATAGCGCACACGAATAAGCGATGTCCGTCTGTCCATCTGCCTGTACGTGAAATGGGTTTTCCGAATATCACAGAAAAGCTAAAGACTTCGGTCTTGAACTGCTGTATCAGAAATTATCCGCACATCAGCAAAATCAAGAAGATGTTTTCAGAGCTGGAAACCTTAAGCTTTATTTTGCAGTGTATTGTATTGTATTGGCAAATTGAAAATTCTTTTATATAAAATTAATTTTAATTTTTTCCTATATTTTTGGTATAAAAAATTTCAAAAATATAAGACAGAATATGTGAATTAAAACCATTTATAAACATAAAACAAGAAATCACATACAACTGCATGGGTATGTAAATTAGGGCTAATACTTTTTGCATTTTTCTGCAAATATCATACCTTCCAAGGTAACATAAAAACATATTAAGACCCAAACGCGATGAAGTTTTTAATAAAAATAATTTAAGCGAGACATTTTTTATTCTTAATTTAATTGAACTAGAATGAATTTTATGCCCTAATTCAGTAAGAAGACTTAGGACGTTTTTGTTTGAAAATAATTTTCGGTTCTTGTGTTTGAATTCAGTAAATTATTTTCTTCAAAAATGGTTGTTGTCTTTAATAATGAAAAACAAAAATAGTATTGCCATATTTAAAAAAAAAATAAAAATTAAATTAAACTATTATACAATAGTTTGAAAAATATATATAAAAATATGTGTTGGATGTAATGTGCGAAACAAAATCATAAAACAAATACACGAACCTTCTAGCATAGACAATAAATAATAATTGTTTTAAAGAATCACAACTGCTTCTTTTTTTCGTCCATAGACAAGACGATACAATCGTCGAACACAATTAGGGCATTAATCAGGAATAATTGCATAATCGCGTTCAATTCTTATTGAATGAAATATTTTTATGAATTAGTGTGAGTTTCTAAAAAAGAAAAGAACAATTAAATTAGACTTTATTAGCTGGGGAAAAATACCGATATTTTTCCGTGCAGTCATGCACATCATCAGCACCCATGTCTATCTACTGTGGTAGAGATTATTATTAACATCAGCTATTTAATGTAAATTTTTAATGAAATGGAATATGAGAAATGATTATATTGTGTATATAATTATTGATTTACCTTTGGTAAACACATACATTTGTAAGTATAACTATTCATTTTCTGTTTCTTTTCATTTTCTATTCAGGTTAGCACTAAGTTATATCACTCAATCAATCAGTCAATGCCGATAAACATATGCGTGGCTACACAGAAAAATATCGATAATTATTCCTGATTAAAAATAAATTATATAATATTGATGTCCAAATATTTTTTTTTAATTTTCACACACAATTTCTAGTTATAGATACATACATATATTTACCGCTTAACAAAGTTATTTAAAAGAATAAAAAAAATTACTATATGCATTTTAGAAATCGTTTTTGGTATGTGAAGTTATCCCAAAAAAGTTATTACCCTAATGTATGTACATATAGGCACACTTGTTTACACATACGTACTTTTGTATGCCTAAAACAATTGTAAATATACCGCAACTACGACATTTTGACATCACAATAGGCCAAGTAATACAATGTGTTTTAACACCAACATACTTACATACATACATACGAGATGAATTTAAAATAAATTGCTATATTCAGAAAATTGCATGTATGTATCTTTAATTTAATGCTGTTTGTAAAAGGTGTTCTAAAATTCACGATAATATAATACACGAAAATATTATCTAGCAGTTGGTAAAGTGTTAAGTAGATTGGTGAAAATAATCACTAATTTTGCACAATATCGAGCCATAACCATAATCGACAGATTATTTGAAACTCGTTTTTTAGGAAAATCAATTAATTAAGATCGCAAATAAACGATTTTGGTAAAGAAAAAATTAAGTTCGAATATAATGTCGATTAAGCCTTTTTTTAGAGGTTATGGCACAATATTATATTGGCAAAATGACTAGCTTACTGATTCTTGAAGGAAGTAATTGATAAATGAAAAGCATATTAGGTTTCTAATGATAAAATAGTTCTAAGAATTTCGACATGAGCACATAGTGTGCAAAACTTGAACAACTTGAACAACAGTGGAAAAGAACCTACATACTCGTACATATTATGTGCAGCAGCAGAAGCTGTCCTCTTTCAGGTGAATTATTCCCTATATAAATTTTGTTTTATAGTCCATTTTGCAATTTAGTTTAAAGTTTGCGGAAATTATGGTACACCCTTTATCTGACTATAGAAGTACTTAATATCGTTACATATAAAGCATTTTCTAATACACGTACACACAAATATTTTTCACAAATGACCTAGGCAATGTTCTAATGCATTTACTTCAATATAGTCGTTGTAATATAATATACATACATGAATACGTACTAAAGTCCTGCACAAGACCACTTAAAAGAACTTTTAAGACATGAGGGATTTTTCAAATGTTTTACTACGGCGAAATGTTCTAAAATAAATGCTAAACAACATTTTTGGCAATGCATTTGTTTAACTTATTGCAGGTATATGAGTAAAATAGAAAATACCTCTTGCTGGAAGAATTTATGATGCTTGTTTGCTTGTGCGTATACAAACGTCATGCATGTACATATACAAACAAATTGTGTATGCTCTTTTATTTTGCTGAGCACATACAAACGAACACATGCAGTGATATTAGTTGTGTGGGCTTGCTTTAAAAAACCACCCTTAAACACATATCAGCCATAATACCATCTACATCTACATCTTACACACATTGAAACGTACAATATGCAAAATAACAAGCATACACGCATTAACACTACTTCTTTTGATTGTTTGTTATGAACAAGAAATCTTCGCGACATCGCGTGGTATACACAAACACCAATGCGTCTATCGTGCTTCTTTTATATCACAACAAGATTTATTATTGGTTTACTATAATAATACATGCCATGAGAACACATTTAAAAAACAAGACGGACGTATTTACATATCAAGACGTTTTACACAGGTCTCCAATATGTACATACATATGTACATTGTACATACATACACTCGCTATGTATGTATGTATGTACATTGTCATGTTAAATCGATTTTAGTGCAAATTACCATATGAAATAAATTTCAAAACATGTCGACATTCAAAAACAAACCTCAAAATGTTAGTAGTACATATATCAAATATTTTAGTAATATTACACACATTTGGCTTTTGTTTTAAAATTCTTATCGATTTACATACATACGTATGCACATGATGGAGCAGAGATGCCTGCTATTGGAGATGCAAGGCTACATGTACGTGGTATACATATGTAAGTATATCAGCCTTGAAGTTAATAAGCTTATGCAAGAGATTCATTGGCTTTGTTACCTTGTACTTACAATTTGGATTTTTGAAATGACATGAAAGTTTCTAAGAAAGATTTTAGGTACAAATTAATACAAATTAAAGTACAGAGTCTCTGTAATACATGATTTAGATTTTCGCTTTAAGAATAATATAAAGAAAACAGTTTCCTTCGTAAGGGTTTGCCTTTGATTTATCAAGAAGTGTTCAAATCGAATGACTTAATCGAACGTCTTTTATATGTTATTAATGAACAAAATCTAACAGATTTCAATTATAATCTTTATAAAAATCTATAGCGTTTACAGCAGGTTTTTTTGATATTTATTAAGATTTTTTATCCAAAACAAAACCCATTTCCTGAAAGTTTTCCAAGACTACAACCAAACAACTTCATTGTAGCCAATTCACACACAGTTTTAACAACATAGTCTGACGTTTTAGTACAAATTTTAAAAGAACCATAATTACACTACTAATTACTACTAGATTTTAAGTGGATTTTGACAAAATCCAGTAATGAAGTAGATTTAATTTTTCTCGGAATCTCGTAAGTACTAGATTTTGCTGAAATGTAAGCGCACTCTATATATATATTAAAACAAGGTTATATTAGGTTATAAGCTCAATACATTTGTTATATCTCGCTCACTTGGGTCTATAAGTTCTACCTGAGCACTTAAGAGCACTAGATGTTCGAGCAAAACTAGTCCTCATCTCAATGCCTCAAACTATATAAAGAATATGCACAGCTTTAGGTCTATATGAGCCAGAGCATTCTGTTCAGACATACTTAAGATAGGGCAGGATTACTACAGTAATCATTGTTATTTAGAAATATTCTTAAAAAGTGCATCCATATATTCCAGTGCTTAGTTGGCAACGCTATTACAAGAACCATTTTACCTTTTCTAAACCTTCGTAACTATCAAGTTCTTTGGCTGTTGTAGTGGTACACTTAGGGGTTTCACTATAATACAATTCTCTTCGCTTTTTTTCAGTATTACTCTAGAATGTCTTGGCATTCACTTATCACCAGGGATGTACAACGTATTTATTTATAGTGGCGATGAGCGCCCTGGCGTCACAAAATATGTGTGACCAGTCAGTATCACGTTGGAATGGCTTGGCATTCGCTTATGGCTTGCTGTCACTCATTTGCATGTCGACTCAGTATCACGGAAGAATGTCCTTTCATTCGCTTATCACCAGTATAGTAGATACATATAGATGCCTTGCTGTCTCGCAATTTGCGTGACCAAATATGGTAAAGAGTAAATTTAGGTTTGTCATTCCATGTATAATTTTCAGAATATTAATATGCGACACATAAAGTGTAAACAGTCTTGGTCCTTATGAATAGGGAAGACGAATAAGCGATGTCCTTCTATACTTTCGTCCGTCTGTCTGTATGTAAAATCAGGTTTCCAGAAAAGCTGGAGGCCTTGGTCTTGAGCTGTTCTATCATAAATAGTCCGAAATAGATTGTTATTGAATATTAACCAAATCGAAAATACGGTTTCAGAGCTGGAAAGTTTAAACTATTTTTTTAAATAAAAGTAACTAGCTAAAACTATTTTTGTTTTGTAACTTAAAACTATTTTAGTTATTAAAAAAATTAAATTGGTATTAAAAATCAAAATAAATCAAAAGCACAATTCCAGGGTTGGAAATTCGTTTTTTTTTTGGTAGCCTGCCAAAAAAGTTTTTTTCTTTTTCTAAATAAATTAAATTATATTAAGAGAGAAATCAGAAAAAAAACTAACTGGATGATTCCAGGGTTGGAAGTCTTATTTTTTTGTTTTTAAAAGTAACCAGGTCAATTTAATTTTTTCTTTTTCTTTAGAAATTAAAATTAATTGATGTTTTAAAACAAAACTAATTTTTTTCTTTGTTAATTAAATACATACATATTTTTTTATATTAAAGAAAAAAGTCATCGGAAATCAAAAAAAAATTTAAAATCAAAATACATATAAATCCGGGGTTGGAGAATTTAGACTTTTTTTATAATAAAAGAAACTAATTAAAACTATTTTTTATTTGTATTTTAATCATATTTTATATATTAGAAAGGGCTTTACTAAATTTTTATATGAAAATCTATTTTAACAATGGCACTCATTCGTAATTTAAATATATTTTCATATAAACTGTATTAAAATATTTTTAAATTACGAGTCGTATCGGATGTCGTAATTTGCCCCCAGGTGTGTTATTAGTTTAGTTTTCTTGCAGATGTTTTAAAATAAAAATTTGTTGAACTAAGATTATCAATAGTTATTTAATGCGGTTTTCGGTGCCGGGATCAATATGCTAAAGGCTGGCAAAAATGTTAAATTTATATATATATGTATATGTATGTAAATGCAGATTTAAGTTGCTTTAGATGTGGGTTAACAAATTCCTATTAGAATGCGAAGGGTATAAAAAATTTGGCACAGCCAAACATAACATAAAATTAAAGTTTAATTGCGCTACATCGTGTGCTCCTTTCATTGTTCGAATCATTAAAATTTGTCTTAAACCCACATACATATAAATATTAAATATAATTAAGGTGAAATCCAATTGTCAATAAAATTCATTACCCAACATTGAACAACCCTTTTACCATTGCTGACATTGAATTATAATTTCTCTCACTGAGATTATTGTAATTCATGCTACTCCTTTCAGATATATACATATATTCCCAGTGGCTGTTAGGAGCGAGTTAAATTTATGTGTGAAACACACAAAAATATTCTTATTCTTACTGGTTTTTATTTAATCTATTGCAAGTCGAAAACAACAACAACTCCCGAGCGGTAGAATGATTTTTTTTACGATTCGTTTTCGATTTTGTTTTCAGAATATCTTTTCTTGATCCATGCGTAACTGAATGCGCTAAGGTAATCGAAAACACCGAATAGGGGTAAATGATCTCCTCACAAATTTTTTACGTACACAGCTCTGATATGTGCAATATGTTTGTAGTAAGCACCATGTAAATATGTATGCATGCATCAATATATATGGAAGTCAATATGCTTAGTTGTATTGATTTTAATTACAATGGAAAAAAGTCATTTTGTACTCATCTCTATTCATTGACTGCCTTTGTATATATTTATTTGCTTTCAATGTTAATTGCTTTAACTGCTGTTGCTGTTGTATAGAAAATGTTGCTTGCTTTGTTGCTATCATTTGTAGTCGTATAAAGAATTGTTATATGCATATGTATGTGTATGTATGTTTGTATGTTTGTATTTATAGAAGGTTCCTTTCAAATTGCTGTTGCATATGCTGCTCTTCTGCTGCAATTGTTGTTGGTTAAAATAACGTTAGCCAATTACAATATGTTCGCAAGCTGTTATGCAAGTATCCACTTGTAGGAGTATGTTTAAACATTTGTAAGGGTATGCAACTATTCAGAATATATGTACTATGTATGTGCCTACATATCTATGTACATTTGTAAGAGTTATAAGTCTTTTTATATACACACAAATGAAAAAAAAAAACATGAAAAATAAATATTTTCTCTCTTTTTGTTTCGATTGCAAGTGATTGCAAGTGCAATAGCAATTCTCTTTAAATTTTACATTTCAATTTTGTTCTAACAACAAAACCAGATGGATTCATATTCATTCTTTTTATATTGAATCTTTTGGTTTATGTTTATTTACAAACGATGAAGTACTCTGGCATTGACAATCAATAGCAATTTTTTTTCAAATGGAATACAAGTTGAGTAAAAAGTTCAATTTTCTAAATTTCGTTTTAAAAATATTTCAATTATTGTTTTTTTTTCTTCTTTATTATTTACTAACTTAACTGTGTTAAGTTTACTAAAAACATTAGTTAACTGAGGTTTTTACAAGAAAGTATTTTATATTATATGCGTACATATCTTTACATTGTTTTTACACATTTTCTATGTAAATGATTTTTAAATTTTATTGCATTCGATTTTTTGTGTAAAAAGTTAATGAATTTTAAATTTTATTTAATTTGGAAAAACGACTATTATAGATATTTAAGCAATAAATTTTCTTGTTCATATACATACATACATTCCATAAGGTTTTGTTAAATAACCAAAATATAGCTTGTGAAGTAAAATTAGTAGCTAGTCAATATTAGCAGCATTTCAGAGGTTCTTAAACATCTTTTCTGGTGTACACGAGTTACTTAAATAATGCAATTTATTTTTTAATCAAAGAATTTTTTATTAATAGTGCTCAAGTTCATTATGTTTTAATTCTATAGAATGAAATATTTTATTGATTGGTGTGATGTTTTAAAGAATATTTTATGGATGATGATTACTAATAACACTATGCCACAAAATATTACAGAAGTGCAAAAAGTGACAAGTTTAAAATTTGGAATGTGGTTTATAAATTCGTAGAAAAAGAGGCAAATACCTACATATAATGTATTTGTTATTGTTGTGTGTTACTAGTTACTAATTACCATAGCTTATAAAACAGGTTGAAATTTTATTGAACTAGAAATGAGAAGCAAAACAAAGCAGGTGAACAAAATTTCAGGTAGATCGAGACAAATAAAAAAGATGTCAATTAATATTATATTTAAATAAATATGTATATATATCTACCCTGCAGGAGATCCAACTAGTGCCCAACTGGTATTTTACTAGTACAGAAACCACCACCACTAGTTCCCAACTGTAAACTTTCCTATAACATCTTAATGCTCAAATTAGCATTGAATGTGTTTAGAAAATTACTAGTGCCATTGATACTAGCTTATGACTAGTTTATTACCAGTTCTTTTGTAAAGAAAAATTTTATAAAATTGCTAATTTTATTTTTTTGTTACCCAGTGACAACTGCTAGTTAAAATTCGCAATTATTTATCAAAATTCAAAAATACAAAAGGGAAATTGTAATTTAACATTTAAGAAATTTATTATTCGACATATTGACATAATTATATTTTAATTTGTGTAAAAATTTTAATTATAATTATTTATTTACCCAGTGAAAAAAATGGAAATCATTCTAGCGGAAGTACATTTTCATTGCTTCCAAAAAATCGATATTTTTAATTTGCCGAGAGTGAGCAAAAAACCATGTAGAAGCTTATTTTAGTCACAGAAAACCTTGTAACTCCTCCATAGTGTTAGAAAATACTCACCAGAATTTAAAAAAAAATTTATTTTTTTAAAGAAATTTATGAACTATTTTTAGTCTAAAATTTAAAAGTTATTTGCTTAAATTTACATGAAAACACTGTTTTGGGCTAAAATTCGTATAAAAAGAAACGAATTGTTAAAAAAGGCAACTATTTACCATTTTTCCTAGATGAAAATATTATCATAGAACACAAAAGAGGGAATTTTTCTTAATATCGCTTCTAATTCAGTGACCAGGCATCGAAAAAGAGAACTTCTTGCAATGACAACCCTATGTAAAAATCATTAGATCGGATCGAAATTTGAACCACTTCCGCATCGTAAACTCTACATTTTCATGACTTTTTTGGAGTCTCTTTTTTTACTGGGTTATAATTCTTTTTGGATGAACCTTAAATTTTAATAATTGTTTGATACCAATTTTCATACAGTGCAGGGCTCTGTTAGACAGTCAAAATTTATTTTGCAATGTGGTCCCTTGGAACTACTTCATATACTAGTACTCATTAAAACTAGTAATTTTACACAACAACTTTAACCGTTTTCGCACTAGTTCTTGCTGTTCTAGTAATTATACTAGTAGCTTTTAGTCAATTGACGCCAATTCTCCTCCAGGGTACATATACATTTGTATATCATATACATATGTATGTATATACTACCCAGCAAAAAAATTCAAAAAGGTACAAGGGTTTGTAATTAAGCATATTTTGTAGAGGATCTTCCCTACTTAATTATTTTAACAAGCCGTGAGAATAAAATAATCGATTCTTGAGAAGTACTTATTTTATTTTTATTGTTGTTTGAAAACTTGTTCACGTAATCTATTTAATCTAAAAAAATCATTCTCCTCATTTAGCAACTTCTACATAATTTTTTTAAATTTTAGTTAATGTGATTTGCAAGCAAGTAATGAAATTTAGTAATCAGAAAATCAGTCATTATATGGCAAGTAGTTATGTTGGTAATGTGTAATTTTTTGCTGGGTATATGTTATGTATATACATATATATATATTGATATATAGAAATAATTAGTATTTTTATATTTGAAACAAAAATACATTCACACATACATACATACATTTGTCCTGCTCATAGAAAGTATTATATGTACATATTAATATTGAAATTATGTATTTAGTTTTTTCAACACAAACATTGGACATCTGTCTTCATGGCATGCTTCTTTTGTTTTTTTTTATTTTCATTTCATTTGCTTATTTTGCTTTTATTTATTTCTTACATGTGGTTCTATGCAATATGTTTGATTGATATCTGCACGACATTTAAACCAATTTGTAGTCACTTCCAAAATAATTAATTTATAAGTTAGTGTTTTTTGTCAACCGACTATTTTATTTACTACATGGAAGTTAGTAAATAAAGTTTAAACTTTAAACCAAAGTCAGGCACACACATACATCTTTATATTTTTTATGTATTAGTGATAACATGAAAGTAAGTAAAATATATGCAGTGTCCAGTGTAGCCAGTTTCTTTCTAGGGTTTATCCCCAAGATTTGATTTGTCATCCCCAAAAATCCTTAAATTGAGTTTTTTTGATTTATATTTTTTCTTTTGTGAAAAAGTGCAACTTTTTCAAAATTTATTTAAAAAATTATGACAAAAATGAAATACATATGTTGTTTATTCAATAAAACTCATTTGTATCGATAGTTATACTTACATTCATATTAACTTAATTTGTATTTATAAAACTTGAAAAGTTACACATAGTTTAGTTTAAAATTTTTTAACCAAAGTTTACCATTTCAAAAACTTTAGAAACGAAATCTTCTGATTCATCAGTATTAAAAGGCTTTGAATCAAAAGGTTTTCCACTAGTATTTAGTGGTTACGGTTTTTTTTGGGCAAATGGTTGCCAAGTGTGACCATACCTTAAGAAGTGCTTCCAACAAGTCATATTGAATTTTGTTACATAATTTTGATTTGGTAGTGTTAATTATTGGTTAACCTGCCTTGATACTTCTTCTTTATTAGAAACCATTCACTATTCACTTGCCAGACGCACATTTCTTAGTTTAAAAATCATTCAGTTATAAAAAACAAATCACCAAAAATATCCTAAAATTTGGTTATCATCCCCAGCAAAACCCGAGATCCCCAAAACGAAAGTTTCATCCCCAATAGCGAAAAAAATCCCTAATTTGGTGATAAAGCTCCTAAACTGGTAACACAGGCCAACCTAAATTAGAGCGTCAAGCATTGCGTTAGCATCTTACACGTTAGAAGTGGTTGAATAAATTGCTATAGGAAAGGGCTGATGATCCTTGTTAAGGTCCCCTCTAATTAATTTCTCTTCATTTATTTTAAAAAGAGAAAAAGTTTTTAATATTGTAAATAAATTTTCTTAAGTACAGTGCAGACTAAAATATTCACCTATTGCAATAGAGCAAAAAATAAATGAACGATTTTTCTTTAGTTAAACCAACCAGTGGGATTGCGCTAAAAAATTATTGGATAGCGATAATTTTTAACGTAATTTTCTTTCTCGTGACCTTTAATCTACGCCACAAAATTTGTTAACTATATTTCTTAATATTTTTTCAAATGTAAATGGCCTGGAAGTACAGTAAGCGTCGTAATTGACTTAAATTAAGTCCATTATTTGTTATTTTAGTAGATTTGATATTTACAATCATTTAAAGAAAATGCTGTTGTTGAACTAACATTGAATTTTGCAAACAATTGCCATTGTACAATTATGGTAAATTTTTAATTTTTTTAAATAACAACATTTCAAAATAATTCAATGGCAATTGTGAAGAAAACAAGATAGTGAATGATATTTTTTAATACCTCTATATTTGCTAAATTTGTTAAGAATAAATCAACTAGACGTAGACATACAAAACGAAAAATAAAACCTTTTTATTTGACAAATACATAAGTAGCAAAATCAAATATAAAATTTCCTCTTAAATGTGTTCGCTTTTTATTTGGTTGCTGGGGCACAACAAACAAACAATGTTGCATGGTATGGTAAGAAACATGGAATTTATCATAAATGATTTTCAGTTTAAGAAGAGACTTAAGAGCAGCAATTTATTTACTTATGTGTACATACATCTCTCATTTATTTCAATAGTGTCATAACTCAAAAAATTATTTTTTTTGAGTTAATAATAAAGAATAATATTGTGTAAAATTTTCACATAAATATCTTGTATGTACCATTTGCCTGCTGACAGAAGAACATTTTTTCATATCTTCATTGAGTTGTATGCAAATTGAAAACTTAAAACGCGTTTTCTGCAAATCTGTTTTTGGGGTGTAAACATCTATATGCTAGAGGGTAAAAATCTTTTTCACAATACAATCACAAATTTTGAGTAAGATCGTAAAGCGTTATCAAATCGGTGTGAGCTACATATGTATTAGTGTATTAGTGTAATCATACAAACAAGAAGTACAGAGAAACTTAACAGCTGCATAGAAATACACTTAACCGAATTTTAAAGCATACCTTCAGGAGCAATGTTAATTTTAATAAAAATTGCTATAGAAGTGTAATAGTGTTGCCAGTGGTGATAATTTTGTTAAGAAGTTTAAATATATAAAATAAATAAAATAAATATAAACTTTTAAATAAAAGAGCATTTTAAATGTCAAATATTTGTTTAAAATATATAGGGTAGTCTTTATAAAGAATTTATAATATTATATTATAACATAATCTTCATTACGTACTATTGCACGACAATTGGGTAACAATCTCCATCTCACGCCAATTATTATGGGTCGATATTTTAATACAAATTTTGCAAACCCACAGTGGCAAGCTTTATCAAAATTTTTATTTGACGTTTTCCACCTGCATATGATCAATTCTCCACAAACTCCCACAAGTAATATTTTCACTACTATAGATGTAGTTTTTTATAGATTTTTAAATACAGTAGAGTCAAAAATTTATATATCTTATTTTAGTTTGCCAATATTGAAAAAAAAAATTTCTTTACTAGATGCTTACACATCCCCCCCTGATCGGACTGACATTGTTTTTTTTTGAGTTGTGACACTATTGAAGTAAATGAGGTATATTTTTTGTTGCAGTTTTGGTCGAGATAAAATTTTCAATAATAATAAAAAAAAACAAAATGGTTGCAGTGAGGTACTTTAAAAATTGTTGACGACAAAGAAGTTAAAGCAACGCTTCTTAGCATTGATAAATTTTGTTTGTATTTTGTTCTTCTAATTAAAATTTTTTCCATATAAAATTTGCCAACGCTTGGCGTTGCGTTTTACACAATTAACCCTTTAGTTTTGATGGCATTACATTTTTTTGAGTTAAATGATATTTGAAACTCTTTTTCTATTTAGATTAGATTTTCTAGATTTTCGATCTAAAATTTTTGTTTTGTATTTTAACATTAAACAATATTTTTCACCCTTTTTAATCACTGTGTGCCATCCTATTTCGAAGTATTTTGTTTATTTAGCTATTTTGTCAGTTTGTCATTGTTATTTTATTTACTAAGTATTTGCAATAATTTTGAGTAGAACGAAAATCTTGCTTTTTAATATTGTGAAAGAAAAATTCATGATTTGGCAATTTTTCCATTTGTGTATTTATTTTGTTTCCTTTCATTTCTGCTTGGGAAGTGAGTTGTCGGTTTGCTTTTAAATCATATTTTTGTGTTAGTTATAACAATATTTTTATATTTTATAATAAAAAAATATATGATGTTTACGTTACATATCGTCAAATGAAATGGAGAGGTCCTTAAAACGATTATTTTAGTGTGCGTGAGGCACTCACTTAGTTAAGCAAAAACTTTGATGTTGAGCTTAAATTAGACTAGGCTATGAGCCATAATTAAATAAAAATTCAATTGGTTTTTATGCTAATGGCTATGGCTTTATGGCGATTTTGCCCCTAAGTTTGGTTCGAACAGCTGTTTTGCATGTCTTTCCATACGTGATGAACTTATATCATGATGAATATCAAATTGATATCATGATGAATATCAAATTGATATCATTCATCACGTATTGATTCAATTTATTAATATTGTGGCAGCGTTATGATATAATCATCAGAGCTCACGACCTTAGAAATTCATCTTGATATCAAATGTCATTTTAAGTGTTACTGTTCATTTAAAGTTTCTTCATTAAACAATTTTCGTTTAAAACAGGCGGCACAACAGTTATTTGTGGCCAAAAAATTAAACAACACGCAAGATATTTTTGAAAAGTATTTTACAAATATTTGTCAATTCATCATGATATAAAATCATCCACGTTTACCCAATTGTGTTGATATTAATGAAAAAATGTTAGTTGCTCTGCCGGCGTTATATTACGAGTTATAATATAAAATCCTCAGGTGTGGACACTATGTTAAGCTTTAGTCTTCTTATTATTATGAAAATTTCTATCTTAAAAGTTTCACGTCTGAGCAGAATGATACATATCGAGTACGAAAACCTACGATCAATACCTTTAAGTGACATAATTGGAAAAAATAGAGGGCAGGGATAAAATACACGGTCTGTCACTCGTGACAACAACAATTAAATAAGAAAATTTTTTTTATTTTCAATATATGTATGTAAGTAATCGATGGAACTTTTCTGTCAACATCCTGGGACAGGCCAACTGTCTTAATAGCACGTCTAAAAATGAAAAAGTCTACTATGAATATTTTAGATTGGGCTTTTAACGTTTTACGTAACGGTAAAGTATATATTTATATAAAAACGAATCAATGTTATCAAGTAGAGAGGAGAGAAACAAGTCGACCGACTCGAAGCTGACTGCGCGCTGCCGCCAGTTTTATCTGATAGGAAAGAGAAATTTTGGAGAAAAATTTTTGAGAATCGATTTTAAGTTTAAATTTTTTTCTCTTTAAATTTTCATATGCTTATTTGAGCCGCCGAAAATTTTCTCGGTGCACCGACGCCGGTCACAAAACTACTACGCTGCCGCCGCCGATAATTTTGCCTGGACTTGTTTCTCTGGTAGAGAGTTAAAAGAAAAATTTTTTGAGTGTTTAAAAATCGCTTATATTTTTATTAAAATATTCATTGAATCTTGTGAAAAGCATAATTCTATAAATTTTTTTTTCCTCATTTTACTTTGTACCACTTTCGATGATGAAAGTTTTTTTGCAGAAAGTATTACTATATCTTACGAGAGAGGAACAAATTAGAATAGAACCAGGTAGCATATAAAATAAATTCACATATTCCATTTGCAACAAAAGTTGCGTACATAAAGCAGAAATCTACATCAACTGACACCACACACAGTGAACCAAACACAAAGAATGCTGATGATGATGGTATAGTGGCCTTCGAAAAGAGCTAGTTGTTCCGTTATACTAGGTGCGTGTCAGAATATTTACAATTAACTTTGGTGTTATTTGTTCATTAATAATTATCACATCTAATTTGGCTTACAAAGCGATACGAACTTTAAAACTGGTGTATAAACGGTGAGTGTCGGCAGAGTGAGTCTCGTAAATGACGAGCAGCAGACAAAGAGGTGTCACGTGAATACTTGCGCAGCCAGCTAAGAGACGTGTGGAAACAACAGCGAAGAAGGCGTAGTAGTAACTAGTTGTGAATATTTGTGTATAATTCAGTAGTTTAAGCTGTATTAGTTTATATAAGCTCTTGAATAATTTAGTTTTAAGTGTATTTGTAAATAAAAATTGTATCATTATTAATCCTAATTACTATACCGATTCTTGTATTCATTTGCAAATCCTCGGATCCACGGAAAAGCGTTTTTAAACAGAGAAAAACGTAACAATATGGCTGGAACCTTCACACTAGCGACTCACAAGGACTTATATAACAGTGACCTGTGGTTCCAAACCGCACAACCTCCTGTAGCTGAAGACATTATGTGCCGGAAATATATGGTTGCTTGGCCATACGTTAAGAAAGCCAGCAGATGACATCACAATTAAAACCTTCGAATTCAATCCACAAGGCAGTATAAGATCTGGACGCCCACGCAACACTTGCAAAAGGCAGATTATTGCCGACCTAAGAAACTGCGCAAGAAGTTGGAGCCAATCTAAACGTCTTGCTTTAGATAGAACTCAATGGAATTTACTTATTATGGTCCTATGTTCCCCCTAGGAATAAATGGATTAAATATATTAACTGCCATAAACATTATCAGCTGCTTGCGGTCATTTTTACTTGGCAGTACCTTCTGAATTTAGTACAGCGAAAACAAGGCTGCATTTCATAAAACCTATTTAAAACCAATTCAAAAATGGTTTTAAGTTGGTTTCAACAAAATCATTTAAATTGAATCATTTAATTAGCAATTGATTTTACCATTGAAACCAACTTTCATTAAAACCGTGTTAGTGTGAAAACTTTTAATACATATTCTCGGAACGAGCTGATAGTTTGGTTCAGCAGTCACAATACTCGTACACATATTTATATTCACAAAATACTGTGTTCCACAATTTATATTGTCATACCCTGTAATATACCTTCTTTCAAATATGATGGATATTAAAACCACCGAAGAAAAAAAAATGTAGGTATTGAACTTTTTGATATTTGAGATCAACGTTCGGTTATATTTCAGTTTTCATTGAACAAAGAGTCACGTAAGCAATGATTCTATTTTAGATAAAAAAGTTCCAATAAACGTTATAACACATAAATGAGTAGATATGTTGTATTTTCTCATCTGTTGTAAAAGACAACTAGTTATAATAACATGTCACAAGAATAAAAGTATGTACAAAAATAATAACCTGCAAAAAAGGAAAAAAGCAAAACTTTACAACGAATGTGTATGTACGAGTATGTACTCGTATTGTAGAAAAAGCGAACAAAAAGTGTACAATACAAAAAATATTAAAAACGTAAACTTTCTTAAGAAAAACTTAAATGACACAGATAAGATGACGAAAGAAGTAATACTCGTATGTATAAGAGGGTGTAAGTATGCATGGATGTGTGTGTAGGGAATATAAAAAAATACGAGGGGATTATATCAGTCGAAAAATACAACTGAATAAAAAATCAAGCGTAATGTGAAATGTTTGTTTATTTCATTCCTTTTCAGTGTTATTTGTTATTTATTTCTATTTTTTCTTGTTTTATTTTTTTCCATTTTAACAATGCAATCAAAAATGCTGAGGGAAGAGGAAAACGTTCAAAAATAAAAATCCTTAAAACGAGTCGAAACAATACAAAAACATAAACTTATGTGCAAATACGTGCAAAGTACGTACGTATATCTACGAGTAACTAAAAAAAAAAAAATTTTGCTAGAAGACAGAAAATAAACTTCAAAAATGAAGATAAACTGTTAAAAAATGTATAGAGGAAACATTAAAGAGGAAATAAAAACTCACACTTACACATGTAAAAAGAATTTTAGTGGTATGCTAAGAAGTGAGAATAAAAAAAAATAAACAAAAAAAAGGAAAAGTTTCTTGCATGTGTATCGCATTTCATAGCAGAAATTGTTTTATTTCTCTGGATAAAGTTTCTCAGGTGTCAGCATATTCCAATCCATGTATGTACTCGTATGTATCTATTAAATATTTATTTAACTCATTCAAACGCTTCATATTCTGTCAATGACAAGTTTTATTTTTGTTGTTGTTCGATAAACGTGCTGGATTTCATATGCACATGCATACATTGATATGTACATTTATATAATAGAGGTGAGCTTAAGATGTTTGTTTGCTTATTCATGCTGTACACTGTATTGTTCTCATGGTGTACACTGAATTGTTCTCTCTTTATTTTATGAGAACACTAAAACTGGTATTCTCTTTTAGCAAAATTATGCAAAATCATTTGTTTATCTGTCAAGCAATGGCATTAGTTATTGTAGTGTCGAAGCATACTCGTATTTTGCTACTGCACACCCAATGACAATTGTAAAATGAGCACGCAAGTGTAAAAATATATGTATATGTGTAAAAGAAAAAACAAGCAACGTAGATTATTTGAGCGTGTTAGTTCGTATGCTATATGTTTCTAAGTTTTATAATTTATTAATTTAATAGGCAGATTTTGTAAAAAATTTCGTTTGTAAACGTTTCAAATTTGTATGAAAAATAACGAAAATTCGTTTCAAAAAATATTTTTTCCATAAAAATTTCAAAACGAAAAAAACGTTTGCCTTTAAGACTAATAAAAAAAAATAATAAGGGTTTTCATGAGAACTCTTAAAATTGCCATTTGCACAATTGGGCAACCTTGCGAGTTTATATAAATTTGAAACAAATGTCAAAAAGTTCATTTAATAAAAATAAAATAAGAAAATCTCAAGAAATATTTTAATATAAAAAATATTTATTTATTTCTATAAAAATAAAAAAGTGTGTGTGTGTGTCTGAAAATTCCTAAAGGAACCCAAAAGATCAAGAAGTTGTTGTTTACAAAATGCACAATTGCACAGCTTAAGCTTAAGAATGAAGATTATTGAGCAAATTTAGCAGGTTTGCTTAAATAAATTTCTATAAAAATGCCCAATGTTTTTTGAACATTCTCATGAAAAAGCTTAATATCTTTAACAATGGATATAATTGTAAAAAGTTTTATTATCACTTAATATTTTATGAAATTTTGAGTTTGCAAAATGAAGTATTGTGCACTATGAAGTGTATAATAAGAATATGGCACATTTGACACAACTGTCGATTCAACTGTTGTACAATGGTTTTGTGTGTTTTTTGTTTCATATTCTCTATTTTTGCTTCACACTCAATTACGATCACCACTACAAAAAATATTTGCTCTTGAAAAAAATACAATATTGAGCACTTTTTTACGGCTTGTGCTCACTTCTAATACTCGTAAAGACGTATGTACATACTAAAGAAAGGTCCTTACTTTAGAAAAGTCACAATATTTAATGCTGCTTTTAGCAAAAGAATTATTGTGTAAAAATTTCAAATCGCTACTCGTATTGTAAAAATAAATTGAAAATCACCAAGATCGAAAAGACGGTTTCAGAACTTTTAAACTTTTTTTAAACTTTATCTTGCCATATAAAAGTAGCTAGCTAAAGCTAATTTTTGTTTGCAAAATAAACACATTTTATATTTTAATAAGAATTAATTAAATTGGTATTAAAAAAAATACCAGGGTTGGAAAATTTTATTTTTTTTTATATAAAATTAACGTCCTAAAATATTTTTTTTCATTTTCTCTATATTTTTAATATAAAAAGATTGGTGTAAAATATAAAAATCTACTCGTAAACGGATGATTCCAGAGTTGGAAAATTAAATTTTTTTTTATATAAAAGTAAATATGTCAAATTATTTTTTTTTTCTTTTTCTTTATAAATTGAATATATTTTATCATTTAGAGTTGGGTTTCAAAAATTTCAAAAAAAAAAAAATAAACCTGCACCAGAGTTGGAAAATTTTAATCTCTTTGTATATACACTAGTAGGCATATCTATATATATATTTGGCATATATATTTTGCCATATCAGGCGATTTTCTTATCTTTTTATTTCCAAGCCAATGCAAAGAGAAAAAGATAGAAATATTCTATTTATTGGAAAATAGAACTCTTTACAGATTTCAAATGTGTTTTGTTACCCTACATCTCTCCTAGCCATCGACATGAACATGACATGACATGAACATGACGCCGGCAGAGCAACTGTGAAATATTCATCAACTTCGTTCGTCGATGTCCATTATCAAGGATATCAAAGTATTTAGCGGTAGTGCAATAGAGATGGAATATTTACTAATTTTATTCTGTCTGTTTTCTTTCTATTGTAAATGGTTGCGGACGGCGAATCTCATGGCGAGCATTGTTGCTCAGACATATGCTCGGGCATTGATGTCAGAGCATGGACGAAAGTTGGACATGAGCGGTCTCCGTTAGCCATTTGCGATGTTCGACATGGTGCCCATACCAAGTTCATGGCTAGTGGAGACCCCTAGCTAATCTTTTTTCATTGAAAGTAAGAATAGAAGAGTTCAGAATGTGGCATAAATATTTTGACATTTCGTTGCATATCATGTATCAAAGACGTGAGAAAACTAATCTTAAGAAAAGTTGATCCTAATTATTAAAATTAATAATAAAATATATTAGTACTTTAGAATCTGTAGTTTTTGAGTGCAGTTTGGAACAGAATCCATCCAGGTCTGGTGGAACTCTCTGGGAATCTCGTTCCACGAATTTTTTATGTGTGTGTTTCATATCTCGATCTTGCAAATCCAACACTATGGTGGCAATTATTTCATACAGTAGTAAAATCTCTCGGCAAGTAGACTCCGTTTGTTGAAGCATTTTATTCTTTTAAAAAATACCAAGGAAGACGGTTTCTAAGCATGAATTTTTCGTTTCAGACAAATAAATTGCGGAAAATTCAGTAGGGTGAAATCAGAAAAGCATGAAGGAGAATTAATAGATTTTCCGAAGAAGTTAAACATATGAGTGGCATCCGGCCGCCTTTATTCTTGCACTAATCAATGATAGTTTGCAGCACTTGCGCGTTTCCTAATTGAAATATAAAGATTGTTACGATCAGACTGAGTTTCACGTTTTTCAACATTGTTGGCGAACTTGGTAGCCCAGATTGTTATTTTTCCTGTGTTGCGAAGTTCGCTTAAAATTATTTTTATATATTTTGTAATGAAAGGTATGTTATGCTCATCGTTTTAGTGCTGCAGAACAGAGACTAACAAAAGTAACGCTTTAAGTACTCTTTGAATATTGGCCGCAAAAGAACTATGAATACGTACAGCTAAATATAAAAAAAAAGCGCTCACATGCAAGCATGCGTATTAATTTTATACCAAATACGTATAACTATAAACATCCAAATACTATGTAGGTTTATGCAGAATATTTAAATTACGCAGCGCAAAGGAAAACAACTAAAATTTAAAGACTGTATTAGCTACAATTATACTCTGGCTATTAGTCTGCTACATATGCGTATATACAAGTCTATTTTACTTACACACACACACATACACATATAAAGAATATTTTTTTAAAAAGCCAAACACATTTTCAGAAATTTTTCATTAGATTTTATATACACAATTATGTATCCGGTAGCGAATGAAGAATAAACATCCTGAGTATAATGATTATATTTTTTTTGTTCGTTTAAATATGCATAGCCTGAGTATAAGTATACTCAGACTATAAGTATGAGACACAGTCAATGCATTTTTTGCATATGTTCCTTCATAGCGACTGAAATGTCAAGAATTATGCCTCCGTATGCAGCTGGTTTTCGTGGCATTCATGCACCCGCAGAAAAAACAGCTTAAAATCAATAAAAACCATATTGAATTAAATGGAAACATTAACGAAAGTCTACTAATGTTAAAATTTCTTATTTCAATATGGAAAAATATTAATTTACAGCATTAATTTATTAATTTTATTTATTTTTAAGTACATACAAACTCTGTTTTGAGAAATATAAAATTTTTTGCGGGCATGGTGGTTGTGTTGCCTATAAGTTTGTGACAATTGGACCAAGTTACGTAAATCGAATTAAGATTAAATTTGTGTGTTACTAGGAAGCGATACGAAAACATATTCTTTCGATTTAAATTAAATAATTACAGCCATATATTTTGTTTCATACGAAACCAGGATTTTCCAAATAGTTTACCAAATCACAGAGTAATAAAGTAATAAACATACAAAATATACAAACTAATTGAGACCCCTTGTTTGTTGAAGTCAGCAATATACAAACATATCGCTCATTTACTTCAATAGTGTCACAACTCAAAGAAACTACTTTTCCAAGAAATGCGCTCAAGCTTTTCGATTTGCATACAACTCTCTCCGGAGGTGGCAATACAAGCTATGTATTGCTATGAAATTTTTACACAACATAAAGTAAGAAATTCCGAATTATTCTGCATTATTAACTAAAAAAAATGCATATTTTGAGTTAGGACACTATTGCAATAAATGAGCGATATATATACGTAGATATGTATGTATTTATATATCTATTGTATAATATTTATATCTTTAAGATCATAGAAACAGTAACTTCATTGCGAAACCCCAGTTGTAATATGAAATGGCTTTAAGAATAAATCCGCCTAAAGGGGATTTGCTGTCTATTAGCAAATTGTACATGAGAAACTGGAGGATGTAATGAAACCGTAAATCAAAATTAAATATCATAATATGCGTTTATGTACATACATATATGAAACTATTACATGTATGTATATCAAAGTAACATATCAGAAAACAATAAACAATTACATCTCTATTATTATAAAATGTATAAAAACATAAATATGAAGGTATATACATACTCGTATGTGGTATGTGGTATGTATTATGTATTCTACTGGTAATCACGTACTATAAGTATAGAATATTATTAGCTTTGTTATAATTTATTTGACATATATTTGACAATACCAGTTGTTAGAAGCGAAAAAAACTTAAACCGTAAATGAAAACTTTATTAGACATGACATTATACGTAAATGGAATACTTTATTATTTGGTATACATACATACATACATACATACATACATATGTATGTATATAAAAAATACATTTTTGTTTTTATTAAAAAAAACATATCAAAGAGCTGCACAAGCACTTTAACAAATCGCACTTAACTACACTGCCAAACACTGTAATATACAGCAGAGTAGCAAGCCGTACCGGCGCGGCTGCCGCCTAGCCAGTCAGCCGGATTTTTTTCAACAAGCCGAGCCGCCGCCGAACCACACGGCTTATCGGCGGCTTAGTACTCAACCGATATTTTGTCTTTTATTTTTTATATTTTTTCAAATTTCGTATTTAATATGATAGCGAGCGTCCCGGAAAGATAGTTGTTTTTGCTTCCACTTAAAAAGAAAATGTTTATGTGAACGTTAACGTAGCTGCAACAACACTTACGTACATACGTTCTCTTTTGGAGTCCCTTCTTAAATACATGCACGTTTACATAGACTTCTTTGTTTAAGCATTCAGGCGACTTTTTGATAATTAATTGTTCAAAGCTTTTTGTTTGTTGATCCGTAGCAGTGTTCCAATAAAGTAATTCATTTTTAATTCGGAAAGCTTAAATCAAATTTATGTAGAAGGCAATCCAGAATAAAATTCCTCGAGAAATTTTCCCCGGGGAAAAATTCCAACTAATAGCAAGTAATACGGGAAAAAAATTCTAGTTTAAAAAATGAGAAATTTCTCGCGAAATTTTATTCATAATTGCCCTGATAGTCTAGAATATGTTTCTATGGTTTAACAAATAATTTACGAAGCTAGCTATTTTTTAGGACATAAATTACTGCAATATTCAAAATATTGCAAAATAAATAATGTTACAACGTGGTGATTCAATAATTCACATATTTTTCTAAAAACAGACTGTGTTAAAACTTTTTTTTCAAATGCGGCCGCCGCCGCCGAAATTTTATGCTCGGCTTGCTACTCTGGTATACAGTATTAAAACAAGAAGTTATATATGTGTGCAAACAAAAACAAACCAATGATTATATTAGTAATGTTTACTCTGCAAATAATGTTGGACTACGTTGTCCAATCTAGATAAAACAGACTAGTTCCAACATGGTGCCATGTAATGCAGTCATGGATTATGTCGTTTTAACACAAGCATTCAATGCTGCATGATAAGTGTTCGTGTTTAAGCAATTATGATCGTTCTTCTGAGGTACTTTTAAATTGCATGCGAGTAGTCTATAAATATTCCATATGAGGTAGTTTTAGGGTGGTCCGATGTAATCCAAAATTGGACCATGTTGTCCGTCCCTAGGACATCGCAATGTTAAATTGACCATGTTTTATCCATTCATTTGGAGTAATTTTGGATCAGTCCTGGTCTTTTATTTAGCTCTTAGCTTATTTTTTAGCTTTTTTTTTAAACTCAGTTTGCTTTGGTTGTCATTTCTTTAAATCTAAATGGAAGGTTCTCAAAGAATATGTTAAAGACATAAAAAATGTATATAAATTAAAATTTTTTATGCCCCGAGCAAATAAAAGGTGTGTTATAAGTTTGTAGTGTGTGTCTGTGTATCTGTGTGTCTGTACGAATCCACGTACAGACCGATTTCTTCTATTTGAGAGGTGACTTGATTGAGAGAGTGTTTTAGCTATCACATCTTTTCTAGATATATTCTGTTGACTCTGTATTTTTGACGGCGTGGCTACAACTTAACTTTAAGCTACACTTAAAAATATAATTTTTTTTCATGGGTTAATAGCCCAGCTAAAAAAATTATATATGGTCCATATATTTTTAATATATGAATGTATATAACTATATATGAATACCCAGTAAAAAAAGAGACTCCAAAAAAGTCATGAAAATGTAGAGTTTACGATGCGGAAGTAGTGCAAATTTCGATCCGATCTAATGATTTTTACATAGGGTTGTCATTGCAAGAAGTTCTCTTTTTCGATGCCCGGTCACTGAATTGGAAGCGATATTAAGAAAAATTACTTTTTCCGTTTCTTTTTATACGAATTTAAGCCCGAAACAGTGTTTTCATGTAAATTTAAGCAAATAACTTATAAATTTTAAACCAAAAATAGTTCATAAATTTCTTTAAAAAAAATAAATTTTTTTTAAATTTTTGTGAGTATTTTCTAACACTATGGAGGAGTTACAAAGTCTTGTGTGACTAAAATAAGCTTCTGCATGGTTTTTTTCTCACTCTCGGCAAATTAAAAATATCGATTTTTCCGAAGCAATGGAAATGTACTTCCGCTAGAATGACTTCCATTTTTTTCACTGGGTATGTATGAATTTATGCATGGAAATATATGGGATTATACATGGCAAAACTATTATATATGAACTAATATATGGACTAATATATGAAATGTATTATAACATATGAGCTCATATATGAACATTTAATTATGAAGCTCTTCTATGTGAATCCATATATAAATATAAGATTTTATATATGGAGCCATATAAGAATGTATGCATACATGATATCTCACATAAGATCGTTTTTGCAATCAAAAAAGCTTGGAATTCTATCACTGCTGAATTAGAAATCCATTAGAAAATACATACGGTATGCAAAGTTTATATGCGTACCCTCAACGTTTAAAAAAGAAAAACTTTTTGTTACAAAAAAACCATTCTTGTATGATTTTATACATTGTGGCGCCATTTAATATATCAAATAATCAAAAGGATAATCCAGTCACTAATTTTATAGGAAATAACAAAATTCTCTAGATAAGAAACAAAATTCATATTACTGTATTGAAAACTATTGTTAGAGGGATTATTTTTTCTTTTATAATTAATTGCATTAGTTTGTAATCTGATTTCTTAAGCTAAATGTTATGTACGAATATGATTTATGTGTTTTTTTAAATAATTGATTCACCTCTTGATGAATGAAATGACTTTTAGTTCGTGTTGAATTATTTGTCCAAACAAATGTTTCATTAAATACAACCTCTCTCACAAGTCTAAAAATAAATTAATTTTAGTAATTTAATTTATTGCACAGCAGTGAGCTTTTGTGAATCAAGAGTGTTGAATATGAACTTTGCATACTGTGGAGGGAATTTACACATTCATGTATGAAAATTTATGAATATATATAATCATATATGCCCATATATCCTTATTTTTCGGATCCGAACAATATATGAGATATCATATATGCTCCATACATATTTTTTTGAGCTGGGAGTTTAAAAAATGTAAAATGTAAATTCTACGAGAATATTATAAGAGACGTAAAAATTTACACATAGAGGACATTGCAGTAGAACTACAATCGCGAAAGCTAAATTTATATTACAGGCCATGAGACTTACTCCTATAAAAATGCAATGAATGAAATGCCTTTCAAAGAGTTATCATTACGTTAACTTGAACGAGCATTCAGCATTCATTAATTAACTTAAAACAAAAATTAGAAATAGGTTTACTTTAAATAGCATTGATCAACTTAAAAAAAAAACTTTCGAATATTAGTGTAACTGTTTTTACATTTTTGGAAATTCTTTAAGCTTTCTTTGGGAAGATTTTGTTTTGTTTTTCTTTAATATAAAATTTAATAAATAATTTCTTTAAAAAATTATTCAATATTTTTTATTTCTAAAAAAAATATATATCATGAAATCCATGTCACGCACTGTTGAGGCGTGCGTATAATTATAGCTGATTTTTTTACAGAAGGTTTTTCTTACGCGTGTAAGTACATTTAGGTTCTAACTATTAAATTTTTTACCCGGTTTTAAAATGTGTAAAAGTGTTTATGAAAAGAGCTTTTACTTTCGTTGATGTAAAACGAAATGTTGCGTACGCACGCGCTACAAAAATTATACTCTGAAACTATGATGTCAGTTTATGTTTTAGATTTCTGCGAATCCACTTGAGATAGAATTTTTTTTTATTTTTCTACAGCTTTACGAAGCTATCTTAGATTATATATATAGCTAACAACATTGACAAAATTATATATAGTATATTATGGTTTTTTAACTTTTAACATCCTCACGCACATGTTAAGTCTGTCACGCACAATTACATGGTACGTTTGAGATATGTATTCATTCGTTTCGAACAAGCTAATAAATAAAATGCCATCCAAATTGATTTTTTATCTTTATTTATTTGTTCAATGAAAATAACAAATTTTTTTTTATTTTAATTTTTAGCCCTGAGGTTGATTTTTCTGTGGATTTCATGATATATTACTCTGTATACATTTAAACTTATTTAAGTAATAAGAAACTATTGCAAAGTAATCAAAGGGATAGAAAAAAGTTTAGCTGTATTTTTCAGCTTAAAATTTTACTTCTTAGCTTATTTTAGCTTTTTTTCGAACGTGATTTAGCTTAGTGTTATTTAAAATCTGGTCACACATTAGCTTAAAAAGATAGAAAGAGAGTATCAGATGCAATTAAAACTTATGCCCTAATTCAGGGTTATCAGATTTTGTCCGACCTATTTCGCCATATTAATTTTAAAAATCGCCAAAATAAATTCTATGTAGTTTTTTCTTCAATATATATTTGATAATAATTTTTTTATATAACGCTTTTTTCAGTATACATTTTATAAAACAATCGTAAGCATTTTTTATAGAAAATCACCAAAAGTAGAAATAAAATCGCTAAAAATTATTTATTGTAAATTTTTTATTTTTTTTAGTTCACACATGACAATTTTAGTTGAACAACGGTTATGTTCATAAGCGAGAGAAGAATATTTTATGGCTCTTTACTTTATTATCTCTCCTCTCCATTTCTTAAACTCGGATGTTGCTCCACTAAAATTGTCGTGTGTGAGCCCAGTCTAAATATGAAAGAGGTCATTAAAATCTAAAAAAAATATGCAATTCAGGTCACAGTAAAATTTGTATTAAATATTAATATTATCTTAGAGATTTAAAATATTGCCTTTTTTTCTTAGCTTCTTCTTAATTTGTTGTTGTTGTTTTTTTTTCATGAGGAAAATTTCCATGACCATAAAATTATCATAATCACTTACACCATTCCAAATCTAAAAATTAAACATAAATTTTATTAGGGCGCTGCTTGGGTAAGAAAATCGATTAGAGTAAAATTAAAAGAATGTCAAAAAAAAAACTAATATAAATAAAAAAAACTCTCCAAAAGATTTTCTTATATCACTTGACGACGCATTAACAAAGCGGAAGCATCAAACCAAAAGGCATCCGTGATTTTGGTCCCTTTAAATATAAATAAATATGCAAATAAAAGCAGAATGTCTTTATGATAATAAATAAGAAATAAATTTCTCAAAAAAATGAAGAAAAAAGAATCACAACGTTTTAATACTTTCGAAAAACCAATAAACCATTTAATAAATGTAATGGCTTAGTAAATAAACCAGAAAAGGACATAAATTAGGATAACAACCTACCGCATTAAATCACTACATTATGGCTTTCACAAAAATACCAGAGTATCTTTTAACAGGAGTATATTTGTATTAGTTAAATAAATATTATAAATGATTAAAATTGCAAATAACTTTTAGAGTGACTAAATTTTATTTAACAATGCAATAACTCAAAATATATTGATGAGTGTGTGTTTTTTTTGGGATTTATTAAATGTTTTTAGCAGGAAATACTTACGTTCTATCACAGAAATTTCATTACACATGGCTTCACATATCTTTCTTTTCAGCACTGCCCACACTATTCAAGTAAAAAGTGCAAAGCACTAATCAAATAAGCGCTAAAAATGGGAGAGTTGCCTCCAAATTAGAGATCTGCTTGTGAGTGCTTTTTGTGTTTTTTATAGTGTCACAAATTTGAGTTGGCATCTCTGCTTTATTTGAGTATCCATTTAACAGTTGATGTTTGCTTTTTTGTTTGGTTTGATTTGAAATTTCATTGTGATTATTTCAAACGGCCATTGTATGCGCCGCCAATTTGGCGAATGGCCTGAAGCACAAATTGATATTGATTTTAATTTCCATTCAAAAGTTTATTTTCCAATGAAGCCCATAAGCAGAATTGTTGCATTTGTAGTTAGGATAATCCACAAGTTTTTGTCGAAACACCATTAAATCTACAGAAAATTACTGTTTGGTGCGCTTTATGGGCTGGCGGAGTCATTGGCCCATATATCTTCAAAAGTCATGATGATCAGAATGTTACTGTCAGTGGTGAACGGTATAGGAACATGATTCGAAATTTATTCTTACCTCAATTATGTGGCATTAATCTTGTTGATATGTGGTGCCAAGAGGATGGATGCGGCTCCGCCACACAGCGGGCACTACAATTGATTTATTCAAAGAAAACTTTGATAAGAAAATAATTTCAGGTAATGGCCCAATTAATTGGCCACCAAGATGGTGTGTTTTATCCCCATTGGATTATTTTCTTTTGGGTTATGTTAAGTCACTTACAATTGAACATACAATTGAGCACCTGGAAATTAACATTTGAAGAGCTATCAGCAAAATACGGCCGCAAATGGTGTGGAAAGTTGTTGAAAATTGGTGTTAAATATTGCGCCTTCTAAGCTCTAGTCGTGGCGGCCACATTGCAGAAATAATACTTAATCGTTAATTTCATAAAATTTTTTTCCCAATAAAGCTCGTTTCGTTGGTATTAAAACTATATATTTCCTTATTTTATTATGATTTAAAGTTGTGTCACTCTATAAAGAACACCTGTCGATGGTGGCGAATGATGAATAAATATCCCGAGTGTCGTGCGTATATTTTTTTTGTCCGACTAAATATCAATAACACTGTGAGACACATTTTAATGAAATCGAAATACCTGGGACGTGTTAGTATTTTTCTGGTAGATATTGTCGAGTGTAACAATAATCTGTAATTGAAATTTTCGAAACACCTCCAAAATCTTGAGTTACGGGTAAAAACCGGTTTTTCGTACCCATAGGCACTTATCAACCTCTAACTAAGTTAAATATCAATCGATTTTGAATTTATAAACGGATTTAGAAAGAAGAGACTAAGAGATTTTAAAACACACACACACATATATATATATATATATATATATATATATTGTTTCAGTAAATTTCAGATATATGCCTGTATTTTTTAAAAAATGTCCTCGAGATTGACTGAGTTATTAAACATTTTATTAGAAGAATTTTTGTATTGTATGTATATTTATTGTATGTGTATTTAGATTGTATTGTATTGTATTGTATGTGTATTTATTTAGACTTCGAGGATGATGAAAGTGCAATTTAATAAACATATATCAGCAAATCCAAGCAATTTATATTAAAATTAACATTGCTCCTGAAGGTATGCTTCAAAATTCAGTTGAGTGTATTTCTATGCAGCTGTTAAGTTTCTCTGTACTTCTTGTTCCTATGATTACACTAATACACTTATACATAGCTCACACCGATTTGATAACGCTTTACGATCTTACTCAAAATATGTGATTGTATTGTGAAAAAGATTTTTACCTCCTAGCGTATAAATGTTTACACATCAAAAATTTAAATATGATTGGTTTTTTTGTACCATAACTCAGAAAGTGGCAACAATGATGGTTTAGCATCACCTGAATTGTAATGAGCAAAAGAGAAAGTTTTGAACTTCATGTCGTGCGGAAATGTATGGAGAATAAGAAAAAAAATCATTGAACAAAAGTGAATAAATTCAGTGAAGTGCGACTTTGACTCGCGCACGAAGGGTTCCGCACTGACACGAGATATGTAATTCAAGACGAACTTTAGCCTATATAAAATATAGTTTTGTCATTTTTTTTCGTTTCTGGGTTTTTTTTCGGTTATTTTTAGTTTTGGGGTTTTTTTTGCATTTATTGGCTTTTTGAGTTTTGGCGTTTTTTTTCTCGTTTTGGCGATTTTTTTTGGTTTTTAACGTTTTTTTAATTTTGGAAATTTTTCTATTTTGGCGATTTCTCTAATTTTTGCAATTTTTTTTGGTTATGGCGATTTTTTCGGTTTTTGGCGTTTCTTTTCATTTTGCCAATTTTTTCGTCTTGGCGATTTTTTTTTTAATTTTGGCAATTTTTTTTATTTAGACGATTTTTTTATTTTTGACACATTTTTTTTCTCATTTTAGCGAATTTTTTCGGTTTTTGGCGTTTTTTTTTCATTTTGCCAATTTTTTCGTCTTGGCGATTTTTTTTTAATTTTGGCGATTTTTTCATTTAGGCGGTTTTTTTATTTTTGACACTTTTTTCATTTTGGTGACTCGTTTTTTGGCGTCTTTCAATTTTGCGATTTTTTTTTAATTTTTGGCGATTTTTTTCATCTAAACAATTATATTGGTTTTGGCGCATTATTAGGGGTTTGTCGATTTTTTTTTGGTTTTTGGCGTATTTTTTATTTAGGCGATACGTTTAAATTGGGCGATATTTTTGGATTTGGCAATTTATTCTAGTGTTAGATTTGTTTAATTTTGGCAATTTTTTTCGTTTTGGCTATTTTTTTGGTTTTGCGATTTTATAATTTTCGGATTTTTTAATTTTACCGTTTTTGAAAATTTCAAGAGTTTACCTCTTACGGTTTCCAAGATATGTATAACAACTTGTCAAAATTACATAGTCAAAATTGCATTAGCTGATAGAAAACCCTTTAATTTAAATTTTTTAAATTTTAGTGTGAGTTGTTGTAGTCTCTACAAAAATACACTAATTTTACAAATTTCAAGTGTCAATATACATATGTAAATACAATTGTTTGTATATTACATGGGATTTTAACATTTTTAATTGCTTGTTTTGGAACATCCTTTAATTTTTAATTCTCATGTATTTGTTGTTGTAGCGGCAAACGTTATACATACTCTGTCCACAATTCAGGTCCGTAGCTCTTACGGTTCCTGATAAAATAGCGTGTGACGGACAGACAGTCAGACAGACAGACATTCATACCGACTTACGGACAGACCGACATCGTAGCGAAAACAATAGAGTTCCTTTTCACCTTTGGTGTATGGAACCCTAACAAGAATTCAATTGATCAAACATTTAAATTATTTCCTTTATTGAAAAATTTATATAAATATAACTTTAATTATGCCAGTCAAAACATCCACACACATCCCGGAAATATTTAAATGTCCCTCCTAAAAGTATGCACAAGTATTTGAAACATTTCCCAAATAATATCCCTCCCTGTATGTGTTTTCTATTCGTTAAATTTGTTAAATTCGTAACACTGGGCAGCAATTTAGGCCATCATAAATAAACCAATCGTGAGAATATTTGAAATTGGAAAATTTTTATGATTCGTGTGCAACGAAGTATTTTATTTGCAATCGTTATAAAATAATAAATCCTCTGTACAATAATAACACATCGAATTCAATCCATTTAAAGTTTAGAGAAAATTAAATGAAAGACATACACATGGTATAATATTGTCTGTAAATATATACATATGTATAGTGGCATTTATAACTACATGCCTTGTTTTTTCATAGTCACAAAAATAGATTTATCAAGAAAAGTATTTGTGAAGCACAACATATAACACACAACTTAATAAGCAACATTATATATGTCAGCACAAACTGGAATAGGATAGTTTGAAAGGTTATTTTTTTTGTTGTTTTTGTATTATTTATTCTTGTCGTTTTTATAACATAACATATTAAGTAAAGCCGAGGTAATATATAAAAATCATACTTATACTCCCAAAAAATGGAAGGAGAAAAATAAAAGAAAAAAAGGAAGAAAAAACTAAAAACGAAAAAATTTCATAAATCAAAATTATTTCTCATTGCTATGACAGCCATAATAGGCGTTATTTGACACACGTTTCTGTTCATCATGTTTCACAGTACGAGTATATTTCTTATCTTGCTTAAGTTGTTGGCAGATTGGCGCTGCCATTTTATTAATATTTTTATGATTTTAAAAGACAATAAAACAGTGTGGACCTAATATCAAGCTAAGCCGCATGTCTTTTAATTCTGCCCCCAAAGGAGGAAACATAGGCATCATAAGCAACATCATCATCAGGCTAGCATTGACATATACATATACATATGTATGTATGTGTCTACACACGTTTGTATGCATGTAGTCCCAGTGTGCTTTTGTAAGGTTGTTGCTGTAGTAACAAGCGCACCAGCTATCGCTACCACTATCATCGCCAACATCATTATCATCGCTTGTATTAAATGTCACTGTTAATTCATAGTTTATCTCCATTTATGTGTGAGTTCATGTTATTACCCGGTTGACCATGTCTGCCGCTCTAGTTGATCATATTGTTATTTTTAGAAATTCGATAGCACCCCCAAAAATTTATAGTTAAAGATAGAATATGATTTTTTTGGGATGACTAATGAGCTTTTGTAAGTTTCATTTGGAGTTTATTCGATTAACCGATGTAAGTTAAATCTGTTTCAAACTGTAATACAAGTATTAATACGTCTGTTGAAAATTCATCCCTGGTCTTATATTTCTTTAAAAAATTTCAAAAAAACAATAAAAGCTGCATTTTCCACAAAAGTAATAATACTTGTGTTACAGTCTAAAGCGTCCTTTACTGGAATAAATAAACTTTTCATCAAAATTAGGAACTTTTTCATTTAGCGAATGTTATTTGACTTAATTAAATTTACCGATTAGTTGATCAAGTTCAGATTGTATTGATCTGTAGCTTGTTTCTGTATTTCTCTCATGGGAAAATTTTCCGCATGAAACGAGGGATCGTAACAAAAACAGTGTAAATTGAAACACAAAATGGCTTTACTCGCATAGGTGTTTCTGTATATTTACTTTGCAGGAACTATCTGTCATTTGAATAAATATCCAGTAATTATTGGAAGGATGTGAGAAAAAGTGTTTCTGTAACAATATTTTGTGAAAAGTTTCTTGCAAGAACTGTCAAAACAACTCACATTTTACATTGGTGCGAGAACAACCAAACTTGTACAAAAGCATATGAAGTTTTTAATTTGTGTGTGAAAATATGAAAAATACGCTGGTTGAAAAGATATGCAACGAATTGTTGCACTAAAATTATTATTAACGAGTCGATATGATTATGTTTATTTAGAATATTTTTTCTGTAACTTTCTTATGTAGAGACATTTGATAGAAATAAACTTTATTTGAAACATTTTACATTCACTTTATATTCATGCTCATTATTTTATTTTCTTTTTCCTGTAAATTATTTAATTTTTTGTTGTTGAAATAATATTACTGAAAATATTCCAGTAAAAACTGAATCAGTGTTGTCTGTTCTCGCATTCAAATACAGAAACACATTTTTCGTGCATATCGAGAAACGATGAAATTTTTTGTTTCACATTTCATGTGAGAAATTTTACGATGCGAGAAATACAGAAATGAGCTACTGTTTACAAAAGCTGCTCAGTTTTACCGTAGCTACAATTTTGCCAAATATTGTTAGCCAAACACTAGGAGTTTCTGGAAGTTATTCTGAAAAAAGTAAAAAAAATGTTTGTCCTTAATTTTTGCAAAAAAAAAAGAATGCACAAAAAAAAGTTTTTTTTTGCATAAAATGCTAACAAGATTTGTTTGGTAGACTCTTAGCCACATTATTTACATTGTAGCCAGAAACTGATGACACCATTTTGTGAGGTCGCACTGATTTTCGAAATTCTTGAAGGGCCTTAAAACAATTGGTCATCAAAATCCCCAAACTGAGTAAAGATTTTTAATAATCTTTGATAGTAGAATCGAACCTATACTGTCAAGTTTGTGTAATTTTTTTCTGTTGCACGGTGTAATGAATGAAAATGTTAGCATAAATAAAAGAAATTAATATAAAAAATTCACTCACTCAAAACACTTGCATTATTATGGCTACATTCCAAAATGTTTTGTTTAAAATCACTTGTTATGCTCATAATGGAAACAACCAAATAAATTGCAAATTATTTTCAAAATACTTTCAATGGAAATATTACATATCTGGTCAACTGGGTATTAACGTACACATTTCATACGTATGCACGCACGTAGATACATATACATATATGCTGCTACATCACCATTTGAACGAAGTGTTAGAGTAAATATCTTTATAAGCGCAAATGTGAACAAATTTTAATATTTAATTTTACACATACTACGTTAGGGTGGCCGTTTTTAGGGTTCCGTACACCAAAGGTGAAAAAAGAAACCCTATTGTTTTCGCTACGCTGTCCGTCTGTCCGTCACACGGTATTTTCTCAGGAACCGTAAGAGCTACGGACCTGAAATTTGGACAGAGTATGTAGAACCTTGGCCACTACAACAACAAATACATGAGAATTAGAAACTAAAGGGTGCTCCAAAACGAGCGACGAAAAATGTTAAAATCTCATGTAATATGCATACAATTGTATGTACATATGTATAATTATAATTAGTATATTTTTATATAGACTACAACAATAAGCATTAAAATATTAAAAAATTTAAATTAAAGGGTGGTCCATCAGTTAATGCAATTTTGACTATGTAATTTTGACAACTTGCTATATCTTGGAGACCGTAAGAGGTAAACTCTTGAAATTTTCAAAAAAGGTAAAACTAAAAAATCCGAAAATTATAAACTCGCCAAACCGAAAAAAATCGGCAAAACCTGAAAAAAATCGCCAAAAATTAAAAAAAATCGCCAAATCGAAAAAAATCGACAAAATTAAAAAAAAATTCTAGCACTAAAATAAATCGCCAAATTCGAAAAAATCGTTTAAATGAAAAAAATCGCCAATATGAAAAAAACGCCAAAAACCGAAAAAAAATCGCCAAAACGCGAAAAATGCGCCAAAAGCAAAATAATTGTTTATGTGAAAAAAATCGCCAATATTAAAAAAAATCGCCAAATTTAAAAAAATCGCCAAAACGAAAAAAATCGTCAAAACGAAAAAAATCACCAAAATTTAAAATAAACGCCAAAAACCGAAAAAAATCTTCAAAACGAAAAAAAAGTGCCAAAACTAAGGAAATCGCCAAAACCAAAAAAAAAAATCAACTATATGAAAAAAACGCCAAAATTAAAAAAAATCGCCAAAATAAAAAAATCGCCAAAATAAAAAAACGCCAAAATAATAAAAATTTCCAAAATTAAAAAAAACTTCAAAAACCAAAAAAAATCGCCAAAACGTGAAAAAAAGTGCCAAGACTAAGAAAGCGCCAATAAATTCAAAAAACCCCCATACTAAAAAAAGCTTAAAACCGAAAGTACCCAAAAACGAATAAAATGCCAAAGCTATAATTTATATTGTTCGTATTGAATTACATATCTCGTGCCCATACAGAACCCTTCGTACGCGGGTCAAAGTCGCACTTCACTGAATTTATTTTGATTTCTTCTAAAAAAATACAAAAAAATTCATACCGATAAGTTGTGTTTTAGAGGGTTCGTCCGGCCCTCAAAGTTGGCTCTCAAGCCCATATATTCAATGTAATTTTTTGTTTGTTTTTGTTTAGTTTTACTCTGACTATATGTATATGTATGAAATAGTTTAATATATATAAGCTCTTATTGTACATGCTTAAAATAAAAAATTTCCATATTTTCTAAATTTCATTATTTTCTAAAATATTAATTTTAGCGAAAAACTTTCTTTGAGAGTCATGTTGTTGGCTTAAAGAGCTAAAATATTGCTATATGTCACATTCTTGTAAAATGATTTTTTAAAAAGTTAGTTATATGCGGTGCGTCCGGCCAACTTTGATGGCCGGACGCACCCCCTAAAATGTAACTTATCGATATGAAATTTTTTTGTATTTTTCTTTTTTACTTAAAACAGAACCGTTGGGGGGGGAGGGTGAGAGTAGAAGAAATAAAAAAGTCTCCATACAATTAACGGCCACTCTAATACTACATATTTAGAATAGCCATAGAACTATTGAAAAATTAACACTAAAAGAATATACACTCGTGTGTGTGTATGCCCCTATAATTATGAAAGTGGTGTAAGTTAAATATTTCTATTTTTTGTTTCGAGATATTTAATGGACTATATGGAAACGGAAATTGTTGCAATCTAGCTTAAAATTATTTATCGTGCTATTTTTTGAGACTTTTATTATAATTGTTAAGTAAAATATATTTTATTAAATTTTTTTAAAAGCACGAAATTTGATGGCAACCGCTCAAAAGTACCTTGATTGAGAGTAAGGTTGTCAAATTCTCTAAGACCAATTTCACCAAATCGATAGATTGATTGATGTCTGAATCAAACAGATTTTCATAAGTAATTAGTGGTTGCGCTTTTTAGGGCACATGGCACACAAGAAATGCCAGATGTAAGCTCAGTCTTACTCTTAGAAATAACACTTGAAAATGTCAGCTCATGCAGTAATGGGAAAGTAAGAAAAAAGCCCTTTATTGATTATTGAGTTATTATTTTTATAATAGTTAAGCTTCTCAATTGTTTAAATAAACAATCAACACAATATGTATAATACTCCACGCAGGAAGTTTGGCGGGCATCGAAAACGTATCAATACAAAGTTTTTATACTTTTGGGATGTGGTATTGAGATCGTGTATAGGTACAAAGTTGCAAAACATTTTAATCATAAGCATAAACTTTGAAACCGTTGCACTGATTACCTGTTCGTGGCGTCTTTAATACTTATCGACGATGTTTTGAAACATAGTGCATTGTCATTGTCATTTTACTGCGGCGTTATGAAACACTACTTATCGAACACAAAACAGATGATGTTTGGAAAATCAGAAAGATGTTGGTTAGCTTAAATCATGTCATATAACCAAAAGAAAAACATTAATTATATAATATTTCAATAATGAAATTAAAAATACAAAAAGTTTCAAGTACTCGTACTAAAACCTATGTCAGATAATTGTAGTATAAAAACTCTTTTGGTTACTTACTTGCCTGGAAACCACTTGTTGCTAAGAAGCCGGCCATAAAACTTAATTTTTTATTGATTTTATTGTGGGTGCAAGAAAACAAAAATTAATTCAAATTACTTTTGAGAAAACTATTTTTTTTTGGAAAAACATCGTATCTTGCTTCTTCTAATTTGATGTTATTTGTTGGTAAATATTTGTTTAAAAATTCATTGAAATACAAATAGTTTTTGTTTTATTAAAGTGTGTATACGAATGTTTTTGTGTTTACTTTCCAATAAAGAAAACGAGACAAAAAGAAGGTAAATAGAATATGTGTTGCAAGAACAATATTTATCCAAAGACTTGCATATGTTTGTATGCACATACAAATCTTAAACAAACACAAATATAGATATGTACTCGTATGTATGCAAGATACGAGTAGATAAAAAAATATACTAGGCTGAAAAAAAAATAAAAAAATGTACTATTAGTTTTAAAAGCTCTGGCTAACATATCGTGATCAATGCTTTGAATTATTACGTATTTGCTCAAAGCAAAGAAAGTTGTTTTATTACAATGTGCAACGGAAATTTTTAAACATAAATTGTCAATTGACTGGTGAAAAAAATGACTAAAGCATTTGTGTACGTGTGATCTTTTCTCTCTCTAACTTATTAAAGTCACTTAATTAAAACACATATATCTGAACTGCTTACTCTACTACGTTTTTGCCAGTCACAGATTACATAAGCATTGGTGAACTATGACTTGTCAATGGTTACAAGGCAACTAGTCACCTATTACTAGTCAATATTTACGTAGAAACTGGTAAAATGTAACATTTAAATAAAAATATAATTTATAATACTTTTTGTTTAGTTTTATTTGCTTTTTTATTACAAAAATAACTCTAAAATACATAAGTAAATAGCATTCAAAACAAAAAATAAAAATATACAAAATCACCAAATAACTTAGGCGGTATATAGCCCTCACATCCTTTCGTATACAACGCACCTTGCTCTCTACAAATATCTAAAATTTAGAAAATAAATATACATATTAAATTGAACTTTGTAAATATCTTTTTTGCACTATTTTACTTATATTTTTCAATACTTTTATAAACTTCCACAGACTGCATGAATTGCGCCTTCTTCATAACGCATTTTCCCCTTTCCAAATATCTAAAAATTGGAAAAGAAACGAATACATATATACATACATACATATGTATGTATATTTTTAATTAAACTGTATACAATTTCTTTTATTCATTATTGTTTTTTTCTTACTTTTTCACAAACACCATAATTTTTTTTAACACTTTTATGCATTTTAATTTTAAAAACCGAACGAACTATAAATTATTTTCAGTAAAATTCAATATTTTAAAAATTTTGACATATTTACATTAGATGTTCCACTCTAGCATATACATATGTTAGAGTAGAGCAACTATTATAAATGTTGGATTGAATGAAAAATTGTTGTAAATGTGTTAGTAAAAAATTGTTGTTTGTGTTAGTTTCAGTCATTCATTTCTTGTAGGGATATGTACATTAGAGTGGCCGTTAGTTGCATGGAGAATTTTTTTGTTGATTTCTTTTATTCTCACCGCCCAAAATCGGTTCAGTTTTATGTAAAAAAAATATACAAAAAAATTTTCATAGCGATATGTTGTGTTTTAGGGGGTGCGTCCGGCCCTCAAAGTTAGCTCTCAAGCCCATATACTCAATGTAATTTTTTTTGGTTTAGTTTTTTTATGACTATACTTAATATATATATGAAATAATTTAATAGATATAAACCCTTATAGGGCATTTACACTTGCTTAAAATCAAGCAAATTTTAATTAAAATCTTTATGAAAATCTATACCGTTTACACAAGTATTTTTTGACATTTATTAAGATTTTTTTTATCCAAAACAAGAAAAATTTCCAAAACTACAACCAAACAACCGCAATGTAGTAAATTCACACACCTTTTTAAGCAGACCTTAGCTGATTTACTCATCTTTTTTATAAGTATGTTGTACAGGGTGGTAACAAATAAATTAAAATGTTAGATTTTGATTTGATTTCCTACAAATCTACTGAAAAAATAGTTTTTGTTTTGTATGGGAATTCTAGTAAAAAGAAGCAAGATTTAGCTAGAAATCTCGTAAGTACTAGATTTCGAGACAATGTAAATGCCTTATTATTTAAAAACGCTTAGTAAAATAATTTCCATATAAATGCAATTTTGGTATATATAATTTTTGGTATTTTGTTGGTTATTTTCTTCATTATTTCCTAAAATATTAATTTTAGCAAAAAACTTTCTTTGAGACTAATGTTGTCGACTTGAAGAGCTAAAATATTGCCATATGTCATATTCTTGTAAAATGATTTTTTAAAAAGATAGTCATATGAAAAAAATTACATTGAAAAATGGGCTTGAAGGCCAACTTTGAGGAGCGGACGCATACCCTAAAACACAACTTATCGCTATGAAATCTTGTATCGCTAAGAAATTATAAGTCATGATTTAACTCTATTAACTTGTTCACTACTCATTGCTCTTCTCTGATACGGACACCACTACATGATAAAAGACAAAAAAAAAAGACCCGTGTCTCAAAGTTTTGCTCCAAGTCATGCATTTTTTATGGACCCCAAAGATTTGGGGCCTCGGTGTCATTTTTGCATTTTTTTCAGGATCATATCTTGCATACCGTTCGGAATTTCGATTTACTTTCTGAGGTAGCGCCTAGGTAGCCGCACAAATTAAAAATTTTCCGAAAATTTTTTAAATTAATTTGTTTGGACTTTTGCAGCTACCTACGTGCTACCTAAACGGTGTAAAGAATCATTTTTAGGAAGTTCATATATTCCAAAAAGTTGTTTATTGAAATCTTAGGTACATTTTCGTAGTTGATTGTTTCCTTGAAGCAATCAACTGGGTTTGCTACTTATGCACCTCAACAGGGAAAAAAGGTAAGAAAATCGAGTTTTTTTTAAATTTTTTTGCGATTCTGATCTTGAAGATGAAGTTTTCGTTTTTTTTGATTTTATATGTGCGCAATTTTTGTTCTTTATGACAAGAGCTACAAGACTCAGGGAGTAAATAAAAATTCCAAACGGTTTGCAAGATATGTTCCTGCCTGAGAAAATGGCGCGGCGGAAAGAGATTTAACTCCAACAAAGAATAATCTTACAAACAAATGCCTATTTTGATGATTTCGCCAAATCATATTTTTCGGAAGATATAAAAAAAATGAACGAAACGTTGGACTAAGTGTATAGAACTTAAGGGAGACTATGTTAAAAAATAACATAACTTTTTACATAAAAACCTGTATTTCTTCAAAAACTCACTGAGTCAATGAACCATCCTCGTATATGGAAAAAGTAGACACTCTCTTCTAAACTACTTATGTACATGTGCAGTTAACAACATTGGTCTTCAGTATAATATTGTTAGTGCAAGTTTTGTTAGTTAACAAATGTAGTTTTCCATAGAATAGAGTTTGATGCAACTTTTTTTTATAAATTTTTTGTCCTTTAGTTCCGAATAGAATTTTGCCATTTTTCTTTTATGCAGCTCAACATGATAACACGTCAATTTTTTTGTATGAAAAATAAAATACTCTTTTCCAGCACACAGCACTTTATTTTTTTAGCAGGCAGTAATTAAATGGAAATTTGTTTGAGAACATAAATCTAAAGTCAGAATATAATTTATTGGTTATGTTCAGGATTATTGGACTTAATATAACAAAAAAAAAAATCTAATCTAATACATGGGTTGAGTTGTACTAAGGAAGATTAACTTTTAAAGCTAAAAAGCTTTTTTGTAGCATTTATTTTGTTTTTGTTTTCATCTCGTTATCAGTGTCAATATCATTTATTAACATAATCACCGCAGTGATTATAAATGTCTCTAGACGCCGTTAAATTTATTTTCATTATTTTGAAATTAATTTTATTTATGTTATACACACATACTATATATATATTAGAAAGAAATATGTATGTTTTTATGTATGTCTAAACATGTGTATGTATATACTACATAAGTAAGTATGATTTAGAACATTTTCTTTCAAGTCTGAGATTTAAACTTTTTTGCTAGGAGTGTGAAAAAGTATTTATACTTTCTTTTTTCTTTTTGCTTCTCTTTAAAGCGTCTAAAGGAAGACCACAAAATTTGGCTTAGCAAAGTGTTTAACATCCTTCCATTTTTGCTACAAGTACAAACACCAATGAAATATTGTAGCAACCGACTTAGAAGTACATGCACACATTTATAAAAGTCTTTCTTTTTGTGTGTGGGTGGGTGTGTGTGTGCCCTTAAGCCAGTGTGCCAGCAGTAAAACATGAACTTTGAAAATGTATGATGTATGTATTTGCACATTTATGTGTGTATGTGTGTGTGAGTGTGTGTGTGGTTTTTCAGCCCAAATAAATGCTGTCAATGTAGACACTGGAAAAACTAAGTTAGTAGAAGCTAATGAAGTGTTAATTGAAGAAGTGTTACACTGCTGCCAGGTATGCAAATTTGAAAAATTGAGAGGTAGCAAGCAAAACGAAGTAAAAAGAAATTAAATAGTGCTTCTTGCTATTTAAATTTTTGCAGAAAAATTAAATGATATTAGAATGCATATACTTGCATTATATTGAAATGAGGAACATGTTCACATGTCATATTTTTATGGAATATGTACAAAAACAAAGGACATATCGTCAGGCAATTATTGGTTTGGAGCATATGTCAAAAACTCGGAATGGAGAAAAACGACAGAAAAGGTTTGCATGATGTTTTCTCAAATTATACCCATTTTCACCATTGCTTCCGACACATTTTTGCAAGAAATGTGTAAATTTTAGTAAACTTTGATGAATAAAGTTTAAAGTTAATGTTACTTTATTGCAAAATTAAAAATATATACGTTTTGTGCCGCATACACCACTTTTCTTAATTTACTTTCAAAAAGTAGCTTTTTGTGCTGCATGCGATGTATTTCGCGTTCTATTTATGCAATTTCTGTGTATTTAGACTTCGAGGATGATTAAAGTAGAATTTGAAAGAAATTTTTCTGCAAAGAGTAAAAATTGGTACAGCAGTGGTCGCCAAACTTTTTTCTCTTGAAAAAAGTTTGGTGACCACTGTTGTATACATTTTGTACTCCTTGTTAATATACATATGTCTATTAAATTGTACTTTCATCATACTCGAAGTCTAAATACTATTTTATTTTATTTAGTATTTTTCTTGTATTATTATTGTATTGTAGGTATTGTCGAGTGTAACAATAATCTGTATTTGAAATTTTCAAAAAATTTTCACCTCCAAAATCTTGAGTTACAAATTAAAACCCAGTTTTTCGTACCCGTAGGCACTTATCAACCTCTAAATAAGTTAAATACTAACCGATTTTTTATTTATTGTATTTATGGATTTAAAAAGGAGAGACTAAGACCTTTTGAATCATATAAAAATTATTTCAGTTAGTTTCAGCTATATGTTTTTATTTTTTCACCAAATATATTTTTTCCGGTTGTTTACGACACTTTTCTACTTTAGACTCGTTCTTAGGCACTATTTTTGTACTGAAACCGTAGTATTTTAAACTGTATTTTTAGAACATAATTCATTAGAAGTAATTTGCAGGTTTGTTTTAAAAAATTTCCTCGAAATTGACCGAGTTATTAAACATTTTATTAGAAGACTTTTTGTTAAAGAACTACCTGTATGATGTATTTCACGTTCTATTTATGCACTTTCTGTGTATTTAGACTTCGAGTATGATGAAAGTACAATTTAATAGACATATTTAAGAAATTTATTAATCGACTTATTGTCATAATTACATTTTAATTTGAAATTTATATGCATTTCATTGTTGCTGTAACAAATCATCAGTAGACTTCAAGCACACATTTTGAATAGTCACAAACCTCTTATTTTATGCAAAGACTTTCAAGAACTATTTGAGAATTCACAAATAATAATATTTTTTGTTATCCGATGGATTTCTAATTGTATGAAGGTGTAGAAAAATAAAATAGATTCATATCGAATATAAATTATTTGCTGGGTTTTATATACGTTTCTAAGCCTACTATGCTTATTTTTCTTTTGTGATTTTCCAAAATATTATTATTTATACCAAATTAAAATTTAATAGACATATGTATATTAACTTTGCAGGTATTTTTTTGTCACATTGTGTAATCGATTCGGTGCTATTCGCAGTAATTGGGCCTCTGTTACTTATTTTAAACAAAATAAAGGAGCTCGACTTGGCTGACATGTGGTTTCAGCAAGACTGTGCCACATGCCACATACCACGCAAAACAATGGTCCAATAGTGAGGGGCGAGATCGTTGAACAGTTTATTTCATGTTTGGGGCCGATCAATTGACCGCTTAGATAGTGCGATTTAACGCCTTCAGACTATTTACTGTGGTATTTGTTAAAGCTTATCCCCCTTATGCAAAAACAATTGTCAAACTTAAAGTTGGTTTAACAACCGTACTTTGCATGGCAAAACCGGTTTTAAGGCATGCTTTAACTTTAACAATCGTTTTTGCATAAGAGCATATGTTTATAAGGAGAAACCCGCATCGTTTGATGCACTGCGCGTATGACAAACGCATAACAAATTAACTAAAAGTATTCTTCGAGTGTTATTTACAGTACAAATATTTAAATATTTTTTTGGCCACAAAAAAAAAACTGTGCGCCATTTAGTTTATTTAAGTACTTTCCTTTTGCTTGCAGGCTTTCCTTTAAGGCAAGCTGGCTAAGAATTTCGATAAGAAATTGTATAAAACACCATCAACTTAAAAATAGATTTCACCTACAAGTAAAAAGAAAGAAAAAAGACCTCATTATAAATACCTTGGATTAGCATTAATTCATTTCAGTTTGAGTTTAACGTTTATCCTACAGCTTCCATTATTTTTAAATATTCTTTTTTCTATTCTTTGCACGCATCGATGCCTTCCATTTCAGTGACTGATGGATGGATGGTTGTGCTTTCCGATTTTGTCAATTTTCTTCGTTTGTTTGTTCACCATTTCTCATCAAATTATTCTTGAGCCGCAGCCACTTGAAGTGTGCCGCTTGTACAGGGTGGCCCAGAAAGACCGAAGTGGTGTGAATTCCTTATAACTTTTTATTTAAGACATATTTTTTTAATTTTTTGTTTTTTAAATACAGTAAATTTATAGGGAATATTTTTAGATTAGTTATTAAAAATTGTATCCCGCAAGTGGTGGCCATTTTCTGCTTCGCACAAATGTGCTCTTTCCATTTCCATTATTCATAACTTATTTATGAGTGACGAAGCCCATTTCCAATTAAATGGGTTTGTTAACAAGCAAAACTTTAGGATATGGGCTAAGGAAAACCCGAGAGTACTTCATCAACGACAATTACACCCAGTTAAGTGTACTGTTTGGTGCGGTGTTTCTTCAGAAAGGATCATTGGTCCATATTTTTTGGAAAATGAAAGAGATGTCGCCATTTCCATCAATGGTGATCGATATCGGGCCATATTGGAAAATTTTGTAAGGCCAGCCGTGGAATACCATCCGCAAATATGGTTCCAACAGGATGGAGCCACAGCGCACACTCAGAGGGCCACATTGGCTATTTTACGCGACATCTTTGGGGAAAGAATAAATTCGCGTAGAAGCAATTTTAATTGGCCTCCGCGTTCCCCGGATTTAACCGCTCCAGACTGTTTCCTTTGGAGTTATTTAAAAGGGAAAGTTTATGTTAATAAGCCTAGGACTATTGATTAATTAAAAACCAATATTCCAGACGAAATTAACAACATAACACCGGAAGTTTTGCGAAAGGTCATGGAAAATGTGTTGAAAAGAGATCATTTGTGCGAAGAAGAAAATGGCCTCCACTTGCGGGATATCATTTTTAACAACTAATCTAAAAATATTCCCTATAAATTTACTGTATTTAAAAAACAAAAAATTAAAAAAATATGTCTTAAATAAAAAGTTATAAGGAATTTACACCACTTCGGTCTTTCTGGGCCACCCTGTATGTATGAAGAGTGCTTCAGTGTGTGTGTGTGTGTGTGCATAGGCGCATAAGGCTGCGAATGGTTTTTTTTGTAAAGTTTATGTTGTTGTTGTTGTTGTTGTTATTGCCGTGTTATATTCTGTTACCGTTAATCCATCGCGTAAAATTGTAATCTGTTTTGCATGTTTTACCTTGAGAATTTTATTTTCCCACCGCTGATCATCTTCAAAGCCAATTGGAAGTGGGTGTTTTATATTTTTCGTCCTCCTTTTGATTTTCTTACAAATTGAACACTACTTTACACTTCGATTTATGCAACGTTTTTTTTATTCGTGCACTGGTGTATGAATTCGTCCCCAAGAGAAATTCTTTTTATTGCGACAAAATTGTTTGATTTAAGTTTTTTTTTGTGGACAAAAAAGCTTTTGTTCTTATTTCTGAGCAAGTTTTTGTCTATGAAAACACACATACATATTTGATTCAATGTTTTAATAGATTTTTTTAATCATTCTTTGGCCTTAGCAATTTTAATACAAGTACATATGTATATTAATCAACTACGCCTGTGTTTTATATATCCAAATCTGAAGAAAATTTTAATTTTTTTTGCAGTAAAGCTCCAAATACCCAAATGAAAACAAGTATATTCGGCTGTGCCAAATCTTATAAACCCTTTCCCGACGTACCTTTGGAATAATACATACGTACATATTTCTTTTGATCAAAAATTCATCATTTAGTTTTTTCTCTAATCCAAGTAAGAAAAGTAAAGAACTTGATTCAGATTTTATTTTCTTTATAAATAAATTTTAAATTAACAAAAACCATGATCAGCCGCAAACACACGCTTTAATTTTAAACAGAATACGTATAACTATAAACATCTAACAACTATGTTCATGCAATTTTTTTAAATTAAGTAGCACAAACAACTTTAAAAAAATTTAAAGACTGTTGGAGCTACAAGCATACACATGAGTATAAAAATACTCTGACTATTAATCAGATACAAGTGCGTATATATAGAGGGCTATTTTATGAATACATTAATGAAACCAAAACAAAGTTTACATTCGATTTTATATATTGTTTGTATACGGTGCATAATGATGAATAAATATCACGATTATAATGCGAATATTTTTTTTTGTTCGACTATATATTCGCACTACGAATATAAGCATACTCTGACTATAAGTATGCCAGAGAGTAAATAAGCTTGATACTCATGTTTCTTATTATTTTTAGTTGTAGCGTATTTAAGTTTTCCTTAAAAACGGACAGAGATTTGCTTTTAAGTTGGAATCATAATCATAAGTTCGATTAAGACTATAGCTGGCTGCTCCTCACACTGTTGAACACAATTCTAACTAGCATATGAAAACCATTGTGCTTTATCTTTATGGAAGCTTATGAATTCAAGATATTGTAAGAACTAGTATCAATCATTTTATAATCAGTGAAAATCTCGCTCTAATGCATAAAGCATCAAAGCAGATCTATTACACAGTGTGACACAGAAATAAATTCAGTGAAGTGCGACTTTAACCCACGCACGAACGGTTCCGTACGGACACGAGCTACATATGTAATTAAACACGAACTTTAAACTATATAAAATATAATTTTGGCATTTTTTTTCGTGTTTGGCTTTTTTTCGGTTTAAAGTCTTTTTTTTAGTTTTGTGGTTTTTTGCGTTTATTGGCGCTTTTTTAGATTTGGCACTTATTTTTCTCGTTTTGGCGATTTTTTTTGAATTTTTACTTTTTTTTCATTTTGGCAGTTTTTTTAGTTTTGACACTTTTTTTTATCGTTTTGGCGATTTTTTTTCGGGTTTTTGCGTTTTTTTAATTTTTGCGATTTATTTCGTTACGGAGATTTTTTAGATTTTGGCGATTTTTTTTTAATTTAGGCGATTTTCTTATTTATGTCGATTTTTTCGGTCTTTCGAGTTTTTTCTTTTTTGCGACTTTTTTCATATAGGCGGTTTTTTTAGTTGTGAGACTTTTTTCATTTTGGCGATTTTTTCGGTTTTTGGCGTTTTTTTCCTCTTTTGGCAATTTCTTTCATTTAGGGGATTTTTCCGAATTTGGCGATTTATTTTATTTATTTTTTCTTAATTTATGCGATATTTATTCGTTTTGGCGATTTATTTTATATATTTTTTCTTAATTTATGCGATTTTTTTCGTTTTGGCGATTTTTTTAAAATTTTTGGCAATTTGTTTTCGGTTTGGCGATTTCATAATTTTCGTATTTTTAAGTTTTACCATTTTCCGGTTTCTTACGGTTTCCAAGATATATCAAGTTGTCAAAATGACAGAGTCAAAATTGCATTAACTGAAAGGGGTTAAACATTCAATCCTTTGCAGTAAAATTTTTATGCAATACATATTCTAGTTAAGGGAGTTTTATTTTTAAAAAACCTTTTATAACATCAACAGAAAGTGGTTACAAAACTAACCAACAGACCTGAAAGAGTCCAGTAGGCCGTATTATTTTGAAGCTTTTCATAAAACTCTCCTCCCATCAACTAGTTTGGTCTTCGACCAAAGTTCGACAATTGCATTGCACAAAAGTTTTGTACAGTTTGGCTCAGAATGATTTATATGGTTTGAATTCCTTATAACTTTTTTAATTATTATTCATTCCGTGTTATTTTTGTTCAGCATTTTGTGAAGAAGACTTGGGGAATTAATTATGAATCATTACACGAATAATTGAATTTCATATTCCAAAACAAACAGTCTATTGTGTTCACACAGCGTGCATATCGTTAACTGACCTCCACGTTCAACAGATTTAACAGCTCTTGACAATTTTCTTTGGGCATATTTGAAAGAAAGGTGTACGTTAACAAACCAAGAACCCTACTCCAACTAAAAACCAATATTCGAAATGAAATCTAGGCCATTGTACCCGAAATTTTGCTAAAAAGAACAAGTATGTTTGAAGCAGAAAATTGACATCACTTACAGGATATCATTTTCCAAAGCTAATTGCAAAAAAAAAATCCCCAATAATATACTGTATTTAAAAAAAATAATTATAATAATCGCAAAAATAAAAAAGTTATAAACCATTTAAAACCATACAGCCCATTCCCTGTATAACTAAAGTATACTTATTGCATAATGTTAGGATTAAAATGTGTTTAAAAGAACCAGTAATCAAATTTATATCTCTACTAGCTGAGGGTTGCAACTGTTGTATTTTATAACTATTATTTTTTAAGCCACAAATTACTCCACACAATGGTTGATTGTTGGGTCAAGGATCAACACGAAGGATTCCATACGGAAACTACATATGAAATACTATACGAAATTTAGCCTGTGTATAATTTTTTTTCAAACATTTTAAGTATCCGATAAACTTTTTTATTTTTGTTTTCGGCGTTTTTTTTCGTTTAGGCGATTTTTTCGGACTTTGGAGATTTTTTTCGGATTTTGGCGGTTTTTTCGTTCTGGTGATTTTGTTCAGTTCTTGCCAATTTTTTCGGAAGTTTTTAATTTTGTGGAACATTTTCTTTGATTTAGCTTTTTTCGTTTAAGACATTAATTTTTGTTTTAAGATTTTTTTAGGTTCAGCATTTTTTCGTTTAGGCGATTTTTTCGGCTTTTGCCGATCTTTTCGGTTTTCGGCGTTTTTTATTCTTTCTGTTGATTTTGTTAAATTTTTGGCAATTTTTTCGGTAGTGTTTGATTTATGGCGCATTTTTCGTTTTGGTGACTTTTTTTAGATTTTTTAAATTTCAGTATTACTTGGTATAGTCTTCATAAAAACACACTAACTTTGGAAATTTCATGTGTCTATATATATGTGGCAAAGAGGAAAAATGCATAAGTCGAGATAAACTGATTTTGAGTTAATGGTATCTCAGTAATCTGCATATTCCAAAGTACCCCTGGTCAAAATCTCAATGAACTTGTGTGTAATTTTTCAGGAAGTTATAGCACTATGACTTGCGACTTATCTCTTTTCGACTTCTAATCTCATTTTGAATAATAGCTTAATTTAGGTTATACTTTGCTATATTTTAACTTAAATGCAATACTTATAGTGTGTAGAATGATGTTTGCTTAAAAAAAGTAAAGGTTAACTGAGAATTTCCCAATTTAACTGTAAAATAAATAAATTTCTGAAAATCGACTTAAAAGCTTAAAAGTTCTATCCTGCAAAACAGTAAAATATGACTTAAGCACTCTTTCCTTATTGCCACAGATATAGTTGTTTCTATATATATTGCATTGGCATTTTAACATGTTTCGTTGCTTGCTCTCGAATACCCTTTAATTTTTAACTGTCATATATCTTTTGTTATAGGGGCCAAAGTTTTACATATTCTAAGAAAATTTCACAGAACTCATACGGGCTCTTTTGCACCTCTGCCATACGGGGTACAAGTGCCAAAAAGTGAAATGAGTACTTAAGCTTCAAAGATTTTTTAGCCTGTGAGATTGTTGCTAATAATAAAATTGTTCTCAACACACTCTCTCGACTGTGACTCGCACATGAAGGATTCCGCACAGACACTACATACATATCGAGGGTTTATATTCAAAAAGTGCTATCTAAAAGATCGCAAAAAACTGATATTTTTTCAAAGTGCAAGGGCTAATAACTAAATTTTGATGAATAGTACCATTTACAGAAGACATCTTAATTCTCCTAAAAAAACAATTTTATTTTGTCTACTAAAATATTCAAGAATTGCAGATAGCACTTTTTGAATATAAACCCTAGATATATAATACTATAGGAACTTAAGGAATATCTAACCTGATGCAAACAATTTCAAAAAAATTCAAGGACCCGGTAAACTGTTTTTCGGTTTTTTTGCGATTTTTCTAGTTTTGGCGGTTTTTCTTATGCTGTGGCATTTTCCGTTTTTGCGATTTTTTCGGTTCTTGGCAATTTTTCAGTTTTAGTGTTGTTTTTTAATCTTGGCGATTTTTTCCGCTTTTGGCGACTTATTTTAGATTTAGAGACGTTTTGTATGGCGCTTTTTTCTTTTTTGCGAATTTTTCGGTGTTTGGTGATTTTTATCGGTTCGGTGATTTTTTCATTTTGGGATTTGCCTCTTACGGCTTCCAAAATACAGTGAGTTGTCAAAATTACATAATGAAAATTATATTAACAGATATAATGCCCTTTAATTTAGATTTTATTTTTAATTTTAGTGTTAATTGATGTAGGCTGTACTCGTGTAAAAATACACTAACTCGGCATATTTCTAATGTGTATACACAATTGTATGTATATTACATGGAATTCTAAAATTTTTCGTTGCTGGTTTTGGACCACCCCTTAATTTTTAACTGTCATATATTTGTTGTCATTGTTTTACATGTGCTGTCAAATGTTCAGGACCTTAGTCCCAATTCACATTTGAGACATTTCTTGCCGGACATTTTTTCAATTCTCTTTTGCTTTTGCCCGAAGCTTTTACATATTGGACATTAATAGACAGACAGAAATTTTGTAGTTTGTTTACGTCTTCTTTGCGTTTGATACTTAAACACATACACATACACAAGGCTTCATTAGTCTTTACTTTCTGTTGCTGTTCTGTGCCGTTCTTTTCCGTATAAAATCTTTTGCAATTACTTTTTCTGTGAAAAAAATCAGCTGGCAACCTTATAGAATTGATTACACTTGTACACAAAGTATCACAACACACTAATACATACACACCTTTGGCTGTCACTTAACGTTGAATTCTATTTTCTACAGATCTGTCCGCAACAGAACAGAACGAAAAAGGAAAAACTAACCACACATACAGATTTTCAACTAAACAGAAACTAAACAGCTGATTCAGAACAGAACAGCACGTACAAACTAATTCTGCCTACATACATACATTAAGCCTTGATAATACACATCAAGTATCCATACACCCGTTGAAATGAGAAAAATCATATGAAGCAACAATAATAAATTGCAAAAAGTAGAAAAGAGAAGCAAAAATGTCCGGTACAGAGAGTCGTGTATCTTCTGCATCTTCGCCCCTTCTTCTACAAACTTCATCTGTCTGTCTTTCGATTTCCCAAATGTTAAGCTCTAAACACTTAGACGACAGCAGACAGCAAAGTGTCAAAAATAAAATACATGTGCTTAAATGAAAACGATTATTTTGACGACATCACAGCAGCACGACTACACAACAGCCTTTGCTGCTGCTGCCAACTTAGACTAATTTCTATTTTCGTGAGCAGCAAAGAGCAAATGCAGTGCTGCCACTATAAATATAAATTGGAAGAAATAAGAGCTTAAAATTTTTCGTAATATTTAAAAGAAAATAACATTACAAAATTAAAATTATGAAATAAATTGATGTGTTTTTACATTTTTACGTGATATTAGTACGTTTTGAGTCAGTAACTTTAATTTTATTTATGTAAAATATATATCTGGCTGTGTTGCTGCTGCCTTCAAAATAATTATGTAGCTGACTACACGGCAGCATTTGAAGCCAACTTCATTTGAAGTCGTGAAGTTGTGAAGTCTGCTGTCGTCTAAGTGTTTGGAGCTTTAAAGTGCACGTACGTCTTCGAGGAAACAGCCTGTGACAGACATACAGACAGACGGCCAGCATAGCGAACCCAAAAAAAGCAAGGCGTAGCCACTATGTTTTTTTAATAACTAAAAGTACTCGGTATACCCTACAATGTTGCCACAATATATAGATTTAATTTTTTTTATTTCATCGGGCAGTTGTTATAATGGAAATAATTACAAAGGCACTTTATTGTTAACCTTAGAAGGAAATTAAAGTACAATGGTTTAATCATAAGCTTGTGTCTAAAATGAACTTGTGAACAAGTTTGAACCAAGTCTAGAAGTTACTGCTGCCATTGATGCTACGTATTATGTTATTATTTGTTAATTTTACAGGATTTTCCCCGAAGTTGTAGATTTATTTACTCATGCACCGAAAGAATTTTGCTTCATAAATCCAATGAAACAATTTCATTAACAAATTTTCACAAATCTAATGATATTTTCACAAATCTAATGAAAATTTTATAAATATTGTGAAACAATTTTATTGGAATTGCTTTCTTGATATTCTGGTTTCGTTAGAATATTTGATTGGATTTATGGCAACAATATTTTCTAATTATTAAGAAACCCCTTTATATTTGAGTTATTTCATTCTTTTCATGAAATTATTTTATTGTTTCGATGAAGTTATAGCACTTCATTAATTACACTGTTAAATAAATTAAATGAAGTTTTCAATAAAATAATTTTAACGAAACTGGTTTCGTTAATCCAACGAAGCGTGACATTGGTTGAATTTTAATGAATGAGATTAATGTCAAAATTCATAGAATTTCTGTCCAAATTTCTTTCATTGTGTTTTAGACTCGGCAGTTTTAATTGAAGCAAGTCTGATTTTATGGAAGAGATGGGGTAAGAAGAAAGAGGAGGAGTACTGACTTGCTTGTACAGAAAAGTTACTTCAATTATTTTTTGCTATTTCATTCGCTGCATTAAAACAATATTAAAATTGAACAAGAAACCATCCGTGCGTAAGCAATATAGCAGTTTTAAAAGAGAATTGAAGAAACCTGCTTCAAGAAAAACTTTCAAGTCTAAAAACTTACTTTGTTTGATCATAAAAGCAAACGCTTTCCAATGCATATTTGCATACTCTTGAAATAACATTGCTTTTGTGGCCCAGCCCAGCCATAAAAAAGTTAATAAGTAAGATAAAAATAATATTGTAAATGAAGCCTACATACAGTGTTTGAATTGAAACTCATCTACTGACATGTACTTATAACAAGTGATCTGTCAAAGCAGCTTAACGACTTGTTTCATTGACAGATTGAAATTGCATATTTTTCCCCTCGCAGCAAATATTATACTTGTGGGGATAAAAATGAAAAATGATTCTAGTATCAAATGTTACATATTTTTAATCATTCTTCAAACAAAGATAGACTTTGCTGATTAAAATTAATGTTTTGATTAATGGTAACTTGAGCAAGAGTCTTTGACAGATGGCACTTCCTCAATTGGATATCAAATAGGTGGCATGTCACAACGCCCAGGGACATAATGTCCATGTACGTTATGACAAAGAAAATGTCTGGTAGTGTCCATGGACATTATGGCACTTTTGATAATGTCTTAAAGTCCAAGGACACTATGACATTATAATTATGGACATTATGTCGCTTTTTAATGTGTTCGTAAGTCCACAATTTTAGGAATGAAAATAAATAAAATTTTTAAGAAACAATTTATTTATTAAAAATACAATATGCGGCAACACAAAAAAATACGGGCTGGCTTCTAGGCCTGGCATCATAGGCGCCGATTTTTCTTAATTCTACTTTCAAATGTAGTATTATCTCCCTTTAGTAGTAGGGAACTGCCGGTTCTATGGCAATAAAAATTGTCAAATTTGGGTAATTAATGTCAAAAATTTTGTAATTTATGGGAAAATTTTAAAAAAATGTCAAAGGTGTGAAGTGACGAGGGTTAGTTCACTTCGAGGGTATGTTGGGGCGCATGCTTTGTTTGTATGTATGTTTAAGATTTTTGTTTTAACCAAAGGTGTGAAGTGACGAGGGTACTCGATGGTTTGTAGATGTCTGTCGGTTGATGTGCATACTCGCAGTTTATTATGTTGGCGCGCATGCTTTGTTTGTATGTATGTTTAAGATTTTTGTTTTAACCAAAGGTGTGAAGTGACGAGGGTACTCGATGGTTTGTAGATGTCTGTCGGTTGATGTGCATACTCGTAGTTTATTTTCGTTAGCGCGCATGCTTTCTGTGTATGTATGTATAAGATTTTTGTTTTAACCAAAGGTGTGAAGTGACGAGGGTACTCGATGGTTTGTAGATGTCTGTCGGTTGATGTGCATACTCGCAGTTTATTATGTTGGCGCGCATGCTTTCTATGTATGTATGTATACGATTTTTGTTTTAACCAAAGGTGTGAAGTGACGAGGGTACTCGATGGTTTGTAGATGTCTGTCGGTTGATGTGCATACTCGCAGTTTATTATGTTGGCGCGCATGCTTTCTGTGTATGTATGTATAAGATTTTTGTTTTAACCAAAGGTGTGAAGTGACGAGGGTACTCGATGGTTTGTAGATGTCTGTCGGTTGATGTGCATACTTGCAGTTTATTATGTTGGCGCGCATGCTTTCTATGTATGTATGTATACGATTTTTGTTTTAACCAAAGGTGTGAAGTGACGAGGGTACTCGATGGTTTGTAGATGTCTGTCGGTTGATGTGCATACTCGCAGTTTATTATGTTGGCGCGCATGCTTTGTTTGTATGTATGTTTAAGATTTTTGTTTTAACCAAAGGTGTGAAGTGACGAGGGTACTCGATGGTTTGTAGATGTCTGTCGGTTGATGTGCATACTCGTAGTTTATTTTCGTTAGCGCGCATGCTTTCTGTGTATGTATGTATAAGATTTTTGTTTTAACCAAAGGTGTGAAGTGACGAGGGTACTCGATGGTTTTTAATCATTTTTTAAAATGTGTGCAACGTCTTTCACGTTATGTTTTTTTTTATAGGGAAAGCAATACCACACAACAAGAAATAATTTCAAAAATGACAAACGTTGACACTAGTACACACTGTTGCGATGTTACAAAATATCATAGTATGTACTCGGCATTTGTTTTTTGTAATATTCTTCTTAGCTGATGGAGCTGGAAGGGTATTTATAGAAAGAAATTATGTATTCTGGTGAGATATTAATGTTTTTGTTGTTGGTTTTATTTAGTTTTATTTATTTTTTGTTTTTTGTGTAAAGAGGCTGACATTTGTCAAACAAACCATGCACACTTATATACATACATACATTGATATTTTTGAGAACGAGATAGGTGAATGTGATGTCATTCCAAAGAACCAAATGGCATACTTCTATAATGGAAACTTCCAAAATGAAGAAGAAAAGTTTATTGTAGATGAAGAGGACGATGCTTTCTTCATACATATGTATGTTGTAACAATGTAAGAATAGAACGTAATTCGTATAAATTGAGACGTTCTCTAATCTAGCAGCAAGTACAGCATTGTATCTAGCAAGTGCATCATCATCATATAAAATCTTAAAAAATACAATACATTCTATAAATTATTAAAATGGTATATAAATGTAATATGTGCAATAAGATATATAAATATCAAAAGTGTTTCTTGGATCATATCCAAAATCATGGTGTTGAGGACCAATATATATATCCTCAACAACAGCAACAATATCAATATCCTCAACAACAAAAACAACAACAACAACAACAACAACAGCAATACCAATATCTTCAAGAACAACAAAAATATCAATATCCTCAACAGCAACAACAATATCAATATCCTCAACAACAGCTACCATATCCTACGGCCATGCAATGGTACCCAAATACTGGCCAACAATTGCAATATCAACTACAACAACAACAACAACAACAACAACAACAACAACAATACCAATATCTTCAAGAACAACAACAATATCAATATCCTCAACAGCAACAACAATATCAATATCCTCAACAACAGCTACCATATCCTACGGCCATGCAATGGTACCCAAATACTGACCAACAATTGCAATATCAACTACAACAACAACAACAACAACAAAAAGAAATGTATTGGCAACAACCCTCTACCTCCATGCAATGGTACACAAATACTCATGAACATCAACAACTACAGTATCAACCACAACAACAACAACAACAACAACAACAACAACGAGAACTTCAAGGAGCGGATGCTTGTGGAGGTAATTTAATAAATAATACCAGCATTGATGAAGAAACGCAAGGAAGACATAAAGATAATATGAAATTTTACACCATAAGCAAAGCGTTCAAAAATAATATTGTAACGTATGGATTAAATAATAAAAGAGATGAACTTTTACTAGAAGATTTCATTGGTGAAAATGAATCAATTTTCATAGAGATGCTTGAAAGTCATTTACAAAGCCACACTGTAATAAAATTTAATATGAGTATTGTGGCAGAATATGTAAAAATTGTGGGAGAGGAATTGGAGTTCAATATCATTCATCATAGAGCTAAAATGAATTTGTTGACCAGAGGAGATGAAATATATGAAGTATTTTCTAACCAAATTTCAGAAATTCAAAATAAAATGAGTGAATTTCAAGAGAAGGACTCTGGTTGGACTTTGATACGCATAGTCCGAGCAGAGCTAAGTATTAATAAAGCTTCTCTAGTTAAAGGAGCAAACTGGATGAGTTTACCAGAAAAACTTCAAAAAAGAAAAGCTTGCATCAATGTAGAAAACACCGATCAATATTGTTTCAAGTGGTGTCTGATCGCCGCAGTAGATACTTCTCAAATAAAGAGTAAACAGCGATGTAGCTCATACAATATTCATGACATAACTGCTGACATCATTTGTACCCAAAATGGTGTAACGCTAGATTTTAAGAATTTAATATTTCCAATATCTTTAAAAGATATTAAAATATTTGAGAAGCGGAATAGTGGAATCAGCGTAAACGTATTTGGTTATGATGAGGAAAATAATGTAGTTGTTGGTCCGTATTATATAACAAAGAAGGAAAAATGTAATCATATCAACTTATTGTTGTTGGAAAATATCGTTGGTCATCATTATGTTCTAATACAAAATATGTCTAGGTAAGCTAAAAGTGTCAAGTACTAGGGAATATATATATATATAACTTTTTATAATATTTATTATAAATGATTTCATTTAAATTTTTTACAGATTATTAAGCGGCCAAACGACAAAACACGAACACACTCTTAAATTGTGTAATGTATGTCTGCAATTTACTCACAGTGATAGGATCATGGAGCAACATCAAGCAGAGTGTGGTAAAATTGTAGCCCAGCTACCATCCTATAATAACGCTACACTTAAATTTAAGGACCACCAACGACAGATGGATGTGCCTTTTGTTGTGTATGCAGATTTTGAATGCATACTTGAGGACATCCAATGTATAGTAAGTAAAAAAAATAATTTAACTAAAAAGCATACTCCCTGTGCTTTTAGTTATAATATTAAATATATTAACCATAATATAGATAAGTTTAGAATATATACTGGTAGGGACGCTGCAGAAAAATTTGTTGCTTATTTAGTTAAGGATTGTGAAGATATATATACTAATTATTTAATGAGAAAGACACAAATGGATTCTTTATCCCCTTCAGAAATATTCAGTTTTCGAAATGCTGTAAATTGCCACATATGTGATAAATTTTTAGGTAGTGATCGCGTAAGGGATCATTGTCATGTAACTGGCAAATTTAGAGGTGCAGCTCATAATATGTGCAACTTAAAATATCAACAACCAAAATTTATCCCTATTTATTTTCATAATTATTCGTCTTATGACTCACATCTTTTTGTTAAAGAGTTAGGAGAAAAGTCTGACAACATAAAAGTCCTTCCGCTAAATAAAGAACGTTATATATCTTTATCAACATATACAAAAATGAATGACGATTTCAATCTTGAACTTAGATTTCTAGACACCTTACGTTTTATGCCCGAAAGCTTAGAAACTTTAGCCAATAATCTTACGGATAACGATTTCTGTACAATTAAAGAGCAATTTCCATCAAAAATAGAGTTTGATCTGGTTAGAAGGAAGGGTGTTTTCCCTTACAACTATCTCAATTCCTTTGAAAAATTAAATGATAGTCAACTTCCAGCGAGGGAAGACTTTTTCAACACACTTACCAATAGAGAATGTTCACATGAAGATTATGAGCATGCAAAAAAAATTTGGTACACATTTGATTGCAAAACTTTACAAGACTACATGGAGTTTTATTTAAAAACAGACGTTCTATTGCTAACTGATGTATTCGAAAATTTTCGAAAAGTTTGTAAGGGAATATATAACCTAGATCCAAGCCAGTACTATACTGCTCCTGGACTGTCGTGGGATGCTATGTTGAAGTACACAAATATAGAATTGGAGTTGCTAACTGATATAGATATGTATAATTTCTTTAAAAAAGGGATACGTGGGGGGATTGTACAATGTAGTAAAAGGTATTCAAAAGCAAACAATAAATATCTAGAGGATTTCGATAAAGAGAAACCTTCAGAGTTTCTAATGTACCTAGATGCCAATAACCTTTACGGTTGGGCTATGTCCGAATATCTTCCATATGGAGGATTCAGATGGTTATCAAGTGATGAGCTAAATCTGGATCCAAATCGGATAGACAATAATTCAAATGATGGTTATGTGTATGAAGTTACTTTAGAATATCCCTCCATTTTACACGAATCGCACAATGATCTACCTTTTTGTGTGGAAAATAAAAAACCTTACGGAAAGAATCAAACTAAATTAATTGCTGACTTTTCTACTAAACATTCATATATTATTCACTACAGAATTCTTAAGCAATGTTTAGAGTATGGTTTGATTCTAAAAAAAATACATCGGATTCTCACTTTTAAACAATCTCCATGGTTAAAATCATATATAGACTTAAATACCAAGCATAGAGCTAACGCTAAAAATACATTTGAGAAAAACTTCTTCAAATTGCTCAATAATGCGGTATATGGTAAGACTATGGAAAATGTAGATAAGAGAAAAGATGTTAGAATTGTAACAAACTGGAACAGAACGAATTGCAATCATTTGGGAGCCCAAGATTGGATATCTAAGCCCAATTTCCATAGTTTGTCTATATTTTCAGAAGACATGGTGGCGATTCAAATGAATAGGCTCCAGACATATTATAATAAGCCTATTTACTTAGGATTTTGTGTGCTAGAACTTTCCAAATGGAAAATGTATAATTTCCATTATGGCTACATGCAGCCCAAATTTAAATCAAAATTGTCATTAAACTATATGGATACTGATTCATTCATATATACAATACGGACTGATGACTTCTATGCTGACATAAAAATGGACATACAGGATGAATTTGACACATCTGATTATCCTTCAGATAACATATATGGTATTCCTCGTTTAAACAAAAAGGTGCTGGGTATGATGAAAGACGAAAATTGTGGAAAAATAATGAAAGAGTTTGTTGGGTTGCGATCTAAAATGTATTCATTTAGTGTTCAAGATCAAAATGATGTAAAGAAATCGAAGGGGGTCAAGAAAACCATTTTAGATAAGTATAGCCTAAGTTCATATAGAGATTGTCTGTTTAATAAATCAAATGTATTTGATAATATGCTTACCTTTAAGTCGAGTTTGCATCAATTATATACTATGCAACTACATAAAATAATACTAAGTTATCAAGATGATAAAAGAAAAATCAAAAGTGATGGTATAAGCACATATGCATGGTACCATTCAGCAATAGAGGAAACCAATCCTGATTATGAGCTTGACATGCTATTAATGGAAATTGATAGACTTCAAGAAGAAGAAGAAAGTTAAAATTAATGTAAATTTTTGTAAAGTTTTATTATTAAAATAAGTGTAAATATTAGTTATTAAAAAAATTCTTTTGTTAAAAAATAAATGTAAATATTAATTATTAAAAAATTTTATGAAAAAAAACAAAGAAAATATAACCAATAAAAAACAATAAAACATATATTCTTGTGTACATTTTTTATTTATTTATTTATTTATTATCCATTCTTAAATATAATTTATGAATTTTCACATCTGTTAGAATCTTGTGTTGCATTTTTTCCCCAATCTCATAACAAAGTCGTGTCAGTTCAATCTTTACATCCCTTTCGTGTATTCCTTGTATTTCATTGAATTGGAGTTTTGTTTTGTTTAAAGTGGAGCAGGTTGGTATATAATATTCATAATAGAAATGAAGAATTTGTTTTCTTAGAATGTTGTTCCAACATAAAATTGATGTAAAAAATACTCGAATTTGAGTTAATGATCTCCAAGTGTCAGAATCGATTTTTATATTAGAGTTTCCTTGTTCGATAACTAAAAAACAAACACCCCTTTTATATTTAAACTTATATTCAACATCTCTCTCACTTTCATTATCAATTATATTTATAGAATTTAAAAAATCTCGACGATTAAGCATATCATGAATATAGTCCTTATAGCACATGAGGTGTAACCACTCTTCCCGGTCCAGTCCAATGTATTGCTTATTTTTATAATTCAGCCATATCATTGGCTTAAAACCAAAAGCTGTTGAAAATCCACATGAAATCTTCAATTTCCAATTGAGCAAGTATTCAAACTCAAAAACCAAATCATGTATTTGAGGTTTTCGTTCTTCATTGTGGTGAAATATATTCTTTAAAGTACATTTATCCATCCTCAATGAATATAATATTTAAACTAATAGTTTTTCGCTCTATTAATCTATATATATATATATATATATATATATATTAAAAAAACAATAAAAAACTAAATAAAACCCATACACATACATATATATTCTATATTTGTTCATTATTTATTTTTGACAAATTTTTATAAGTTTCAATAATCTTAAAAATAATTTTTTTCCTTATGTGGAACATGGTGCATCGACATGTGTCCGGCCCTTCCTCGCATCCTTCGCTATACCAGGGGCAGCTGGCAAAATGCCCACTATCAGAGTCCTCTTGTTCTATAATTCCATACTCCTCATTTTCATTGAGCATGGAGACGAAAAAATTTATGGTTTCTTTATGCTCATAGAGCAATAAGTCCTCAAAGGAATTAAGAAACTCAAATAACCGTTCACGTACTTGGCTCATTTTTTAATTGTTATTTTAATTTTCTTTTTAAAGAATACTTTTTTCTTGAATGCAATTTTTATACTAGTACTCTTGAAAGTTTTACATTCTTATTTATAGTAAAATATTCTTGTAAAATTAAAATGTTACAAACACTTTTGAGTGCTTTTTGAAATATTTTGTTCCAGTTACACTTTAGAACATCAATATAACTATCTCTCCGATCTTTGTTTTGCCATTTTTTGTTTCAGTTACGCTTAAGAACGTCAATATAACTACTATCTCTTTCACTACAATTCTATAAGTAACAAAAAATATTTTACATCAAAAATAATTACAATATGAGAAAAAGAGATAGTTACGATACTGATCTTTCTTTTAAGAATTATTTTTTACCTATTTAAAGATTGGTAGAAATATTTAATACATCAGTTTACAAAAAACAGATTGAGCTATCTGTCAAAGAAGAAAAAAATACATATAAAAATTAAATTTAATTAATTAATATTGTAATAATGAATCCTCCAGATTTGATCACAAAATTCAACACATTAAATAAAAAAAAATTAATACATATAAAAGAGCTCCAGGACTCAACTAAGTATGCAGTTAAAAACGCTAAGCGTGTGACTAGTAAATATGGCACTACAATTCAAATTGAACTGGAAAACAACATAATGTTTCTACCAAATCGGTACAACACGCTATCGGATGATGATATAATAGAACTGGCATCTGGGATATATTGCATATGTAAGCAAGGAGACAGTGGCTTAAAGTTGGATACTGCTGCTGAATTAAATATCTTTTTAACAAATGCTCAATACCCACAGTGGGAATAATATGTAAAAAAAAGTATATCTTATAAACTTTTTTTATTAATAAAACAAAACAAAATTTAAAAATTGTTTGTGTGTGTTATTTATTTATTCTTTTCACTTATTTTGTAAAGAAATTGAAGACATAAATGTCCACATTTAAATGAATCGTAATCTTGATATTGATTGTAATTATATTTTATATTTTTACCTAGATATTTAACTAATTCTAATGGAGGTTGTAAATTTCCAAAACTGTCGAAATATTCCTTATGTTCATTGTTTTTATAATATGCTACCCAATGGGTTCCAGGACCTCTTGATAAATCCAAATTAATGATTCCGCATTCTCGTTTTCTCGATCGTTTTGGTAGTGTATCCAACATGAAAACTCCTCTAAAGTATGGAATGTTTGTTGAAAAGTTTCTCAAATCAACATCAGATAGGGGTTTATTGGGCAGCTTTATGAAAAATTTGGTTTTTGTTTTTCTTGACAAACCAATCCATATCCTTTCTTATATGGTTTAAGGTAAAAACCTTTCCCCATTGCTACTGCTTCCATTGTTTTATTATGTCTAGTTGCTTCATCAAGTTGTTGTTTGGCATTCTTAGCAGCATTTATTGCTTTTGCTATAGCTGATCCGCCAGTAGAAAGACTACCAATTGCACTCAGAGCAGTAAGAATAGGTACCAAAGGTAAGAAGCCACCAATCTTTGGAACATTAATTATGCGTGGTATTACAACTTGCGATTTCTTCCCCCTTAACGACTTGTTGATAATCTTACGTGCAATCCTAATGGCAGAGTTAATGTCTTGAGGTTTTTCCTTCTTCAATATTTTTGTTGCAGTTTTAATTGATGTACTGAACAGCTTTTTTCCATTTTGTTCACTTTTTTTTGCAACCTTCTTCTTCAACCCCATACCAAATTTTCTTTTGACTTTCATTGCGTTAGTAACCATGTATGCAAACGATTTTTCTGCAAGACTGCTATCTTTTGAAATAACTCGTTCCCAAGCTTTATTTTCAAGAATTTTATCAGCTTGATGTCTACTATTTAAATCATTTGTTTTGGAATAAGCAATATCGTGATTTTTACATGCAGCGTCTAATACATTAATTCCTTTGTCACCGCGATCTAAACGTTTTTGTAATTTTGTTCCGGGTCCACAAAACTGATATCCAGGAAGGTGTAATTCAACAGGCAGAGAGTTAATTACTCTATTCAATAAACCTTTTCCAACGGCTGGTTTTTTATAACTAAACGTTTTGTTATAATGTATTAACATCTTATTTTATTTTTTTTTCTATAATAAAAGTAACATTTATGAAATGCAATTAGTTATGAGAATGCAATTAGTAAAACAACATAAAAATATTGTGATTCGCAATATTGATGCTTCAACGAAAATCAGATCTAAAATAAAACATAGCTCTCTCTTACCAAATTCTTTTCGTGCTCTAATAGTTGGACCATCAAATTGTGGAAAGACTAATGTTATGATTAGCTTGCTAGAAAGTCCTAATGGACTCAAGTTTGAAAACATCTATTTATACTCAAAATCCCTTTATCAACCAAAATATGAATACTTAAAGCGATTAATTTCACCAATTAAAGGGATGGGATACTACACATTTACAGATAATGAAAAAGTTATTCCTCCTGAGGAAGCGAAAACTAATTCTATTATGATCTTTGATGATGTTGCATGCGAGAAGCAAAATAATATACGAGCATATTTTTGCATGGGACGACATAAGGATGTTGATTCATTCTACTTGTGCCAAACTTATACGAGAATCCCCAAGCAATTAATAAGAGACAATGCAAATGTGATTATAATGTTTAAACAAGATGAGACAAACATGAAGCACGTTTATAGTGATCATGTTTCCAGCGATATGAGTTATGAAAAGTTTCATGAAATTTGTCGAGAGTGTTGGAAGGATAAATATGGATTTTTGATGATAAGCAAAGATAATGACTTAAACAATGGTCGCTATAGAAAGCAATTCGACTATTTTATAACGATATAAATTACTCTACATAAAAGTAAAACATTAGTACTTAATTTGGCCTTGCGCATAGTACATCTACTTATTTCCTAAAGTATTTACCATACCTGATCTGTTACCAGATCTAATAGCTGATACCTGATCTGATACCCCAATACCTGATCTGATAGCTGATCTTATACCTGATCTGATACCTGATACCTGATCTGATAGCTGATCTGATACCTGATCTGATAAGTGATACCTGATCGGATAGCTGATCTGATAGCTGATCTGATAGCTGATACCAGATCTGGTGTCTAACAGTTGAAAATGGATGAAAAAGTTTTAAAAGAGCTAATAAAGACAAGAAATGTTTTAAAGAAAAAATTTCGTAGTATAAAAGTTGATGAAGCAGATACACATGAGCAATTCAAAGATACATTTAAACCAATAATAGAACCATTAACAGAATTTGTGAACAATTCTAAAAATAATAAAAGAAGTATTAAGGCAGAAAGAGATGAACTTAAAACGAAAGTTTATAAAAATTCAAATTTTCCATTCAACGAACAATCAGTTAAGTTAGAGACAAGTACTCCAAAGAAACTTGCTGAAGAAACGTTATGCAATAAAAATATCTCACTTAGTAATCGAAACGCAAACAAGGTTGATAATGTTGATACTGATGATGATGATGATGACAACGATGATTTTTACTCTCAATCGGAAACTCTAGACAATTCAGATAATAATAAGAGTTATACTGACCTAGCACTCTTGGAAAGCAGAAATGAATTAGACACTCTATACGGTCCACATAAAGGTTTTAATAATGAATGGAAGTTTGGCAATAGTAGTATTAAACTTACTGAAGATAAAATAGTGATTGGAAATCACATATGGGCTTTTACACCAGGTTTATTTTCTTTACTGTTTCACAAAACACCAAAATATTATGATAAACATGAATTAGATATATATAAGAAAATTTTAGTGAGCACAAATGCATACAAAAGAGATTATAGACCTGATGGACAAATCAAAGGAACGAGAGCATATAAATATAAGCATATTATCAGTAAATTGTTTAAGAAAGAAAGTGAAAAAAACTCATCAACTTCGTCATCACTACATGCAATAAAAAGTCCTTACAAGGGTAAGGGTTTGATGAAACTAAACCCATACAAAGCTAACTATATATACTGGGATGATCCTAATGAGTTAGTAGATCGCCTTAGGCTATTGCTAGCATCACAAGCTGCAGGTCATACTAATCACAATAACGAAATTGTCTCAATTATCGAAGAATTATATGAAGCAAAAATTATAGAATAATATTTATCTACGTAAATCATGTCTATCGATAAGTTTGGGCACTATCTTAATGATACAAGTGGCAGAGTTTTTGTGAAAAATGTTCCTAAGCTGCTGGGCTTCGTTATGGATACAACTAATAACATTGACGTTCAAAACAAAAGAATCAAAAATGTGGCAAAAGCTTTGGAGGAAAACGACGTTGTTAATAAATTGTTTCTGCAAAGTCAAATTGAAGAGGTACGAGATGAAATCCATTTAATTTTAAGTCAGAAACTAAATGAAATTAGGGAAACAATTTCAAGTATGAAATTATTCTTTGAAAAAGAAATTAGAAAGATAAATGAGTTAATCTATGGGTATATAAGAAATATGATGGTCAACAGTACTTAAATGAACTCGCACTGAACTCAACTTATCCCGTCAAATTCTAAATACGTTAAATAATGACTTCAAAAAGAAATTTAATAAATGAACTACATAAGCAAGCACGAAAACATTTTCCACGTCGAAGAGTTGTTATGAAAGGAATAGATGATCTTTGGCAAGCTGATTTAGTTGAAATGGGGAACTATTCTACAGACAATAGAGATTATCGATTTTTGCTGACTGTAATTGATACATTTTCAAAATTTGCTTGGGCAGTACCCTTGAAAAGAAAGACTGCATTGGAAACAAGCCAGGCTATGCAGAATATTTTTCAACTGGGACGAATACCAAAAAACTTGCAAACAGACGATGGTAAAGAGTTTTTCAATAAACACTTTGGAAAATTGATGAATAAATACAACATTAATCACTACTCAACATATAGCAGAATGAAAGCATCAATAGTAGAACGATTTAACAGAACATTAAAAGGAATGATGTGGAAAGAGTTTAGCTTTAATGGGTCTTATAACTGGCTCGACATTTACAAAGACTTGATTAATACATATAATAAGAAAATTCATCGCACCATCAAAATGCCACCGATTCAAGTTAACTATAAAAATGAGAAAAAATTATTAAACACTGTATATAACCGCTTAAAACTATTCAAATTATCAAAATTCAATGTGGGAGATCATGTGCGCATAAGTAAATATAAACATGTTTTTGAAAAAGGATATACACCAAATTGGACCACAGAAATTTTCACGATTAAAAAAGTTCAAAATACATATCCAGCCACATACATATTAGAAGACTATCGTGGTAATCCTATCAAAGGTGGGTTCTATAATGAAGAACTTTCAAAAACTAGATATCCAAATACATATCTAGTTGAAAAAGTTCTTAAAACTAAAGGAGAGAAGGCATATGTTAAATGGTTAGGATTTTCCAATCAACATAATTCTTGGATCAATAAAAATGAAATATTGTAGTTAAGTGTGTATATATAAGTCTATATTTGTATCTAATATATTAAATAAAATATAAACTTCCTTTTTTATACAAAGTGCTGTGTTTAATTTCACTTATTTGTAATCAGACAACCATAATGTCAATAACACTTACTCTTAGCTCAAACTCATCTGAGTTATCTGCAAATTACTTTCCTCCTATTCGTTTGGATGGTGAATATGAATGTGCTCTAACTGATTTTCATTCATATAATAGCATTCCCAATGTAGATGATTATAACAATATATTTCATATTGGTGAACATGTAATTAAAATACCAATAGGATCTTATGAATTGAATGATATAGTTGATTATATTAAACATACCTATAAGCAGTATTGTCCGGAAAATAAAATTGATATAGAAGCTAATAACAATACAATGCAAGTTAGAGTTAAAAGCTCTAAGGATCCCATATACTTTAACAAAGATAACACAATTGGAAAACTTTTTGGATTCAATAAGAAAATTCTAGCTCCTAACCAAGACCATTACTCAGATCTACCAGTCAATATTTTCATCGTGAATATCTTGCGTGTTGAATGCAGTATAGTGGTTAACACATATACGAATAACTCACAAGCACACACATTACATGAATTTGCGATCAATGTCCCCCCAGGGTATAAAATTGTTGAGATTCCTCGAAATCTTATCTATTTGCCAGTTAACTGCCGAGAGATAAGTTCTCTAACTCTACGCATAGTTGATCAGAACGGTGATTTAATTAATTTTCGAGGAGAGGAAATTACAACACGAATACATTTGAGATCTAGCAAATAATGATAATATACAACGTCAAGCAATCTAAGGATAAAATTGGATACACTCATAAAACACTCTTGCAAACCAAACCACAATTAAAGAGATCATTACACAAAAAATATTTGACGCAAGAAAATAAAAAATTTTTAAAGTCTCTCAATTTAAAGTTGACAAAGAAATGAGTTACATACTAGATGTTCTAGAAAAACCTCAATCAGACGAGAGTATAATTAAAAAGGACTATCACACATATACACCATACCTACAATCCTTCAACAATAATGATGAGATTCGAATTTCAATACAAAATCAAGACTTATATGTGCTACCCAGCGAAAGCTACATATATGTTGAGGGAAGTATTGTAGATGATAATAATAGCAAAATATCTTCGTTTTTAAATCTAAAATTAAAAAATAACTTTGTGGCACATCTCTTTGACGAAATTCGATATGAACTTAATGGCATAGAAATTGATCATACAAGACATTTAGCGATTACAAGCAGCCTAAAAAATTTTGTTTCCTTATCACCAACAGAAAGTGTTGGCTTGTACAATGCAGGATGGAACAAACTCGATGATTTGGATATTTCAAATGGACACTTTAATTTCTATGTACCACTGAAACTATTTTTAGGTTTCGCTGAAGACTATAATAAAATTATACTCAGCGGTAAACATGAATTGGTTCTCTTACGTAGTAAGAACGATGAAAAACTCGTATACTCAACTGTTGCTACTGACAAACCAAAAATTAGTATCTCAAACATCTCATGGAGAATTCCGCATGTACAATTATCCGATCTGAGCAAATTGAATATGATTAAAATTATTAACAGTGGTGCTTCTATACCAATGGCATTTCGCAGTTGGGATTGTCACATTAATCCTCAACTAAATACAGGAACTAGCTATATATGGAATGTTAAATTGGCTGCAAATAGAGAACGACCCCGTTTTGTGTTGATTGCTTTTCAACAAGAAAATAAGTTTGTTCATTGTAATTTAAACAATTTAAAAGTACATTTAAATTCTGAATCGTACCCATATGATGATCTAAATGTAAAATTTAAAAATGGTCGGGTTGCCATCCTATATGATATGTATCTGCGGTTTCAACAAAGCTACTACATGAGGGAATCACAACCACTTCTAACTGCTCAAGAATTTAAAAATAGTGTGCCGATAGTGGTAGTAGATGTCAGTCATCAAAACGAAGCCCTCTCTAACGGTCCTGTTGATATAAAAATTGAAATTGAAACAGACTCCAATATACCTACCGATACATCAGCTTTTTGTATACTCATCCACGACCGTATAATAGAATACATACCCTTAAAAGGTCAAGTTCGTAAGATAATGTAAAAAAAATAAAAAATAATAAAATAAGATGATTGGGGATAAAGTTTTCATCGATATGCAAGGATTTAAATCCAATTCAAACATCTTCATTGCAAAAGAAATAGCAATTGTTTTTAACAATAAGGAGCACATAAATTTTATTATTAAACCACCGTTTAACTTCAAAAGATTATCAATAGCAAAACAAAGAGAAGCGAATTGGCTAACGAGAAAGTTTCATCATCTGAATTGGAATGACGGATCAATATCATTTAAGAGTGTTGTAAAATTTTTAAAATCCAATTTAAAACATTATTCAATCTATGTTAAGGGTGTGGAAAAGAAGAAATGGTTTGAAAAACTACTTCGAATTAGAGTTTTCAACATCGAGGATTTTGGCTCCATCAACTTTAAACAAATACAACTTAAATATCCGGAATATTTTTACTGCAGCTATCACAATTATGGAGTTTGTGCCTTAAGAAATGCATATTTACTTTATCAGGAAAATAACTAAACAATTTATTTTAATTTTCTATTCTTACATTGTCACAACATATATTTACGATATTTTTTTAAATAAATATGTAGATTAAAATTATAAAAAAATTTTGTTCAATCATTTATTTATATGCATATGGTTTGTACAAGGACAAAGACAAATGTAAAAAAGTGAAAATAAAAATCTGTTTACACATTTTTTACGTTTTAAGTAAATAAATTTGAATTTGTGTTTACAAAATTAATCAAATTAAAATCTTAAATTTACGGTCGCCAATAATGCATCCCCCTCTTCGTCTTGCATGAAAATTTTGGTTATGTCATCTTTATCCTCATCTTTTGGCATATAATCAAACGCTGCCAAGAAAGCATCGTCCTCTTCATCCAGCCTAAACTCTTCCTTTTGAAAATCTCCATTCTTGAAGTATGCCATTTGGTTGTTTGGAATTTCATGATATTCATCTACCTCGTTCTCGAAAATGTCTCTAATGGATACATTAGGAGGCAAATCGTCGTCCGAAAACTCTATTGACAGAGGGCTTACGGATACCTCTTCCCGGGTGACAACGCTCATCTCTTCCCGATTGCCGGAGAACAATCTCACAAACTCATCTAGCGACATTTGTGAGCCGTTCAATGCATGGCCGTAGGATATGGTAGCTGTTGTTGAGGATATTGATATTGTTGTTGCTGTTGAGGATATTGATATTTTTGTTGTTCTTGAAGATATTGGTATTGCTGTTGTTGTTGTTGTTGTTGTTGTTTTTGTTGTTGAGGATATTGATATTGTTGCTGTTGTTGAGGATATATATATTGGTCCTCAACACCATGATTTTGGATATGATCCAAGAAACACTTTTGATATTTATATATCTTATTGCACATATTACATTTATATACCATTTTAATAATTTATAGAATGTATTGTATTTTTTAAGATTTTATATGATGATGATGCACTTGCTAGATACAATGCTGTACTTGCTGCTAGATTAGAGAACGTCTCAATTTATACGAATTACGTTCTATTCTTACATTGTTACAACATACATATGTATGAAGAAAGCATCGTCCTCTTCATCTACAATAAACTTTTCTTCTTCATTTTGGAAGTTTCCATTATAGAAGTATGCCATTTGGTTCTTTGGAATGACATCACATTCACCTATCTCGTTCTCAAAAATATCAATGTATGTATGTATATAAGTGTGCATGGTTTGTTTGACAAATGTCAGCCTCTTTACACAAAAAACAAAAAATAAATAAAACTAAATAAAACCAACAACAAAAACATTAATATCTCACCAGAATACATAATTTCTTTCTATAAATACCCTTCCAGCTCCATCAGCTAAGAAGAATATTACAAAAAACAAATGCCGAGTACATACTATGATATTTTGTAACATCGCAACAGTGTGTACTAGTGTCAACGTTTGTCATTTTTGAAATTATTTCTTGTTGTGTGGTATTGCTTTCCCTATAAAAAAAAACATAACGTGAAAGACGTTGCACACATTTTAAAAAATGATTAAAAACCATCGAGTACCCTCGTCACTTCACACCTTTGGTTAAAACAAAAATCTTATACATACATACACAGAAAGCATGCGCGCTAACGAAAATAAACTACGAGTATGCACATCAACCGACAGACATCTACAAACCATCGAGTACCCTCGTCACTTCACACCTTTGGTTAAAACAAAAATCTTAAACATACATACAAACAAAGCATGCGCGCCAACATAATAAACTGCGAGTATGCACATCAACCGACAGACATCTACAAACCATCGAGTACCCTCGTCACTTCACACCTTTGGTTAAAACAAAAATCGTATACATACATACATAGAAAGCATGCGCGCCAACATAATAAACTGCAAGTATGCACATCAACCGACAGACATCTACAAACCATCGAGTACCCTCGTCACTTCACACCTTTGGTTAAAACAAAAATCTTATACATACATACACAGAAAGCATGCGCGCCAACATAATAAACTGCGAGTATGCACATCAACCGACAGACATCTACAAACCATCGAGTACCCTCGTCACTTCACACCTTTGGTTAAAACAAAAATCGTATACATACATACATAGAAAGCATGCGCGCCAACATAATAAACTGCGAGTATGCACATCAACCGACAGACATCTACAAACCATCGAGTACCCTCGTCACTTCACACCTTTGGTTAAAACAAAAATCTTATACATACATACACAGAAAGCATGCGCGCTAACGAAAATAAACTACGAGTATGCACATCAACCGACAGACATCTACAAACCATCGAGTACCCTCGTCACTTCACACCTTTGGTTAAAACAAAAATCTTAAACATACATACAAACAAAGCATGCGCGCCAACATAATAAACTGCGAGTATGCACATCAACCGACAGACATCTACAAACCATCGAGTACCCTCGTCACTTCACACCTTTGGTTAAAACAAAAATCTTAAACATACATACAAACAAAGCATGCGCCCCAACATACCCTCGAAGTGAACTAACCCTCGTCACTTCACACCTTTGACATTTTTTTAAAATTTTCCCATAAATTACAAAATTTTTGACGTTAATTACCCAAATTTGACAATTTTTATTGCCATAGAACCGGCAGTTCCCTACTACTCCCTTTCTACTTGCCTTTTCATTTCCCAATAATCTATTATATTTTATTCAGAATTTAACTTTTGTTTTATATTAATCATTATCATAATTTTAACTTTCTTATATATAAAAGCCACAAACCTTTGGCATTCACTGCTTCTCAAAATATTTCACCAAAATTCTGTATGATATCCCACACTAAAATTTATGTATGCCATTGCATCATTAGTACTTTAAATTTATGAGGGTAGTCAAAAAATGTACAAGTCGGGCAATAATTGCTTTTAAATTTTTATGGACACTATGACACGACAAAAAGTAACATAAGGTCCATTGACATTATGACATTGTGGCAATGGATGCAATGACACTTTTTGGAGTGTCGTAATGTCCATGAACACTACAACACATTTTCTTTGTCATAACGTCCATGGACATTATGTCCTTGGACATTGTGATATGTCACCATCAAATATTGTTCCTAAATTAAGGTTATGCAGTTTACACTACTCAAGTCTTATTGCTAAGATTATCACTTTTTCTTCTTTGAACTTTCATCGGTGTCCACACATCTTATTTTTCAGCTCATATTTTTTATGCATAGTTTTGTGTATGCATGTGTGCTTTTTCAATATTACGAATGCGAAAGCAAAACGCATTGACAGAACATGAAGCTGAGTGCTCGATTCTCTTCCCCTCGTCTCTCTCTCCCTATCGCTCACTTAGCAATAAGACTTGCATTGTGTAAAGTAGGACTAAATTAGGAGAGGCAATAAAACATTTTATCACGCATAACTTAGATGTTGCTTTAATCTATTGTAATAAGTGAGTGATTTTGATAAACAAGATAAGCATTAAGAAGATAAGCATCAATAAGATAAGCATTAAGAAGATAAGCATTAAGATAAATTCCAGCAATCAGAAGCCCATGTTCAAATCGTTGGAAATTTCCAACTTTGCTTTGCGATCACAACATCTTAAGATCATTTAATAGTCCCAAAGCTTATTTTGCTGGTTTCGTATAAACATTAAAACATATTCAAATAAAGAAATATTTACTATCATAATAAGCTTATGCTTTTTTTTAGTTTCGCGAGATGTTTATTTGCCTTTATGGTTGATATTTACTATCTCTATGCGCGCTAATCAAATATACTATATGTGACGCGCAGAAGAGAAAGGGATCTAAGGGTAAAAACCGGTTTTGTTCAGGAGAGCCATTTTAAAGATTTAAATACGTGTATCGTTGGTGTACCCTGTGTTCATAAAACGCGCATATCTCTGGGAGGGAACACTTTTGGGGCATGGGATCGGTCTCATTCGATGCTCAGATGTTGTCCACATCAAAAAAAAAAAGTGAAGATTGATTTTTTTACCCTTAGGTCCCTTTCTCTATGCGCTGTCACATATACATTTTTAACCTTGAAAGTATTAAACTTTAAAATTATCGGTATTGCTTTAACCTATTTTTTATAAATCAACATGTCTTCTAAATAGAGAGAATTTGCTAAACAAGATAAGCATTAAGATAAATTCCAGCAATCATAAACATAAAGTTTATTTTGCTAGTTTTCAAATAGAAAATCGTACATGTACATATGTACATATGTACATATTTACTATATCATAACTAGCTTATGCATTATTTCTAGTTTCGCAAGATGTTTTTTTGCCTTTATGGTTGGTATTCACTATCTTTATGTGCGCTAATCAAGTATGTAGACTAAATAAATTTTAAACTATAAAAGCAAATGCCAATTAGCGTTGCCAGCTTAACTTTTTACATTTAAGTTTAGCGGCTCTTTGTGTGTTTGTTAATAATGATTTATTTGAAGCTAAAATTGACTGTAATAATAAACGATATGATATCTTCTTTGTTAGTTTCATTTCCAGTTCGTTGTTTTGAGGTCACATTAAAATTCAATGTTTAAACGTTTAAAAATACTACAAAATAATATTTTTAAAATTCTTCTGAGCCTTCTGTGTAATTTTATATTGTATTTGTATTTTTAACTCCTGACCAAGAAAATGGCTGTTATAAGTTTGTATTGTGTGTCTGTGTCTCTGTACGAGTCCACGTATAGACCAAACTTCTGGACCAATTTTGATATTTTTTGTTTGAAAGGTGACTTGATCGATAGTGTTTTGATTTAAGTTGGAAGAAAATCGGTCCAGCCGTTTAGAAGAAAAATATGTTGTTATTTTCTAGATATGTCAGGGGTTTTTAAAATTTGGAATTTTTCCTCTTTCTAACCACTCACAAGTTTGTTACCGTAATCATAAAATTATAAAACTTAAAAACATGTCGAGGTTCTTATGAAACTATATATGTATATGTGCACATATACATTGAACTACTGCAACAACAAAATCGTAAATTTTTTGGTTTGGTGGTAGTGTCATGAACACATAATCTTAACTCATTATATTAATTCCTTATTAAACGATTCCTACGAAATTTTGCATGATAAAAATTTCTATTTAAAAACGTGGACGATGAAATTCAAAGTAATATTTTATGTTTTTCGAAATAACCGATACTTACGAAACTTTGAGATGAGTTGTGAACCTTGTAAGCATAGAGCGCGCCATATAGAAAAAAAACATTAAAATAAGGCTAAGGCTCCAGTTCAAAAACTTTGGCTACTAAAAGTACTAAGATCAAAATAAGCACACCAATAATAATAATAATTGTAAAATAATAGCCACAGCTATAATACTTACATGTACATATGTATGTACCGATGGTACATCGAATAGGCAAAAATAATTAATGTGATGATCGTAAAAGATAAGCAAGAATAGTTAAATATTCTTAGGTAGAGTAATAGAATTTTGTGCTAACCTAAATAGAAAATTACAAAAATGGAAAAACAGAAAATGAATAGTGATGCTTATAAATGTGTTTACCAAACGTAAATCAATTGTATACACAACAATCATTTCTCATATTCCGTTTCATTGTAAATTTAAGTTAAATAGCTGATGTTAATAAGAATCTCTACCCAAGTAGATAGACTAGGGTGCTGATGAAGTGCGTGGCTGTACAGAAAAGTATCGGTATTTCCCCCAGCTTAAAGTCTAAGTTTAACTTTTCTTCTCTTTTTTAGAAACTCACATTAATTAATAAAAATATTTCATTCAATAAGAATTGAAAAGAAATTATCATTAGAAATTTTCACAATATATTGAATTCATTAAATCCCAGCAAAAAAAGAGACTTCAAAAAAGTCATGAAAATGTAGAGTTTGCGATCTGGAAGTAGTGAAAATTTCGATCCGATCTAATGATTTTTACATAGGGTTGTCATTGCAAGAAGTTCTCTTTTTCGATGCCTGGTCACTGAATTGGAAGCGATATTAATAAAAATTCCCTTTTTTGTGTTCTATGATAATATTTTCATCTAGGAAAAATGGTAAATAGTTGCCTTTTTTAACAATTTGTTTCTTTTTATACGAATTTAAGTCCGAAACAGTGCTTTCATGTAAATTTAAGCAAATAACTTTTAAATTTAAGACTAAAATTAGTTCATAAATTTCTTTAAAGAAATAAATTTTATTTTAATTCTGGCGAGTATTTTCTAACACTATGGAGGAGTTACAAGGTTTTGTATGGCTAAAATAAGCCACTGCGATTTTCTATACACGCTGGAGAATCTTTTAAATTAACATATCTGTCAGCATTGTCAGCTTAGCTCTTGGTATACAAAATTTATCTGAAACAAACAAACAACATTTGTAATAAAGTATGAAAAACTCTATAATATAATTTTTACTGTATTTTAACTGTGAATAAATAATTTTTCTTATTTTGTTAATTTTTAATTTTTAAAGAAGTAACACTCAGGCAATTAATGCTTACTACTATTACTAGGTGTTACCAGCGTTGCCACTTTCTGTGGAATAGTGCAAAATCTGTACTATTTAAAATTTTTTGCACTATTTTTGCACCATATATTTTTTTTGTGTAATTTTGCACTATTGGACTTTAACGGCATTCATATTTTTTGCTTAAAAGCGACAACAGCATAAGTAGACTTAGGTTAGCAGGCTGCTGGTGAAGAAATAAAGAATCTAGAGTCCAGCGTACTTGGGTCCAATAGACTTAAGACTAAATTGAAATATGACACAAAATTATACAGGCGAAGTTTATTATAAAGATACAAACAAATTAGTATTGATCTAAGTTAAAGTGCAATAAAATTTGTATCCCAAATTATACTAAGCACATTTAGAAGATTTTATAAGAAATCTTAGATCATATTAGGTATAGCATTAGTTAAACTCCAAAAATGTCCACGATATTTTCAAGTAGAAAGCCATACAATTGTTATCACTAGAAGCTTACATTGAATGTGCTCCAGATCAATTGAAGTATTGAAATTACATATTTTTAAGATTGGAAGTTTTTGAAGATCATTTAAATACATATAACTGAGTCAATGCTGTCTGCATTGCATGAAAAATATACAAAATATTATTTGCAGTTCCTTTAATATTGCTTTGTACTATTAACTAATGTAAATTTAATTTTCAAAGGCGAATATCCACTTTTGTGCACATTGAAAGTTGAAATTATCAAAGTTTTGCAATATTTTTCTAATTCCATAAAGCTGGGGGCAAATCACGGCATTCGTTATCTAACGAAATAATGAAATATTTCAATACAGTTTATATGAAAATGTTTTCAAACTTCGAATCGTATCGGATGCCGTTGTACAAAAATAAAGTTTATATTGGTTTAGTTACATACATATATACATATATGTACTATATAGCCGTTAGGGATTTTTAAAAATCGATTTCCATTTGTTAAGCTAAACTATCAAAACTCAGATAATGGGTGGCGTGAACATGCACTCTTAGATCACAAGGACCTTAAGCTATACGATGAATTAGATGTTAAAATTTACTGGTCTAAAATTTTTCAAAGCACAAACTGTGCCGCCGATGTTCTTTTTCTAAAGATGTTCTTTTTTTAAAGGTTGTGCTACTACCATTCTTAAACGCATGTGTTTAAAGTTATTTTTAGTAAACTGGACTTAATAAAAACTGATACCAGGAACAAGTTATCAGCTAACAAATACATTTTAAGATTGCTGTGAAAATTTTGAGCCTAAAACTATAAAACGAAATTGGAATAAATAGTTTGGTGTAAATGCGCACATATGTACATATTGTCGGCTTTGAGTATAAATCTTCCAAATCTTCTTTTTACAATATATATCACATGTTAATGCCGTGCGAAAGAGACACCGAATCGACTGACTATATATGATATTTATTTTAATTTAAGGCCCCAGCTGAAAAAATATGTATGGATCATATATGATATCCCATATATGGTTTGGATCCGAAAACTGAGGGTATATGGGCATATATGAATATATATTTTCATACATTTTCATACATCTATGTGTAGATTCCCTCCACATTATGCAAAGTTCATATTCATACACTCTTGATTCACAAAAGCGCACTGTTGTGCAATAAATTAGATTACTAAAATTAAATTTTTTAGACTTGAAAGAGAGGTTGTATTTAATGAAACATTTGTTTGGACAAATAATTCAAAACGAACTAAGTCATTTCATTCATCAAAAGCCGAATCAGGTATTTAAAAAACACTAAATCATATTCGTACATAACATTTAGCTTAAGAAATCAGATTAAAAACTAATGCAATTAATTATAAAAGAAAAAATAATCCGTCTAACAATAGTTTTCAATACAGTTATATGAACTTTGTTTCTTATCTAGAAAATTTTGTTATTTTCTATAAAATTAATGACTGGATTGTCCTTTTGATTATTTGATATATTAAATGGGGCCACAATGTATAAAATCATACAAGAATGGTTTTTTTTTTGTAACAAAAAGTTTTTCTTTTTTAAACGTTGAGGATACGCATATAAACTTTGCATACCGTATGTATTTTCTAATGGATTTCCAATTCAGCAGTGATAAAATCCCAAGCTTTTTTGATTGGAAAAACGACCATCTTATGTGAGATATCATGTATGCATACATTCTTATATGGCTCCATATATAAAATCTTATATTTATATATGGATCCACATAGAAGAGCTTCATAATTAAATGTTCATATATGAGCTCATATGTTATAATACATTTCATATATTAGTCCATATATTAGTTCATATATAATAGTTTTGCCATGTATAATCCCATATATTTCCATACATAAATTCATACATATTCATATATAGTTATATACATTCATATATTAAAAATATATGGACCATATATAATTTTTTTAGCTGGGGTACTAATTTTTTAAGCTTTGTATATAAAATTTTATTTGTCTCTCCTGTAAAATTTGATCGAAGTGATTTAACAGGTTTACACTCTAAGCGGAAAATATATCGCCCATTTACTTGTAGTTAAATGAGTTTAAATCATGAAAAATAGATTGAGGACTTTCTTTTCAAATGCCTGATTAAATGAATATTTCATGAAATTTTGACACAATATAAAGATGAAAGTGGTATATTATTCTTCGTTGTAGTAAATAAGCGATATACATACATATGTATGTATGTACTTGGTTATCTCTGAATTAGTGAATTTTATGTTATATAAAAAAATGTCTTGGATTTTTTTTGCACTATTTCATTTGGTTTTGCACTATTTTAGATTTGTAGTGTGTAATTTCTTGTTCCACTGTTGGCAACGCTGGTTGTTACCTTCTGTAGGAAAACGATAGTGATAGAGAAGACAGGTGTTAAAGGATGGGTTAGAGGAAAGCTTAATTTTTTTACAACTCTGCTTTTTGCAAGTGTTTTGTTAATAATGCAGTATTGCAGTGCCTCTAGTGTTAAATGAAAAGTATTAAATTTTTTTTGAAGCTGTGTTTAGTAGCCATTTTATTGGTTAAAGAACTTAAACTTTTTGACATGATAGTAACTTTTACCTCTTTTAATTTGACCAAAAATGTTAATTTAAAATCATTTTTAATTCAGAAATAAATAAACTATTGTTAAAAAAATTTTCGTTGAGTACAACAAAACAGGCACTTTATTATGAGCACTAAGAATTTTTTCAACCCAAAAAATAACAATTGCTGAATTGAAAGAAAAAGATGAGTTTTATTTAAAAATCAATTAAAATCTTTTTTCATAGCCAATGTCATATAGATATTATGGTGAATATGCCTTAAACAAATAATCAACGTTAATTATACAAATTCTTTAAAGCTATTGAAAAGTATGTTTTGATAATTATACAAAGCTAAAAAGTTTTATTTAATAGAATTGTTTCGAAATCAGTAAATATGTTTTAGTCGATCATTGATATTTGAACAACTATGTTTGATAAAAACAAATAATATATGTATGTTCACTTAGTTCGAAACAACTCTAACAAAAAAAGTTTGTTATCTTTTATAAAATAATTAGAGCAAAGTTTCTTTGAAATTTCCAGAAAATTCTTTTATGTATGTACTTATGTATGTCATTATCTTAAAAGGGCTCACGTTGCAACTCTTGTATCACTGTGGAAAAATACATAGTTTTTTATTCCTCTCATATATGTAAGTTTAGTATTTTTCGCAATTTTGTTGCACTTTTTTTCCAAGAGAAAATTTGAAAAATACTTCATTATTCAAAGCATTTTTTAAGCCCGCTTTCAACATTATTTTACACTCGAACAATCGTGTGCACCAAATGTTTTGTGGAAAAGAAAGCTATCTTTATTAGTTAGGGGCAATAAAAACATTTTCTTGTTACCCACTCTAATATACATACATAGATATGTATATATGTGAGTAACTGAGTAACTACTTGCCAGAGTTGGAGATAGTGCGCTGAATTGTTGCTGCGGTAAGAATTTCACTGTCGGTCACCTTTATGACAAATAGTTTACTAATGAAAGGTATAATGATAGGGAAGACAGTGATATAGATAGTAGTGACCTGCACAATACCATTTATAAGAAATTTCAAGACATGAGAGATTTTTCAAATCCTTTACTAAAGCGAAATATTCTAAAACAAACGCTAAACAATAACGTTGGCAAGACATATTTTGCAGTTGTTTGTCTACCTAACACAGTTGTTTAGCGTTTGTTTTAGAATATTTCGCTGTAATAAAGCTTTTTAAAAATCTCTCATGTCTTGAAAGGTCTTATACAGGGTGGCCCAGAAAGACCGAAGTGGTGTGAATTCCTTATAACTTTTTATTTAAGACATATTTTTTTAATTTTTTGTTTTTTAAATACAGTAAATTTATAGAGAATATTTTTAGATTAGTTATTAAAAATTGTATCCCGCAAGTGGTGGCCATTTTCTGCTTCGCACAAATGTGCTCTTTCCATTTCCATTATTCATAACTTATTTATGAGTGACGAAGCCCATTTCCAATTAAATGGGTTTGTTAACAAGCAAAACTTTAGGATATGGGCTAAGGAAAACCCGAGAGTACTTCATCAACGACAATTACACCCAGTTAAGTGTACTGTTTGGTGCGGTGTTTCTTCAGAAAGGATCATTGGCCCATATTTTTTGGAAAATGAAAGAGATGTCGCCATTTCCATCAATGGTGATCGATATCGGGCCATGTTGGAAAATTTTGTAAGGCCAGCCGTGGAATACCATCCGCAAATATGGTTCCAACAGGATGGAGCCACAGCGCACACTCCGAGGGCCACAATGGCTATTTTACGCGACATCTTTGGGGAAAGAATAAATTCGCGTAGAAGCAATTTTAATTGGCCTCCGCGTTCCCCGGATTTAACCGCTCCAGACTGTTTCCTTTGGAGTTATTTAAAAGGGAAAGTTTATGTTAATAAGCCTAGGACTATTGAGGAATTAAAAACCAATATTCCAGACGAAATTAACAACATAACACCGGAAGTTTTGCGAAAGGTCATGGAAAATGTGTTGAAAAGAGATCATTTGTGCGAAGCAGAAAATGGCCACCACTTGCGGGATATAATTTTTAACAACTAATCTAAAAATATTCCCTATAAATTTACTGTATTTAAAAAACAAAAAATTAAAAAAATATGTCTTAAATAAAAAGTTATAAGGAATTTACACCACTTCGGTCTTTCTGGGCAACCCTGTAAATGGTATTGTGCAGGTCACTAATATACAGTTAGATTCATTATTTTATAACCCTGCTTTTTTGCGCGTTTCTAATAATGCAGCATTGCAGCGCCTCTGGTGTCAATGAGGAGTATTAAATTATTGAAGTTGTGCTTAGCAGCCATTTTCTTATTAGTTATTTTGCTTCGCCGATTATTCTGCTACACAAAATCGAAAAGTAGGGCACTCTGATGTTACATTGGGATTAGTAGCCGTTAAAGCCGCTGTAGTTCAGTAAAGCATTAAAAACATTCATCACAGCAAGCTACCGGCTTCAAAATGTCAAAGGTAGAAAGACTACACATGTTTAAATGGAAATGATTACTTTGAAGGCAACAAGGCAACAGGCTGCATGTTGTTGTCCCTGCTTTATTTGTCGTTGTAGTCAAATTAAACTAATTTCTATTTTTTATGGCTAAAAACCAAAAACAGTGTTGACATTTATCAAAATATGTGAAACAAATTATTGCCAAGAAATATTTTTTATTGCAAAATAAAAAAGATATTTACAAAATTTTAATGTTAATCACAAAAGTAATTATATTTTTGCAAAAGCGAAAAAAACGATAACTCATGAAAAATGGCAAAATTTAGAAAAAACCATAATATTGATTAAGAATCGATAAAACTGTAAGGAATGCAAAAAAAATTCGCACAAATTGCAAAAATTCGCAAGCGGGATGACAAAGTTTAATAATGTTTTAAAATCTGTTAGTAACCTTAAGGACACGAAAAAACCCGATTTTATCGCGATTTAGAAAATGCCATAATATGGATTAAGAGTCGCTAAAATCTTAGGGAATACGAAAAATTCAACAAAAACGTATAAGCACCGGGGTTAAAACAAAGTCTAATATTGTTTAAAAATCGGCAAAAATCTCGGGAAGCTAAAAACTTGCAAAAAGTCGCTTTTATCGCGAAGTTTGCAAAAATTGATGAGAAGTTGCAAAATCGTAAGCAAGGCTAAAAATAGATTAGAATCGCGAAAGTCATTGAAAATATAAAAAATTTTGGAAAAAAGGGGAAAAACACGAAAAAACGCAAGTTAGCGAAAATTGCTAAAAGTATTGAAGAAATTACTAAACCTATAAATAGTAAAATTTGCAAAAAAAATATAAAGAAATAAACTGATTTGGTGTTATTATTTTGAATAAATGTGAAATATTTAAAAGCGGCACCACTGAAATATATGTATATTTATGGAGCTGCTGCCTTCTTCAAAATAATTAAGTAGCTTTAAATTAAATGCATATAGACGTTAACCAACAACAAATAAAAATTCTTCATTTATGATTTGATCAGGCTAAAGTTCGTATCGCTTTGTAAGCCAAATTACATGAGATAATTATTAATGAATAAATAACACCAAAGTAAAGTTAAAATGTTCCGACAAACACGTAGTAGAACGGAACAACTAGCTGTTTTCGAAAGCCACTACAACTTCATCATCAGCGTTCTTTGTGTTTGATCCACTTTTTGTGTGGTGTCAGTTGACATAGATGTCGTCGTGAATTGTTATGATTCATCGTATTTCAATTTGCTGGAAGCTTTTTTTGTAATGAAAGCTCAATTTTAATTCATTCAATTCAATTCAGTTCTTCATGTTGATACTTCGGCATTTACAAAATAAATTTACTTTTTCACACAAAATATTTGTATGCATTTCTTCATAATATTAATAAAGATATAAGAATTAATTTTGATTTTTTAACTCAAAAATTACATAAATAAGCAATATGCATATAAACAGTATGTGTGAAATACTGCACACAACCCCCAGCTCTGATAGTTATAAATTTGCACACATATCCACCTATAATCATATATACGAGTATAATAAGTATAACCACCACACTGATCTCGTTATGGTATTATGATAATACCCATTCAAATCACTAGTTAAAGTTAATATTTACTGTTCATGTTAGATTTGGTTATCTAATACATATTTCGTGGGCCATAACCATTAATTTAAAAAATATAAATTCAAATACAGATTTTTAAACAATTTTCGTTTGAAACCATTTCGGTACTAATCACCTGACGACTAAATTCACATTAGGAAGAGTTGGATCTAGTTCTAACGCTATATCTTTCATTTCTATACCTGATATTAACTCTGATATAATGTGAAATAGAACGTCGGCAGAATGAGAAGAAAAATATATTAATATTAATATTAATACGTATGTATGTAGCGAAAAACGTACTATTGTAAATATCATAATATTATATATATATAATATCATAAAGAAAAGATATGGTTGTATAATGGTTGAAAAAACAATATTATGTTCTCAGAAACAAACATGTGGTCGTTGAAAACAAGTTATTGTTATTTTAAACATTAATTTTGTTACAGTAAGCAAAGTGTAATATTTGAATTTAATAATTACATTATTATATTCACAAAAAAATTGTGATATGGTTACAGTTTAACAATATAGTTTTTTAAAAATTTATGACTGCAACATAATTTTTGTTATTATTTAAAAATAATATAATGTAAATAACAATATAATGTTATCCAAAACCATAATATTTTAAGTTTTTAAATAAATCTTTATCAGAAACATCTTCTGTCAGTTCAGTGTTTCGTTTGTAAGCTATCGGTATTGCACGCGTCTTGTAAAATAAATAAATAAAGTACAAATAAACAAAAGGGTAGATAAATAAAAACATATACATACGAACATATGTTTATCTCTTTATACAGGCGTGTCTGTATTTGGAGTACACACACATATGTAAGTATACATTTCTATATATACATTTAATTTCATCAATATTAATTTATTTTTATTTCGGATTTAACGCACAGCTGTTTTAAACAAGAGATCCACCAATAAATATATGATTGAAAAACAAAATATTATTATTATATTAAATAATACTGTTGTCGTATTTAAAAATAATATTATAATATAGGAATATGGTATGGTGAGTCTCAATTATATTTTAGTCACATCTTACAATAGTGTTGTCATATTTACAATAATAAGATTAGGTGTAACAAGGTTCATTTTTTTTGTTGATAATATTATTATTAACTCAGTGTAATAATATTATTAAAAGTTTGCTTTCCTATTGACAATAATATGATTTAACTTCAACTATATAATTCAGTCATAGTATGTTGCTATTTGATTATGGTTACCTCAACCATATTTTTTCTTTGCGTGCATCTTCGTTTATTTTAATATAAATGTGTGTTTTATGAAAAAATTTGGCTTTTCCTTAATACATCGTGTATAATTAAAACATTTAAGCATTTGTTTACCAACAAATATTCGTTTAAATTTTAATACATAAAATTCTTTTCTCGTATGTATGTATGTGTGCGTTTTTTGACACTTGATATTATAACTGTCTCTCTCTCTCTCTCTGCTATGACATTTGACGTTTGCTGATAGATATATATTTGATTTTATATCAGGTATAGACGCTATGTTAGACAGTGTGTAATTTTTACTCACATGTGTGGGCCATGTAATTAATTTCTTGTATAATCTGTGTGTAATTATACTTTGGGTTCTATTTTTTATTTATTTTTGTTGTAATTTAATTTTAATAAAAATATGTGTAATGTGTAACTGAGGACAGAGCCATGTAAATTCATTGGCAACACTGTAATCATTATATTCACACACACACACTAACATTTTTGCAGCTTGTAAACAAAGTTTGACAACTACTTGTATTGTTTACATTAACAGGCTGGGATTGTGCATGTACCTTGAATCATTCTCACAAATTAGTTGTATCGCTCATGATTGGGGTCTGAAGTAGGAACAGAGAGCGAATCACGTATAGTGGAAACATACTATAGTTGTGACAGTCATGGGAATTTTATTTGCAACAACTGAATCATTAGCTAATTTAGAATTTTTATCAAAAGGTTTTGACAAATAGAAATTTGTTAAATTTATCAAAAAAAAAAATTAAGTAAATACTATTGAACTGAAATGTTGTTATTGAATTTATTCAAAACACGCTAATGAAGCGTGTGTCTTATCTAGTGAAAATGTTCATAAACTCTTTCATACTGGGGTTGTATTTTCTCAAAACGCATTTGACTCTGTGGTATAGTGAATTCTAGCCTTAAAGGCCATTTTGTTCGAAAGCACACACTAGAGCCTATTTTTAAAAAATCATTTACTTTCAGGTAAAATAAAACAAATGGAAGCAATACAGGTGGCTTCGAAAATTTGAAACTCTCTATCAGTTTTTACTAATTTTTCCAGTTGTTCAGAATAGGAATTATTTACCCGATAGTATTTAGAATTGAGGTGTGTATTTCAGAAGCAAAAAGAATTTATAATTTCATTTCAAGCGAGAAGCAAATAGTTTCGCAACAAATTAAGAAAAATATTTAACTAGTATAAAAAAATTTAACTTTGAATTTATTTGCTATCCTAATTTTTTTTGAACTGTGTGCTTATTAAAATGTTAAGTTAAATGTTATGTATACATACATATACAATTACGTTCCTCGAATAAATGCTGCGGCCGAAACAGTATAAAAGACCTTGAAATTAGGGTTTGAAATTAAAAGTCTATTGTGTTTTAAATCATTAACACTATGAAAATAACTATAGTCTGGTTTTTGGCTTTAGCTGCCGCTTTAGTCAATTGTCAAAATTATAATATTCCTGCTCAAGCTGGTGCTAATTCCCTAAATTATCGTCTTCCTAATGAAACCTATCCGGAACACTATGACGTTACAATTAGCACAGATGTCCATAAGGCTGAAAAAGGATTTCAAGGCAAAGTGCTAATAGATATTGTAGTGCAAAATGACACTAAAACTATTGTTCTACATGCCGGTCATCAGTTAAAGATTTCAAATGTCACAATTTTGAATCCGTCAACAAGCGAATCAGAAGAATTGAGTCATGAATACGAATTGGAAAGAGAATTTTTGAAATTGACAAGCAAAAAAAAAAACAAATTTTTAGCTGATACCAAATGGAGATTGAATATTACGTATAGCGGCGAATTAGTTGAGGACGGAAATGGCATTGGCCTGTATAAGTATATTGATGACAATGGCAAAAATCAGTGAGTAAAAATATAATTATACCATTAGCATTATTTTTCTAGGCACATTTCAACTCTGTAATTCGAAACAAAAGAAAATGTTTTCGAATACTTATGTTATTAACATTAAAATTGCCAAGAATTTGCTTTGGTTTGAAATAACAGAGAAGACTCCATATATATACAAATTTTTTAAAAACTTTTTATATATTGGTTTAGTTCAAAATAAAATATTGTTAAGTCTTGCGATTTAGAATTGCTACTAAAAGAGCGGCATAATAACGTTCGCATTATGTTGTTACTACACCAACAGAATTAAATTTTTTTTGCAATAAAGATAGAACATCTGGTTTGTCTTCTACTCTTATCTTCTTCATGGAAGAACAGATTTATTAACAAAGCATTTGGAAGATTAAAAAATACCAAAATGATTACTCTATATACTCGTATAATTGCAGTTATTATGCTCAAGGTAATTTTGAAACAATGTATGCCCGCCGTGCCTTTCCTTGTTATGATGAACCAAATAAACGGTCCAGCTTCACAATTACTGTACACCATAGTGAAAACTATACGGCGTCTTCGATTTCGGCAGCCAATGAAACTATTTCCAGGTAAGTTTATTTATAATTGAAAACCTCGTAACTCAATAATAGTTATGGCAAATAAATATTGGCATCGCATTTAGCAAAGGAAAAACGGTGTTCTCAACAACACCTCTCATTCCAACATATGCAGTGCAGATTTTTGTGTCCGATCTAGTCTATAATGAAGAAGTTTTGAATGGTATACGCCATCGTAATTATTACCCTGCTGGCACGGAATTCAAAATAAATCCGGAGGCCAACATTACCTCAATGATAATAAAGTATCTGGAAGAATATACTGGCTTTAAATACACAGACCGGCACATTCAGCCAAATTTCGACCATAAGCCAAGTCTTGTTAACGGAAGGATGAAAAACAATTGGGACTCGGTCGACTTGAAAGACTATACCGAAGTTTTTGCTGGAAAATTATCGCACAATTTATTTTCTGATTATATCACACTTCAGTGGTGGACCCACGTCTGGTTGATTAATGGTCTGGGTACTTTGTTTCGCAATAAAGCTTTGGATAATGTAACTACAGTTTATCTAGGAATGATTCCAGGAATGTTATTAACGTATTAAAATTTTAATTATAGATTTATCCGGAATGGAATGTATGGGAAAGATTTCATTATGTCTGGTATGAAAGTGTACTAAAGGCTGAAGGCCCTGAGTTGACCAGACCTTTAACTTTTTATGTCCGAAAACCAGCTGAAATTCAAGAAATAAAATATTTCCCTATAACCGGTCAGAGAGCTGCTTTTGTTTTAATGATGTGGAATAATGCCTTGACTGAAGAAGTGTTCCAAAAAGGCATACAAAACTTCTTGAAATATAGGTAAGTTTTATAAATTCCAATTTGAAAAACAGCGATGCCAACTTAGCTATTTAAGAGCTAAATTTAGCTCTTTTTGATTGCTTCTAACTCGAAATTTTTCGCTTTAGCTCTTTTTTAATAAAAAGAGCTAACAAAGCTCTTTTCAATTGTGGAATTGTGGAAGTGGGATCTTATAGTAAATTTTCCCGCTTTAACCCTATTGTTTCTGCTTTGGGCATTTACATTTTTGGCAACTATGTTTTTGCAAATGCAGATACTATTTTCGCAATTATGTAAGATACATATATTTATGTATTTAGGTATTTCTAATTGTAAAACCCCGTTTTTATTATAAAGTGTTCGTTTCTGAGTAATTAGAAAATTTTCCACAAATTATTGAAATGGACTCTTACAGTCAAAAACATAGGAAAGCTTGGAAATCAAACCCCGCGTTTAAAAAAATGGATTAAACCAACAAAAGATCCTTGTAAAGCTAAGTCTTTTTGAAAATGATTGTTCTTATTTTGTAACTTAACGTATATAGAAGTATATGTAAATGTGTATGGTTATATTGTTAATGCAGATAAATATTTGCATCAATTGCTGTGAAATGATTTTATTTTAAATTATTATTTTTTATTTTTTCTTACTATTATTTAAATTAATGTAAACAAATCTTGAAGTGCAAAATGAATAATAAATATGTACATTCATAGATTTAAAACGGAAAAATCTTGGGTTTTTAAATTTAGCTCTTTTTAGCTCTTTTTGGGTACTCAGTTGGCTCGTTTTGCCTTTCAATTGTTGGCATCACTGTTGAAAAACTCTTCATTAATCGTTATATTATTATACCCAATAGCCAGCACAATGCAATTACGGAAGATGACTTTTTCACAGCTATACAAAATGTGACTGATGAGAAAAACTATCGACTACCTGCAACCATACGCCAAATGATGAGCACTTGGACTCAACAGGGTGGCCTTCCTCTATTAACTGTTACACGAAATTATAAAAGTGGTAATTTTAGCATCAAACAAGAGCCCTATGGAAGTGAGAAACTCATAAAAGGCAACTTGTGGTATATTCCCATCAATTATGTAGCTGCTTCAAATCCCGATTTCAGTGATACAAAAGCCACTCATTATTTGCCAAATGTAACTGAAACGCCAGTTGGTGCTCATATTCCCAAAGACGATTGGTTAATAGTTAATAGACAATCGACTGGTTTATATCGCATCAAATATGATGACGAAAACTACAAACTGCTCACTAAATCCTTGAAAGCTGAAGGCCCATTTAAAATTCCTGCCCGAAATCGCGCCCAGCTTCTAAATGATGCTTCCTCTTTATGCTTCTTAAAACGTTTAAATCATTCCATACTTTTAAGTATGATGACTTATTTGAAAAATGAAAATGACTACTTGCCGTGGGCGGAAGCAACTTCCATAATCAAAAAATACAAACATTATCTTGAAGATGAAGATAATTTTAAATGGTTTGCAACAAAACTGATCAGCCCTTTCTATAAAAATTTAAGTGTCAACAATATTCCCCTCGATGATAATTTCAATACAATTGAAGGTGTTGCCTGTTCACTTGATGTAAAAGAATGTTTAGACAAAGCCCACAATAATCTGCAGGGTATAATTAATGGAACCTTTACCACCTTGGATCCATTTGTATTACTTGATACCTATTGTTTCGGTCTCAAACAGTCTGACGATAAGGAGTTTGATTTCTTCTATCAGAAGCTATTGACTACGACAGATACAGACCAACGTAATCTATTAATATTAGGCTTACGCTGTTCAAGAAATGAAATTAGAATTATGAAGTTTTTAAATGCCTCCATTGATTATTCAAATAAATTTAATACTGCTGATCGCGCTAGTTTGTTACGACTTGCCGTCAAACATGACAAGATTTCGTCATTGACTCTTGTAAAGTTCCTTAAAACAAAGTGGAGAGTTATTACTAACCTTACAGGTAAAAAAAGTGATTCTTTACTCCTTGGTACACTTATTCGCCAGATTTCGGAGTATGTATTTAGCGATGATGTAAAAGAAAAGTTATTAGATCTAGTCACTGAAGTGAAGGGCAGTGAATATGCTGGAGCTAATCTGGAAGCAGATGTAAATAAAAATATTGCAAAAAATTTCGAATGGCTTAAAGAATACGGTCAGCCTATTATTTCGTGGCTTAAAACATACCGTGCCCAGAGCGAAAATTCGGATAGCAAAACAACTTAAACATGTCTCTCAATCAATTTGTGGTTAGGAGACAATAAATTTAAGTCATACTTATAAAAATAATAAAATTTATTTGCAAACTTTAATTGCTGACAGTTTATCGAAAACAGTGAGACATATTCCTGTGTTTAATTATATTAAATTTATATATTTTCAGTATGCATATGTATGCACATAAGTATGTAGTACATGTGCACATATGTATGTACATATATTTAAAAAAAAATGTTGAATTGTGTTCAATAAAATTACTGCAAAAATAAATTAATTAATAATTGTTTTTGATTTTGTAATTTTTCAGGGGAATAGATTTGAGCATTCTGAATCCGAAACACCAATTTTAAATTAATCAGATCATGATTTATAATATATTGTTACGTTTCACCCTTTAAAAATGCTTTTCCCTCGCAGATAAGCAAATGAATACAATACTCTAGTGTAGTAATTATTGTTAAGAATGATACAATTTTTATTTTTTAAATACAATTATCCAGCTTACGAAAACATTCGTAAATAATATCGCATTCGAATGTTGCGTAAACATTTCTCGGACAAAACACTCCACAACGGTTATCGTAAATGGAAAGAGAAAAAAGCTGCTAGAGCTCACTCGTTGCTCAGTTTTTGGCAGCAAATCTTTTAATATCGATTTTTTGCTCACGAATTAATAGCGAACCTTTAGCATTATCATTATGCAATCATAAGCAATAATCATTAATAGTTGGATTTCATTGCTTCTAAATAGCAAAAAAAAAAAACGGTTTTCCTCTTTTGGCGATTGGTGGAAATAATGTTCTGGTACGACATTTATGATTTTAAGGAATGGTTTAGTAAATTAGGGTACACTTTCGAAAATAATAACGAAAGTAATTCAGTGAATTCGTTGAAGATTAAGCAAATTAAAGTGGAGAAAGTTAATCATAATTTACTCTACAAGGAGAATTGGGACTTCGAGTGGCAAACAATTGACATAATGGAACAAAAGAAGAGGAAAGCAACCACTTATAACTGTAATTTGTTTGTTTTGTTTGGTTAGCTGGGTAATCACGCTTGTGTGTGCTACGCATGTGTATTTATTTGTTTGCTACTATTCTAGATACCCTCCTATTGTTATGCGACATTCTAAAATTTAGAATCTAAATGCATACTATCGTAGCTTTTCTTTAAAATCCAACACCAAAATACACACACAATCCAAAGAAAAGCTACAATATTTTGCATTTGCACTTACGAAAGACCTTTTGCATCAAACATCGAAGAACGGCATATTTTCTTTTATTTATCAAACGTCTTCTTTATAAAAACATTTGTATTAACCCTGTTCGAGGCCATTTCCATAACAATATGTTATGACTCCAAAGTCGATGGTACTTACATTGCAATTTGATAGATCAATAGCTTCAATTTTATTTATATTTCAATTTATAGACAACTTGCTTATATACATAATTGTTAATATTTCCGTGATCAAAAGGAAAACGGACTTAAGTCGAGATAAGCTTATTTTGAGTTAATGCCACCCCTGCTATCTTAATATTCAGAAGTATCTCTGGGCAAAATGTCAATAATTTTAACTGATATTTCAGGAAGTTATTGCGCAATAACTTGCTGCTTTTATATATTTTCGTCTTATAATCTCATATGGAATAATATCGTAATTTTTACCATATTCTTTTAATAAATTTCAAACTGAATGTACATATTATTTATATTGTAAAGAACGATTTTTTTCTATAAAAATTTCAGTGAATACCGAATTTTCCAATTTAACAGTAAAACAGAGAAATTTCTCAAAATTGACTTTAAAACTTTAAAGTGCTCTACTGCAAAAGAATAAAATATGACTTTAGCACTTTTTCCTTATTGCCACATATTTTTTTATACAACAAAAAACTGGAAGATTATTTTATATGTCATCACCTGGGAAACCAGAAATATGCTGTAAAGAATTACATAAATTAGTTTATTTGAAAATAAAAATATATTTTTTTATTCAACAATTCACAAAAGCTTAAAAATAAAATTTTTTCTAACTTTAGAAGAGATTACGATATCAGAATTTAAACTTTATTTTCGATAAATAAGTCAAGCTTATATATTGCAATATATTGCAATAAACAGCAATATATTGGTGTATATTCTGGAATACGGGTCGACTTGGTGAAAGTTACACGGCAAACAAAAACAAAACAAACCAAAGCAAATGTATAAAATTTGTTTTTGTTTGTGATACAAAATTAACAGTTTTACAAAGAGAGAGAAACGCGTTGAAATTCTCGCGTTTATTTTCTTTTAGAAATGAATGGCAAACAAAAACAAATTGTGGAATTTTGTTTTTGTTTTAATGTAAAGCTTCACTTCTTCGACGCGTTTTCCAGAATAACCACCATTGATTTTGGTTTTCAAATAAAATTCGTTGCATGTAACATCTCAATAGACTTTTATACTCTGAAAATATTCTTTCAATATCTTTTGATGTAATCGGGGCACCATCCATCACAAATAGCAATATCAAATATTTATCGAACTTAACGTCCAATATTTTTTTGAATCGTTAACAAGTTGGATAATTGTGGAGTGATTGGCTTCACTCAAAGCAACTTTGTTTATTAAAAACTTTTGTCTGCATACATATTTTGAACTTAAAAGCTTCTCAAAGAGCACTCGCAAGCGTTTTTAAGGTGCTCGATTCGAATTTTGATAAGAAGAACGAACGTCTACAGCTAATAATGTTTTGCATACTTTTTCATTAAATTTACTTTGTTCAGATGGCAGTGTACATTCCAGTATGAATAATTATGATAAATCTTTGTTTTGAATATTTTTAAGTTAAATTATCTTGCACTTTCTACACGCTGTTTTATTATTATTATTATCTCTCCCGATAGTGCTAAGCAACAGGCAATGGAAAACAGAATCCCACCTTTTTCTCATAAATCGGTCCGCAGCCGTGCAGTCTATTTTTTGTAATGTTTTACCAGAAATTCATTGAAAAAATGTGCCCGCCTGAAACTTATACACGTAGCCACAGAACCGCAACTGTTCAGGAGTTAGGGCCTTTCTTTATTAAGGTAACGATATGTATGTACATATATGATTGAAAGAAATGGTATTCATAAGTAATATTTTGCTTATAAATACTATTGTAAAAAGTATTTGCTTTTTACTTAAAAATTTGTTTAAAAAAACAAAAAACACATAAAAATTTTTGGTTTTAAAACAAATTTTTAAGTAAAAAGCAAATCCTTTTTTTATTCACACTACCCATCACTAGTCCTTGTTTCGCTACTCAGAAATCACTTAAACAAATCGTTTTTTCTTAAGTCTAACTTCATAGTGGTAGCAAAATATTGCTTATCAATACTATTTCTTCCAGTCATATACATATGTACATTAGGGTGGCCGTTATTTTACTTTTTTTGATTTCTCCTACACTCACTCCCCAAATCAGTTCAGTTTTATTTAAAAAAATGCGAAAAAAATTCAAACCGATAACTTGTGTTTTAGGGGGTGCGTCCGGCCATCAAAGTTGGCTCTCAAGCCCATATATTCAATGCATTTTTTTAAATTTTTTTATTTTTATCTATTTTGACTGTATATACTGTATATGTTTGAAATAATTTAATATATATAAGCTCTTATTGTACATGCTTAAAATAAAAAAATTCTATATAAATATCATTTTGTTAAATAAAATTGTTAGTATTTTGCTGGTTATTTTCCTCATTATTTTCTAAAATATTAATTTTAGCAAAAAACTTTCTGGGAGACTAATGTTGTTGACTTGAAGAGCTAAAATATTGTCATATGTCATATTCTTGTAAAATGATTTTTTAAAAAGATAGTGATATGCAAAAAATAACATTGAAAAGTGGGCTTGAAGGCCAACTTTGAGGGTATGCAATTTTTTTGTATATTTCTTTTTTTACATAAGACTGAACTGTTTTAGTTGTTGGGGGGTTGAGAGTAGAAGAAATCAAAAAATAAAAAGCCTCCATACAATTAACGGCCACTCTAATGTACATACATATCGTTACCTTAATATAGAAAGACCCTAACTCATTACATTTTTGAAATAGAGATTTTTAATTTTTCGATACATTAAATGCTCTTTCTTCTATTGCAATATTCTTCAAAAAATAATGTGTTAGGGCCTTTCTATATTAAGGTAAGTATATGTAGTACGGAGTGATACATAAGCCAAATATATACTACGCCACATGCATAGAACATTGAAAATGAGGTTTAAAGTCTGGTACGGAGTTCATACGGAATTTCAGATTCCCCATTCGAACTATATGCAACAAAAAAAACTTACGGATGTTTAGGTTGGTAAATTTCATAAAGAAATTTGCATTTGCTAGTACAGACTTCGAACAGAAAAGTTCACGGAATTTTTGAAATGTGTTGCCTATCTTAGGGATATTATAAATATTAATAAGTGGAGAATTTTTTCAGTCAACTGAAACACAAATAAATATTAATAAATTACGGAGTATTTGATATATATGTATAATCTAATTTTCAACAAACTGTGGTCAACTTTTTGGATTTTTGTGTATTGTAAATTAAAAAATTAATGTTTTTGTGTGTATGCAAACATAATTCTACACAAAAGGCTAAACGATTATTTTTCCCTGTAAATATAGATGTAAATATATAAACGTGAAATTCCGCTAGACTTTTTTACAAAAGTTGACCGTCCGTGTTGTGGAAGCAGTGTTTAAAATATCAAATCTCTATAAAGTATCAAAAATGATGCCTTATAAGCATAAAATATGCTCCAAAAATTCGAAAGTTTTTAAAATTATGCGGTTGCCCTGGTCATTAACATAAAAAAATTTAATATAATAATTCGATTAGGCTAAACTTCGTTCGTATCGCTCTATTCCGACAAACACTAATAGAATGGAACAATTAGCTGTTTTCGAAAGTCACTGCACCTTCATCATGCGCGTTCTTTGTGGTTGGTCCACTGTGTGTGATGCCAGTTGATGTAGATTTTTGCCTTATACATATACTCACTTTTTCAGCGAAAGCTCAATTTTACCATCTGTAAATTTAAAATAGTGTTGCGATTAAATTTTAAATTACAAAAAAATAATATTAAAAGGACTTATACAGATAAAGGGTATTTTATCATTTTTTTATTTATTTTTTTAGAGTACTCATTAAAATTTTATAAAGTTTATTATGGGGTCAGACCTTAGATTACGTAAAATTTTCATTGTATAAAAATAGTACGTATTCATAAATTAATATTTTATGTATCTATATATATATAAAATTATAGTGTGTGTTTGTTCGTAACGCCTGATCTCTCGAACTATAAGAGCTGTGGAGCTGAAATTTTTAACACAGTTCAGGTGAACACCCGGTAGGTTATCATTTTATTTTTTACCCAACAAGTGACGAATGCATAACGAAATTTTGTAAATAACAAAAAATACGTGTGGCACTCGGGGACTGCCGCGGTAAAGATATTGCTTAGCAATTTTTTTTTATCAACTTATGCAAATATATTTTTTATTTATGCAGTATTTTGTTTTGTCTGTGATATTAATTCAAGTTTTTTCTTTGATATCAATTCAAGTTACAATTTTAGAGCGTGGTGACCTGAAATCAATAGCATACTTTAGGGCTTAACATACACTGGGCGAATGAAATAAAAATAGTCTTAGGTTTTTATTTTCGTTACGGAATTTCTAGATTCGGTCGACACCCTCAAAGCCTGCGATAAGAGCAATGCGATAGCTTAAAAATACTTAAAACAGCGTTTGCTCAGCTACATAGCTACGTCATTAATAATAAAGTTATTGCGTTGCTGGATTAAATTAGCGATATCTATATATTCGTATAATAGCAACTCTAGCCTGTATAATCGAATATCTAACATGATGTGAACATTTATTTTAAAAATTTTAAGTACTCGTTAAACTTTTTTTCGGTTTTGTGACGATTTTTGTTTGTTTTGGTGTTAGGGCTTTTTCATTAGTTTTGGATTTTTTTCGTTTTTGGGATTTTTTCGGTTTTCAGCGACTTAGTTTAGTCTTACTGATTTTTTCTTTGATTTCTGTGGTGTTTTCTTATTTTTGCGATTTTTTCGTTTTGGCGATTTTTTTTATTTTGGACTTTTTTAGTTTCATTGTTTTTGAAAAATTCAAGAGTTTGTCTCTTGCGGCTTACAAGATACAGAAAGTTGTTGAAATTACATTAACTGATAGAATACCCTTTAATTTTGATTTTTACATTAACTTTTGCAGTTTTGAGACAAACGCCTTCAAAGTTTATTGATGATATCTCGGGAATGTTATGAAATAGAAAAATGAGACTTTTTGTTATCATGTTTTGATTGCAATATAATTTGTTTAAATTTATTTGAAATTTATTAATTTGTTGTAGATCATAGTTAAAAGTGACTTTGAATACTTAAGATTGTACACAAATCTATTACCTAGTCCTCTAAGTAGACTTGGCATCTATCTGGTGGTCCTTTCTCACCTACAATGGTCCTCTAAGTACATACATATAGGGCCTGATTCATAAAAAACATTTTGATTTTATAAAAGGTTTATAAATTTAAATTTGTTTCATAAACCTCTTATTAAACAGAAATTTTTTTATGAATAACCAGATAAGGTTTTAGTTTGGAGACAAATTTAAATAATTTTTTTTTGACTACTTAATTCAAAACTAAATCATGCTAACTAAGTGTACTTAAAACATTTAAAAATGGAAGTTTTTCAACTTGACAAATTATGCTAATTACATTTTTGCTTACATTACTATCAAAATTTTACAGAATCTAAGTTAATAAATGATGATGATGATGAATTCAGAAATGCTATCCCCAGCATAATATGTTGTGTCGACTTAGCATGTTTTGGAATTGTACCATCGATATGATCTCATATGTATTATAATACATTTCATAAATAATTCTGTTGTCAAATAAACATCTAGAATAGAGTAAACAACTAAATACACATGAGTAGCACATACAAAATTTATTAAAAGTAAAGAAGCAATAACAACAACAAAAACTATCTGCTCGTTCAGAAGATACACACATGTATCTACATTAGAGTGGCCGTTAATTGTATGGATACTTTTTTTTTTTGATTTCTTCTACTCTCACCCCCAAATCAGTTCAGTTTTATGTAAAAAAGAAATATACAAAACAATTTCATACCGAAAAGTTGCGTTTTAGGGGGTGCATCCAGCCTTTAAAGTTGGCGTTCAAGCCCATTTTTCAATGTAATTTTTTGCATATGACTGACAATCTTTTTAAAAAATCATTTTACAAGAATATGACATGTGGCAATATTTTAGCTCTTTAAGTCAACAACATTAGTCTGACAGAATGGTTTTTGCTAAAATTTGTATTTTAGAAAATAATTAGGAAAATACCAAAAAATGTAAATATGTAACAAAATTGTATTTATATGGAAATCTTTTATTTTAAGCATGTACAATAAGAGCTTATATATATTTAATTATTGCATACATATAGTCAAAATAAAATTAAAAAAAAAATACTATGAATATATGGGCTTTAGGGTCAACCTGCAGGGCCGGACGCACCCCCTAAAACACAAATTATCAGTATGAAATTTTTTTGTATTTTATTTTACATAAAACTGAACTGATTTGGGAGGGTGAGAGTAGATGAAATAAAATAAAGCAATGTGAGTCCGATCGCAGGAGAGATGTGTAAACATCTAGTAATGAATTTTTGTTTTTAATATTGGCTTATGGTAACTAAAATAATATATATAAATGTTTGACTCTACTGTATTTAAAAATCTATGGAAAACTGCATCTATAGTAGTGGAGTTATTAGTTGTGGGGGTTTGTGGAGAATTGCTCATATGCAAGGGGAAAACGTCAAATAAAAGTTTTGATAAAGCTTGCGACTGTGGGTTTGGAAAATTTGTATTAAAATCTGCACCCATAATAATTGGCATAAGAAGGAGATTGTTACCCAACTGTCGTGCAACAGTACGTTATGAAGATATTTTATGATATAATATTATAAATTATTTATAAAGACTGCTTTATATCTTTTAAACAAATATTTGACATTTAAAACGCTCTTTTATTCAAATATATATTTTATTTATTTTATATTTTTTTTAGCAAAATTATCCCCACTGGCAACACTATTACATTTCACAAGCAATTTCTATTAAAATTAACATTGCTCCTGAAGGTATGAGTGTATTTCTATGCAGCTGTTAAGTTTCTCTGTACTTCTTTTCCGCATGATTACACTAATACACTCATACATAGCTCACACCGATTGGATAACGCTTTACAATCTTACTCAAAATTTGTGATTGTATTGTGAAAATGATTTTTACTCCCTATCGTATAGCTGTTTACACATAAAAAAAATAACGGCCACCCTAAAAAAACAAAAATAAAGTCAACAACTCAATTAATTAATGATGTATGCATATACACATGTATTTACATAGTTTCCGCATGAACTTTGTAAACAACATTTAAGATGATGATAAGATTGTCTAGACTGCCAAAAAATGCTAGTGGGTATTGTTTCGAACTATAAAAAGGGGGTGACATATAAAATGCAAGTCAGTCAGTTAATAAGTCAGTTGTTAATCAGTTCAGTTGATAATTAAGTTGTGCGCAGCTCGTGTTTGTAATACAGCAGTGAGTTGATAGTTGAGTATATGCTTTACAATACGTGAGTTGGTAATTGAAGAGACTAGAGTGACGGTCTATAGTGACAGTTAAAGTCTGACGTTGGATTGATATTATTGTGGAGTCTATCGTGTCAACTAGAGTGAAAAGTAAAGGGAACAACGAAGCTGATAGACGTGCGTAAGTGAGCAACAGAGAAGAGCAATGAGTAGTAAAAAAGTGAATAGAGTTAAATCATGACTTATAATTTCTTGTATATATGTCTATGAGTCAGATTCACTCGAAAGTTTGAAGTGGTCATCGAACTCATGCATAGCAACATTTATGACGTTGTTGATTTCGACTCTCAATGCCCATGGATGATGCAAAATAAATAAGTATGACTCACCATGCGAACTTCGCATACGAACATTAAAGTTCTCATTATGAGGTTGTGTGTTTGTTCCTCAGTTGCTTTTTGGTTGGTTTTTGTTTTTTTTTGCTGGAATTGAAAAACAACCCTATTTACTAATATTGTATACTACTTTCAAACTGTTTAATGAAATTAGAAATCGAACTGAGGTGCTTTGTAAGTGTGAGTGTAATATGAATATGAATGTCCACTTCGCATTCATATTTATTTCAGCTTTTTTTATAAATCAATGTCATTGCGAGTGTGCGCACATCAAAGTAGTTGAGTTTAAAAGATGCCTACGTATTTATACTTAAAATTTCATGAGTCACCATTGCCGATCACTGATGTGCACGCAAAGTCAGCGAGTCTTTATTGGTGTATCAACGGTGAGTGTCGCCTGAGTGAGTTTCGTGTGTGACCAGCAGCAAACAAAGAGGTATCACGGGAATATTAGCGCAGCCAGTTGTACCAGAAGTGCGTATACAACAGCGAAGTGGACAGTTGTGAATATTTGAGTAACTTAAGATTTATTTATGTATTTAAGCTCTTGATAAGCTAAGTTTAATTGTATTTGTAAACAAAACTTGTATAATTCTTAACCCTAATTACCACACTGGGGTCTTGTATTCATTTGCAAGTCTTCGGGTCAACAAAAAATCGTTTTCAAAGAGATAAAAAACGTAACAATATACATATATTTACACTCACTTTACATACATATATATACACTCAGGGAAAAGCAGCAACTTAAAAGTAAGAACTTGGCGCATTAACTCAATAATTTTGAATATAATACAAAATGTATATGGAGATACTTAAAAAATAAATAAAATTGATAAATTAATAATGTAAATTAGTATTTTTTCATATTGAAATAAGAAATTTCAGCATGACTAGACTTTCGTTAATGTTTCTTATGAATTCAATATGATTGTTATTGATTTTTAGCTGTTTTTTCACGGGGTGTATATTTATATACATTCATTTATTAACTATGAAACTATTTTTTTAAGCTTTACGCCAGTAAATTTTATGTATTATTTGATCGATATAAAACTAAAAATATAAAAATACTTTCATTGAAAATACATATACAAAATGTCGAAAAATTAAAAATATATGGACGATACATAATTTTTTAACTGGGATTTTACATATTTTCAATATTTCTTCAAACAAATATAGAGTTTGTTAATTAAAATTAAAAATGTGATTAATGGTTAGAGTCTTTGACATATGGCCCTTCCTCACTTAGATATCAAATATTGTTCTTAAATTAAGGTCATGCATTTCCATTGTAACTGAAAAAAGAGAATACAACTTTTTATCAGGAATAACTTTGGTACTGCCTTAACCTATTTTTATAAATGAACATGTTTTTAAATAGAAAGATTTTGCCTATTTTATAACTGAACATGTTTTTAAATAGAAAGATTTTGCTAAACAAGATAAGCATTAAGATAAATTTCAGCAATCAGATACCCAAAGTTTATTTTGTTATTTGTCGAATAGACACTCGTACATGTACATACAATGTACATACATATTTAATATATCAAAATTAGCTTTTGCACTATTTTTAGTTTCGCAAGATGTTTTTTTGCCTTTATGGATGTTACTTACTATCTCTATGCACGGTAATCAAGTACACTATATAAATTTTAAACTTTAAAAACAAATGCCTATCAGCGTTGCCAGCTTAGCCTTTTACATTTAAGTTTAGCGGCTATTTACGCGTTTGCTTATAGTAATTTATTTGAAGCTAAAATTTACTATAATAACGAAAGATACGGTATCTTCACTACCAGTCACCATTATGACAAATATTTTATTGAAGGCCTAATTTGGTAAAACGCAACGTCAAGCGCGTTGACAAACTTTATATAGAAAAAATCTAAATTACAAAAACAAAACACATACAAAATTTGTCAACACTAATAATACGTTTCCATCTATGTACGTGTTTTGGAGCAGAAAACTTGTTTTGCTCAAAACCAATGTTTTGCTACATGTTTTCGCATACATTTTTCATATCAGCAAAACACCTCAAATAAGTTGTTTTCCTCCAAAACATGACAAAAGTGGTCAAAAGTGCAACACTGCGTTGCTGGCTGAAACTTCGAAAACAAGCAGCAGCATTCTGATAAAAGATGGCACTAATACACAATATTAAATTTTTGAAGCAATTGCACAAACTACATCAGTTGTATTTATATGTTGTGTATATGTAAATGAGTGAAAAATTTACTAGTCTAATAATAAGCTTTGCGCCCTTAATAGTAAAATCAAATTGACTTCGAACGTACGTAAAACCAAAACAAATAAAAGCATAATGAAAACACTTCGAAGTGTTTTTAGAAAAACAACTTCTTTTGCTCATAGTGGAAACGTACTATAAGCGTTGCGTTATAAAAAATAAGGTCCTTAGTTTTCTTAAATTTTTTTTTTGAAATTGAAGTAACATTCAGGCACTGAATGTCTACTTCTATTACTAGGTGTTACCTTCTTTAGGAAGGGGATAATAATAGAGAAGACAGGTGTTGAAGAAAAAACGTGCATTTTGCACGTTTCTAATAATGCAGTATTGCGGCGCCTCTGGTGTCAATGAGTCGTGTTAAATTTACGAATTTACTTCGCCGATAATTCTGCTACACAATATCGATGAAGGAAGGCACTCTCATGTTACATTAGGATTAGTATCCGCTGAAGCCACTAGGCTAAGCCGTTAACTTTGAAATCGAAGGTTCTGGGTATAAAACTAACCACACCACGCATTTTTCTGATGTTAAGTAGTATTCATTTGTATCATTCGTTGTAGGAAAGTGCAAGTGATGAAGGCACATGCAAAGAAAAAATATGGTTGAGATAACCATAATAACATACTATGATTAAATTATATGGTTGCAAAAGCAAAGTTTATATAATACCTTTGTCTGAGTTAATAATAATATATTCTATAAAAACAATTAATGCTCTAATTCAGTAAGAAGATTTGGTGCCCCTGTGGCTGAGTGGTAGCGATGCTACCCTCTCAGTCCAGAGGTCCCGGGTTCAATTCCCACCCCGTGTGTTTTCCGCAGACAAGCTAATCACTTTGCGGGTTGTGCTTGTTCTTAAAAAAATTTAGGACGTTTTCGTTTGAAAATACTTTTGAGTTCTTGTGTTTGAATTCTTTAAAAAATAAAAATTAAATTTAAGTATTATACTACAAAAGTTTGAAAAATATATGAAAAAATATGTTTGATATAATGTTTGGAACAAAATCATAAAGCAAATACATGAACCTTCTAGCATAGACAATAAATAATAATTGTTTTTAAGAATTACAGCTGCGACTGTTTTTTCGCCCACAGACAAGACGATATAATCGTGGAACAGAATAAGGGAATACCTTTGTTATACCTAATGTTAGTATTGTAAATATGACAACACTATTGTTAGATGTGACTAACTTAGACTTATTATACCGTGTCCTAATATTATAATAATATTGTAGAAATGGAAATGTATTTTAAATAGAGAGATGTTTGAAAAAGAAGATAAGTGTTAAGATAAATTTCAGCAATCAGAAACCCATTTTAAATTCGTTGAAATTTTTCATGCTTTGCGATCACAACATCTTAAGCTCACTAAATATACCCAAAGTCTATTTGGGGATTCGTATAGCAATTAAAAGATTTTCAAATAGACACTCATACATGTACATACATATTTACATATTTACTATATCATAATTAGCTTTTGCATTATTTTTAGTTTCGCAAGATGTATTTTTTGATTTTATGGTTGCGCTAATCAAGTAGACTATATAAATTTTAAACTTTAAAAACAAATTTCAATTAGCGTTGCCAGCTTAGCCTTTTACATTTAAGTTTAGTGGCTATTTGTGCGTATGTTTATAAGAATTTATTTGAAGCTAAAATTTACTATAATAATGAACGATATGATATTTTCTTTGTTAGTTTCATTTCCACCCAGTTCGTTATTTCAAGGTCATAATGTTTAAAAGTAGTGCAAAATAAGGTTTTGAAAATTCTTCTGAGGCTTCTTTGTAATTGTATATTGTATTTGAATTTTATATCCATACATTGTATATATTTAGAAGAAACATTTTTTCCTGTTTCTACCCACTTATAAGCTTGTTGCCGTAATCTTAAAATGATAAAATTATAAAACATAAGGACATCATCACACCCAGCTCACCTTAAGTGAAAGTGAAAGTGAAAGCTTCCTTTATTTGATTCCGTTATCATGTCATATAAATGAAGGTGTATGGGCTAGGATTCTAAAGAAACATTGGTTTTGTGCACATTTACATTGGATTACTGAAAAGCCATAATCTAGCATTTTTTTTAAAGTTTGGGCGTAGTGTCGTGCCCAGAGAATCTTAACTCTATATATTAACACTTTTTAAACGATTCCTACGAAACTTTGCATGATAAAATATTCTATTTAAAAAAGTGAATGATGAAATTTAAAGTAATATTTTAAGTATTTCTAACAAACATATTCTTACGAAGCTTTGGGATTAGTTGGGAAAATTGCATGCAGACACGTACAGAAACAAAAACATAAAAATAAGGTTAAGGCTCCAGGTCAAAAATTTTTGGCTACTAAAAGTACTGTAATCAAAATAAGCACTAAGTTCTTTCTTGTCCAAAACACTACAATTGCATTTGAAGTAAACAGCTGTGAAAGCTCTTGAATTTCTTCTTGTTTCTTTGCAAATTAAGAGCAAGCATTAGGTCTGTCTGCGTACTTTTCCAGTAGCAAATACTCAGTTAACTTTTTTGGGAGAGTAAGACCAATTTTACTCTGTCGACTGAAAATATCTTAAAAAGTACGCAGACAGTATCCAGTGAAATCTTGCAAGAAAAACAGCTGATCGGTGTGTAAGCAATTGAAATAATAAAGCAATAGAATTTTAGCCAGAAAAATAGCATTATTGGAATCATTGGTTCTGCTTTTACGCCACGGTCGCACTGTATATTTGGACGTTTCTAGCATGAAATAAAGTGTTTTGTTTATTATAATTTATTATAAACGTTAAAAATCAACACAATTGTAACTATTTACCTCTGCCATTGTTAAATTTCAATTTCTATTTTCATTTAACAAAAATTATTTCATTCAAAAAGTAATAAAAACAGCTGTTCAAACTAGTTGCAAAATCTTGCAAGAAGAAATTTCCTCAGTAAGATTTTGCAAGTTCTCTAACATTTTGTAAGATTTTGCAACATTTTGCACAAAATGATGCAAAATATGTGTACGCAGACAGACCTATTATTGTTGCCGAGATTTGGTTACCTGTTGTTCTCTCGTCGGTGTGAAAGCACAAAAACTCTTTTGTAAAAGTTTGCATATTGTATACTATACTTATCGCCATAATTGAGTTTAAGCTTGCGATTGACACTATCAGGATGCCATATAATTTTTACACAGCCTGCTTACTTAACAATAGTGTCATTCAGGAAGCGGTTTTTAAAGTGCAATATTTAACTTATGCCCTTATTCCGTTCGACGATTGTATCATCTTGTCTATGGACGAAAAAATGCCGCAGTTATGATTCTTTCAAACAATAATTATTTATTGTCTATGCTAGAAGGTTCGTGTATTTGCTTTATGATTTTGTTCTATACATTATACCCAACATATTTTTTTTCATATATTTTTCAAACTATTGTACAATACTTTAATTAAATTTTTATGATTTAAAAACGTGGCAATAATATTTTTATTTTTCATTATCAAAGACAACAACTATTTTTGAAGAAATTAATTTAGAAAATTCAAACACAAGAAGTCAAAAGTATTTTCAAACAAAAACGTCCTAAATCTTCTTACTGAAGTCGAATGCCTTAATTAAGTAAAAAGAATTAGGACGTTTTTGTTTGAAAATACTTCTGAGTTCTTGTGTTTGAATTCAGTAAATAATATTTTTCAAAAATAGTTGTTGTCTCTAATAATGAAAAATAAAAATATTATTGCCATGTTTTTAAAAAATAAAAATTAAATTAAATTATTATACAATAGTTTGAAATATATATGAAAATATATGTGTTGGAAATAATGTTTGGAACAAAATCATAAAGCAAATACACGAACCTTATAGCATAGACAATAAATAATTATTGTTTGAAAGAATCATAACTGCTGCTTTTTTCCGTCCATAGACAAGACGGCACAATCGTCGAACAGAATTAGGGCCTTAGTCTACACAATCTAATATCTTATCTAATGGAAAAATTTTTTAAATAATTTTAAGTACACGGTAAACTTTTTTTCTTTAGGCGATTTTTTTAGTTTTGGTGCTTTTTCGTTTATGAGATTTTTGTCGGATTTTTTCCGTTTTTGGCGATTTTCGTTTTTGGATATTTTATGGTTTTTGGCGTTGTTTTTCGTTTTAAGCGATTTTTTGGTTTTTGGCAACTTATTAAAATTTTTGAGATTTTTGTTTGAGTTTGGCACTTTTTTCGTTTCAGCGATTTTTAATTTTGGAATTTTTTAAATTTTTTCGTTTTTGCAAATTTTAAGAGTTTGTCTCTTATGGTTTTCACGATACATCAAGTTCTCAAAATTATATTAAATAATAAAATACCCTTTAATCTTGATTTTTGAAATTTCAGTATTGGATAGTGCAGACTGCATAAAAATACACTAACTCTGCAAATTTCAAGTGTCTATATATTACATTAGAATTTCAGCAAGTTGCGTGACTCGCTTCAGAACACCCTTTAAGTTTTTAATTGCCATATATTTGGTGTTGTAGCGGCTAAAGTTTTACATATTGTCTGTAAATTTTAGGTCTGTAACTTTTACGGATCTCGAAAAAAACAACCTGTGATGAATAGACGAACAGACGGACATCGCAGCGATTTCGAAATGCTCTTGACAAAACGCTTGCGATAATTTCGTTTGTTAAGAAACCTTTTAGGGCAAAACTGAGCCTCCATGCTGAACTTAACTTTCCGCTGAAACTTTGTTTATGAATTGCACCAATTGACGACTGATTTTTCAAAGTTATTCAAGGAACACAACTGGGACGAACGACGAATTTTTCGGTGCGAACTTTCATCATAAAAAATAAAACACATTTGTGCATATGAAAATTAACACAACACCGCCACAGCACAACGAAATTCGTCGTGCGCGACGAACTCTGCGATAGATTTATTTCTATTTTGTACGCCGACGAAAAAACAAAATTGAGAGTAAATTCTCTCCATCTCTCTCATTTTTTGTACACACAACTACCAACTTTATCAAATATGAGAGAAGAATTCGGTGAGTAAATTCGTCGTTATTGTGCTTCACACGACGAATTTGTGCAGCGAATGCTTATCGACGAATTCGTCGACGTGGACAAAATTCGTCGTTCGTCCCAATTGTGTTCCTAGCATAAATCTGGAAAATTTGGCAGCGCTGCATGATGATTTCAAAAAGAGAGTTTGAAAAAACAGTTTGTTTAACAGTTACACTTTTGGTAATCTATTTATGATAATTTAACAGAGTATATTCCTGATAAATGTTCAAAAGTTTGGTTTGACAGTTGAACTTTTTGCAAAGTCTATCTAAGTGAAAAAACCCTAAATCTCGCTAAATAGACATATTTCATTATGGGTTAACTACACAGAAAAAATTAAACACAAAAGATTTTCAAAAAAATTTTTGTTTGACATAAAATTTAGTTTCAGTAAATACTTTTTATTGATCCAGTAAATTGTTTGTTGAAATTTTATTTGTGGTTTTTCGGCAATTACCTGTAGACAACACGATCAATCAAAATAAAAAACAACAACAATAACACAGCAGCATGTTGGACTTATCGACAAGCAACCCCAAAGGAAACGTGGGGTTAAGTATCCCCAAGTCACTACATTTGTCGACTATTTTGGTGACATTGTCAACAGAGCGTCTATTAGTATCGTTCTTAATGCGTAGAAAAAATTTTTTCATATACACACAACTATGCTTCTTCTTGTTTTATTGGTTTGTTTAAAACAAAAGTGACGTAAATCAAAATTTAAGTGTTTGCAAAAATTAGTTTAAGAAATCAAATAAAAAAGTGAATTTAAATGTATTGAACAATAATTTAAAAAAATACATAAAAAGAATTTGCAAAACAGATATAAAATAACACTCCATATTGTAAAAAATAGAAAATGTTAATATTAAATTAAAGTTTTAAGCGAAAGTGCCAATTATGGAAATTGTTTTATCCTGTGGAAGATTTTGTGCCATCAGTTAAAGAATTGTTATACTTGCAGATTCATTCGTAAGTGTTTATTTTACTAATTCAGCGAAACATAAAATTTTTGATTAACATACAGTGTCGGAAAAAATAATAGGGACTCCAACAATTTTCTCGCTGTTGTTTTTTATTTTCACATATATCAAATCAAAAAATTAAAAATACTAAATTTTTCTTTATAAAAGTGCAAAAAATAAAAATTACAGTTTGATGTATTCGAAAAATAAATCGAATTAAAAGTGATGACTGGAAAAAATAATAGGGACATTCCATATATTATAGAAAACAAATAGTTTTTTAATATTTGGTGGACGCTTCTTTTATTTTAATTACTTCCTCTCATCGTTTTTTTATTGAACGCACAAGATTGGCACAATTATCCGGGGAAATGGAATACAAAGCTTCCAGAATTTTATCCCACATTCTTTGCTTATTTGTACATTTATACATTCCAACTTTGACTTTTTTAGAACACCCCAGAGGTGCTATATGGGATTCAAGCCTGGCGATTAGGATCGCCACTCCATAACGGGTACTTGATTTTGTTCAAACCACGATTTCACACTTCGGGCGGAGTTCCCATTTTAACGGCATTTCTTCCTCGGCAAATGGAAGCATTTCCGCAGTATATCCAGAGTATATCCAGATAATCTAGAGTTGTCAGTTTTCCTTGTATCCAGAAAATTGGACTGACGCCAGACGCAGAAAAAGAACCCCAAATCATCAATGACCCGCCACCGTGTTTCACGGTCTTTTTTGTTTACTTTGCTGCAAACTCACTATTGGCAGGGTGACGTACAAACAATTTTCCGTCTGATCCAAGCAAATTAATCTTTGTTTCGTCTGACCACAGCACATTATTCCAATTTTGACGGTCGAGATGTTGTCTAGCAAATTGCAATCTTTTTTGTACATTTTTCTTTTGGTAAGAAGAGGTACTTTTCTTGCACTTCGACCCATAAGACCAGCCTCCCGTAGTCTGTTTCTTATTGTACGAGCTGTTACTGGAGCACATAACTTGTTTTTAAGGTCATTTGCTGAATCCAAGGGTTCTTTTTTGAGTACCGAACTAAAAGCTTGTCAAAGCGTGCTAATGTTTTACTTTTCCTGCCTCTGGTTTCAATGGTTTTTTTTTAGTGAATTGCGTTAAACACTTTGTTTCTGGAGCAATTCATTTTTTGAGCAATTTGTTTTATGGAAAACCCTTCAGATTTTAATTTGAGAATCACATTTTTTCACAGGCAGTAGTATGAGCACCACGACCCATTTTTTCCTGATATTCGCAATAAATTCAATTTAAAAATATATTTTGTTTTATTTAAATTATTAACGTTTGCAACTTTTATGAATTGTTTGTGAAAATTTTAAAGATTTTGAATTTTTTCCACGCTTTTAAGACATTTGTCCCAATTAATATTTCCGTATTCATTTTCTTCTGTTGTTAGCTTTTTCTAAAATGCAAAAAATTTCAAAAGACATTGTTTAAAACCAAACTGTTATTTACATAACGTTATTTCAATACGTTATGTCTGAAAGACTTTGACAGTGAGTTGCATCAATAAAAGGTCAGCACAATAAAATTTCTGGTATGCTATTCGGAATGCAGGTACCGTCCCTATTATATTTTCCAACACTGTATGTGTGTTTATTTAATAGAGATGGCAAATAGAATGCCTAGTTGCTGGTGATATGCTGAACGAATAAATGAATGAATCCCGGTTTTATATATTTGTTTAATAAAATACCAAAATGTGAACAAAATACGCAATTTTATTATCAAAGGAGTATACTAGAATAACGAAAATATGCTAGTGACTATCTGTTTCCAATGTCTTCATATGGTCCCTAAAGAACTATCTAATCAGTGGTTCCAAAGTCAGTAGTTGCTTTTCAATGACACGTACATGTTAAATGTCTATAGCAAAAAGCATTGAGTGGGGTATAATTAGTCAGTAGTACTGAGCACAAAGTCAATAGTGAATCAGTACTGATTCACTAGTGACATTTCCTGCAGGGAAGATGAGCACCAACACACTTAAACAACAAATTCTCTCAGCCGAACTCACTAATACCATATTTTAAAATTACTTTTCTTCTTCCTTAGTAACTAAACTAAAGTTTAGTTTTAGTTTTTTTCCTTTCACACATATGTACATATACTACATATGTACAAATAATTACTTTCTCTACACGCGATGAAGAAACTTTTAAAACAACAGCCCTATAAACGTTGCCAGCTTAGCTTTTTAAGTTTGTTTGCAATGCATGATCTCGGGATGTAAAATTTATTTGAAGCAAGCAACAGAACAAAAATTTAGTTTATTAATTAATAGAACTTAAACATATTTTCCGACGTGGTGGAAAATTTTACCTCTTTTAATTTTCCCAAATATTTCTTTCTACTTAAATTATTTGCTCATAATATTTCGATTTTTAATTCAGAAACAATAAACTATTGATAAAAATTTGTGTTAAGTGCAACAAAACGATCGACGGATACTAATCCTAATGTAACATCAGAAAGCCCACTTTGGGATCAGAATCTTCGGCGAAGTAAAATATCCAATAAAAAAAATTGCTGCTAAGCACACCTTAAAAAATTTAATATGCCTCAATGATACCGTAGGCACTGCAGTACTGCATTATTAGAAACGTAAACGCAAAAACAAAAAACGAGATCTATATAAGAATAAAGCTTTCCTCTGTCACCTCCATCAACACCTGTCTTTTATCACTGTCCTTTTCCTAAAGAAGTTTACTCCTAATAATAATATTAAGCGTTAAATGCATATAGACGTTAAACAACAATAAATAAAAATTCTTTATATTGATACAATACGGACGTAATGGCAGATAAATATAATACTTCCATATTTTCAAAAGGAAAACGAAAATTTACTTTTTCCCTCAAGAGTTGACTACACAAGATATTTGCATGAAATCTTTATACAATATGTATTAAGCTATGAGGAATAACTATGAATTTTTAATTCAGAAATTACATAAATGAGCGATATACTTATGAATAGAGTATGTGAAAATTGCACACAACCCTCAGTTCTGCTCTACACTTGCAAACACATATCCCCCTACAATCATACAAATGCACACGTATACCGCACTGATGTTGCTATGGGATTGTGCGTGTACCCATTCAAATCATTAGTAGTAATTAACATTTACTGTTCATGTTAGATTTGGTTATCTAAAAAAAATTAATTTCAAATATACTTGTATTTCTGTTGCATGCCAGAGATTTTTAAATAATTGGAAAAGGTGTAGCAGAGGGAGAGAGTGAAAACACATGGTGAAGTGAGAAATTTGTATTCTTTTACAACTCTGTAATAGCGTGTTTTTATTTATGTTTAGAACAGAGTTGCAGCACCTTTTGGTAGTCATACAATTTCTTTTAAATCTATGCAGCCATTTGTGGTCGATGATTTTACTACATCATTTACTACTTAACTTACATTGCTCACGATTCTGATACACAATGCCGACGAAAGAGTGTGCTCTGAAGTCGGTGTGCTTCAGTGACCAGTCACTATTAGATTTGTATCGAACTCTTTCAGTAGCTCGTTTTTGACACAAACCCATTTAAATTACATGGGTTTGATCATTGGTTTGTGTCAAACCAATGATCAATGAAAGAGTTCGATAAAAGTCTAGTCATAATGCCTTGACTGCTTCAACACTTAAAATTTTGCTTCTTTTCTTTGTGAGTATATTACAGGTATTTTTATATGCTTTTACATAGCAGCTGCTCAGCTGCTCAGGTGACTATTTTTGCCGCTTTTAATACATCTTTTTTGACATTAAACGTATACATTTCTCAAAGCAAATTGATCGAAATATATCTGATATGAATGAAACATTGAGAAGAAAATAAATATATATATATTAAAAATGTATAAATAAAATAATTATAGTTTTATTTCAAGCGAGAAGTACATAATTTCGAAATCAATTATGAAAAATATTTTAACTAGTACAAACAAAATTTAACTTTGGTTTTATATGCCATCCTAATTTTTTTTGAACCGTGTGCTTAATAAAATGTTAAGGTATACATTCATACATACATAAACGTTCCTTGAACAAATTCTGCTGCCGAAACAGTATAAAAGGCCCCGAAATTAGAGTTTAAAATTAGAAGTAAACTGTGTTGTGAAGCATTAACACTATGAAAATAACTATAGTCTGGTTTTTGGCTTTAGCTGCCGCTTTAGTTAGTTGTCAAAATTACAATATTCCTGCTCAAGCTGGTGCTACTTCCCTAAATTATCGTCTTCCTAATGAAACCTATCCGGAACACTATGACGTTACAATTAGCACAGATGTCCATAAGGCTGAAAAAGGATTTCAAGGCAAAGTGCTAATAGATATTGTAGTGCAAAATGACACTAAAACGATTGTTCTACATGCCGGTCATCAGTTAAAGATTTCAAATGTCACAATATTGAATCCATCAACAATCGAATCAGAAGAATTGAGTCATGAATACGAGTTGGAAAGAGAATTTTTAAAATTGACACGTAAAAATAATAACAAATTTTTAGCTAATACCAAATGGAGATTGAATATTACGTATAGCGGCGAATTAGTTGCGGACAGAAATGGCATTGGCATGTATAAGTATATTGATGAAAATGGCAAAAATCAGTGAGTAAAAATATAATTATACCATTAGAATTATTTTCCTAGGCACAGGAAAGGTTTGATGACTTTTGAGAAAAAAGCTTTAGGGATTTAAACTCTGTAATTCGAAAAGAATGAAAATGTTTTCGAATATTTAAGTTATTAACATTAAAATTGCCAAGAATTTGCTTTGGTTTGAAATAACAGAGAAGACTTCATATACATATATACAATTATTTTAAGAACTTTTTATATATTAACTCAACCAACAGAATTAAAATTTTTTGGCAATAAAGATAGAACATCTATTTGGTGTTCTATCTTATTCATGGAAGAACAGGGGAAAAATTACGGCACTCAATAAGCTCTATTAAAATATTTTGTAATTTCGTTCGATAACGAATGCGGTAATTTGCCCCAAGATTTCTTAACAAAGCATTAAAAAAGTTAACAAAATTCTAAAATGAATGCTCTACTTGTATATACTCGTATGATTGCAGTTATTATGCCCAAAGTAATTTTGAAACTATGTATGCCCGCCGTGCCTTTCCTTGTTATGATGAACCAAATAAACGGTCCAGCTTCACAATTACTGTACACCACAGTGAAAACTATACGGCGTCTTCCATTTCAGCAGCCAACGAAACTATTTCCAGGTAAGTTTATTTGTAGTGAAAAACCTCATAAGTCAATAATAGTTATGGCAAATAAATATTGGCATCGCATTTAGCAAAGGAAAAACGGTTTTCTCAACAACACCTCTTATTCCAACATATGCAGTGCAAATTTTTGTGTCCGATCTAGTCTATAATGAAGAAGTTTTGAATGGCATACGTCATCGTAATTATTACCCTGTTTGCATGGAATTCAAAATAAATCCGGAGGCCAACATTACCTCAATGATAATAAAGTATCTGGGAGAATATACTGGCTTAAAATACTCGGACCGGTACATCCAGCCAAATTTCGACCATAAGCCAAGTCTTGTTAACGGAAGGATGAAAAACAATTGGGACTCGGTCGACTTGAAAGACTATACCGAAGTTTTTGCTGGAAAATTGTCGCACATTCTATTTTCTGAATTTATCTCACTTCAATGGTGGACCTACGTCTGGTTGATTAATGGTCTGGGAACTTTGTTTCGCAATAAAGCTTTGGATAATGTAACTACAGTTTATCTAGGAATGATTCCAGGAATGTTATTAACATATTAAAATTTTAATTATAGATTTATCCGGAATGGAATGTATGGGAAAGATTTCATTATGTCTGGTATGAAAGTGTACTAAAAGCTGATGGCCCTGAGTTGACCAGACCTTTAACTTCTTATGTGCATAAACCAGATGAAGTTCAAGATATAAAATTTTTCTCTAAAGCCGGTCAGAGAGCTTCTTTTGTTTTAATGATGTGGAATAATGCCTTGACCGAAGAAGTGTTCCAAAAAGGCATACAAAACTTTTTGAAATATAGGTAAATATTATAATTTCCAATTAAAAAACTCTTCATAAATTAATATATTAATATCCCCAATAGCCAGCACAATTCAATTACGGAGGATGACTTTTTCACAGCTATACAAAATGTGACTGATAGGAAAAACTATCGACTACCTGCAACCATACGCCAAATGATGAGCACTTGGACTCAACAGGGTGGCCTTCCCCTATTAACTGTTACACGAAATTATAAAAGTGGTAATTTTAGCATCAAACAAGAGCCCTATGGAAGTGACAAACTCTTAAAGGACAACTTGTGGTATATTCCCATCAATTATGCAGTTGCTTCAAATCCCGATTTCAGTGATACAAAAGCCACTCACTATTTGACAAATGTTACTGAATCGCCAGTTGATGCCCATATTCCCAAAGACGATTGGTTAATAGTTAATAGACAATCGACTGGTTTATATCGCATCAAATATGAAGAAGAAAATTACAGACTTCTCACCAACTCCTTGAAAGCTGAAGGCCAATTTAAAATTCCTGCCCGAAATCGCGCCCAGCTTCTAAATGATGCTTCCTCTTTATGCTTCTTAAAACGTTTAAATCATTCCATACTTTTAAGTATGATGACTTATTTGAAAAATGAAAATGACTACTTGCCGTGGGCGGAAGCAACTTCCATAATCGCAAATTACGAACACTATCTTTCAAATGAAGATAATTTTAAATGGTTTGCAACAAAACTGATCAGGTCTATCTATAAAAAATTAAGTGTCAACAATATTCCCCTGGATGATAATTTCTATGCAATTGAGGGCGTCGCTTGTTCCCTTGATGTAAAAGAATGTTTAGACAAAGCCCACAATAATCTGCAGGGTATAATTAATGGAACATTTACCACCTTGGATGCATTTGTATTACTTGATACCTATTGTTTCGGTCTCAAACAGTCTGACGATAAGGAGTTTGATTTCTTCTATCAGAAGCTATTGACTACGACAGATACAGAGCAACGTAATCTTTTAATATTAGGCTTACGCTGTTCAAGAAATGAAATTAGAATTATGAAGTTTTTAAATGCCTCCATTGATTATTCAAATAAATTTAATACTGCTGATCGCGCTAGTTTGTTACGACTTGCCGTCAAACATGACAAGATTTCCTCATTGACTCTTGTAAAGTTCCTGAAAACAAACTGGAGAGTTATTAATAACTTTAAAGGTAGAAAAAGTGATTCTCTGCTCCTAAATATACTTATTCGCCAGATTTCGCAGTACGTAAATAGCGAAGATGTAAAAGAGAAGTTATTAGATCTAGTCACTGAAGTCAAGGGCAGTGAATATGCTGGAGCTAATCTGGAAGCAGATGTAAATAAAAATATTGCAAAAAATTTCGAATGGCTTAAAGAACACGGCCAGCCTATTATCTCGTGGCTTAAAACATACCGTGCCCAGAGCAAAAATTCCGATAGAAAAACAACTTAAACATGTCTCTCCATCAACTTGTGGTCAGAAGACAATATATATTAGAAAATTGTTTAATAATAAACACAAAACATATGAGCATATATAAAAACTTATAAGAACAATAAAATTTATTTGCAAACTGTAATTGCTGACAGTTTATCGAAAACAGTGAGACATATTCGTGTGTTTAATTATATTAAATTTATATATTTTCAGTATGCGTATGTATGCACATAAGTATGTAGTACATGTGTACATATGTATGTATATTTAAAAAAAAATTTTGAATTGTGTTCAATAAAATTACTGCAAAAATAAATAAATTAACAATTGTTTTTGATTTTGTAATTTTTCAGGGGAATAGATTTGAGCATTCTAAATCCCGAACACCAATTTTAAATTAATCAGATCATGATTTATAATATATTGTTACGTTTCACCCTTTAAAAATGCTTTTCCTTCGAAGATATGCAAATGAATACAATACTCTAGTGTAGTAATTATTGTTAAGAATGATACAATTTTTATTTTTTAAATACAATTATCCAGCTTACGAAAACATTCGTAAATAATATCGCATTCGAATGCTGCGTAAACATTTCTCGGACAAAACACTCCACAACGGTTATCGTAAATGGAAAGAGAAAAAAGCTGCTAGAGCTCACTCGTTGCTCAGTTTTTGGCAGCAAATCTTTTAATATCGATTTTTTGCTCACGAATTAATAGCGAACCTTTAGCATTATCATTATGCAATCATAAGCAATAATCATTAATAGTTGGATTTCATTGCTTCTAAATAGCAAAAAAAAAACGTTTTTCCTCTTTTGGCGATTGGTGGAAATAATGTTCTGGTACGACATTTATGATTTTAAGGAATGATTTAGTAGATTAGGGTACACTTTCGAAAATAATAACGAAAGTATTTCAGTGAATTCGTTGAAGATTAAGCAAATTAAAGTGGAGAAAGTTAATCATAATTTACTCTACAAGGAGAATTGGGACTTCGAGTGGCAAACAATTGACATAATGGAACAAAAGAAGAGGAAAGCAACCACTTATAACTGTAATTTATTTGTTTTGTTTGGTTAGCTGGGTAATCACGCGTGTGTGTGCTACGCATGTGTATTTAGTTGTTTGCTACTATTCTAGATACCCGCCTATTGTTATGCGACATTCTAAAATTTAGAATCTAAATGCATACTACCGTAGCTTTTCTTTAAAATCCAACACCAAAATACACACACAATCCAAAGAAAAGCTACGATATTTTGCATTTGCACTTACGAAAGACCTTTTGCATCAAACATCGAAGAACGGCATATTTCCTTTTATTTATCAAACGTCTTCTTTATAAAAACATTTGTATTAACCCTGTTCGAGGCCATTTCCATAACAATATGTTATGACTCCAAACTCGATGGTACTTACATTGCAATTTGATAGATCAATAGCTTCAATTTTATTTATATTTCAATTTATAGACAACTTGCTTATATACATAATTGTTAATATTTCCGTGGTCGAAAGGAAAACGGACTTAAGTCGAGATAAGCTTATTTTGAGTTAATGCCACTCCTGCTATCTTAATATTCAGAAGTATCTCTGGGCAAAATGTCAATAATTTTAACTGATATTTCAGGAAGTTATTCCGCAATAACTTGCTGCTTTTATATATTTTCGTCTTATAATCTCATATGGAATAATATCGTAATTTTTACCATATTCTTTTAATAAATTTCAAACTGAATGTACATATTATTTATATTGTAAAGAACGATTTTTTTCTATAAAAAATTTCAGTGAATACCGAATTTTCCAATTTAACAGTAAAACAAAGAAATTTCTCAAAATTGACTTTAAAGCTTTAAAGTGCTCTACTGCAAAATAATAAAATATGACTTTAGCACTTTTTCCTTATTGCCACATATTTTTTTATACAACAAAAAACTGGAAGATTATTTTATATGTCATCACCTGGGAAAGCAGAAATATGCTGTAAAGAATTACATAAATTAGTTTATTTGAAAATAAAAATATATTTTTTTATTCAACAATTCACAAAAGCTTAAAAATAAAATTTTTTCTAACTTTAGAAGAGATTACGATATCAGAATTTAAACTTTATTTTCGATAAATAAGTCAAGCTTCTTATTTGTAATTGTTATTGCAATAAACAGCAATATATTGGTGTCTATTCTGGAATACGCGTCGACTTGGTGAAAGTTACATGGCAAACAAAAACAAAACAAAACAAAGCAAATGTATAAAATTTGTTTTTGTTTCTGATACAAAATTAACAGTTTTACAAAGAGAGAGAGAGAAACGCGTTGAAATTCTTGCGTTTATTTTGTTTTAGAAATGAATGGCAAACAAAACCAAATTGTGGAATTTTGTTTTTTTGACTTTTATACTTTGAAAATATTCTTTCAATATCTACTGATGTAATCGGGGCACCATCCATTACAAATAGCAATATCAAATATTTATCGAACTTAACGTCCAATATTTTTTTGAATCGTTAACAAGTTGGATAATTGTGGAGTGATTGGCTTCACTCAAAGCAACTTTGTTTATTAAAAACTTTTGTCTACATACATATATTGAACTTAAAAGCTTCTCAAAGAGCACTCGCAAGCGTTTTTAAGGCGCTCGATTCGAATTTTGATAAGAACGAACGAACGTCTACAGCTAATAATGTTTTGCATACTTTGTCATTAAATTTACTTTGTTCAGATGGCAGTGTACATTCCAGTATGAATAATTATGATAAATCTTTGTTTTGAATATTTTTAAGTTAAATTATCTTGCACTTTCTACACGCTGTTTTATTATTATTATTATCTCTCCCGATAGTGCTAAGCAACAGGCAATGCAAAACAGAATCCCACCTTTTTCTCATAAATCGGTCCACTGCCGTGCCGTGCCGTGAAATTCATTAAAAAAATGTGCCCGCCTGAAACTTATACAAGTAGCTACAAACCATAACTGTTCAGGAGTTAAAGCCTTTCTTTATTAAAGTAACGATATGTATGTATGTACATATATGACTGAAAAAAATAGTATTCATAAGCAATATTTTGCTTATAAATACTATTTTAAAAAGTATTTGCCTTTTACTTAAAAATTTGTTTAAAAAAAACAAAAAACACATTAAAATTTTTGGTTTTAAAACAAATTTTTAAGTAAAAAGCAAATACTTTTTTTATTCACACTACCCATCACTAGTCCTTGTTTCGCTACTCAGAAATCACTTAAACAAATCGTTTTTTCTTAAGTCTAACTTCATAGTGGTAGCAAAATATTGCTTATCAATACTATTTCTTCCAGTCATATACATATGTACATTAGGGTGGCCGTTATTTTACTTTTTTTGATTTCTCCTACTCTCACTCCCCAAATCAGTTCAGTTTTATGTAAAAAAATGCGAAAAAAATTCAACCGATAACTTGTGTTTTAGGGGGTGCGTCCGGCCATCAAAGTTGGCTCTCAAGCCCATATATTCAATGCATTTTTTTTAATTTTTTTATTTTTATTTAGATCTATTTTGACTGTATATACTGTATATGTTTGAAATAATTTAATATATATAAGCTCTTATTGTACATGCTTAAAATAAAAAATTCTATATAAATATCATTTTGTTAAATAAAATTGTTAGTATTTTGCTGGTTATTTTCCTCATTATTTTCTAAAATATTAATTTTAGGATTTTTAATTTATCGATACATTAAACGCTCTTCTATTGCAATATTCTTTAAGAAATAATGTTTCTATATTAAGGTATCGATATGTAGTACGGGGTGATACATAAGCCAAATATATACTACGCTACATGCATATAACATTGAAAATGAGGTTTAAAGTCTGGTACGGAGTTCATACGGAATTTAAGATTCCCCATTCGAACTATATGCAACAAAAAAAAACTTACGGAAGTTTAGGTTGGTAAATTTCATAAAGAAATTTGCATTTGCTAGTACAGACTTTCAACAGAAAAGTTCACGGAATTTTTGAAATGTGTTGCCTATCTTAGGGATATTATAAATATTAATAAGTGGAGAATTTTTTCAGTCAACTGAAACACAAATAAATATTAATAAATTACGGAGTATTTGATATATATGTATAATCTAATTTTCAACAAACTGTGGTCAACTTTTTGGATTTTTGTGTATTGTAAATTAAAAAATTAATGTTTTTGTGTGTATGCAAACATAATTCTACACAAAAGACTAAACGATTATTTTTCCCTGTAAATATAGATGTAAATATATAAACGTGAAATTCCGCTAGACTTTTTTACAAAAGTTGACCGTCCGTGTTGTGGAAGCAGTGTTTAAAATATCAAATCTCTATAAAGTATCAAAAATGATGCCTTATAAGCATAAAATATGCTCCAAAAATTCGAAAGTTTTTAAAATTATGCGGTTGCCCTGGTCATTAACATAAAAAAATTTAATATAATAATTCGATTAGGCTAAACTTCGTTCGTATCGCTCTATTCCGACAAACACTAATAGAATGGAACAATTAGCTGTTTTCGAAAGTCACTGCACCTTCATCATGCGCGTTCTTTGTGGTTGGTCCACTGTGTGTGATGCCAGTTGATGTAGATTTTTGCCTTATACATATACTCACTTTTTCAGCGAAAGCTCAATTTTACCATCTGTAAATTTAAAATAGTGTTGCGATTAAATTTTAAATTACAAAAAAATAATATTAAAAGGACTTATACAGATAAAGGGTATTTTATAATTTTTTTATTTATTTTTTTAGAGTACTCATTAAAATTTTATAAAGTTTATTATGGGGTCAGACCTTAGATTACGTAAAATTTTCATTGTATAAAAATAGTACATATTCATAAATTAAAATTTTATGTATCTATATACATATATATAAAATTATAATGTGTGTTTGTTCGTAACGCCTGATCTCTCGAGCTATAAGAGCTGTGGAGCTGAAATTTTTAACACAGTTCAGGTGAACACCCGGTAGGTTATCATTTTATTTTTTACCCAACAAGTGACGAATGCATAACGAAATTTTGTAAATAACAAAAAATACGTGTGGCACTCGGGGACTGCCGCGGTAAAGATATTGCTTAGCAATTTTTTTTTATCAACTTATGCAAATATATTTTTTATTTATGCAGTATTTTGTTTTGTCTGTGATATTAATTCAAGTTTTTTCTTTGATATCAATTCAAGTTACAATTTTAGAGCGTGGTGACCTGAAATCAATAGCATACTTTAGGGCTTAACATACACTGGGCGAATCAAATAAAAATAGTCTTAGGTTTTTATTTTCGTTACGGAATTTCTAGATTCGGTCGACACCCTCAAAGCCTGCGATAAGAGCTATGCGATAGCTTAAAAATACTTAAAACAGCGTTTGCTCAGCTACATAGCTACGTCATTAATAATAAAGTTATTACGTTGCTGGATTAAATTAGCGATATCTATATATTCGTATAATACGAACTCTAGCCTGTATAATCGAATATCTAACATGATGTGAACATTTTTTTAAAAATTTCAAGTACTCGTTAAACTTTTCTTCGGTTTTGTGACGATTTTTTGTTTGTTTTGGTGTTAGGGCTTTTTCATTAGTTTTGGCTTTTTTTCGTTTTTGGGATTTTTTCGGTTTTCAGCGACTTAGTTTAATCTTACTGATTTTTTCTTTGATTTCTGTGGTGTTTTCTTATTTTTGCGATTTTTTCGTTTTGGCGATTTTTTTTATTTTGGACTTTTTTAGTTTCATTGTTTTTGAAAAATTCAAGAGTTTGTCTCTTGCGGCTTACAAGATACAGAAAGTTGTTGAAATTACATTAACTGATAGAATACCCTTTAATTTTGATTTTTACATTAACTTTTGCAGTTTTGAGACAAACGCCTTCAAAGTTTATTGATGATATCTCGGGAATGTTATGAAATAGAAAAATGAGACTTTTTGTTATCATGTTTTGATTGCAATATAATTTGTTTAAATTTATTTGAAATTTATTAATTTGTTGTAGATCATAGTTAAAAGTGACTTTGAATACTTAAGATTGTACACAAATCTATTACCTAGTCCTCTAAGTAGACTTGGCATCTATCTGGTGGTCCTTTCTCACCTACAATGGTCCTCTAAGTACATACATATAGGGCCTGATTCATAAAAAACATTTTGATTTTATAAAAGGTTTATAAATTTAAATTTGTTTCATAAACCTCTTATTAAACAGAAATTTTTTTATGAATAACCAGATAAGGTTTTAGTTTGGAGAAAAATTTAAATAATTTTTTTTTACTACTTAATTCAAAACTAAATCATGCTAACTAAGTGTACTTAAAACATTTAAAAATGGAAGTTTTTCAACTTGAAAAATTATGCTAATTACATTTTTGCTTACATTACTATCAAAATTTTACAGAATCTAAGTTAATAAATGATGATGATGATGAATTCAGAAATGCTATCCCCAGCATAATATGTTGTGTCGACTTAGCATGTTTTGGAATTGTACCATCGATATGATCTCATATGTATTATAATACATTTCATAAATAATTCTGTTGTCAAATAAACATCTAGAATAGAGTAAACAACTAAATACAGATGAGTAGCACATACAAAATTTATTAAAAGTAAAGAAGCAATAACAACAACAAAAACTATCTGCTCGTTAAGAAGATACACACATGTATCTACATTAGAGTGGCCGTTAATTGTATGGATACTTTTTTTTTTGATTTCTTCTACTCTCACCCCCAAATCAGTTCAGTTTTATGTAAAAAAGAAATATACAAAACAATTTCATACCGAAAAGTTGCGTTTTAGGGGGTTCATCCAGCCTTTAAAGTTGGCGTTCAAGTCCATTTTTCAATGTAATTTTTTGCATATGACTGACAATCTTTTTAAAAAATCATTTTACAAGAATATGACATGTGGCAATATTTTAGCTCTTTAAGTCAACAACATTAGTCTGACAGAATGGTTTTTGCTAAAATTTGTATTTTAGAAAATAATTAGGAAAATACCAAAAAATGTAAATATGTAACAAAATTGTATTTATATGGAAATCTTTTATTTTAAGCATGTACAATAAGAGCTTATATATATTTAATTATTGCATACATATAGTCAAAATAAAATTAAAAAAAAAATACTATGAATATATGGGCTTTAGGGTCAACCTGCAGGGCCGGACGCACCCCCTAAAACACAAATTATCAGTATGAAATTTTTTTGTATTTTATTTTACATAAAACTGAACTGATTTGGGAGGGTGAGAGTAGATGAAATAAAATAAAGCAATGTGAGTCCGATCGCAGGAGAGATGTGTAAACATCTAGTAATGAATTTTTGTTTTTAATATTGGCTTATGGTAACTAAAATAATATATATAAATGTTTGACTCTACTGTATTTAAAAATCTATGGAAAACTGCATCTATAGTAGTGGAGTTATTAGTTGTGGGGGTTTGTGGAGAATTGCTCATATGCAAGGGGAAAACGTCAAATAAAAGTTTTGATAAAGCTTGCGACTGTGGGTTTGGAAAATTTGTATTAAAATCTGCACCCATAATAATTGGCATAAGAAGGAGATTGTTACCCAACTGTCGTGCAACAGTACGTTATGAAGATATTTTATGATATAATATTATAAATTATTTATAAAGACTGCTTTATATCTTTTAAACAAATATTTGACATTTAAAACGCTCTTTTATTCAAATATATATTTTATTTATTTTATATTTTTTTTAGCAAAATTATCCCCACTGGCAACACTATTACATTTCACAAGCAATTTCTATTAAAATTAACATTGCTCCTGAAGGTATGAGTGTATTTCTATGCAGCTGTTAAGTTTCTCTGTACTTCTTTTCCGCATGATTACACTAATACACTCATACATAGCTCACACCGATTGGATAACGCTTTACAATCTTACTCAAAATTTGTGATTGTATTGTGAAAATGATTTTTACTCCCTATCGTATAGCTGTTTACACATAAAAAAAATAACGGCCACCCTAAAAAAACAAAAATAAAGTCAACAACTCAATTAATTAATGATGTATGCATATACACATGTATTTACATAGTTTCCGCATGAACTTTGTAAACAACATTTAAGATGATGATAAGATTGTCTAGACTGCCAAAAAATGCTAGTGGGTATTGTTTCGAACTATAAAAAGGGGGTGACATATAAAATGCAAGTCAGTCAGTTAATAAGTCAGTTGTTAATCAGTTCAGTTGATAATTAAGTTGTGCGCAGCTCGTGTTTGTAATACAGCAGTGAGTTGATAGTTGAGTATATGCTTTACAATACGTGAGTTGGTAATTGAAGAGACTAGAGTGACGGTCTATAGTGACAGTTAAAGTCTGACGTTGGATTGATATTATTGTGGAGTCTATCGTGTCAACTAGAGTGAAAAGTAAAGGGAACAACGAAGCTGATAGACGTGCGTAAGTGAGCAACAGAGAAGAGCAATGAGTAGTAAAAAAGTGAATAGAGTTAAATCATGACTTATAATTTCTTGTATATATGTCTATGAGTCAGATTCACTCGAAAGTTTGAAGTGGTCATCGAACTCATGCATAGCAACATTTATGACGTTGTTGATTTCGACTCTCAATGCCCATGGATGATGCAAAATAAATAAGTATGACTCACCATGCGAACTTCGCATACGAACATTAAAGTTCTCATTATGAGGTTGTGTGTTTGTTCCTCAGTTGCTTTTTGGTTGGTTTTTGTTTTTTTTTGCTGGAATTGAAAAACAACCCTATTTACTAATATTGTATACTACTTTCAAACTGTTTAATGAAATTAGAAATCGAACTGAGGTGCTTTGTAAGTGTGAGTGTAATATGAATATGAATGTCCACTTCGCATTCATATTTATTTCAGCTTTTTTTATAAATCAATGTCATTGCGAGTGTGCGCACATCAAAGTAGTTGAGTTTAAAAGATGCCTACGTATTTATACTTAAAATTTCATGAGTCACCATTGCCGATCACTGATGTGCACGCAAAGTCAGCGAGTCTTTATTGGTGTATCAACGGTGAGTGTCGCCTGAGTGAGTTTCGTGTGTGACCAGCAGCAAACAAAGAGGTATCACGGGAATATTAGCGCAGCCAGTTGTACCAGAAGTGCGTATACAACAGCGAAGTGGACAGTTGTGAATATTTGAGTAACTTAAGATTTATTTATGTATTTAAGCTCTTGATAAGCTAAGTTTAATTGTATTTGTAAACAAAACTTGTATAATTCTTAACCCTAATTACCACACTGGGGTCTTGTATTCATTTGCAAGTCTTCGGGTCAACAAAAAATCGTTTTCAAAGAGATAAAAAACGTAACAATATACATATATTTACACTCACTTTACATACATATATATACACTCAGGGAAAAGCAGCAACTTAAAAGTAAGAACTTGGCGCATTAACTCAATAATTTTGAATATAATACAAAATGTATATGGAGATACTTAAAAAATAAATAAAATTGATAAATTAATAATGTAAATTAGTATTTTTTCATATTGAAATAAGAAATTTCAGCATGACTAGACTTTCGTTAATGTTTCTTATGAATTCAATATGATTGTTATTGATTTTTAGCTGTTTTTTCACGGGGTGTATATTTATATACATTCATTTATTAACTATGAAACTATTTTTTTAAGCTTTACGCCAGTAAATTTTATGTATTATTTGATCGATATAAAACTAAAAATATAAAAATACTTTCATTGAAAATACATATACAAAATGTCGAAAAATTAAAAATATATGGACGATACATAATTTTTTAACTGGGATTTTACATATTTTCAATATTTCTTCAAACAAATATAGAGTTTGTTAATTAAAATTAAAAATGTGATTAATGGTTAGAGTCTTTGACATATGGCCCTTCCTCACTTAGATATCAAATATTGTTCTTAAATTAAGGTCATGCATTTCCATTGTAACTGAAAAAAGAGAATACAACTTTTTATCAGGAATAACTTTGGTACTGCCTTAACCTATTTTTATAAATGAACATGTTTTTAAATAGAAAGATTTTGCCTATTTTATAACTGAACATGTTTTTAAATAGAAAGATTTTGCTAAACAAGATAAGCATTAAGATAAATTTCAGCAATCAGATACCCAAAGTTTATTTTGTTATTTGTCGAATAGACACTCGTACATGTACATACAATGTACATACATATTTAATATATCAAAATTAGCTTTTGCACTATTTTTAGTTTCGCAAGATGTTTTTTTGCCTTTATGGATGTTACTTACTATCTCTATGCACGGTAATCAAGTATAATATATAAATTTTAAACTTTAAAAACAAATGCCTATCAGCGTTGCCAGCTTAGCCTTTTACATTTAAGTTTAGCGGCTATTTATGCGTTTGCTTATAGTAATTTATTTGAAGCTAAAATTTACTATAATAACGAAAGATACGGTATCTTCACTACCAGTCACCATTATGACAAATATTTTATTGAAGGCCTAATTTGGTAAAACGCAACGTCAAGCGCGTTGACAAACTTTATATAGAAAAAATCTAAATTACAAAAACAAAACACATACAAAATTTGTCAACACTAATAATACGTTTCCATCTATGTACGTGTTTTGGAGCAGAAAACTTGTTTTGCTCAAAACCAATGTTTTGCTACATGTTTTCGCATACATTTTTCATGCCAGCAAAACACCTCAAATAAGTTGTTTTCCTCTAAAACATAACAAAAGTGGTCAAAAGTGCAACACTGCGTTGCTGGCTGAAACTTCGAAAACAAGCAGCAGCATTCTGATAAAAGATGGCACTAATACACAATATTAAATTTTTGAAGCAATTGCACAAACTACATCAGTTGTATTTATATGTTGTGTATATGTAAATGAGTGAAAAATTTACTAGTTTAATAATAAGCGCCCTTAATAGTAAAATCAAATTCACTTCGAAAGTTCGTAAAACCAAAACAAATAAAAGCATAGTGAAAACGCTTCGAAGTGTTTTGAGAAAAACAACTTCTTTTGCTCATAGTGGAAACGTACTATAAGCGTAGCGTTATAAAAAATAAGGTCCTTAGTTTTCTTAAATTTTTTTTTTGAAATTGAAGTAACATTCAGGCACTGAATGTCTACTTCTATTACTAGGTGTTACCTTCTTTAGGAAGGGGATAATAATAGAGAAGACAGGTGTTGAAGACAGGAAGTGATAGAGGAGAGCTTCATTATTTTACAACTCTGCATTTTGCACGTTTCTAATAATGCAGTATTGCGGCGCCTCTGGTGTCAATGAGTCGTGTTAAATTTACAAATTTACTTCGCCGATAATTCTGCTACACAATATCGATGAAGGAAGGCACTCTCATGTTACATTAGGATTAGTATCCGCTGAAGCCACTAGGCTAAGCCGTTAACTTTGAAATCGAAGGTTCTGGGTTCGAGCCATGTCTCCAACATTCTATAAAACTAACCACACCACGCATTTTTCTGATGTTAAGTAGTATTCATTTGTATCATTCGTTGTAGGAAAGTTCAAGTGATGAAGGCACATGCAAAGAAAAAATATGTTTGAGATAACCATTATCAAACAGCAACATACTATGATTAAATTATATGGTTGCAAAAGCAAAGTTTATATAATACTTTTGTCTGAGTTAATAATAATATATTCTATAAAAACAATTAATGCTCTAATTCAGTAAGAAGATTTGGTGCCCCTGTGGCTGAGTGGTAGCGATGCTACCCTCTCAGTCCAGAGGTCCCGGGTTCAATTCCCACCCCGTGTGTTTTCCTCAGACAAGCTAATCACTTTGCGGGTTGTGCTTGTTCTTAAAAAAATTTAGAACGTTTTTGTTTGAAAATACTTTTGAGTTCTTGTGTTTGAATTCTTTAAAAAATAAAAATAAAATTTAAGTATTATACTACAAAAGTTTGAAAAATATATGAAAAAATATATGTTTGATATAATGTTTGGAGCAAAATCATAAAGCAAATACATGAACCTTCTAGCATAGACAATAAATAATAATTGTTTTTAAGAATTACAGCTGCGACTGTTTTTTCGCCCACAGACAAGACGATATAATCGTGGAACAGAATTAGGGAATAACTTTGTTATACCTAATGTTAGTATTGTAAATATGACAACACTATTGTTAGATGTGACTAACTTAGACTTATTATACCGTGTCCTAATATTATAATAATATTGTAGAAATGAAAATGTATTTTAAATAGAGAGATGTTTGCTAAAGAAGATAAGTATTAAGATAAATTTCAGCAATAAGAAACCCATTTTAAATTCGTTGGAATTTTCCATGCTTTGCGATCACAACATCTTAAGCTCACTAAATATACCCAAAGTTTATTTTTGGATTCGTATAGCAATTAAAACATTTTCAAATAGACACTCGTACATGTACATACATATTTACATATTTACTATATCATAATTAGCTTTTGCATTATTTTTAGTTTCGCAAGATGTATTTTTTGACTTTATGGTTGCGCTAATCAAGTAGACTATATAAATTTTAAACTTTAAAAACAAATTTCAATTAGCGTTGCCAGCTTAGCCTTTTACATTTAAGTTTAGCGGTTATTTGTGCGTATGTTTATAAGGATTTATGTGAAGCTTAAATTCACTATAATATCTTATTTAGAAATTTTCCAAATAATTTTAAGTATATGGTACACTTTTTTCTCTTGGCGATTTTTTCTAAGGTTTGGCGTTTATGCGTTTTTGAGATTTCTTTTGGGTTTTTTTCGTTTTGTGCGACTTTTTTCAGTTTTTGGCAACTTATTTGAACTTTTGGCGATTTTTTTCCTTTTGTGTTTTTTTGTTTTGGAACTTTTTAGTTTTTTCGTTTTTGAAAATTTCACATACTTACGGTTTTTGCGATACATCAAGTTGTCAAAATTACATTAAATAATAGAATACCCTTTAATCTTGATTTTTTAAATTTTAGTGTTAACTGGTGCAGTCTGCATAAAAATACACTAACATTGCACAATTCAAGTATCTTTATATTACATTTCAGCAAGTTGCGTGACTCGCTTTAGAATACCCTGTTAGTTTTTAACTGTCATGTATTTTTTGTTGTAGCGGCTAAAGTTTTACATATTCTCTGCAAATTTCAGGTCTGTTACTTTGACGGTTCTCGAGAAAACAACCTGTGACGAACAGACAAACAGACGGACATCGCAGCAAAAATAATTTCGGGCAAAATTATGACAAAACGCTAGCTGGACGTTCGCTTTTAAAGAGATAAGGCTGCGTGTAAATCGCACCAAACGGTGCATTTTTCTTGATGTAATGGAGTCTGTAGCGACTGTTATGGATTGCTTTCATTCCGCATGCTATAATTTCGTTTATTACCAAACCATTTATGGCAAATATGAGCCTCCGCTAAAACATTGTCTATGATTTGCCCCCAATTGATGAGTAATCTTTCCAAATTAAATCTGGATAATTTGGCAGCGCTGTTCAAGCATAGCAGACTGATGCTTTCAAAAAGGGAGCTTGAAGTGACAGTTTGTTCGACAGTTAACCTTGCAATGGGCAACAGAAGGGAATCACAACTGACCCAATTGGGTATCCGAGTGTAGATGCGGTAAAGCAACACCCTTCCTAAGCTAACCTGACCTTTTAATAAACTATTAATGATAATTTACCAGAGTATATTCCTGATATATGTTCAAAAGTTTGATTTGACAGTTAAACTTTTTGCAAAGTCTATCGGACTTAAAAAACACTAAAACTCACTAAATGAACATATAAGGAATTTAAAGTTTTTCCTCCTATGAATGAATATCGAATTAATTTTCATACCATTAATAAATATAAATATCAGTATGTTAAAATTATTTGAAATTTCCACAATATCTAGAACTCATTAAATTGTCCCAAAGTTTCTTTTTGCGGAGCTAGTATAAAAACACCGATGTACACGTGCATACATATCTACATGATAATGATCTGAATTTAATACTTATTTGCATGTGTGTACATGTATATACATAGTGTCATAACTAACTCACTAATACCATTTTTAAAATTATTTTTCTTCTTTCTTAGTAACTAAACTAAATTTTAGTTTTGTAGTTTTTTTCCGTTTACACGTATAATTACTACATATACATAATTACTTTACGATGAAGAAACTTTTAAAACAACAGCCCTTTAAGCGTTGCCAGTTTAGCTTTTTAAGTCTAATCTTAAACACTTTTTTGTGCGTTTGCTTGCATTGCATGATCTTGGGACGTCAAATATATTTAAAGCAAGCAACAGAACAAAAATTTATTTTATTAATTAATAGAACTTAAACATATTTTCCGACGTGGTGGAAAATTTTACCTCTTTTAATTTTCCCAAATATTTCTACTTAAATTATATGCTCATAATATTCCGATTTTTAATTCAGAAGCAAATAAACTATTGATAAAAAATTTATGTTAAGTGCAACAAAACGATTGACGGATACTAATCTTTGGGAGCAGAATCATCGGTGAAGTAAAATATCCAATAAAAACACTATCCACACCTTAAAAAACTTAATACGCCTCATTGACACCAGACGCACTGCAGTACGGCATTATTAAAAACGTGCACAAAAGGAGATCTATATAATAATAAAGCTATCCTCTGTCACCTCCATCAGCACCTGTCTTCTATCACTGTCCTTTTCCTAAAGAAGTTTACTCCTAATTATAATACTAGGCATTAAATGCCTGAGTGTTACTTCACTTTACAAAAAAAAAACAAAAAATTCATATAGACGTTAAACAACAATAAATAAAAATTCTTAATGTTAATTTTAATTATTATTTTTCGAACTTAATTTGTTTCTACATGCAAAGAAAAAATATGATTGAGGTAACCATAATCAAACAGCAACATACTATAGTTGTAGTTAAAACATATTATTGTCAATAAGAAAGCAAACTTTTAATAATATTATTATCTGAGTTAATAATAAAATGATCAGATATGACAACACTATTATTAGATGTGACTAAAATATAATTGAGACTCACCATACCATGTTCTTAAATTACAATAATATTGTTAAATACGACAACAGTATTATTTAATATAATAATAATATTTTGTTTTTCAAACATGTGTAGATCTCTTGTCTAAAACAGCTGTGCGTTAAATCCGAAATAAAAATAACTTAATATTTATTATTTGAACGGGCTAAGGTTCGTATAGCTTTTTAAGCCAAATTACATGTGATAATTATTAATGAACAAATAACATTAAAGTTAGTTGTAAATATTCTGACAACAAGACATAGTTGAACGGAAAAACTAGCTGTTTTCGAAGGCCACTAAACCTTCGTCGTCAGCGTTCTTTTGTGTTTGGTATACGAAACTTTTTTCAAACGGAATATGTGAATTCTTTTGATTCAACGTATTCCAAATTGCTGAAAGGTGTTTTGTAATGAAAGCTCAAATTTATCATCTCTAATTTACAACAGTCTGACCATTGTTGTTTATTCTTTTTCTAATTATGCACATGTTAGTTAATTTGCTTATTTTTGTTCTACTTAAGACAAACTTTTTTGGTTTGTTACTATTAAGTATATGTATTTATTTAATTTTTGCCACAGGCCCATGGCTATTAATTTGAGTTAATTTTAATTATTATTTTTCGAACTTAATTTTTTTCTATATTTTTTATTTTAATGGGCTAAAGTTAAATAACATCAAAGTTACCACACACAGTGGACCAAATACAGAAGAACGCTGATGATGAAGGTTTAGTGGCCTTCGAAAACGGCTAGTTTTTCCGTTTAACTTTGTCTTGTTGTCAGAATATTTACAACTAGCTTTGATGTTATTTGCTCATTAATAATTATCACATGTAATTTAGCTTAAAAAGCGATACGAACTTTAGCCCGTTAAAATCATAAATATAAAATTCTTCATGTTGATACATTACGGACGCAACGGCAGATAAATATAATACTTCGATATTTTCAAAAGTAAAACGACTGACTAAACAAGATATTTGCATGAAATCTGTATACAATATGTATTAAGCTATGAGGAATAACTATGAATTTTTAATTCAGAAATCACATAAATGAGTGATATACTTATGAATAGTTTGTTGAAATATTGCACACAACCCTCAGCTCTGCTTCCTATAAACTTGCACACATATCCACCTACAATCATACATACTAGTATGTACATCTACACCTGACTGATGTCGCTATTCTACCCATTCAAATCGTTAGTTTAAGTTAATATTTACTGTTCATGTTAGATTTGGTTATCTAAAAAAAATTAAACTGAAATATTTTTTCGGTTGTATGCTAGAGATTTTTAAATAATTGGAAAAGGGGTAGTATAGGGAGAGAGTGAAACACATGGTGAAGTGAGAAATTTGTATTCTTTTACAACTCTTTAATAGCGTGTTTTTATTTATGTTTAGAGCAGAGTTGCAGCACCTTTTGGTAGTCATACAATTTCTTTTAAAGCTGTGTAGCCATTTGTAGTCGATAATTTTACTACATCATTTACTACTTAACTTACATCGCTCATGATTCTGGTACACAACACCGACAAAAGAGTGCGCTCTAATGTTACATTACGATTAGTATTCGCCAAAGTCGGTGTGCGTCAGTGACCAGTCACTATTCGATATGTATCAAACTCTTTCAGCAGCTCGTTTTTGACACAAACCAATCATCAAACCCATTTAAATTGAATGGTTTTGATCATTGGTTTGTGTCAAAACGAGCTACTGAAAGAGTTCGATAAAAGTCTAGTCATAATGCCTTGACTGCTTCAACACTTAAAATTTTGCTTCTTTTCTTTGTGAGTATATTACAGGTATTTTTATATGCTTTTACATAGCAGCTGCTCAGCTGCTCAGGTGACTATTTTTGCCGCTTTTAATACATCTTTTTTGACATTAAACGTATACATTTCTTAAAGCAAATTGATCGAAATATAGCTGATATGAATGAAACATTGAGAAGAAAATAAATATATATATATTAAAAATGTATAAATAAAATAATTATAGTTTTATTTCAAGCGAGAAGTACATAATTTCGAAATCAATTATGAAAAATATTTTAACTAGTACAAACAAAATTTAACTTTGGTTTTATATGCCATCCTAATTTTTTTTGAACCGTGTGCTTAATAAAATGTTAAGGTATACATTCATACATACATAAACGTTCCTTGAATAAATTCTGCTGCCGAAACAGTATAAAAGGCCCCGAAATTAGAGTTTAAAATTAAAAGTAAATTGTGTTGTGAACCATTAACAACATGAAAATAACTATAGTCTGGTTTCTTGCTTTAGCTGCCGCTTTAGTTAATTGTCAAAATTATAATAGTCCTGCTCGAAGTAGTGCTACTTCCCTAAATTATCGTCTTCCTAATGAAACCTATCCGGAACACTATGACGTTACAATTAGCACAGATGTCCATAAGGCTGAAAAAGGATTTCAAGGCAAAGTGCTAATAGATATTGTAGTGCAAAATGACACTAAAACGATTGTTCTACATGCCGGTCATCAGTTAAAGATTTCAAATGTCACAATATTGAATCCATCAACAATCGAATCAGAAGAATTGAGTCATGAATACGAATTGGAAAGAGAATTTTTAAAATTGACACGTAAAAATAATAACAAATTTTTAGCTGATACCAAATGGAGATTGAATATAACGTATAGCGGCGAATTAGTTGAGGACGGAAATGGCATTGGCTTGTATAAATATATTGATGACAATGACAAAAATCAGTGAGTAAAAATATAATTATACCATTAGCACTATTTTCCTAGACACAGGAAGGGTTTGATGACTTTTGAGAAAAAAGCTTTAGGGATTTCAACTCTGCAATTTGAAACGAACGAAAATGTTATCGAATATGTATGTTATTAACATTAAAATTGCCAAGAATTTGCTTTGGTTTGAAATAACAGAGAAGACTCCATATATATGAAATTTTTTTAAGAACTTTTTATATATTGGTTTGGTTCAAAATAAAATATTGTTAAGTATTTCGATTTAGAATTGCTACTCAAAGAGCGGCACGATAACGTTCGCATTATGGTGTTACTCCACCAACATAATTAAAATTTTTTGCAATAATTATAGAACATCTGCTTTGTCTTCTACTCTTATCTTCTTCATGGAAGAACAGATTTCTTAACAAAGCATTTAGAAAATAAAAAAAAAATACTAAAATGAATGCTCTACTTGTATATACTCGTATAATTGCAGTTATTATGCCCAAAGTAATTTTGAAACTATGTATGCCCGCCGTGCTTTTCCTTGTTATGATGAACCAAATAAACGGTCCAGCTTCACAATTACTGTACACCATAGTGAAAACTATACGGCGTCTTCCATTTTGGCAGCCAATGAAACTATTTCCAGGTAAGTTTATTTATAATTGAAAACCTCATAAGTCAATAATAGTTATGGCAAATAAATATTGGCATCGCATTTAGCAAAGGAAAAACGGTGTTCTCAACAACACCTCCCATTCCAACATATGCAGTGCAGATTTTTGTGTCCGATCTAGTCTATAATGAAGAAGTTTTAAATGGTATACGTCATCTTAATTATTACCCTGCTGGCACGGAATTCAAAATAAATCCGGAGGCCAACATTACCTCAATGATAATAAAGTATCTGGGAGAATATACTGGCTTAAAATACTCGGACCGGTACATCCAGCCAAATTTCGACCATAAGCCAAGTCTAGTTAACGGAAGGATGAAAAACAATTGGGACTCGTTCGACCGTAAAATGTATACGAAAATTTTTGCTGGAAAATTATCGCACAATTTATTTTCTGATTATGTCACACTTCAGTGGTGGACCTACGTCTGGTTGATTAATGGTTTGGGAACTTTTTTTCAGAATAAAGCTTTGAATATTGTAAATATAAATAATCTAGGAATAACTCCAAAGTTGCTAACGTATTAAAATTCGAATTATAGATTTATCCGGAATGGAATGTATGGGAAAGATTTCATTATGACTGGTATGAAAGTGTACTAAAGGCTGATGGCCCTGAATTGACCAGACCTTTAACTTCTTATGTCCAAAAACCAGCTGAAATTCAAGAAATAAAATATTTCCCTAAAACCGGTCAGAGAGCTGCTTTTGTTTTAATGATGTGGAATAATGCCTTGACCGAAGAAGTGTTCCAAAAAGGCATACAAAACTTTTTGAAATATAGGTAAGTTTTCTAAATTCCAATTTGAAAAACTCTTCATTAATCATTATATTACTATTTCCAATAGCCAGCACAATGCAATTACGGAGGATGACTTTTTCACAGCTATACAAAATGCAACTGAAGAGAAAAACTATCGATTACCTGCCACCATACGCCAAATGATGAGCACTTGGACTCAACAGGGTGGCTATCCTCTATTAACTGTTACACGAAATTATAAAAGTGGTAATTTTAGCATCAAACAAGAGCCCTATGGAAGTGACAAACTCTTAAAGGACAACTTGTGGTATATTCCCATCAATTATGCAGTTGCTTCAAATCCCGATTTCAGTGATACAAAAGCCACTCACTATTTGACAAATGTTACTGAATCGCCAGTTGATGCCCATATTCCCAAAGACGAATGGTTAATAGTTAATAGACAATCGACTGGTTTGTACCGCATCAAATATGAAGAAGAAAATTACAGACTTCTCACCAACTCCTTGAAAGCTGAAGGCCCATTTAAAATTCCTACTCGAAATCGTGCCCAGCTTCTGAATGATGCTTCCTCTTTATGCTTTTCAAAACGTTTGAATCATTCCATACTTTTAAGTATGATGACTTATTTAAAAAATGAAAATGACTACTTGCCGTGGGCGGAAGCAACTTCCATAATCAAAAAATACAAACATTATCTTGAAGATGAAGATAATTTTAAATGGTTTGCAACAAAACTGATCAGCCCTATCTATAAAAATTTAAGTGTCAACAATATTCCCCTCGATGATAATTTCAATACAATTGAAGGTGTTGCCTGTTCACTTGATGTAAAAGAATGTTTAGACAAAGCCCACAATAATCTGCAGGGTATTATTAATGGAACTTTTACCGCCTTGGATCCATTTGTGTTACTTGATACCTATTGTATCGGTCTCAAACAGTCTGACGATAAGGAGTTTGATTTCTTTTATCAGAAATTATTGACTACTACAGATAGAGAGCAACGTAATCTATTAATATCAGGTTTACGCTGCTCTAGAAATGAAACTAGAATTATGAAGTTTTTAAATGCCTCCATTGATTATTCAAATAAATTTAATACTGCTGATCGCGCTAATATGCTACGAATTGCCATCAAACATGACAAGATTTCCTCGTTGACTCTTGTAAAGTTCCTGAAAGCAAACTGGAGAGTTATTACTAACTTTACAGGTAACACAAGTGATTATCTACTCCTTGGTACACTTATTCGCCAGATTTCGGAGTATGTATTTAGCGATGATGTAAAAGAGAAGTTATTAGATCTAGTCGCTGAACTGAAGGGTAATGAATACAATGGAACTTATCTGGAAGCAGATGTAAACGAAAATATTGCGAAAAATTTCGAATGGCTTAAAGCACACGGTCAGCCTGTTATCTCGTGGATTAAAAACTACCGTTCCCAGAGTGAGAAGTCATATATCAATGCAACTTAAACACGTCTCTCCAGCAATTTGTGAACACCAAACAAAAATTTTTATGTAATAATAAACACAATATATATGTATAACCATATAAAAACTTATAAGAATAATATAATTTATTTGCAAATTTTAATTACTGACAGTGTATCGAAGGCAATGAGAAATTGCACATGTATACATATATGCATATACATATGTATATATGTAAATATTAAGCTGACTGCAAAAATAAACTAATAAATTTAACGCTCTTAAAAGAAAACAATGGCTTTTGATTTTGTAATTTTTCAGGGGATCTCAAAGACCAATCCCAAACACAAATTTTAAATTAATCAGATCATTATTTATAAGTTATGTTATGACTCCAAGGTCGGTGGCATATTGCAATTAGATTGCTTAATCGCTTAAATTTTCTTTATATGTATTTCAATTTATAGACCAAAAAAAAAGAAAAAGTGCTTAAGTCGAGATAAGCTAATTTTGAACTAGTGGTACCTCCGTATTTTCTCACAAAAGTGCCCCTATACCCATGTTCTACAACTATCGTTACGAGAAATTTTTCACTTGGAACATGTAAAATGAAACAAAAATGCCATAAATTGAAACAAACAGCTGTTTTCTTCACTAACCTGTGTCTGTAACTTCTTTTGGCTAGTAATAGCTGTCACGTAAGGAAATTACTCGACAATTTACAGAAAAAGTGTGTCTGTAAAATTTTTGTGAGAAAAGTTTCAGCTTTGTACTGTCAAATATACTCACAAATAAAAACGGAGTGAGATAAAATTTTAACCAAAAATACATGTTCAAAATGCAAAATGCAGTAAATAATATAATAATGAAGTGTTACTTTCATCGCTAAATTTTTTTAATAACATGTTTTATTTATTGTTTTCAACAATTTTGTAAACAACAATCATCAAAGTCACACTATACATTATTAAGTATATCCGACGACTGTATTTTCGCTGCAGACATTAAAAGTTTTCGATTTTTAGTGAATTTTGGTCGCCGTCAAAGACATTTTTGATAAGCGTCTACAAAGTCTGCGATTTTAAATCGGCCTTGAGTTGTATATTATGACATATCTAACGTAATGACGTTATCACAGCTGATATTTTTCGACATGAATTACAGACACACTTTTTTCTCACTTTCGAGAAACGATGGAATATTTTGTTTCACATCTTTTCGATGCAAAAAGTTCTCACTAAAGTTTGGTCGGGTTTACATCTGTGTGCCAAATGCCACACAAGGGTAAAAAAAGCGTAAGCAACTAATTACTAATGAAAAACTATTTGATTGAGACATGTATTTATTAAGTTAAACAGTTTCATACATATGTAATTAAAGGACAATTTTATAGAATCCAAAATCATTGCAAACTGTTTAAATCAATAAATATATGTCTGAATCACACAGTTTTTCCGTAGTAATTAGTTGGTTAATTAATTAATTTTTGGTCAAATGACACACAAGAAATGCCAGATGTAAAGTCAGCATTACACAACATGGGTACTGGGCGAAATCTCAATAATTTTAACCGATTTTTTCAGGAAGTTATAGAGCAATAACTTGCTGCTTATAAATATACTTTCGATATAAAATATCACATGGAATAAAAGCTCAATTTACCTTATTCTTTTAGTATATATATTTCGAATTGAATTTATTATTTATAGTGTGTACATCACATAAAAATAATAAGGAATTTCTATGGAAAATCTTTCGATTTGGTGGAATACCCCTTAGCCTAAAAACGTTTCATACAGAAAATCTTCTTGGTTCGATTAGGAAGTTTTTTCTCTGTGTAGAACGATCTTTTTCTATGAAAAAAATTTAAGTGAATACCGAATTTTCCAATTCAACAATAAAAGAAATAAATTTTTGAAAATCAACCTTAAAGCTTAAAAGTGCTCTACTGCAAAGCAGTAAAATATGACTTAAGCACTTTTTGCTTATTGCCACAGATTTTTATCCCGTACGGAAGGTTATTGTATATATCAGTACTCGGAAAACCAGAAATATGCTGAAATAAAATATTTTATGCGCATTCAATACTCACTTAAAACTTGAAAATCTGCTGTCTATTTGGAAATAAAACTATATTTTTAATTCAACAATTCAATAACTTTAAAATAAGTTTTGTCTTATAACTCAAGAAAAGATCACGATATCAGAATTAAAATAAAAATCATTGCATGTCACATCTCAATAACATATGCTTTCAATGTCTGCTGACGTGATCGGGCCACCATCCATCACAAATAGCAAAACCAAATATTTATCAAACTTAAAGTCCAATATTTTTTTTGGATCGTTAAAAAGTTAGACAATTGTGGAGTGATTGGCTTCACTTAAAGTAACTGTGTTTATTTAAAACTTTTGAACTTAAAAGCTTCTCGAAGAGCACTCAAGCCTTGTTTCGCTACACAAAAATCACTTCAAGAAATCGTGTTTTTTAAGTCTAACTTCATAGTGGTAGCAAAATATTGCTTATAAATATTATTTAAAAAAAAATTACGGAAATTCAGGTTGGTAAATTTCATAAAGAATTTTACACTTCCTAGTACGGACTTTTAAAAGAAAAGTATACGAAGTTTATTGCCTATCTTAGGGATGTTATAAATATTTATAAGTGGATACTGTTCCCAGTCAACTCAAACAAAAATTAATATTCAAACAATGGTTGGGTTTGACATTTCTAATTTTCATCAAACTGTGATTAATGTCCTAATACAGTAAGACGATTTAGGACGTTTTTGTTTGAAAATACTTTTGAGTTCTTTATTGTGTTTCAATTCTCTATTTTCTTTTCTTCAAAAATGGTTGTTGTCTTTGATATTGAAAAACTAAAAAAATTTTGCCAGAAAACAAAATAACTGTTGGCAGAAAATTTTGCAAAATATCTGGAAAAATTTTGTAAAAATTCAGCACTGGCTGAATGACATGACGACACACCCAATTCAGCTTGGGGAGGATCATGAAGCTGTATGAAATCATATGTGTGTATGTATGTCGACTTTTTAGGGATAGAAATGCAAAGGAGATAGCATGGGCAGAAATTTCGGTTGAATTAGGGCCTCATTCGCACGAAATTTTTGAACCAACATGTATACTGCTTCCGTAAACTGGAATGCAGAGTACAATGCAATGTTGTGGTGGCGCACATATTAAGCCCTGGTCTTTTCCACCACTTGTTGTTCTGTTTTTTAGATTGTCTTAATTTTTTTCATATTATTGATAAACATACGGTGGTACTAGCTAGAAAACTCACATGTTCGATGTGAGTTTGCTGAAAATCAAAACAATTTAGTTATTTTTTTTTGCAATTGTTACAATTTAAGTTTAACATTTGTTAACAAAAAACAATAAAAAAACACTAAATATTAACTTGACTGCACCCGGTCAAAAATACTTGTGTGGCAACACTCTATTCCTGAATAGCTGTTGTTATTATTTACGTTTATTTTCCTTACATACTTCTTACAACTACAATTCGAACTGAAAAAAGTCAGCCAATGTAGTAAAGTAAGACAACAAAAAACATGTTGATGCTTGAGTTCTTCTTTCATCTTGGATATTTGTTGAGCTTCTCATTTGTTTAAATGAAAGTTTATAAGATAACAACTCAAGTAGTTCTAAGAAATTTTTTAGTAAAGGTTAAAGTTCCTGCCCCTGACCCCTCAATAATAAATTTCAATGTATTCTTAGTTAAAAAATAATGTACTGAATAAGTAAAATATTAATTTGGAACTGTTACTCCTAGCTTGCACTATGCAAGTCTTATTGCTAATCTGATTAGTTTGATAGGAGACTGAGAGACGTTTCTTTTAAATATCAGCTTAGCAATAAGACTTGCATAGTGTTAACTAGAACTCAGTGCGTAACGAAGGTTAAACAGAACACAATTTAGATTTTCACTACCATCCCGGCAGAAGTTTGAAGCGTAATTACTTTAAATGCCATTGTTTTGGTTTAATTTTCGTAGCGGCTGATAATGAAGTAATGAAAAAATTTCATATTGAATTTAGTGAAACTTATCGCAGTTCGTCTGCTTTATGGCAAACAACATTTTACTTTAAAACTATCACAATGCGGAAAAATGATATTGAAAAAAAATATTTGTACGTTTTTAAAACAAATTTTAAATGAAATTTGATGGTATGAATTTGATGTGTTGCTGTGATAGCCAAAACTAAATCTTACCAACACATACAAAAATTTGACAAGTCAGTTTGATATGTAGACATGTTGCCGTATTGATACGAGCATTATTTATGGATAGGGCACTTTCCTGTCACAATGACAGGAAAAAAAAAGAAAAAATTAAAAAAATATTTTTAATTTATAAAAGGTTTACAGCAAAAATTCATTTTATTAATTACACTGTACTCGAGTGTGAAACTTTTTTTGTAACAAACCGCGGACCCAGTGGATAAACCTAATTCGAGTACGCTAAATCCAATGGTGCTAACAATTTTTTTTAGTTTAGGTCTTGTTTAAAAGACAATTAAGATTGAAAACTTGGTTAAAAGGTCAAAAAATTCAAAAATTTTCCTAGTTTTCTACCATTTATCAACCTGTATGTCGATATACATATATCGCATGAAAAGACATGTATTGATGAACTTGCGTCTTGAGAAAACTTTTTGGAAAAAAAGTTAAAATTTTTTTTGGAATTTTTTGCTTAAATTTTTTGGGGCAATTTTTTTGATTGGGCTAATTTTTTAATATTTTTGCAATTATTTTTTTTAATGTCCTTAGGATGCATGTTCATCCATAATATGTTCTTTTAATTGATATAAAAATGAATGAATAGTAGAAAACTGGGAAAAATTGCGGTTTTTAGGTGCTTTTCCAAGTTTTCAATCTTAATTATTTTTTAAACAAGAGCTAACCTAAAAAAATGGTTAGCACCATTGAATTCAGCGTACTCGATTTAGGTTTACCTAGCAGATTCCCCGTTTGTTACATTTTTGAACTAGCACAGTGTTATCCAGCTGTATCCTGCACGCGTTGCTATGTCACCAACTAAAACAAATTTGAAGGAAAGACATCACACAAATATTCAATTCATTACTCATTTTATTGATTTTGAAAATTTGGGAAGTGCAGAAATTTCCCCCTATCGACCTCCTGGTCCTAGTTTTAAAAATGTACAAGGCCTATGTAACTATTTAGATACAAATCTATTCATGTTCTAATTTTCATTAAAATCGGTTAAAACGTTTCGGAGGAGCTAAAATTTCCTGGTCTTAGTTTCAAAAATCTTAAGCCTTTGTGACTTATTAAATGCAGATCTATATATGTTTGAACGTTTTGGAGGTGTAGAAATTCCCCCGTATCGCCCTCCTGGTCCTAGTTTAAAAAAAATAATACCCCTAAATCTTCCTGTAATTCAGACTAAGTGCATCGAATTTCATCGCAATCGGATGAGCGGTTTGGTTTGGCTGCCCATAAAGCACATAAAAACAAACATTAATTTTTACATAAGCATATATAGATAGAACTTAAACATACGAATACTTTCTGACGCGGTGGTAAATTTTATTTCTTTTAATTTTCTCTAAAATTTCTACTTAAAATTATTTAATTCGTTGTTTTTTTAATATAGCAGAAAAAATTTTTAATTCAGAAACAAATAAACTATTGATAAAAAGTTGTGTTAAATGCCACAAATACGAAGCATTTTGTTGTAAGTACAGGAATTTTTTTAAACGCAAGAAATATCACTTGCTGAATTGAAAGAAAAATATGAATTTAAAATTAATCCGAGACTTGAGTGAAATTTTTTTCGTGGGCAAAGATATAGAGTTATTATGGTGAACATGCCTTAAACAAATAATCGGCCATAATTATTCAAATTCTTATGTATGTATGTAATTGTGCTTGGCTAAAAAGTTTTATTGAATAGGAGTAGAATTGTTTCGAAATACATAATTAAATGTATTTTAGTTGATCAATGATATTTGAACAAGAAAAAAAATATACATACATATATGTGTGTTTACTTAGTCCGAAATAACTCTAACAATAAAAAGTTTATTAACTTTGTACTAGTGCAAAAACAAATTTTTTAATATATTTACTTTTATATTTATATTTAGAGCAAAGTTTCTATAAAGTTTCTAGAAAATTCTTTTATGTCTCGCACTTTAATATATGTATATAAATATAATATATGTTTGCATGTATGCATGCCTATATATGTATTAGAGGGGCTCACCTTGTATGAGTGTGGAAAAATAGTTTTTTATTCCTCTCGTATAGTTAATATACTAACTATACAATAGATCTACGTAGGTCGCAGTGTCCTGTGCTTCCCGCTAGACTTAATTCATTCATTCATTCAACTATAAATTTGGGGATCTTGAGGTGGACCACATTTAAAGAAGGTAACCCTTAGTATTATTTAAAGAAGGTAACCCTTAGTATTATTATTAATTTTGTTGAATTTTTTTGCCAAGAGAAAACTTGAAACGTACTTTATTATTTAAAGTATTTTTTTATCCGCTTTCAATATTATTTGATACTTGAATTCGAACTCGTATACACCCGCAAAATGTTTTGGAAAAGAAAGTAACCTTTAATTATTTAGGAATAACGAAAACATTTTCTTTTGAGCCATTCTAATGTACATAGATATGTACATAGATACGAGTATGTATGTATGTATGTATATATGTATATGAGTACCTACTTGCCAGAGTTGGAGATAATGCGCTAAATTGTCGGTGCGTTAAGAATTTCATTACCAGTCACTATTATTACAAATATTTTATTTAATTTTTAATTTTTTTTTTCTAAGAGAATTAACTCTCATGCACTGAATGCCTACTATTATTACTAGGTGTTATCTTCTTTAGGATTAGTAATCGCTGAAGCTGCTGTAGTTTAGTGGCCATTGTTTATGAAGGCATCACTTTCTTACAACAACTGATACAAATGCATACTGAACTTTAAGAGCATATACCTATATATTTATTAACGTTGCCAGCTTAGCCTTTTATAAACTTGTTTTGGTTGCCGTTTTTTAGTTTTGTATTTTTTCGGTTTTTGGCGTTTTTTCGTTTCGGGCAATTTATTTTAGTTCTAGCGATTTTTTTTTGAATTTTTCCCCTCTCTTTCATTTTGGTGAGATATTCGGTTATATGGCTATTTTTTCGTTTTGGCGACTTTTAAATTTTGAAATTTTTTAGTTTAAGCGTTTTTAAAAATTTCAAGAGTTTTCTTTTCTGTTTTCAAGATATAGCAAGTTTAGTGTAACAAAAACAAGTAACAGTGCTATATTTGGCCATGTCGAATCTTATATACCCTTTACCAAAATGCCTTTATGTAGTATAAAGATACATACATACGCACATAGTACATACACATTTGTTTTGTGAAAATATTTGTAATTTTTTTCTCTAGTACAATTTTTAGTAAGTGACCTTTTGGAATTTTTCGGTTAAATATTTTTTTCGATATTAGCAATAAGTTGAATGTTTTATTCTACACTCTGTATTTAAGAAATATTTTGCATTTACCCATATTCCAGTTGTCAAAAATGACGTCACGTCATACAAAACAAAAGCATCGTTGGTTTTTCACTGGCACTCGAGATTTTTAGAACATCTCGAGTGCTAATATTCAATAACCCTATAAAATAGTCCATAGCAAGTAAACTAACTAGTTTTATTTATTTGATGTTACAAAATTGATAAGTTTCTCAATTTAAATATCCCATTGCAAAAGATATATGTATGTATGTATATCGCGGTATTATGTGAACATTTATTCCTAAAGAATTTTTTCGAATTTGTTCCGCACAAAGGAACGGTTGCAGGAAATGAAGCGGATGATGTCTTTAATTATTTTAATAGCTAAGACTGTTCTTTAGCGATAAATTTAATTTTTATCTCTATTTAATAAAAATTAATAAGAACTTGTTACAAGCTGTCAACGAAAGACCATCGATTTAAATCAAAATTGTGCTGAGAGCATAATAAGATACATGACACAAACCATCGTTTATACTTAAATAAAAATTCAACAGATATAAAAAAAATCTATTGTAAAGATCTTCCTAAAACAAAAAATTATTTTTAATTGAAAAAAAATTGCTTATGGTTATAGTTTTACTAAAAAATTTTTTTCACTTTCCAACCCTGAAACCATAATTTGGATTTTTCTAATTTTTAATACAAATTTATTTCTTTCTAAAACATGCAGTATATTTAATTGCCAAAGAAATAATTAGTTTTATTTATTTAATTTTATATACCAGAAAAAGTTTAAGTTTTCCAGTTCTGGAGCTATGTTTTTTATTTTAATAATTTTTGTGCCAAACTATTACTTTCTAAAACATAAAGTATAAATAATTTGTATACAAAAAGGAACAATTAATTTGAACTAATTACTTTTATATACAGAAAAAAATCAAGTTCTCCAAACCTGGAATCATCGTTTTAGATTTTTCTGATTCCTTATACCAATCTTGTAATTCTTAGAAAATATATAATATAAAGTATGCTAAGTGAACAAAGAAAAAAGGAAATTAAAACAATAGTTTTATATATTTACTTTAATATCCGGAAAAAAGTTAAAATTTTTCAAGCTTTGGAGCTGTAGTTTTTATTTTTATAATTTTTTGCTCCAAACTTTTCTTTCCAAAACGTAAAATATATATAATTTATAAAGGAAATGAAATACATTTACTTAGACCTAGTTCCTTTTATATATCACAAAAAGTAGAAGTTTCACAACCCTGGAAGCATTTTTTTTTTGATTTTGCTGATTTCTTACTCCAATCTGTTTCTTTTAGGAATATAAAATATGTTTAATTTACAGAGAAAAAGGAAAAATTTGTTGTATTAACTTAGTTTTGTATAAGAAAAAATTTAACGTTTTCCAACCCTGTTAACATCTTTTTAATTTTTTTAATTTGAAATACAAATTTTAATCGTACTGAAGCATAAGATAAGTTTATTTAATAAAAAAAATAAAACTAGTTCTCAGCAAAATAAAGTTTGAGTCTTCCAGCTCTGAAACTGTCCAGTTGGTTTTGCTGGTTTTCAACATAAATCTGTTTTGGACTATTTCTGACACACCAGTCCAAGACCGAAGTCTCTAGCTTTTCTGAGAGCTTCGGAAAACCAATTTCACGTACAGACAGACGGACAGAGGACATCGCTTTTCTGTCTTCCCTATGCATAAGGGTCCAGAATATACTCGTATATACTTTATGGGTCGCTTATTAGTATTGTACAAATTACACACGGAATGACAAACCTATATACACCGTTTTCCATGTTTTTCGTAAGGGTATAATACATTAACTTCACATATCTCAAATGTCTTTATATGTGCATGTTTGCTTAGAAGTTGAAGTTTAATAAATATTTAAATTAAATTAAAAAACTATTTTTTTGAGCTTTATGTCAGTTTATACTAAATAAAAATAGTTTTTTAATTTAACTTAAAAAAGGTCGAAAAATTAGATAAAAATATTTAAAAAAATATTAAATAAATTTATATAAATCGAGGCAGTGCAACTCTAAATTAAAATGCTGCATAATATAAAAATTCTTTTTAATTTTGTTCAAATGTAATCTACTAAATATCTCAAACAGAGAAATATGCGACTTAGACCACTTTCATAATTAAGGTCACATATGTATGTACATAATAGTATGACTATTACATTTGATTTAAGAATGTTTTTTTTTTAATTTGTAACTGTCCCTGCAAGCATTTTTGGAAATTCTTAATTAAATTCGATTCTTTTTTAATACTTTTAAGTGATGAAAAAACAAGAATATGCGCTCGTTTTCTGAGCATAAAAGATAGTTAATGCGACTCTTCTTGAGGAGTGTTTTATTACCCGTTTTTATGATCAGTCTCGACTCATTTATGACTCATATATTTTAAAATAAATAAATAAATTACTTTTAAAGCATAAGCACGACTCATTTTCGAGTCTTTTTTCAAGCGCGCATGTGTTTAATCAGTTTTTAATCGTCAAAAGTACTCGAGGAAGACTTAGTTAGGTAATTTTTGATAAAACAATCTTCCAAATGCTAGTAGGGTGTCCTGCATTTGTTGTTCAACATATGTTGTAAAAATTTCAGGTCCGTAGCTCTGATGCTTCTCGAGAAAACACCCTGTGACGGATAGACGGACAGCGTGGCGAAAACAATAAAGTACTTTTCACCTTTGGTTTACGGAACCTTAAAACTTTAACTTTTTTCTCCTATTAATGAATATCGAATTAATTTAAAATAAATATATAAATGCTTGCTGAAACTATTAAAGATTTCCACAATATCTAGAACTCATTAAATAGTCCAAAAGTTTTTTCCTTGCCACGCTCATATAAAAATATATACACGTTCATACATACATATCTACAGGGTTAATGATCCAAATTTAATTTAAATATAATTATTTGTATGTATGTACATGTGTATACTGTTATAACTAACTAACTAACTAACTGATACAATTTTTTAAAATTATTTTTATTTTTCTTAGAAATACAAATATGCTTTAGTAACTAAATTTAATTTTAGTTTTATGGTTTTTTTCCTTTCACACATATAAATACATACATAATACTTTCTCTACACGCGCTAAAGAAACTTTTAAAACAACAACCCTATAAGCATTGCCAGCTTAGCCTTTTAAAAAGCTTAGACACTTTTTACCCGACTATGCGACGCAAAGAAGCGTATTGTGCTTATCAGCCTATGTATGTATGTACATATGTAGGTATGTATATGTGTTTGTTTGAGGCACTACCATGCAGATAAAAGATGTAGTATGTGGTCAGAAACATAATAGTTGCTTTTGAATTCAGACTGGTTGCACATCTGCTTTTTTCATACAACGAACTATCGACTTTTACATTGGGTTGTCATAGGAGCACAACGAGTTGTTTTGTGTAGAGTTGCATACTAGTTGAAGGACTAGTTGCTGTTATAGTAGTTTATAAAAATTATTTTTTTCCATGTTGTTTACATGACAAACAAAAATGAGAGAGAGAGAGACAGCGCATCGCTTGTAGAGAAGTGCAGCCGATATTTCATCAAGCTTCTTAGTTTTGTCTCTTTATAACTAGTATAGGACTGTTCCAAAACGTAACTACTCCAAAAATTAGCAACAGGGTACTTATATGAACCGAACGCGTGGACAGATTTTGATGATTCTTACATCAATCGATTTGTCTTAATAATGGGAGTGTCACTACAAATATGACAATATTAACAAATCAATATGACGCAATTTTCTCAAAAATAGAAATTTGGCAAACTATGTACATATATCAAAATGGGTATCATTCATTTTAAAATTATCATTAGGCTTATCTTTTGAATTTTCATTTCGAATGACCATTTAGGATAATTAAAGGTTCAAACTTGGTCACAGTCAGGTTTTTTGATTTTTAGGGTTCCGTACACCAAAGATGAATAATAGGGTTCCTTCTATTGTTTTCGCTACGCTGTCCGTCTGTCCGTCTCACGCTATTTTCTCAGGAACCGTAAGAGCTACGGACCTGAAATTTGGACAGAGTATGTAGAACTTTGGCCACTACAACAACAAATATATGGAAATTAAAAATGTTTTAAAACAAGCAATGAAAAATTTATATATGTGTATAATTTAAATTTTTAAAATTAGTGTATTTTTATAAAGACTAGAACAATTAACACTAAAATTTATAAAAATTTTTCAGTTAATGCAATTTTGATTATGTAATTTTGACAAATTGCTACATCTTGGAAACCGTAAGAGGCAAACTCTTAAAATTTTCAAAAACGGTAAAACTAAAAGATCCGAAAATCATAAGATCGCCAAACCGAAAAAAAATCGCAAAAACCTGAAAAAAATCGCCAAAAATTTAAAAAAATTGCCAAATCGAAAAAAATCGACAAAATTAAAATAAAAATTCTAGCACTAAAACAAATCGCCAAATTTGAAAAAATCGTGTTAATGAAAAAAAATCGCCAAAATGAGAAAAAACGCCAAAAACAGAAACAAATCGCCAAAACGCGAAAAATGCGCCAACACCAAAATAATTGTTTATGTGAAAAAAATCACCAAAATGAAAAAAAGATCGCCAAAATTAAAACAAATTGCCAAAATTAAAAAAAATCGCCAAAACGAAAAAGTCGCCAAAATTAAAAAAAAACGCCAAAAACCGAAAAAGAATCCTCAAAACGTGAAAAAATTGCTAAAACTAAAAAAATCGGCAAAACCAAAAAAAAAATCACCTATATGAACACAAAATTAAAAAAATCGCCAGAAATAAAAAAATCGCCAAAATAAAAAAAACCCCAAAATAATAAAAATCGCCAAAATTAAAAAAACTTCAAAAAACCAAAAAAAAAATCGCCAAAACGAGAAAAAAGTGCCAAAACTCAGAAAGCACCAATAAATTCAAAAAACCTCAAAACTAAAAAAAACGCTTAAAACCGAAAAAAGGCCAAAATCGAAAAAAATGCCAAAACTATAGTTTATATTGGCTAAAGTTCGTATTGAATTACATATCTCGTGCCCGTACAGAACCCCTCGTGCGCGGGTCAAAGTCGCACTTCACAGAATTTATTTTTAATTACTACTTGTTTGTGCGTTTTTTTGAAATACATGATCACGGCATGTAAAATTTATTTGAACTAAGTAAAGTTTGAAATAATGTAAAATGAATGGCGTTGGTTGAAGTAGCACGTTGATTACAAACGGAATGTCGTGGCTTTTTCATATTTAATGTACATATATATGTAGGTACCCAGGTACCTTGTCATACTGTTAAGGGTGTGAGATGAAAACTGGACCACCACGCCTTTTCAAAATAATTTTTAAGATAAAAAATAATGATTATTAAATATTTTTTAATAGGTAGGAATTTTCATCTGTTTCCATTAAAAAGAAATAAGCTGAAAACGCCAAAGGTACTCGCAATTCACATAAGGGTTAAATAATAAAAGCACGCATTTTTCTGATGTGCATTAACTAGTGTCCCTTTGTATCAGTTGTTGTAGGAAAGTTCACAAGTGCTGAAGACACAGTCACTGATCACTGAACTATACCGACACCAGCAGATTCTAATCCTAATGTAACATCAGAGCGCCCATCTTTGTTGTGTAGCAGACTCATCGGCGAAGTAAATTTACTGATAAAGTGGCTGCTAAACACAGATTCAAGCAAATTTAATATACCTCATTTAACACCTGAGGTGCTGCAATACTGCATAATAAAAAAAACGTGTAAGAAAGCAGAATTTAAAAGAGAACGAAACTCTCCTCTATCACTTAGTCCTCGTTAAGACTTGAAATTTTTGTTGCTGCAATTTCTTAAAACTGTGCTTTGAAATTGCATAAGTGTTACGAATTTCAAATCAAAAGAGAATTGACGTGCACATGATACTGTGTACTCCTCCCCAATCTTCTCACACCTGTCACTAATAAACTCATGAATTGCTGCAGCAAAAATTGCAAGTCTGGACAAGGATTAACTTCACCACCTATCCTCTCTATCATTATTCCTTTCGTAAAGAAGATAACACATATTAATAGTAGTAGGAATTCAGTGTCTGAGTGTTGCTACTCTTAAACAAAAAATTATGAAAAAGTCTTTAATATAATCTTCACTGTATTTTAACAGTCTTATCCTAATAACAAAAATTCAAAATTTAAAATACCCCCAATATATATGGAAAATATGTGATATCTTCTAAACGGCTGGACTGATTTTCTTAAACCATAGCTAAGAAGCTTCTCGATGAAATCATCTTTCAAACAAAAAAAACTAAATCAAAGAAATTTTATCTGTCTTAATTTTCCCAAAAACTTATACTTAAAATTATTTTATTCCAATTTTTTTTTAATATAAAATACAAAATTTTTAATTCGGAAACTAATAAATTATTGATAAAAAATAAAACGGGAATTTTCAAGTCCAAAAATTAGCAATTGCTGAATTAAAAGAAAATTATGAGTTTAAAATTAATCCAAACTTAATTGAAATTTTTGCGTAGCCAAAGGTATAGATAGAGTTATTATAGTGAATAAGCCTTAAACAAATAATCGGCCAAAATTATTATTAAAATACTTTAAATTTATTGAAAAGTATATACATACATATACATATATGCATGTACTTAGCTAAAAAGTTTTATTGAATAGAATTGTTTCGAAAAAATTAATTGTATTTTAATTTATCAATGATATTTGAACAAAAAAAATATGAAAGCTTACTTAGTCCGAAATAACTCAAACAAAAAAAAAAGTTTATTAACTTTGTACAAGTACAAAAACACATTTTTTAATATATTTATATGTAGTTTCTACAAGTGAGGCAGACGACTCGTCTAGAAAATTTTTATGAAAATCACTCAAAAATATGAGTGCTTTCCATATAAATTTTATACTCAAGTCATCCGTCTAGGTTGTAGAAACAGGGGGTTACTTTTATATTTATATTTAGCGCAAAGTTTCTATAAATTTTCTAGAAAATTCTTTTATGTCTCGCACTTAAATATATAAATATAATATTTGCTAGCTATGCTCTGCTAGCTATGCATAAACTTGCACACGTATTCACCTATAACACTATGCAATAAATTAAAAAAAAAAAATTCGTGGCATTGACTCAAAAATAGATTTTTAGTATGCACTGAGGCATACAGTTTCTTAAAATAAAACAAAAAAATTAAAAAAAAAAAAATATATTTTTTAAGGTTTTTTACCCATTGTTCTAAAACCGACACAGCTACGTAAACACAATGTTTGTAAGATTAGGAGCTCTTGTTATTAAAAATTTAAAAAAAAAAGATTTAAAAAAAAATTTATCCATAGAATTTTTTTAACCCTTTTTTTTCGTAATTAATACCCCGAAACACGTTATAAAAAAATATCTACATGCCTTCGACAAAATGGTTGGTGTAATCATGTACACCGACTGTAATCATGTACACCGACTGCACTGATGTTGCTATGGGATTATGCGTGTACCCATTCAAATCGTGGTAAGTTATAATTAATATTTACTGTTCATTTTAGATTCGGTGATCTAAAAAAATATAAAATTCAAATATGTTTCTGTTGTATACTAGAGAGTTTTAAATAATTGGAAAAGAGGCAGTATAGCAAGAGAGTGAAAACTCATGGTGAAGTAAGAAAGTTTCATCCTTTTACAACTCTGTAATAGCGTGTTTTATTTATGTTTAGAGTAGAGTTGCAGCGACTTTTGGTAGTGATATAATTTCTTTTAAAGCTTTGTAGCCATTTGTCGTTGATGATTTTACTACATCATTTACTACTTTACTTACATCGCTCATGATTCTGGTACACAATACCGACCAAAAAGTGTCCTCTAATGTTATATTAAGATTAGTATTCCCTGAAGTTGGTGTAGTTCAGTGTCCAGTTACTGTGCCTTGACTGGTTCATTACTTGAAGTTTTGCTTCTTTTCTTTGTAAGTATATTACAAATATTTTTGTTTATACTTTTACTACGTTCGATAAAGTTTGGCATGAGGGGTTGCTTCTCAAATTATGAACGATTCTTCCAGCACCATATTACTTGTTTTCCCTGTCATACTTTATGTTAAAATCGGCAATGATATTTCTGATATTCTTAAAATAAACGCAGAAGCATCAAGGATCATACAAATGCAACTTGATAATCTTCCGATTGGCTAACTAAATGGAAAATTTTTGTTAATACCCAAAAATCTAACCACGTTACTTTTACAACACGAAGAGAAAACTGTTTCGCCGTATTTCTAAATGATACTGAAATTCCTAATGGGAACGTAGCAAAATATCTTGGTCTTCACTTGGACCGGCGACTTACTTGGAAATCGCACATAAACGCGAAAAGAAAATAACTTAATAATAAACTGAAGCAAAAGTCTCAACTATCACTAGAAAACAAAATTCTATTATATAAAATAATACTAAACCCTGTATGGATCTACGGAATCGAGTTATGGTTAACTGCTAGCAACTCGAACTTAGAAATCCTACAAAGATTTCTGTCCAAAGTTCTGCGAACAATCACAAACGCGCTCTTCTATGTCACAAATAAAACTTTACATGATGACTTAAGAATACCGTTCTTAAAATCTGAAATAAACAAATTTAGTTTTAATTACTTACAACGACTTAGAGCCATTTCACACTATGCCATTTTAGCCTGCCTTGTGTTGACAATTTTCTTTTAAAACCCCAACGAAAAGTCACACACATTTCCATTAAGCCTTTTTTATTCATGCCTTTTTGGCATTTATAAATACGTTTAATTCTGTGAACACGAAAAAGGCAAAGAGAAATGTCATAAATCCTTTTCAATTTTCATTTCGTGCCTTTTGTTTCACCCCGCCAGCTTCTCAGTCCCTCTCACCAATAAACTTAAAATGCAGAAAAGGCACAGTGTAAATTGCGTCTTAATAATCACATTAATGTATTAGCAATTACACTATTAGATGCAACTGATGAGGTACGAAGACTTAAACGGAAGCATGTTCTAGATCTTCCTTTCATAATTTAATTAATCTTATCAACTAGAAATATATATATTTATATATGTATATATTATATTATAAATACAATACAATATTGTATGTAAATATTTCAAGCCAGAAGCACATAATTCCCAAATTAATTAAGAAAATTATTTTAACTATTGCAAATTACAAATTAACTTTTATATGCCATCCTAATTTTTTTTGAACCATGTGCTTATTAATATGTTAAGTTATACATTCATACATACATGTACGTTCCTTAAATATATGCTGCGGCCGAAACAGTATAAAAGGCCCCGAAATTAGAGTTTAAAATTAAAAGTAAATTGTGTTGTGAACCATTAACAACATGAAAATAACTATAGTCTGGTTTTCGGCTTTAGCTGCCGCTTTATTTAATTGTCAAAATTATAATAGTCCTGCTCGAAGTGGTGATACTTCCCTAAATTATCGTCTTCCTAATGAAACCTATCCAGAACACTATGACGTTACAATTAGCACAGCTGTCCATAAGGGTGAAAAAGGATTTTAAGGCAAAGTGCTAATAGATATTGTAGTACAAAATGAAACTGAAACGATTGTTCTACATACCGGTCGTCAGTTAAAGATTTCAAATGTCACCATCTTGAATCCGTCAACAAGCGAATCAGAAGAATTGAGTCATGAATACGAATTGGAAAGAGAATTTTTAAAATTGACACTTAACAAGTAAGAGTGCTATATTCGGCTGTGCCGAATCTTATGTACCCTTTACCAAAGCGCGTTTATGTATTATAGAGATACATACATAAGCACAGAGCTATGTAGGTACATATTCATTTTGTGAAAAAACTCATACTTTTTTCTAGTGCAATTTTTAGGTTTTTGGCATTTTGTTTAATTTGGTGCTTTTTAAATTTTGGCGATTTTTTTTCATATAGGCAATTTTTTTGGTTTTGGCGATTTTTTTCGGTTCTTGGCGTTTTTTAATTTTGGCGATTTTTTTTCATTCTGGCGATTTTTTTGATTTTGACGATTTTTTTCATTTAGGCGATTTTTTTATTTTTTATATATTTAATTTTTTTTTTATTTTTTTGTGGCAATTTTTTTAGTTTTGACACTTTTTTCTCGTTTTGGCGATTTTTCTCGGTTTTTGGCGTTTTTTTATTTTGGCGATTTTTTTTCGTTCTGGCAATTTTTTTGATTTTGACAATTTTTTTTCATTTAAGCGATTTTTGTTAATTTTTTTCGATTTTTTTTCATATAGGCAATTTTTTTTGTTTTGTCGATTTTTTCCGGTTTTACCTAGAAATTATATAACAGCCTTACGATTACAAATTTATATAATGCATACCATATTGCAGTGATAGGTATTGTACTAAGCACGAACTTGGTAAAAATTTTTATCTCACTAATTTAGATGGCCGAAAATTTGGAAAGGAACTTGGCCTTTTTTCACATTTATGTTTTTGTGAGGATTATAAATTACATTTTCTCGAGGCAAATCCATTGCTGAAAAAAATAAAAATTAAAGCCATACGAAAGTAAACAGAAAAATGAAACCGAAAGATGAAAGAAATATAGAGACGATACAGAATTACTTCATTCCTTCACTTGAAAGAATCATTCAGTTGAAGTATTTCATTCAAGAATGACAAGCCTAACTAAAAGATTTTTTATTTCAAAATGCATACTATTTTTATTAAAATTTTCGACTTTGTTCTGGCCACTGAATCGTTTTCACAAATTTCCTTGTAAGTTGGGATGTTAAAGCATATGGTTACACCTGTTTAAATTGAAATTTAAAATTTACTAATTAAAAGCATGTGCTTTAGCATCCAAATTTAAAAAAAAAATTCTTGAAAATATAAGATTTGAAATTTTTTGGTTTTCTCGCTGGGTTTTGTTTTCACAAGACTGTTTTCAAGTGAGAAGAATGTGAGTTTCATTGTTCAAAAGTTAAAATTGACATATATAATCTTTTGCAAAGAAATGCGGAGTGAAAACGAGGAGATTCCTTAAATGTACTAAATAAGTCATTGGTGTACTGTTGTACTTTCCGAATTTGAATTGTACCAAAAACAGTACAATTATACCAACTTTGCCATCCTTGGTTCTTACCATATTTGTTAACTCAATGTGTTAACACATAAATTTTTAAAATAACGTCTACTTCTAATAACTAATTAAGATTCATGTGGCAACACCGAAATTGACAGTAACAAGGGAATGAATAAAGGTTTAATTTTATGTGTTTTGAGTAAACGCTTCTGATATTTTGAAAACTAAGTTGAAATACATAAATAATTTCTTAAAAAAATCAATTTTTTAAGTGATTCTGCCTTAATTTTCGATTTACACGATTTTTATACCCTTTACCAAAAAATGGTAAAAGGGTATATATAGGTTTGTCATTCCGTGTGTAATTTCTACAATGTTAATAAGGGACACATAAAGTATATATATTCTGGATCCTTATGCATAGGGAAGACGAACAAGCGATGTCCGTCTGTCCGTTTGTCCGTCTGTCTGTACGTGAAATCGGGTTTTCCAAGCTCCCAGAACAGCTAGAGACTTCGTTTTTGGACTGGTGTGTCAGAAATTTTCCGAATAAGATTGGTGTTGAAAATCAGCAAAATCAAGCAGACCGCTTCAGAGCTGGAAAACTCAAACTCTATTTTCCCATACAAAATAACTACCAAAAACTAGTTTTTATTACTTTTTTTATTAAATTAACTTATTTTATACGAACAAAATTGGTATTTCTAATTTAAAAACGAATTAAAAAAATTGAACAAATTAAAAAGTAGTTTCCAGGGTTGGAAAACTTTATCTTTTTTTCTAATAATTAAACATATTTCATGTTTTAGGAAAAAGGATATTTTCTCAGGAACGGTAAGAGCTACGGATCTGAAATTTGGACAGAGTATGTATAACCTTGGCCTACAACAACAAATGCGTGAGATTTAAAAATTAAAGGGTGTTCCACAACGTGCAAAGAAAACTGTTAAAATACCATGTAATATACATACAATTGTATGTACATATGTATATTGGCACTTGAAAGATGTAAATTTAGTGAATTTTTATACAGCCTACCACAATTAACAAAAAAATCAAAAAATTTAAATTAAAGGGTGGTCTATCAGTTAATGCAAACTATGTAATTTTGACAACTTGCTATATCTTGGAAACCGTAAGGGTTAAACTCTTGAAATTTTCAAAAAACGGTAAAACTAAAAAATTCGAAATTAAAAAATCGCCAAAAATTTAAAAAAATCCCCAAAATTAAAAAAAAAACACTAAAATAAATCGCGCAACGAAAAAACTCGCCAAAATTAAAATAAACAATAAAAACCGAAAAAAATCGCCTAAATGAGAAAAACATGTGTCTAAACTAAAAAAAATGCCAAAATTCAAAAAAACGCCAAAAACCGAAAAAATCGCCAAAACCAAAAAAATTGCCTCTATGAAAAAAGTCGCCTAATGAAAAAAATTCGCCAAAATTAAAAAAAATTTCCATAACGAAAAAAATTGCTAAAATTAAAAAAATGCCAAAAACCAAAAAAAAATCAACAAAACGAGAAAAAAAGTGCAAAACTAAAAAAATGCCACAATGAAAAAAACGAAAAAAACCGAAAAAATCGCCAAAAACCCAAAAAAATTCCTATATGAAAAAAAAATCGTCAAAATGAAAAAAATCGTCAAAATAAAAAAATTCGCCGAAACGAAAAAAATCACAAAAATTAAAAAAACCCAAAAACTGAAAAAAATCACCAAAACGAGAAAAAGTGTCAAAACTAAAAAAACTTCAGCAACGAAAAAACCGCAAAAAAAATCGTTAAACCAAAAAAAAAAATTATCTATATGAAAAAAAATCGCCAAAATTAAAAAATCGTCAAAATAAATAAAAATCGTCAAAATTAAAAAAATCGTCAAAATAAAAAAAATCGCCAAACCAAAAAAATCTCCAAAATTAAAAAACGCCTAAAACCTAAAACTAAAATCGCCAAAATGAAAAAAATCGCCAAAATTAAAAAAAAGCAAAAAACCCGAAAAAATCGCCAAAACCAAAAAAATTTGCCTAAATGAAAAAAACGCCAAAATTAAAAAAAAGCGCCTAAACCGAAAAAAATTTCCAAAACGAGAAAAAAGTGTCAAGACTAAAAAAATCGCCAAAATAAAAAAATCGCCAAATTTTAAAAAGCAGCAAATTAAAAATTATGCCAAAAACCTAAAAAAATCTATAAAACGAAGTTACATAGTTTACTTGGTATGGAGGTACAATACTAAAACTATTTTCGAAGTTCGTAGCTTAAACGAACTTTAGATCGAATCTCATGTCAAGTGGGATATTAAATATTGTTTTCTTTGGATATTTTGTTTAGCTCTAAGTGCAACAAATGAGTAACTTATTCATCAAGTACCAAGAATTAAAGTTACTCTTAATGCACCAAACTCTCAATAAAGGCGCTTCATAATTAAACTTACTACTAATATATATATAGATGTAACCAATTCCTTAATAATTGCATATGAACTTTTATCCAAACACTGAAGTATGTATGTATGCTCTCCTGAAAACTTGTATTTTTTTAGAAAGTAAGGCATCAATATTCAACTTATTGCTAATATAAAAAAAAATATTTAATCGAGAGGTCACTTATTAAAAATTGCACTGGAGCAAAAATTATGAATTTTTTCACAAAATAAATATGTACCGACATATCTCTGTGCTTATGTATGTATCTCTATACTACATAAACGCACTTTAATAAAGGGTATATAAAATTCGGCAAAGCCGAATATAGCACTCTTACTTGTTCATAGTTGTAGTTGTATTTCAAATTGAATTTGTTTGTTTAATTCACAACAATCTTTATCGTGTATCTGTGTATCAAATACACTTTTTGTTTTTTAATTGTGAAGTGTATTAATGTATTTTGTATTTTAAATGAAAAAAGAAGAACAAGCTAATAGTGTAATAGTGTATTTCATTTTTATATGAAAATTTCATACAACAAATGTTACACTTTGTATTTAATATGATAATACAATCAATACAGAGTTACAAGAGGTTTTGTGAACCAAGCAATTATTTATAGTGGTGTATATCACTTAAAAATAATAAGTAATTTCTATGGAAAAATTTTCGATTTTTTCAGCTGGAATACCCCATAGCCTAAAAACGTTTAGTAGAGAAAATCTTCTTGGTTCTATTAGGAAGTTTATATTCTGTGTAGTACGATGTTTTTGTATAAAAAATTTAACTGAATACCGAATTTTCCAATTCAACAATAAAAGAAATACATTTCTGAAAATCAACTGTAAAGGTTAAACGTGCTCTACTGCAAAGCAGTAAAATATGACTTAAGCACTTTTTTCCTATTACCACATATTTTTATTCCGCACGGAAGATTATTTTCTATGTCATCACTCGGAAAACCAGAAATATGCTGAAATAAAATATTTTATGCGAATTAAATATGCACTAAAAACTAGATAATATGCTGCTTATTTGAAAATAAAATTATATTTTTAATTCAACAATTCAATAACTTTAAAAAAACTTTTTTCTTATACTCGCAACTTTAGAAGAGATCACGATATCAGAATTAAAATAAAAGTCGTTGCATGTCACATCTCAATAAGCTCCGATACTTTGAAAGTATTCTTTCAATGTCTGCTGATGTAATCGGGGCACCATCCATTACAAACAGTAAAACCAAATGCTTATGAAACTTAAAGTCCAATATTTCTTTTTGAATCGTTAAAAAGTTAGACAATGGTGGAGTGATTGGTTTCACTTAAAGTAACTGTGTTTATTAAAAACCTTTCCCTATGTACATACTTTGAAAGTAAAGCTTCTCAGAGAGCACTCGCAAAAGTTTTTCAGGTGTTCACTTCGAATTTTGATAAGAGGAACGAACGTCTGCAGCTTATAATTTTTTTCCAAATTTTTTCATTAAATTTACTTTGTTAAGATGACATTGTACATTCCAATATGAATAATTATGATAAATCTTTGTTTTTAATATTTTTAAGTTAAAGTATCTTGCACTTTCTATACGTTGTTTTATTATTATTATCTCTCCCGATAGTGCTAAGCAATAGTCACTGTAAAATAGAATCCCACCTTCTTCTCGCAAATCAGGATTTTTCTCACAAATGGCTTTCATTAAATTAATCGATCCGCCGCCGCAGTCTGTTTTTTTTAATTTTTACCAGAAATTCGTTGAAAAAATTTACGCTCCTGAAATCTGTACAGGTAGCCACAGAACCACAACTGTTCAGGGCCTGCTAAAGAAAGCATTGTTAGGCCTTCTATATTTTATGAATTGAACAGGTTAAGGTTCGTATCGCCTTGTAAACCAAAATACATGTGATAATTATTAATGAACAAATAACATCAAAGCTAGTTGTAAATATTCTGACAACACATATCTTTCTTATTAAATATTTTTTGTCGCAACGAAAGGCTAATTAACGATAAAAAATATCCTAAAAATAAAAGTGGTAGATCTACCACCTTTCAAAATAATATGTGTTGGAAACTACAACTTCACGTCGAATCTACATCTAAAAGGATGTGCTAGCCTATCAGTGTGGAGGTTGTGGGATCGATTCCCACCATAGACTCTTGTCTGTTCCACTACATTGAGTGAAGGTCTTGGTTACTATTCTCGTTTAAATAAAAGATATTATATAATTTGTAATTGTATTTGTAACATATAATAAATAAATAAATAAATCTACAACTAAAACAGATTTTAGGTTGGCATCACTGCTTGCTAGTATAGACTTTCAAAAGAAAAATGTACGGAATTCTTGAAATGTATTGCCTATCTTAGGGATGTTATAAAAATTTATAAGTGGAAACTTTTATCAGTCAACTGAAACAATAATTAATGTTCAAACAATTGTTTGGTTTGACATTTCTATTTTCGTCAAACTGTGATTATTGTCCCAATTCAGTAAGCCAATTTAGGATGTTTTTGTTTGAAAATACTTTTGAGTTCTTGTGTTTGAATTCTCTATTTTATTTTCTTCAAAAATGGATGTTGTCTTTGATAATGAAAAATAAAAATTTTATTGTCATACCCCCTTATGCAAAAAAATATTTTACTATAGCTTTAAAGTTCATATTAGTTGATAAGCACTTTAAGGCTAACATTGCTTTGTTAAGAAATTGTATTCAAAACACAACTTTAAATATTTTGTTATTTAATAATAAATACTGGTAACACCACCGTGTTCAACAACCACTTCTCAGCTTATGATGCACAAAATTTAATCAAATTTCATTCGGGTATTCAAATATTTTTTTATTTTATTAAATAAATTTTTATTTTCTTGAAATAAAGCAACCTAATTTAAACAATATGAGCTTCTGACATGGAAGGAAACCAGATAAACATTTCTATGAAGTAAAAGTAAATAAAATATGAGGAACAAAGAAGAATTATCACAATTTATTTTATTCGAATGAAATGAGTATTTGAATATCCAGCTTTTTTCGATTTGTTTTGATTGTATGTACATCACTAAAACATTTTTGTACAATTGTATTTATTTTAATATTTTTTTATGGATTTTGCGATGTATTTTGAATCAGTTGGATAATTTGGTGATGTTTTCCATCACATTACAGTAATAATATATTTAAGATAAGAGCTAGCACTTTTAGCTTTATTTTCAGATGTAACATGAATCAATATGTGTTATATTAACAAAAATATTTGAGGTACAAAATACACATTTTGAAAATATCAACTTAAAGTAGTCTTAACAAACGTGGGGACCTACTTTAGAAATTTGATATAATAATTTTTTTAGAATACAACTTTACTTAACATTGCTTTGCAAAGCTTTATTAAGTTTTTTTGCATAAGACCCATAAGCATTAAATTATGCAAAAAATATTTTACTTTAGCTTTAAAGTTCATAGTAGTTGCCAAGCACTTTAAGGCTAACATTGTTTTGTGAAGAAATTATATGCAAAACACAACTTTAATTATTTTGTTATTTAATAATAAATAGGGGTAGCACCACCGTGTTCAACAACCACTTCATTCAAGTATTCAAATAATTTTTTATTTTATTAAATAACTTTTTATTATCTTCAAGAAAAGCAACCTAATTTAAAAAAATTTGATCTTCTGAGATGGTGGAAAACAGATAAACATTTCTATGAAGTAAAAGTAAGAACAATATGACGAACAAAGAAAAATTATCACAATTTCCTTTATTCGAATGAAATGAGTATTTGAATGTCTAGCTTTTTTGGATTCCTTTTGATTGTATGTACATCACTTAGGCCCAAATTTACAGTCATTAGTTAACTAATAACAATAGTTAAACCAATAATATTTGATTCTCAGCTCTTTGCTTACCATTAGTTAAACCGCCAAATCTCATTGGTTAACAAATAGTTAGACAACAGTTGATTCGTTGTAAACTTTTTTAGTACTGTTGCATTGTGAACATTTTTATACACATTTCACACATACGTTTTCAAGCATCTTCCTTATATTTAGATGTAACACATTCTTTTTATTTTATTTTATATTATAATTTATTTTTTCGAAACAAATTTCAGCAATAATTCAATATTTTTCACGGTAAAGTTAGATGATCGCGCATTTTTAAGAAACAATACAGCAAATGTAAACAAAAACCATACGATATAGCAGAGCTGTCGATAATGAAACGTACTTGTTTGATAGGGTTACCATTCTTTCCTCACATTAAGAACTTTAGTTAAACAATATGCACTGTGAATATGAAGTATTAGTTAAACAATAGTTATCATTTTAGTTTACTAACAATTAACTAATGACTGTAAATTTGGCCCTTAAAAATTTTTGTTCAATTGTATTTATTGTAATATATTATTTTTTTTTTAGATTTTACTATGTATTTCGAATTAGTTGAATAATTTGATGATGTTTTCCATTACATAACAGAAATAGTAAATCTAATCGAAGAAAAATCACTAAAAAATACTAGCTAAGCTAACTCTTCCACTCAAGTCGACCGTCAGTGTTGTGGAAACAGTGTTTGAAATATCGGAATTCTATAAAGTAACAAAATATTCCTCAAAAGCATCAAATATGCTCCAAGTATTCGAAATTTTTTTTAAAAATATGAGTGTAAAACTGAAATATGCAAAAACATAGTTCTGAAACGGATAAATATCTTATTTGCTCATTAATAGTTCACACTGAAAAAAAACTTGCATATTTGCGGTTTCCCTGGCAGAAAAATAGTATTAAAATTTATTAAACAGAATAAGTGTAATTAAGCACATCTTTTTCGAATGAAAACATTTTTAGAACACTCATTAAAATATGACGTCTTCAAAAGCTTAAAGTTCGCCATGAGATAAAACTCCTGTTAGCTCTTATCATGCAATGACTTTTAAGGTTGAATTGCTCAATCGTATATACGAGATTTAGTAAATAGATAACAGAATGGAAAATATTTTTCAAACTGTAAAAAACTATAACAATGAAAATAAGTTTCTTGTTTTCTGGTTTTGAGTTAAAATACTTTTTATTTAATGCATTACAAGCTTCATATTATAATATTTGAGTTTTTTGATGTACAGCCTTTTAATAAAAAATATTTTGCATTGTCAATATTTATACATACGTACATATGTCAGGCTGTCTGGTGGCAATTTTAGATTTTTAAATACGATTAAACGATGCGGAGGGGTGGAGGTTGGTTCCGTTGGAATTATGGATTGTGCGTATTTGTTAGTCACGATGTCGCAGTGGTCGAGTGAGCACCGCGTGTTCGTTGTGGATACATTTTTTAAGAATAATTATTCTTACGAAATTGCTCATCAACAATTTTATTCAAAGACATTTTTATTTATGATTTTACTAGGTGCTCTCAGCTGCTCAGTTGACTATTTTTTACCGCTTGTACATTGAATATACGTTGGACGTCAATCCAAGTTTTTTTTTTTAATTAAACGTACACATACAGTTTTTATTTGCAAATAAGACAAGTATAAACGTATTGTTTATTGCTACTAAATGTATGATTATTATAAAACAGTGTTCAAATTGCGGTATTTGATATCGAAATTCCAATAGAAAATAAAAGGTGAAGTGACAAAAATTTTATTCTTATACAACTCTGCAATTGCAGTGTTGCAACACGCCTTTTGACGTTAGCCAATTTTACGTTAACCTGTTGCAATTTCAAGCCGATGTTAGCCGCATTAATCGGCGTCAGCTTGGAGTTAAATTGAAATTTGGCGGCAGTTTTTGAGCCGGCTTTGAGCCGATCTGCTTGTTTCTCTGCTAAGAAGCTTAAATAATAGGCTACCAAATGTTTGATTATTAAAAGTATTTTACTGAACAATGATAATAGTCAACACATTGTGATTGCAAACGTTGATAAAAATCTGTGAATTCAATTAAATAGCACAATCATCACTTAGTTCAACTACGAGTATATTAATTTTGATTGTTGTCGTGTGTTTTCTATGTTAAGAAATCTTTGGCAATCATGACATTGCGCTTCTATAAATATTCGAATAATTCTCGATAAAACATGTTTAATGCCGATTTCACGGTATAGATGTGAATTTTTTTGCCAGTTACTATAGCAGTCGGAAAAAGAAAACTTAATGTGACTTTTATTTCGTTACGTATGTAAGTATATGGTTCGATAAGATATGATCATGTCTATGTGTACTTAAACATGATGACTGTTTTAGGGGAAATAATTTAATCTTAAAGCATAAGATAATATATGTACAATTGTATGTCATCCCGAACATTTCAACCCTTAATAGAAGTAAAAAGAAAAGAAGAAAAAAAGAAGTAAAAAAAGATTCAACTAAATATTCAAATACAAACTCTTTATTCATGCACACTGCAAAAATATTAACCACAGCTCTCAGGTCATTAGCAACGTACTTTTTATCTGTCAGTTTTTAAATTAATTTTACTTGACTTTGGGACTAATTTTATTTTGTTTCATAATTAGGTTTTATTTTGCTTTAAGAGAAATAACACTCAAGCACTTAATTCCTACTACTATTACTAGGTGTTATCCTTTTTTTAGGAAAGGGTAGGCTATGAAGAAAGTAATAAAAGAAAGCTTCGTTATTTTATAACTCTGCAATGTTGCAATGGCGATGGTGGTGTTTTTTAAGCTAGCTAGCATGTTGACTTCAAAACTGAAGGTCGTGGGTTTGAACACGGTCTCGGACAATCATTAGATAACAACACCATGCCTTTTTTTTGATATTGTAAGAAAATTGAAGTGATGAATGCACAGACACTGGTCACTGTACTACTCCGATTTCAGCGGATACTAATCCTAACGTAACATCAGAGCGTCCACCTTTATCAGTATTGTGTAGTAGAATCATCGACAAAGTAATATATAAAATGGCTAATAAGCACAGTTTTAAAAATTTAATACGCCCCATTGACACCAGAGGTGCTGCATTATAAAAAACGTTAAAAAAACAGAATTGTAAAATAATGAAGCTTTCTTCTATCACTTCCTTCACCACTTCTCTTCTATATCATTATCACTTTCCTAAGTAAGGTAACACCTAGTAATAATATTGGGCATTCAATGCCTGAGTGTTACTTCTCTTAATATAAAAAAAAAGCGTTTTAAATTTTCGTAGATGTGTTTATTAGCCATTTAATTGGTCAAGTACAATAAATTCATGCAAGATATTTTAGGTGCCTAAAATATAACATCAAAAACACAAAATATGCACTAAAAACAACAAAATATGCACATATTTTAAAAAATGTTTATTCAAAAGAAAATGTTTCAATTTACATACAGCTCAATAAGGATATATATAAATATTTTGATTTCTCAAGAGGTATGTCTACAAGCCTTTTACATTACATTTTTAAAAATGGTATGTTTGTATACTCTCGAATGTGTAGTTCAATCAATTTATTCTTAAAAGGCTTTTGTGCATTGAAAAAGGCTTTGTAACATCTGTGGATGTAATCGGCTCAAAATTTCTTTCTAATTCTTCTTTTTATCTAATCTTATATATTTATTTAGCCTAAATTACTACACTAAAAAAAACGAACTAAAACTTTGGAAAACTTTCTAAATTTGAGTAAAAAAAAGTTATCGTATGGCGCCAAAGCTGTTTTTAACTTGAAACCAGTAAAATATTTACTAAATTTCTAGTTCATTAAAGAACTAGTTTATAGTAATTATATATTTATTTTTAAGTAAAATTTTTCTAAAACTAAATAAAATTCGAAGCTTTGCAAACAATTTTTTTCATCTTCGATATCATTATTATTAATTTTTTCAAAGTTTTTTATGTCTTTAATTCTGGTACTTATTTTTTTTTATTAAATTCTATACCACATGGTATATTGGTTCATATGTTCATATTATATTCTTAATTAATTCACCTTTCATCATACATTGTGCATATAAATTCCTTGAGCACAATAAGTATTGAACCAACAACCTTCTGACTGTTAGGCAAGCATTCTAACTAATTGTCTAACGGGGCAGCCTGAATAAGCATTGAAATTATTGAGCTTTAAATTTTTATTTTATTTACAAACAAATATACATATTCCAAGTTCAAATATTCCTCAAAAATATGAAAAATTTACTTAAATTTTTTGGTTAATGCAAATAAAAGATATATTCTATAATTCAAAGTAAAAATGCTTAAAACCGGTAAATATTTTTCTAAAATTTAGAATACCTTTTTATATCTTTCAAGTTAGTCAAATTTGATGAACTAATCAGGAGTAAGTCATTTTTTGATTTAAAACGAGATGGACTAGTTCTTAGGATACAATTTCCCTAAGCTCTTAAAACATTTTAAAATTTTTGGTAAGTATTTCCTTTGAGCCAGTAAACTTGTCCTTGAATGTGAGAATTTTTGTGTGTATGTATTTTTATGAACTATTTTTAAGGATATGAACTTATTATTTTTTTATCATATTAAGTAACTAAGCAACTTAGAAAAATGTACTTAAACTTAGAACATTTTTTTACTTAGATTTAGTAAACTTTTTTCCTTAATAATAGTATATGTTTTTTTTTTGAGTTTAGCTATAAGATTTATATTTTTGAATACATTAGGTATCAGTTTGAAAAAAATTCAAGCTCCCACAGAATTGTTTCACTGCTTTCGGCATTAATAGCAGACAATTTCCTCTTAAAATTATCAAAATGACAATTTCCATTAAATTTTATATATATAGTAGGTGTGTGTGCTTGAACAATCGTTCTAGAATTAAAGAGCTAACGAAAAATTTAGACACGTCCTAAGTAAATGATCTTTTATTTTTATTTTTTTCGGGATCTCCAAGTACACATCTATACAGTCACAAACTATTTTCATTCTAAACCAGTTGGATGCTGCCTTAAAAAAATAACGAAAACTGACTTTTCCTTGCTAGTCTCTATCTATGTTTGCTCATCTCTTCAAAAAACAGTTAACAAACAAGACAAGTCTTTTTTTTGTTTTTCGGCTCGCGAATTCTACAACAATGCAAGCGAATAAATTTGAAAAAAGTCAGTTTAGCATTGATAAATTGTCAAAAAATTTTTTTCTTGAAATTTGAATTTTTGACAAACTATGATACAAAAGCACGGATTTGTAGCAAAATATGTGGAAAAATATGCATTTATGACCAAATTATGCAAAAATATGAATTTTCAGTAAAATATGCAAAAATATGCTCTAACAAATCGATGCCTTCTTTACACAAATTTATTGTTTCGTAAAGATATTTAACTCTTGCCCTCATCAGGGTTAAGGAAAAAAACATGCATTTGCATGAAACCCCTGTTCCTGATTATAATATACAGTATTTTAACTCAAAAACAGAAAACAAGAAACTTAATTTTATTGTTAGTGTTTTTTATTTTCATTGTAAGTTTTATCTATTGGCGGTAGGAACTAAGTCCCCAATGAACTAAGTCCCCAAAACATAAATGAACTAAGTCCCTAAAGTTTGGGGAGTTAGTTCGCTATGAACTAAGTCCCCAAACATAAAAATGAACTTGGCCCCCAAAAATTTAACTAAAAGAGAACTAATTCCCCAAAAGTCTTTGTTTTTTTTTTCATATAAAACTTTGGGGGCTTTGTTCATATTTGTTTTGGGGTGTTTGGTCATTAAAGATGTATCACCTACCGAGACTGGCAGTAGGAACTAAGTCCCCAATGAACTAAAACCCCAATAAGCATTTGGTATCCATCAATAGTATTTTGGATCTTAATGCCACAAAAGAACTTTTTATTAAATCAGGCGGTAATAAAGGAAGTGCCAAAATTTTGTGGTAAAGTATTGACGCATATTTTGATACCTAATAAAATCTAATAAGGATTTATGTTTTGTCACATTTCGTCTAACTGCCTGGCAGAAATGTAACCTATAATTAAGAAACCATATTTTGAGATTTATATATTAATTTAAAGCTTATGAAGGTATGTAGTGAAATTATAATTATGTATGCTACACTCACCTAATTTTTTAGAAACACTGTTGTGATTCAGGCAAATTTCAATAGGTAATATTATTGTATTTGTATTAAATAACTTCTTTCCATACAAAATTAATAAATTTTTAGTGATTAATTTTTAATCCACTTACATTAAAAAGTTCTTAACACTAAAACCGAAAAGTTTTAAAACGCATTTTATCACATACTATATAAAAAGATAATTTATATAATTACAATAATGTTATCTATGTTGATAAAACTTCAATCATTATAGTGTTTGTGAAAAAAACTGGTTGAGTGCAAATGGGTTGTAAATTAAAATTTCGCGCGAGATAAAACCCGTGTTGGCTCTTATCAGTCAATGTTTTTAAAGTTAAATTTCTAAATGTTGTAGACATTTAGTTAATAGATAAGGCGGTAAGAACTAAGTCCCCAATGAACTAAGTCCCCAAAAATTATATGTAAATTATGTATAATAAATTATAATAAATTACTAAATTTAATTTTGTTTCAAGATTTTGTACAGTGAGGTTGTATTTAATGAAATATTATTTCGAACAAAACACTTAAAACGAACTAAAAGACATTTAATTCGTCATTTTAAGGCCCAAATTCAAAGTCATTAGGGATAGTTTAACCAATAATATTTGATTCAAAGCTCTTTGCTTACCATTGGTTAACAAATAGTTAGACAACAGCTGATTCGTTGTAAACTTTATTAGTATTGTTGTATTGTAAAAAATTATTACTGATGTTGGGAAGTGTAAACTAGAGGACATCAGGGACTTCATCATGGGAATTAGGTGATTTAGTGATGGATAATAGGGTCACTTCTGGTTGCAAATGGGAAAATAAATATCACTTTTTGGCCAACAGAAGGGAATCACAATGGATCCAACTGGGTCTCCAAATAGAGGTGTGGTAAAGCTCCACCTTTCAAAACCTAATCTATTGTGAAAATTTTTATACTCACTTCACACATACGTTATTAAGCATCTTCTTTATATTTAGCTGTGACACATTCGTTTTATTTTATTTTATATTAAACAATGCACTGTGAATATGAGGTATTAGTTAAATAATAGTTATCAGTCTAGTTTACTAATAATTATTAGTTATTATTTATAATTAACTAAGAGGCCCTAAGAGAAAAGATCGATTAAAAATCTCCAAAACGATAAAAAAAGTATCAAAACTAAAAAAATTGCCAATTTGAAAAAGAAACGCCAAAAACCAAAAAAAAAGTTGCATATTTGAAAAAATGGCCAAAATTAGAAAACTCGAAAAAATAAAAATCAATCGCCATAATTAAAAAAACGTCAAAAACCAAAAAAATCGCCAAAACGAGAAAAGCTTTAAACCGAAAAAAATTCAAAAACGAAAAAAAATGACAAAACCATATTTTATATTGGCTAAAGTTCGTATTGAATTACATATCTCGTGTCCGTACGGAACCCTTCGTGCGCGGGTCAAAGTCGCACTTCACTGACTTTATTAATATAATTTTTGGCTTTACTATGGACTTAGTTTCTTAAAAATATCTATCCATAAAATTAATGACATAATGAATTATCCTTTTATTATTTGATTTATTAAATAAGGCCACAATGTATAAAATCGTACAATAAAATTAGAAATATTTTAGTTAATTATACAATAATTAGAGTGCATATACTCGTATAATCTTTGCCTACTGTATGTATTTTCTGATAGTACATTTCATATTCACCAGTGATACGAGTATAAAGATCGAGTTAATAAAATGCAAACTTTTTTGATTGCAAAAACGATTTTATGTGCGACATCACATATTGATCCATATACATACATATGTATTACATCTTATTTCTATATATGAACCCACATATGAAGAGCTTCATAATTAAATTTCCATACATGAGCTCATATATTATAATAAATTTCATATATTAGTCTATATATCAATATGTAGATTTATATACATTCATTTATACAAAATATATGGACCATACATAATTTGTTTAACTGGAATTTTACATATTTTCTATATTTCATCAAACAAAGATAGAGTTTGCTGATTAAAACTAAAGTTTTGATTATTGGTTAGAGTTTTTGACAAATGGCACTTCCTCAATTTGATATCAGGTATTGTTCCTAAATTAAGGTTATGAATTTTTATTGTAAGTGAAAAAAGTCAGTAAAACTTTTTTTATCAGGAATAACTTCGGTATCGCTTTAAGCTATTTTTTTTATAAATGAACATGTCTTTTAGATAGAGAGATGTTCCTAAAGAAGATAAGCATTAAAACAAATTTCAACAATCAGAAACCCATGTTAAATTCGTTGGAATTTTCCATGCTTTGCGATCACACCATCTTAAGCTCATTAAATATTCACAAAGTTTATTTTGCTGGATTCGTATAAAAATTAAAAGATTTTCAAATAGACACTCGTACATGTACATACATATTTACATATTTACTATATCATAATTATCTTTTGCATTTTTTTTAGTTTCGCAAATTTTTTTTTTGCCTTTATGGTTGGTATTTACTTACTATCTGTATGCGCGCTATAGAGCTAGACTATATAAATTTTAAACTTTAAGAATAAGAAATTAAATATTACTATCAGAACTACTTGCCATAAAATGACTTACTTTTCTGAATACCAAATTTCATTGCTCACTTAGAAATCACATTACTTAAAATTAAAAAAAAAAATTATGTACATGTTGCTATATGAGGAGAATTATTTAACGCAGTAATAATCTCAAATTATTATTTTACTTATGAAGTAAAATATTTTTTTATTGAAAATACATTGAAATTGATTAGCTGGGTTTAGCTGGATCCTATGCGCATTTCACAGTTGCTAATGCAGATCATCATCGCTATTTTCCCCGGCTATAAAGGCTAGTTTAATTTTTCTTCTCTTCTTTAGAAACTCACATTAATTAATAAAAATATTTCATTCAATTAGAATTAAAATTACTGAACTTAAGCCGGAATAAGAAATTATTTCTGACTATTTATGTATTTATTATTATCCGTTTCCAACGAAACTCGACAGGAAAGATAAACGCTGGCGAAAGAAAACTTGAGTGTATAAAGTAGGCGGGATCCCGTCCATAAGAATAAAAAAAATTAAGATTTGCGCTAGAGAGCTGAACTTTGATAAACAAGTAGGTCTAGGTTAGCAACTAGCTACACTCAAAGAAAAAAATTAACTAAAACTTAGGAAAATTTCAAAATTTTAATAAAAAAGTTGTCGTATGGCGCCAAAGCAGTTTTTGCTCGAAACCAGTAAAATATTTACTAAATTTCTAGTTCATTAATGAACTAGTTTATAGTAATTATATTTTAATATTTAAGTAAAATTTTCTTAAGATTAAGCAAAATTTCTTTGTAAAACTTTCAAACCTTGCATATGAGGTTACCTGAATTAATTCTAATTAAATTTAAATTTCATAATTTTACTATTGCGAGGAACAAAGTTATCAGGGGCTTAAGGCTTGAAACTATCATCTTAAAAAGTGGATGATCATAATAGAGTTTAAAAAAGTGACGGACAACGTGCAGGTAATGCCTATAAAATTTAAAGCTAGAAATTGTACCAGAGAGCTTAAATTCGTTACAAAAATAAATGTAAGTCAGAGATCACCAACAAAAATCTAAAAACCTGGAAATTTCAATCGGAGGACATGGGCACGTACTTTAAACTCGAAATTAAGAATTTAAGTTAAGGAGTGAGTTACGAACTGGAAAAATCCAAAAACACCGATTGTTATATTAGGGAGGTAGGGCCATGTTCATAAAAGTTCAACGTAATATTATACGGTAGAGAACTGACATTTAGGTTACCAACTAGAAAAAATTAAAACACAAGCTACTCTATTGAAACATTGCATGCAAATTGCACTTACGCTAGCCTTTAATTTTGCGTTTTCAAAAGTTCTTCGTCTAAGCAGACTTTAGAAAAATTCGTGGGGTCACTCCAACTAAAATTTGCGATATATTTTACATATTTGTAATCAGACGACTCTTAAAAAATTTCGTACAATATTGGGCCCTTGTAATAACATAATAGTGCAGCCATCACACTCTCACTCATTATTTTATGAAACTCTGCCCTTTTGTTCTGTTGCAGTCATTATGAATAGAAATAATGAAGGCTAGAAACTTTAAGTTTAAAAGCTTCATTAAAGAAAACCTTTCAAAAAGTAGTCAGGTCATGACAAAAAAAAAATATAAATATGAAAGAAGCCCAAGTTCGTTTCTAAGATTTTGGCCATCAAAAGTAGTGAGATAAAAATTTTGACCAAGTTCTTCTTTACCACAATACCTATCACTCAAATATGCTATGCATTATATAAATTTGTAATCGTAAGGGTGTCATATAATTTCTAGATAATTTGATAACTTTGCAATATTTTTAACTTTCTAAAAAAGGAGAGAATAATGTATGTTTGTTCATTTTTTTATATCGGAAAAAATTTTAACTGTTAAATGTTAACAAAACTAGTTTGCTTAACTCTAAACATTTTACACTTTTTATGAATATAATAATGTAATATTAATAAATATAATATTATTTTATTATATAGTATATATAGTATCATAATAAGGGTTTTCATGAGAACTCTTAAGATTGCCATTTGTGCAATTGAGCAAACTTGCTAGACTTGTTTCATGAAGCCCCTTTGGAACTTTTGTGCAAACAGATTATGTAAATTTGAAACAAACGTCAAAAAGTTCATTTTACAAAAATAATATAAACACATTTAAGGCAATTTTTAATTTAAAAATATTTTTATACATTTATATAAAAATAAGAAAGTGTGTGTGTGTTTAAAAATGCCTAAAAAAAGCCAAAAAAGCAAGAAGTTGTTGCTTACGAAATGCACAATTGCACAGCTTAAGTTTACTATTCAAAATTATTGGGCAAACTTAACAGGTTTGTGTAAATAAATTTTAGACATTTTATTTACGAGAATGTGAAAATGCACAATTGCACAGTTTGCGAGGCTTTTGAACATTCTCATGAAAACCCTTAATATATTATATAATATAAATGAATATTAATAAACTATTTCTTATGTTACTATTGCCGTTTTCATATAAATTAATTAGCTATTTATAAGGCAACATTTGTTGCCAGCGGCAGTTGTTGTCGTGTAACCTGCTGTGGTCTATGTGTTTAATACATAAGTTTTAATAACTTAACTGCCATTGAGAGTATTGAAATAGAAATATATACATACATACATTTCGTATTCCTCTTTATATAAATTTGGCACAGAAACAAAAAGTTGCTGCAACAAAATTTGCAAGTTTGAACGGGGATTTATTGATATTAATGCTAAAGCAATAACATATTACTCTGTTGTGTTTTTGGTAGTAACAGTGAGATTACACGAGACATAAGTTTGGAAATTTTTGTGTTGGCAATTGTCAAATTTTGTTGCTAACACAAAAAATTACTGTGTAAACAAACCGTAAATGTTAGTGTTCGAACATATGTTTGGAAATAATTGCTCGAACACAAGTCTGAGCAATTATGTTGGAGCACAAGCTGTCAAATTTACCTCTTTCGTAGAAAATAATGGCGGGAAACTAGAAAAAATAGATTTATTATAAAAAAAATCAAGCAGAAGCATCAAATATATGTTCTGTGGCACAATTATTAACAAATCAAAACTTAAAACGCGCATTTAGTATGCATAGGACAACCCAAATTTTGATTTTTAGCATTGTACGTCTAGTCACCCCTTAAAATAAGTTTGAACACTTGAACTTTCTTCTGACGTCATTCTGCCGACGTTATTTCTTATGTTCAGAAATAAAAATTGCTCGTCTATTCGTACTGTAAGTAAATGTTTCCTTATTTGCGAGTATACATTTTTTATGAAATATCACAAAAAAATTTCATGTTTGGAAAAATAGCTTAAAATAGCTAGATTAAAAAAAAATGGCTAAAAAAATAGCTAATAGCTAAACTCAAATGGTATGAAATATGGCTTAATTTAGCCAGAAAATTGCTAAATTAGCATCACTGCTCAAGAGTTAACTACACAAGATAGTTGCATGAAATCTTTATACAACAGGTATCAAGATATGAGCAATAAGTATGAAGTTTTAACTCAAAAATCACATAAATGAGCGATATACTTATAAATTTTCGTAGTGTGTGTGTGAAATATTATACACAACCACCAGATCTGCTAACTATAAACTTGCAGATATATCCACCTACAATCATACATACATATGCACATGTACACTGCACTGCTGTCGCTTTGGGACTATGCGTCTACCCATTCAAATCGTTAGATAAGTTAATATTTACTGTTCATATTAGATTCGGTTATATAAAAAAATATAAAATTCAAATACACTATACATATTTCTGTTGTATGCTAGAGAATTTTAAATAATTGGAAAAGGGGTAGTATAGCGAAAGAGTGAAAGCACATGGTAAAGTGAGAAATTTTCATTCTTTTTCAGCTCTGCAATTGCGTATTTTTATTTATGCTTAGAGCAGGGTTGCAGCGCCTTTTGGTAGCTACATATATAATTTTACAAAATTTACCACTTTACTTACATTGCTCATGATTCCGGTACACAATACCGACGAAAGAGTGCGCTCTAATATTATACTAAGATTAGTATTCGCTGAATGCCTTGACTGGTTCATCACTTGAAGTTTTGCTTCTTTCCTTTGTAAGTATATTAAAAATATTTTTGCTTATACTTTTACTAGGTGGTCTCAGCTGCTCAGGTGATTATTTTCACCGCTTGTAATTTTAACATGCGTTGGATGTCAACTCAAATTTTTCAATACATTATTTTTTTTGACATTAAACGTATAAATTTCTCAAAGTGTTTTAAGCTGAGTATAGCTGATGTGAATGGGACATTGAGAAGAAAATAAATATATAATAAAAAAAAATTTATATTTTAAATAGTAAAAACAAAATTTTACTTTGGCTTTTATGCCATCCTAATTTTTTTTGAACCGTGTGCTCAATAAAATATTAAGGTATACATTCATACATACATACACGTTCCTTCAATATGTGCTGCGGCCAAAATAGTATAAAAGAACTGGAAATTACAGTTTAAAATTAGAAGTAAACTGTGTTGTGAAGCATTAACACTATGAAAATAACTATAGTCTGGTTTCTTGCTTTAGCTGCCGCTTTAGTTAATTGTCAAAATTATAATAGTCCTGCTCGAAGTAGTGCTACTTCCCTAAATTATCGTCTTCCTAATGAAACCTATCCGGAACACTATGACGTTACAATTAGCACAGATGTCCATAAGGCTGAAAAAGGATTTCAAGGCAAAGTGCTAATAGATATTGTAGTGCAAAATGACACTAAAACGATTGTTCTACATGCCGGTCATCAGTTAAAGATTTCAAATGTCACAATTTTGAATCCGTCAACAAGCGAATCAGAAGAATTGAGTCATGAATACGAATTGGAGAGAGAATTTTTGAAATTGACAAGCAAAAATAAAAACAAATTTTTAGCTGATACCAAATGGAGATTGAATATTACGTATAGCGGCGAATTAGTTGAGGACGGAAATGGCATTGGACTGTATAAATATATTGATGACAATGGCAAATATCAGTGAGTAAAAATATAATTCTACCAATATTTCCTTAGGCACAAGAAGGGTTTGATGACTTCTGAGAGAAAAGGTTTTGGTAATTTGTAATTTGAAACGTAATTTGAAACGAAAGAAAATGCTTTAGAATTTTAATGTTCTTAACGTTACAATCGCAAAGCATTACTCCATACACAGTTTTGTAATATTGGTGTTGTTCAAAATAAAATGCTGTTAAAAATAAAATACTACTAAGTCATGCTATTGAGAGTTGCTACTAAAAGAGCGGCATGTTAACGTTTTCATGTTGGTGTTACTCCAACAACAGCATTAAAATTGTTTGCAATAAAGATAGAACATCTACTCTTATCTTCTTCATGGAAGAACAGATTTATTAACAAAGCATTAAAAAAATTAATGAAATACTAAAATGAATGCTCTATTTGTACATATATACAATTGCAGTTATTATGCCCAAAGTAATTTTGAAACTACGTATGCCCGCCGTGCTTTTCCTTGTTATGATGAACCAAATAAACGGTCCAGCTTCACAATTACTGTACACCACAGTGAAAACTATACGGCGTCTTCCATTTCAGCAGCCAACGAAACTATTTCCAGGTAAGTTTATTTGTAATGAAAAACCTCATAAGTCAATAATACTTATGGCAAATAAATATTGGCATCGCATTTAGCAAAGGAAAAACGGTTTTCTCAACAACACCTCTCATTCCAACATATGCAGTGCAGATTTTTGTGTCCGATCTAGTCTATAATGAAGAAGTTTTGAATGGTATACGTCATCGTAATTATTACCCTGTTGGCACGGAATTCAAAATAAATCCGGAGGCCAACATTACCTCAATGATAATAAAGCATCTGGAAGAATATACTGGCTTGAAATACACGGACCGGCACATTCATCCAAATTTCGACCATAAGCCAAGTTTCGTTAACGGAAGGATGAATAACAATTGGGACTCGGTCGACCGTAAAATCTATACCGAAATTTTTGCTGGAAAATTATCGCACAACTTATTTTCTGATTACATCACACTTCAGTGGTGGACCTACGTTTGGTTGATTAACGGTTTAGGAACTTTTTTTCAAAATAAAGCTTTGGATAATGTAAATATAGTTAATGTAGGAATGATTCCAGGAATGTCATTAACGTATTAAAATTTTAATTATAGATTTATCCGGAATGGAATGTATGGGAAAGATTTCATTATGACTGGTATGAAAGTGTACTAAAGGCTGAAGGCTCTGAGTTGACGAGACCTTTAACTTTTTATGTGCAAGAACCAGATGAAGTTCAAGATATAAATTTTTTTCCTATAACCAGTCAGAGAGCTGCTTTAGTTTTAATGATGTGGAATAATGCTTTGACCGAAGAAGTGTTTCAAAAAGGCATACACAAATTTTTGAAATATAGGTAATTTCTATAAATCCAAATTAAAAAAACTCTTCATAAACCATTATATTACTATTCCCAATAGCCAGCACAATGCAATTACGGAGGATGACTTTTTCACAGCTATACAAAATGCGACTGAAGAGAAAAACTATCGACTACCTGCAACCATACGCCAAATGATGAGCACTTGGACTCAACAGGGTGGCTATCCTCTATTAACTGTTACACGAAATTATAAAAGTGGTAATTTTAGCATCAAACAAGAGCCCTACGGAAGTGACAAACTCTTAAAGGACAACTTGTGGTATGTTCCCATCAATTATGCAGCTGCTTCAAATCCGGATTTCAGTGATACAAAAGCCACTCACTATTTGCCAAATGTAACTGAAACGCCAGTTGATGCTGATATTGCCAAAAACGATTGGTTAATAGTTAACAAACAATCGACTGGTTTGTATCGCATCAAATATGATGAGGAAAATTACAGACTTCTAACCAACTCCTTGAAAGCTGAAGGCCCATTTAAAATTCCTGCTCAAAATCGCGCTCAGCTTCTGAGTGATGCTTCCTATTTATGCTTTTCAAAACGTTTGAATCATTCCATACTTTTAAGTATGATGACTTATTTGAAAAATGAAAATGATTACTTGCCGTGGGCGGAGGCAAGTTCCATAATGAGAAAATATAAACATTATCTTGCAGATGAAGATAATTTTAAATGGTTTGCAACAAAACTGATGAGCTCTATCTATAAAAAATTAAGTGTCAACAATATTCCCCTCGATGATAATTTCTCTGCACTGGAGCGAGTTGCTTGTTCACTTGATCTAAAAGAATGTTTAGACAAAGCCCATAGTAATTTGCAGGCTTTAATTAATGGAACCGCCGCCATCTTCGATCCAATTGTAGAGGCTGACACCTTTTGTATCGGTCTCAAACAGTCTGACAATAAGGAGTTTGATTTGCTCTATCAGAAATTATTGACTACGACAGATACAGAGCAACGTAATCTATTAATATTAGGTTTGCGCTGCTCTAGAAATGAAACTAGTATTATGAAGTTTTTAAATGCCTCCATTGATTATTCGAATAAATTTAATCCTGCTGATCGCTCTAAATTGCTACGATTCGCCAATAAACGTGACAATATTTCCTCATTAACTCTTGTTAAGTTCCTGAAAGCAAACTGGAGAGTTATTAATAACTTTACAGGTAAAAAAAGTGATTCTCTACTCCTTAGTAAACTTATTCGCCAGATTTCGGAGTATGTGATTAGCGAAGATCTAAAAGAGAAGTTATTAGATCTAGTTAATGAAGTGAAAGGCAGTGAATATGCTGGACCTAATCTGGAAGCAGATGTAAATAAAAATATTGCGAAAAATTTGAAATGGCTTAAAGAACACGGCCAGCCTATTATCTCGTGGCTTAAAACCTACCGTGCCCAGAGCGAAAATTCGGAAAGCAAATCAACTTAAGCATGTCTCTCAATGAATTTGTGGACAGAAGACAATAACTTTTAGAAAATTGTGAATTAATAAACACAATACATATAAGCATATCTAAAAACTTATAAGAATATAATAATTTATTTGCTTATTTTAACTACTGACAGTTTATCGATGACAATGAGAAATGTTTGTGTATCTAATTATATTCGAATTAGATATTTTAAATGTATGTACATATGTGTTTAATAAGCTGACTGCAAAAAGAAATGAATAAATTTAAAGCTCTTAAAAGAAAACAATTGTTTTTGATTTTGTATTTTTTCAGGAGAATAGATTTTAATTTTAAGCATGTTGAGTCACAAACACCAAATTTAAACCTATCAGATCATGATTTATAATTTATATTATTAGTACGTTTATATACACGGCTTATTTGCAAATAAAACTGTTAATTGTTGCCATATTGGTGTTTGTATTGTGACTTACTAATTCAGAAAACTATTCACGATTAACGCAATATTTGCAAATAAAATGCTTGAGTTAATTTTTAATTATAATTATTCGAATTTCATTTGTTTCTATATTTATGATTTGAACGAGCTAAAGTTCTTAGTGCTTTTTAAGACAAATTACATGTGATAATTATTAATGAAGAAATAACATCAAAGTTAGTTGTAAATATTTTGACTAACACATAGATGAAAGGAAAAACTACCCAGTGGTACAAATATACATTACGTAATCGATGATTTCAGTAATACTTAGTAGCAGTCAGTGGTGATTCGTTCACTTATTTTGCTATTTAGATTTAAGATAAAAGTGTCAGAGGACGCGTAAGTGGTGCGCTCTCGCTTACGAAGTAAGCTACGATGTCAGAATGTGCCACTAGCATTGCACTTACATATACTGACAGCTGAGTTGTAAGCAGGCATGATAATAAATTTACCCTAAGAGTAGGCCAGTATTTTAATTTTATTTTAGAACAAACTATTTTGTTTGTTTTCAAAACGTTTGAATCATTCCATACTTTTAAGTATGATGACTTATTTGAAAAATGAAAATGACTACATGCCGTGGGCAGAAGCAACTTCCATAATCGCAAATTACAAACACTATCTTGCAAATGAAGATAATTTTAAATGGTTTGCAACAAAACTGATCAGCCCTATCTATAAAAAATTAAGTGTCAACAATATTCCCCTTGATGATAATTTCTCTGCAATTGAGGACATTGCCTGCTCACTTGATGTAAAAGAATGTTTAAATAAAGCCCATAATAATCTGCAGGCTATAATTAATAGAACCTCTGCCACGTTGGATCCATTTTTAGAACTTGATAATCTATGCATGGGCATTAGACAGTTTGACGATAAGGAATTTGATTTTTTCTATCAGAAACTATTGACTACTACAGATACAGAGAAAAGTTATTTATTAATATTAGGCTTACGCTGCTCTAGAAATGAGACTAGAATTATGAAGTTTTTAAATGCCTCCATTGATTATTCAAATAAATTTAATCCTGCTGATCGCCCTAAATTGCTACGACTTGCCATCAAACATGACAAGATTTCCTCATTGACTCTTGTAAAGTTCCTTAAAACAAAGTGGAGAGTTATTACTAACCTTACAGGTAAAAAAAGTGATTCTTTACTCCTTGGTACACTTATTCGCCAGATTTCGGAGTATGTATTTAGCGATGACGTAAAAGAAAAGTTATTAGATCTAGTCACTGAAGTGAAGGGCAGTGAATATGCTGGAGCTAATCTGGAAGCAGATGTCAATAAAAATATTGCAAAAAATTTCGAATGGCTTAAAGAACACGGCCAGCCTATTATCTCGTGGCTTAAAACCTACCGTGCCCAGAGTGAGAATTCAGATAGCAAAGCGGCTTGAACATATCTCTATATCAACTTATGGATAGGAGACAATAATTTTGAGGCATACATATTTAAAAACTTATAAAAAGAATAAAATTTATTTGTAAATTTTAATTGCTGACAGTTTATCGAAAAGAATGATAAATTTTAGTGTGTCTAATTATATTAAAATTAAATACATATTTACAATATGCATATACACATGTATATACATAAATAAAAAAGCAGATACAACTTTTAAATTATTAAATTATTCAATAAGCTGACTGCAAAAATAAACTAATAAATTTAACGCTCTTAAAAGAAAACAATGGCTTTTGATTTTGTAATTTTTCAGGGGATTTTAAAGACCAATCACAAACACAAATTTTAAATTAATGAGATCATGATTTATAAGTTATGTTACAACTCCAAAGTCAGTGGCATATTGCAATTAGATACATTAATAGCTTAAATTTTATTTATATATTGCAATATATAGACAAAAAAAGAAAAAAGTGCTTAAGTCGAGATAAGCTCCATTCAACTATGTGTTGTCAGAATATTTACAACTAACTTTGATGTTATTTGTTCATTAATAATTATCACATGTAATTTGACTTACAAGGCGATAAGAACTTTAGCATGTTCAATTCAATAAAATATAGAAACAAATGAAGTTCGAACAATAATAATTAAGGGCCTGTTCATCTAAATGCGGACGATAGCTTCGATGGAAAATTTTTATATTAGAAGCAAAAACAAAAAACTGAATTTTTTGTTTGTTTTAAATATAAATATTCGATGGAATCTATCGTTCGCATTTAGATAAACAGGCCCTTAATTAACTAAAATCGTTAGGCCTTGTTTCGCTACTCGGAAATAACTTCAACATATCGTTTTTTTTTTAAATCGAACTTCAAAGTGGTAGCAAAATATTGTTTACAAATGGTATTAAAATAAAATTAAGGAAATTCAGGTTGGTAATTTTTTGGTGGTAGCAAAATATTGTTTACAAATGGTATTAAAATAAAATTAAGGAAATTCAGGTTGGTAAATTTCATATAGAATTTTGCACTTTCTAGCAGCGATGCCAACTCCACCATTTTTGCAGTAGATCTACCCCTTTCGGGTGTCTCACTCAACTCTACAACTTTCGGAGAAAAATTACAACTTTTTTAGATTTTCAATAATAATGCTAAAGTAAAGTACCCAATTTTTTTTATCTAATCCAAGCTAGAAAATCAGCTGAAATATATTTTCAGCAATGCATGTAAACAACGCATTGTTGATTACACAATTTAAAACCTGCTACATGCACAAATATTTATGTTACTGGGCCAGTTTGTGAGAAAAGTTCTCGTTTTTCTCCATACATAAGTACATACATATACACAGTTGGATTGTTGAAGTTTAGTTTGTTGACAAGTGTTTACTGGTACTCTGCAAGGAATAATGTATCAGCGCTAGCACTGATAAGCTCACACCTGCAGAGGAACATTACAAATTATTTCATAAAAATATTTATTCCTTTAAATATGAGAACATTTGAACACTCAAAGTATTTCAAATTAATTAAAAAAAGATGGCATAATTGAATTCTTAAATTGTTTTTAGTTGTTTTTTGTATTAAATTTTTGAGTATTAACGATCTGCAACTAATATTTGTCATTAGCTTGCTTATTAAAAATTTTTTTTCGCAACGAAAGGCTAATTAACGATAAATAATATCCTAAAAATAAAAGTGGTAGATCTACTTCTTTTCAAAATAAGATTTGTTGGAAACTACATCCTTTTCACGTCGAATCTACATCTAAAAGGATGTGCTAGCCTATCAGTGTGGAGGTTGTGGGTTCGATTCCCACCATAGACTCTTGTCTGTTTGACTGCAACGAGTGAAGGTCTTGGTTACTATTTTCGTTTAAATTAAGTTATGATATAATTTGTAATTGTATTTGTAACATATAATAAATAAATAAATAAATCTACATTTGTTTCTCTCTAAGATGAAAATGGCTGGAATTGACCGGAATTAATCGACCTCTGAGCCAATCGACTAAAGTATACGAAACTTTATTCAATATTTCACTCAGCAATTACAAACCTCAGTAGGAAATATATAATATAGGGAAATGAAATAAAACAATTGAATTAGTATGTTGAATAGGAATTTATTGAATATAAAATGCTCGTGGTTACCTTTCAATTCGGCTGTTGAAACATGAAGCAATTTTTTAGAGCTTAGTTGAAGACGGAAACAGAATATTTGACGTATAAACTAATATGACGGACCCATTCAGGCATTATTTGCTAATGAGACAAGCTGCAGTGAATAACATTCAGCTTTGGTATACCTTATTGCTTTAGGGGAAACCTTTTGTAAAGAAAATTTGGCACTAACAACATCTAACACAGATTTTAGGTTGGCATCATTGCTTGCTAGTACAGACTTTCAAAAGAAAAATATACGGAATTTTTGAAATTTATTGCATATCCAAGGGATGCTATAAATATTTATAAGTGGAAACTTTTTTCAGTCAACTGAAACAACAATGAATGTTCAAACAATTGTTTGGTTTGACATTTCTATTTTCATCAAAATGTGATTATTGTCCCAATTCAGTAAGACGATTTACTTGGTGGCCACACGTTCAATTTTTGACTATCAATTCCATTCAATTTGTAATACACTCACACTTTTTTCACTAACACAATCAAAATTATTGAATTGAAAATTTGATTGCTTTCAAATTCACCTATCCATTTTAAATGGCAATTTAGTTTTCAATTTGAGCAGCTGGTCACAGCACACATTGATTGAAGCTACAAATTTGAGTTGTTTCTTCGTCGGTGGCATTTAAAAAATTAAATTGATTATCAATTTGTGTCACAGCTATTAATTTCAAGGAATTTTGACACACAATATGTGTAATGGAATTGAAAGCCACTTATTGAACGTGTGGTTGCAGCGTTAGAACGTTTTTGTTTGAAAGTACTTTTGATTTCTTGTGTTTGAATTCTCTATATTACTTTCTTCAAGACTGGTTGTTGTCTTTAGTATGGAAAAATAAAAATATTATTGCCATAAAAATTAAATTAAAGCATAACCCCCTTTATGCAAAAAAAATATTTTACTTTAGCTTTAAAGTTCACAGTAGTTGCCAAGCACTTTAATGCTAACATTACTTTGTTAAGAAATTGTATGCAAAACACAACTTTAATTATTTTATTATTTAATAATAAATACTGGTAACACCACCGTGTTCAACAACCACTTAACAGCTTATGATGTACAAAATCGAAAACAATTTCATTCGGGTATTAAAATAATTTTTTATTTTATAAATAACTTTTTATTATCTTGAAGAAAACATAATTTAAACAAGTAAGAGTGCTATATTCGGCTGTGCCGAATCTTATATACCAGTTAAGCCCGCTGCCACGCAATGGGTTAAAAGTAGAGTCAGCGATAATAAATTAAAATTTCTTTTTTCTTTTAACTAACAGTTTTGCTTACCTCGAAATTAATTTCTTGTTTTGTGATTCAATGACCTGATTCACTAAAATCTTTTTATTTGTCAATTGTGCTGAATTAGTAAAAATAATTTATTAAATTAAATGTTAAGCGATAAATTCAATATTTCGCAATTTCATTCAATTTCAATTTCAATTTATTACCTTTGGTTGCTTTTTTATGTGAATCGGCATAATTTCTTTTAACTCTTTTTGTTTCTTGTTTTGCTTACTTTGAGGAAATTACAACGCAACGCGAAGTTACGTATTGTTGACCGAACAAACATTTTGCCAGTTCTCGACAGGTCTCCATAGGAGACAACTCATTAAAAATATTGTAAACTTAAATAAAGTAAATTTACTAAATTCAAAGTGTAAGAATTTAAATAAAATTATAATAAATAAAAATTGAACAGTGTAATTAATTAAATAAATACTTAATCAATATTATAACAAACTGGAGCAGAGTAATTTAATTTACCCTTTACCAAAGTGCGTTTATGTAGTATAGAGATACATACATAAGCACAGAGATATGTATGTAGATATTAATTTTGTGAAAAAATTTATAATTTTTGAGACTTCTCGGTATTTTTCGATTAAATATTTTTTTTTATATTAGCAATAAGTTAAAAAAAAAATACAAGTTTTCAGGAGAACAAAAAAGAAACGGTTCATCTCTTTATACTTCGGTGTTTGGATAAAAGTTCATATGCAATTATTAAGGAATTGATTACATCTATATATATTAGTAGTAAGTTTAATTATGAAGCGCCTTTATTGAGAGTTTGGTGCATTAAGAGTAACTTTAATTCTTGGTACTTGATGAATAAGTTACTCATTTGATGCACTTAGAGCTAAACAAAATATCAAATGAAAACAATATTTAATATCCCACTTGACATGAGATTCGCTAAAGCTTCGAACTTGGAAAATAGTTTTAGTATTGTACCTCCATACCAAGTAAACTATGTAACTTTTTTTATTTAATAATCTTTGATTTTGCAGAATTGTTAATTTCCTTAATATAAATTTAAACATCCCATTGGAAAAGGTATATGTATAAAGTTGTATTATGTAAACGTTTATTCATAAACAATTTTTTTGAATTTCTTGAGCTCAAAGGAACGGCTTCAGGGAAACGAAACGGCACATGTTCTTTATTTAACTTTATAGTTAGGACTGTAATTTAGCGATACATTTTATTTCCATCCCCATTTACTAAAAATAAATTCAGTAAAGTGCGACTCTGACTTGCGCACGAAGGGTTCCGTAGTAATACTATGTGAACTTTAGCCTATATAAAATATAATTTTGGCATTTCTTTCGTTTTTTGGTTTTTTTTTCGGTTTTAAACGTTTTTCAATAGGGTTTTCTTTAGTTTTGCCGTTTTTGACGTTTTTTTAATGGGGCGATTTTTTTTAGTTTTGGTGCTTTTTCTCGTTTTAGCGACTTTTTTACGTTTTTAGCGATTTTTTGTTAATTTGGTTGTTTTTTGACATATTGGATTTTTCATTTCTGTGATTTATTTAAGTGCTTGATTTTTTTCCAATTTATTTAATTTATTTAGTGCTTTTTTTGTTTTTGTGATTTTTTTCGGGTTTTGGTTTTTTTTAATTTGGTGCTTTTTTCTCGTTTTTAGGTTTTTGGCACTATTTTTAATTTGGTGCTTTTTTGTTTTGCTGCTTTTTTTTCTCGTTTTAGCGATTTTTTTTGGTTTTTGGTACTATTTTTAATTTGGTGCTTTATTTATTTTGGCGTTTTTTTATTTTGGTGACTTTTTTAATTTTGGCGACTTTTTTTCATTTTGGCGATGTTTTTCGGTTTTGGTCGTTTTTTTTAATTTTGACGATTTTTTGGTTCTGGCGATTTTTTTAATTTTTTTTAGGCAATTTTTTTTGGCAATTTTTTTAGTTTTGACACTTTTTTCTCGTTTTGGCGATTTTTTTCGTTTTTTGGCTTTTTTTTAATTTTGGCGATTTTTTTTCGTTTTGGGGATTTTTTTAAATTTTTGGCGATCTTATAATTTTCGTATTTTTTAATTTTACCGTCTTTGAAAATTTCAAGAGTTTACTTTTTCGGTTTCCAAGATATGTATAGCAACTTGTCAAAATTACATAGTCAAAATTGCATTAACTGATGGACCACCCTTTCATTAAAATTTTTTTAGTTTTAGTGTTAATTGTTGTAGTCTTTATAAAAATACACTAATTTTACAAATTTCAAGTGTCAATATACATAAGTACATACAATTATATGTATATTACATGGGATTTTTTTTTTCGTCACTCATTTTAGAACACCCTTTAATTTTTAGCTTTTATATATTTGTTGTTGTAGCGACCAAAGTTCTACGTGCACTGTCCAAATTTCAGACCGGTAACTTTTACCGTTCCTGAGAAAATAGCCTTCTTCCTAAAACATGAAATATATTTAATTATTAGAAAAAAAGTTAAAGTCTTCCAACCCTGGAAACGTTTTTTTAATTTGTTAATTTTTTTAAAATTTTTTTTTAATAATAAATATCAATTTTATTCATACCGAAGTATAAAATAAGTTAATTTAATAAAAAAGTAATAAAAACTTGTTTTCGGTAGTTATTTTCTATGGGAAAACAGAGTTTGAGTTTTCCAGCCCTGAAGCCGTCTGCTCTATTTTGCTGATTCTCAATAGCAAAATTTTTCGGAAAATTTCTGACACACCAGTCCAAGAACGAAGTCTCTGCTGTTCTGGGAGCTTGGGAAAACCGATTTCAGACGGACAGACGGACAGACGGACAGACGGACATCGCTTGTTCGTCTTCCCTATGCATAAGGATCCAGAATATATATACTTTATGTGTCGCTTATTCATATTGTAGAAATTACAAACGGAATGAAAAACCTATATATACCCTTTTACCATTTTTTGGTAAAGTGTATAGAAGGCATATATATAAAATTGCAGTGTGTGTTTGTTCGTAACGCATGAACTCTGAAACTATAAGAGCTGTGGAGCTGAAATTTTGAACACAGGTTCCGGTTTTGTTTTTGGCCCAACAAAGGACGAATATACGAATTAATTTGTAGTTGAAAAATAATGGAAGGTAACAAAACGTTACAACAGCATGACACAACTCACACGTGATATGTTAAAGAAAGGTTATTGAAAAAAGTATGTCTACTTGGATCACCCATTACTGGGGGTCTCCACGTGTGGACCGAAGAAACATTTATTTGCAAATAAATAATGTTGAACATAAGCTGTCAAATTCCCTAGACATTTGTTGTTCGTGTGAATTAAAAATAATAAACTTATGTCTGGGTTAAAAAATGCAGCATTTTTAATGTATAATTAAACGAATATAAATAAATTACTTTTAAATCAAATTAAATAAATTAAAATAAAACCAAAAAATATTGATCCATACACGGTGAATTTTTTAAATTCATGTCCAATTCCACAATGCATGTTCTATAGCTTAGAACATAAGCTTGTACATGAACATATATGTGACGTCATGCTGCCGACATTATTGCATATGCTCGGAAATAAATATTGCGCGTAAAGACGTACTGTTATACATATATAGAACTTAAACATAATTTCTGACATGGTGGTATATTTTATCTCTTTTAATTTACTCCAAAATTTCTACTTAAAATTATTCAATTCGTTTTATTTTTTAATATAAAAAATTCAGAAACAAATAAACTATAAAAAATTTATGTAAAATGCAACAAAACTGGTATATTTTAAACCCAAAAAATTGCACTTGCTGAATTTAAAGAAAAATATGAGTTTAAAATTATTGCAACTTTTTCGTAGGCAAAAATATAAAGTTATTATAATGAATATGCTTTAAACAAATAACTGGCTATAATTATTCATATTCATTAAAGATATTCAAAAGTATATATACATTATACTTAGCTTAAAGTTTTATTGAATAGAATTGTTTTGAAATAATTAAATGTGTTTTAGTTGATCAATGATAATTGAACAAAAAAAAAATATATGTATGTATGTTTACTTAGTCCGAAATAAACTCCAACAAAAAAATTTGTTAAATTTAAACAAGTACAAAACACATTTTTTAATATATTTACTTTTATATTTATATTTAGAGCAAAGTTTCTATAAAGTTTCTAGACAATTCTGTTATGTCTGCCTGTATATAAGAGGGGCTCACCTTGTATTAATGTGGAAAAATACTTTTTTTCCCTCTCGTACTAACTATAAATTTGGAGATCTGGAGGTGGACCACATTTAAAGAAGGAAGACTTTTGTATTTTTATTAATTTTGTTGAATTTTTTTTCAAGAGAAAATTTAAAAAATGCTCACTACTTAAAGTATTTTTTTGAACCCGCTTTCAATATTATTTTACATTCGAACACTCGTATGCACCCCCCAAAATGTTTTGCGGAAAAGAAAGCAGTATTTAATTAGTTAGAGGTAACGAAAGCATTTTCTTGTGAGCCACTCTAATGTACTTATGTACATAGATACGAGTAGGTATATATGTATGTGAGTTTCTACTTGCCAAAGTAGTAGTGCGTTGAATTGTCGGTGCGGTAAGTCATCGATGATATTTGAACAAAAAAAAAATAAAAATATGTATGTTTATTTAGTCCGAAATAAACTCCAACAAAAAAATTTGTTAAATTTAAACAAGTACAAAACACATTTTTTAATATATTTACTTTTATATTTATATTTAGAGCAAAGTTTCTATAAAGTTTCTAGACAATTCTTTTATATCTGCCTGCATATTAGAGGGGCTCACCTTGTATGAATGTGGAAAAATAGTTTTTTATCTCTCTCCTATTAACAACAAATTTCTTGATCTTGAGGTGGATCCCCAATACTTTAGTTTTTTTTCCCTCAATTTTGTTGTGCACTTGTTCAAAAAGAAAATTTGAAAAATACTTTAGTACTTAAAGAATTTTTTAAACCCACTTTCAATATTATTTTACACTCGTATGCACCCCCAAAATATTTTGCGGAAAAGAAAGCAGTATTTAATTAGTTAGGGGTAACGAAAACATTTTCTTGTGAGCCACTCTAATGTACGATCATAGATATGTATATACATATGTGTGCACCTACTTGCCAGAGTTGGGGATAGTACGCCGAATTGTTGCTGCGGTAAGAATTTCACTACCAGTCACCGTTATGACAACTTTTTTTGTTTAATGTTTTTAATTTTTTTTCCTTAAGAGCTGTAACATTCCTGCACTGAATGCCTGAATGTCACCTTTTTTAGGAAAGAGATAATGACAAGAGATGACAGAGAGTAAAGGAATTGATAGAAGAGAGCTTCGTTCTTTTGCAACTCTGCTTTGTTTAACGTTTCTAATAATGCAACCTTACAGCACCTCTGGTGTCAATGAGGCGTATTAAATTTTTAAAGCTGTGGTTAATAACCATTTTGATCTTGGTTATTTTACTTAACCGATGAGTCTGCTAAACAATATCAATGAAGGAGGGCGCCCTGATGTTACATTAGGATTAGTATCCGGTAAAGGTTTTGTAGTTCAGTGACCAGTGTCTATGTCTTCATCACTTGAACTTTCCTACAACAACTGATACAAATGGATACAAATGCTGTTCGGAAAAATGCGTGGCGTTGTTATTATTATTATACCAGGCTCTTAACCAGGACCTTCCATTTTCTAGTCAACATGCTAAATTATTTAGCCTCATTTATTTATCACAAATTATCAACAGATGAAGAGACGTTTCTGCACTAAACTCAAATAGTTTTTATATTTATGATTTGACCAGGCTAAAGTTGCTATCGCTTTGTAAGTCAAATAGTTTTTGCTTAATAGATTTAAAACTAGTTTTCTTTATAAACCATGATCGTTAAGCAGCTCTGCGCTGAAGGAAAGCTCTCGCGTCATCGTTATTATTTCTTAAGTGCGGCCAGGCTCGTTTGTGTTGTTTGGCCTTGGAGAGTTTTTCATCTTGCTCGCACTAGTTGACTATTCCGTAGTAAATAAAGGTATAGTCTTGCTGTTGTTTTGTGGAATTTAATTGACAACCACGTTGCTACTAACTATGTGAAGGCGTAGGTAGTGCATAGTTAGTGTTAATAAAATCTTGGGCAGAGGATCTACTTACATATTTTTCGCATTTTAGTGCAACCATATATATATTTATATATATACTTATGTATAGATATTGATGCCTATTCTGAACAACGCATTAAGAAGTGATCATTTCCATTAAAAAACCTAAATTTTAAAAATGATTTTGGTTTAGCATATATTTCTAAAGTGAAATAAACGTAATAATTTTAATGTGTTTCTCTCGACTTGTCTTCTATAATACGCAGAAACAAAATAGCCAACAATAAATAAAAATTCTTAATATTGATGCACTAAGGACGTTTGTTTGAATTTTTTCACAATACGAATAAAGATACACGGATTTGTTATGAGTTTTCAACTTAAAAATTGCATAAATGATAAATATAGTTAGTGTTTTTATGGGAATTTTTACAATTTAAATTTAAAATTTGTAAACGCACTAATAATCCCAAAATTATATTTTACTTGTTCAGTAAAATATTTTTTAATAAAATACATTGAAATTGATTATTGAGGGGTTTAGCTGGATTCTATGCGCATTTCACTGTTGCTAATGCAGATCATCAGGGAACCTTTACCCAAAGTTTCTTAGAACAACTAGAGTTATTATGTTATAAACTTTCATTTAAATAAATGAGAAGCTCAACAACAAATAACAAAGTTGAAACAAGAACTCAATAATCAACATGTTTTTTATTTTCTTACTTTACCATTACTACACTGGCTGACTTTTTTTCAGCATCAAATTGTAGATATAAAGAGTATGTAAAAAGAAAATAAATGTAAATAACAACAACAGCTATTCAAGATAGAGTGTTGCTGTATTTTTTGACGGGGTGCAGTCAAATTAATAATTAGTGTTTTTATGGGAATTTTTACAATTTAAGTTTAAAATTTGTAAACGCACTAATAATCCCAAAATTATATTTTACTTGTTCAGTAAATAAATATAGTTATAAATATTGTGTGCGAAATATTGCACAGAACCCCCAGCTCTGTTACCTATAAACTTGCACACATATCCACCTACAATCATACGTATGCACATATACAGCGCACTGATGTTGCTATGGGATTATGCGGTTACCCATTCAAATCGTTAGTTATAATTAACATTAACTGTTCATCTTAGATTTGGTTATCTAAAAAAAAAAAAAATTAAATTCACATATACTTGTATATCTGTTGTATGCCAGAGATTTTTAAATAATTGTGAAAGGTGTAGTATAGGGAGAGAGTGAAAACATATAGTGAAGTGAGAAAGTTTCATTCTTTTACAACTCTGCAATAGCATATTTTCATTTATGTTTGCAGCAAAGTTGCTGCGCCTTTTGATAGTCATAAAATTTCTTTTAAATCTACATATGTAGCTCATGATTCTGCTACACAATACCGACGAAAAAGTGAGCTCTAATGTTACAATAAGATTAGTATTCGCTAAAGTCGGTGTAGTTCACTGTGCCTTGACTGGTTCATCAATTGAACTTTTGCTTCTTTTCTTTGTGAGTATATTAAAAATATTTTTCTTTATACTTTTACTAGGTGGTCTCAGCTGCTCAGGTAAATATTTTCACTGCTTGTAATTTGAATATATGCACGTTTCACATTAAACGTATGAATTTCTCGAAGTGAATTGAGTTGAGGTTAGCTGATATGAATGGGACATTGAATAAATGTATAAATAAAATAATTTTAAATTTAATTCAAGCCAGTAGCACATAATTCCCAAATTAATTAAGAAACCTATTTTAACTACTATAAATTACAAATTAATTTTTATATGCAATCCTAATTTTTTTTGAACCGTGTGCTTAATAAAATGTTATGGTATACATTCGTACATACATGTACGTTCCTTGAATATATGCTGCGGCCAAAACAGTATAAAAGGCCCCGAAATTAGAGTTTGAAATTAAAAGTAAATTGTGTTGTGAAGCATTAACAACATGAAAATAACTATAGTCTGGTTTTTGGCTTTAGCTGCCGCTTTAGTCAATTGTCAAAATTATAATATTCCTGCTCAAGCTGGTGCTAATTCCCTAAATTATCGTCTTCCTAATGAAACCTATCCGGAACACTATGACGTTACAATTAGCACAGATGTCCATAAGGCTGAAAAAGGATTTCAAGGCAAAGTGCTAATAGATATTGTAGTGCAAAATGACACTAAAACTATTGTTCTACATGCCGGTCATCAGTTAAAGATTTCAAATGTTACAATTTTGAATCCTTCAACAAGCGAATCAGAAGAATTGAGTCACGAGTACGAATTGGAAAGAGAATTTTTGAAATTGACACGTAAAAATGAAAACAAATTTGTAACTGATACCAAATGGAGATTGAATATTACGTACAGCGGCGAATTAGTTGAGGACGGAAATGGCATTGGCCTGTATAAATATATTGATGACAATGGCAAATATCAGTGAGTAAAACAATAATTATACCATTAGCATTATTTTCCTAGGCACACGAAGGGTTTGATGAATTTTGAGCAAAAATTATTTGGGGGTTCAACTCTGTAATGCGAAAAGAAAGAAAATTCTTTCGAATTTGTATGTTATTCAAATTATAATTGCAAAGCATTACTCCAGATATAGTTTTTTATTATTGGTGTTGTTCAGAATAAAATGCTGTTAAAAAAAATACTGCTAAGACATTGAGAGTTGGCATGTTAACGTTCTGATGTTGGTGTTACTCCAACAACAGCATTCAAATTTTTTGCAATAAAGATAGAACATCTGTTTTGTCTTCTATCCTCTACATGGAAGAACAGGCGAACAATTACAAAACTGACTTCGATTCGAAATTTGAAAACATTTCTATATAAGCTCTATTGAAATATTTTGTTATTTCGTTTGACAACGAATGCCGTAATTTGCCATCAGATTTCTTAACAAAGCATTTAGAAAATAAAAAAAAAATACTAAAATGAATGCTCTACTTGTATATACTCGTATAATTGCAGTTATTATGCCCAAAGTAATTTTAAAACTATGTATGCCCGCCGTGCTTTTCCTTGTTATGATGAACCAAATAAACGGTCCAGCTTCACAATTACTGTACACCATAGTGAAAATTATACGGCGTCTTCCATTTCAGCAGCCAACGAAACTATTTCCAGGTAAGTTTATTTGTAGTGAAAAACCTCATAAGTCAATAATAGTTATGGCAAATAAAAATTGGCATCGCATTTAGCAAAGGAAAAACGGTTTTCTCAACAACACCTCTTATTCCAACATATGCAGTGCAAATTTTTGTCTCCGATCTAGTCTATAATGAAGAAGTTTTGAATGGTATACGTCATCGTAATTATTACCCTGTTGGCACGGATGTCAAAATAAATTCGGAGGCCAAAATTACCTCAATGATAATAAAGCATCTGGAAGAATATACTGGCTTGAAATACACGGACCGGCACATTCATCCAAATTTCGACCATAAGCCAAGTTTCGTTAACGGAAGGATGAAAAACAATTGGGACTCGGTCGACCGTAAAATCTATACCGAAATTTTTGCTGGAAAATTATCGCACAACTTATTTTCTGATTACATCACACTTCAGTGGTGGACCTACGTTTGGTTGATTAACGGTTTAGGAACTTTTTTTCAAAATAAAGCTTTGGATAATGTAAATATAGTTAATGTAGGAATGATTCCAGGAATGTCATTAACGTATTTAAATTCTTATTATAGATTTATCCGGAATGGCATGTATGGGAAAGATTTCATTATGTCTGGTATGAAAGTGTACTAAAGGCTGATGGCCCTGAATTAACCAGACCTTTAACTTTTTACGTGCAAAAACCAGCTGAAATTCAAGAAATAAAATATTTCCCTATAACCGGTCAGAGAGCTGCTTTTGTTTTAATGATGTGGAATAATGCTTTAACCGAAGAAGTGTTCCAAAAAGGCATACAAAACTTTTTGAAATATAGGTAAATATTATAATTTCCAATTAAAAAACTCTTCATAAATCAATATATTAATATCCATAATAGCCAGCACAATGTAATTACGGAGGATGACTTTTTCACAGCTATACAAAATGTGACTGATGAGAAGAACTATCGACTACCTGCCACAATCCGCCAAATGATGAGCACTTGGACTCAACAGGGTGGCTATCCTCTATTAACTGTTACACGAAATTATAAAAGTGGTAATTTTAGCATCAAACAAGAGCCCTACGGAAGTGACAAACTCTTAAAGGACAACTTGTGGTATGTTCCCATCAATTATGCAGCTGCTTCAAATCCGGATTTCAGTGATACAAAAGCCACTCACTATTTGCCAAATGTAACTGAAACGCCAGTTGATGCTGATATTGCCAAAAACGATTGGTTAATAGTTAACAAACAATCGACTGGTTTGTATCGCATCAAATATGATGAGGAAAATTACAGACTTCTAACCAACTCCTTGAAAGCTGAAGGCCCATTTAAAATTCCTGCTCAAAATCGCGCTCAGCTTCTGAGTGATGCTTCCTATTTATGCTTTTCAAAACGTTTGAATCATTCCATACTTTTAAGTATGATGACTTATTTGAAAAATGAAAATGATTACTTGCCGTGGGCGGAGGCAAGTTCCATAATGAGAAAATATAAACATTATCTTGCAGATGAAGATAATTTTAAATGGTTTGCAACAAAACTGATGAGCTCTATCTATAAAAAATTAAGTGTCAACAATATTCCCCTCGATGATAATTTCTCTGCACTGGAGCGAGTTGCTTGTTCACTTGATCTAAAAGAATGTTTAGACAAAGCCCATAGTAATTTGCAGGCTTTAATTAATGGAACCGCCGCCATCTTCGATCCAATTGTAGAGGCTGACACCTTTTGTATCGGTCTCAAACAGTCTGACAATAAGGAGTTTGATTTGCTCTATCAGAAATTATTGACTACGACAGATACAGAGCAACGTAATCTATTAATATTAGGTTTGCGCTGCTCTAGAAATGAAACTAGTATTATGAAGTTTTTAAATGCCTCCATTGATTATTCGAATAAATTCAATCCTGCTGATCGCTCTAAATTGCTACGATTCGCCAATAAACGTGACAATATTTCCTCATTAACTCTTGTTAAGTTCCTGAAAGCAAACTGGAGAGTTATTAATAACTTTACAGGTAAAAAAAGTGATTCTCTACTCCTTAGTAAACTTATTCGCCAGATTTCGGAGTATGTGATTAGCGAAGATCTAAAAGAGAAGTTATTAGATCTAGTTAATGAAGTGAAAGGCAGTGAATATGCTGGACCTAATCTGGAAGCAGATGTAAATAAAAATATTGCGAAAAATTTGAAATGGCTTAAAGAACACGGCCAGCCTATTATCTCGTGGCTAAAAACCTACCGTGCCCAGAGCGAAAATTCGGAAAGCAAATCAACTTAAGCATGTCTCTCAATGAATTTGTGGACAGAAGACAATAACTTTTAGAAAATTGTGAATTAATAAACACAATACATATAAGCATATCTAAAAACTTATAAGAATATAATAATTTATTTGCTTATTTTAACTACTGACAGTTTATCGATGACAATGAGAAATGTTTGTGTATCTAATTATATTCGAATTAGATATTTTAAATGTATGTACATATGTGTTTAATAAGCTGACTGCAAAAAGAAATGAATAAATTTAAAGCTCTTAAAAGAAAACAATTGTTTTTGATTTTGTATTTTTTCAGGAGAATAGATTTTAATTTTAAGCATGTTGAGTCACAAACACCAAATTTAAACCTATCAGATCATGATTTATAATTTATATTATTAGTACGTTTATATACACGGCTTATTTGCAAATAAAACTGTTAATTGTTGCCATATTGGTGTTTGTATTGTGACTTACTAATTCAGAAAACTATTCACGATTAACGCAATATTTGCAAATAAAATGCTTGAGTTAATTTTTAATTATAATTATTCGAATTTCATTTGTTTCTATATTTATGATTTGAACGAGCTAAAGTTCTTAGTGCTTTTTAAGACAAATTACATGTGATAATTATTAATGAAGAAATAACATCAAAGTTAGTTGTAAATATTTTGACTAACACATAGATGAAAGGAAAAACTACCCAGTGGTACAAATATACATTACGTAATCGATGATTTCAGTAATACTTAGTAGCAGTCAGTGGTGATTCGTTCACTTATTTTGCTATTTAGATTTAAGATAAAAGTGTCAGAGGACGCGTAAGTGGTGCGCTCTCGCTTACGAAGTAAGCTACGATGTCAGAATGTGCCACTAGCATTGCACTTACATATACTGACAGCTGAGTTGTAAGCAGGCATGATAATAAATTTACCCTAAGAGTAGGCCAGTATTTTAATTTTATTTTAGAACAAACTATTTTGTTTGTTTTCAAAACGTTTGAATCATTCCATACTTTTAAGTATGATGACTTATTTGAAAAATGAAAATGACTACATGCCGTGGGCAGAAGCAACTTCCATAATCGCAAATTACAAACACTATCTTGCAAATGAAGATAATTTTAAATGGTTTGCAACAAAACTGATCAGCCCTATCTATAAAAAATTAAGTGTCAACAATATTCCCCTTGATGATAATTTCTCTGCAATTGAGGACATTGCCTGCTCACTTGATGTAAAAGAATGTTTAAATAAAGCCCATAATAATCTGCAGGCTATAATTAATAGAACCTCTGCCACGTTGGATCCATTTTTAGAACTTGATAATCTATGCATGGGCATTAGACAGTTTGACGATAAGGAATTTGATTTTTTCTATCAGAAACTATTGACTACTACAGATACAGAGAAAAGTTATTTATTAATATTAGGCTTACGCTGCTCTAGAAATGAGACTAGAATTATGAAGTTTTTAAATGCCTCCATTGATTATTCAAATAAATTTAATCCTGCTGATCGCCCTAAATTGCTACGACTTGCCATCAAACATGACAAGATTTCCTCATTGACTCTTGTAAAGTTCCTTAAAACAAAGTGGAGAGTTATTACTAACCTTACAGGTAAAAAAAGTGATTCTTTACTCCTTGGTACACTTATTCGCCAGATTTCGGAGTATGTATTTAGCGATGACGTAAAAGAAAAGTTATTAGATCTAGTCACTGAAGTGAAGGGCAGTGAATATGCTGGAGCTAATCTGGAAGCAGATGTCAATAAAAATATTGCAAAAAATTTCGAATGGCTTAAAGAACACGGCCAGCCTATTATCTCGTGGCTTAAAACCTACCGTGCCCAGAGTGAGAATTCAGATAGCAAAGCGGCTTGAACATATCTCTATATCAACTTATGGATAGGAGACAATAATTTTGAGGCATACATATTTAAAAACTTATAAAAAGAATAAAATTTATTTGTAAATTTTAATTGCTGACAGTTTATCGAAAAGAATGATAAATTTTAGTGTGTCTAATTATATTAAAATTAAATACATATTTACAATATGCATATACACATGTATATACATAAATAAAAAAGCAGATACAACTTTTAAATTATTAAATTATTCAATAAGCTGACTGCAAAAATAAACTAATAAATTTAACGCTCTTAAAAGAAAACAATGGCTTTTGATTTTGTAATTTTTCAGGGGATTTTAAAGACCAATCACAAACACAAATTTTAAATTAATGAGATCATGATTTATAAGTTATGTTACAACTCCAAAGTCAGTGGCATATTGCAATTAGATACATTAATAGCTTAAATTTTATTTATATATTGCAATATATAGACAAAAAAAGAAAAAAGTGCTTAAGTCGAGATAAGCTCCATTCAACTATGTGTTGTCAGAATATTTACAACTAACTTTGATGTTATTTGTTCATTAATAATTATCACATGTAATTTGACTTACAAGGCGATAAGAACTTTAGCATGTTCAATTCAATAAAATATAGAAACAAATGAAGTTCGAACAATAATAATTAAGGGCCTGTTCATCTAAATGCGGACGATAGCTTCGATGGAAAATTTTTATATTAGAAGCAAAAACAAAAAACTGAATTTTTTGTTTGTTTTAAATATAAATATTCGATGGAATCTATCGTTCGCATTTAGATAAACAGGCCCTTAATTAACTAAAATCGTTAGGCCTTGTTTCGCTACTCGGAAATAACTTCAACATATCGTTTTTTTTTTAAATCGAACTTCAAAGTGGTAGCAAAATATTGTTTACAAATGGTATTAAAATAAAATTAAGGAAATTCAGGTTGGTAAATTTCATATAGAATTTTGCACTTTCTAGCAGCGATGCCAACTCTACCATTTTTGCAGTAGATCTACCCCTTTCGGGTGTCTCACTCAACTCTACAACTTTCGGAGAAAAATTACAACTTTTTTAGATTTTCAATAATAATGCTAAAGTAAAGTTACCCGATTTTTTTTTTATCTAATCCAAGATAGAAGATCAACTGAAATATATTTTCAGCAATGCATGTAAACAACGCGTTGTTGATTACACAATTTAAAACCTGCTACATGCACAAATATTTATTTTACTGGGCCAGTTTGTGAGAAAAGTTCTCGTTCTTCTCCATACATAAGTACATACATACACAGTTGGATTGTTGAAGTTTAGTTTGTTGACAAGTGTTTACTGGTACTCTAGAAGGAATAATGTATCAGCGCTAGCACTGATAAGCTCACACCTGCAGAGGAACATTACAAATTATTTCATAAAAATATTTATTCCTTTAAATATGAGAACATTTGAACACTCAAAGTATTTCAAATTAATTAAAAAAAGATGGCATAATTGAATCCTTAAATTGTTTTTAGTTGTTTTTTGTATTAAATTTTTGAGTATTAACGATCTGCAACTAATATTTGTCATTAGCTTGCTTATTAAAAAATTTTTTTCGCAACGAAAGGCTAATTAACGATAAATAATATCCTAAAAATAAAAGTGGTAGATCTAGTTCTTTTCAAAATAAGATTTGTTGGAAACTACATCCTTTTCACATCGAATCTATATCTAAAAGGATGTGCTAGCCTATCAGTGTGGAGGTTGTGGGTTCGATTCCCACCATAGACTCTTGTCTGTTTGACTGCAACGAGTGAAGGTCTTGGTTACTATTTTCGTTTAAATTAAGTTATGATATAATTTGTAATTGTATTTGTAACATATAATAAATAAATAAATAAATCTACATTTGTTTCTCTCTAAGATGAAGATGGCTGGAATTGACCGGAATTAATCGACCTCTGAGCCAATCGACTAAAGTATACGAAACTTTATTCAATATTTCACTCAGCAATTACAAACCTCAGTAGGAAATATATAATATAGGGAAATGAAATAAAACAATTGAATTAGTATGTTGAATAGGAATTTATTGAATATAAAATGCTCGTGGTTACCTTTCAATTCGGCTGTTGAAACATGAAGCAATTTTTTAGAGCTTAGTTGAAGACGGAAACAGAAATATTTGACGTATAAACTAATATGACGGACCCATTCAGGCATTATTTGCTAATGAGACAAGCTGCAGTGAATAACATTCAGCTTTGGTATACCTTATTGCTTTAGGGGAAACCTTTTGTAAAGAAAATTTGGCACTAACAACATCTAACACAGATTTTAGGTTGGCATCATTGCTTGCTAGTACAGACTTTCAAAAGAAAATATACGGAATTTTTGAAATTTATTGCATATCCAAGGGATGCTATAAATATTTATAAGTGGAAACTTTTTTCAGTCAACTGAAACAACAATGAATGTTCAAACAATTGTTTGGTTTGACATTTCTATTTTCATCAAAATGTGATTATTGTCCCAATTCAGTAAGACGATTTACTTGGTGGCCACACGTTCAATTTTTGACTATCAATTCCATTCAATTTGTAATACACTCACACTTTTTTCACTAACACAATCAAAATTATTGAATTGAAAACTAGATTGCTTTCAAATTCACCTATCCATTTTAAATGGCAATTTAGTTTTCAATTTGAGCAGCTGGTCACAGCACACATTGATTGAAGCTACAAATTTGAGTTGTTTCTTCGTCGGTGGCATTTAAAAAATTAAATTGATTATCAATTTGTGTCACAGCTATTAATTTCAAGGAATTTTGACACACAATATGTGTAATGGAATTGAAAGCCACTTATTGAACGTGTGGTTGCAGCGTTAGAACGTTTTTGTTTGAAAGTACTTTTGATTTCTTGTGTTTGAATTCTCTATATTACTTTCTTCAAGACTGGTTGTTGTCTTTAGTATGGAAAAATAAAAATATTATTGCCATAAAAATTAAATTAAAGCATAACCCCCTTTATGCAAAAAAAATATTTTACTTTAGCTTTAAAGTTCACAGTAGTTGCCAAGCACTTTAATGCTAACATTACTTTGTTAAGAAATTGTATGCAAAACACAACTTTAATTATTTTATTATTTAATAATAAATACTGGTAACACCACCGTGTTCAACAACCACTTAACAGCTTATGATGTACAAAATCGAAAACAATTTCATTCGGGTATTAAAATAATTTTTTATTTTATAAATAACTTTTTATTATCTTGAAGAAAACATAATTTAAACAAGTAAGAGTGCTATATTCGGCTGTGCCGAATCTTATATACCAGTTAAGCCCGCTGCCACGCAATGGGTTAAAAGTAGAGTCAGCGATAATAACTTAAAATTTCTTTTTTCTTTTAACTAACAGTTTTGCTTACATCGAAATTAATTTCTTGTTTTGTGATTCAATGACCTGATTCACTAAAATCTTTTTATTTGTCAATTGTGCTGAATTAGTAAAAATAATTTATTAAATTAAATGTTAAGCGATAAATTCAATATTTCGCAATTTCATTCAATTTCAATTTCAATTTATTACCTTTGGTTGCTTTTTTATGTGAATCGGCATAATTTCTTTTAACTCTTTTTGTTTCTTGTTTTGCTTACTTTGAGGAAATTACAACGCAACGCGAAGTTACGTATTGTTGACCGAACAAACATTTTGCCAGTTCTCGACAGGTCTCCATAGGAGACAACTCATTAAAAATATTGTAAACTTAAATAAAGTAAATTTACTAAATTCAAAGTGTAAGAATTTAAATAAAATTATAATAAATAAAAATTGAACAGTGTAATTAATTAAATAAATACTTAATCAATATTATAACAAACTGGAGCAGAGTAATTTAATTTACCCTTTACCAAAGTGCGTTTATGTAGTATAGAGATACATACATAAGCACAGAGATATGTATGTAGATATTAATTTTGTGAAAAAATTTATAATTTTTGAGACTTCTCGGTATTTTTCGATTAAATATTTTTTTTTATATTAGCAATAAGTTAAAAAAAAAATACAAGTTTTCAGGAGAACAAAAAAGAAACGGTTCATCTCTTTATACTTCGGTGTTTGGATAAAAGTTCATATGCAATTATTAAGGAATTGATTACATCTATATATATTAGTAGTAAGTTTAATTATGAAGCGCCTTTATTGAGAGTTTGGTGCATTAAGAGTAACTTTAATTCTTGGTACTTGATGAATAAGTTACTCATTTGATGCACTTAGAGCTAAACAAAATATCAAATGAAAACAATATTTAATATCCCACTTGACATGAGATTCGCTAAAGCTTCGAACTTGGAAAATAGTTTTAGTATTGTACCTCCATACCAAGTAAACTATGTAACTTTTTTTATTTAATAATCTTTGATTTTGCAGAATTGTTAATTTCCTTAATATAAATTTAAACATCCCATTGGAAAAGGTATATGTATAAAGTTGTATTATGTAAACGTTTATTCATAAACAATTTTTTTGAATTTCTTGAGCTCAAAGGAACGGCTTCAGGGAAACGAAACGGCACATGTTCTTTATTTAACTTTATAGTTAGGACTGTAATTTAGCGATACATTTTATTTCCATCCCCATTTACTAAAAATAAATTCAGTAAAGTGCGACTCTGACTTGCGCACGAAGGGTTCCGTAGTAATACTATGTGAACTTTAGCCTATATAAAATATAATTTTGGCATTTCTTTCGTTTTTTGGTTTTTTTTCGGTTTTAAACGTTTTTCAATAGGGTTTTCTTTAGTTTTGCCGTTTTTGACGTTTTTTTAATGGGGCGATTTTTTTTAGTTTTGGTGCTTTTTCTCGTTTTAGCGACTTTTTTACGTTTTTAGCGATTTTTTGTTAATTTGGTTGTTTTTTGACATATTGGATTTTTCATTTCTGTGATTTATTTAAGTGCTTGATTTTTTTCCAATTTATTTAATTTATTTAGTGCTTTTTTTGTTTTTGTGATTTTTTTCGGGTTTTGGTTTTTTTTAATTTGGTGCTTTTTTCTCGTTTTTAGGTTTTTGGCACTATTTTTAATTTGGTGCTTTTTTGTTTTGCTGCTTTTTTTCTCGTTTTAGCGATTTTTTTTGGTTTTTGGTACTATTTTTAATTTGGTGCTTTATTTATTTTGGCGTTTTTTTATTTTGGTGATTTTTTTAATTTTGGCGACTTTTTTTCATATAGGCAATTTTTTTCGTTTTGGCGATGTTTTTCGGTTTTGGTCGTTTTTTTAATTTTGACGATTTTTTGGTTCTGGCGATTTTTTTAATTTTTTTTAGGCAATTTTTTTTGGCAATTTTTTTAGTTTTGACACTTTTTTCTCGTTTTGGCGATTTTTTTCGTTTTTTGGCTTTTTTTTAATTTTGGCGATTTTTTTTTCGTTTTGTTGATTTTTTTAAATTTTTGGCGATCTTATAATTTTCGTATTTTTTAATTTTACCGTCTTTGAAAATTTCAAGAGTTTACTTTTTCGGTTTCCAAGATATGTATAGCAACTTGTCAAAATTACATAGTCAAAATTGCATTAACTGATGGACCACCCTTTCATTAAAATTTTTTTAGTTTTAGTGTTAATTGTTGTAGTCTTTATAAAAATACACTAATTTTACAAATTTCAAGTGTCAATATACATAAGTACATACAATTATATGTATATTACATGGGATTTTTTTTTTCGTCACTCATTTTAGAACACCCTTTAATTTTTAGCTTTTATATATTTGTTGTTGTAGCGACCAAAGTTCTACGTGCACTGTCCAAATTTCAGACCGGTAACTTTTACCGTTCCTGAGAAAATAGCCTTCTTCCTAAAACATGAAATATATTTAATTATTAGAAAAAAAGTTAAAGTCTTCCAACCCTGGAAACGTTTTTTTAATTTGTTAATTTTTTTAAAATTTTTTTTTAATAATAAATATCAATTTTATTCATACCGAAGTATAAAATAAGTTAATTTAATAAAAAAGTAATAAAAACTTGTTTTCGGTAGTTATTTTCTATGGGAAAACAGAGTTTGAGTTTTCCAGCCCTGAAGCCGTCTGCTCTATTTTGCTGATTCTCAATAGCAAAATTTTTCGGAAAATTTCTGACACACCAGTCCAAGAACGAAGTCTCTGCTGTTCTGGGAGCTTGGGAAAACCGATTTCAGACGGACAGACGGACAGACGGACATCGCTTGTTCGTCTTCCCTATGCATAAGGATCCAGAATATATATACTTTATGTGTCGCTTATTCATATTGTAGAAATTACAAACGGAATGAAAAACCTATATATACCCTTTTACCATTTTTTGGTAAAGTGTATAGAAGGCATATATATAAAATTGCAGTGTGTGTTTGTTCGTAACGCATGAACTCTGAAACTATAAGAGCTGTGGAGCTGAAATTTTGAACACAGGTTCCGGTTTTGTTTTTGGCCCAACAAAGGACGAATATACGAATTAATTTGTAGTTGAAAAATAATGGAAGGTAACAAAACGTTACAACAGCATGACACAACTCACACGTGATATGTTAAAGAAAGGTTATTGAAAAAAGTATGTCTACTTGGATCACCCATTACTGGGGGTCTCCACGTGTGGACCGAAGAAACATTTATTTGCAAATAAATAATGTTGAACATAAGCTGTCAAATTCCCTAGACATTTGTTGTTCGTGTGAATTAAAAATAATAAACTTATGTCTGGGTTAAAAAATGCAGCATTTTTAATGTATAATTAAACGAATATAAATAAATTACTTTTAAATCAAATTAAATAAATTAAAATAAAACCAAAAAATATTGATCCATACACGGAGAATTTTTTAAATTCATGTCCAATTCCACAATGCATGTTCTATAGCTTAGAACATAAGCTTGTACATGAACATATTTGTGACGTCATGCTGCCGACGTTATTGCATATGCTCGGAAATAAATATTGCGCGTAAAGACGTACTGTTATACATATATAGAACTTAAACATAATTTCTGACATGGTGGTATATTTTATCTCTTTTAATTTACTCCAAAATTTCTACTTAAAATTATTCAATTCGTTTTATTTTTTAATATAAAAAATAACATTTTTAATTCAGAAACAAATAAGCTATTGATAAAAAATTTATGTAAAATGCAACAAAACGGGCATATTTTAAACCCAAAAAATTGCACTGGCTGAATTTAAAGAAAAATATGAGTTTAAAATTATTGCAACTTTTTCGTAGGCAAAAATATAAAGTTATTATAATGAATATGCTTTAAACAAATAATTGGCTATAATTATTCATATTCATTAAAGATATTCAAAAGTATGTATACATTATACTTAGCTTAAAGTTTTATTGAATAGAATTGTTTTGAAATAATTAAATGTGTTTTAGTTGATCAATGATAATTGAACAAAAAAAAATATATGTACTTAGTCCGAAATAAACTCCAACAAAAAAATTTGTTAAATTTAAACAAGTACAAAACACATTTTTTAATATATTTACTTTTATATTTATATTTAGAGCAAAGTTTCTATAAAGTTTCTAGACAATTCTGTTATGTCTGCCTGTATATAAGAGGGGCTCACCTTGTATTAATGTGGAAAAATAGTTTTTTTCCCTCTCGTACTAACTATAAATTTGGAGATCTTGAGGTGGACCACATTTAAAGAAGGAAGACTTTTGTATTTTTATTAATTTTGTTTAATTTTTTCAAGAGAAAATTTAAAAAATGCTCACTACTTAAAGTATTTTTTTGAACCCGCTTTCAATATTATTCTACACTCGAACACTCGTATGCACCCCCCAAAATGTTTTGCGGAAAAGAAAGCAGTATTTAATTAGTTAGAGGTAACGAAAACATTTTCTTGTGAGCCACTCTAATGTACTTATGTACATAGATACGAGTAGGTATATATGTATGTGAGTTTCTACTTGCCAAAGCAGTAGTGCGTTGAATTGTCGGTGCGGTAAGTCATCAACGATATTTGAACAAAAAAAAATATGTATGTTTATTTAGTCCGAAATAAACTCCAACAAAAAAATTTGTTAAATTTAAACAAGTACAAAACACATTTTTTAATATATTTTCTTTTATATTTATATCTAGAGCAAAGTTTCTATAAAGTTTCTAGACAATTCTTTTATATCTGCCTGTATATTAGAGGGGCTCACCTTGTATTAATGTGGAAAAATAGTTTTTTATCTCTCTCCTATTAACAACAAATTTTGGGATTTTTTTTTCTCTCTCAATTTTGTTGTTGTGCACTTGTTCAAAGAGAAAATTTGAAAAATACTTCAGTACTTAAAGAATTTTTTAAACCCGCTTTCAATATTATTTTACACTCGAACACTAGTATGCACTCCCAAAATATTTTGCGGAAAAGAAAGCAGTAATTAATTAGTTAGGGGAAACGAAAACATTTTCTTGTGAGCCACTCTAATGTACGATCATAGATATGTATATACGTATGTGTGCACCTACTTGCCAGAGTTGGGGATAGTACGCTGAATTGTTGCTGCGGTAAGAATTTCACTACCAGTCACCGTTATGACAACTTTTTTTGTTTAATGTTTTTAATTTTTTTTTCTTTAAGAGATGTAACATTCATGCACTGAATGCCTGAATGTCACCTTTTTTAGGAAAGAGATAAAGACAAGAGATGACAGAGAGTAGAGGAATTGATAGAAGAGAGCTTCGTTCTTTTGCAACTCTGCTTTGTTTAACGTTTCTAATAATGCAACCTTACAGCACCTCTGGTGTCAATGAGGCGTATTAAATTTTTAAAGCTGTGGTTAATAACCATTTTGATCTTGGTTATTTTACTTAACCGATGAGTCTGCTAAACAATATCAATGAAGGAGGGCGCCCTGATGTTACATTAGGATTAGTATCCGGTAAAGGTTTTGTAGTTCAGTGACCAGTGTCTATGTCTTCATCACTTGAACTTTCCTACAACAACTGATACAAATGGATACAAATGCTGTTCGGAAAAATGCGTGGCGTTGTTATTATTATTATACCAGGCTCTTAACCAGGACCTTCCATTTTCTAGTCAACATGCTAAATTATTTAGCCTCATTTATTTATCACAAATTATCAACAGATGAAGAGACGTTTCTGCACTAAACTCAAATAGTTTTTATATTTATGATTTGACCAGGCTAAAGTTGCTATCGCTTTGTAAGTCAAATAGTTTTTGCTTAATAGATTTAAAACTAGTTTTCTTTATAAACCATGATCGTTAAGCAGCTCTGCGCTGAAGGAAAGCTCTCGCGTCATCGTTATTATTTCTTAAGTGCGGCCAGGCTCGTTTGTGTTGTTTGGCCTTGGAGAGTTTTTCATCTTGCTCGCACTAGTTGACTATTCCGTAGTAAATAAAGGTATAGTCTTGCTGTTGTTTTGTGGAATTTAATTGACAATCACGTTGCTACTTCCTATGTGAAGGCGTAGGTAGTGCATAGTTAGTGTTAATAAAATCTTGGGCAGAGGATCTACTTACATATTTTTCGCATTTTAGTGCAACCATATATATATTTATATATATACTTATGTATAGATATTGATGCCTATTCTGAACAACGCATTAAGAAGTGATCATTTCCATTAAAAAACCTAAATTTTAAAAATGATTTTGGTTTAGCATATATTTCTAAAGTGAAATAAACGTAATAATTTTAATGTGTTTCTCTCGACTTGTCTTCTATAATACGCAGAAACAAAATAGCCAACAATAAATAAAAAATCTTAATATTGATGCACTAAGGACGTTTGTTTGAATTTTTTCACAATACGAATAAAGATACACGGATTTGTTATGAGTTTTCAACTTAAAAATTGCATAAATGATAAATATAGTTATAAATATTGTGTGCGAAATATTGCACAGAACCCCCAGCTCTGTTACCTATAAGCTTGCACACATATCCACCTACAATCATACGTATGCACATATACAGGGCACTGATGTTGCTATGGGATTATGCGTGTACCCATTCAAATCGTTAGTTATAATTAACATTAACTGTTCATCTTAGATTTGGTTATCTAAAAAAAAAAAAATTAAATTCACATATACTTGTATATCTGTTGTATGACAGAGATTTTTAAATAATTGTGAAAGGTGTAGTATAGGGAGAGAGTGAAAACATATAGTGAAGTGAGAAAGTTTCATTCTTTTACAACTCTGCAATAGCATATTTTCATTTATGTTTGCAGCAAAGTTGCTGCGCCTTTTTATAGTCATAAAATTTCTTTTAAATCTACATATGTAGCTCATGATTCTGCTACACAATACCGACGAAAAAGTGAGCTCTAATGTTACAATAAAAATAGTATTCGCTAAAGTCGGTGTAGTTCACTGTGCCTTGACTGGTTCATCAATTGAACTTTTGCTTCTTTTCTTTGTGAGTATATTAAAAATATTTTTCTTTATACTTTTACTAGGTGGTCTCAGCTGCTCAGGTAAATATTTTCACTGCTTGTAATTTGAATATATGCACGTTTGACATTAAACGTATGAATTTCTCGAAGTGAATTGAGTTGAGGTTAGCTGATATGAATGGGACATTGAAAAAATGTATAAATAAAATAATTTTAAATTTAATTCAAACCAGTAGCACATAATTCCCAAATTAATTAAGAAACCTATTTTAACTACTATAAATTACAAATTAATTTTTATATGCAATCCTAATTTTTTTTGAACCGTGTGCTTAATAAAATGTTATGGTATACATTCGTACATACATGTACGTTCCTTGAATATATGCTGCGGCCAAAACAGTATAAAAGACCCCGAAATTAGAGTTTAAAATTAAAAGTAAATTGTGTTGTGAAGCATTAACAACATGAAAATAACTATAGTCTGGTTTTTGGCTTTAGCTGCCGCTTTAGTTAGTTGTCGAAATGATAATATTCCTGATCAAGGTGGCGTTACTTCCCTAAATTATCGACTTCCTAATGAAACCTATCCGGAACACTATGACGTTACAATTAGCACAGATGTCCATAAGGCTGAAAAAGGATTTCAAGGCAAAGTGCTAATAGATATTGTAGTGCAAAATGACACTAAAACTATTGTTCTACATGCCGGTCATCAGTTAAAGATTTCAAATGTCACAATTTTGAATCCGTCAACAAGCGAATCAGAAGAATTGAGTCATGAATACGAATTGGAAAGAGAATTTTTGAAATTGACAAGCAAAAATGAAAACAAATTTTTAGCTAATACCAAATGGAGATTGAATATTACGTATAGCGGCGAATTAGTTGAGGACGGAAATGGCATTGGCCTGTATAAATATATTGATGACAATGGCAAATATCAGTGAGTAAAACAATAATTATACCATTAGTATTATTTTCCTAGGCACAGGAAGGGTTTGATGAATTTTGAGCAAAAATTATTTGGGTGTTCAACTCTGTAATGCGAAAAAAAAAGAAAATGCTTTCGAATTTGTATGTTATTCAAATTATAATTGCAAAGCATTACTCCAGATATAGTTTTTTATTATTGGTGTTGTTCAAAATAAAACGCTGTTAAAAAAAATACTGCTAAGACATTGAGAGTTGGCATGTTAACGTTCTGATGTTGGTGTTACTCCAACAACAGCATTCAAATTTTTTGCAATAAAGATAGAACATCTGTTTTGTCTTCTATCCTCTACATGGAAGAACAGGGGAACAATTACGGAACTCACTACGATTCAAAATTTGAAAACATTTATACATAAGCTCTCATGAAATATTTTGTAATTTCGTTTGATAACTAATGCCGTAATTTGCCCCCAAATTTCTTAACAAAGCATTAAAAAAATTAACAAAATTCTAAAATGAATGTTCTACTTGTCTATACTCGTATAATTCCAGTTATTATGCTCAAAGTAATTTTGAAACAATGTATGCCCGCCGTGCCTTTCCTTGTTACGATGAACCAAATAAACGGTCCAGCTTTACAATTACTGTACACCACAGTGAAAACTATACGGCGTCTTCCATTTCGGCAGCCAATGAAACTATTTCCAGGTAAGTTTATTTTTAATTGAAAACCTCATAACTCAATAATATTTACGGCAAGTAAATATTGGCATCGCATTTAGCAAAGGAAAAACGGTGTTCTCAACAACACCTCTCATTCCAACATATGCAGTGCAAATTTTTGTCTCCGATCTAGTCTATAATGAAGAAGTTTTGAATGGTATACGCCATCGTAATTATTACCCTGCTGGCACGGAATTCAAAATAAATCCGGAGGCAAACATTACCTCAATGATAATAAAGTATCTGGGAGAATATACGGGCTTGAAATACACGGACCGGCACATTCAGCCAACTTTCGGCCATAAGGCAAGTCTTGTTAACGGAAGGATGAAAAATAATTGGGACTCGGTCGACCTAAAAGACTATACCGAAGCTTTTGCTGGAAAATTATCGCACAATCTATTTTCTAATTATATCACACTTCAGTGGTGGACCTACGTCTGGTTGATTAATGGTCTGGGAACTTTGTTTCGCAATAAAGCTTTGGATAATGTAACTACAGTTTATCTAGGAATAGTTCCAGGAATTTTATTAACGTATTTAAATTCTTATTATAGATTTATCCGGAATGGCATGTTTGGGAAAGATTTCATTATGTCTGGTATGAAAGTGTACTAAAGGCTGATGGCCCTGAATTAACCAGACCTTTAACTTTTTACGTGCAAAAACCAGCTGAAATTCAAGAAATAAAATATTTCCCTATAACCGGTCAGAGAGCTGCTTTTGTTTTAATGATGTGGAATAATGCCTTGACCGAAGAAGTGTTCCAAAAAGGCATACAAAACTTTTTGAAATATAGGTAACTTTTATAAATTCCAATTTGAAAAACTCTTCATAAATCGATATATTATTATACCCAATAGCCAGCACAATTCAATTACGGAGGATGACTTTTTCACAGCTATACAAAATGCTACTGAAGAGAAAAACTATCGACTACCTGCCAGCATACACCAAATGATGAGCACTTGGACTCAACAGGGTGGCTATCCTTTATTAACTGTTACACGAAATTATAAAAGTGGTAATTTTAGCATCAAACAAGAACCCTACGGAAATGACAAACTCTTGAAGGGCAACTTCTGGTATGTTCCCATCAATTATGCAGCTGCTTCAAATCACGATTTCAGTGATACAAAAGCCACTCACTATTTGCCAAATGTACCTGAAACGCCAGTTGATGCTGATATTTCCAAAGACGATTGGTTAATAGTTAATAGACAATCGACTGGTTTATATCGCATCAAATATGACGAGGAAAATTACAGGCTTCTCACCAACTCTTTGAAAGCTGAAGGTCCATTTAAAATTCCTGCCCGAAATCGTGCCCAGCTTCTAAATGATGCTTCCTCTTTATGCTTCTCAAAACGTTTAAATCATTCCATACTTTTAAGTATGATGACTTATTTGAAAAATGAAAATGATTACTTGCCGTGGGAGGAGGCAAGTTCCATAATCAGAAAATATAAACATTATCTTGGAGATGAAGATAATTTTAAATGGTTTGCAACAAAACTGATGAGCTCTATCTATAAAAAATTAAGTGTCAAGAATATTCCCCTCGATGATAATTTCTCTGCAATGGAGCGAGTTGCTTGTTCACTTGATGTTAAAGAATGTTTAAATAAAGCCCATAATAATCTGCAGGCTATAATTAATAGAACCGCCACCATCTTCGATCCAATTGTAGATGCTGACACCTATTGTATCGGTCTCAGACAGTCTGACAATAAAGAGTTTGATTTGCTCTATCAGAAACTATTGACTACTACAGATACAGAGCAACGTAATCTATTAATATTAGGTTTGCGCTGCTCTAGAAATGAAACTAATATTATGAAGTTTTTAAAAGCCTCCATTGATTATTCGAATAAATTTAATCCTGCTGATCGCTCTAAATTACTACGACTTGCCAATAAACGTGACAATATTTCCTCATCAACTCTTATTAAGTTCCTGAAAGCAAACTGGAGAGTGATTAATAACTTTACAGGTAAAAAAAGTGATTCTCTACTCCTTAGTAAACTTATTCGCCAGATTTCGGAGTATGTGATTGGCGAAGATCTAAAAGAGAAGTTATTAGATCTAGTCAATGAAGTGAAGGGCAGTGAATATGCTGGAGCTAATCTGGAAGCAGATGTAAATCAAAATATTGCGAAAAATTTGAAATGGCTTAAAGAACATGGTCAGCCTATTATCTCGTGGCTTAAAACCTACCGTGCCCAGAGCGAAAATTCGGAAAGCAAATCAACTTAAGCATGTCTCTCAATGAATTTGTGGACAGAAGACAATAACTTTTAGAAAATTGTGTATTAATAAACACAATACATATAAGCATATCTAAAAACTTATAAGAATATAATAATTTATTTGCTTATTTTAACTACTAACAGTTTATCGAAGACAATGAGAAATGTTTGTGTATCTAATTATATTCAAATTAGATATTTTAAATGTATATACATATGTGTTTAATAAGCTGACTGCAAAAAGAAATGAATAAATTTAAAGCTCTTAAAAGAAAACAATTATTTTTGATTTTATATTTTTTTTAGGAGAATATATTTTAATGTTAAGCATGTTGAGTCACAAACACCAAATTTAAACCCATCAGATCATGATTTATAATTTATATTATTAGTACGTTTATATACACGGCTTATTTGCAAATAAAACTGTTAATTGTTGCCATATTGGTGTTTGTATTGTGACTTACTAATTCAGAAAACTATTCACGATTAACGCACTATTTGCAAATAAAATGCTTGAGTTAATTTTCAATTATAATTATTCGAATTTCATTTGTTTCTATATTTATGATTTGAACGAGCTAAAGTTCGTAGTGCTTTTTAAGACAAATTACATGTGATAATTATTAATGAACAAATAACATCAAAGTTAGTTGTAAATATTTTGACTAACACATAGTTGAAAGGAAAAACTACCCAGTGGTACAAATATACATTACGTAATCGATGATTTCAGTAATACTTAGTAGCAGTCAGTGGTGATTCGTTCACTTATTATTATTATTATTCGTTCACTATTTAGATTTAACATAGATCACTTCGTAAGCGAGAGCTTACTTACGATGTCAGTAGGTGCCACTAGCATTGCACTTACATATACTGACAGCTGAGTTGTAAGCAGGCATGATAATATATTTACCCTAAGAGTAGGCCAGTATTTTAATTTTATTTTAGAACAAACTATTTGTTTTAAACAATAACTGAATCCCTGCTTACATCGTAATCGAAGTTATCAGTAACACATGACATATCAAATTACACGTTACATTACAATCCAAGTACTTATTTGGAAAACTCGCTCACATAAATCGAATAGTTAAAGTAACGATCTTATTATTATTATTATTAAATTTCAGCTTTAATGAGTGTAGCATTTTGTTTTTATTGATTAGTGAATGTTAAATAATTCGTACCTGCTAAACTACCGACTCACATCGATTTGATAAGACAAAAATAAGTGTCATCTTTGCTATGAAATCATTAATTTTTTTCACACTCAAGCCTGGTACTCTGTTCGAAGTTGCGAAAACCCTTGATTATTTCGCATGAAAAATTTGACATGAACTAAATATAGCCCAACTCGCGGGTTTTTTTTCATAAATTTCTTGCTTTTTTTGCTTGAAAGTATGCAAAGTATGTTAAAATTCCGTGCGAAAAAAGCACTGCTCATATAGTTTCGCAGCTAAACTAAAATGATGCCAGACTAATTTTGCATGGAAAGACATGACTTTACGTGTTTTTCACAACAAGAACAGAGTACTACTTTTGCGAATTTATTTCGCAAATATTTCATACCAAACACTTTTATATGTATTTTGACAGAATTTCGCACGAAATTGTGAACAGAGTACCAGCCTTAAGGGCCAATTTCACAAACTCTATTTAAATATCAATTAATATTTAAATGTCGATTTTCAGTAATTTTTTAATGGAAAAATTACTTTTAAATACGAATTGATATTTAAACAAATTGGTGAAATCGATAATAGTTGCAACCGATAATAGTCATGAAGTTATCGAGGACATACAGCCGCAAATGCTCAAATTGAATTTTTGGAATTTTTTTTAAAGAAACATCGAATGTTTGGCTTAATAAAACTGGTTTCACATTTTTTCGGCTGATTTATGTTCAATTCTTTAATATACGAGGAGAAATTTAAAAATACCCATATATGTATTTCTAAGCCGACGTTCAATACGACTTGACTTGTCTTGGTAGTTCTTGTATAAAAATTTTCACAAAATATTGTTACCAAAACACTTTTTTCAAATCCTTTCGGTGATTATTGGAAATTTATTTAATTTATTATTTATTTAATTTATTTAAGTGTTAAATAATTCAGAATCATAAAACAATTACATGCGAGTAAAACAATTTTTTTGTTTAAATTTGCAAAGTTTTTTTTTAATTCAAGTTACAATGCAAGAAACACAAAAACGTGTTAGCAGAAGAGGAAGTTCATGTTAAGGATTTTTATTTTATTTTTACCAATAATATTATAATTAACAATTCCATTTATTTAAGACACGGTAGTCGTAGTGTACTCGTACATGAATATAGACTTCAACATGAACATGAAAATAACATATAACAAGCTGACACTGCTTACATACATATGCAAAGGGTTTTTTTATAGAGTCACACAAGTTTAAATCATAATAAAACAAGGAAATATATTTTTAATATCAAATTAATCGCCTCCCAATAAGAATCTGAACACAATGTAACGATAATTTATTGCGGTGCAGTTTTCCATACGACTTTGAAGTAAAAATCCGCAGTGCGGGACGGAATAAAATTAAAATCTATTTAATTTTCATTGCGGACTTTCTTATTCTCTCAATTTTTGATATTCTTTCTCTTGCTGACGTTGCCGTAGTTTTTGAATAATTGGTTGTGTTCACAACGTAATTGTAAAAAAACATGATTTTGAAGTTCAAACATTTTTGTCATAGATTATAAAAGTTTAAAAAATATATCAAATATATGTATCTGCGAATGTATAAAATGTTAATAATTTTTTTGTTTTTAGTTGTAAAAGTATATGCAAAAAAAAAAATTAATAAAAATTTAAACAAATAATGACAAGTTATCTCGTTGCCATCTTCCGTTGTATTATGTTTATTTTTCTCTCCCGCAACGAGAAATCGCACCGCACCGCAAACATTGTGTTTAGACTCTAAGCTTGAAATCAAGTGTAATACAATTGTTATTCAACTCACATATTCAATTGTCAAGGGTTGAATTGTGCATGGTAGTTGAATTCAACTCGAACAATTCAATTGTATTACAGTTCAATTCAAGCCTTGAATAATACTGCAATTCAACTTTGTATTACAATTGAATTCAAGTATATTTCAAGCTCAAAAAATAATGCTTTTAAAATAGAAAGGAAAATGCAGTCAACAAGTTTTCTTATATAAATTTTTTGCATCACCTTTTGTTTTTTAAAAAATCACTTTTTTATTTATCTTGTTGTATTTTTTTTTGATTTTTTATATCAAAATATTTTCAAACTTGAATATTGCTTGAAAAAAAGTTTGAATTCAACTTTTGTTTCAGTTAAATTTCAAGTGCTTGAATTTAAATTTTTCTACTGCTTATTGGGGCTTTATTGGTAAGAGAATTTAATGAAATTAATGTTTAAATATGACTTCTGCCATGTGGCGCTGATATGACGCAATGTGGAACACCAATTTTCAACAGTTTTTCGCAACATTTGCGGCCGTATTTCGCCAATAACTCTTCGAATGTTGATTTTCACGTGATTATACTGTTTATGGTTTATTGACGGAGACAAGTGAGTTAACATAACCCGAAGGAAAATAATCCAATGGGGTTAAATCACATGATATTGGTGGCCAAATAATTGGACCATTACGTGAAATAACTTTTTCGTCAAAAGTTTCATTGAATAAATCAATTGTAGCGCCCGCTGTGTTTAATGTGGCTCTGCCCTGTTGGAACTACAAGATCAATTGATCAATTGTAACTGAGGTACGAAAAAATTATGTTACCGTTCACAATTGACAATTGACAGACATATGGGCCAATGACTCCGCCAGCTCATAAAACGCACCAAACAGTAATTGTTTGTTGATCTAATGGTGTTTCGACAAAAGTTTGTGGATTCTTCTGACTTCAAATGTGACAAAAGTTTTGCTTATTTACGTACCCATTCAACCAGTAATCGGCTTCATCGGAAAATAAAATTTTGAATGAAAATTCAAAATCAATATCAATATGTGCTTCAGCCCATTCGTTGAATTGGCGGTGCATTCGATGGTTTTTTAGCTTTAATTCCTACACAAATTGAATCTTGAAAGCTTTTTTTGCAGAAAGACTAAATGCGGTCCGAAAACGATATATTGTTCTTCGAATTAGCCGCTCTGAAGAACGATTATGTGCACCATTAAATGAAAGAAATGCACGATGAGCTTGACGAATTGAACAATTATTTTGATTAGAGCACGCGTTGCTCTAGTGTTAGTCAATTCATAATGAAATTTTAAAGCAAACTAAATAGTAAATTCAGTGAAGTGCGACTTTGACTTTGAGATATGTAATTCAATACGAATAATATAAACGATAGTTTTGGCATTTTTTTCGTTTTTGGGTTTTTCGGTTTTAAGCTTTTTTTTAGTTTGGGGGTTTTTTGAATTTATTGGCGCTTTCTGAGTTTTGGCACTTTTTTCACGTTTTGGCGATATTTATTATTATTATTATTATTATTTTGGCGTTTTTTTTTATTTTGGCGATTTTTTATTTTGTTGATTTTTTTAATTTTTGGCGTTTTTTTCATATAGGTGAGTTTTTTTGGTTTTGGCGATTTTTTTGGTTTTGGCACTTTTTTTTCGTTTTGAGGATTTTTTCGGTTTTTGGCGTTTATTTTAAATTTTGGCGATTTTTTTTTTAAATTTGGCGATTATTTTTTAAATTTGGCGATTTTTTTTAATTTAGGATATTTTTTTTCATTTTGGCGATTTTTTTTCACAAAAACAATTATTTTGGTTTTGACGCTTTTTTCGCGTTTTGGTGATTTTTTTCGGTTTTTGACGTTTTTTTCATATTGCCGATTTTTTTTTCATTTAAACGATTTTTTCGAATTTGGCGATTTATTTTAGTGATAGATTTTTTTTTAATTTTGTCGATTTTTTCCGATTTGGCGATTTTTTTTTAAATTTTTGGGGATTTTTTGCAGGTTTTGGCGATTTTTTTCGGTTTGGCGATTTTATAATTTTCGGATTTTTTAGTTTTACCGTTTTTGAAAATTTTAAGAGTTTAAGTCTTATTGTTTTCAAGATATAGCAATTTGTCAAAATTACATAGTCAAAATTGCATTAACTCATGGACCTTCCTTTCCTTTTTTCACCTTTGGTGTACGGAACCCTAAAAAGCAAATAAAGCAGCAATGCCAACTCAAACTTTTGACACTCTAAAAAAACACGCTTTATACATACATACATATATATAAATGTATGCAATTCAAAAGAAGAAAATATCTAAAATACAATATTTATAATGCAAAAAGACCAACTTAAATAAAAAGAAAATAAAGCATTACAGATGCCATGAAAAGCATTTAGGCAAAAAACAACAAAAAAAAAAACAAAAAATGGAATATAACATACAACTATTTAAGAAGAACGCCAACAATTTAATGGCGTGTGGATGGATGATACCAATGCAGCACATGCCGGATATAACAAAAGGACACAACGGACACATGCAGTCACTAAAATATCTAACATTCTAAAGAGATTGTATGGTATGCATGTCATGCCATTTATTTATGTGTGTGCGAGTGTGAGTGTCTGTATATGTATGGACATGAGCGAGGCTGTGCGAATGCATTTGAAAATGTGGCCATGAGTTTGGACATTAAATGTGTTAAAAGATAATAAGTAGTCTATGTCTAACGAAAGATAAACTAAAAATATAATAGGGTAAAGAAACTACAATGAAAAGACTACAGGAACAAAAGTAGAAATTTAAAATAATAATGCACAGCAATCAAACAGTCATGTACAAATACATACATTAGCAATTTGGCAACATATACATGTAATATTTTAATACTTTTTTTTTCTTACTTTAACACATCTTATGCAGAGCTGAAAAGGATGAAAGGATTATTTTATTTTAAATAACATTAGTCTAGTATAATACGTATGTATGTATGCATATAAAGGCTCCTTCATAAAGCGCTTCCTAGCTTTAAATTTAAACAAAGAAAGTGTGTTTGAGAGGTCTGCACAATTTTTCAATTCTTTGCAAGGCCTCTGTTGCCATTATTTCTGTGGTAATAAAGAAAAAGTGCTTAAGTCATATTTTACTGTTTTGCAAGAGAGCACTTTTAAACTTGCATGTCGATTTTCAATAATTTATTTCTTTTACAGTTGAATTGGAAAATTCTTTGTTCACCTTGTATTTTTGTAAGCAAACATAGCTTTACACAAATTAAGCGATTATTGCAAATGAGATTAGAAGTTTAAAAAAGATAATTTCTCAAGTCTTAGTGCTGTAACTTCCTGAAAAATCACACAAATTAATTGAAAATTTTACCGGGATACTTTCGAATATGTAAATTATAGACGTGCCATTAACTCAAAATCAGCTTACGTCGACTTGAGCACTTTTTCCTTCTTGCCACAGACTTATGGAGAGTAGCATCGTGTCATGAATTCGCTGGGTGGCACGCATCGGCAATACAATTTCCCATGACGCTGGTGCAAATATCAGGTCCAAGGTCAAGCGTTATGTTGGTTTTTAGGACCGCTGCAGTGCGCTGTTGGTCAGTCGCTTAGATCTGCGACTCAAGGTAGCCCCAAAATGGTCTTATGAAGTCAACTCAATGGCCAAATTGATGTGAGATTACCATAACCTCAAATTGCTTATGCGGAATATCTTATGCGTTCTTAGCTATGTGGATCATACAATCACATGTCCTTAGTGTCCATATCATTTTTTTCTGGAGAAAAGGAATTGTTAATTATCGAAATTTAGTGCTCAAAGCGATAACTTTTTTGTAATGAATTATTGGTCGCTTTGGGATCTCATCTGAATTGTAATTTTTTCATATTCGAAAATTTGGTTTGTTGACGTACCCATTCATCAACAAAAAAAATGGCCTTAATCGCTGAAGATGATTTGTCAATGAAAATTTGAATCAGTTGGCAACTGCTGCAGGGTCCACTCAGCAATCAATTCATCGTTGTCTATGATTGCTTACCTTCAGTTCATGGGTCAACTGATCTTTGCAAGGGCTTAGGCTCAAGCTATGAGACAATATTCAACAAAATGTGGCCAGCGAAAAGCATAGTTCAGGTGATTGACATGAAATCAATTGGAATTTTCTACAAATTCTCACAGACAACTGATATATTTTCAGCAAAACTTGTTCATTTCATGGAATCTGACATACTGTCTCTACTCCTCTCGATAGGATAAATATGGCAACCGTAAAATGGGAAAAGCACGCAGAACGTTGTTTTATGAAATAATCTTTTTTGTTAAAAAAAAAAAGAATTAACACTCACGCAATGTTAACTAGGTGTTACCTTCTTTAGGAAAGGGATAGTGATAGAGAAGACAGGTGGTGACGGAAGAAATGGAAGAAAGCTTCATTTTTTAATACTCTCTTTTTTTTGACGTTTTTAATAATGCAATGTTGCAGTGCCTCTGGTGTCAATGAGGCGTATTAAAATTTTCGAAGCTTAGGTTGTAGCCATTTTATTGGTTATATTGGTTATCTTACTTCGCGGATGTTTCTGCTAACCAATACCGACCATGGAGGGCACTCTGATGATGCAGTATTGCAGCGTCTCTGGTGTAAATTAGGCGTATTAAATTTTTCGAATGGCTTAGTAGCCATTTTATTAGTTGTTTTACTTCGCCGATCCTTCTGCTATACAATACTGATGAACGATGTTACAGTATGATTAGTATCCGCTGAAGCTGGAGTAGTTCAGTGATCAGTGTCTATGGCTTCATCACTTGAACCTTCTCACAACAACTTATACTAACGGACACTAATGCACATCAGAAAAATGCGTGGTGTTGCATGACTGCCAGAGACCGAGATCGAACCCAGGACTTTCGGTTTTGTAGTCAACGTGCTAACTAATTCAGCTAACGTCAACCTCTTAGAACTTGAACGTACTAATGATTTGGCAAAACAGACTGAATAAAAGGCAGCTAATACAACAGCGTTAGCTTCAATGTTATGTTGGCTTGCAACTGTCAAGGCTTGTAACTCCCTATTGTAAGACACTATACCATTATGCCATTTAAAAATTTATGTTTTTATACGTCCAAATTTTCAAAGATGCTTGCTTGCATCAGGATTGTGTAGATGTTAGAGTTGCAAGTTATTCGAGCTCAAAGTAGTTTGCAGAAAAGTAGAAAAATACTTTTGTCTTTCAATAAAATAGAATAAAGTAAAAAACGAGTAAGCATTTACATTAAATTATTATAAAATAGTTGAACCGACTTGGAAATAAATAACTTTTAGCAATAATTTGAATCATAGTTATGCAGCCACAGTTGCGAAAATCATGATTTTATTCGCACAATTATTGGGTGAAAAATTAATCTTAATTAATCCCATGCAAAAAAAATTAATTATTCAACGAGCTTGTCTTTTCACGCCTTCTTAATCATTACATAAAATGTAACGCTTTCCTAAATCTTAATAAATTCGTCATTATTTAAGTGACGAAAGTTAACATCCAAAAAGTTTGAAAATCAGAGAACACGCACGGGTTCATCACCGAGAATACGCCTATATTATGTATATTCTCTGATACGAATATGAAGTTTTTGCATCTACTGAGATATTGTGTATTTTGAGTTGAGCGCCTTAAGAGAAACAAGAGCAAAATGGTTTTAATATAAGTGTGCTGCAGAATCTTAAATTTTTCCTAAAAAGGCGTTATGAAAATTCTTAAAAAGCAATGAAAGCTATAAAAATCTTTTCCACACAGAAAAAGCAATACATTTGCGTTTTTTAGTTTCCCTGCTCATACGTTTATTGTTTTAGATGACATTGTTATTTTGACCATAAATCGATGTTTGCATCAAAAGATAATGGCCATTAAGAGCCATAAAAGTGATGGAAACACAAGAAACCAGGTCCATTTATATGTGAGTATGTACGAACGATATGTTCTACATCTAACAAGAACGAATACAAACAAGGAAAATATTTAATACTTTAAAGATTTTTTTTAGTATCTGGACATTTATTTTTCATTCATAAACTCATAAATATTCTGTGTTTGTATTTTCTCAAAAAAAAAACACGAATAAATGAAGGTATTAAAATGGAAAACACTTACATACTGCCAAAGATTTTGTCGCACCTTTTACCATTTGCCGCTCCATGCACGTTTGCATGTGCGAGAAAAGATTGAGGAAAAATAATGCAAAAAAAAAGAAAAGTAATAAATGAGTTTAAGGTCGCAGGTAAATTGTGGGTTTGCAATAAGATAAGGCACAGAGAAAGGATTTAAAGAAATACAAACAGTAATTAAAAATCAATAAAATAAAAATGCAAATACCTTAAGCGGAAAAAGCACCTTGGCATAGAATTGGTAAAAATGCAAAATTCTATCGATACGAAGACCGTTTTGCAACGAAAAATAAATTTTGGATATAACAATCGTGGTCGATTGTAAAAATGCTGATGGAAAGGTTTGAAAGGGTATTTTATATCTAGCCACTTCCACTAAGAGATCCTTGTTCCTGTATAAAATTTGGCTTTTAAGCTGACACAAATAGAGTAGGTAGGGATTGCCTTTTTTGTTTTTTCGTTGTATCTTCCGATTTTAAAGTTTGATATAGCGAATTTTTTGTCCTATGGAGGCTAATATTTTTGCTCTTAAGTCCATGGACTTCAAGTGTACATACTTGAGTCTTGAGATATTTTCTTTAATATAATATATTTTTTTAAAGCTCTTTATGATAATATTATTTGACTAATGCCCTAATTCAATAAGAAGATTTAGGGCTTTTTGGTTTGAAAATACTTTTGAGTTCTTGTGTTTGAATTCTCTAAACTATTTTCTTCAAAAATGGTTGTTGTCTTTGATAAAAATAAAATAAAAATATTATTGCCATGTTTTTGAAACATAAAAATTAAAACTAAAGTATTATACAATAGTTTGAAAAATATATGAAAAAATATATGTGTTGGCTATAATGTTTGTAACAAAATCATAAAGCAAATACACGAACCTTCTAGCATAGACAATAAATAATAATAGTTTTAAAGAATCACACGCAACTGCGGCTTTCTTTACTCCATAGACATACGCATCGAACAGAATTAGGACACAAATGAAAAATTTTGTAATCAAAAATTTTTATCCGAAGTAATAAGTTGGTGATAAGAAAATGATTTGCAAGAATAAAAGTATTAAAGAAAATTACTGTATATGCTGATATTTTTTTTGAAAGTATCCAAAAAAATTTTTGTTTTTAAATATAGCGATTAGTTAGCGAAATTGGAGTTTAGGGAGGTATGCATTACCACCTCTCTTCCCCCAAATTGATGATAGGCCTGCTATTTTTGCATCTATTCCAACGCCTAGTTTCCCGAGATATCTCTACGGCACTCATGATAAGTGGTTGTGGTACCCTTCTAACTTTAACGGAGTATACTTGGTCAAAGACCAGAAGTAGTTAGCTGCTTAAACTATTTAACAAGTGAGTGGGCAATATATATATATAAGTATATATATATATATATAGTATATATATATATATATACTCAAAAGATATAAAATCTGTGAATTATAGTATTTATATATGCTATAATAAATATGTCGCAATGGCAACACTTTTCATGCTTACCTTGAATTTTGCTCATGTAGTCACTGAAGAGAAACAAAACTCATAAAAAAGTTATTGATCCATAATATTTTTAGTCAAACGAAAAAATTCTGAATACTCAAATATTTTCAACATTTTGAATGTATTTTTTTTATGTTTTTACTGTGAAATATTTATGCGCACATTTGTAAATACGTCTGTATATATATATACTTGTATATTTGTAGACATGTATGTATATGTGAAGTGTTATTCGCTTGATTTATGCTTAACTTTCACTTTATTAAATATTGTTGATGTTGATTATACGCTTGACTTGCAATAAAGGTAATTTTTATTTGCTTTATTAAAAGACCAAAAGATTTAAGATTTGGATAATATTTATATGACATGGAAGATATTGTTGTGTTATAATCAGGTATTTAACAAAGATATGACAGTATTTTAAAAGTCTCTTTAAAAGAGAAATCAACGAGATTACTTTGCTGCTGGTGATACATTTAACACTTGCGATATTAATAATTTTTTCAATCAAATAGTTTACTTGATTAATGCATTAATTGTTGCATAGCTTCTAATCACTTTTGTTAGATAATTTTATAAATCGAATTGTTATATAATCTTATACTATATTTCACTTTAAATTAGAACAACAAAAAAAAACGTAATGCACAAAATTCCATAAATGAATGGCTTGTGATTGTAAAAGAGTTATGTATTTTGTTCTCGGTCTCAAGATTCATCTATAAATCTCTATGGCTATATCTTAACCTATTTTCGACCTAGTACTATATTAAATATGTTTCACAAAGTATGATGAAGTTTAACTGACAGTTCTTCATATAAAAATTGCCGTTGAAGTCCTTGTGAGCTTTTAACTCTACATTGTAAAAAGGGCTATAAACTTTTTAGGATACTACCACTTTCATGATATTGAGAACTCAAAATCTAACCTAAAATAAATTTTATGCAATTGGCATTAAGATGATAGTGAAAACACAAGGTTAGGTTAGGTTGAAAAGAGGAGCTATTACGTTCATATCTGGAGACGTACACATAAGCCAGTCCAGGTCTGTTGTGTGCTCTCATACAGATTAAAAAAAGAACCCCACCTTAAAATGAACTCAGTATCGTTCACTTAGTACTTCAAACTTCTTCAGTCAATACCTCTAAGGTGAGTAATGCCCGTTAAGGTGTCAATCCCAAAATAACGGGATCTCTGCTGAGCAAAAGCTGTACAATGACAAAGTAAGTGTTCCACAGTCTCTATGTCCTGCATACATGCCCTAAATTTATTGTCATTCATGGCTCCAATCCATTATAAATGTCCTAGGAGATTAGAGTGTACAGTTAAGATGCCGGCCAACTTTCTTAGCTCGGGATTGTTTAGTTTTATCCAGAGCTGTTAAATTTCTATTACGATTAGTAATAAATTAGATTACATTTTGAAAAGAATTGTACTGATTATATAATTCCCTTTAAAATAATTTCTGATAAATTATGATTATTGATTACGATTACTTATAATCGAAAAGTTATCTGAATTACTTGAAATTACAAAAAATAATCAAAAAGAATCGAAAGTAATCAAAGAATAGTCCGACTACTTTCAAAGATTACTTTTGATTATTATTAAATAATCAACAAGAATTAAAAGTAATCTTTAAAAGTAATCGGATTATTTTTTAATTAAAGACCCCTTGTTTTATCTTCACACGGGTCGCTTCATAGAACCTCCGTTAAATTACCCACAGTATTGCATTTCTAATGCGTCCTCTATGTTATCTTCAAATAATTTTCTAACACAATTTTCACTCCCTGAAAGGTTTTGCTTTAATTAGAGTTACTGTGCGCAATATTCAGGACTTTTTCGCCAGTTAATTTCCGCTTACGCCATACAAGATGAATTTTGTTGTTGAAAGCACAAAATCAAACTCAAAATTAATGCTTGAAGTTCCATCCAACATGCGTATATTACAGTACATGTAAACAAATTTGACATCAAGTACTTTGATCGTGTCTAGGCAGGCTTTATATATTTTTTCTACTTAAAACAGACAAGTAAGAAACGAATAAAAATTCCGACTATAAAAACTTTCAAGACAATGCAAAGGCAGGCTTTAACCAAAGCTCAAGGTAATAATAATCAGTAAAGTAAGTACACATTTTAATAATGAGTATAAATTATATTGATGGAATAAATTTGTACGTAAAAAATAGCAGGCTTATTTATAAAAATCTTTAAGGTTTTATAAAGGGTTCCTTAAACAAATTTTCACACAAACGTTTTCTTATTAAGCATTTATACAAAGAAATAAAAATTTTTATTTTAAATTAACAGTTAAAAATTTACGTAAGTATATGTAAATATACAGACATTTTACCAAATACGACAGATCGAAAAAAATACTACCTGATATTGAGAGTTGTCACTTTAATTAAAATATACGGGAAAAGCTCCAAAGGGGAGTAATTTTTAATTTCCACTTACACTTCATGTAAAAAACACATTAAAATATATACAAAGAAGGGAGACAGAGAGCTCAATAAATTAAGTTAAGTACTTCGTGCATACAAATAAATAACCAATTACTTAAAATTTCTTTCAATGTAAAGTTAAATTAATAATACCGAATTATATTTGAATAAAGCGGCCCATACACTACAACAGCATGCACGCACAATCAAGCGATTGAGCATTCATGCTCGAAGCACACATTATACCAACAAGCTGCTACAATATTAATTTTTTACAAAATTGCGGTAAGGGTGGTTATGAATAGTGACACAGTTTTTGCTACAATTTATTTATTTGTTTCAGTCTATGGACAAAAAATTCTTACAATTATTATTGGTATGTTGTTAAAATTAGCAGCTATGTATAACTAAAGAGCTAAAATTCTCTTTTCCATTGAAAAATATTATATTTCAATAAATTATATTTTTTAAATGCATGTTTACTTCATGAAAACTTTGCTCAACTGAGCTAATTTCACCATATACTACACCAGCAAGCTTGTACCATCAGCAAAATATCAAACTCTATTTGACATCACTACAGCAACACGTACAATCACACAAAATGCCCATACACGACCCAACCGCTGGCACAAACACTTGATTGCGCATGCATGCTGTTGTAGTGTATGGGCCGCTTAAGTTGCTATAGAAAACGAAAAAAAAAATACAAAGTATGTAATTACAAACTTCCCAAAAATATGTCTGCGTAAAAGACACTCCATCCATTAAAAAAAAATCAAAACTGAAAATGAAAGCGAAATGAAATGTCAAGAGTAGTAACGCCTATTAAAGCTGTCATAAAATGAAAAGCTATTTTGATTTATTAAATGACAACAACCAACACACACATACATAAACCCATTGCTACATTCACATTTTTAAATTTTTACATTCCCATAAACATTCTCACACATCCTTTGACACACAAACAATTTCTCATTTGTAAAAAATTTTATGCTCTTGTAATAATGTGTATGTATGTGTGTATTTGTTTTATTTTGTGCATGTGCGAACATAAAACTGAAAAGTGTTTAAGATTGTACTTTAAAGGAATATTTAATTTTTACAGATAATTTAAAGCAGAGATGGACAATTGACAATCTCAAGAAATTTAAGTGGGGATGAAAAATTAATGAAATGAAATGGAGAATCTCAGGAAAGTAAACATTTGCAAGGGAAGTTAGAGTGATATATTTCTTTTCAACGAATTTTTAATACCTTTTACCGTAACGCACTTTGGTTCAGCATCAATTTTCATTGGCCAAAGCCTATAAATTTTTCTTGAAATAGATTCTTAAAATTATTACACCAGTTGAGAGGAAACATATTATTATTTTTACTAATGTAGCCAAACATTTTGCTCAAAATATTTAAAGCAATGGGCGTGGCATGCTGCTGAAAAAAAAATTATGTAAATTAAACAAAACAAACATTTGTTATATTTGATGTGAAAGAAATTATGATTCCTCGAAAACCATTATCGATAACGGGCTGCAGTGTTTTTATTATGTTGGACAAAATATTGGTTTAGGTAAATTGCGTTTGTATACCCTATACAATTTGTAGTTGGAGTACTATGAAATAAATTTTGAACCCAAGTATATTCCATAAAATTTAAATTTTAGTAGTGTATAACTTTTAAGGATAAAAAAAAATCAAAAAACGACCCACTTATAGTTAGAACAATTTTTTATTTTAATGAAAATACTAAACAATTATAAAAAATTTTTACCAAAGTTGCTAGTATTTTTTTTAAATCATCTGTAAACCGATCGATCGGAAACCGCACGATTTTAGAAAACTAACTCCGTCAATAGAAATTTTTTTTTTTGTAATATCATATCTGAAAGAAAATTATGGTTTTGAAATGAATTTTTTGAAAACGAGAAATTTACTCAGGTTTGCAGAACAGGGCTGTATATTTTTGTTTGAAAGGATTTGCCTGCACGTTGGTTCAAATAGGCGGAGGAAGTTCACTCCCTCTTTTCATAACTCTGTATTTTATGAAACAATTTAAAAAAATTATTTTTTGTTTAAAAGGGTCTGCTGCAGGTCAGTCCCTTATTTTTTACAAATCAAAAATTCAAAATTGTTTTTGTTAAATGGTGCCCTAATTTTTTTCCGAAATCGGAGAGGCCTCCCTCATGCGCAATTTCATTTGTAAAGTGATTTGCAAAATTCTTTTTTTGTTTGAAAGCGATGGTGGACATTTTTCTCCCTTAAGCCTGGTACTCTGTTCAACATTTCACGCGAAATGCTGCCAATACTACTCTGTGTATCTTGGGAAAAATATTTTAAATTTATGCTAAACATTTAAGTTGTCATGAGAAATAAGTAGAGTGCCACTTGTTTCGTATGGAACTTACAACAAACACATGGAGTGTTCCTACAAATAAACAAAATTATAGTATAGTTTCAAGCGTGAGTTAATATTGTTTAAATGTGAAAGTTTTCGTACAAGCTAATCAATTCTGATAAACATTTTTTACATATGTCAACCGATGTTCAAAATTGCTTTTTTTATTTGATAGGATTACCAAGCAGTTTTGTAGCATATTTTTCTTTTGAAAATAGTTGGAGAAACTTTTTCTCACCGCCTATACATATTTTTTTTTAATTTGTAAGCCGATTTTCAAAACATTTTTTTTGTATATAAAAAATTGGAGCAAAAATTGGCTCCACTCTTTTATATACCAAAAATAAATAAATAAATGAAATTGTCCTTTTAATTTTTTTTTGGTCTGGAATACCAATTTCAATCTGATTCTAACAAATGAAATAAGTTAATTTAAAACTGTAATTTTATAGTACATACACATTATCTCGAAATCTAGTACTTGCGTGATTTTGAACTAAATCTAGCTGCTTTTTGCTAGATTTCCCATACAAAATTAAATCTAATTTGTCAGTAGATTTGTAGGAAATCTACTAAAAATATAATTCTTTTATATGTTTGTTACTACCCTATAGAACATATTTATATTTAAGGAGAGTAAATTAGTTACAGTCTGCTTAAAAAAGGTGTGCCAATTTGCTGCATTTCAGTTGTTTGGTTGGAGTTTTGGAAAAATGTTCAGTTAATGGGTTTTTGTTTTGAATAAAAAATCTTGATAAATGTAAAAAAACATGGTGTAAACGGTATAGATTTTCTTACAGATTTTAATGGAAAACTTCTAGATTTTGTGCAAGCGTAAATGCCCTATTAGTTTTTTTACTTCAGCCGACGCCGAATATTGTTCAAATATGTTAATAAATAGCAAAGTCAAAAAATGTCAAGTTATATTTATTATTTAAATACGATTACTGTAACTTCACAGTCTCAGATGTAAAATATATGCCAAGTGAAACCATTTTTAATTATTCTCTCAAATAAAAAGTATTAAATAGAATCATAAAAATGATTTTTTCCTCAGATAAGGACATCCTTCTTGTATGTAGATATTTGAAAAGAAAATAAAAATATTTTAAAAAGAAGGAAATTTGTGTACTGAAGAATGAAGCTTGACACAATCTTCAATTTTACAATTTTAATATGCATACATATGTATGTATGTACACAAATGATAATTGTATTACACATGTATTATTTTTTTTTTAGAACACATTTTAGTTTTATCATTATTTTTGTTCAGTTGTTGTACTTTGCATCTTTTCATTTACAGCAAAAAAAATAAAAAAATAAAAAAAAATCATTTTAATTCATAGGAGTATAAATATGTTTCAAAGATTTTTTGTTAGTTTGGTGTGTCTATTTGAATTTATTTTTTTCCTGAAGAAAAGTGCTAAAACATTTTAAGATTAATTTCTTTTGCTGCTGCTGCTGCTCATTTTGAATTTTTTTTATTATAGTTTTCTGCAGTTTATGTTGTTTGATGTTTTATATTTTAGATGGTTTTTAATACTTTTAATGCTGTCACAACGCATTTATGCAACGTTTTTTAATATCTCTCTCTTAATGTTTTTTTCTGGTGCATTTTTATAATTTATTATTTTTTTACCTTTATAACAAGCGACAAATAGTCCTTTTAAAAGTCTGCTTAAAATTATACTTTTATTAAGAGAAAAAACTTATGCAATAAAAATAAAATGAGCTATATAAATAGAAGATTGCAGCTTAGTTCAGGGAAATGAAACTAAAAAATTTAATCTTTAAAAAAAGTATTAAGAATAAGTTAAATGTTTTTAAATACAGCTTTTATGAAAATATTGAGTTAAATTCATAAATTTGTACTAAAAACCAAAAAGGAGTTTATATGTAATTAAATTATACAGTAGCGTAATTCACCCATCGTTTCAAATTGCCGCTGCAAACATTGCAGATCTAGCAAGTCTAGAATATATGCTAAATTCTGCTATACCACAATAAAAAAATGTTTGCAAATTCTTGCAGCGCTTTGTATAAAATCAAAACAACTAAGCTCCTGCGCAGGCGAAGTTTCAATGCTGTATCGACGCATAATGGGGCCAAAAGCTTTTCTTCGCATATCAATACATATCTCCACAACATTAATAGTGAGGGTGACCTAATTTTATATAAGCCTTAAGCTTTGTCCAGACGATTGTCAGATATTACATTATTGTCAGATCTGGCAATCCGAAATTGCTAGGACAAGGTAGACTACCAGTTCACACGGTTGTATCAAATATGTCAGAAAATCGTACAATTTATGGCCAGATGGCTGTATGACAACAAATTCATCTGACAAAATCGCCAGTCGAAAAAATGTCAGTTCACACGGTTGTCATATGCACAAATTGTAAGATCACATCTGTCAATATTAAAATGTCTGACAAATATCTGGCAATAATTTTGCAATATGTTCACACGATTGTAAGATTTCTGACAGTTTATTGGCAACTGTTAGACTTGCAATCAACTGACAATGCGTTTTCTGACAACGACGTCTGACGGAAATTGCCGGTACACATGGTTGTAAATAATTTTCAGCACATTTTACTGGCAATATTGTAAGATCTAACAATTGTCTGTGCATAAATTAAAAAAATTAGATAATATCACATACGTTATAATGAAGCGTGACTCATTCGAGAAGGTTGGCACAGTGAGTACTTTAATGACGAAAGTATTTAAACAGTTTCAATAGGCTGATTCTCTATTTTATTTATTAAATTCAATTTTTTTTTCATTTATTTTGTTTATTTCTTTGGTTTAATTTTATTTTTGCCTAGACCAAAACATACAAAAAAAACAACCAATATCTGTCAAACTACTCAACGTACACAAATAGTTTTAAGTTGAACAGTACTTGTACAGACCTCGTAAGAAACCATATATTTCAACTTAGCTGTCAGTTGAAAAAAGCGAAGTTTGAAGTATGACGGATTCATTGTGCCCCAGCCTTAAAGCTGTTAAGCGCATTAGTAACGGTCAAAATGCATTAAAATAATGTTAGTGAAATTTTGTTTGTATGAGTCACACCAATGATGATTGAAGCAATATCTAAATTTTTGGAGTTTTGCTCATGCATGTATGCAACACAATTACAACAAGTAAAACACTCAAAGGAATAGATTATACAAAAAACTGTCAAATTCTATACGTAAAAAGTTTTTGTATGTAGTTTGACAATTGCGTTGCAAATAGCTTGTAACAAGAAGCTATTAATTTATCATGCAATGTATGCACGTGTAGGCTGAGTTCTTCATGCACACGTATTCAATGCTTGTGTCAAGCATTTTGACCGTGAATACTGCGCGTTAAAACTGTTAGCACGGCTGTAGTTGATGAGAAATATTCTCTCTCTCTCTCTCATATTAAACACTAATATATAAATAATATAAAGTTGTAGGTGTGTTTGCCTAACTTTGATATACACGGAATGCGTATTTATATCGTTTCCTGCTCGCAATGAAAGAAGTAAAATGCACAATATTGCCACATTAAAATTTTAATGTGGCAATATTGTGAATTCCCTTATTGATTTTTGGTAGTAATGCAGTCTCATGTAAGCTGTGGTCATGCCTGCCTTTAAAATTTTACGGCGATTAAAGTAATTGATTTAAATAAGATAGAGAAAAAGAAAATTCGATAATTTTTGTTAACTTTCCGACATGGCTTACAAGAAATATATTACAATACAATAAGAATATTAATTAATTAGAGCCGGTTTAAGACGAAGATATATACCATAAGCAACGGCACGGCATTGGCGTTGAAAAAGGCGTCTTGTCAATTTGTTTATTACTTTTGTTCTATAATAATTCAACTCTGATTAGATGAAAAGTCTTATCGTTTAACAAATTTTAAAAATATTGCCAAGTCTTATATCGTATTACTTACCATTCGCAATTGCACGTATTACGAGTATTTGAATTTTTTTATAATAATCTGAGATGTTCTTTACCAAGTACATACGTCCACTTCATTTATGGAAAAATTCTTATGATAGTGTTAACAAAAGCACATCAAGTGGCTTCGGGGCGTATGACTAATAAATTGAATTCCTTACACTCAGTCCTCATACGTCAAGGTCAATGAAAACCGAATTAAAAGCTAACAAAATGTTATTGGGAGTTAAACACACAATTTGCTGTTTATTTTAAATAAATTTGAAAAAGGCGCCAGTATTTAATGTGATATATATGTATATATATTTTTTTATCGCAAAAGTAAAGATATGCTGAGGGTAGATTACATACACACATATTTATTTAACGCCATTCGTGTAATGTTCTTGTGTAATATTGTTTGTTTTTCATTTTCCATTCGCTTCATGTATTTTTCCATTTATTTATGACTCTAGAAAAAAATTCGAGATATTTGTCATTTAATTTGAATAACAGTTTGTCCAATTACTCGTTTTCCTGCTGATTTTATTAAATTTTCTTGTTGTTGCTGTTTGTTGTTGTTGTTGTTGTTGTTGTATTTTGGCCTTTGTGCCTCTCTGTTGTTATTTGAAACATTTTTTAAATGTCTCTACGCTTTCATGGATATGCAATATAAGTTGAATGTGTGTGTGTATGCTTTTGTACGTGTGTGTGTTTGTGTGTGCTAAATCAGATTGAGATATAAAATATTTTAACAAATTTATGTCCATTATTTTGACATTAATTTAAGCTTAATAAACATGCTGTAAACGTTCTTTTGATTAATCAAAGGCATTCCATTTCGCCATACTAACTGCTCTTAATTTTTTTTATGTTTTGTTTTCGTTTTTAACTCCAGAGTATGTTTGGTAGGATAAAGGACTTGTGTTCTTATGAGAAAATGTATGAAAATATTTTATTACCATTACCACATTAACAAAACAATCCAAAGCAAAGCAAATCTGTGTATTAAAAAAGACATAATAAAAATGAATGAATTTGTTAAAGACACAGAAATAGAAATACATATATAAGCAAAAGAAAAACCAGAGCATTATAAATAAGCAAAGACATTCAAATAACATGACAACAACGAGTAAAATAGATTGTAGATGATCCGATGGCGCCATCAGCCATTGCCACTTCCTTTAGATGACAGCAACAGCAACATCAACAGCAGCAGCAAGAGCAACAGAGCAACAGCAGGCTTAAGCAGTGGTGGCAGCTAAATCGACAAACCACTTGCCTAAGTATCTACAAACGATTTGTTGTTATTCCTTTGTGTGTTATTTTTGCCGCTTAAATTTTTCTTTTGCCAGTGTTATTCTATGATCATCATCATATTTACAAATTCCACATTCTATTCATAAAACGTTGGAATTAACAACACAAAAAATTGCTTGCCTCACTCACACCACAAGTGAAATATCTTTAGGCCAACTAATTTTTTTCTATCTTAAATTTTGTTACACTGGTTTCGATTGTATTTTTTAGGAGGCAGTTGGTATGAAAATTAAATAAAAATATTTTTTTAATCGTGAATTTTATATCTTGCATAGTAAATTTCTATTTAAGTAATACATGAACATCTAACATATGGATCTATTACCGCCAAAAAAGTTTAACCGACACATTTGTTGGACCTCGTTTTTTTTTGACGAAAGTCGATTATTTACAATATTAAATAATCGATTTTGGTAAAAAAATAAGTTCGACAGATATGTCGATATGTACATACAAAAGTTTTACTAACACGTATTAATAATAACACTGATTGGAATGAAATTTAGTTTGGTGAATCCAAATCTGTTCATAGACCGATCTTTTCACGTCTAGTTTTTGAGACTTTTTTGTTTAAATAAAATGCTGATATTGGAGTATTAAATAGGTATTTATCATGATAAAAATGAAAAAAAAAATTACACATAAATGGCTTATACATATGATATAAATTAAAATCATAAATAAAATTAAATTAACTGCTGCCGTTATATTTTTTTCCATGTGCGCAAAATCTCTGTAGAACTTTTCGCCATAATCATCAGACACATCACCATGAACCAAACATCTAAATGGGAATGCAGGAAGTATATTTTTAATGACATATTGTAGCCGAGTTGTTGATATGAAAGAAGAAGTTCTTGTACCGGTTCCCCGTAATTCACAGCCCTTATATTGCCAACAAAATTGTGAGATAAATTTTTTAAAACTACCCATTATCCTGTTCCTTTATTGACCAACTTATAGTTGAATAATTCTTTAAAGATTTGGGAACCATTAGATATAACTGCCTTTGATTTGGTCTCACTAACACACAAAAAAGCAATATGAATAATTTTATAACAACAATTAAAAAATAATTAAATTTTCACCTGTAAGCAATTTGGTAATAGGTTTGTTCATTTACTAAAAATTGGAAAGTGTTCATTTAAAAAAAGTGAGAGTCAAAAAAAATCTTCATATTGGTACTAGCAAAATTTTTAATTGTAAGAATTATCCAACCACCTGTTGTATGTTTTGTTGTCAAATTAATTATTTTAAAAATAAATTGAAAAAGAAAACTGAAAAATTTGCATTTCTTTGTAAAAAAAAACATGTATACGTATGTACAAAGAACGCATGTTTTCTTAATTTATTGTTTTTCTTTCAGTAAACTACATAAATTCAATTTAAATGGCAAATAAGTTTGCTTATTTCTCACATATGATCACAGATGGAAAGTGACATTTTTGTATTTTTTAAAATAAAAAAATTATGTATAAACATAGTTAAAATATATAAAAATGTGCCAATTTCTAAAAAGTGTAATTTAAAATATTATTAAAGAAAATACAACAGAAAAAGTAAAAATTTTTCAGGATTTCCATCCATGGTTCTGATGTGAATACAATTTTCTTGAAAAGTTTTTTAAAGTAAAGCGTTCGTTTAGTTTTTCATGTTTAGGAGAGTAATTTTGTAAATTTTTGCTTTACTCTCTCGTCCCTAGTTTCTGTTGGGAAAGTAAATGAACAGACCTAATATCAATTAAGTGTTTACACTCAAATAATTATATACAAACTAAAATTTAATTGAATCAATTAAATTCGTAACTGAAAACATTAATACTTTTTTTTCGTTTTTGCCTGCCAACTAAACGCTCATTTGTACTGTTTTTGATTCTCAGGGTCGCAATCGGACCAATTCATAAGAAAACAACAATATTTTTTAAATCTCCTAGAACAGTTTTTTTTTAAATCGGAACATTGTTGCCCCAGGAAAGTTTTGCTCTAAGGACCATTCTTTGAAAAAAATGTTTAGGTATGGAATATATATATATATATATATATTGAATACCATCTTTCTGAATCAAGAACGCATTTCACCAAATTTATTATGTATTCTGAGATATTAAGCATTAATATTGCTCCATATCGACTATTTTTAGGTTTCATAAGTATTCTTTTGCTGTACACGCCACTGTTTGGCGATTGCGCAAAATTATTCATACAAAAACGTACGAAGTAAAGTTAACTCTTGTTTCGCTTAATTTCTATAAGAATTTAATAATAAAAAAAGGAAAGTGGCCTAAGAAAAATAATTCAAAGCCAATTATATATATATTAATATAAACTTATTTAACACTAAAATAATATAAAGGAAAGCTTAAGTATGCATGTTTGAGTATAACAGAAATAATTAAATCACATTCTTTAAATTAAATACACTTCAATCAAGTTAAAAAAATCTCGTTACGTTTGGCGAGAAATCACCATATCTGACAATCCTGATTACTGGCGAGATCTTATTGGCTGTTGTACTCTCTTTTGATCTCGTAAGTGTGAAATAACAAAAGCTCTTTTGTAAAAGATTGATTATTGTGCATATGGCTTGGATGTAGCTGGTTTAGGGTATTATTGTTCCTATATATAACATATTTTTTAACCCCCGACCAAAACAGTTTGTAGTGTGTTTTCTGTGTATCTGTGTGTCTGTCCGTGGTTAGACCAATTTTGAATTATTTTTTTTTTGTATGAAAGGAGACTTGATTGAGAGAGGGTTCTTAGCTATTTTTGAAGAAAATCGGATCTTCTCCACATATGTTTAGTTGTTTTTAAAATATTTAATTTTTTTGTATTTAAATTAAAAGTTTTTTTTTGCATACTACTCATTGTAATTAAAGCAGAGAAGTTAATGAAGAAAATATGATTTTTTAGAACCTTTTTCGCTTGTTCACCATTTAATACGAACTGCTGTCAGAAATCCCCATTAAACAAAATTTCTTCGAAATAATTGTGAACTAATGCTGCTGGAGTTTAACACATGTTCATTTTGTGAAAACATACAAAATGTTTTGGTAATTTTTTGTTTCCAACTGCAAAATGTTTCTGGCAAGAAATGTGACGAAATAATATACACAAAGAAGTAGATTTTTTCCTATATGGAGTTGTAAGCAATAGCTGCGTTCGAGAACTCAAAAGTTTTTAACATTTTTCTTTGCTGAATTCTACTGAGTTGCGTTTGCGTAAACGAAAGGGCGAATTGAGAGCGAAAAATTACTGATCATTGATTGACTTAAATAAAAAAATCCAAGGAAAACAAATATTTTCTAATGCTGCATAACAATGGATGTCAATACAAAAAGTAAATACTGTGCTATAAAGAAAAAAGTACAAATTCTTAAAATTGCATCTGCATTTTCTTGCCTCCTTTAAAAGTGGATTATGTTGATGATAACATCTTTACCGCAGTATACAACATTCACTAGTTGTTTGTTGGTAATTTTTGCAAATTTCCCAAAAAAATAAAATAAAATACAAAACATACACATTGTGTTCTCTTTATTTTAAAAACAAATTTAGCACTTTGCACCCTTGAGTCATATGTTTGTTTGTCGTGTCTTTTGACTCCTACTAAAAATTGAAGGCTTGACTGCAAAGTTATATGTATGTAAGATTTAATATTGCTGCTATCTTCATTCTTGTTGGAATTTTTTTTCATTTTTTGATTTTCTTTGCTGTGATTTTTATTGTGAGTACGCGCAGTTTGTCAAACTGACAGTTTCATTTTTATCTGCCGGCTAAAGCAAATTTGCTCCAATCCTAATCCACCCACCAGTCGTCGTCTCAAATTTATTATTTGTATTTATTTGGCTTTATTTTTGAAAAAGAAAAAAAAATATATTATAAATATATTTGGTCTTCTGTCGAAAATCATCATAAAGATTTTGTGGCAGCAGCTGAACGAATAGAAAGAAGTGTAGATTCGGTATGAGTTTTATTTTGAAAATGACAGCAATTGGATTCTTTGTCGCAAAGTGAGATAAGCCTTGATTTTTTGTTTGTTTATTTGTTTGAATGTCAGCCGTTTGCCCAGATATTGAAGTGTGAATGTGTTGTTGGAGTTTGTGCTTGGTTTTATTTTATATTTTAATATCTTTCATTTTAGATGCCATTCCATTTTATACTATTTTTCTATCTTTTCATTTTATTTAATTTTTATATCAAGAGGCTTTTAGAGCAAAAAGTATAAAGCAGTTATACAAATTGGGCGCCAGCATTTGAAATGTCATCAGTGCGCTTTAATCTGTTCTTTTTATCTAAAGTGTTTTTATACAATTTACTAAATCCGTTTTTATTGCAGGTAAATTATTAATGCAGTATTTATGTTTTAAGATATTTTTTTATTTAACTTTAAAGAGTTCTATTGTTTTTTTAGATTTGTTTTTAAAAATACAGCGATGGAAAGGAAAGAATATCCTCCAAGACTTTTGGTTAATGGAATATAAATATTATGATATACTGCAGGGGAATTTTGTGCTATTTGTAGTATTGCAACGCGGTTTTAGTTTTTTTTTTAATAGAACGATGAAAAAATCGATTGGTTAAGAAATGCATGGAACATAAATATTTTTTTTATCTAATACACTTACATTTTTGTTTTTAGTTTAAATTTTTTGTCGACAGAAAGAGCTATTGTGTTTTTGTATTGAAAGCTCGTATAAGTGTGGATTTATCGCTACTGAATACTCGTATGCAATTTTCCTACATAATATTGAGCTTAATCATATGGAACTTTCGACAAAAGCTCGGCTTCGTCTAAATTAAGACACTTTATCTGACAGCTAGATTCTTTCGTTTTGAAATTTATATTGTAAAAATATTTTTTAAAACCAATTTTCGTTATTTTTGATACAAACTTGAAATGTTTAAAAACGAAACTTTTTACATAATCTGCTTTTAAGAGTTCAGCTCTTAGCCCTATTGAACATTTATGGGCTTATTTGGAAAAGAGTATAGCCAGAGGGCATTTCAAGAATGGAGCGTAGCTTAGAACTATGATACACGAGAAATGTGATAAAATTTTAGCGGAGTATTTGGAAAATATAGCAGAAAATCGTTAAAAAAAAGTATACTCCAGTTTTTAAATATTCTGAAGGAATATTTTTTCTGAATACACGGTTACGATGGGATAGCGACAAAAGCACATAAGGCGGATGTTTACATAGTTTTTTCAAGAATATTTGTCCAGCAAACACACGTGTTTCATTTTATACAATTTGGCAATTTGTGTCTTGCCAGAAATAAAAATCAAATGACGTTCACTGTAATTTTAAATTTTTTGTCATTTGCAGGTCCAAAGTATCACCTAGAAATTTTCTGGGAATAGATTGCGTTCACATTACCTTATACAAGAATCTCAACACATTCAGAAATTCATGATATTTTGTCACTCGTTAATTGGTTGAACAATTTTAAAACAAATAAAATAAAACTTTCAGGACATTTACACCATGATTTTTTTATCAAGATTTTTTATTTTTGTTCAAAGCAAACTCATTTTATAAATAACGCATTTCGAGTCAATGAAATCTAGTAGATTTGATTTGAAATCTTTATATAAATTTCTATAGTTTCCACTAAGCTTTTTTGACATTTTTCAAGATTTCGTATTCAAGACAAAATTCTTTGTCATAAATTTTTAACTCAGTCACACACTTTTTATTGAAAAAATTTGTACAGCGTAGCTAATTCACTCACTCACCTTTTATGTTAAGTATAGTATTTCGTACAAATCTAGTATAAAATTAGATTTAGATTTTGAAACAATGTTAATGACCTATAACCGAAAACTTTCCAAAATCGCAACTTATCAACTGCAATGTAGACAATTTATATGCCTTTTTATGTACACAGGCTGAAGAAAAAATATGTTTTGAAGAAAAAATATGTAGTAGCGTCACTAAGTTCTACTAGATTTTAAATGTAAATGTACTATTGTTGTTGTAGAAATGGAATCCTCAGAATCTTTCTAAGCTTTCTTAGCCATTAATTTTTTCGATTGTTTCATTTGCTATAAAAAAAGGCCTTCAATATAAATATTCAAAACAACTTATTTACAATAAAATTTAAAAACTTAATTTTGCAGCTTCATTTCCAAAAAGCAAATATAATAGAAAAGTTTTCCAGAATCAATTAAATGAATGAATGAATTAAGTCTAGTGGGAAGCACAGGACACCGCGACCAAAGTAGATTTATTGTATCTTCTGCCAGGTACTAGAGCACCTCATCTAGACCTATTCTCCTGATGAATCTCAGGATTGCCAGTGAGTCTAGAGTTGGCAGTTCCCAATCCTTCAATTCGTGCTTGATGAATGGACTATATATTCTGTGGCATAACGGTTCACAGTCCTTTAGAATATGCTCTGGATTTTCATCTTCGTAATTAAAGAATCAGCACAGGCTGTTACTCTCAATGCCAGATCTGTTGAGGTGTTTTTTCAGTCTACAACGGCCTGTGAAGAAGCCTGTAAGCATTCTTAGATTGTTTTTATTCAGGGACATGAAAGCTAGGAAACGATTTTGGTTATACCATACGTTCCAATAATTAGCTTTGCATCCCTAAATCATGAGAGATTGAGCCAGAGAGAGGTGTTCCCTACTACTCTTGATCACCGTCGATATATCTTCCCGGATTTTGCCCAATCCGAGTTTACAAAACGGTTCTCGTCCGACCATAGGTGTGCTATCCCTCCTTCTGGCCATTTTGTATGCCTTTTCATTTCCTAACACGTGTACAGGAACCCAACAGAGTGTGACCTTATTCATGCTGCTTAGCTGAGTTGTATTAGTGCGGCATTCCGACGCTAACTTAGAGTTAAACTCATATGAGCTGAGCGCTTTGATGGCAGCCGGACTATCCAAGAAAATGGATATTTCTTTTCTTCGGTAGCCGCTATCAAGATTGAATTGTGCGCATCTTTCACTGGCATAAACTTCCGATTGAAAAATGGTAGGATGATTTTGCCAACGACTCATGATAGTTAGTCCTTGGTCCAACAACTCCTACAACAGAACCTGCCGGCGTTCTGGAACCATTAGTTTCCAGAATCAATTACATGTTTTTAATATTTTTAAATATTTTTGAAACAGAATTATGGAAGTATTGTAAAGAGAAAATCGAAAATTAAACACAAAAAAACCTTGATTTCAAATTATTATTAAATGTTATATTTGAAATTAAGATGCTAATTTTTTGTTATCATTTCAATAGATTTTATAAAAAATTTGTGAATAGTTTTTTATTTAAGTTTTTTGTAAATGAATGTTGTTTTCTTTTACTAAGTTTTGTAGGTTTGTTTTATTGCTATGTTAATGCTTCTTTGCTCTATCTCTCTATCTGTATGTATTTGCAAGAAAATATTCTCAATAGTTGTATAGCGCAAACAGGATATCCCGTTACAGATGCGATTGGGAGACAAAAATTTTTCTGCTGAATCATATATTTTAAGAATATATGTATATGTATATAATATATAGTATAAAATATAGTTTTTTAGAAAAAATATGTTTAAATTCAACATCGATTTACTCAAAATGCATTTTTGGCACATAGAGTATTTAAACGTCCAGACGAAGATATTGGTTGAAAGTATGATTTTGGCTTCAGCTGAAAGTAGAGCCAATAGATTCAAAAAATGATGTAGTAGTAGCAAACACCATCACCGAGCCCTTCAAAGGAAGTGTATATAAACCATTCCGATAAGGAAAAACATTTATTTAAACTTCCTACAACATAAGGTTTGCAATTAAAATTTGCTGCAGTCACGGTGCGAGTACATTCGGAGCAAACCATAGAAATTTTTCTGTGCACATTGTCAAGTTTAATATAAGATTAAATCACCGTAAATATCCGCTTAAGTTAGAAAACTACAAATCCATAATCCTTAACTATAAGAAACAACAACAAATAACAAACACTTATCTAGAAGTAAAAAAGACGAATATTGATTGATCAAACCAGAGCTGTTACATTTCGATTAAGATTAGGAGTCAATTAGATTATATAATTCCCCTTTAAAGAATTTCTGTTAAATAATTGATTTCAATTACTAATAATCGAAAAGTAGTCTGAATTACTAGAAAGTACAACAAAATAATCAAAGAAAATCAAAAGTAATCAAAAAACTAATAAATAATTGGATATGGATCAAACTTAGAAGCTTTCAATCTCATAGCTTTTAAGGTTAAATGCAGTTTTTTTAATAAAATATATCGAAAGGGCAATTAGCTTATACTTACTCAATTCTAAAGTCCACAATGAAATACTCAAAGAACAGAAAAAGTTCCTTTTGTTAATAAGCTTATAACTTGTTTTTTTGTTCACTTTACTTTTTTATTCATATTATTTCAATGATGTTGACTTCCATTAACTTATTCCATTTAAATAAAATATACTTATCATCTGTAGATGTATCAATATGGATACAATCACTATAATCATCGGTACAATCAGCATACAAATAGTTTTAGTGAAAACTACGTACATACATACAAATTAATTAATATTTGTATCGTTTGTGCAAGCATGTATGCATGTATGTATGTATGTCTCTTTGTGTGTGTATAACAAACATAAATCAAACATACAAATTTACTTACACAGCTAATCCCTTCTTAAGTGTTAACTTAAACATGTATTCTAATATTAATAAATCAACTTGACTCAACAAAACTCAAACCGAAAGCGTAACATTAATGAACTTAAAATTAAATACCCGTACTATATGCACAGAATTAAACAAATACGAGTAGCTAACTTCTCCTACATTGGCTCTTGTTGTTATTTTCCACAAACATATAATACGTGCAACAGCAAACTTTACGCCACAAATATGCCAGAGTCGTCATGATTAGGAAATAAATTAAATGCCACACATTACAACTCACTGATTTTACAACGATACAGGTGGATAGATAGATGTGTTTTAATGAGTGCAGCATGTCAGCAGTGTGTTTAGGGGAGAAAGGAGAAAAAAACATAGAATAATAACATTTTCAATTTACTGTGTGCTGTGTACTGCAGCAGTTAGAATATATGAAACACTTACATTTAATATGGAACTGAGGTGGCAGAGTTCGACTGATGCTATTAGCTGTACTACTTCCTCCTCCTTCTCCGCCTCCCAGTAGTCGTTGTTTGTTGCTGGTGTCAGCTAGTGATAGAATTGTTGCACGTACCCTTGTCGCGCGACGTACACTGGCAATGCCCATAATATCGGCCACACATTTCAATTCTAAAACCTCACTCTTACTGATGAAACGCTGATCATCCACATAGATGCGTAATTGTAGATTGCTGGCCGACAAAATGAAACCATCTGAGCTGCGAGAAATTTCATTGATTTGCGGTTGCACGGTTGTCATGGATGCCTAATATATCCAGAGAGAAATATGTATCAATATGCTTATAAATGTGTGACTACAATAATACGAACACATGTATGTATATTCTCGTAATGTGTGTATAAATGTTAAGTTTATGAGCAGCAAAGAAATACTAATGAAATATTTGGGGTTTTCAGGCACAACTCTGTGTTTTCTAAATTAAATTCTTTATTTATATCATATTTTGTTTAATTTAAATATTTCAGGCAAAATAAAAAGCTGCAAAAGAAAGAATAAGCTAAATAAATTATGCCTCTAAAATAAAAATTATATGGAAATAATTGTAAAAGATATTGTTTTTTTATAGTTATAGTGCCTTGAGTTGGCAATACCACTTAATACGTGCTCAATATTTCAACGTAAACATTTTACGGCCAATATGATCATTCCCTTTATTAAATAAGTCACGAAAATTCTGATTAATATTCGTAAAATTTTAGCTCTAAGGGACAATAAGCATCTGTAGGGATTTTTCAGATTTCTGTAGTGCATGAAAAACCAAAATGATTTCATTCGGCATCGTGTGCAAATATTGAAGTTACTTATTTGATATCATGTGCATTAATTTAATTTATCGCTCTATTTATTCTAAAAAAACATCCTGGTTTCTAATTTTTTATGCGACAAACTTGAACTTAAGTGCTCGTAAAACACTCAAAGGAACATGTCTCTGAACTTTGGTGCTTTTTAATGTTTTTTTCTTTGTAAATATGGTTGATATTACTGATGAGATTTGAGTACCAACAATGTGCTTAAGCAGAAAAAAAAACAAGTAAGAGTGCTATATTCGGCTGTGCCGAATCTTATATACCCTTTACCAAAGTGCTTTTTTGTAGTATAGACATACATACATAAGCACAGAGATATGTAGGTACATATTAATTTTGTGAAAAAATTCATACTTTTTGTGCAATTTTTAGGTTTTAGACATTATGTTTAATTTGGTGCTTTTTTTTTGGCGATTTTTTTTCATTAGGCAATTTTTTTTGGTCTTGGCGATTTTTATCGGTTTTTGACGTTTTTTTTTAATTTTGGCGATTTTTTCGTTCTGGCGATTTTTTTGATTTTGACGATTTTTTTGATTTTGACGATTTTTTTTTATTTAGGCGATTTTTTTATTTTTAATATCTTTAATTTTTTGTGGAAATTTTTTAGTTTTGACACTTTTTTTTCTCGTTTTGGCGATTTTTTCGGTTTTTGGCGTTTTTTTAATTTTGGCGACTTTTTTTCCTTCTGGCAATTTTTTTTTCATTTAGGCGATTTTTTTATTTTTTGGCAATTTTTTTTCATATAGGCAATTTTCGTTTTTTTTTTGGCGATTTTTTCGGCTTTTGGCGTTTTTATTTCTTTTTGGCAATTTTTTTAGTTTTGACACTTTTTTCTCGTTTTGGCGATATTTTTCGGTTTTTGGCGTTTTTTAATTTGGCGATTTTTTTTTCATATAGGCAATTTTTTTTTTGTTTTGGCGATTTTTTTCAGTGTTTGGCGTTTTTTTTTAATTTTGGCGATTTATTTTCGTTTTGACGATTTTTTTTTGATTTTGGCGATTTTTTTTTCATTTAGGCGATTTTTTTCGTTTTGGCTATTTTTTTAAATTTTTGGCGATTTTATAATTTTCGGATTTTTTAGTTTGATCGTTTTTGGAAATTTCAAGATTTTTACTCTTACAGTTTCCAAGATATAGCAATTTGTCAAAATTACATAGTCAAAATTTCATTAACTGATGGACCACCCTTTAATTTAATTTTTTAAATTTTAGTGTTAATTGTTGTAGCCTATATAAAAATACACTAATTTTACAAATTTCAAGTGTCAATATACATACATATGTACATACATATATACAATTGTATGTATATTACATGGGATTTTAAAAGTTTTCGTCACTCATTTTGGAACACCCTTTAATTTTTAGCTTTTATATATTTGTTGTTTTAGCCACCAAAGTTCTTCATACTCTGTCCAAATTTCAAACCCGTAGCTTTTACCGTTCCTGAGAACGGTATTTCATGTTTCCTAAAACATGAAATATATTTAATTATTAGGAAAAAATTTAAAGCTTTCCAACCCTGGAAACGTTTTTTTATTTTGTTAAATTTTAAATTTTTTTTTTAATTATAAATACCAATTTTATTCATACCGAAGTGTAAAATAAGTTAATTTAATAAAAAAGTAATAAAACCTAGTTTTCGGTAGTTATTTTCTATGGGAAAATAGAGTTTGAGTTTTCCAGCTCTGAAACCGTCTGCCCGATTTTGCTGATTTTCAATATCAAAATTTTTCGGAAAATTTCTGACACACCAGTACAAGAACGAAGTCTCTAGCTCTTCTGCAAGCTTAGGAAAACCGACTTCACGTACAGACAGACGGACAGACGGGCATCGCTTGTTCGTCTTCCGTATGCATAAGGATCCAGAATATATATACTTTATGTGTCGCTTATTAATATTGTAAAAATTACAAACGGAATGACAAACCTATATATACCCTTTTACCATTTTTTGGTAAAGGGTATAAAAACAAGAAATACCGAATTACATTTATTTGAAGTCCATGCCTCTCGAACTCATCAGATAAGCAGGAGTGAAATGTATGTGTATAGACGTTGCTTAGCAAAAAAAGCAAACATTCAAAAACATTATTTAAATTCGTATTAGTTTTGACATGCGTTAAATATATTGAAAAAAAGGCAATAGAATATATATAATATGTTTTTTCTTTTAAAGAATACATCCCACTTACTAAGCACCAAAGGCAAAATATAAAGGACGTATTAGAGATTTTAAACAACTATTACTTAATCGATTAGCAAAGAGTATTAATTTCAAAAGCTTGCTAGGTCCCTTGATAAATATTTGATATACTGATAGAGAAGAAATCTTCAAAATTTGGTAATTCGAAAACCCAAACTCGATTGTTTTGTTGTTCCTCTCTTCAGCGAAAAATAATAAAATAAATTAAGTATTCTTTTCCACTATGCAATTCTTATTGGTAAGCTGATTAGTTTGTGGGAGAAACAATCGAGTACTCAGCTTCATGTACTGTAACTACGTTTTCTTTCTCATGCCTAATGTTAAATAAATTCAGTGAAGTGCGACTTTGACCCGCGCACGAAGGGTTCCGTGCGGACACGAGATACATATGTAATTAAATACGAACTTTAGCCTATATAAAATATAGTTATTTTTTTGTTGTTTTGTTTTGTTGGTTTTTTCGAATTTGGCGATTTTTTTAAATTTGGCGATTTTTTCATATAGGCGATTTTTTTTGGTTTTGGCGATTTTGTCGGTTTTTGCAGTTTTTTTTTCATTTGGGCAATTCTTTTTAGTTTTGACACTTTTTTCTCGTTTTGGCGATTTCCTCGGTTATTGGCGTTTTTTATTTATTGGCGATTTTTTTCGTTTTGGCGATTTTTTTAATTTTGGCGATTTTCGGTTTTTGGCTAAAAATTATTTTGTAATTGGCGCCTTTTTCACATTTTGGCGATTTTTTTTCACTTATTGGCGCTATTTTTCATTTTGGCGATTTTTTAGTTTTGGCGATTTTTTTTAAATTTTTAGCGATTTGTTTTTTGGTTTGGCGATTTTATAATTTTCGGACTTTTTTGGTTTACCGTTTTTGAAAATTTCAAGAGTTTACCTTTTACGGTTTCCAAGATATAACAAGTTGTCAAAATTATATAGTCAAAATTGCATTAACTGATGGACCACCTTTTAATTTAAATTTTTTAAATTTTCAATATACATACGTACATAGAACTGTATGTATATTACATGGGATTTTAAAATTTTTCGTTGCTCGTTTTGGAACACCCCTTAATTTTTAATTCTCATGTATTCGTTTTTGTAGCGGCCAAGGTTCTACATACTCTATCCAAATTTCAGGTCCATACCCCTTACGGTTTCTGAGAAAATAGCGTGTGACGGACAGACGAACAGCGTGGCGAAAACAATAGGGTTACTTTTTTCACCTTTGGTGTACGGAACCATAAAAAAACCCCCACATGCAAACTTTGCATAAAAAATATGTACTCAAAAATAAGACTTCCATTATGAAAGTAGAAAAAGCGATTAGCTTCAAGACTTGTGTAATGTGAATTGGGACTAACGGCCGTATTATAAAAAAAATTAATTTGTATATCAAGTGTGCTGTTAGTCAAACTTTTTTATAAATCTTTTTTATAAATTAACAAGGATATACTTCAATCTTAATTTATTTTTTATTATAGAATATGACAGTAAATCTTTTATTTTTTAATTAATTTTGAAAAAGTTCGCTTCGCTTGTTTATTGATCCTCTCGGGATGAGAGAAAGGAAATACAGAAATTTAATTAGGTAAATGTCAAGCGGTTTGTTAATAGTTATATTTTCATAAGTTCCTTGTTATTGGCCATTTGGCATATTTAGCGTTTTTTACACACAAATTATCTTCCATACAACACTGCTCAATAGTGTCAATGCTGGCGTATACTTAACATTCACCACTAGAATTAAATAACATATTAAGTATACGCATATGGTATGATAATGTGAGTATTAGTTATTAAAGGTTTGCAAGGAATATGTCGAGGGCCATTTTATACATTCTTTTGTTTTCGTAGTACGTAATTTCAATCTTGATATACAAAAAGGAACTGAAATTGCTTTCTCATTATGTATTATAAAAACTAAATGAGTAAACCACACAAGTAAATGAAACAGAAAACGCACCGAAAACTGAACAATGAAATTTTTAATGCCTCTGTGTGTATGTGCTTATTTTTTATTATTCCCAGCGTGAAAAAGAAGGAGTACGGATGGCTTCTAGAAGTGCTATGTACTTATTCTTACATACATTGTTATTACAGGGTACGTAGACATGTTGTTATTACAGGTTATTCTTTTCCCTCTCGTATCACTTTTGGATTTTTTTGTTTTTACAAAAGATTGTAAGGACTGTAATTGAATCAAAAAATAATAAGGTCTGAAATGAGAAGGTCTTCTTAATTTTTTCGCCGGTTGTCTTGGAAAATATATATAGCGTAGTCACTGTTGGTTTTAGTTTTTTTTTTGTCAACATTGTCGACGAAGAAAAATACTGGATTATTTTTATATATTTTATTAATACTTTAGGTCTTAACTTATTAGGCTCTATTCTGATCGTAATTATACATTTTATATTTTAAACTCTAGAAAACTATGTTCAAATTATTTTTTAACTCTTCCATATTGAAAGTAAGCAGGTTAACAAAAAAAATTTTGGTCCTAAAAATAAATTTGCAAAATTTTTTAAAAATGTGCATGTTTAATAATACTATGAATTTTTAATGTATGAATTTCTCCTTAAACATTTTTTTTAATCAAACTAAGAAACAAATTCAACAAATAATTTATCGGAAGCAAAACAAATCTTTATTGATATTTTTTGTTTTCTTTGTAAACAAATATTTCAGTAACCCAACTTTGGTCTTAAAATTTTTTTCGCGTTAAAAAAGATTGCTGAATTGGAAAACAAATGAAAAAAAACCCAGAATATATTTTAAACAAACAAGTTTTATTTCGGAATTTATTAGAAAATTTCAAATAATTTTATTATTGAGTTAAAAAAATTTATGGAATGTACTTCTCCGCTGTGAAGCTATATAAAGCAGATGAATTTGGCTATTTTATCGGATAAACATTTGTAACAGCAAACGAAAAGAAAAATGTATGTTTATTATTGTGTCTTATTTTAAACTTTAAAAACCTCTTAGAAAAGTTAATAGTTCGAAAAAGTCAATTACGCTTGGAAAATTTCGATTAACTTTTTTGAGATTCTACTGCATTTCACAAGCATTTTCCTGACTCCATGGCTAACAACTTTTATTATTTCCAGTTAATTTTAAAGATTTATTGTTATTGAGTTTGTTTTTGCATTTTTCCATAAAATTCTTATTTTATTATTTATGTATTTAATGCAAATTTAATTTTTAGCTTATTTTTATGATTTGGAGTTCAACCACAATTTTAAACGCAATAGGGCGACCATTTGAATTGATTTTGCTAGAAAAAGTCATTTCCCAATTTCAGCTTTAATAAAAAGAATGACAGCTTTAAGTACCAGAACACAAGCATGTAAAATACAACAATTCGTATTTTATGGAATGTGTCCCTGCTGCCCAACAAAAGCTGAAGTGCACATGGTGCAATAAATCACAGATGTCAAGTGGTTAACAAAAAACTAAACTTTTCAAAATTACCCAATGATTGTTGAATTTAGTTTTCTACACCAAATTTGTTGGCTTAATATTCAACATCATTACACCACATATCAAAAAAATATCCAAAACTGATTTCATAAATTTATATACATATTAAACAAAAGATATTAAAGCTTAATAATAAATTTTACGACTATTCACTTAAACTAAAAAGCCAAGCAAGCAATTGTTTTCTGGCAAATATTTTGGATTTCAAAAACACGTGTATGTCTGTACATGCACGTACAAGAGTTGAGAATTTTCTCTTGCATTGAAGAGCATTGTGCCAAATATAATACATAAATGCGTGTATATGTGTATGCATGCAATGTTAGTTAAACATTTTTTGTTTTGCTAAAATAGAGAAAGACAACTGGCATACGAGATGTAAATTACATGTATTTTATTTGTGTATGAATATATTTCTGTGTGTGTGTGTGCATGTATGCGTGAGTGAAAAAAAATTAAACATACCGTTTTATTGTTGATGTACCATGTAAGTGCTGCCGGAGGATTTGACCACTCTGAACTGCAATTTAAATTAATGGAATCACCGTATCTGTAAGTGTGCTGTAGACCACTGATAAATGGATCAAATTTAGGTAAAACTGCAATAAAATAAAAACACAATAGAGTAGATAAGGGTTAAAGCAATATTTTGCATAAATAAAATATGCAAATGTATTAAGAATGTTGTTGGTGAGTCCATCTCAGTGTATTGTTTTGTTTAAATAAATTTAATATAGGTAAAAGCTTAGAGATAAAAATATTTTTTATTGTGTTTTTTTTGCTGCACAGTAAAATATAAATTGCTGTATTAAAAAAGAACAATGTTGATAAAGCACTATAGGAAATTATGCAATTTTTTTTTGACAAACCCTAAAAAACTCTGATATACTCGTGTTTAAATCATTATAAAATAAACGTCCCTGTTTATATTTTTCTGTTTTTAAATATTTTTATTACCTTTTCGTTACATACCATATGCAGAGACGGTTTCAGCAGTAAGAGTTTATAAATTCCAAAATTTAAAAAATGGAAGATTACACCGAAAGTGAGTAGTTTCTTGATGTATAACAAAATTATTTATGGTAAATTTGCCGATTAGGTCGACTAAATTGTAAGTATTGAAGTGACTTTAAAGTAAAATAATACAATATAAATTCTTTTTCATTTGGACATTAAAAAAATTGATAGCAGATGATAGCAATAACACTATCATAGTTCATAGTAGGACAATTGATTACATTCCAAACTTGAAATATTAAAAAAAGAAGACGGGAAAGAAATGTAAAACCAGCTTAAAATATTTTTTTTGGTGCATGTTCAAACCATATTAAGAGTCTAAAAAAAGTTTAAAAATTTTCACGCGTGAAAATGCGTGAGCGCGAGTGAGAATAATTAATATATAAGGCATAACAAAAAAAAAACTCTTTTTAAAATTCTTCGACAATTTTGACTTACTGTCACTTTAACAAATGTTCTGTGTATGATTTCCCACAACGATGGAGTGTAGTAAAGGTTTTGATAATAAAAAAAATTCTCTTCAGAAACTCACATTAATTAATAGAAATATTTTATTCAATAAGAATTGAAATTACTTTACTTAAGCCTTATTCCTTATTTCTGATTAAAATTCACTACAGTTAAAAAAAAAAATTAAAATTAACATAATATTCAAGATGAGTATTATTTATATTAGTAAAAATTTGCCATGCATGAGAGAACGTGAGCGTAAGTAATGCAATTCTTTTCGTCCTGAGATTAAGTAATAAAAACTTTCAGCACATTTAGAGGGAAGATTCTAAAGTTTGATTTCAAAAAGTCATTTCAAACAGTCCCGTGGTTTGACTGTATTTAATAAGACTTGTGGTCTTATGGGTAAAATTTCCAATAGTGCAAAGGTTAAGCCAAAGCTTAATTGGCGAATCTCACGCTTTCAATATTATCAATGTTAATTTTTCTGAAAAATTTTCATATTTATAAAACTTTCAATTGTATGTAATTTATTATTTAAAATCCACTTAACAAAGCGAGGTTTGCATATTTTTGCTGCACGAAACTAATGGGATATCGAGACAATATTTCTTCTTTATTGCAAGTCATAGAAAAATGCATTGTATCATATTTAAAACTGTATAAAATTTCTTTAAAAAGGCATGCATACCTACCACTACATTTTTAAATTTGCATTGAGTTGTATGTAAATTGAAAATTTTAAATATACTCGTATTTTCTGCAAAACTAGTTTTTTTGAGTAATGCCTATATTGAAATAAAGAACCGATGTGATCTAGATGTTATTAGTATTATTCTTGTAAATGTTGTTGTGACTGATTTCAAACGACCTACTTATACCTTATAACATAATGTTACGGAAATTGTCCTACAAAACTTATTAGATATCATAGAACTGTACTAAATGGTACATAACCAGGAAAAAATTTTCAAGATTTTGTAATGGGTAGTACTATTTTAATGGCTTACAAAGTAATGAGTGGTACATATTTATCTTATTATTTTATATGTATAATAATGACTGTCCTGTAATGAATAAAATAACAACTTATTTATACCATCACGTGAAAGTACTTATTGTAGTACTTTCCAGTTTATGACAAAAAGAAAAAATTCTCCTTAACTTTTAAATAATTTTAATCTATAATTTTTTGCATATTTTTATGCAAAAAACAACCTATTATATTTTGAATACTTTTAGGCAATCAGTAATCTATTAACTTTTGGATGTTCGTAGGCAAAAAGTATAGGGTACCGCATTTTTTGGCAACTTTTTTGATATCAGTCGCCAAATTCAGGCAAATACGAACAGGAATATTTTTCAAAAAAATATAAAAAAATGCATAATTCTTAAATGAAACGTAAATAAATGGATAGAAATGTTAGTTCTTACGAATCTATTAAATATTTTTTATAGCAATTTGTGCTTTTTATCATTTTCAACGATCATTAAAATTTTGGGTAGTTTTTAATATTTCATATTGCAGGAGTAAAAATAGCCCTAATTTAATGTCTATAAATTTCACATTTAATATTCGTATTCGTATTCGCCAACATCATTTCAAAAATTCGTATTCGTAATCGCGAATATCAAAAAAAAAAAAAAAAACTTTAGTTTTTAATAAATCGTATCTTTATTTTTTAAAGAAAAACAACATGACTTTGGGCTTTTCTACGTTAAAATATCAACTTTTTTTTATTTTTATTTTTTTATTTTTGCAGTCCATCTAAAAGATTTTAATCTCTTCTCAAATAAAAATTAAACAGACAAGAAAAAATTTAATGTGACATTAAAGAAACACTTAATAAATACATTTACTCTTACTAGAATGAGGAATTGATATGAAAAAAGTATGCACAGAATATGTAATTCATTTAACATACGAGGTTTGTTCAAAAATTAATGAATTTAAAAAAGTAGTTGCTGTGTGGATAACAAAATATAGACTCAGTGTTATTAACTTTAATAATTTAATTAATTTTTCTGATATACATAAGGGTCTACTTAACACCAGAGGCACTACAACGATGCTATCAAAATTTACAATAATACTAGAGCTGAAACTTATTTGCTGGTGGTTCAGCTTGGTCTATATGCATTTCATTGTTGCTGTAATAAATACAATAAATTATTTGCTGGGTTTTGTATAAGTTCCTAAGCCTACTAAGCTTATTTTTCTTTAGCTATTTTCAAAAATATTAATATTTGTGAGTTCTCAAACAGTTCTTTTAAGTATGTGCATAAGATAAGAGCCTTGTGACTATTTAAAATGTGTGGTTGAAGTCTACTAATGATTTGTTACAGCAACAATGAAATGCATATAGACCAAGCTGAACCACCAGCAAATAAATTTCAAATTAAAATATAATTATGAGAATATGTCGCATAATAAATTTCTTAAATACTGAGTTTAACTCGTTGATTCGTATCAAACGTATGTAATTTAAATAGGTTTGATCATAGGCTTGAGGAAAAAATTAACGAATGAACGAGTTGGACCTAGCGCTACATAGTACAGTTGGATTTATTGAAGTAAGAATAAATACAGATGTTACGTAGGAAATGTAGACGCGTCTGTATATATATATATATATATATATATATATATATATATATATATATATATATGTATATTTCTTATATATCTTACCTTTTGTTTGAATTTCATTTATTTATTTAACATTACACGTACATTACCAATAGCTTATAAACGAAACACTGAACTGACAGAAAATGTTTCAATACATTATATTATTTTTACATAATAATACAAATTATGTTGTAGTCATAAATTTTTAACAAAAATATATTGTTAAACTCTAACCATATCACATTTTTAATGAATGCAATTATTAAATTCAAACATTACTTTGTTTATCGTAACGAAATTAATGTTTAAAATAACAATAACTAGTTTTCAATGAACACTCATTTGTTTCAGAGAATATAATATTGTTTTCTCACCCATTCTACAACCATATCTTTTCATTGCGTGTACATATGTATGTATGTCGTTTGCCAGGCCCGATAATAATTCCTTGGCTACAACATCATATTCAGTAAAACCGAAATGAAATGACAAGATTGTTATGATAATTTTATGAAAGAACTTGTTTTTCATAGCAAATAAAAGTTATGAGCCGTCAAATGGTAAAGAAAATTTTTTCATGAAGATTTTGTGATCATCAGGAGGGAAATTACGGCATTCAATACCGATCGAAATTTTGAAATATTTGCATATATTGAAATATTTTATAATTTTGTTAGATATCGAGTGCCGTATTTTGACTCCAGCTCCTTTGCACGACTTTAATGTAAAAAAAATGTTCACCTTTTAACTCTTAGTGGAAACATTTTCAAATTTAAGCCTGTCTAATAAATGTTCCACTAGGGTTTTGCGAATTTTAACATTAACATTTTGTAAATTACAATGGAAATGAGTAAATTGTTTTACTGCTTTACACTGTTTCGAATGCCTGTCTCATTTTATTGCCGATATAACTATACTACTGGAAAGAGTATTCGCATGATGGTGAATAAATTTGAGTCCACTGTTTTAGCAAAGAATGAAAAAAGCCGTACATCGACGGAATGCAAGATCAGTAAAAATTTTTTTATTTTTATTTTATCCACTTGGATTGAACTTGTTCATAAGTTTATTTAAACTTCATATTTTTATTATTGGCCTGAATTCCCTCAGTCGATCGTTTTTCACAAATTTAAATAACATGGGTAGACTTGTTTCGAACTTGTTCACTAGTTCATTTTTGCCACAAACCTGTGATCAAACCCAAATAATTTAAATGGGTTTGATCAATGGTTTGAGGCAAAACTTAACTAGTGAACGAGTTCAACCCAAGTCTATATATGGGTGTCGAACCCATTTAATTTAAATATGTTTGATCATTGGTTTTGTCAACAATTACACACTGAATTAGACTTGTATGGAACTCTTTCAGTAGCTCGTTTTTGACATAAACCTGTAATCAAACCTACTTAAATTACATGGGTTTGATCATTGATTGGTATCAAAAACGAGGTAATGAAAGAGTTCGAAAAAAGTCTGCACTGAATGCATTCGATACAAGCTTATATATTTTTGATAATAGGTTTGTGTTAAAAATTAACAAGTGAACCAGTTGGACCAAAGTCTAAACTTTTGGTTCACCATTAGACTTGGGTCCAACAGTTCTTTTTGAACTAGTTCGTTCAGATGGACACAAGTTCGGTCAAAAACATGAATGTAAATTAAATGGGTTTGAAATAGACTTGTATCGAACTCTTTCAGTAGCTCGTTTTTGACACAAAGCAATGATCAAACCCATGTAATTTAAATGAGTTTGAGTTTGAAACAACTTTTGATTCAAACACTCTCAAACTAGTTCAAAACGAATTGTTGGACACAAGTCTATCTGTGGAAGTGTTTGTTTGTCCTACGTACAAATTTAGTAGACTTACGTTGATTTTATTAAGTCGTTTGTTTAAGACACAGACCTATAATTGAAAACATGTAGATTTGGGTCAAACTTAGACTTGTATCGAATTCTTTCAGTAGCTCGTTTTTGACACAAACCTGTGATCAAACCCATTTAACTTACATGAGTTTGATTATTGATGGGATTCAAAATTAATCTACGGAATGAGTTTGACACAAGTCTAGTCGAACTCATTTTGTGTCTAAAATGACCGACTGAATAAGTTCGACCAAACTCTTAATTTTAGGCACAAGGATTTCAACTTATGAGCAGAAATTAAAAAAGCATTGATTGAGTTGTATAAACGTTTTTCCGAGCTGTGGTAAATAAATCGCAACATTTACCGCAATAAGAATTTAATAAAGAAAGTTTTTAATTTTTCTTTAGATTTTTCTTTTAAGTCGTGTATTCGTGTAGCCTGCTGTGGTAAATGTAATTAACTAAATAATGTTTTATTGCCAATTGCTTATTAAATTCAGATTAAAGCAATCCGCTGCAATTACGATCAGTCTTATGATTAAAAATTTTCTTGTTTTCAGCTAATGACTTTCTGCTATATTTCTGTAGAAAAACAAAGTGTTTTTAATTTTTTTTAATCTTCACTTTGCTAGACCGCAAAAAAAATTTATTTATATTAAAAAATAATATACCTCTACTCAAGAGAATTAAAATTTTGTTTGCACAAATTTTGTAATTTATTAAAATACCAAAATATTTGACTTGTTTATTAAGAACTTAAATAAATAATAAGCTCACAAAGAGCCACGAAGAGATAAAAAATAACTTCTTTGCCTTTCACTTACTTATTTGCTCAGTCCTCGTATTGTCTTAGCAAAATACTTCAGTTTGAGTAATTAAAAATTGTAGAAGTGCCACCAGAACGACACAACTCTCAAGTTGTTGTCAGTATTCATTGTCTTAACAGTAAAATACACACACTTTCGAAATAAAACAACATCAAGAATGTTATTAATGAAAACAATAACAATAGTAAAATTTTTCCACTCTTGCTCCTTAAAAGTACTAAAGATTAAATAAACAGCGTTCGAGTGTTCGTAAAATATTAAATAAGAGCAATTTTAAGGTATCTGTGTGTATGTAGTGGAACAAGGCTGTTGAAATATTAATTTGTAGTGAGTATACTGAAATATGTTTCTTTTCCTATCAGCTTTTAATAAAGTGAAAGGACACTTTAAACAAGTGTGAAATATTAATGCGAAATAAGTAAAAAAAGTATCCTGTAATTTTTTTCATTAAGATCAAGAATCAATGAGAGAGAAAGAGAGAGCACTAGTAATATGCCTTGGATTGAAGGAAATGTTACACGGTTGCCAGAAATGCAGATTTATCTGGGGTTTGCAGATTTTTACCCTCCAAAAAGGTAACTGCATTTCGCCTTTTTGATGATATTTGGCTTAAAAACGCATGTTTTTCAGCTCCAATTATAGTGTATTTTTCTACATTTTTCCTAATACTGCTACTACTTCTTGTTTCTTTTATGTGTGAACTGCTCACAGTTTAGAGAGTTATAATTTTTGAACTTGGAAGACATCAGTAAAAATCAGGAAGAGAAGAAGTAACTTTGGAAAGCTTCTGGAAACGAATATCTAATAAAAAACGAGCTCAGTCTGATTAAAATTTTGCAGTCCTAAGTTTATTCAAACACTTGCATATGCAAATGTCTAAAGAAATTTCAATCAAAGGAAAAAAATAAAACTTCGAAGTTCTTTGAATATTTATTATTTTTTTATTTATTTATTTATTTATTTAAATGACTTTTTGTATAATTTTTTATTTTTTTGATTTGTTTTCTCAATCATTTTATATTATTTGCAAATAACTATAAACTTTTTTTTTATTGGTTTGGTTGTTATATGCATTTCGTTTCTCCCAAAGAAAGTCGGGTTTTCCACACGCAAAGTTTGCTTTGTAAAGTCTTGAGTTTGTAGGAGAGAAGTGAAAAAATGTGTTATTCTATATTCTGTTTTCTTCTACAACCAATATGCCAGCTCATTGCATAAAGTTAAGGAGAATATAATAATGGATTTGAAATTTAAGACGTTAGCTTGTAAAAAATTTTGCTTTAAGCTTTTAAGCTCATTCTGCCGCATTCACAAAAAATAGTTTTGTTTAACAAAAGGTTTACAAAACAAACTTTTTATGGAAATTTTTTTGTTAAACGTTTTGTAACCTGAAATAATTTTTATGAATACTACCTATTACTATGTACGTAATTCTGACTAACATATTGATAGTCGTTCTATAAAAATATGAAGTTTTTAACCTTATTTCAAACATTTTTTGGTTAAAGTCTGCTGATGATTTACTTAAGCAGAAACAAATCAATCGCACACACTCCATACATTAAAGGCTAACATTCATAGAAAAATAAAATGTGCCTGAAAGCTATTTTAAGAACATGTTTTATAAAAAAATTTAATAAAATATATTTTAAATCGAGTTTAAGTTCCATGAATATGAGTTAACGAAAAAATATTTATGTTGCACATGTATATCCATATTTATGTAAATTTTTTTAATAAAATATAAAAAAAGCTGTTTTAAAAATTGCTTTGAAGAGTTTTTGAAGATTTTAAAAATAAAATGCAGATTTTAATGATGTTTTTCGTGAAAATTTCTTAAATACTGCAGATTATATCCTTAGAAATTCTGGCAACACTGGTGACACAGCACGAGTGACCAGGGTTGTCAGACTTGGCGATTTTTCACAAGACATGGCGATTTTTCAACTTGTTTTATTTCAACTCTTGGCTATTTTCTGCTAAATTTTTATACGATGATGTTATAAAAATTAATATAAAATTTTTTTTTATTAAATACACAGAAAGAAATGATTTTGTTATTTGAATATGAAAATAGCTGATTCAATAAAAAAAACCTTTTGAATTTTATCGTTTATTGAAAATATTTAGTTTTTGAGTCAATAAAGAAATTTAATGAATCAAAGAAAAAAGTTGTTGACTGAAATTTTATTTTCAGTGATAATTGTTATTGTGTGTTTGTATGGTGAGTGCCACGTTTTTCAACACCGTTTGTTTGTATGTTTAATGCTTGCTTGCAATTTTAATAAGCAATGTGTTTGAATCAAATGTGTACATAATTTTGTTGAATCCTGTTCCCATAAATAACAGCCTTTTGAAAATATTTTTGGACTATTTTTTTCTGTGAAAAACTACATCAATTGCCAATGATTTTGTGATTTTGAAGATTCTTAAAAATAATTTGGCGAAATAGGCCGAAAAAATCTGACAACCCTTCACTTGAAGTGGCCAGTGACGTCTACATATGGCGATGGCCTTGTAAGGGATTAATTAAAAATGTTTGCACTGTCGCTGACATATTATTGAACTAGTATAAAACACACTCAGTGCCACATTATTGTAAAATTTGGGCTTGAAATGAAAGTAAATGCTTTCGATTTGTAATATTAACTCGTATTTTTATTCGTTTCGAAGAGTAGATTTTCTGAGCTTGAGCTCAGGCATTTTAAGTAAACTTAAATTTAAGAAACATCGTATTAACTACTTCAGTCATGACTCTTGCAAGTCAAGCTAAGGCCGAGTAATCATTTGGTATTTCCGTTGTTGTCATTTTAAAAATGTGAGCACTGCCATACACTATCAATAATGACAAACATTGCCACTAGTACGTACTATAACAACGCCACAAAATGAACTAATGTGTACTTTACATTTAATATCATCTTTTTGTTTTGGTTTCATTCCCTTCTAGAAAATTTTTCAGAAGGTTTTTTTTAAATCCTTCATCAAAAAACTATTTATGCGTTCATATATAAAAAAATAAATAAGTAATACTGTTGTTTCAAGATTCTAATTTGCCAGTGGTTTTTAAAAAAAAAATTACTTTCCCTTTATCTGTTATTTGAAATTTCAAAAGATGTAAAATTTCATAAGCATTAATTGTGTAAAAGTTAATTTTTATTTAAGTCTTCACTGCTTTGTTGATTTAAAATTTATTAGGCCGATGGCAACTAGATGAAATAGAACTTTATGACAAGGGTTCATTTATTATTTTTACATTTTGTTTTATTTTATTCCCCATCCCACCTTCATTTCCAGTTCTAAATGTTAAAGGGTGTTAATCCTCTATTGTGCACATAATTACAGAAAAGTATGTGTATGTGTGTGTGTGTGTAAATTTGAAAGCTTATGAGGCATAACTTTTACGATTATTTATTATTCGCATTTTCATTTTATTAGTTTTGTATTGTTTTGATTGCTTTGTTGTCGTTGTAGTTATTGTTGTTGTTGTTGTTGTTATTGCTGGGAATTGTCATTGTTCTTTGCACAAGTATTTGTTTTGCTGTTAATTAACTTTTCTAAATTTTAGGAGTATGACAAAAGTTTTCTAATAATTTTCATTATTGATTGCATAAATTCATGAAATCATCCACATCCCTTATTCATATACGAGTACTACGGCCATCGTAAGCATGAATACGCCATTATTTTATGAGCTGCTGCTTTATTATAATTTCTCGTCTTTGTTTAACCAATTAAAATATTGTCATAATCAGCATTTATTTTACATTTAAAATCTTTTGACTTTTGGTTCCTTTATGAAAACCTCAACATGAATAGACGGTGGGTGACATATTTTAGAAAAAAATATTAAAGTAATTGTTGAACTGAATAATATTTAAATTTAATATAAAATTTAATATGAAACAGTAAAAAAAATCGATTTCTACATTTTTAAGGGCTTGGGGATTTAAAATGTAAAAAAACATATAATACTTGCATACTTTTAGATTCAAGCATATTTTAAAATTCTTTCGATAAAATTACTTTTTTATAAATTAAACAAAATTAAAATCCAAGTTTTTCACTACTGAAAGACAAGAAGTAACAGAAATGAATAATTCATTGTCTTGAGTTTTTCCTACGAAATGCTTTTAATAAGAAATAATTCACGTATTCCATTTCAATTGAAGATATTTGTATACAAGGCTAAAACTTATACATACACCCAACAAAAATTTAGACAATAGAAGTTCGACAATTCTCAAACAAATAATATTGTAGTGATGATTTTTAAACCATTCATGACTATTTCTGTTAACAATGAGAATTTTATTCTTCAAAATAGTGAAGGTGTGACATTTCTACTCGTAAAATAAAACATTTTATTTTTAATCTAAAACATATATAGGGTGTAGTGAAGCACACAGGATTTTGGGTAATAAAGCAATAACTACACTTAAAAAAATATTTGAAATGAATTTTTGTCAGTCACATTTTAATAAAAATCGAAAAAGAGATTGAAAATTTAAAAACTCTAAAAAGCGGCATAGAAACTCGAAGCAGGATAGACCTATAACAAGCAGGATAATCCTGTCTAAAGCGGGATGTTTGGTTTTGTGCCCCATTTCTGTAACTTGTGAGAAGTTCTCGCATCGAGAAAAGTCGAACAGTTATATTGGTTGTCCCATTTTATACAGAGTTACTAACATAAAAACTTATATAAACTTACAAAGAATATCAACAAATACAGTTTTTTTTTACTCATCCTGTGTTTTACAGAATGATAACAATTTTTTCCACTCGAAAAATTCTCATATTCCTTATAGAAACGAGGTATGGGTTATGTATTAGAGACCTGCGCAAACAGTCTTTAAATGTAAATATGTTATGTTTTTTAAATGTATTCTCGTGCCTTGTATTATACTAAGCAAATAATAAATGGTGTCGGACTATAAACGAAGCACAATGGATGTATTATATGACTGTTAACAAGCGATGTCGCCAAGACTTCTTATTTATAACAAACAATCAAAAGGAATACTGTTGATGCGTGTATGCTTGTTGTTTTGCATATTGTACGTTTGGTTGTGTGTGTAAGATGTAGATGCTAAGCTATTATGTGTTAAAGGGAGTTTTTTTTGAGCAATCGCACACAACTCATGTAAATGCATGTGTGCGCAGAAAAATAAGAGAACATACACAAATTATGTAGGTATGTATGCATGTACATGCATGACGTTTGTATACGCGCCAATGCGTAGAAAAAAGCACAAGCACCACAAATTTTTCAGTCACGAACTATTTTCTTCTTTACTCCAATACAAATGTATTGCTTACAGTGTTGTTTAGCATTTGTTTTAACAGATTTCGCTGTAGTAAAGCATTTGAAATTTCCCTTATGTCTTAAAAGTTATTTTAAGAGGTCTTGTGCAGGTCTTTATTATGTATAATACCTTGTAAGTATACTTATTACAACTTACTAAAATTACTTATACGCTTCTGGGATTTATAAACCATTTTAATTTATTTTCACAGATTTTTAAATTTCAGTCTTTTTTTAGGAACTTTAGGAAAAAATCAATATTAAATAGTGTTCATCGTATTACTGAAGTCCATATTTCAATTTTACTGGTAAATATACTACAAGTAATAGCAAATGGCAAATGATGAATCATCATTTCCTGTAGCATTTTAAGTACTTAAAAGAACCATAAATAAATTAATGGTAATACTTTTGTTTTATATAATCATTTGAATAATTCCTTACTTAACATTAACTTTGCTTGCTTGAAAAAAGTTGTGAGGAAAAAAAATTGGCAAATTATATCGAAATAATGGCAAAGTTTTTAGTGCCTATTAAAGTTGTTGTAACGTGAGCAATTGCTTAGTAAAAAAAACTTGTGGTTATGCTTCCTTCTATTTATTTAGTTTGCGTGAATAGCATCTGTTAATTAAGTTAGTTTTGGAATGAGTTGCTTATAATAATACTACAGACATACATATATTTTTTCTGGTTTTATTGTCTATATTTTGAATGCAATAATGCATTACGATTAGTAAGAGAAATTTAATAAATACCAAACCTAATTAGGAAATAATAACAAAGAGCACAAGGTTAGGATTTTTTTTCAAAGCAAGTTATCCATCAGAGTTACACTCACATGCACTCACACGGACATCATCGCAAAAATAGTCAGCATAATTTCCAAAAAATGCAAAATGTGAAAATAAGATTGAAACCCGATTGTGGAAAATTGGAGTAAAATCAGGGGGCAAATTACGGCACTCGTTAACGAACGAAATTACGAAATAGCTACTTCAATAGAGTTTATATGGAAATATTTTAAAATTTCGAACTCTATCGAGTGCCGCAATTTGCCCCCGGGAAGTTGAAATATCTTTTAAATAACAAAACATAAGTTATTAATTCTATCACATATTTAAAATTTATTTCAAATTTAATAAAAGCTCTACTGCTTCATGCATAGCTACTCTTATGAAAACTATGAAATTTGTTTAATACGAGTATCACAAAAAAAACTCATTTTAGCTTGAAACAATATTGAATTTCATTGTCTTCTTTGTTTATAAATTGTTGAGCAAATCCCCAAGGGTTGAAAATAGCATCTGTTATTTGAATTTCGATGTCCATTATGCAAGCGTACAGATAGATGTTTGTTTTAGTATTGTTGAGTAAAATGAACTCTTATCACTTTCATACAAGATAGAATTCAAACAATACACTAAAATGAGTGTAAAGATTTTAATCAACTGACTGTACAACTACCTGCATTATATGCATTGTGCAATTTTAAGGGGTTCTTTTTTTAAAACAAATTGATCAATTTTACAATGACAACAATGTAGTGATAACAATGAATGTGTGTGTGTGTGTGTGTGTATAAAAACTTGTAGTGAAACTTACCGCCCACTGTCATATTTGCAGTTTTATCGATTAATTTGAATTCGGGTGCATCACCGGAAACTTCACAACGATATGAGCCAGATGAATATACATTAAGGTCTTTCAATTCAACATTACAGATGAATTGATTGCAGTGTGACGAGCCCTCGGCGATGGTAACACCTCGTACAGGAAACCAATTTTTAGTGGGTGGAGTAAGCGGCGAGTATCTGCAATTGAAGAAAAAAAAAAAAAAGATTTACATAAGAGCAAGTAGATAGATTTAAACGAATAGAACAAAATAAAAAATAGAAGCTTAAAAAAATATAAAAGCAATTTGCAAATGCTGTTAACAAAGCAGAGAGACAATGTAACAAATGCTGATGTGATGGAAAGGTGTAAAGCTTTATTTTATATTTTTGTTTCAACAAATAACCCACGAAATTGGCATGCTACATAGTAAATTGAAAATAAAAATTGAAATATAAAAATATTTTAAAAATAAATCCTCTTCAGTTTTTTTTTTAGTTTTAATTTTTGTTTAAAATCTGATTTCATAAGAAAAAAAATTGCTGTAAATAAAATTTAAAAATTCAAAGTATTAATTTTTCTTTTAAATTCAGGGGAAAAATATTAATATAAATTAAGGAAATTTTAGCATATAACCAGCATTTACTTTGTATCTGCGCGTGTGTACATATATTTAACCACAAAAACACTAAATCTATATTGATAGTCATAAAAACTGTAACTGATTTGCATATTTGATTTTTTTCTTGTACATTGACAAAATTTTTTTTCTTATCAATCTGCAGCTTATTTGAATTTTAGCATATTTTCAATTTCCATTGTAAAATAAAAAAGAATACCACAGTCAACTCTCCAAAGTAAAAATTTAAAAATCAAAAGTTTACATTAACAGGAGTGTTTAAGTTAATTTTAAATTACAACCAAAATTAAAATTTCGAAAACACCAGATTAGAAAATTATTGATACATCTAAACGGGTGGACTGATTTATTTCAGCGCTTTACAAAAAAAATTTCTTATGGCCTGTCCCACGATGTCACCAGAAATCGTTGTATTGCAAACAACAATAACATTAGAAAATTTGTTGTTGTTTTTAATATTCGAAATTCAAATTAAAAATTCGATTAGACGATTTCTGGTGATATAGGGGGACAGGCCGTAAATTTTTTCATAAGACACATCACATTTAAATAGTTAAAATTTTAGAGCATAGAAGTTAAAGGGTTAAAGTTGTAACATGTCAGCATTGGCATTAGAAGACAAAAATTACATTAAAATCACAAAGAGAAGACTTTCACAATTAGTCATGAAAGTGTAGAATTTGCGAATTCGGCAATAGTGCAAGTTTTGATCTTCCCCAATGATTTTTAAAAAGCGTCGGTAATATTGTCTGAAACTATAAAGGTACGTAAAGGTTTTATTTGATTGAATATAAATTTTCATTCACATTTTTAACCGACTTAAAAAAGGAGGAGGTTTACAATTCGTCTCTATTTTTTATTTTTTTTAGGTGCATATCTTCATAACTCAGTACATTTTAGACCGGGTATAGCTTCACATTAGTCCCATTGTAAAAAAAATTGGGCAGGGACAAGCCCACAATTTTTGTTATATAACTTTTTGATATTCTACTTATTTGATTGCTGCGAAACCAACAAAGGAAAGAACCAAAGGGTTCTTGTTATTAATTATACAATTTGAAAATTGAAAAAATGGGCGGTGTTACGCCCATTAAAATTTATTATAATATTTCACGAGGTTCTGCTAAACCGATTTTTGAGAAACTTACCACACACCTTAAGCTGTAAAATGGACACAATCCTGCATTTAAAAAAATGGGCGGATTCACGCCCATTAAAATTTAATACTTTCTTTTAAGTTGTTCAACTTTACCGACTTTTACAAAACTTAACACGCACCCTGAGCTCTGGAAAACGCACAATTTCGCATTTAAAAAATGGGCCGAGGTACGCCCATTAAAACTTAATTCTATGTATCACGTACTTCTTCTTATCTTTTTCTATCACATCTTTGCATTGAAGTCGGTTTTTTTTTTGGCAGAAAGAATTATATTTATTACTAATGATCTGCATATTTTTAATAAAGATCCTTAGGAAGTAATGAAAATGTAGTTGCTTAAATGTTACTTCCATTTTTTTATTGGTGATGGTATTATAAAGAGTTTCAAATTATCAAGAGTCTACTGTTTATAAAAAAAAATAAAAGTTTTACTTCTTTTTTAAGCTTTTCAGTATGTATACATTCAATTTAAATATTAAATTGCTTTGCAACTTGAACACTTTTTCTGGATTTATTTATTTGAAAAAAAAATAAAATTAAGGTATTCACGTCAGTTGAGTTGTCTATAAAGCAGCACAATATGTGCATAGATTATCTTAAAATCGAATTTGAAGGTTTCTTTATAATTTCTAGCTAAAAATTATTAAAACTTTTTATTAATTTATTTGCACCGAAAACATCTTCAACTACTTGTTTTTTTTTCATTTAAAACAGTGCAACTTTTGACTTAAATGGTTTGTTTGGCAGATATTAGTTTTTCGAAGTTGTTAAGGTGAGGTTAGGTTAGGAATGGTATCGAATAAACACTTAAACTCAGAGGCTTTAGTTACATTGTCAATTCCTTCAGACTTTCGTTAATTCCTAGACTCGATAAAAGTCATTGATTATTCTTTTAGCCACGTAGCAAGTCACGACTCCAAATACTGATTATTGTGTCCTTTTTCTATGCGGTAATATTTAAAGTTTTTCAGGAGAATAATATTAAAGTTTCATGACGATTTTCTTAAATTTACTTCTTTTGCGGTTTATTTGGGAAATTTATGTCTCACTTTTGTTATATTTGGGAAAACATCGTTTTACACACTATAGTTAATACATTAAAATTAATATATAAAGAAGTATAAAGCTCTTAGTCCTTATGAGATAGTGTTTGAAAAAGGATAAGCATCAATTCATGGCGATATAACTTTCTGAAAAAGAGCACAAAATAGTTGAGATTTTGCCAAGAGGTTATCTTGAATGTAAAGAGCGTGCCTTAAATTCAAAATTTGATTTTCTCGACTTACGCAATTTTTCCTTTTTGCCACAGAACTATTGTTGACAATGTACATTCTCAAAGCTTTGAATGCTGCTTGACTTTCGATGTAGAGGATGCCTAGAAATTGTTTGTCTTTAGTTGAAAGAAATGCGAAAAAACTATCTTGTCAATTAAATTTTTTAATCAAGTAAAGTTTTAGACAAAAGTTTAATCTACTCAATAAAATTGTGAATTGGTTCCTTATATATTTTTTTAACAGGAGAATACAGTCGAATCCGCTTTAGCGCAAGACGCTTGACTGAAATAATTCGGATTACTAAAAGCGATACAAAACCACCCCACGCAGCTATTCTTATTATCACTTCGCTTTAGCGAAACATCGCTTTACTGAAAATATCGCATTGCTGAAAACCAAAAGCAAGCCCACAACTACGTTTTGTATAAAACTTACTTCGCTTTAGTGAAAAAATAAACAATGACAAATTTATTTATTAGAAATCGATTGCATAACTTAAGGCTGAAATGCATGTTTTATTCGTTAAAAAATTAGATGGCAAAATGTATTTGTCCTTTTCGCTCTTACGTACTTTAATGTATTTTTCTAATATATTGTACTGATTTTAAGCAGTACACTTAACTGTAATGAATTTCACTTATTTTGTGGGCTGCATGATGGCTAGAATATCAGTCCGGAAGACCGTTTACATATTCTGTTTTCCAAGGAGTTTTCGAATAGTACTTGCCGTCAAGTTGACCCCTAGCACCAGATCTTATGGACACCTTAGACCCAAGAACAATTTTTACAATAAAATGAGGAGTTTTAGAAATGTTTGTCATTTGTAAGCTTTGACTAAAAGCTCTCATTATTTATAAATAAGTTATAAGTGTAATACGAGTACCATTGAGTAGAGACAAATAAAGATAATGCTTTTAATCTCACAGATACGGCTCGCTTAAGTGAATATTTTCAGATAACCAGTTAAAATATTTTAGGCTTATCACTTAGATTTAATATGACGAATTTTTATTTGTAAAATGCTTGTTTTTTTTCAGCATCTAAAGGAATATTTTATTAGCTTTTAAATTGCTGTGCAATTTTTTATCACATTTATTTGCCTTTTCTCAGTTTTATTTCCTTCTTTCGTATAAAAACTAAGTGGAATACAAAATTCAAATCAATGTAGAATATTTGCATGTCCCTGAGGTTCGCAATAGCAAGAAGAACATCTGAAAAGCATTTCTATTGCTGCAATTGAATTTTTCTCTTCCGTCTGTCTGTTGGTTAATTTGTTGCTAAAGCTAAATTGTCCTCTTGCACGAGCTGTTTGCTATTTTGTATTCTATTGCCTTCATTTTATTCCTTTAACAATTTATAACACACATTGTTGGTATGTTGCTGCTAAAAATTTTGTGCAACACAAAATCCAATTGTTGGCAAATACCATAAAATATTTTAATTGCTAATTTTTTCATTTTATTTAACTATTCATTATTCCTTTTTTTTGTGTTTAGATTTTTGTGCATGAAAAATATAAATATATCCTCCTATTTTTTTGTTTGTTGGCTAAATTAAGCAACTTTCAACTGTCTTTACAAAACTGGACAAAATAAAATATTCCAGCAATTACTAGTTTTAATCAATTGTGGCATAAAGTCTTTTTGTTTTTGTTTTGGTGCATAGAAAATAAAATAAAATTTAATAAAAATATATTTTGCTTTTTATTTTTTAAATAGACATATGCTGTGATGAGGCTCAATGAAATTTCGTTTGCAATCATGAGCAATTGTTGAAATTTCTCACATTCTTTTGTGTGTGTGTTTTTTTTTTTACCCAGAATGAATATTTCCACATTGAGTTTTGAAAAATGTTTGGTCTAATTTGGGATGTGTAGTTTGATTGTTATTTATTAAAAATTAGCATAAAGTAAAATGTTTTTTAAATCACTATGTAGTAATCTTTGAAACGCAATTTTTTTAAAAATAGTCGTATGCAGCTTTATTACAATTTTTTTTTATAGAAAAAGTCCTAATGCCATAAAATCGAAAAATGTTTGAAATATTTTAAAACCTATTTTTCAGTTTTTTGTTTGTTTGAAAGCTGAACTACTAATTGTTTATCTTCGGTTCTTCTCTTCTGTAAGTGTATCATTTATTTTTTGTTTGTACCCGGAACAGGAAATATTGCTCATTCATATTTTATTTATTCATTTACATATTTATACATATTATATTATACAAAGTAAATTTGTACAATATGGTAATGCCCAAGTATGGGCGGAGTAACTATACCATATGCCCAAGATGTACACAAGCTATGCCTTCACATAGAAAGTAGCAACGTGGTTGTTAAAGAAATTCCAAAATAGAACCGCAAGATTATACGATAATCTGTGGTAAATCAGTCAACCAAGATAAGGCTTGTGTGTGTTGTTTGGCCTTCGAGAGTTTTTCGTCTCGCTCGCACTGGTTGACTGGTATATATAATATTGTACAGTGTGTCTGGTAGCAATTTTATATTTTTAAATATAATTATTGCGAAAAGCAATTAACGGTGCGGAGAGAGGCTGGCACCGTTGGTATTATCGATTGTGCGGATATTGCAGTGGTTGAGTGAGCATCGCGCGTTCGCTGTGGAGAGGTTTTTTAAGAGTAATGATTCTTACCTAATTGCTCATCGATATACGTGATGGACCGGATATAGATTTAATTCTTTCATCAGTGCAAAGATTTCGCGCAACTACTTCGGCTATGAATGTCCCACGGCCAGGGCCTATTCGATCTTCAAGAACTCCCTAAAACATTGAATTGGTTGAAAGCAGTTTACATGAAAATCTGCAACTTGCAATACAGAAAAGAGCAGCCTCACTGGGACTTCCAAGAGCGATTATTCATAAAATTTAAAATAAATTATCTGAAGTTCTATTCTTTTAAAATTAAAATCGTTCAAGAACTGAAAGAAAGTGACTTTGGTTTACGCCAAAATTTTTCTGAAACGATGTTGGAGCCTTTTCGCACTGTAAATCCCATTGATTTGAGCGACGAGGTTCATTTTCACTTTAACGGCCACGTCAACAAGCCAAACTGCTGTTACTGGTCTCCAAGAACCTGCAACCCTCGATTGAAACATCAAAAAATATTCGTTGAGAAATCAAAAAAAAAGTTTACTGCAGCGTATGGCGCAGAACCAGCGTAAGCATTTTAGCATTTTTACAGCTAAATTTTGAATTTTTTTTTGATTTAGCTGAAAAATTTTTGATTTAGCAGTTAGCATTTTATTTATTATTTTTCAATTATTTATTTAGCATTTTCTATAATTTTTTTATAATATAATCAACACACTTTTCAACAGTATTTATGAAATTTTTGGTAATTTTTTTTGGTAATGATTCATTTGCTTATAAATTTATAAGTTGATGTAGGTACTTAATAAATATTTAAGGTCCATTTAATTTTTCATATTATTATTGTAACAATATACAAAGTACATAATTTTTATTATATATTTGTGTAGATATATCCACGAACATTTGCTATTTAATATAACGATATATTCAAAATAACAACCACATTAGCATCAAAAAGTTTGATCCATGAAATCTTTGTGAGAACATATGACCAGCTTGTGTTTCAAAATTGAACAAATATATACGTTCTTAAAAATGAGATAAGAAAACAATCTACGTTTTTGTAATTTTGAATCATTTTCATGTGAGTGATAAAAAATCGCTTTAAGTTTCGGCTCTACGAAATAACACAGATAAAAGTGTTCACCAATTAATATTTTCATTTAAGAATTTAATTGTATTAATTAAATTTTTAATTGTATTAATCAATTTGAGTGGAAAATCTTAATTGTATTATCAAATTGTTTATAGGTGAAAATTTAATTAATTCTTTAATTGATACTACAAATATTTTAATTAATATTACGAAATCATTCATATTACTTTTTTGTGTGAATGGCTAGCTTCTAAAACGTCAATTGCTTTGTATTTGCAAAAATTTTGAAAATACAGATCCTTTCAAAACGTTGTCGATAAGTATTAATAACGCTGCAAGCAAGCAATCAGCACATCAGTTTCAAAGTTGGTGCTCATGGTGACAATGTTTTACAACTTTGCATGTATACACGATATAAATACCGCATCAAAAACGTATTCGTACTTTGTATTAATACGTTTTTGAAGTAACTGAAAACGAGTTCCTTCACACAATTTGACATAAACAATTTGCGCATAATGTAGTTTCAGTTAACAATTATATCATAGAGCTATTTTTAATGTAAAATTTTATGGCAAAATTCATTAGAACCTTATTCAATTTTGACACTCATGATAACCTCATGACAGGTTTTCATTACACACAATGCCATTTTATGGCAAGAATTTAAAAATAATTTGGATCATTCAAAGGAAAAACAAATTTGTAAGGTAATAAAAGAAAAAATATTAAAAAAAGAAACAATGTTATTAAAAAGAATTATGTATTTAATTTTAGCATTATGTTTTAGAATTTTAATTAGTTTGTAGCATTTTTTTGCTCTTTTGGCTCTGTTTGGAACAGTGTGTTTAACTCGACGGAAGATATCTGGATGACATACTCTTTAAAAAATAAAATCCGCATTTTCATTCTATCGTTCAATTAATAAAACCTTGTGTCAATTATTACATTTTTTATTTAAACTTTAACATATAAAACTGCTACCAGACACCCTGTACAAAGTAAGTGCTGTTATGGAATTAAAGAGCAAGAGAATAATTTGCTTTGCAGGGAGAATGTTTCAAAGTATTCATTACCAACATTTAGTGTATACATCGCACACTAATTCATAAACAGTCATAACTCAAAAAATCCGATATGCTTAGTTGTGGCAAACAACTGTTGATATTGTACAAATGATGGGTGGAAGTTTGTTACATACAAACAGGCATAATGGTATGTTGCATTTTTCATGCAGAACGAAGCCGTCAAAGAAATTTTCGCATTTGTTAGAAAATGTTTCAGTGAACTGGTTTATGAACAAGGAGTATATAAAAAAAATCAAAAACCCTAAAAGTTCGCCGAATTTTTATATTTTTCGCATTAACAAAATGACATCTGTTGGCCGCTATATTGAGTTTTGACTTCTGTCATATCTTTAGTAACTTTCTCAGGATTAAGAAAAATATGTGATGTCAGAACCATTAAAATCCGCCCACGAATACGGGGGAATACATGCATACATACTAGAGATGATCGAAACTGTGATTTTTTAATAATGTTGCTCCTTGTGAATGTGATTTCTAAATCGCTGTTCTTTTAAACTGTGACTGTGATCACAGTTTAGCTGTATTTTGTTTGTAGCAGTTCTGTTCTTTTAAGAAAATCTACTAAGAAGAGCAGCAGTTGAATTAAACAGTGACTGTGATCACGTTTTAACACATTTCACCTCTTCTGCTTTAAAAGTATTTATTAGTATTTGTGTCTTGATAAATACTAATAAGAAGAGCGACAACAACAAACAATTAGCAATTAACCCCGTCCAAATATTGAGAATTGTCGTATAAGAGGCAGAGAGACAATAAAATTGCAATGACAAAAAAGTGAGAGCTGTACATAGTTACCAGAAAAGGCGATTTGACGATTTTTTCTTGACAAAGGTATGAAGGTTTAAATAAAAATAAAGTGGTAGCTTTATTTACTGTAAAGTAAGCATACAAGAACAATCACAGTTTGTTTGAAAGAACTATATTTTCTAAACCTGTTCCTTGATAAATTCAGTCACAGTTGTGATTAGTGATTTTTCAATCGCTGTGAAAAACTAACAGGTTTCTAAATATCGCTCAACTCTAATACATACCCACATAGACTCATAAATAAAATACCCTTCTTTGCATTACGTAGTCGGGTAAGAAACAAAACCATGTTAAGTTGTGACTGTTTATAATTTAGTATGCGATATATACATTTACTAGAACTGCAAATTCCATATTATTATATTTTAGCATGGCGGAACTCACTATGTGGGACTACATGCGGTTGCAATCAATTACTTAGCTTTTATTTTATTTTTATTATTGAAAATTCTTTGCAGCTGCTCATTTTTTTTATTTTTTTTTTTTTGAATTTAATTAAAGCTCTCTTTCGATTATTATAGATAAATCTATCAGATAAATTTAAATGCGTTCACTTTATTTAATTTGAAAAAAAAATGAAACTTTGTCATCATCAATGTCAGCGACATCAGAGTAATTTAATTATATATCATCATAGAAATAGTATATGATGTTCATCGTTAATGAAATAAATTTAATGGATACTGAACACGAACTAAAAAAAATAACATAAAATAAAAATTAAAAAAAACCATTGAAATTTATAAAAGAGACTAATAAAATGTGGCAATTAAATGCCATTAAATAGTTTCAAATTAAAATTTACATACGATTTCACTTCACATTTTATAGTTGAAAATACTTTCCTTTTTAATCTCTTTCACACCGCATGAAATTGCCTCGTATGTGTACGAGTATGTTTGTATATAGTTTCCATCATTTCGAAATTAAATGTGACATGTTTTGACAAACATGTCAATTTTGAATGTTAAAAGTAATGAAAGCAGGCAGTGTTAAAATATTTGCGTATGTGTATGTACAATATACAGTGAAACCTCGATAATCGCAGCATTCGACTTCTTAACATTGGTGAATTTATTGACGCAACTTGAAAAAATAAAACCTGAATTTACGCAGCTTTGAAGAGAATGTAGTGTTTTACTTTAGTTCTAAGAAATGTGCCTTTAGCTATGAAAGTGGTCGATCCATGACATATATTTTTTTGGTAAGAAAATAATAAAAAATATTTTTATATTATGCATTATTTTTTGATCTAGAGTTATACTAGTATCCATTAACATAAATTTTTTTAATATTTATCAAATATTTATTAAAGTTTTTTTTTAAAGACTTGTTCAATATTTGGAATCAAAAACTGATGTTCATAATTAACGGCAGTATTTTTTTGTTGTTTTCTTTTATTTATTTCAATTAAATACACTTATTTCTTTTAAAATTTATTGTTTGTTTTTCTCAATAAACCTTTTATTATCTTTGATATAATATATTTAATCGACAAAATCACGCATATAAATTTTTAATCAGTTTTTAACAACAAGTCACAGTGGTTCAAGTTTCTAGTGAAGGCGGTCATACGTACTTTACTCAGCTATTATCATCAAAATAAATATGATTATTTAAGTTTACGGTATTTATGGCTCAATTAGGGTAAAATAAGATAACACTAATGTCAGCATTACTGAGGACATCATTTTGATTTTCTAACATACGGGAAGTTGCATGATCTAGCAAAGATTGTAACTCTATTTCGGCAGATGATTCCGTGATATGTTCCTCTGGTGAATAACACTGTTTTTTGGCCTCCAAGACTTCCTGATAAGATGTCAATGCATTTGGTAATTGTGAATTGATAAACTCCTTTAGTTGTCATATTTTTACCGACCGATATCGCCAAATTAATTTTGAAAATTGCCAAAAATCGCTGAAGTAGTTTTTATGTAGTTTTTTGAATATATATTTGATAATAAATTTGTTTTTGAATATAAATATTTATAAAATAATCGTACAAAAATTTGGGAAAAAATCTCCAAAAGTAGAAATAAAATCATCATAAGTTATTTCTTGTAATTTTTTCTGATCCAAACTCAAAACGTATTAATAACAATAATTAATAGAAGAAAAATCATTAAAGTCAAAAACGGCCTGGCCCACGTTGTCGACAAGAAATTATCTGTCTCTGAGGCTCTATTTTACAAATCAAATAATCCAAATGACATTTCGATCAAAATGTCGACAAGAAATTATCTGTCGCTTAGCTACATACATATGTATATTGAAAACAAAAACAACTTTTCTTATTTTGAAAACAAAAAAAAAACAAAATAAGAAAATTTGTTTTTGTTTTCAATATAACTAAGCGACAGATAATTTCTTGTCGACATTTAGATCAAAATGTCATTTGGATTATTTGATTTGTAAAATAGAGCCTCTTTTTTATAAATTTGTAACTAATAAAAAAAATTTATAGGGTTTTTATATATTATTTATTTAATTATAAGAGATTTTCTTTTTTTTTAAGTTGATGGTGTACGAATATAAACTTTGCTTACTGCACATATTAAAAAGACATGAGCTTAATTTATCTAGAAGTTCATATCTGGTGGGACACGACGAACAAAAATCATGGACTACCCAACCAGGTTGGTAAGGGAGAGTTGAAATCTTTCCATCTTTTTTTAAGTAGACCTTTGGGCTAATTACGGCATTCGATAAAACTCGTAATTTAAAAATATTTCCATGGAGTTTATATGGATATAATTAATTAATTATAATGATTTCCACCTGCTTCTAGGCCAGTGGTGTCAAACAAAAACTATATTTGGAACAAATGCAGTGTAGTAAAGCAGCTAAAAAGAAAACAAGAAGCCTATGTGATAGACAATTCAAAAATTAGGAATTAAAATTAAATAAAAAAGTTCGCTGTGCCTCATATATTTTGAGTTATGAGTCCTTGAACATTTCATAAGCAACTGTGAAGAATTTCCAAAAATAAATTTTTAAATAACTTATCTGATAGAAACTTGAACAATAAGAAAAAAAAATTGTGTGCGGCCCATAATTCCCGAGTTTTTGGTCTTTTAAGCTGCTGCAAAAAAAATGAAAGTGTCTTTTTAATACACATTAATTTCTTTCCTTAAAAGTTTTGTAAGGCCGGGTTTACATCTGTGTGCCAAATGCCACACAAGCGTAAAAAAAACGTAACCAACTAATTACTCATGAAAAACTGTTTGATTCAGACAATTATTTATTAACTTAAACAGTTTAATACATAATTAATAGACAATTTTATAGAATCCAAAATGATTGCAAACTATTTAAATCAATAAATACATGTCTGAACCAAACAGTTTTTCATTAGTAAGTAATTAGTTGGTTACGTTTTTTTGGGCAAATGACACACAAGAAATGCCAGATGTAAGCTCAGCCTAACATAAAACACATTGAATGCCGCGAAAAGCATTAATGAGCAAGAAAAATTTTTTCGCATACCATTTTTTTCTTTTAGTGTATCTATAAATAATTTATTGCACCCGCTACGCATGTTGTATTGAGGACTAAATGAAAGAGAATAAGAATGTGCGAGATTTTATTTTGCACAATTGTACTATTAAACTGACATCAATGTTCTAGGCACACCATTGTTGCCGTTTTAAAAAAGTATTGAAGTTTTAAAAAAAACTGCTGAAAAACCTACGTAAGTTTAAAATCTAGCATTTAATTTTTTTTTACTCTAGAACATTTTGGCAGATATCTTGGACCAATTTAACATTCTCCTATCATCATTTTTTGAGGAAGATGGATGTATTTTCTGGAATTTTTAATTCTGCTAGTGTTAGTCATAAAAATTTTCAATTGTCTTTAGTAATTACAAATAACTTGTTCCTTAAAAACAATCATCTGAGTGACCTATAACTAGCCAGCTTTCAATTAGACTAAGGTTAATTTTTAAGGAACAAGTTGCACTAGAGACAATTATAGATTATTATGACTTGAGTAAAAAAATTTATATGAAAAGCACTAATTTTCTTGAGTGATGTTCATAAAAATTTTCTAGACGAGTCGACAGCATGTCTTATCAAAACAGTGGGTAAGACTAGCAGAACGGAACAACATGCTGTTTTCGATGGCCGTCACACCTTTATTTGTAATTTTATTATACAAAACCTGCCGTGGTCTCTGTATGTAATGTCTTACTTTAACAAAAACAACAACAAAGAAACAATGCACTTAATAATAAAAGAGTTAATATTTCCAAAAAAATATGACTGTTATTTCATAATGACATAACTCTATAAATTTATAAAAAAAAATTTTTTGGGAGTTACTTAATTTCATTTTCAATATCCAATTAAATGTAAAACTTACCTAAAGAACTCTTGCCCATCCTTGTACCATTTGACCGAGTTGAGTGTTTGGTTGGCCATTTCATAACTGCAGAAAAGTTTTGCTTTTTGTGAGGCATCAATTATGCGCGGGACGGAGAGATTCGTTAGGTACAATGCATGATTGAGGTTTATATCTGTAAAATACAAAAACAAATAGTAAAAAGTTTACTTGTATGTATGTATATGCATAAATGAATATTTGATAATAGGTTGAAGTTGATTGTGAACCATACCAACACATAAACATATACATATGTATGTATGTATGTACGTACTTCATAAAGAACTTAAAAAACAAGCAAAATAAATATATATAAAATGTATCAGAAGCTGGGCGTAAAAAATTTATAAATTTTTTTTATTTTACATTCACTCTCGTACTCGTTTATATCAAAAAGGATAATGTTGCAAATCACTTTTGTGCAGCGGTGTTGATGCGCCATACAATATCCTGATTTATGAAGTTGTTGCTCATGTACATATGTATACATATGTATGTATTTATATATATACATACATGTGCTTATATGTACATATATTTTTTGATGTATTCATATTTGTGTTGCGATACCTTTGGTGCATCACCTGGCTATCCAGTTTAAATGTGACGTTAAATTCATGTTGAAATTGTTGGTTTTTTCTGTTGTTGTTGTTGTTGAAAATGTTGTCGGCTTACTTGCCATGATTATAAATTTAATAATTTTAACATGTTTTCATGTTTGGCTTCATGGATAACTAAGTATACATAATCCTTTATTTTAAAAGTGGATTTTTTTATGGTTGCAAATTGAATTAAGATAAAAGCAGCAATTTTAATGGCTACAAATTCGCTAAAATATTGCTTTGCTCGTATTTTTTACTTACGTATTCGTTTGAACATAACAGTGGAGGATTTACGGAAAATTTCAGTGATAAAGACAACGAGCTCGTTTCCAATAAATTTTATTAAATTATACAACATGATGTTGGTATTAATAATAAAAAAAGTAACACTTAAATGGGTTGAATGTATCGAGTCATATATTAATAAGTTAACAGCATTGCAACTGAACAACATTTGAGAAATGCACTCTTGCAGGTGAAATATAAAATGATAATTATTTAAGTGCATTAGTTCTAAGGATATTTCACTGTAGTTTTTTCTCTTAGTTTTGAATTTATGAACTTCAGCTTTATTTCCTCATTTAGTTTATTTTATTATTTTTTAAATATCCACTTAGATTTTAATAATGCTGATGATAATATGCCATAAGTCTGTTAAAAATTAAAAATTAAAATTATTGCAGCTCAGATATTCTTTTAAGTTCTTCTTTTTAAATAGCTATCAAAATTTAAACTAAATTCAATTTACAAGTCTTAACGAACAACTTTTGTGGATTACAACAAATAAAAATAATTCCTTCCCAGCACGAGCTCCATTCTCACGAGATTAAAATGCAAAATAAATAAATGAAAACCTAAACAGAAACTTTGAAACCGCAAAATAAAATAAAATTCATTTATGTTTTCTGTTGGTAGTTTTTAAGCACGACTAAAAAGCAGTTTGTTCATATGTATAGTATGTAGTCTTTTTGATTAAAATACAAGTTATACAAATTACATGTTAAGAATATTAAATAAAATTCAAATGTAAGTGTACTCGTAATGTAATACTAAACTTAAATGTAAATTCACATACATAATGTTGTCGAACAGAAGCTCCGTATATGAAGTTCTTATAGAAATGTGTGTAAATACAGGCTGTGGCCAATATATTCTATACTCATGCTGTAGCAGAAAACTGAATATCGTCGACTTAGAGTATAAACATGCCAATTTTAATGCCGTTCGAAAGAGAAAGAGACTCCTCACTGATTTGTTTAACTATTTATTTAAATTTGAAGCTCTATATGTCGAAGAGACTTATAGCTAATAAATCACTGAATGTTTAAACATACTTTAAGTTAATTTTCACAAAAAATTAAAATTGATTTAAATGCACTTTCATTTTTTCAGTGGCTAATTAAAGTTAATAAAAAATTACGTTGAAAGTATGGTAGCACTACAATATTTCCAAATATTATGGAAAGCTTTCCAAAGAACAGCTGTTTAATATAAATAAGAAAGTTGATTTATCAAATTGCAGAAAAATTAAATAGCAAAAACACATTTTATGATACAAAAAGAGCATCGGAATGCATTTTTATATTTATATATTTCATGAAATGAAAATATGTGTTACATTTGTTGTATATTTCCAAAAATTAAAAGAAATTATTTTTAATAAGACCTCATGATGTTTATGTACATGCATTCAAAAAACACACACATGCACAAACCAAATGGTATGTTTGTAAAACTTAAACAACGCTTAAATGCACAATGTTGGCTATTTAAGATTCATTTAATTTTGTGGTGAAAAACAAAATTTTGTGTTTAAATCAGATTTAAAAATAAAATACATATAATCATTGACTGATTTATTTGCCCTTAATGTATTAGGTTACTTTCTTAAGATTTGTATAAAAACACTTAACAGCATTTTGTCGCTCCTGTAAAATTTTCTGGAAGTGAGTTAGCTAATGTCAACTACCATCATGTGGTTAAAAATTATTTTGTGCTCGCAGCACAAAGAAGCCCATTGTTGTTTGCAATTTAATAAAATAATTTACAACAAATGCAAGGAAGTATTATTATTGAAAAACTGCAATTTGACGAGTTTTCAACTGGGTAAGCCTACCAAAAAAAAAAACAAATAATTTTTATATATCAATATGAAAATCCCCGATTCAATAAAAAAATATTGAATTTTGTGTGATGAGAATATATACATATTTGATAAGCAAAATTGTACACCGAAAGAATTTTGCTTCATACAATTCATTCATTCAAACATTTTCATTAGATTTTTTTCACAAATCTAATGATAATTTCACAAATCTAATGCAAATTTCAGGAATATTGTGAAAGAATTTCATTGGAATTGCTTCGTTGGTATTCTAGTTTCGTAACAATATTTCATTAGGTTTATTACAACTATATTTTCTATTTATTAAGAAACCCCTTTATATTTAAGAATTATTTACAGTTGTTGCTTGAAATAAACATAAAAACATAAGTGCATACATTAAAGCAATTAAGTTAAATATTAAATTCTTTAAAACTTAAAAATATAATAAAATATACAGCAATTTAGAATTTCATTATAGCTATGAAATGTATTCGTTGTCTGAATGAAAATTTCATTGTACTTATGAAAGTCTGGTAAATTAAATGTATTTCAGTTGTCAACCAAAAGCTTGCATCAAAGGTAGTTCTGTATGATTGTTCTTGTACTCTTGCTTATTTACACATACAGATTCAATTAAGTTATTTCTTTGCTTTAATAAGATTAATTCATTGTTTTTGTGAAAATATTTCATTGTTTTAATGAAATTATTTCGTTATTTCGTTGGAAATTATCTCGTTGAAACTATCTCGTTGTTTTAATGAAACTATTTCGTGGTTTTAATGAAACTATTACGTCGTTTTAATGAAATTATTTCGTTGTTTCGATGAAGCTCTTTCATTGCATTGATGACACTGTTTAATACAATTGACGTAGTTTTCATTAAAATAATTTTAACGAAACTGGTTTCATTAATCCAACGAAGCGTGACGTTGGTTAAATTTTAATGAATTTTTTCATTGGCTTAATGTCGAAATTCATACAACTTTTGAAAATACATATATTTTTTCAGACAATAAGGAAATTTAATGAATCAAAGAAAAAGTTGTTGAGTTAAATTTTATTTTCAATATACCACTGTGTGACACAAATGAATAAAGTCAAGATACATGGGTTTGTCATTACGTCTCTGTAATCTTCACAATATTTATAAGGTACTGGGTCTTTCTGCGCTTTTATGAATAGTGAAGACAAATAAATCCTGTCAGACGGTACGTCCGTCGTCTGTCTGTAAGTGGTTTGTCAGAAACGATTCAAAATAGTTTGAAAATCAGCAAAATATAAAAGAAGTCTTCAGAGCTAGACAATTTTAACTCTTTTGGCCAAAACAAATTTTCGATTTTTTTGTGCTAAATAAACCTATTTGCTATTTCAGTAAAAATTAAATTGGTAATCAGATACAAAAAAAAATAGAAACCTTATTCCAGGGTTGGAAATTTAAATTTTTTTAATATAAAACTAACCTACTAAAACTGATTTTTATTTTTCTCTATAGATTTAATATATTTTTTGTTTTAAAAAGAAATAGATTAGCATTAGAAATTAAAAAAATTTAAAAGGATGGTTTCAGGGTTGGAAAATTTACACTTTTATTGGTATACAAAAGTAAGTAGATCAAACAAATCTGTTTTTTTTAGAAAGGAATTTTTTGGTATAAGAAATTAGCGAAATAAAAAACAGATCTCCAGAGCTGGGAGATTAAATTTATTTTATATAAAAGTAACTAAATAAAACTAATTTTAATCAGAATCTCTACCCAAGTAGATAGACTAGGGTGCTGATGAAGTGCATGGCTGCACAGAAAAGTATCGGTATTTCCCCCAGCTTAAAGTCTAAGTTTAATTTTTCTTTTCTTCTTTAGAAACTCACATTAATTAATAAAAATATTTCATTCAATAAGAATTGAAATTACTGAACTTAAGCCTGACTAAAAATTATTTCTGATTAAAACTAATTTAATTTCTTTATTAAAATTAAAACTAATAATCGCATATTATTATTTTATTAATGCCCTAATTCTGTTCGACGATTGTTTCGTCTTGTCTATGGACAAAAAAAGCAGCAGTTGTGATAATAATATTTATTGTCAATGCTAGAAGGTTCGTGTATTTGCTTTATGAATTTGTTCCAAACATTATATCCAAAACATATTTATTTATATATTTTTCAAACTATTTTATGATACTTTAAAAACTTGGCAATAATATTTTTATTTTTCATTCTCAAAGACCACCAAAATTTTTGAAGACAATAATTTAGAGAATTCAAACGCAATAAGTCAGAAGTAATTTCAAACAAAAACGTCATAAATCTTCTTACTGAATTAGGGCATTATTCAGTTAAATAATTTTTTATTAAAAATATATAGAAATTAATAATAAAAAAATTTGAAGTCCTTATAAAACAGAATTAGTTTCTATGAATTAGCCAGCAAATTATTAATATAATATCTAAGCATAAATGCAAATTTTTTATAATTAAATGTCTATAACTGAATTCTTACCTTAGTACTGAATATTATATACCGATCCAGATTTTTTTCCTCTACCTCTACCTCTACTTTTTTGCCGGCTAATTAGAACAGAAAGTTTTCGTTTTTCCGACAACAAATGATTAAGAGCAGGAAAGAGGAAATTCAAAGCTGCTCTATATATGACAGTAAAGTATTGCTCATAATAACTGTAATTTTTATAAGTGCAATAGGCACAAAATATTATTAAGCTCAATGTAAGACGCTTTTTTTCAACATAAATGCATATCGATCACCAAAATTATTTTCCAGGCATGTTGAGCAATTACACTTTTTGTGTCAGCCTAAAATTTCTTTGCCTTATAACTACACATGAACAGACATTTAAGAAACAGCACACGTAGATATGCAAAATGCAAGTTGAATTTTAAACTCACTCATATTACCCTAAAAAATAAAAACTTTAAACAAAACTTTGTACTTTCCGAACAAGAAAATATCTAAGAAGTCGTGTATGTTTTAGCGCTAATAAGTATGCGTGTCATATTCACATGCAAATGAAATCGCAAATTGTCTACTTCATGTTCAAAATCATGCTTCATTTTCAAATCCATTCAAATCCACGAAACTTAAAACAATCCTTTATAAACTTAATACGATTTAAAAAAATAAAACAGAAATTGTTGCCTTAAAATATCTGTTAGCCATATATATGTACACGTTTTATGCACAAATGTACATACTGCATATATGTACATTCTTGTATTATGGAATTCATAGAAGCAGGATGATTGCATGGGTCCAAATCTAAAAATGATTATGTAAACGTTTCACAACTACTTCAAATTTCAATGGCACACATGGTGGAAGTATAACTTGAGTGAGTTGAAATAAACTACATTTTACGTAGTATAACAGACTTGTCAAGCACAATATGTTTGCCGTCTGCTTGCTACTCGTAGTTAGTTGCTGTGTTATCCTTTTTCTTGTACTCCCTCATACGAATATGACAGCAAAATTGATGTTACACTAAATGTTCGTTAGTGTGAGTAACTAACGGTGATGAAGCTGCTGCAGACAGAAATCAACATGCAAAAGCTTAACTTAAAATAGGGAATTAAAAACTTGTTTATATAAGAAGTTTTTAAGTTTTCATATTAAGAATATTTTTTTAATTGGTTGCTTTAAATTAGAAAATATCTTATATGTGTTATTATTTTTTACTAGTGAGAAAAATGTTTGAGAGATATTTATGTTTTTAGATTTTTAACACTCATATTATATAATTGTGACGCGGAAAATAGAAAGGAACCTTAAGGTAAAAACCAGTTTTGTTCAGGAGAGTCATTTTAAAGATTTAAATAAGTGTATCTTTGGTGTATTTCAATTTTAAAAAATGCGCATATCTCTGAGAGGGAACACTTTTGGGGCATGGAATCAGTGTCATTCGATGCTCAGATGTTGTCCATATCAAAAAAAAAGTGAAAATTGATTTTTTTTACCTTTAGTCTCGCTTAAAACAATGACTGGTAGTAATATTGATAGTTCTCTAACATTGTAGTCTACTTGTTTAGTTTCGTGTGCACACCCATAATTTTATCCAAGAAATTTCGAATTTAAAGCTATTTAAAGGGTGTCTTGAAAGTTTTCAATAAGTTAGCATTCTACGTTAGGTTACGGCTGCCCAAAAAAAAAAAATTACATAACCAAAATTTGAGTTTAGGATTATTAGAATTGTAAAAAAGCTTAATGGGCAAAACTTTCTGATTTTACAGATTTTAAACGTTATACAGTGAGAATTTCTAGGTTTTAAAAATTCAAAATAAAGGACAAGAAACAACATGATTTTATTTACGAAAGTCTTGAAACATTGATTATTTAGCCAGTGTCTCATTTCTGTAACGAATGTGGAAACGTTTCCAATCGAAAATTAGCACATACATTCACACATATTTGATGTTTTAAAATACATATTTAAGTAAAAAGCAAATACTTTTTTTGTTCATACTATCCAATGGCATGTGTGCTATTTTTGAAATAGCACACATGCCATGAAACCTTGAATATTTCGAATTTAACATTTTTAGGTAATGATTTTGCTTTATGTATGTTTCATTTTAATTCAATGATTTATCCAATAACCTGCAAAGAAAATTCTTTCTTTTCACAGAAAAAATTATTCCCTAAAAAATTACAAACAAATATTTATTTGAAATAAAATTTTGTTTCAGTAAATCAATGATAAGCAAACACATACATACACATTTAACATAAAAGGGAGTAAAATGCAGCCCAATGAAAAAAATGGAAGTTCATTTTCATTGCTTCCAAAAAATCAATATTTTTAATTTGCCGAGAGTGAGCAAAAAACCATCTAGAAGCTTATTTTAGTCTTACAAAATCTTGTAACTCCTCCATAGTGTTAGAAAATATTTTTTTAAAGAAATTTATGAGGTAATTTTAGTCTAAAATTTAAAAATTATTTACTTAAATTTACATGAAAACACTGTTTAGGGCTTAAATTCCATTTTTCCTAGATGAAAATATTATCATAGAAAACAAAAAAAGGGAATTTTTCTTCAGTGACCAAGCATCGAAAAAGAGAACTTCTTGCAATGACAAACCTATGTAAAAATCATTAGATCGGACTGAAATTTTCACCACTTCCAGATCGGAAACTCTAATTTTTCATGACTTTTTTGGAGTCTCTTGTTTTGCTGCCTATTTTAACAGTTCCTTTCTTTTTATATGAATTTAAGCCCGAAACAGTGTTTTCATGTAAATTTAAGCAAATAAATTTTAAATTTTAGACTAAAATTAGTTCTTTAAAAAAATATTTTTTTTTTAATTCTGGTTAGTATTTTCTAACACTATGGAGGAGTAACAAGGTTTTGTATGACTAAAATAAGCTTCTACATGGTTGTTTGCTCACTATCGGCAAATTAAAAATATCGATTTTTTTGAAGCAATGAAAATGTAGTTCCACTAGAATGACTTCCATTTTTTCACTGGGGGGATGCTTGTACTAATGCACGTGTAAAGTAGATTGTAACAAAGTGCCCACGGGCAGCCTTTTGCTTATCATTGCATTAAATATTTCAATTCCAGTAAATTGGTTGTTCCAGAGCAGAAACAGTCCACGACGTTCGTCGGCTAGTTTTCGGAATTTAAATCAAAATCAGTTACACACATTCATCTTTATATTATTTATGTATTAGTAATAATATGAAAAAGAGTAATATGCATGCTTGCAAGAGTGCTTATGCGAGATTGAGTTGTTTTGTTCCATACGTTTACCTAAGTCAAAGCTGCCTAAAGTAGCACCAGAACGCCGAATATCAATCGAAGCGAATACATTTCTCTCAGTGGACTGCATTCCTAAAAGATAGAGTAAAATGCATGCATATGCTAATGCTTATGAGAGATTGAATTGTTTTTTTTTACGCGCGTGTGCTTAAGTGCGTGTAAATAAGAGTATAACAAAGTGCCCACGGGTAGCATTTTGCTTGTCTCTGATATAAATATACATAGCGTTGTATATATTTACAAACAATAGACTTAAATAAAGAATTTTCTCCGTTGAAATCTCTTAAATTTAAATTTTTACAAAATTATTATCAGTATTTATAAAATTAGTAGTGGGCCAGCATTCATACAAAATATTTACTGATTCATTGAATTTGGTTACTGAAATTAAATTTTGTTTTTTCTATGTTGAAATAACTTTATTTCATGTTGATTCAATATTTGGGTAATGTTGAAATAATATTCAAAATTACTTCAAATTAAAACAACGTGAATTTGATACTGAAATAACACGAACGGCCAAAGATTTTAAAAAGTATTGTTTGCATGGTAGTCAACGCGATAACTGCTACAGCCACAACAAAATTAAATATCGTTAGCTGAAATGCAAAAAGACGTGACTAACTAAAATATAATTTTATAGGAGAAGCAAAAAACTAGAAAAAAACTTAACAAACTTGCATAAAAAAACAAATAAATTTAAAGTTTTAATAAATAAATTTTTGACAAGACATTAAGCTTAATGACATTCAATCAAAAACTTGAATTTGACATTTTTGTTCCTTACTCTTTTAGCATTTTAACTAACGAAAATCTTTTAATCAGTCGCAAAAAAAAACAAACAAATGAGAAATAATTTGGAATTTAACTGCGTTGGAATTTTTTGGTTGGTAAAACGTACTGTTGTGCTCTTGTTTTTGTTTATTTTCTACACATATAAATGCTGAGTACTAGCCGACAAAAATCGTGGCCCATGTCCACAAATTATCTGGTTCTGCTTTAGATAAATGATAAGCAAATATCATTGTGAATTAATTCAATTAATTTAACATGATTTAATTGATGATTTAGCATTAAATTAAAATAAAGTTGCAGTTTGGGTTTTTATGTACTTTTTTTTAAACTCAACCTGCACAGCTGCACCCGCTTATCTTCAGAAATAGACACAGTCTCCGGCATGAATCGCCCCTTTGACAATCTGATTACAAGAACAACACAGTGTTTACTAGCTAGAATAGTGAACCACATGCCATTACCACAGTTGTGAGCAAGAAAATCACACAAATGCTTTTGGCAATATGAAATGCATTTTATGCTATGAAAAATTGAAAAATAATAGGGAAGATAAATTAAAAATACATTTTAATCATTTTCACAACATTGTGAATTAATTTAATTTGGAATTTATACACTTCTTTTGTCTTATGTTTTTATTAAAGCGCTTATTTACAAAAAAGTATTCAAACAATGAATAACCACAACATTTACTTTAAATTACAAAAATTTTCTTCAAGTGTAACTTTATTTTATTCTCATTTCTCTCAACAATACAAACATTTTTTATTTTGCGGATAACTTAGCTAGAAGCCCTAAGTTTTTGCTGGTAATGCGAAGTTTTTCGGCTTTTTATCAAACAATACCATCAAAACAGACAACAACAAATGCAAGACATAACTGAGTACAAAAGAGCATTCTGGCTATGAATAAATCAAATAAACACTAATACTCATAAACGATCTATGAGCATTTCCTTAGAAAGGTCCTCTTTTTGTCACGTGCGACAGCAATAATTTTAGTTTCTATTTGAAACCAATGCGGCTCGAGCTGCTGGCACAAATATTTAAGAAAGCAAAATATGTAAACTCGTTTGCTTTGAAACCAATTGGCATATTTGAATGGACTTGCACGCTACAAAAAGTTGACAATCCTGTGGAAATTCCTATATTAAATGAAAAAACAAAATTTAATGATTTCTAATCAAGATTGTTTGCTGTGCAATATAATTACTTAATTTTTCTCGATGCAAAAGCTTCTCACAAAGACGAGCCACAGCACAATAACATTTTGATATAATCTGCATTATACGATGATCATTTCAATTGGGACTTTCGATGTTCCTTCGGCTCATGCAATTCCTAGTCAGTTACTTTTTACAGAGTTATTTCTACACAAAAAAGTCTACAAACATATTTCAGAAAAGAATTTAAAAAACTTAAAGCAATAAATTCATTGAAACTTTAAAGCACTGGAAAACATTAATGTACATATGTACATACTAGTGATGTAACGAATGCCAATTTTTGATATTCGCGAATACGAATACGAATATTTCAAACGATATTTGCGAATACGAATACGAATACGAACATTTGAAATGATATTCGTGAATACGAATATTATATGGAATATGAAATATTAAAAAATTGTTATAAAAAAGGACTTCACACTCTTGTTGGCGTACTTTAAAGTTAATAAAAACTACCCAAAATTTTAATGATCGTCATTAAATAATATTTGAAAATGGTACAAAGGCCGTGTGCCAAACGGTAGAAATATACCAAATGACATCTTTTTTGACAATGTAAAATTTTGACAAATTTCAATTACCATATAGAGAAGCTGATGAAAGAATTTCTGCGGCGGCGAAGCAAAAAATTTTACTACAAGCCACCGGCTACCAAAAATTTTTTAAAAGATGCTTATATAAAAGAATATTCTTGCAGCAGAAAATTAAATAACTTTATACATATATGGATATGATGCAAAGTTTTTCTCAAATTAAAATAAAGAATGCATTTTTCATAGTCTAATTACATTTAAGGGACGTAAAAATGTATGTAATGGGTGACGGCTCGAAGCGACGGCTGTTGGTTTACATTTTATGATACCATGTTTCTTATTTGCTGCTTGTCAAAAATGTATATGTTATGTAGGGGCTAGTAGAATTACATTTGTATTCGCCTGAAAATGGCCGAGTATTCGACAATTCGAATACGAATACGAATATTCGTGCATCACTAGTACATACACTAGTATACATATGTACATACACTTGTAAATACATATGCACATACTGCCAGCAAAGCCCAACAAATCATTTCGCATAAAGCGTGCATTTTAATAGTAAGCTAATAGTTCAAATAAAAAGTGGTTTTCTTTATATAAAACCATGATCATGAATTTTAATAGAAATTAAATAGTTCAAATTAAAAGCTTTTTTCTACATACACACGAGTATTAATATCGTATTCTTGTGACATCCTTTATAAGTGCACAATAATGTTCATGTTTAGCTTTTTATTTTTTTCGAATTACTTACCAAACAAAAATAATTTTTCCTTAACTTTTTTTTATTTGCAGAAAATTATTTTATTTTCTTTAGATTTTGGCTGCTCGTAGACCCATTAAATGAGCCAAAAGAAATTATCACAATTTAACAGTTTTTGTCTGCCATACTAATGAGTTTCTTTTATGTTTCTAAGATGGAGTTTCCTTTTTTTGTTTTTCCTTTTTTTTTGGCAATTTTGTTTGTACCGAAACTCATTAAAGGATTAGGCATTATTTCTAAATGAACGTTCTTATTTTGCTTTAAGTCTTTGGAAATTTTATATTTGTTTTGTCTCTTTGTGTTAGTCTTATTGTTTTATATTTATTTCATTTAACTATTTGACTAAACGATCATACATACTAATCCCTGTGTAAGAACCTTTTATTTTCTCATTTTGTTTTGTATTTTCTTTAAGATTTTATTTGTAAGATGCTGGCAATATTTTTGTTTGTATAAGAAAGGTTTGTGTGCAGCGGAAGCTTTAATAGAAGAAATATTTATTTAATTTTTTTTACGAGTATTTAAAAAAAGGAGACATTGATTTGAACTTTCCTTATTAATCTGTTTATTTTTTCTCTATAGTATATTATTATTAAATATCATAGTAGTACCTTATATTTTCGACAAGCACAGCAGATGTTTTATAAATTTGGTGTACATATGTTGTTTTAAAAGAACTATCAGCAGAATTGTAAAATGTGTAGAAGCAAGTAGAGTACGACTCAATGAACTCAAACTTCTTCGTGTACAGACTGATTTTTTTTATCGAAATATACATTTATGCAGCTTTATTTTTTTTTATAGAAAAATTTTAAGCAATTCCTTCAAAGCAAACATATTTTCCAAGTACTTGAAAAAGTGAATTAACAAAAGTCTTCATGACAACTTTCAAAAGTCTCGCAAACTGTGCAATTGTGCATTTTTATGCTTTCGTTAAAATATTATCAAAGATTATAAGGGATTTTATTTACAGAAGCCTAGTAAGTTTTACCAACAAATTTTGACTCGCAAGCTTAAGCTGTGCAATTGTGCATTTTATAAAAAACAACTTCTTTGAATAATCTTAGCAAGTTTAGTTTTGTTTTTGTTTCTATATGCACTTTTAGACACAAGTTACACTTTTGTTCCCATATTCATGTATTCATTAAACTTAAAATAATTATGAATATACATACATATATATATAGATACATATCGTTAGTTTATTATTTTTAAATCGATTTTTTTGTATAAAAGAACATCTAATGTATCGAAAAAGGCACAAATCTCGATTTCCAAAAAAAAAATATGAAATGGGGCCTTTCTATATTAAGTTAGCGATATGCAATTCATTAAAAATGTTTTAATAAAAAATTTTCTTGAAATAGATTTCAAATACATTTTATTTTTTTTTTTGATATTCAATTCATAGTGGTCTTTCTACTCCTATGCTTAGAGATACCACCTGTAAGCAGCGTTTAAAAACTTTCCATTTGTGTATTTTCTTTTGCTTCTGCTCATACTCCTGCTTCTGAAAATTCGAGAGTCGCAGCAGAAGTTAACTCAATAAAAGAATAGCTATACAAAACGTAGAGCTTCTGCTTTCGACATGTTTGAAAAGTTTTCTGTTTGTCTGACTGCTGTTTCAAATAAACTGGGAAGTTATCGTAGTAGTGTGTTTTTTCTTTTCTTTTGATTTCGAAGTTTCAATGGCGTATTTAATCGCTTTGTAGAAGAAATGTTGTTGTTTTTTGCTTTACTTTTCTCTTTGTACATGCAGGAAAAAACACTCATACATTCAAAACACACATTCAAACACATACACACAAACATTTCTGCTTTGTTAACTTCGTATTTATTCAAAGCTTCAACTTCGACTCTTGGAATTTCAGTAGCAGAAGTATGAGCAACAGGTTGTGATTGGGCAGTCAAAAAATAAAAAGTCGAAGAAATAGCACAATTTTACGAATTTTGCTATTTTGACTGCAGTTTTTTTAACACTGCATTTAATATGCCCTGCCATCATTCACATAATATTTGCAGGTCAAATCAATACTCTACTCGTTTGAGAGAGAAACAAAATATAACTTGTAATGTTTCTCTCATATCAAGTAATGATGCTTAGACGTAACAAATTACATATATGCATAAAGTAAAACTGGCCTGTTGTACATAATTTGCAGTACGTAAAGAAATAGAAAAAGGCTGCTCAATTTTTATATTTTGATATGGAAATATTAAACAGAAATAATTCATAGTTAGGCTTAAGTTCAGTAATTTCAATTCTTATTGAATGAAATATTTTTATTAATTAATGTGAGTTTCTAAAGAAGAGAAGAAAAATTAAACTTAGACTTTAAGCTGGGGGAAATACCGATACTTTTCTGTGCAGCCACGCACTTCATCAGCACCCTAGTCTATCTACGTGGGTAGAGATTCTTATTAACATCAGCTATTTAACTTAAATTTACAATGAAACGGAAGATGAGAAACGATTGTTGTGTATACAATTGATTTACCTTTGGTAAACACATTTATAAGTATCACTATTAATTTTCTGTTTTTTCCAATTTTTCATTTTTCTATTTAGGTTTATGTTTAACTATTCTTACTTATGTTTTTACGAACATCACATTAATTATTTTTACTTATTCGATGTACCATCGGTACATGCATGTAAGTATTTTTGTAGTGGTCTATGTTACTTGTTGTTGCATTCTACAGTTTTATTTTGGTTATTCCAGCGTTCTGAAACTGTGATAACCAAGTGAACAGTGATTGCCAAGTGAACATATGTAAAAAGATAAGTACGTAAAAAGATAAGTAAGAATAGTTAAACATATGTGTTTACCAAAGGTAAATCAATTGTATACACAACAATCGTTTCTCATATTCCGTTCATTGTACATTTATGTTAAATAGCTGATGTTAATAAGAATCTCTACCCAAGTAGATAGACTAGGGTGCTGATGAAGTGCGTGGCTGCACAGAAAAGTATCGGTATTTCCCCCAGCTTAAAGTCTAAGTTTAATTTTTCTTCTCTTCTTTAGAAACTCACATTAATTAATAAAAATATTTCATTCAATAAAAATTGAAATTACTGAACTTAAGCCTAACTATGAATTATTTCTGATTAAAATTCACTACAGTTCAATTAAAATATCTAAAAAATTTCTCACGGAAATATTAAACTTTTGATAAAGAATACATTTTAAAAAATATTTTAATAAAATGATATATACTGAAGTATTAATTTGGAATCCTTATTGTAGATTTTTGATCTCTTTATAAAAAATTTTAAATAGAATTCATGAAATAAAACAATGTATTGTTAAGAAAAATTAACACAAAGAAATTTTTATTGTATTCTGGTTAAGTTTTTTTCTTTAAAAATTCCTGAGCTGTAAAAGCCTGTTTTATGATACTAATCCAAACATATTAATTTTTTTGCAAAATTAATTCAATAAAAATTTTAAATCAAATGCAAATTCTAAACTTACTGCATTTTTTTAATGGGGGTTTTTTCCATTTTGGTGCTTTTTGAAATTTCAAAGTTGACAACGCTGGATATTGCTTTCAACAGCTGAGTATTATTAATCATACGCCACCATAAATTTTTATAAAATAAAAGTAGTGATAATACTCCTATTCGTATTTGAATTGCCGAATATTCGTTAATTTTTAGACATTCGTATTCGTAAAGTTCACGTGAATACTAATACGAATATTTTTCCATAAAAAAATTAAATAAATAAATGCATAAATCATAAACGAAATTTGTATAATTTTTTAAATGATATTTAATGACGATCATTAAAACTTTGGGTAGTTTTTATTAACTTTAAAGTACGCCAACAGGAGTATGAAGTTATTTTTCCTAACAATTTTTTTATATTTCATTTTGCAAGCGCAAATAGAACCCCAATATTATGTCTATAAATTTAACATATAATATTCGTATTCGTATTCGCGAATATCGTTTCAAATATTCGTATTCGTATTTGTGAATTTCAAAATTTGACATTCGATACATCCCTAGTATAGAAAAATTTTAACAGAAAACAAACTTAAAATTTTGAAATTTTTCTCTAAAAGCTGTATGAAAACTATGCACAATATAAATAACTATATGACAACTACTTACATATGTACTTATGTTATATTAGGTTAGGTTAAGAAGGGTGGTGCTATAACGCACCTGCACTTGCAGACCCAGTTGAGTACATTGTAATTCCCTCCTATTTATGTTATATTAACTAGAAAGTTAGACTTTTGACTCCCTAATAGCAAATAATCGATATGTTCTTTAATTTTTTTTAATATTACTTAGAGGTGCATTACCTAAAGTTTGTCGAATATCCTTAAAAAAATAAAATACATTTAGCAAATTTTAAAAGTTATGCTATCATAAGTAAAAACTAAAAAAATTTTGCTCCCCTTTTCAGCGTCTCTTCTTTTATAGTTATTATATTTATGTATATATAAAAATATATACATATATATATATATTTATATATGTGTGTATATATAGTAATATTTTTATAAATGCATGAACATGGTGTTGCTTAGAGCAATACTTAATATTTGACTTTGTATAAAAAAGCAGAAAGAAAAAACATGAACAATAGACAAAAGAACTGAACTAATCGAAGATGGACTCGTGAGCAAAAACAAAAAATTATAAATAAATTTGAGTACAAGAAAACTATGAATAAGTAATAAAATATGGCAATAACGAAATGCATTCTGACTTGGAACATTGAACTTGGGTGGTAATATTCTCTTGGCTTATACCAGATGCTACGCGTGGTCTTCAGTTAAAGCAAAGCAGGTTTAAAATTTTGTGCTAAATCAAAGCTTTCGTCGAAGAGTGTTTAATAAATTCTTTTTTTTAAATACTCTGAATGAAATGTAATAAGTTACTACATCATGAGTAAGTTCCTGTTCGCCCTAATTTCTAAACTTTTCGGTATTGATATTGTAATATTGAAGAGTGTTTCCAGATGTAGTACAATTTTTATACGTTGAATAATTACTTAGATTAGAATATATAAATTTTTACCTTGATCAACTCAAAATAACAAATGCCTCAATTCAGTATGAAGATGTAGGACGTTTTTGTTGAAAATATTTTTGAATTATTTTGTTTCAATTATCTAAATTATTTTCTTCAAAAATTATTGTTGTCTTTGATAATGAAAAATATAAATATTATTGCCATGTTTTTAAAACATGCAAATTAAATTGAAGTTTTATATAGGGGTTTCCAATATGCACTTGATAACTTTGAATTTAATTTGTAACACACTATTTTACTGATCATGTAACTTTTACTTTACATTTTTTCAGTAAACTCAACATTTTCATCATGGTAAAGTTTTTGAACGAACAATGTATGCAAATTATAAAAATTTCAGTGACCGAAACCTTAAGAGCGTTAACTCTAATTTACGGTCCAAACTATTGCCTTAGTAGAGAAGCAATAACAAGTTTAGTGCAAAATTTAGAGTCTTCATATTCATTGTGTAATGCTACCGTGCCAGTGAGACAACGGGTTGGTCAAAGTGACGAAAACATCGCTGCCGGTCAGGCATCCGAAGCAAACGATCCAAATGAGTCGATTTTATGGCATTTTCAAGAATGGGGCATTGCAAAGACCACTTTATGTAAGAAGTTTGCGTAAAAATCTTGGATCACACCCATACAAGATCAAATTCAATCAAGAATTGAAGCCGATGGGCCATTTAACGCGGTTTCAAAAAAAGTTGTCAAGTCCTTATTGGAAAACCCTATACAAGTGTTTGAAAAAATATATGAAGGAATATGTGTTGGATATAATGTTTGGCACAAAATCATAAAGCAAATACACGAACCTTCCAGCATAAACAATAAATAATAATTGTTTTAAAGAATCACAACTGCGCCTTTTTCGTCCTTAGGCTAGACGATGCAATCGCCGAACAGAATTAGTGTTGCGGCCTACAACGGGTTATCAACAAAACATTTATTTATATTTATTTAGATCAATTCGTAAGTTTCAAGTTGCATTTTTATTATTTAGTTCATTTGCACTCTATTTAATCAAGCACAATTCAAAACGTTGCATCTTTCATTTAATTATGTCATTTTAAACTCAAGATATTTTTTTCGTGCATTTATTAAATGTTCCAATTAATTGTAACATTTTAGTTCCGCATATTATGCATTTTTATAAGTTATTATTGTTGTATGATTATGTTATTTAGTATATAAGAAGGCAAAATAAAATTTTACGGTTAATAACATCGGCTCAATGGTACATCAAAAATTCTTATATACATTGTGATTTAAAGATTCCACTACTGATTGAAGAAATTTCAAAATACGCAGGCAAATATTTAACAAAACTCCAACAACATCCTAATCCGCTTGTTCGTAATATTCTGAACTTTACTGGACACATCCGCCTGAAAAAAAGGTACACACTGGGTCTTATACTCAACACTCCAGATGGGACTACTTGAAAATACTTTTTTTTTAATTTTTTTGACTATCACTACTTATGTATGTATTATTAATAACTATTAACAAGTTTATGTCCGACAGTGGTCGGGCCTAATAATTATGTTTTAGATTTAAGATTTGAAGACTTATTATTAGTTCATATTTGAAGATACAATAAATAAAAACATAACATAATAAACTTTAATTACAATTTAGTGCCAGCCCAAATTTATGTGTTTATATTAATATATATAATTAAAAGCAAAAGCAATTCTGCTGGTGTTTGCAGGAAAGAATGCCCACCAGGGGTTTCAACGCATATCTTAATCCTTGATTCTTTTAACTCACTTTCTTTGCTTGCACATTATCTTAGTTTAATTACTGGTGATGTTCACATCTTCTTCGTTACGCTATTCCCGAAATTTTTGTATACGGCTTATAACTGGTTCTAGGTTGTTCCCCACTCAAATTTGTGTTATTTAAAATTGGTAGGAAGTAATCAGCTTATACTGATTGATAAAATCGAAAGACATCATATTTCATATTTCCCGGCATCACGTACAGACAATTTTTAGTCACCAAGGATCAACTACTATCGATCTGTTTACAAACAAAATTTTTAAGTTAAATTTCAGACCACTAAAAATTAGCTGTAAAAAACAAAAATCAATTTGTACAGTCGACTTTATTTATAATTATCATTATAAAAAGGCAACAGGCGTCACGTGTAGGACATATAAACTTACTTTCGCGTTGTCATTAAATTTCTCCTAAACAAAGTCCTTGTAAAAAAAAATTATTATGCAGTTTAACATTGCTCACTACTCACTTGAACTGACAAAAGAATCTTTGTTTTTTATCTCACAAGCAATTATTGAAGCCATGTGCAAAATATGTTGTAAAATTAAACTCAAAAGTCTACTCCTTGTTAGTCTCAAAAAATTAGCGGTTTTTCGAAAAAAGTTTATCTATTCAGATGAGAACATAATACTACTGTATATTCGCAAAAATATTTAAAAAATGAACGTTGGTGAATCCCTTCAGATTTTCGATACAGAGTTGTATTCAATTCCTTCAACATTTCATTCACAATCGCTCATCAAATATGTACGAGTATGATTTGGATATATCGATAAACTACCATCACTATTACTCACTTTCTGCATGACTGACGTTAGAATATTTTGCCCCTCTCCAAAACGAAATTTAATGCAGTTTTCTATTTATTTAGGGATTTTGTTGGGTGGGAGGAGTATGTTTGTATAAAGTATATAAGAAGCTTATAAATTTATGATATCACATTTGACGTGACGGGGATAAAGCTTGTTTATATTTTCATTTTATATTGCTAATACAATTATTTAAAGATATACAACAGTTTCGAGGGATATTATAAATAATTAAATTTTAATTTTAAAACGTGCCGCAAGTAAAGAAAACTAAAAAGTGACGCAAATAAATAATATAATTATTATTACGAAGTTTTACCGATAATCTAATAGATTGTGATTACTTTGATTAATTAATAAAAGTTGTTTGTTGAAATGTTACAGTAAGTCAAATTTTCTAGAACTAGAATGCTTTAATAAGGAAAAATTCTGTGGCAATAAGCAAAAAGTGCATAAGTCATATTCTACTGCTTTGCAGCAGACTTGAAAGCTTAAAAGTTTCAAGTCGATTTTTAGAAATTTAAATCTTTTACAGTTAAATTGAGAAATTCTCTGTTAACCTAAATTTTTTTAAGCCAACATTGTTTTACCCATTATATTAGTTATAATTTATATTACTTATAATTTAAGTTGAAGTTAAATTTAAGTTGACTTAGTTTTTTGATTGCCAAATTGAAGAACACAAAATCAGTAAACGATTTGTGTCCAATTGCGCAGTACTTTCAGAAGTCGACGATTTGAAAATTTTGAATTTGATTTGCTTTTGGTTAGTATCGCAAGTTAGAGCAGAAGTAGTCTATTTGGTTTTGAAAGTCACAAACAGTTACAGTCGAAAAAATACCGACTCTCTTGCTTTTGAAACCTGTAAGCAATAGCAATCAGTTGATTTTTGTATTTGCTTATAATTTCATTTACTACTTATAGGTATGTATGTGTGTACGAATGTATGTATGTATGTATGTATGTATGTAATATATATGCCACGCCAGTCAGCATGTGGAAGATTGTTTCTCCAAACTGAGTCTTTTTCGACTTTAAATGATCAAAAACTGTTTAATCAGTTATGCGCTTAAAAAAAAGACTCAAAACTGATTCCCAGAAACGCTTTGAAGGCGAGTTGCTTAAAAAACAAATAGCAAACTCATGCAGTAAAATCAATAAAATACAGAGTGTATTAAATTTGTGAACAAAAATATGTGTTTCGAAGATGTGTCGAAATTGATCAGAAACGCGAGTCATAAAAGACTCTTTTAGAAAAGTCGTGGTACCATTTTCTCCCGAATGAACAGTCATTTTCGAATCGAAAACGAGCGCATAAGCGCTTGTTTTAATCGTGCGGAGGAGTAGAAAGTGCGAATATGATCACAAATTTCACAAAATGTTGACTGGGACATACATAAAATAAAAACTTGGTTCTTTTTACTATTTCTGTTTTTTTATGGAATGATTAAAAAAATGGTTATCGTGTATGTACTTGTATGTATGTTTGAATTTATCAAGAAAGAAGGAAAAAATAATAATAAATGAAAAGTTTTTGCTTCTTCGACTATAACTGTTTGCGACTTTCAAAAGCAAAGAGACTACTTCTGTTTTTACTTGCGGTAGTAGCCAAAAGCAAAAGCAAATCAAACTAAAATTTTATAAAACGTCGACTGCTGAAAGTACTGTGAAATTATTCATAAATCATTTTCTGCTTCTGCTTCGACTGCGACTTTTGTTTATATTCAAGCATAAACCATTGTATTATTTCATTTTAAACAATTGGTAAAAGTCAAAGCGGCGACAAGTAAAAATTTTACGACTTTTGCTACTTCGACTTAAGTGTTTTAAACACTGGTTTTGACACTTTCTTTATCGTTATGGCGATTTTTTTGGTTTTTGACGTTCTTCTATTTTGGCAATTCTTTTAATTTTGGCGATTTTTTTCATACAGGCAATTTGTTTTAGTTTTTAAATTTTTACGGTTTTTGGCATATTTTATTTTGGTGGTTTTTTTTCATTTTGGTGATTTTTTTTCATATAAACAATTTATTTAGTTTTGGCGTCTTTTGCCGATTATTTTCGGTTTTTGACGTTTTTTTTTCATTTTGGCGATTTTTTTCATTTAGGCGATTATTTCGAATTTGGCGATTAATTTTAGTGTTATAATTTTGTTCGTTTTGGCGATTTTTTTTTAATTTTTGGCGATTTTTGTTCGGCTTGGCGATTTTTGTTCGGCTTGGCGATTTTATAATTTAAGGATTTTTTAGTTTTACGGTTTTTGAAAATTTCAAGGTTTCCCAGATACAGCAAGTTGTAAAAATTACATAGTAAGAATTGCATTAACTAATAGAACTCCCTTTTAATTTAATTTTTTTAAATTCTAGTGTGAATTGTTGTAGTCTGTACAAAAATACACTAATTTTACAAATTTCAAGTGTCAATAGACATATGTACACACAATTGTATGTATATTACATGGGAATTTAAAATTTTTCGTTGCTCATTTTGGAACACCCTTTAATTTTTAACTTTCATGTAGTTGTTGCTGTAGCGGCAAAGGTTCTATATATCCTGTCAGAGTTTCAGGTCCTGAGAAAATAGCCTGTGACGGACAAACGGCCAAATGGACAGCGTAGCGAAAACAATAGGGTTCCTTTTCACCTTTGGTTTAAGGAACCCTAATAATTTATTAAAGTAATTTTTTTATATAATCAAGCAAAATCAATAACTTAAAGTATTGACAACAATATCAAGAAAAAACTACATTTAGCAGTGACAACAACGTCATTTGCCAATTTCAGCCCTTTAAGATAATTTGAATATCCTGCTATGCTAAATGCTCACACGTTAAATACAAAACCTCTCTTGAGGTATTAGTATGATGTATTCGTTATTGAAATAATAGCAAAAGGCATAACCCTAAATCGATAGCCAAAGGAAGTGAAATGCAGTAAACAAATTTGCTATTTATGCAAATCTCTGCGTTGTGCCTAAAGCGTTTAAAGTAAAAAAGCCCCTTATAAATCATTCCAAGTCTTAAATGAGCCTTAATAGTTTTGCTTATTTTATACCAAATAAAAGCTTTAACAAAAGACAAAAAAGAAGAAAGAAACTAAAGTACCCACAAACAAAGCATCATTAAGTTCTATCTTCTATTAATGTGGCCACAAAATCCTTATTTCTTTTTGGTTGCTCTTTTAACTTAAATCTCTTTGAATTCCTACCCTCAAACACACACACAAACATACACACACAGACGCAGACCTTCGGCAAGTGAGCTGTTAATCTGGCTTGCCAGTTTGGCACTCTTAGTGCTAAATTAAGCACCTTTTTTGAATTTGCCCTTTACACTCAGATATTATGGCAACACTGCTGTGTTTGTTATTGTCTGTAGATGTAGATAATGCAAATAACTCGTAGACATGAATCAATCGATATAGTTAATGGGGGGTGTGTATGTGTGAGTATGTATACATACATTTATATTCAGATTTGTTTGATTGTTTGTATTGACCACTAGATTGCTAATTTGAGCTTATTTTACCAAATTTACACAAATCTCTCCTAAAGCATCAATTTAAAAAGCCATTAGTCATGTTGGCTTGAACACACACTTGTATTCATTTCCATTCATTCACTTTAACCTTTTTTTTTTATTGTACCCTGAATTGTTTTTATGCTAGTGAAGTTGCATGAATATAATGTGAAGAAAAAAATGCTTAACTAAATACGAAAATGAAAAGGAAATACCACAAAAGAAAAATTAAAAAAAAAGAAACAGTATAGAAAACCAATAACTATGTAAATACTTCACACTCCGTTTACACTCCCGTTTGTAGAAAAAAGCTGCCACATAATAATTTTATACTCGTACAATTTAACAAACACACAAAATACGAGTTTGTTGATACTCTCTGCCTCCTCCACATCTACGTCAGCACAAACTCAAATGTAGAAAGTACTATAGGCTACAATCGAAAAAATATTTGGTCATTTAAGTATAATCATGATTTTTGAAAAATTTCTATTTAAATTGTAGGGATAGTCTTAAAAAAAGGTAAGGGATTGGGCACTTTTTCTTAATGACTCGTGTAACCAGAATAATGCTTATGAAAATACAAAGCATAAGCATAAAGAAAGGCCAACAGCAAAAATAAAATGTTGAACTTTGACTTTTATGAGTTTTAAGCATATTATACGGGGTGTTTGAAGAAGCCAAGTAATAAAATGTTTTATGAAGAATTGGCAGGAAGTAACTCTCCAAAAGCTGCTGTTTCTTGACGGATAGTCATAGGGCTAGAAAGATCATTCTGAGGAGGGCATTGCCACCCCTCCTAGAATTAATGAAAAGTGTATGTAATTATTTTAATATAAAGCACAGTACTCTGTTCAAATTTGTGATAAATGTTTATCAACATTGATTAATTCGTACAAAAAATTTCGCATGTAAACAATATTAACTGGCGCCTGAAATTATGCTATAATATCTTATGTTTGTAGATTCTACAATGTAGAAACACCCCAAGTGTTTGTTATAAATATATTACATTCGAAACAAGTGGCACTTTACTTATTTCTCATTAAAACTTAAACTGCCGTATTCATACAAAATATTTAAGGTTTACTAAAGGCTTGTTTTACATATTTCTATGGGAAATTTGTCAAATAATCCTTCAATACATCTCAGAGATTTTTTATGAATACGGCAGAAAATGTTTAAGATACATTTCAAATATTTTTCCCAAGATAAACAGAGTACTATTGGCAATGTTTCGCGTGAAATGTTAAACAGAATACCAGGCTTTAGTTATGAAAATCACAAGTCCAAATGCCCCCCTAGAAAAATTTCTAAATTAATTCAGTTCATTGGCACAGTGATTACATTAGGACTACGAAGAATAAACCCTCTTATTAGCAGTTGCATTAGATTTTAAAACTTCACTGGCTATCGAACGTCAATAATTTAACGTTAAATGCATTTAATAAGAGCAACCAATTTTGTATCCAACATAATTTTGCTTTCGGCAAAGAAGTTAAATATGAAAAAATATTAAGATTGAAGTATTTGTTTTTGATTTTTGAGTACCTAAAGCTTTTTTATCGATCTTAATTCGTAAATACTAAGAAATTCGAAAGGTTTCACTTATAACACAGAATCTTCAGTTTGCTATACACGTTCAATTGTGTTGTAGTTTACATTACTTTGTATTATTCTTAGCTTAAAATATTAAGGGATTGCAAATTTTAATTAGCACAATAATGATGTTCTTTGACGAACCTTCATCATAATACCAAATGTTCGTTCGATGAGCACTTTTAACTATAGTCGAAGATCGAACATTGCTCATAAGTAATAAAGGCCTTAGTTTATCACCATCACCATCCTAAGGAGGTCGATTGCCCTGGAAAAATTTTACGAGCTCGAGGCAAACACGTCTAATACTTTAAACGTGTTTGACGTTGCCCGTCGTGCCGGGCACCTAGACACCTTGTGGATTTTGTACTTATAAAGTTTTCGTTAGCTCACAGTGTTCCAATATTGAAAAGTGTTGACTTGAGCTTAAAACAAAGTCAATTTTGCATTTAAAGACTTAGGATAACATTTTAGATGACTTATTTATTTATTTTATTATTTTTATATTTATGTATTTAATAACTCATACAAGTAGTTGTTTTTGATAGTTTTGTAAACAACTGTTTGTGTTTGCTATTTTTATAGTTGTATTTACTAAAAATTATAGCTTAAACTTTAATTTTTATGTTATTTGTGAGAACGGCTTAAGGATCCAAAATAGTATATAGTATAGCTGGCTTAAGGTAATTTCAGAATTAAACAAAAAGCTTGTGAAATGCTTAAGAAATTAAGATGTGACTCTTAGGCGGCCACAATGTACTCACATAAATTTAAGCATTATTTAGCCATTGTTGCACATCTGCGTATTGTTCATAGTTTTGCAAAAAATTTGGATCTGTGTGCTTATTGCAAAACAATGAACTTTTATAAAAGTTTTACCTTTATATTCTGATTTAAAAATAAGAAATATAAAAGTATTTAAAAAGCTAATAAGTTCGAATGAATAATGCCCTAATTCTTTTCGACAATTGTGTCGTCAGAAAAAAAGTGGCAGTTGTGATTCTCTTGCACAATTGCTGTTTATTGTCTGTGCTAGAAGGTTCGTGTATATGCTTAACGCTTTTGCTCCAAACTATTATACCCAACCTATATATTTTTCATATATTTTTCTTACTAAATTAGGGCATAATAACCATATTAGAAATTTAATTTTATTAAAGCAGTTTTTCAAGTTCAAAATTATATATATTATCAATAAGATTCCCTCAAGAAATAACCACATAAGCAAAGGGCTGAAAAATTAAATTTAAACAACAACATTTTTGATTATACGTCCACTGCCATGATGTTTTTCGACAAACACATTATGTTATATGTAAGCAATCATCAATCCAAGCTAGAAACAAATTTCAACTGTCTGGACTATTAAGGTAGTTGCTCGAATTAGCATGGACTTAGAATGTCCTCTTTGGGGTTCTTAAAATTATCCTCCTTTAGGCATATCCAATAACATCTGTGATGATTCGTATCTGAAGCAGCAGCAGCTTTGCTGAGTAATTCTCTACATTTTAATTTATTATCTAAATTTCTCTTAAGCCTGTGTTGTCACTGTAATTGATTAAATAATTTATACTAAAATATTTTCATTATTTTGACATGAATATGATGTGTTTTCATAACTTTTTTGAATATCTAGATGTGTACGTATATATATAGAAATAATTCAAATATAAATCCAAACTCATATAATTTTGATATAACAATTAAGGTTTATTTGAGTATTCAAAATGATTTAATTTGTTTGCAATTTAAAGCATTTCAATGGGAATTATATTGTTCATCTATGATTATTTAAATGATTACATTTCTTTCTGTAAATATTTGCAACATCCGACCGTCCTATAAGTGGATGTATTTAGTGAGGACTTCTTTTTTATTTTTTATTTATCTGCACACATACATTTATATTTATAAGCTTAAATACATATGTTCATATGTATATATGTACATATCTTTTATTTATTTTCTTTCAATGGGTTTTTAATTCGTTGGCGTTTCGTATCTATTTACGACTTTTGAGCGCCATTTAGGAAAAAAATTTATTTATGTGGCATTTTTATGGCTTTCCAAATATTGCTTGGCTATATTTTTTTTATAATTGTTTCTTCTATAGATATTCTCCTTTATTATATATTTTATATTATAGTGGCGCGCTATATCTCAGTTTTGTTTTGTTTTATATTGTCTTAAATTTTTATTTTTGTTGAAATATTAAGACAAATAAAAAGCCAAAAAAAGAAAAGCAGAAAAACATTTTCATACAGAAATTTTAAGTTATTATTAAAATCACGAAAACTGAGAAAATAATAGCGTATCAAAAGGCCCTAATTCATTATTTTTTTTAAACCACAAGATTAGGGAGTTTATATATGGGCATTTCCTGGTGTCGCGTACGTATGTTAGTACGCTTCTAATGTACAAAAAATATAGAAAACAAAACTTTTTCAAGCATTTTTTTGTGATTTTATATCATTTTGCTTAGTGAAAAAGATGGATGTCATCGAGTTTAAGTTTTCATAGTGATAGTTATAATCATATGGCTACGAACGTACGCAATACAGAAGTCAACTTTGGCTGACAGCGGTGAAATGTAAGAATCTGCGAAATGGGACAGAATAATGAATAGTGATTAATTTATTTTAAAAGTGTATTAATGTACGTCTCTATCCAGTATTTACACAAAAAAATATCTGTATTTAATTTTGTTTAATTGGCTTAATTACCTGTTGCGAACGTATGGATCGTGAACGTACGAGTTTTCTACATGTTTTCATTATTATTATCACCATGCCTTTTCCCATGTTCGAACCTTTTTTTTTTGTTCTTCTTACACTTTCCTCTTCTTCTTCTGGATTGTAAAAGAGAGATTTTGAAGACAGAGTGCTAATATAACATATTTTTTGCATGTTAAATAGTTATATATAAAAACGTCTTTAGAAGTAGCTTAAAAAGAAAATATAAAATTTTCCAGCTTCCAGCCCAATTTCCGCAAGTAAAACAGCTGATATATACTATTAAAACATTATATTATATAAACATATACTTTTTTATATTTATTTTTCCATTCTGGTAGATCATAAAGGGGAAATACCCATATTGAGCAAATAAAATAGATTTTAATCCAATATATAATATTTTTACAAATCTGTGTCATATCAATGAAATGTTGTTAATATAGAAAATATTCTTAAAAATAATGATGCCATGACAACTCGGAAAGCTTTGACTTTAATTCTTAATCTCTTTGTATTACATGCTTTATACTTTTCTTTTTATAAACTTGTAACAAAGATTTTAAAATTTTGGAGGTGTAGGAACTAATATATTTAAAACATTCAATTAATACTTTAATATATAGCGTAATTGGGTTTTTGTTTATTTTTTTTATGAATAAGAAATTTATAGAAATAATAAATCTGCTGCTTTTGATTATTTGCCAATGAATTTGCAAAATATATTCACAGTATTTTTACACTTGTAATCTTCGTGTTCCCTTAAGCATAATTTCCACTTTGCATGTGCGAGTGAAATGAAATAAAAACATGATTATTTATATATACATTTCTTATATTTAATTCATAAACATTACATTGCATTACATAAATACATACATATATGCTATAGAGAACTGTGTAAACATTCTTGAAATATAAACACGCCTTGCTTTTTAAATGTATTTCCGTTATATTAAACCAACAACAAATGCTGTTGTATAATAAACAAAGCACGATGGATGGAGTGATGTTCGTGTATGTGAGTGTTTACAAGTGATGTCGCGAACAGTTCTTGTTCGTAACAACACTCCGAATACCACAAGGAGAAGTAGTGTCTTCACCTGGCTACAAATACTGCTAACATCTACATTACATGACGGTGCTGCCACTGCGTGTTTTTTTAGATTTTCAGTGTTGCCGTAATTTTATGGGAAAGTGCTGGGGAACTATTGGGATTTGGAGGATTCTTAGCTTAGTTGTTGGGAATTTACAATATGGTTTGTGAATTTTATAAAAGGTTCATGACTGGGATAAGTGACTCGTGGCAGTGAGAGCTAAAAGCTGTCTCTGCTAACTAATATAAATGTAAAAGTAAATCTTTTGTTTGTTTGTTGCGCTTTAAAGGAATCCGTTTCAATGAAGCTTAGAGCGTTGGTATATCTAAGAAGAGAAAGGCACATAAAATATATGTTTTTTAAAAACTAGGAATGCGAGGGTTGGTAGGGGGAAATTTCTGCTTCTCAGAAACGATCAAACCGATTTTGATGATATTCAAAACATAGATAGATCTGAGTCTGCAAGGACACAAACTCTATACATTTTATAAAAAAAAAGCACACTAGGGGGTAAGGGACAATTTCTAAGATAATTGAAACGTAAGGACACCTTAATGGTGTCCCATGACAACTGTCATTCTTTTTTGCGTATTGTAGTTTTGAGTGTGTTTGTTTTTAAAGCAAGCGCACACAACTAATGCAGTGATGAGCGCTAATACATAAACACACTTGCAATTGTGTGTGGAGCAGAGAAAAACCTCTGCTTACTTTTAACAGAGGTAGAAATGTTATTTGAATCACTTTCTGTTTATCACTTTTTGAGACAAAAATTATATACAATAACGATATACATGTTTCCGACCTACTAAGAATAAAGGAGTACCGAGGCCATATAGATATGGATAAACTATATATTTATAGCCTTATATTTATTTTAAAATATAAATTTATTTAAAATTAACATTTATTATAAACGAGTTTACAAAATAAATAAAATTTTCATCAGTTTATGCCATGTTTAAGTCCGATGCTAATAAATAAAAATATTGCGTTACGAATATACGAATAGTAGCAACAAGCCCTTCAGATCAAAATATAGATAAAATTTAAAAATACTTGTTATCCATCTCTGCTCTATGTTACAGAGCAGCTAAAACCTAAAAAGAGCGAGAGTAACAAAATTTTTTTTTGTCTACGTATTTGTTATCTGCATAAGCATAATTTGTTTGCGTTATAGGGAAAGAGATGCTTGAACATCAGTGATGTACATGGATGAAGTTTGTATACGCTCTCAGGCATATGAAAACGCAAACATCACAAATTGTTTCGTCACGAACTATTTGCTTCTTTACTTTACTTTGTCTTGCAAACAGTGTTGTTCAGTGTTTGTTTTTGAAGAGCTTGCAGTAACGCATTTGAAAAATCTCGCATGTCTTGAAAGTTGTTATAAATGGTTTTATGCAGAGCTCTATTATGCTAATGCTATGCTATGCTATGCTATAGTCATTCATACATACACATTTAATACTTGGTATTTATTATCATGATTATTTCATGTTAATTTGGTATTGTTTGTTTTTAGCTGTAATGTACGATGGCTGGTAGAGGAAGTATTCTTGAAGTTATTTAAGTAGGAGTCGGTCCCATTAAATTTATAGAAAAGAATAATGCATGATCATTATCATGAATGTTAATGATCGTGAACGAGACTTTACATACACGAAGTCACATCTTTGTTTGTAACTTTTTGTATTGTATGTTTGAAATAAATGAATTTATTAAAAAAAAACTTGTGCAAGTTTATTTAAGAGTTTTCACTGAAATAAAATAATGATAAAATTTTTTTAATGGTTGATTTGTAGAGTTCCGTACACGAAAGGTGAAAAGAAACCCTATTGTTTACGCTACAATGTCTGTCGGTCATAGGCTGATTTATCAAGAGCCGTAAAAGCTGCGGTTTTCAAATTTTCACAGAATATGTAAACCTTTGTTTTCTTAAGCGAGAACCAACATATGTTGAAATCCTTAGGTAATATACAAACAATTATATATCGACACTTGAAATTTTCAAGGTTGGTGTATTTTTATGCAGACTACACAAATTAATACTGAAATTTAAAAAAAAAATCAAGATTAAAATTCTATCAACTAATGTAATTTTGATTATGCAATTTGGAGAACTTGCTGTAAAAAAAAACATAAAATAAAAAATCGGCGAAACTATAGAAATGCCAAAACCCGAAAAAATCGCCAAAGCGAACCTAAAAATCATTAAAACTTAAATAATTCGCTAAAAACCGAAAAAATCACCAAAACGTAACAAGCGCCAAAACAAAAAATTACTAAAACTTGAATAATTCACCAAAAACCGAAAAAATTGCCAAAAAATAAGAGAAAAAATTAAAACTAAAAAAATGTCAAGAACCAACAAAAATCCTAAAAACGAAAAAATCTAGAGAACTAAGAAAAAGCGCCAAAACTAAAAACTCGCCAGAAGCTATGGCAACTTTGAACTTTTAAGTTTCGTCTTTATATTTACGAAAAAAAAACAAACCTGCCGTTAGTTTGTCGTTTAATTTTAGGTTTAAGTATTTATTTTTGCAACAAAATATTAACTTAAATTAATGCAAAGTTATTATAAATGGGCCTAAACGACTTTTCATATCACCGTCGTACTTTTCTATGCATCTTTATTTTATATTTATGCTTAACATACATATTTTCTTTAAGTCGCTCTTTGTTTGCCAACAGATGCTGCTGAAAAGGAATTAGTACTCGTTGATGACGTTAATTTATTTTGCAGAATGCTTTGTGATTTTTTGTTTTAATTTCTGATTTTCTTTTTATTATCACTTGTATGTAAACTAATGAGAGCTGATGAATTTTGCACTTGTGGCTTATCGCACTGAATATTTTAGCATTTACAACTGAATTTTGGTATGCAAAATCTTTTCAAGAATTTTATTTTGATTTTCGTTTTTAAAATGATTCGAAAAGAAATAAGAGAAGTTCTATTAAATAAGTGCTCATGTAGAGTATTATATTTTCGAATTAGTATTAATAAAGACACTTGAATTATTCATAGAAATAAGTTAGGAGTTTTAAAAAATGGAAAATTTCGTTGTTATTGAGAAAACAGGTTACAATATAAAAAGTTTGCTCAATAATTTTAACTCGTAAACTTAAGCTGTGCAATTGTGCATTTTGTAAACAACAACTTCTTGCTTTTTTGGTTTTCTTTCGACATTTTTAGACACATTTGCACTTTTTTATTTTTATTGAAATATATAAATATGTTTTTAAATTAAAAATTGCTTGAATTTTTCTTATTTTATTTTTATTTAATGAATTTTTTGACGTGTGTTTCAAATTTATATAAGATATTAACGCAAAAGTTTAAAAGGGGCTTCATGAAACAAGTCTCGCAAGTTTGCCCAATTGCACAAATGGCAATTTTAAGACTTCTCATGAAAACCCTTAATGAGTTTCATAGATTTCAATGTTTTTTTTGCGCAAAAATTTTCCAAATATTTATATATCTTAACTTGCTGGAAATAAAATTTTATGTGAAATTTCCTCCCACCACCTTACCTGATTCAAGGGTGTATCTACAGGAGTCATATACATAAATAACGGAGATCTTTTCAAGCCCAATATTTTATTTGTATAATAAATGTATATCTTGAACTCTTAAGTTGGCCTACATAATTTTTATTTTTATAAAAGTAGATACCCAGTGAAAAAAAATGGAAGTAATTCTAGTGAAACTACATTTTCGAGAGTGACAAAAAACTATGTAGAAGCTTATTTTAGTCATACAAAACCTTGTAGCTCCTCCATAGTGTTAGAAAATATTAACCAGAATTAAAAAAAAAATTTATTTTTTTAAAGAAATTTATGAAATAATTTTAGTCTAAAATTTAAAAGTTATTTGCTTAAATTTACCTGAAAACACTGTTTCGGGCTTAAATTCGTATAAAAAGAAACGAACTGTTAAAATATGCAACTATTTACAATTTTTCCTTGATGAAAATATTATCATAGAACACAAAAAGGGTAATTTTTCCTAATATCGCTTCCAAAAAAGAGAACTTCTTGCAATGACAACTCTATTTAAAAATCATTAGATCGGATCGAAATTTTCACTACTTCCAGATCGCAAACTCTACATTTTCATGACTTTTTTGGAGTCTCTTTTTTTGCTGGGTAGTGAGGGACTTCGGCTAGGTGTCAAACTTTTTTCCAAGCAAGCAAGCACAACGGCATTCCGAAGAAAAAAATATACTGACTTTATATATATTTTTTTTATATTACACTTCGTTATGTATTTAAAATGGTTACAGATCTAAAAGAAACTGCATATTTTCAACTAGGCAGTGTTTTATTAAGCTTAGTAAAATGTGTAAAAAAGTACACAAAAATTTATTTTTAATCCAAAATATTAACTTAAATTTTAACTCAAAAAATTTATTTTAATCCGAAAAATTAATTTGGATCTAAAAATTAATTTTAATCCAAAAAAAAATAATTTTAATCTAAAAATTTAATATTTAATCCAAAAAAAATAATCTTACTCCCAAAAAATTTTTTTAATCCAAATTTTTTTTCGAACGATTAAGAATTGACATTAACATTTAATAGTTATTTCTCAATAATAAGCTGGCCGTATGCCAGAACAAAAGGAACAAGCTTTGGCCTACAAGGTGTTAATTATTCTCTTGGTTTATCAGCATAAATCAGAAATTTCACATGGCATAAAACGAGAGATGTTAAATCGGACAAAATAAGAGGAAAATTGATAGTTTCATTTCTCGATATCAACATATCGCCAAATTTGGATTTCAATAAGTCGATGGTTGTGTTGATGCTAGAGTGTAGGTATTATGGAAGAAATTGCTTGAATAAAAAATTACCGAAGATTTGTATAAGAGCACTATTATGACAATTAATACGGTAGCAACAAAATTAATTTAATAGAGTTTAATTTTTGTATAGAAGCTCCTGACGGAGTGACGGCAAACTTTTTAGCATATAATCTTGGGGATGAAAGCTTAGTGGCTTAGTCCTTTAAATCACTATTGGGACAGATGGGAACAAACTTTATAAAAATTATTTTTTTTATGACATACATTCTACGAAGAAACTGTACTCGATTAAAATATTACAAGGAAAAAAATAAAGGACAAACAACGCAACATTTTAAATCTGTGAAAGTGATTGCGGGGAAGATTTGAAGCTTTCTGTGGATCTTTAGCCTTTCACAGTTAATTGTGATGTTCAATAGATTGATTTCAAATACATCACACATACTGTGACACAAATTGATAGCCAGTTTTATTTTTAAAGAAACAACTCAAAATGGCAACTTTACTCAATATTCTACTAGGATCAGTTGTTTAAATTGAATGTAAAATTTAATTTAACAAGTGCGAGTCTGTTAATAAAAAATGTGTGAGTGTATTGCAAATTGCAAAAAATTAAAAAGTGAAACTTCATAGTGTTGCACCAAGTTAAACTCATTCATCTCCCACTCACTCCCCTATAAAACTTTTGGATCTTGCATTTTTATTTTGTACCTCATAAATTTAGAGCCTTTAGTGCCCAAACATTTTTTCATTAATTATCTCCACACAACACTACTCCAACCCTAAGGTAACCTACAAGCATTTATTTCTACGTTGAGCTGATACATTTAAACTTTCAATATTATTCTTTTATTTTTCATTTCAAATATCCATGACCCCCAATAGAAAAATATTATTTGATTTATATATGAGCAATTCCAATTTGCTAACTACCACACTATTTATGTAGGTTTCTTATTCTCTTTGGGATTTTTTCAATATATACACACGTACGTAATTTTCAATTTAATCAGTAGCATATAAAGTAGTTAGTTCAAGGGAGATTTAGTTACTTATTTGAATGCCATAAGCATTAAATGTTAATCACTTTAGTTGCAGCATTTTTTTAATATATTTTTGCTATACGTTTTTCTTCTTGGTTTACTTTTGTTTTCTATCAGCGTAATCTATTTTTCATACTCTAATAACCTTAACAAGAATAAAAGCAACAAACAGCGAAACATATAACTAACAACAACAGCAAAAGCAACATCATCATTATCATCATCATTGCTGCATAAAAACTAACTAAACTAGTTAAAACAGTGAAAGAGAGAAACACGTTATAAGAACAGAAATAACAACAACAGCAACAAAAAATATTAATAAAATTCAGAAAAAAAGGTACACTTTCAAGGTAAATGTTTTATGCGAAAACAAAGGAAAATAATTAACTACTGCAACCTGGAGTAAAAAAATAAAAAATAAATGTATATGCAGGGTATAGCTGGAACACAAAATCTACCCAGGATACAACGCTAAAGTATGAAGTTGCACTTAAGTCTTCTCCTTACAAGTGCTTTAAGGAAAATTTAAAATTACTTTTGTAATATTATTTAAACAGCAATTGGTTTTTTTTCAGTTCCTGTAGAATACAAAATCTTTGTCGAGATGCTTTTAAATTTTCAACTACTGAACACATGTGTTGTATAAATAATCTATATATGTATATATAAAAGTGTAGTGTGTGTTTGTTCCTAACACATGATCTCTGGAGCTGTACGAGCTGTGGGGCTACAATTTTCAATGCAGGTTTGGGTCAATACCCGGTAGGTTTTCGTTTTGATTTTGATCCAACAAGTGACCACTGTGCGGAGTAATTTGTATTAAAAAAAATAATTGAGGGGTAATACAACGTTTGCCCGGCTCAAGCAGTATATAAATAAATTTAGGACACATCTAATCACACAACAATACTTTTTTAAATATTTAAGCTATAACACAAGTACACCAATACCTCGCTTTGCGACATTTCATTTTGCGACATTTCGCATTGCGTCGAAAAAAATTTGTGACGCAAAAAATTTCACATTGCGACGTATAAAGAAAAACGACGCTTAAGGGATACCAACAAAGAACCAATGGTTCAATATGTCGTTTTGTTTGTTATTACTCACACTAACATGATACGTTTGATATCTATGTCGAAAAAACGGAATCCCATATTTTGATGAGCGTTAAAAATTTAGTTTTCAGTTTGTTTTTTTTTTAATTAAAAAAAACTATTGAAATATTTTAATTTTTATTCTATTTTTAATAATAATAAAAACTAAAAATTACTTTTTTTTGGTAAAATAATCGATTTAATTTAGAATTGGAACGTATCTTTAATATTTCAATGCAATTCCATACAAAAGGTTTTCTCGAATTGCGACATTTTGATTGCGACGAATTTTTTGGGAACCAATTATCGTCGCAAAGCGAGGTATTGGTGTACTCTAAGCTTTTTTAAAATTGCTCCATAATGCAGAAAGACATATAGTGTATATAAAAACTATACCGTAAAATATTCAAGGCAACTAAAAGTTTGTCTTAATGTGTACTTAGTTTTGTAAATAAATGCTGGAATCAGTTAAAAATAAAACTGTTTTGAATTTAAAATTTATATTCATTTAAAATGACTGTACGAAATACTTCTTCAATAAACTTCATTCGGTCAGTGAAATAATTTTCTGATTGTATGTGTCATGGTGAAAGTTTTTGACATTCCTCAGCTATAAAGCACATAGAGCAAAAAATTATCAGTTGAAGAAGCGCTGCCACCTGGTTATATAAACCTTAGTATGTGTTTTTGGTTAAAGGGGAAAAGTTCTTTATGTCAAAATATAGCAAATGAAAGCTTTAAAATGTTAATAATTATCTATTTTTAAAAGTTATTGCTAACAAACGAAACAAGAGTAAATAGGGTTATGTTTTCGTTAAACTGGCATTTGCACCAAATAAATATGAGTGCATTTCGTAATTTCTTATTCATGAGTTAATATTTAGTATTTAATCTATTTTTAAACCATAATTTCGTCTGTTGATTTCTGGTTTGATGTATAGAACAAAAATGTGTTTTCGAAAAAATCGATGAAGAATGTTTAGTTCATTCGTTTTATAAAAATGCACGATATGACTTTTTGTTTAATAATAAAAGTAATAGATACATATTTTCTTTATTCAAACTCACTGGTGATAAACTTTTTACATCCAACATGAAAAGTTATAAGAACTTAAAGAAAAAATTACAAAAAATCTTCGTAAATGCATGTCACAAACATAACAACAAGTTTGTTCATAACTTGTTCAAGTAGGTTAAAACTGTATATATTTAAGTAGATATAAAAGGTGAAAATATCAGTTTAATTCATATAACATGACTTTTAGAGGAAAAACAAACGACGAAATAAAAAACAGTTTGAATATATTGAATAAAAGAAATTTTATTAATAAAAAATTATAATAATAAAATTTGTGTACTTTGCTTTGATTCACATTCTTTGACTATCATATGAATTGATATGCATCATAACAGATGCGAATAACAATATTAATACTTTTGCGTGGGAAATGTGCCACATATCCCAAAAATTTTTTGATTGCCGTAAAACAGATTTTACAATGTTCAATAATTGTGGACTCAATATTGCAGCTCTATATATCTCCTTATTTATTAAAAATAACGGAAAATTGATAACCAGGGAAACCAGAAATATGCTCCAAAAAAAGTGTTTTGTGCGCATTCAATATGCACTAAAAACTTCGAAATATGCACTAAAAACTCAAAAAATATGCTCTTAAAAATAACATAAATTGGATTATTAGGAAATGAAAATCTAATTTTAATTCAGCAATTCAATAAAATTTGCATATGAAAGAAGACAAAAATAAAATAAACATAAGAAGGAAACAATAATAAAATTAATTAAGAAATACTACTGTTTTTTTTTCACTACAAAATGAAATTTTTACGAAAAAAAGTAAAAAAATTTTATCAAAAAAATTTTTTTTAAATATTAAAATGAAATTTTTTTTTAAAGTACCAAAATATGCCCTAAGAACCCCAAATATTCTCTAAAAATTCGAAAAATGCTCAAAATATGCGTGTTAGACTGAAGTATGCAAAAACATGCTTAAAAGGGTAAAATATGCAAAAATATGCACTAACAAATCGATGCCAGAATTCATAAAAAGTTCTGATATATCAGACAAGAAAAGACATGCAATTACATATTTGTGGTTTCCCTGGTGATAACAAATTTGGAAAGAGGACACATTATTCATATTAAACACTGTGGTTCACAAGAAAAAAAGTTTGGCGACCACTGTTATACCAATTTTGTACTCTTTGCTGATATATGTCTATTAAATTCTACTTTCATCATCCTCTAAAGTCTAAAGACACAGAATGCGTATAAATAGAACGCGAAGTACATCATACAGGTAGTTTTTTAACAAAAAGTCTTCTAATAAAATGCTTAATACCTCAGTCAATTACGAGGGAATTTTTTAAAACAAACATGTGAATTACTCTTAATCAATTATGTTTTATTAATAAAATTATAAACACTATGGTTCCAGTACAAAAATACTGCCCAAGAACAAGTCCAGACTAGAAAAGTATCGAAAAAACCGAAAATATTATATTTGGTAACAAAATACAGACACACATATATATATAAAATTTACTAATACAATATATATATGATTCATTCTTCTTTCTAAATCCGTTTATAAATTTAAAATCAGTTGACATTTAAGTTAGTTAGTGATTGATAAGTGCCTTCGGGTACGAAAAACCGGTTTTTTACCCGTAACTCAAGATTTTGTAGGTGTTTGGAAAATTTCAATTACTTATATATATTATACTTATTGTATTAAAATACAGCAACACTTCACATGTATTTTTTTGCCCACTGTGTGATGAATCAATAACTCAATTTGTTTTTTAATGTTCCATACATCAAACCAGAAACCAACCGACGATTTGTAGTTAATATTTAATCTATAGTACCTAAAATTTTTCTTCCTAAAATAGTCGCCCCTTTTTAAAAAAACCTTTTTTTGTGCCACTTGTATTTCATAAATCCCCTTTTTGTGCCACTTTTCGAAATTTCTCAACGGTCACACTGTATATACATACGTATTTATATTCCCATAATAATCCGAAGTATTACACCTATTCCTACAAAAAACTAAGAAATCCTTTCGTAAAATATACATCATTTGATTTTCATTTGACAGCGATTGATAGCAGACTACCGTGTAATTTGAGAAGCAAATGGAAAAAAATGTACACAAGTGCAGTTTCAACGAAAAAATCCAAACTTTTTCCTAATCCGAGTAATATTTCTCATATTTTTTTTAACAAACAAAAAATGGTTCAGCGGAAAATAATTTGATTCCAACGACGAAATAATTCCACAAAGAATTAAATATTTTGATAAACAAATTTAGGAAACGTTTTCGTAACAAAAAGGCTGTTTGTTATTCAGGCAAAACTTCATGGACTTATTGACCCATGCTCGCTGTTATTAAATTTTCAAGTTCTCCATTGCATTAATATTTAAAATTTGTTCTTTCTGCGCCCCTAGTCATTAGGACCTCCTCCAAAGTTGCGGCAATATCGGCAATTTTTATGAAAATGCTTGCAATTGCAGGCAGATGGTTGCAAAAGACATTATTGAGTCATGTATTTGCCTTCTAAAAAAAATATATATATATATAAATATATATATATATATATATGTCTTCAGCGTGTACATTTGTAATAGATCTAATGCAGCGATACGAAAAAAAAAGTTGCAATATGTACAAACACTTTTAAAACTTTTCTCATTTTCTGCAGTTAAAAGTTTAAAGGGGTTTTTTTCCAACATTATTCTAGTAAACCAATAAAAAAAAAATGAAATAGTAGCAAAGAAAAAAAAACATTTCTGGCAATTGGCATCATTAAAAACAACTTGCACTTCAGCGAACTAATAAAGTAAATATTAAATTTTCTCAAGTTTTCTTTCATGCATATTCAGTTATTGAACAAAAAAGATGGTTTTTTTCTTTGTGTTGAAAACAATGGGATGTTAACACACACATCTACATAAACATAAATGAATAAAGAACAAATTTAAACTTTTACATAAGTGAGAAAATTTTCTTTAAGAGTTTTATACTTGCAGGCCACATTTTATTCTTATTATTTCTCTTGAGTTGTTTGCCACAACTTTTTACAACCATAAAGATCGATTTGCTTGAAAATATTTGCATAAATTATGGCCTTTAGGATAAAGTTATAACAAATACTCAAACATATTTTTATTGTGTGTGTGTATGTGTAAAAGGGATAAAAATTTACCATATAGGAAAACGGAAGTGGAAAAATTAGTTTATAACTTTATATTAGAGCAGATGGGTAACTGTAGTGTGAGACTAGATTTGAAGAGCAAAAAATGTTTGGAAGCAATTACACTGCTTAGTAGGAAGAACATTTATTTTTTTAAACCATACGAACTTGCAGAGGTATTTTTCCAGCACTTTCAATAAGGAAAAATTGGAATCGGTAATAGTTTTTATAGGTGTATCTATTCATAAATAGATTTTTTTATTCGCCACCTTTCTGGTTAACTCAGTACATTATTTTGAAAATAAGCTATACCAAATCTTAGAACCCTAACTAATGCAGCTCTCTAGATATGGGACAACTGTTTCTTTTGTATGCAGGGTACCCTTATCCACCCGATATTCTGCTAATTATCTGCTCAAAGATAAAGATTGTTTTAAAAGTAACCTGTACCAAATTTGCGAAGAGTTACTATAGCAGCTCTCCAGATATAGGATAAATAGATTTGTTTTTGTATGAAGGTTGCTGCTCCAATCTCGCTAGTTGTGTTGTCTGCTTGGCTTACGCATATTTTTCTCAGGTTAAACCACGCAAATTGTAAAGAGTCATATTATTTTTAACAAACATTTTTAAACTGATTTTAAATTTGTATTAGGTTTGATGAATAACTAGTATTTTAGTTTAGTAAATCAAAAATACGTCTTTTATTCCATTAAATTTTTAAAAATTTTGGTATTTAGTTTTATGAATTTTGTGCTTAGTTCTATTTTAGTAAAAATAGTTGGGGGATTCAAGCGGTAGTCATAAAATTTATATCATTTAATGTCATATTGTCAAAATGTTTTTTTATTTTTTAATATAATTGTTTTCCCTTTTTTTTATTTTAAACAAAAATTTTCAGAAATTAGTTTTGTTAATTTATTAAAAATTGTTACGAATTTGTAACAATTGTTACTGAAAAGTGTTCATTAAATGATCAAACAGAATTGCGGCATAAGCACATTTTCCATACAAAATGACAAAAAAAAAGCAACCCCAGAAAGCAGTGGAGGGATTTTGACAGCGTTTTTTTAAATGCTCTCACATATAAATACTCATTCTCTCAACAATCCTACTGCACTTTCAATAAATTTCATACATTTTGTGAACAAAACTACAAAGAAATATAAGCATAAAAGAAACTGAAATAAAAATTAGAGAACATTTGAAGTTACTGCCTTAGACTTTATTATTATGGGCTTTGTTAATTAGACAGCAATTTTTCCTGTAGTTGCGGACTTATTCTGCTTGAGCATTAACTCAAAAAGTTTGCAACGAGAGAGCGTCAGTAAAATTGTTACTTCCAAGAATTATCCAACTAGCTGTTGTGTGTTTTGCTGTTTAATTAATTATATGAGAAATATCTGAAAAAAGAAATCTGAAAAATGTGCAATTCTTTCTTAAAAAAAATATGTATACCCAGCAAAAAAAACATGACAAATCATGTGTTGAATTATGGGTTCAAGTGATGACGCATTGGTTTTATTTAGGTGAAACACGCATGATTTTTACATAAGCTTGTCATTGGAGATCATGCGTTTGTGCGAGAATTTAAATACTTTGATAACCATTCAAATGAATAAATTTAAAACCATACAAGTTCCCTGATTCGATGATGTTTTTCACTATAATACAAAACAAACAAATAAATAAAATTTTTGCCCCACGATACGAACCGAGCAATTCTCACTCTCAAGGCCCACTCTCTACCGCTGACCTACTGCACTCTTGTTATTTGTTGAAGATACAATTTGTTTTATGAAAATGTAGCATTGTGATATAATTGAATTAAGAAAAATTTTCCTTTGTCTCTCATATATCAGAGATGGAAAGTGAAATGTTTGTATTTGTTAATGAATAAAATTATGAAAAATGCATAAAAATTGTAAAAATATATGAAATTGTGCAAAGAATTTATTATTAAATATCAATTTCTAAAAATAAAATTGCAATTTAAAATGTTATCCAACAAAATATAGCAGAAAAAGTACAATTAAATCATCATTTCGATCAATGGTTCTGATATGAATAACATTTTCTTGCAAGTTTTTACGTTTTCATATTTAGGAGACTAATTTTGTAAATTTCTGTCTTTCTCTCGCGTAGCTAGTTTTTGCTGGGAAAGACCACGAATTACTATTATTACTGTTACTAATGACTACCCTATAAATATAAAGATTTAAATATGTGGCAATAAGGAAAAAGTGCTTAAGTCATATTTTACTGTTTTGCAGGAGAGCACGTTTAATCGTTCAAATCGATTTTCATAAATTTATTTCTTTTACAGTTAAAGTGGGAAATTCTATCTTAACTGGTATTTCTTTAAGCAAATATCGTCCTACACATTATAAAATACAGATTTAAGTTGAAGTATACGAAATTATATTCCAAATGAGATTAGAATTCTAAAAATGATAAGTCGCAAGTCATAGTGTTATAACTTCCTGAAAAATCACACAAAATATACTACGATTTTGATCAGGGGTACTATAAAGTATGCAGATTACGAAGGTACCATTAACTCAAAATTAGCTTATTTCGACTTAAGCACTTTTTCCTTTTTGCCACAGAAATATGTATAACATTTTTTGTTATTACCTGCATGCAGACTGAGGTCTTACACAAAGGAACGCTTTAAAATTCGTATGTATAAATATATTCGGCAGAAAATTCTCTCAAAGAGAGTTTGCTTTTGAGTTCCCGGCAAATCCCTAAAAAATTTCGCAAAATCCCAGAAATGGAATTTTCAGTATTTTTGTTGTATTTTTCTTATCTTTCGCTGGGCGCAGATAATATTTTAGCAACAGTTTTATTTTAAATTTAGTATGACTTCTGACTAAATTTTAATTTTGGTACCGATTTTTTTATACATAAAAAAATTAGTTTTAAGTCTATAATATTTTTTTTTTCAAATCGGACATGATTTGACTTCTCCATTAGGAGAACAGGGAAATAAGGTTGGGAAAAAAATTAAAATTTTTAATTTATTTCTCGAATATTTGCTGAACTTGTAGCAAGTTTTTTTAGCTTTTGGATTAAAAAATCTACTTCCAAGAAAAAGCTTTTTTTTAACATATCAAAAACAACAATTTTTCATGAAGTCGAGGTGGCCCACTTTGAGAATTTATGGCTATAATGTGTTTAAAGATATATAGCCTTAATTACAGACTTTAGCCTTATGACAACTTTTCAAATAGTGTATGAAATCTTGCAACATTCAAACGGCCGATTTAAAAACTGCAGAGTTATTTTTGTTTTATTTTGTTTCCCCCACTGTGTACAATTTGAATCCACCAATTATTTGATTTTTTGAATTAAGTAATTGAATATAAAATAAAGTCTAGTTTAATTTTTCTTTTCTTCTTTAGAAACTCACATTAATTAATAAAAATATTGCATTCAATAAGAATTGAAATTACTGAACTTAATCCCGATTAAAAGATTACTTCTGATTAAAATATAAAATAAAACATTTTCTGTATACCCTTCTTCCCCAGCAAACATAATCAAGCTTAAGTTACGCATATAACATCTCTTTAGTAGCACTGAAAATCCTGTCTAAAGTGGATTAGATAAACAAATAGACAGACCACAAATTTATAATCATACCTTTTTGATTATAAGTATGTATATACATAAAAAACTTTTATATGCATCAGGTTATTTTTATTTATATAAATTATTTGAAACTGCAAGGGCAATGGAAAATTAGTTAGTTTAAAATAGTTTATGGAAAATTCCTAAAAAATATATTTTACCTCCGGGTTCTAAAATTGTAATCCGATTCCTAAAAACTAGAAAATAATATATATAATAGGTCTTGGTGATAGTACTAATTCTCTGTGTAATTCGGTGTAATTTATGAAAAATAAATATTCAGACTTATATATAAATATATGAATAAATTCAATAATATTACAGCCTTATTTACAAAAATTGTTAAGGCTTTAAGAAAGTTTTGTATGCAAATTTGTTTTAAAAAAACTTTTTAAAGACTTAATAAGTTTTATAAATGAGGCTGTTAGTTTTAACTTGTAACATTCATGACGATTTTGTTATAAAATTATTTCAAGTAAACCGGATATCCTTTCTGAAACATAAACAATTAAGATTTCGTTTAATAAATTAAAATTTTATTTCTGCAATATAAGGCTATTGGCATATCAAACTTCGCTTTACATATAAATCTTCAGTGTTGTATAATTTTGTGTGTGTTAGTTTTACAAACTTTAATTTGAAATCCATTTCACTTAAAAGTTGTTGTAAGTTTTCTGTTTTCTTTACAGAAGTGACCCCAGGTCTTAGGGGAATTTTCACTACAAGAAAAATATTTAATATAATGCTTAAGTATTAAATATTCAATTCCTACGCCCGCTTTAATAAATGTTTGCTTTTCATGTTACATTAACTTTTGGTCGCCAAAAGCAAAACACAAAAAAAAACATATACAACGGATGCAGGAGAAAACAGAAAAAAAAATATCTTAAAACAACAATTCCTAAAGCGTTTAACAAAATAATAATCAATAAAAAGGCAACAACAAAAATAAAAATATAAGTAAAACCTTAGAAACGCTTTTATTTACAACAAGAAATTTTTTTTAATGTAAACTTCCACTGCCGTATTCAGAAAAACTAATTTTGGCTTACAAAACAAATTATGTATGGAAATTTGTTTGTAAAACGTTTTGTTAACTAAAATTAGTTTTTTATGCATAAGATTTGACTTAAGTTGGACCTGTTTTAGTATCCATATTTTTATGCAATCTTACAACGGCAAATAAATTTAGGGCCCGCACTACCGTGCGCCTCGATGAATTGAACATTGTTTGCTTGTCTTTCCAATTATATGATGATCAAATCGTATCATCATATAATTGATATTTTATGATGCAGGGGTAAAGGAAAATGATTATAATTGTAATTTGCTGGTATGAGCTGTAATGAAATATTAACTGGAATCATCTAACTACATTGTACTCAATAAATTTCAATGTATTTTGAAAAATCCAATAATATTTAGAGGAATTTGGGAAACAATTTCACACTGTCTTGCAGATGAACTAAATATCTTAGTTACGATGACAATTTTGTGGTTAAATTTTCATTTTGAGCTTCATCAGTGCTCCCAGATAGCAGCTTACCTATTTTTTTATAAATATTTTGTTCATATCCAAGCAAACTACTTGACAATAACATTTACCACAAATTAACTTGAATTCACTGGCATGTGGACCTTTGCCTGCTGGTCTTGTTTGTTTCTATACTCATACATGTTGATGTAGTCATCACCCTTCTTTAACATTATTTATTTTTTATATTTTTTTTTGCTGTAGTACAAAAAATTGTTTCCTTTGTTTGTTTTTTCTGCCTTTTACACTTTACATTATCAACACAAATCTGGTTTATCAAAGACAATATAAAACAGCAACAATTCTAAATAATTTACAACAATGACACTTATTGCTGCTGTTATTGTTACTTTATTGTCTTTATTGTTTGTATTGCAGTTATTGTTCTACCTACCGCTTGTGATTACTTTTCCGACCTAAACGAAACAAAAAACAAAATGGGGGAAAGAGGAAGCTTAGAAGAAGAAAAGCATAAAAAGCAAGAGTTATGTTAGCGTGTGTCCAACACTGTAGAAAGTTCATTACAATCTGCTGCTGTTTTATCTTATCCGGTTTCCGTTGTACATGGTTTTCCCTTGGCTGCACACACTTGTAATGCTGTCATTAATTTTTATGTTTTGTTTTGTATTTTTATCTCTGTTGCCGCTTGAAGCCTTTAATGTTCTCCGGCCGCCGCATGACGTATGAAGAGAACAAAGACGGAAATGCATTCATATTGTTTATGGATAACACTTAGTGAGTCAAAAAAAAAAAAAAAAAAAAGGAGAGGAAAGAAAATTACTTTAGCAGACATTCGACGTTTTTGTTGCAAAGTTGTTTATCTCTGTAGCGAAGTAATTTAATTGACTGTTTGGTTGAGTGCGTATTAATTAAGAGATTGCAAATGACAAGTAAAAATTTATTAAAAAGGAAGTCCTTTTATTTTTTCTGTAATTACTCCTGTCTAAAAGAAATAAAAAGCCATAATCTGTTAGGGTAAATTAAGTATTTATATTTAATATCTTTTTTAGTAACTTGATTAACTTACAAGTTTATATTAATTTTTTTATCGGAAATTCAAGCGATTTAAACTATTGAATGTTAGCGAAGATGTGACAGAGAAAGTTGTATTTTTCATTAAAATTTTAATTAAAAGCTGTTTCTACTTTATTAAGTTATTTTTCTAAAGCTATCAATAGGTATAACTATCAAACTAACTTTTTTACTAATTAAGTATGAGTGAGGGAGTTTTTTTTACAGCATACATTGGCAAACTCCCATAAAAAAATTTACCTTAGGACAAGATTAACAAAGCGTGGGAGTTTATTTCCAAAATTTGCTCTCTATCCATCAGGTTTACGGTGCCCATAATCGTCCATCTAAAAAGCAATGAATCTATTCTTGACTGTATTTACGCTCAAACAGTATTCATTCAAATCGAGCCCGCATCGTTCGTACAAAATAAGCCATTGCCTGTGTAAAAGTGAGAGTGACAGAGGACTCAAATTTATCAATTCGATGCCGTTCTCAGCAACTACCCAACAAAAAATTGCACATTACCATCAGAACTACTTGTCATGTAATGACTTATGCTAGAAACACAATTGGGACGAACGACAAATTTTTCGGTGCAAACAAACGGCATAAAAAATAAAACACATTTGTGCATATGAAAATGAACACAACACCACCGTACAACGAAATTCGTCGTGCGTGACGAACTCTGAAATAGATTTATTTCTATTTTTTACGCCGACGAACGACGAAAAAACAAAATTGAGAGAATATTTCCTCCATCTCTCTCTATTTTTACACACACAACAACCAACTTTATCAAATATGAGAGAAGTCGGTGATTAAATTCGTCGTTATTGTGCTTCACACGACGAATTTACGCAGCCTATGCTTATCGACGAATTCGTCGAGGTGGACGAAATTCGTCGTTCGTCCCAATTGTGTTCCTAGCATTACTTTTCTGATTACCAAATTTCATTACTCGGTTACAAATCACATTACCTAAAACTAAAAAAAAATTATGTACAAGTTGCTAAATGAGGAGAATGATTTTTTTTAGATTAAATAGATTACGTGAACAAGTTGCCAAGTAAAAAAAGTAAGTACTTCTGAAGAATCGATTATTTAAGTAGTTTCACGCCTTGTTAAAATCATTAAGTTGATAATTCAGTAGGGAAGAGCTTACACCAAAAATGCTTAATTCCAAACCCGATTACTTCTTTTGAAATTTATTTCTGGATCGTTATCTTCCCATCCGCTATTTGGAAAAGTAATGAGTAAAATCGCTAATTAACATATGAATAATATACTTCTACTTTAGTACTTTTAGCTTGGTCATGTCGTTGAAGGCATTGAATTATAAGTTATAAACTTGAAATTTTAATACTTTTAAGTAATTTAATACACAAAACTTAATAAATATCAAATATCAGCTGATAGTATTAAACTTGTGTTGGCTGTGTTTGAAGTCAACCGATTTACTAACTAGTATATCTCACACTTGGCAGGGTTTGAGCATAGAATATAGAACACACGGTCTACTACTGCACTATGCAGATAATACAGTGTGGCGCAAAAATAACATTCCGATGTTATTTGGCTGTAATTTAAAAAAAATTTAAAAACTTTGATTCTTCTTGTGGATTATTTTTATTTGGTCTTTTACTTTTTTTACATCAAGTCGAGAATATGATATCATGTAAATGGCCGCCGCCACAGTTGATTGTCATTTGAGACATTTTTATGGCATTTTCCATCACTTTGGCCAAAACTTCCTCACATTCTTGACGGATATTGTCCTTAAGAGCTGCTAGAGTCTGAGGCTTGTTGACATAAACCCGCGACTTCAAAAAGCCCCACAAAAAGAAGTCTGCAATGGTCAAATCAGGCAATCTTGCCGGGAGATTAGGCGACCGGGAAATGCATCCTTCAGCATATCGGTTGTGGCACGTGCAGTGTGTGCCGTTGTACCGTCCTGTTGGAGCCACATGTTTTTACATGTGTTTACTACACAAATGCCAAAACAGAACTGACATTAGCTGCCAATCGCAAAATTTATAACATTTTCTGATAGCAGGATTACTTTTGCGCCACCTTGTAGTTTATTATCTTATTACTTGTCAATGTTTGAACCACCTTGAAAAAAAAACGCTTTGCCGACATTGAATATTCTTTTGGAAAATTCTTTTTAAAATGTCTTCAGAAGGCGAAAATTTATGATACATTCATGATAAGAAAGCTTCTTTTAAAGAAGTGCTGTATTGTTGAGACAGAAGTATAAAAATTTTGGCCATATATGTGTTTATTGTCACTTCAAATGCCAACGGAAATTATTAAAGAATTTATTAAAGAAATTCAAACGAACGTAACTACGAATGCATCTAGTTTTTATTGCAAGGAATGTAACTAACATAAAATCTTAAATATATATAAATACGAAATAAATGGTTAAAAACATATAAGTATCCATAATACAAGAAAATTTCGAAGAAACTTTTCAAGAACACTTTATTATTATTGATTTTGAAACGTATTTTGTTTAGTTACGCCCGTTTGCATTTAAGGTGACGATATACTATTTTCTAAGAAAATGTTCCACAAATAAGGTATTTGTTTTTAAATTCAAACATGAATCCTAAAACAATATTTTTTTGGGGATCAATACAACTAAACAAGTTATAAGACTTGTGTATGTATTTAATAGGGTATTTATTTAATCGGGGTTTTGCTTTAATCGGTTAATCGCTCGATTAATTAATCCAGGTTTTTGCTTAATCGGTTAGTTATCAGTTAATTTCGGTACTAACCGTTCAACCCATTAATAAAGTTTGTCCATAAATCAAGTGTTTTAAAAAATAAATTATTAAAGTATAAATTATTTATTAATTTGAGGACAAAATTCTCGTAAACGAATAATCGACAATACGGGTGAATAATACGTAAACAAAATCAATAAAAAAATTCATGAACATGTATTCATTAAAAACTAACACGTTTGTAGTTCAAAGAGATCTTCTAATACAATCTTTCAGAAATATAATTTGGTTTAAAAGCTTAGGATTTAGGCGATACTCGTCTTTAGTTTGGATAAAACTTGACTTGGAAAATCCTTTTACTTATCGTAGATGTTAAGGAAATCGAAAGGAATCTATTGTACAGAATATCTAGTTCCTCAGTCCTTTTCCTGGATTTCTCAAAACATATAAAATCATTCATTATAGCACTAGAGTCTTGTTATATTTTTTTTTTTTGCAAATTCATATTTTTTTTTTGCTAGAAGGAAATATATTAGAGTGTATGTGAAAAATAATTGAATTCTTCTCTCATTAAATCTAATCCTTAATTAAATCGTTGGCAGCAGTACTATTAAACAAAAAATAATAATTCCCTCTAGTAAGAGTACCGTAGTCTTTGTTAAACTCTTTTATAGCCATGTCCACAGATTTTGAAGTTTTACTTAAGTTAGACTCACTGAACTTATTTCTTTGTGTGTATGAAAAATAATTTTTAAACACTGATCTTTTGTTAATTAGACGAAATAAATAATTTTTTACACAAAAAATAAGTTGTAATAGCACAAAATTTTAAAATATATTTTACGTTGGTTAATCGGTTAATCGACTGAAATCAAGCGGTTTAACCGTTTATTGAAAAAAACCAATTTTAAATTAACCGATCAGTTAATCGGGTACTAATTAACCGTTTACCCTAGTATTTAATAACCACATGGTAAAATTTTTAAGCCGCAAAAAATGTTACTTAAACTTTTTAAAGATGCCCTCGTATAATTTGTTAAATATTTCTATTGAATTTTTATTTTGTGATCATTTATTAGGGATTATGGTGCTTTTTAGTAAATTTTGGCATGTGGCTGGCCTGAAAACCATTAAATATATGCATATATTTTAAAGAAACTAACAAACAAAAATGGAAATAAAATAGCATTTAATGCTGTTTTGTGGTTAAGTGTTAAATGCAGTGACATTTCAATTTCCGTTTTAGGAAATTTATTTCTATATTTTGCAATTTTTTTGCGATTATTTTTATCGATTAAAATCAAATTATGCTGCTGCGAAGGAAGTGTCTATATTTTTTCTATTTTATTTATGGTAAGTTATTGCCAATTGAAATTTAGTGTTAAGTTTATTGAATTATTTAAATTGTTACATAATTAATATTTTTTTTGTACATATGGATAAATTTACATATGTATGTTTCAATGAATTAAAAAAATCTAAAATATAAAAAAACGAATATTAAAGTTTTCCCAATCATCAATTTAAGTTTTGGCGCAATGATAAATTCAATTACATAAACAACGCAAATTGTTATGTAAATACAGAAAAAAAAGAAAGCTTTTTCCTTTAATCTATTTAGCATTTAAATAAAAGTCAAGTGGCTCGAAATATGACATCTTTTTTCCCACCATCTCTATTGTTAGCATGAAAACGCCTTTGGGGGCCTTGAACTGCTGTTAACGTCCTTTATATGACATGCGATAAAACAAACTGTTTCTCGTTGCGAAACCAAATAAAATTTAAATAAGGCAAATGGAGAAATGCTTAAGACTGAGGCGGAAAGTGGGATGAAAAGATAAAGCTCTGAATAATGGAAGATTTGTTTAACACAAAAACAAATAGTAATATCCGGTTGACAGAAAGAAGGCAGTGAATATTTCAAAGGATAATAAAATTCTACGAGTGTATAAATGTTTTATTTTTCGGAAAAAAAGTAAAAAAAAAATAAAAATTCAAATAATTTAGTTGTAGCAAAAACAATTACTTGTGACTTAAAATACATCAGTAGTCGTAATAACAACTACGACATTTATTTTTTACATAGATACATACATAGAAGTTGAAGTATCATAGACTTAGAATTATATTTTATATTGCAAAACGATAGTGGATCTCTTTTGCATAACACAGCAGAAACTGTAGAGAAAATCTCATTTAAATGCCAGAAATTTATACAAACTCAATACTTACATTTAAATACAATCCTCTTCTTAAGTGCACTTTTTTTATTTTTTATCCGCACTATACAATTGAAAAGAATTGTTTGTCTGAAGACCAAAAGGAATAATTATTTTGTTATGCAAAATTATAGTGGAGTATAAAATGAGTCTTCTTTTTTAGAGTTCCGTACACCAAAGGTGAAAAAAGGAACCCTATTGTTTTCGCTACGCTATCCGTCAGTGCGTCACACGCTATTTTCTCACGAACCGTAAGATTGCCAAGTTGCTATAATTTTGACAACTTGCTATATCTTGGAAACCGCAAGAGGTAAACTCTTGAAATTTTCTAAAACGGTAAAACTAAAAAATCCAAAAATTATAAAATCGCCAAACCGAAAAATATCGCCAAAAACTCGAAAAAAAATCGCCAAAAATTAAAAAAAAAAATCGCCAAATGGAAAAAAATCACCAAAATTAAAAAAAAAATTCTAGCACTAAAATAAATCGCCAATTCGAAAAAATTGCCAATATGAAAAAAAACCGAAAAAAATCGCTAAAACGCGAAAAATGCGCCAAAAACAAAATATTTGTTTCTTTAAAAAAAAATCGCCAAATCGAAAAAAATCGCCTTAAATTAAAAAACCGCCAAAAACCGAAAAAATCGCCAAAACCAAAAAAATCACCTATATGAAAAAAACGCAAAAATTAAAAATATCGCCAAAATAAAAAAAAACGCCAAAATAAAAAAATCGTCAAAATTAAAAAAACTTCAAAAAACCAAAAAAAATGCCAAGAACCGAAAAAAAATTGCCAAAACTTAGAAAGCGCCAATAAACTAAAGAAACCCCAAAATTAAATAAACGCTTAAAACCGATTAAAACCCAAAAACGAAAAAATGCCATAACTTTAGTTTATATTGGCTAAAGTTCGTATTGAATTACATATCTCATGTCCGTACGGAACCCATCGTGCGCGGGTCAAAGTCGCACTTCACTGAATTTATTTATTTTTTTGGTGTTAGATGTGCCTCAGGAAATAATTGGAATATTGAAGTTCTTTTGAACATTTTTTCTTTCTAATTTTAAGATTAAAGAACTACATTACAAATTTAGAGTTTCATGGATATTCAGCCAAATTTTCCTTAACTCAAGAAAGTCGAAAGCGCTGTCCACAATATTTTAAGAATCAAGCAAAGGATTGCCAAGTAATTCTAGCAAAATTGTTCGTAGTTCAATGGATTCATTTGCGTACAGGCAATACCAAGAGATATCAGTAGAGTCGTATTAAGTCATATCAAGCTGCGCATACTTTTATCTAAAGAAATAAATTTATCAAACTTTCAACAATCGAAAAATTTTAGTTATCGAATGCCCACTATAGGGTTTAAAAGTTGTTGGGTGGATAGAAGTTTAAAATTAAAAATTTTCCATACACAGAAAAAAGTATTCACTTACCAATTAATGTTTTCAATTAAATTTTTAAATTATATTAATTAATTTTAGTCGAAAAACTTAAATTAATAAATTGCTTATAGGTGAAAACTTAATTAATTTTTTAATTGATATTAGAAATATTTTAATTGATATTACAAAATTATACATATTACTTCTTTGCGTGTATGTATGGTAGCTTAAAAAACATATTTTTATTTTCTTACTTTATCATTACTTTATGTATATATTGGCTGACTTTATTGCAGTCTGAAGAAGTATTTGAATAAAAATAAATAAAGTTTTTCTACTTAGTGTTTTTTTGGTAGATTTTTTTTTCAATCAAAAAATTTCCATTTACATGTGTACATACGTCATCTGCTTTTATTTTTACTCAAAAAAAATATGTCACTAGATGTGAAAAAAAGCAAAAGTTTTATGCTTTTCTGAATTAAATTTTACAATTTATTTTATTTATTTTCATAATGTGAATTTTTATGCATTAATTTTTTTCTTCCATTAATTTCCATTTCTTTAGTTTGTACAGTGCAATTTATATGACTTGACAATTATTACGCTGCTTGCATTCGTTAACATTTCCATTGCCCTTTGAAATTATCTAAAAACCAACTAAGTGCTCGCGCTGCACTTGTACGAACAGACATGCATATGATGGAAATTTATGCAGACACAACTAAAAGTAGAAAGGGAAAAAAGCAGAGAGATAGAAAGTACTATTTGCTGCTAACAACAATAACAAAACATAATAAAATCCTTTTCACTATCATTGTTACTAATGATCATTACTTGAAAAATATTTTATACAATTTCAAGTGCTAAGATGGATGTACATAAATACTGTTTACTATTCGTAATAAAAGTGCTCGTATACAAGAAGGCAAATCTGTTTAAATCATAATGATTTAATGTTGTTGAAAAGGTTACAAATAAATGCACTAATATGCATGTATAATTATATCTGTGCATATATCTGTAGTTAGCTAGATTTACAATATATTATATTTAGAGCAAATTTTTTAAGACTTTGGCTAATTAATCAAAAATGCGATAGAAAAATTAGTGTATATTGTTCTAAGCGTACACGTCTTATTACTTATGAACAGCAGACAAGTCACCAAACTAATTTTAAAGCATAAAAGTAACTACATATATTTACTCTTGCTAGATTTTTATTTATCAGTCCAATAGAAATTAGGCTTGAAATTTTAATAATCACTTCAATAGTATTTTATTTTTTAAGTGAAATTTGTTTGCTGGTGGTTAGGCACCTATATATCTATTTCATTGGTGCTTTACCAAATCATAACTTAAAATAAAACTCTGACAAATTGTCAAATAATAAATTTCTTAAAAACGTTAAATTTTTACTATTTTTACTCTTAACAAATTTATGAAAGGCAATTGTAGCTTTTTCATGTTTTAAATTGCAATAACTTTTTTCTAACTTATTTTAAATATTCTGACATCTTCAAATCTTTAATTAAACTTTAATTTTTTTTTTGGAAATTTTAAAATAAAAACTAAACGCCTTCTCTCCGGAAATAACCCTTAAAATTTTTTCATAGACTTATTTATGTACATGAAGATAACAAAAATTAAAAATTTTAAAAATCCCGAAAAGATGTGATATCTTCTAAACGGCTGGACCGATTTTCTTCAAACATAGCTAAGAACCCTCTCGATCAAGTCACTTTTAAAACAGAAAGAAACTTAATCAAAATCGGTTCAGCCGTTTGGCCAGTACATGGACACGGACAGACACACAGATACACAGATACACAGACACACAGCCAAACACACCACAAACTTGACTTGAGTTTTATTCAAAACTCACACTGCTTATACATACATATGTACAAAAATATATTTATTGCATTCGTTTGCAAGGAACAGGTCCTTCAATAACAGAGTATTCATCATAGACAGGTTGGTTATGCGTTTTGTAAATGACTTTCATGGCTTACATGTATCCTTACAATTTACGGTAAAACAATTACTTCTTCGAGAAATTCCACTTTTTGTCGCATGCGACAGACTCAATTTTTTTCTTAAAACTTTACCTAACGTAGACCTGCTGACAGCCTACACAAATATATAAATAAGTAATAAAAATATTTAATTTTCTTAAAAATAAAACAAGCATATTTGCTTGGTGTCACACGCTACAAAAAGTTGACACTCCTATGGAAATGCCCATATGTAATTGTCAGCTAATTAAAGGTTAAATAATACGATAAAAATTTGACATCCCATAAGAGTTGACAATTTTTCTAAAACTTTCTAAACGATAATACTTTTCATCTGATCAGAGTTGCATTATCATAAAATCAAGTAATAAACAAACTGACAAGTTACTTGTTTCAACGCCGATGCTTTCCGTCGTTTATGATATATTTGTTAATCTTATCACATTTAGTGTAAACCATTACCTTATTTTAAGCAACTACTTTAACCCTCGTCTATTTTCATAGGCCTGCACGACCACTGCTTGCATGGAACTGTTCTGCCGCCGGAAGTCAACGACTAATGTAGGCATGTTAACTGCTGATTGCTTTTTACTTGTGTTTTTAATGTAATTTGAGGTGTGATGGTGTGAACAAAAAATTTCATTTAACGTTAGATTTTTTGAAATTCGAAACAATTATCTTTAGATTTCTTTCTCGAAAAATGTGATGAAAGTCTTTACACATGTATATTAGTGTGAGTGACCCTTAAAAGATGTCGATACAGTTGTAAAAATGGTGGTATTCAAAAAAAAAATTGCAGCTATACCATGATTTAACGTTTTAAATTGTTCTACAAGGGCTTATCTAGTAGTTGAATTTAATTTGAAGGCAGATATTTGTTTTAATAAGAACTGAGACAGTTAATAGTTGTTAGAGATGTTCTCATGAATTGACCGAGATCCAGAGTTTGGTCCCTGACCAGACTCAATCCTATCAACGACATTTATTTGTTAGTTTGCATTAGTATAAATGTCAGTGCGCAATCTTTCATTTATATTTGTATTAATTTAAAAAAAAAAACTTAAAAACTTCAAATATTTTTAAATTTAAAGGGCCGTAACTCAATGAATTTTTATTCGATCAACATATTAAAAATTTAGGTGATAAAAGAAAAACACATCTTTGGAATGGCTTTAAATTTGCTAAATTCTAATAAACAGTTCTCAAGGTAAACTGCAAAAAAATCATGTTTTTCGCGAACGCTTATTGAAAAAAATAAATACATAAATGCCACATTTGTGTTCAGTGACAAAATTAATTAGCTAAAAATCATATATATTTTGAGGTTATGGCAAAAAGATAAAAATTTGTTGCATAGTGTTCTAGAAGAATTCTGTTAGTTTGGTCCACGCATGAACGGTTTGGGCGGTTAAGAATTATTTTATTAAAAATTCTACTGACGGAACGGCATAGTTTTGGATCACCTTTTTTATATTATGCAACGTTTTAATTTAGATTTGCACTAGTCTAGATTAATTTAAATTTATTTAATATTCATTAGATATATATATATTAAAATTTTTAAGATTTATTTAATATTTCGATGCAAAAATTCATGTAAATTAGACCACTTTAATAATTGAGAATACATACTTATGTCTTTTTGCTAACATATTATTTGTCTGAGTATGTCTTTCCTTTAAAAAAAATAAATCATAAGTTTGCTGAAAAATATTTTTTATTGCCTATCCCTCAAAAAGCGATAATATTAATTAAACAAAAATTTTTATTATTGCTCTACTTTGTGTGAGAAAAATAATTTTTCAAATAGATTTTTTATCAACATTTATTATTTCTTTGTTTTTTACTTATTTTCTCTCTTTCTCTCGCTCTCTTACCATTTAATTTTTATCATAATAATTATTTAACCCTAATCATTTTCTCATTGCTCATACATACTTGTGTATGGTGTATTCACTTCAATAAGCCCGCAAAGTATGCAATGGTAATTAACTGTATTTATTTATTACTCATACGCACACAATTACTTTACTCTCTCACTGTTATAGCAACGAAATTGGCACTCGTTGCATTTAATAAACAATAGCTACTTATGCTTATATTTATGTCAGTTAGGATGTGTGCTTAATATCAAGTTAATCAAGTTTCCAATGAAATATCACTCATTTAATTTTATTTCAAAATCTTAGTAATTAAGTGAATGCAGATATGTAGTATGTATATACATATATGTACATATGTATGAATATTTACACGCGTGTGTATTTGCAAACTCAGCCCAATAAATCATACTCAAATTGGCAGAAATATATTTCTGCCGCTGAACATTACTGGTATAAATTCAAATCTGTAGTATGTATAAAAAGAAATTTAAAATATAAGTTTTTTTACTTACATACATACATATGTTTGTATATTTCTACATATATTTATACATATTTTCTGCTTTTATAGAGAAGACAATTAACTTCAACTATTATATTATAAGTGTATGAAAATTTTTTTACAAAGAAAAAAACTCAAACCATTGTGACCATAATGAACCTACAAGAACTTTATTATGTGGCTCTTACTCTTTATTAATATTCATTTATTATTTGGTATTGTGAAATATTTGTGTCTATGCCAACAAGTGTTTTTAATGTTACCACAATTTGGTGAGTAAGCTTTCATCGATAGAGTCATTGATACGGTGATAAGTATTTGATAATACAAATAATCACATAAATAAAATAAAAATAAAATAATGTTGAAAAGTTTTTATTTCATTGTTTAGTTTATTGTTATCTAGATTAAGCCACACAATTCCATTTAGGTTTTATATATACATAGATATAACTTTCACAAATATTGAATTAATATCAATTTCAATTGGTCATTTTATAAAAAAGAAAAATAAATAATAAAAAAAAATCAAACAGATAGACGACAATCTCAGTAGCCTGGTCATGCAAAATCAGCGTGTGATATTAAAAGCATGAAAATAAATATACTTGTGGATGCTGGATTTAAAAATAAATGATTTTTATGGTTTATTTTGTTTGTTGTGTATGGTATTACAAAATGCCTTTTGCTCAATTATTAACACTCCATGATATTTTCTTTATTTTGCCTTAGGTAATATAAGTAATGATTTAGAATTTAAAAAGCTTGAGAATCAAATCTAAAAATGTTGAAGAAAATCTTCTGAAAATATTGCTCACAATGAAACATACGAAAATAAATAAAAAGTTATTATGAAAAATAATCTTTTGCATTATTTCCATTTAGCAGAATAAAATTCCTATTTCCTTTTCTTGTTACAGAAAATTATTGTGAATTTTCGTTAATACATATTTGTACAAACAAAATACAAAGATATAAATATCTTAAATGCTGGTTGCTCCAGTATAAAGTAAAAGAGTAATTTAAGCCACAATTTAATGAATATAATTAAAAGTCATTATATCGAATTCAACTAAATTCTTAAAGTCTTTTAAGATGTAGACCTTTCTGCCTGCTGACTGGTAATGACATCAGCAGTTATTTTTTTTCCTGACAATTTTCAATCAAAATTATTTTTAATTTTTTTGCTTTGTTGTGAAATGTTACAATTAATGCCGTAATTCAATTAAAAGATTTAGGACATTTTTTGCAAATACTTTTGACTTTTTGTTCTTGTGTGCTATCAATAGTGTCAAAACTTTTCAAAACACTGCTGATGTCAAAATTATACCCAATTCTACTTGGTAGTGGATGCATCCCAGATCATCAATTTGATTTTAGAAGTCAGCATAGCATCATTGAACAGACTCATAGAGTGGTTCAATTTATAAGAAGAATATTTGAAGGTAAAGAAGTATTGTTCTGCCTTGTTTATTGACGTTCTTCAGGCATTTGAAAAAATGTGACATGAATGCCTTATTTTAAAATTGAAATAATATCTGCAAATAAATTTTCTGAATCTATTAGAAAGTTATATTACTACCCAGAAGTTCACGGTTCTATATCATTCAGTGTGCCACAGGAGAGCATACTGGGGCCAGTTTAATATTTGATTTATACTTGTGATATGCCTGTGAGCAGTAATATCCATACATATACGTCTGCCGATGATACAGTCTGTCTTATTATGCACAAAAGCCCTCACAGTGCTTCCAAATATCTACAAGAACATTGAGCACAACTGCTACTAAGGTTGAACTTATGGAGAATTAAAGTAAACGAGCAAAAGTGTATTTAAGTAACATTTACCTTCCGAAGAGATACTTGTTCCCCAATTCGAATCAACAATCAAGTTGTTCCTCAACATTCACACGTAAACTACTTTGGTATACACCTTGATCGATGATTACATGGAAACACCATATTGACTCAAAGCCAACACAAAATGAAACTTAAATTAATACATTGGCTGATTGTAGAAATTCAACACTTATGTCCTAATTCAGTAAGAAGATTTAAGACGTTTTTGTTTGAAAATATTTTTGAGTTATTGTTTTTGAATTCTTTAAATAATTTTCTCCAAACATGGTGGTTACCTTTGATAATGAAAAATAAAAATTTTACTGCCATGTTTTTAAAACATAAAATATAAATTAAAGTATTATACTACAATAGTTTGGAAAATATATGAAAAATATGTGTTTGATATAATGTTTGAAACAAAATCATGAAGCAAATACACAAACCTTCTAGCAAAGACAATAAATAATATTTATTTTAAAGAATCACAACTGCGGCTTTTTTTCGTCCATAGACAAGACGATACAATTGGGGCATTAGTCTGGATTGTAAACTTTTAATATACAAGCCGATTTTGAAACCAATATGGTGCTATCTAAATATTAAACATAATATAAATATTATTGTTTTTCCCAAACTTATTGAGTAAAATCTTTTTATTTAAAAAAAGATGGTGTAAAAATTTCCTGAGAATCTGAATTAGTAACCATAAAATGAGCACTGAAACCAGATTACCACTTTTTTTAGAGTAACTTTTTATTTTTTAGTACAAAAGAGCGAGAGAGAGGAATACAAAAAGTATATATTTCTACTTCAACACATTCACACTCACTTTAAAGAGGGACAAATAAAGTTTTCCTACTTCACAAATCAATTTACGTATCTTGAAAATAAAATGTTATTGAATAAGCAGAATATTAGTATTAAAAAAATTCTTTATATTCTATCAGCCTTATTTATAAAAATTATTAAGGCTTTATGAAGGCACAATAAGCAAAGTTTTTTTTATCGCAATCTGTATTAAAACCTCTTAAAAGCCTTAATAATCTTTATAAATAAGGCTGTGTAATTATATTTAAAAAAACATATGCAACAGGAAAACATGTTATACCATTTTTATAAGTTAGACAATAACAGCGGTATTATAAATTTCTAAATGCTAAGGCTATAAAATAAACTTAAATGGATATGCAAACAAAAATTGTTATCAAAATATTTTGGTAATCAGCTTTTCTGCATAAATAGTATCCTTTTTCTAATACGCCGCTGACTAAATTTCAGTTCTTATTAAAGCAAATCACACAAATTAATAACTGCAAACAAGTGTTTCTTTCTTCTGTAACAACAAACTTGTAATTAGTTGTCATGAATTTTTAATTTGTCAAGTGGCTGTGAGTTAATTAGTTTGTAATTGCCAATTATGGTAGTTTTACAATTTTCTTGTCATGACTAATTTCTATGTAAATTTTTGGTTTGTTTTTTTTCTATTTTGCTTATCTGCTAAACTTTTTGTCATTATGATTTTAATTCTACACAAAATAAATTCTGTATTTCATTTGATATCATGCCTTACAAAAATACTGCACAGCATTCCTCAATAGTATGGGAAATGTAAAATTATATATTTTTATTGCAATTGTTGACAAACAGTTTTTAAGTACAAAAACCTTCTCGCGAAAGCGCGTTAAATTTATTTTATGACATAAAAAAGATAAATTTTATGTGAAATAAGGAATGTAGATTGTCAAGCATAACTGAAGAATGTTATTCCATTTGGACAGTAAGAAATATTTAATATAAAATTTTTTTTCTACTAATTTTATATTAAATTTTAATGGCACTTTAGTTTAAACAAAAATGTCAAATGACTTGCAGCAAAAATTTTTATTGAAATGTGTTCAAAACAATTAGTTTTTATTAAGTTAATTAAAATAAAGTATAGATTAAGTTTTTTATGGCACTAAAAATGGGTTTTTATTAAAACGTACATTTTATATTATAGAATGAAATTTTTTTATAATAGAATTTAAAATTTTCAGTTGTTCATCTATAGTATATTAGGCCATTATTGCAGAGTGCAGTTGGTTAAAAAAAAGTTTTAGTAATAAATATGCGCCATTTTAAGCACTGATTTGACGTGAGGAAGCAAACTTCACAGACATCACAGGCAATGTTTCTGAAGTGACAAGCCATGAAAGAGAAGTTGTTAAAATTTACTAACTCATTCTTAGAAGGCTTTGTAGTACCTCGATTCCGTAACTTATCTCAGCCGAACCGAAAAAAGTAATATGTATCGATATATTTATTTATTTGCAGTAACGATATTGTCACACTGTGATTTCTATTTTACAACAATATAAAGGTGCGTTTTATTCATCATTTAATTCCATTTTATGTGGGTGGCATCTCTGCTCACAAAATATTAAAAAAGGGGCCATGAAATAAAGCCCAAGCAAAAAACGACTTAATAAGAAAATGAAATAAATCCAGTGAAGTGCGACTTTGACCCGCGCACGAAGGGTTCCGTACGGGCACGAGATATGTAATTCAATACGAACAATATAAACTATAGTTTTGGCATTTTTTTCGTTTTTGGGGTTTTTCGGTTTTAAGCATTTTTTTAGTTTGGGGGCTTTTTAAATTTATTGGCGCTTTCTGAGTTTTTAAACTTTTTTTCACGTTTTGGCGATTTTTTTTTGGTTTTGAAGTTTTTTTAATTTTGGCGATTTTTATTATTTTGGCGTTTTTTTTATTTTGGCGATTTTTTTATTTTGGCGATTTTTTTTATAATTTTGGCGTTTTTTTTCATATAGGTGATTTTTTTTTGGTTTTGGCGATTTTTTTAGTTTTGGCACTTTTTTTTCGTTTTGAGAATTTTTTCGGTTTTTGTCGTTTATTTTAAATTTTGGGGATTTTTTTCGTTTTGGCTATTTTTTTTTTTAAATTTGGCGATTTTTTTTAATTTTCGCGATTTTTTTTTTCATTTTGGCAATTTTTTTTCACATAAACAATTATTTTGGTTTTGGCACATTTTTCGCGTTTTGGCGATTTTTTTCGGTCCTTGGCGTTTTTTTCATATTGGCGATTTTATTTCATTTAAACGATTTTTTCGAATTTGGCGATTTATTTTAGTGCTAGAATTTTTTTTTTAACTGTGTCAATTATTTCGATTTGGCGATTTTTTTTAAATTTTTGTATATTACATGAGATTTTAACATTTTTTGTCGCTCGTTTTGGAGCACCCTTTAATTTCTAATTCTCACGTATTTGTTGTTGTAGTGGCCAAGGTTCTACATACTCTGTCCAAATTTCTGGTCCGTAGCTCTTACGGTTCCTGAGAAAATACCATGTGACGGACAGACGGACAGCGTAGCGAAAACAATAGGGTTCCTTTTTTCACCTTTGGTGTACGGAACCCTAATAAGGACCAATAAAATTAAAGAATTTTTAATTATTCTTTATCTAATTTTTTTTGGGGTGTTGTGTATTTTTATCTGGAGATTGGTGGGGCTCTATGCAAATATTTTGGGCTTTATTATACCCTTTACCAAAAAATGGTAAAAGGGTATATATAGGTTTGTTTTATCTTGAGGTTGGTTTCATTGGTGTTTTTTAATTGGAGTTTTTCCATAATTTTTCTCTTGGGCCTAATTTCATTATTATTTTTGGGTCTTATATATTGGAGCTTATTTTATTTATTATTTTTGGGGGTTACTTCTTTGGGCCTTATTTCATAGCGCCATCAAATAAGCCAAAGGCACAAAAAACCCACAGGAAATATTGTTAAAATACATCATTGAATATCCCCTGTGGTTGAGTCGTAGTGGTGCTATCCTCTCAGTCCAGAGATCTGGGGTTCGTTTTCTGCCATAGGCCCTGCACAAACTAATCGCTTCACGGGTTGTGTTTGTTAAAAAAAGTTTTCACTATGTTTATCACAGCAAAACGATTATCGTTTAATTAATCCAGGTATAGAACTCTAAAGGCTCGATTAGCTGACTGTAGTGGAATGTAACTGTAATAGTGGGAAAGAGCTGATCGATATTGTTATTGTTTGTTAAGCATCAAATTATGCTTTTAAAAATATTCTCTTGAAGATATATTCTCATGAAAAAATCACGAAAATCATTTATCATGAGATGGTGTAAAGCTCTCGTTAGCCGAACGTTGCTATAAGCGTACCACAACAAAAATGTTAAAATATTGTTTATTTATAGAATATTTAAAAAGGTGCACGCTAAAGAAAAAAATATATATTAAGGGTTTTCATGAGAACTCATAAACTTGCCATTTGAGCAAACTTGCGAGACTTGTTTCATGAAGCCCCTTTTAAATTTTTGTGCAAACAGTTTATGTAAATTTAAAACAAACGTCAAAAAGTTCATTTAATAAAAATAAAATAAGAAAATTTCGAGAAATTTTTATTATAAAAAAATATTTCTTTATTTCAGTAAAAATTAAAAAGTGTGTGTGTCTAAGAATTCGTAAAGGAAGCCAAAAAAAACAAAAAGTTGTTGTTTACAAAATGCACAATTGCACAGCTTAACGAGTGAAAATTATTGTGCATACTTAACAGATTTGTATAAATAAATTTCTATAAAATGTTTGACATTTTATTTACGAGAGTGTAAAAATGCACAATTGCAGAGTTTGCGAGACTTGTGAACATTCTCATGAAAACCCTTGTTATACAAGGATTGTGCATTTTTGCTAAATTGTTTAATTTACTTGTAAAATAAAATAACAAAAATCCAAAATTTTAAAAACCCCCGATATATTCAGAAGAGATGTGATGTCTTCTAAGCGGCTAGACCAATTTTTGCAGATATAGCCAAGAAAACTCTCGATCAAGTCACCTTTCAAACAGAAGAAACTAAATCAAAATCGGTCAAGCTGTTTGGTCTGTAAAGGTACTCGCAGAGACACAGAAACACAGATACAAAGATACAAAAACACACACTACAAACTTATAACACCCCTTTTTTGGTCGGGGGTTAAAACTAAAAACAATTATACAAATTTCTTCAAAATTTATAAGAAGATAAAGGATAAACGAGACTAATGAGTATAAAAGTAGCTTTTTGCCAGTAGGATGTGCAGTTTGAAATTTCAGTTTGCTTTCAAATCTGTTTAAAAAAAGTACCAGTATGACTTCCAGACTAGCAATTTTGCTAGTAGCAAACTGTATTTATGTTTCATATAATCTTTTAATACTTCAGTGATGCTGTGGTTACAAGCTATAATAGCGCAAGTCGAGAATTATAGTTTTGAGAAAAACATCTTTCAACGTATAGAAAATAAAATATGACTTGTGCCACAGTGCCATTCAATATATAATAGTGCCATTACAGGCTTATAATTGTCACTTAAGAACGTTATCAAATTATATTTTCCAGAGATGAAGACTACCTGTCGATGTGACAGTAATTTTCGAAAGCATTTGCATTGTTTTAAAGAAACAAAAGCGATCAGCTGTTTAGTTGGGCATGTAAGTGAAACAGATTGCTAACCTTCAGTGTTTTAATACGTAATCAAAATATACTTGCTTCTGTAGTCAAACCAATTATCAGATTGCTATTTCCGTTTAAAAATAAAATAATTGTTGAGTATCTATTTTTCCCTGGCATTTTATTGTAATTGAACTAAAATATAATTTCGCTGTGTAAGAGTTTTATAGACTATCAGATGAAGTTAAGTTTAGAACAACAATAGGGGCAATTAACTTAAGCTATTTAATTCTTTATTTTTTTTTCTTTCAATAAAATAAAGCTTACAAAAAAATATTGCTGCAACAACATCTTCTACTGCTTATAATTAACTATTCGTCCAAACTTATATACATATGCACGTAATTCAAGAAATTATACATACAATTACGTAAGATGATTCCAGTATTCCAACAATTTTTTATTTATTTTATTTTTTTTTTAATTTCTAACCAATGTTAACATCATTTATATTTCTAAAATTAACTTATGCCATTGAGTCTATTATTAAAAAAAACTGAAAAGTTAGATAGTGGTAGAAAAAAGTTAAACCTCATCATTTGCTTTAGGATTTTGAACAACAAGACTCGTCTGTCTGGCGATATCATTCGCTTATTCACTTATTCTCAGAAAAGTAATCAAAAACAGAAATTGAAGTTTGTTAATGCGATTTAAAAACAAAATTAAATAAATAAGGACCACTGCTGCCGCATTATTTTGTTCTCTCTCCTTACTCTCATCAACAGAAGGATGTTTTTGCTTGTCTTCTTCTTTTCTTGTGGTTTAAGAACTTGAAATGAGTTTTAACTTTCGTTTCTTTTTTTTTGTAATTCATTCTCATTTATGCGAAAGAATTAAAAAACAACATTTAAATTAAGAACGAAAACGCAGTTTAATTTCATGAACATTAACAATTAAAGTTTTCTTTTAATTTTTTTTTTCTTTCCTTTTCTATTTTTCATTGCAGAAAATTTCCTTTTCATAAGCTAAAAGTTGTAAAAGTTTTCTTGATGCGTTGCTTAAAATGTTGGAATGATTTTAATGTCCTCCTGCTTGGCTGTTCTTGAAGCAAAAAGATTGGTTTGGGGGTGTAATGAGTAAGAGTGAAAAAAATATTCGAAAGAAAACTTCACTAAGTTTTGATTATTGTTGTAATCTGTTTGAAGCAATAGTAATTATTTGATCAGAAAATTTGTAATTGTTATCATTAATTGAAAATGTGTATCTGCTTAAGAAATTTAAGCACAACCGATAATATTTCTGATACTTTTTAATTGCTTAAATAAGCTTAAAAGTTAAAATCTTATGTAAAGGGTTTTTAACAGCAAACTTTAAATATAGGGGTTTTTGATTTAGCGGGGTCTCGATTTAACGGGGTTAAAATAAAATGATTACGAATTAACGGAGTTTTTCAATTTATTTACTAAAACGAAAAAAAACATAAAAAACAATTGTTAAACATAAAATACAAAATAAATATATAAAATAAAATAGCAAATCCATTAACTTAGCGAAAAAAACTTAGCAAACAAAAAACTATAGAACTAAAATAAAACTGACAAATTAATTTTCTTAACTTAAAGTATATAATTTACATTATCTAAAATTAATTTTTAAAAAAATTTCTGTTTCTGTTGTTTTTATTACGATTTACAAGTGGTAAAGATTTTATTTGAAAAAAAAAAAATTACGAATTAGCGAGGGGACCAAAATGTATGGAAACTTTACGAATTAACGAGATTTTTTCAAGGGACCAACAGTTTATTACGAATTATCGGGGTACGAATTATCGGGATTTGATGCACCGTATTTAAAAAAAAAATAAACTGAACTTTAAGTGTGCATTAAAACAAAATTTGCATACAAATTTTGACTAAAGCACATTTCGAATCGAAAATGTGAGTTTTGAGTTACGAGCTCTCAAAGTTTTCACGCGATATCTCAATAACTATATAAGATACGCGATTTGTTCTTTCACTGTTTTTAATAGAATTTGAGTAGAATTTTGATAGTATTTTCTGAATTCACAAATTTTAATTGGATCATAGCTAAAAATGATATAAAATGTTTTAGCACGGTGAAAACATTGGCTATTGGTCGTCTAAGTGTACTTAGCATGTTTTTGATAGGTCTATTGTTTTTAAGTTAATCACCTAAGTATACATATAATATTTTAGTTTGGACAAAAATTTTAGAATTTAAGAAATGTCCCTTCCATAACATACTAAGTCAACTTAGTTTTCAAGTCAATTTAAAATTGTCCAAGCAAAAGTATTCTAATTGTACTTACTACATTTTGGAATGTAAAATTTATACGACTATGTGCGTAGTCTAAGTATATTTATGCCTATAACTTTGGAACGGATCGGCCCATCTTAACCAAATTTTGACAGTATTTAAATTATAGAACGTAGGATTCAAAAATTTAAGAACATTAAAAACGTTCTAAGTACACTTAGAACGTTATAGAATGGAGGCGTCGATTTGATGAATATTTCTTTTTTATTTGATGCGATCTAAAATTTTTGTACTAAATAGACATTATTTTTCTTAGCAATTTTCCCAACAGCCTACTACAATTCTCGATATAAGAAAAGACCTAAAAAATAACACAACACAATACAAGAAAAATAAAAATTAAAATAACAGGGCTTGAACGACTTATATTTGCAGACAACATGTCAGTACTTTAAGATATTACGCCTCAATCTAATTTCCAGATAGAGAAACGACAAAATCTCATTTTCAGTAACGAAATTCATTGAATCAGTAAATATTTTGTATGAATGCGGACCTACAAATAAATTTGTAAATTTTAAGAATTTATTATTTGAGTGTGTATGTGTTTATCTTGCTGCTGTTTATTTTGATTGATCGTGTTGTATACATGTAAATGCCGACAAATTTCGTGGGCTGTTTATGCTCTATAAATTTTTTATAAATTTTTTTTTGCCTAAAATAAAATTGGAAAAAAACAATCTACTGGATTAGTAAAAAATATTTACTAATCCACTAAACTAACTATAATTTATTTCAAGCAAAAATTTGTTTGAACATTTTTTGGAGATATTTTTTTTCTGTGGAAGCCCATGACAATTAAATTATTTAAATTATCATTAGATAAAACATAATTTTGTATTTTATATAAAAGTTGTACTAACCACTTTTATATTTCTTCTTTGAAATTTGATATATAAGAGACTTGAATATTTTGCAAAAATATTCATCAAAATCTCTTTTTAAAGTCTTGGAATTAAAAAAAGTCTTAAAATCAAACTTACAGTACTTTCACACTGAAATGGCTTTAACAAAAGTTGGTTTTAACGTTAAATCCAACTGTTAAAACCAGATTTTACCATACAAAAATGTTTTTAAGTTGGTTTTATGAAATGTAACCTTCTTTTCGCTGTTTTAAATTCAGTGCTACCAAGTTAAAATGACCGGAAGCAGCTGATAATGTTAATGCGAATTGATACATATTCAACTTTAAAATGGACGCAGACACAAGATTAATAAATAAATTGCGGAAAAAGAATCCTTTGGACGCTAAGCAATGGATTTATTTTCATTGACGTCTGGGAAGTGAAAATAGACTATATGATAAAAAAAATTAATTTTGTAATTTATTTGTGCATATTTTGTATACAATTTCTTGATTTGCAAGCACTTCTTCACTAAGCACTAAGTAGTTCCATAATTTTAAAATGATTATTTACAAAGTATAAGATATTTTTCATATTAGAGCGCATTGTTAAATTTTTAAAGTTTTTCAGCAAACCAAAACAGTTTTTGCACATTTTGCCTAATATGATTATCATTATTTATTTATTTAATTTTTACGAATGTAATTCTAACATTAAATTTAATTAGAGAACACTGGCAACTTCAGCCATCATATAAGTGTTATAGAAAGTACGAATAGAAGAGAACAACAGCAACAAATAAATGTATTTCTACAGGAGATTTATTTTATTTTTAACAAATTTGTTACACAGTCTGTGAGCTAAATCTAAATTTATCAAACTTGCAGTCTTCACGCAAAATCAGCTGTTTATAGTCCACGCCTGCATATAAAATGCAATTTTTAAACGTTTAACTCCATTTGATATGGGTCTTTTTGTCCCTTAGTGTAGTATAATGGATTAAAATATTCTACAAAAATACTTGTATTAGCTTTGGAACAAAAACAAATCTCAACCAGGGAATGACAAAAGTATCGTTTTAAGTACTTTTTGAGTATTGGTAGTCAAACAACTATGAATGTGTGCAGCTAAAAAAAACGCTCATATACAAATACACGCATTAATTTTAAGCCGACTTCGTATAACTATAAACATCCAACGACATTTTTATACCTTTTACCAAAAAAATGGTAAAAGGGTACATATATAGGTTTGTCATCCCGTGTGTAATTTCTACAATATTAATAAGCCAAACATAAAGTATATATATTCTGGATCCTTATGCATAGGGAAGACGTGAAATCGGTTTTTCGAAGCCCCAAGAACAGCTAGAGAATTCGTTTTTGGACTGGTGTGTCAGAAATTTTCCAAAAAATTTTACTATAAAAAATAAGCAAAATCGAGCGGACGGTTTCAGAGCTGGAAAACTCAAATTCTATTTTCCCATACAAAATAATTACCGAAAACTAGTTTTTATTACTCTTTTATTAAATTAACTTATTTTATAAAATTGGTATTTCTTATTTAAAAAAAAACCTAAAATTAATTAAACATATTAAAAGGGTTGGTAAACTTTAACTTTTTTTTATAACTAAACATATTACATATTTTAGGAAGAAGGCTTTTTTCTCAGGAATCGTAAGAGCTACGAATCTGAAATTTGGACAGAGTATGTAGAACTTTGGTCGCTACAACAACACATATATTAAAGTTAAAAATTAAAGGCGAGTACAACGAGTAACGAAAAATGTTAATGTGTATAGACACTTGAAATTTGTAAAATTAGTGTATTTTTATACAGACTACAACAATTAACACTAAAACTTATAAAAATTAAAACTAAAGGGTGTCTATCAGTTTATGCAATTTTACCTATGTAATTTTGATAACTTGCTGTATCTTGGAAACCGTAAGAGCCAAAGTCTTGAACTTTTCCAAAACGGAAAAACTAAAAAATCCGAAAATTATAAAACCACAATATCAAAAAAAAAATCGCCAAACTAAAAAAATCGCCAAAACGAAGAAAGCACCAAATTAAAAAAAAATCTAGCACTAAAATAAATTGCAAAAACTAAAAAAATCGCTAAAATAAAAAAAATATCCAAAATAAAAAAAATCTCCAAAATAAAAAAATGCCAAAACCCTTAAAAAATCGCTAAAACGAGAAAAAAGCGCAACGGAAAAATGCACCAAATTAAAAAAAACGCAAAAAAAATCTAAAAAATCGCCAAAACGAAAAAAGCACAAATAGAAAAAATGTAGTACTAAAATAAGTTTGCAAAAGGAAAAAAATCGCTTAAATGAAAAAAAATCGCCAAAATGAAAAAAATCCCCAAAATAAAAACAAGCGCAAAAAATTAAAAAAGTCGTTAAAATGAGAAAAAAAGCATCAAAACTAAAAAAAACACAAAATTAAAAATAAAACGCAAAAAACGTAAAAAAAGTCGCTTAAACGAGAAAAAACACCAAAAAATAAAAGCACCAAATTAAAAAAGCCAAACACCGAAAAAAATCACAAAAACGAAAAAAATCAACAAATAGGAAAAAATCTAGCACTAAAATGGATCACCAAACTGATAACAATCGCTAAAATGAAAAATCTCATTAAAATGTACAAAATCGCCAAAAACTTAAAAAAATCGCTAAAACGAGAAAAAAAGCACCGAAACATAATATCGCCAAATTCTGAAGAATTTCCAAAAATCTAAAAAAAACGCTTAAAGAAAAAAGCACTAAAGTTAAAAAAAAACCCGCAAAAGACGGCAACACTAAAAAAACCCTATTATAAAACGAAAAAACATAAAAAAAAAAATAATTCCAAAATTATATTTTATATAAGCTTACATAGCTATTGACCGTACGGAACCCTTCGTGCGGAAGTCAGAGTCGCACTTTAGTAAATTATTTTTAGTAAATGGAGATGGAAATAAAATGTATCGCTAAAGTACAGTCCTAACAATAAAATTAATTAAAAAAACATGTTCCTTTTCATTTCCCCGAACGAATTTCATTGTGCTGAACAAATTCAAAAAATTCTTTAGGAATAAACGTTCACATAATACCACGATATATACCTTTTGCAATGGAATGTTTAAATGGAGACACTTAACAATTTTGTAAAATCAAAGATTATTGAATTAAAAAAGTTATTTTACTTGGTATGGAGGTACAACACTAAAACTATTTTATAGGGTTATTAAAAAAAGAAGAGAGCACCTCGAAGTTCGAAGCTTTAGCGTACATTCGATTTTTTAGATTTGCGAATAAATATTGAACAATTTTGTTTCGAAGTTACTTTGCTTTAGTAAGCATGCGTTTTTTTTTATTGAATCTCAGGTCAAGTGGGATATTAAATATTGTTTTCATTGGATAGTTTTGATATAACGACATTATATGTGTATATATCTTTGAGTGCAATAAACGAATAACTTATTGATCAAGTATCAATAATTACAATTACTCTTAGCAAACTCGTATTAAAATAAATGCGCTACATGCTTAAACTAAAAAGATTAGTGTATTATTACTACAAATACACATAGATTTAATAAATTTCTTAATAATTGCGTTAGAACTTTTATCCAAACACCGAAGTATAAAGAGTTGAACCGTTTCTTTTTTGCTCTCCTGACAACTTGTAATTTTAAAGAAACGAAGTTGAGAAAGTAAGGCATCTACATAAGACTTATTGCTATAATAAAAAAAAATATTTAATCGAAAAATACCGGGAGATCACTTGCTAAAAATTGCACTAAAGCAAAAATTATGAATTTTTTCACAAAATAAATATGTAGCTACATATCTATGTGCTTATGTATGTATCTCTATGCTACATAAACCCACTTTGGTAAAGGCTATATAAGATTCGGCACGGCCGAATATAGCACTCTTTCTTGTTTATATTTCAACTATAACTAAAATTTATATACTGTATGAGCTGCAATCACATGCATGAGTATAAAAATACTCTGACTATTATTCGGCTACACGTTTTTATATACAGGGCTTTTTTATATGCATAGACACATAAAGCACGTTTTCAAATAGCTACTCGTATACCCACATATTTTCCATTCTATTCTATGTACAAAAATGTATGTATACCGTTGCGAGTAATCAATAAATATCCCGAGTATTATTTGTATATTTTTTTTGTCCAATTAAATATCTATTGCCTTTGTATAATTATACTCAGACTGTAAGTACGAGAGAGAGAGAAAGAGAGAGACAATGCGCTTGAAAACTATGTGCCTCTTTTTATTGATTTTTTTCATAAACAAAGTAGAGATGCTTTTGTATGTTGGAATCGGCTATAGTTTTAGTTGCTTGCGGAAGCGTACAGATTGCTCTCGCTACAAATATGATTATATGCAGAATTGAATAAAATTACTTGTTTTACTTAAAGATTTTTGCTTAAAGCCTTAAAACTTATTATAATTGTATATTATCATTCATTATAACATATTACGAGTCTTACTATAAGAATATGAAGTAAGTGAAATATATTTTGGGCTAAAGTCTTCTGATATTCCCCATAAGCATGAACGAAATGCATATAGAAGTTGCTTAACCAAAAAACAATTAAAAATTAAAAATACATTAAAGTCTATATGTCAAATATATATACTTCGATAGTTCTTAATTAAATACAAATAGTATTCATTGCCAACAAGAAGTCTTTTTTACTATTAAAACGATAACATGAATAAGCCCAAAACATAACCAAACTTCCTAATGTTTTTGCTGTGATGTGCTTTTCTGTTTTCCTTTTACAAATATTAAATTTTTATTTACTATCTTTTAAGGACTTCAATAAATATACATTATATAGCATAAGTTTATAGGGAAATTATTTGTTTTAAATGTTGCAAAACTGTCAAAAGAAATTTATAATATTTAAAAGAAACATATCATTAAAAATTTGTCATTTTCTTTACAGAAAATAAATTTCGGAAGTAAGTGATAAATTGAAAAGTTGCACAATGCAAAGAAATTAAATGAATAAAATTTAAGCAAGTTTGAAATTACTAAAAAACAAATTAAACTGTAATAAAATCGTTACGATGAAATTTCACTTAACTGATTTATTTACATTTAAATTTATTTAATTTACTTGCATAAGACTATTTAAACCTCAAAAAATATTTATTTTTTTATATAACAACGTATGTACATTAAACTCTCTTAAAAGAACCAAAGCTAAACCTTAAACTTTCTAAATTTATTAACTGTCAATCTAACTTTATTAAAATGTCTGCATATACCAAACCACAAAAGCAGAAATAATTTAATTTCAAATATGTGATTTAACAACTAAAATTGATTTTTTTTTCAAAAGATATTTTCTATATATTTTTTTCTATACTCCCACAATTTCATACGATAAATCTTTGATAAATTAATTGTCAGACATTCACACTTGGTGGTGTAGCACGCTGGTTGGTATTATAATTTCAGTAACGCTTGAACACATGCGTCTTCTGGCAAAAGTAGATTCAGCAAAATACTTGTGGAATATTTATAGCTTTCAAACTATTTATGCATGTAGTGCAATATCGTCGGCTGAAATGGTTATTTTTGTTTAAATATATTAACTAGATCATAATGCATTGTTGATGGCAACAAAAAAAAATCAAGCAAATAGAATTAAAATTTTCCCTAATCAGGGCGAGTGTCAAACGGTAGAAAAGTACTATGGCAACAAAAAATATTTGCCTGTAGGGAAAAAATTTCATTTTTCTGCTGTGACAATGTAAAGTTTTGACAAATTTGCTTTAGCATAGAAAGTAGCTGATGAAAAAATTGCTGCTGCAGCAAATTAAACAATTTGACTACAAGCCGCCCACTACGTCAATATATTTTTTTTAGCAAAAAATTATATAATATTATATATATATATACATCTATATGATGCAAAATTTTTCACAAATTTTTTAAATAAACAATGCCTTTTCTATAGTCTAACTACATTTAGGAAACGTAAAAATCTATGTACTTGGCAACGGCTCGCAACGACGGCGCGCGCACGGTGGGCTGAGTGGCGATTAATTCATAAAAGTCGTAATTTTAAAGTGTTGTTATTTTTTATTAATGAATATTAATCAATATATAAAAAACCGGCTTTTAAAAAATTTTTTTTTAAGTTGTTAACCTTTTATGGGCTTTTTTGTATTTTTTAGTAAATGATCTTATTTGACTATTTTTGCTGTAACTTTGGAACGAAAAAAAGATAAATTAGTAAATTAAACTGTAAATTAGAGCATACCTTATGTGCGTGTAAAAACAATATTTTGTTTTTGTTTAAACAAAAATTAAATAAATATGAAATTTATTTATTTGACATATTGTCAGAAGTGTAAATACTACAATAATTGAAATTTATTTGCTGATGGTTTGTGACTGTTCAAAATTTGTGGTTGAAGTCTACTGATGATTTGGTTCAAGCGCCAATGAAATACGTATATAGACATGCTAAACCACGAGCAAATAAATTTCAATTATTGTATTAAATAAACATGTAATATATACTTTTCATATTGATTTTTAGCAACTGGAATTCTCTCACAAAAACTTTCATAACTCAAAAATTGCACAAATGCGCAAATAGGTATTTTGGGATTTATTAGCTAAAATATTATTTCTTAAGAGCATAACAGCATGTTTTTCCTGCACACATCCGCAGAGTTGTTGAACCTCAATGTATATACATTAAAAATACCAAATTTTTATAGGAATTTAATTTTTTTTTAATATTTTTAAAACATTTATCTAAACAAAAAATAATTTTTTAAATGCTCATATACCTGAAGTTGACGGTTCCATTATAAAACTTTTACTTAAAGAAGTCTTAACACAAGCTATAATCACTTGAAATATTAAAATTTTCTCTTTTAATCGATGCGCGCAAAAATGATTAAAATTATTGAACTTTGAACACACACTGGAAATAAAGTAAACTACCAAGAACTTTTATTTTTGCAGAATTTTATCTACTTTCATATGGTACCAAATATTATAAAAAAAGTTCATCTTTTGAATTAATCGCCAATTGTTAAGGCTTTCACCCCACAGTGCGGCGGTCTAACACTAGTTATGTCTAACACTGAAAATGGTTAAGGTCTTGTTGTAATTTGTAAACAGGAAAATTAAATTTATTTAGTAAAATTCACAAAACATTTAGAAAATTTTCAAAAGTAGTATATTAAAAATTTCGAAATATTAACTTTTTTTTGAGATTTTGCAACGTATTCTTACATATCATAAACGTCAAAGAAAAGAAAAAAATTCATAAGGTTTTTAATATCTCATTGGATAAAAATTTCCCATTTCCAAAATTACTACATCGACATCTGTATCATTAAAAAAAATAGTTATTCAAAGAAGCCTATTCTAAAATCCAAATTCCTTCCACACCGCATATCCCATCAGCTGACGTAAATTTTATGAATATATTAAAGCACAGAAGCTTTTTTGAATTTAAGAATTTTCAGCAACAATTGATATGATTACATATTTTTCGTTTTTAGATTTTTTGTTAAGTAATAAATGATTTATATTTCCATACTCACACTTGCGGCTTGACTATGGCTACTTATCGTAGAGAAACTTGCCAAGATCCAAAAATGAATGATAAAAGAAACAACAATAGTACGATTCTTTTTTTTTTTTTTTGAAACATATAAATACATTTTTGCATAAGATAGAATTAATGCTGACTTGGCCACAAAATAAAGACACAAAGAATTTACCCACATGTATCCAGATAGATGCTCGTACGTAGACATGAAAAATGTATTTGGTTGTATATTCGAACATGCACGTACATAGAGATGTATGCATGTATGTATTTTTATGAAAATATTTTGGCAATGTGTACGAGAGCAAAGTCTTATTCAACAAGACAGAAGTTTAAAATACGTGACTGACGAAATAATATTATTTTTCTTTTAAAACTCTTTTTTGTGTTTCTTGAAAGAAGTGCAAGGGAAAAGAAACATGTATTACTTTAAGTTTAGGCAAAAAAAAAAAAAAAATGTGAGTTTGCAATGTTCGTCCCAAGCATGTGACAACTAGCGACAAGGTTGCTCAAGCTACATTTTGGTGGCTTAAAGTAAGAACATAATAACTAACTTCTATTAAATTTTACTTATCAAAAAATAAACTACCAACATTGTACTTTTATTGCTCAAGAAATAAATAAATTTGCTTATTCATAACAAAAAACAAAACTCATAAATCATAGCAGGTATCAGATTTTATTAACAGGAACTTAACGATGCTTAATTCAGTGGTGCCGAATTTTGTATACCCTACACCAACGTTTGTATTGAGTGTGAATATATACACACAAAAAAGTAATATGAATGATTTTGTAATACTAATTAAAATATTTGTAGTATCAATTAAAAAATTAATTAAATTTTCACCTATAAACAATTTGATAATATCAATTAAGTTTTTTAAGTAAAATTAATTAATACAATTAAAAATTTAATTAATATAATTAAATTCTTAATTAAAAATATACCAATTAATATTTTTAATTAAGAAACACTTTTTTCTGTGTATATACGTAAGTACATACATACATATTTGGTTCCTTAATTTCTTGCTGTATTGCAAATTATAACGCACCAGTGGTATTTTTTGACTTTAGAGCTTGATTTAAAGATTTTGAGCCTAATATTGTAAAATGCAACGCCAAGTGCTGACAAATTTTATATAGAAAAAAATTTAAAAAATGACACACAAAATTTGTCAAGGTCAAGCGTTGCGTTTTACAAAATTAGGCCCTCTATTTTTGTTATTACACACAAACAAGTAATATGAATGATTTTGTAATATTAATTAAAATATTGTAGTATTAATTAAAAAATTAATTAAATTTTCACCTATAAACAATTTGATAATATCAATTAAGTTTTTCCACTCAAATTAATTTATACAATTAAAAATTTAATTAATACAATTAAATTCTTAATTGAAAATATTAATTTCTTTTTCTGTGTAGCAATAGTGGAATATTTTAGTTTTTTGTTTTTTTTCTAAACTTAAGAAATTTTTTATATCATTAATATTTTCTATTTTTTTTTTAAATTAGTAAATATTAATTAGAGAGGACTTAAATAGATATTAGCTTTGTCGAATGAAAAATTATTCACACATTTCTGTGCTTAAGGGCGATAAAAATATAAGTCGACTTAACACAAAATAAAGCTATATACGCTACAAAATTAAAGCTTAAAACTTTACGTAAAATCTCTATCTCTCTAACAAAGTTTATTATGAATGTAAATAAAACAATATTGTGATAATTCTAAGGACCACATTTTGTAAGTCGAAAATCTTAACCCTTGACAAATTTTATATATAGAAAAACATAAATTACAAAAACACATCTCATGAAATTATGCCTTTTAAAAACGTCAAAAAAATTCCAAAATTTCAAATTATTTTTATTTTTTAAAGAGAAGTAAGTAACACTCAGGCAATAAAGGCCCACAACTATTACTAGGTGCTGCATTATTTAGGAAATGTGTAGTAATAGGTGGAAAGGAAATACGATAAGGAAGTTTCATTCTTTTAAGACTCTGCTGTTTTGTACGTAATTTTTTTTAAGCAGAGTTGCAGCGCCTCTGGTGTCAATAAGGCGTACCAAGTCTTTGTACACCCAGAGAAAAAATAGCTTATATTGAATTAATAAGAAACATTAACGGCAGTCTAGTCATGTTGAAATTTCTTATTTCAACGTGGAAAAATATTAATTTACAGTATTTATATATTAAATTTATTTCTTTTTAAGTATTTCAATATATATTTTCTATTGTATAGAAAATTATTGAATTAATGTGACGCGTTCTTATTTTTAAGTTTCAGCTTTTCCCTGAGTGTAGTTGTCTTAAGTAGCCATTGATTGTTTATTTTTTTGATCATTTCACATTACCAATGATTTTGCTACACAATGGCGACAAAACAGGACGCACTGCACCCGGTATGCTTTAGTGACCACGTGTCTATCTCTTCATTACTTGAACTTTCCTACAACATCTGATACAAAAGAACACTAATTAACATCAGACAAAAGCGTGGTGCTGTTATTTATTGACTTTATCGGTGAGCGATCGCAAGCCCAGGACTTTCTTATTTGCATTTGTTAATGCAGCAATCTTTACTCTGCGACAAAAATTTTTTAAATTGCCGATTTTAATTTTTAAAAGTTGTTTTTCACGAAACTATTTTTGAATTTATACTATTATTCAAGGCACAACTTTTAAGATTTCCCTCTATGTTTTGTTCGTATATTTCATAAAAATGGCTCATAGTGCGTCGTTTCACATGCATATCTTTTTGATGCTGAAGTTGTGATTTTATGTGGCTAAGAGAGAAAGTAATATAAAGGGTGTTTTTTGTAGAGTGACATTGAAACATTGGAAAAAATATTTTATGAAGTTAATGTTGAAATATATTTCTGTTATATAGCCGCTACGGCTGGCGCGCAAAAATCGCGCAATCTGGAACACCCATCTTTATCAACTTTTCGTAGCGTTTCCGTCCGTATTTCGCTGATAACTTTTCACATGTTGATTTCAAGGTTTTCAATTGTAACCACACACAATCGACATAGACAAGTGACCTAACAAAATTTCAAAGAAAATAACATAAAGGGGTTAAATTACACGATCTTGGTGGCCAATTACTTGAGGTATTACGTGAAATAATTTTTTCATCAAAAGCTTCTTTGAGTAAATCAATTGTAGCGCCCAGTGTGTGATATGTGGCTGCGTCCTATTGGAACCACATATCAGCAAATATTAATGCCACATAATTGAGGTACGAAAACTTTTCGAATCATGTATAGTTCACCATTGACAGTAACATTGTGACCATCATCGTTTTTGAAGACATATGGGCCAATGACTACGCCAGCCTATAAAGCGCATCAACCAGTAATTTTCTGTGGATGTAATGTTGTTTCGACTAAAGTTTGTGAATTCTCCTCACTCTAAATGCGATAATTCTGCTTATGTACTCACTCATTCAACCAGAAATGGGCTTCATCGAAAAATAAAATTTTGTATGCACGATGCACGATAAGTTTATAAATTGAACAATTATTTTGATTAAAACTTTCAACAATTTGCACGCGTTGCTCTGGTTTAAATCGATGCATAATGAAATTTCAAAGCAAACTAAACAAAAAAAAAACTATCAGCTGTTAAATTGGTGCTCAAATAAAGCAGTGATGCCAACTCAAAATTGTGACACTATAAAAAAGCACGCTTTTTAATCCTTAATAAATTTATAAATTTTAGAATGTTTCTTATAAAAAGCAAAACCAGCTATGGCAGGGATGGAAAAGTTAGAAAATAAACAAAACTACTTCATATTTTTCAGTATTTAATTAAATTTATTAACAAAAAACTGTCTAGTGCCTCAATTCAGACATTCCGTTTTCTATGTTACACGTTCACTTGTATTATATTTTTTTACTATAATCAGCATAAATTAACAGTTGCAGGAATATTTCTGTTATTTATTTTGTAGTTAATAATGTTCTTTACCGATCTGTGTAATGTTGTTTCTTTTAATGAACATTAATCAGAACTCAGTTACATGTTGAAAATGTTTAACCATTGATTTAAAAAAAAACTTATGATTTTCATGGCACTTCCTTGAATTATTAAATTGTCCTGCAATCATTGTAAGCAACACATCACCTCGTAGAACAAATGAGTGCTTATATTTTGCAGGAATGTAACCTATATAGCATTGTATAACTTTAATAATATGATTATAAAATAAATTTTTTTCAATTCGTAGAGCCTAAGGTCCTGTAAACATGGCCGTTTTATCGTTATAAATAAATAAAATAAAAAAAAATCTGGGTTAAAGATCTTTCCAAAATATTTAGTAATAACAATGAAAAAAACTATAATTTTTGATTTGGGGTTATTTACTGCAATTTTTCCAAAATTAATATTTTTTATTTAAGGCCGTGATACACTAGTCTACACAATCATGCGATTTTTGAGAAAATACAGTCCTGGTATGATAAAGTCTATGAAAATTTTCAAAAAACAGAAAAAATTCATCCAAACGGGGCCTTTAATAAAATGTCTATTAAACCAAATTATAAGAGAACCTTTAATCAAAAAAATGTCTTGGAGTATTGCTTCTTTTTGAAATACTTAATAACTTAATAAATTTCTGAACTGGTTTATGATTTAACCATTTTAAGAGTCTGATATGAAATCTTCGCAAATCAATGGGGTATTCATTTGTACATTTTCGTTGCTATGTATTTAATACGACTTTGATGATGATTGAGGAATTGAAAATTCAGTGCTCTATTGTGCATTTGAGTGTTGTAGAACTAAACAGATTCGTTTGCTCGTACATTTTCATACACATTTTTTGCCTATATTTACATACATATACATAATAATACATATTATGTACATATGTATGTATACATGTATACACACATACGCCTACAGAAATATTTATCCAAATAACGGAATTTTGTTTTGTTTTTGAATTTTTACGCTATAATACACATTTATACAAACGTATTTTCTGCTCTAAACAATTTATTAAAAAAAAAAAAGTCTGTTATAAATGTTGAATTAATCTCAGTCTTGCTCTTATCTGTTTTGTTTCAAAGTTAAAATATAAAATAAACATTTTCTTAATTTTTTATTATTCTCAGTTTTCCTTAAAACACGAAAAACCTACACTGGCAAAACTTACACGTGAGGAAGATGCTCTAGCACACAAACGCACACACACACACATACACACACACACAGTTTCATAAGTCAGCCAGCCATCTAGACAGATATTGAAATGCTGCATTTACATACATACATATAGCAGCATACTTTTAGGAGTGCAGCAAATTGTATAGGGCTTGTAGATTCTTAACCACAACATACTGTATTCGGTTTTTTTAAATAGTTGTGGGAATATAGTGTGTGTGTGTGTGAATACGTTTGTGCACGGCTGTATGTAAGCGTATTTGTGCATTTTAAATATAGAAAACTTTTTTCCAACCATATTATTCCAGAAATGTTTTAAGGCTATACGTATGTACATACATACATACATACATATATTTCAAATAACTAAAAGGATGTGGTTGAGAGTGCACATGAAAGAAAAACACTATTCCTTATATTTGTATGTTTGTTTGTTTGTTTTGCCGAAATGTAACTAAAAACTAAATATTTACTGTTTATTTTCTTACTTTTCAAAATAAATACTAATTTAGTAAACATGTGTAAAAAAATTTTATGCTGCAAGTATTTATTGGCTGTGCTTTAATTTTAAAGTTTTTTGTTTATTTTTTGTTAAATTTAAATTTATAAAGATGACACAATCTTTAAGGTTTTTAAATAATAGAATAATAGAATCTCTTAATACTTCAAGTCCAATGTAAATCGTATGTTCAGGAAAGTATATTGGTAATTTTGTTTTATTTATAAATTGCATTTTATTTGTATTATTGATATAAGTTCGTGCTTTGTGCATATCATATTTTATATATATCAGGATATTGCAAATCCTTATACGTACTGGTTAATAAAAGGCTGTATGTAATTGACAAAAAAAGCTTTCCATATACAAACATATATCGCACTTAATTAACAAGAGGGTGTTAATCCAAAATTTTAATATTATCAGTAGAGTCGAAAAACTGTTTGTGGTGACATTTTAAGAGAATTTAAAAGTACGATTACATTATAGTGAACAAATTCTATTTGAAAATATATTTACTTTGTTTTTATTTTAAAATCTTGCAATTCTTAAGAAAAAATATCTATGTTTTGAGAAGAGTCCCAATCAAAAATAATTAGGAATTTTATCAGAAAATATCGGTGAAATGGGCCTTATTTGAAAAAAAAGTTTATTAAGTTAATGTTCAAATATAATTTCTGCCATGTGACCACCACGGCTGGTGCGTAGAAGGTGCAATCTGCAACACTAATTTTTAACAGATTTTTGCAGCATTTGCAGCCGTATTTTGCGGATAACTCTTCAAATGTTCATTTTCAGGTGTTAAATTTTTTGTGGTTTATTGACGTTGACAAGTGATTTAACAAAGACACCAAGAAAATAATCCATTGGTGTTAAATCACACGATCTTGGGCCACTACTTGAAATTATTTTTTGTTTCTTTGAGTAAATCAACTGTAGCGCCCGCTGTGTGGCATGCGGCTCCCTCCTGTTGGAACCACATATTAGGAAGATTTTTGCAACGTAATTGAGTCACCAAAAAATTTTTAATCATGTTTCTATACCGTTCACCATTGACAGTAGCAATTTTTTCCTTACAGGCAAATATTTTTTTACCATAGTGCTTTTCTACCGTTTGGCACACGCCCTTTGAATGACAATTCAAAATCAATATCAATTTGTGCTGCAGCCTATTTCCCGAATTGGCAGCGCATACCATGGTTGTTTGGCTTTAATTCATACACAAGTTGAATCTTGAAAGCCTTTAGGCCAAAATTCGTTTGTCAAACCTTCCATAAAGTGAAAGGATACAATCACAGTTGCTGATAACGGTGATGAATTGATTGATTAAGATCATCTTCAATGATTTCCTGTACAGCGGCTACAGCTTCCTCAGAGCGCAATGTCTAGCATCTCACGTTATGCAGATTATCAATAACAGTAAATATAGATCGAAAGCGATCTGTTGTTCTTCGAATTAGACGTTCTGAAGGACGAATACCCCATAAAATGAAAAAAGTGCACGATGAGTTTGACGAATAGAGCATTTTTTTATTAAAAATGGCAACAAGTTGCACACGTTTTTCTGGTGTGAGTCGATTTTTAATGAAATTTAGAAACAAACTAAACAAAAGAAAATTATCAGCTGTTAAATGGGTGCTCAAATAAAGCAGTGATACCATCTCAAGTTTGAGACACTCCAAAATAAAAAACAAGCGCTTAAGCTCGCCTGGAGCACCGTGATTTAAGGTCAAGATGGCAGGACAAATAAGCAATTATTCCAGTTGTATAACTCGAAAGCGAACCAAGATAAAAATTTTTGAAAACACGCTATCATGCTCAACATTAATATGGCTGTTGAATAGCGCCGACGCAAGATATTTCTGCATAATTACTGCGAAAATTTCCTGGCTACATCTCGTACCACAAGCGATTGTACATCTGCTGCAGCAGAGAAAACAACGCTCTGTGTTTCTTGATAATTTTCCAAGATCGAAAAAAACAGCTTGGTCAAAACAGCAGACTGTTTACTGGACAAAGCCAGTAAAAAGTCTGCTTAGCGGCCACCTCGAAAGCGTCCACAGCAGCTAAGGGCAACTCGAGTACATGACCGCCTTAAGCCACATCCACACCAACGTAAATGTAGCCGTGGTTAAGTGGAACATAACCATAACCATGATAGCTATCGGATTTCGGCTAACGTATTGCCTCCAAATACAAAGCGAATATTAAAAGAGGCACTGAGGGCTCTTGAGCGTCTTTATAAGGCCTCAGAGGCACTTTTGACATTTGTCAAGGGGCAAATGATGTTCAAATCAGTTTAAATAGAGAGTGTTAAATAAAAATTCAAATAAATTGATCTTACTAGTAAAGAAAACATTTTAAATAAATGTATATGTATGTATGTAGGTTTGATTATTGTATAATTTTTAAATTTTTAACTAAAAACCATTCATGACTATTACCAGCAAGGGCATCTTGATGCGAAGCAAACTGCTTGAAAAAAATAAGCTCCCTCCTGCCATTTATGCATTTGTATAAAATATAAACTTGCCTTAAGTTTCCATAAAGTAAATTATCAGGGTTAATGCAAATAAAATTTACTTATACGATATGTATATCTTAAGTACCCATTCATCGTTTAGGAATAGTTTTTTTTAAAGAACGTGTTGGAGTATAAATCCAATTCATTTATAAGTGTGTTTACAAGTGCTTGCTAGCTACCAAGTGATATTGACATTTTTTTTGCTTACTTTCTTGGTAGTTTTCTCAAAAATCACGTACTTTAACCATCATTTTATTATGAAATATGTTACAATGCGATAATATCGTTTTCTTTTCTCCAAAGACACCATTCAACGAAAAGGGAGGAAAGTACTCACGCACATACTTAAAAGCATTTTTTGTTTTATATTTAAACGCATTTAGCAGATACGCAGCAGTCCTTTTTAAGGAGAGAATGATGTGTGTTTTTTTTTTAGAAAATAAGCAATTTAAAGAAAAATTTATCATAATTGTTATGCAACTTTTTTGATATATGGATGGTGTAAATTACATATTACTGCAGTTGATCATGTTTATTTTATTAATATTATTCATTTATTTAATCTATAGAATAAATTATAAGCCAAATTGGCTGCTTTTGCCATGACTCCTTATTTTTTTTAATCATTTTTATTATTGATCATTTTGTAGCTTAGCGAGTTGTTGGTACTTGGTATGTTAACTTACTTTCTGGCTAATGTATAAAAATTAAAGGATTTTCTAATAGTCTTTAGGATAAAATTACAATTAGTGTTAAGTATTTTTATTTTTATTTTTGTTGTTTCAACAACTAATTGAAATTTTATAAATTATTTATGTGCTAAGCATAACCAAATGAGTTTTAGCAGAAATATAACTTCATATAAGATAAAAAAATTTCAGATTTTTTTGTCACATTTTTTTCGAAACTGTAGTCGATTTGACATGGGTTAATTGTACTTAAGATGAAATGTGCACATTAAGTATTAACGTAACGATATTACAGGATTTTTTTTTTTTTGCAACTATAAATAACAGTTCCTGTTTATATAAACTGCTTATTTTCTTAGCTTATTTACGTTTTATTAAATCAATTTTTTCTCAATTGCTTTAGGCAAAGTTGCGGCAATTCTAAAAGTTTGATTTAAAAATTCACTCCTACAGATTACTGCCTATGAGGTGTCGGGTCACGTATTTCAACTTTTGTTCATAACGCTTAACACATATGAAAAATAAAATCTTCGATTGTAAACATTCCATATGCTACCTTAATTATTTTATTTATAGGATTAATAAAATTCAAAAAACAAAAAACAATAAAAATAAGAAGCTGAATATATACGAATATTAAAAAAAAAATTTGCGGTATTCAGTACTTGATGAAATTTATATTATAACTGTTGGTATTTGTAGTAATTTTGTCGATAATTTTGTTCACGTTTTTTAATAATTTATATTTATATTGCTGGCAACAGGATTAACAACTGATAGACGTGGGCGCTCCCTAGACTACCCGACCTAACAAATACTACGAAACAAATTTGAGAAACATTTTGTATATTTCTCAATATAGTGATATTTTAGCTTTATACAATTTTCCCAGAGATATTATATATCTACAATACCCACTGATTATAGTAAGAACTTCTAACGTACAGTTACAAATATTTAAACATATACATACATACCTTATACATAAGTAGGATATAAAAAGCGTATACTCTAGGGAAAATTCCGGGATCCCGATCCTGAAAGATCGGGATTGGCATCCCTAGTATACTAATTTTTACACATATAGTTACATACTCCACAACTAATAGGTACAATTAATGTAGAGTACCAGATAATTATTTCTTTAAATTTTTTTATAAACATAGAGGTTGAGGAATGTACTTTGGAGTTCTCAATCAGTTGTTGAGTTTTGAAAGGAATCGGGGAGCAAGTCACGTTACCGTACGAACGGTAGTTACAAAAAGGCTACTAGAATTATCGTCCGAGAGCTTTGCTGATTCTTTTTTCAATATATATCTAAATATATACCTAGTATAGTTGAAAAACGTAGTAAATAAATACACGAACTCCCAAATATTTCATGTATTGCATTTACTAAAGCATACGAACTTCCGAATCGTTTGTGTGCTTGGAGCTGGTAAACATTACGCTTACTTTAGCTGATTACACGAACTACCGAATCTTTTGTGTATTTGTAAACATCCCAATTCTTCGTGTGTTTGTTGCCAGTAAAAGATAACTCTTATTTTAGCTAACTACAAGGACTCCCGAAAGGAATTTTATAACTAATATATGTATCTACAAATTGAATTTAAAGTGGCATAAGTTAAGTTACCCAGACAAAAAAAGACAATCAGCACGACGTTGCTACGATTGTCTGAGGGTACAACTAACATCAGTACAACATTCATTTAGCAACATTTTATTGTTATGAATGACCGTCAACCGACTGTTGTTTTCAATGTTGTCACAATACTCTAAATGCAAATTTATAGGGCTGTCACAATAGAAATTTCCCAACTTAAGTAAAATTTTTGTATTTACGACGTTGAAGCGGTAAAGAATAATTGTAAACGGGGTATTCGGGGAACTAAGGTAAAATTTTTGTATGAGTGCTTTTTTTTGTAGTTACAGTGTTGTAGCGCTATAAAATTACTAAGAACGCGATATTTTTAAACGTTAAGTCATATTTTTGTGTTTACAGTACTGTGGTGGTACAACAGTTATAAAAGAGTCGTAACTTTGTATTTGCAATGTTGTGCTGGTACAATTTCTGCCTTGGTAAGTTTCGTAAATAAAGTATAATGTGTTCTCTGAATATTAAAATACGAACATCTTCGTGTTATTATTTGCAAAAGAAAGCACGCCTTTGGTAAGGACCTTAAAAGGCTGGTGCCTACCCCACTTGAAAAAAAAAACTGCCTTACAAACTGTATAGCTCTTTAAAATAGTCATCATACGCAGACTTTTCTTTTTAATGGTTGGGATATATTTTACCACCTAGCCATTTTTAAAGTTTTAAAATTATTAAATAGTCCGACGAACTAACATTAAAACTGGCTGAACTAAAAAAATGTAATTCTTCGACATGGGCTATTATTATTCAAGAAAACAACAGAATTAATTATTCACGATGGCAGTGAATTTTGACGAATCGACGCAAAAACTCAGTCCTATTAAGAAAATTTATCAAATTAAAAAGCTGCTCTGCCCAGCCCAGTAAGACACCCCTTGTATAAGTCTCTTTACTATTTTTGACATAACGGACAAACGAAAAAGCCATATTTTGTTTTATTTTTGTAATTTTGTTAAGTAAGGCCAACTCACCTTTGTTAACACTTTTTAAACCAATTTTATTTTTTGGCAAGGATTATTAATATAGAATAGGCAAAACTCAATTTGTTTTTTAAAAATTAATGATTAGAATGTAAAAAAAAATTACTGAAAGATGTGTGTTGACATCTCAGGGATATTCAAATTATAAGCGGCGAATACACGCACTTGGGCAGTTGAGACTAGACTTGGTCGAACTTGTTCAGTAGTTCGAACTTGTTCAGTAGTTCGAACTTGGTCAGTAGTTTGAACTTGTTCAGTAGTTCGAACTTGCTCATTAGTTCGAATTTGTTCAGTAATCATAAGCCGTTGATCAAACCTATTCAAATTAGCTGGATTTGTTAGGTGTGTGTCAAAAATGAACTATTGAACGAGTTCAACCTAAATATTGTTCAGACCACCTGATATGGATTCGAATTGTTTTATGATTTACAAGTGTCAGCTGTCTGATGAAAACACAATTTGTGTTTGCAATAAAAAGCTAAAAAAAAAATTCAAGGTTCTGATGAAGCAACGGCTTGTTATGTACGATATTTTACACAATATTTTTGCACACATTTTTGCAAGACTACTTGCATCAACTACTTAATATTCTGCTATGTTCCTTGATTCAAAAAAATAAAATACTCAGAATAAATAAATAAATAAATATAAAAAGAAATCATCTACTTACCAATTGTTAAAAGAGTTAACAGGAGTACATGTATATGATGCGTGGCTTTCATGGCTTCGTTGTTAGTGTGAACGCATGTGTGTTGGTTGTTGGTGCCACTATCTGCGAATGCTGTTGTCTGTGGTTATTAAAATAGTTGAGTTTTTTGCTTCTTTTTTTGTATATGTTTTTTGTGTGCAAATATTTTTGGGAAAATTATTGGCAGTCAGTTTTTGTTCACGTTATTTGCAGATGCAATAATCCTTCGTAGTCAAGATAAATATCCATAACAACTGTGATTTTTCGTTGCAATTTTTTCTTCATGCTCTTAAATGTTTTTGTTAAATAAATTTTCAACTGTGATGTATATTTTTTTTTGTTCTTTATCTCTTACGTTAAGCGTATTTTTATATAAATTGTTAACAAAAAAATAAATACAAACACACACACATACAAACAAACAACCAAACATCGACAAAAATACATATAAAATTAAGAACAATTTTACATACAAATACACACTGATATTTTTACAAGATTGAATTAGTTTTTTCGTATATGATTTTTTTTTGTGTAAATTTATAATAATAACAAAATACACTTCTTTCTTCTTAAATAATATATATCAGAGATTTGTGATTACGTACATTTCTAGGAAAAAGTAAGTAACAGATTTAGAGAACCTTACAGGTGAAAAGAAGAGTAACAGGAAATGCGTAAAATATATTTAAATGTGTTAGTAAGATTTATTTTTTTGTTACAGGAAACCAGTTTAAATGATTTTTCTCCTTGGCTGCAAAATCTGTTTGGCTTACAAACTAGGAAATTGCCTTAACGTACTCGTACATTGTGTGTGTGTGCTATATGATGCTGAGCTTAAGACGCAAAAACCTTGAAGCATTGCAAATCTCTTAGCAGTTAAGTTTGTATGCGTATCTAAGATAAATGTTTTGGTATACAATCATATTTCAGCTAGATTTTATTTTATTTTTTTCTTTCTTATTACACTTGAGTTAGATATTTTATCTTCGCTGGCACTTTTCATTTTTATTTCCGCTAGATTATGCTTTGAAATGTAGTACAATAAAAAAAGTGTAGTTAGTGCAGTTGATGTTTGCTAAAAATATAAAATTTAACAAAAAGATTATTAATTTAGAGTGTTTTTTGTTTTTTGTTTGTTTGTTTTTTTTTGTCTTGGAAATATCTAGGTAAGGAGATTAAATTAATTAAAATAAAATTTTTGTGAACATTTCAGCTTAAAACAAATAATTATTATAACAGTTCGAATAATTAGCGTTACAAATTTCATAAAACTGTGTTGCTTGGAAGAAGGTACTAGGTAAAATCAAAGCAAAAAAAAATTATATGAGAAATGTTACAAATATTTTTATAAAAAAATTTTTATTGAATGTAACTTTTAATTAGAACCATAGCTGGGTATTTAAAATAAGGCGGTTTTTAATTTTTGTAATTTTTTTTATGAAATGAACTGAATGAACAAAGAAATTATTTTTTTTGTTGTTACCATCAGCCATAGAACACCTTAAAGTGGTGAAACTTTTTCTGGAAAATGCGACAATGAAGTCAAATTTCTAACAATGTGATTATATTTTTCATAGAAAATATATATGCATATGTTTGTAGTTGCGTACGCATAATCAAAGTGAAGTGTTTGGCTGCACAGAAAAATATTGACATGCCCCTCAGCTAAAAGTTGAGTTTTATTTTTCATATCTTCTTTAGAAAATTATATTTAATTAATAAAAATATTTAAGAATTTATATATATTTATATATAAATATATTTATATATATTTAAGAATTGAAAAAAAGCACTTGAGACCGATTAAAAAATTATTTCTATTTGTTTATCTAACGGTGCAGAATTTTACATTTCATCCTTCTATAATAATGCAATCAATTTTATATTTTCTTTGGTGTCATTTTGTTACTATGGAAATCCACTCAGAAAATTAACTAACTAACTGTCAGTTCATAAAAGCCATGTAAATATTCTCCGCTGTCTATTTATAATGAAAACATAAACAAATTTTGAGTGCTTTGTTTTTGTTTTCAATATAAGTAGGCAGAAGAGAATTTTTCAGGGATAGCAAATAACGATTATTTTCCAAATTTAAACATGGACTACCTATAGATGCAATGATTTTTATTTTTTGATTTTTATTTATTCCTCACAAAATAAGAGTTATTTATAAAATTTATAAAACTTATTTTAGTTACCATGAGCCAATATTAAAAAAAATTCATTACTATATGATTACACATCTTCCCTGTGATCGGACTCACATTGCTATTTTTCTACTGAAATTTAGAATTTTTTTTCCTTAATAATATTATATGTCTAAAAAGTATATTTGAATAATATGTTTCTAATTTTTTTTCACCTTGTAAATATGGAGTAATTTGGATCTCTATAATATTTATTTATTGCATGTAGCCAATTATTTTTAATTTTTTATGCTATTAAAAGAAATATTAAAAACACTTCGAATAAAAATACACCATTTCTTATAAAGAGAAAACACAATTTAAATTGTGCAAAATTTTTTAATAGCTCAACTAAAGAAATATAATTAATGCTAAAACTTATGCTGAAATTCTGTACAGTTTATTTTTTCTTAACTAAAATATATTCTTTAAAAGCAGTTCGCGTAAGCACAAGGACGTGTTCATATCTGAATACAATATTAGACATGGTAATTGTGTGTAATTCAAATTGGGTTTAAAGTACTTTTGTACCGGGGATATAACATGTAATCTCGTGCTATTCACAACAAGCTGAAAAAGAGCACGACTATAATGTGAGAAAAATAAAATAAAAAAGAATTTAACCATGAGAATGATTCATAGTCATAGTCTGCCTTGCTACTTCTTCTCCATCTTCATTTTTTTTACTCCTAGAATGCTGCATGGAAACGTTTTACTCGTGCTTCTTTTGTTCGTGTACTTGTTTCGCTCATATCATAAAATGTATAAAATTAAGTATTTGGCATAGAAAAAGGAAATGCATAGAAAAACCACATAAATGCATACAGACACAGATAAAACTAGAATATGTATGTATATATTATATATATGAAAAGTTTTATGTTCGTTTCTAGATAAACTTTTGAATTTTAGAGTTTCATTTTTTTCTTGTACCTTTTTGCTTAAAAATTTATTATTTTGTTAAATGAAATAAATTTTTAGGATAAAGTTTAAAAACATATTTCTGGCAAAAAAAAATCTAAATATATGTATGTATGTTTATTAAAAAGTGCAAAGAGGATTTTTAATTATTTAAAGCAAATTAAAATTTCACATGTAATAGGTATTTATATAGTATGAAACCTCTAATTACAACTCTAGGTTTGAGCAGTTTCTTTTTTAATAATTATATTTATATTAAAAAATTAAATAAAAATTTTGTTTAATCAGAAATAATTCTTAGTCAGGCTTAAGTTTAGTAATTTCAATTCTTTATTGAATGAAATATTTTTATTAATTAATGTGAGTTTCTAAAGAAGAGAAGAAAAATTAAACTTAGACTTTAAGCTGGGGGAAATACCGATAATTTTCTGTGCAGCCACGCACTTCATCAGCACCCTAGTCTACTTGGGTAGAGATTCTTATTAATAATAAATAATAAAGATTTGAAATTACTGAACTTAAGCCTGACTAAGAATTATTTCTGATTAAAATTCATTACAGTTCTATTAAAGAATCTAAAAATGTCTTACATAAAAAATTATTTTTAACAAATTATTAGTTGCACTGTGAAAATGGTTATATTAAGAAAAGATCTATCTATATCTATAACAGAAATTTGAACTTTATAGACTAATATTAATTGAAAAATACCAATTTCATAATTTTCGAAAGAACACTCAAAAAAAAAAGACATATACTATTGCTAAGGAAAAAGGTTTCTAAATTTGAGTACACAAATTTTCTAAGTTTTAGTAATTTTTTCTAAGTTAAAGTAAATTTTTAAAAAAATCTGGTAAAAATTACTAACTATGAGTAAGAAACAACAAGTTCATATCCTTAAAAGTAGTTCATAGAATTACACACAACAATTCTAACATTAAAGGACAAGTTTAATGGCTTAAAGGAAATATTTAACAAAATTTGGATGGTTTAAAAGTTTAGGGAAATTGTACCCTAAGAACACTAGTCAATGTAGTTTTAAATAAAAAAAATAATTTTTAGGAAATGACTTACTCCTGATAAGTTCATCAAATTTGACTTACTTGAAAGATATAAAAAGTTATTCAAAATTTTTGGAAAAATATTTACCAGTTTTAAATATTTTTTCTTTAAACTATAAACATCTTTTATTTCCATTAAGCAAAAAATCTAAGCAAATTTTTCATATTTCCGAGGAATGTTTGAACTTGAAATATATTTTTTATAAGTAAAATAAAATTTTAAAACTCAAAAGTTTTAATGCTTAGTCAGGCTGCCCTGTTGGGCAACTGGTTAGAGTGTTGGCCTATCAGTCAGAAGGTTGTAGGTTCAATACTTGTCTTTGCGTAAGGAATAAATATAAAAAACTTTATAAAATTTACTTAATTTGGGAGCGAAGATGAATTTTTTTTTTGCAAAGCTTCGAATTTTATGGGAAAATTTTATTTAGTTTAACAAAAATTTGAATTAAACATAAAAATATAATCACTATAAACTAATTAATGAACTAGAAATTTAGTAAATGTTTTACTGGTATCAAGTAAAAAACAGTTTTGGCGCCATACGACTTTTTTTATTCAAATTTCGAAAATTTTCCAAAGGTTTAGTTAGTTTTTTTTTTGAGTGTAGGGTTCAATATCAATTATATGGGGAATTTAAACGGTAGTCTTAAGTTTCATCAATCAATAAAATGGCTACTAATACGTCGTTTGACACCAGAGTCGTTGCAACACTGCATTATTTAAAAATAAAAGTTCGGTATTTACCATTTTATTCAAATATTTTTTAAATTTTTTTTATCAGAAGTTTTTCATGTTAAAAATATAACAATAAATAAATTCAGTGAAGTGCGACTTTGACCCGCGCACGAAGGGTACCGTACGGGCACGAGATATGTAATTCAATACGAACAATTTAAACTATAGTTTTGGCATTTTTTTCGTTTTTGGGTTTTTTCGGTTTTAAGCGTTTTTTTTAGGTTGGGGGGTTTATTGAATTTATTGGCCCTTTCTGAGTTTTGACACTTTTTTCACGTTTTGGCGATTTTTTTTTGGTTTTTGAAGTTCTTTTCATTTTGGCGATTTTTATTATTTTGGCGATTTTTTTTTAACGTTTTTTTTTAATTTTGGCGTTTTTTTCATATAGGTGATTTTTTTTTTGTTTAGGCGATTTTCTAATTTTTGGCACCTTTATTTTTGTTTTGAGGATTTTTTTTCGATTTTTAGCGTTTATTTTAAATTTTGGCGATTTTTTTCGTTTTGGCGATTTTTTTCACATAAACAACTATTTTGGTTTTGGCGCATTTTTCGAGTTTTGGCGATATTTTTCGGTTTTTGGCGTTTTTTTCATTTTGGGGATTTTTTTTCATTTAAACGATTTTTTCGAATTTGGCGAGTTATTTTAGTGCTAGAATTTTTATTTAATTTATTCGATTTTTTTCAATTTGGCAATTTTTTTAAATTTTTGGCGTTTTTTTTTCAGGTTTTGTCGATTTTATTCGGTTTGGCAATTTTATAATTTTCGGATTTTTTAGTTTTACCGTTTTTGAAAATTTTAAGAGTTTAAGTCTTATAGTTTCCAAGATATAGCAAGTTGTCAAAATTACATAGTCAAAATTGCATTAACTAATGGACCACCCTTTAATTTAAATTTTTCAATATTTTAATGTTGATTGTTGTAGTCTATATAAAAATACAGTAATTTTACAAATTTCAAGTGGCAATATACTTATGTACATACAATTGTATGTATATTACATGGGATTTTAACATTTTTTGTCGCTGGTTTTAGAGCACCCTTTAATTTTTAATTCTAATGTTTCTGTTGTTGTAGTGGCCAAGGTTCTACATACTTTGTCCAAATTTCAGGACAGACGGACAGACGGACAGCGTAGCGAAAACAATAGGGTTCCTTTTTTCACCTTTGGTGTACGAAACCCTAAAAAGTGCAAAAACAGCAAAGCTGTAAAAGAATGAAGCTTTCATCTATGTCTTTCCTCATCACCTGTCTTCTCTCTCACTATCGATTTCCTAAAAAAGGCAACACCTAGTAATAGTAGTAGGTATTCGTTGACTGAGTTTAACTTATCTTTTTTAATAAAAAAAAATAATATGTTAAGAATTCGATCTGGAGTTTATTGAGTTTTTTTATACATCTCGATGTTAAAAATCTCTGTAGATTTTAGTCCAGACTCATGGGCATATTATGGCCGCATCATGAGTTGCATTCGATTTTCGTCCTTTGCTGGCTATCGAACATCGAAAATCGAATGTTCAATCCATATTCCGAGCATCGAAAATTTCGTTGAGCAACGAATTTTCTATCGAACAGAATTAAGCTTTCGATGAAATATTTTAATATGAAAAACTATTTAAATTAATTATGTCCCAATTCTGTTCGACGATTGTTTCGTCTTGCTTATGAAAATAAAGCCGCGGTTGTAATTCTTTAAAGCAATTATTATTTACTGCTTATGCTAGAACGTTCGTGTATTTGCTGTCTGATTTTTTTGTCACACATTATTTCCAATACAATTTTTTTATATACTTTTCAAACTATTGTATAATACTTTAATTTTATTTTTATGTTTTAAAAACATGGTAATAATATTTTTATTTTTCATTATCAAAGACAATAACCAATTTTTAAGAAAATAATTTAGACAATTCAAATACAAGAACTCAGAAGTATTTGCAAACAAAAATGTCCAAAATCTTCTTACTGAATTAGGGCATTAGTTTTCCTTCTCTGAATGATATTCACAATAAAAATATTCTTTGTCGAATTCTCGTTCTAATATCAAATCAAAAATCGTTCGATCAGTACTTTCTACTACATTCGAAGATCGAAAGTTGCTCATAATAATGGCCTAAATTCTACGGTCATTTTTAGTTAAAAAAAACAGGGAAGCACTCAGTACTAACAAGTTTAATTTTGCCGGTTATCGTATTTCCATTGCAAGTTTTCGTTATGCCTTTAGGTAATGACTACTATGACTAGTTTTCATACATTAAATCCCAGCAATAGTTAATTTGATACCGACATGTACCTGATTTACATTAAGCATTTGTTTTAATGAAATTTTATGAATTTTGTTGCACGCAACTTTTTCTGCTTGCTAATTGTAGCGATATAAAAGAGAATTTTATAATAAACAGGACGGATAATGAATCTCTGATGCATTCTTGGCAACGCTTTTGATATAAGTTTATCTTCAAGTCTTCCTATTTAAAAATAAAAAATTTTCATGCAACTAATTGCATGGAAAAAATGCTTAATGTAAATCAGGTAATGCACTAACAAAAGTATCAATCAACTGACATTTTTAATTGAGAGAATTTGCCCACAAGAGACATGATATTACTGAATTTAGTATGCATAGAAACAAACTGATTGTCTTGATGAATATGTATATGTGGTATTTTACTTCTGCAGAGACAAAAAAATTTTACAATCTTTAAGTGTGTATTTAAAAAATATTTTTTTTTAAATTAACCAAAATATGCACATGTTACTTTTTGTTATATTTCTACATCATTTTTTTGTTTTTAATCACAGTTATCAGATGTTAACTTACAAATTTGAAAATGCTTAGTATTTTGTTAAGAACACTTTTGCAGCTTTATAAGTCATCAATGTGGTTATTCCATGCCAAACATTTACCATACATTAGGCTGTACATTTCTAATGATAATAAATAATGAAAATAGATAAAAACGAAAAAAAAAGCGAACTTGTATTCTTGGCTGACACTTTTTAATGCGACTATAAACAGAAATATTATATACACACAATAAAAATTCTGCTGCTTTGTTAATATTAAAGGAATTTAACACAAAACTTGCAAAGAATGTTCAATGTTTATTTTCTTTCCTAGTATGGATGTTGTTATTTTAAATTCTATTGCAAAAAAAAATCACTTAAATGTTTATCTTTTGGCTTCAGTTTGGTATGGTTTTGCAAAAGCATCCATCACAATCGCATTTATTTAGCTGTAAGAGCACGAGCCAACAAAGTTTATTTTTAATTTCAATAACAAAAACTTAATAAACCAGCAAAAATACGAAAAGGACCATAACGAAATATAAATAATAAATATTTACACACATAAACACAATATTTTAATAAACAGAGAGTACATGCTAAAATGTTGCATGGAGAAAAAAATATGAAACAAAATAATATACGACTATAAAGTGAGACTAATTTAACAGTTCACCATAAAAAGTAAGTGTACAGTTGGGGCTCAATACATAAATATGTAACTGCATTTACTAAAAATTATACTTGTATAAAATAAAAAATATGTGGAAAGAAAAACAATTAAGCACACAGACAACATACAACTAGGTTTGTTTTTACACCAGGAATAAAACTTATTTAAATTTCAGCATGCATACACATTCCTTAGGCGCTGCGATATATACATACATTTATTATATTTATTTATTTACTGGCACCGAAAGTTTTATGAAATTTTAATTAAAGCATTTAACTTGATTCCCAAAATAAAAAATTTATTTATAATTGTTAATTCTTAATAGTCAAGATACAATGCATACATTGATAGTTTTCACAAAAATCTCAGAGCTATTTCCTAAATATTTAATAATCCCGAAACCCAGAGATTATAAAAACCAAACTTATTCGAAATTCATAGAAATATAAGTACATATGTATCTAATAATAAAATTACTTCCAAAATAAAATATCGTTAAATGCCAACTAACTGCTTGCGTATGATTGATATGAATTCATCCGCATTAATTAAATATTGCTCATACGTTTAACTTTGTGCAAAATAGTTTTTTTTTCATAAAATACAAAAAAGCAAACAAACAAGCGAATAAACAAAATTATTTATAAATTTTATTTATATTTATTAATAGCAAAAGAATGCCTGAACACAATTAAAAAAAAATAATAATACGAAAATATATGTTGTAACCGCATTTCAACCAAAACATCTCGCCAATAAAAAATTATTAAAAAAAATTGTAACCTTTTTAATGATAAAAGTCGTAATTTTTAAAAAACAATTTAAATTCAAAGGAAAAAGATTTATGCAATTTAATTTTTAAAATTAATTAAACAAAATTCATGTAAGCGTTACAGTGGAATTATTCTTGTTTACCAAACTTTAATTTTTGAAGTAAATTATCACTAAAGCACAATCATTGCATTTACTACTCAAACTAAATATATTTCATTTAGCATTTATTAACGCAATAATAATAATTCCAAAAAAATTCAATAAAATATTTTTTATTAATAAAACATTGAAATTGAGTATTAATGAACTAAATTATCAATTAGAAAATTCTTTACTGAATAAGTAATATAATGATTTGGGATTATTAGTGCGTTAACTTAATTTTTAAACAGTAACAATTCCCAAAAAAAAAACAACAATTGACGTAGTCAACAAAAATACTTTTTCATAATTATGTACACACATACATACATTTTTAATATTTTTTTTCACAACACAACCCGTGAAGCTGTTAGCGTATCTGTGGAAAATACCCAGGGTATATGGCGGTAGTCTAAACCCACGATTACTGACCTGAGAGCATCGCTACTATTTAGCCACTTGTGTTTAAAGACTTCGTTCTTGCGAAAGCAATGAATCTTAAATTTAGTTTCTTTACATGCTTCTTACAACTACAATTCGAGCTGAAAAAGTCACCCAATTGTTAAGTAAGAAAACAAAAAACTATGTTGATTATTGAGTTCTTGTTTCAACTTTGATTTTAGTTGAACTTCTCATTTGTTTAATTGAAAGTATAGCAATTTATTTCTAGTTATTCTTAGAAATTGTTGGGTAAAACTTCCCTGATGATCTGCATTAGTAACAGTGAAATACGCATAGGATCCAGCTAAACCCCTCAATAATCAATTGCAATATATTTTAATTTATGAAATACGCATTTTCCAACAAACCCCACCATAATCAATTTCAATTCAGGTTTAATAAAAAAAAAGTAATATGAAACACTTTATTGTATCAATTAAAATTTTGTAGTATAAATTAAAAACGAATTAATTTTTACCTACAAACTATTTGATAATATTAATTGAGTTGTTCCACTAGAATTAATTAAAGCAATTAAAAATTTAATTGATTTGATAAAATTTTAATTAGTGAAACAATTTTTCTGTGGGATACTAATCCCTAAAAACAAACACCTATTAAAAAATATTACTTCGAATGAACCAAATAAACTTATCTTATTCTTATTTGCATGGACTCGTGGTTCATAATTTAAAGGGATTGTGAAGAATAAATTACCCCAAAAGAAAATTTATATAGATATGTATGTATTCTTTTTGCATACTGGAAAATCACAGCTAGTCTAAAAAGCATGCGGATATCCGGCAGTAGTCAGCAGATAGCCTGGACTTATAAATTTCAGGCACTTTACAGCTAATTGCGTACAAGAAGTTTACAAAAGTGGTTATTCAACAACTGTACAGTAGAGTTGACTCTGCAATATTAAAAGTTAGCACTACATACATACGAGTAAGTGATACTTTCAACAACTTCTTTAAGTTTATTCAATATACAGCCAAATTCCGATAATTTGTACCCCGTTAATTCGTAAAATTTTCATACATTTTGGTACCCTCGCTACACCGAAAGAATTTTGCTTCATAAATCCAATGAAACAATTTCATTCAAAAATTTTCACAAATCCAATGATAATTTCACAAATCCAATGAAAATTTCATGGATATTGTGAAACAATTTCATTGAAATTGCTTCCATGATATTCTGGTTTCGTTAGAATATTTTATTGGATTTATGACAACAATATTTTCTAACTATTAAGAAATCCCTATATATTTAAGTTATTTTATTCTTTTCATGAAATATTTTATTGTTTCGATGAAGTTATAGCACTGCATTAATTACACTGTTAAATAAATTTGATGAAGTTTTCAATAAAATAATTTTAACGAAACTGGTTTCATTAATCCAACGGGGCGTGACGTTGGTTGATTTTTAATGAATTTTTCATTAGATTAATGTCGAAATTCATTGAATTTCAGCCGAAAATTCTTTCAGTGTAATTCGTAATATTTTTTAAAATAATATATTCTTTACCTCTTATAAGTCATAATTGTTTGCTTACTACCACTTATAATTCGTAATAAAAATAACAGACACATTGAAAGAAAGATTTTTTGTTCCCGCTATTTTTTGCGTGGGTTTTCGCTTATGAGCGTGTGTGTGTTTATTTTATTAAGATGCGTTTGTTAATGAAAAATAAAGATAATTATTTTTTTTATCGTTTAAGTTAATAAATTGAAAACCCCGTTAATTCGTATTTATTTTATTTTAACCCTGTTAAATTGAACCCCGGTAAATCTAAAACCCCTATAATTTGTTAGAAATGGCCGGTCCCTTGCGATTACGGATTATCTGGATTTGACTGTTATTTAAAAATTATCAAAACTTTTTTCTTATTTTCTTTTCTAAATTTGAAACTGCCTGCAGATAAAAAAACATTTCCAAAAAGTCATGAAAACCTAGAATTGGGATCACTTCTTATAATTTTGTCATAAGATTTTTCCTAAAGCTAAAGAAAAATTTTTCATGATATTTTTCATTTTTGTACAATAATTCTAACGATTATTTAGAATGCCTGTTAGCAATTCGGTCAGATTGATTGTCTATCAGTCAGAAGTTTTTCTGTTTCAATACTTGTCTCCTCTCCAATAATAATATGTATGTTTGGTGAGTTAATTAAAAATACAATATAATATGTATTTATATACATAAATCAAAAATATCTGCATATCATTAAGCTAATACGAAAAGGCCACAACTCATGTTTTTCATAGTTTACAGGAGGAAGAAAAAACTTAATAATAAAAGATGAAATATTGATACAAATTTTTTTAAACGCTATTTTTATTAAAAACACTTTACAAATTTAGTGTTATATTAGTTTTATTTTTTTTTAATTCCTTTTCGTATTAAGTTAACGATATACTTTATACATATGTATATTGTATAGAATTTAAATGAAAATAAGTGCAAAGAAAAAAATTAAAATTTTTTATTGTGTCGTCTAATAAAAACAAGAAGATAATTAAAAAAAATCAATAATGGGGGCTATTCTGGAAAACGCATCGAAGAAGTGAAACTTTACATTCAAACAAAAACAAATTTTCAAAAATTATTTGTGCTTGCCATGCATTTCATAAATGAAATAAACGTGAGAATATCAACGCGTTTTTCTTTCTTTCAAAAACGGTTCATTTTGTATGAGAAACAAAAACAAATTTTTTACATTTACACAGTTTTGTTTTTGTTTTCCATGTAAGTTTCACCAAGTCGACGCTTATTTCAGAATAGAGACCAATATAACCTAATAAAAATTACAAGTTTCCTTCTTTCTTTTTTCAGAAAGGGTTTGCTTATTAAATTAATAAGACTTCCTTCTTGAAAAAAACAGAAAAGAGAGAGAGAGAGAAATAAGAGAAAGATAATTTATTAATTTTACTCTATTTTATGATGTATTTATTATCCACTGTTTTCTCTGAGTAGAAAAGAAAAGGCAGATATATTGATAAAAGCTTCATTATTTTACAACTCTGGTTTTTGCATATTAAATTTTTAACGCCGTGCTTAGTAGCTATTTTATTGATATTTTTACTTTGCCATGATGCTGCTGCACTCTGATGTTTTATAAAGATTACTATCCACTGAAGTCGCTGTAATTTAGTGAGCAAGTCTTTTAACTTGACTAAATACTGAATGGTGATATAAGTATTGTTGGAGAGTTTTATCAATCTACTGGCATGGCAAGCTTTGCATGTTGTATCGTCAACGACAACCATACAAGGCACCTGATTTTTTATATATTTTATCTCCTGTCATTATGCTAACCAAATTCCAAAGTGCTGTCCCTTTTAAACTTAAAATTTCTATTGTCTTTTTCCTATTTGGGTTTCCCCATATTACTTAGGCTACTCTTTCAATAGCAAAGTTCACCTTAACTCTGGTTGTATTGTTTTCAATCCTATTGTGTTAGTTAATTTTAAAATTTTTTTAAAGGTTTCGAATTTCCTAATTTGATGTTCTTCAGTAATGATCCCATCTCTGCAAGCTCATGTGCCTCTTTATTTCCAAAGAGACTCTGATGTCCTGGTATCCATCTCGATTATCTCGATTTCTCTACAATATTCTCAAAAAAAAATCATGCAGTGGGTGCTTAAACAACAATTCAAACAAAAATTTCAAATAATTATTTACCCCCATATTCATAAAAAAAAATTAAATGAATTTAAAATCCGTTTTAGTAAAATTTTGTATAAAAAATTTAAAACAAATACATTAAAGTTATTCATTTCAGGGTTGGAAAAATGCAAAAAAGTAATTTTTTTGACAACAAACACAGAAAAAAATTTAAATTTTTTTTTATTACAAATCCATTTTAAATTTTATAAATATGGGGGTTTAATAGTTTAATTAACTTCTTGGTCTAATGAATGTAAAATAAATGTACTTCGTCATTTCTTATTAAATAACTATGATCTCCTGGTAATCTAAATTAGACACCTATTTATTATGAGCACATGTGTAGAAAACCAAAATAAAGAAGCAAGTCATCTTTTTTGAAGCAAATTTAAATCGCTTTTTACTACTTTTGAGCCAAGAAACTTAAAAAACCATTTATATTGTGCATATCTACACAAAAATACCTTTTAAACCACATATGTTTCACTAATATAGGTGGACAATAACATACTTAAAAGATATAAGATTTTGAAATATTTAAGATCCATTAATTAATTAATTCATTTTAACTCATATGAATCTCTAGTATTTCCTAAAAATTAACGTGATATCGAAAATGTATGAGGAGCAGGAAAGGCTAGAAAATATTTTTTTATAATTTGAATATTTTACTTTTATTTAGCGCATGTCAAAATCAATACGAATTTAAAATAATTGACATGCTGTTGGCTAAGCATGTCGTGTAGATGTATTTCGTTAGACTTTAGAAACAAATAAATAACAAACAAGATCTTATTTCTTTTTAATGAAAACAAATAAAAAGCATATTACTGATTTGAACGGGCTAAGGTTCGTATTGCTTTTTAAGCTAAATTAAATGTGATAATTATGAATGAACAAATAACATCAAAGTTAGTTGTAAATATTCTGAAAACACATAGTTGGACGGGGACAAACTAGCTGTTTTCAAACTTAAAAAGCGATACGAACTTTAGCCCGTCAAAATCATAAATATAGAAACAAATTGAGTTGGAAAAATAGTAAATAAATTAACTAAAAAGCATATTAAGTTTGACTTCAAATGGGATATCGGATAAAATTAACGAATAAAAAAAAATTTGTCTACCTTATTTGGTGATTGCACTAAATTTGTATTAAAAAGATTTGGAAAAGATTTAAAAAGTAATTGAGTATCTCGGGTTTTGTTATGAATTAATTGCTGCTTATAAGTTTAATGAACGCCATAACTAAAATTATTTTCTAAATTTCCTTTAAAACTAAATTTGCCATATTCTTTAAAGATTTAAATTAGATTTATTTATATTTTAAATCATTTTCCTTTATGTACATATGTTATTTAAATTTTCCAAACAATATTGTATTTTATGCAATAATCTTATTGATGACTTTAAAAGTATATGCATACACTTAAAAAAAAGACATGTTCTATTATTAAGAAATTTTTTTTCCTAAATTCAAGTAAAAAAAATTTCTAAGTTTAATGTGCAGTTTCCACAATGCAAGCAAGCGACTTGTCTAGAAAAAATATATGAAAAGCACTCAAGTTTTTGAGTGGTTCCTATATAAATTTTCTAGACAATTCGCTTGCTTGCATTATGGAAACTACAAATAAGTAATTTTTTACAAAAATCTAGTAAAAATTACTCAATATGAGTAAAAAATTAAAAGTTCATATCCTCAAAACTAATTCATAAATATACGCAATAAATTTCTCAAATGTCAGGAAATGTTTACTGACTTAAAAGAAATATTTACTAAAAGTAAGAAAATGGTTATAAACTGAAGGAAATTGTATATTAAGGACTAGTCAATTTCGTCTTAAATCAAAAAATAATCTTTAGGAAATGAATTACTCCTGATTAGCTCATGAAGTTTGACTTACTTAGAAGATGTAAAAAGGTATACTAAATTTTAGGAAAATATTTCACAGTTTTAAGTATTTTTTCTTTGAATTATGGAATTTATTATTGATTTCCATTTAGCAAAAAATCTAAGTAAATTTTTTATATTTTCGAGGAATACTTGAACTTGAAATTTATTTTTTTGTAAATAAAAAAAAATTTTAAAACTCAATAATTTCAATGCTTATTCAGGCTGCCTTGTTAGGCAATTGGTTAGAGTGCTTGCCTATCAATCAGAAGGTTGCTGGTTCAATACTTGTCTCCTCTCAAGAAATTTATATGTATGTATGGTGAATTATAATTAAGAATATAACATGAAAATATAAAAAAACATACCATGTGGTATAGAATTTAATTAAAAATAAAAATAAGTACCAGAATTAAAGACAAAAAAAAATTGGAAAATTTACTACATTTGAGATCAAAGACGAAAAAATTTTTTTGCAAAGCTCCTAATTTTATGGGAAAATTTTATTTAATTTAAGGAAAATTTTACTAAAATATGAAAATATAATTACCATAAACTACTTCATTAATGAACTAGAAATTTAGTAAATATTTTACTGGTTTCAAGTAAAAAACAGCTTTTGGCGCCATAGGACAACTTTTTTTATTCAAATTTAGAAAACTTTCCAAAGTTTTAGTTAATTTATTTTTTTGAGTGTATGATAATAAATTGCCCTTTAGAATTCAATTAACAAACCTTTATGTAAAATAAGATTCCATTTGTCACATCTTAAATATTTGATAAGTTGATTAAACTGCAAATTGTTTTTATTTACAAGCCATCACATGCAATTTTAAAATTCAGTTTACTGCATTTTATTATATCTCATGTATAAATTAATTTAATTCATAGAGAAAATTAAATTCCTTTAAAATTTAATGCTATTTCTTCTATTTAATAATTCATCTTCAAAAAAAAATTATATTTGCATATAAACTTATACACACACGCACTTATGCACTTGCTTTAAAATGCTGGTAATTTAATTTTCCTAAATATTAATAAATATTTAATGAGTCGTAATTTTCATGGTACATAATAACAATAACAATGTCGTTTAGATTTTTGTTTACTATTTCATATATAAATAACTAAACTATATACAATGCACACGCACAGACACACACACACACATACACATGCACACACACACACACAAAATAAAAACACGAAACCGGAAATAAAGTCAAAACACTTTATTCGCATACACAACCAGCAAACAAACAGGTATTTCAATATTCAACACCAGCCCCACAAAGTTACAAACACCATAAAATGCATTCAAACAAAACAAATATTATAACTGTCAACCATCCATCCGCAACATCATATTTTTGTTTGATTTTCTGTGTTTTTTTTTTGTTTTTTATTTCTTTGTTGAATCGGTCAAACGAAACGTAACTACCAAACGGCACACACAACGAGGCAAAATATATTAAAATGAACGAGCAAACGACCGAGCGCATATGAAAGCGAACGCACGAATTAACGGATTTTCAGATGTTGTTTGTATGCTGGTGTTTGCTAGTGAATTACATAGTGACTAAATGACTGACTGCGTTGGCGATGGTGTGAAAGTGTACGTGTTTACTGAATAGAATTTAATTTAGTAACATCGTCGGTGTGAACATGTTCATACACGATGCCGTTGATAGCTTCACTTCGTAGTGAAGTAATTTAAGAACTGACGGCATTTGGCTCTGTCCCGACATGCGACACGGCACGGTGATATGCTGGAATTCTTTTGCCATTTTTCGTGCCCAAATAAACACAAAATACACAAAAACACAAACACATACACTAAATTTTTGTTACTTGTATTTCTGTTTGCTGTTTGGCATATCCTGCCTCAGCTGCTCCTGTTTACTATTCTCAGTTTATTGCTTCGCTTATATTGCTGTTTGCTATTGAGCAGTTTAACTTTACTCGTGCGATGTAATTTTATGTTATTTTAAAATTTTGCTAAGCAGCAACAACAACGTTTGGCGAAACCAATCTCATCGTGTTTAAACAGATTTTTAAGGATTGTCTCTACATTTAATACTTACTTACGTACAAGCGAGTGCATATATATATATATATATTTTTTTTTTAAATTGTCTATTGTTAAGTCCTTCTGTATGCCCTAATATCTCTTTTATTTCTTCTTGTTATTGTATCAGCTTCTATATTTTTTTCTTTTATCAAATTTTTCAGGGGAGAGTTTCGCATATTTGATGCTACATTCGGCAGCAGCATCTTTTTAACTATAAATTTTTGTTCTTAACCTGAAATTGCTTTCGGGCACTTTAACAAAAAAAAAATGTTAGTATTCAATGTATATTACAAAGACCAGAGTCGGCTGTAAAGGCGATGTCTGTTAAACAGATTTAGAGAGTATAAATAAAACTGTGACTGTTTAACCTTTAAATAAAATTTTCTCATGAGAGCAAAATTAAAATTTTAAGAGATTAACTGCTATCAACATCAAAACTATGCTGTATAGTTTTGCAGCCGAATGCTGTATAACAGTATTTCTGTTGTGTTAGAAAAAGTAGGTTATAGCAAAAGACTACAACATTTAATTATTTTATAGCAAATTCTAACAGCTAACAGCATCAATGTTTTGTAACGCCGTTTGAACATTGACTATGCTAATGTCCCACATTTATGTTATCCTTAGGGCTACGCTGTAATATTACATAGTCTCGCTCAACAAGCAACAAAAAAAGTGCCACGTACACCAGCGAATATAAAGTAAAGTATTGTTTCAAGGACATTTCAAAAAAAATTATTTTTTTTTGCCGAACGTAGGGCTCGCCTTTTTAGTTTTTTCGTTATATCTTGTATATTTACAGTCCGATCTTAAAGTCTGATATAGCAAATTTTTTTGTCTTAGGGAAGCCAACATATTTGCTCTTAGGCCCACTATTTAAAAAATGCTTTTATAAATTCATTGTTGCAGACCTTAGGGGTCACCTTTTTAAATTTGTCATAGCTTTAGTATTTAAAATCTAAAAAAATCTAAAATTTGTACATTAAAATTGCTTGAAGTACCCCATAGTTGAAGATCATAAGCCCAAACTGGTTTCAGTATTGCCTTATATATTTTAATTTTATTTTCCAGATTAAGTGCTGACCTTGATCCAAGTTACCAATACATTCTCTTTGTTTTTATATTTAAATGATATCTTCTTGCCTTAGTATGTTGCTTCTACGTTTATCGTTTGTCAATATGCGTTCCTAGATATTTCACACAGCTAAAAGTTAAAAATAATGCACCATTTAGATATAATGTTGCACACTATTTTCATCTTAAAGAAAAATTTATATGAGTTGATTTATCGTTATTAATGATAAGCATTCCATTTTAATAACCATTGTTGTAAACTATCAATCTTTATTTCAATTGAAGATGATGCATCACATGGAGATTGATGAGATGTTAATATTGCAGTACCCTTATGACTATTGTAATGTTATCATTTTCTGAAATATCAGCTGTAAAGATAGTGCACAAAACGGTTTCCAGTACACTGCCTTTCTTGGATTTTTTTATCACTCATTTTACCATAATAAGTTCTATCTTCCAAGTAAGATTTCAAAAATAAGTAATATGGCGTTGGTAAAATATTTTTAATTTTAAACAAGAGTCCTTCATGCCACACTCTATCAAATGCTTGCTTAACGTCTAAAGAAACAGCAAAGCAGTATAATTTATTTTCTCGTGATTCTGATATGACATTCACTACATGTTACCTTCTCCGAGAAAAGGGAAATAGTGTGTGAAAATGAAGTTTTGAGAAAAACTTTAGTTTAAAAAATTAAATTTTAATGTTTTTCTCATTTTTATCGATTTTCCCGAGTTCCCGTTTTTTAACACACTAAGTCCCTTTTCTCGGAGAAGGTAACATATATAGTATACCATGACATTGCTTCGGAGTTTCATTTTATACCGAAATCCAAATTGGTGATGTGGTGTAATATTTTGATTTTTCAAGACTGGAATTAGTTTGCTTTAATACAATATTTTAAATATTTTAGAAACTATTGGTAATAGGCTGATGATGATGAAAATATTTCATTTTCAGGTTTATTTGGTTTGCACACCATTATAATTTCAGCGCATTTCCGCTGCATTTGAAAATACGATAAATACGATGAGCACAGAATTATTCAACAAAGTCAAGAAAATCATGCATTTTTTGATAGATATTTTACTGCTTTCGATCCAATTTAGTCGTAAAACTTAATTTGTTTCTTTATTATAATTATTTACTAACTATTCAACAAAGCAAATATAGACAAAAATATAACTTAAAATCAATTTCAAAAATATGTTTGTTAAAAAAACCTAATAAAATTTTATCTGTTTAGGTCTTTATGTAAAATGCTACACATGAACATTTAAAGAACTTGCCATGATCATTACGAACAGACTGGGAAATTAAAGATTTTTACTTTAAATAAACTGATTATATAAACTTTTATTAAAAACAAAATTCAAGTCGAAAAGCAAGCTGGAGTTCATTTTGTTTTAGAAAAAAAAATAATAATATTAGTCATGTGAAGCTAACATTAACCTGAGCTTTTTACAATCAGTTTAAGCACACCTACACAAGCATACAACATATAAACAAAATATAAAAAAAAATAAAAATAAAAACAGTTCCATGTTTTGCAGGATTTTATTCTTTAGTAATCCTCTAAAATTTTAACTGCAAGAAAAGTTTTGTTTTTCGACAAGTTAATATTAAAAATAATCTAAACACTCAAAAGCTGCTCCGTTTTAATAAGACTTTTCTAAGCACTTTCATTCGTTTGCCTTGTTAACATTGAATTGTTTTTGTACTTTTGCGAAAAAGATTTTCCTTTTTTCATCATAATTAACTAAAAACTAAATAAAAATTTCATGAATGTGTAGAAATGAAAAAAATAAAAAATATGAAATAAAATCGTGTTAAACTTTTTTACAATTCATTATTGAAAAACTTTCTTTTATTTACAATATTTTTTCTCCACCTTAATTTCAAATGCAGTGTTTACAATTTAGAGGCAAAAATGTGGAACAATGTAATGCATTTTCGTTTTTAGATTTTGTTTTTTTTTCTTTTGTTATATTTGCTAAAAGATTTTTTTGACCATAATCCTTTAGATTTAATTTGTGCATGTTGGTGATTTGGTGATTTCCTCTAATGATGATGTTGCTAAAACATGTAAAAGCTACTAAAGCATAAAAAATAATTATAACCTTAAATTAAAAATTACATACAAAAACTTGGAAATTTTATTCTGGATAATGAATACACACTACAAGGATATTTGTTTGTGCATTTGTTAATGATCCTTTTAAATTTATGTTGTGTAAAAACCTGCTGCTTTTCTATGAAATTGCATTGAATAGAAAATTCACGCTGACTGCAAATAGTGTACATTGGGCCAGGACTGAAATTCAGATGATTGTTAAATCTCTGCAAATTATACAAGTTCTTCAATTAAATATAATTCAGAATTTATTTCCCTGTTTCATATCACTTTTTCTCGTTTCTTAATTAAGCAATATATATTATACATAAAACTTAATTTAAATTACTGCTTGATACTCAGGAATGTTAAGAAGCTCATCACTCCTGGACATCTCTGATATAGAATTTAAGATTCACTAAAAAAAGTATTCACCAATTAATGTTTTCAACTAAGAATTTGTTTGATTCAATAAAATTTTTAAATGTTTTAATTAATTTGAGAGAAAAAAATTAATTTATACTATCAAATAGTTTATATGTAAAAATTTAATTAATTTTTTAATTGATATTACAAATATGTAAATATATATTACAAAATTATATATAATATATAATTAATTATATTATACATATATATATATATATATATTGCTTTTTTTGTGTTGAAAACTGAAGTGGACAGCAAAACTGCAAGGAAATTATCTTGTTACCCTTTCAGGTCAAGGTGTAAGAAAAATTCGTCTTGATGGATAAGACAGTCACAGCTGAGCAAGGGCTAAATCATTTGGAAGTTAGCTGATTTGCACAGCTTATAAAATAAACTTAAAAGAATTCAAAAAACAAAGAAGATTTGCTAGGACACATTATGGAAAATATGCTGTGAAAACATCGAGAAGTTTCCGAAGTCTCTTCCATAAGAAAATTGTATCAGGTGCACCTGCACCCTGAGGCAGTTGCATACAAAAAAAATAAGTTTTGTTTTTAATCACCAAAATCTAGCGATACAGTTATTTTTTAAATTTCCTGTGATAATGCAAAACCCACAACCCAAACTCAGCAAAATTTTTGAATTTTTACCTAATAATTGAAGTCATTGAATTGATAACGAGTTTTATTGAAATAAGAAATGGAAAAAATCAAAATTAAGGTTGCAAAAGTAAAAACTCCTTATGCAAAAACAATTGATAAACTTAAAGTTGGTTTGACAAACGAATTTTGTATTTTTTAACGCATGCTTTAACTTTAACAATCGTTTTTGCATAAAAGAAAGGAAAGCAAAGTTAGTGAATAGCAAAGTCGTTACATTTATTATAGCGCTACGATTATCATTATAAAAGTTATTGAGCTTTTCAATTTTATTAACGAGTACGATGTATAAAGACTTACCCCCTTATACAAAAAAATATTTTACTATAGCTTTAAAGTTCATATTAGTTGCCAAGCACTTTAAGGCTAACATTGCTTTATTAAGAAATTGTATGCAAAACACAATTTGAATTATTTTGTTATTTAAAAATAAATACTGGTAACACCACCGTGTTCACTTCACAGCTTATGATGTACAAAATTTAATAAAATTTCATTCGGGTATTCAAATATTTTTTTTATTTTATTAAATAAATTTTTATTTTCTTAAAGTAAAGCAACCTAATTTAAACAATATGAGCTTCTGACATGGAAGGAAACCAGATAAACATTTCTATGAAGTACCTAAAAAAAATAAGAGGAACAAAGAAGAATTATCCCAATTTCTTTTATTCGAATGAAATGAGTATTTGAATATCCAGCTTTTTTCGATTTGTTTTGATTGTATGTACATCACTAAAACATTTTTGTACAATTGTATTTATTTTAATATTTTTTTATGGATTTTGCGATGTATTTTGAATCAGTTGGATAATTTGATGAGGTTTTCCATTACAAGACAGAAATAGTTAATGTACGCTAAGAGCTAACACTTCCAGCTTCATTTTCAGATGTAACATGAATCAATATGTATTATATTAACAAAAATATTTGAGGTACAAAATACACATTTTGAAAATATCAACTTAAAGTAGTCTTAACAAACGTGGGGACCTACTCTAGAAAATTGATATAATAATTTTTTTAGAATACAACTTTACTTAACATTGCTTTGCAAAGCTTTGTTAAGTTTTTTTGCATAAGACCCTTAAACACTTTCATTGCATTAATGTACATTTTTATATATTTTGCCACATTGTTGATAGTTTTGAAGTTAACAAATATTTCAATACTTTTTAAAGTCTTATCAATTTATCTTATCAGTTATTTTTATCAAAGACTTTGCTGTAAACTCAAACTCTCAAGACCCAGCCTGACAAGCTAGTGTTATTGATCTATTCCGAGTTGCAAAACCTTAGTTACAGCATGCCTTGGCATTAAAAGCGTAGCAAAGTATTTTTGTTCTTCGATATTTCAATACTTTTTAAAGTCTTATCAATTTATCTTATCAGTTATTTTTATCAAAGACTTTGCTGTAAACTCAAACTCTCAAGACCCAGCCTGACAAGCTAGTGTTATTGATCTATTCCGAGTTGCAAAACCTTAGTTACAGCATGCCTTGGCATTAAAAGCGTAGCAAAGTATTTTTGTTCTTCGATAAAACTCAATTTTTCACTAGCAGTCGCATTTTTCTCAAAAATAACAACATTTTATAACACTGTGTATTCAGGACATATCGTACTTGTATGACGTATAAGTGACTTTTATTTCCATCCATCATTCATACCGTCTATATTTGGTTGGTTACCGCAGTGGCCAATATGTGTTAGTTTTAATGGAAAATTTTTATTTCTGTTTGAAAAAATTAAAAAAAAATAGTACTAAAGAAAATAATGTGGAAAACCTAAACAAAAATAAATACATATCGTTACCTTAATATAAAAAAGCCCTTAATTATTTACTTATTTGAATACGAGTTTTTTGCAAACACTTAACGTATCGAAAAAAGGCCAGAATTTCGATTTAACAAAAATAATGAGTTAGGGCCTTTCTATATTAAGGTAACTATATGCTCAAATGTACATTTCTATTATTTATTATTTTCGTGTGCATATAAAATGTAGTAAAATATTTAATGCAAATTTTTGTTTTAAACAATCTGTTCCATATATTTATTGTTTTTTTTTTGCACATGTGAGTTGTTTGATTTATTTGTTGCACAAAATAAAGTCACCAAAGCAGAATGCTTTATTTTGCATTTTTTTATTTAATGTATAAAACAAATATTGTGCTGTTTAAATTTTATGTTTTTGAATTACTGAAAAATATTTTGAAACATTGGATTCTGTTAATGATATGGAAAGAATAGTTGTAGTGAAATATTATGAGTACATCTCTTCAGACTCTTGAAATTTAAATAAATCTCTTTTTATACTTCACTTAAATTGTTATTTATTTATTTAAATATTAATTTGTTTTCATATTTATATATTTGCTGTTGCATTCGCAAAAGAAAACAAACGAAAATTTATATGGAAATTTAAAAATATTTTTTTAGACATGGCAGTTAATGTTTAATTTTTTAATATTACTGATAGACTAAGGGACAATGTTTGACTTGGAAAAATGAAATCGTACTTAAATATAATTTAAAGTTAAGTAAAAATTACCTGATTACGTACTTAAATATTAAGTTAAGAACTCGAGGTAATAAACTATCCGATATTCTACCCGACCAATATAATGGTTTACATTAAAGCCCTGCAAAAGACCACTCACAAGATTTTTTAAGACATGAGGGATTTTTCAAATTTTTTACTGCAGCAATGTCTTCTAAAACAAACGCTAAACATCAGTGTTTGTTTCAGTTGTTTCAGGTAAAGGTGTAAAGAAGAAGTTGTGTTTTAGGGGGTGCCTCCGGCCCTAAGGGAGAAAATCTTACAGAATCACTAGCTGTTGTGCATGAATAAGACATTTTTTTTTTGTTCAAGATGAGCCAGCTAGAAGCAATACACTTAGCTTGCAAAAGGCCATAAAATTTTTTTTGCCTTAATAAAGTGCTTTACAGAAGTAATAATATACAATATTTGAGAGCATTTTTCGAAGCTTTTCTTATCAAATAAGCAACACGTTGCTTCCCTCGGTTGTTAGTGTTTCCAAGTCAAATTTTTTCTTACTGGGATCTTACACACACACCTCAACGTGCAATAAGCAAAATAAAAAGCATGCACGCACCAAAGGTAAAGACACTACTTTTTTTTTTTGAGTGTTTGTTACGAACAAGAAGTCTTGGCGACATCGCTTGTAAACACTCATATACACAAGCAACGTGCATCGCTTATTAAACAACAGCATCAATTATTGGTTTAGTATAATACGTGTCACGACAATACATTTAAAAAACAAGACGTATTTACTCGTGTATTTCAAGACTGTTTACGCAGGCCTCTAGTTTATATGTAGATTGGTCTACTCTTGCCCAGAAAATTCCATAATGATATAAAATTGTGATACTATCCCAGAAGTGAAATAAATTCTTTGGTGGTTTTGGCACAATTTTCAGATATAAAATAATATAATTATACATAAAATTAAACTTTCCAAAGCAGTTGATTTCACGTTTGTCAAAAGAACTCTACCTTTTGCATATCTCAACTTGATAAAGTTTGTATCGTGACTTAAGACAGCTTCAATATATGATTCAACTGATTCAGATTAGGCTGACTGAAAGGAGGACACAATTTGAATTTACAAACGTGGTCTACATAATATTCTTCTAACGCTTGGAAAAAGCTCCATTATTATTATTTTCACTTTGTTTTGCACTATACAATATGTTGCACAAAAATACATTGCGCAGTAAAAATATAAAAATAGAATAAAGGTAGGAAATCATTAATTTACAATGTCGTCAACAGATTACAAAATTTTCCTTTTTGAGCAACATAACACACAAGATATATGTTTTTATCCAACCTACTTGTTAATTTAATAGGCACACACACATACAAATTTTTTGTACAATATCAATTATTGCGCAATAATATTGTTAGTAAATGAGTACTTTTTAATGATAAAAATTAAAGTATAGTAAATAATGGCAACATTAAATATTTTAATTAAATATTTTTTACCATTTTGTATTCCATATAGTTACCTTAATATAGAAAGGCCTTAACACAATATTTTTTTAAATCGAGATTTTTGTATATATCGATAGAAGAATATCTAATGTATCGAAAAATACAAAAATCGCAATCTCCAAAAAAAAAGATGAATTAAGTCCTTTCTATATGAAGGTATCGATATCACATTTTCAATTAATCGCAAAAAAAAAGCTAAAGTCATATAATTTTCGATCTAATCGATCAGAAGCAGAAAATGGCCACCACTTGCGGGATACAATTTTTAATAACTAATCTAAAAATATTCCCTATAAATTTACTGTATTTAAAAAACAAAAAATTAAAAAAATATGTCTTAAATAAAAAGTTATAAGGAATTCACACCACTTCGGTCTTTCTGGGCCACCCTGTACCAGCAGCATTTTTTTTAAGAAAATTTTTTCTTGAAATAAATTTTATTCCTATTTTATTTCTAAGACCTAAAGGAAGAATTTATTTTTTTGAGCAAATCAAGTAAATATTATATAACCAATCATAAAATAAATATACATGTAAGAGTTCAATAAATCTCATATACTGAAAAACAATCAACAATAAAATTGATTTGATACAGATTATGTCTATACAATCTTTCATAAATATCAAAAGCAAAGTTTTTGATTTGCAAAAGAAAAATCCATAAACGTTTTAATTGCATCATTAAAAAGACAAGAAATATGTCGGTCATTGAATATAGAAGAAATCAAACTTCAAACCAACTTATTTTCTAACTTAGAAGAAAAAGCTGTCCTAAAAGTTCAAAAGTTTATGGAATCCTAAATATGATTTCTCTTTATTAATGATAGTGTGTGCATAAATTGGTGAGCAATGATTTAGCTTTATTATTAAGAATTTGATTGACAAAAATAAGGTCACAGCTTAATCTAACTTCAGTTAGTTTCACTAAGTTTTCAAAGTGAAAAAATTCTTTAGCCGATGGCCTTAGTAGCTAGTACCCCTCTTAATATCAATATTAATAAATAAATAAATAAATATACACACGCAAACATGCATTGACATTAGTTTTGTGCGTTTGTTTTAAAAAAATCACCCTTAAACACATAATAGGTTACCACCCTGTAGAAAATGCGAATAGTGACATTTTCAATAGTACTACTGACCAGGTGTACCCCAGCCAATGAAATCATCTATTGACATTTAGCATTAGCTTGTAATAGAAAATCTACCAACAGGCTGTAGCACTGCTGAGTAAGTAGTTCTTTTGGGACCACATCGAGACATTGGCATCAAGGGTTCACTAGTAAATTTTACAATATCGATATTTCCTCGCTCGATGTCAATAGTAAAATAGTGGTGATTTACTAATGACAGTGTCAATAGTACTTCTGACTGGTTTTACCCAGCCAATCTAATCTCGTATCGACATATAACATAGGATTGTCATTAAAAATCTACCAGTAGACTTTAGCACTATATTCTTTTACGACCATATGGATACATTTGAACTAAAGATTCACAACAAACCTAAACATATACATACATATGTAATTTTTCAACATTATTGCACAACATAACAAAAAAGAAAAACAAACTATTGACGCATTCATTGACAATGTTACCAGAAATACCGTAGAACTGTTGTCTCTAACTTATATCTACTCGCGCATAATAGGAAAGTTGTCGACATTTCAAGTAGTGCAATGCCGCTTGAAAAAGTGTTTTGACAAAGTGACATATGGTTCTAGGCTGACTAGAGGGCATCTACATCTTACACACACACACACACACACTTAAACGTACAATATGCAAAATAACAAGCATATACGCATCAACACTACTTCTTCTGATTGTTTGTTACGAACAAAAAGTCTTCGCGACATCGCTTGTTAACACTCATATACATGAACATCAATATATCCATCGTGATTCGCTTATTAAACGACAGCATATATTATTGATTTAGTATAATACATGCTACGAGAATACATTTAAAAAACGAGACGTATTTACGTAACAAGATTGTTTGCGCAGGACTCTAATATGTATGTTTACGCTTCACGAGGCAACACCATAAGCATGCCCATGTGTTTTGAGTTTTGTAAAAGTCATGCAGGCAGAAGAGAAAACAACTGAGAGTATGTTACATGAACATTGCTCGAGTAGTCGGCACAGCAGTATATACCACTCTGACTTGTTAAAAGCATTTTTTTATTAAGTCTCCTTATTATAGAAGAGTGAGATTGGATACAGAATTGTAAAATTTTTAGCTAATTATTGCTGTGTATTAAAGCTAAAGGTGAAGGTATATACCACGCGTTACGCGGCAACGCTTTTCTGACTTGTTAAGCGCTATACAAATGGAAAGATACACAACACGTTTTTTTTGTTGTAAAATTTTAAGCCTTTGAAGGCTATTTTTTGTCGTGTATTTAACTTTGATTATTCTTGAAATGTTAAACGCATTTTTGTTATCCATTCTTTAATAAAAAATTAATATCTAATAATTTTTGTGTATGTTAACATATGAATCTGGCAACACTGTCGTTTTGTATACAACGCGTGAAAGTTGAACAATGGGCGCATTCATAAGACGTAGCAGTTGAGCTCAACTGTTGTGAAACTGTTGGCAACTGTTGGCCCCAACAGTTACTTCTTAGAAACGGCTTGATGTATATAATGTAATTGTATATCTTTGTTTCGTTACTTCATCGCATTTGTAATGTAAAACTTAGCAAATATTTGTTGCTGCCACCTAACAAAGCATATAAAAGTAATAGCTCTATTTGACCAGCTGTCCAGGCTGAGCACAACATGTTGACTATAGGTAGCGAAAAAAATTTATGATGAAAAATTACTCAACTGTTGAGTGCAGCGAAACAACTCAACTATGCGTTTCTAAGACAAACACTCAACGGTTGCGCAACTGTTACGTCTTATGAATGCGACCAATGTTCAACTTTTTGCAAGGTACGCACGTCACAAACTTCTGTATGTAACTTGCCTTATGAAAACACTTTATTTCAACTTTTTTGACAGACGCGTGCATCGCATTAGCGCATTGAACTCGTGCTATGTACTTCCACCTTAAGTTGGCTGTGTGGTGTTAACAGCAATGCTCAAACGCCAACGATAATGGGAACATTCTCTCTCCCAAGTTAATTAAAAACATGTTTAACAGCTTTTTAATCTTCACAAAATTAACTGAAATATTAATGTGTTCGGGCAACCCTCCTTCAAATATTTTCCCTCATTACTTTTCTCTGTTTATGTAGAATAGATGAAAAAATTATTTATGTTTTTTTTGTTTGCTAATTAAGAAAAATATTGAAATGTAGTCCATATGAAATAAACTTTATGTCTCTCCTCTCAATCGATTTTATTGACCATAATAGCACTTTTATTGCGACAATATTATTCTTTTTATATTTCAATACTCATAAATTAATAAAAAAAAATTATATTTAGTTATTATTTAGCTAATTTTGACTTAATTGACTGTTTTTATGGCATTTTAGCTGTCCTTAATACAAACAAGAATTTATTTATTTTTTATGTTTGAAAGATGCAAAATAAAATTAAAGGCTTGGGATGGTATAAGCTTCAGTAGATGCTGGATTTCTACTCCATATGACTCAGATTGCTTATTAGAAAAGCAAGTGAGTTGTTATTCAGAAAATTTATCTAACCAACTTTACTTGAAATGTTTGGAAAGATGTTAGCAACTGCGAGACGTCAGGCAGACTTATAACTTTTTAGGGATCCATACATAAGAGGTGAAAAGGACCCCTATTGTTTTCGCTACACTGTCCGTCTGTCCGTCACAGGCTGTTGTCTCGAGAACCTTAAGAGCTACGAACCTAAAAATGACAGAATCGCTACAACAGCAAATAGATGGCAGTTAAAAATTGAAGGCTATTCCAAAACGAACAGCGAAAAAAATGTTAAAATCCCATGTAATTTACATGCTTATGTAAAGTAAGTGTATTTTTATACAGATTACAACAATTAATACTAACATTTAAGAAAAATTAAAATTAAATGGTATTCTATCAGTTAATATAATTTTCAATGTGTAATTTTGACAACTGCAGTACCTTGGAGACCATAAGAGGCAACCTCTTAAAGTTTTCAAAAACGCTTACACAAAAGAAAAAATTTTCAAAACAAGAAAAAGCGGCAAACTAAAAAAAGGTTAGTGTGTTGGAAATAAAACTATTTGTTTGAGAGTAAATTTGCAATTTAAATTTTATTTTACTTTTCAAATAATTAACTTCAAAAATTAATAGTTTTATGAGGAGATATTTTTTCCAACTAAAGTTTTTTTTTGTAATATCAAAATTATTTCATATTCTAAATTTTTACAAAATATGGGTAAAAAGATTATAAAGGTTTTTAATTGTTAAAGTCGAAACTACTTGTTCAGAACATACTTCCTTTCGTTAAAATAGTATTTTAACTATGTCAATCTTCTGCTTCGGTTGATTTTTTTACATCGAGTTTTGCTATCTTTGCTACTGGTCTGCGTAAAACACCACCTTCGGTTTGAATAAAAGCGCTCCTTACATTACCATCATTTGATTTGACAACTGTCTTTACGACTCCCTTGGGCCAGTTATTTCTTGGTAAGTTAGGATCCACAACACTTACTATATCACCAACTCCAAGTGGAATACATTTGTTAAACCATTTTGTACGTTTGGTTAAGGTCGGTAAGTATTCATGCAACCATCGTTTCCAGAACAGATCAGCAAAATACTGCATTTTTTCCAATTTTTTCTCAAGAAACAATCGTCTTTTGAAAATTACCCAATGGTTTACTTCCATTAGAAGATCCCAAAAGAAAATGATTTGGGGTAAGAGCTTCGTCTGATGTTAGTTCCAGATCCACATAAGTTAATGACCTAGAATTAATCACTCGTTCACATTCTAGTAGTCCATTATAGAGTGTTTCCTCTTTAAATACAAAGCTGGGAGTAATTTGATGCAATACTTTTTTAACAGATTGCACTAAGCGTTCCCAACTGCCTCCCATATGTGGCGAATCTGGGGGATTAAAATGCCATGTTGTTGTTGACGATGAGAATTTTAAAGAAATTTTGCTAAAATCCACATTCTTTATATTATTTTTTAACTCGGTTTCAGCGCCTCTAAAATGTGTGCCATTATCGCAGTATATCTCACGTGGTGAACCTCGCCGAGAAACGAAGTTTTGAATTGCCATAATACAATTGTCGGTTGTCATATCATGGGTCACTTCTATGTGTATTGCCCTTATTGTGAGACATGTGAAGAGCACACCCCATCGCTTTTCCTGGTGTCTGGCAATTTTGACGTACAGTGGACCAAAATAATCTACACCCACGTATGTAAACGGACGGGTAAAGGCCATCAAGCGTGCTTTCGGGAGTTCGGACATTTCAGGAATTACTGGTGACGAATTTAAATTCTTGCACAATTGACAATTCCTTCGTACCTTTTTTAACTCTGCTCTCAATCTGGGAATATAAAAATACTGACGCAGCTCATTTAAGCATGTCTCATGGTAAATGTGATGAAATTTTTCGTGAAAATGTTGTATCAGAAGTCTTGTGCAATAATGATTTCGTGGTAAAATAACTGGATACTTAAAATGATTAGGTACACTAGGAGTCAACCCAATTCTTCCATTCATTCGAATTACCATCTTATCATCAATATAAGGCGAACATTTGTATAAATCGCTTGATTTGGAAATTTGTCTTCGGTTGCTTGATAAAGTATCATACTCATCCTTAAAGCATTCGTACTGTATTTTGCGGTAAATTATATTTTCTGCCATTTCATACAGCTTAGTTGCATTCGGAGGTATATACAATTTTATTTAAATTTTCTTGAATTTAAAATTTTTTTAATTACCCTAAAAATCGTATAAATAACTAATTTTCACATATCTGGAGTACCTCAGTTGTTGAGAGTTGTTTCAGAAGGATTTTTATAGTCTTAGTAATTGGTGTGATTATAATTTTCTAAAATTCAACATGGATGTGTGTGTGCCTATGTGTCTTATTCAAGATCCCGTACAATAATTCCATCATCTTATAACATAAAATCTGTTATTTTAAAATCATGTAACATAATTGATGATTTGGGAGTAATTTTTAATTCAAAGTTAACATTTAAGTCGCATCTAGAAAGGTTAATTCCGAAGGCATATTCTACTTTAGTGTTTATTACAAGAAATTGTATAAGGATCTGATTTTTCAGATCCTTATACAACTAAATCTTTATATATAGACCTTATGTAAGATCTGAACTGGAATATGGGGCTTTAATTTGGAGTCCTTATTGTAAAAATTCAATTGTCCGTATCGAAAGCATACAGTGGAAATTTATTAAGTTTGCTTTGCCGTATTTGAATTTTCTACACTCACAGCCTTCATATGAATCGCCCTGTCTTCATTTGGGTCTTGAAACCTTAGAATATCGTCGAAAAATGCAATCTTTATTATAAGTAACACTGTTCTATAGACCTGAGTAAATAAATAAATAAAATAAATAAATGAATAAGAGCTCTTAAATACAAATTATTTATTTTAGTTTATTGTTATGCATTTATTTCAAAGGTTAAGATAATTTCTTTCTTAGTTGAGTTGTCATCACAATAATTAATATTTTTGCATTAACACAAAGCATTCCGCACGCTGCATTAGCAAAACCTTTTTTTTTTTTTTTTTTTTGATAAAAACCTGATTTCAATTCTGGCACCCTTCTGCTAAAATTAATTTTACACAACAATACAAAAGTTATTCTATTGTATATAAAATAATATTAAATAGAGAAAAACAACGCATTTACTGCATTGTAAAACGAATAACAATAACAAATTTTGTTCAAATGACTTAATTAGATGAGCTGTGTAATTGGCCAAGTAGCTACTTTCATTTTCGTACTCTCTTTTCTGTTTTGTTTCGAAACAAAAGGATTTAATTATAGTTTTAATTGCAACCATACATGTTGCATTTGTGGTGCAATTCTTGATACTCTACTTAAATTATTCAAGCCTTGCACAATTACATGTCACATGTTATTATATTATTTAATCATTGCATAGCCATAGAAAGGACAACGTTTTCTAAGGATTCATTTTTAAAAGATTATTACAAAAGAAAAGGAGCAAGATACAAATGAACTGGACATACCTTAAGATAAAAGGCAATATATATATATATTAATTAAATAATATGGTTGGAGTTCCATCATATTATTATTAAACCATGAAAGTCTTTGGAAACTATATTGCTAAAGGACATTGTCACTTTGTCACTGTCCTGGACTTGCAGGAAAGAGAATGGCCACAATGGGCGCTCTTGCATTCAGGGAACTTTCTGACGTTGCTGGTGTTAAACTTCAACGTATTAGCAGCTTTATACTGAGCTCTGGATGGTTCGACGGTGGGGACTCCGCATAAGCAGAGTCTCCGTGGTATCACAATGGACCAAAACGGTCTAAGTGAGTCCGGGTTTCTGACTGCCACCCCTACCTAACCTAACCTAACCTAAGGACATGAACAAGATTAGGGATTGTAATACAAATACTAGGCCTAAGTTTTTAAATATACTGCAAAGAAATGTAGAAAAAAATTTAATTACAAAAACAAGGACCTTAAACTGAAGCATTTATTACCACCACCAACCATATCAAAAACATGAACAAGTTTGTTAACAATTATCAACAGAATTTGTTCATGCTATTTGCGAATGTTAAAATATAAACAAGATGCTTGTTTGCTGTAGCGTTCACTAGAAGCCAACAATACATGAACAATAAAACATGTGTGTAAGTTTTGCACAAAAAAAATTTCATGATCTTCTTTAACACACACATTTTTTTATTCGTACCCCATTATGTTTTGTGTAACTGGGGCGTGTGCCATTATTTCTTTGCTCTAATACACATGCAATCATGTATTTTTACATGCTGTAGTTCCATTTGTGCTTTAATTTCTTTATTTAATTGTTATTTGCCATTAAGCTCTTTTTGCTTTTTTATTTATTTTTTTGTTATGCTCGAAACATAGTAGTCAGGATATTAATAGAAACATAGAAACTAAATTGTAAGCCACAAATGATTTAAGCCATTCAATGCTTATCTCCTGAAACTAAATTTATAGCGACTGTTTTCATAAATAAATTTCGTTTTATTTATTCAATTTAACGTGATCTTTTAAATAAAATAAAACTACTTTTTTTCAGATCTTGATGTTTTCAGATAATGGGAATAAATAAGCCTTTGGCTTAAAACTGGAAACATAATTTTTTGAGAGCACGCTGATTTTCGATATCTTTGGAGTCCCGTAAAAAAAGGGTCACCCAAATCTCCAAACTGAGTATAGCACCGTTTGACATTACTATTGAACTTTATATACGAGTAGTCCAGAATTCAGTCCGTTTGTTTTTCTAAAAGTATGAATGAATGAATTAAGTGAAGCAGGAAAGACAGGGCTCTGCGACCGAAGTAGATCTATTGTATCCTTTGCAAAGCGCTAAAGCACCTTATCTAGACCTTCTCTTTTGATGAATCTCAAGATTGCCAATGGGTCTAGTGTTGGCAGTTCCCATTTTTTCAATAGGTACTTTCCTAATTGGTTATATATTATGTGGCATAACTCTTTACAGTCCTTTAGAGTATGCTCTGGAGTTTCATCGTCTTAATCACAGAATCTGCATAGGCTGTTACTCTCAATGCCAAGCCTGTTGAGGTATTTTCTCAGTCTGCAATGGCCTGTGAGGAAGCGTGTGAGCAATCTAAGATTGTTTTTACTCAGGGACATGCAGGCTATAAATCGATTTCGGTAAGATGTACGTTCTCATCACTAGTTTTGCATACCTCAATCCAGGGAGATTGAGCCAGAGGTGTTGCCTTCTACTCTTGATCTCCGTTGATGTATCTTCTCTGATTTTGTCCTATCCAAGTTCACAAAATGGTTCTGGTCTGACCCTGGTTCTACTGGCCCCCTTCTAGCCATTTCGTCTGCCATGAACCCAGCAGAATGTGACATTATTCATGCTGCTTAGCTGATTTAGCTTAATGCGGCATTCACAAGCCAGATGAATATTTTTTCCCCTCGGCAGCCCCTTTTAAGCTAAAATTGTGCGCATCTCTCAATGACATAAACTTACGGCTGAAAATTTGTAGAGATTTTCCAAAAGACTTACGGTAGTCAGTTCTTGGTCCTTCGAGTCCCACACCAGAACCTGCCAGTTCCAAAGGAATATCAGGGTTCTGGGTCATCCTATTCCTTTCTGTTGGCCAGAACAGTTTCAAACCTCTTGTCAAAGTCATACACTTTATTCATCACGTCAGAAGGTTGCGCAAGTAAGGTAAATCATCTTTCTAGGAGTAATTGCTTTCTTGGCTAATTAGACAGTCCCTGTCTGTCTAATTTCCCCCCGAGACGCTGATTAAATTTTATCTGGCAGCATTCTCAGATTCAGAATCGTCGCAGGTGTGAGTTCAACGAATACTTTCATGGCCGCCGTAGGACAAGTCCTCACAGCCCTTGTTAGCAAAAATTTTCTAGTTTTATACCATTTTCATGCACAAGCTGACGAGGAAATATAGACTTAAAATTTATTCCCATTGGTATTTTGCAGATATGGGTATGTCATATCATTAAACACAATCGTTGTTGTTATATTTTTTATAACCAGTTAAACTTTTATGATGACTTTTCTATTAGTAAAGGTATGACAATACGTAACGTACGTGAGTTAAGAACAATAATCAATATTTCGGAAATTGTATTATCTTAGTCACTTGGAACTAGTCTGTCCGACAACGGATTACATGAGCTGACAATTGTAACAAATATTGAGTTTAGCCAAAAAATAACCACTACACATACTCTTTTTATATTTTACAACAAAGCAGGTTGTAAATCACAGCATATCAGTCCCTGGTAGTTCAAATGTGTGTGTGCTGCATATTCTTTTATTTTAATTTTTTTATTTTTTTTTTTGCCAATTTTCATAGTGACAAAATCAGAAATTTACAACACCGTCAATCGTTCTGAAGCAAAGCAAAAAAAGTGTGCTCAACTGCACAAATAAAATGGAGCAAAATTGAAAATATCCAAAAGTGATATATCATGCTTCATGCACTGGGCAGAGGGGGTGTGTATGTACTCGTATTACCCAAATAAATTTCAAACAACTTATCATTTTTCGTTTCAACTTAGATTATAATAATAGTTTAATGCTGTTTGCTTTTGCAATTTCTTGGCATAATTTCAATGATTAGAAAATTAAAAGACTGGCAGTTGCCAAAGGAAATCGCTGTAAAATAATATTATTTTTTTTTTTGCTTTTATCATTTAAAATTATTTCTCAGCTTTAATGTTCACATGTGCATGTTGTACCAGCACAACTTTTTGCCATTAAGAAAAAAACATAGTTAAGAACTTTCTTAAGTTATTTAAAAATAAATAAAAATTTGGGATTTGTTAAAATTTTTATTGATTGAAATTTTTAGGGGAAATTTTATCCCCATAGATAGCATAGTCGTTAAAAAGGTCTACTTTAAAAGTTCGAGACTGTGGACTTGTTTGAAAATTAATCAATGGAAGAGTTATGTGAGTAATTTTGTGTCAATGAAAAGTTATTAAGTTTAAAATTTGTTAACGCACTAATAATCCCAAAATTATTATTTTACTTATTCAGTAAAATAGTTTTTTATTAAAAATACATTGAAATTGATTATTGAGGGGTTTAGCTGGATCCTATGCGCATTTCACTGTTGCTAATGCAGATCATCAGGGAACCTTTACCCAAAGCTTCTTAGAACAACTAGAGTTATTATGTTATAAACTTTCATTTAAACAAATGAGAAGCTCAACAACAAACAACAAAGTTGAAACAAGAACTCAATAATCAACATGTTTTTTATTTTCTTACTTTACCATTACTACATTGGCTGACTTTTTTCAGCTTCAAATTGTAGATATAAAGAGTATGTAAAAATAAAATAAATGTAAATAACAACAACAGCTATTCAAGAATAGAGTGTTGCCACACAAGTATTTTTTGACCGGGTGCAGTCAAATTAATAATTAGTGTTTTTATGGGAATTTTTATAATTTAAGTTTAAAATTTGTTAACGCACTAATAATCCCAAAATTATTATTTTACTTATTCAGTAAAATATTTTTTTATTAAAATACATTGAAATTGATTATTGAGGGGTTTAGCTGGATCCGCATTTCACTGTTGCTAATTGCTAAAAGTTATTATGATCATATACAATTGCTAATATTACTCGTATTTCTTAAAATTCTAATATCACAGCATTTATACTTTTATATAAAAAAAAGTTATGTCTTACAAAAAAATTTACACTCGAAGTGATAAGTTTGCTTTACTCTACCGAACTTTAATGGACCCAACCATGAGCGGCGCACTTCACCTTTGACTACAACGGGTTTGTACTGGATTAGAAAAAATCGTAGTAATCCAAATACGACACTTATAATGAGGCCCATTAATGCTACTCAATTAAAATTATTAAAATACAACAAAATTTTGCTGGGTTAAACAACAAATATTCGAACGCTTTCTGCTATATGCAAGCCAATGTATTTTATTATTCTTTTAATAGACTCATATAAAGGTTTGGGGGGACTTAACGATAATACCAGCATCTTTTTCTTCTTTCAATTTAATGAAATGCAAGCACAAGCACTAGCAAGTATAAAATAAAGGCGAATTATTATCAATAACAGTAGAAATAAACTTGCAACAAAACAGCAGCAGTCAGGCGTTAAAAATGCATTTACGCATTAAATTCCAAAAGAAAAGAAACAAAAAACTAAGCACCAAAAAAATATCAAATAAACGGTTGCACTGTGAGTCGTTTTGTCCTTGTGCAATGCAAACTATGGTACTTCCGACACTTGCATAAATATTCCCATAAATGCACTTTGCAAGTGTATACAACGAAAGATTAGGGTAATCGTTCATGCAAAACTTTCAAAAGAAATCGGTTTTCTAATATTTTAACAGCCTTATTTATAAAAATTAATAAGACTTTATACAGGGTTTTTAAAGTATATTTTCATAAAAAAAATTTTCTTGTTAAGCATTTATAAAGACTTAATAATTTTTATAAATAAGGTTGTAAATATTTACGGTCTAATTCATAAGAATTATTTAAGGATTATGGCAGGTTTACTTGACAAATTTCCCATAGAAATATGTCAAAGAAGCCTTATTCATAAATATTTTTTATGAATAAAGCAGTTAAAATAAAATTTATGTCACAGATAATATACACCGTCGTATTAACAAAAAAATATTTAAGGTTTATTAAGCGCTTAGTAGCACACCCACAGTGGTGGTTCCAGGGGGTGTGCCACTGGTATAGGTGGGCCGGCCCTCCAAAATTAGTTGGGGTCGGTCATACATTTCGACTCGATTGAGGAACTCTAAATGAGTCAAAGTGAGATTTTTCAAAATTTTACCCTTCAAGAAAATTTTACCCTTCGAATCAAAAGTCGGGACGTCAAAATGCATTTTAGAGGTATGGCTCCTTTGGCAAAGTTTCTTATTTTGATCCCTAAAATGTGATTTTTTTTGTAATTCGAGCGTTTTTTTTGTTTTGCCTCCATACAAATCGATCCGCCCTTGGTTTGATATATATAAATTATATATTATATTATATATATTTTCATTAAACACCAGAAACTGCGATAGATTATAAATATACCAGCATGTTCTGAAAATCACATTTCTCAAATCATTAGTGATTTTAGAAATAATAATTTATAAATACCATAATATAAGGTTAAAATTGGCCAGCTCTGGAGATATTTTATTTTTTTTTTTTAGTTTTTTATACCAGTCTTTCCTTCCAAAACACAAAATATATTTAATGTATAAAGAAAAAGAAACAATTTATTTGACTTATTTACTTTTATACAAAGAAAAAAAATCAATTTTCCAACCCAGGAATCATTCTTTTAGATTTCTGTGTTTTATTATACCAAACTTTTTATTTTAAATATAGAAAAAATGAAACCACTATTTTAGTAGGTTACTTTTATATACCACAAAAAATATTAAATTTTCCAACCCTGGAATCGGTTTTATTTATTTTTTTTATAATTTTTTTTAAATATCAATTTAATTCTTACTAAAATATAAAATTTGTTTATTTAACAAAAAAAGAAGAGAAACAATAATTAGTTTTAAATGGACAAATAAAGTTTAAGTTTTCCAGCTCTGAAACCAGCTTTTCGATTTTGCTTATTTTCAATAATAAACTATTTCGGACAGTTTTTGATATACCGGTCTAAGACCGAAGCTTTTCTGGGAGCTTCGCAAAACTGATTTCACGTACAGACAGACGAACAGACGGACATCGCTTATTCGTCTTCTCTATTCTTTAGGATCCAGAATATATATACTTTACGCTTCGCATATTAATAAGACCTTTCGAGACATGAGATATTTTTCAAATGCTTTACTACGGCGAAATATTCTAAAACAAACTCTAAACAAATCTATTGGCAAGACAAACAACTGAAACAAATGTCTTGCCAACAAAGTTGTTTACCGTTTGTTTTACCATATTTCGCTGCAGTAAAGCATTTGAAAAATCTCTCATGTTTTGAAACTTCTTATAAATTGTCTTGTGCAGGACTTTAATATGAATGTAGTAGAAATAACACGTGGAATGATACATACCATATGTACCATTTTTGAGAAGGGTGTAAAAGCAATAATGCCGTTTTCTTTTCCGGAAAAAGTGCAACATTTTTTACCTTTTTATTAAAAAAAATGAAATTTAACGTTTTTTTTAAGAAAAATATTATGCTCTTAAGGATTGAAGGGATGAATTATATATTTCAAAAAAACCCTTTTACTGGAAATTTTAATAGAAAAGTGCAATAAATATAAAATGTTTTCTAGAAACGATAATACCATAAGCAAATAAAATTTTTACCCACAAGTATTAGAGTTTCTTATTTTATACGCAAAGCAAATTAAAAACTGCACAATTTCAAAAATAAAAACCGATTTTAAAATAGTTGATAAAACCGTTTCCACAACCCTAACAAATACGCATGACTGTGTTTGTGTATGTGTGTGTGTTTGTGTGTGAATGCCTTTCTGAGTGCGCTTTCATACTTGAATTTTCATTTGAAATTTTTGTTTGCTCAAACTTAAGTTAATTATTTACAAAGACGATACCAAGCAACTTATCCATCCATTCATGGAGCAGTGGGTTCTGATGAAATTCTCCTTGTTCTTCAACTTGTTTGCTGCTTTTGAACTCACTGTCTTAGTTTTAATCTGCTTCGGGTGGCGTAGCAACTTATTGTGCGAAAATGGATGATTTTGAAAAAGTTTCGACACTTGTGCACAACAAAAAAACTACAACAACAACAGCAACATTAACTAAGTTAACTAATAAATGAATGTACGAAATTGTTTTCAAAGAGTTGTTTATTTTTGTGTGAGTATTTTTTGGAACAAATAATGAAAAATTTTTAGTTACAATTTTTAAGCTCATCATCATAATCATTTGAAAGTTTTTAATATTTTTTTTCTTATGATTTTAATGACTCAAATGTTAACTGGGCGAATAATATGTTACTTTCTTCCTCTTCAGTGCAGAACACTTGGTGCAGTTTGTTATTGTGCTGCCTTGTTTAGCTGAAAGAATGAGTAATTTATAGAAAGAGCAAAGTTTCTGTTTGCATGAATTTGTTACAAGATATATTTTTATTTTATTTGTTTTTTTATGAAAAAAAAATATTTAGGACAAAAGAAATGTTTAATTTTAGACAATAAAGTTAGTAAGTATTACGGGCACAATTTTTTGGAAAAGATTTGGTGTATATATTGCCTGCTCGACTTTGTTTTAGCATTAGGCATTTATACTTAAGTTCAGAGTTCGCAAAATATGGTCTCACTTAAAAGACCTAAAAAAATGAGACGTAATCACTTAGTGTCGAAACAGCAAGCCTCTTTTTCGTTTCAGTCGTGTTCTCGCTCCCGGTTTATGGGTTGAGCGTAACATACAAATCGGTCTCTCACTGACCGCATGATACGAACAGAATCGTTCGTTGCTCAGCTACTGAGGGTCAGTAAGTGAGCAAAACAAGCAAAGTGTTCACATAAAAGATCTTCATTATTGTTTTTGTCGCGTTTACTTTATGTTGTTGTCTTAGATATTTCATCACAGGCATAGCATTGAAGAGGAAGGGAGAAGATAATAATAAATAAAACAATAAAAATATCGGTAAATCAAACTATTTTTCAACAAGTGTAAATGTAAACTAAAAGACAGATACATATGTGTACAACAAAAACAAAATTATCTTCATGTATTTTGTTCAATAAATAATGTTTATAAAATAAAATAATAAAAACAACAAATCGCAACACACGTACATGCTCAAAAGACCGTTGCCAAGATTTTACAAAATAAAGGGTCTCGAGTGAGGACATGAACCGAACGAGCGAACAGCAAGCCAAAGCAGAACGAAGTTTGAGGGTTTTTTTCGCGACAGTGTCTTATCGTGTCAGTGGACGAGTGTTTTTTTCTGACAACAAGCACGATCAAGGCCAATTATTGCGAGCTTAAGTTTAATAGGCTTTTTGGAACTTTTCCAAAGAGTTTCAAAATCGAAAAATTTGAATGAACTTAAATGAGGCAACGTGGTTGTTAAAGAAATTCCACAAAAAACCGCAAGATTATACGGTTATCCGTGTGCAGATCAGTCAACCAGTGCGAGCGAGACGAAAAACTCTCGAAGGGCAAACAACACACACAAGCCTGACCGCACTTAAGAAATAATTACGATGACGCGAGAGATGTTCCCCGACACAGAGCTGCTTAACGACTGTAACGAGTTGAATTAAATTTAAAATTTGTATCAAAAAGTAAAAATTTTTTGACAGACAAAACGTTTTTTTTTTTGTCAAAATTTTTATTTCAAACAAACGATTAGCACCGAGGGTTGTTTGATTATTGCAGACAGTCAACCCTGCTAGATAACTTTTTGTAAAAATCTCTCAAAAAAATTTAAAGCACTCACACATCAGGGAAGTAGTTCTTTTCTCACTCATTCTCTCTGATATGTGAATTTTTTAACGAAACGGTCTATTTTCTTCCTTAAAAATTTACCTACAAAAATCTTACTGCACTTTTTTGTTGGTTATATATTAAAGTGTTTTCTTTTTACTTTTTTTTTCTTGTTTTTAACACTTCCCTAATTTTTTAATAACTTTATAGAAGCAATAAACGAAACAGAATACTCCAGCTCATTCATGACTGACAAGTTCTTTAGTCTTTTAGTCTCTTTGTGAATAACTTTTAATTCAATTTTTTATTTCTTTTATTGAAATTTATTTATTGCTTGTGCCACACCAACTACAAAGACAAAATTGTTTTGCAACAAAGTTAAGTTGCAATTGCTTTGAATAAACTTGTGCAATACAGCAATTAGCTCTGAATATTAATCACAGTAAGACAAAGAGTTTGCATTTAGCCAAATTTTATAGTGGCTTAAAAGCAAGCAACTTAGTAAATAGAATTTTTTTATTCTATACAACATAAAGTGTATGTGAGATTTAACATCTTATTTTTGTGTAAAACTGTTTGGATTCAAAAATATCATAGCAAAAAGTTATATTGAAAATGTAAATGCTTGCGAAATACAATGGTAGAACTATGGCATGTTTGTTCTTCATTAGCAATTTGACAAACCTACTATGATCGGCAGTTATAATGGAAGGCAGCAATCAAAAATATTCGTTGTCCTGATAACAAAAAAAACACAATAGTTGCAAGAGCACAGTTCTATAGACAATACAAGCATTTTTATCTTTGCATTTTTGTCTTAAGCAGAACAAAGATAAGCAAATGAACTAACATGTGCATAATTAGTAAAATAAGAAACAATAATGGCAAGACTCTTCCAAGCTTAGATATGATAAATTTGAGCTTTCATTACAAAAAAGGTTTCAGCAAATTGAAATACGATGAATCCAAACAGAAATCTGCATCAACTAACACCACACACAGTGGACCAAACACAAAAGAACGCTGATGATGAAGGTGTAGTGACCTTCGAAACACAGCTAGTTGTTCCGTTCTTCTATGTGTTTGTCAAAATATTTACAATTAACTTTGAGCAAATAATGCTCATAAATAATTATCACATTTTTTTCAATTTAAAATAAATAATAATTAAAAAAGCTGTAATACGAGTATGCTACCACTTAATTGTGAATAAATTCAGAATTAATGGAATGATTTTTAATAAATGTAGCTCATTTTATTTATGGTATATGAAGGTATCCCAATTAATAATAAAATATAAAATTTTCTTCAGTTTAAAATTGTAATGAGCCTTTTAAAAATGATTTTCCCAATTTTTTTGAAAAAATTTATTTTTTTTTATAAAACTTTCCGAATATCTCCAAAACTATGACTGTTAAAAAATTAATAAGGACGTAATTTAAAGGTCAATTTGTTTTGTAGCTTTCTTTGTATTTTTTTATTTGATCAAAGAACTGGTTCTCAAGTAAATGCAAATTATGTGATGCAGCATCCTATTTTCTTCCTAATAACAGAAAATCGCGTGATACAGATTCAATGCAAAAAAACTAATTTAGAGGGATTGATATACAGTTTAGTGTATACAAATTGACTACGAAACCTTTTACCTTAGACAATAAATTTCATTTTGTTTACCTGTGTAATCATAGTCACTTTCTTTCAGTTCTGGAACGATTTGAATTTTGAAAAGATGTAACTTCAGATCCTTTTTTAAAATTTCACGAAAAATCGTTCTTGGAAGTTCCAGTGAGGCTGCTTTTTTCCGTATTGAAAGTCTCGGATTTTCACGTAATCTGCTTTCAACCAGTTCCATGTACATTTTGGGTTTTTATATAACCTCTATTAACAGGGTTTTTGGATTCTCCATGCTAGGTCCGGTCCCGTGCAATCAAGGTTCAACTGTTCTATTTCTACTTAAACATTAAACAAACATCATCTATTTCTACTGAAATTCAAATAACTGAATAGTACGTGCTTAAAAGGTTATCTAGAGCAACTTTTGATATAAACTAAATTTCTAAATTTCAATTACGATTAGTAATCAATTAGATTACATTTTAAAGAGAATTGTATTGATTATATAATTCCTTTTAAAAGAATTTCTGATCAATAATAGATTACGGTTACTAATAATCGAAAAGTAATCTGAATTACTTGAAATTACAAACAATAATCTAAAATAATCAAAAATAATCCAACTACTTTCGAAGATTACTTTTGATTATTAATAAATAATCAAAAAGAACTCAAAGTAATCGGATTATTATTTAACTGCTTTTGATTCTTTTTGGTTATTTTTTGTAACTTTAAGTAATTCAGATTACTTTTCCGTTATTAGTAATCGTAATCATTTAGTAATAGTGCGAAACTGAATGTAATCGTAATTTAGTCAAAACTTCACATTTCAAAAAAAGTAATCAAAGTAGTAATCAGTACGATTAGTAATCATTACTTAACAACTATGGACTTGGAATTTTAAATTCAATACCTGTAGCGATTGGCATGCAATGAAAGTGTTCCAATTTTTTTAAAAGTTTTGATGTTTTTTTTTTGTATTTTAATATATTATTAAATTATTTAAGCTATTACATGATTTGCAAGTATAAATAAAACTTTTCCATTTAACTAATAAATTTCTTTTATTACACTTATAATCAAAGCAAAAATATTCAATAGATTTCAAAAATACAATGAATGCTGAAATGCTTTTCACCAATTCAGTGAACGTATTTTTTAAGCTTTGTTCACGACAAATTTTATTCACTAATTTAATGCATTCAAAAATCGCTTTTAGCTGTAACTAATGAAAGCAGAATGCCTTCACAAAAACGATATTATGGCTTATATTAAAACTAAATATTTTATTTTATTTCATTTTATTTAACAAAATTATTTACGTTTTTAATTCTTTGTTTTAGTTTAAAATATGCATTTACTGATTTAATTTTTTTTTTTGGCATTTAAACAACAATTACATAAAGGTTTTTAAAACTATTATAATTATTACAAGGGTCATGTTTGTTTCATGTTTTATTTTGCATAAATAATTATGCATTCATTTTAGTGCATACTTATTATGGTTGTAAAATTAATTCCATTTATTCGATTTTCTATACAATAGTGCACAAATTTAACGTTGTTGTTTTGCAATAACGATGGAATTAAATTAAGGTTTTAAGCGCCAACCTGACAAAGCATGAATATAATTAATTTTCCAGTCTATTAACACACTTAAGTGAAAATACTCGTATTAATTTTGTACGCAATAATATAACGAACAGTGACAGTAATTTTAGTAGTATAAGCAGGATTGAGGGCGAATACAGGTGGAATACGAACAAGATTTTAGTGAATGTTTGTTTTTTTATAGAAATTTCTTTCTGGAATATCTCGAATATCTGGAACACATGTAGAAATTTTTTTATTCAAAAATTCTTTTCCAGATATAAGAAAATGTTTATGCTATAAAATATTAAAATTTTTCTCTAAATTAGAAGCTTTTCGCACACTCGAAGTATACTTTGCAAAGTTTTGAGTTTATAGGAGAGAAGGGAAAAGAGAAAATGAGATTTTCTTCCCTAGAAACTCAGACATTTTTTTTTTTATAAAAAGTAGGCAAAGTGAGTGAAGATGTCACCAATTAATCAAATAAACAATATTACGCACGGCCCCGCACGCTGGTTCAGAATACATTTTCATTAGCGAAAACCTTAACTTTTTTCTTAAAAAAGATTCTTTAATTTTTTGCGCCTTCAAAAAGGAACCATGTAAGAACTAGGGTAGCCAAAAAAATTACTTCAATATATTTATAGTAGTGGGCATGGCACGCTGCTAAAAACGAAGCATTTATGTTAATAATCGTAAAAAACACAAAAAATTTGTCATATTGGATTTTTAATAACTTATCAAGCCTATTTTTAAACCCTTTACCAAAAAATTAAGAAGGGTGTATGAGCATTTCCACAGGAATGTCAACTTTTTGTAGCGTGTGACACTAAGCAAATATGCTTATTTTCTCAACGAAAAGGAAACTTTTTTTTTACTTCTTTATATATTTGTGTAGGCCGTCAGCAGCTCTATGTTATGCAAAAAAGGTTAAGAAAAATCGTGTCACGTTGTTCAGAAATACAGGGTTAATTGCTTGCTGTCGCACGCGACAAAAAAGTGTCATTTCTCGGAGAAATGTCCATATATAGGTTTGTCATTCTGTGTGTAATTTCCATAATATTAATAAGCGACCCATAAAGTATATAGTATATTTACATTCTGGATCCTTATGCCTTGGAAAGACGAACAAGCGATGTCCGTTTGTCCGTCTGTCTGTACATGAAATAAGTTTTCCCAAGCTCCAAGAAAAGCCAGCGACTTCGGTCTTAGAGTAATGTATAAGAAATGATCCGAAATATATTGAAATTAAAAATCAGCAGAGCTGGAAAACCTAAACTTGATTTTGCCATATAAAAGTAACAACCGAAAACTTATTTTATACTTCAGTAGGAATAATATTTCAAATTAAAAAAAATTAAAAAATTAAAAAGACGTATACAGGGTTGGAAAACTCTAACTTTTTTGTACAAACTTTACTTAAACAAATTTTTATTTCTTTTTTCTATAAATTAATATATCTTATATTCTTAAGAGAAAGAGATTGGTGTAAGAAATCAGAAAAATCACAAAAGTATGATTCCAGGATTGGGAAATTTAAACTTTTTGTGATATATAAAAGTAACTAAATATTACTATTTATTTATTTTTATATATTTTCTTATTGAATAACTTATTTTATAATTCAGTACAAACAGAATTGGTATTTTAAATTAAAAAAGAAATAAAAATTAAATATTACGTTTGCAGGGTTGGAAAACTTTAATTTTTTCTTATAGAAAAGTAACTTACTCAAACAAACTTTTCCCTTTTCTCTATAAATTAAACATGTCGTATATTCTTGATAGAAAGAGATTGTTCTAAGAAATCAGCAAAATCAAAAAGGATGATTCCAGGGTTTGGGAAACTTACACTTTTTGTAATATATAAAAATAACTAGGTCTGATTATTTTTTTCTTTTTCTTTATAAATCATATATATTTTACGTTTTGGAAAGAGATTTTTAGTGCATAAAATTATAAAAATAAAACACTTCCAGGGCTGGATACTTTTAACTTTTTTTCTGTAGATTAAAGTAACTAAATTAAAGAAATTGTTTTATTTTTCCTTTTTTTTTGTTCTTTTAACATATGCTATATAATTTTTTAAGAGCTACTAGATTGGTATAAGGAATCAGAAAAATATAATAGGATGATTACAGGGATGGAAAATCAAATTTTGTTTGCACATAAAAGTAACTAGGTCAAATTATTTTATTCTTTTTGTTTACAAATTATAAATGTCTTATGTTTTTGAGAGGAATACACGTAGTTTGGCATAAAAATAAGAAAAATAAAAAACATAGCTCCAGAGCTGGATAAGCTTAAGCTTTTTCTTGTTTATTAGACTAATTAAATAAAACTAATTATGTCTTTCGTAATTAAATGCACAGTATATAGAGTATTATTTTAGAAAGAAAAAAATTATTATTGAAAATTATAAAAATCATTGTTATAGATCCAGGGCTGGAAATTAAAAAAAAATCTTGGTAAGTATAGACGATGGTTTGTGCCATGTTGCTTGTTATGCTCTCAGCACTGTTATGTTTCAAATCGCTGGTCTTTCGTTGACAGCTTTGACAGCTTGTAACGAGTTGTTATTATTTTTTTTTGTAAATAGAGATAAAAATAAAATTTATCGCTAAAGAACAGTCCTACACCGAAAAAATTTTGCTTCATAAATCCAACGAAACAATTTTATTAGATTTTTTTCACAAATCTAATGATAGTTTCACATATCTAATGAAAATTTCACGAATATTGTGAAAGAATTTCATTGGAATTGCTTCGTTGGTATTCTAGTTTCGTAACAATATTTCATTGGATTTATGACAACAATATTTTCTGATTATTAAGAAACGCCTTTATATGCATTTAAGAATCATTTACACTTGTTGTCTGAAATTGAAATATAAACATAAGTACATACCTTAAAGCAATTCGTTGTCCCAATGGAAACTTCATTGCAATAATGAAAGTCTGATAAATTAACGGCCTGGTCCACGATGTCGATAAGAAATTATCTGTCGCTTAGTTATATTGAAAACAAAAACAAAATAAGAAAATTTATTTTTGTTTGCAATATAAATAAAATAAGAAAATTTGTTTTTGTTTTCAATATAACTAAGCGACAGATAATTTCTTCTCGACATCGTGCGCCAGGCCGTAAATGTATTTCAACAGTTGTCAGCCAAAAGTTTCCATCAAAGGTAGTTCTGTATGATTGTTCTTGTAATCTTTGTGTGCTTATTCACACATACTGTTTCAATTAAGTAATTTCATTCTTATAATAAGTTATTTCATTGTTTTTATGAAGTTATTTCATTGTTTTAATGAAATTATTTTATTATTTTAATGAAATTATTTCGTTGTTTTAATGAAATTATTTCGTCATTTCGATGAAGTTCTTTCATTGCATTGATGACACTTTTTAATACATTGGCGTAGTTTTCATTAAAATAATGTTAACGAAACTGGTTTCATTAATCCAACGAAGCGTGAATTTTAATGCATTTTTTCATTGGATTAATGTCAAAATTCATAGAACTTATGAAAAAAATTCTTTTGTGCTGAATAAATTTGAAAAAATTCTTTAGAAATAAACTTACATATACATAATACCGCGATATATACATACATTTTGCAATGGGATGTTTAAATTGAGACACTTAACAATTTTGCAACATCAAAGATTACACAGTGGTACAAAATTTAATGAAATAGAAAAACCTGGGACCGGATATTATTTTTCTTGTAGAGCTGGTCGAGTAAAACAAGATTCCAATGCCGGACACCTCCAAAATCCGGATTTACGGTTAAACACCAGGTTTTTTACCTTTGCGCACTTACAAGCCTGTTACTTTGTTGCTAATGATCCGATTTCCACTTACTGGAAAGAAGAAAAGAAAGAAGAGATCTTTCGAATGATATATAATTTAAACTTGAGAAATTTGGGTGTTATTGTCCAGCAAACACAAATTTTGTAGATTTTGTAAAAAAATTTCAACTTTGGTGATATTTTTATATATTTTTTTATTAAGAAACTATAATACTATTAAATTTATTCAAAAAAAAACGTTTATTTGCATATTTGGGGTTAAAAATAGATAAGCAATGAGTTATTTGACTTTTCATGAAAACAAATTTTTTACCAAAATGCCTGCACAATGTTTTCGGTGTTGTTTTTATGCACCTTCTATTAAGTTACAAATCAATGTTATACTAAACACACAGAAAATTGTAATGAGAGTTTTAGTAATTCAAAAATATTGTTTTTTCCGTGTTCTTTTTAGGCACTTTCCGGTCCCAGGTTTTTTGGACTGTCGCGCCCTGTTATTAAATAAAACAAGATAGTTTACCTGAAAAAATTTTAATAAAATAACAAATTAAATTAAGTGTCTCAAAATAAAATTCTATCCTGAATGAATCCCTGTAGTCTCTGATAACGTCACTAAACAGTTAAAAACTATTTTTTTTTTGAAAAGCCGAGTGCCCCATCTCTGTTTGTGCTTTCATGAGTGGCTCCAATAATTTAAAACACTTATTTTTTTTCAAATGTTGCCGTAGGTTAAAGTTTTAAATTTAATATTTTTGCTTTTAAAACTTGCTGATTTTTTATTGGTTATTAATTTCATATACATATGTATGTACTAGTGATGCAAGGAATGTCAATTTTTGATATTCGCGAATACAAATACAAATATTTCAAACGATATTCGCGAATACCAATACGAATATTTGAAATGATATTCGCGAATACGAATACGAATATTATATGCAATATGAAATATTAAAAAATTGTTATGAAAAAGAACTTCACACTCTTGTTGGCGTACTTTAAAGTTAATAAAAAGTACCCAACATTTTAATGATCGTCATTAAATAATATTTGAACATTTTTATGAAAAAATTAATGTATTTGTACAAATAAAATTTTTAAGACTTTATTCAGAAAAAAAAATTTAGGTTTACAAAAACGTTTAACAAAAATATTTCCATACAAAATTTGTTTTGTAAAAATTTCATAAATCAAAATAATTTTTTCGGAATACTGCAGTTAAGGCAGAATTAGTTTGTACGTGCTGTTCTGTTCTGAATCAGCTGTTTAGTTTCTGTTAGTTGAAAATCGGTATGTGTGGTTAGTTTTTCCTTTTTCGTTCTGTTCTGTTGCGGACAGATCTGTAGAAAATAGAATTCAACGTTAAGTGACAGCCAAAAGTATGTATGTATTAGTGTGTTGTGATACTTTGTGTACAAGTGTTATCAATTCTATAGGTTGCCAGCTGAAAAATGTAATTGCAAAATATTTTATACGGATAGAACGGCACAGAATAGCAGCAGAAAGTAAAGACTAATGAAGCCTTTAGTCATTTATTTAAATTTTGTTTAGGATTTATGCATTTATTTATTTAATTTCTTTTGAAAAATATTCGTATTCGTATTCGCCTGAATTTGACGAATACGAATACATTCGTATTCGCATCCGCCTGAATTTGACGAATACAAATACATTTGCCTAAAAATTGCTAAATATTCGACAATTCGAATACGAATACGAATATTCGTGCATCACTAGTATGTACATAAAACGTATTTAAATATCTTGGTTTATTTTAATTTATCATAATTCATTTAAGAGAATACTAAAATTATGTGTTTTTCTGCAAATTGCGCTAATTTAAATTTAACATCATTTGGTTTAGTTGCTTTCTCTCTTTCAAACTTTAAAACTAATTAAACTTTAACGGTTTTATGGATTTGTATTATAAAAAAAATTATTTAAGCATAAACATAATAACAGCAAGTACCATGAACTCAGTTGCCTTCTTGCTGCTTGCTCATTGAGGACTAGCAGTTTATTGAACTACACACATACATACACACATGCATACATACCTATCGCTCATTTACTTTAATAGTGGCATAACTCAAAAAAAATATTTTTTTGAATTAATAATGCAGAAAGATGAAGCATTTTGTATTTTATCTTGTGTAAAAATTTCATATAAATAGCTTGTACCATCACCTCCTGAGAGAAGAATTTTTTTTCATTTCCCCATTGAGTTGTATGCAAATTGAAAACTTAAAACGCATTTTCTGCAAAACTGGTTATTTTGAGTTGTGCCACTATTGAAGTAAATGAGTCATATGTTCGTACACGAGCACTTGCACTATGCACATCTATACCAATTTGCCGTAAAACTTTTCTTATTTAAGTGGATAAATAGCAGAGTAAAGCTCTCTTTCTCATGTTTTATATTTTAAGCTGAAAACATAAAATATCATGAAAATCTTTTAATTCTGTTTTAAGCCAACGTTGTTGTAAAAGCCATAGAAATCAATAACTTGTATTCACTGACTACATTTTGGTCATTCTTGTTCCGAACGTTTTTGTGCTTTTCAAGGTAAGTGGAAGTGCATTAAGTGCGGTAATAAAAGTAAAAGTAAGACTTCAGGTAAGTAAATTTAAGAACAGAATTGTCAGCTTCTGTTTAGTAGTATACAGAAGAGATGAGTACACTGAAAAAAGTGCATATATATTGCAATTGAATTAAATGTAATTGCTTAATTCACAACAATTTGAATTGTGTATTTGTGTATCAAATACACTTTTTGTTTTTAATTGTGAACACCCTCTGTGTAGTGTATTAATGTATTTTGTATTTTTGATGAAAAAAGAAGAACAAGCTACATACAAATTCTCTCAGGGAGCCTCTCTCTGAATACAACATTTTAAAAACATATGAAATAAAAGTGTAATAGTGTATTTAATTTTTATATGAAAAATTCATACAACAAATGTTACACTCTTGTATTTAATATGATAATACAATCGATACAGAGATACAAGAGATTTTGTGAATTAAGTAAATGTTTTATTTTAAATAAAAATTTTTAGAAATTCATTGGGGCAAAATAAAAATATTTTCAATAATTTTTTTTTCAAAAATAGTTTTTATTGAATCAATACATTTCCCCAGAACAGTTTAAAAAAAGATTATTTCTGTGTACTGAATACAGCAAGTCAGTGATCAGACAATGCGATTAGATTGTTACGTTACGAATTCCATCTTTGAGTTCTTGAAGTAATTGTGGGCTATTGGCATAGACCAATATTGGCGAAGGGTGCTGAACATTAGAGGTGGAAAACTATCGATAGTTTCACTATCGAAAGTTTTCGATAGTTTGTTGAAAAATTTTAACGATATATCGATTCAAGACTATCGAAAGTTAAAAAAAAACTATCGATATATCGACGATACTATCGTGATAGTATCGAAGTTGCATGGTTCCCGTATAATGTATATATTTATTTACACTGAAAATTCATAACAAAATATTTTTACACAAAACAAAACAAATTAAAAGAATTTTGTTTGTCAGTTCAATAGATAACAAAACTCAAGTAATTGTATGAAAAATAAGTGAGATCAGCGGAAGAAATTTTACCGTCATTCAGTTATTTTTGTTTATGAAAAGCAACATAATTAAATTTTTTGGTTTTAGTGGTGTATCATTTACTATCGATAGTGACTAAGAAATATCGATTGTTTTCAAGTACTAAACGATTGCAGAATTAAAACATCGATAGTCACAAAAAAATCTGAACAGTAGTCCCATTTTAATAAAACAATTCCACCTTTTATTGGTGCTGTTGAAGAATACATACATTTACAGACAAACTAAATAGTAGCCAATTGGATAGATGTATCTTCAATAATACAGCAGTTATCAACTGCAAAAACTAGCAAATCTAAACTTTTGCACTACACTATTAATTTCTATCTACACAAGTCTACTACTCATAGTCTAGTTATTTATATTAGCAAAGGATTACACAACTTACAGGTAGAGTTAAGCTAAGCAAAAATGAATCTACATTTAGACAAAGCAACATACAAACAAACGTATCTTTATATAACAACCACTTTACAAATGCACTTTGCGCGCTGCTTTTTACATGATTTCTCTTTTTTATTTTTTTTTTTTTAACAAATTGACAAACAAATGTCATACGTTGTTGAATTTAATCTCCATAAAATAGTCGAATTGCAAAAAAAAAAGAAATTATCCAATAGACACAAAAAGATGTTGTTACAGTTTTCTACTTGGCAATAAAACGAAGCGAACTGGGTTGATGTTCCAAAAAGTGCTCAGACTTCAAAGGTATATGTACATAGATGTACATGGCATTAGCTTCTTTCTGTGTGTACATTTGTAAACTTACATTTACAACACAGTACTTTGCTCATGTCAACATGGAATAGAAGCTACTTGAAAATTTATTTTTGTTTTTTTTTAATACAAAATGTCACTACTTTGAAAAACTTAATTGATTAGCTTGAATTAACTTTAAGATAGATAGAGATGCATTAAAGATATTGAAAATTTATTTTGTAGATCTTCAAGCATCTTAAGTAAACTTAAATTAAAATATAAAACTTTTTTTAAATGAAACTGTAGTTTAAGGAATAATAGAAGTTCCACTGCTTTTATTATTAGCTTATAAAAAAATCAATTTATAATATTGTTAAATATTTGCTTTTTAAGCAACAGACATGTTAATAAAACGTAGATTTGAAAATTTTAACAAAATTCAGTAGGAAATAATGAGTCAGTAAATAGTAGGTGGCGTTGGCTGAAGTAGTTAGCATGTTGACTATAAAACCGAAGATCCTGGGTTCGAGCCCCGCTATCTGACAGTCATTAAATAACAACACAACGAATTTTTTTATGTGCATTATTGTCCATTTGTATCAAGTAATGAAGACATTAGACACTGGTCACTGAACTACTCCAGCTTCAGCGAATACTACTAGTCTTAATGTAACATCAAAGCGCCATCTTTTGTCGATATTATTATTTGCAGAATCCATCGGCTTAGTAAAATAACCAATAAAATTAAACACAACTTAAAAAAAGTAATACGCCTTATTGACACCATAAGCGCTGCAAATCTGCATTATTAAAAACAAGCAAAAGGCAGAGTTATAAAAGCATGAAGCGTTCCTCTGTCTCGCCCTTCACTGCCTGCATATTCTCTATCACTATCCCTTTCCTGAAGAAGGTAATAATAGTAGATAGCAGGCATACATTGCCTGAGTGTTACTTATCTTGAAAAAAAAAGACAAAAAATTCTTAAAATAAAATTAAAATTTATTTTTTTAAATTTTTAATTTTATTTAATTATATTTTTTAACACAGTATGCCTGCAAGGCCAAAATCATACGTAATACTAGAGTTCATTTCTATGGCTAAAATTTAAAACTGAATTTCCTTTTCTTCTTATGAATACGAATACATATATCGTACATCAGAACAGAATATAAGGAAGTAAATCTTTGAAAAAACGACATCAGTGATACTTAATATATTTTTACAAAAGAGTTTTTTAATATTTTTTTATTTCTATATTTAGTAACAACCTTATTTATGAAACTTACTAAGACTTTAAAAAGGTTTTTTAAAATAAATTTTCATAAAAAAAAATTTCCTAAACAGTCTTTATAAATCCTCAATAATTTTTATAAATAAGGCTGTTAGAATTTTATTTAATTATTCTCGAAACAAAATAAAATACTGTCAAGTTTGTAAATCATTGTTGCTATTCTTATTTGAAATTTATTTGCTGGTGGTTTTTAGCAAGGTATTTATTATTTTTTATTGTTATTTTGTTTATTGTTGATTGTAGCTACTGAACAGGTTGACTGACAAGGATCCCCCCCAAAACGGCGAGCCCTAGCCGGTGCTTACGCCAGAATACCAGCGCGGTCAGTAGCCTGGCAACCATGCAACAATTCAAAACGAGTTGCTACACTATTACAACAGCTGCAACAATGAAAACAACAATAAGGTAAAAATAATAATAAAAATGGTTCAGCGTTGTCTGTATCGTCTCATAAAATTCAAAAGGCCGTAAGTGCACTTTTTACTTTTTTACAGGAGAAGCAAAAACCTTATAAATTTAAGACTATTTATTTGTTACATGCCAAATTGAAAAATAAATAAATAAAATTAGTATTTTTGAACATACGTGAGGGTAAAATTTTAAAGAAATATGGATTTTGGTTAATCACACACATCGTAATTAAACAAAAAGTACACTTGGAATTTTTTGGTTGTTACGACCAACAAATCGTCAGTAGACTTCAAACACACATCGCGAACAGTCACAGTGTAAAAAAATATACATTTTGCCCAGCAAATTAAATAAGTTTAAATGCTGAATATAATTAGGCCAAAGTATATGAGATAATCACCCTTATTCCAGTTGTCGCCATCGACGTCACTTTAACACAACACCAAAAAATTGGTGCTCGTATATCCGTTGACGAAAAAACTGACTCCTGTTGTCAGGCTTATGCTATTTTCTAGGCCTTCCGTTCCCTAGAAAAAGATTGTCAGTTACGCAAAATTACTTTACTCGAGAGCGAGTAAAGAAGCCCCAAGTTTTTGGTATTTTGTTAAAGTGATGTCGTTGACGACAACTGGAATCAGGGTGATTACCTCATATGCTTTGACCTAATTGTATTGAGCATTAAAACTTATTTAATTTGCTTGGCAAAATGTATATTTATACACTCAGGGAAAAGCTGTAGTTTAAAATTTAGAACGAGTCACATTAATTCCATAATTTTAGAATATAAAATGTATATTGAGATACTTAAAAATAAATTAAATCAATAAATTAATACTTTAAATTAAAATATTTTTCCATATTAAAATCAAAAATTTCAAAATGACTAGACTTTCGTTAACATTTCTTATTAATAATCAGAAATAATTCATAGTTAGGCTCAAGTTCAGTAATTTCAATTCTTATTGAATGAAATATTTTTATTAATTAATGTGAGTTTCTAAAGAAGAGAAGAAAAATTAAACTTAGACTTTAAGCTGGGGGAAATACCGATACTTTTCTGTGCAGCCACGCACTTCATCAGCACCCTAGTCTATCTACTTGGGTAGAGATTCTTATTAACATCAGCTATTTAACTTAAATTTACAATGAAACGGAATATGAGAAACGATTGTTGTGTATACAATTGATTTACCTTTGGTAAGTAACAAGTAACATAGACCACTACAATAATACTTACATGCATGTACCGATGGTACATCGAATAAGTAAAAATAATTAATGTGATGATCGTAAAAAGATAAGTAAGAATAGTTAAACATACTGAGGTAGAGTAATATAATTTCGTGCTAACCTAAATAGAAAAATGAAAAAATGGAAAAAACAGAATATTAATAGTGATACTTATAAATGTGTTTACCAAAGGTAAATCAATTGTATACACAACAATCGTTTCTCATATTCCGTTCATTGTACATTTAAGTTAAATAGCTGATGTTAATAAGAATCTCTACCCACGTAGATAGACTAGGGTGCTGATGAAGTGCGTGGCTGCACAGAAAAGTATCGGTATTTCCCCCAGCTTAAAGTCTAAGTTTAATTTTTCTTCTCTTCTTTAGAAACTCACATTAATTAATAAAAATATTTCATTCAATAAGAATTGAAATTACTGAACTTGAGCCTAACTATGAATTATTTCTGATTAAAAACTCACTACAGTTCAATTAAAAAATCTAAAAATTTCTCATTTCTTATTAATTTAATATAGTTTTTATTGATTTTAAGCAGCTTTAACGATATTTTTTCTATCAGCGGGAAATATTTCAAAATGTTACAATTGTAAAGAATTGTTCTTGAAAACTAAAATTTGTTAATAGAATTTTTTGGGTCTTCTAGCCATTTTAAAAATACAATTCTCTTTTTTTTTGTTCGCAAATATTCTGGCAACACTGATTCCTGTAAATGTCACAAATAAATAGTTTCATTAAGATTCAGAAGATTATATGCATTTGGCTTACACCTAAATGGTAGAAATACGATTATATACAATCATTTAAATGACTATAGGCTTAATTTGCACATGCACAGATTTGTTTAAAAACATTCAAATTTAGATAACTACATCTGCTTAGGTACTTATATATATATATATATATATATATATATATATATATATATTTTATACGTTCATTAGTGCACACAAGTTATATACAAATGTTAAACAACTATGACCCAGTTAAAAAGATAAATGTGTTACTTTTACATATAATTGAAAGAGGGACTAAGACAGCCTAAAGGCTCAGTTAGCCGACTGTAATGTAAAGTTAGTGCAACAGTAGGAAACAGCTGATCGATGTTGTTATGTGAAAAGTAATGAAAATGGTTATAGAGATGTACAGCCTGTTTTTCGAAAACATAAGCCCTTTCGTTTTTATGCTTCGTTTATAAACAATAACGTTTAAAATTTGCTTTTTATAAAACATTTTCAAAAGCTTTTGTTTTGATATAAAAAGAGCTTTTTAGGTATACCCAAAAAATCACACTCACAAAATTATTACAGTGACAGACTAAAAAGAGTAAAATCTATTAAAAAGAAATTCAATGAAAAATTTGAAATAAAGTTCATTTCAGATTCATTTTAAATTTTATGAACAAGGGGGTAAGCAATTTTATTTTTAATTTATTCATTTAGAAAATTATACACAGATTAATATATATTCTCATTCTATTTTATATTTTGCGTTGTTATTAGAAGTTTTATTTTTTCCTATAACTCATACTTTATTTTGACTCAATGCTAAAAATTTTTGTAATTTGTTTGACAGTTAAATTATGAAAAATAATGAAAATATTATTTTGTTATACTGAATTTGGTAACAGAAAAATTACTGAAAGTTAAGTTAATCCGATTATAGAAAAACCACCGTGTGCAAAAAAAAAACTAACGTGTACTTCAAGAGTGCATTAGAACTAGTTTTTGTATAGAAATTTTGATTTAACGTACACTTCAAGCACACATTTCACATTTTCTCATTTATTTAAATATTTTTGTAAGTTAAAGTAAAAAATAAGTCAGTTAACATTTCAACATTAAAAATTAAATAGAATTTTTGTTAAAGTCAAATGAAAAATATGTAGACCAAATTTTAATTAATTTTACATACAAAATTTCATGAGTGTAGAAAACTGAAAGCTCTTTTGTTGTCACTCATATGAAAATAATTAACAGCCTGTTCATCGAACTGTCTTACGTTAGAAGGCGAGCGATTATTAGGCAAACGATCAAGTGGGAAATTGAGTTCATTTTCATGTTTCCATTACTCATTTAGTTGTAATTCTTAGAGTTTTTTTCATAGAAAATGGAAAGTTTCTTTAAAAATGAAAAGGAAGCAACCCTATCAATCAATTGTAAAAATAAATAAAAAGTAGTTTTCAAAAATTGTTTGTTTAAAGTATACAAAAAATAAGCGTATATTGAAAAAACAATGATTTTTTTTATAGCGACCGAGATAACGCAAAAGATTGCGAGACACAGCAAATTTGCTACAGTTTCCACACGAGCAGTAAGTTCAATAAATGAAATGATTATATACCACTTCCAACAAGGAAGTTTTTGGAATACTGCTGGAGAAAATGGAATCTGCAATGAAGCAAAACAGTAGAATCAATAGCATTCTCGCTATAATTAAAGTGACAACATTCCTAAAATTTCTCGCAACTGGTGGTTACCAGTTTTGTGCCGGAAAGGAATGTATTTCATACATGTTGAAATCAAAACTTTCAAGGTGGTAATTGACTTGATTGGACCAACACTTTAAATTGCAAAGGATTAGTTTTTTTATGCTGAAAAATATTTAAATTTTCTTGGTAAAAACGTCCATTATTTTAAATTTTAATTGTAAAAATTCAAAAAATTCACCAACACGTTAAATTTTTCCTGATTGTTTAATTTGTCAGTTGATTTTGTTTGTGTCGTACATACGTGAACCAATTTTTCAAACGAAAGCTAAAAGCTTATTAGTTTTACTCAAAATAAAATGTACAAAAACCAAAAGTTCAATTCGTTCGTTATTTGACGTACAATATAAAAAAACTTATGATACAAAAACAGGCTGTAAATGTTTTAAAAACGTAAACATAGTTTTGTTCGTTATTTTAAAGAACGTATACACTTATTTATGTTCGAGAAACAGGCTGGTAATGTAACGTAACCTTTTTTTATATATAAAAACATCAATCAGCTGTTTCCTACGTTGCAGTTACATTACATTACAGTCAGCTAACTGAGCCTTAAGCACATATCAATAACAAATAAAGTATAATATGTTTTACGCGAAGTATCTCTGATCTGATGTCAATATAATAAAAAGTTTACATGCAAAAGTAATATTTTCATATGTACACAATATTTCACTGGGATATTTATTTAAACAGCTTCAAATTATTCATCGTTATTTATATGTATACATACGAGCATTATCATGTACATGCATACATACTTACTTATGTATGTATGCATGTAATTATTTAAATTTTATATACATTTCAACTTTCCGATTTAAATTAACACACACATTTCCGCAAGTGCTTGTAGCCAATACGTATTGTGTATTAGCAAATACTCCTACTTCGTGATTCCGTAACAATATTAGTAAATTAATTCTCAAAGTATCAATTTAACACAATAAAGAACAGCAATTAGATTTTATCACTGTTTAAGGTAATAGGGGAATGTTGTCAGCACTCGTACAAGTAAGTAGTGTTTGCTGTATTCGCTTACATTAATTTTGAGTACAGATGTGCTGGTGAGTGGAACTTATGGCTCACATCAACATGTCAAATTTTTCGATAACTTATATCGAGCCATAAATGCTAAAAAAATAAGCTTAAGCGACATATTTTTTACACCTAGTTTTTTTGATGGAAACCGGTTATTTACGCTCCGAGTTAATTGATTTGGGCCAAAAAAAAAATAAGTTCGAAAAGTGTGTCGCTTAAGCTTTTTTGCCGATTACGTTACGATTTAATAAGATAATTCAGGGATCTAGTCTAATGTCTCTTCTAGCAATACATGAATTAGCAGTGCTTGATTTAAATTATTCTTAATGCAAATAACAAGCAGAAAAAAATTATGTCGCTATTTTCATCCAAAATACTTGTTTTAAAACAAGGTTCAAAATCATCTGATCATAGTGATTAGAAAGAAACTTGCTGGTCTAAATACTCGAAGTGAAACTAATCGATAGCCTTTTTCCTCTTTGTATACAATTCACATTTTTCACTTTTTCAGCCACTCGTACTAATAATCCCTTATGACACTTGCACATCTCTAATTTAACACAAGTTAAACAAGCTGCATGTCATTGACGCAAAAGTTAAGGTAATTTTCTAATTTTTATTTGAAGTTCATAGATACAACATGAAGTGGAATAAAACATATAGGATACAATCAATTGTTCTTTTTTCTTTTGCTTTTGGTAATTTCTTCAAGTAGAAGACAAGAACGCCTTGGGAAAAACCATGTTGTGGGTGTAACAAATTGAAAATATTTATACTCAATTAGAAAGTGTAATAATGTTCTGTTATGTAATAAGATTCGTTAAAATAAAAGTTGTGTTGTCGGCAGCATGACAAAAATAAAACTTGAAAATTTAAATACGTGTAGGTGTTAACAACAAGAAATATACACATACTCACTTATTCGCAAATAAAATGGAATGTAAGACATGTACAAATTTCAGATATTAAGATATTAAGAGGTATTTTTCTTAACTGATGATATTAACATGACTATTGAATTGAAAGTTAACTAAAAATGGATATAATTTAATTTAACAGAAATAAAATACACAAGAACTTTTGTTTGCTGTTGGTTAAGTAACGAAAAGGTTCTTGCGATTAGCTTAAAAGCGGCATATATTGAAAAAAAAAATTTTGTTGAGAATTACATTTCTAAACATGATAAGTTAAAAGCCTCAGGCAAACTTCACAGCAACCATCTTTATTGGATTCTAAATTCATTTTTCACACATCCTTTTTACAATTAGTTGCCACATTTGGGCATCTATAAAAGTATTTAAGAGGCGAAATCAAAAAGAAACACATTCAATTCTCCATAAATATATTGAAGTACTTTTGTCGGTAATATATATGAGCGGGAAGAATTTTTTGTTGGCTACGCAAAGTTTACGAACTTTTTTTCGCTAAAGAAACTCATTATTCTTGATACATGTATTCACAAAATATTTATTTTTTTAAGTGATAAAAATATTGCTCAGTTTTGAGATAGAGAAGTTTTTTGTTTAAATTAAAGTGCTTTTTTGAAAATAAATATACATATGCAATAAGTTTTTTGGAATTTTTAATTCCATTCCTGTCTTTAAATATGTCGTTTTTTCATTATACTTCCTAGAAGCCTTCTATCGAGGAAGACCAATCTATATTCCACATCTGCACATATCAGGCTACCATAATAAAAAAAGTCTGGCAACCCCACCCTGCTGCTATACCATTAGAGTGCGTCATCCTTAATACCCCTCATGATGTTAACATGTAGTTTTTTTATCGTAGCTATATTTTATTAGGGTTCGGTGAAAAGGACTCTATTGTTTTCGCTACGCTGTCCGTCCGTCCGTCTGACCGTCTGTCTGTCTGTCCGTCGCAGACTATTTTCTCGAGAACCGTAAAAGCTACGGACCTGAAATTTGGACAGAGCATGTACAACTTTGGCTACTTAGCAATAAATATATGAGAGTTAAAAATTAAAGGGTGTTCCAAAACGAGCAAGGAACAATTTTAGAATCCTATGTAATATTGATACAATAATATTTATATAATTACTTATGAACACTTCCAATTTATGTGTATTTTTATACAGACTAACAACAATTAACACTTTAAGTTAAAAAATTTAAAATAAAGGGTGTTCTATCAGTTAATGTAATTTTGACAACTTGCTGTATCTTGGAAACCGTAAGAGGCAACATCTTAAAATTTTCAAAAACGGTAAAAATAAAAAATCCCAAAGTCAAAGTCAAAGTCCCAAATCGCATAACCGAATAAAATCGCCAAACACCGAAAAAATCGACAAATTAAAAAAAATCTAAAACTAAAATAAATCGCCAAGAACCGAAAAATTGGCCAAAATGAAAAAAATCCCCTAAATGAAAAAAGCGCCAAACATAAAAAGCGCCAAAGCTTAAAAAAAATTCAAACCAGAAAAAAGCAAAAAAAAACGCCAAAACCGAAAAATTCCCAATAAAGAAAAAAATTCCAAAACTATATAAAGGGTCCGCCATCTAACATTTTTTTTAACTAGTGCTTATTTCTTGAATGGTAACACATAGCTCATTTCTGATTTGACAGATAATTAATTTTATAAGTGTTACGCCGACAAGCCAGAGACAATTGATACTTTAAAGGACAATATTAGTGAAGCCATTGGTGTAATACAGCTGCACACAACCGATAATATAATTAAAAATTGGATCGATCGTGTAGGCTCCAGGCAGCCATTTGAATGAAATTATTTTTCATTATTAACACTATTACATAAGAAAAAGCACGTATTGTATTAAATATCTGGTGTCCGTACGGAACCTTTGGTGTGCAATTCAAAGCCGCACTTTACTGAATTTATTCCAGTTTCATTTTCCTTGTACTGAATTTGTATTAAAATTTAATTTGTAAATTATAAACAATTTTATGAATTTTTTTTAAATAAAAAATCTAGCTGGATTTGATTCCTTAGCCTAATTAAAAGTTCAAAATAACGTTGAACTATAACAAATATATATTTATGTTTTGAACGGGCTAAAGTTCGTATCGCTTTTTAAGCCAAATTACATGTGATAATTAATTATTAATGAACAAATAACACCAAAGTTAGTTGTAAATATTCTAACTAACACATAGTTGAACGGAACAACTAGCTATTTTTGAAGGCCACTAAACCTTCATCACCTTTAGCCCGTTCAAATCATAAATATAGAAAAAAAAGAAGTTCGAAAAATAATAATTAAAATTTACTAGAAAAAATATAATTTTAAATTATTTCTTTATTTATCTAATCATGGTGCTGTGTTATTATATATCGCTCATTTACTCAAAGAACGTCATAATTTTTTTTAATTAATGTTAATATCGTTCTTTATATTGTGTTAAAAATCTATACAAATATCTTGGTTTACCATTAATTAAGTGTGTAAATTGACAACTTTAAACCCGTTATCTGGCAAACTAGTTTTTCTCTTGAGTTATGACGTTGTTTGAGTAAATGAGCGATATACATACAATTATTTAAGAATTTCTAACTTTTTAAAAACATGCTTAAAGAAGAAAACGTATGCAGTCGGCAGAAAAAGTCCTCTTATAAACATTTATTTTATGTGCTGGTGTTAACGTGCCATGTTGAACATTAAGTGTTCGTGTATCTTCAGCCAATTACTTTTTCCCCTTTTTCAAAATTTGTTGCCTAAAACAATTTGTTTCTTTCAATTGTAGATATATATGTAAATTTTGTTTAAGTGTATGTAAATTTATTTTATTACATATACATACAACATAATTTTCGTTTCCTTTTAAGCGATTGAAAGTTTATTTATTACCCAGCAAACAATAATAATGTTATGCAGAAATAAGATTGATTTAATATCAATTTGAAAGCCATTGAATTTAATTGGATAATCGTTACAGATTTGTAAACAAGAAGATGATAAATTGTTATTATTTAATTTCAAATATTGCTTATTAAAGCATAATAAAAATATGTAGAAAATGTAACAGTAGTTTAAGAGCAAAATCAAATTATAAATAAGTGAAGTAAGGAAACAATAAAGTTTAATACATTAAACACATTGACCACATCAAGCTATACATACAGAGTACACACAAGTTTAAACTAAAATTAATAGCTTAGGAGCTTGAGGCAAAAATAAGCCAAAAAAGTGTCCCTAAAGTACAACATTAATAAGCAAATTAACTGGCATATGCATAATTATTAAAGAACAAATAATATTAGCAAGACTGCTGTAAGGAAGAGATGGTAAAATTGAGCTTTCATTATTAAAAAGCTTTTAGCAAATTGTAATATTATGAATCAAAACAATTCATATATTCCATTTACACTAAGAAATTAGTAAATAAATCTGAAATTTGCATCAACCAAACACAATGGACGAAACACAAGCACGCTGATGATGAAGGGCAGTCAGCTGTTCTGTTCTGCTAGTGTTTGTCAAAATATTTATAAGTTACTTTGGTGTTTCGAATTGATTAGTTTAATTTGAGTAAAACGTCAAAAGACACATGTGGAACAATCTACGACCGACTACGATACAAACATGTGTAATTGATTTTCGACTTTAATAATCTTCAGTGGTGAAAGTCTTCAATCCTTTATGCTTGCTGGGCTATCTCTGGCTTTGAAATAAAATTACAATAAATGTAATTTGTTGTAGTTGTAGTTAAGGGTAAGTACATACTTTAAGTGAAAATTATCACTTTTGTTAAACAGTTATTTGGAATTTTTATCAAAATTCTTAACAGAGAGATTTGCATTTTTAGGCGTTCTTATCGGCGTGCTTTTCGTGCTATAGAAACGAATACACATACATATACATAAGCATATACATTCATATTATTTAATTTTATATAATTTAAACTTTGTATACATATGTAAATGTATCTGTATAGGATTTAACATCAAATCATCTGAGTGTTATAAGGTTGGTGTTACTTTGCACCAGACTTCTATCCAAAAAAAATTTGCCGACCAACTTTTGCTTATGAACATGATTTAAAACAGCCACGTCGAAACACACATACTATGATATTTGCATTTGAAATAAATAGCTTTAAAAGCTCTTAAATGTATTCTTGTTTCCTTGCAAAGTAAGAGCAAGCACTGTTTTCGTCGACATCTGATTGGCTGTTGTGCTCTCGTCGGTATGAAAGCACAAAAGCTTTTTTGTAGTGCATTATCATAATGTACTACAATTATATTGTTTGAATATAACAGCCTAAGCGAATTTAAAAAAATCATATAAATGTAAAATATATGTCTATGTGGCAATAAGAAAAAAGTGCTAAAGTCACATTTTACTAATTTTTAGGAGAGCACGTTTAAGGTTTCAGATCAATTTTCACAAATTTATTCCTTTTAGGATTAAATTGGAAAAATCTGTATTCACTTTTGCTTTTTTGGAAGAACATTTTTCTATACACTATATATAATGGATGTAATTTGAAATATTTGCCCCTAATTATGAAAGTGATCTAAGTCAGGTGCATTTTTTGTTTCGAAATATTTAATAAATATTTTATGTTTTATTTTTATAAAAATAAAACATCGAGACTAGTACAACTCTAAATTAAAACAACGTTTGCTTATTATAAAAATATTTTTTGATTATATGACTTATATTACTTTCATAATTAAGGGCACGTATAAAAAGTTTAAGCTAAATTAAACTATTGGTCCATATGACGTTGTAAAGCGAAAAAAGATAAGCAATAAGTCATTGCGATATACCTTCCTTGTAAGTGGCACAGAATAATTGATATTTAATGCAGATTACAGGGATGACATTAAGTCAAAATCAACTTAAACACTCTTTTTTTTCCAAGAGGTACTAGTATAATGTCGTGATATATATATTTATTTATGTAACTTTGTGTAATTTAAATTCCTTTTGTTTGCTTTTTCTCAAAACTACACATCCTTTTAAATTAATTTTTAATATATAACGTCCATATATTGTCAGTCAACCAACCGTCAATGTAGTTGCGAACAAGACGCAGATGGTGTTATAATTTGGTTGAAAAGAGTTTTTTTTTACGTCTAAAATCCAGCAGGAACCTGAGAAAGCAGAATATTGACTTGTGGAGCACACAAATTCATAACGAGTACATTTTTTAAATTTAAGCCCTTAGGTAAATATTTATATATGTTAGGACGAATTTTTGTATCAAGCTTAGAGTTTTTTATGTTTATTTTAATTGTATTGTTACTATTTCCCAGAATAAAAATATTTATGCAAGCATATACATACATACATATTTACATATAGTTTTATAAAATATTTATTTACACTACAATATTGCATATGATTTAAAAAAATTCTTCAGCAAATATCCCTAAAGGGTGCATTCGAAGGATTAAAATTGCTGTCTCTCTGTAAAATGTGGTGTATTGTGATATTCCTGTTATTTATTAACTTTTGTCATATTTATTTATTTATTTCGTTTAATATTTCAATATTTTTAAAAGCATATTTGTTTCAATAATCAAACATTTTTATCAGAAATTGATATACGAGTTTGACCACGATGAAAAATTCTATAAAAATTATCAACAGACACACACACACAAATACACACTCACTACCTGTTCCAGGCCAAATATTTTTTTCAGAGGGTGATTGTTTTTAATAAAGAAAAAATTTTTTGTTTGGTATTACAGTAAATAAAAGAAATTGTTTAATTGTTTAGCATAAATATAATTTTAATTTATATAAACTTTCCCAAAGAGGCTTTACATATTAAGGGAATGCAATCTCTCTCATTTTAAAGAGCAGAATAGTTTTTTCCTTAACGGAAAGGATACTTTTTTGTTTTGCAATAAGAAAATTAACTAGGCTTTATAAAACAAAAAATTTTGGAGAATAATGAACTTAATATTATTTTGTGAACTAACCCTTAAATGCTTACAGTTGCCGTTTGGCAACAAAACACTACACAAGGCTTTAAACAATTTCCTAGATTTTATTTGCCCTAATAGTTGCCTTAGTGTCATATGTTGAACTTAACCTCAAGTCTTAAATACTTGCAGTTGCCATTTGGCAACAAAGTCTCCAGAAAGCTATAAATAATCATATAACAGGAAATTTATTGTGTTTTTTAAGTGTTTACCTAGTGTTCATTAAATTTAACCATTTTATTCTTTTTTTTTTTTTTTTTTTTTTGTAAAAACAAGAAAATTTTCGACCATTTTGTTTCAGTAGCTCTCACTTTGTATAGAAAGGTCAAAGTGTGACATCCATATATTCCTAGTTTTTTTGAGATAAAGAAACATTTTTAACTCAAAAAGTGTACAGGTAAATCTCGGTATAACGAATCTAGCTTTAACGAAAATCCGATATAACGAACGTCCAAATTTTTTAAATTAACAACCATATATAGCGAATACGAGCCTAATTTTATACTGGATATAACGAATGATGAAGAAAAAATCGCAAAATAAAAAGCATAAACTTGCTTGGAACATATTTCTAAGACTTTTTTCTACTTTGTATAGCGAATATTTTGATAAATGTGTGCTCTGTATAACGAACGGCAATAATTATTAAACAAAACATACAGCTGCAGTGAAAATGCAAAAAATATGTGATTCTTTTAGTTTGTGTTTGGTAGCTTATTTAAAAATAAATAACCATCATTATTTTTATAGTATTGTATCATGTCTACAATAATAATAACACTTGAAAAAATCTTTGCGATATAACCAGTTTTTCGGTATAACGAATGGGTCTGACATTATATTGTTCGTTATACCGGGATTTGTCTGTACTTGTATTATAAATTATTTATAATTTTGCCAATTTCCTGCACAGTCATTATGACGACTATAATCAACCAGTAATACTCCAAAGGTGGCCACCATTTTTGAAGCAGTGATGAATTATTAAGTTTTAACTTTTTATATGCGTTCTTTGATTGTTAAAAAATTAATGTCCTTAAATGGCAAACTTTTCAATAAATAAATGACACTTCACATGACAGATATTTAACAGCTGACAGCCTTGCCAGACCAGCAGTTTTAAAACACTAAATGGATGACCCTGGATATTTGGTCTTTTTATACCGCTACCATTTCTATAAGAAGTGTTTATTTTAATTTTTAATTATTTTATTTTATTTTATTTTCGATTTGTTAAGAAATACTTATCGTCACACACTGGCATGAAATAATAAAAAGTTATATAAAAAGTCCCCAATTTTTTAACTATTCAACCGATTTCGATGAAATCAAATGTCTTGAAAAGAAAAAATTTTGAACTTTTGAGGAATTATATTTAAAGGCACCATTCGTAAGACAGGAAAACTCCACAGAGCATCAAAGTTGGAGACAGCGCGTATCGAAATTTTTTCGGGGCTTGTAACTTTTGCAAATTTCGACCGATCTTAATAATTTTTTTAGTTGAAAAATCAACATTGAGAGGCAAAAATAAAACATGCTTAGAGAACCATTTTATCTCTAGCAGTTTCAAAGTTTTTTAATCGTTAGTACCTTATTTTTTTATTATTTAGTAAAAATCTTTTTTGTTTTGTCGTTTTTAAAAGAGATTTTCATTAAAATTCATATGAAAAAAAATCTTTCAAAAACTGTAGCAAGGACTTTTGAAAAATATGAGTAAATTTTATACATTTTTTGAAAAAAGTATTCTTAATTTTATTGTAATATTTGAAAAAATTGTTAAGTATTAAAAAGTTGCAGACTGTTTATCACTTTTTTTTATTTCACGCCACTGTGTGTCGAGTTCTCACACACGCAAGAACTCGATGCAAATATCCAGGATTCCATGGTCTAGAAACGTAGCGATGCCCACGTTTAAGTTTGAATAAAAATAAGTACATATTTTAAAAACTCTAATTTGAATTAAAATTCTTTTAAAACACATTGAAGCTATTTGGTAGCAACCTTATCATTAGTAATGATTCATTATGCATAAGAAACAATTTTGAATTAATAAATTTTTGTTTATTATATTTCTATGATTTTTTGAACAGTAAAAATTTTCTATACCTACAACTTTCTAAAAATAAAAAAGTCATGCACTTAAGGGTTGAACGATTAATGATTAGTAATACGACGATGCTTGAGATAAATTTACAGTGTCGTACAAATAATATAAAATTGCATATTTCAATGCATCGCTGTTCATCACACTGTAAAAAAAAACATCCACTTTCCAACATTATTCTATTCAATAGCCATATCACTAGAAATTTTTAAGTGACAGAACATAGTCACTCAAGATCTTCCAAGCTGAATTCAAAAATTTAGCTTCAAAGTCAACAAGTGTAAAAACTCATAAGATCAATTTTCTTTTTTGCTGAATGGCATGCCAGAATGTTTGTTCTAATTAATTATTTTGTAAGTGAAAAAAAACTATGTTGCATGTGCGGAAAAATACACCCTGTTTTATATATTTTACTCTTGGGCTCTGCTGTATGGTTGCTGTGAAGTGAATTCGTATGAGTGTATGAAACTATGTACATACTTTGTGTAATATAATATATTTTATTGTTTTTATGTTTAAATATAATTTATTGTTTAATAGTTTACATGCCACCATGGAGAATGTTTAACATTTTTCATTGTTTACACTTCATAAATGCTTTTATTGTTGTGCTGTTCTGCTCTTATTTGTTATAATCGAATGCAGGTAATTTAAGTTTTATAATCCATAAGTTTAGCTTAAAATAGTTGTATTATATTGAAGAGTCAATGAGAAATGTTAAGAGATAATTCACGTCTACTTGAGACACTGATTTATTAAAAAACTTCTTTATTAGTTTCATTCATAAGTTTTATCTTTAGCCAAAGATAGCAATAGCCAGGCAAAAAGTATGAATTTCCTTGCATTTATGCAAAATTTATTTATTTATTTACAGTTTAGTTGACTTTAAAGCAGCTACGTCCAAGCACACATAATGTTCAAACAGAATAAGTCCACAACTTCACGAAAAATTGCTGTCAAATTAACAAAGCCCATAATAAAATCTACGGCAGTAACTTCAAATGCTCTCTAATTTTTATTTTATTTTCTTTTGTGTTTATTTGTTTATTTTCCTTTGTAGTTTTGCTCAAAAAATATATGAAATTTATTAAAAGTATGGTAACATGTTTCAGAGAATAAGTATTTATATGTGAGATATAAGAAAAAACGCTGTCAAAATAAAATAGATTCTATCCCTCGACTGCTTTCTGGTGTTACTTTTTTGTGTCAATTTGTATGGAAAATGTGTTGTGTGCTACAATTATGTTTGAACATATACTCTGATATTTATAATTCAGGTAAACAGCTTTGAAAGCTTCTAAGTTTGTACTTGTTTCTTAGCAAATTAGAAGCAAGCATTGTTGTTGCCGAAATTTTATTGGCTGTTGTGCTTTCGTCGGTATGAAAGCACAAAAGCTATTTTGTAAAAGTTTACATATGAAATGAGATAAGATGAGATCAAATGTATGAGAATGAGAGAGAGAGAGAGAGAGATGAGAATGTTCACTCTCTTAACAAGCCTATTAACTTAGACCAATAAATTCACAAATCTTTGCCTTCTGTTGGAGCATCCTGCAAGCTCCTTCAAAATATAGCTGTTGGAAAACACGAAATTTATGTATCACCTGACCCGGAAATATTCTGCCTGTGTTATAGCAAAGGTATGTAATTTACACGTTACTTTTAAAATTATTTATTTTTTTCAATTAATTTTTTTTTTTTGATTGCAGGGTATTGGAAGGTCTATCACAACTTATTGATTGTATTATGAAATGAATGAATTTAATTTTAGTAGCTTATTAAAGTCGAAAAATTATTTTTCCAACATAATATGTTATGGCCTGGCACAAGAGCGACGTGAACAATAAATGCGAGTAGAGGAAACAACAAACAACCCAAAATTTTTAGCAACAACAAATGATTTATGATGTTGCAGATGTTTTAAAATAAAATGTTGTCCAAAAAAATAACATTCGAACAAATACAAAATATGTGAATGTTGTACATCTAGAAAAAATAAATATGTATAGAACAGCAAACTGTTTATAAAGGCCAAAAAAAACATTGTTCATAATGAAAAGACCAAACATCAACAAAACAAAAAAAAAGATAACAACTACATAAACACAAAACATACAAGGGCTGCGCGCTATATTAACAAGGGTATACAGCTTGCATACACATACTTATGAAAGTATGGAGCAGCATATAAGTATGTATACGAGTAATTGGTTTTGAAAAATTATAAAAAGGATACAACATTAATTAAATAATTGAAAAATAGAAAGTGATTCTCACTTAATCTTTAGCAGTTTATTTATATTTTTTCACAATGTAATCAAAAAAAATATGACAAATTGCATTATATTAAAAATCAATTTTTTAAGTTTCGTATGGGAAAAGTTATTTATTTAATATAAAAATATCCTTTTTGATAAAATTAAAAAGGAGTAAAAGTTTATTGATGTGAGAACAAGACAAATAATAATATTTTTTCCCTGGAAGAGAAGAAAGAAAGTTTTTATTGATTTACAATTAAAGTTTTAGAGCAAAGGCCTAATTTTGGCAAAAATCGTTTATTGCAAAAAAAAATTAAGAAAAAAAACAGTAGCAATGCGAAAATCAAAGTAAAAATTAAAATCTATTATTTTAATTTTTATTTAAATGATAAATTAAAACTTGTTAATTTATTAGTGCTTATCAAAGTCGAATTACTGTCTCAAAAGCTAAACAAAAAGGTCCCAAGCTGACATAAACAATTTTTTTTTTTGTGAATTGTCGAAAGTTAAATTTTTTAACTCCAATCCTTGATAAATAACTGATTCATATGCATCGAAATCATAATGGAAAATTAACCAGAATATTTTCATTACAAAAATCTATTATCGAAAAATAAAATCTGTAAGTTCTGCTCTTTTTTTTTTCTTTTGCAAAACTTTGATAAAAACGGCCAAGCCAAGGAAATTATTTTTCATTTTTTTACTGAAAATAAATTTAATGCAATAAAAAGTTAAATTAATTTTTAATTACACACTTCAATGCATTTAATCGCCGTAGAGCATTTACGCAAGGCAAAGTAATTGCATCAAATTTTCGCAGATAGAACATGACTTAATACCAGCACTTGTACACAATTTTTTTTTAACTCGTGCATCACACTCATGAGGGTGGCCACTTCGTAAGGAAAAACTTTTATTAAATGCTTAATAAACAAGTTATAAGAATTGATAGATAAAGGTTTTAAGTTTTTGTTTATTTCTTATTATTTTGTTTTTATTTCTAACTTTTTTTTATAACCAACATTAAAATAAATGTATTGATTAGTTTTGCAGAAAACAATATGGTCATCTTAAGCCAAATTGTATTTTTTTTTTATTTTTATAACACTTTGCTTTACACAAGAAATGAAGTTACAAAAACTCCATATCTGGAGCAAGTTTGCAAAGTGCTTTTGCTGTTAAAGTTTTAGTTTTCACATAATAGCTATTGCGGGTTTTCGTTTTTTCTATAATTTTCTCTTTTGTTTTATTGCACAATGTTTATATGTTAGCAAGAAATTTTATCATTTTTATCAAACTCAATCTTGGACTGAGATTGGAAAGGGTAAATTTATTTTTTATTGCATTTATTTATTTGCTGCTGTTCATTTTTTTTGTTTATTTTCGAACAAAAAAAAACACTCTTTTTCTTAAATTTGTCTCATTTTTATGGCCTGTTTTATTTGCCCCTTTTATTTGTAGTATAATAAACATCTAATTCAAAACTAGAGAGAAAACAAGTAATGATTTCCACTTAAGCTAGGAGAAAAAGAAAACTCCATGCCATGCTTTATTCTGGGTTTGGGATCCTTGCGGATGTCGTTCTTACATTTATTTTGATTGAAGGCATGTTGATAACTAAGATTAGAGTTTAAAAAAAATTCAGTATTTGCAGTACAGCAAAGTAAGAAAATAAAATTATATGAATTAATATTGAATTCCTATTCCCACCATATTGTTTAAACTTCTCCTCTTTTCAAATAAGTTTCTTATAATAATGTATATTATTGTGGCTGGGGTATTTCGCCTTTGACAGCCCTATTTTGGTCCTAGATTAAAAAACAAATGCTGGGATGTTCTTTGAACTATTAAAATTCAAAATCAAAAGACGACTACTGTGATAAAGGGGAATGTGACTACATATTAACGAGTGTCTTATTTCGACTTAAGCATAGATTTTTTAAATACAAGGGTTTTTTTCATTCGTCAAAAAAATGTTAACGAATTTTTTTTTATACAAATTTATAACGTTTAGAAACGATTTTTTTTAAATCTGTAATCTGCAATCTTCTTTAGTTTATACGACGATCGTAATTAGGTACAATATCTCAAGTTGTTTTCAGAAATTGTTTGTTAAAAGTTCACTCTTAATAATCAATTGCATTGTTTAAAAAACACTACTTCGACTACGACAATTTTGTACTAGTCTAACCAACATTGTAAAATTTTTTCTTTAATCTAGTACAAAACTGTCGTAGTCTTAGTCGAAATACGATACGTAATTAGTCCCATTTAATAAGCAGGGAAAATAAAGCTTGATAAAAGATATTAAACCTAAATTTATAAGCTCTGAAAAATATATATTTTTTTTATTAGCGCACTTCACTCAACAATCCCGTGAGCGTGAAAACAATTAATCACGATAATTAATAAACTACAAACAGCATTTACTGAAGTGTTTTCTTTCATAATTCAAAGTCCTAAGCCTCTTTTTATGAAATACAAAGGTAAGGTACCAGTACGCTCTGTAGCATTATATGTTTTCCCCAGATTTTCTTTCATCATTAATGGAAACACTAAACTCTTGCAAAAGCCTATTTACAAGACTTTTAAGACATGATGGTTTTTCAAATGCCTTACTACAGCGAAATCTTTTAAAACAAATGCTAAACAACACAGAAAAAATACTCCGTAACTGAAAAATGTGTGACGCTTGCTTCTTCATACGCATGGGCACGTATGCATGTATGCATTTACATATGCACGCACGTTGTGTGTACACTCTTTTATTTTTCTGAGCACATACAAATGCACAAACACATTGACATTATTTGTTTGCGCTTGTTTCAAAAAAAACACACCTTTAAACACATAAAAGCTTACCATCTACATCTTACACACGCACACAAATGTACAATATGCAAAATAATCAGCATACACGCATCAACACTACTTCTTTTGATTGTTTGCTAAGAACAAGAAGTTTTAGCGACATCGCTTGTTAACACTCATATACATGAACATGAATACATTGATCATGCTTCTCTTAATAAACAACAGCATTTATTATTGGTTTAGTATAATACATGCCACGAGAATACATTTAAAAAACAAGGCGTATTTACATTTCAAGACTGTTTACGCAGGCCTCTAATGGATTTAAGTTAAGGGTAGTTCCGTTTCAAATCCAATGAAATCTATTTATTAGTGTTTCTGCTTTCATGTTCCAACTTTGACATAACTTCTGATTTGATTAAATGAAAGTTTAACATAATAACTCTAGTTGTTCTAAGAAATTTTTGTGCAAAATGTACATAGGATCCAGCTGACCCCTCAATAATCAGTTTCAATGTATTTTTAATAAAAAATATTTTACTGAATAAGTAAAATAATTGGGGTATTCAAAGGGTACTCAATATATTAACACAATTTAAAGTAATAAAACGAAAACATATGAACCCTTTATAATTTATAAACATTGTACTTACTTGTATTTTGGTTTTAGCACCTTTGTACATTGCTTACTCTCTCTCGCTCTCAATTTTTTTGGTAAACTCTCACGAATTTCTACGTATAGTTATGACAAACAGCGTTGTCAACTCGGTGCTTTTCGCACTGTTTTTAGTGCTTTTTGAAAATTTCGATGCGAAAAATTTTAAATTTAGTGCTCAGTGATTTTTTTAAATTAATTTCGGTGCTTTTTGTTTCGAGTCGGTGGCACTAAATCAAAAATTCGAAGGAAAATTTCCTGACCTATTTTTCTTTCGAGGACATCTATATATAAAAAAAAGTAAGCTCTGAACTTATATGGAGCATTTAAAAAAATTCTACTAAGATTGTGCAAGGCTGGGTTGAAGGAATAAGCGCCATGTTACTCTCAAGCTTTAACATTTAAAGCACAATTATTATAAAAAATTGTTTTGCCACACAAAAAAGAAGGCAGAATAGAAGTATTTATCCAAGTTTAGTGTAACATCGAAATTTCGTCTAGTCTAGGGAAAATATTGAGTCTACAATCGAGTTTTCAGTTGATATGAACTCGTTTGAAGCAAAAAAAGTTGCATTCCCATCAAACTTCTGTCACTTTCATAATTAAACGCAGAAGTTGATCGCGTTTTTTTTTCGTTGACTTTATTTAAGTCTAAAATATGTAAGAGATTGTCCTTACACTTGGTTCACGATTTGGTTATTTATAACAAGGAATGGTAACTATATATCCCAATGTCCAGTCTTTTCTTATTTTGGTTACATTTTTTCTAAAATATTAATAAGTACATACATATGAATATTTTTTAACTTGATAAACTTGCAAATCACCTTTTTTAATTATTAACTGTGTTATTTATATTGGGTTTGCTGCACAACACTTTTAAGATCTTTTTTATTTCGATCATAATTAATTATCTTTTTCACATAGTTCAGTCTCAGCCGAAATAAGGTTTTCACAACATAATATAATAAAATCCAAATTTTATTTAAAAATTTTTTAACCACTAAGACCATCGGAAAGAATTATCTATTATTTCTAATTTGATTGAATTCGAAAAATACGTTTATTTCCTGACGAAAAAAAAATACAAAAGGCTTCGTCAAACTCATTTGAGAATTCACTGATTCTTATACAATTAAAATGTGTATCGGATGCCTCAAATCTATAGTTTTAAAAATCTAATGCAAAGTCAACCGATTAATATATTTTTTATATGTATATTTGTGTACAAGTCTTATTACTTTATGACCTTTTTGTTTGAGCCACAACAACAACTTTTGTAAACTATGTTAAAATGTTAAGACACTCTTGTGCATACCCCAATTATTTAAGACGACGGTATAAGGAGCGCTAGCTGCCAGGGCTATTGGGTATCAATGAAACTTAATTTAATTTTAATGAATTTTAAAAAAATATAAAACTATTTGAAAAAAAACTATGAAAAAGGGCGACTCACGGACTCGCACAGCACGCATCGATTGGCGCTAGTTTGTTTTTGACGGTTTCTTCGGTTTTTGACGATTTATTCAGATGTTGGTGATTTTTTTGTATTGGAGCATTTTTTAGTTTTGGCGTTTTTATTCGTTTTGGAAATTTTTTTTTGGTTTTTGACGATTTTTTTTTTCACAAAACGTATTTTTAGCTTTGGCGATTTTTTTTTGTATTTTTTCTACCTTTGTACTTTTGGTGATTTTTTTTCATTTAAGTATTTTTCATTTAAGTTTGTAATTTCATGACATTTTATGTTATTTTATAAAACATTATAGAGAAACATAATTGAAAAATATGTTCCTCTATCTTCCAGTGACTGCAAACCTAAGAATTTCCTCCAAGCTTTATATGATGTTAATTAAAAAGGCCAAATTAAACCAGCTTTAAAGCAATTTTTGTGAATTTACTAATAGAGTCTAACAATTGCTTTATTAAACACTCTGTTAGTCCTTAATTTCTGTGCAAAAGTAGTTGCGCCAATTTTTTTTTACAATGTACCACATTTTTAGGGATGATTTAGATTTTGGGTGTGTAATCGAAATTATTAGAGATGATAAAATTATCTACTCATGTATAACTACAAGATACACGAAGTCTTTTCAAAAGTACCTAGAATTTTTTTTTTTAATTTTCTCTAATAGTGTAATCGATTTTTGCAAAAAAAAAAAAAAAGTTCAGAAGTTATGTCGCTTAAGCTTGTCTGTGATATATATGCACAATGTCATAAGTAATTTATAATTTTCTCTTCTTGCCAATAACTCTTTAAAAAGTTTTCAGCATTTGAATTGGTGTTGCTTTATATGCGTATTGCATTTTAAAATGCATTATTCTCTTTTTAAGGGACTTGCGAGTGCAGTTATCATGCATTTGTATATGTATGTATGTTGAATTTCGCAAAAGAATAATTTTGTTAATTTAGTATCCTGCTGTTGTTACTTGGAAAATAAAATATTCAAATTTATAATTGCTTACTTTAAGTAAGCAAATTACATTTATGTACAAATAAAGACAATTTTAAATTTAAGCAATTATATAACATGCACATGCATGCATACATACACACATATGTACATACAAACACACATCGATAAAATATTGCTTTATATGCAATTTTTAAACTTCTGCCTTTAAAAGCATGTATTGTCATCTTAATTTTTCGTAATCTATACATGTGTGTATAAGTTTAAGTTTTATTTGAAATTTTCGAACAAAGTTATTACTGCATATAAATTATATGAGATAGACAAATTCTAGAGCATCACAAAGTCAAATCCATAAAAAAATCCCTTTGGTTGGTTGCGTATGATCTTATGCAATAAACAAAAGTTTCCCATAATCTCATCCTGTTTGAAATGTGTACAATGTGCACGTTCGCATCAACTCTGCATATCGTGAGAATAACTGGAGAATACAGAAGTTAGCTGAAAACATTTTTAAGTAATAAAACTTATTCGCATTCAGCAGTTAGAGCTTAAGTTTATAATTATGTTACGTATAAATTTTTTAATAATATTTTGTAATAACTTTTAATTTGTAGTTAAAACGGCTTGATTACTTGTTGCTTATAAAAAACAATTTCAATAAAAACGAGATAAGCGCTGACTTTATTTATTTTGGTTAAAGAGTTCGTAACTCTTTTCTATAACCTCAAAATACAGCTGTAGTTCAAGCAATTTCAGGATTAATTTAGGAGTTTACTTGCTAAAACAAACGCAAAATTTGTTATTAAACTAAAAAAGTCCAAAATTATAAAATCGCCAAACCGAAAAAAAATTACCAAAAACCGCCAAACCGTAAAAAGGGAAAAACTCATACAAATGTGTCTAAAATTAAATTAAATCGCCAAAAACCGAAAAATTAGCCAAAATGAAAAAAATCGCCAAAATTAAAAAAAACCGCCAAAATTAAAAAACTCCAAAAACCGAAAAAAAATCGCCAAAACGATAAGAGATCCAAAATTAAAAAAAAACTAAAACTTGAATTAAAATAAATCACTATAACCGAAAAAATCGCAAAAAACGAAAAAAAACACCAAAACCAAAAAAACCGCCAAAACTATAAAAACATCAAAACAAAAAAAACCAAATCTATATATTATATAGGTCAAAGTTCGTATAGTATTACATATCTAGTGTCCGTACGGAACCCTTCATGTGCGGGTGAAAGTCGCCTTTTAATGAATTTATTCTCAGTTCTGGCTCTTTATTTCGTTTTTGAGAATTTTTTCGGTTTTTGGTCTTTTTAGTTTCGGCGTTTTTTAAAGATTTTTTTCGGTTTTCAATAATTTAGTTTAATTTTAGCAATTTTCTTAGTTTTGGCGCTTTTTCGTAATTTTTGCGATTTTTCCGGTTCTTCGCGTTTTTTTTAATTTTGGCGTTTTTTCGTTTTTGGCGACTTTTTAAATTTTTTCTTCAATTAATTTTATTTTTAGTGATTCGTTTAATTTTCGAACATTTTTTTCTTTTTAGCGATTTTTCGGTTTTTGGGGATTTTTTAAATAGCGATTATGAAAATTTCAAGAGTTTTCCTCTTAAGGTTTCAAAGATACAGAAGGTTGTCAAAATTAGATAAGCCGATAGAATACCTTTAATTTTAATTTTTTTTTTAATTTCAGTGTTAAGTCCTAATTTATACTATGCAAGTCTTATTGTTAAGCTGATTAGTTTGTTAGGAGAGAGATATAGAGGGACGAGGGGAAAAGAAACGTTTTTGTTCCTCTCCTCTCTCTCTCTCAACGTAATCAGCTTAGCAATAAGACTTGCATAGTGTAAATTAGAACTAATTATTGTGGTTCGCTTAAAAATACATTAACTTTGAAAATTTGAACTTTCTGTATATAATTCCCCGTATTTTGTTTTCATTGCTCGCTTTATGACACTCTTTAATTTTTAACTATCATATAATTATTGTTGTAGCGGCTAAAATTTTACATGTTCTGTGAAAATTTCAGATCCGTAGCTTTAATGTTTCTCGGAAAGACGGACCAGACGAACATCGCAGCGAAAAGATAGGGTTGCTTTTCACCTTTTGTGCACGGAACCGTAAAATGAGGTTTAATTAAGTTTAATTGCTTTGTGTGCTTATTTGTTTTCTTGTCACGTTCTGTTACTGCATCACGTAAGACCGGTTGTGATGAAATTAGTTTAACATATAAATAATAAGTTCACCGTTATTAAAGTCTACTTTATTTTCCAACCGGACCACCGGACCATCGGACCACCGGAAATAAAAATCGTAAAGTTTGGATATAAAAATTTAAGCAGTAAATTATGCTTTTAAAATGATTAGATAACATGAACGAGTGATTTTAGGGCCTGGTCACCTCACATGAGGAGGTGATGATCGTCACGAAGCGAAGCTTTAGCAGAAAATTCCACAATGTTATATTCGATAGGTCTTTTAAACGAATAAAAATTTTCAATATCTCACACAAACTTTATTTTATTTAAGTTTAAAAAAAGAAGAAAATAAACATTTACTTAAAACAACCAGCAAGACCTTATTTTCTTCAGCCAGCCATATACGATGTATTTATCACATTTAAAGTTTTTGTTTTATTTTTGAATTAAAATTGAGCTTATATAAACATTTAGAAATAGAAATACCCAAAAGTGTATGTATTTTAAGTTACACACATTTCTTTTCTATTTATATAAGTATGTGTCAAATAGAGAAGCATTTAGATATAAAACTTTAGAGTGTGACATGTTTTTTTAGAAATTTCCATCTAAATATGAATTTACTGGTAAAATAAACAAGAAAAACTTATTGTTTTAATGAATTATACTACTTTGTGCTTTCATATTGTTTTTTGCTGGAACAAAAAAGTGTTTGAATATAAACGAAGGGGAGAGCTTTTAAGCTTTAAAAAGAATTATCTTGAAAGGAAATTAATTGAAACTAGTATAAGTCAAGATGTAATTTTGCATTTAAAATTTTATATTTAGATAGCATAAGTATTTGAGCTATGGCGAAATGAGGGGAGATATGAGAAATTCGGTCCACAAATTTTTGGTGAACTTCCTAGATTCTTATGCCAAGTTTACGTCTATGCTCAAAAAAGCATAACCACTAATTACTAATGAAAAAACTGTTTAATTCAGTTTCCAATCATGTTGGATTCAATAAATTTGTCTAATAGTGTCCTGCACAAGACCATTTATAAGACATTTCAAGACATGAGAGATTTTTTAAATACTTTACTACAGCCAAGTATTCTATAAAACAAACGCTAAATAATACTGTTGGCAAGTCATTTCAGTTTCAGTTGTTTGTTTGTCTTATCAACAGTGTTGTTTAGCGTTTGTATTAGAATATTTCGCTGTAGTAAAGCATTTGAAAAATCTCTCATGTCTTGAAATGTCTTATAAATGGTCTTGCGCAGGACCTTATTGTCTATTATTTATGTGTGAAAGTGTTTAAAATAATACATGCGTGTCTGAATCAAACAGATTTTCATAAGTAATTAGTGCTTGAGGTTTCTTTGGCACGTGGCTTAAATGAAACGCCAGATGTAAACTCAGCCTTATAGCCTTAAGCTCTTGGCAACACTGATGACAACTGACACATAAATCCAAATATTTCCATGTTGTTATTGAATACTGATGCCTGATTAATCCTAATTAGCTTTGTTCGTCATAATTCTATTATGACATGTAGAAATTTGATATTGACATACTCAAATATTTTCGCATAAATGTATTCATCTCGTCTGATGTAATGCTTACTGCATGATTTCAATAAACTAACAAAGAAATAATATTATTTTTTTTTCTTTTTCCATTCTCCTCTCGTATATCAGATAGAACAAATAATTAAGAAAAAAAAAACAAACTATTGTTATTAGGCTGTTGTGGGTCAGAAATGATTCGGATTTTCCGCTCATTACGGGTATTGAAATCATCAGTGTCAGTATCCGCTTGTTTCAATGTGCATATGGTAGAAATCAGTTTTGTTTTACATGAATATCTGACGGTGATATTTTCAGTAATGATGCTAATGTAGTAAATATAAAGAAATGCTGGAAATAGCAATTTCAATGAAACTGAAGTCAATGAACGTTTGACAAGGATGACTTTCTCACTTTCCTGACAGTGAAAAAGTCAACAAAACTGAACAACATTGCCACCACATTACAAATTGTCTTAATTGTGAAGGGTGGTTAAATTCTAAGGGCCGATGTTGAATGTGAACCAAACGTAAACGTCAAGTTTTTTTCTGCATTTCATTTGACATTTTTCAATTTCAGACTAACTCAATTTGAACTATGGAAAGCAACGCGTTAAAGTTATTCAGACTTATTATGAAAATGAGCGTTCAAATAAAAATGCATATCGTGCACTTCGTGATTTTTCCGGCCAGTACAATCGACAGAATGTGCGTACAATCGAAAAAATCGTACTAAAAATTTGAGCAAACCGGGTCTGTTCACAGCGAAAACAGAAAAATAGAACAAAATTAATAAGATATCTCCATGGTTTTTTATTTTCCATAAGGAAATCTTATTAATTTCATAGAGAAAACCTTTTTGAAAAATTCAAGAAGAAATCTTGTAGTTTTTATTAGGTTATCTTATTGATTTTTTCAAAAAGGTTTTCTTCTTGATTTTATTAGGCAACCTAATAGAACATGAAAAAAATTGTACTTATGTATTTTCATTTAAATTCTGTACGATATATGTATGTATGTATGTGTGTAGTATATTTAGATGTTATTTATTTATACATACATACATGCATACATATTATATTATATTCTTAATTAACTAACTCACCATACATACATACATATTTATTACTTGGGAGGAGACAAGTATTGAACCAGCAACCTTCTGACTAATAGACACGAACTCTAACCAATATGCTAACAAGCAGCCTGAATTCGCACTGAAATTATTGTATAAAAAGATGCTTATACAAGAACGAAAAATATCATGAAAAAAATTGTCTCTATGTTTATTTATAGATATGAAATAACAAGAAACCTAATAAAAACAAGAAGATTTCCTTATTAAAAAAATTAATAAGATGCTTAACACATAATCATATAGGAACCTAATAAAATCAAGAAGAAAATCTTTTTGAAAGAATCAATAAGGCAACCTAATGAAATTAATAAGGAAAACCTTTTTGAAAAAATCAATAAGGAAACCTAATGAAATCAATAAGAAATCGCTATAGTTTACAATTTATAAGAAAACCTAATAGAATTAAGAAGATTTTCTCTATGGATTGTTTTTTTTTGGTTGCCAAAAATAACGGAAATTGAGTAAAAAAAAGTTGTGAATAATAAGATTTCTTCTTGATTTTATGTGTTTTTCTTCTTGATAAAATTAATAAGATTTACCACATAAAAACAATAAGGAATCTCTATGAAAAAATCTTCGCTTCTTTCTGCTGGGATACCCCTTAGCTAAAAAAAAGTTTCATAGAGAAAATCTTATTGATTTTATTAGGCAGTTTTTTCTCTGTGTAGGAGATATGAAAACACCAGTGCATGCTTGTACAGCTTGCACTGCAGAAAATATTGTTGCTGTTCGCAATAGTGTGGCTGAAGAGCCTCAACTCGTCGTCATGCCAAAAAATTGCACCTCTTACGCTCGTCGTTGATGAATATTATGCATAGACTTGCATTTACACGCTTACGAGGTACAATTGACTCAAGAATTAAAGCCTCTTGACCATTCCAAACGTTGTCAATGGTCAGACTAGTGGCCAACAGTGGATGATCAATTCTCGAAGAAAATCATATTCATTGATTAGGCACATTTTCACCTCAGTGGATTCGTCAATAAGCAGAATAGCCGCATTTGGACGAATTATAATCCAAGAGTGATTGTCAAAAAAAAAAAAGGACAAAGAGTGACAGTTTGGTGTGGCTTATGGGCTGGCGGCATCATCGGGCCGTATTTTTCGAAAATGAGGCCGGTCAGACAGTTACTGTGAATGGTGTTCGCTATCGTGAGATGATAAAGAACTTTTTATGACCCGAATTGGAAAATATGGATGTGGACGATGTGTGATTGCAACAGGACGGTTCCGAACGAAACAATGGGTCTGACGCAACATATTCAATGGCCGTGGTGCCGATGTCCATTGGCCGCTAAGATCATGTGATTTGACACCGTTAGACTTCTTTCTTTGAGGTTATTTGAAATAAAGGGTGTCCGTAATAGTTCATTGATTTTTTGAATTTTGTTTCGGTTTGCTACCTATAGGAAAAAAAATCAATTTTTTTTTAAATTTTTTTGCGATTTTGATCATGAAGTTGAATTTTTTTTATTTTATGTGTTCATAATTTTTCTTCTTTATGACAAGAGCTACAACTTTGTCTCAGAGAGTAAATCAAAATTCCAAATTGTTTGCAACATATGAGCCTGATCCATTTCTTGCAAAAATGACACCGATACTTCAAATCATTTGGGGCCCCAAAAAAAAAGCAATGTGAGTCCAATCACAGGGGAGATGTGTAAACATCTAGTAATAAACATTTTTTAATATTGGCTTATGGTAACTAAAATAAGATATATAAATTTTTGACTCTACTGTATTTAAAAATGTATAGAAAACTGCATCTATGGTAGTGGAATAATTAGTTGTGGGGGTTTGTGGAGAATTGCTCATATGCAAGTGGAAAACGTCAAATAAAAATTTTGATAAAGCTTGCGACTGTGGGTTTGCAAAATTTGTATTAAAATCTCTACCCATAATAATTGGAATGAGATGGAGATTGTTACTCAATTGTCGTGCATCAGCTTCAGTGTGTAAGGCAACAGTGCGTGTAAAGACAAAACAAATATTTGAAATTTAAAACGCTCTTTTATTTAAAAGTTTATATTTATTTAATTTATTTTATATTTTTCAACTTTTTAACAAACCCACTGGCAACACTGTTACACTTCACAAGCAATTTCTATTAAAATTAATATTGCTCCTGAAGGTATGCTTTACAATTTGGTTGAGTGTATTTCTATGCTTTCTTCTTCGTGTGATTACACTAATACACTCATATATAGCTCACACCGATTTGATAACGCTTTACGATCTTGCTCAAAATGTGTGATTGTATTGTGAAAAAGATTTTTACCCCCTAGTGTATAGATGATTACACATCAAAAATTTCATGACTTAAGCCTGGTACTTTGTTCAACATTTTACGTGAAATGCTGGCAAAATACATTTAAAAAAAATTGACACGAATTGTTAGTGAAAAAATGTTGCAAAAATAGTACTCTGTTTATATTGGGAAAAACATATGAAATGTATCTTCAACATTTTAAGTGTTCGTGCGAAAGAAGATAGGTGGCACTTATTTCGTGTGGAATTTACAACAAACACATGGGGTGTTTTTAAAAACATAAGAAATTGTAGCATAGTTTCAGGGTTAATTAATATTTTTTACATGTCAAATTTTCCGTATGAAATAATCAATGTTGCTCAACATTTTTCACAAATTTGAACAGAGTACTTTGCTTTATGGCAAAACTGAGAGACACGGGTTTTTTTAGTGTTGCACTGTGTTATCAACAAACATTAGTAATGGCGTATGAGTAATATTTATATTAAATATTAATATCAAGTATACTTTAACTGAATCATGCATTAAGTTCTGTTGTGAAACTAAATTTGAGGTACTCAAACAGTAGTGTTAAAGTTTATATTGTAAAAAAATTTAAATCTTTGTTTGAAAGAAGAAATAAAAGCAAAAACAATTAAATTGCAATAATTAAAGATATTTTGACAATATGATCTTTCTGACTATCTCATTATATGAAAATAATTGGGGTATTCAAACGGCAGTCTTAAGCGGCCCATACACTTGAAATATAACTGTACGATTTTTCTTATAGTACAATAATGTCGCCAATGTATATGTCATATTCGAAGGTTGCACAATATATTAGCATATATCAAAAGACTTTTGATTTTTATTGTGCAATTAATACAATTGTGTAATGTGGTGGCAACATTGTTTGTTCAATGTTGTTTATTTTTTGCCTGTGAAGAAAATTGGGCAATATTTTCTTTGAAAATATTATGCCATGTATTGCATAGTATATGTCAAAACGACAATAATATGTTGAACATAATATGCAATAATATTGTTTAATAGATGGGACGCTTTAAGCGTAATAATGTCATGTTTTAAAGTATTTTAACATGATTGTTTTTAGTTTTGTTTTATATTTCAAAGAAAAATTTTAAAACATTTGCACATACGACTACCATTTGAATTCCTTAAATATATTGTCATAACTATTTCACTGCTATTGCAATACTATTAAACTTTTCAATTGAGCCGAGTATAACTTTGATGAATATGCATTGAGTATAAAATATATAAATTTTATGCATATACATACATATGATTATATTTTTAGAAAATCGTAATTCTAAAAATTAAAACTGTTAAGAAACATTACTTATACTACCAACAATTTTTTCAAAACTATTTTAATCAGTTGTATTTTTTGAGTTACTGCGTAGTGTTCTTTTATTAAAAGAATTTTGCTGAATTTCATTTAGTAATTATTACATTTGGATTTTTTTATAACACATATCGCAATACATACAAACATACATTTATATTCCCAGATATATAAAATTTCATATTGTATATTTGTAGCTTCTTGGATGCGTACACACGCACACACACTCTGTAGTTAGTACATATGTACATGTGTCAAATGAACTCACGTACTTAGCTTTCTTTTTTTCATTCAATTTTCTCGTATGAATTAACAAAAAGTTACCTTTTGCCAGCTTTCCACCTTTATGGCATATTTATCTGCTCTTATTTTTATTTTTTTTTTTGCTGCTAATCATCACTACTAGCACTATCCCTGCTCGCAGATATATTTAGTTTTTTTTCCTCCTTTTTGTGTGTGTGTGTGTGTGTGATGTTATACCGAGCTAATTAAAATGGTTTTTCATTAGTTTATTTTTATCCATTTTTTTCTGGCCCCATTCATTAATGAACATAAATATGGGAAACATACAATCATGTCTTGTATACAAATACACCAGCGCATGGATGTGGGTATCTTTGTTTGTGTGTGAATGTGTGTATATGTACACAAATGTAAATTACAACACATATTTACAGGTATAAAACGGTTCAATGACTAAACTAACGAATATGTGGTAACAAAAAGTTAAATACGTACGTACAAACACTAGAAAATTTCTAAGTTTATCTTGATGGAGTGTAGGGCGTGCAGTGCCTGATAAATATTTGAATGCTATTCAATGCAGTGCAAGAAATTTATTTGGATTTAAATTGTAATATATTTTTTAGTTCAAAAATTAATACAAGGATACTTTGGTCATAATAAATTAAGCAAATTGACGTATATCTTATTACCAGGGAAACCGCAAATATGCAATTGCATGTTGCGGGTACAATATATTTTTCCGTTTCAGAACTTTTAATGAATTTTGGCATTGATTTGTTAGTGCATATTTTACGCTTTGAGGCATGTTTTTGCATATATCAGTCTTACACGAATATTTTTAGCATATCTTAGAATTTTTAGAGCATAATCTCTGCTTTTAGGGCATATTTTGATACTTCATAGAATTTTTTTATTCAAACCTACTTGCCGCAGATAACTTTTTAAAAAGACACTCCATTCCGAAAAATATAAACACAAAAATTTTTTCTAGAAATTTATTAAAATTCACTATCAAAATAAAAATTTATGTTTTAAAGAAAAAAAATTTCAGACTCTATCTGGGTTAATATACTTACAAGTTAATCGGTTGTTCGAAATTTTTATTTTTATTTTTCGTCATCTAAATTTCTGTTCCAATGTTCCATATAATGTATAAATTTTTCTTATACATATATAACTCAGTTTTACTGACGTTAATTTCAATACAAATTCAGTTTTGCTATTTGTGAGGGACTTTGCCCCGAGTAGACGCTGACGCAACATTGTCAATATTGGTTTTCACACCGAGCTTGTTAGTTTGTAAGTCATTAATCGTTACTTTTTTACACGCATTTTGTTTTTATATATTTAACGCTCTACAGGATTAACATTTAACAAATTAATGACACGGCAACCGTGATAAAATAGCTGTTACTTGGTAACTCACAATCAGCTGTTGAAATTTCTAGATAAATATAATAAAGAAGTCATTTGTGATACATTTTTAAAAAAATATTTGTGTTTTGGAAATTTTCGTGTACATTGAGATGATGATTTTTTATTTTATTTTAATAAATAATAAACTGTTCTTATAGTGGATAACTAATAAATCAGCTGTTTTATTACAAAAGTTACCAGACTTACTAATTTTTTAAAAAGGGGTTCCTTCAAAGTTGGGAACTTTAACATATTAACAAACTACCGAGTAAAAAATTAACAAGTTCGGTGTGAATACCACTAATGTATAAAATTTTATTTAGACGAGACAGGAACAATTTTTATTTAAAATAATTCTAGTTTAATATTTTGTTATTTATTGCAATTAAAATTATAAATAAAATACAGTTTCAAAGCCTGGGGGTAAATCACTGCAAACGATACGACTCTTAATTTAAAAATATTTCTATATAAACTCTATTGAAATATTTTTAAATTACGAGTCATATCGGATGCCATGATTTGCAGAATGAATTCTGATATCGTGATCTTTTTAAATTGAAAGCATCCAATAAAAATTGATTTGTATTATTTGTTTTAGTCAAAATGTTTATGGTTATTTTGTTTTAACCTGCACTTCAAACCAACTTATTCTTTGTTAATTTTGTTTCCTTTAATAGTTTTTTGTCTTATTTTATATGCAAATTTTTGAATTGAGAATATATTTTAATTTTCAAATAAACCCATTTATTTTATTTTTAAGGGCATATTTTTGGTGCATATTTCCTTTTCTTTAGTGCATATTTATATTTTATTTGGGTGCCCCTGTGGCTAAGTGGTAGCGATGCTAGCCTCCCAGTCTAGAGGTCGTGGGTTCGATCCCCACTCTGGATGTTTTCTGCGAACAAACTAATCGAAAAAAATGTAGGATTTCGTTAATGCTCATAATTCTGTAGTTGTATTTTTTTTTCAAGAGTCATAAATATTTTTCAAAACACTGTGTACTTGCAAAGTAACGACCTGGCATATAACAAATTTATTTGTTGTCGGCTTAGCTCACCTATATACATTTTGCTAAGTAGCAAATCAGTAGACTTCAATCAATATTCTCATTCATTTCAATAAATAAAATATTGGAAAAGTCGTTTGAAACTTGGAAACAACAACAAAATACTATATCTGAAAACATGCTCCTGTTACTCATTTTCATAAATTAATTTTAAATTATTGAGCCAATTGTTAAAATAACAAAAATTAAAAATTCAAACAGAAAAAACTAAATCAAAATCGGTCCAGCCATTTGGTCTTTATGTGGACACGGACAGACACACAGACACACACTACAAACTTATAACACTCCTTTTTTTGTCGGGGGTTAAAAAATACAACATGCTCGTACATTTTCATTACTTTTTCCTTAACTGAACGCTGCTCTGTTCGCAAAGTTAGTTAGTGTGATTATTTTAGCATAAATTTAAATAAACCCGATTTTTTTTCAGTGCATAAAGTTTTTCTCAAGTAGTCTTATTTGCAAGCAATGCTCCTGCCTTGCGTCCTTTATGTGTACCATGACATGTAATTGTTTTTAACAGCGTTAGTTCTTGATCTCACATGCCTCTCGCTCCAAACTTTTTAGCATTCATTACATGTAACCGACTCCATTGAATCGAAAGCTTAAGTTAATAAGTTAACTTTCTTTTTTAAGTTTGTTTGTGTTTTTTTTTTGTTCTTCTTCTGCGACATGTTATCCAGCCTAATGAATGTCAGAACAAACAATGTTGACGTGTCTTGTTTCATCTGCTTGTCAACGAGTTGTTGTTTTTGTTTTGTTTTCCATTTAAGCTCTTTCCTACTCCTACAAGTATAAGTTTCCTTTCACAAGCATAATTTTTGCTATGATATGTTTTTCTTTATCATCACATGATAATTATCATTGATTGGTATGACTTTTAATTAGTTTAACATCTTAATTACGGGTTTGGTTTAATGGGTTTCTTTAGGTTAACTAGAAAACTTTTTTTCGTCGTCTCAAATATTTGCGATTAGCAAAATGTCTATACCAAAATGAAAGAAAGAAAAACTAACTAAATAAATATAAGCAAATACATACAAAGGTATATGTATTCCTTACTTAAAGCAAGTTGCTAGTTAGTAAAAATATAGTTTAGAAGAAAATCTGAAACTTAGCTTCGTGCGTGACTGCAAAGTTTATGTATGACAAATAAACTGAAAGTCAAATTAAGCAAGTTTTGAGTTTTCTGTAATAAGCTGTTTGTTTGTCTTTGTATTATTAAATAAGTTTCAAATTTTATATTCACGGTGAGCACTTAACATAACACGTGAGCACGATCATAACACATTATGATAAAAGTGGGGAAAGAGATTGAGAGGAAGGCAAAACGCGCTTAACTTAAGGACATTCGATTTTAGATTTTTTTTTGCCTAAATGAATACAGTTTTAATGAGGTTCTCAAATTCATGTCTCGACTTTATATTTAGATTCCCTTATAGTTGCTTTAAAGCAGTGCTGACCAACGGTAGAAATGTATTAGTGTATGTGTATTCATTAGTATAAAAAAGCGATTAAACATCATCACTCTAGTGCTTCTTTGGACTATGAGTCAATAAAGCTGGAGATATCATTTTCACTGGCGAGCTGCTTTGGCCTCTCTTGCACACGATTAAGCACATTTGAACTATACTGGAAAGCATTCACCCATACATGGAAGGTTTGATCTATTTCCCATCAAATGTTGTTAGTAAAAATACATAAAGGCTGATGAAAAGCGGTAACCAAAAAAAATGTAATAAATCTCTTTTCTAAGTAAGTTTTCAGATAAAATTTTTTTGTTTTCGATCGTTATACAAATTTAGTAAAAATGCAAAATGCGGATAATAAAACACATCTTTAAATCGTCCGCTTTAGTCCGAAAAGAGTTTTGGAGCTCTTTTGGAGACATCACCTCCAGCAAAAGGATAATAATGAGATTGTCAAACTATTTCATGGAGCATGGTAGAGTTGCCCGAAGACCGTACAACAGAAATCTCAGACTTAGGACACAAAAAACAACTGCTACTGTAGCATTTGCCATATAGGGCACCACAAGCGTTTCAACAAAAATTTTATCTGCTCACACGAGTACCAGTCGACAGGCCTTCCAGACAATTTGCAAACAGATTTCAATTTATTTATCCATAAGGTTCAAAATACAAGCAAATTTGTACTTTCGAGGAACTAAATTTCTACTACCACAAGAAAATGAAATATCTTCTGCACTTGAAAACCCCAATTTTATGAATGGTAACAAAAAAAATTCTTTCCTAGCATTACTATCAATCATTGACATTAAAAAAAATTATGTGTAATCCAACCATGCTTTACGAAGAACATTTTCTGCTTAAACTTAAATTTTTTTTAAATACTATTACCAAATAGTTTCGAATCAATTGACAAATAGTTTCTGCTTCTGTAGATAAAGAACTAAAGATAAAAAGGAAGTTAGCTGCAGCGAATGCTTTTAAAGTAAAATGTGTTGTTTGTGAAAAAAAACACATTAATTATTCATCCATGAGATGTTAAAAGGTTTTACAATGTATACAACATTTGTGCTCTTAGAGATGCATTGGAAAAGTTAGACTTCATTTGAAATTTAAAATGTGCAAGATTTTGCGAGCAACGAATCACTATTCTATCTCTGATTTTTTCTCTTTATATCTGTAACTAACTCTAACAATATCCTTATCCTTACCTCAATATCAATCTCTGTCTCTATATCTGTCTCTACCCTTAAATATATCCTTATTGTTTCTCTATCAGTATCTCTATCTCTTTCTCTATCTCAATCTCTTCCTCTATCTCAATATCAATCTCTATCTCTATTTCTTTCTCTTTCTCTACCTCTATCTCTATCTCTTCCTCTATCGCTATCTCTATCTCTATCTCTATCTCTATCTCTATCTCTATCTCAATCTATTTCTCTATCTCAATATCAATCTCTGTATCTATCTCTATCTCTATCTCTATCCCTATCTCTATCTCTATCTCTATCTCTATTTTTATTTCTATCTCTATCTTTATCCCTATTTCTATTTCTATCTCTTTCTCAATCTCAATCTCTTTCTCTATCTCTATCTCAATATCAATCTCTATCTCTATCCCTATCTCTATCTCTTTCTCAATCTCAATCTCTTTCTCTATCTCTATCTCAATATCAATCTCTATCTCTATTTCTATCTCTATCTCTATCTCTATCTCTATCTCTATCTCTATCTCTATCTCTATCTCTTTCTCCATTTCTATCTCTATCTCTATCCCTGTCTATATCTCTATCTCTATTTCTATCTCTATCTCTATTTCTATCTCTATGTCTATTTATATCCCTAACTCTATTTATATCTCTACCTCTTTATCTCTTTATCTCTATATATAAATATGTATCTATGTTTCTATATATCCATGTCTCTACATCTCTTTATATCTTTATCTCTATATATCTATATCTCTATTTTGTAATGAAGAAAAAATATAATTAAATGAACAAAGAAGAAAACAACTTTGCGAAGGCAAGAAAGTCTGTATTCATTCATATACTTTTTTCTTTCAATCCCTCAATTTCAAAACCTTGCAAAGTAAACTTTCCACGTGTGAAATGCGCCTTTGCTGTACAAACTTTAAAGTTAGCAATTACATTTAAAAATATGACAATAAATTGCAATTAATTTTAACCCATACCTGTCTTCAGAGAACAATATACATAAATTCTCAAGTCCTTATGAAATAACCTTTTATGTTATGGCAATAACAGAAAACTAAAAAAATTTCATACATAATTTATCAAGCCATCAAAGAAGACTATACACATACAAACTCAAACTTAAATATTTATATGTATATACATATGTGTATATATATGTATGGTAAATATTTCTTTGAGAAGATAAAATTTAAAGCTTACGACATTTGTTAAGAAAATGTAATAAAAAGATGTTTACCCTTAATTTATGTTGAACATGAAAATGCTTAAGATACAATCCTCCCCTAAATATCCACATGATTTCCAATTCAAAAAAAAATTAAATTTTTTTTCCAAAAATTTCCTTAGGACGACGCATGTTCATCAATAAAAAATTTTCCAGATTTTGTAATGGTTTACAAAGTGAAGAGCGGTACATATTTATCTAATTTTGTTATATGTATTATAATGACTGTCCTATAATGAATAAAATAACAACTTATTTATATTATTACGTGAAAGTACTTATTGTAGTACTTTCCAGTTAATACCGAAATACCCAGAAAAAAAATTACACATTACCATCAGAACTACTTGCCATATAATGACTTACTTTTCTGATTACCAAATTTCATTACTCGCTTACAAATCACATTACCTAAAATATAAACAAATTATGTACAAGTTGCTAAATGAGGAGAATGATATTTTTTAGATTAAACAGATTGCGTGAAAAAGTGGCCAAATACAAAAAAGTAAGTACTTCTGAAGAATCTATTAATTTAGTCTCACACCTCGTTAAAATCATTAAGTTGGTAATCCAGTAGGGAAGTGCTTCCTCCAAAAATACTAATTTCCAAACTCGATTACATGTTTTGAAATTGAAAAATTCATCGTGAAAATGATCTCGAAGACAAGAAAAACAAAAAAAATTCCTTTATATAACTTTTGAATAATATTAAAGAAAAAGTAATCTAAAAAATTTTTTTGCATATTTTTATGCAAAAAATAACCCATTAAATATTTAATACTTTTAGAGCCATTATTATGACTTGACGATAAAGTTCCGGATAGTTAATCGTAACTTTGGCAAAACTGAACTGTAAAGTGACCTCTAAAATGTTTTCATTATTACAATCGTCCGATAAAATAAATAAACCAGTTTTTGTTTGGTGGCAACATTTTTGTGGATATTGTGGATATTGATTGTTAAAAATGCTTAGTGGCAACTTTATTTTATTTATTTGTCAAATTTCAAAGTAATGAAAACAGTTTTGTCAATTCTTTTGTTATTTGTTTTATTATTGTATTATTTTTATTTTATGCTATATTTTGATCAAATAAATTTGACGGTAATTTATAAAGTATAAAAAGTGACAAGGGATGAAAATATGGCAACTTCAAATGACTATACTCACGATAAAACTTACAGGTAGGATGAACTTGTCTTTAACTTATCCTTCACTTTTGGTCAAAACGAAGTTGTAAGAATGAAAAAGTGCTTATCCAAGCAATAAAACCCTACCTTTAGCTAAAGACAAGTTGTAATAATGGCCCTTAGGCAATCAGGAATCTATTAACTTTTGGTTGGTATAGGGTACCGCACATACTTTTAAAACTTCTCAAACAAAAATAATGGGTTATTCAGTCAAATTATACGTACTTACGACTGGATGTTTGTATTCTAGTAGGGATGTTTTTTTAATCCATATTTATCGCTATAAAAGATTAATAAAAGGAAATGCAAATGGAATGTAGCTAGACAGCTACGTGACTGTACAGAAAAATTTTCATTTTCCAATTAAGCTCGCTTCAAAATTAAGCACTAACAGCTTAAAAATAATTAAGATTTAGTTAAATAAAATATTTTTATATGTATTATTTACATAATGATATGCAAAGTCATATTTTTACATTAAACATTTTGCAAACCGAAATTATCTTTCCTGAATAGGTCCTTTAATATTTAAAAGTTTTATTAGTTTTTAAGCAATTGAATAAAAACTTGCTTCCCTTTTTTTATTGGCTAATGCCAAATATTCTATTTAAATTTTAATAAGATTTGAATAAAATGTGGTATTTGCATTAGATTTTATGCTAACTTTGTTATCAATTACGGAACGTAAAACTTATGTGAGAATAGAATAGAATATAATAATTTTTATGTCTTGCAAGAAGCTCGCTCTTCCTCCTTTCTTCTAATGATGGCAGTCCTTGTAAGCTTAAAACTCTTTATGTGCAAATGCATGACTCTGTGTGTATGTGTGTGTGTGTGTGTGTGTGTGTGTTTGTTCGAAAACTCTAACATATTTTAAAATAAAAAGAAAGAGCAACTAAATATAAAAGCGCACACATACACACACACAAACATACACTAAAACGTATATTGTACACAATTTCCTTTTTATGGCTCTCAAGAGTGGTAATAAATTTTGTGCGATACTATTTCCGTTGAATGTGAATGCAGTTTTTATTCAGTTTCCTTCCACATGCTCACACTCACTTTAATTGTGTGTGCGTGCGTTCATCATTGTGTTTTGTGTTCGTGCTAGCAAGCATATGGGTTTTTGTATTTTTCAGTTTGTGGTTGAAGAATCAAATTCTATTTCTCTATAATATGAAAAATATGCATTTCTTTTTTTGTTTATTTTTTTTTTCTTTTTGTGTAAGTTAGTAATTGTATGAGGTTTTTATGGTATTATTGGTGAATTGGAACGAATGCTCGAACAGCGGCGACAACAGTGTCATATAAAAATATACACAAACACATGCATCTATACGATGTGGATATATTTATTCCGGCACTTTTAAGCGTATGTGCTGTTTCAGCTGTAGTATTATTATTTGTTTATTGTGTGTTGATGTGTGGCTGCCAGAAATACAAATATTCCAAGTGATGTTGCAATTGCAATCTTTTTCAAAATCAGATAATGATTCGCTAGTAAAATAGGTCAATAATTGTAATTGTATACAAATGCATGAATCCATATCAAATTAATATACACAAATAAAAGTTTACAAATCTGGCAATGACACTCAAACAATTTGACTTAAATTTTATTAATGCTTCTATGCTACGAATAGTCAATTCACAGACAAAATAGAAACAGATGCACACTTTCCTCCCAAATGTCACCAATTACCATTGTCTATGCAGGAAGTTAAGTGAAATTACTCACTCTAACTCTTTCGTGACTTCTTAAAAGATTGCATTGCAAATTTACAAATGTCTCTGTACGAGTAAGGAGCATTTTGTTCACTTTGAAATTATTTTAGTCACTCAATAATATCAGCAAATATTTGATACAATACCCGCAGTATTTGATCATATGACAAAATAATATCCTTAATTAAAAAAACTTAATCGCATCCTTTGGTAAATCAAAAACATTATTGAAGCCAATTGGCATAATTACAAATAAATTCAGTGAAGTGCGACTTTGACCCACGCACGAAGGGTTTCGCACGGAACCGAGATATGTAATTCAATACGAACTTTAGCCTATATAAAATATAGTTTTGGAATTTTTTCGCGTTTGGGTTTTTTCGCTTTTAAGGGTTTTCTTGGTTTTAGGGTTTTTTGCGTTTATTGGCGATTTTAGTTTTTTTGTTTTTGACGTGTCTTTAATTTTGGCAATTTTTTAAATTTTGGCGATTTTTCTAATTTTGGCAATTTTTTCATATAGGCGATTTTTTTTTTGGTTTTTGGCAATTTTTTAGTTTTAAAATTTTTTTTCTCGTTTTGGCGATTTTGTTTTAATTTTGGCGATTTTATTTTTTCATTTATGCGATTTTCTTATTTATGTCGATTATTTCGGTTTTTGTCATTTTTTTTCATTTAGGCGCTTTTAGTTTTGACACTTTTTTTCTCATATTGGCTATTTTTTGCGTTTTTTTTTCAATTTGGCGGTTTTTTTAATTTTTGGCGACTTTTTTCATTTTGCGATTTTTTTTCATATAAACAGTTATTTTGGTTTTGGCGCCTTTTGCGCGTTTTAACGATTTTTTCGGTTTTTGGCGTTTTTTTTTTTAATTTTAACGATTTTTTTCATTTGGGTGATTTTTTCGAATTTGGGGATTTATTTTAATGTTAGAAGTTTTTTTTTAATTTGGCGATTTTTTTTTAAATTTTTGGCAATTTTTTTTTGTTTGGCGATTTTATAATTTTTGTATTTTTTAGTTTTACAGTTTTTGAAAATTTCAAGAGTTTACCTTTTGCGATTTCCAAGATATATCAAGTTGTCAAAATTACATATTCAAAATAACATAAACTGATGGAGCACCCTTTAATTAAAATTTTTTTCAATTTTAGTGTTAATTGTTGTAGTCTATATAAAAATACAGTCATTTTACAAATTTCAAGTGTCAATACATACATACATATGTATATACAACTGTATGTATATTACATGTGATTTTAACGTTTTTCGTTGCTGGTTTTGGAATACCCTTTAATTTTTAATTCTCATGTATTTGTTGTTGTAGTGGGCAAGGTTCACCTTTAGTGTACGGGAACCTAAAAATGTTTCAATAAATTTTAATGCGATGAATCAAAGCAATTCACGTATTCTATTTTCATTGAAAAATTTTAAGATATGTAGGTTTGAAGTTTGCATTAAGAGCGGCCAAGCATGTGAAATTTAATAGTGAAAGTTCTTTTGTCACTGGAACTACAATTGCTATTGCTAAAATAAACTTAAACACACTATGGAGCTACGTAAGCAGTCTTGAAATATAAGTACGTCTTCTTTATTTATGATTTGAACGGGCTAAAATTCGTATCACTTTTTAAGCCAAATTACATGTTTTAATTATTAATGAACAAATAACACTAAAGTTACTTGTAAATATTTTGATTAACACATTGTTGAACGGAACAACTAGCTGTTTTCAAAGGCTACTACACCTTCACCATCAGCGTTCTTTTGTGTTTGGTCCATTGTGTGTGATGTCAGTTGATGTAGATTTCTGCCTTATATACGTAACTTTTATTCAAATAAAATACATATTCCATCTGCAATGAAAAGTTGAGTATATAAAGCAGAAATATACATCAACTGACCCCACACACAGTGGACCAAACACAAAAGAACGCTGATGATGAAGGTGTAGTGGCCTTTGAAAACAGTTAGTTGTTCCGTTCAACTACGTGTTAGTCGGAATATTTAAAATTAACTTTGGTGTTATATGTTCATTAATAATTATCACATGTACTTTTGCCTACAGAGATAATACGAACTTTAGCCTAATTAAATCATAAATTTAGAACCAAATGAAGTTCGAACAATAATAATTACAAATAACTAAAACCAATTTTCAATTAAGTTTGTATTTTTTTATTTGATGATGATTTTGCTTTATCAAAACAAACGTTTTATTTGAGTTTTTAAAAAATTTAAGCATTAAAACAACACCAAACTTAAATCAGCTTAAATGAAAAATTTTATTTTTGTCTACACCGTTTTGATCCGTTTATGAAAAATATTCACACAAAAAATAAAACATCATTTTAATTTCAAGTGCACTTAAATTGTTATAGAAATTATTATTAATATGTATTTTTAAGCACTGCAATTTCTCTTTTTATATCACCATAATTTTGTTTTATTTATTTACCTATATTTAATATTTTATAAATATTTAACAAAATTATTTGTTCTCTTGCATTTAATCGGCTCATTAGCAAAAATGTCACGATTTACACAAATTACTTTGCTTTATTACTTCAAATATATTTTATGCATTATATTATTATATATTTTATACGTAGTGAGATGACAGCAAAAACGTGCTGCACTGATAATGAGTTTGTGGATAAAAAAAATATTGAAAACAAAAATTATTAATTCATATTCCCTAAAAGCTTGAAAAAAGTACTCAAGGGTAATATATTTTTAGTGGTATCGAAAGCTAATACATACAAAATATTGATGTTACAGTTTTGTGACCTTAAAAAAGTGCGGATTTGTAAAGTATGAATGAGACTATCTTGAGCTTCTGCTGCAAGAGAGTTATAACTGGAAAAAGTGCGTTTTCTAGAAATATTTGTCATATAGTGCTTTGCATTGAATAAACTTTTCATAAAAGTTTGTATTTGCTTTTAGAGAGAAAAATTTAATTTAGAGTTATGTGAATCGTTTTCGATTTAAAATCTATTGAATAACGTAAAAAGGTTTCGATCTCATTTTGGTTTTGTTTAAAGTAGAAATCGATATCATTTCCTCTCTTGTTTTATGACAATTTCAAAATTAATTCAGGAAAGTGCAACTTTGAATCACACACAAAAGGTACCATACGGCGCCTGCTTCACTTTGGCGATTTTTTTAGTATTGACGCTTTTTTAGTTCTGATGTTTTTTTCGTTTTGGCGAGTTTTTTATATTTTTGATGATTTTTTTTTTAATCAGAAATAATTTTAAGTTCAGTAATTTCAATTCTTATTGCATGAAATATTTTTATTAATTAATGTGAGTATCTAAAGAAGAGAAGAAAAATTAATTAATTAAATTAGATTTTTTTATTTTATTTTGCAATGCACATTTCTAGTTTTGCCGATATTTTAGTTTTGGAATTCTTTTTCGTCTTGACGTTTTTTTTTAAGTATTGCCGCTTCTTTTAGTTTCATTGTTTTTTTATTTTGTCGATTTTTTTCTCATTTTGATAATTTTTTTTTGTTCTTTCTATAATGATCAGTTTTAATTTTAGGAATTTTTTAGTTTTGCAGTTTTTCTAATTTTTTTAAGTTTACACGCTTTTCTAGGCTTGGCGTTTTTTCATTCTGACGATTTTTTTAAATTGTTTGTTGTTGTTTTATTTCTACAGTACATAGTTTAGTTATAGCGATTTTGTATTGTAAAGTGGTACGTACTCTGAATCGCAGACAAAGGGTTCCGTATGGTACTTGTTTCGTTTTGGCGATTTTATCATTTTTTAGCGATTTGATTAGTTTTAGAGTTTTTTTTTATTTAGGCGATTTTTTCGCTTTTTGATGATTTTTTTTCACAATGTACATTTTTAATTGTAACGATTTTTTAGTTTTGGAGTTTTTATCACTTTGGAGTTTTTTTTTTAAGTATTGACACTTTTTTAGGTTTGACGCTTTTTCGTTCTGACGATTTTTTTCGGTTTTTTTTTACAGTACAAATGTTTAGTTTCAGCGATTTTGATTGGTTTTATAGAGTGCAACTTTGAATCACACACGAAGGGTTCCAACGGCACTTTTTTAATTTTGGCGATTTTTGGGTTTTTAGCGATTTTATTAGTTTTAGCGTTTATTTTTATTTTGGCGGTTTTTTCTCTTTTTTTTTGATGTTTTTTCCTGTTTCGTATACCCAGTTTTAGAATTCTTTTATCTATGGCGTTTTTTTTCGTTATTACAATTTTTTAGTATTAACGATTTTTTACGTTTGGCGCTTTTTCGTTTTGGCGATTTTTTCTGTTTTCGATCATATTTTTTTTGTTTTTTTATTCTAATAAAAATTTTTAAATTGTAACAATTCCCAATAAAAAACACTAATTATTATCTTGCCTGCAGCAGGTCAAAAATACTTGTGTGGCTGTTGTTCTTATTTACATTTATTTTCTTTACATGCTTTTACAATTAGAGCTGAAAAAAGTCAGCCGATGTAGTAAAGTAGGAAAATAAAAAACATGTTGATTATTGAGTCTTGTTTCAACTTTGTTATTTGTTAAATCAAAGTTTATAATATAATAACTCTAGTTGTTCTAAGAAACTTTGGGCAAAGGTTCCCTGATGATCTGCATTAGCAACATTGAAATGCGCATAGGATCCAGCTAAACCCCTCAATAATCAATTTCAATGTATTTTTAATAAAAAATTATTTTACTGAAGGGGGTAAAATAATAATTTGGGATTATTAGTCCGTTGAAAAATGTTAAACTCAAATTGGAACAATTCTCAATAAAAAAAAACTGAATAAAAATTTTTAATTTTAGCGATTTTTTAGTTTTGAAGTTAGTTTAATTAATTAATTTAATTTGATTTTAATTTTAATTTAATTAATTTTACCAAACAAAGTCATGTTTAATAAATATTTTACTCAACAATTTGATTTTCGAGTTCCAAACCGATAACTAAATGTAATTATCAGAGCTATCGTGAATAAAATTCAAGTAATAGGGACAACTAAGAATTCTAATTGGAAAACTGAAAAATTTCACGTGGAATTTTATTTATGAGAACCCTGAATATATATGGGTTCAAAATGAAACCACTCTCCATTTCTTCATCTTCGCTTTCGGGATTTTCCTCGCCTGTTTGAGAATTTTCTACAAAATTTTGCTACTCTGTTCTCAGTAATTCGAAAACTTCTAGTGAAAGCTTAAATTTCTTCTGGTGCTCATCACGTTTAGGCGATTTTTATTTTAGTTTATTTTAGCAATAGTGATATATTTTTTATTTTTGGCGATTTATTATATTTTTTGAGATATTTTTCAGCGTTTGATTGGTTCAGGGTTTTTTTATTTTGAAGTTTTTTTGTTTTAGCGTTTTTGAAAATTTAAATTTTTGTGTATAAACATAATTGTTTGTATACTACAATACAACTTTAGTATGTTTCGTTGCTCGTTTTAGAACACACTTTAATTTTTAAATGCCAATTTTCAATTCTTAGAGAAACAAATATTTTTAATTTAATTAACATTAATGTGATTTTCCTGATTGAAGCTGAATGAATTAAACTAGACTTTTTAGCTACTCACCTTTGGAAAATCGCATTAATTAATAAACAAGTAAGAGTGCTATATTCGACTGTGCCGAATCTTATATACCCTTTACCAAAGTGCGTTTATGTAGTATAGAGATACATACATAAGCACAGAGATATGTAGGTACATATTCATTTTGTGAAAAAATTCATACTTTTTTTCTAGTGCAATTTTTAGGTTTTTGGCATTATGTTTAATTTGGTGCTTTTTAAATTTTGGCGATTTTTTTTTCATATAGTCAATTTTTTTTGGTTTTGGCGATTTTTTTCGGTTTTTGACGTTTTTTTAATTTTGGCGATTTTTTCGTTCCGGCGATTTCTTTGATTTTGACGATTTTTTTCATTTAGGCGATTTTCTTATTTTTTATATATATTATTTTTTTTTTTAATTTTTTTGTGCCAATTTTTTTAGTTTTGACACTTTTTTCTCGTTCTGGCGATTTTTTTGATTTTGACGTTTTTTTCATTTAGGCGATTTTCTTATTTTTTGCCGATTTTTTTCATATAGGCAATTTTTTTTTTGTTTTGGCGATTTTTTCGGTTTTTGGCGTTTTTTTTTTATTTTTGGCGATTAATTTTCGATTTGGCGATTTTTTGATTTTGGCGATTTTTTTTTGTATTTGGCGATTTTTTTAATTTTTGACGATTTTTGTTCATATAAGCTTTTTTTTGTTTTGGCGATTTTTGCGGATTTTTGTCATTGTTGGAATTTTTTTTTATTTTCACACTTTTCTCGTTTTGGAGATCTTTTTCGGTTTTTGGCGTTTTTTTAATTTTGGCGATTTATTTTCGTTATGGCGATTTTTTTTTATATAAGCGATTTTTTTTTTAATTTTTGGCGATTTTTTCATACAGGCAATTTTTTTTGCTTTGGTGATTTTTTTTCGGTTATTGGCGTTTTTTTTTAATTTTGGCGATTTTTTTTAATTTTGGCGATTTATTTTCGTTTTGGCGATTTTTTTTCATTTAGGCGATTTTTTTTTAATTTTGGCGATTTTTGTTCACATAAGCATTTTTTTTTGTTTTATAGATTTTTTTCGGTTTTTGACGTTTTTTTTAATTTTAGCGTTTTTTTTAATTTTGGCGATTTTTTTTTCGTTTTGGCGATTTTTGAAAATTTTTGGCGATTTTACAATTTTCGGATTTTTTAGTTTGACCGTTTTTTTTAAATTTCAAGAGTTTAACTCTTACGGTTTCCAAGATATAGCAATTTTTCAAAATTACATAGTCAAAATTGCATTAACTGATGGACCACCCTTTAATATAAATTTTTTTAATTTTTGTGTTAATTGATGTAATCTATACAAAAATACACTAATTTTACAAATTTCAAGTGTCAATATACATATGTACACATACATACAATTGTATGTATATTACATAGGATTTTAAAAGTTTTCGTCACTCATTTTGGAACACCCTTTAATTTTTAGCTTTTATATACTTGTTGTTGTAGCGACTAAAGTTCTACATACACTGTCCAAATTTCAGACCCGTAGCTTTTACCGTTCCTGAGAAAATAGCCTTCTTCCTAAAACATGAAATATGTTTAATTATCAGGAAAAAAGTTAAAGTTTTCCAACCCTGGAAACTTTTTTTAATTTGTTAAATTTTTTAAATTTTTTTTAATTATAAATACCAATTTTATTCATTCCGAAGTATAAAATAAGTTAATTTAATAAAAAAGTAATAAAAACTTGTTTTCGGTAGTTATTTTCTATGGGTAAATTGAGTTTGAGTTTTCCAGCTCTGAAACTGTCTGCTCGATTTTGCTGATTTTCAATAGCAAAATTTTTCGGAAAATTTCTGACACACCAGTCCAAGAACGAAGTCTCTAGCTCTTCTGGGAGCTTGGGAAACCCGATTTCACGTACAGACAGACGGACAGACGGATAGACGGACAGACGGACATCGCTTGTTCGTCTTCCCTATGCATAAGGATCCAGAATATATATACTTTATGTGTCGCTTATTAATATTGTAGAAATTACAAACGGAATGACAAACCTATATATACCCTTTTACCATTTTTTGGTAAAGGGTATAAAAATATTTCATTCAATTCGTATAACAATTGAAAATACTGAAGTTAAGCCCAATTAAGAAATTATTCCTGATTAAAATTCATTAAAGTTCAATTAAATTTAAACATGCATCAAAAAAAAAATAAAATTAATTGCAAACTGCACCTGCACTGCAATTCATTTTGCTATCGTCCACGCTTCTGCGGTTATTCTTTAAGTAAATACCTAATTTTTAAAGACAATTAACTTTTAATAATTAAAACGAAAGCAATGAAAAAACATAAATTTTAAATGAGAAAGCAGCAGCAGCAATACTAAAACTATTCTTTGTAATAAGAAAAAAAATCTTTTAATTGTCTGTGTTTAAAAAGGAAACACAAAATTTACAAAAATATACTCGTTTAATATGCAACATCATAATTTAGCTGCCACTGGAAGTCTGCCACCGAAACGTTCGGGCTTTTCTTCAACATTTCCTTTTTTACTCCTTTTCTGTTTGTTTTTGGGGCGCGGTAGATATGCATGCAATAACTGTATTGAGTCTTACTTGCAACAAACAAACTAAAGAGCAACGGCAAAAAAAATCCATTGTGGTTAATGTTGTAAATTCATTTTTGATGTGGTCTAAAATTCTAGCAAAGAGTAAAGAATACGAGTAACACAGCTGCCAAGGGAAGACAAATAATGAAGTTGCATAACAAAAAAATAAAAAATAAAAATACATGCCGAGCAGCTATTATGCATCTGCGTAAATTTATGTTTGAGTATATTTGCACAGGGCCATAAGATTTACAGTCGTTGGCCTCATTTAACTTGTAATTAAAAAAAAAATGTGAGAAGAATGCAGAGAAAAAATAAAATTTTACAGAAAAAATATTGCGAAAATTTGTTGACTCCTTAACAGTGGCTGGAGTTTATATTTAAGAAAATATCGTTGATTACGACAACTAATTTTTTCTTTGAGCATAACAATTGAAAGCAGATAGAATTATATGAAAAATATTATGGTTTTGTAATAATAGAAACATTAGACTGCATAACAAAATAGAGGTTTTTTCATGATATTTAAATGAAAATAACCGATTCTTATGTATTTTCGTCTCCTGATTACGATGCACTATAAGCAATTTCACCCATTTTTTTGGCCAAAAGTAAAAAATGTGAATTTTTTCAAAGTTTTTTTTTTTTGCTTTAATACAGGGTGTTTTTTTAGAGGTATAGAACTTCGAATTGAAATAAAACACAAGAAAATCGTTTTAATGTCCATCAATTTGGCTTTATTGGAAGGATAATTTTATGCCAGTAATGTTTAAATATGATTTCAGGCATGTGGCCGCCGCGGCTGGCTCGAATAAAGCCAATTCTACAGGTCCAATTTTCAACCACTTTTTCGAGCATATGGGGCCGTATGTTGGCAATAACGCCACGAATGTTGGCTTCCAAGTCCCCTAACGTTTCTGGTTTGTTGGCGTAGACGAGCGACTTCACATATCCCCAAAGAAAATAATCCAATGGTGTCAAATCACACGATCTTGGTGGCCAATTGACAGGTCCATTCCGCGAAATTATGCGCTCGTCGAATGTTTCCTTCAATAAATCGATTGTGACGTGCGCTGTGTGGTATGTAACGCCGTCATGTTGGAACCACAATTCGGGAACAAAATAGTCGGTTATCATGGCTCTATAACGGTCTCCGGTGGCGAATCGATTCATTCGGGTCCTCTTCAACACTTTGCTCTACATACAGCGGCAATTGTTTCTTCGGTGCGCACTGTTCGACGTCTCTGCGGATGCGTATTATCACATAGAGTAAACGTAGTGCGAAAACGATCCATGGCTAACCGAATTAATTGCTCTGATGGACGATTATGTCGACCATAAAATGGACGGACCTTGCGGTAAACTTCGCGAACTGAACCATTATTTTCGAAATAAATTTGCACGATTTGCAAGCGTTGTTCTTTTGTCAACCTGTTCATGATGAAATGGCAAACCAAACTAAATATTAATCACTTGACAGCTGACAAAATGGCCGCCAGTTAAAAAAGTGATGCCAACTTAAAGTTCTATACCTCAATAAAAAACACCCAATATACTAAAACATATAACAAAAAGTAGACAACGCTTTTTAAATTTTTCAAAAAATTTAATATCTATTACTTTAACACTTGTTTTCATTACGATTTCTAAGCCATTTATCAGAAAACCTCCAAGTGCAGTAAATTTTGTGACATCTTCTAATAAAAGTTTTCGTAACAAAAACTTATATTTTTGAAAAATAAAAAATTGTAAAAGAATGCCGAAGGTAAGTACTTTTATATTCCATAGCAAAATGTTGGTAAATTCATCTATAAAATCGATTAAATTGTAAAAATTAAAGTGAACTTAAAATTAACTAACGGAGTTTAGTATTAGTATTTTAATGGACTTACAAAAAAATGATAACACATGTTAGACATAATATCATAATAGTTTTCTAGAACAATCAGTTATCTTCCAAATTTAATAAATTTCATCTGCGAATTTTTTGCGAGTAAGAAAAAAATACATTTTTTCACAGAAAAAAGTAAAAACAAGATTCAATTAAAAAAAACAAAGATTCAGTTAAAAAATTAATTAGTTTTCAACCAATCACGGAAATTGTAGTATTAACTCATCCATTTTAATTGAAAATTTTTATTGATTTTTTCAATTAAAAAAATATTATATTAACTAAAAATTTAATTGATAGTTTTTTAAAGAATCAATTAAAATTTAATTGAGATATTTTTAAATATTTAATTAAAAAATTAATTGAAATATTTTTAAAATTGGATTAAAAACCTACTTAAATTTTTTTAGAGATTCTATTAAAATAGTAATTGACATATAGAAAAAATCAAATAGTATAAAAAAATTTATAAAAAATTATGTTATGTAAATATGTATGTATGTATGTATGTATAAAAAAAATTAAGTATTTGTGTATTGTACCAAAAACTTAACTGGCTTTTGAATTTCGAATGGTGCACAAAAGCACAATGGCCATATTCGTTGTTTGAGAGTCTTGCGTAAAGGTAAATGCAGAATATCGTAGCCGTATTTTGAATTGTGTGTGTATTTTGTGATTGGATTTTAAAGAAAGGCTACAATATTTTCCATATTCTACATATACATACATACATACATATTTACGCAAGACCATTTGCATCGGACCCCAAATATCGGCAATATACTAAGATTACCATTCACATTTGGTCTATATTATAGACTCTATCGACTCTATAAGCTTGTGTTTCTTATTATGATCTGATTGATAAGTCGTCGTCCATACAGTGAAACATTTGCTGCAAAACATTTTTGCTTTCTCTTTTGAAACTGCATTCGTGTCCACATTGTGAAGTTTTTGTTTTGCAGGTTAATACATTTTCTCATATATTTTTCAGAAGAATAAGGCGAGAATGACGTAGTTAACAAGAACTTCGTGTACATGAAACAAAGTAAGTACCCTTTGCCATTCCTCTTTCCCCTTTCGTCAACAAACTCAAATGTTTTGCAGCAAATGTTTCACTGTATGGACGACGACTTTGAAATAAGGGAACAAAATGAATTTCTGTTTTTGTTAATATTTTATTTTTATTCCACGCATGTCAAAATTACTATGAATCAAAAAAAAAATATATAAGCTGAGTAGTTTTTTAGTTTTTAGTTCAAAACCAATTAAAAGATTAATTGGGTAATTTAATTGAAAATATTTTTTTCAAAAAAATATGTGGCATACAATAAAAAACAGCTCGATTTTTACACATAAAAAGAAAAATTATAATATTTACATACAATAATTGTTCACCATATCATACTATTCTGAGTTAAACTCTATTGATAACACTTTTTTGATAGAGCAGTAAATTCAATTAAAATAAACATATATTCAATTAAAATATTAATAAAAAATATTATTTTTTCTAAGCAATAACTTAATTGAAAAAAATTCAAGAATAATTTTTTCTGTGTACTGTGTAGAAAAATTCAGAATTATATAACGAAACTGATAGCCGCTATTTACGCCCATTTCTTGTCATACATTTCTGAGAGTGACTGTTCCGAAAACTTTAAACAGTATTTAAAAGAGCATTCACTATTATTTTGTTCAAATATGAATATAAAATGGCGTATCTCTCCAAAAATTTTAAAGTTTTTGAAAAACATCATGTTGTTTGGCTTAAAGAGAGTACTTCGATCAAAAAACTTGAAACACACTGTGCCTCCATTAAATCGAAACCTGGACGACCGTAAATACCTCTTTGCCAAAAATTTGAGAGAACAAAACGACGAGTTTCAGCAGAAATCTCTAAAGATCATAATAATAAATTGGAATGCTCGTAAATGTAACCAATTAGATTTAGCAGTGGTTTTTAAAAGAGGCTGTCAGTACTCCAACTATACATAAGGTTCTTGTACATTCACGGTAAATTGTTGATTCCATTGTGCTTCCAGTTAGATGCTTTGGTGAGGATGCCTCGAAGAAGTAGCCGTGATGAGCACCAGAAGAAATTTAAGCTTTCACTAGAAGTTTTCGAATTACTGAGAACAGAGTAGCAAAATTTTGTAGAAAATTCTCAAACAGGCGAGGAAAATCCCGAAAGCGAAGATGAAGAAATGGAGAGTGGTTTCATTTTGAACCCATATATATTCAGGGTTCTCATAAATAAAATTCCACGTGAAATTTTTCAGCTTTCCAATTTAGAATTCTTAGTTGTCCCTATTACTTGAATTTTATTCACGATAGCTCTGATTATTACATTTAGTTATCGGTTTGGAACTCGAAAATCAAATTGTTGAGTAAAATATTTATTAAACATGACTTTGTTTGGTAAAATTAATTTCTACTATTATATGCGAAAGGTAAGTGTAAAAAAAAATTTTTAGAAAAAAGCAGTTTAGGAAACCAGATTATCTAACAAAGATCTAAGTAAATCTTGGATGCGGAAACCTATAACCCGTAAACCCTTCTTACGTCCCTTTTCACAATGTATTATTAAGAGTTAACATGAACTTTAACTGACAGTTCTTCATACAAAAGTTGTCGTTAAAGTCGGTCACTCCCTCCAAAAGGCAAATCCAAAAAAATCGTTAAAATCGGTCCACCCGTTTGGCTGTAATGAATTTTGGCCAAAAAAAGGAGAAAATTTCTCATAGTGCAATGGTGTAATTAGATTTTCTCTATCAGCTCTAGTTTTGAAGATATAGTGTCTATTAGGAAGAAAGGAACCCTAAAAAGTACAGTATCAAATACACTTATTTACTCGTATTTTTTTATTTTGAAAAAATTTATTAGACAAGCTCTGTCTTAAAACCTGAATTTATGAAATTTGTAGTGTGAACGCAAAATCTTCTGTTTATGTTTTTAATGTTAGATACAAGTTTTAACTTAAATTGTTGTAGAACCACAAAACTCTCTTGCGACTCAGAAGCTTTATGTATTTATTTATGTAATGTTTTATTTATCACATTTTAATAAAAAAAATTCAACATAAAAGAGCTTAATTTTGATTACTTAATTATTTAGCTATTTCTAGCCAATTTCGTTGTTCTATCTAGTGACTTTATATATATGAAAAAGTTGGCAACCTTGGCCGCGTCAGCTTTCAAATTGTTCTAAGTATATAGTGTTGTTATAGCATAATTGAAAGGTTTTTTTCCTCCCAGCTGCTTGTAGCGAAACACTGTTCGAAAGTATTTTAGTGTATATGTACAGTATATGCAGTAATTGGTCTGTTTACTTAACTCTTTGCATTAACAAAACAAAAAAATCTTTGCTTTATATAACTTATCGCACGCTTTTTATGTCCGCTTGGGTTTGTTAATGTATTGCTTGCTAATTTAAGTAGATGAAAAAAGGCAGAGAAAACCACTTTACAATAACCACGGCCGTGACTTCATTAACTGGGAAGATTATGATATTGACGATGTGGTAAAATATAAATATTTGATTTCGTTTTTCTTCTTTTGAAAAGCTTTTCATTAAGTTATTTAAGTTTAATGTATTAATGTGCATATAGTATTTATAGTCTTGGTAGTATTATAAATGGAAATGATTCTGAATACAAGGTAGCGCAAAAGTAAAATGGTAAACTTTTTACTGGCTGCCATTTTGTTATAATTAAAAGAAAATAGCTCAGTTTCCTTCAACCCAATGCTTACTTAAGAGTGTAAAATTGATTTTATGAAATGCAATCTTGTTTTTGTAGTACTAAATGCAGTGTTGCCAAATCAAAATGACCGCAAGCAGCTGAAATAATCTTGACATTTAATAAAAATAGATACTTCAACTTTAAAAATGGATGCAGCCACAAAAACAATAAAAAAGTTCCGGAGAAATAGAAACTTTTTTACTTTAGTGACTTTATTTGGAGAAATTTTATTCATCCAGAGTTGATTTTTAAAAACCCCAACGTCTGGTCTCGACGGAATGGGGATCAATCGATCTGTAATATATATATATATATGTATATATATTATATATGGGCGCGGCAAACGTTGTCTTACGCTCCCACTCAAATGCATAAACAGAAATACATTCAAGTAGATTCAGACGTTTAGTTACAGTATAGATAAATACCCTAGATAACGATTGCAGCGCCGTCTGCAGGGCTGCCAGCACGCCATTCAAATCGGTCCAGCCATTTAGGAGGAGTTCAGTAAAATACACACTTATATAGAATTATATATTTAGAAGCTATAAGCGAGATTTTTTAGCAACTTTCTTTTTGGCAACACTGTTTTGGCAGCTCAGCTGTTTTCGTGTATCATCTTCTTGTTACTGTAAAACATGTTCAGTTTGGTCTTTAATTTAATCATGAATCGACTTAAAAACGAAAAACACTTGCAGATTATTGAATTTTATTATCAAACCTCATGCTCGGTTAAGAAAGTGCATCCATGCACTTCTTCCATTTTATGGTCAGTTTGGGCGACTTTCTGTGGCGGCTTTTTGGAATCTTGTGATTTACTTTCGCATCAAATTTGCGTAATTGGACATTAAACCATAAAGAGGCGTACGTAGAGTGCGCAGCTATATCCGCCAGTATTGTTGGCGGCCTCGAATTATCGATTCGGCACTGTTCACATCAATTAAGCATCTGTTAATTCACTTTTTTCTTCCCAAATTGAAAGAGCAGGAATTGGCTGACTTATGATTTCAGCAAGACGTTGCAACAAGCTACACAACACGCGAAACAATGGCCCAATTGAGAGGTGAGTTCGGTGAATTGACCGCTAATGCATTTAGACTATTTTTTGTGGAGCTATATTAAGGCTCATGTTTATAGGGACAATGGTTGACACCCCGTAAGACTATATTGAAAAATTTATTCGTGGTAAACATTTACATGAAATAATCTTTTATCATTGAAATATATATATAGATCGTGCTATCGACCTAATAAAGATTTCATACATTTCTCCAAATTTTATGTATTTTTTAAGCAAATGCAAAAGCTTTTAAAAACAGACCCTATATATACATATATACTGGCTCCTTTGGCTCCTACAAGGAGCCTAGGGCCTCAATGAGGTTTCTTTAATATTCGCTTAATTTAAGATGATTAATAGATTGGTCTTCTACATCCGAGCCTGGATCTGGGGCTGCCAGTACGTCTCCAGGAATACAGTTTAATGTGGAGATTTATCCGCCACCGCTTGTGAGGGTCATAACCCCCATGGTTGGTCGTCAGAGCCTCGATAGCTAGCAACAAGGTACGACGCGTGTAGGTGAGGTTGACAGTTGAACAAAAGAGGCAGTGGGGTCGCATTGTTAAACCATTTAAACCTATTAAAACCAACAATGATCGAGACCCAATGTAGCAAGTTATCACAAATAAAATTTGTTTCGCATCTGATGTAATGCCGTTCTCTCATTTAATGTGGGTTTTCTGTGCTCCTTAAATGCAAATTCCATATGTTTGCATGTGATGGCATTCATTGTTCATTATGATTTTTTATATGAAATTATGCTCTTATTGCTGCAACTTCGACAGAGTATGACAGTAAGTTAAAGGCCCAACTATAATATGAATAAGCTGGCTTAAGCTAATGCCAGAACTGAACGATAAGTCTGTCAAATACTTCAGCAATTCAGATGTGACTTTTAGGTGGCCACAATGTACTTACATGCACTTAAGTATTCTTTAGCCACAGCTGCACATATAGGTATTGATCACAACTTTTTTTTTAAATTTTGTTTTTTCTTATAACTACTAAATGAATGCAATTCGATCAAATTAACTTGTTGGAATGTCCTTATCTATTAAAAATTAAGGTATAATTATATCCACCACTTTATTACTTGTTTTATTTGTTTTGCCTACAACAATGAACATACATAAACAAACTCATGTGTATGTGTGTATATGTGTATTGTAAAACAAAGAATTAAAATAAAAGTTTGCTTTCTTTTCTGAGTTTAAAATAAGAAACAATAAAAAATATTTAAAATCAATGAATATTTTCTGATGCTGTTTGCTTGAGTTTAAAAAATGCACAAATAGTGTTTTCCGTACGGAATGTGCGTTCAGTTTGGCACTTAACTTAAGCAAATGACATTTGACGAAACTTGACGAAAAGTTCCATAAGTACATTATAGTGTGCCACATACGTTTTATATGTAACCTCACAGTTGCTTAAGTTCGCTTATTCATATTATAGTTCGGCCTTAACTTTTTCCGATGGTCAGCAGGCAGCAGCTCATGTAAAATAGTTTATTTTACTAAAATATGCACTTTGTAGGAGAACATTTTCACATCTTTTAGTGAAATATATTGCAACCAACGTCTGCCTGGTGTCTCGTTGATTAACAATACGAGGCCAGTCACTGCTTGCGACGTATGTCGTGGACACCGTGGAAGTGGTCACATCATTGGAAGGGCGCATAACAGCATTACATTACAGTAAGACAATCTACTCATACTTAGAGAAGACATTCAGAGGAAAGGAATATGTTCAAGCGATTTATTGCTTATTTATGATCAACGAGAATATACGTATACATATTTTTATTTTATAAAAATCCCATACCACAGCTTATTTAATACACCATATTATGTGTAAGTCATATTAATCCCTTTAAGACTCCATTAAAGTATGAACAATTTCAAATTCTTTTGCACATTTTCATTTCATACATATTAAAAATGATACAAGAGAAATAAAAATATTCTGCAGTGCTGTCTGTAGCTGATGCGTAATGCTTCCTTAAAACTACGAGTATCACTTAAGGAGATGATGAGCAAAAAGTTGCATGATAAATGAAAAAAAACATCGGCATAGCAAAGTTATAGCATAGCTGCAACAACATTTCATGCAATATTTTAAAAATCTGTTACTTTATTTAAATCATGGTGGAGTGCGGTATGAGAATAAAAATATATAAAAAAAACACACACAAGTCTTTTAAATGACTTTTTAGTGAAATTAAAAATTCCTTTACTTACAAGCATTAAAAGCAATAATAATAATAAAAGTTCTACGTTGAAGTTAATTAACATTATTTCTCATTTTCTGCCTTTTCTTTCACACCACGCGCTATTTTCTTTCTTTATTATATTTTTTTTTTCATTAACAAGTTGAACATTATATTGACTGTCAAGAACTATTAAAGTTTTTCCAAGAATTATTTGCTCCCTTTTGGGTTACATATGTATATACAATGTTTTTATTTATACATATTTTTATGTTCGTAACGTAGAAGATTGTTTTACTCACATAAATATAGGATATAAATTTTTCCCATATCATTTAGTGATTAAGCACGTTATTCATTTCAAAATACTTCTAAACTAAAACACCAGACGGAAGTTCATTTTCAATTTAGTATTGGCGCCAAACAGACATTACTTAACTCATACAGTTTGAATAACCATACGCACACACGCATACAAATACGCAAATACATACATATGTATATACGTACATACATACATCCATACATACCCTGCAGGAGATCGAACTAGTGTCCAACTGCAAACTGTTCCTATAACATCTTAATGCTCAAATTAACATTGAGTGTGTTTAGAAAATTACTAGTGCCATTTGGTACTAGTTCAGGACTAGTTCATTATCAGTTCTCTTGCAAAGCAAAATTCTATAAAATTTGTGGTTTTATTGCTTTGTTACCCAGTGACAACTGCTAGTTAAAATTCGCAATTATTTATCAAAATTCAAAAATACAAAAGGTTAATTATAAATATTTGATTATAATTATTTTTAGGTGAACCTAAAACTTTAATAATTGTATAATACTAATTTTCGTACAGTGCAAGGGCTCTGTTAGACAGTCAAAATTTATTTTGCAATGTGGTGCCTTGGAACTACTTCATATACTAGCAATCATCAGAACTAGTAATTTTATACAACAAATTTAACCCTTTTCGCACTAGTTTTTGCTGTTCTAGTAATTATACCAGTAACTTTTAGAAAATTGACGCCTATTCTCCTGCAGGGTATCTAATCCCATTGTGCGCATTTATTCATTTAGCTACTTAAACCAGCTCACTCTCGCACATGTAAGTACACTTGAGTGCAAAAAAATATGAGCACTATGAATGTAAAAAGCAAAAGTTTAACTTTGTTGTATAAGGCACATTACTCGTAACACTTTTAATTGAAAAGAACACAAATTAAAAATTCTAAAAAAGCTTTAATATCTCTAGATATATATACGATAACTTCTAAACGGCTGGAACGCTTTTCATAAAACATGGCTAAGAACCCTCTCGATTAAGTCACATTTGAAACAGAAAAATCAAATCAAGATCGCTTCAGCCGTTTGGTCTGTACGTGGACGCGGACAGACACACAGATACACTGATACACAGACACACACTACAAACTTATAACACCGTTTTTTTAGTTGGGGGTTAACAAAAATACAAGCAATCAATTAAAATTTTAATTCAGGCAAATTAAGTTTTGCTTAATTTAATTAATATTTTGTTTACATTTCAATTAAAGGTCCTGATTGGAAAATATATTTTTCTGTTTATACTCGAAATTAGAGATGAGCATGTGTAAAATTTTTTAAACACGACACAACACGTACGAAAGACGCACCTAAAAGTGTTCTCAACACGACAAAAATTGTAAAGAGTATATATAGGTTTGTCATTCCCAGGGTGACCGGTGACATTTTTCAAAAAGTGGCACCAAATAGGGGATTTATCAAAAAAAAAGGGGCAAAATTAAAAAAAAACGAGAAAACTAAACTAAACTTTTTATTTTTAGTGTATTTTTATATAATTCACTCTAAAAAGAGGGGAACGAAACGTGGCAAAGCAGTGGAAAAAGTGGCAAGGCAGTCGAAAAAGTGGCAATTTGCCACTTTAGTCGGTCAAACGGTCATGCTGGTCATTACTTGTATAACTAACATGACCAAGCGTTGGTCCGTTTTCCGAAACTTCCAGAAAGTCTAGACTCTTTGGTTTAAGACTGGTGTATTAGAAATTGGCCGGCATAGATTCGTATTAAAAATCAGCAAAAGCACAAGAAGGGTTACAGAGCTGGAAAGTTTAAACTATATTTTACCATGTAAAAGTAATTAGCTAAAGCTAATTTTTGTTTCTGTTTTTTTATTTTTTTTTTGTTGTTAAATAAACACATTTTATATTTTAGTAAGAATAAAGTTGGTTAATAAATATAAAAACGATTTCAAGGTTGGAAAATTGCATTTTTTTGGTATATAAAATTAACCTACTTAAATAATTTTTTTATATTTTCTATAAATTAAACATATTTTATATTTAAAAAAAAAAAAGATTGGTATAACAAAACACAAAAATCAAAAAGGATGATTCCAGAGTTGGAAAATTGAAGCTATTTTTAATATAAAAGTAAGTAGATCAAATTAATTTTATATTTTTCTTTGTAATATAAATATATTTTATCTCTGAGTATTAAACAGTTTGATATAAAAATTTTTCAAAATGAAACATTTGTAAATTTTTATTGAACTTTAGTGATTTTTAATCAGAAATAATTTTTAGTCAGGCTTAAGTTCAGTAATTTCAATTCTTATTGAATGAAATATTTTTATTAATTAATGTGAGTTTCTAAAGAAGAGAAGAAAAATTTAACATAGACTTTAAGCTGGGGGAAATACCGATACTTTTCTGTGCAGCCACGCACTTCATCAGCACCCTAGTCTATATACTTGGGTAGAGATTCTTGTTAACATCAGCTATTTAATTTAAATTTTCAATGAAACGGAATATGAGAAACGATTGTTGTGTATACAATTGATTTACCTTTGGTAAACACATTTATAAGTATCACTATTAATTTTCTGTTTTCCATTTTTTTCATTTTTCTATTTAGGTTAGCACGAAATTATATTACTCTACCTGAGTATGTTTAGTTATTCTTGCTTATCTTTTACGATCATCACATTAATTATTTTTACTTATTCGATGTACCATCGGTATTTTTCAAAATATAAAACAGCTCGTTAACTGGAAAATGTTAATATATTTTGTATATATAAATAATTAAATAAAACTACTTTTCTTTTCTTTCATAAATTATTAATAATTTCAGAAAAATTAAAAATAAATTCCAGGGTTGGAAAATTAAAAATTTTTTCCTTGGTAAAAATTAAAAAATTCTCGGGAAATTTAACACTTTTGCGGCTACATAAGCGCTACCTAAACGGTATTAAGAATCATTCTTAGGAAGCTTATATGTTCCAAATAGTTGTTAATTGAGGTCTTAGCTACATTTTTGTAGTTGATTTTTTCCTTGAATTTTGAACGGTTTGCTACCTATGGACCTGCACAGGTGAAAAATTAAGAAAAATCTAATTTTTGTAAAGTTTTTGCGATTTTGGTCTTCAAGATTATGTTTTCTTTATTTTATATGTTCACAATTTTTGTTCTTTATGACAAGAGCAACAACTTTGCCTCAGAAAGTAAATCAAAGTTCTGAACGGTTTCCAAGATATGAGCCTGAGAAAATGACACCGAATGACACCAAATCTTTAAGGGTCCATAAAAAAAGTGCATGACTTGGAGACACGGGCCTTTTTTTGGTCTTTTATCACGTAGCGGTGTCCGTATATGATTATATTTTCATGATTTAAAAAATTACACAGTGTTATTTAAATACATATAACGATAATTTGCTGAAGATGCTAGACTAGACTTTGATTATTTTAATCACAACTGTATTTAGATGTTTAAGAAGCGTACACTTAACTTTGTATATATTCACTCAACCATTTCCGGGCAAAATCAGCAAGACTTTAATTCCTTTTCAAATTATTTGCTTTTATTTTTCTTTTTTTTTTTTTTTGCTCTCGTCTTTTATTTATAGAAAACTAAAAGAATAAAGAATTTGCTAAATTCTTCATACATTGTAAAAACAATTAACGTTGCAAACAGTCTTGAGAAGTTGTAAGTTTTAGTAGAGTGAAGTAATGGATGCCCAATAGGAACACAATACATTGTTTAAAATAAAAAAAAAATGTTTTTGATTATTTAACAGAAGACATAAATAATAATAAATAGAGAGATTTTATTTTGAATTTGTTTAATAGTTAAGGCGAAAACAATAAATATTGTTCATGATGAATATACTTATAGTTAAAAGTTCATTGTCACTAATGTAACTTTTTGATATTAACTATTTTCAAACATTTTTTTTATAAAGAGAATTATTACTAGGTGTTACCAGCTTTAGGAAAGGAATAGCTACAGCGAAGACGGGTGGTGAAGGAAAAAGTTTCATTCTTTTACAACTCTGCTTTTTGTTTGTTTTTAATAATGAAGAGTTGCAGTGCCTCTGGTGTCAACTAGACGTATTAAATTTTCAAAGCTGTGCTTATTAGCCATTTTATTGGTTGTTTTACTTCGCCGATGATTCTGCTACACAATACCGACAAAGGATTAGCATCTGCTGAAGTCGATATAGTTCATTGACCAGTGACTATGCCTTCAACACTTGAACTTACCTACAACAACTGATACAAAAGGGACACTTATGCACGTCAGAAAATCCGTGGTGTTGTTAATTAATGACTGTCAGAGACCGGGCTCGAACCCAGGATCTTCGGTTTTGTAGTCAATGTGCTAAATCCCCTCACCGTCACGACGTGAGTCTTATAAAGCAGTTTGTTCATTATACAAAACAGAGATGTAAAACCTTAACTTAGATTGTAGATTAATAAGAAAACCAAAAACCCGAATTCAGTGCAAAGATCTGATAGAAAATTTTCGAGAAAAGTTTATGAGACCAAACTAACAAAATTTAAAAAATCTGTTATTTAAAAAGTACGTGAAATATAAAATTAAATTTTAATGGGCAATATTAAGTGTTTTTCAGAACTCAGGGTGTGTGTTAAGTTTTGTAAAAGGCTATAAAGTAGAACGACTTAAAATCGAATATTAAATTTTAATGGGCGTGACTCCACTCTTTTTTTAAATGGAAGATTGTGTCTATTTTAGTGTTAATGGTGTGTGGTAAGTTTCGCGAAAATCGGTTAAGTTGGACTACGTCAAATTCATATAATAATAATTTTAATGGGTGCCACCCTGCATATTTTTTTAACTTTAAAATTGTGTAATTACAAGAAATAAAGGTGTTTGCTAGGTGTTTTGCAGCAATAAAATAAGCATAATATCATAAAATCATATTGAAAATTTTTGCGCGTGTCCTCGCCCACTTTTTTTACAATGAACCAATTTAAATTTATTCCCTCTCAGATAAAAAAAATTATTTTTACAATTGGTCTAAAATGTACCGATTTATGAAGTAAGAATGCCAAAAAAAAATACAGACGAATTGCTAACCTCTTCCTTTTTTTAAAGTCGGTTAAAGAGAGTGTTTGGCATTTTGCGCGTCGTCAAAATTCGCTGGTAGATGCAGACACAAAAATGAGAAGATACTCGTAAGTGATCAAAAAAAATATAAATTAAATTTTCTATAAAAAATCTTTGTTTTTATGATCGTGTTAAATCAATTTAATTAGCCAAATGACTTCGTATTGCACAAAATTTTCTGAACAATTTCCACAATCCGAATATTTTTCTATGGGGTTACCTACAATTTTTTAACGCTCAAGTGTGTATAAATAGAGTTACGCTCAATGAAAACCATTATAACTTTGTAAATTTTCTACTGGTATCATTATCAAGACGTGGTCAGATGATGCAAGCATTTGCCAAAATAACTGATACAGATTAATTATTAAACAATGTAATCTTGAAATTTTCATTTATTCCTCAAATTTATTATATCACACACAAAAAAATATTAGCAACAATTTTTTAAATGCAATTAATTTCTTGATTTATTTAGTAATTTTTTAAGTCTTGGTAAATAATTCTTTTGGAGATTCAAAAAATAATCCCATAAACTATTAATTAAGTTAGTCGTTATATTTGTTATTACTTGTTAAATCCCTTTAGCTTTCTATGTACATATATTAGGGTGACAATGAAATATAGGGGCAAATTTTTGTTCTGGAACTGTCAAGATGCGTGAGCAGATTATTTTGCTACTTGCTTTGAAACTCACATGCTGAAAATTTGAGCCAAATCGGATAACTCTATCACGTGCACCTTTGAGGTCACAGTTCAAATTTTGGGTAATTCAGTATATTCAACTATAATGGAGCTAAAATATTCGTTTTGTATCTGAATTCATATAAAATTTAAGCGTATTGTTATTCCATACATTTGCTTAATTCACAAAACCTCTTGTATCTCTGTATCGATTGTATTTTCATATTAAATACAAGAGTGTAACATTTGTTGTATGAAATTTTCATATAAAAATGAAATACACTATTACACTTTCATTTCATATGTTTCTAAAATATTATATTAAGTGAGAGGCTCTCTGAGAGAATTTGTATGTAGCTTGTTCTTCTTTTTTCATTTAAAATACAAAATTCATTACTACACTACACAGAGGGTGTTAACAATTAAAAAACAAAAAGCGTATTTGATACACAAATACGCGATAAGTATTGTTGTGAATTAAGCAATTGTATTTATATGTCGTGATTCTCATTTTGAAGAATTGGATTGTATGTTTTTGGCTGAATGCTGAATGAATCCGATCATAACATTTTATATACTGGTGTTCATGGCTCCGTAAGAGCGACATTTTTGTGTTTAATAGTTTTTTACTACCACGTCGTATTCTAGTAATGACTTTTGTTCAAATATTTAGCATTCGGGAGAGTACAAACCAAGTTTTTAAAATTTTTTATCAATTCGTATGTATTTTTTTTTTTTACATTGTTGCTTCATAACTCGGTAAATTTTAGACCGATTGCAAACAATCTTTTTTGTCTGAGAGTGTATAGTTTTTAACTGCTTCCACTGTAAGAAAGTGGGCGGGACACACCCACATTAATTATTTTTGATTTTATGATATTATATTTATTTAATTGCAGCAAGCAAGAGACCAAAGATGTCTTTGGTTCTTGTAATTTCACAATTTAAAATTGTAAAAATGGGCGGGGCTATCTTCAATTAAAATGTGGTTCTGCTTAACTGATTTTAACAAAAAATTTCCCATCCACCTTGAGCTCTAAAATAGGCAAAATATTCCATTTGGAAAAATAGGTGAAGTCACGCCCTTTTAATATTTAATATTTTTTATTACATGGCTCCATTTTACCGATTTTTAGAAAACTTAGCACACACTGTGAGAACTGAAAAACACAAAATTTTGCATATAAAAAATGTGGGCGGAGGTAGGCCCATTAAAAACTAATTTTATAGTTCACTTACAGATTTTCCAAACAAAAAAATTTTTTTTTTAATAAGTTTGCTTCCAGTTTTCTGAAAATGTTCTATCAGATCTTTGCACTGAAGTCAGTTTTTTTTGGCAGAATTAGTTTCATTCAAAACAAAAATTTCATTCAAGCAATGTTATGATTTCATATTTTTTTTATAATGAATAAAGTTTTCGCAGCACTTTTGCTCCATCTAACTGTGCTTTTATAAAATGAACAAAGTTAAGAAGAGAAAAAAAGCATTGACGAAAAAGGAAGGAATCGTTCGTAAACGTTTTTCGTTGTAAACTTTTTTCATTAGCAAAACTTCAACAGTTCTTAGACATCTTTCAAGTAGTTGCCAAACAAACACACACATAAAACACACATACATACACGAACAGACAAATACTTTAGTAATCTTCCATAAAATTGTAAAGAAAAATACATTATACACAATGCAACACTGATAAAAAAAACACTTGCACACTCCCTGTAAAATTTAAGTCTGTTCGGAATTATTTTTGTAGTCCTTCTATTTGAACAATCACTTTAGAAACTAAACAATCATCATTCTCGTGAACATTATTATAAAAGTTTTATAAAATTCCTATTTTTACTTTTTGTGACTATTTCATTATTTATTTGGCAAAATTCTTACTGACTTTTGGACAGTTTCATGCTAAATACATATTGCTATTGCTTTTGTACATTTATCATCATTTAGAAATTTTTCAGGTATTTAACACATATAAAATTTTTACTTTAAATAACAATACAAATGTATTATGTTATTGAAAGCTAAAAGTTTTTTTGTTAACATAGTTGAGCCATGGATGTTGCAATATTTTATAAATTTTATAAATTTCTCATAACTAGCTGTTCCTCATTAAATGGATTTTAAAACTAACAATTTATTTTAACAATGTAAGAAGGATAAACTTATAGCAAAAACTATTATTTTTTTCATATGACTATGAGGTAAGTTGTCTAATTAATGTTTACCAAAGTTTAAAATTTCTTATGAAAGACTGTACACTAATTCAACTTTTTTGCAAGCTTAAATACACATGGCCAACATATACATGATAATATATCGAGCCATAACCGCCAAAAAAGCTTAAGCCAAACATTTTTTGGAACTCGTTTTGCTGACGAAAATCGATTATTTACAGATTGTAAATGATCGATTTTCGTTAAAAAATTATGTCGCTTAAGCTATTTTAGCGGTCAGGGCACGATATTTATAGAAGAGTATTTATGTGTTGCTGTTTTTTCCTGTCATTTTTATATAAGTTAATTATAATTTTTAACACAAATGATATCAAAAAGTGTTCATGCATAAGATGTGTTTTAAGAAGTTACGAACAACAAACGCACAACAACTTCACACCTATTCATACCCATAAAAAGTGTCACACTTAGTTCAGCAGGTGACTGTCATAGTGATGACAAGTCATTAAAATAAGTGTTTTTTGGTAATAAACCAAATAATGGCAGTACTTAACGACTGCAGTTAGCTTTATTCAGATGTAAAAAATAACATATACATATGTACATACTTCCATGTATACACATAAATCAAAATTAATCACCAGTATTGCGTATGTCACGTCGAATATTCGTCTACGAGAATTTCCTACTAGATTAAAGGAAATGTGTAAAAGGTTTGTTTAATCTAGGACAAAATTCTCATAGTCGAATATTCGACGGGACATACGCAATACGGGTGAATATTTAGTGTTTTCTAAGGGAATTATTACAATTTAAGTTTAAAATTTTTTTAACGCACTAATAATCCCAAATTATTATTTTACTTATTAAGTAAAATATTTTTATTAAAAATACATTGAAATTGATTATTGAAACGTTTAGCTGGATCCTATGCGCATTTCACTGTTACTAATGCAGATCATCAGGGAACCTTTACCCAAAGTTTCTTAGAACAACTAGAGTTATTATGTTTTAAACTTTCATTTGAGCTTCTCAGTGGTTTTCAAAATCTTTGGAGGACCTATAAAAATGGTCACTAAAATCGCCAAACTGGGTATAGCGGATTTTTCGATTTTTCACTGTTGCTCAGTGTAAGAGTGATATATTCATCTGGTGCATATTTTACTTACCTTTTAGCGACGTACATACATATTCTGTAATTTTTTCTTATATAATATTAACCATGTGTGACCTAAAAGGGCTCGCTTACATTAATAAATAAATAAATATAACTAAATAAATTTTTAAGAAAATTATTTTCCAGCTCTGGAAAAATTTTTTTGATTTTTCTGATTCCAGATACTAATTTATTTAATTACAAATATAAAATATATTTTATTAACAAAGAAAAAATTAGTTTAATTTAGTATACAAAAAAAAATAGGTTTTTCAGCTCTGGAGATATGTTTTTTATACTAAATTGTTTTTTCTAAAAAATAATTTATAAAGAAAAAGCAAAAAATTAATTCGACCTAGTTACGAGTGCTGTTATATAACAAAAAAAACTCCCAACCCTGGCATCATTCTTCTAGATTTGTGTGATTTCTTATACCAATTTATTTCTTTCAGATATATTAAATATGTTTAAACAAAAAAGTATTAAAATAAGTACTTTCGCATAATAATAATATAAATGGGTGCTAATTTTATTCATTATGGGGAAGTCATTATTATGCCAATAAAATAATTAGATAAATAAGTAACATTAATTAATTGTTAAGCCATTAAAGGAGCACTTCCCATTGCAAAATCTTAAAAAGTTTTTGCTGTGTAATCTTGATAAACTAATGATACATTCCACATTGTAGTAGAATATATAACTTTCCTTGATAATTTTTGCTTTTAATTTTTGTTAACGTTTTTTTTCTTTCGCGCTCTAACAAATTTAATGCAATTATCCAAACTTATAATGATTTTATGTTTTCATGTATAATATTCTGCAAACAACAAAGAATAAGAAGAAAAAAAATCCAACATTTAATTAGTCAACTATAGATTATGGAGGAAAAAAAGTATGCGTGTGTTTTATCAAAACTGCAGCTTGTCAACACAAATTTGGAAACAATTCGTTGCACAATCCTGTTACCACCTATTTTTTTTTTTTTTTTGTTAAACATTTTCAACAAATTCCACAAAATTAAAAGTTTTCCTGAATAGAATTGGTTTACGTTGTAAAGTTCATAATGAAACAAAAAAAAATAAAAAATAGAACTCAAAAATGTAACGAACAAGTTTATAAATATGCATGTAAAGGATTTACCATTAAGGGCGGGTCAATATTAAATAAATCCTTGAATACACGTAACACTGGAATAAGATAATTAAAGTAAATGATATTAACGAATTTCTTGTACATTTTTTAACTTAAAAGACCAGTTCTTCCAAAATCAATTTGTAAAACGTTATTATTTTTAGTTTTAAACAAAAAGAATTTATTTTTGTTTATTTGATTTCCTGAGCTCAGCTAGGAGCTCTAGGAACGTTGTTTAATAATTATTTCTAAAACTAAATTACATCTGCTTATATACTATAAAAGTTAAAAGGTAAGTGTAATGGCAGGATCGCCATGTAAAGGATCATGTTTGCAGGATCTTAGTTTCAGGATCGCCATTTAAAATATAAAAGGTAAGTGTAATGGCAGGATCGCCATGTAAAAGTTAAAAGGAGGATGAGTACTGTAATAGCAGGATCGCCATGTAATATTTGAAAGTGCAGGATTCAATGCTTGACCCAAACGTGTATTAGTTTTCGTGCGTGTATTGGTGAGGCCCTATAGTCCCTTGTTTAGTTTTTACAGCTGTCAGGGAGACCAGCTTATCAGTAGGCGCTCAAAGGAGGTGCCAAAAGATTTTGAGAATTTAATTAAAAAACAAGGTAAGTTATTGCCAGTTTGCGTTTAGAAATTAAAGTCTGTTTTATTTAACATTTTGCTCTGCTTATATACTATTTTACATTCTTAAATTTTTGTGTTTCTTTATGTCTTTAATTTTGCTATAATAACATAAATTATCATTAAAAATAAAAGTGTATCATTTAAATTTTATAATGTAAGCGTTTTGTTAATTATTATAATGAACTGTGTTGCAACTCAATTAAACTATGCTACAGTGATTTACAGTAAGTGAGGTACACTACAATACAAACTATGAGAATAATGCTTAACATATCTTAACATAAGAGGGAAAAGAAAATGTATATGCTTACTAGCAAAAATGTTCCTTTTAGTTTCCCACGGTAGACGTGCGGCGTGTATTCCATAAGAAATTTAGAAAACATTGATTTTGTATGATTTATATTAATATAAATAAACACATGTGGTTATGAAATATGAGTTATTCAAGTGCTTTATGCTGCGGCCTTTGATCAGACTTGTGAGTGTCAAATGGCTTTTATACAAAATACATACCCAGCTAAAAAAAATATGTATGGAGCATATATGATATCCCATATATGGTTCGGATCCGAAAAATGAGGGTATATGGGCATATATGGATTATATATATTCATACATTTTCATACATGTATGTGTAAATTCCCTTCACAGTATGCAAAGTTCATATTCATACACTTTTGATTCACAAAAGCGCACTGCTGTGCAATAAATTAAATTACTAAAATTAAATTTTTTTAGACTTGAGAGAGAGAGAGGTTATATTTAATGAAACATTTGTTTGGACTAATAATTCAAAACGAACTAAAAGTCATTTCATTCATCAAAAGGTGAATCAATTATTTAAAAAACACATAAATCATATTCGTACATAACATTTACGAACTTATTCAATTAATTATAAAAGAAAAAATAGTCCCTCCAACAATAGTTTTCAATACAGTAATATGAACTTTGTTTCTTATCTAGAGAATTTTGTTATTTTCTATAAAATTAATGACTGGATTATCCTTTTGATTATTTGATATATTAAATGAGGCCACAATGTATAAAATCATACAAGAATGTTTTTTTTGTAACAAAAAGTTTTTCTTTTTTAAACGTTGAGGGTACGTATATAAACTTTGCATACCGTATGTATGTATTTTCTAATGGATTTCCAATTCAACATATGTAGATACAATTCCAAGCTTTTTTGATTGCAAAAACAATCTTATGTGAGATGTCATGTATGCATACATTCTTATATGGCTCCATATATAAAATCTTATATTTATGTATATATGGATCCACATATGAAGAGCTTCATAATTAAATTTTCATATATGAGCTCATAGGTTATAATACATTTCATATATTAGTCCATATATTAGGTCATATGTAATAGTTTTGCCATGTATAATCCCATATATTTCCATACATGAATTCATACATATTCATATATAGTTATATACATTCATATATTAAAAATATATGGACCATATATAATTTTTTTAGCTGGGTATTTACGTTGCAGTCTGTCAATGCATTTATCTAAGCGGTATTTGCCCGAATGCATAAGTGTCAAATGTCCAGTGCACAAAAATAATTTCAATGCAATTGGATGTTATATACGTTGCGGTCAAGTTGACTTTAAATGTTTACTACACAATGTTGGTCGGAGTGATAGTTAGAACACGCTACAAATTACATTTATTGTATATATTTGCAGAAATACGGGTCAATGATGCCGCCAACCAAAAATCCGCTGCCAAGAGTAATATCTAAAAGACATACTGTTGCCTTTTGGCACTACCTCATTTATGATTTCATATGGTAACATCCATTTGAAGGCTGAGTTTACATCTGGCATTTCTTGTGTATCATTTGCCCAAAAAAAACGTAACCAACTAATTACTAATGAAAAACTGTTTGATTCAGACATGTATTTATTGATTTAAATAGTTTGCAATAATTTAGGATTCTTTAAAATTGTCTATTAATTATGTATTCAAATGTTTAACTTAATAAATACATGTCTGAATCAAACAGTTTTTCATTAGTAATTAGTTGGTTACAGATGTAAACCCGGCCTAATATTGCCTCGTCATAATAAATACACAGCTTTCATTAAAGTGCCACTCAGACTATTATACTTCATATTAATACATTAATACATGTCAAAAATTCAAATGATACATGCAAGTGCGATGTGAAAGCAAAATGTAATAACTAATGGTAAATAATACGATAAAAATTTGACATCCCATAATACTTGACCATTTTTTGAAAATTTTCTGAACATAGTGTTCACACCTGATGATTTTATATCATACCTCGTAATATGACGCCGGCAGAGCACCTGTCATTTTTTTTCATTAATATCAACACAAAGGGGTAGACGTTGATGATTTTATATTGGCGGTATTCGATGTTTAATGCATATATCGTTGCGTTAGTGCAAATGCAGAATATCGTAGCTTTTCTTTGAACTGTGTGTGTATTTTGTTGTTAGATTTTAAAGAAAAGCTACGATTTTTTGCATTTGCACTAACGCAAGAGCATTTGCATCAAACATCGAATACCGCCATTATGATGAATCAAACAAATATTTGAAAAATACTTGCCAAAAATATCTAATTTACGTGTTGTTTACCTTTTTGGTCACAATTAATTATTGTGTCGTCTTTTTTAAATGAAAATTGTTTAATAAATAAACGTTAAATGCACAATAACACATAAAATGACATTTGATTTCAAGATGAATTCATCAGGTTGTGAGCTCTGATGATTATCACAACGCCACCATAATATTAATAAATAGAGTCTATACGTGATGAATTTTCATCATGATATCAATTTAACATTCATCATGATATAAATTCATTAGGTGTGGACACTATGTTAACGATAATACTTTTCATCTGATCAGAGTTGCATTATTACGTAATCCAAACTAACAAGTCGTCTATTTTTACGCCGTTTCTGTGCCGTCATTTGAAGTATATGCCTTCGTCTTAAACCGGATATAAATATTGAATATGCTTATCGTATTGAATAACTTTTCGTGTATGACATGTCTGAAAGTTAACGAAATTATCGTATTTTCTTTTTCTTTAACTTATTTAAATCAACTACTTTAACCGCCGTCTATTTTCAAAGGCCGAAACGATCACAACGTACATTAAACAGCTCTGCCGCCGGAAGTCAACAATAAATGTAGGCATGTTAATCCACACAGCTGTTTGCTTTACATTTGTGTTTTAAAACCCCGTCCAGACTATTACACAAGTATTAATACTTTCATCACATTTTACGATACAGAAATCTAAATACATACATTCTTTGCGACTGTCAAAAAATCTAACGTAAAATCACATATTGTGTTCAGACCATCATACTTCAAATAAAATGTGTAATGCAACCAGAAAACAAAACAGCTGTTCAATGAAAATACATTTAATTTTCCTTTTTGATTATCACTACTTTGTATTATTTAAACTATCACTAAGTTTTGGCCGACACTGGTCGGGATATTTATATAATTATATTATATATTTATATAATTATATTTTAACTTTAAGATTTGATCACTTATTGTTAGTTCATATTTGAAGATACAATAAATAAATATATGTATTTAAAAAAAAAATTAAAATTAAAATATCTGTGCTATTCATTGACTAGCGGCGGCAAAGCGGTTTCATGTAGGCGGAACGTGTCGGCAGTTTAAAAAATTCAGCAGTTAAAAATATTCTATGTAAATAACAGAAAAAACTTAAGAAAAGATATTACAAAAACTTTAAAAATTACTTCAACGAAATATACTTCCATACGATTCACTTATTTAAAATTTTGAGCCAATATACATATGACAAAATATTACATCAATGACGACACACTTGGAAATTTGGTTTGTGTGAAAGTGCAACCCTGATCCAATGAAAAGTATTATCGTTTAGAAAATTTTCTAAAAACGAAAAAGTCTTATGGGATGTCAAAATTTGTATCGTAATATTTTGCCACTTTGATGACATTTTGCTTTCAGACTGTCACACTTCCACGCATTATTTGAATTTTTGACAAGTATAAATACAAAGTATAATAGTCTGAACGCGACTTAATGTAATATGAGGTGTGATGGTGTGAGCATAAAATTTTACTTTACGTTAGATTTTTTGACAGTCGATCCTTTTTCGTAAAGTGTGATGAAAGTCTTAATACTTGTATGATAAATAGTCTGCTTGATATACACGATTGAAGCTTAAAACAATTTTGGCGTGTCAACCGGTCCATAATGAAAAACAATTTATTATATTACTTATTAATTAACATACATATTCATAGACGTGAGTGCATGCAAAAATGTTTACAATTAAAATATGAGTTTTGTTATGTAAAATTGTTAGGATTATGTATAAAATATTAAATATTTTACTTATGTATGTTTTTCCCCCACCAACCAAAAAGTTTTTATTTTTCATGAGTATTTATTTTAACAAATGTAATTCGGGTTTTACACACATCAGTATTTGTTGCTTAACTCTTGATTTTATAATGATAAATAGAATAAAAGTATAGTTGAATTCAGCGGTGTTAAATGTGAGGATTTTTCATCGTTTAGACGATTTTTTTTAAATTAATTAAAATGACGAGTGATTGATTTTTTATAAAATTCATTATATTTTTTTATCATATTCTGACATTACTTATTTTAGTATTTCTCTTCTGGTAACGTCTACCAAACAGTTTAAGGTAAATATTTACGGATTTTATTTGTTTCTATATTTATGATTTGATCAGGCTAAAGGTCTAAAGTTCGTATCGCTCTGTAAGCCAAATCACATGTGCTAATTATTAATGAACATATGACACCAAAGTTAATGGTAAATATTCTCACAAACACGTAGTAGAACGGAACAACTAGCTGTTTTCGACGGGCACTACACCTTCATCACCAGCGTTCTTTTGTGTTTGGTCCACTGTGTGTGATGTCAGTTGATGTAGATTTATGCTTTATATACGCAACTTTTATTGCAAATGGAATATAAGAATTTTTTGATTCATTGTATTTTCATTTGCTGAAAGCTTTTTTGAAATGAAAGCTCAATTTTACCATCTCTAAATTTACAACAGTCTTGCCACTGTCGTTTTTCTTTATTAATTATGTACATGTTAGTTAATTGGCTTATTTTTGTTCAACTTAAGATAAATTTTTTGGTTTGCTACTCGTGCTATTAAGTATATTAGTTAAATTTTTCCCACAGGTCCATGATAATTGATTTTTATTTAATTTTTTGTTTTGGCAGTTTTTTCGATTTGTAGCGATTTATTTTAGCTTAAGTGATTTTTTTAGTTTTGTCGATTTTTTGTTCTGGCAAAATTTTCGGTTTCTGGCGCTTTTATTCGTTTTGGCGACTTTTTCATTTTGGGATTTTTTAGTTTTAGAGTTTTTCAAAATTACAAGAGTTTGCCTTTTACGGTTTCCCGACAGATAAATCTGCGCTCTTGGCAACGCTGAGTACGGGAACGCTTTCCGTGCAGATTGGTTTCCTACGAGATCCCAATGTAGAGTAAAGAAACAGATCTAATTTCATCTAATTTTGTAACCTGATTTTTTCAAATATCAATGATATTGACAGGCACCAATTTTTTTCAACTTTTTTCAGACAAAAAGGTGTTAAAATTATAAAAATTTTAATTAAATAAAATTAACTACTAATTCTTTGGTTATGCAAAACAGATGGATCGTTTGATCGTTTATTTCAAGCAACCAAGTGCAAGAGTAGCTCTGGAGGATTTGAATTATCTTTTCAGTACCGTCTAATAACATGCATATGCCATATTTTTAACCGACCTGAAAAAAAGGAGGAAGTTCACAATTCGTCTCTATTTATAATTTTTTTAGGTGTAATTTGTAAAATTGTCGATTGTCGATTGTCGAAAATCGATTGTAAAATTTTTTGTTGTCTAAGAGGCTATAGCTTACCATTGCACCCATTGTAAAAAAGTGGGCGGGGATACGCCAAATAAATTGTATATAATTTTGTTATATTCTACTTATTTGATTGCTGCGAAACTTAAAAAAAAACATTTGGTTCTTGTAATCACATAAATTGAAAGTAGAGAAAATGGGCGGGCCTACGCCCATTTATTATACTACTTCACGCGGTTGTAGACACAATATCGCAATTAAAATAATGGGTGGAGTCACGCCCATTAAATTTAATATTTTAATTTAAGTGGTTCTACTCTACTGATTTTTACAAGACTTAATACGTACCCTGAGTTCTGAAAAACACACAATATTGCATGTAAAAAATTGGCGGAGGCACACCCATTAAAATTTTATTTTATATTTCACGCACTTCTTCTTATCTTCTTCCATCACATCTTTGCATTGAAGTCTTTTTTTTTTGGGCAGAAATAATTACATATGTACTTCTTTCCTTTAATCGAAAAATAATTCCAATTAGTAAAACATCTGTATGATAACTAATTTTTAAGCACTTTTATTTAGCAATTTTTTTACGTTTACATATTGTTTATATATTTTAAAGCTTTGTTTACGTTATTTTCAACTTTCAAACTGTTAAAATTGTATTTTCGATAACTTGTATGCAACTGGAGAAAGCTGTCATACATAAAACTAATTTATCAGTAGCTGTCAGTACACAACGCAACTGAATTGTATAAAAATTATAGAGCTTTTTAAAGAAAAATATATAACACTTATATATTGCATATAAATTTTATAAAGTGTTTTATTTTCGTATTCCAAGCATTTTGACTTTCCATCATCTCTCCCTTCAATTAAAACAATTACGAGTTTTTCTTTAACAATTCAAATTTTCTTTTCATATTTCTCCTATAAATTCGTTAGCGAAATATTATTTTACTACAACATTATGGCATTTATTCTTTCTAAATCTAAATATTTATTTAAATTATTTCGTTCATTTATTTAATTACGCAAATTTGGAAATAATAAATTGGGCTAATTGCAAATGTTGGTTTAGGACAAATTATAAATGATCTCAAATATAAAATACTGCAAGTTAATGAAATTAAAATAAGCTCCAGGGCATACAATGAAACATGGCTGGCTGACTGTTGATGCAACTGCTATGAAAAATTACAAAATTTTTAAAACAATACCCCGGGCGTATATTTAAAAAAAAAAAAGAAATGCCACATATAATACAAAATATTTTAACAAGCAGTAAAAGGCGCTTCAGAGAATAAATGCCAGTATCCCACTTGACCTGAGATTCTATAAAAAAAAACGAATGCTCACTAAAGCGAAGAAATTTCGAAACAAAATTCTCCGATATTTGTTTGCTAATCAAAGAAAATTCAAATGTTCGCTAAAACTTCGAGCTTGGAACTTGTCTCGATAGTTTTTCAAGTGTGTAACGGTAGCCAATTGGATGTGTACTAGACTGTTAGTCTAAAGGTACCAAGTTCGATGCAAGACAGCACTCTAATTTAAAAAATAGAAATAAGAACACATATCTACATACATATGTTTGTGGAATAATTTAACAGAAAAAAACGTGTCACGGTCAGAGTAGCAAGCCGAGCAAAAAATTTCGGCGGCGGCTGAAAGACAAATATTTTCGGCGGCGGCGGCTGAACGGCTTAACGCCGATTTGTTTAAGCATTTGAAAAAAATTTGTAACCCAGTCTGTTTTTAGAAAAATACGTGAATTATTGAATCACCACATTGTAACATTATTTATTTTGCAATAGTTTGAATATTGCAGTAATTGATATCCTAAAAAATAGCTTCGTAAATTATTTGTTAAATCATAGAAACATATTCTAGATTATCAGGGCAATTATGAATAAAATTTCGCAAGAAATTTCTTATTTTTCAAATTAGAATTTCTTTCCCTATTACTTACTATTAGTTGGAATTTTTCCCCGGGAAAAATTTCTCGCGGAATTTTATTCATTATTGCCTTCTACATAAATTTTATTTAAGTTTTCGGATTGAATTAAAAATTAATTACTTTATTGGAACACTGCTACGGATCAACAAACAAAAAGCTTTGAACAATTAATTATCAAAAAGTCGCCTGACTGCTTAAACAAAAAAGACAATGTAAACGTCCATGTATTTAAGAACGGACTTTAAAAGAGAACGTAAGTGTTGTCGCAGCTACGTTACCATTCACATAAACATTTTCTTTCTTTTTCATATTAAATACGAAATTTAAAAAAGTATAAAAAATAATAGACAAAATAACGGCTGAGTATAAGCCGCCGATAAGCCAAGTGGTTCGGCGGCGGCTCGGCTTGTGTAAAAAAAACGGCTGGCTGGCTAGCCGCCAGTCGCGCCGGTACGGCATGCTACTCTGGTCACGGTAGCTTAGTGGATGTGTGTTAGTCTGTTAAAATAGAGGTACCATGTTTAAATACTGCAGCATGAGTTGAGGTATTAAAAAAATATATAAATAAAAGAAATAAATAAAAGAATAAAATTACTTTTTTACTTTTTCAACTGCCTTTTTGGGATATCGAAATTAGTTCGATATTCTCTCACTTTTGGTATTGCTTGTGAAACTTCGAGATCGAATGTTTCAACATGTGAACTTTTTTCGATTCATTTTTGAGTGTCACTCTCGATAGTTTTACATTCGAAATCGATATCAATATCGAAAGTCTTGGTCAACTTGGATGTGGTGCAATCTGACACACATGCATGCATACTTATGTTCATACATTTGTATGTTTATGCGCACAAACACAAACGCACTTATGTTATCGTTCTAACAATAACATATCAAAGTATTAACACGGCTATAACCATACACAGCAATTGCACAATGTTTGTATAGCAATTGTTTATGGAAATAAATTTATATGCAAATGACATGATCACATACACACGTACGCCGAAGAACAATTAAATCGAAATTCACCTACAACAAACTACATACATACATACCAATATTGTAGATATTCAACAAGATTGGAGAAACATAAATATGTTTGTATGAACGTACATATATGTACAAAAAAAATATTGGTAAATGCCAAAAGGCTCTGTACTGTCATGTACCATTAACAAACATTAGCTGCCAATTAGTGGTGCATTAAAAATTATTTTAAAATAAATTATCAACATAAACATTATGCTCAATTGGACGTAACGGCGGACATACAAACGCACACGCACACATACACACACACACACAAACACACCAGTCCAGTGTAATGTGCAAGCCATTAGGACAAATGCATCTAGTAGGGGTGTATCGAATGTAAGTTTAGTGCAGTTAAGTATAAACACACATACTCTGATATTTGCATTTGAGGTAAACAGCTTTAAAAGCTTTTAAAGCTTTTGTTGTTGTTTCATTGCAAAGTATGAGCAAGCATTATTGTCGCCAAGCTCTGATTGGCAGCGATACCAACTACAGGGTGGCCCAGAAAGACCGAAGTGGTGTAAATTCCTTATAACTTTTTATTTAAGACATATTTTTTTAATTTTTTGTTTTTTAAATACAGTAAATTTATAGGGAATATTTTTAGATTAGTTGTTAAAAATGATATCCCGCAAGTGGAGGCCATTTTCTGCTTCGCACAAATGATCTCTTTTCAACACATTTTCCATGACCTTTCGCAAAACTTCCGGTGTTATGTTGTTAATTTCGTCTGGAATATTGGTTTTTAATTCCTCAATAGTCCTAGGCTTATTAACATAAACTTTCCCTTTTAAATAACTCCAAAGGAAACAGTCTGGAGCGGTTAAATCCGGGGAACGCGGAGGCCAATTAAAATTGCTTCTACGCGAATTTATTCTTTCCCCAAAGATGTCGCGTAAAATAGCCATTGTGGCCCTCGGAGTGTGCGCTGTGGCTCCATCCTGTTGGAACCATATTTGCGGATGGTATTCCACGGCTGGCCTTACAAAATTTTCCAATATGGCCCGATATCGATCACCATTGATGGAAATGGCGACATCTCTTTCATTTTCCAAAAAATATGGGCCAATGATCCTTTCTGAAGAAACACCGCACCAAACAGTACACTTAACTGGGTGTAATTGTCGTTGATGAAGTACTCTCGGGTTTTCCTTAGCCCATATCCTAAAGTTTTGCTTGTTAACAAACCCATTTAATTGGAAATGGGCTTCGTCACTCATAAATAAGTTATGAATAATGGAAATGGAAAGAGCACATTTGTGCGAAGCAGAAAATGGCCACCACTTGCGGGATACAATTTTTAATAACTAATCTAAAAATATTCCCTATAAATTTACTGTATTTAAAAAACAAAAAATTAAAAAAATATGTCTTAAATAAAAAGTTATAAGGAATTCACACCACTTCGGTCTTTCTGGGCCACCCTGTATTTATAACCTAAACCCACTATTCCCTCCATCAAAAGGCGCTACAACGCGCTAAGTTACAGCATTGTCAACAACTTATAGCCAAAACGCGCAATTTTCCTACGCGCTAATTTAAATTTTAATAAAAGTCGGTCGATGTACATATGTATTAGTAAATACGATTGTTTCTTTTTAGTAACTATTTTTTAAATTTTGCAATAGTGCTTCTTCGAAATTATATCCTAAAAAATAATTAAAATCATTTAATACAGAATCAGCATTACCTCCCAGTAAAAAAAGAGACTCCAAAAAAGTCATGAAAATGTAGAGATTACGATGCGGAAGTAGTGCAAATTTCGATCCGATCTAATGATTTTTACATAGGGTTGTCATTGCAAGAAGTTCTCTTTTTCGATGCCTGGTCACCGAATTGGAAGCGATATTAAGAAAAATTCCTTTTTTGTGTTCTATGATAATATTTTCATGGTATATAGTTGCCTTTTTTAACAATTCGTTTCTTTTTATACGAATTTAAGCCCGAAACAGTGTTTTCATGTAAATTTAAGCAAGTTATTTGCTCAATTTTAGACTAAAAATAGTTCATAAATTTCTTTAAAAAAAATAAATTTTTTTTAAATTCTGGTGAGTATTTTCTAACACTATGGAGGAGTTAAAAGGTTTTGTGTGACTAAAATAAGCTTCCACATGGCTCACTCTTGGCAAATTAAAAATATCGATTTTTTGGAAGCAATGAAAATGTACTTCCACTAGAATGGCTTCCATTTTTTTCACTGGGCTTTAAAATAATCGAAACCGTTAGTTTTTATTTTAAGTTTATTTTATCAAACTATGTGACAACATACATATAAATTGTCGAATAGTTGTGCGATGCAAATGCTTTTTGTTATTCAGCTATAATAAATGCTTAATAAGTTATGTAAATTTGTTGGGTCATTACACTAGTATATATTTTTAGTTGAGAAATTTCAAAATATTTGCCATTTACAGTATAAAAAGGCGTTTTTAATTCTAACCACAGTCAAGGGAATTTTATTTGCGACATCTTAATCATTAACCAATTTGAAAAATGTTATCAATAATTTTTAAATTTATACAAAAAATATCAAAAAAATAATGAACTGAAATGATGTTATTGACTTTATTTGAAATGTGTTAATTTAGCGCGTTTTTTTATTAAAAGCGCTAAAACAAAAAAGCGCATTTGGCGTAGTAAAAACGCGCTAAATCTAGCGAGAAACGCGTTAAATTGGCGTCACTGCTGATTGGCTGTTCTGCTTTTTCTGTATTTTGTTGGTATAATCAAGTCAAAAATTGTCAGAAACAACTGTCTTTTGTTTATAAAAATAACAATTACAGGGTAACTAAAGTACAATTGCAGACGCGGCATTCCTGCATAATTATAGTTATTCAGTGTTGCCAATCTGGGTTTAGTTAGACAGTGTGTAATTACTACTCACATGTGTACGCCATGAAATTAAATTCTTGTATAATCTGTGGGTTCTATTTTTATTTATTTTTGTTTTAATTTTAACCTACACAAAAGATGTGTAGTGTTATTTTTTTCAATGTGTAAATTCATTGGTAACAATGTAATCATTTTATTCACACACATACATTAATATTTTTGCAGCTTCTAAACAAAGTTTGACAACTATGTGCAATGTATACAGTGACAGGCTTGGCTTGTGCATGTACCTAGTATAATTGTATCATGCTTCGGTTTAAAGGCCCAACTATAATGTGAATAAGCGAACTTAAGCAACTGTGCGGTTACATGTAAAACGTATGTGGCAAACTATAATGTACTTATGGAACTTTTCCTCAAGTTTCGTCAAATGTCATTTGCTTAAGCTAAGTGCCAAACTGAACGCATATTCTGTACGGAAAACACGGTTTGTGTATTTTTTTAAACTCAAGCAAACAGCATCAGAAAATATTCATTGATTTTAAACATTTTTTTATTGTTTCTTATTTTAAACTCAGAAAAGAAAGCAACACTTTTATTTTCATTCTTTGTTTTACAATACACCTATACACACATGTGTGAGTTTATTTATGTATGATCATTGTTGTAATTTTTAGTAGGCAAAACAAGTAATAAAGTGGAGGATATAATTATACGTGAATTTTTAATGGACTAGGATATTCCAACAAGTTAATTTGATTGAATTGCATTTATTTATTAGTTTTAAGAAGAAACAAAATTACTAAAAAATTGTGAACAATACGCATATGTGCAGCTGTGGCTAAAGAATACTTAAGTACATTGTGGCCACCTAAAAGTCACATCTGAATTGCTTAAGTATTTGACAGACTTATCGTTCAATTCTGGCATTAGCTTAAGCCAGCTTATTCATATTATAGTTGGGCCTTAAAGCACAAAAGTTTTTTTGTTAGAGTTTGCACATTGTGCATATGGCTTGGCCGCAGCTTTTTTAGTGTATGTGTATTGAATTCAAATATTTACGGATGAAATTATTAAAATCGGATTTTTTTTAAAGAAAAGTAATACTTAGACAATGAATGCCTACTACTTTTACTAGGTGTCACCTTCTTTAGGAAAAGGATAGTTATAGGGAAGTCAGGTGGTGAAGAAAGGGATAAAGCAAAGCTTCATTATCTTACAACTCTGCTTTTTTTAATAATGTAGAGCTGCAACGTCTCTGTTGTCAATTTAATACGCCTCAAATTATCGAAGCTGTGTTTAGTAGCAATTTTATTAATTATTTTACTTCGCCTATGATGCTGCTTATTTTCCCAACAAAAACTTTCAATTCATCTGATCCATTTAATGCATCAAAATAACAGCACAAAGAGTAGTTACCTGTGCAAATATCTATGACAAGCTTTTCGCCCGTGCTTACAGAACAGTACGAATCTATATGAAATCGTACGACTTTAGAAAGCGAAATCCGATAATAGAAATATTTTTTCAGAATTTTTCTAATTTTCCTATTATATACACGGATTCTCAAATATCATAGACGAAAAAAAAAATTATTGTATAAGATTTTAAGCACTTCGGCAGGATCATTATTAACTTTGGAAATCGTACGATTTTAAATCGATTCGATTTACAGAAAAGGGTCGTTTATCTATATAAAAATTATCTCTTTTTTCACTGCATAATGAGTGAATGGCTTGACCGATACCTCCGTTCCTGTTCTGTTTTGTTTGTTACTGTCTAGAGAACAGGAATATGAAAAAAATAGGAAAGGATAAAATCGAACGAAGTCGCGGGAAAATGCTAACATCATTTAAATTGTGTAACGACGTGATAAGTTGATATTGCTTCAACTAGTCCATACGCTGCAAGAATAGCTTAAAAAAACGAGGTAAGAAGCTTAATTAAGCAATGATATTTCGATACATTTAGTCAACTAATAGTTTAATTAAATAGTATATGGAAAGCGATGAAAGAAATTATTGAAAAATATTTAATGGAAAAAATCAATCAACAACTTAAAAAAAAATATCTAAATTTTAGAAATTTAAGAATCGAGAAGGATGACAATTGAAAAAATTTATAATTTTTTTGCTGTATGCGTGTTAGTTATACCTCTACTAATTTTATTGTCAATGCTATTGTAATAAACACAATTATCTGTATATTTTAAGGACATTAACACGAACTCACGTTTCCCATTAATGTTATTAAAATACATAAATTTGCTGCTCCTGGATAGATATGGGAATTTTCGAATATAATTTATATGGAACAATTATTTGCTTTTGTGTAAATAAAATTCGAAAAATTTATTTATTTGCTTTAAAAACCAGGACCACACTAAAGCCTAGTATATTCATAATAATTAATACAAAATTATATTAAATATATTGACGGATTTAATCAAGCTTTTATGGAGGTGGATTTATTTAGTTTTCTAGCGTGAGTTTTTAAATTTGTAGTTGAGGCAAATACAAAGCCTGTCAAACAATCTTGCTAACAGTGCGATATGTCCAACGTTAATTTCACGAAGTGTTCTATATGAATTTGTCGAACAAAGCGTTAATTTGTAAATAAATTTTTACACTTTGCTAACCTTGTTTGCTGGAATTTTATTTAATAATACTTACAGCCCTTTTCACAATATACTTTAGGGGCAAGTTCTGTATGAAGAACTTGCAGTTAAAGTGCACGTTAACTCTTAATCATATATTGTGAAAAGGGATGTTACTGGAATAAATTAAAGATCAAATCACAGTTTAGACTTTGACATTGAGGGCGACTTTTTTAGTTGAAGATTAGAGATTAAATTAACCTTAATCTTCATTTGCAATATGGGTTTACTTGCTAGTTTAAGCGGCCAATCGTGGTGGTTTAATTACTTTAGTATTGACAACAAGCACTTGAAAATATATAACTTTTTGTAAAAATTATATGGTAAAATAATTTAGAAACAGTTAAATAAATAAATATATATATATATATATATTTCCTTTAACACGCGCAATATTTTACTTGTAAATAATAAAATATGACAGTTTCTTCTTCTTTCCACAAAAAATCAAAGTGTGTTGATAACATGTACGACTTTTGCACAGAAAATGTTGCCACTATTTTATTCCTCAGTATGGTAATACTATACGTAACAAGAAGTTTAAACTACCACTCAAAAACATCAAACTCAATTATGTGAGATTAAGTTAATTTTCGGATTAGCTAATTAGAGAAATAAACTAATCTTAATCTCGAACCCAAAAGTCGCCTAACGTTCCTTTTCACAATGTATGATTAAGAGTTAACGTGAACTTTAACTGACAGTTCTTCATACAAAACTTTCCGTTAAAGTCCCTGTTATCTTTTAACCATACATTGTGAAAAGGTACGTAAGTAAGTTCTCCCTACTGAACAATTGGACAGGCTAGAAAACATAAACAATCTTTATATTAAAGGCACAAGCTCTACATTCCATAACTTCTTCATCAACAACGACAAGAGATTTCTTCAACTCGAACAACAACGTAAAATTTTTAAATTATGTAAAAATACACAAAAAGTATAATTGCAATTAAAGTAAAAGTGTTCTTTTTAAAAGCTTAATGAATACAAAATGTCATTCTTGCTTTACAAAAGAAATCAAAAAATATACAAATGAAAAAAAATTATTTAAACTTACGTACGTACATACATATATATGTACGTATGTGGATAAAAACAATTTTACTATGTACAGTAAATGCAAAAGTAAGTATTTGCTTAAATTTATACTATACAGTGGCATGCAAAACTATTTACACTATTCAATAACAATGCTTGCAGTCGCATATTTAAAATGCGACTGTCTTTATTGGAATACATACTTGCTTTGGTGCGCATTAAAATTGTGTGCAAGACGCTTAGAAGTGTTCAGTATTACATTATATATTGATTGTCGTAATAATTGCAATTGAGTGTGAAGCAAATATGGAAAACAATGAAACAACAATGCATAAAACCATGGTGCAACCATTGTATAGACAGTTGTGTCAAGTGTACGATAAAAATATTGTACACTTATTGGTGCACCCATCCATCATACATCATGTGCATAATTAGTAAAGAACAAACGACAATAACAATAATGTTTCAAATATATAGATGGTAAAATTGAGATTACATTACAAAAAAAAGCTTTCAGCTAATTAAAATACGATAAATCAAAATAATTCACATTTTCTATTTGCAATAAAAGTTGCGTATATAAAGCAGAAATCTACATCAACTGTTACCACACGCAGTAGACCAAACAGTGTAGTGGCCTTCCAAAACAGCTAGTAGTTGTTACGTTCTACTACGTGTTTGCCAGAATATTTGCAACTTTTACAATTTTTACACCAAAGTGTTATTTGTTCATTAATAATTATCACATGTAATTTGGCTTACAAAGCGATATGAGCTTTAGCCTGACAATTATCGCCTATTCTCCTGCAGGGATTGTAAGCACAATTGTATTGATTGTTGATTTTTGTCGATAAAATTAACAGCACATAAATAATTGTCGTTTAAATAACTACACAGCTACCTACACCTACAGCGAATATTGTTAAAAATGTTACTGAATAGCAAATTCAATAAATTTTCATTAGAATTATTTTAACGATGCGATTATCGTTAAAAAAAAGTTATTAAATCGCACTACTGATATATTTTTATCATAACAAAATTCAAACTTTATATTTAAAAATAATTTTTTTGTGTTAGCTCTTTTTTGTATTTGGAATTTGACATTTGTAATGATAACAAGTAAGAGTGCTATATTCGGCTGTGCCGAATCTTATATACCCTTTACCAAAGTGTGTTTATGTAGTATAGAGATACATACATAAGCAAAGAGATATGTAGGTACATACTAATTTTGTGAAAAAATTCATACTTTTTGTGCAATTTTTAGATTTTGACAATTTTTTTCATTTAGACAATTTTTTTATTTTTTATATATTTTATTTTTTTTATTTTTTTGTGGCAATTTTTTAGTTTTGACACTTTTTTTCTCGTTTTGGCGATTTTTTTCGGTTTTTGGCTTTTTTTTTAATTATGGCGACTTTTTCCCTTCTGGAAATTTGTTTGATTTTGACAATTTTTTTCATTTAGGCGATTTTTTTAATTTTGGCGATTTTTTTCATATAGACAATTTTTCTCGTTTTGGCGATTTTTTTCGGTTTTTGGCGTTTTTTTAATTTTGGCGATTTTTTTCGTTTTGGCGATTTTTTTTTAAATTGTTGGCGATTTTTTTCAATTTTTGCGTTTTTTTTTTAATTTGGGCGATTTATTTTCGTTTTGGAGATTTTTTGATTTTGGCGATTTTTTTCATTATTGGCGATTTTTGTTCATAAAAGCATTTTTATTTTTGTTTTGGCGATTTTTGCGGGATTTTGTCATTGTGGGAATTTTTTTTGTTTTGACACTTTTTTTCTCGATTTGGCGATTTTTTTCAGTTTTTGACTTTTTTTGGCGATTTTTTTTCGTTTTGGCGATTTTTTTGATTTTGCCGATTTTTTTTCATATAAGCGATTTTTTTAATTTTTGGCGATTTTTTTTTCATATAGGCAATTTTTTTTTGTTTTGGCGATTTTTTTCAGTGTTTGGCGTTTTTTTTTTTAATTTTGGCGATTTATTTTCGTTTTGGCGATATTTTTTTATTTTGGCGATTTTTTTTCTTTTAGGCGATTTTTTTTTAATTTTTGGCGATTTTTGTTCATATAACAATTTTTTTGTTTTTGGCGATTTTTGCGGTTTTTGGCGTTTTTTTGTCATTGTGGAAATTTATTTTTAGTTTTGACACGTTTTTCTCGTTTTGGCGATTTTTTTCGGTTTTTGGGTTATTTTTAATTTTAGCGTTTTTTGTTTCATTTTGGCGATTTTTTTCGTTTTGGCGATTTTTTTTTAATTTTTGGCGATTTTATAACTTTTGGATTTTTTAGTTTTACCGTTTTTGAAAATTTCAACAGTTTAGCTCTTACGGTTTCCAAGATATAGCAATTTGTTAAAAATACATAGTCAAAATTGCATTAACTGATGGACCACCCTTTAATTTAAATTTTTTTAATTTTAGTGTTAATTTTTGTAGCATATATAAAAATACACCAATTTTACAAATTTCAAGTGTCAATATGCATATGTACATACATAATACAATTGTATGTATATTTCATGGGATTTTAAAAGTTTTCGTCACTCATTTTGGAACACCCTTTAATTTTTAGTTTTTATATATTTGTTGTTGTAGCGACCAAAGTTCTACATACACTGTCCAAATTTCAGACCCGTAGCTCTAACCGTTCCTGAGAAAATAGCCTTTTTCCTAAAACATGAAATATGTTTAATTATTAGAAAAAAAGTTAAAGTTTTCCAACCCTGGAAACGTTTTTTTAATTTGTTAAATTTTTAATTTTTTTTTTAATTATAAATACCAATTTTATTCATACCGAAGTATAAAATAAGTTAATTTAATAAAAAAGTAATAAAAACTTGTTTTCGGTAGTTATTTTCTATGGGTAAATTGAGTTTGAGTTTTCCAGCTCTGAAACCGTCTGCTCGATTTTGCTGATTTTCAATAGCAAAATTTTTCGAAAAATTTCTGACACACCAGTCCAAGAACGAAGTCTCTAGCTCTTCTGGGAGCTTGGGAAAACCAATTTCACGTACAGACAGACGGACAGACGGACAGACGTACATTGCTTGTTCGTCTTCCCTATGCATAAGGATCCAGAATATATATACTTTATGTGTCGCTTATTAATATTGTAGAAATTACAAACGGAATGACAAACCTATATATACCCTTTTACCATTTTTTGGTAAAGGGTATAAAAATATATCAGGTGTAGACAATTCGGACAAAATGTGACTACTAAAATAAAATCTCTGGCATCCGTGCATACTAGACACACTTTTCTCAATAATATCTGTAGTATATTTCTAGGGATTGAATTGTGCTTGCTAAGAAATATAGCAATGACAAAAACACTTACTTATGCTTTTCTTTGACGATTAAAATAAAGTCTGGCAGCCGTGCATTCTCAGCAAACGTATGACTAATGTGATAATTTTCGTAGCATACTTTATTGCAACAATTTCTAAATTCATGAGGCCAGAATCATATCAGGATAATTTTTAATGCCTTAAGCTACGGTCACACTTGTCAAATATTTGCCCAAAAAAGCGTAAACAATAAACACACTAATGAAAAAAGTTTTGATCCAGACACTTGTTTATCAAATTAAACACTGTCGAAAACAACTAATAGACAATATCATTGAATTCAACATTATATTGCCTGCTATTTAACTTGCCAAAATTTTGTCTTAATTGAAAAATTTTTCAATGGCATTTAGTGGTTACGGCTTTTTGGGCCAATGTTTGACAAGTGTGGCCGTATCTTTCTTTATTCTTTCTATCTTGCGATAACAGATAACAGATAACAGATCATAATAGCTTTCCCTTTTTTTACACCTCAAAATGTAGAGCGTTATCCTGGTGGCATAAATATTTGACTTTGCTATTGATGTTTTCTATATCATATGACAGTCACTGTTTTGTGGTGTTTAACACACATGCATACATATGCAAATTATTACATTTTACACAAGCTACATACATGTGAGTTTATATGAGTTTACATGAGCAAATATTTGCACTAGTATTTGAATACTTGAAAAAGAACAATAAAATCTATTTGTTTTCTTTCGTTTTCTTTTTATTTTTTGAAAAACAAATTCTTGTTTTATTTTAGTTTCATGTTTATCTTTTAAATGCAAATTCGAAGAATTTTCTTCCTCTTTTGTACAACGATAATTTTTGTCCTGATTGGCCAAAGTGTTTGCCGAAGCAATTCAAAAAAAAAATGGCAGAGGGCTGGCGGTAGCATTAAGGACGACAATATTGTTTGAGTTTAGTTTGAAAAAAAAAATAATTAAATTTGCCATTTAGTTTTTCTAATTGGAGGCAGTTTGAAATATCTTATAATTAAATATACATAAATAGACATATTTTGTATTTTCATTCTAAAAATATTTTTGCATACATAAAAATATCATGTGATTGATGTAAGGAATTTTCGCAAACATTTTAATTGCTACTTTTTCTTGGTAATAAAGAAAATTCATATATTTTTCATAAAGTGAAAATTATTACAATAAAACTTTTTACAAATCTTGTTTAGTTGTATCAGTAATATTTTTTTTATTATTGCTCCGAACTAAAAAATATGTAAAATAAATAAGAGATTAAATTTTTTGTATAAAATTTTGAATTAAGTAAGCTTGAGGTAAATTTTATATAAAACAAATTTTAAAAGTTTATATTTAAATGTTCTGTAATCCAAATCAGAGCAAATTTCTCGCTTTCAGAGAATTACTAATTGTCCTGCAGACGTGTTTAAAATCATGCACGATCATTTTCTTTCAAACATGATATTTGAGAATCTATGAATATTGTTACGTTTAAATTTTATTAAGCGTTTGAGTTCTTTTGATTGCTTAAAAATAAAAATAAATAACACACGATTTTCTTATTTGCAACTGAACGGGGTTTTATTCTTGACTAAACAAATTACAACTTGTCTTTTGTTATTTACTTCTTAACGTTATTGTCTACCGCACGAGGTCTTTTACTTTCAACGATGTTCACTCCGCTAAATTCCAATTAGTACTGACTGACTTCTCACATACGGCAACTCTTTTTATACTGCAAAATCGGATCTAGAATGTTCGCTAATATATGGAGTTGCAACATGCATGCATGTATGTACTTAGTAAAAACCAACTGGAAGAAACTATTTCCGCTTAAACGATTTGGCTGTTTAGGCGTGTTTTTTTATTGGTAGCCAGATGATTAAACAGTCTTCTAGCACAATCGGGAAAATTCATGTTGCCGTTTCTAGATGTTTGTAGGTGATTCGATTGGCCGTTAGTTTTTGAATCTTCAAAATAACGACTTGTATGTTGGCAATGCGGTGTGCTGCTGGTAGTAAAAAAAATATTTCTATTGTCGGAGTTAGTTTTATAAAATTGTGCGATTTCAAATCGATTCGGTATACAGAATAGGGGCGATAACATTTTATTATATTAATAATTATTACCAATATTTCGCTACTTCTTAGTGTAGCTTCTTCAGAGTGTATTTGTAATTTTAATTACTAATAATTAAATAATTTGAATTAACAATAACCATAAACTAAATATGTATATAAAAATTAATTGCAAAAATGTCGAATAAAAGCTATTATACGGGATTCACACTATGACTTTCTATCGTGACTTTTCTAGAGTTCATTGACGACCGAGGTATAAAGGCAATCAAAGGGGTAGCAACATAAAAGAGAATTAAAAAAAATGCAGGGGAAAAAGTCATCGTGTAAATACCGTATTACCAATAAAAATATGAGATTCGAATTCAAAATCGTCTGATGTGTTTAAAAACATAATATATGGGTGATTCCATGTCAAATCGATTAAGACTTAGACACGACCCATTTTTGCTTTGGATGAAATTTGGTCAGAGGGTATCTTTCATCCTATTATATACATGTACCAACGGAAAAAAAATTTAAATTTTTTTTTTAAGAGTTATGTCATATTCAAAATTTGATCATTTCGCAAAATTGGCCGAAAGTATTCAGTTTATTTTTTCAATATCTCAAAAACCATATCATATATAGATATAGATGATTCTTAAGAAAAATTGTTATTTCTTGGGAAAACGTACTGTAAAGATACTGAAATTTTGAAGATGTTTTTTAGGGTTCCGTACACCAAAGGTGAAAAAAGAACCTCTATTGTTTTCGCTACGCTTTCCGTCTGTCCGTCACACAGTATTTTCTCAGGAACCGTAAAAGCTACGGACCTGAAATTTGGACAAAGTATGTAGAACCTTGGCCACCACAACAACAAATACATGAGAATTAAAAATTAAAGGGTGCTCCAAAACGAGCGACGAAAAATGTTAAAATCTCATGTAATATACATACAATTGTATGTACATATGTATATTGCCACTTGAAATTTTTAAAATTAGTGTATTTTTATATAGACTACAACAATTAACATTAAAATATTAAAAAATTTAAATTAAAGGGTGGTCCATTAGTTAATGCAATTTTGACTATGTAATTTTGACAACTTGCTATATCTTGGAGACCGTAGGAGGTAAACTCTTGAAATTTTCAAAAACGGTAAAACTAAAAAATCCGGAAATTATAAAATCGCCAAACCGAAAAAAATCGCCAAAACCTGAAAAAAATCGCCAAAAATTTAAAAAAATCGCCAAAGCGAATAAAATCGACAAAATTAAAAAAAAAATTCTAGCACTAAAATTAATCGCCAAATTTGAAAAAATCGTCAAAATTAAAAAAAAATCGCCAAAATGCGAAAAATGCGCCAAAACCAAAATAATTGTTTATGTGAAAAAAAAATCGCCAAAATGAAAAAAAATCGCCAAATTTAAAAAAAATCGCTAAATTTAAAAAAAATCACCAAAACGAAAAAAATCGCCAAAATTAAAAAAAAACGCCAAAAATCGAAAAAAATCCTCAAAACGAGAAAAACAGTGCCAAAACTAAAAAATCGCCAAAACCAAAAAAGAAATCACCTATATGCAAAAATTGCCAAAATTAAAAGAATCGGCAAAATAAAAAAATTGCCAAAATAAAAAAACGACAAACTAATAAAAATCACCAAAATTAAAAAAACTTCAAAAACCAAAAAAAAATCGCCAAAACGTGAAAAAAGTGCCAAAACACAGAAAGCACCAATAAATTCGAAAAACCCCTAAACTAAAAAAACGCTTAAAACCGAAAAAACCCAAAAACGAAAAAAATGCCCAAACTATAGTTTATATTGGCTAAAGTTCGTATTACATATCTCGTGTCCGTACGGAACCCTTCGTGCGCGGGTCAAAGTCACACTTCACTTCACTTCTTTCTTTAATAAATTAATATTGAAAAAAAATTACATCTTGTACTTTTGACCAAAAAGTATTAAATTTAATTTAATTTAATCTTATTCCTCATAATACCAACTTTTGTTGTCATTTTTTTGGCATAGGATTGAAATGTATAAATAAGTGTTATAAAAATTATATTTTCGTAAAGGTAACAATTAATAATAAATTAATAAATTAAATGAAATAAATAAATAAAAAAATAAATAAATTAAATAAAAAATAATGTTCCCTCTATTTTACAAGAGAGCACTAGGCGTAAATCAAAGTTTAACAAAAACACTAGACACTAGAGTTATAAAATTACTTAAAGCAATTTTAATCAGCATTGCTTTAATTCTCAAACAGATTTTCCGATGACCATTTAGTTAAAGTTTTCACAATTTTAACTTTTTTAATTATATAGAGTTATTATAAAATATATAATTATATTATTATAACCGATTTCGAACAGAGCATCAGACTTTATGAAAAAAACAAATATTTTTGTGCATTTGCTAATCTGTCCAAAATTTTCTAGCTTGAGAAATTTTTAATTAAAAGAAGACATAATACCTATAATATATACATATATATTAATATAATAATAATAATAATTTTAGATTATGTAAAATAATATTTTTTTTAGTTCAAGTCCGTGCTATAATTGTTTAGAAAAACAAATTGGTGTGTGAACTTTTTTAAGAAAAATTAGAAAAGATTATGATTTTTTGGGGTTACTAGAAAATGGTTTTCCTGATGGTACTATGGTTGGTTATACCCCTAATGTACATGTGTATCATATCTATAACCAAAATAAGGAACAAATTGTTTTTTTTTTATTTCTCATCATCATTTTGTATAAATATTTTATTTTAAACTGCATTTTATGAATTATTTTCATTGCAATTTTAAAGCCTGCTATGAAGTTCATCATATACTATATACATATTGATCATTTACTCAAACAATGTCATAACTCTTAAAAATTATTTTGCCAGAAATCGAGTTTAAAGTTTTAAATTTACACACAACTTTATGGAAAAAGAAAATTTTATTTTGTTTTTAGAAGTTTAGTAAACAAGATATTTATATGAAATTTTTACACAATATGAAGAACGATATGAGAGTTAATTCTGTCTGCATCACTAACTCGAAAATTCCATTTCTTGAGTTATGACGTTCCTTAAGTAAACGAGCGATATGTATACAATCTTGCTTACCTAAATATTTCTATTCAAATGTGCCAATAATAAATTTATTTATAAGTTTTCTTCGAATTTTTTTTTTTTTTTTTAATTTTAAGCAAACAACCTAAACAAATAGTAAATATTCTCTAGTGTTAGAACAAATACACATACATAAATCTTCTCTTTTTACTGCATACATGTGTATATCATCTTAAATTAAAAAAAAATATATATGTAAATAAAGCAAATACTAACGAATTCTCCAACATAAATTCATTAAATATATAAAAGACAATCCAAATAAAATAATAAACTTCACTAATTAAGAAATAAAAACAAATAAAAAATATGCAGAAAAAGTTATCCTTCAAAATTAACAAAAATAAAACTGTTTGCACAAAAAAAAAGTTTTTGATATAATGAAAAATATTCATTTCATTTTTATTCACTTAAAAAGAGTAGAGAAAAAAAATTAAGTTTAACTTTGGCTAGGGACCGAACAATATAAACAAAAAACAAAAATTACAAAATGCTGAAATACTCAACATTTTTATTTATTTTTTTTTTTTTATTTCAGCAGCAGTTTTTTATCTTGTGTATATTTTTTATATTTTCATATTTATTTTTAAGCTTGGCATAAATATAGTCAATTAAAAGTTTGAACAGTCCTAGTCGCAGTCGAAGTTGTTAGTTAGTTGATGTTAACAGGAGCTGCTAAGTGTATTATTAATGAGAGTTAAGCTGTGAGAAAACTTGGTCATTTACAATCGGGGTTTTTTTTTTTTTTGTTGTAAGAAGTTCAAACTTTTATCAAGTTATTGGAGCGACAGTATGAACAACTACTAGCTAACTGGTTAAACTAACGATTTATAAGAGTTAAGTGCTAAAGAAAAAATAATAATTTTTTCGAATCGATTTGTACGATTTGTACATCCGAAAGAAAATCGTTGTTGGTTGTTGTTTTTATCGAAAACTTGCACTAACCAACCGACCATTAAGAAATTAATATACAATTTAATTTTTTTTTTTTTTTTTGTTACTCGGCCTTGTTCTGTAAATCGAGTCGAATTGAAATCGTTAAATTTTTGAAAACTAATTACGAAAAAGAAAACGTTTTCCACTTTTTTTAATTTGTCTGTTATATAGAGCTTCATCTGAAAGAAAATTATTATACATATGTATATGATTCTAAATACGTCTTCAGGACCATTATTAAATTTGGAAATCGAGCGACTTCAAATCGACTCGATATGTAAAAGTATACAAACACGTTTTGGAAATTTTAAAAATTAATTTTTGCGGTACACATACTACACACCATTTTTCATTGAAATTTAAAATATTCTAAATGAAATTGAGAATTTCAATTTGAAATTAAGAAAACTAAAATGAAAATCAGAATTTTGATATGAATTTGAGAATATTCCAATTGAAATTGAGAATTTAAATTTGAAAGTGTGAAGATTTCAAATTAAATTGGGAATCTCAATTTGTAATTGAGAAAATTCTAAATGATGTTGAGAAATTTTAATTTCTTATTAAAAATACTCGATTTCATTTGGAATTTACTCAATTTCAAATTGAAATTCTCAATTTCATTTAGAAATTTCTCAATTTTAAGTACAAATTCTAATTTTCATTTGGAAATTTCACAATTTCAAATTGAAATTCTCATTTTCATTTCGAATTTTCTCAATATTATCTTGAGCTTTCTCAATTTCAATGAAATACATACAAAATCTAAGCAATTTAATAATTTTTTGAGAAGGGTGGTGCTATACCGCACCATAACTCGGACACCCAATTGGGTCCATTGTGATAATTTTTAATTAAGTAATTTAAAAAATAGAAAAATAATAATATTGAACAATTTTGTAAAGACATTACAAATTATTTCTTGTTGCACAATATAAATCAAAATACTTGATTGATATTATCCAATTTATTGTGCCATATATTATTATAATATACACACAGGAAAATTTACTGTAAAATATCAAATATTGCACAATACTATTGCAAATGTGTGGGTACAATAACGTAAAAAATTACCTGTTGCTCCAGTCGGAATGTTTATATAATCGGATGTTGAGTAAACCTATTTTATCACATTTTTTCTTAACATGTTTTCATTCTTCGCTGGCGAGCAATAGCCTCAAAATTTTAGGCGCGCTAAAAAAACGAGCCCAAGTCTATTTAAGGTTAACATTATGGGTGTGTTCGTAAATGCATCACTGCTGTGCATCATACGTGCAAACTTTTACTTAAAATGCAATGCAAGTTCGCTGATAATCTGTTTTAGTAGTAATCATGTTTGTAACCAATATCTGACATTTCTTTGAGCGTTATATACTTCAGTGAACCAGTTTAGAACATTTAAATTTCCATTTGCAGCGCAGTGATGGATTTACGAACAGACCCTATATTTCACATAACTCCAGCCAAACGATTTCTACAAAAGTGTGCACTCACATTAGCACACACATTGGATTCTTTCTTGTCATAACACACTTTGAAAAAAAAATGGGCGCACACACGTCCGTTAAATAAAAGTTCTGAATAGCAAAAGTTCATACTTTTAGAAGATTTCTCATTTAGTTATCCAAGTCTCATGTAAAACCCCGGAAAAGAATTATTTCATAATTAAAGAAAAAGAAACAACCACTGGAGATGCTTCAATAGGAATGAATTCAAAAACAAAATCATACTCATGAGGCTACAGAAAATAGAATCACATTGCGAAATATTGTCCGTAATTTATTCGGTATATTTTGCCAAATCACCATGGACATATGTATGTATGTATATATAGCATTCAACCGCTCTTGTTGGTGATAAAATTATTTTATAAAAATGGTATTCAATATCACAGATTTCAATATAACATTTGCAAAACTTTTTTATATATACATAAATATTTTAAGTTGTACACAAGGCGAATTCACATATGCGAATTCACATATGTGAATTCGCCTTGGTTGTACAATTTCAATTTTGTTTGTTTGCACGAAAAAAAAGAACAAAATGTAAACAAACATGATACAATTATACTAGGTACATGCACAAGCCCAGCTTGTCACTGTATACATTGCACCTAGTTGTCAAACTTTGTTTACAAGCTGCAAAAATGTTAATGTATGTGTGTAAATAAAATGATTACAGTGTTGCCAATGAATTTACACATGGCTGTGTCTCCAATTACACATTGAAGAAAATTACACTACACATCTTTTGTGTAGGGTAAAATTAAAACAATAATAAATAAAAATAGAACCCAAAGTAGAATTACACACATATTATACAAGAATTCAATTACATCGCCTACACATTTGAGTAGAAATTACACACTGTCTAACTACACCCATATTGGCAACACTGAATAACTATAATCATGCAGGAATGCCGCGTCTGCAATTGTACTTTAGTTACCCTGTAATTGTTATTTTTATAAACAAAAGACAGTTGTTTCCGACAATTTGGGGTTTGTTTATACCAACAAAATACATGTGTTTTTTGGTGTTGTAATTTTGTTGTAGTTCTGCATGTACCTAGTATAATTGTATCATGTAAACAAACAAGCAAAAAAAGATTTTCGTAATGCGGTGGTGCCACTTAATAGTATTTTTTGTTCCCCAACGAATTTATGATTGGAGGAATTTTTTCTCAAGAAAGTTATTTGAGATAAGAAGTCCGACGGAATATTCATGATTGGACTGATTAACTGCCCTAAAATTTTACCCATTTTGTGGCCCAAATTAACTACAACCAAACGACAAGACCGATTGAAATGATTTTTTTGAATCAAACTTCGGAATCATCCTTCGTATGTGGTAATAGTTTTTATTACTCAATCTCACGATGACTAGTATTAATAACACAGTCAGCTTCAACTTTCTATTAAATTTTATTAATTTTCAAAAACTATAAATTTTCATTAGGAAAAAACAATCGTTATTTTCAATCACATATAAAACACTTACCCACCTGTTTCTACAACCCAGACAGACGACTTGAGTATAAAATTTATATGGAAAGCACTCATATTTTTTTAGCGATTTTCATACAAAATTTCTAGACGAGTCGTCTGCCTGGCTTTTAATAAAGTGAATTTTTTTTTCCTATATTCCAGAAAATTTTTTGCGTTTGTGATTTTGAATAGATGTGGAATTATTATTAGAACGCATGATACGAAGATACATACATACACATGTACATATGTAGTATATTGGTTTGCAATCAGTTGTTATCATGAATACCCCCCCTTCCCAACCATTATCAAGCTGGCGTATTTCGACTTCGACTAAAACATTTTTGTAATAGATTAAAAACCACTTCAATATACGCAAATAAAGCATATTATCGGGCCTGTTCTGAAAATCACGGTGATTTCAAAAGTAAACTATTAATAGCTGACTGGATAGTGGGTTTTTATTGCGTTTTAAGTTTTTCCCATTTATAATAGAAACTTTTCTTCCGAATTCTAAAGCTATAAATCGTGAAATTTACCAAAGCAATGATTTATATTTTATTATTTTTTTGAAATCACCGTGATTTGGCATGTCGTGATTTGCAGAACAGGCCCGTATTTCCGCTATTTCTTTAAATCTGAAGTACTTGTGATAATAGTTTCTCCAATTTCTGTCAATAAGACCAAAGTTTAATCGCTGGCTATTGTTATTAATGAAAAGCCTCTTGTCAATGTGTGAACTGCTATAAATGAACAAAAAAATAAAATGGAAATATTAAAACCCAATGGTTTTCGAGATAATGGTCATTGACAAAAAAGTAACAAAGGGCCTCTAAAAATAGACGTATTCACAAATAGACAAAAACAGTCAGTTTTGCATTATGGTACCATAGTATACATATATATATGCATGTACATATATGTATGTAGATCTTTCCTGTATTTAAACTTTAAATAAAAAAGCTTGAAATTTTAAAGCCAATATTTATAAGTTTTATTCGTATTTAAATTATGTAATTATAAAAATAAAAGCTGAAAAAGATATTTGTTATGGGTTGGGCACGTCTAGATGCATTTCGTTGCTACTCAGGCCTCTACCACTATTCAAAAATGCTTACAACACTCAGTGCTTATACATATGTTTTTCAAAAAAACAATATTATTCATATAGAGTTGCGTTTAACTAGAAATAACAAATGAATTTATTATTAATAAAAATAAAAATTTTAGTTTTAAGCAGATTAGTTTTTTTCTCGACTTCTGATTTAAAAATCGTGTATTTGGATTTTTAGGTGATGTTAATTCTAAAGAACAATTAATTATAGAGTAAAAGCGCGTCTCATCAATAAATCAAAAAACATGTCGTTATCAATGGATGCACTGATCGAAGCATAGTAGTTTGTAAATTCTTCTTTGGTTACCTAAAAAGATAAGAATGAAAAAAAGTTTTAGAGACGTGTTAATAATTAAAGTCTTATGAAACATTATAGTTTTCAGTGTAGTATTTGCAAATACTTACATGCAGATACTTATTATAGGTCTGCACAGATATACCTGTTTTCAGAGGTTTTGCGTGTGTTGGTTCTGGTATGTACAGATACTTATGTATTTTATTCAGCGTTTCTGTTACTAGTCATGCTTTGGACTCGATTGTTCTTCTTGAGTCCAGACTGAATTTATGGGAGGGAGTGAGAGAGAGGAAAGAAGAGGGGTACTGATTTTCTTGTACCGATAAATTAAGACTAGTAACAGAAACGCTGAATAACATAGGTATCTGTAGATACCAGAACCAATAAACGCAAAACTGGTGCAAACAGGTATATCTCTGCAGACAGGTATGTATATCTCCCCTGCAGTCAGACTGGAGCAAAGTGTATCTATGTCAACACTAAATTTCTAGTAGTAGTTACATTGTCTACAATTTATCTTCTATTCGTCAGTATAAAAGAAATAGGGAAAACAGATGTGGTGTATTTCTGGTGGATTTTGCAACAACTTGTCACCATATATAAATTTGTATGTACGTAAAGTATAGAAATGTACCAGTAAATGTCTGGTTGGTATGTTTCCATGTTCCCATAAAAACTATGAATTCACTACCTAGTCAATTGTTTTAGTGTTACTAGTAGATTTTCAATGACAAGCACATGCTAAATGTCAATAGCACAAAGTATTGTATGGGGGATAATTGTAGAGTAGTACTGGTGACAAAGTCAAAAGCGACTCAGTACATTTTCATTATCGACATTTCCTTCAGGGTCTGCAGACTTTGTTTTAGTATTTTCCGTTACCCATAAAATTTAAAAAATGTACAGGGGTGTAATGAAAACCATGCATTTTGAAAACGGGATTTCCAAGTTTGTACAAAATATCTTATATCTAAAATATTAAAACTAATTCAAAAGGTGACTTATTGCAGCTCTTTCTTGGAAATTAGGGGATTTCAAAACTCGCGATTTACAGAACATCCCTGGTAATTTGGTGACTTACAGTTCCATCATTGGTACCGCGCACTCCTTCAAAATGATTTACATATTCTCTTAGCAATTCTTCTTCCGTCATATCACCAGTTTGGTATTTGGGATGTTCTTTGACACAGTAAACATTTTTCAAGTCTTCTAATGTTATAACTCCATCATCATTTTTATCCATTTTATTAAACGCCCTGTTAATAATGTTCAAACGACCCTCTGGTATGGGAGGCTAAAGTTAGTAAAAGGAATAAAATGAAAATACGGATGTACATCCATATGTATGTATATAAATGATGTCATCATATTTTACAATGCCGGAAAAGTAGGAAAGAAACATTAATACACACAAACTTTAACTTACACGTAATTTTAGTAAAAACTCAGTCATGTCAATAGAGCCACTGCCATCCTCATCAAAGCTTTATAGAATATATAATATTAGCAAGAAAAATTAATCATGAGACACTTTTCACTAAATATTAAACTTACGTGTCAAACAATTCCTTTAGTTCCTGGTCGTTTAAGTCTAAGCCAAACCTACGTATTCCTTCAACAAATTCCTCTTCATTTAATGCTTTACTGCCATCATGGTCCATAACGCGAAAAGATCTATTATAATGTTTGTACACAAAATCATAAGAATATGAAAGATAATAAATGTGCTAAATTTGTCTTAATTAAATATTGTACGAGTGTTAATGTATAATTTTTGGTAGCTTTTAATTAAAATTTAACTTAAAAAATGTTGCTCATTTAATTACCTGCCCAGGGCTGATATTCCAGTGGCTCCACGACTTAGACATAATAAACGCAATTTGGTCAATACATCTTTTTCATTACCATCCGACAATTCACGTTGGGATTGTTGGGCTAATTCTGCTTCGATTGAATATAAATCTTTTATTTTTTGCTGTAATAAAAAATAATAGTTATATAGTACATATTAATGGCCTGCGTAAGCAGTCTCGAAATGTAAATACGTCATGTTTTTTAAATGTATTCTCGTGTCATATATTATACTAAGCCAAAAATAAATGCTGTCGTACTATAAACGAAGTACCATGGTTGCATTGGTGTACTTGTATATGACTGTTAACAAGCGATATCGCCAAGACGTCTTGTTTAAACAAACAATGAAAATAAGTACTGTTTATACATGTATGCTTGTTATTTTGCATATTGTACGTTTGGGTGTGTGTGTGTAAGATTTAGATGGTAAGCTATTATGTTTGTGTTTAAGGGAGGTTTTTTAAAGCAAGCGCACACAACTCACGTAAATTCATGTGTGCGTTAGTATGTGCGCAGAAAAATAAGAGAGCATACAAAAATTATGTAGGTATGTATGTATGTATGTACATGCATGACGTTAGTATACGCGTCAATGAGAGAAAATTTTATTTATTTATTTATTAAACATATTATTGCAAAGTAAATTTGCATAATATGGTGTTGCACAAATATGGGCGGAGTAACGTAGACCATATGCCCAAGATGGTATTAACAGTATTTTAAAAGGTTTTGTGACTGACTGTACACGACCTATGCCTTCACATAGGAAGTAGGCAACCAGTGCGAGCGAGACGAAAAACTCTCGAAGGCCAAACAACACACACAACCCTGACCGCACTTAAGAAATAATTACGATGACGCGAGAGATGTTCCCCGACCCAGAGCTGCTTAACGACTGAATGAGAGAAAAAAGCACAAGCACCACAAATTCTTCAGTCACGAACTGTTTTCTGCTTTGCTCTTATACCTGCAATAAGTTCAACAAATGTATTGCCCAAGGCGAATCCAGTATCAGGTGACCTTATCAGTACAACAATTTTACAACACAAAAAACAACATGTATTTTGCTATACTAGAAAACCAATCTGTCAAAAGATTTCTGAGCAAATTTTGACGTTTTGGTTCAAATTGCTCAATTTCGCATCAACAGCTGATAAGGTCACCTGATACTGAATTCGCCTTGGTATTGCCGAACACGTTGTTTAGCGTTTGTTTCAGAAGATTTCACTGTAGTAAAGCATTTGAGATTGCCCTCAAGTCTTAAAAGTTCTTATAAGACGTCTTTTGCAGCTCTTTAGTACATATGTAAATACATATATATAAAAAAGTAAAGGGTGGTTAAATTTTCAGGAAATGGTCGAGGCTTTAGTTCTTGAGCCAATTGCACTTTGTAAGTCCTAATTTACACTATGCAAGTCTTATTGCTAAGCTGAATAGTTTGTTAGGAGAGAGAGAGAGACGAGGGAAAAGAAATGTTACTGTTCCCTTTGTCTCTCTCGCCACAAACTAATCAGCTTAGAAACAAGACTTGCATAGTGTAAATTACAACTAAGCGTGTACATATGTGAAGTTTTTATGCATAATGTTCATCAACGACGAGCGTGAGAGGTGCAATTGTTGGGCACGACGACGAGTTGAGGTGGACGGCTCTTCAGCCACACTATCGCGAACAGCAGCAATATTTTTTGCAATACAATCTGTAGGAGCATGCACTGGTGTTTTCACATCTCCTACAGACCCGTTTTGCTAAAATTTTTGCACGATTTTTCCGATTGTACGCACATCTGGTCGATGTGCTGACCGAAAAAATCACGAAGCGCACGATATGCATTTTGATTTGAATAACTTTAACGCGTTGCTCGATTCTGTATCTTTTCATGGTTCAAATTGGGTTAGTCTGAAGTTGTGAAATGTCAAATGAAATGCAGAAAAAAACTTGAGCTTTAGGTGTGGTTCACATTCAACATCGACCCTTAAAATTTAACCACCTTTTACATACCAACGCGAATACATAGATGAGCCTTTAAACATACATAATGCATGTACAATTTATTTGCTATGGGAGAATCATAGCCCACAAATATTAGGAGTTGTTGTTAGAAACTTATTCAACACTTTCTGTTTAATTAATCACAAATTTAAAGGAAATTTTCTAAATATCTATGTACATGCATACATATATACATACATATGTTTGTACATAAATACTCAATTATAAGATGACTAATTTTTCATGAAATTGATTCCATAACATGCTTTTGTTTTATGATTCCATAGACCTTTCTTTGGCAATAGGAGATGAGGAAAGCGAATCAAATGAAAATGCCGGACATATTCATGTTTTCAATGTCACTCTCTCTCTTTCTCTCTGAAGCGCTGGTGTTAACACAAATAAAAATATTCCTGTAACATCCTATTACATAAAAATTTACCAATGTAAATTTGGTAGCTTCCCACTATATGTATGTATATAAGGTTAAGACGGTTACAATGAATGAATTTGCCTTGGAACAACGCCCTTGGTTACAATGAATAAATCCAATTTTTGGATTTTTCGAAGATGCCGGCACTAAAAATTGGCGAAAAGTGCAAAATACCTACATTGTACATACAAATTTAAATGTATGTACATATGTATGTATGAACACATGCACATATATACATATGTATGTATGTATGTATATCAAAATGTTCTTTTAAATTTGCTTTCACATGTCCTTTAATAAAACCTTTGTGAAATTTTTTTTATTATACGAGTATCTAACACACAAACTTACATGTCCTAAATCAGACATTGTAGTCTATCGTTTTTTCAACCAAGGATAAATTATTAATTTGTTTTTTGTTTACCGCACCGAACGTTTTGATGTTTAACCGTTAACTTTGCACTATAAACTGTATATTTTTTAAATTAAATATTGTATTATGTACAGGCTTGAGAAAATTCGTGTTCCAATAGAATAAATATAGTACAATAACTTTATGAATAATCAGCCTTGAACTTGACAGCGATAGCACTTATCCGAGTTTAATGTTGCGCATAGTTCTTTGAAATTTAGCAAGAGCACGCTTAGACGATGTGTGAAGTAGCTGCGACCACAAAGTATACATTGTGGCTGCGACAATACTGACGTTCTCTTTTGGAGTGCCTTCTTTTTTATATGTATTTCATCAATGCTTTTTATTCGTTCATTCGTAACAGTGTTGCCATAACGAAACTAATTGTTAGTATGGGAAATGTAGAATTTAATCTGTATACATAGTTTAATTTTTTTTATTTATCACTAATATACAATATATCTTTTTCTCTTCTTGCTTAATATGTGTATAATTTTTATACCATAACTGTGTATTTCATGCACGTCATAAATTAACTAATCACTAATATCCCAACACTATAAAAAATAGGTCTAACTGGCAACAATCGTCGTACATAGCATAACAAAAATACGAGACAAAGATATATGCAAAAGAATTTTTGCAAACGACTTTTTTTACCCCGCAAGCTGCTTTTCAATTGTAGCAAATAAACATGAGTCGCAGCTATCTCACTCTTCATCTAAACGGGCAACAAGCATTTGGTTAAATTATCGTGAGGTGCGGCAAAAATCAGTGATGCCAACTTTTTCAGAGCAAAAAGCACAGTTCGGTCATAAAAAAGCACTAAATGCAATATATATCGTCGATAGTTTTGCTACACCGAACATTCTTAAAAATATTAGTAAGTTATGTAATATATATGCATATATATATACATATATATATATATATATAAATATATATATATATATATATATATATATATATATATATATATATATATATATATCTATATATATATATATATATATATATATATATATATATATATATATAAATATATATATATATAAATATATATATATATATTTAAATATATATATATATATATATATATATATATATATATATATATATATACAGATATATATTTCGAATACCCTCTTTCTGAATCAAAAACGCCTTTCGCGATATTAATTATGGCTTCTGAAATATTAAGCATTCATTCTGCTCCATATCCACTATTTTTAAGTTAAATAAGAATTGTTTTGAAACTGTTTGGCGATTGCATGAAATTCTTTTTACAAAAATGTACAAAGTAACGCTAACTCTTGCTTTGCTTCATTTCTATAAGAAATGAATAATAAAAAAAGAAGGTGCCACAAGAATAAATCCAACGGCGACTGCTAAGCAAAAACATCATCACCCAAACGCAGCCGCCGATTAAATGTTTTAACATAAACTTATTGTTGTTTTTGATATCTCTATGTCGTTTGTAGCCCATGTTCAGTATATACTTCCTAAAGCGTATAAAATGCTTGGTTTTCTGAAGAGAAACTGCTCTGATTTTGTTAATCCGTACACGCATAAATACATTTATACATCCTTCGTTAGATCTAAGTTAGAATATGCTGCCGTTATATGGAGTCCTCATGTCCCAAATCTAATCTCTCGTATTGAGAGACTTCAACGCATCTTTCTAAAATTTGTTACAAACTCATTGTCATATTTAATATCTGTTCCTTATGAATCTAAGTGCCTTTTTATTGCCCTACGTACTTTAGAAGGACGCAGAAAACTCCAATCCTCTCTTCTGGTGTATGATAATATTAACGGACACATTGACTATGCTGATTTGCTTCATGCTGTACCATTTTTTATACCTCCTAGACATTTCACATTAACTAAGCTGTTTGATGTTCCTTTTCATCGAACTAATTATGCTCGCTATGGCACACTAACACGTGCTTTCGTGTTTCTCAATGAAATTAACTTTAAATTTCAAAGAGATTCTAAGTCCTATATAGAGTTCAGCACTACTAAAAATGAGTTTAAACTTTTTCTTCTAAGTGTAATAAAATAATATTGTTATTTGAAATTTGCTTTAATTTCATAATTTTGATTATACATTCAATAAGTAATTAATTAGCCTTCCTTATTTTTATTTTTTGTTGATCTTCTACTATTTATATAAGTTATTTATTCTTAGTTATTAAAAATGTTATTTTTATATCGTAGTCTGAAAGGACTTTCTGTCCATAGACTGAAATAAATAAATAAATAATAATAAAAGAAACCTTAATCAGGCATGTTTGAGTATAACAAAAATCATTGAGTATCATTCTTAATATTAAATATACTTCAATTACTTGTTTTTCTTTTGTAAGTGTTTAAGCGATAGTTAAAAAGTTAATTGTGGCGGCTTCTTTATCGGTGTTAAACGATCGACTTATTTCTCTTCACATCTAGAAAAATAAACAAAACAACAAATTCCCAATTCACAGCTGTGACCCATCAGTTAAGTATACGTATGGAGCACAAAAAAATGAAGCAATGTGGTGTGTTTGTGGCACAAAAGGCATTTTTACTCTTACAATAAAGTAATATTAACTTCTAACTTCATTGATGTAAGTTCACAAAAATTAAAAATTTTCTATAAAACATGTGTCGGAGGCATTGGTGCTAGTACAATAGAAATATATCGGGTATATTTTAAGAAAACTTCGTGTAAACCTTCTTAGTCGTTTTTCTCCACTCCAACTTTGTAACATATGGGCTAAACCTAATCTGAAGCGACGATAAGTCATGTTTTAGGTTCGGCAGATTTGCTTGCTCAACTTTTGATTTTATAATGAGAAAGCAAAAGATAGGAATACCTTTGTAACCTGAAAATATTAATATATTTTGATATTTTTGAGATCTCGAATGCAACACGAAAATGAAATCATACACTACACACTATGCGTGGTTGCATAAACATGTCACAAAGTGTGTACTTACCAACAAAAATAAGCAAACAGAATATTGTTATTATGTTTTTTTTCACTGTTTTCATATGAAATTTGATAATTGGAAAGGAAGCTTGTTAGATTTACATTGAGTCTAATTAAAGCCTAAATTTTTTATGAAGCTACCAGAATATGCCAGAGTAATGTTTAGTGGAGTTGGAAAATTATTAAAATCAAAACTGAAAATGCACGAATTTAGTGCATTTTTTAAAAAAGCTCAAAGTTGAAATAATGATTTAAAAATCACTAAATCTAGTGCCAAAGCACTAAATTGGCACCGCTGGTAATAATAAAATCATACACACACATACACACACACATGCACATATCCATACATGTCATACTCACATGCAGCGTTACCGTTGTGTTACGAAAGTGTCTTTTTATACCATAGCTGCCAAGGCATATCAAACTAGTAGGAAATGTGACTTGATAGCTGCCCACAGAGAGAAAACCGAGATAAATGTATAATCGTATTCATATGTATATTTAAAAAGCCGATTGATGATGAAATTGTGATGTTCGGTGTAAAATTTCATTTTGCTGTTAATGTAAACGCCGTCGACGACGTTAACACAGCTGTGTACTACTGCATTGAATATACAACAACATTGAATATACAACAACATTGAGCAACACCGCAACGACGCCAAGAAAGTTGAAACAGATTGAACTTTTTCGGCGTCGAATTTCTTACAGCTTTGAGTTTAACTGCACTCATACTCAGTGTCCACACTTGCAATTTTGTTGCAGCAATTCTTGGTTGTTTTAGGAGAGAGAGGTAAGAAGCTTGGGGAGGGGTACAGTGTTTCATGTTCTCGGCAATTCTCTTTTGCTTTGCAATTTTCTCTATTCAACTTGAAGTTTGGTAGGGTTGAAGAAGGCATAACAAATACAAGAATTGCAGTACTCGATTTTTCTAATGTGGACACTTACGCAATTCCGCAGCAGAATTGCATGCAACAAAATTGCAAATGTAGACAGGGAAATACAATTTCATAAGATTCAACTTTTTTTGACATTTGGCGCCGTCGACGACGTCGACATTAACCCTAGCATAAAGGGTATTAAATAGTAAATGGTATGTACTAGAGGCGAGCACAAGATGTTTGATTGCTTATCTCTTTTAGGAAAACTATAGACTACTGAGTTAGACACGACACCGGCGAATTCGAGATAATTCACTTTATTTGAATTTTGCGGTAGAGATAGCAAATATGAGTAATTTCTATGCCTTTCTCTGTCAGATAATTCGAATAAAATGACATTTAGTTATTTACAAAATAAAAATTTTCTTGGCAGGAATTTGGCGCAAATTGGATAAAAATTGATTTTGCGCCAAAATCCTTGCCAAAGTTGGTAATTTGTGGACAAAATTTGGTAGATTATCTTGTCAACATATTACCAACAGTGAGAAAAGTGAAAAAGCAAATGTGATAACGACAAAATAGAGGATTATTCTGGATGTTGCAAGCAAAATGTAAGTATGGAAACAAATTTTTATTTTAGTTTTTATTATAATATTATGTTCTTTTACAGGAGCCGAAGATGTATTATGGGTTGTCCTGCTGGAGAGAAGCTACATTTGTTCCCGAAAGAGCCGATTCGGTAAGTGTGTCGTCTTATTTTTACTAAAAAAGTGTTGTACATTGTAATACTTGGCCAAATTGTTGCATGCTTCATATAACGCCCACGTGATGAACATATTGTGAGTCCCGATGAGCTTTACGAAATTATTTTCGCTGAGCTGGTGCCGACTTTCTAGTGTTGTTCCAACAATATTTAACAACATGCACAACTTGAACCTTCCGAAATGTACAAAAATGCTTTCTTTAGACGAGTCTTCATCATAGGTAGTAACTTTGTACCTACATATGTCCAAATGTTCCAAATGCCGGGAAGGTATCATAATGCCCTTAAAGATTTTTTTGCAAACACTTTGTAAATACTTAAACATCTCACATTATTTGGGCCACAATTAACAGTCAGTAGTTGAGGAATACCACTGGCCTTCGATTACACACTTTAATATGTTAAAAACACATCTATTTTTTACAAATATTTAATTTTTATTAAAAATTTTTCAGTTTTCAACAATTTTTGTGAATTTTATTTTCCAGTTTTTTATGAACATATGTTTGCAATTGCAGTATATAGCTATTGCTTTTTATACATGTAGAAAGCAATTTTTTCTCTCCCTTAAATAATTCAGATAACGGTGCGAAACATTTAACACCAACCAGCTGTTATCAATATTTCGCTTAACTCAGAACTGGAAATTCTGGTTCATATTCTGTGAGGAAAACTATGCAACAGCATTTGTTTATCTGTGAAGCAAGGGCATTAGTTATTGTAGTGTCCAAGGCGAATTGATACTAGGTGGTTTAGATTTGCAACTCTGTGTATTCGCCTTGTATATTTGTTAGTCTAAAATTTCCTGCTGTCAAAATAATTCGTAACGTTTTGTTTGATTTGACAGCAGATAAGTTATGTCAGCTGGTGAATTAAGATATTTTGACAATACTCTCTACTCGAATTCATGCATTGTTATTTTACACCTAAAATCATTTCGTGTTTTTTCGTGTAAATTTTGGTCAACCCGACCACGCATTAAATCAGATTTTCTGTCACGAATACTTCGTGTTGAGCTGTTCGTGTTCGCTGATTTCACTTATGGACACTAGTGACAGTGGCGTTGAAGGTAATTAGAGTTGTGTTGTTAATGATGGAACTAGTTCAATTGAACTATTCATTGATTGATTGATGCAAATTCACGTGAATTTGCTGAATACGAATATGTAAAACTGGTCGAACATTCGGAGAGCCGAATATTCGCGCACCACTAGTTCTAATCCAGCTTTTCACAGTTGTGTTCATATTCGGGTATCATGCCTTAATAAATAAATTAAGAAGCATAGTATAATAATAAAATTGTTATTAAAATACATACTTGGAATTATTTGTTTACTAACTAAGCGTCTTGTTTACGAACAGTCACATACAAATACCTTAGCTTGGTTTGGGCATAAATCAATAAACACAGATGGTACATTCCGCTTTTCAAAATAATTATCAACGGCGTATGATGTCATCAAAAACCAAAACCGAAACTGCGAGACTTAAGCTACGGTCACACTTGTCAAACATTTGCCCAAAAAAACGTAACCTCTAAATGCTAATGCAAAATTTTTTAATTCAGACAAAAGTTTGTCAAGTTAAAGAGTAGACAATAATGTTGGAAACTATTCTATTGTCTATTAGTTGTATTCGAAAGTGTTAAATTTGACAAATAAAGTGTCTGGATCAAAACATTTTTCATTCGTGTTTGTTGGTTACGTTTTTTTGTTCAAATGTTTGACAAGTGTGACCGTAGCTTTAGACTTGTGTTCAACAATTCTTTTTGAACTAGTTTGAGATAGTTTGAATCAAAAATTTTTTCAACCAATTTAATTAACATTGTTTGTTTTTGACCGGACTTGTGTCCAACTGAACGAACTAGTTCAAAAAGAAATGTCGGATACAAGGTGATTGAGAATGAATTATTTTTGAACGGTTTGAAAGATATGAGCCTGAAAAAATGCAAAAATGACACCGAGCTTCCAAGTCTAAAGGGCCCATAAAAAAGTGCATGACTTGGGGCAAAACTGGGAGATACGGGTCCTTTTTGTTTGGTATTTTATCACGTAGTGGTGTCCGTATATGGTTAATAGAGACCTGCATAAACAGTCTTTAAATGTAAATACGTCTTGTGGTTTTTAAACGTATTCTCGTGGCATGTAAATATTATACTAAACCATTATACTATTGGTTATACTAAACCAATAATAATAATGCTGTCGTGAGTGTTTACAAGCGATTTCGCGAGGACTTCTTGTTCGTAACAAACAGTCAAAAGAAGTAGTGTTGATGCGTGTAAGCTTTTTATTTTGCATATTGTGAGCTTGAGTGTGTGTGCAAAGCGGCCCATCCATTATACAATATTATTGCACATTTTGTTGTACATGGCACAATATTTTCAAAGAAAATATTATATTATTATTAAATATTCCTCACAGTGAAAAAGTAAACAACATTGAACAATGTTGCCACCAAATTACACAATTGTCTTGATTGTACAATACAAGGCATATCAAATAGGTACACGTATCAGGCATATTGCTCATCCGCTGATTTTTTGTTTACAAGTTTATAACGAAGAATTCATTTGACAATATCAAATGTGCCTTGTTTGATGCATAACAATTTTTGACAATTACCATGTAAAGCTATGTGAGAAGCAGAGAGTTGCCAGAGAGTTAGCAGAGAGTTGCCAGAGAGTTTTGCCTAATGCATGTAAATGTGCCTTGGTACAATATAAATCAAAAGTCTTTTGATATTTACCAATATATTGTGCCAGCTGCTGCTTTAGAGAGTACAAGTTCTTCGATTTTGTATAATTTTTTTGCATATCGCAACAGATAGTAACGCCATGGACACGGAAAAATCGTAAGTTAAAAAAGAAATGGAAATAATAACATATTGTAGTAATAGGTATTGTACCAAAAAGGAACTTGGTCATAGTTTTGATTTCCGTATTGTTGAAGGTAAAATTTTTCGATAGAAATTGGCCTTTTTCACATATATGTTTTTGTGTGGATTATAAAAAAAAACAGTCACTTAGTTGATACTTTTTTTCTTTTATCAAAATGGACCCAATTGGGGTTTCGAGTGGAGGTGCGATAAAGTACCAACCTTCCTTCCTAACCTAGTTGATGATTCTTAAAAATAATATTTTTTATATGAAATGCTTAATTAAATCTTTTGCCGAATTTACCAACTACAACTTGATGAATTATACTTATATGTACACACATATGTATATGTACATATGTACTATATATGTATGTATGTATGTATGTATAATACGTACATATTTTCTTAAAAAATGTTTCTGGAACATTAATGTTCACATGCCGTTTTTAAAATTTACTAGAGTTTAAAATATTTTACTTGCAACATTTTCTTTCCAGCGGTTTCATGTTTGGCTGCAGGTAATTACACAAAGTTTTTATATTTTTTCCACCCTTTACATTTATTACCACAAATGGGTAATGGTTTTGTGCCACGATATTTTATAAACCTGCGTGTGGCGTTGGCAGATGTTATTGTTCCCGCTGTTAATTTAATAAAATTTCTCTATTACGCTGTGAATCTATTAAAGTAATTCTCTAAATATGATATCTATTTACAATGGAAATATTATAGCTTACAAAAACTTAGAAATAGCTGTTAGAAACTCATTTAAATTTTTTTTCAGTTAGTTGCAAATTTAAAGGAAAATTTAAAAATACTCAAATATTAGGAGATATGACTAATTTTTCATGTAATTGATCCCATAGAACTGTTTCATGGAGGCAATAAAAGCAAATCAAATTCATACTACGCCATTTTTTCAGTGTCACCATTACGTTCTGCAGAGCTGCTATTAAAGGCCCAGAGAGATAAAATCTGTAGTACGTTAAACTTCACCTTTTTCAAATGATATTAACGCAACAACACAATTAAGGCCGCACGCACCCCCTAAAACACAAGTTATCAGTATGAAATTTTTTTGTATTTTTTTACATAGAACTGAACCGATTTGGGGGGTGTGAATAGAAGAAATGAAGAAGGAAAAAACGGCCACCCTAATATACACATTACAAGCGGCGAAAATAGTCACCTGTACCTGGATTCAGTGACTTTTTGCGACATATTTATTCGCTTGCGGTAAAGATAATGTGATTCCGTAGTTTCTTTTTTACGTAAATTTCCAACTTTATCTTACTTACCATTTAATTCAATAATAATAATTTAATTTTCTCCAACCGACAGCGAATATCGTTAATATATGTTACTGAATGGCAACATCGATAAATTTTCGTTATATTTATTATATCGATATGATTATCGTAATGAAAGTTACTGAATCGAGGTACTGATCTCTTGCGACCAGTTTGTATGAATTCGCCTTGACTTATATGTATGTATGTATGTATGTATGTATGTATGTATGTATGTATATCAAAATAATTCTTAAAATTTGCTTTCATATGTCCTTTATTAAAGTTTTTATGGAAATTTATTTTATTATATGTGTGTGTATTATATTATGCATAAACTTACATTTCCTTCATCAGACATTGTGGTCTATTGTGTTTTTCAACTAACAATAAATTATTATTATTTTTTTTACTGCACCGGAAGTTGTGTTGTGCCTGCGTTAACTTTGCACTATCAACTATAATTTTTTTTAATTCAAAATCGTATTACACCCTTAACAGGAAATTTGTGTTTCGAGTGGAATGTGTAGGACAATAATTTGATGATTATAATCAGCCTTGAACCTGACAGCAATAGCACTTATGCGTGTTTAACAGCAAAAGGTAAAAAATATATCGTCGGCTTAGAGTGTAAAACTGCTAATTCACCTCAACCAAATTTTACAGGAGAAAAAATAAACTGTTGTTTCAAATACATATGTGCATAGCTTCAGAAACTATCCTAATGCAATAGGTTTTTTCGCCATGTAGAGTATCAAATTAAAATAAAAAGCTTAGCCAGTCGAAGTGGTGTGTGACTCCTTTTCTTTTGAACGGCATTAAAATATCATATGTTATAAAAACTGGATTTAGCAGGTTTACACTCTAAGCCGACGATATATGTACATGTACATGTAGCTTAAATATTATCATTTGCTTTGCATTTAATTGTAGGGTACATACAAATGTATTTATCTAATGCTATTGTGACAGTATGTATTTGTACTATGTACACTATAGTACTATGTACACTATTGACAATACAATACATTGTCGCACAAATGTTAGTGGTAAATCGATAAGGATATTTTTTTAATTGTATTATTGTTTATTCATGACAAATATAAAAAGTTTCCATAACGATAGAATATCATGGTACAGTATGTCAAGAATAATTTTTCACATTAAACAAAAATAAATGTATTTATGTTATTTAATAAGAAAAAAATCTTTATTTAAAAACAAAAAATAATTTTTATTAATTTCAATTACTTACACGGATCTAAAATAACAAAAATTCATCCTTACTAATATTATCAATGTGAAAGTGCACCCAGGGAAAAAAGTGCTTAAATGCCATAAAAACCATATTGAATTAATAAAAAACATTAACTAAAGTCTAGTCATGTTGGAATTTCTTATTTCAATATGTAAAATTTAATTTAATATGTAAAATAATGTATTAATTTATTAATTTTACTTATTTTTAAGAACCTCAATATACATTTTCTAGTATATTGAAAATTATTGAATTAATGAATTAATTAATTAATTTTTACGTTGAAGCTTTTCCCTGAGTGTGAGTTTGTTTGTTTGCTACGATTTCACGCCCAAATACTAAATTGATTTTGAAAATTCTTTCAAAAATATAAAGCTACATTACCAGCGTCAAACTCTGCATATTTTTCCTGCGGTTCGGAACCGGTTTTTGTACATATTTAGTTCGGATTTTTTTGTTCCGAAAAACACATATTTGGGATGGTCGGGGAATTTTTCGTTTCGGGTTTCATTGTTTAGCCAGTTTTAGAACCGGTTTTTATTCCGGTTTTTTTTATATATATTTCATCGCGTTTTTGTCGGTTTTTATTATTTAGTTTAACATTATCAATAAGTAACAAATAACAAAACATTCATAAATTTTAGGTAAAGTTTCCAAAATATCAAAATATCAAAAAAAACTTGCATTTAAATTATAGTAATGATTAGTAATCGTACTGATTACACGGTGCGACAGGCCAAATAACCTGGGACCGGATACTATTTTTCTTGCAGGGCTTGTAGAGTAAAGCAATAAAAAGATTACAATAGTGAAATATGCCGGAGACCTCCAAAATCTGTATTTACGGTTACAAAACCGGCTTTTTATCTTTGCGCACTTATAAGCCTGTAACTTTGTTGATAATGATCCAATTTTCAATTTCTTACTAGATTTGGAAAGAAGAGAGATCTTTCGGATGATATATAATTTATCCAATATTGTTCAGCAAACACAAATTTTGTAGATTTTTCAAAAATTTTTCAACTTTGGTGACGTTTTTATACATTATTTTATTAAGAAACTATAATGCTATTGCATTTATTCAAAAAGTACGTTTATTTACTATTACAATGCATATTTGGGGTTAAAAATAGTTAAGCAATTGACTGAGTTATCTAACTAATTACTAATTTCATTACTTTTTTTTTTTGAAATGTGAAGTAATATTTAAATCACGATTATATTCAGTTTTGCACGATTATTAATTCGATACGATTACTAATAATCGAAAAGTAATCTGAATTAATAGATATTACAAAAAATAATCAAAATGAATTGAAAGTAATTAAAAAATAATCCGATTACCTTTAAAGATTACTTTTAATTCTTTTTTAATATTTATTAATAATAAAAATTAATCTGTGAAAGTAGTCAGATTATTTTTTAAGAACTTTTGATTCTTTTTGATTATTTGCTGTAATTTCTAGTAATTAAGAAATTTTTTTAAAGGGAATTATTTAATCAGTAACATTCTTTTTGAAATGTAATTTAATTGATTCCTAATCGTAATCAAAATTTAACAGCTCTGATTTAAATTTTGTTGAAATAAGTTTTAACTTTTTACGACATCGAATGCCGCAATTTTGTCTGACAAGGTTCAAGGAAAAATTATTTCCAGTCCATTGCAAGACTATCAGCTGACAACAAATTGTCACGCATCTTAAGCGGCATGCCCACACATCAAACTGACTCGTCAAATTTTAGCATGTGTTGGTAAAATTTAAAATTCATACCATCAGATTTGTTTTAGAAATAAACGAACGTTTGATTTTATTATATTTTTTGCGACATCTATTTCCCCGCATTATGATATTTTTTCAGAAAAATCTCCTAATGCGCATTTTTACATGTTCTATTTCTATATTGTTTAGATTTAACTACAATAACCTTCACTAAATGCAAAATAAAATTTTTAACAATTATTAATTTTTCACACTGCGTTACGAAAAACGATAATGTTGTCGCTGGCATTTGAAATAATTACATACACACTGCTCAAATTAACTTCAAAACTCTCTACCGCGATGGTAGTGAAAATCTAAATTTATTTTGATTTTCGTCAAACTTACATCAAACCATGTGTGTTAACTTTTTTTTTACTTACACTATCAAAGAAAATCAGAGCTTGACGCATCAGTTTGATGTGTATCGATGCCGATTTGCAATCGTGTGAACACATTACATTGTCATTTTATATATAAATATAGATATACATATTATATACATATGTATGCATATTTTTCTGTAAATGGTGTAACAAACACTTTGCTAGGACAGAACAACATTATTTTGTACGCATGTCCTTGTTCGCATATGTATTCAGTTATTTATAGCGTAATTCCATATAAATAAAATTTTTTTAAATTTCTTTTTTTTTTTACTTTCTCCACTCATATTGTTCATGTCAGGCAAATAATATAATTAAGAAACAGGAGGACATACAGACATACATACATACATACATATGTATGACGATAGAAATGAAATGATAAAAAATATTCATTTATATTTAAATGAGTGCTGATTTTAAAATGATTGCCTTAATTAAGAAATTCTTTAACTACAAATAAAGTGACACGTAGACAGAAAATCTTGCCGGCAAACAATCAGGGATGAAAAGTTTTATATTTTCTTTTCTCTTTTATTTTTATAAAAAAATAACTTACATATGTATACTTCACTTTGTTCACTCAGTGTCTTTTTCAAGATTTTTAATTGAAATTGATAATTTTAATTCACTGAGTTTTTGGTAGACTATTTGCATATACAGCATACATATGACATTGGCATTTTTTTAAAATTTCGTTTAATATTCATAAAGCACATTTTCTACCTGTTTCCTTTCCTCAAGTTGGTGATAACTTGACATATTTTTAAGGCTTGCACAGCGAAAGAAAATAACCTTGTCAGAAATGTTCGTATGTATATTTAAGACTGAGATAAAAAAAGAACAAGAAACTGTGTAAAACCCTAAATTAGCTTTTGAATGTGATAAAAGTAAAACAATTCCAGCAAAAAGAAGGAACATTTTTATACTTCCTTTTTGACACAATTCTGACTATGCGTAATATGTAAGTGTGTATTTAAATAACTCAGGAGTTTCAAGGATTTAATTGATTGTTTTAATAAAAATTTAGAGTGTTTTTATTGAATCTATACACTTGCGGCTTTATTCACAACAAATATTTTATTTATATATATTTGAATTTGATACTAGATTTTTACCATTGATCTGAAATTTTGGAAACTATACTTAACATTTATGAATATTTTGTTATTTGTTACTCACTGATAATGTAAACAAATCGATAAAAACCAACAAAAAGGCGATAAGTCAAAATAAAGAATAAAAACGTTCGTTTTAAAACTGGTTCAACAATACAAGCCACTACTAAAATTGCCCTAAACAACCCAAACTACATTTAAAAAACCGGCTCCAAGCCGGATAAAAAATAGGCTATGTTTGACGCTGGTAATTGTACACTGAAAGAAAAACCTTCGTAAATGCAATGATTTTTCACATTATATTTATGATTTTGTCATTGTTTTTCAACCAATGCAACGCTTCATTCGCATTACGAAAATTGTGTCATTAACTGGAAAAATGTCATATATACAACGAAATATTTTCATTCATAAGCAACGTACATTTTCATATTTTAAATGAAAAATGTAATCATTGCGATGAAACTTATTAGTTTATACAACGAAGTGACATTAGTTTTATTTTTTTTACGAACTATTTCAATGAATAAACAACATTTGTCATGTAAATCATGACAATATTTCATTACTGAGAGACGTAACATATCATTTTTTGATGATATCATTATCATAGTGTTAACAACATAAGTCATTATTGTAATGACTGATTCATTTATTTAATTATAATTGTATCTTAATAAATATTCAACTTACGTGTGTATATTGGCACAGGCATCAGAAAAACGTTTGCATGATAATTGGCTTCCCCGGCCAAGAGTTGAACTTGGAACTCATCGCGTGGTAGATAGCGCGCTTACCGCTGCAGCCACAACAATCTCAAATATTATTTAGATACACACTAAATACATACATGCCATCATTAATGAAATTTTAATTCAAAGTTATGTAATTGATCTAATTAATTCAACATTATTTAATTTATTTGTAAAGTTATAACTTATAAATATATATATATATATATATATATATATATATACATATATATTAAAAAAAATTTACTTATCTCCAGGACTCGAACCTGGGATTACAAGAGTGGCACACTGCCTACTAGCCAGCAGCAGGATGGTTTCTTCATTATAGTTACGAAAATATATCATTAAAGTTGCAACAAAACTATAATTTCCATAACTATAGATTAATTACATATTTTTTGATACTTTAAAATTTTTTTATGTAACCTAATCAATTTAAAATATTTTTTTTGTATAAATTCTTCACAAAAACATATATTTAAGTTTTTCGTTACCCGAATGAAAATTATTTCGTAACATAAATGATACTAGAAAATGTAAAATATTAAGCACTCGATTGGTTTCATTCCATTAATGCAGTTTACATCAATATAATGTAATATTTCATTTTATTAATAAAATTTGTCGTTGTCTTAATGAAAGGGGTTCAACGTAAGGGTTTTATTCCCGTGACGAAGTGTTTCTCTTTCAGTGTTAGCTTTCTATTGGTGAGGGTGTTTTCAAAATCGGTTTAGTGGTTTGGGATAAACTAGCTGACTTTCACATTTATAATATTAGTAATGATCAGGGAAACCGCAAATATGCAATTGCATGTTTTTTCTTGTTTGATATATTAATGCGGAGATAAGATATTTAGCCGTTTCAGAACTTTTTATAAATTTTGGCATCGATTTGTTAGTGCATATTTTACCCTTTAAAGCATATTTTTGCTTATTTCAGTCTTTCATGCATATTTTAACACATTTTCTTAGAGTCTTAGAGCATAATATAAGCTTTAAGGGGATATTTTGATACTCTATTTTGTATATTAATATGTTGACAGTCACATCTAATATCTAATGTTTCTTGTAGTGCATACAGTTTTCTTATATATTACTCAGTTATTAGGGACGAAAGTTTCAATAAAAATTTGGTTTTACTATTTGTGACGGGCTCTGGCCCGTGTAGAACATCTATCTACACATCTAAAGGAACATTGTCAATGTATAAAACTTTATTAAGATGTAACAGGCAACGATTTTTATTTCAAAATCTGATCAATATTTTGTTGCTTGCCTTATTTATCTAAAATATAGTTCTAAAGTTTCAATTCTGATATCGAAATCTGTTTTGAAGTTAAAGTTAAATATTTAACGGGAGTATCAAAAAAAAAAAATAATTTGTATTTAAATTTGTATGGCAATTTTGTTTTAACCTACAGTTTATTAAACCCAAATTATTATTTTTTAATACGGCAGTTATTTATTCGTTTTTAATTTTTTTATTGATTAATTTTTTGGTTTATTTTATTTATGTCTTATTTTATATGCATATGTTGCTGAATTTTGAATTAAAAATATATTTTCATTTACAAATAATGGAATTTATTTTATTTTTAAGAGCATATTTTTGGGGTTTTAGTGCATATTTTAAAGTTTTTAATGCATATTGAATGCGCATAAAACGCTTTCTTAGAGCATATTTTTGGTTTCCCTGGTAATGATAAAGTCTTTATTTTATTTGAAAGAAAATGTTGCTTGAGTTTTGGTTAAGCAACGTCTATATGCACTTCGTTCTTGCTCATGGAACTCTTTAGTAAACTCAAAAGATTTTAAAATAAGCTCAAAAAACCTTTGTATGTTTACGTAAAACTCTTAATACGCTACTGAGATTCACAATATACAAATATAATAAATTTTACAGCCTCAAACAAAAATCTTCAAAGTCTACTGACGAGTTCCATGAGCAGGAACGAAATATATACAGACATTGCTTTAGCAAAAATAGCAATAATTTTAAATTTACATAAGGTTTTTAAAACGACATTCCATTCCAAATTAGGTTTTATAAACTTTTGTAAAGCAAAAATATTTTTGTTAGGAATAACGCTGCTATTAAGTAAAAATATGGGTTGTAATGATGAAATTCCAGTTTTATTAAATTAATATCTTTAAGGTTCTGCTTTATAAGAATACACTCTTGTAGTAAATTGCTTGGCCACAACTTTAAAACCTTGACATTGTTGGAAAATAAAAATACATATGTAAATATTTAAATATATTAAAATTTTTATCCTGACAACAGAAAACACAATTATAGTAACAAATACATACATACATACATGGACTGTTTCACAATAACGAACCAAGACTTTCGACTTAAAATTTATATTAAAAACAAACAAAAAATTTAATATTTTATTGTTGTTTTCAATATAAATTTTCAGTCGAAAGTTTCCTTTCGTTATTGTGAAACATGCCAATATTATGTTTAGAATGTTAGATAAAGTCGAAGGTAATGAGCCTTAGAACTTTTGCATCTTTTGTTCACATAGAAAAATTTCCACTTAAAATCTACGTAAACAATATTAACTTAACCTTTTTCGGGAATGATTTTGCTTCATATGTGTTTCATGTTAATGTAACATGATTTAGAGAAATTTCGAAAGAAAATTTTTTTAGCACTGTAATGCTAAATCAACATGAAATAAAGTTATTTAAGATAAAAAATTTTCTTAGAAGATTACTGTAAATCATGTTAAATTAACATGAAGCACATATGAAGGAAAATCATGGGCAAAAATGTGATTTTTTCTATCAAGTTTCATTTTGGTAACACTGTGTTTGGCAATTTAACCCTAAACCGACTTATAAACGCTTGCAGATTATTAAATTTTATTATAAAAATTCATGCTCGCTTAAGAAAATGTGGGACTGGTTCCAGAGTCACATCAAAGGGAATAATTAACATAACATTTACACCATTCGATAGTTCCTGTAATCCACCATATCGAACCTTTTCAGTGCCATTTACTACAATACTAGACCCAGTTTAAGAACACTTGGGCTCTTAAGACAAATATAATGATACTTCAATTGTCGAAATCTACGCATACAAGAAACGCGCGATAAACATAACACTACTTGGTAGTCGGGTAAAAATAGGATTTGAACTTAAGCGATCAAGCGAAAAGATTCATAATTCTTTAAATTTTAGAAAAAAGTTTTCTTTATTTAGAAATGCGTGCTAGATATTCTTCACATTAACAATTTTTATCAAGAAATTTAATTGCGATTCCTTTTATTATTAAATATATTTTGATATGACTTCATAAACTGCTTGCAATATAATTATGTATTACATACATACGTACATACATACATACGTGTGAAAAACTTTTTTAAACTAATTCTTTTTTATGCTTAAGCCAGCATTAGTGTGCAAGGCATTCTTGCAATTATTACAAAACTTTGTGAAAATTTCTTAATAATGAGCAAACTCAAACGGAGTTCAATAAATAGTACATCGAATTATTGCTGGAGTACAAAAATGAAAGAGGCGAACGATTTCTATTTTTTTCTTTCAAAAAAGAAAAAGTTTCTATACACATATGCATGTATGTACCCTATAGGAACTCAAACTCATTTGTAAGTACCTTAAAACTGTTTTTTAATAACCACAACTGGTTGATTAAGTGACTTTTTTCCTTGTTGCCGACTCACTATTTGAACATAGGCATGTCATATGCAGTAGTCAATTGGCCATCTCTGCATGACTTTTAAATTGACTACTAACTACTTATTTTTCAACCACTCTGAAGTCACTTAATTTCTTTAATATTTATGTAAATCTTCATACACATTTGTATATCATATACATACATACATATGTATATACTATATATAATGAATATATGTATATTGATATATAGAAATAATTAATATTTTTATATTTAAAACAAAAATACATACATATATTCATACGAAAGTTTTTCCTGCTCATAGAAAATATTATACATATTAAGTATTGAAATTATTTTTTTTTCAACACATATATTTGGCATTTGATTTCATGGCATGCTTCTTGATTTTTTTTATTTTCTTTTCATTACTTATTTTGCTTTTATTTATTTCTTACGTGTGCTTCTATTCAATGTGTTTGGTTGATATCTGCATGAGATTTAAACCAATTTGTAGTCACTTGCAATATAATTAATTTATAGCTAGTGTTTTTTGTCAATCGATTATTTTATTTACTACAGGGTACGTTTGGGTGTGTGTGTATGTATTTAAGTTAAACCAATACACATACAATAGACATACAACTCATCATTACTTGTATGTGTCAAAGTGTAAAAATTCCACACGTAATGATCACGTATTTCATTAAGGCTTAAAAGCTAATCAATATTAAAACAAAGTAAGAAAAAGTTTGCTACAGAATGTAATGAGAAAAGAAAAAGCTTTTTTTTTATTAAAAGTATGGCATAAGAGGATATTGCATTGTTAAAATCATGTACATATGTATGTATACTCTTTAATAACACAGAACACAGTGTAGTAATACTTGATTTAAAGCTGATTTTATTAAAAACGTTAAAGATTAAAATCTGTAGGTTTTGTATGAGTATATACCAAATCTGTTCTCTCTGTGTAGTAATTTTAGAGGCAGGTAAATATGTCTAATATTAAATAGGGATAGGGAAATTGGAAATCTCTAATAATTCATCAGATGTCTGCGTTATTCTTAAAAAATTTAAAGGTATACGAGTACATACATATTTAAGGGAAACAACGCATTCCTTATCAACATAATATGTACTTAGAACACAACTGGGACGAAGGACAAATTTCGTCCACGGCACAGAATTTGTCGATAAGAATTCGCTGATTAAATATTTGTCGTGTGAAGCAGGGCTGTCAGATATGGCGATTTCTCAAATTGTTTGGCGTCCAAATTTTTGGTTTGGCAACATGGCGATTTTTCTGGCGTGTAATATTGTTTATTTTCCCATCCGCCAGGATTCTTACCAAAGGTCGACTTTCTTTGAAATAAAATATGTTTATCTTTTAGGTGTTGAAGATATATGGAACAGTTATTTATTTAACGAATTCCTTGTTCTACTTAAAATAAATTTAAATTTACTAAATCCTCCGAGATTAGGCTGGAGATATCACTGCAGCATCGGTAAGACGATGATAACTAGTTCAACACTCGATCTTTTCTTATTCTTCGGGGTTTCTGGTAAAAAAGCACTGATATTACAACTCGGGTATATAGTAAATTAAATACGAACTCGAGATGTATTCGGAGGATCGTGAGATCGGGCACTTTTAACTACTGTTAGTATGAGTATAAGATGTATTCGAGAGATCTTGTAATCGGCAAACTACGCCACAACGAAGTCAAGATGTATTCGGGAGATTTTGAGATCGGCTACTATTAATTAGTTTAGTATGATTATGAGATGTATTCGGGAGATCTTACAATCGGTAAACTACGGTTTTATTACTACGGGCTACTTGCATATGTATTACGAAGCACGAATCGATATCGGTTAGTGCCTGTTTGTTTAGTACCAAACTTGTTCTTTTATGGTTGTTCAATTATCAATTAAGCGAGAATTGTAACTTGACTTAATGTTAATAAGCAATCTCAGAATTTAACACTCGTGAAAAACATGCTGTTGTTATTTTTACTATAAGATAATGTGCACGCTACTCTAAGTGAGGTGGTATACAACTATATGCTACTATTTTGGAAACCACATAGTATATATTAGGAAACTTGTAACGTTACTTTACAGACGATAAATAAATTTCTTGACGATTTGTATGGCTCAAATTTGTTATAGCCTTAAAATTTTATATAATTCAGTAAATTAGTTTGTTCAAGGAGTAGTTTAAAATAAACTAATTCTTATAAAACTCCGAAAGAAATTAAAAAAATTTGATTTTGAGGATTTTTCTTATATATTCATTATAGTAATTAATGTGTTTTTTGGCGAATTTACTTTTAGTTTTGGCGATTTTCTGCCAAATTTTTATACGATTATTTTATAAAAATTTATATTAAAAAAGTGTTATATAAAAACAAATTTATTATTAAATAAATGTTAAGAAAACTACATATAACTGATTTTGGTGAATTTTGACGATTTTAAATGTCAATTTGTCGAAATAGTTCAGAAAGTGCCCCTGTGGCTGAGTGGTAGCGATGCTATCCTCTCAGTCCAGAGGTCGTGGGTTCGATTCCCCCCATAGACTCTGGGTGTTTTCTGCAGACAAGCTAATCGCTTTGCGGGTTGTGTTTGTTCATTAAAAAAAAAAAAAAAAAAAACAATCCGACAACCCTGGTGTGAAGCACAACAACAACGAATTTACTCAGCTAATTCTCCTCTTATAATTGAGGATATCACCACAGAAGTGGTGTAACCCTCATTGGTTTTTTGGTTGCTGTTCTGATTATAAAAGTAGAGCAAGTCACCTTTTGTTATTCTAAAGAAAAATGGAGCTGAAAAACCGCTTTTTGTACAGATCATAATATTGAAAACTAATAAAGCAAATAAATAATTAAAAATAGCAATTCTTTAAAAGCAAGATGTGGGTTGCACCACTTCTGCATTGATCGATAAAGTTGGTTATTGTTTGTGCAAAGAGAGTAGGAGAGAACACATTGTTTTTTAGGGTTCCGTACACCAAAGGTGAAAAAAGGAACCCTATTGTTTTCGCTACGCTGTCCGTCTGTCCGTCACACGGTATTTTCTCAGGAACCGTAAGAGCTACGGACCTGAAATTTGGACAGAGTATGTAGAACCTTGGCCACTACAACAACAAATACATGAGAATTAGAAATTAAAGGGTGCTCCAAAACGAGCGACGAAAAATTTTAAAATCTCATGTAATATACATACAATTGTATGTACATATGTATATTGACACTTGAAATTTGTAAAATTAGTGTATTTTTATATAGACTACAACAATAAATATTAAAATATTAAAAAAATTTAAATTAAAGGGTGGTCCATCAGTTAATGCAATTTTGACTATGTAATTTTGACAAATTGCTATATCTTGGAGACCGTAAGAGGTAAACTCTTGAAATTTTCAAAAACGGTAAAACTAAAAAATACGAAAATTATAAAATCGCCAAACCGAAAAAATCGCCAAAACCTGGAAAAAAATCGCCAAAAATTTAAAAAAAATCGCCAAATCGAAAAAAATCGACAAAATTAAAAAAAAAATCTAGCACTAAAATAAATCGCCAAATTCGAAAAAATCGTTAAGTGAAAAAAAAAATCGCCAATATGAAAAAACGCCAAAAACCGAAAAAAATCGCCAAAACGCGAAAAATGCGCCAAAACCAAAATAATTGTTTATGTGAAAAAAAATACCCAAAATGAAAAAAATTGCCAAAATTAAAAAAAGTCACCAAATTTAAAAAAATCGCCAAAACGAAAAAAAATCACCTATATGAAAAAAACGTCAAAATTAAAAAAAAATCACCACAATAAAAAAATCGCCAAAATAAAAAAAACGCCAAAATAATAAAAATTTCCAAAATTAAAATAACTTCAAAAACCAAAAAAAAAATCGCCAAAACGTAAAAAAAAGTGCCAAAACTCAGAAAGCGCCAATAAATTCAAAATACACCCAAACTAAAAAAAAGGCTTAAAACCGAAAAAACCCAAAAACGAAAAAAATGCCAAAACTATAGTTCGCATTGAATTACATATCTCGTGTCCGTACGAAACCCTTCGTGCGCGGGTCAAAGTCGCACTTCACTGAATTTATTCATCGTTCGTCGGCATCAAGGCGAATTTAGTATCAGGTGATCTTTTCTGCTCGGCTGATTATCAGCTGTTAATGCCAAATTGAGCAATTTGAACCGAAATATCAAAATTATCGTAGGATTCTTGTGACAGATTGATTCTGTAGCATAGAAAACTATATGTTGTTTTTTGTGTAGTTGTATTGTTGTAGTGATAAGGTCACCTGATACTGAATTCGCCTTGATGGATGTAAAAATAGAAATAAATCAATTAGAGAGTTCGTCACGCACAACGAATTTCGCTCGACGGCGTTGTTGAGCTAATTTTCATATGCATAAATGTGTTTTATTTCTGATGACGAAATTTCACAACGAAACATTTCTATTTTTCCCAGTTGTGTTCCTATCATAAAGCTGAAATTAAACAATTTGCCCTCAAAAGTATAAAACTATTTGCATATACATATGTATGTATGTATGTATGTATTTATATGAAAACAACATTGTTTTATATACTCTCTCTCATAATAATTAATGCCAACAAAATTAATGCAATTTTCATTCTTATACAAAATTAAAACATAAAACCACAAATTGCTGGCTATTACAAATAAACTCAATTAACATTATTTTAACATTTTATATTCAAAAATTTTTAATGATTAAAAAATTAACGAATGAAAAAAATATATGTAGTACAGATTCTATTTAATGAGTTTTAATGTGACCAAGTCCATTGAGAATTTCCCATAGAAATCAGCAGTTATCTACATGCGAGTATATACGAGAAAGCAAATACAACAAGCACAATTCTTCTACTCTGGCATTTAAGCTTTTGCATTCTAGCTAATCATCACACTGATACATTTTTAGCATTTCATATGAAAGACATAAACAACTTTCCCGCAGAACGAACACAGGAAAATGGAGCAAAACTCATGGACGGAATAAATACATACATACATACGTATGTATATGTATGTATACACGCACATAATTATGGCTTATGTGTTAACTCTTTTTTAAATGGTGTCACATATACAGTGAAATAAATTAGCAATCCCATGCACATGAGGTGAAAGAGGTAAGCATGTGATATTATTTCTGTGTGACATTCAGACGTGCTTTACGGTAGAGATGCCAGTTCAAGGGATTTTTAAAAATTCTTGCAAAAGCTTTATCCAAAATTTTCTGAAAATTGCAATAGCCTACGCATGCAATTAGCAGGACATCTTACTCCATACTAGAGGTGAGCATGAGATGCCCGCTTGCTTAATCTTCATAGTGTACAGTATTGACATGTTCTCTCTTTTTAGTGTTCTTGGTTTTATAACAATACTAAAACTGGTATTCTCTCTCAGAAAAGTATGCAATAGCATTTGTCTATCTACCAAGCAAGGGCATTATGTATTGTAGTGTCGAAGCATATTTCACTAGTGCCACTAGTGACAATTGTAAAATGAACATGCAAGTGTAAAAGAGAAAACAAACAACGTAGATTATTTGAACGTCTTAAGGCTCAGTTAGCCGACTGTAATGTAATGTAACTGCAACGTAGGAAACAGCTGATCGATATTTTTATATGAAAATTAGTTTATGTTACATTACAACTCTATAACCATTACTTTTGCCATAATAATATAAATCAGCTGTTTCCTACTGTTGCAGTTACTTTACATTACAGTCGCCTAACTGAGCCTTTAGTTCGTATGCGATACTTTTCTAAGTTTTATAATTTACTGTCGATTCAACTGTTGTAAAATGGTTTTGTGTATTTTTTATTTCATTGTTCTCAATTTTTGCTTCACACTCAATTACGATCACCATTACTAACAATATTCGCTCACTTCTACTCCATACGCACAGAAAAAATTTTGTGTATTAAAATTTTCGAAAATAAGTTTAATATAAAAAAATCGTAAATATTTAATGTTAATTCAACTTATTTAATAATAACCTTCAAAGAAAAGTTTGCTCCATTTGGCTATTTAATAAATTTTAAACTAAAAACTTGTTTTCTTTATTCGTAAGTTTTCTGATTATTTTCTCAGTTGTATATGTAAACAAGAACAGCTGATTGTTAAATTCATAAGGTTCATACAAGTTTGTACAGAAAAGGAAAAAAATTACTCTCCCATTCGCTCTCAATTCCAATTGCAATCAATTCCGAATATTCCAATAATTTTATGATTAATGAAATGAGTAAGTTTAACTTGTTCATACTGTTGTTCTTTGTAAATGTTTCTTAACGATTTCTTATCACTAAAAATTTCCAAAAATTCTTATTTTCAAATAAAAAGGGAACAATATTGGAAACCCATAATAAAAAGCCTCAAATTCACATGGTTTCCCCCTCCTTGGTTGCAGCACATACAAGCTGGCGAATGGTCTGCATTGATATTTGTATGTGTGTATAAACGAGTAACCAGCCTTTGTTCCATTGTTGCATTGAGCATTTAAAAATGACTCCGAATTGCCATTACAAACATATACCAACAATGGGCCAACTTGATCAACTAGCTAACAGCATTTTTAAATTAGGCTACAGTGTGGCTGAAAATAAAACTACATAAAATACATGAAATAAAAAAATATACGCAACACATAATGAATTTAATTATTCAAATTTAATCAATCCTATAAGATATACAGTTTTTCTTTTAGAAATAATTTGTAAAATTTTAAGCCATCCGTTTTTGCCTCTCACTGTACTTTAATATAAACAGTATTGGCTTGGTAGTTGGTTCTTTTAGCTTTTGCGTCAGTGCACTTGTTTTTGTTGCTGTTCACAGTTTTGTTCACTGCACTCCCTGGGGCAATGTACAAAGTGTTCTGGAAACTGCACTTATTCACCAACTCCAAACATTGTGCAAACTCATATAAATAAAAATGCAATATTTTTTGTTTGCTCTTTTGTTTCACAATTTAAAGTTAGTTTCGTTTGTGTGCTTTCATTTTTTTGCGTATGCATCTTGTTTATTTATTTTTTCTACTCAGGGCAAATGCGGAATTTTACTGGTTGCACATAGTATATACATGTGTACATACACACGTACGTACACATATAAATCTATACTTGCACTCGACCAACGTGACGAATGCTTGGTCCCAAGCCAATTACTTTTGCTATGTCCAAAATGGCAATAGCAAGCAGTTAATACTGTTACAGCTGCCATTGTAAATTTTGCCATTAATGTGGCTGTTACAGTAAACTTACTTTTAAGCACAGGTGATGCACACAAACGAGATAAGTATAAATGGAATTTTCTAAAATGGATTTTTGTTTCCAACATGCGGGGGTTAAGGATCATGTTTTTTTTCCTGTTTAGCTCTTAGAAAAACTTGAAATTTTTATATAAGTATAAATTTAAATTGAAAATCAATCACACTCAGATGTATGTATTTTAATTGTTATTGGATCCGGCGTTGCCCAGTGGGGGATTTAATAAACAAATGGAAACAATTCTGCAGTTTCTAAACGAGCCGTACGATTGTTACCAATTTTATATTTAACATTTAACATTTAACATTTAACATTTAACATTTAACATTTAACATTTAACATTTAACATTTAACATTTAACATTTAACATTTAACATTTAACATTTAACATTTAACATTTAACATTTAACATTTAACATTTAACATTTAACATTTAACATTTAACATTTAACATTTAACATTTAACATTTAACATTTAACATTTAACATTTAACATTTAACATTTAACATTTAACATTTAACATTTAACATTTAACATTTAACATTTAACATTTAACATTTAACATTTAACATTTAACATTTAACATTTAACATTTAACATTTAACATTTAACATTTAACATTTAACATTTAACATTTAACATTTAACATTTAACATTTAACATTTAACATTTAACATTTAACATTTAACATTTAACATTTAACATTTAACATTTAACATTTAACATTTAACATTTAACATTTAACATTTAACATTTAACATTTAACATTTAACATTTAACATTTAACATTTAACATTTAACATTTAACATTTAACATTTAACATTTAACATTTAACATTTAACATTTAACATTTAACATTTAACATTTAACATTTAACATTTAACATTTAACATTTAACATTTAACATTTAACATTTAACATTTAACATTTAACATTTAACATTTAACATTTAACATTTAACATTTAACATTTAACATTTAACATTTAACATTTAACATTTAACATTTAACATTTAACATTTAACATTTAACATTTAACATTTAACATTTAACATTTAACATTTAACATTTAACATTTAACATTTAACATTTAACATTTAACATTTAACATTTAACATTTAACATTTAACATTTAACATTTAACATTTAACATTTAACATTTAACATTTAACATTTAACATTTAACATTTAACATTTAACATTTAACATTTAACATTTAACATTTAACATTTAACATTTAACATTTAACATTTAACATTTAACATTTAACATTTAACATTTAACATTTAACATTTAACATTTAACATTTAACATTTAACATTTAACATTTAACATTTAACATTTAACATTTAACATTTAACATTTAACATTTAACATTTAACATTTAACATTTAACATTTAACATTTAACATTTAACATTTAACATTTAACATTTAACATTTAACATTTAACATTTAACATTTAACATTTAACATTTAACATTTAACATTTAACATTTAACATTTAACATTTAACATTTAACATTTAACATTTAACATTTAACATTTAACATTTAACATTTAACATTTAACATTTAACATTTAACATTTAACATTTAACATTTAACATTTAACATTTAACATTTAACATTTAACATTTAACATTTAACATTTAACATTTAACATTTAACATTTAACATTTAACATTTAACATTTAACATTTAACATTTAACATTTAACATTTAACATTTAACATTTAACATTTAACATTTAACATTTAACATTTAACATTTAACATTTAACATTTAACATTTAACATTTAACATTTAACATTTAATATTTAACATTTAACATTTAACATTTAACATTTAACATTTAACATTTAACATTTAACATTTAACATTTAACTTTTAACATTTAACATTTAACATTTAACATTTAAAATTTAACATTTAACATTTAATATTTAAAAAAAAAAGTTGTGAGAAACTGTTAAGAAAGTCCTAAATGTGGCAATTACCATATTAATCTTAAAGATTTGTTGGTGGTTTTTATTTTTTTTATCAAACACAATCATCAAATTATTTTATTCACATGTGCAAATGTGTGTATAGTTATATACACACATACATATGTATATATTTATGTAAATAAATATATATGCATGTGCACTGGTGACGTGCGAACATATTTACGCGTTGACATGTGTCAACGTGACGTGCAGTTTATTATATGTATTTTATTATTGTTAAACTCGATACAATATACTCTGTCAATCGATCAAGTTTTGATTTTTCCATGTTATTTCATTTGGTCATTTAAGTGTGTGTCCAAGTGCATTTTGGATTTAATGTATATTTTTATCTTCGTATATGTTGATTTGACATTTATCTCTGGAACAAAGTTTTTAACAAAATTTCATATAACTACGTATGAATGTATGTATGTATAGTACAGGGTGTTTTTTTAGAGGTATAGAACTTCGAATTGAAATAAAACACAAGAAAATCGTTTTAATGTCCATCAATTTGGCTTTATTGGAAGGATAATTTTATGCCAGTAATGTTTAAATATGATTTCGGGCATGTGGCCGCCGCGGCTGGCTCGAATAAAGCCAATTCTACAGGTCCCATTTTCAACCACTTTTTCGAGCATATGGGGCCGTATGTTGGCAATAACGCCACGAATGTTGGCTTCCAAGTCCCCTAACGTTTCTGGTTTGTTGGCGTAGACAAGCGACTTCACATATCCCCAAAGAAAATAATCCAATGGTGTCAAATCACACGATCTTGGTGGCCAATTGACAGGTCCATTCCGCGAAATTATGCGCTCATCGAATGTTTCCTTCAATAAATTGATTGTGACGTGCGCTGTGTGGCATGTAGCGCCGTCTTGTTGGAACCACAACTCATCCACATTCATGCCATCCAATTCGGGAACAAAATAGTCGGTTATCATGGCTCTATACCGGTCTCCATTAACGGTAACTGACTCTCCAGCATTATTTCGGAAGAAGTATGGCCCAATGACTCCACCAGCTCATAGAGCACACCAAACAGTCAGTTTTTGTGGATGTAATGGCGTCTCAAGGGTCTCATATGGATTCTCTTCACTCCAAATGCGGCAATTTTTCTTGTTGACGTAGCCATTCAACCAAAAATAAGCCTCATCACTGAACAAAATTTTGCGATGAAAATCAGCATCGAGATCAATCTCATTTTCGGCCCATACACCAAAATCATGACGCATTGCATGGTCTCGCGGCTCCATAAAGTTGATGGACTAAGCTCCAATTGCTGTGCACGGTTGCGAATCGATTCATTCGGGTCCTCTTCAACACTTTGCTCTACAGCGGCAATTATTTCTTTGGTGCGCACTGTTCGACGTCTCTGCGGATGCGTATTATCATATAGAGTAAACGTAGTGCGAAAACGATCCATGGTTAACCGAATTAATTGCTCTGATGGACGATTATGTCGACCATAAAATGGACGAAGCTTGCGGTAAACTTCGCGAACTGAACCATTGTTTTCGAAATAAATTTGCACGATTTGCAAGCGTTGTTCTTTTGTCAACCTGTTCATGATGAAATGGCAAACCAAACTAAATATTAATCACTTGACAGCTGACAAAATGGCCGCCAGTTAAAAAAGTGATGCCAACTTAAAGTTCTATACCTCAATAAAAACACCCATTATATGTCAGAGTTGGGAGTAGGGCATCATATTTGTTTTACTACTGTCGCTTAAAATTGAAGAAAACAAATTATTTATCATTATTTATGTTTTAGTGATGTATATACATATGTATGTATGTATATAGTGATGGTAGACTCTGGCCTACCCACAGGTGAATTTCCTTACTACTATGCTCATAAAAAAGTTATTGTGCATGATTTATACTTTTATTTGTAACACTTAATATATTAAAGATATTTAAGTATTTTTATTAAAAAAAAATAACACTTTTACTTTAAAGTGTTAGCTAACCAGGCGTGAGTGAGCGATTGTTAAATGCATTCCTCCCACCTCTGGCATTTTTATACAAATATATAAGATCTCATTCGATTATTTAAAATTTTTATATTATTTTCTTTTCTTTTTGGCAATAAATTTGTTTTGTAGGGGCTTGTATGTCCATATGTGTACGTAATCGTATATTTTTTTAAAAAATACGGTAGTCATTTTATCGTTTGATAGATAGATGTCAGTAAGGTTGGATGTGATGGATAGCTTTTATTTAGTGAGTGTTATGAAATGACATGGTATGTATGAGCTGTTGACATAATGTCTCTTATCAAAAACGAATAAAACAAAATTGTATAGTGATTAAAGCAAATTTGATGTGGATGTTTTTTTTTTGTATAAAATGAATTTAATTTCTTTTATGTGCAGAGAAGTAGACATTTTTTTTGTAGAAATGACTTATGATATTTTACTTTTTCACATAATAGCTTATTTTACACATACATATATATATATATGTATATGTATTATAAAAAACTAGATGTAGGTGTGTATTATTTGCAGAATTATTATAGGCTGCTTATGGCGACAATTTTGACTATCACCAACAATCATAAGTCTGAAATAAAAAGTAATGCAGTAAAGTATGCTATAAAAATATCACATTACTAAAACTTTCGACGAGTATATACGGTTGCCAGACTTTCCTTCTAACGCCGTAAAGCCAAAATGTTTGTATCAGTGCTATTTTTAGCTAGTAAATCAACCTCTACGAGTTTACTTTTATACTGCATATACATTGCTTCGAAATCCAGCAGATTTTATTTGAAAACTTTATCGAAATTTATAGCGTTTATAATAAGCTTTTATGATACTTTTCAAGATTTCGTATCCAAAACAAAAGCCTATTTTTAAAATATGTAATCCAAACAGTGCCCACTTAGTTCATTCTCACACCTTCAATTGAAAATTTTGTAGAACGTAGTTATTTTACTCGTTCGATGTAATTTAGATGGGTTTGATCATTGGTTTGTGGCAAAAGTGAACTAGACTTGGATCGAACTAGACTTGGGTCGAGCTCGTTCACTACTTCATATCTTGCAAACCGTTCGGAATTTTGATTTACTCTCTGAGGCAAAGTTGTAGAGCTCTTGTCATAAAAAACAAAAATTGTAAACACATAAAATAAAAAAAAACATATTAAAAAAAATTCGATTTTTTTACCTTTTTCCTCCATTTCAGGTCCATAGGTAGCAAACCGTTCAAAATTAAAGGAAAGCCGCAAAATTTAAAAATTTCCCGAAAATGTTCTAGTATCATTTATTTAGAAAATTTTCACTTTTCCGGCTACCTGAGCGCTACCAAAACGGTGTTAAGAATCATTTCTAGGAAGTTCACTTGTTCTAAAAAGTTGTTTATTGATCTTTTGTTCTAAAAAGTTGTTTATTGATCTTTAAGGTACATTTTTGTAGTTGATTGTTTTCTTGAATTTTGAACTGTTTGCTACCTATTAACCTGAAATTGGGGGAAAAATTAAAAAAAAATCGAATTTTTAAAAAGATGATTTCTTTTTTGATTTTATGTGCTCACAATTTTTGTTCTTTGTGACAAAAGCTACAACTTTGCCTGAGAGAGTAATGCTAGGAACACAATTGGGACGAATGACGACTTTCGTCCACGTCGACGAATTCGTTGATAAGCATTCGCTGCGTAAATTCGTCGTGTGAAGCACAATAACGACGAGAGAGGAGAGAATTTTCTCTCAATTTTGTTTTTTCGCTGTTCGTCGGCGTACAAAATAGAAATAAATCTATCTCAGAGTTCGTCATGCACGACGAATTTCCTCGTACGGCGGTGTTGTGTTCATTTTCATATGCACAAATGTGTTTTATTTTTTATGACGAAAGTTCGCACCGAAAAATTCGTCGTTCGTCCCAGTTGTGTTCCTAGCATAAGTCAAAATTCCAAACGGTGGTCAAGTGGCGATGTTAGATTTTTGCACCGTTAGTTCGCTCTAATACTCACTATTAGTGGTACTACTAAAACATGCAAAAAGATTTGCAATCAGTTGTTTTTTACATTTACTTTTGGGCATCGGAAGTGAACAAATCAAAACAAATTTTTCTTATATTTTTTTGAGCAGTGTTAATAAAGTTAATTTCTATTGCGTGTTTTTCAAATATAACAAAATTTGTGACTTATTGTTTTAGAATGAATATTTAAGTTGAAGGTATTTACCCTAATTATTAAAGGCCCCATTTTGTAAAACGCAAAGCCAATTGTTGACAAATTTTATATGGAAAAAATTTAGGGCTTAATTTTGTAAAACGCAACGCTTGGCGTTGATAAATTTTGAATGTATTTTGTTTTTGTAATTTAAATTTTTTCCGTATAAAATTTTACAATGCTTGGCATTGCGTTTTACAAAATTAGGCCCTTAAATTAAAAAAACAAATCATAGACAAAATTTGTCAACGCTAAGCGTTGCGTTTTATAAAATAAGGCCATATGTACTTAATAATTTTTTAGGCAAAACGCTTTCAAGTTACATATTAAAGTGTTGCTCTATATCTGTACTTTTAATTTAAAAAGAATTTATCTGCGTTTTTTTGCGAATGTGCATGGTACAGAGGATATTCGTCTCTACGACTAGATTCGTATCACATACATATATATTTCCCACTTATTTTTTACAACAGATGAAAAGGAGCTTCTTGCACAGAAAAAACGATTAGGTTCAATTGTCGACAAAGCTCAAAGTGGCGTAAGTGGTACATCCAATGACGAAAACACTGCAAGAATTTTTTTTTAATTCAGCTATATCAGCTGAAATAACTGGCTTAGATCAAGCAGTTATTGATCGGTGTCATCATCTTTTGCAATGGCTTTCGTCGGAATACAAAATCAATAGTGTAGAATTTAGAGATAACTCGTTAGGAAACGCACGAATGCTTATTAGTACGTATCCATGGTATAGTTTGCCTGCTTCAGTTCATAAAGTGTTAATTCATGGATCAGAAGTAGTTGATCACTCTCTGAAGAAGCCGCTGAATCTTGTAATAAATTATTTAAGCAATTCAGACGAGACCACACGCGAAAAATGTATCGTGTTGTCACTAAAACTGCACGCAAAGAAAAGATATGGTTGTTGAATGGTTGATAAAACAATATTATGTTCTCAGAAACAAATGTGTGGTCGTTGAAAACTAGTTATTGCTATTTTAAACATTACTTTTGTTACGGTAAGGAAAGTAATGTTTGAATTTAATAATTACATTATTATATTCATAAAAAAGTGTGATATGGTTAGAGTTTAACAATATAGTTTTGTTAAAAATGTATGACTGTAACATAATTTTTATTATTATTTAATAATAATATAATGTAAATAACAATATAATGTTATCCAAACCCATACTATGTTAAGTTTTTAAAAAAATCTTTTTCAGAAACATTCATTGTTTCATGTATAAGCAATCGGTAGTGCTCGCGTTGTGTTAAATAAATAAATAAAATAAAACAAAAAGATATATCAATAAAAATATTTATACATATTCAGTTATACATACATTCATATATACATTTTATTTCAACAATATTAATTTATTTTTATTTCGGATTTAACGCACAGCTGTTTTAAACAAAAGATCTACTAATAAATATATGATTGAAAAACAAAATGTTATTATCAGGGAAACCACAAATATGCAATTGCATGTTTTTGCTTGTCTTATATATCAATGCGGAATTAAGATATCTATCCGATTCAGAACTTTTTATGCATTTTGGCATCGATTTGTTGGTGCATATTTTTGCATATTTTACCCCTTAAAGCATGTTTTTGCATATGTCAGTCTAACACGCATATTTTGAGCATTTTTCGAGTTTTTCAAAGCATATTTGGCGTTTTTGGGACATATTTTGGTACTTTTTAAATTTTTTTATTTTAACATTTAAAAAAACATTTTTTGGTAAAAATTTTTACTTGTCTCCGTCAAAATTTCATTTTGTAGTGAAATAAACAGCAGTATGGGGAAGCAATATTTTGCTACCATTATTAAGTTAGACTTTAAAAAAGGCCATTGGGTATGTTCTGGCTTCCGAATCGATTTCACGCGTTTCTCCTTGTGAGTTCTCATGTTAAAACACATGCTAAGCGTGTTTAAGTTAAAATTTAGAATATACTAATTATTAGTATATGTTCTAACATCCAAATTTATAAGAAAAAAATTTAAAATTAACGATTTGAAATTTTTAATTTTCACTCAGTTGTAAACAGTCTTGTGAAATAAAAACAAATCAAGAAAATTAAGAAATTTTAAATCGTCCATTTTAAATTTTTTTTACTGGTGATTTGTATTTTCCAAATTTAAACTTAAACAGATGTAACATGTGTTTTAATATCCTCACTGGATGTTAATTTCAATAAAAACATGATTTAGTATGTGACGAACGTTGCCACGATTACATCAGTTGAGGTTGAAAAAGAACATTTTCATACTTTCAAACTTATGTATAAGTTTGTTTAGATTTGACAGGCGGCGATTTTTATTTAAAAAGCTAACTGAATACTTTTTGTTTATTGCATATTTTTTGAGTTTTTAGTGCATATTTCGAAGTTTTTAGTGCATATTGAATGCGCATTGGTGAGTCTCAATTATATTTTAGTTACATTTAACAATAGTGTTGTCATATTAATAATAATAAGATTAGGTGTAACAAAGTTCATTGTTTTTGTAGACAATATTATTATTTAAAGTTTGCTTTTCTATTGACAATAGTATGATTTAACTACAACCGTATAAATCAATCATGGTATGTTGCTGTTTGATTATGGTTACCTCAACCATATTTTTTCTTTGCGTGTGATCTTTTGCATAGAGTTCTTCTAAATTCCGACCCGCTGATTTCTTCTTAACGTAAATTACCACAAAAGAAGAAGTCTATGCTATCACCTAAGGCCTTACGTATGTTAAATTTTTGAAAATAATGTACAAATGTTGTATTAAATTCTCGTTATAAAATTTATTATTTTTTCTTTAATTATTATAATATTTTATTAAAAGAGTTTTTTTATTTTATTTTACCCTAATTGGCCCATAAATACCGTAAACATAAATAAATATTCATATTAATTTTGATCATTATAGCTGAGTAAACTACGTATGACCGCCTTCCATAGAAACTTGAACCACTGTGCGAGGCCCCAAGTCCTTGGAGGCCCATAAAAAAGTGCATGACTTGGGGCACAGCTGGGAGACAATGATCTTTTTTTGTCTTTTATCAGTTAGGCTAAAAAAATTACACACATTGTATTTCATAAAAACTCCTTTTATATGGATTATGTCAACATTTTGCGTGAAATTTTGAACAGAGTACCAGGCTTAAGGAGTTGCAATAAGTAGGTATTTTATAAAAACACATTATGCACTCACATTATTATTTTCAAACTTTCCTCTTTTATTTTTCAGCTAATTATGTGCAAATATTTATGAAAAAATACTGCCCTTGAAGTAAAGATTTATAATTATATTTAAAGAAATTTCTTAAAGTTTCTAGGGTTAAATTTGAATGCATTGAAAATATTTCAGCATCCTAACTATTATTCCTGTTTTACATCAAACGTATTTCAAGATAAACCAGAATGGTTTTTAAGATTTCTTGATTATTCGGCACTGCATGCACTGCATGTACAAACCCGCATACTTATGTATGTATGTATGTATGTGTGTGTGTGTGTGTGTGTGTTTTATGTACGTATACGCTCTGTTACATGCACGTATGTTGTTAATGGTGGTACTCACAGCGGCAGAATATAAAAAGTTGCCAACAAATGTTTGTTTGCTTTTTTTAACCTTGTTATTGCTTCTTTTGTGTAACTTGAATTGTTAGATGTATAAAAGCTTACTACATGTAATTTTTACAATTCACACACATGACACACAATTTTCAATAGGAAGAAAAAAAATATACATACATACATATGTATATACATAGGAAATACGACAGCCAGAAATTGCTGTATCATCAATACGATTTTCAAAAGCAAATTATTCACTACAATCTCTAAACATTTTTCAGGAGGAAACAAACACCTTTATTGGCACCATCATCACAACTCGTAGCTTTTCCGCACACACACACACACACAGCCGCCAACAAATGTGGCAAGCAAAAATAAAATGTTGTAAACTTGTAGTATACTTTAAGGGACAATGTGCATATTCTTCTTTCTTTAAAATTTTATTCAAATGGCTGTAGCTGTTTGTTGTTGTTCTTGGTACTCGAAGAGTTGTTGATGTTTCTTGTATTAGAACATCTCTGCTGATGTTATACAAGCAAATGTTATTAGAAATATATGCACTATATGTGTATATGTATGTATGTGTGTGCATACTTGCGATCGTGTACCCATAAGCAATTGTGTACCCGAATACAAGTGTGTGTGTGTGTGCATTGCATGCCCATTTGCATATACGAGTAGTCGTTCTACAATGCCTGATATGAAAATAACTGCAATGCTTTATCGCGTAAATCCATACAGCTTAAGGCTTTTACTGCATGTGAGATTTCGAATTTAAATCAGGAATAATTTATAAGTTTGTTTGCATGGATTTGCGAGGAAAGTTTAAACAGTTTGTTGACTTTGTTATTAATACTTCTATGCTAAGAGTATAAAAATATGTATGTATATGACCAGCATTTTGATATTATATAATATTTATAACCTTTATTCACCCGTTTAGGTTATTTAGGCCCTAAATCTGTTCGACAATGTTTCGATGTCTTGTCTATGCATGGAAAAAAGTCGCAGTTGTGATTCTTTAAATGGGGTTATTCACTTATATGATGGAGTCAATGAAACTTTTCAAAAGACAATAAAACGGCCCTTTCACTTGTAATATAATTGTGAAATTTTTTGTATTGTACAATAATATTTTCAAAGTGTATGTCATATTCCAAGGTCGCACAATATATTGGCATATATCAAAAGAGTTGTTTATTGTCCGAACAATTGGGCAATATTTTTTTCTTGAAAATATTGTGCAATTTATTTCATAGTATACTCGTAAGTCAAAACGACAACAGCATATGCAATAATATTGTATAATGTATTGGCCGCTTAACAATTAATCAGATAAGGGTTGTATTTTTTCGTAGATCGGTGGATTGTGTGGGATAGTGAGTCATTGCCTTAAGTATTAAGATATTATTTTTTATTGTATATGCTAAAAGGTTTGTGTCTATGCTTTATGCTGTTGTTCCTCCAAACCATTTTATTCAACACATATTCTTTTCATATACATATTTTTAAACTATCGTATAATACATACTTTAATTTACAGCCTGTTTTTGTGATAGATTTGATTAGACATTTTCATCGCAATGTACATCGTTTACAGTAAGTTTTTTTTGACATTTCGCTTCCAAGATAAAATCCTTTGTATAAAAAGTGGCAACTTAGCTCATTCATATCACGCAAGTGCTAGATTTCGAGACAAGGTAAATAAATACTCTATTACTAAATCAGGGCATACGTTCTTAAAAATATTTTTACTTTGAAGCCCAATATTTTTATTTGTACTAGCATATTTTCGCCACTTCGCTCGTATTCAGAAAAAGATATAATTGTAGGATAAACTGTATTTATACCAAGTTAACAAAAGCAGAAAAAGTACCAAAATTAAACATTTTCATCCGTTTTATCTTCTAAAAAGTACCCTATACATATTTTTTTTATCTGGAGCACACGCTATCCGTCTACCGAATTTCATCCAAATCTATTATAGGTGAAATAACAAAAGATGTGTGCCGAGTTTTATTAAAAGTGGCCAAACTAACGCTCAAAATTTGGCGTTTTGAGTCTTCAAAAAGCACTAAAAATAGTGCCAAAAGCAGCATGTCGGCATCGCTGATCATTGCACCGAAAGTGTTGAAAAATTATTTAATTAAAAAAAATTTATTTACTTACAATCAATTTCACCGAAAAGTCCTAACATAATTTAATTAATCATAAAATAATAAATATATATTTATATATTTTCCTTAACAGTCGGAACGTGTGAATATACATTTTAAATTGTCAATAGTTTATTAAAAAAAAACTTCAATTCTTGAACTGTCATTGTTATTAATTCATTTAAACGTCTGCCTAATATATATTAAGTTACAAGAAATTACGTATAAACTGACGATATATTATAAATATGCTTATTTTTTCAATAGTTTCATGAAAGCTGGTTAGAACATTGATTGCACTTTAAAATTTTGCAGTAATTTTAATCAGAAATAATTCATAGTTAGGCTCAAGTTCAGTAATTTCAATTCTTATTGAATGAAATATTTTTATTAATTAATGTGAGTTTCTAAAGAAGAGAAGAAAAATTAAACTTAGACTTTAAGTTGGGGGAAATACCGATACTTTTCTGTGCAGCCACGCACTTCATCAGCACCCTAGTCTATCTACTTAGGTAGAGATTCTTATTAACATCAGCTATTTAATTTAAATGTACAATGAAACGGAATATGAGAAACGATTGTTGTGTATACAATTGATTTACCTTTGGTAAACACATTTATAAGTATCACTATTAATTTTCTTTTTTTTCCAATTTTTTTCTTCTCTTCTTTAGAAACTCACATTAATTAATAAAAATATTTCATTCAATAAGAATTGAAATTACTGAACTTGAGCCTAACTATGAATTATTTCTGATTAAAATTCACTACAGTTCAATTAAAATATCTAAAAATTTCTCACATTTTGCAGTAATTTCATTGATTGGAAGTTTTTTTCGAGCAATATTTGTTTATTGAGATTGCATAAACTGGCACGAGCAATGAATTTTATTTTTATTGCGATTGTAATAATATTTTTTTTATCAATAAATTTGTAAAAAAAAATATTGCAATAAAAAGTTTTGCAATTTTATTTATTGCTATTGCAAACCTGATTTCAATCAACTTTTATTGCAATATCCCCATCTATATCTACAATATGGGTCATGCCCACCTCTCAACTCCCACGTAGTCCAAATCGAAATTCTGTATATGAGCTTTCTAGAATAAAGAAAAGATGCATGCTTTGTTTATCATTTTTTTATTAAATTATTAATTAATTATTATTAATGCTTCATCTATCATTTCTTTAACTACACCACCAGCAAAGCGAATTGTCACCAGGTGATCTCTATTCAGGAAATGGTGATCAGCTGTTAATTTATCTTGTGTCAAATCAAGCTTATGTCTATCAAAGTGGTTATACAAAATTCCGATGAAACCAGTAAGCAGCAAAGAATTCTCAGTGACCATATAATTTACTAGCCAAAAGTAAAGGCTGCTCTGTGTACTACGAACCATATCAGCAGCTTTAAAACTTTTTTACGTGACCACTACAACCTTTAAAGCTTTAAACTGTTCTGAGTAAGAGCGGGAAGTTTCAATTCCATATGTTTTAATGTTATGACATTTCAGAATGTAATTTATTTTCTACACTTGCCAGGTCTACAATATTCGCAACAAAAATTGAATCCTGCTATTATTTTCATTTAATTTAAACAACTAAATTATAGAACATGATAGCCAAGGAAATTTTAATGTAAATTGAAAGCTGCTGCCCCTATGGACGCATTACACGGCTATATATGTAACTAAAGAACGATTCAAATCACTTTTTTCGCCAGCACCTGCTAATGTTTAACATTCAAATGATTCTAAACTAATAATCTCTGTTGACCATTACTTACTTATACATACATACACACATATACATACACACTGTACGAGTACATACATATAAATAAATGTGTTTGCTTTTTGAGAAGCAATTGTACCAGCAGTTGCAGTAAAACCCAACATTACAAATTTTATCACGTCATTAATTAACATATTTTCCAATGTGTTAAATTCAGAGTTCGCAGCAAACTTAATACAAAATATAAAATAGAGCTGTAAAAATATGCACGAACACGTTTGTAAATAAATGAATGAATCAACATTTATGACGAAACTAAAAGCATTATGCTAAGCGATGTTTAGACTAACGAACTAAATGGAAAAAAAAACATTGGAGAAGATTTTGTAAACGCAAGTTATCATAAAAATTCCCTGCTATATACATGCTTTTATAACATGCAGTTGTAGTTGTAGTTGTAGTTGTGAGGCAAAACAAACATTATGTAATACCGCAGATAGGAGTGCATCTCTTCGTAGTATTCGACTGAGTAATGCAAGGTTTCAAAGACTGAAATATTACATAAATAAATATCCACACGCACACACACATCCACATACATACATATATATACATATATATATATATACATATATATATATATATATTATATTTATATATATATATATATATATATATATATATATATATATATATTATTTTTCTTAATATATAGTAATATAGTTGAAAACGAATGCTACTATAGAACATAAGGCCCCAAAATGCTTTTCTAATCTAAAAAGTACTAACAGCCACTTATGTCAAACTCTAAGAAACTCATGCCTCACTCAAACTTTCAACCCCAAGTAAGGCGATGATATAATTTTAGTCCAGTACCTTTCTTTTACAGGGTGGCCCAGAAAGACCGAAGTGGTGTAAATTCCTTATAACTTTTTATTTAAGACATATTTTTTTAATTTTTTGTTTTTTAAATACAGTAAATTTATAGGGAATATTTTTAGATTAGTTGTTAAAAATGATATCCCGCAAGTGGTGGCCATTTTCTGCTTCGCACAAATGTGCTCTTTCCATTTCCATTATTCATAACTTATTTATGAGTGACGAAGCCCATTTACAATTAAATGGGTTTGTTAACAAGCAAAACTTTAGGATATGGGCTAAGGAAAACCCGAGAGTACTTCATCAACGACAATTACACCCAGTTAAGTGTACTGTTTGGTGCGGTGTTTCTTCAGAAAGGATCATTGGCCCATATTTTTTGGAAAATGAAAGAGATGTCGCCATTTCCATCAATGGTGATCGATATCGGGCCATGTTGGAAAATTTTGTAAGGCCACCCGTGGAATACCATCCGCAAATATGGTTCCAACAGGATGGAGCCACAGCGCACACTCCGAGGGCCACAATGGCTATTTTACGCGACATCTTTGGGGAAAGAATAAATTCGCGTAGAAGCAATTTTAATTGGCCTCCGCGTTCCCCGGATTTAACCGCTCCAGACTGTTTCCTTTGGAGTTATTTAAAAGGGAAAGTTTATGTTAATAAGCCTTGGACTATTGAGGAATTAAAAACCAATATTCCAGACGAAATTAACAACATAACACCGGAAGTTTTGCGAAAGGTCATGGAAAATGTGTTGAAAAGAGATCATTTGTGCGAAGCAGAAAATGGCCACCACTTGCGGGATATCATTTTTAACAACTAATCTAAAAATATTCCCTATAAATTTACTGTATTTAAAAAACAAAAAATTAAAAAAATATGTCTTAAATAAAAAGTTATAAGGAATTTACACCACTTCGGTCTTTCTGGGCCACCCTGTATATGCTAATGCAAAAAAGATATTTCAATTTAAATTGTAATTCCTTAACAAATCTAATACGTTCAATTAATATTCGTACGAGTATATGTTAAGTTATTTTCATCCATCTCAAATGTATAAAAATATTTTCATTATTTGTATAAATATATTATATTTTGTGAAATTGTACATTATTACATACGATTAAAATAAAAGTAAACATGAAACCAGAATCAAACAAAATAAAAGTAAAATTTCAAATGGAATACTTAATTTTTGGCTTAATTTGTGCAAACGAAATAAACAAGAAAAATATTGCGAAACAAAAGGATAAGACAGAAATTATTTAAAACTACCGCAACGCAAATTGCTACTGCATGCATTCAAAAAAGTATCAACTGCATTTTAAGTTCAAAGCAACTGCAAAAAATGTCTAACAAAATATGTACTAGTGTTTTTTTTTATTTTTCTGCTTACATTTAAAGTTCAACAAAACAAAGCGCTTTTCCAAAATGTACCAAAAATAAATTTACATAAAATGATGATGCTGCTCTATATACATACGAGTAGTTAAAATATGTAGTTCACTATCTATCGCTTATGACGAGTCATGGCAGTAAAATAATAGAGATGATGGTAGTAGATACTCGTACTTTTAGAACATTTTCTGATGCCTGTATAGAATGTGTAATGATCATCTTTAGAATGAAATCTTTGGTATGTGTGAATATGATGAAAATGACGGCGCACCAGCTGACGAAAATGTGATAAGCTAAACTTGGTAAAACTACTTAAAGGCTTCATGTGCAGACAGAAAAACACAAGAGTTTCAATTTGAAACAAAAAGTAACCAAATTGTTATTCTTTCAACTAGAAAACACAAGCAAATTGTACTTCACCAACTTTCAAGAAACTAAAAAAAATATGTCTTTTCTTGGTATCACTTGAACATGTTGCACACTACACACTACATTTCATTGAAGTTAAACAGGCAAATTTGCAAATTATAAATAACAGATGCTTTAAACTCAAATCTTTTATATAAAGATCAATAAAATGAACTTGCTTCTTTTTCACGATATTAGCTTTAGAGAGAAAGAGATAGAGAGAGAGGGGGGAAAAACATCTAAAAGGATCAAATCACAGTTACGAGGGAGCCAAATGATATCAGGGAGACGTATGCTCATAATTATGAAAAAGCTCTAAAGCCCCGTTCAGACTATTATACAAGTATTAATACTTTTGTGGAAAATGCAGCTCTGACATGTTGGGTTGTTTTTGTTTTTTTTTTTTGAAATTTTTTAAACAAATATAAGACCAGGGATGCATTTTCGTCAAAAGTATTAATACTTGTATTATAGTCTGAGTGGCCCATAAGTCATATATTTCTACGATAGAAAAATTTAGTAGATTACATTTGGACATATCAAAAAATCTTTTTAGAGAGATTTTTACTGGCTAACTAAATATTTATTATAGTTTTTTTTCAGAATTATTTAGTATTTTGAATCTAAACTGCATATGACTTAGATCACTTTCACAATAAAGGGCATATATAAAAGAAGCTTTGGAATGATTTTTTGCCATTTCACAGGAAAATTTGGGTCGTAAACATACTAAATTTAACGAGTGATGACTGAAAATTGTTTCCAATTAACAAAAACCTCATCAGAAGATTCACTCAGAAAACTAACTAACTAACTAAACTTCATACTCTAGCACATATCAAAAATTTTTCATACTTGTATGTACATACTCATACCGATTCATTCTCAGACATGTGTACACACCTGTTCATTTTAGTTCATACCTCTACGTACACAGAAAAAATTATTCCCAAAAAATTTTCAAACAAACGGGTGTTTTGAAATAAAATTTAGTTTCAGTAAATATTTTTTACTGTTCCAGTAAAATATTTGTTCCAATTTTATTTTACGTACAAAAAAAACTATACAGAATGGAAATTATCTATATAAAGTAAATTTGTAACAAAATTTTTTAGATTTATTTTTTTTTTGGAATAATTCATAGTCAGGCTCAAGTTCAGTAATTTCAATTCTTATTGAATGAAATATTTTTTATTAATTAATGTGAGTTTCTAAAGAAGAGAAGAAAAATTAAACTTAGACTTTAAGCTGGGGGAAAGGCTGCAATAACCAAAAAAAAAACTGTAGAATGCAACAACAAGTAACATAAGACCACTACAATAATACTTACATGTATGTACCGATGGTACATCGAATAAGTAAAAATAATTAATGTGATGATCGTAAAAAGATAAGCAAGAATAACTAAACATACTCAGGTAGAGTAATATAATTTCGTGCTAACCTAAATAGAAAAATGAAAAATTGGAAAAAACAGAAAATTAATAGTGATACTAATAAATATGTTTACCAAAGGTAAATCAATTGTATACACAACAATCGTTTCTCATATTCCGTTCATTGTACATTTAAGTTAAATAGCTGATTTTAATAAGAATCTCTACCCAAGTAGATAGACTAGGGTGCTGATGAAGTGCATGGCTGCACAGAAAAGTATCGGTATTTCCCCCAGCTTAAAGTCTAAGTTTAATTTTTCTTCTCTTCTTTAGAAACTCACATTAATTAATAAAAAATATTTCATTCAATAAGAATTGAAATTACTGAACTTGAACTATGAATTATTTCTGATTTAAATTCACTACAGTTCAATTAAAGAATCTAAAAATTTCTCATATATTTTTTTTCATATTTAAATTTGTTATTTTTTTATTTTTATGTACTGTAAAAAAATTTGTCTGATTGTTTTTAATTTTTTCTACAAATTATTTTATAGATATAAAAAACATTTTATTTAGTAAATAAAAAATACATATTTTAATTTTTTTACAGATTTTTGATTGCAGCTTTCAAACTTATTACCTTTGTATATTGTGATTCTCAATATAGTATTAAGAGTCTCACTATAAACATGCGGAGTTTGTTAGCTAAATTCAAAAATTTTTTGGGTTGAATTATACTGATGAGTTTTAAAAAGCTGGAACGAAATGCTTAACCATAAAAACAAGCTAATTTTTGAAAGTAAAAAAAATAGTCGAACCTTTTATTTGATTCAGTAATATTTTTCTGAAATACTTAAAGTAATTTTTGCAAACTTTTTTTGCAGTGTCAAATAAAACTTTTACTAATTTTTTTTTAGAAAAATTGGTAAGAATTGTTATTGATTCTGTTAATTTATTTTCTTATAATTAAATAAATGTTAGTGAATGTGCTTGTAAATTGTAAAAAAAAAATTGCTAAGTAACACAAAAAAAAACGGTAAAAATGTTTTGCTGTGCCTATTAATATATTTTACTGACAATATTTTGAGTTTCAGTTAACTTTTTTCTCTAATGCCATAATAAGTTAACTAAAAATTAATTTTTTTTTCAGTTAAATATTTACAGAAATTTTTTTCAGAATCTACAAATTTCTTTGTAGGTCCACATTCACATAAAATTTTTACTGATTCAATGAATTTGGTTACCGAAAAAGAAATGTAGTTGTTTCTGTATACACAGAAAAAATTTTACCCAAAATGCTTCCAATTAAATCAGCTAATGCTGTTTAAAAAAATTTTTATAATTGTTCCAATTAAATTTTGTTGGTTGAAAACAAAAAATTTTAATGTTTGTATGGATGTTAGCAAATATGCAAACATACAGACGAATATTAAACTTTTTTAAGCATTATTAAAAATTCAACAACATTTTTGATTGTTTGAATTAACTTTGTTTAATGAAAAAAATATTTTAGTTTGTGCTTGTGCTTGTGCATCATCATGTTCATGGGAGAGTGTCAGCCTGTTATTCTAGAAGTATCATGTTCAAAGCATGACAGCACTCTAAACTAAAAAATATAATAAGAACACATACCTACATATGTATAATAATTGAATAAAAAATAATTTGTCACGATAGCCTAAGTGGATGTGTGTTAGACTGCTATAATGGAAACACCATGTTCTTTCTAAGCCTGCAGTGTAAGTTACGGAATTAAACAAATAAATAAAATAATAATAATAATTTGAAATTTATTTGCTGGTGGTTCAGCTTGGTCTATATACGCATTTCATTGTTGCTGTAACAAATCATCAGTAGACTTCAACCACACATTTTGAACAGTCACAAACCCCTTACTTTATGCACAGACTTTCAAAAACTATATGAGAATTCATAGAATAATAATATTTTTGAAAATCACAAAGACAAAATAAGCTTAGTAGGCTTTGAAACTCATACAAAAAAAAATACATTTCAAATTAAAATATAATTATGACAATATGTCGAATAATAAATTTCTTAAATGGTAAATTTAAACTTTTATTGTTATCCAATGGATTTCTAATTGTATGAAGGTGTAGAAAAATAAAATAGATTCACATCGAATATAAATTATTTGCTGGGTTTTGTATGAGTTTCAAAGCCTACTAAGCTTATTTTGTCTTTGTGATTTTCAAAAATATTATTATTCTATGAATTCTCATATAGTTTTTGAAAGTCTGTGCATAAAGTAAGGGGTTTGTGACTGTTCAAAATGTGTGGTTGAAGTCTACTGATGATTTGTTACAGCAACAATGAAATGCGTATATAGACCAAGCTGAACCACCAGCAAATAAATTTCAAATTAAAATATAATTATGACAATATGTCGAATAATAAATTTCTTAAAATAATAATAATAAATAAATAAATAATAATAATAAAATAAATCAAAAAAAACTTGTTTTTACTTCTTAAAAATTTTTTAATTTTACTTTTTAAAATTGTATACAATTCAATTACTTTTATTAATTAATTCAACGAACAATTTAGTTGTTTAAAATCTCTAAAAGTTTAATTATTAATTTGATTGGGCCAATTAGTCATTTGTTTAAAATAAACGCGTATTTTCAATTAACTCTATTAATTGATCTCAACAGCATGAAAACCTCATTTTTACAAATTGATATTATCAATTTGTTTGCAGGACGAAAATCAGTATAGAATTTAATTAATAGTACAAATTTCTAACTAAAATACTAATTAAAGTTGATTTTAATTTTTTTCTGTGTATCCATACTCATTATTTTATAAATACCCTGGTATACCCACGCATGCCTATCGTTACAGTAATGTAATGCAACACATTTGTAGTTTTTAAGGCTACGAGATTTTGTTCAAACTATTTTTATATAAAATTTTATAAAGCTGGGTAAATTAGGTGACATATTTTGCAACATCTTCTGCAGTCCCTAGAACATTAATGGGAATAATTGGGCTGACAAGTGATATAATGCACTCTGAGCCTAAATTATCATTAACGGTAGAATGGCTTAACAATAGGAAAAAAATATTACTCCACTATATCAGATAATGACAATGAGTATTAAAAAAAATATACATAATTAAATAGTCTTAATTTCATTAACTGCAATTCCAACATTTAAAAGCAACTAGAATACGCTGCAACTAAAAATAAAAAGGCATATGCCTATCAAACGCATTGACTCTGTCTCGCTCATTCTTAAAGTCTGAGTATGTTTATACTCATACAGTTTATAAATTTTAGTTATAGTTGTTTGTGCTGGGTAATTACAAAAAAATGTATATGAACATAGTTTTTGCATGTTTATATTTATATGTATTCGGTTTAAAGTTAATGCGTGTACTTGCATTATTACGTATGAGTATGAGACTCGTTTGAATATAAATAAATTATGAGTATTAAAAATTTAACTTTTTGTCTTTCTCTGATTGATATCGCCCAGATGGCTCATATAATACCTAACGAAATTAGTTTGCAATATATCGATTATTTGCTGAGGTGTGTAACACGGTGCGCCATTCTGGTAAAACCGAAAATTATCGGGTATGTTCTGCATTTCTATGTGAAATTAAAACGTGAATAATTGCCATCGAATCATTGTTGGAAATATGTATTTACAATTTTTGCATTATCATTAAGCTTAGCGCTCTTAGATTGAGTTGAATACTGTTATGCAGAGCAGTCACATTCTCCTTCGTACGATAACGGGGACCATAAGTATTGTCCACCAGTTTCACGAATATTTTGTATAAACTTGCGTAGAGCAATCGCAACAGCTCAGGTAATATATTAGTATAGAAGTAGCAATTAAAAAAATCGAGAAAACCGAAAGCGACAAACTTTCAACTGATAAATATCCTAAATGGTCATTCAAAATGAAAAAGCATAAGAGAAACCTAAAAATTATTTTAAAATACCTCTCGAATGATACGCATTTTGATAAAGTTCGCTGACTTTTAATTTTTTTGTATTTACAAAATTTCGTCTGTCGGGTGCCGTATTAAGTTTTGACTGCTGTCATATCGATTGATGTAAGACACAGTGGCTCACATCGAAAGTCGGGCAAGTAATTACAGTAAAGTTCAAAAGCTTTAAAGTACAAAATACTTAATGTTTTGCAAAATATTTCTTTAAAATATTTTTTCTGTATTGTAGTAAATATATCAAAAAAAAAAAAAAAAACTAGGTACTTCAGCCTTATAACAATAGAAAAAATTAACAAAAACTCAAAAAAACCTTAAAACTATGATCACACTGAAAGTCGGGCAGTCTTTAAATTGGGTTGTTTATCTATTAATTAATATTTTGTTGCATATCCTTTTTGATTTTCTATAGCTTTTAACTATAGATTCTACTAATTTTTTGCACACATCAGGTGTTATTTGGCTCCACTCCTCCTGTAATGCGATCTTAAGTTGGTCTTTATTGCTGCACAACTTGTTTTGCATACGACGTCCAAGTTCGTCCCATACGTGCTCGATTACGTTTATATCTGGGCTTTGTGCAGGCGTTTTGATGACCTTAGGGCAGTTGTAAAGTAACCAGTTCTTTACTATTAGCGAAGTGTGCTTAGGGTCATTGTCTTGGTAAAACTTAAAATTATCAGCAATATCCAATTTTCGAGCACTTTCCTTAACATTAGTTTTTAAAATGTCAAGATACATGTTCCTGTCCATGATACCTTCTATAAAGTGAAGGTTTCCGACACCTGAAGCTGCCATGCAGCCCCACACCATCACTGATAAGCCTCCATGCTTCACTGTCTTCTTAGTGTTTTTGTGCAAAAACTTTTCATTGTGCTTACGCCACACATAACGCCGACCATCGGAACCAAACAAATTAAATTTGCTTTCATCCGTAAAAAGAACCTGTAAGATATTAAAATTGTATAGAGAAAGCCAACACAACGTGGCATATAAATTTTACCGTGCTCCAAAACGAGAAATCTTTTGATATGTGCTCTCGTGCAAATTCCAAGCGATCCTTTCTATTTTTTAGACTGACACATGGTTTCTTTCGAGCCACTCGGCCATGGAATTTGCTTTTTCTTAAAACTCTTTTTATTGTTTCTGCATGTACTTCCTTTCCAAAATTGGTTTTTACCATTGTGGCAAATGTTTTGGGACGGAGATGAATGGGTCATTTTCTACTTGGCGAACTATAAACTTCTCATCTCTCGCGCATAGCTTTCTTTTTGCAGGGGCGCGTTGTTTATTTGTTATCCGGTTGTCTTTTTGTATCGCATAATGATGTCGTGTACAGTTGATTTGCTTTTATTAACAATACTTGCGATTTCTCGTTGGGTTTTATCTTCTAAATAGTTATAAATAACTATTTTTCGCTCTTCCAAGGTAGACTGTTTGATTGTACGCGGCATTACAAAAAATATAAAAAAAACGTCACACTACGAAAGCAAATATTCAACTGACCATTTATAATATAGAAATAATAAGAAATAAACAAATATAACGGTAATTGAAATTATTTTGTTGTCTCTTTTGCTTTGCCCGACTTTCAGTGTGACCATAATTTTAAAACCTGTTTGAGATAAGTTTTAAAGTACCGTGTTGGAAAATTCTTGGTAACGTTTTTAGTAGAAAATTTTATTGTGTAGTAAAAGCTGAATTAAATGTACTAAACTTTTTCCAAAACCAATAAGCCATGACACCTAAAATAGTTGATAAAAATACAAATACATAAATAAAATACATACATGGGCTGATAAACGATATAACCTTCTTTGCGTTGCGCAGTCGAGTAAAAATACAAGAAATGCGCGAGAAACATAACCCTTCTTGGCAGTCGGGTACAGAGCTAATGATCGCTTTTTCTCTTTAGTTTAGGCATCCAAAGTTCGACTTTTACCTGCCTGCAGTGCTTCTTTGTACGTATCCACACATATACATACATACATACATACATATAAACATTTGTATATCTTTATATTGTCGACAAAGTTACTGTGCTATCGCTGATGTTGTTGATTGTTGTGCTGCTGCCAGTACTTAGAGGCTTGGTTTGTTGTGTAAATCTCATTAGATAAAATGCAAATCCTATTGCAAAAATTTTGTTGCTTTAGTAATCTAACATGGAAAACATTTGCTTTTGGTGTCTATTGCTGGTATTCTTGAGAGTTTTATTTTTTATTTGTTCTTTTAGTTTTATTTTTAATGAAACAGTAATTTGTCATATAAATGAAGGGTAAGGATAAAAGTCTTACTTATGCAAGATTCTTTAAGTTTATATGAAATTATTTCAAATTTTAATTATTGTTAAAATTTCACCTGGAAAACACACTTTCCTTCTTTTGAATTTATATTATATGTAGGCCTTAATTCAATAAGATGTTATAATCTTTATTAATATTTAATTAAAATTATGTTAAAGCTATTAAATACTTATGTATTTATATATTCTTAAAAAAATTAAATTTATTTAGGAAAATTTCTTAAGAAAAATTTTAAATAAAATACATTTTAAACTCATTTTAAATTTTAACAATATGGAGCTTAAGTTTTAATTATTTTAATATAGGATTTAAATATATAAAAATGTATATAGATATGTTCAAAATAACACATACATTAAAATTTTTAAGACACTTTAATGTACATGTACTGTCTACGGTCCACTGCTCACCACAATTACACAAAATGTTGGTAGCTCACATACTCCAGCATGCCAAGAGATTGACCATAAAATGCATTTAAAATAATTTATATAGTCATAGTTACGGTTCGTTACATATGTAAGATAAATTAAAAGAAATTAAAGGAATCAATACAATTTCTTAAGCAATGGGCATTAAAAAAGCACCCTGCAATTTAGCTGGTTATAATAACAGGTATTGATTCTCACACAAGAAATTTTCTTGCTCAAGTTAACATTTTATATGAGATAGATGTTAGCCAAGAATTTTTCCTGGTTGAATGACATCTTTAATTCCGTGATAAAAGCAAGAACTTCGCAAGCACTATATGCAGTTGAAACTCGAATATAATTATACAAAACCTTCGAATGAGTACGCTGCAGAAAACGGAATTCTATGCAAAATTAAATTTTTTGGAAGCCAAGTCGCAAAAGAGGACGCCCTACAAATAAATGGAGATGGTAGAAAGATAAAGAGGCAGCAGAGGCCTGTAAAGGCTGAGGTGAAATCAAGAATTTGACATCAGATAAATAATAAATTTTGTAAAGTGGGACGCTGAATCTCACACGAAGGGCTTCGTTCCGGCAATACATATGTAATGCTAAACGAACGTTAGCCTATATCATGGAATATCTTAGCTGATGTAGACAGTTTTTAAAAATAAATAAATTTTTTGTAGTTTTTGGCGATTTTTTCGATCGTTTTTAAGTTGTTTTCGGTTTTTGGCGTTTTCTCGTTTTAAGCGATTTTTAACGTTTTTGGTGATTTATTTTAGTATTAGAGATTTTTTAGTTGTAGCGATTTTTAATTTTGACGCTTTTATTCGGTTCGGCAATTTTTTTCGGCTTTGGCGAATTTTTCGTTGTGGCGATTTTTAAGTCTTCGAGTTTTTCTTCGTTTCAGCGATTTTTCTTGCCGTCTTTTTAGTTTTGGCTTTTTTTCGTTTTTGGCGATTTTTTTAGTTTTTTTTGGGGATTTACTTTAGATTTATCGATTTATCTTTGCCTTGGCGCTTTTTTTTCTGCAATTTTTTTCGGTGTTTGGCGATTTTTCTGTTTTTGTCGCTTATTTTTAGCTATGCCGTTTTTTTTCGTTCTTTTCGTTTTTTGCGATATTTTCTTTTTTTGGGATTTACTCTAGTTTTAGCGATTTATTTTAGTTTTGAAGCTTTTTTCCGTTTCGGTGACTTTTTTGGTTTTTGACGATTTATTTCTGTTTTAGTTTTGGCGTTTGTTTAGTTTTTGGTGGCTTTTTCGCTTGTTGGGGATTTACTTTAGTTTTAGGGATTTATTTTAGTTTTGGCGCTTTTTTTGTTTCTGCATTTTTTTCGGTTTTTTGCGATTTTTTCTGTTTTTGCCGTTTTTTTAATTTTTAGTGTTTATTTTGGTTTTTGGCGATTTTTTTCGTTTTGAAAATTTTTTTATTTTGAGATTTTTTTAGTTTTTGCGTTTTGAAAAATTTCAAGAGTTTTGTCTCTTACGATTTCAAAGTATATGTCCGAAAACCAATTCAACACTTGATAGGGATCATAGACTCTAAGATGAGGGAAGAAGCGGAGTAATGTTGGCGTGCGGCGAAAACTTGCAAAACTTCTAAAATCATGTGGAGCTCCTATGATCCCAAATCGACTAAATAGCTTTTATCATTAACTAAAAGCAACTGCAAACTACAAACCAGCACTAGGGTATTAACTGGACACTGCTGGACGGCTACGTATGCTGTAAAAATAGGAGGAATACTTGATGGTACCTGCAGGAAATGTAAGCAACTCCAGGCAACTGAAACAATAGAACATCTAATGTGCCACTGCCTGGCTGTAAGCCGCACTAGATATAACTGTCTTGGTGATCACACTTTTCATAGTCTTACACAGAAAAAAGTGTTCACCAATTAATATTTTCAATTCAGAAATTAATTGTATTAATTAAATTTTTAATTGTATTAATTAATTTGACTGGAAAAACTTAATTGATATTATCAAATTGTTTATAGGTGAAAAATTAATTAATTTTTTAATTGATACTACAAATATTTTAATTAATATTACAAAATTATTCTTATTACTTTTTTGTGTGTAAGCTTGTGGAAAGTGGAATTGGGTTTGTTAAATCGGCATGGAAGTCATTCGATACAGGTACCACGAACTGGGCTGACATACTTGCAGGTTCTCTTCTCATCAGCTGGTATCGCTAAGGATAAATCTCGGTCTATGCGAAGTCTTTGACCACCCAGATTAAATTAACCTAATAGAACACCTTTTACTTTTGATTTTTTAAATTTCATTTTTAATTGCTGTAATTTATATAAAAAAAATAAAAAATAAATAAATAAAGGCCAAAGTTTTACACATACTGTGAACATTTCAGTTCCGTATCTCTTGCACTTCTAGATAAAGCAGCCTCTCATGAACAGACGGATAGACGTACATCGTAGCGAAAACAATAGTACACAGTTTCAACTTTTCTGTACTGAACTCTAAAAAGGGGGAAGATTTGATGAGGCCCTATGCTCTTTATAGGACCACATTTTGTTACCAAATTTTTTATTCATAATTTTATAATCCCTTCGAGTGGATCAGTTTTTTTTAACAGTAGCCAAATCTTTTTAGTGTCAGCCACGTTCTGAGTCTGAACACAATGTAACGATTTTTTATTGCGGTGCGGCTTTCCATACGATTTTGAAGTAAAAATTCGCAGTGCGGGATGGAATAAAATTAAAATCTATTTTTTATTTTCATTGCGGACTTTCTTATATTCTCAACATTTGACACTCTTTCTCTTGCTAAAGTTGCCGTAGTTTTTGAATAATTGGCTGTGTTCACAACATTATTGTAAAAAAAACATGATTTTGAAGTTCAAACATTTTTGTCATAGCTTAGAAAAGTTTAAAAAACATATCAAATATATCTGCGAATGTATAAAATGTTTATAATTTTTTTGTTTCTTTTTTTTATAAAAATGTATGCACAAAAAAATTAATAAAAATTTAAACAAACAATGAATAATATAGCCGGCGCCGTCTTCCGTTGTATTGTGTTAATTTTTCTCTCCCGCAACGAGAAATCGCACCGCACCGCACCGCACCGCAAACATTGTGTTTATACTCTCAGTTTTGAGTGAGTAAATGCCATTAAGATATTATTTCTTTGGTTTTTTTCGGTGCGTTAATTTATCTTTATTCATATAAGAAACCTTCTGAGTCAAATTTTCACATTTCACATTTTTAACTAAGATATATTTGTTAATGCCAACTTATTTTTAGGTTTCTAGTACAGTACATTGTAGTCCTGGCTGTATGCAATGTAGTACCGTCTTGTTGCTACCACATGTTATCAAGCCCAAAGCATGCAGGTGTGGCTTTAAAAAGTTTTCAACCATATCACGATATCGCTCCTCATTCACAGTTACCAAAGAAGTAAGATTCAATGAAGAAGTAAGATTCAATGAATTGCTGTCACTTTTAATGGATGCAAAGGTGACTGGTGAATAATTTGAGGGTTTCCCATTGCCCAGAACTGACTATTCTATTCATTCACATATCCATTCAACTGAAAAAGTTCCTCGTTACTCATAATGATTTTTTCACAAAAATCGTGGTTGTCAAGAGCGAGCAGTTTTAACGATTAAAAATCGTTGGTTTATCGAATATTTTTCCATATAGATAGATTTGCCACGTGTTTACTTTACGACTGCCAAATATGAATTGTCAAGACTAATGTTTACAAAAATGGCGGCAAAACAAATTAGTATACTATCCCGTCTCACATCCTGTATAATCACTTTCCGTGTATTTATAGAGAAATCACTTTTATCACAATTTATAATGGCCTTAACATTTAAATGAATTGATATTTTAATATAATTTATTTTCAGAAATCATACATATGATTAGTGTTATATATTTTTTGCTCTTCACACATACATACGTACATATGTCTTCTTCATTATCCCTTACTCTTCATATTGCTATCTAGTATTTTTTGTAATTTCCTACAACCAGAGTCCCTTTTTCCACTGATGAACACACTTACTTGACTTAATGAACTCATTATTTAAAGTAGAGTATTGTGCAACCACCATGAGTTTAAATTATTTTTAAGTCCTTTGAATATTTTCTAAAATATTTATGCCTTTCTAGCATTTAAATTATATTTACAAGTGTCAAATAATTTAAGTCAAAATGCAAATTGAATAAAGAAAATATGTAAAATATGTAAAACTTGCTGAATTTATTCTTGCATGAAATTATAAAATTTTCAATTTGAATCTTAAAGATCCATACAATTCACTAACATTGATTTAAATTACAAAAGATTTGTTTGCATATGTTATGTGCTAAAGATTTGTGTGAGATATAAAAGTAGAATGTAAAAGAAATATAATATACAGTGCTTTTCGCTTAAAGCGAACTTCAAGGGGCTGATCAAATTTGTTCGTTTTAAGCGAAGTTCGTTTTAAGTCAAGAAACCATTATTGTGTGTGCACATGTCTTTTTTTAACACTTTGGCTATTTATTTACTTATTAAAACAATTTTAGAACATTGTAGCCTTTAAAAAATAAGTTTATTTAGTTTTTAAAAAATCAGTTATTTTAGTTTGCTTAGTATTAATATTGTTGGCTTCATTTATATACACTTCCACTTGGGCCAAGTGGTCAAGAATTTGTTGTAGAGTATCGCGAGACTGAAGAAAATTTCTTACACAGCTTACGCTACACATTAATATATAAATATAATTTTTTGTTCATGGCAACACACTTCTTGGTTCGTTTTAAGCGAAAAAAAGAACACTTTACATGCAAAAAAGTTTGTTATAACCGAAAGTTCGCTTTAAGCGGGTTCGTTATAAGTGAAAAAATTTTCATGGTTTTATAGAAATAAAAGTGTGTACTTTCGAAAATGGTTCGTCTTAGGCGAAAGTTCGTTTTAAGCGGGTTCGCTATAAACGAAAAATACTGTATTTTCTTTTTCTTATATTGTACATACATATGTAAGATTTAAACATTTAAAGATGTTTCTGCTGAAATTATTGCAAGAATTTATAAAAAAAAATGTTTTTTTTTTCAACAAGCAGCAGATGGATAAAAATAAGCTAAATTTATTAAAGAAAAAAAAATAAAAAAAAAATTTCATTAGCTCTGTTAAAAGAAAATATATGGCCAAGTTTCGGCCTATGCACGCAGTGTGTATAGTTACTCACTTTGTTCCCCGCATTCGTAAGTCCTAATTAACACTATGCAAATCTTATTGCTAAGCTGATTAGTTTGTGGAAAAGAAAGACGAGGGGAAAACAAACGGTTCTTTTCCCCTCGTCACTCGCTCCTAACAATCTAATTAGCCTAGCAATAAGACTTGCATAGTGGAAATTAGGACTAACTAATATTAGTTATGAAATTTCATAACCACAATTAGAACTAATTCATGTTAGAAGTTGGAAAAATTTAAAATGAAAGCTTCCCGAAATATAACGGTACAAGTAGATAGACTAGAGTGCTGATGAAGTGTGTGGCTGCACAGAAAAATATCGGTATTTCTTTCCCCCAGCTAATAAAAGTTTAGTTCAATTTTTCTTCTCTTCTTTAGAAACTTACATTAATTAATTAAAAGTATTTCATTCAATAAGAATTGAAATTTCTGAACTTAAGCCCGAATAAGAAATTATTTCTGATTAAAATTCACTACACTTAAATTAAATCAAAAAAAAAATGTCTCAAAAAATTTAAAAAAATTATTGGCAACATTTTATATCTTACGTGCGTTAATCAGGAATGGTTTTTAGTAAATTAATTTACAATAAAAAATATGTTGCACAAAAGATGTACACAGAAAAAACTAATTTTCCATTTCAAACACAAAATTCTCTGATTCTCAAATACCAATTTTTTCAATTTAGGTCCTACAAAGAAATTTGTTAATTCAAATGCAAAATTTTGTAATAATTTGTTTGGAAAAAAACCTCGATTTTTTTAATCAACAGATTGTCTGATTCAACAAAAATTTTTAATGAAAATAAAAAGTAAGTAAAATAAATAACTGTTGTGTACAATTGTTGCAATTTCTATATTGGAACAGAAATGTTCTCTTAACAATTTTGTTAAAAGTTTTACTTTATATTAATTGCATCAACCAGAGTTTATGACGCCATATGATTTTTTGTTTTGCGTAAAATAAAATTGGATCAAACTATTTACTGGAATAGTAAAAAATATTTTTTATTTCAAACAAACTTTTTTTTGGAATTTTATGAATGATTTTGTAATATTAATTAAAATATTTGTAGTATCAATTAAAAAATTAATTAAATTTTCACCTATAAACAATTTGATAATATCAATTAAGTTTTTCCTGTCAACTTAATTAATACAATTAAAAATTTAATTAATATAATTAAATTCTTAATTGAAAATATTAATTGGTGAACACTTTTTTCTGTGTGTACGTCTAAACGAGGTAAGTATGTACAATAATTATTTTCAATAGAGCTTATATAACCAAAAAATTTCACACGCAGCAGTCTTAACTTTATTATTCTGATACTACTCCTATTTCATTATGAATAGGCCACAAAACATTATGCTTGTTATAAATTCTAGCAAAAATATTGCTGAAGTTATGAAGGGCTTTTCAAAACATAAAATTATTTGCTCTCAATGCCAACAATGTTTATGTTGCATTATTTTTGATTAAAAGGTTTCATAAGGCTTAAAGGGAAATATTTGCATTGAGCTGAAACATAAATCATTGCAATTTCTACAAAAAAAAAAACAAATATAATATATTCTGCGCCAAATTTATCACAGACATATTACAACATTTGGGAAAATTATATGAGATTTTAATTTTTGTTTAACTTTGCCTGCTATATTGAAAGATTTTGTTGCAAATGAAAAAGAAAAAGTTGCTAAATTTTCCATTAAATTATTTTATAATCCACATATACATACAACAATTCCTTCAAAAAGTAATTTCATAATCAAATGCAGCAATTTTCCTTAAGACATATTTATCATAAACTGGCATTATTTCCTGTTATTAAAATACTTATTTATAGCAACAAATAATTATTTTTCTTATATAAAATCTTCCATATATATACATATGTACATACATATGTATGTTTGTATGTATGTATGTTCAGCAACTGATTTATTTTTCTTTGCTGAAGTTAGCAAAAAATTTATTACTTTGAAAGCCAAAAATATTGAAAAGAAAGAAAAATAAAAAAGAAACACACGCAAGAATGTATTTAAAAAAATATTAGGAAAATTTTTGGCTTAAAATCAAATAGTAAAGACAAACATGGCATTTGATGAACTTAAAAGATAAACTCAAAGTTCTCTTTCTAATACTTTATCCATAAAATTTTATTGTTTTTTTTTTTTTTTTTGCTTTTCCATCCAATAATGCTGCATAGAAGTTATACTAAGAGTATATGTACGGTGTATGAGAGAATGTGCGTAGCTGAGCAGGCATTATAAAGACATAAAATAATGGACCACAATGTGATTATTTAAAAATGAAGTTTGAATTGCCAGATATTGTTTGTGATATCTTTATGGCTTTTCTTAATTTTTATATAAATACATACAAGCACTTAAAAATATAATTTTTAAATGCTTTTGCTGCTGGTACTAGGAATTATGCATTTCGTTTCTGCATTTCGTTTCTGCTTATGGGTTTCATCAGTAGACTTCAAGCTGAAAGTTTTTTAAATATGCTAAAAAACTTCATCTGCTTGTAGTAAGACTTTAAATATGTTATTGAGAATCACACTTTACAAACATAATAATAATAATAAGTTTTAAAAACTAAAACAAATGTTTTTACAAAACAAGCAACTTCCTTCGATTATACATAAATTTTAGTTTTATATTAAGTTTTTTACAATAAAAATTTATGTATATTGATTATGCCTCTGTTGCAATAAAAAAGCAATGTATATGTTCATATATACAGAAAAATTTTAATTTAAACCCCAATTTAATTTAACCCTTTTTCGGCAATGATTTTGTTTCATATGTGTTTCATGTTAATCTATCATGAGACTTGCAGTAATTTTTAAACCCAATTTTCCCTTTAGAAATAACTTTATTTCATGTTGATATAACATTCTCATACTGTTATGTAAATTAAATTGAAGAATCATGTGGAATCAAAGTTATTTCAAGTTGGAACAACCTAAATTCGATACTGAAATAATACATAGAACAATGTTGAATCAAAGTTATTTCATTTTTTTATTTAATGTAGTCATTGTATTTTTTTTAATTATTTAAGTTATGTGAGTGTGCAGTGGCACAAGCATCAGAATAATATTTATTGTTTTGACTTCTCCGGCCAAGATTTGAACTCGGAACTCATCGCGTTATATACCATATCATACATCACGACCATATGCCATCAGGAATAAAATTTTCGTTCAACATTATTGAATTTATTTAAAATAAAAATTTATAGTTAAAATAAATTCAGTGAAGTGCGACTTTGCCCCGCGCACGAAGGGTTCCGTACGGACACGAGATATGTAATTCAATGCGAACTTTAGCCTTTATAAAATATTGTTTTGGTATTGTTTTTTTTGGGTTTTTTCGGCTTTAAGCTTTTTTTAGCTTTGGGGTTTTTTGCGTTTATTGGCGCTTTTTAAGTTTTTGCACTTTCTTTTCTCGTTTTTACGACTTTTTTTTGGTTTTTGACGTTTTTTTAATTTTAACGATTTTTTTATTTTGGTGTTTATTTTCATAGAAGCGATTTGTTTTTTGATTTTGGCGATTTTTTCGGTTTTTGGCGTTTATTTCATTTCGGCAATTTTTTGCTTTTGACACTTTTTTTCTCTTTTTGGCGATTTTTTTTTCGATTTTTGGTTTTTTTTTAATTTAGGCGATTTTTTTTCATTTAGGCGATTTTTTTTAGTTTTAGTTGTCGATTTTTTCGGTTTTTTCATTTTGGCGACTTTTTTATTTAGGGGCTTTTTTAGTTTTGACACATTTTGCTCATTTTGGCTATTTTTTTCGGTTTTTGCAGTTTTTTCCGATTGGTGATATTTTTCATTTTGCGATTTTTTTCATTTTGGAGTTTTTTTTTCATATAAACAATTATATTGGTTTTGGCGCCTTTTTTGCGTTTTGGCGACTTTTTTCGGTTTTGGCGTTTTTTTTCATTTTGGCGATTTTTTTCATTTGGGCGATTTTTTAGAATTTGGTGATTTATTTTAGTGTTAGAAATATTTCGTTAGTTTTTTCGTTTTGGAAATTTTTTTCAATTTTTGGCGATTTTTTAATTTTCGGATTTTTAGTTTTTTTGAAAGTTTCAAGAGTTTACCTCTTACATGGGATTTTAACATTTTTCATTGCTCGTTTTGGAACACCCGTTAATTTTTAATTCTCATGTATTTGTTGTTGTAGCCGCCAAGGTTCTACATACTCTGTCCAAAGTTCAGGTCCGTAGCTCTTACGGTTCTTGAGAAAATAGCGTGTGAAGGACAGACGGACAGCGTATCGAAAACAGTAGGATTCCTTTTCACCTTTGGTGTACGGAACCCTAAAAATACAAATTTCGAAGCTGCTTTGACTGATGTTCAGGATGCGTACCTGTGATGCTACGACTACAAGACTAATGCACTGCAAGCAGCAGGAAGTTTTCGCTGGTGATGCGAAGTTTGTCGGCTGTTCACGAACCTCAAAATCAGCAAGAGCAAAACACAAAAAGAAGTCTGAACTGAAAATACTGAACTTAATCCCGATTAATAAATTCTTCCTGGTTCAAATTCATTCTAGTTCAATTAAACTTAATATGTATCATAATTTCTTCGTTTTAAAAGGTAAAAGATAATAATTGCGAGTAATTCATTATATTTTATTATAATTCTCTTTGTAAACGAATGCTATTCTTTTCTTTTTACGTTATTTAATATTCGTAAATGAACGATTTAAAAATAAACAGAAACGAATGGGGAAATAACAATTGTTGCCAACATTTTGTTAGATATAATTACAGTCCTAAGTTTTTTGTTGTTGTTAATAAAGTGTTTGCGCTAGAAATATGTTTGTATGTAAATAAACATCTGTATGTATTTCAATATCATCATCGTTCGTTTGTTTATGATGCTAGGGAAATATTAATAATAATCAGTGTGTCTTTAGGAATAAAGTTTATTTATTTTAAAATAAATGTGTTGTTGTTGGTAACGAAATAATTAAAAATATAACAGTTGCTAGGATATTCTTTCATTTATTCATTCAAGTAAACGTCAAACTACATACATACATATTTACATACATACTGTGAGAGTAAAAAAAGCTCTGCACCTGGTTCTCTTATATCAAATATATAAATATATATACATATTTATTTCGGTATTATTAAATAAAAGTTTTTAAAATTTTTTTGTCATTTACAAAACATTATATAATGCTCTTAAAATAAATGAATAAATATTAAAAATTCCTTAAAACCAACAATAACAATTGAAACAAACGTCAAAAGAAATTGTACAGTCTTAAGGTACCAATACACTACATGTTTCTGCTTGTGTTTTTTCAAGTTTAAAATTCACATGTTTTTTTTATCTCAGTCAAACTTGATTAATTTACATACGGTTTTTAATTTTTGGTCACCAACTTGTATGTACAATTACACGTGACATCGGCCATGATTGTTTACAACAGCCGCTAGAAAATTTCTTTGGTAGCGTTGCTGAAGTGCCGGCGTCACAAATATTTATTTAAGTTTTTTTTTTTTAATCTGCAAAATATGGAGCTGGTGTCAACACTTGTTAAATACTTTATATCATTGTTATTAAAATTTTAAAATGAGATAAAAAATAGTTAATTTAAACGGACGGCTAATGTTTTCACATGGCATAGACATTTGAAAACACATGTGTGAACATAAGAAAATAGAACATGCTCTAATTGAAAGTTTGTCTTATGTGTTTTTGGTCACCAACTACATGTTTTTACCGAATTATCTAAAATTTGACAGGAGCAACGTAAAAAACATGTAGTGTATAAGGTACCTTTACAATATGCAAAAACAAGTAATGGATAATACTTTGTTTGATTTCCGTTTGCTTTTAGAACTGCTTTTAGCAACAGTCTTGCCATTGTCGTTTATTCTTTACTAATTATGCACATGTAAGTTGATTTGCTTATTTTTTTTCTAATTAAGAAAAACTTTTTTGGTTTGTTACTATTAAGTATAATTATTTAATTTTTGTCACAGGCCCATAGCTTTTAATTTTATTTAATTTTAAATATTTTTATTCGAACTTCATTTGTTTCTTTAGTCTGATGATGAAATCATAAATCGAATCATAAATGTGCACGAAATACACAGTTATTGTATACAAATTATAAGCAAATAAATTAAGAAGAGAAAAGGAATAATTGTATTTTGGTGGCAAATTAAAAACAATTAAAGCTATGTAGACATATTTACCACTTTATGCAAAAAAAAAAAAAAATAAAATTTACCCTAGGTTTAAAGTTCATATTAGTTGACAAGCACTTTAAGGCTAACATTGCTTTCCCAGTGAAAAAAATGGAAGTCATTCTAGTGGAACTACATTTTCATTGCTTCCAAAAAATCGATATTTTTAATTTGCCGATAGTGAGCAAAAAACCATGTAGAAGCTTATTTTAGTCACACAAAACCTCCATAGTGTTAGAAAATACTCACCAAAATTTAAAAAAAATTTATTTTTTTAAAGAAATTTATGAATTATTCTTAGTCTAAAATTTAAAAGTTATTTGCTTAAATTTACATGAAAACACTGTTTCGGGCTTAAATTCGCATAAAAATTAACGGATTGTTAAAATAGGTAACTACTTACAATTTTTCCTAGATGAAAATATTGTCATAGAACACACAAAAGGGAATTTTTCTTAATATCGCTTCTAATTTAGTGACCAGGCATCGAAAAAGAGAACTTCTTGCAATGACAACCCTATGTAAAAATCATTAGATCGGATCGAAATTTTCACTACTTCCGCATCGCAAACTCTACATTTTCATGACTTTTTTGGAGTCTCTTTTTTTACTGGGTTTGTTAAGAAATTGTATGCAAAACACTATTTGAATTATTTTGTTATTTAAAAATAAATACTGGTAACACCACTGTGTTCAACAACCACTTCACAGCTTATGATGTACAAAATCGAATACAATTTCATTCGGGTATTCAAATATTTTTTTATTTTATTAAATAAATTTTTATTTTCTTGAAGTAAAGCAACCTAATTTAAACAATATAAGCATCTGACATGGTAGGAAAACAGATAAACATGTCCATGAAGTATACGTAAAAAAATATGATGAACAAAGAAGAATTATCTCAATTTCTTTTATTCGAATGAAATAAGTATTTGAATATCCAGCTTTTTTCGATTTGTTTTGATTGTATGTAAATCACAAAAACATTTTTGTACAATTGTATTTATTTTAATATTTTTTATGTATTTTACCATGTATTTTGAATCATGACAGAAATAGTAAATCTAAGCTAAGAGCTAACACTTCTAGCTTCATTTTCAGATGTATCATGAATCAATATTTGCTATATTAACAAAAATATTTGAGGTACAAAATACAAATTTTGAAAATATCAACTTAAAGTAGTCTTAACAAACTTGGCTGCCTTCTTTAGAAATTTGATATAATAATTTTTTTAAAATACAACTTTACTTAACATTGCTTTGCAAAGCTTTGTTAAGTTTTTTTGCATAAGACCCTTATTCTACATTTTTCAAGCTAACAATTAGTTATTAATGGCAAATACTGCTGAGAATGAACAAATAAAAAACATTGATGAAATAAATATCAAAAATTCCACTGAGTGTTGTGACAAAAACTTTATGTAAGTAAAGTAAGCATTGTCACAGCTACGCCACACTTCGTCTAAACGGGCTATAAAGACTCAGTTAGCGCATTGTAATGAAATATAACTGCAACGTGGGAAACAGCTGGTCGATATTTTTATATGAAAAGTAGGTTACATTAAATTACATTTCTATAAACATTTTGCAGTTACTTTACATTACAGTAGGCTAATTGAGCCTTAAGGCTGCGTTCACACACAGCAATTTTTAAAGAGCATACTTTGCGCTTATGGAAGAAAGAGGAAGCAAAATTGAAGAGAGCGGCCATCATATTTTTTTTCTCTCGCCCATTAACTAAAAAGTTGTCCAACAGAAGATGCTGTTTTTCAACAGAGTCTACTCAAACAAAGCAAAATATAATAGAGGAAAAAAAACTTTATCGATGTATAAATTACAGAAATTTGTTTTATTAACTCTGGCGTTACATCACAAGTATATCGGAAACCCTGCAAATGTAAAGAATTGATATGACTCTGTTCCATAGCCTAATTAAGCAGTTTCCACTATACTAATCCTGTTTGTTTTATTCGATGTTAGTCGTTCGTTTGTGGGGAAAAATGAAAATAATACATGTTTTCCATTTAGAATTTTTCAAATTGTTTTCTGCTTTTTTGCATTTGAAAGAAATCACGTAGTTAAACAATTAACATGAACAGTTTCTTTGTTTAAATGAAAATCTAAATACGTGTTCGTGTGTCGTGTGCGTGAGTACACGAGTATAAAACAATGAAATTAAATATGGTGTATTAAGCATAAAATATATACGTACAAACACACTAGCTGACAGAGCAAATATATATACATGTTAGACCTCTGCAAAAGACCTTTTAAAAGAACTTTTAAGACAAGATTTTTCATATGCTTTACTGCAAGCGAAATCGTCTAAACCAAACGCTAAAAAACACTGTTGGCAAGACATTTGTTTCAATTATTGCAGATATAGGAGTAAAGAAGAAAATACTTTGTGACGGAAGAATTTGTGATGCTTGCTTCTTTATACGCATGGGTGCGTGTTCAAACGTCATGCATGTACATACGCAAATAAGTTGTGTGTATGATATTTTATTTTTCAGCGCACACATGCATTGACATTAGTTGCGTGCGCTTGCTTTAAAAAACCACCCTTAAACACATAATAGCTTACCATCTACATCTTACACACACACACACACACTCAAACGTACAATGTGCAAAATAACGAGCATACACGCATCAACATTTCTTCTTTTGAGTATTTGTTAAACTCTCATATACAAGAATATCAATATATCAATCGTGCTTTGCTTATTAGGCGGCAGCTTTTATTATTGGTTTAGTATAATACATGCCACAAGAATACACTTAAAAACCCAGACGTATTTACATTTCAAGATTGCTTACGCAGGCCTGTAATACACGTTACATTTTGTTTGAGTTCTGTGAGTCTCGCTTCTTTAAGCGGGTCAAAATAAAGAATGAATGTAAAATGGAGACACGTACATTTAACTAAATCTTGATATAAAAAGTCTGATGAATTATGATATACATACATATGTTGGTGTGTGTGTGTGTGTGTGTATTAGTACATTAGTACATTTGTCGAGTTACTATTTTTATTGCAGCAACATTGAATAAATAATCTTTAATCTTAATTGGTCGTAAATCCCAAACGTCTCTTTACTTCAACTTTAGTTGTTACATCATGTGTAACAAATACAAAACATAAATTGTGTCTTGCCAACACAAGTACACTCGTGTATATGTTCTTGTAAATAAAATGAAATGCCATTTAGTAAATTAGCATAGTCTATTAGCAACTGAACGAACGTGGGGGAGCACATAAAATGCTAGAAAATTTTCTAGTGAAATTATCTATAATTCAACATCTTTGATTGCTTTACTTGTGTTCATGTGTATTCATATATCACATTTATAAATCATTGAGATAATAGAAAATAAGTTTTGGTAACTACAGTCATACATATGTATGTATGTACAGTGTACTTATATTTAAAAAATTAATTTATCTATTAATTTCTTAGTTAAGAATTAATCATGTAATGAATTGAATTGAAAATGTTTTAAGGATTTTCTTTAAACAAATTGAATTTGAAAGTTTTATTTTCTCATGAAGAAATTCAAACATAAAATAAAAGGATGTAATCCTTAAATAAGAAATAAAAATGACCGCAATGAAGCGAACGTTTTCAAGCTTTTAGTTCTCAAACTCGACATCTACAAAGGAAATCGTACTGGAATCTATTAACAAGCTATTAATATTAAACTAAGGCCTTAACAGCTCAACTAAAGGTACGGTCACAAAAAAGCGTAACGACTAAATGCTAATGAAAAATTTTTCAATTCAGACAAAAATCTGTCAAGTTAAAGAGTAGCTAATAATGTTGGATTCTATGACATTTTCTATTAGTTGTATTTGAAACTGTTTAATTTGATAAAAAAGTGTGTGTGAATCAAAAATTTTTTCATTAGTGTTTGTTGGTTACGCTTTTCTAGGCAAATGTTTGACAAGTTTGACCGTACCCTTAGAGGTGTTAAAAGAAAAAACTGGTGAAATACCAGTTTTAACGTTTTAGTTACCTTTTGTTGGTTGAAATATTTGCAATTATTACCAAATTAGAAGACTTTATTTGCTCAACACTGATATTTTGAACCTTTAGACATGCAATGTTAAATAATTCTCTGCTGGAATACTGCAATGTTAACATCGCTATTTGACAGAAGACTCTACTTCAACATTCAGTTAGTTTGTGTGAATGTGCATTGACAATAGAGCATGACTGAAAACTATGCTGAACACCAAGAGAAATGTATAAATGTATGCACATGAATACAAGAAGCCGATTAAAGTTCCGCACACTGGTTCCACTTTTAGCGACTAGGTTAATATAACAGGACTGACTAGGGATCAAACTTGGATTCTCGAATACCATCATTTGCTTTGTAGTCGACGCACTAACTTTATTAGCCAAACGTATCAAGCAGACATACTTACATACATACATGCATGAGAAACTTTGCTGTAGAAGCATAACAGTTGTTGTTGTTTTTGTTGTTTGTGTCATTCGTCTACATCGGCTTATGTGTTTGTGTGGTTGAATATTTCTTAATAGACAGAAGGTATAACATTATTATTGTTTTTATGCTTTGAATTTTCTCTCCAACATCAACTTGCATGTGTGTGTGCTTGTGTATTATGTTCTTTAACTTTAAATATCTCTCTCGTTATTAAGTCAGCTCACGCATACTTGCGCAACATTGTCTTAAAGAAAATTTCGAGTAGAAACTGAATACTATAATTCATTATTTTAAGGCATTTGTGTTAGTCCCACTTCACTCTAGAAAAGTTTTATTGATAAACTGATCAATTTTTCTCTTTGAAGTTATATCGGCGTTCACACAATGCAAGTTTTATTTTTGGGCACATGCATATATTTTGTGCATAGTTTTGTGTATGCATGTGTAATTTTTTTAACACAACGAATCAGAAAGCTAAAAGTATTGACCGTATATGAAGATGAGTACTCGTATCTTTAAGAGTTGTTGGATCATGGTATTTTTGTTTTGATATACTCTGAGGAAAATTTAAAACCAATATGAAGCATTGGACTTAACTAATTTGATAAGCTCAGACTTATATATTATTTTCATTACTTAAGTTCATACTAACTTTTAATACGCAACCTGTTTTATTAAAAAATCTCTTTGGTTATAAATACTTATATACAAACTTAAGTTAATATGCTATTAGTTAAAGTTGTACTATAGTACTATATACATATGTATGTGTATAATCACAATGTTTTCTACTTATTACAGCTTTAACATGAACATATTTTTTTATCTCTAATTCTGCATTGAAGTTATTTTCCACAAGAATAAGCAGAGTACAGGTAAAGGAAAACAAATTACAAATAATACAACGTAATATACGAGCACAAAAAAAAAATTAACTACCAGCTACATACGCATAAAAATACTGATATACATATATTTAAGTTAGTCCTAATGGCTCATGTACGTTACGTTGGTTACGACTACACATTACGCTCGTTTGCCATAGTTGCCTATAAAAATACATAAATGTATATGAATAAATTAAGGAATGAATCCCTCCTACAGGATACAAGAAACAAATTATCAACGTGCTAAAAAAATTGTATTTTATTTTTATTTATGATTTTTTGTTGATGAAACATTTCTCTGGCCCACATTAAGGGATAAGTTAAGTATGAAGTTTATACGCATCAGAAATAAGCAGATGTTTCAGTTTGAAAAAAAATTTAGTTCTTGCACTGAGAATTTCAAGATCATTTTGTAAGGGTAGACTTTGAAATTTGCTAAAAGTTTTAGTCAGTGGAAGAAAATCTATTGAAATATTTTTCAGTATATAAGTTTGCATTTCTTGCTTTGGCTGTGAGTGTTTTTCAATTTTATTACTCTTATAGGGTGTGTTTTTTTTAAGGTCAATAGAACAAACAAAAGAATTTTTTTTGTCAAGCTAAATGTCATACAAAGCATACTATTTGGCAAATTGTTATAAATTACTTGAAGCTAAAAAAATCAAACATGAATATGGACAACTTATAAACTTTGTTTTGTTGTAAAACTGCGCTCAGCGAAGATACTCTAATTACCGCATGTGGAGTGAAAACCATCCCTACAGGATATAAAGGCAGTTCACTTTTTATGCTCCCCTCTTATCACTGTTGTATACGTATTTCTTTGTTCTATTGACTTCATAAGAAAGTACAATACATTTTATTTATGAAAGCTTTTCCCGCCAAAGGCAGCAAATCTTTAGTAATTTTAAATAAAAGCTGCATTACTTACGGCTTTCTTTCATTGTCACTCTTCTTTGTATCATAAAGTGAAAAAAGTTAAGCAGTTAAACTGTTTTTAATATAAATTACTATTAATTTATTGGCAAGTGTTTCATATTAATTTGATGTGACCAGACTTTAATGCAATATTGTTGAGACGATGAAATTGTTTATCATATCTTATGATTTGCTTAAGCTTAGGAACATATTTAACCAGCTAAAGTTTATAACAGTTTTAACTTCATATTTCACTGTAATTACTTATATTCGAAAACTACTTGTAAAAATAATACTTCTTCCATATTGCTAAATACTCAATTAAATTACACTAGTATCAAACAAATGGCAATTATATTACATGTGCATAATAAGTAAAGAGCAAACGAAAATGGAAAGAATGTTCTAAATTTAGAGATGATAAAATTAAGCTTTCATTACAAATAAGCTTTCAGCAAATTGTAATACTATGAATCATAACAATTCACATATTCCATTTGCTATAAAGGCTGAGTATATAAAGCAGAAATCTATATTAACTGACACCACGCACAGTGAACCAATACACAAAGAACGCTGATGATGAGGATGCAGTGGCATTCGAAAACAGCTAGTTGTTCCGTTCTACTATAGGTTTGTCAGAATATTTACAAGTAACTTTGGTTTTATTTGTTCATTAATAATTATCACATGTAATTTGTCTTATAAAAAGCGATAAGAACTTTAGCCTAAACAAATAATAAAAATAATACATTAGCCCAATTCACAATCTTATGCAAAAAGTCTTGTATCGTAGTATTTAAAAGATATATAGCATATTTTTGCTCTACAATATAAACTGAAATGCTATTGCTAATTTTTTTGTAAATATACAACTTTCAAAATCATAGTTTATATTTACTTTACATATCGTTACCTTAATATAGAAAAGACCCAACTTAATATTTTTTTTAATTGAGATATTTGCATTTCTCAATACATTATATTTTCTTCTATTCAAATATTTGGTGTTTCCTATAAAGATGTATACAACTTTAAGTTGGCAACACTCTTTTAAATAGCGGCCATTTTTTTCAGCTGTCAAGTGATTTATATTAAGTTTTGTTTGGCATTTTCATTTGAATAGATTAAACCCTGAACAAATTCTAAATTAAGAAAATTTATCTTAAAAATCATGGTTCTGTTCGAAATTCGTAGCAATTAATTGGATTAATTATGAAACGTTTTTGCACCAACTTTACTCTAAATAATAATAAGCATCCACAGATACGTCGTACAGTGCGTACGGAAGAAGTCATTGGTGCTGTAGACCGTAGCGTAGAGGAAGACCCGAATCAGTCTATTCGCCATGATTACTGACTTCTTTGTTCATCAATTGAACAATTCATCAATTCAACAAGATGACCCAACATGTCACACAGATCGTGCCACAATCAAAGGAAACGTTTGCTAAGAGGACGTTTATATGAAGAGTGGCCTAGCTGCGAGTCGTGTTTGTAGGAGAAGTGACGAGAAGCTTGCGGGTTAGCAAAAGTCTCACGTACTGGGAATTGAAGCGACAAATTTAGCTCTTCTCTCTCACATATTTCTTTTTCTCGTATTTTTTTGTATGTTATGCACAAGCAGTGTTGCCAGTTAGACCATTTTTTTATAACATGCATGAAATAAATAGTTATAATATAATAATTATAAACAAATAAAGCGAGGAGAAAAAAGGAATTATTGTATTAGTTAGTTAGTTTTATTGAGACTTCATTTTTTTCATATTACAGAGTTGTTCCAACATACATTTTGTGAAAACTTAAAACTATAAAGTATTATTTTAATAACATAATTTTGTTTCGAATATGCTTCGTGCTTATGAAAATTAAATGAAAATTTTTTAGTTTTTAAATAAAATTAATATAGGTAAAACAGTGTTTGCTCCCGGCACTTGTCATTGCTAGTAAAGCTTTGCTTACAATAAATAAACTTAATATTAATAAAAAACTTAAAACTAAATCTTAAACTAAAGACTAAGGCTACGACTTAAAAACTAAAAAACAAAAAACAAAATAATAATATGAACAAATTAAATTACCCTCTGTGAATACCGGGAGTACTATTTAAATAAAAGTTTTGACCAACAAAAACATTGAAATTTTCTTGCAAAACCCCAATGCAAGAAATATATTGCGTATTTGACCAACTGAAATCTTGCTCACTAGATAAAATATCTTGAATAACGTTGCCTTCAAAGCAGGACAATTTTTCAACAAAACCTTTCAGTAGCTCAAAAGCATACTGAGATAATGGCGTTAATTTGGCATTATCATAAATAAATTTATTTGAAAATCTTTTGTTTAAGTATTGGTAATTCCTTTCTATGCACGTTCGCACAATATGCCGTTCGAAAATTTCCATTTTCTGTGAGAAAATTTTTAGATATTTTAATTGAACTGTAGTGAATTTTAATCAGAAATAATTCATAGTTAGGCTCAAGTTCAGTAATTTCAATTCTTATTGAATGAAATATTTTTTATTAATTAATGTGAGTTTCTAAAGAAGAGAAGAAAAATTAAACTTAGACTTTAAGCTGGGGGAAATACCGATACTTTTCTGTGCAGCCACGCACTTCATCAGCACCCTAGTCTATCTACTTCAATAAGAATTGAAATTACTGAACTTGAGCTTAACTATGAATTATTTCTGATTAAAATTTCCATTTTCCTCATAATTGTCTTTGATATGCTGAACCATATTGGAAATGCATAGAGAAGAATTGGTCTAATACTGGAATTATTGTATTTTGGTAGTAAATTAAAAAAAAATAAAAATATATGGACATATTAATTCTAAATTTCCCAAACTAATAATTAGTTCCTTTGCGGCAACACTGCTACGAATGAAAGAATAACAAGCATTGATCAAATTTATATCAAAAAGTGGCCAGACTATTGCCACAAAAAAGTCTTCATGTAAACGTGAGTGTATTTAAGAAGGGACTCCAAAAGAGGACCACCCTTCATCTAAACGGGCTCTAACAGCTTAGTTTCACGTTTCGGATCTGCAAATTGGCTTCCAACATCATGCGATTTAGTGCCGCTAGACTAATTTCTGTGGGGATATGTAGACTCGCTAGTCTACGCAGATAGGCCCAAGGCGATTGGCTACTTGGAGGGCAATATTCGCCACATTATTGCCAATATATGGGCACAAATGTTAGAAAAAAGTCATCGAAAATTGTACTTTTAGATTAGAATAAGTCCGAGCTAGCCATGACGGTCATATGCAAGAAGTCATATATTTAAGTTATAATACCAGAAGATTATATTTTTAATAAAGTAAATTTTATGTTAATGTTTTATTACATTTGAAAGTTCTATATCTCTATACAAACATCCTTTATATATTGCACAAATTATATACACTCTAAAACATTAGCTAAGATTTAGGATAATATATTTTTTAAAATTTTGTCGAAATATTCTTAATGTCTAAATTGATATAAAAAAGCAATGTAAGTCCGATCACAGGGAAGATGTGAAACATCTAAAAATGAAAACTTTTTTTAATATTGGCTTATGGTAACTATAATAATATATATAAATTTTTGACTCTCTGTATCTAAAAATCTATGGAAAAGTGCATCTATAGTAGTGGAATTATTAGTTGTGGGGCCTTGTAGAGAATTGCTCATATGCAAGTGGAAAACGTCAAATAAAAATTTTGATAAAGCAGTCGCAAGCTTTGCAAAATTTGCTTGAATATCTCCACCCATAATAATTGGCATGATATGGAGATTGTTACCCAATTGTCGTGCACCAGCTTCAGTGTAAGGCAACAGTAGGTAATGAAGATATGTTATAATATAACTTTGAAATTTATTTGCTGGTGGTTCAGCTTGGTCTATCTGCATTTCATTGTTGCTGTAACAAATCATCATTAGACTTCAACCACAAATTTTGAATAGTCACAAAACTCTTATCTTATGCACAGACTTTCAAGAACTATTTGAGAATTCACAAATAATAATATTTTTGAAAATCAGAAAAGAAAAAAAAGCATAGTAGGCTTAGAAACTCATACAAAACCCAGTAAATAATTTATATTCGATTTGAATCTATTTTATTTTTCTACACCTTATACAATTGGAAATCCATTGGATAACAATAAAAGTAATTACAAGGCAAAATGAAAAATAAAATCTAAAATTTAACATATAAGAAGTTTATTATTCGACATATTGTCATAATTATATTTTAATTTGAAATTTATTTGCTTGTGGTTTAGCTTGGTCTATATACGTATTTCATTGGCGCTTAAACCAAATCATCAGTAGACTTCAACCACAAATTTTGAACAGTCACAAACCTCTTACTTTATGCACAGACTTTCAAAAACTATATGAGAATTCATAGAATAATAATATTTTTGAAAATCACAAAGACAAAATAAGTTTGGTAGGCTTAGAAACTCATACAAAACCCAGTAAATAATTTATATTCGATTTGAATCTATTTTATTTTTCTACACCTTTATACAATTGGAAATCCATTGGATAACAATAAAAGTAATTACAAGGCAAAATGAAAAATAAAATCTAAAATTTAACATATAAGAACGTCTGTGCATAACATACGAGGTTTGTGACTGTTTAAAAGATATAAACAAATATTTGATGTTTAAAATGCTTTTTAATTTAAAAGTTTATATTTATTTTATTTAATTTATATTTTTCAACTTTTAACAAAATAATCCCCACTGGCAGCACTATTACACTTCAAAAGCAATTTCTATTAAAATGCTCCTGAAGGTATGCTTTAAAATTCGGTTGAGTTTCTCTGTACTCATTGTTCGTATGATTACACTAATACACTCATACATAGCTCACACCGATTTGATAACGCTTTACGATCTTACTCAAAATTTGTGATTGTATTGTGGAAAAGATTTTTACTCCCCAGCTGGATGTTTACACATCAAAAGTCAATATTTGTGTCTACATATATTTGTGATTTGATTAGGCTTTATAAGCTAAATTACATGTGATGATTATTAATGAACAGAAAAAAAACCACCAAAGTTAATTGTAAGTATTCTGACAAACATTAGCAGAACGGAACAACTAGCTGTTTTTTTTTGCCTACAATATTTTATAAAGTTGTTGCTCGAAAATTATTTAAAATAAATAAGTTGGTGTCGTTAAGCACAATAAAAACATGCTTAAGTGTTTTAATCCAATAAATATTTTTTATAAAGGGTGTCCCAAAATTAGCGCAAATTTGAATTAGTCGCCTAAAAAAACAATTCGACAGCTGATAGTTTACGCTAATGAAAAATGTAGCGTTACACGATAAAACAACATTTTTTATTATGGAAAAATATTTAAAAAATAATGAAAGCTTAGCGGACGCAGTTTGAAAATTTCATACAAAATATGGTGGGATAGTGTTTTAACTTTGTCAAATGTGAGGAGATTAATTGAAAAATTCAGCCAGCCTGAATCCTTTGAAGAAGCTGAACATTAATGGTCGTCCGAAAGCAACGACAAACGATAATGTCAATATCGAAGCAGTGCGTGAGATTGTCGGTGAAAATCCACGAGCATCAATTCGGTGCCGTGGATAACAATTGTTCAATATCGCGACATGATAACACAGCGTATGTGCGTGGAAGGTATTGCAGGCCATTTGCCAGATGTCTTATTCCCTAAACAACCCAGTACTTCATGAATCAATCAGGAAATAACAATCAAAAGACTAAAATTTGTGTTTTCTATTTAAATCAAATCTTGCGTCAGTTTTGGTATACCCTTTGCCCATATATTCATTGTTTCAATTTTATTTATTTCGTAAATAAAATACAATAAATCCCTTAAGCATAACTATTCACAGGCAAGCGTATCATACGCTGGCACATTTAAATATTTATTAAGAACAATAATGACAATAATTTGAAAACTTACATTTTCATTTTATCAAACAAATCTTTTCACATTTTAATTTGCATATGCATAACAATGGTGATAATGATGAAGAAAACTGTAAGGCAATTAGTGCACAGTGGGAAATTATAAAATACAAAATGAGAAACAGCAAGCTCTCACTCCTTGCTGGAAGTTTATTAATAACAAAATATCAATAGCACTGCAAATGGTATGTTAATTAGTTAAAGTTAAGGTTCCCTCCTGTTTTTCATATTAACAATGATGCAAAGCAAAATATTTTATTGTTCTGTGACACAACAAGAATGCTAAATACTTCTTCAATTTATTAATCCCTTTGACTTTTCCAGTGTAAAGTTGGCAGTATTTTATATTAAAATACGTTTTGTAATTTAATTATGTAATAATTTTATGTATAAATATTTTATAATTTAAGAAATCTATTATTCGACATATTGTCATAATTATATTTTAATTTGAAATTTATTTGCTGGTGGTTCAGCCTGGTCTTCATTGCATTTTATTGTTGCTGTAACAAAGTTGTAGAAAAATAAAATAGATTCATATCGAATAAAAATTATTTGCTGGTTTCTAAGCCTACTATGCTTATTTTTCTTTTGTGATTTTCAAAAATATTATTATTTGTGAATTCTCAAATAGTTCTTGAAAGTATGTGCATAAGATAAGAGGTTTGTGACTATTCAAAATTTGTGGTTGAAGTCTACCGATGATTTGTTACAGCAACAATCAAATGCATATATACCAAGCTGAATCAACAGCAAATAAATTTCAAATTAAAATATTTTATAATATTATATAATTTTTCTCACTGTGTTTCTTAAAAGAAAATATTTCTGTTCTTATGAATATAAAACAGAGGAATAAACACATTAATTAAGCCAATAGACGTATTGAAAGTGCATGTAGATATATATGATATATCCCAGTGAAAAAAATGGAAGTCATTCTGGCGGAAGTACATTTTCATTGCTTCCAAAAAATCGATATTTTTAATTTTCCGAGAGTGAGCAAAAAACCATGTAGAAGCTTAGTTTAGTCACACAAAACCTTGTAACTCCTTCATAGTGTTAGAAAATACTCACCAAAATTTAAAAAAAATTATTTTTTTAAAGAAATTTATGAATTATTTTTAGTCTAAAATTTAAAAGTTATTTGCTTAAATTTACATGAAAACACTGTTTCGGGCTTAAATTCGTATAAAAAGAAACGAATTGTTAAAAAAGGCAACTATTTACCCTTTTTCCTAGATTAAAATATTATCATAGAACACAAAAAAGGGAATTTTTCTTAATATCGCTTCCAATTAAGTGACCAGGCATCGAAAAAGAGAACTTCTTGCAATGACAACCCTATGTAAAAATCATTAGATCGGATCGAAATTTGGAGTCTCTTTTTTACTGGGATTGTGCGAAATTATCAGGGTTGTCACAGGAACCAAATTCCATCGAAATAATTTCAATTCCGTAATTAGATTTTTCAGAAAACGAAAGAAAACAAATCTTTCATATGGAAAATATACCAAATATAGAACATATTAGGGGTTCAGACTGGAAAAACCTTAGAAAGTATACGTAAGAGACTTGGTCCCTAGTCTGATTAAGTTTAATAGGTTTTCATGGTTTTTTTTTATTGAGTATCTACCCAATATTTCTTAACAAGAGCGCACAACATGCTTTAATATAAAAGGATTGAGTCAAATATTATAACCGTCTGTGGCTGGCTGAGTTGTAGCGATGCTAGCCTCTCTTTCCAGAGGTCGTGGGTTCGATTCCCACCATAGACCCTGGATGTTTTCCGCAGACAAGCTAATCGCTTTGCGGGTTATGTTTGTTCTTAAAAAAAGTATAAATATTGATTTATTTGCGACTTATTCACATGAAAAAAAAAACTAAAATTAATAATATTGCCACATTTAAATTGAAAACATTCGAATTGTCGCTTTTTCGAAATAAACAAAATCGATCGAAATCTGAAGAAAGTAAAACAAAATCGACTGAAATGTATATTTCTCGATTTAAACTAATAAAATATTAAAGACATTAAAAATATATTGTTAGATCTATCGTGAGAAAGTTTTATCTACTTTTGAAGGTCATATATAAATTGCTGATAATTTCATTAAAAACATTTGCTCAGTTCACAATCTGTTATCGAAGTCGAATTTTGTACATGAGTTGTCGGTAATGTCAATAATAAAATTGTTGATCAACAAGTATTTATATAGAAAGTAGCAACAAAGTTTGTGTGACAAAAAGCGTTTAAGCAATTGTTTGTGAATTCTCAAATAGTTCTTGAAAGTCTGTGCATAAGATAAGAGGTTTGTGACTATTCAAAATGTGTGGTTGAAGTCTACTGATGATTTGTTACAGCAACAATGAAATGCATATCGACAAAGCTGAACCACCAGCAAATAAATTTCAAATTAAACACAAATGTTTATATAGAAATTACCAACAACAAACTAGTACCAAAAAGTCATGAAAATACAGATCTAAAATGATCTTTAATGATTTTTGCTATCTCTGATCACTAATTCTCTATTACGATTTCTAATCACCGCAATCGAAGCAATTTTCGTTTTATCTTACTATAATAATATTTTCTTCGGAGAAAAAGGCAAATAATTTATTTATTTATTTTTATTAAAAATTTTTTCACAAAAGTATATGAACTTGAAAATATATTCCGTTGGTAAAACTATATAGAAAAAATTTAATACCGAGCTATATAATTTGAAAAGTAATAAGTCACTACATGGGGCCGATCAAGAAGACAATAATTTAGAAATTTGGAGAAAAGTTTGGGTAAAAAAAAACTTCTTAAAATTTTTTTTTTCGCTTAAACAACACAAAAGTATGCACAGGAGGTTCTCAGGGAAACGGCTAAAAAAAGCTTAAGGGACAAAAAATACACTTATTATGCTAATATTTAGTTAAAACTCGTTGCGTTACTTATATTTAGCATAATTACACTTATATACTAAAGTTCAATGAATTAACGGAAAAACAACAAAGATAATTAAAAAAATTCTCCTGTAAATTTTGTTTGTTGCTTAAGCGTTTTGTGCGGTTATGGCTCGACATTTTTCAAACTATTGTACAATACTTAAATTTAATTTTTATGTTTTTTACAAACATGGCAATAATATTTTTATTTTTCATTATCAAAGACAACAATCATTTTTGAAGAAAATAATTTACTGAATTAAAACACAAGAACTCAGAAGTATTTTCAAACAAAAACATCCTAAATCTTCTTAATGAATTAGGGCATAAGACGACACATTACAAAAATGTTGAACAAGTAATAACCATTTACACGATATGTCTTTTTGCATCATATATTTGTTCCTACTTTTGGTAACACACTCATTTTCTCATCTCATAGGGCGACTGCCATTGGATCATTTGTATAAAAAAAAATTTTTCGCAGGGACCACACTTTTCTTTTAGAAAACTTTACTGAGGTACAGCATAATTTTTGTGTGAAAAATTTCATAGACCTTGATGTTATTCTCTTAACTTTGAATTAAATATTTAAACCAAGACAAGTCCATGTTTGCCATTTCCATAATATCATATTGACATCAACTCATTCAACCAACACAACAATTACAGCACCAAACGAAAGCAATGAGATTATGACAAGTCTTCCTTCCTGCACACTTCTATTTTTCACAGTCATTAAAAAAACAAAAAGAATGAAATGATAAACATTTCATTAACTTCAAACTAAACTAAAACAAACTTCACTTCCGTTACTCATCAAGAATAATATTTGCGAAATTTGAAGAATAATTTTCTCTTTATGCAATAGTTTTTCATTGCATATAATTTTCTGGTTGTTTGATTATTTCGGTCATAAGTTCTTGTCTCTTTGCGTATATTTGAAGCTTTAGCTTAAACGAAAGGATGTTATTGTTGTTATCACTGCAGTAGTGTGGTAATGGTGATGATGGTGGTTTTAACGAGAATTACGATAACGGTAATGTTGATGGTGATGTTGATGGTCGTTAGGTTTAGTGTTTGTCAACGTGCGGTTCATGAATACTTCAGTTTCATTATTAAGTGCCCAGCAATAAGTCAGCAATTTTTCCTAACCAATGACTTTTATTTAGCAAATGAGTTTCTGCTGCCGTAACAGATAATTTGAAAGGATGTTTGGCTGGTCAAAACGTGATGTTTTTAAAGTTTAAGATAAATGAGAATGCTTAAAATAAAAAATGTATGTATTTAGTTTTTCTTATTGTGATTTATGTATATATATATATTGTACATGTAAAAATTACTTAATATAAGACAATTTCAAATACAGATTTAATAGATTTTTAAGTTAAAATTCAAGACATCAAACAGTTTTCTTGAGTCTGATCAGAAAAATCCAGCGAACAAAGACTTTCATGCAAAATTGCCCACTATCGCTATTTATGCAAAAACAAATGCCGAAAGTAATCGTTACTTAAATTTCTGCTGTCGGCTGCTTAATTTTCTGAAAATTCACTTCTTTTCATATTGTAAATATATTTACAATCTTAAGAAAATCAGTTAAACTAATTACTAAAAAAATATTTCTTTTAGTTTTAATTCTTATTTTTCCAACTTTATATGTTTTCATATTTATGATTTGATTAGGCTAAAGTTCCTATCGCTCTGTAAGCCAAATTGCATGTGAAAATTTTTGAGTAATAAATAGCACCAATGCATAATTAGTAAAGAACAAATGTCAATGGCAAGACTTTTGCAAATTCAGAAATGGTAAACTTGAGCTTATGCATACCCTGCAGTCAGACTGGGACCAAGTGACTTTGTGTAAACACTCAGATTCTATTGACATTTGTAGTACTTAGATTGTGTACAAGGTTTCCTCTATCTATCAGTATAAAATAAAGAGAGAAAAAAGGTTTAGTTTATTTGTGGCGGATTTGTCAACAACTTGTCAATATATTTTCAATGACAACCACATGGTACATAGCACAAAGTATTGTATGGCGAATAATAAGAGAGTAGAACTGGAGACAAAGTTAAAAGCGAGTTAGCACAATTTCACCATGGGCATTTTCTTCCGTGTAGTTACGAAATTGAAAACAAGCAATGAAAATGCTGCTGAGACTATCTAGACGTTACTGTCACATTCTGGAAGCCTTGTGCGAAGAATAAAAAGGGCGAAGCATATGCACAGAAAAAAGTATCCGCCAATTATTGTTTTCAATTAATGATTTAATTGATTCTACTAAATTTGTAATTGTATTAATTAATTTGATTTGAAAAACCTAATTGATATTATCAAATTGTTAATGGGTGAAAATTTAATTAATTTTTTAATTGATATTACAAATATTTTAATTGATATCACAAAATCATTCATATTACTTTTTTGTGTGTGCATTGCAAGTAAGTCGCTTTCAGTCTACCATAAGTCAGTTACAGTTTAAAATTGAGTTTATTGTGAAGTCTATCGTGAGTAAATTGAGTAAAGTGAAAAACGCAGCTGATAGTCGTGCATAAGTGTGTTAAAGTAATGCTAGGAATACAACTAAGACGAACGAACGAATTTCGTTCACGTCGATGAATTTCTCGATAAGAATCCGCTAATTAAATTCGTGAAGCACAATAATGACGATTTTACTTGGCGAATTCAGGGGGGCAAATTACGGCACTCGATATAGAACGAAATTACGAAATATTTCCATATAAACTCTATTGAAATATTTCGTAATTTCTTTCGATAACAAGTGCCGTAATTTGGCTCAGCTCTTATAATTTATTATATATATATATATATATATATATATATATATTATATATATATTATATTTAGTTGGTTTTTGTGTGTGAAAAGAGAGATAGAAAATTGTTTTTCGTCGCTCGTCGGCGTTTAAAATAGAAATAAATCTTCCGAATAGTTCGTTACGCACGACGAATTTCGTTCTACGGCGGTGTTGTGTTAATTTTCGTATTTATCAATGTGCTTTATTTCTGATGACGAGCCATTGTAGTTGTATCAACGGTGAGCGTCGGCAGAGTGAGTCGTGTGTGTGTATCGAACAGTAGTCAGAAACAACTAGCGCAGCCAGTTGTGCGTGACGAATGCATACATCAGCGGGGAAGACGTAGTGGTATCCAGTGGTCGCATATTTAAGTAAGTTGTGTCCATATATTTGAGCTCTTGATTAGTATAAGTGTATTTACTTGTAATAAATAAAATAGTGTCATTCTTGACCTTAATTAGTACACTGGGTCTTTTGTTTTTGTAAATCCTAGAGTTCACAGAAATTTGCTTTTAAACGTTAACAGCCTTATGTATAAAAATTATTAAGACTTTATAAAGACTTTTTAAGAAAATTTTTTATGGAAATTTGTTATAAAAAACCTTTTCAAAGCCTTAATAAGTTTTATAAATAAGGCTGTAAGAAGGTAACAATATTTTATGTGTGTTAACCAACCTTTTTCCTTTAAAACCATATTGTGTTAAAAAATATTGTGCTTGACATTTCGATATTGTGGTCAACTGGTACACTTTTTCTCTTAATTTCTTAAATCTAGTCGTCAAGTCATTTTAGTTGAAGTCAATATTGTTGTGAGGTTTTGATTCCAAAAATTATAAATTTTCATCCACTTTTTTGTTGTGGTCCCTAAATAAAAGTGAGTTCACTTAAGATTTCTTTCGGTGTCATGGGTCAGTACAATGTCATTGATTATAAAATTTTTTGCAGCTGCAAGATAAAAAAATGGTAACATTGGTTGTATAAGACCTGCTTCACTTCACCACTTGATTTTGATTAAAAACATTTTTTGTAAAGTATCTTTATTAAATGCAATACAATAATGTTGTTTATACATATGAAAACAATTCTCGCATTCTCGTTAGAAAAGCCTGAACACCTACCTTCCCAGCAAAAAATTAGACCATACCGTCAGAACTACTTGAAATATAATGACTTACTTTTCTGATTACCAAATTTCATTACTCGCTTACAAATCACATTACTTAACATTTAAAGAAATTATGTACAAGTTAATAATGATTTTTTTATATTAAATATATTACATGAACAAGTTGCCAAATAAAAAAAGTAAGTACTTCTATTTTAGTCTCACGCCTTGCTAAAATCATTAAGTTTGTAATCCAGTAGGAAAGTGCTTCCTCCAAAAATGCTTAATTCCAAACCCGATTGCCTTTTTTGAAATTTTTTGCTGGGTAACAATACCGGCGGCAGTTTTACTCGCGGCACGCGAAGGTGTTGCCGTTGGTTGAAGTCACTGGAGACACACGTTGCCGTTGGTAATGAACTCAAGTAACATCGACGGCAACGTAGCCACAGGGATAATTTGTGAATCCTTGAAGTTTTATACTAATGAATCTGAAGTTGCTAGTATAAGTATATTTTCCAATATAATAAACTAAATATACACCTTATTCTATTTAAGGAAATATAAAACTGTACATAGAATTTTTTTTTCAATACCTGCTATCTTTTAAATAGGTTTTCCACTTTATGTCATTATCAGCTCCTTGCATTATCCTTATTGAGTAGGCAGTAGTTCTTATTGTTCTAAGTTGTTTCCTTTTAAGGCTTACTAATTTCTAATTAGTCTTAACATGTTCGCACACACAAAGACTTTAGAAAATCTGTTAAAATAAATTTTTTTTTGTTGTACGTGGGAGTTTGCCTATCCACTACTCACCCTTTTTCATTGTATGTATATTCTTTTGCTGTCAAAACTGTTGATTTTCTGTAAATGATCTCATACATCAACACTTTTTCCTTTGCCGTCCACCCACTCAAATGAATAAAAGATACAAAGAATAATATTTACTTAACAACGTAAAGCACAAATATTAAACTAGGTTTTGTGATAAATACTTAAAATGGTGCAAAAGAATAATACAAAATACAATATAATAGCATCTAATATTGACGGTAAACTTTGATTTCAATAGACTATTTACAAAAGTGATTGTCAATTTGCCAAATGTACAGATGACCATTGCACTGTGGGCGCATGAGTAGTCAGAGAGCGATAGATGTAAAGTAAATTTGTATTCATTTGGACAAGTATTAAATACATAATACGTAATGTTAAGGAATGTCTTTTTACAGAAATAAAAAAAATCGTATTCATTACGTTAATGTAAATTACTGGTGGGTTTCTATTAACAAGATTTTGCCTGCTTAATCTCATCAATCTGGAGTCTAATCGTAGCTTTCGATAACCAGCTCATTCGATTACGTTTTTTCAGTTTGACATTATGTCATTCGATATCGATGCATGGTATAACATTTTTCGATTGCGAATACTATAATCTCAAACTGAAGGAACGTGATCAAATCAGGTCGTTATCGAAAGCAGGTGTAATCGTGGCCTCATCTTAAAAAAAAAATTTCATATGTGGATTGTTGTTGGGATTTAGATAAATAAATAAGTAAATTAAAACAATTGCAACAAAAACAACAAACTAGATACATAAAATATTTATTTTTCCCCCTCTTCACTTGTGGACGTTTTTTAGCAAGAGCTGCTTCGTATTTTATACTAATGACTATAGGTTGGACATAAGGAATGGCCTACAATTTCCTGATGGAGGTAGTTCTCATAGTATCACTTATACTTCAAAACTTTATTGTTGCAATTCCTATACCTTGACCTCACCCGTTACTACTACTGATGGGAATGTTAGAATTTATTGATTGATAGAGCCAGTGTGTCGCAATAGTGCTAAATCCCCGTCTGGAACCAATGACCGTTTTGCAGAGAGGCCAGCACGAGTTAAACTTCTTGTGTTAACCCTTTAGGGTACGAATACAAAAAATTCAACAAATAAATATACTTACATACACATTTATAAAAATGGAATTCCCGGAACTAACAAACAATGTCCCAGTAAAAAAGGAGAATCCAAAAGAGTCATGAAAATGTAGAGTTTACGATGCGGAAGTAGTGCAAATTTCGATCGGATCTAATGATTTTTGTTGTCATTGCAAGAAGTTCTCTTTTTCGATGCCTGGTCACTGAATTGGAAGCGATATTAAGAAAAATTCCCTTTTTTGTTTTCTATGATAATATTTTCATCTAGGAAAAATGGTAAATAGTTGCCCTTTTTAACAATTCGTTTCTTTTTATACAAATTTAAGCCCGAAACAGTGTTTTCATGTAAATTTAAGCAAATAACTTTTAAATTTTAGACTAAAAATAGTTTATCAATTTCTTAAAAAATAATAATTTTTTTTTTTTTAATTCTGGTGAGTATTTTCTAACACTATGGAGGAGTCACAAGGTTTTGTGTGCCTAAAATAAGATTCTACATGGTTTTTTGCTCACTCTCGGCAAATTAAAAATATCGATTTTTTGGAAGCAATGAAAATGTACTTCCGCTAGAATGACTTCCATTTTTTTTTCACTGGGGTATTTAAAAGTTTTAACTTCTTTTATTGCCTTAATTCAGTAAGAAGATTTAGGACCTCTTTGTTTGAAAATGATTTTGAGTTCTTGTGTTTGAATTTTCTAAATTATCTTCTTCAAAAATGGTTGTTGTCTTTGATAATGAAAAATAAAAATATTTTTGCCATGTTTTTAAAACAGAAAAATAAAATTAATAGCCCATTTACTAGATTTTTCATGGAAAACAAAATTTTTTTGCAGTAGATTTGTAGAAAATCAAATCAAAATCTAACATTTTTATTTATTTGTTACCACCCTGTACAACATACTTATAAAAAAAGATGATTGAATTAGCTACGGTCTGCTTAAAAATGTGTGTGAATTTACTACATTGCAGTTGTTTGGTTGTAGTTTTGGAAATTTTTCAGTTAATGGGTTTTGTTTTGGATAAAAAATCTTGATAAATGTCAAAAAATGTTGATGTAAACCGTATAGATTTTCTTAAAGATTTTAATTAAAAGTTGTAAGTGTAAAAGTGTAAATATCCTATAAAGCATTATACAATAGTTTGAAAAACATATGAAAAAATATGTGTTGGATATAATATTTGGAACAAAATTATAAAGCAAAAACACGAAACTTCTAGCATAGACAATAAATAATAATTGTGTTAAGGAATCGCAACTGCGGCTGCTTTTTCGTCCATAGACAAGACGATACAATCGTCAAACAGAATTAGGGCAGTAAGTTTAAACGCATTAATTTTTGTTGTTCAAATTGTTGAGCACAACGTGTCTGAAGTTGTTTATCTTTTAGAGTAGTGAATTAATTTTTTTATAACATTAACATTAAGCGGTGCCCATCACATAAAACAGTGTCTACGTTATCGCGACTACACTGTAGAGTTATGTCCTACAGCTCTGTTCAACTAAAATAAACTGTGTGTGGGCTTAAAACAAATTTTGACTCGAACGCGAACGAACTAGTTTAGAAAAAAATTTTTGGACACAACCCTAGTGTGCTGTATATTTGAATCATACTCGTTTCCGTATGCGCCATTTAAATAAATGCAAAATCTATGCTCAAATCATAAAATTTGTGATCGAATCGACAATCAAAATAAATCAAGTGATACGTTAATCGTATAAGCTGAATGGAGTTTCAGTACGTTCACCCATGTCATAATCCGAAAAAGGTGTTTTTACGTGACGAGTTATAAGTTCGCAGATGTGATGAGTCGACCCCTGGATAGTTTATTAATTTATAAGCGGAAGCACACAACCAATAAGAATATTTGTACTATTGTTACGCAAAACTTTATAGCACACTCGTTAGAAGAAAGCAATAGAATTTTGTCAATAATTATTTTTTGACTTTTGATTATGTTTTTATATAAAATGCTCCAATGTGCTGTGGTCTGATCCACTAATATCAGGCATACCCTTCGCACACAGACATAAATACTTATTTTTTATACAGTTTATTTTTATACCATTTGTAGCACTAAGCAAATAGGAGCCTCTCAAACAACAAGCAATATTGTTAACATTGTGGTTAAGCCAACAAAAAAAAAAAACAGCAAAATAAAACAACAAATTTTACCTTCGATTAAGCCCACTTATCACTTCTTTGTGTCCAATATTTGATTGTGTATTCTTAGATAACAATATAAGTTTAATCTTGAAAATATAAATGTGTGTTTCTATATCCCCATATGTGCGTATTTATGAAGAAGGATTTATCGTTGTAATAATTCTCTGTCTTATAATATGTTAAACCGAAATATGTTCAAATGTATCTATATATTTACCAGTAAACAAGCATATTGCAAAATAATGTATAAGTGTCTTCGAAGAAAATAAAAGTTCGTCAAAAATTAGACTCTATACTGGAGGAAAAGAGATATTGCAAAATTAAGAACATCTATGCTCAACAATAAGTGATAATGTGCACTTATTTTAACAATCGTTATCAGTTCATTAAATAATGGTAATTGATAAAGGAGGTTGTTAGTTTCTACACTTTTCTTGTCAATACTTCGATATAATGTTGACAAGGTTGTGAACACAAACGTTGTTCATACACTTTTGATAACCAATGTAATAAGTTTGTGTACTTAGATTGTTTATTTAATTTTTCGACCTTTTTCTATATATGTTTAATGAAACTATTTTTTCGTTAACGAAATATCGATATAAAAATAAAAATATAAAGAAATTTATGAAATTTACTGACCTAAAGCTTAAAAAATTGTTTGTGTACTTAGGTTATGTTAGGAAGGGTAGTAAAGTAATATTTACCCCCCACCCCCTTTTTGTAACCAGAAGTGACCCTTTTATCCATCATTCAGCCACTGAATTCCGATGATGATGATGTCCTCTAGCTTACACTTCCCGATATCAGTAATGCTCTCATGGAGGCGTCTCCTCAGCCATCTAAGCCTATGAGGTTGCAGCTTCGGGCAGTGACAGATAATATGTTCAATGGTTTCGGATTCCTCTTCATCCTCGCACATCCTACCCAAATCTGGAGGGGGGTTACGTTTTCTGGGTGTATTAGAAATAAAAAATTAACAGAAGTTATGTATTAGGGCCAATCCCAAGATGCAGACAACGTTCGACTTGTCGCACACTTACATTCAAAACAAAAATATTTTTGTTGTTGTTTCAAATGTGAGTTTTCGACAAGCCGAGCGTTGTCAACATAAAAATTTATGTTAATATATTTAAAATGTATTCCATAATTATTAAGTATGTGTTGGCACAGAAACTACATCATGCCTCTACTTAGTCTAATGTAAATTTTCTTTATTTCTGCCTAAAATCATACTGAATAATAAAAACAATTTTTGAAAAATATTGGTGCATATTCATAGTCAAAACAAAGTATACATTAAGGGTCAAATCATAATTTTATATGGTAATACTGGTAAGTATTAATAAATAAGTATTTTTAAAGTATGTTTTGTCCTAATTTACACCATGGAAGTCCTATTGCTAAGCTGATTAGTTTGTTGAGAGAGAGAGAGAGAGAGAGAGAGAGACAAGGGGGAAAGAAATGTTACTGTTCCCCTCGTCTCTCTGTCCCTCAAACTAATCAGCTTAGCAATAAGAATTGCATAGTGTAAATTAGGACTTTGTGTTGACTATGAATATGCGCCATTGAACTTCAGCCTATTTAAAACTTAGAAAATTTAGAAACTCACATTAATTAATAAAAATATTTCATTCAATAAGAATTGAAATTACTGAACTTAAGCCTGACTAAAAATTATTTCTGATTAAAATTCACTAAAATTTCAATTAAAAATCAAAAAATGTCTGACTTAAAAAATTTTTTCTGGAATTTAAAATCCATAAAATTTTAAAACTGATTGAAAAAAGCAGTTTGAATTTAATAGAAATATCTGGTGATCTTAAGTTAAATTACTTAAATTCATGTTTTGCTTTGACTAAATATACCTTCATTGAATGTAATGCGTGTACTACATGCTTTTGCATTACTTCTTCTTTTTCTTCTTTTCTTACTATTGCATTTTAATTAAGGCCCTCCAAGGGCCTTTTAATATACTTGCAGATAACAAAAAAAAAAGGCAAACTGAAACCAAAATCAACAAAACTTCGATAAAAATTAAATTGGTTATTGTTTTTTTTTTGTGTTTCCTTCTCTTGCATGGATTAATGGACATCAGTTTTCGTGCCACAAGGCACTAAACGAAAAGATATTGTAGAAGAAAAAGCGAAAATCCAACTATTATCCTAAAATACAATCGGCCAGTGAGGAGCAATTGTCTGTTTATCAGCAAATGTTTGTGGCTCTAGTATGAGCTGTGGCTGTAACATCAATTTTGAGATAACATTGGTTAGTATTTTCACTTTTGACCTGTTTAACGTTCAATTTGTTCTTTATCGTTCTATATAAGCTTTACTACAATGCCCACTCACATTCATTTGTTCGTTCATTCATTTCTGTTTAAAGCTTTTGTAAAGCCGTAAAGATGAGAATTTTCTTGTGGTTGTGTATGTGTGTTTTATCCTTTTTTTTACTTTTTCATGTAGCTTGTGGCGTTATAAAAGGATATTTAAGATAAAAATATAATATCCCAGCATAGAAATAGTAAAAATCCGAAATTGGTAAAAATTTTATTGCTTTTAGTGTAATTTTTTTTCTGATTTCCAGTTGAGTTTTTTTTTTAAGCACAAAATAGATTTCTTTACTTAAGTTTGATTCACACAAACATCAAAACAGATTTACTTACATTTCAATTGCCGGCGATAAAAAATAGAACAAATAAATTTTTTATTTCTTTGTACATACGGTAATAATTAAAATTAATAGGCGCAACCCCGCCCACTTTTTGAAATGCAAAATCCTGTAATTTTCACAGCTCATGGTGTATATCAAGTTTAGTAATATTTGTTCAAGCAGAAGCACGTGAAATCTAATATTAAAATTTAATGAGCATGACCCGCCCACTTTTCAACCACCAGATTACGCCCTTCTAGGGGTTTCGTAGGCATCGAATATGTAAGAGTACATATACATAATTTAATACAGAATTTTCAGGGCACGGTCCCCCCTTTTTTAAAACGCAAATGAAATGTTTGTGGGTGTGCGTGCCTTCATACACAGAAAAAAGTATTCACCAATTAAAATTTTCAATTAAGAATTTAATTGTGATAATTAAATTTTTAATTGAATTAATTAATTTGAGTGGAAAAAATTAATTAATATTATCAAAATGTTTGTAGATGAAAATTTAATTATTTTTTTAATTGATACTACAAACATTTAATTAATAATAAAAAAGTCATTCATTTTACTTTTTTGTGTTTAAGTTTTAAACTTCAGATAGTGTCATTGGTGTGTGGTAAGTTTCGTAGCAATCGGATGAGTAATTATACCTAAAATCCAAGAAACAGATTTATTGGCTGTGTTCCCGTATTTAATATATTTTTTTGCAATAGTATCAATTTTATCTATTTATACCCTGGCATAGAAAAAAAAATCGTTATAAAAATGGCGTATCAATGAAGTATCATGTCGTGACACAACGAACTTGATTTTTTTTTACCAAAATCGATTGTTTGCAATTATAAATGATCGATTTTCGTTAAGAAAACGAAGTCCAAAAAATTATTAAAAAATAGAGATGAGCTTAGAATCTCCTGTTTTTTTAAAGTTGTTTAAAAAGAGGAGAAACTGCATTTCTTTCTCTGTAATGGTATTATTATGCCATCGGCTTTCCAAAAAAAAAAAAAAATCGCTCACCAAGTGCCACATCATGTCTTTAAGAGGCGGGTATTCAAGCCTTAAATAATCTTTTTGCTGGGATATGCTCAACCATCAACAATAACGATTTGAAACTTATTTTTTTTTTACAAAATAACAAACACAAATCGAACAAATAAAAATTGAGTATAAATTCGCTGGGGATTGATAAATGGCGGTGTAATTGTGTGTATTCTTACCGCCGTATTAGAGTACTTATTATTGAGTGAGTGTTGTTATATATAGTCTTTGGGGGATATTATAGATTTGTTATATTCGTATTCGTATTTTTATTTTTAACTTTTTTTCTTTCGCATGAAAACTAGCCAAGAAAAGATGCAATTAAGTTGGGATTAGTTGAATGAAAAAAGCAATTTAATTCGATTATATAAGAAAATTAATTAATTGGAGAAAAAAGAGGCTATAAGCAATGAAAAGAACATATAAATGATAAATGGAAGCTCATGCCTATTGTTATAATAAAAGTACGTTGGTGAAAACAAAAAACTAAAAGGAGAGTTTCTTGTAAGGAAATTATATAATACATGTTAGGTAAGTATATGAAAATTTTAAAGTTGTATTTACACTTAAAACGTTTTTAAATTCAATAGTTTCATTGGATGCATTTTCTAAAATAAAATCCAACATTCGCTCATATTTATTATTTAGCACAGATGAACATCAAACATCGAATATTTTTTTAATGCGACATTTGCGAGTTCATGCAAAACTTTTGCAAAAAGGGGCAAATAATATTTTGAAATCCCAATAAGTTATATGTCAATTTATAATATGATGGCAAGCAACAGAACTCTGTATTTTATATTTTCAAGTCCTTGGAAGATTTCTCACTTTCCACAAATTCTAACAATAAAACGTTTTTCTTAAAACGGCTCGGAAAATTAATGATCACCTATTTGTTAAAAAGCTTTATTACTATTATTTTATAGAATAATACTTAAAAAAAGCAATGTGAGTCCGATCACAGGGGAGATGTGTAAACATCTAGTAATGAAAAATTTTTTTTAATATTGGCTTATGGTAACTAAAATAAGACGTATATGTCTTAACTATACTGTATTTAACAATCTATGGAAAATTGCATCTATAGTCGTGGAATTATTATTTGTGAGGGATTGTGGAGAATTGCTCATATGCAAGTGGAAAACGTCAAATACAAATTTTAATAAAGCTTGCGACTTTGAGTTTGAAAAATTTGTATTAAAATCTCCACCCATAATAATTGCCATGAGATGGAGATTGTTACCCAATTGTCGTGCATCAGTTTCAGTGTAAAGCAACAGTACGTTACGAAGATATAATATAAAATAATATTATAAATTCTTTATAAAGTCTGCTATATATCTTTTTAACAAATATATGATATTTAAAACGCTCTTTTATTTAAAAGTTTATATATATTTCATATTTTTCAACTTTTTAACAAAATTAGCAACTGGCAACACTGTTACACTTCACAAGAAATTTTTATTTAAACTAACATTGCTCCTGAAGGTAGCTTTAAAATTCGGTTGAATGTATCTCTATGCAGCTGTTAAGTTTCTCTCTGTACTTCTTGTTCGTATGATGACACTAATACACTCATACATAGCTCACACCGATTTGATAACGCTTCACGATCTTACTCAAAATGTGTGATTGTATTGTGAAAACGATTTTTACCCCCTAGCGTACACATCAAAAAACTTGTCAAAAACATTCTTATAATGGTTTAAAGTTAGGGAACACACATCAAGTAGAAATTCTTTTTTTTCGCGACATTCGGATCACTTTTTTTGTTTTGATTCAAATTTCTCAACTTTGATATGCATTTATTTATTATTTGGACAATTGTCTCTCACACTGATTTCAAACTTAAGCCCTTAGTCCCCTAAATTCCTAAAATCTAACACTGTGCTTCGGTGTGAAAGCATTACAAAAAGCTGTTTACAAAAGCTTGCACATTGTGCATATGGCTTGGACGTAGCTGCTTTATAATTATCAAAATTTCAAAATTGTTGATAACTTTTTTGATGCAGGCCTTAAAATTTTATCGTAAGCAACCATTTTTGTATTTAAAACATATTTACATATCACATAAAATAAAACTTCTCCTAAAACCTTTAATTTTTGTCGCTTACGATTAAGGGCCAATCATGCGATGTTGGCAGCTTTCGACTTGTCACACACTTATATTCAAAATAAAAATTAAAATTTTAATATTTTATTGTTTTTTCAAACCGTGTTGAAAAAACTACAGTCGAAATAACAAAAGTCGTAAAATTTTACAATTTCTTAGACCTTTTTATTTTTTGAGTGCCCAATCACAACCTGTTGCTCAAACTGCTGCTACTGAAATTTAAAATATCGTAGTTGAAGTTAGTACAATAAACGAAGAGATATACATAACGAAGAGCTCCAGCTGTCGTCATGTTTGTACAGTTTTCGGTTTAACTCACTGCTGCTTTAAATAAATACGAAGTTAACGAAGCAGAAATGTTTTTGTGTATGTGTTTGAATGTGTGTTTTGTGTCTTTTTGAGTAATTACAAATATAATAGTATGTATATATAAATATAATAGCAAAACTAACAACAACAATATTTCTTCCAGCAATCAATTAAATATGCAATAGTGCAAATTCAAAAGAAAAGAAAAAAAGACACAACATCCCTACTACGATAACTTTCGAATTTATTTAAAGCAGCAGTCAGACAAACAGAACACTTTTCAAATATGTCGAGAGCTGAAACTCTTCGTTTTGTATAGCTTTTCGTTTATTGTGTTAACTACTACTGCCACTCTTGAATTTACAGAAGCAGAAGTATGAGCAGAAGCAAAAGAAAATACATAAATGGGAATTTTTAAGCGTTGGTTTCAAATGTATGTAAGTGTTCAACAATTCGAACATTATCAACATCGTGGGACAGGCCGTAAATTGAAAATAAGCCCCAATTTAATGATGACAAATATTTCGTGGGAGTCCTGTCGAATGCAAAAATTTTCTAAAGAAAATGTGTGATAAAAATTTAAAATTTTTTAGTTTAAATTAAGTTATCGTACAGATGTTAATTGGGCCTTAGAGGTTTGTTATCTCAATTGTAATAAATTAAATTGAATTGAATTGAAAATATTTCATATTTTTTGCTTTCTGAACACAAAATTTTGTTAAAAAGATTTAGGAACAACAAATATATTTTATCGAAAATTTATCGGAATTTTTGTTTTAATCGAATTGCAGATAATATTTGTTATCTCTATTTTTTCCGTTTACAAAGATTTTAAAAACAACAACAAAGAGTGGCGTTGGCTGAAGTAGTTAGCACGTTGACTGCAAAACCGAAGGTACTGGGTTCAATCCCCGTATTCAACAGTCATTAAAATAACAACACCACGCAATTTTCTCATGTGCATTAGTGTCAGTTGTTGTAAGAAAGTTGAAGTGATGAAGGAACAGTCACTGGTCACTAAACTATACCGACTTCAGCAAATACTAATCGTAATGTAACATCAGAGCGCTCTCCTTCATTGTGTTGCAGAATCGTGGGCGAAGAAAAATAACCAATAAAATAGCTACTAACCACAGCTTCAAAAAAATGTTAATACGTCTCATTTAACACCAGAGGCGCTGCAACACTGCATTATTAAAAAAACCTGCAAAAATGAAGCTTTCCTCTATCTCTTCCTTCACTATCTGTCTTATCTATCACTATCCCTTTCCTAAAGAAGATAACACCTAGTAATAGTAGTAGGACTGAGTTTTATTATTATCAAAAAAAAAACAACAATTGTAGTGACAATATACTAAGTTTAGTTTAAATTATGTTTCGAATGCGTTACATCTGCATAAATATTAATTATATATTGTTGTTTTAAGGTGACCTACTTTAAAAATTTTATAGCCATGTTTTGGTTTGTATAATGACTATTATATTCACATTAAATTACTATATAGGTAGCAATTTTCATTTTGAAATATTCCTATTTGTGTTTCAATTTCAACCTTTACTTCTCACACATTTGTTTTGTTTAACTTTTTGAATTTGTAACTACATTTTAAAGAAAATACCTGACAAAATGGTAATAATTCTATTCTCCCACATTTTCTGAAAGCCACAACCATAAACCAATAAAAATGCCTTAAAATTATGTTTGGGATAGTGTGTTGAGTGTGCAATTATTATAGAAAATTTATGGATTTTTTTCCCAGTGAAAAAGCATTTTTCCTATAAATGTGTGAATTGAAAACAGTTGGAGATAAAAATGTTCGAACAGCTGGTATTATAAATAGAATATAATTCAGACAAAAGTTATGAAAATGTTCTACTCAAGCAATAGCAATAATATTTAGACTTTATTTCAGTATATCCCGTCAATATATTTCTTAAGGATTGAAGCATTTGCTAGTTGTTAATGTGATTTTCTTAAAAAGACAAGATAAGTTTAATTGTAATGGTATGGGGGAATAAAGTATTTTATGAGCGACCATGAATTCCATCTACTATTAAGTTATTCCAACATATTATGGAATTATGAATAAAAATAAAGCTTGAGATCTTTTTGATGCGTTTTAAAGTACATATGTGTATAATATTGGAATAGTGGAACACTGTGCATGATATGAAGATATTTAGGGAGTTCACAATAGCGTTTTAAAATGTGTCGTAATATTGCAACGTTTCAATTTTAATACTTTAACATGGTCTGGCAAGTTCGTTGTTTTTGTTTTGTATGTAAATCAAATTTAAAAGTATAAAACTATCAGAGCAGCTGTAGTTGATGAAAAATATTCTTTCCCTCTCTCATATTATACACTATATATAAATAAAATAAAGATATATGAGTGTTTGCCTGACTTTGATATGTACAGACTGCGTATTTATATCGTTGCCTGCTCATAATGAAATAATTAAGATGGCGCAATATTGCCACATTAAAATTTTAATATACTAATTGTGAATTCCCTAATTGTTGCTAACGATATTGAATTTTTAACTATTATCAAAGCTATTGAACATTTTTTGAGCTCAGTGTACGTATTTGCGGTAGTTGTGTGTGTTTGAATTTATTTCAAAATACCTGGAGCAATTTCCAAAAGTAATATGCCATAAGTTTTAACCAGTGAAAACTTCTGTATGCAAAAACTGCACACTTAACATTCATATACGAGTACTACGAGTACTAACATACAAACGTACAATATTAGATTGTACACTTTATTAGAAATATTATAGTTTAGATATTCATAGGCGGCAAAAATTAAAATTGAAAGCCGAATTGCAATGTAACATGGTTTAAGGCAACATTGTATAGTGTTTTGATGCAGGAGAAAAATATAACTATTAAATTTTATTTACTACAGGCCATATAAAAACACTTACATACATACAACATGTGTACATTAGGGATGATTTTTTTTTGGTATTAAAATACATAATAAGTAGAAGTCTTTTATTTTGTAAAAAAAATAGATTGGTAAAAAGAATAATTAAAATCTAAGTAGATAGCAATTTAAATTTAAGATATTTCATCAATGATAGTACTTCATGTTAATTTAACATGATTTGCAGTAATCTTCAAAGAAATTTTTTAATTTTGAAACAACTTTATTTCATGTTAATTTAACATTCCAGTGCTGTAAAATCAAAATGAAGAAATCATGTTGAATCAAAGTTATTTCAAATTAAAACAACATGAATTTAATGTAAATGTAAATGTAAATGTAAATGAGCCCGGCAAACATTGTGTTACTTTAATTTAATTTTTTTTAAGTACAAATCACTCTACAAAGTGGTCACTTGTTGTTGACCTGTGTTGAAAATTTCTGCTTCAAGGCTCTCAATTTCCAGAGATCATCTTTACTACAGCGAAATATTCTAAAACAAACGCTAAACAACACTGTTGGAAAGACACACAACATAAACAAATGTCTTGCCAACAGTGTTGTTTAGCGTTTGTTTTAGAATATTTCGCTGCATTTGAAAAATCTCTCATGTCTTGAAAGGTCTTATAAATGGCCTTGGGCAGGACTTTAGTATTTGTTAATGCGGGATTTTGTCTTACATACAAATGTTGCAATGTTTATGGAACTTAAAAAAAAAACATAGTTATGCAAAAAAAGACTTCATTCACCAACAATTATATTTGCTTTTGTAGCATATGAATAAGTAACCTCCTTAATGCTTATGTAAGTGCATGTACATAAGTATTAAAACAAATTTAATATTTTTAGTAACAAAAACTTTATAAAACTTTTTACACGTTAAAAGTTAAAGTTCATGAGCTGCTGAAATGTTGGCTTTTTAATTATTCTTTAATCCTGGCTAAATTGGGATTTATGAAAGTTGTCTCTTAAAATGTTATGACTTTTTTTTTTGTTTGTTTTTTTGATACAAAAAATACGAGTAGTACAAGGATTAAAATTAAATGAACACAAATGTCTTTTTATGTTATCATATATATAATAAGAAAATTTAACTTTGATTCTATAATGCGAGCTTTTTGATGTCTTCCTATAATAAAAGACCATGAAGTATACTTCACAATATCATTATAATCATATTCATATATGTGAAATGTGAAAAATTAAATATGTTGTAAATTTAATTGTCTTCTTATATTGACATAAAGCTAAATATAATGTAAGCATTCTATGTTCTACCATTGTATATTATAAAAGTAGGCGTGGTCAAGCCTTTATAATAATAATTTAGCAAAATTGCTGCAGCCTTCTTGAGTGATGTGATTACCAATGAATGACATTTGATTTTTATTTATATGGATTACAAAACTACTATCACAATAGGGTCAAAGAAACTTGACACATTTTTCAAATCTTTGTCACAATCAATCAATCATCCAAATTAAAAATGAAAATAAGAAAAATCTACTTCAGTCATTTGAATAATTTTATTTAATTAAACTCAGTAAAGTGCGACTTGGATGCGCACATGAACGGCACTACATATTTATTACTTTACGAACTTCAACCAATATAATCGAGTATCTTACCAGATGAAGACATAATTTAAAAATATCCCTGCAGAAAATGGAACTGACACAAGACAAGTTACGTGACCGATCCCGAAGTGATAGTGACAAGTTCGAGTACTAACACTTCCAATGCAGCGGACCAGTCACTTTTACATGGGGATGGTCTAGGATAGGATTAATTGATAGTTTGTACGCAGCTTGTGACTTGCAACTAAAATATCTTTAACGGACCTATTCGGTGAAGAATAATATAAATTACACATAAATATCATTCCGACATTTAACTGTAACAATGAACACATATAAAAATTTTATATTGTTAGAAATACAATGACATTTTATTTTTAATCAGAAATTTTTTTGAGATTCGAACCGCCAACTTTCTGCATGACAGACTTGCACACTAGCAACTCGACCACAGGGCGACTCATATTTCAAAAGTATAAATGCCAGTTAAGCTTAGTTTAATATCAAGGTATAGTTACGAGACTGGTTACAGAGTCTTATTGGAAGGCACAATTAATAGTAAATTTGCAACATTTGGTAAGTACAGCATTCAACCACATCGGATTTAATGAGTGCCATTTACTATAATACTACACTGAGTTGCAATAAAATTGGCTCAAGATCAAGAATCACGAATATTGCCAATATGTCATCATTTACACGATATGTCTTTTTTCACATACACTAAAGCGAAATTTAAGGGAAAGGCTGCAACTTGAAAATAAGAACGCGTCACATTAATTCAATAATTTTCAATATAATAGAAAATCTATATTGAGATACTTAAAAATAAATAAAATTAATATTGTAAACTATATTGAAATAAGAAATTTCAGCATGAGTAAACTTTCGTTAATGTTTCTTATTAATTCAATATGGTTTTTTTCTCTGGGTGTACTTTTGGTAACGATTATCAAGAAATAGGATGAGTAAGTTTGTTTCAATTGTCACAGAATTTTCAGCAGGGATTTTAAGCATTCGGTGAACTTTTTTTTTGGTATTTAATGATTTCTTTTAGTTTTGGCCCGTCTTTTTCTAAGTTTTGGCGTTTTTTTGTTTTCGGAATTTGTTTCGGTTTTTCGCGTTTTTTAAGTTTTGGCGTTTGTTTTCGTTTGTAGAAATTTTTTCGGTTTTTGTCGATTTATTAAGGTTTTAGCGATTTTGTTTATATATCGTTTTTGGAATATTTTTTGGTTTTTAGCTTTTTTTTTTTGGTTTTGCTGTTTTGTTTTTGTTTTGGCGATTTTTTCGGTTTTTGGCGATTTTTTCGTTTTGACGACTATATTTATTTTGGAAGAATTTTAAAGAATTTCTTTTTTCTGACATTTTTGACGATCTATTTAAGTCTTAGCGATTTTGTTTATTTATTGTTTTTGCGTTTTTTTGTTTTGGCAATTTTTTTTTGGTTTTTGGCACTTTTTTTAATTTTTGTATTTAGGAAAAATTCAAGAGCTTGCCTCATTTTGATCATTTTGGTGTTTTTCGTTTTTGGGATTTTTTTCAGTTTTTCGCTTTTTAGGGTTCCGTACACCAAAGGTGAAAAAAGGAACCCTATTGTTTTCGCTACGCTGTCGGTCTGTCCGTCACATGGTATTTTCTCAGGAACCGTAAGAGCTACGGACCTGAAATTTGGACAGAGTATGTAGAACCTTAGACACTACAACAACAAATACATGAGAATTAGAAATTAAAGGGTGCTTCAAAACGAGCGACGAAAAATGTTAAAATCTCATGTAATATACATACAATTGTATGTACATATGTATATTGACACTTGAAATTTGTAAAATTAGTGTATTTTTATATAGACTACAACAATAAACATTAAAATATTAAAAAAATTTAATAAAAGGTGGGTCCATCAGTTAATACAATTTTGACTATGTAATTTTGACAAATTGCTATATCTTGGAGACCGTAAGAGGTAAACTCTTCAAATTTTCAAAAACGGTAAAACTAAAAAATCAGAAAATTATAAAATCGCCAAACCAAAAAAAATCGCCAAAACCTAAAAAAAATCGCCAAAAATTAAAAAAAAAATCGCCAAATCGAAAAAAATCGACAAAATTAAAAAAAAAATCTAGCACTAAAATAAATCGCCAAATTCGGAAAAATCGTTTAAATGAAATAAAATCGCCAATATGAAAAAAACGCCAAGGACCGAAAAAAATCGCCAAAACGCGAAAAATGCGCCAAAACCAAAATAATTGTTTATGTGAAGAAAAATCGCCAAAATGAAAAAAAATCGCGAAAATTAAAAAAAATCGCCAAATTTAAAAAAAAATAGCCAAAACGAAAAAAATCGCCAAAATTTAAAATAAACGACAAAAACCGAAAAAATCCTCAAAACGAAAAAAAAGTGCCAAAACTAAAAAACATCGCCAAAACCAAAAAAAAATCACCTATATGGAAAAAAATTTCAAAATTAAAAAAATCGTCACAATAAGAAAATCGCGAAAATAAAAAAAAATCGCCACAATAAAAAAATCGCAAAGATTAAAAAAACTTCAAAAACCAAAAAAAAAATCGCCAAAACGTGAAAAAAAGTGCCAAAACTCAGAAAGCGCCAATAAATTCAAAAAACACCCAAACTAAAAAAAACGCTTAAAGCCGAAAAAATCCAAAAACGAAAAAATGCCAAAAATATAGTTTAAATTGTTCGTATATAATTACATATCTCGTGCCCGTACGGAACCCTTCGTGCGCGGGTCAAAGTCTCACTTCACTGAATTTATTTTAGTTTGTGGTGATTTTTTCGCTTTTTGACGATCTATTTAAGTTTTAGCGATTTTCTTTATTTTTTCCTTTTTGGTATTTTTTCAGGTTTTCGAGTTTATTTTATTTTTGGCGTTTTTTTCGGTTTTTGGCGATTTTTTTTTATTTTGGAACTTTTTCTTAGTCTTGGCGCTTTCTTTGTTTTTTTAATTTCTAGCGTCTTTTTGTTTTGGCGATTTTCTTATTTTGGTTTTTTTAGTTTTAACTTTATTTTTGAAAGTTTCATGAACCGTCAAGGTACAGCAAGTTGTTAAAATTACATTAACTGATAGAATACGCTTTGGTTACTTTTTTCAATGTCAGTATTAATTGGTATAATCTGCATTAAAATACACGTCCTTTGAAAATTTCAAATGTTAAGGCTTCATTAGTCTTTACTTTCTGTTGATGTTCTGTGCTGTGCCATTCTGCTTTTAAATTTGAATACCTAATTTTTCTGCAGCAACTTATCAGCTATTTCTGACCAGAAGGGCCACATATTCCCACTAAAGCGATGAGTTTTGCATCCTTCATTGTTAATTTTCAATATAATTTATTTTTTTCTTTTAAAAATTATTTTTTCTCAATTCTATAAATACAATCACAATTTATTTCAAAATATATTTATTTAATTTATGCTTTCACTTACAATAACTTAACAATTTTTTGATTTTCACAAGTTGAAGCGAAACATAACAGAACGAAACAGAAAAACTAACGACTTGTTTTATATTTCTATAAACAGAAATGAGTCAGCCGATTCGTAACAGAGCAGTAAGTAAAAACTAATTCTGGCTTTATATATCTGTGGCAATATGGAATAATAGCTTAAGTTGACTTAAGCAAAGCAGCGCATTTCAGAAGTTTTTACGCTTTCACTAAGAGTTTAGAAGGCTCTAATGCATGATTCTACTTTTTTGTGATTCTTTCTTTCCATATGTAACATTTCCAAGTGGAACATAATGCAGCACAAATAAGCTTAAGTTTCTTAAGTCTATTTAAGCTACTATTCCATATTGCCACAAATATATATTACATTAGGATTTCATTATTTTTCATTGCTCGCTTTAGAAGCCCGTTTAAGCTTCAACTGTCATATACTTCTTTTTGTATCGACACATTCTGTTAAAACTTCAGGCCGATAGGTCTTACACTTCTCGAGGAAACCGCCTTTGACAGACAGACGACATCGTAGCGAAAACAATAGGATACTCTTTCACCTTTGGTGTACGGTGGACCCTAAAAAGTGTAGTTAAGTGATTTTGCATTAAAGCTTGCGATTTGCAATTATCCACAATTCATTTTATCTACATTCTTACCATTGCTATGAATTTATTATATTTTTTTTTAAATATCACAATGAAAAAGAAGTTGCATGCTTACTACACCTTTAATTAAAATATAAGTGCAAACATTACTAGACGTTCGTTACACCTACAAAATGAACATCACGTTCATTTCTCGTGTAATGTTAATGTTGTTGATAATGATGTTTACGCTGAAGATTATGATGCTGACGGTGGTGGTGGTGGTGGTGGTATTTGTAAGTTTAACCCCATTCGGTGTTAAATACCAACACGTGTCGTGTCAGCCCCACCAAGAATGCAGAAAATGTGTTAATAATACACACTCATAACTGCAGCCATCATCAAGTGCTATTTAGAACATCAAGTAACACGTCGTTTTGGTTCTTTGCCATTGTTTAGCTGTTTGCTGTTGCTGTTGTTGTTGTTGTTGTTGTTTGTTAATTTTGTTGTCGTCATTTGTGTCGCCCATTACTAGCAACATTGTCAGCAGCATAACTTAGTTATGTACCACTAAATAGGCCGTAGGTAAATGTTTAAAATGTGTTTTGCAAAAGAATAAAAAAAAGTTTAATCCAAATGTGCTGAAGAACATGTAAGAGCATAAAAAAAAATGTAAAGAAAGGTGTTTTAAATATATAATAGAATAAAAAAGCTTTATTTCCTTTGTTGAGATTTTTTTAAGGGTTAACATGTAAACGTTTTTTTTTCTTCTTTTGGCTTACACACAATTAATGCTGTGGAAATGTTAATAGAGTAAGAGAAATGTTAAATAGCTTAAACATTATACATATTTAAACAACTAAAGTAAAAATGTGTGTGTAATACGATAGAAAAGATTTATAACGAACACATAAATATGTAGCAGAAATGTAAGAAATCTTTTATATAATTTCTTTTGTTAAAAAAAACTTAAATAAAATTTATGCAGTTGAAATAGCGGGATTGACTGGCTTATTATGATTGCAAAAGTAAAATTTTTAATGCACATTCCCTCGAAAATCTAGAAATTGTTACTTCTTAAGCAAATTGAGGAGTCTTTGACAGATACAAACGACAAATTGGAAGCCCAGGTGATGGGATAGACTACTCTCACATGACGTAAGTTAAGCATTCGATTGATTGAATTGTCATTAATTCATGCGGCATCATACAGGGTATCACAAAATATAATTTAAATTTAACGGATCGATTAATATATAAGTGAGCTCTTTATGGATACAATGTTTAATAAACATAAAAAAGTATTCATCAATTAATATTTTCAATTAAGAAAATTTAGTAAATTTTCCAATTTATATTACATAACTTTATATATCGCTCATTTACTTCAATAGTGGCATAACTCAAAAAATTTTATGTAAATTGAAAACTTAAAACGCGTTTTCTGTAAAACAGTGTTTTTTGAGTTGTGCCACTATTCAAGTAAATGAGCGATATATTCAATATTTATTATGCGACTTATACACTCAGGGAAAAGTGGCAGCTTAAAAATAAGAACGCGTCTCGTTCAAAATAAATGAAGTGAATAAATTAATACTGTAAATTAATATTTTTCCGTATTGAAATAAGAAATTTAAGCATGACTAGACTTTCGTTAATGTTTCTTATTAATTCAATATGGTTTTATTGATTTTAAGTTGTTTTTTCTCTGGGTGTATTTACATGATCAGAAATGGTAATTATCGTTCAACGTTACGGTTCTAACATCATTCTCAAAGATGTATAGACCGATGACACTGCCTTTGTGCAGGGCTTTGCATGCACTTGGATCTCAGTGCTTTGCATGCACTTGGATCTCAGTGCTTTGCATGCACTTGGGTCTAATGTGGATTGGAACTCCCATTTTTCAGAAACAGCCCTCGTTGCAAAATAAATATACCGCGAGGAACGTTCCCCATTTAAAAAACTAATATTGTTTGTTGTTATTTGTACGTGCTCTGGATCATTACATCCATCCATGGTGATTTGGCATAACTGATTGAATAAATGACAACCAATTCCGCAGATATACCTTCAATGGCATATGGCTGCTATGAACTGTCAAAATTAGTAAGTGTCTATTAGAAGACCATTTAAATGCATTTACCATTTCTAATATTCTATTTGATGAAAAATCCATGTTAAAAAGCTGATGTTAACAACCACTATTTGCCCAGGTAGATAGACAATAATGCTGATGATTTACGTGGTACCATAGAAAAATGCGGCATAACCTAAAGTCCAGTTTAAGTATTCTTGCCTTCTTTAAAAAAACCACATTACTTATACCCTAATTCTGTTCGACGATTGTGACATTTTCTCTATGGAGACAATTATTATGTATTGTCTACGCTTTGTGCTGCTGTTCAAACCATTATATGAGTATAAAACATATATTTTTTCATATATTTTAAAAAATATGATAATAATATCGATTTTATCGTTAGCAACATATATTAAACTTTCCAGAAATTCATTGTACATTTAAATTAAATAGCTGATGTTAATAAGAATATCTACCCAAGTAGATAGACTAGGGTGCTGATGAAGTGCGTGGCTGCACAGAAAAGTATCGGTATTTCCCCCAGCTTAAAGTCTAAGTTTAATTTTTCTTCTCTTCTTTAGAAACACACATTAATTAATAAAAATATTTCATTCAATAAGAATTGAAATTACTGAACTTAAGCCTAACTATGAATTATTTCTGATTAAAATTCACTACAGTTCAATTAAAATATCTAAAAAAAAAAAAAAAAAAAAAAAATTCTCCCTTTTCAGAAATGTGAAAAAAGTGTCAGAACTAAAAAAGCGCCTAAATGAAAAAAGGAGCCAAAATTAAAAAACGCCAAAACCCGAAAAAATCGATATAAATAAAAAAATCGCCTGAATGAAAAAATTCGCAAAAATTAAAAATAAAATTTAAACCGAAAAAACCTAAAAGCGAAAAATAATGACAAAACTATATTTTATATAGGTTAAAGTTCATATTTAATTACATATGTCGTGTACGGGTCAAACTCGCAACTCACTGAATTTATTTTTTTTAAATATTCAAATGGGTTTTTACGTTAATTGGAGCTTACGATAAATTTTGCAGTCAGTATCTTAAAAGTTATCAAGACTTTTGTCATTTTGATTATTCTAAACTATGGGTAGGCCCATAAAATTTTAATTCCAACAAAAAAGTATTTTTTCGATAAAATGTCGCTTTCGATAAAATCGATAAAAATGGCTCGATATTTTAATTTTTCATTATCAAAGACAACAACATTTTTTTTTCCAGAAAATAATTAATAGCGCAATTACGTTATATCTAAATCTAGTACTGGATAAATCTAGCTGTTTTTTACTAGAGTTCCCATACAAAGAAAAATCTTGTTTGTGAGTAGATTTGAAGATAATCAACTCAAAATCTAAATCTACGGTCTGCTTAAAAAGGTGTGTGAATTGGCTATATTGTAGTTGTTTGGTTGCAGTTTTGGAAATTTTTTGCTTAATGGGTTTTGTTTTGGATAAAAAAAAATTGATAAATATTAAAAAAAAACATCGTATAAACGGTATAGATTTTCATAAAGATTTTAATTAATTTTTTGCAGTTGTAAATGGCCTATTAGAGAGTTCAAAATCAAAAACTCAAAAATATATTCAAACGAAAACGTCCTAAATCTTTTTATTAAATTAGGGCATTAATAAAACATTTCATTCTATAATTAAAATTACAAATACATTAAACTTAAGCCTGATTAACAACCTTTCCTGGATTACAAAAAATATCTTCCAAATCTAAGCCCTTGTATTCATTTAATCGAGTGGTAAAATATCTTGTGAGGGCCATGTATGTGTTTTTTTTTTAAATTTCAGTTTTTCAAAAGGGAAATTTTCTTTTAAATGCACTAAATTATTCAGTTTATAAGAACAAACTATAGATGTGAGACAATTCAATAAAAATGCTCATGCTTAAAAAAGGTGACTGAAGTCGGCCACAAACTTAACGTTCATTTACTCCAATACTGTTCGCACTAAAAACAAAAATATTTTTGTAGAAAACGCATTTATAGTTTTATATTTATATAAAACTCAATGAAGACATGAAGAAATATTCTGAAAAAATAATTGGTTTAGCAAAATTACGAATATTTCACAGAAACATTACAATGATCACGATATCATAAATGAATAACTAGATACATTACAAAATATTTAAGTTAAATATTTGAAACAATTTAAATTTTAGTATCCTAAATATAATTTTGGTATCTTAAAACTGTTACATTAATGATTCATCCTATACTTTATTTAAAAAGATTACATGCATTTGTATCAATTATTTTTGGTTTGAAAAATAAATGCTTTTGGGTCTGGAATGCAGAACATTAGTTACTAACAAAACTTTGCAATGCGTACTTTTGTAACTGACAAAAATAATTAACTTGGGACTATCTATTCATCACGTTTGTTCAATGTCCTTACAAAATTCAAATACTTTTATACGTTCACACACAAACATATACATATACACATACAACTAAGAGTATTTGTATAACTTCTACGTACACTCGCATTTATTTATACAAACTCATCGCATAAGCATTCTATATTGTCCCTTTTTTAGTCTTTTGTTTCACAACATTTTGTACATTCCCTCAGGGAGTGCAGAGAGTTGAATTTGTTTTATATGTATTTTATTTCTACATTTTGCTTTTTGGCTTGCACAATTGTTTCATCAGTAAAATCTACAGCAAACAACCCTTTTACTCTCTCCAAAATATCTATTTACCGAGTTACATATACATTTGTACATGTATAGTATATTGTACAGCACAATAAAGGGAGCAAATTAAAGAAACAGTTAGTAGCGAAACTACTTTAATCTTATTTTAAATTCTTAATATTTTTAAATATATTTAAAAAAAAATTGTATGCGATAAACAACAACTAAAATTTGTTTCCGAAATTCCTTAATTTTTGATCGAACTAAACGGCTAGTCGACATGAATGTGCATGCTAAAAATTTCTTTCTATAATGTTTAATTTTCGTGGAATGGGATGCCAAGGTGTTGCAGTTTTTTTTTTAAATAAAAATTTTTATTAAAGAAATTATTTATATTCCTATAGGAAATCGTTCGAAAATTAGTTAATTTTTATTTAAAGTCTGGTACTCACTGTTAAAAATTTCATGCGACATGTTAACATAATCCATATAAAAAAGTTTACATGAAATATTCATGAAATAATGTTGCAAAAGTTGTACTCTGTTCAACTCGTGAAAAAGTTATGAAATATATCTGACAACATTTTCTTGCCATCTGTGAAATTATGTGACTGACATTATTTCATTCAAAATATTGACAGTTGATTTTTATGTTAACAAAAGTTGGTCAATGTTGCATAGTTCTAACCAATAAATAGAAAAATTAGTATGGGCATACATTTTTACGTGTCAAATTTTTCACGCGAAATAATAAATGTTGCTGAAAAATTTTCACAAACTTCAAACAGATTACCAGACTTAAAAGACGGGAAACATCAAAGCATTCTTGGTAATTTCTGTTTGTTGTTGTGTATTGAGCTATTGCTTTTGTCTGTCACTGTTTTCTTATTTTCTTGGGAATATGAAGTTGCATTTTCAAAAGCATTCAATATTTACATTGCGTTGGAGTGTGTGCAAATTAAACACGTAACGTGATAAAGTAATGTTGCTAAAGTTTTGCCACCAGACACGATTCGTAATTAGCCAATTTTTTTTATTCTTGTACGATTGGTAAAAATTAGCAAAGAAGTAATAAGTTATTGGAGTGAAATTTGGAAGAATTTTGTATAAATACTTAAGGGCCTCTTCGTTTTCATTTTATTTTAATAAGTTCTTAAAGAAACTGTAGAGCGAGCGTCTAATTAAATTTTTATATGAGTGCAGGTGATATTTTGGTGGGTGAGGGGGGGGAGGGTTGAAAATAGAGACTTTCAAAACATTTTAGCAGAATTTTAATCAAACTCAATAGAGTTTTGCTGGGCATTAAAGCCTAATTATGTTCGAGGATTGTGCCATCTGGTCAATGGACGAAGAAAAGTGGCAGTTTTAATTTTTTGATACAATTGTTACAGACTTGTATCGAGTAGACTTGAATCACACTCTTTCACTAGCTCCTTTTTGACTCAAACCAATGACCTAACCCGTGTTATTTAAATATGTTTAATCACAGGTTTGCGTCTAAAAGGAACTTCTGAAAGATTACGATAAAATTTTAAATTATTACTTATTGTCTATGCTTGAAGGTTCGTGTATATGCTTTACAATTTTCTTGCAAGGCATTTCATCTAACATATATATTTTAAAATATCGTATCACACTTTACTCTCATTTTTGCGTTTTGAAAATATGGTAATAATGTTATATATATTATATATTATATTTATATATTATATATTTTTCATCATCAAGGACAACAACCATTATTGAATAAAATCAGCAGCTCATTTTAGACTCATACCAAGGACCAAACCCGTTTAGTTATGTTTGAGTCAAAATCGAGCTGTTTAGTTTAAAGTTCAATCCAAGTCTAAGGAAAATGATTGAGAGAAAGCAAAAACAAAGACTCAAAAATATTTTCAAACAATAACCTCATAATTTGAAATTTATTTGCTTGTGGTTTAGCTTGGTCTATATACGTATTTCATTGGCGCTTAAACCAAATCATCAGTAGACTTCAACCACAAATTTTGAACAGTCACAAACCTCTTACTTTATGCACAGACTTTCAAAAACTATATGAGAATTCATAGAATAATAATATTTTTGAAAATCACAAAGACAAAATAAGTTTGGTAGGCTTTGAAACTCATACAAAACCCAGCAAATAATTTATATTCGATATGAATCTATTTTATTTTTCTACACCTTCATACAATTAGAAATCCATTGGATAACAATAAAAGTAATTACAAGGCAAAATGAAAAATAAAATCTAAAATTTAACATTTAAGAAGTTTGTTATTCGACATATTGTCATAATTATATTTTAATTTGAAATTTATTTGCTTGTGGTTTAGCTTGGTCTATATACGTATTTCATTGGCGCTTAAACCAAAGTCTGTGCATAAAGTAAGAGGTTTGTGACTGTTCAAAATTTGTGGTTGAAGTCTACTGATGATTTGGTTTAAGCGCCAATGAAATACGTATATAGACCAAGCTAAACCACAAGCAAATAAATTTCAAATTAAAATATAATTATGACAATATGTCGAATAATAAACTTCTTAAATAACCTCATAAATCATCTTACTGAATTAATATAATCTTTAACATATTTTCAATTGTTACCTGTTAGAGCCCTGCATACGACAATTTAAAAGTAGTTTTAACACATGAGGGATTTTTCTAATGCTTTACTGTAGCCAAAGTTATTTAAAATAAACACTGAAACAATAATGTTTGCAATACATTTCTTTCAGTTATTGTAGGTATAGAAGTAAAGAAGCAAATACTTCGTGACTGAACGAATTTGTGATGTTTGCTTATTCCTTCGCATGGGTATGTATACAAACGTCATAGATGTACATACACCAGCTACGTCCAAGCACAGATACACTGATATTTTCATTTGAAGCTCTTAAATTTGTTCTTGTTTCTTTGCAAAGTAAGAAATTAAGTAGTAAGTGAAATTACAAAAAGTTCTTTATAAAAGTTTTCACATTATGCATATGACTTGGACGTAGCTAACATACACACATTAGTTGTGTGTATTAGATATGGAAAACTATCGATAGTGTCAATATCGGAAGTTTTCGATAGTTTAAAAAACTTTATCGATGTATCGATTCAAGACTAGAAAAACTATCGATATATCGACGATACTATCGTGATAGTATCGAAGTTGTATGGTTCTCGTATAATGTTCAAATATGTATATTTACACTAAAAATTTAAAAACACAATATTTTTAAATAAAAGAAAACAAACTAAAATAGAATTTTATTTGTCAGTTCAATAAATAACATAACTATAATAATTGTGTGAAAAATAAGTGAGGTCAGCGAAAGAAAATTTTTTGTCATTCAGTTATTTTTGTTTATTAAATTTATTATTTTTATTATTTTTTGGTGGTGTATCATTTACTATCGATAGTGACTAAAAATATCGATTGCTTTTTAGTATTAATCGATGGTAAAATTAAAATATGGATAGTGACAAAAAAAATTAACTATCGATAGTGTGGATAGTGCCATCGATAGTTTTCCACCCCTAGTTTGTATGCCATTTTATATTAGCAGAGACAACTTCAGTTATAACTTCCACCAACCACTTATTTAAATCACAAACCTTTTAGCAAATACACAAATCATAATGAAGACTCCCAACAACTTAGCTAAGAATTCCCAACATCCCAAGAGTTCCCCGCCACTAGCTCGGAAAATTACGGCAACACTGAAAATCCAAAAAAATCCACAATGGCAGCACAATCATGTTTTGTAGTTGTTACCACCCAGCAAAAAATTTCAAAAAATTTAATCGGATTTGGAATTAAGCATTTTTGGTGGAAGCTCTTCTCTACTGGATTACCAACTTGAGAAGTACTTACTTTTTTTATTTAGCAAATTCTTCACGTAATCTATTTAATTTAAAAAAATTGTTCTCCTCATTTATCAACTTGTACATATTATTTTTAAATTTTAGGTAATGTGTTTTGTAAGCGAGTAATGAAATTTGGTAATAAGAAAAGTAAGTTATTATATGGCAAGTAGTTCTGATGGTAATGTGTAATTTTTTGAGGGGCAGTATTTGTAACCAGATGAAGACATTACTTCTTCTTGTGGTATATGGAGGTTTTGTTACGCACAAGAATTGTTCGCGACATCACTTGTAAACACTCATACATATACATGTATATCACTATATCTATGCTGCTTCACTTTTTATACAACAGCATTTATTTTTGTTTTAGTATAATAAATGTCACGACAATACATTTAAAATGCAAGACGGATTTTCATTTCAAGAATGTTTACGCAGGGCTCCATTACATATGTATATGTATCCAGCAGCATGTTATTTATGTGGTCAAAGTTCTTGTTAGTAAATCCCTAGTTAGGAAGTCCCTAATGTAGCCGCTGTGCTCCTTTAACCTCCATGGATAGTTTCATAAAAGGCAAAGCTGCTTAAGTTCGGAAAGATCATAAAGAAATTCACAAAAATCCCTCATTTTCAATAACTGTACTTTTAAGGCCCACCAAAAATGATATAAACCTTTTTCAATATTATCTTCACTTTTAAGGATGTGTGTATTTGAAAGAATGCGACTACTCATTTATTATATGTTAACATGCAGACTTTTAAAAGAAGTTAATGCGTTTAGTGCCACAGAGATGTCACTAGTCAATGAGTGACAGCAATAAATTTACGATAAATGAAGTTGAATTTAAAGTCTAACTAAAATGGTTGCATAATGAAGTCTTAAGAGAATAAGCGCTTGCAATGCAGTTTAATTTTCTTATTTCAAGCTGTTATATTTTTTGAAATTTGAATGGACCCTTTAAAAGAAATAATTTAGCAAATTGTGTTGCCTTGTATAATAATTGGAAATTTAACAATTTTAATTAAATGTACAATAAAATAAATAGTGAGAAATTTTCTTGTACAACAGCATACACAATGAACCCTTGATGTTGGTTTTTGTTGTTTTCTGCACATTACCATTCGACCTTCTTCTACACTTGTTTCTTTATATCAATTACACTTATTACACAACCATTTGCAGTAATTTGTACTTATGGAAATTGTAATATTGTTGCCTGCCTGGCATTTTGGTTTACAAATTTCTGTATATAATTAAATTTAATTGTTCGTCTATTAAAATAAATTAATACCTTTAAAATAATAACAATAATATTCTAAAGTAAGTATATTTTAATTTGTTACTTTACTGCTTTGTTTCTTTGAAACAAAAAAAAAAACAACAACAAAAAAAAGTACAACAAATTGTTTGTACTTCAAGAAAAAGCAGCTCAAAGAGTAGTCCTTTCGAATTTTAACGCTAAACATACAAACAATGCGATGCGATGTTAGCAATAGATTGGTGTTGCTCATGAATGTTTGGCGTGAAATTCAAATCCTTTATTATTATTTTGTATATATTTTTTATTTTTATTCTATTTTTGAAGACAATACCAAGCAAGTCTACTTATGCTGTGTTCCTTTTTAAGACATCTTTAAAATAAAATGGTAATAAAATCTAATGATTGTTTTCTTTCATTTGTTGTTATTTTAAGTACAACAGTTAAAACAATAATTGTTTTGCACTTTCTTGATAGCTTGAATAAATAGAATGATAAATCTATATACGAGTACAAATTGTTAAAGCAAGGGTGGAGCGTAATGACTTCTTTAAATTAATTAAAAAAAAACACTTCAAATAAATAAACAAACAGTAATTTGAATTATAAAAGGTAAATAAATTATTATGAGATATTTCTTGGATAATATAAATTTTATATTAGTTCTGTACCATCTCACAGTTTCTACTAAAGGAGCTTTTTTATATTGCCAGGCATCTTTAGCTAGAATTATTTCAATTGGGAGCAGGAGCTTTTGCGAGTAGAAATATAGTAACATATTTTAATGATAATCGTTGTGGGATGAAATCAACTGTTACTATTTCTTGTTAATCTTTATATATATATAATTCTACTGTACCGCACGTAATGTCACTGAACTCCTACTAAACGGTAAGACGGGTTTGAGTGAATTTTTTTGTATTCGCTTGAGTGGCGCTCTGTATGGTTTAGCTTCACAAATCAGTCCGGTAGATGACGCTGCAGTTGGTATCTAAGTTGTTTATCTATACTGCAATTAAACGGCAGGATCGACATGAATGAACTTTTGCGTATGCATTCAAGGGGCGTAAGACAACCTTTGCCGCGCTAAGCTAGTTTATATAATTTTTGTTAGTTTTTATTTATTAAATACATTCACATTCTTGCCAGTAATAACAAAAAATTATTATACGACGATAAAATACTTGCAAATACAGAATGAAAACGCTGACTGCCAATTTTATTGAACATCTCCCAAAAAGTGTCAATTAAGCGATACTAATGTACATATATTCACAGATTGATAGTTTTATTTGATCGCCTTGTGAGCGCACTTAAAGCTAAAGATTTCATTCAGTCTTGGACTGGTGTGCAAAAAATGGTCGAAAATATATTGGTATTGAAAATCAGCAAAATCGAAAACACGGTTGCAGGGGTGGAAAATGTAAACTTTGTTTTGCTTTGTAAATAGTGTGTTTTATAGAGTAAAAAAAGTTTAAATCATAATAAAACGAGGGAAAATTATTTTAATACCAATGAAATGGGCCACGTGGCCGCCAGGGCTGGAACACCAATTGTTAAAAACTTTTCGCAGTATTTGCGGCTGTATTTCGTCGACAATTTTTTGCATGTTGATTTCCATCCTAGTGGAACCACATATCAGAAAAATTAATGCCATGTACTGGAGGTATGACATTGACAGTAACATTCTGACCATCATCATTTTTTAAGACATATGGGTTAATGACTCCGCCAGCCGATACTGTAATAAAACACTTTGTAACGGGAATGAACCCCTTACGTTGAGTTTGATGAACAGAACAATTATTTTCATTAAAAATTTCAAAAATTTTAACGCGTTGCTCCGGTGTAAGTCGATTCATTATTAAATTTCAAACTAAACCAAAAGCAAATATCAGCTGTTAAATGGGTGCTCAAATAAAGCTGTAATGCCAAACCAAAGCTGTGACACTCTAAAAAAACACCTTTATAAAGTAACTACCTAAAAAAAATTTTTAATATTTTTATGTCAAACAAACCTTTTTTTATGTAACGGTAAAAATAAAATTGGTAAACAAAATTAAAAATATTAAATAAAAAGATGATCCCAGGGTTGGAATATTTGAACTTATTTTGGTGCATAAAAGTAACTAAATAAAACTAAAATTTTCTCTATAAATTAAATATATTTTATAGGTATACTTTTCAAAAAAATTGATAGATAAAAATAATTTTGTGTTACAAAAAATAATAGAAAAAAAACACATTGGTGAAGGGTACATTACATTCGGTACAATAAATTTTTGTTGCTGCAATTTCTTAAAATTCTGCTTTTAAATTGAATAAGTGTCTACATTATGAAATTCTAATTGTGCAATTTTGCAAAAATTAACAATTCTATTTATTTTTTTTAACATTTTTTATTTTTTAAACAACTTAAGAAATAAAATAAATAAAAACCACCAAACAAACAACTAACAACTTGATATAAAAAAGTACGAATTTCAAATCAAAAGAGAATTACCGAGCACATAAAACTGTGTACCCCTCACCCAATTTCCTCAGCCTTCTCACCAATAAACTCAAGAATTGCTGCAACAAAAATTGCAAGTCTGGACAGGGACTAAAGGCAGAATTAGTTTGTACGTGCTGTTCTGTTCTGAATCAGCTGTTTTGTTTCTGTTTAGTTGAAAATCTGTATGTGTGGTTAGTTTTTCCTTTTTCGTTCTGTTCTGTTGCGGACAGATCTGTAGAAAATAGAATTCAACGTTAAGTGACAGCCAAAAGTGTGTATGTATTAGTGTGTTGTGATACTTTTTGTACAAGTGTAATCAATTCTATAGGTTGCCAGGTGATTTTTTTTTCACAGAAAAAGTAATTGCAAAATATTTTATACGGAAAAGAACGACACAGAACAGCAACAGAAAGTAAAGACTAATGAAGCCTTTACTTGTTTCAAAAATTTTTAATAAAACTCCAAATTTTGTTAAACTCTAAACATATTACACTTTTTGTGAATGTGACAGCCAGAATTACTTTTTACTTTCTGTTCTTTTACGAATCAGCTGACTCTTTTTTTATTTATAGAAATATAATTAAAGTCGTTAGTTCTTATGTTTCGTTCTGTTCTGCTTCGTTTCAAAATCTGTGAAAATCAAAAAATTGTTAAGTAAATTTTAAGTGACATCATAAATTAAATAAATATATTTTGAAATAAATTGTGATTGTATTTTTAGAATTTAGAACAAATTAATTTTTAAAAGAAAAAATTATATTATATTGAAACGTAAATGCAAAAAGATGCAAAACTAATCGCTTTAGTGCAAAAATGCGAGCCTTATGAATGGAAACAACTGATAAATTACTACAGAAAAATTAAGTACTTAAATTTAGAAGCAGAACGGCACAGCACAGAACAGCAACAAAATGTAAAGAATAATGAAGCCTTTAATTATTAAATACAAATATTACTTTGTGTATTGTAATGCAATTAACGTTCACATGGTTTTAAAATAATATAGTATTGTTTTCTCAGCCATGCCAAAATCATATTATCCTTTCTCTGTGTGTACACTACGAATTTGGTTTGAGTGACAGAAATGTTGTTTAATAATATCCAGAGGCAAATTGAAAATTTAAAAAAAACTATTATACAAATAATAAATAATTTATTTTCAAACAATTGCTTTATTAACGTTTATGCATTAATTATTTATTAAAAGAAATTATTCAGTATTTAAATAGAGATATTTGCTGTACTGAGTACAAAATAAACATCTCTTCCGGTGTAATTTTATATTCTTTTTATTTTCTTCCAGCAGCTCGTTTAGATCTTATCAAAGCTTCCTTTTTGTTTTACTTCAGCGTAGTAGAACATACAAACACATGCACATATAGTGAACAAAAAAAAACAACAATGCAATTGTGTGGGTAAAAGTTTGAATGAATAAAACCGAGTCATAAGCGTTCTGCATGTATTCCAATTAAAGAAAAAAGAAGGAATAAGAAAAAGAAGAAAACAAAAAAAGAAATCAGCAGCAAAACAATGTTTCCGCATACTGATTACAATCCTTTAAAATTCTTCTTTCGTTGCTTAATGGCAGCGGGAGTGTAATTAAAAATGTTTATTTTGCTCATTGAAGCATATTGTTACTGCCAAGATGGTTTCTGCTTGTGCTCCTGCTGGTTTTTTTGTGTGGTATTTTATAAATGGTGACATTATGTTTGGAAATATGGAGAGATATTGTTAAGCTGTGGGTAGAATTTAAAAAAGAAAAAAAAACAATATTTAAAACAAGTTTTTAATACCACATTTGTTGGTTGTTCTAATAAGTTCTTAATAGCTGTTCAATAATTTTTGGTTTTTCATCAGCAACATAATGATCTAAAGGGTCCGCCAGATAACTTTTTTATGAAAATGCTATAAAAAACAACTGAAGCTTAGGCTGTGTGCCATCTAGGGCCGTCCTGTTGACACCAAATGTTGCCAATATCCTTCTCTTAAATTTTTGTGAACAAAAAATCGTTCAACATGGCCCGATAATGATCGCCATTGACTGTAGCAGAAACTCCTTGCTCATTTTCGAAATTATGGCTCTGGACCAAAATCTGCACCAAACACTGAATCGTTTTGGGTGCGTCGTCGGCTTTTCAATATATTCAATGGCAAAATCGGCATCTTCTGTAAGTCGATCGGAGGCCCACTTAGCGAAGCGAAAACGCATTGGAAGGTCAGTTGGCTCATTCAGCGGAAGGATACAACTAATTATCTGTCAAATGAGACATGAGCTAAGTGTTACCATCCACGAAATAAGATGGCAGACCCATATATAAATTTATGTTATCTTATGTTTTGTTTTATTTTTTTTCTTGCAAAATCTAAACATTTTTTCCAGGCTGCAACAAATTAGATGAGGAATATATCTACAAAGGATATTATTCAATAGCAAACATTTTATTTGAAGCCATGAGCGCAAAAGTGTTGTAACTCAAATTTTTTGTTTGTCTCTGTTCTGGTAATTTTGTTATTAAAAAGAAGATGAGGCAAAAAAAAAGATTTGGACAGATCGTAATATAACAAACTAATAAAGCAATCAATTAACTAAATAATTTGGGGTTACATCACTCTTGCGCTGATAGCCTCATGTTGTCCATTAAATAAGGGGTTTAATATGTTTATTTTCTGCAAGCTACTACGGTCAATCGTCCTAAAAAACTGGAAGTATTTGCATTTTGCTTATAAGAAGTGTAAAGCATTTTATTTTTCGCTAATAAAATTTAAAAAGAAAACAAATATTTTTACTCATAAGAGGATTCACAGAATATATATAAAGTAGACCAAGACCTTAACTTTACATAATAAATTTAATTTTAATTAATAGTGATACTTATAAATGTGTTTACCAAAGGTAAATCAATTGTATACACAACAATCGTTTCTCATATTCCGTTTCATTGTACATTTAAGTTAAATAGCTGATGTTAATAAGAATCTCTACCCAAGTAGATAGACTAGGGTGCTGATGAAGTGCGTGGCTGCACAGAAAAGTATCGGTATTTCCCCCAGCTTAAAGTCTAAGTTTAATTTTCTTCTCTTCTTTAGAAACTCACATTAATTAATAAAAATATTTCATTCAATAAGAATTGAAATTACTGAACTTGAGCCTAACTATGAATTATTTCTGATTAAAATTCACTACAGTTCAATTAAAATATCTAAAAAAAAATAAAAAAAAAAAAATTTCTCATTTAATTTTTTTTTAAATATACTCATTCTAAGTTTTATATGGTTAATTATTAATTTCATATACTCTCAAGACAAACTTGCAAATCCCATTGACTTTTTGACATTTTCAACATGAGTTCCTTTTACCTCATTCATTCATTATGAACTTCATGTGGCCGGTAGTAAGAAAAATTTATTTTATATAGACAAGATAATAGATAATTTCTTTTATAAAATTGAAATTGAATAAAAAAGCAAAACCAAAAAGCTTTTAGTATTTTAACCACAAATTTAAAATCATTTAGTTTGGTATCATTAATTTTTATTTTAGAATGTTGTGTGTGTCAGTTGGTTGTTCTCTTTTCTTATTTTTTTCATACGTTTTGTGTGAAGGACATGCCACACATCCCTTGTAAAAGGTTTTTTTGGCTTTAAAAAAACTTTATCTTATACAAAAAAAAAAAAGAAAAAAACTAAAGACTAGAATTATTTCTGTTTATTTTTCTTACTCGTTGGTAAAATGTTGACCATGTTATTTTTTCAATTTATTATTTTTATTGAATTTTTATAACATTTTTTGGCAAGACATTTTCTTGTTGCAAGTAACATCCTTTTAAAGTTTTGTTTTAGTTTTCGTTTATATGGCTGAGAATGCAAGTGTATGGATAGCATGTGTATGAAGTAAGAGTTCGTGTTTAAGTTGCACAGTGGGTATTGTTAAGAAAAAATTTTAATTTTTTTCAGCATTAATATGTTGTTTTTAAATGGTGCACGCAAAGAAAAGATATGGCTGTAGAATGGTTGAGAAAACAATATTATGTTCTCAGAAACAAATGTGTGATCGTTGAAAAAAGGTTATTGTTATTTTAAGCATTAATTTTGTTGCGGTAAGCAAAGTAATGTTTAAAATAATTACATTATTATATTCATAAAAAAGTGTAATATGGTTAGAGTTTAACAATATAGTTTTGTCAAAAATTTATGACTGCAACATAATTTTTGTTATTATTTAAAAATAATATAGTGTAACTAACAATATAATGTTATGCAAAACCATACTATGTTAAGTTTTGAAAAAAATCTTTTTCAACAACATCTTCTGTCAGTTCAGTGTTCCGTTTGTAAGCTTTTGGCATTGCAGGCGTCGTGTTAAATAAGTAAATAAACTACAAACCAACAAAAACGTAGATAAATTAAAACATATACATACGTATATATGATTATCTCTTAATACAGACGTATCTGTATTTCAAGTATACTCACATATGCAAATATACATTTCTATATATACATTTTATTTCAACAATATTAATTTATTTTTGTTTCGGATTTAATGCACACCTGTTTTAAACAAGAGATCTACCAATACATATGTATATGATTGAAAAACAAAACATTATTATTATATTAAATAATACTGTTGTCATATTTAACAATATTATTATAATATAAGAACATAGTATGGTTAGTCTCAATTATATTTTAGTCACATCTTACAATAGTGTTGTCTTATTTACAATAATAAGATTAGGTGTAACAAAATTAATTTTTTTTGCTGATAATATTAATATTAACTCAGATAATAATATTATTAAAAGTTTGCTTTTCTATTGACAATAATATGATTTAAGACCAACCATATAAATCAACCACAGCATGTTACTGCTTGATTAAGCTGTCTTTACACTGTAATACAAAGTATTACGACTTTGTAGAATGAAAATATTATGAAATTCTCTCCGTATTTAAAGAAAAGAGAATAAGATTCTGTTGTAGGTATTTTTCATGTTTACACTAATACTATAAGTAAAATGCAAGCAAATATATTGAACTGTTAAGTTAATAATAAATGAAAAATTGCTCAAAAAAAATTTTTACTAATAAAACTGAATATTGGAGAACACATTTAATTATTTCAATGTAATTTTACTAAAAAATATAATATTTTTTTCATATAGGTTTGTTTATTGCTTGTTTGGTTTTGTTTGTACCATCAGCTACTTGATGGTTGCAGTTGCACAATATTTACAAAAACAACATGAACATTTTCTGACTTGATTTTGGTTGCTTCTGCAAAAGTGTTAACACCTTAAATAGATACCTTTAGTGCTGCCAATGTTTACTTTGAAATACACCTCTGGTGTGATGAAAATACTTAAGTTTCTAAAATGGTTTAGAAAACAAAACATTTACCGACCGCTTGTCAAATTTTCTATCCGTATTCTCTCCTACTCGATACATTTTGCGTTTACATGATAAGATTTTGTATAATCTACAGCATTTTTTGACATGTCGTCGTAATACATTGTATTACCATGTAAAGACAGCTTTATGGATACCTTAACCATATTTTTTCTTTGCATGTGCTTATGCGGTTTATTGGCACACAATTTTCAGAATTTTTTAGTTGTTTCGAGTGTAGAAATCCGAACTAAGCGTCTAGAACGTTTCGTATCCTCCGACCATAACGAATTTCATTAAATTACTTTTTACCACTGAAATTGATATCAAACAATTATCATAGTATTCAGGAATCCTGGTCGTGGTCTTGCTTGCGACGTGTCTCATATTTTTAACAGACAGTAAAAATAGTTGGAGGCTTCCAATGCGTCTGTATTTTTTAAGGTTATGTAATTTCATAATTCGGTATCTTTTAAGCAGATTATAAAAATTTTTGAGTTAAAAAGTGGGCGGGAATACACCCACTAATTTTTTCTTTAGTTGTATGACCTTTTACCGATTCGATTGCTGCGAAACTTGGCACACATTTTGCGAAATTAAGTAAACACCTTGGGTTCTTATAATGCAACAATTTCGAAGTTGAAGAAATGGGCGGAGACGCGCCCATTAATCTTTCTCTATATTTCACTCTCCTATTTATGAAAGATTTTCACAAAACTTGATACACATCCTGAGTCCTAAAAATACACAATATTTCATGCAATAAAGTAGGTGGACCACGCCCATAAAAATATTTTATTACTATATTTCACGTGATTTTACTTAAACCATTTTCCCAAAACTTGGCATACATCTTGAGCTCTTGAAATACTTTAAGCCTGCCTTCAAAAAAAATGGGCGCGGTTACGCCCATTACAATGTAATATTATATTTCACGTTCTTCAACTGTGCAGATTTTTACAAAACTTACTACACACCTTGAGTTACAGTAGTTAATCTTGTGTTCAAAAAAGTGGGCGTAGCCACAACCATGAAAGGTTAGTCTCTTAGAATAAAGTTATTTTTGTGCTTTACGAAGTAGGTGGTGCCCTGCCCATTAATACTATATTCACTTGCTTTGTTTGACTGATTTTTACGAGACTTGGCATAGACTTTGAGCTCAGAAAGTGACGCAATGTTGTAATTTAGAAAAGTGGCTGAACACTAATATTTACCAAAATTGGGCATAACCACGCCCCTAAATAGATATATGTATAAGCTTGGCAAAAAAATTTTTAAATAAAACTTTTTAAAATAAAATTGCAACGACTTCAAAAACGATTTTTCTTGTTAGCTCAATCAACTCTTGAGGGAAGGAAAAATTTCTCTTTTGCATTGTGTGTAAATTGAAAACTTTAAACTCCTTTTCTGTGAAACAACTACTTTTGACTTATGACGTTGTTGTAGTAAATAAGCGATATTGGGAAATTATTTACTAAATCAAACTAAACTAATTGATTTATTTTCTTTACTGATATTCAGATGATTTGTTAATGGTCTGCCCCTCTAAAAAGCAAAGCTTTACAAACTTTATCATTTCATGTTGCTTCTAAGTTTTTCTCAAAATGGATTATTTGTATTGTTGCATTGCGTTTTGGTCGTGATTGTTTGTTTCTTATTTCCGTGATGTTGTTCTAGTGCCCGATGACAAAAATTTGCCATTTGTTGTTTTCAGTTTTTTTTTGCTTTAGCCCTAACTGCTCTGTTCATTTCTTTTCCAAGCAATACATTAAATTGTTTTCGTTTCAACATTATTTTCCCCCTTTTTTGTACAATTATTTTTTTTATTTTTTTTTTTAGGTTAAGTGGTTATTTGGTTTGTTATTGTTCGAAAACATCGAAAGAAAAAGAAAATATTATTCTCTCTAAATCGTAAAAAATTTTATTTTGCGGTTTTTATGCATTCATGCTATTTGTTTTTTTTTCAGAATTGTGTCTCTTACAAAATGTATTTATTTTTTTAAGTTATAAGTTTTATTTGAATTTATTATAATCATTAATAACAATATAATGGAGGGTATCACATGCTTATTATTAATTTTTTAAAGAGATTTTGGTTTATAAATAAAAGTCTTACAATAGTACATGAATCATATAATATAATTTTCTAATATTCCTTGGGAATTTTAATATATCAGCTGACATGAGAAATAAACTTTTCAACGCAAAGTTTTGATTGGTATTAAGGCTCATACATCTGAAGCTAAATGATTATTAATATTCTTCGAAAACTTTGAAACTATTTACGTATAATGTGAATTCTGTTTTGCTCAAAACTTTAATTTTCTAACTTTTGTTTAACATAGTTGCTCAAATTAGTTGCTCTGATAAATGATTATGCAAACCATAAAATAAATAAAAGAGTACAATAGAAAGTTTATCAAACTAAACCTAGATTTTTGTAATAAGCTTCCAGGCGTAATTCAGGTGTTAGTGTGCTTGCAATGAAATGGCGAATCAAGCTAAGAATAATGCAAGTAAAAGTTATCAAAATGGTGTAACGCAACTTAGCTTACTTTCCCACTTATGTTATGATTTAGTTTAGTGATATTAAACAAATAGTAATTAATGCATTTTACAGTAAATTATATATTATTGATGCCTGTGTCAATATACAAAATTAAGTAAGTGAAAAAATAATTAAAACTAAATGAATGCAGTAAGTTAAATTCATGATACTTTCAACGTGAAATAACTTTGATTCAACATGATTCTTTGTATTATTTTAGTATCAAATTCACGTTGTGTCAACTTGAAAGTACTTTAATTCAACATGATTATTCATTTAAACTTAACACTACTGGAATCTTAAATCAACATGAGCTAAAGTTATTACAAAAAGAAAAATTTTCTATGAAAATTACTATAAATCACGTTGAATTAACATGAAACACCCATAAAACAAAATCATTGCTGTGAAATTGTTATGGCCTATCCCACGATGTCACCAGCAAACGTTCAATCGACAACTTGTATGGCAAACAACAATAACATTAGAAAATTTGTTCTTGTTTGCCATACAAGATGTCGATCGAACAATTGATGGTGTTATCGTGGGACAGGTCGTTCAATTTACTTTGTTTTTGTAGATTTTAATATGAATTTTTTTGTGTGGCGTTACATATGCCTATAAAGCAACTTGACTATATATACATACGTTAATTTTGTATACAAGCCTACTTGGATTATAAAAAGGCTACTCAATGAAAATCCGTATTGAATCTCTTGCTTATTCTCATGCTCATTTTTATGAGCCTCATGCCGACGACCTTCCTCTCTACCAGTTTTAACTTTGTAGTGCCTCATGTTTAATTAATTCCATTAATTAGTTCACTGGGTTTTTAGAGCATGAAATTGATGGTAGCCTATACATCAATATTGCTCACTTAAACTCTCAGCTCATAATTTTTATAGTAGAAGACCTATTTAAAGGAGAGCGTGTCCTTGAAATGCTTTCCGGCTACTTTGGTGGCTCCTTAGCGATCCTTGTCCCTAATAATCTCTTTCGCTTAGACTGATTTGTCTCCCCCTTACTGATAGAGTTAGTTGGATTGCTCATCTTGTAACTAACTGACCAGGTTTTTTTCTCTTACCAGTTGGTGACTGACTTGAGTAAGTTGAAGTTTTCTCGACTCACTAGCAGATGCAGATCAGATTTTCATTTTTGCAACAGTGTTTTTCTTCTTTGGAGAAGATATCATATTTCCAACCTCTTTAGAAGTGGTTGGAGCTTCCAATTGCTCTTTTAGAGCAGACGTTATTTATTTTAATTTTGTTTTATTTTATTTAATTTAATTTTATTTATTTTGAAATTTATTTGCTGGTGGTTTAGCTTGGTCTATATACGTATTTCATTGGCGCTTGAACCAAATCATCAGTAGACTTCAACCACAAATTTTCAACAGTCACAAACCTCTTACTTTATGCACAGACTTTCAAAAACTATATGAGAATTCATAAAATAATAATATTTTTGAAAATCACAAAGACAAAATAAGTTTGGTAGGCTTTGTAACTCATACAAAACCCAGCAAATAATTTATATTCGATATTATTATTTTATGAATTCTCATATAGTTTTTGAAAGTCTGTGCATAAAGTAAGAGGTTTGTGACTGTTGAAAATTTGTGGTTGAAGTCTACTGATGATTTGGTTCAAGCGCCAATGAAATACGTATATAGACCAAGCTAAACTACCAGCAAATAAATTTCAAATTAAAATATAATTATGACAATATGTCGAATAATAAATTTCTTAAATGTTTTATTTTATTTAAATATATTTAATTTTAAACTTCTTGTAACAGACAAGGATTAATTATTTTAATTTATTTTATTTTATTTTATATTGTATTATTTTATTTTAAGTAATTTTATTTAATTTTACTGTATTTTATTTTATTTTATTTTATTTTATTTTATTTTATTTTATTTTATTTTATTTTATTTTATTTTATTTTATTTTATTTTATTTTATTTTATTTTATTTTATTTTATTTTATTTTATTTTATTTTATTTTATTTTATTTTATTTTATTTTATTTTATTTTATTTTATTTTATTTTATTTTATTTTATTTTATTTGATTTTATTTTATTTTGTCCGTGACCACGTACAGGCCAAATGGATGAACCGATTTTGATTTGGTTTTTTCTGTTTCAAAGGTGACTTGATCGAGAGGGTTCTTAGTTATGTTTGAAGAAAATCGGTTTAGCCGTTTAGAAGATATCACATCTTCTCTAGATATATTTGGAGGTTTTTAAAATTTTTAATTTTTGTTATTTAATTTTATTTTATTATATTTTATATTATTATTATTTTTAAAGGTGAGTCTTCACCTCTTTGTTTGAGGGCTGGGGCAATTTGACGCCTCCCGTACCATGTTCAGGTAGATTTGTCATGCTTGTCATTGCTTCATATTGACTCCAAATGCCTTGCCGGTACTTGGCTTATTAATCCTTCCACCGTACCTTACTTTCATTTTGTTTGGCTATTCGTATTGTTTTTTGTTTTAAATTTTAAGGGAACTTCACCCAAGCTGGTTTTGGTTCGTAGGGAATAAATATAACTTACTATAGGGAGTACATATCCCGTAATGTATTCGCCTTGTATTACATATTTAGCCTGTGAGAATTTATAATCTAGAGTCGAGCTTCAGCTCGAATGTTAATTTGAAGTTTAGTGCCTATACAAAAAAACACATTTTTAATTATTTATTTATTTATAATAGGGGAAATCCCTTTTGATTGCAATTAGCAGGTGCAAATGTTGCAAATTTAGTAAGTCTAAGCAAAATATCAAAAATTTTAAATGAAGTTTTGAATATGAAATTTTAGTATTTTTTGTTAATTGAGATTTTGTTACATCACGTTGCTTGGTGGCGTAGTTAGTTATACACTTTCTTAGTGATGTAACGTGACAAAACGTGGACTTCTCTGTGGAAATGCTTATATATCACACACAAAAAACTATTGTAGATTGGAAAGTGTCAATGTTTGCAACGCTAAAGCAGTTGTTTTTTTTTTGTTTAGTTAATAAAATCAAAACCACTTAACTTCCACTCTGGTAAATTTCAATGCTGAAGTGCCGCCACGGAAACTGCCGATAGACCCTTAAATTATGTATTGAAATGTTTCATAAAATGGGTAAAATTTAAAAAAAGGTTTAAATTTAAATTGCAATTATATTCAATGTTGGCTTTATTTATTCAATTCAGCTATTATAATAAGTTTGTTAAATGTTTTGGTTTTGCAGCAAAAAGTGATTGAAGAATCAAATATTTAACGTCGAATAATTTTCGGCTTTCTTAAGACTTTCTCGATATAAATTACATTGTGCATATGACGATTTAACATAACCATTATATTAGAGCATATTAATTTTATCTTATAACTGGATTACAATATCTATTTTTCAATCAAACAAGAAGATGAAATAAAAGAGGGAATTATCAAACTCATTGGTTCCGAATTTTTTTAAAATCTTAATTGCATTAAATTTGAATATTCCCATACTCGCACAATATCAATTATAGGCATTTGTTTTCAATTTTTCAGTTGAAATGTAAAGTAATACGTTGTTGTGCAGATATTGATATACAAAAATACGTATACAAATTTAAGCCTACATATCGTCAGTTGAAATTCATAACTACGCAGTTAGTAAAAAATTAAAAATCTTATTTCGAATTAATAATTAATAATAATTTCTACAAATTTTCAATCCTTTATCACAAAACAATTAGCTGGATTAACAACGAAAGTTAAGAAACTTTACTTCAGTCCCACTTGAATGATTTTGTTTAGTTTTTTTCTGTCTTCTATAAAATTTCACAGAAGTGTATTTATGTTATTTGCCATTCCAGTTAACCATATGCTGTAAGTAGATATTTCAATATGCATATGCGCCTGTCGTATTGATTGTAAATAGCAAAAATGGTTCTACATAATAGTTTTATTTATAATTGTATTTGTGCAAATGTTCGTACATGCTCATGCATTTAATAAACACAATTTTGTTCATCACAAATGTTCACATTTTACGAATATGTATGTTTTTACATTGCAATAAATTTTGGGCAACTACATACATGCATAAGTACGTATGAAAGCACTAAAGCAAAAGTACAATTATCAATATGTGTGCATTGAATATATTGAAGCTTTAACGCGAAAAAGACTTAGCTGGCTTGATTTTCTATCGTAGTTTCGTTGAAGATTTTGCAATTGTTAAAAATTTCCCACTATGAAATTACAACAAACGTTTATTTTATATTTTTCTTATAAACATGTTAAATTGTAACTTGCGTTATTTTGGCGTTCAAAGCTCTGTATTATTTTCTAGTTTCATATATCAATGAATAAACTACTTTATTTCATATTGCATTATATCAAAATCAATACGTTTTGCTACATTGCCATCATATGCGAGTCTCTTTACATAAAACAAAATTTTACATTAAGCAGTCGTTGATAATAAATAGAATACCCAGCGGAACAAAAACATTTTCTGACTGAAAGTAGGTTAATCTAAACAATTTCAATAAATAGCTTTAAGGTTTATGGACTTGAAATTGGAAATTTTATAAACAAAATTTTGTCTGATTAAACTAATGCCCTAATTCTGTACGACAATTGTATCGTCTTGTCTATGGATGAAAACAAGCCGCAGTTGCGATTATTTAAAACAATTATTATTTATTGTCTATGCTAGAAGGTTCGAGTGTTTGCTTTATTATTTCCAAAACATATTTTTAATATATTTTTCAAATTATTGTACAATACTTTAATTTAATTTTTATGTTTTAAAAACATGGCAACGGTTTTTTAGTTGAAGTTGTAACAACTTAACTTCAAAGCAACTTAACTATATTTGGCATTCTGAATTACAACTAATTTTAGTTGTATTCGAAACAATGCTCAATAAGAAAAGGTTTTCATCTATACTATATTTTTTGAAACCATAGTTGCCATCACACAACATTTTAAATAGTTTTAGTTTCGGCGTTGCATTTTTTTTGAGATTTCATCTTTAATGCACGTGGCAACAATATTGGTTGACAAATGGTATTTGTTGCCGTCTGAAACATTGAAACAAACCTAATACAAATATTCGAAATAAAAACTAAAATATAACTGATAAAAACCAGTTGTCTCGTGGTGAAAAAATTTTTGATCCGTAATAAAAATTTTACAACTACAACTAAACTATCCCTTTAGTTGTAATTCATAATAGTGGCCTATTTTCCAAATTCCAGAAAAACACACGACTAAGCACATTATTTAACATTTTTAAAGCTTTCTTATATGTTATTTATAATAAATAAAAAAAAATATCTTTGGAATTATTATTTTCCTGCTGGGCATGCAAAAAGAATCCCCAATAATTTTATACCTCAGTGCGACTCTAGTATTGGTGCATATATCCAAGCAATTTATTGTGGGAAGTGCAATATGAGCATGCAAAAAATTATCTTCTCTAAAGTATCAGTTTTTATAAAAAAAAATTCAACTAAGAGGCTGTTCAGTTTATTTGTTGTTATTGTTTTACTTACACAACACAAAAATTTCAAAGTTAAATAGCAAAAGAAGCATATTTGTTTTGGAAATATTAAAAAAATAGCTTATAAAATAAAACCGATTCAAGAATGCTTTTGTGCTTAACAGTATTAGAAAATTTCATGCCAAAATCGCTGAGTTGGTAACACTAGCTCTTGGGCAGTGATCGTACAGATGTAAGTCCTTAAAGGGAAAACATCATGGGGAGTTAAAGTTGATAAAGTGAAGAAGCAGCTGTATTTTATGTCGAATAAAGGCTCAGTTAGGCGACTGTATTGTAATGTAACTGTAACGTAGGAAACAGCTAATCGACATTTTTATATGAAAAGTTGGTTACGTTACATTACATCTCTATAACCATTTTAATTACTTTTCACATAACAATTTCGATCAGCTATTTCCTACTATTGCAGTTACTTTACATTACCGTCACAACGGCTAACTGAGCCTTAAGAATTTTCACTTTAATCTTCAAACTGAAGCCATTCTACGATGTGCATGCACTGTAACAAAATCATTATAATTACCCTTTTTCCTGATCTGTTGATAATTTTGTTCTCTATGAAATAAATTAAAAACTTTAACTACAAACATCGTATATTGAAAAATGAGTGAAAAAGTAATTTTGTGTAATGAAATGCGCTGGAAAATTGATTTATTTTGTACTCATCGAAATCAAGTGATTGCCATTCGTGCGGAAAATTGCATTTACTCTGCTGCTACAAGTTTTACCCATAAAAATATTTATTTATGTAAATATGTATATAAATAAATCATAAAAGAGATAAATTAAATAAAAAACAAAAAAAAAAAACACCACACAATTTTCATTTAAATAAAGAACGCAACAAGAATATAAATTCAAAATATATTTTTTTTAAATTTATTAATGTCAGAAAACGAAACAAATACGAGCTAAACGTGTGCAGCTGATGCTTTAAAATTTTTTTAACAATATATCATAAATATATACTTAAAATAGATTTTTATTTTAATATGGGAATTCTGCAATTTAATGTCTTTTATTACTTTGAAATAGCTTTGCACCAGTGCAATATGTACATTTGTTTGTCCTCTATTCTTTTAAATGCTAAACGTCACGCTTTAGCACTTATAGAATATTGAGAGAGAGAGAGAGAGAGAGAAAAAAAAGATTCATAATAATGTCATTATTTGATTTCATGACCATCGATAATTGAGGTCAAGTTTATGGCAAATAATAATAATAATAATAATAATAATAAATATAACAATAATAATATCTCTGACTGACGCAAAGCAAATTGTGAATGCTGTTGGTGACACATGTTACAAACTGCTTTGCTGCTTCATTCAATCCTTCGGCACACTCAATGTCATTTTGTTCAAACTTTGAGAGTTTGTGTAATAAAATTTTTCGTTATTCACTGAATTGAATTAAAAGCAAACTTACACATACATATGTGGTCATAGCAAAATTGATATCAAAGCCAATGAAAAAATAATTGAAATAAAGTCGTGAAAAACGTTGTAAGTGGCAAGATAATAATTTTTCAGTACTCAGCAAAAAAAATTTTTATATGGAGAATATATGATATCCCATAAATGGTTTGGATCAGAAAAATCAGGATATATGCACTAGGGATACCAAACGGGAAATCGCTAATCCCTAATCCCGAAATTCCGGGATTTTCGGGATTTTCCAATTCCCGGGAATTGAGAAGTAAAATGTTAAATACAACATTTAAAATAAAACAACTTTATTGTACGTTTCCATATAAGTGTTTTGGAGCAAAAATCTGGTTTTGCTACGTGTTTTCCCATACATTTTTCATATCAGCAAAACAACTTAAATTCATTGTTAATCTCCAAAACATGACAAAACTTGTCAATGCAATACTGCGTTGCTGGCTTATATCTTAATGAGTGAAAAATTTACTAATCTAATAATATGGTTTGCGGGCTTCATAACAAAATCAAATTGATTTAAATTCGTATAAAGAAAATACAAAAAAGCATAATGGAAACACTTCGAAGTATTTTGAGAAAACCAACATGTTTTGCTCGTAATGGAAACAAACTATTATCAATTTAAAAAATAATTAAATTTTCACCTATAAGCCATTTAATAATATCAATTAAGTTTTTCCACTCAAATTATTTAATACAATTAAAAATTTAATTAATACAATTAAATTCTCAATTGAAAATATTAATTGGTGAACACTTTTTTCTGTGAACTTTGCATACAGTATGTATTTTCTAATAGATTTCCAATTCACCAGTAATAATATATGGGAAAAAGATCGAGTTATTAAAATGCAATCTTTTTTGATTGCAAAAACTATCTTATGTGAAATATGATATATGCATATATTTTTATATGGCTCCATATATGTGTTTTATTTTTATATATGGATCCATATATGAAATTCTTTATAATGAAATTTCCATATATGAGCTTATATATTATAATCAGGGAAACCGCAAATATGCAATTGCATGCTTTTTCCTCTCTGATATACATATATATGGGGAATTAAGGTATTTATCCGTTTCAGAACTTTTTATGAATCTTGGCATCGATTTGTTAGTGCATATTTTTGCATGCAAGCATGTTTTTGCTTATTTCAGTCTATTGTACATATTTTGAGCATTTTTTTAACTTTTAGAGCATATTTGTTATTTTCAGGGCATATTTTGGTACTTTTTAAATTTTTTATTTTAATATTAAAAAAAAATTTTTTTTGGTAAAATTTTTTACTTCTTTTTATCAAATTGTCATTTTGTAGCGAAAGAAACAGTTGTATGGGGAAGCATTATTTTGCTACCATTACGAAGTTAGACTTTAAAAAAACCATTGTTTATGTTCTGGCTTCCGAATCGATTTCACACGTCTTCTTGAGAGTTCTGATGTTAAAACACATGCTACACGTGTTAAAGTTGAAATTTAGAATATACTAATTGTTAGTATGTGTTCTTATATCCAAATTTAGAAGAAAAAAAAAACTTAAAATGAACGATCTAAAATTTTTTATTATTTAATTTGCACTCCCTTTTAAACAGTCTTGTGAAAGAAAAACGAAACAATAAAATTAAAAAAAATCTTAAATCGTCCATTTCCAATTTTTTTCTACTAATTTTTAATGCTGGAGCAAATACTATTGATTTGTACTTTTTAACATCTTCACTGTACATTAATTAAAAAAAACTTGGTTGGGTAATTGTGACGAACGCTGCCCCGATTACATCACTTGATCCTGAAAAAGAACATTTTTAGATGTGACAGGCGGCGATTTTTATTTAAAACGCTAAGTGAATAGTTTTTATTTATTGCAATAACAATATTATAAATAAAAAGCTTGACTTATTCTTAAAAATACATTTCTAAAGTTTTAATTCTGATATCGTGATAGTTTTTGAATTAAAAATTAAGTTTTTGTTCTTAATTAATTTTTTTATTGTTTCCTTTTTTTGTTTATTTTATTTTTGTCTTGTTCTATTTGCAACTTTTATTCAATTGCTGAATTAAAATTTGATTTTCATTTCCAAATAATCCCATTAACGTTATTTTTAAGAGCATATTTTGAAGTTTTTAGTGAATATTGAAAGGGCATAAAAAACTTTTTTAAGCATATTTCCGGTTTCCCTGATTATAATACATTTCATATATTAATTCATATATCAATTCATATACATATAATACTTTTGCCATGTATAATCCCATACATTTCCATACATGAATTCATTTATATTTATATACGAGTATATTCATATACTAAAAATAGTTGGGCCATACATATTTTTTTCAACTGGGCTTGTAAAAAACATCCTTTAAATACATTCATACACAGATGCATACATTTTGTAAAAGTATAATGTCATTTAATTAAATGACATACATTAAGTAAAACAAATACGATCAAAATTTTAAGTTTTACTGTTGAGTTAAATGATGTTTTCATATAAACTGTCAAACCTTTGTCATAAGGTCCTTCAATGTGGGTTTCTATTATTTCAGTGTAAAAATGCAATGAAAACGAACAAAAACTGACCGCAAGGGTGACTCTCACACTTTAATGTCAACTATTTTCGCTTGATATTTGCCCTACTTTTAGATTGCTTGTATTGTTTTTAGTCTACTGCTGGTGGAATAGGAAAAAATCTTTTTTATGCACTCTTTATTCATTGAAGGAAATATGTGTAGCCTTTTCTGCTTGCCTGTTGCTGATTTGGCCTTTAGCATACAATTCCGGGTTCCCATTGATTTTTTTAAGTTTTCAAGCATTTTTTCCCTAAAATGGTCATGGTTCACAGTAAAAAAGAAAGGAAATATTCACTAAATAATTCAAACTAATGGAGATTTTTAAGCAGTTTTTGAATATTGTTTGCCGTTTCAACGAGATAAAAAAATAATTCATAAGCATTGTGTTGTGAAAATCTATGAGAGTAAATTCTAAAAGATAACCGCCTGTTCAACGATGTCACAAGAAAATATAAGTGATTGAATGATAGTCACTCAAAATCGAGTCAATTAATTTTTTACTCAAAAGGTCGCTCCTAGTATTTGTCAAAATAAAAACTATTAAAAATAAAATTCTGCTAAAATGTGATCACAGCTCTTAATTTAAAATAACAGTGATCTAGAAATCATGTTCACTTGGAGCATTATTAAAAAATCACGGGATCGTTCATCTCTAATGTGCACTAATTGTGATTTTGGGCGTATAGCCATGACATTTTTTAAGTTATACCAAACTTATTTATTACAAAATTAAAGAAAATTTTGTAATTTATTGTGATTAAAACTGTATTACAGCGAAACATATTTTTTTTGAAAGAAAAAAGTAGACATTTATTTACATTTTTATAAAAGAAACAAAAGGAAGTTCATTCCTAAATAATGAAAAAAATACCCATTTCCATATAAAGTTTATGCAATAAACCTTTTATAAATCACCAACATTTATCATGGTAAAGACCTTAATAATTTTATAAGGTATTAAAAAGAAAATATACGTACAGCATTATATGTTATTTCTTAACTAAATTCTTGACAGAGTACAGCTTCTAAGAGCTGCTACAGCACATTGTTCTAGGAATTTTATTTTTATTGTTGTTTCCTTTTTTATTTGTATATACTTGTTGGCCTTATGTCTCAAGGAGGCTTCATAAAAGAGGCTCTTCATAAACAAAAATGCAACAGAAAAAGTACAAATTCCAAGTGCAACAACTGTTTGTATGCAAATTGATATATCAGGGTAAAGGACATACTCCTGTTTGAGATTTTTTATTTTCTGCTGTAAATTGCCACATGTGCCAGTTTGCTTAAAGAATGTGGGAAACTAAATAGAAATATTCGTTTTTGATATTAAGTATTTCAATAAAGTTGTTTAAAAATTCTTGTTTTTAATATTAAGTAAATATTTAAATAAAGTCATTATAAAATTACAAGTGAAACTTGTTAGTATAATGGCAGTTCAATAAGTAAGAGTCATTTATTTCTGTACTGGACAGAACGCTGTCTACATATTTTGAGAATAAAATAGAAAAAGGTGCGGAAAAAATACGCTTACCCAAACCAAGACTTATAAGTCTTGTAATTACACTCAAACTCAAGCACTTGAAATTTAACTGGAAACAAAGTTGAATTCAAGTATTTTTTCAAGTAATATTCAAGTTTGAAAATATTTTGAAAGTAAAAATCAAACAACATACAACATGTTCAAACCTTGTCAAATGAGTAATTTATTTTTTAAAAAATTGAAATTGTGGTGAAAAATATCAAAGATATATAAAAAAGTGTTTTTGTTTTTTTTAAAACAAAAGGTGCTCAAAATCGTAAAAACAATAGCAAAGGCAGATGTGCAGAAAATTATTGTAAGAAAACTCTTCGATTGCATTTTTCTTTCTATTTTAAAAGTATTGTTTTTGAAGCTTGAAATATACTTGAATTCAATTGTAATACAAGGTTGAATTACAGTATAATTCAAGGCTTGAATTGAACTGTAATACAATTGAAATGTTCAAATTGCATTCAAGTTCCCATTTCAAAGCATCCAGCAATAATCAAATTCAATGTATTTTTAATAAAGAAATATTTTACTAAATAAGTAAAATAATAATTTTGGATTATTAGTGCGTTAAAAAATGTTGAACTTTAATACTTTTGTTTTTGTTTACTGAATTTGGTTTTGGCCAAATGTTCTGGACGCTCAGTTGAGGTTTTTTACCAGTGAACTACAAGTGTGTATACTTGTATGGTGTAGTTGAAGTCTATTGGCAATTCGGTAAAGCACTAGCGAAATGCATATACACAAGCTAAGCCTTCAACAAATAAATTTAATTTTAAATATAATAAGATTTAATTAATTCCTAATTTTTCCAAACACATATTTTTTGTATTTTATTTTTGTCCGCTGTAGACACACACTGTACATCAGAGTGACCGTTATTTTTTTTTTTTTTTGATTTCTTCTACTCTCACCCCCCAAAACTCTTATTGTACATGCTTCAAATAAAAAATTTTCATATAAATATAATTTTGTTACATAAAATTTTGTTGGTTGTTTTCCTCATTATTTTGCAAAATATTAATTTTAGAAAAAAAAATTTATTTGAGACTAATGTTGTTGACTTGAAGAGCTAAAATATTTCCATGTTCTTGTAAAATGATATTTAAAAAAGGTAGTCATATGCAAAAAATTATATTTAAAATGGGCTTGAAGGCCAACTTTGAGGACCGAACGCACCCTCTACAACGCAACTTATCGGTATGAAATTGTTTTGTATTTTTTATATATAAAACTGAACTGTTTTCGGGGGGGGGGGGGGTGAGAGTAGAAGAAATAAAAAAGTCTCCATACAATTAACGGCCACTTTACTGTACATACATACAAATTATGTGTATTTTTGCCGTTTTTTTAGTTATGTCGATTTTTTTAGTTTTGGTGCTTTTTCTTTTTTTTTGTGATTTTTTCTGGTTAAGGGCTTTTAATTTTGTTTATGGCCATTTTTTTAGTTTTGGGCTATTTATTTTTATTTTAGCTACTTTTTTTGTTTTGTGCGATTTGTTTCTTAATTTTCGTATATACTAGTTTTTATAGTGTTGAGAATTTCAAGAGTTTCCTTTTTTTTGAAAGTCAAGTGGTTAAAATTATAATAGAACACGTTTTAATTTTGATTTTTTAAATTTCAGTATTAATTATTGTAGTCTGCATAAAAACTCACCAATGTTGCAAATTTTAAGTGTCTATATATAATCTTATGTATATAACATTAGGATTTCAACATAATGCGTTGATCGGTTTAGAACAACCTCTAGTTTTAAAGAAAAATCCCCAGAATGAAAAAAACGCAACGAAAAATTAAATATATCGTAAAAATGCAAAAAAAAAACACCAAAAGTGAAAATGTCGCCAAAAATCTAAGAAAACGCCAAAAACCAAAAAGCCTAAAAAAATCGCCAAAAACTAAAAAACGCTAAAACTGAAAAGAGCGTCGCTTTAAAGCAGAAACATAATCACCAAAATGAAAAAATCGCTTAAACTAAAACGTTAGTATAATATTACATACATATCACTCATTTACTCAAAGAACAGCATAACTCAACAAATTCAGTTTGCTAAAAATGCACACAACTTAATCGAAATTTGTATGAAATTTTTACACAATACACAGAAAAAAAAAAGATTTGTAAATACAAATAATTTATTTGTGAATACAATTAAAATATTATTTAAAAAGGCACCTACAACGATTTTTGTAAATACAAACACACATTTGTAACTTAAGAAAACAAAATCAACTCAATTATTTCCAACTAAAATTATTGTGTTATTAACAATTGAGTTGTTAACAGAAAAAAAAATATTTTTAATGAATTTGTTTTTCAAATTCTAATGTGTTGTTGCTTTCTTTGTATTTTTTTATATATTTTTTAGAATTTAGTTTTTTGTTAAATTTTAAAGATGTTTGGATGAGTCGAACCGGCAATCTCTTGATTAATAGATTAATGTACTTACCACTCAGCTAAAGAGCAAATCGTTATTCGATAAGCAAATAATGAATACACACAAAATGCGAGTTCTTCTGTTTCTTCTTGATGTGCGTATTGCGGTATGATATAATACAAATAACAAATAATTTTGTTGAGTAATTTAATTGACTAGAAAAATTTTAATTTGTTATATCAACCATGAATTTTTTGAGTTTTTGCGCCATGTATAACATAAAATTTGGTTAGTTCAGTTTAATCAAAAAAATTTCTGTGTTTGTCATATCAAAAACTTAATTTTTTATATTAACTAAATATATATTTCAATTTAAATTAACTATTAACAATTTTTTTTGCTGGTTGCATTTTGATGATATTTTTTTCTGTGTACGAAGAATGTTATGAGGAATAATTATGCATCTTTAACTTGAAACTTCCATTTTTTATAGTTATGACGTTGTTTGAGTAAATAAGCAATATGTAGTATCCGCAGAGACTATTTCATAAACGATTCAAGGTCGCATTTTACTGTATTTAGATTTAAATTTAAATTTAAATAAAACAAAATTTTAGCGAAATATCACCGAAATTATATTATTTCGTTTAAACGGCCTGGCATTGCTCCTGAAGAAAATCTAATGTGACAAAATATCTTAATACAATCACATATCTTTGGTGTTCATAGCATCGAATTTTGGTCAAAAGGAAATGGTAATTTTTAACCTACACAGAGAAAAAACTGCCTAATAGAATCAAGAAGATTTTCTCTATGAAATGTTTTTAGGTTAAGGGGTATCCCAGCAGAAAGAAACGAAGATTTTTTTCATAGAGATTCCTTATTGTTTTTATGTGGTAAATCTTATTAATTTTATAAAGAAGAAAACCGCGTAAAATCAAGAAGAAATCTTATTATTCACAACTTATTTTTGGCACCAAAAAAAATAATCCATAGAGAAAATCTTGTTGATTCTATTAGGTTTGCTTATAAATTGAAAACTATAAGAATTTCTTATTGATTTCATTAGGTTGCCTTATTGATTTTTTCAATAAGGTTTTCTTTTTGATTTTATTAGGTTCCAATATAATTATGTGTAAAGCATCTTAATAATTTTTTTAATAAGGAAATCTTCTTGTTTTTATTAGGTTTCTTGTTACTTCATCTCTATAAATAAATATAGAGACGATTTTTTCCATGATACTTTTCGTTCTAGTACAAGCATGTTTTTATACAATAATTTCAGTGCAAATTCAGGCTGCTTGTTAGCATATTGGTTAGAGTTCGTGTCTATCAGTCAGAAGGTTGCTGGTTCAATACTTGTCTCCTCCCAAGTAATAAATATGTATGTATGGTGAGTTAGTTAATTAAGAATATAATATATAATATGTATGTATGTATAAATAAATAAAATCTAAATATACTACACACATACATACATACATATATCGTACAGAATTTAAATGAAAATACATAAGTACAATATTTTTCATGTTCTATTAGGTTGCGTAATAAAATTAAGAAGAAAACCTTTTTGAAAAAATCAATAAGATAACCTAATAAAACCTACAAGAATTCTTTTTGATTTTTTCAAAAAGGTTTTCTCTATGAAATTAATAAGATTTCCTTATGGAAAATAAAAAACCATAGAGATATCTTATTAATTTTGTTCAATTTTATGAGGTATTTATTAGGCACTGTTTTCTCTGTGTATAGCGCTTATGATCGTAAAATATACAAAGTACGCCGACCGTTGCTTGAGCATAAAACATATTTTGACCAGATAATTTTATCGTTTGCATAAGTTACTTAACCCTATGCCCGCTTATAATAATTTGTCAAAATAGGATGAATAAATGTAGCAGCATAAACATTTTTAAGAATAATGTTAATAACATCATTGACATATGGTCTTAGTCACCCGTCCATTTTTGTGCAACCATATTCTGAAAAATTTACTTTGTAGAATATGTATAATAAATAAAAATTGGCATGAAGTTAGCATAAGTGACGAAATTGAATTAGTTCCTCCATACAATTTGATATTAAAAACGGTAGCATGACCTAATTTTAACCCACCTTTAAGTCCTGGCATAATTTTTAATTTGAAGTTGCATCGCAAAACTCTTTAAGATCATGTTCAATTTTGCCACAAATTCATGAACAATTTTTACTTAAACATAGGGCCGTAAATAAATAAATAAATATAGCAGAGAAATTTGCAGGTGTATCATCAACAATGTGACCGCCATCAATTATTGAAGTCGGAAGTCGCTATTGAAAGTCTCTTTATAACAAGTCAGTAAAGGAAATGCATTTAATTACAGGAATTTCATACTTGCAAAAACTACAAATGATCTCCCTGCTTGTATACGTGAATTAATTGCTTCTAAAATTATTATCTGGATGTGGTTCATAATCGATTCCTGAAAAATAGAAAAAACACACAAACATAGATATAAAAGTATTTCCTGAATAAATATTTCCAATTCTTTCACTCGCAGATTAATATATCGTAGGAATCATTGTTGAACTATTGTTTGCTTATTATTAAATCTTATCAAGGAATATTTTTTAAAGTCAACAGATTTAAATAATAAATTTTTCTTAGTAATTGCTAAAAGGTATTTAAAAAACTCACTCCACCTTTCCCCCAAATTGTCGGCATATTCAAAACTATTTGTGCTATTTATATCCCCAAGATACATGTTGGCAGCTCGTGTTATATAAAAAAATAAAAGAATGTGCTATTTAGGAGCTATTTGTTTGCTAAATTATGCATTTTAAAATTTTCTCTTTCTTCTTATATGGTCTTTAAGGAATCTAACTTTTTTTATATAGACAAGTTTTAGATAACGTGATTAATGAAAAGCAAAAATAAATAAATTGCCACTTAGTTGGCCTTTTTAATGTTGTTTTTTTTTCAGTAAGGGTCTCTAGCATCCTACTCGTTCAAGTCATTTACTTATTTGAAAAAAAATTTTGCTTTTTTCCCTTGAAACAAATTTGACCGAAAATTACTTTTTTTTTGTATAAATAACCTTTTTCATTTATGCAAATAATTACAGCCTAAAGTAAGTAAGAAAGTTTTCTAGCATAAAAATGTGGAGTATGAAAGTTTTTAAGTTGTTTTCATATCTTTAAGTGTAAATATGTAAGTGTGTAATTTGTCTAAGAATACAAAAAAAAAAGAAACTTTCGCTAAGCTGACCCCCATTAATTATCTTTCAATTTGTAAAACGCGTTCATTGAATAAAATACAGTTTTATCCCTTTGCCTTAAAGTATTTTTTTCCAGAAGGAAAAAAAATTTAACGACTTTACGACGCTTATAAGAATCTCAAGCGCCCTACTTTAAAAAAAAATTAAGACTTCGGTTTCATTTAATTATGCTACAGTTACTATAACATATGACAATTCTTGAGGATAAAATGACTCCAAGGACAATTGTTATTATTCTGACAAACATTAGCAGAATGAAAAGAAATGCTCTACTCCTTCAATATCAAGGTTCTTGTATATCGTACGCTTAGAGTGTGAACCTGCTAATTCTAGTTTTGTTTAAAAACTATGAAATTTAAATGCCGTCCGAAAGATAACGAGACCCCGGCAAAAAATTTAAAAAAAAGGTAATCGGCTTTGGGATTAAGCATTTTTGGTGGAAATTCTTTCCTACTGGATTACCGACTTAATGATTTTAACAAGGCGTGAGACTAAAATAATTGACTCTGGAGAAGTACTTACTTTTTTTATTTGGCAATTTGTGCACTTAATCTATTTAACCAAAAAAATCATTCTCCTCATTTAGCAACTTGTACATATTTTTTTTTAAATTTTAGGTGTTGTAAATTATAAGCGAGTAATGAAATTTGGTAATAAGAAAAGTAAGTCATTACATGGCAAGTAGTTCGGATGGTAATGTGTAATGTTTTTCTGGGACGCCTCATCAATCGTATCGCTCTACAAGCCAAATTACATGTGATAATTATTAAAAATAAGGACGTGAAATAAAAAATTTAATTTTAATGGGCGTACCTCCACCAGATTTTAAGCTTTCTATATCTCAGGATGTGTGTTCAGCTTTGTAAAAATCAGTTAAGTAGAACCACTTAAAATAAAATATTATTAATGGGCATGACTTCACCCAATTTTCTAATTGGAAGATTGTTTATATTTTAGAGCTCAAGATATGTGTTAAGTTTCCTAAAGATTGGTTAAGTGGAACTCCACGTAAAATATATTAACAAAATTTAATGGGTGTAGCCCCAACCATTTTTTTCAACCCCTTAAAAATCCTCCCACGTTAAAAACTGCGATCTGTCATAGCCTTGTTATGGTTATTATGATTAGAAATCATGCTCTCGCGGTTTCTATTAAGGATAAACATTTTTGAGCTTAAATTTTTTTTTAGAATCGCGGCCCTATCTCGCATTACAAATATTACGTTTTCAAGTTATTTAAAAAATTTTATAAATATTCTGTTCGATATAATAAAGTCTGCTATGAATGTTTTTGTATTATAATTTCAAGTTGCTTTAAAACAAAATTTTAAATTTTTTTCCTCATATTCCTGTTTAAATAGAAATTATATTTTAACTGTGACAAATGAATGGACAAACTAATACTTGCAAACTCTTAGATACTGCCAGGGGTATGGGAAAATGTAAGAATGAAACAATTTAAAATATGCAAAAAGGATTGATAATATATTTGAATTTTTAATTTTTCTGTTTCAAAGAATCCTAGAAAAATTTAAAAAAAAAAGAGAGCAATACGGCTGCTGAATTTTCTTTGATTTTAACCCCTTCCCCCTCCGGACCTTTTTTAAAAATGATAAATGAGTTTAAATGGAAGTCCTTTTACTTTATTGTTGAAAATGTACAGGAGAAAAATTAATGATGCATGCTGTTTTCTTAGTTATGCCTTTTCAACTTTTTTCCAACTTTTTTAATTAGCTTTAATTTATTTGGCATGGAAGTATTTTGTAAATCAATTTCTTTGTGATTTTTGTTTAAGTGGTTGTACTCTATACCATCGGTGAAATAATTTGCACTATAATAACACTATTTTGTGAAGAAAAAAAATTAAAAATCGGTAGAAAGAACTTCATTCTGTTAACATAATGGACTATAGTGTGCTGAAGCTAAATCTCTTTAGAAATCGATTCTATCGCGTATAGTTTTTGAGATTTTGTTACTTAATTAAAATTAAAATACTGCTATTAGAATATTTAATTATTTAAATAAAAAAATTACTCCCATGTTATAAGTTAAAGTCTTAAAGGATCTTTAATTACTAATATAACATAAAACACCAACTACTTTTTGTTGTTTCACGTTTGATTATCCAGCAGATATAAGTTAAGATTTCTGAAGACCACTTGTCGTTAAACTTTTCTTCCATGTATGTTAAATCCGAGTAGAAGCTTTCACTAATTTCATCACATACGGCACTTCGAGAAAATTTAAATGTGAATGCAAAAAATATATTTTTATGAAACGTTGCATTGTTGATATGAAAGAAAAAGTTTGTGACGACGTTTTCTGTAGGGTATAATCGGCCTGAAAATGCCAAGGTGGTTACAAGAAATAACACATATCTTTTCCTTAATTATTACTAATTTTTATTTAAAATTAATAAATTTAAATATAACAAAAATTAAAAACTTAATAAACCCCGTAGCGGCTGGACTAATTTTTTTCAAAAATAGTTTTTAGCTACTCTCGATCAAGTCACGTTTAAAAAAAAAAAAAAACTATCCTGTTGGAAATTTTTGGTGTAGTTACGTTTTGGAACAGTCCTATACTAGTTTTAAAGAGACAGCACTAAGAAGCTTGATGAAATATCGGCATTTCTTCTCTACAAGCAAAGTGCTATCTCTTTCTACCTCTTTTGTTTTTCATGTAAACAACAAGGAAAAAAAGAATAAATATAAAACTATTTCATAAAATACTAGTACAAAACTATCCATAACACGCATTGATATAAACTAGTATAACAGCAACTAGTCCTTCAACTAGTATGCAACTCTACAGAAAACAACTAGTTGTGCTCCTATGACAACCCAATGTAAAAGTCGATAGTTCGTTTTATGAAAAAAAAACAGATGTTCAACCAGTCTGAACTCAAAAGCAACTAGTATGTTTCTGACCACATACTACTCCTTTTATCTGCAGGGTAAATCCAAATCGGTGCAGCCGTTTGGTCTACACGAGCACTTGTACAGACACACAGATAAACAGATAAACAGGCACACACTACACCCCTACACTACACCCCTTTTTTTTGCTCGGGGGCTAAAAATATAATTTAAAAATAAATAAATTTATATTTTTTTCTATAACTACAATTCACTTGATTTCACTCGCTTCCTGCCAGTTATCTTCTATGTTTCCGTGGTCAACTTTTCCACTACTTGTTTAGTCTCATGTACCACCTTACCAGGAAGATTGAAACCTTATGGATATTTTATTAATGTTAAGGCACAGTTGGACGTACCGACTGCCGGTCTGATAATACCCGTTTTTTATTTAAACTTTAGGGGCATATACATATGTCTAAATAACTTAAATATTTGTGTATTTATCAAGATTATCCAGTATTGTTTGATGACTAGGATAATCGCCATCAATGTTTATTAATATGAACTTATGGAGGTTCTACTGTATTATTTTGTGACTAGGTAATCATTAGCATTATTTGCTAATATCTACTTGTCAAAAATTTATTGTATTGCTTTGCGACTACATAATCGACAACAACAACAATATTTTTTAATATATACTTATCGAGGTTCTACTGTATTATCTTATTACTATGTAATCGCTAACAATATCTACTTATCGAAATTCTACTGCAATGCATGGCGACTAGGATAATCACCAACAATGTTTATTAATTTATACTTATTGAGGTTCTACTGTATTTATTTCATGACAAGGTAACCGCTAACAATATTTAATATATTTGTCGAGGTGCTATTGTTTTGCTTTGCGACTAGGTAATATTCATCCACTAATGTCTAACACAACAATTGGAGATCGTACGAGCAGTAATTTTTTATTTTCGTAGCCATCTCTCATAATTACTGCATGAGCTAATGGTACGGACAGATATTGATTTGCATTATGCAGGAACACTCCTTTCCGATCCATTGAATTCATATATTCCTATGATTAATAGATATATTTTTTAAATCCAGGAACATAAAAAAAATAATTAATTTAACTGGTATGACTTTGCAATTGAACCACAAAATGCAACTGTGTTATGGACCGCGTACAGGAGAGGGCAAAGAAGCTCATCGGTGACAGTAGGGTATTCAACTCTATTAATTCATTGGAGCATCGACGCAAGAAGGGGTTCATTTCATTGTTTTATCGTTACTACAACGGAATGTGTTCTAATAAAATTAGGGAACTTGTTCCTGAAATCCACTCATTTATACATACAACACGTAACTCATTCAGAGTACATTCCTTTGTGGTCAATTGGCCAGTAAATCGCACTACGCATTACAGAGAAAATTCCTTTTTTAGCCGCACTGTTCGTATGTGAAACCATCTACCTGAGGAGGTCTTTCCTGTCACTACCGGTGAGGGAAAGTTTAAATCGAATTTTAACAGACACATCTCCCTCTATACTCCTTCCCCATAACCTATTTTTCTAGTTCTAGCACAATGCATTGCATTTTCTACTCATACAAAGCATTTTGATAGAACTACCCCCTGAATGCTGGTCCTATTAAAAAAAAATTTGTTACACAATGTTTGTAAAAGTGGGCTACCTCACTTAATAGTGAATAAAATTTAAATTTTTGCATAAGTATTCTTTACTTATAGCTCATTTTATTTCCAAAACACCTAACTTTTTGATCAAAACCATAAATGTAAAATTTTTGCCGTTTTAATTATGACTTTTTTGTAGACAAAATAAATATTTTTTTTAAATAAAAATATATTTTCCGACACTAATTTCTGAATTATTCCGAACACTTTTAAGGCCGAAAAAATTATATGTATGATATCGACTTGAAGGTAATTTTATTTAGCATCCTTCAGTATTTAATTTTTTTAAATCGAACAATTAGTTATCGAGTTATATTGAAATAAGTTAGCGTGACCGCCTTGTTTATGGGGCCCTAATACCCCGTGTACATGACAGATAAAAATTTAAAATTAATTTGAATTAATGACATTAACGTCTATATATATATATATAACATATATTTTTATTTAAAAACAGTGTAATTATTTATATTCGTTATTCAGTGCGTATGAGTAATAAATATTTTGTAATTGCTCAAATGTCATACGCAGTGCAATGAAATTATGAATTAATCGTAGCATACTTTTCAGAGTTTCTATAATTAAAATAACCAAACAGAAATATTTTTGATCTTTTCATTTAATTAAAAATAAATATGATACTTATTATTTAAACGAAAAAATAACCTAAGAACTTACAATATTAAAAATAAAAAATATCCATCCCTACACAATTGCAAAAAAAAAAATTACAAAATCTCTACACTAGAGACCGTGCGCCGAGCAAAGCGGTCATTCAATATGCAACATGTAACAACGCAAATTGTATTCATTTGTTATTCTAGGAAAAGAGCTATGGAAAAAAACATGAACTCAAAACAGCAGGAATGTTCGATAAAATTTAACAATGCGACTTTTAGAAAACATTTTAGTTATGCATCCACAAAAAAAGATAAAAAGAAAAGACCTAAACAACAGCATGAAGCAAAAACAGAAAAGGTTTTTCAAGTTCTTCATTATTCATGAATAAGAAAAGATGACTTTGTTGCTGTTTATGGGTGGGTGCTGTTGTTTTGTGTATATGGGATGTTATGAATATTTTGTTCGTTATAGTCATAGTATACCATACTTACACATTTTTGTACATACATACATATTTATAATATAAAATGCTTAAACGAATGCAGTTAAGTATATATTATTAATGTTTTTATATTTTAAAATAAAAATGTTCAAAATTTTATTCTATAATATATATTCTTTCTGGTTTTTTCTTTGTAAATTTCAAAAAATATTGAAAATTTATGAGCTTTTATATAAAGGCGAAGTTGTTTTATTTTAAAATATTACATATTAATACTTAATCAATATTAAGATCAAGTAACAAAATATTTTATTGTCAGCAATGATTTTTTTACCTGCACTTTTTCTTAAATTTCAGAATCTTTAACATTATTTCTTTCTGTTTTAGATAAAATTAATATAAAACAGTAAAATACACTTTCCCATATAAAAATGATGTGCTTATAAGAATATAACCAAAGCTTTTTACGCAGTATTATCCAAATTGATGCCTGGATTAGCTTTAATTGCTAAAACCGTCGTGGAAACGAAATATTTGGTTAATCGGCAGTTTGGTCACTACAGCTAATATTTATCAACAAATTTATAAATTTTGACTTATTTTTGGGGATTCATTGTCTTGTAGGCTTAACCCACCTATGCAGGGTATCGACTATGGCCACCTAAGTTTTAAATGAACGAATGTGGAGCTAATATGTTACTTTTCATTACTTGCAACTCACACTGAATAGTCAAATGCTGCATCAAATGTATGATATAAAAATTGAAATTATATCCTGCTAAATAAAATATTCTCTTTCAAAATGAGCAAACTCAATAAGCAAGCTTTTGCAAAACGTTTTAGTTTTAATACAATTCAATTTGATTCTTACTCTTTTGCTTTTCAGCTGCAAACCTTTCAAATAATTTACACTTTGTTCAAAAACAATACAATATTTAAAAATTTTATAGCGCTTGCTTGCTTAATGCATATTATTTTTCTTAAATTTACCAGTCATATTTATTACCCGAACAATATTGTCCATTGCACCATTGTTTTGAGGTTTTAAAAAAATAATATAAAAGCCATAACACTAATTTGCATAAAATAAAATTTTAGCAATTTATTGCTCTTCATCTCTGCATGTGTTTATTATAGACTTCATGTCTGTAATGGAAATGTGTATTTGATTGAAATTTACATGTGGTTTTTGGTCATAAAAGTCATATAAAATATTAATTTTACCATTAGATGGAAAAAAGTATACCACGAACTGGCAACTGGAATAAAGTCATCAAATATTATTTTAAATTAAATTATTGTTATTTTTGCAACAAATTGCATGTGTTTAATATAAAACATACTTACAATTGCGTTAGCTTGAGCGCCTGAGGATGTCAATTTTAAATTGTTAAATTTTAAAAATTTTATTCATCAATATATTGTTGAGGTATTCATAAACCTTACGTATCCTTATTGCATAATGTTGTTGGCTGCAAGTACTTGTTGGCGAGCTTTGACTATAGAAGTGTAATAAGCAGGGCTTCTTTCTTTCTTTTTTTTTGGGTTTTTTTTTATGAATAGTAGTGTATACTATGTAAATAAATATCCCACAGAAATATAATTATTTTTAAACATAAAAGATTTTAAAGTAATTCCAATGTATTAATTTTTCATATTTCTATTAAAGGTAATTTTTGATAAGATTTTAAAGCATTTTCTGCGTCATTTTGTCCAATTCTTTTCAATTAGTTTGTTTTTTATGTCATGTTTCCTTCTAATGTATTTTTATTAGCATAAAAAACCTTTGTATTAATAGTTTTTTCCGTAATCTTAGCAAAGAAGAGCCAAAATTTAATAAAATAATGAATAATTTTTTTTTCAAAGTGCAAGATGTTTTATTTTTAGGCTTGAAAATCTATCTATGGATTGTGTTTTAAGAAAATATGTGACCTTAAATGCTTTTATTATGCTTTTATTTTTAAAGAGCAAAATTTTATAAAAATTATTTGAAAGTTATTCAAGTTTAAATATAAGCAATTCCATACTGTCGTACGGGACAGTTGTACGCATTTAAAGTGGAAAAGAGATCAATATAAAATAGATTTTTGTTTTAATTATTAGCGTAAGTTATGGCCCCTGATTAGTTCTATTGATGACACTAAATCCAATTATAACCAATTTTAAGTTTTAAAGATAACTGCAAAAACTAAGAATGTCGTACGAGACAAAAAAAGAAAGTACGTTTTGTAGCAAAATTTCAGTGAAGCCTGAAACCATAAATAACTGTAACTAATTTCAGAATGAGGTGAGTTAATGTTTCTTAAAATGGGCTAGACTTTGCTAAAAAAAATACCAATGGCTTCTTTCTTATTTAAATTTAATTATAGTCGTACGGGAAATTTTGTTCCATCATGATGTTCAAATAAATTATGATGCTTTTTTTGGGAAATTATGAATAAAAATTAAAAAAAAAAAAATTAAATAAAATAAAGGTATTCAATGTGTTTATTTTAACATAACAACGAACTTAAAGGAAAATGCAAAACGAGATTAAAAAGTGCATATATTTTTTTTGGAATATGCAGTTTTAGCTGCTTTTCCTTCTTGACCTTTGCTACAGAAAAATTGCAATTTAAATATGTCTGGTATAATTTTTACGTTTTTTTTACTTTTCGTCCAAGTTATACAACGAAGAGTACTTCTCAATATCATCGGATGGTATAAAATGCATTTTAGTCCCCTGATAAAAAGAAAATGCATGGGGTATAACAATAAGTTTTTTTGACTTTGCCTTTTAAGTATACGTTCATGCCCACTTTTTCTCTTTAAAAACATCTTTATTTGCTTCAGCTAAAGCTTTTGACTTTTTTCTAGCGGTACGCGATCTTTCTCGGCATTTTTAATTTATAGTTTTGTAATTTTATTTAATTTTCTTTTAATTTTTCACTAGAATATATATAAAATGCTCTTCCAAACATAATTAGTTATTAAAGAAAATATTTTTTAATACTTTTAAATTTCTCAGTAGCGATGTCGTATGAAACAAAGTTTGCACAGGCGCTTAGTTCGCAATGCCTTGTATTTTCAAAATATTTTTTATTGCAATTGCACTAAGGATGTCTGTTTGTAATCATTACTTGATAAACTTTCTTCAAGCAATTTCGATGGTTTGATACAAAAGGGTATTTTCGATGTCGTACGGGACTTTAAACTAACGGAAATGCAAAGCAAAACTTTATCACAATTTTTCATCACATTGAATCTTATGCATTACTTTATAACTTCTGATATCCTTACGGAGATCTAAGAGAAATTAAAAAAAAAAAAATTTAAAATAAATAAAATTCACTTGCTTAACTTTCGACATGAATATCTCGAAATGAGTAATGAATGAATGCAAAACTTTTGCAGATTTATTAAATTTTATTGTTTTTCTTTAAAAATTTGCAAAAAAAAAAAATTCAAGAACTTCTAATTTTTTCGTCTCGGTAGACCTTTTGAGAGAAATGCCCATATGCTTCTCGTCAAGACATAAAACTTGGACAAGCTGGAGTTATAAGCACCAGCATATCCTTAAATAAAATTCTACTTGATAATAAGATATTGAGAAAACTTATTTATTGAAATAGAAACATATATTTTCAAAGCATAATATTATTTATTATTATAATATTCTCTTATATCTGTACAGACGCCCAGGAACAATTCAGACAATAAACATGTATGTATGTAGTAAGTATACAACAAATAGAAATACGAATTTGACTATAACTGCCTCAGTGTTGCCATTTAGTAAATTTTTTGTAACTCTAAAGGTGAATTAGTAAACTTCATTTAACAAGAATTAAATAAAAATAAAAATAAAACAAATAAAGTAAAGTCGCACTATGAATATCTATAAAAATTATATCGAAAAATGATAATGAAAACCTGAAAGAAAAATCCAAGGTAAAAATTAAATAATCTAACAGCAATAGCTTATAATAAGTAAACATTGTTCTTCTGAAAAGTTACATCGCGAAAGCTCTCAAACACACTGAACGATTTTTCGTCTTATAAACTTAAACTGATAAACTTTATCTAATGAATTTGTTTCTAATTTCTCTATTGACGGGTTTTAATAAAGAATGAACATTTATGTTAGATCAGTGAATATAAAAAAATACATCTCCAAACAATATCTGGAATAAAAATAAACATGAACAAAAATCAAATTGTGATATTACAGCCTTAACTAAAGAATATCCCAGAAAACTGACGCTCCTAATAATCTGAACACTTCTGACAACGTCCTGTGTCTTAGTTTTCCTTTCTAAACACCATCTTCTACAAAAGAAAGGTTACCTTGAACTCTATTTTGGAACCGAATAACAAGTGTTTTTAACAATTTTAATTATGCGAGAGTTTGTTAACACAGATAAGATATTTTTAAAACATTTCATGCCCTCCGATTGTCACTAATGTCACGCTTATATTTTTTTTCCAATTTACTAATAGATATCAGTGATGATTTTAATTGAATCTGATTAGGATAAGAAATCTGTTTATTACTTTAGGTAATAGTAATTCAGATAATAATAAAAAATATTATGAAGTAGTTAGCATGTTGACCACAAAACCGAAGATCCTAGGTTCAACCCCTGTATGCGACAGTCATTAAAATAACAACACCACGCTTTTTTCTGATGTGCATTAGAAACCCTTTGTATCAAGTGATGAAGGCATAGGCACTGGCCACTGAACTATACCGACTTCAGCAGCTGCTAATCCTAATGTGTAATCAGAGCGCCTTCCTTCGACGGTATTGTGTAGCAGTACCATCGGCGAAGTAAGTTAAGCACAGCTTAAAAATATATAATAATATAATTAATCATTTGACACCTGAAGGCGCTGCAACAGCGCATGATAAAAAAAGAGTGCAAAAAGCAGAGTTGTAAAAGTATGAAGCTTTCTTCTATTTCTTCCTTTACCACCTGTTTTCTATCACTATGCCTTTCCTAAAGAAGATAACAACTATTAATAGTAGTAGGCATTAATTGCCTGAGTGTTACTTCTCTTAAAAAAAAGAAGTATTGTTCTTAAATATATTCCTTAAAAGTAACACAAGAAAATTGCTGTTACGCTGGCAACACTGAACTCCATGAATTTGTGAGTCTAAACAAGTTTCCGTATGTGCAACTATCCTGTTTATTTTCAATGTTTATGTTTTAGCTTGTTAGTTTGTTTGTATGTGTGCATGTACATATGTATGTGTGTATTGGGAAGTGCGAGAGCATAAGCATTATGTGTAAGTGTGTATGTGTGTACATTTTGTTAAAAGTTATGCTCCAAATACGTTTACTAAGTAACGGATATTCTTTAAAATGCTTTTAAAATTGAACATGCAACGGAAGCTAACCATAATATGAAACTTGTTTCAAATCCATTTCTATATCTTTTTAACTATGCCAAATAAAATATATTCAAACGAAGAAAAGCACACATATGTATGTACATGTATTTTATTATACTATATGCACCAAGCACAGTGGATAGGGATATGCAAATTTTTTTTTAAATTATACGCCAAAAATTTACATAAATTTTTAGAGCTTAAAGGGATGTAAGAGGATCATGAGTAAAATTTAGTGACAAAATAGATTTTGTTTTTATGGCAAATCTGCTAAGTTGTCCCCAAAAAACTCATAAATTTTAAAAATTGTTCAAATGTAAGCGCGCTATTACTGAATTAAGGACTAGAAATCTGAAATTCTATAGAAGAAAAATTATAGAATTTTATATCGATTAGAATTTAAAAATATTTCATTTTATACTCCAAGTGTATTTAACTAAACTTGATTTCTGCCCTAATATATGTCTCCAGTAAATCCTTGGAAATTTAAATTGAATAAAATTGATAAATATTTAAATTTAATTGAACTAGAAGGAACTTAAATCATTAATAATTTCTTAATTATTATAGAATTAAATATTCCTATTAGTTAATGTGATATTCTAAAGAAGAGATATATAAATTAAACTAGACTTTAACGACTGTATTGCCCAAGTGCCAATCGCCCGAAACAACTAAATGCAAGAACGCCCAAAATTTTTGGGTGTTGTTGTAAGTCATTGCGAAGAAATACCCAAAAAACAATTCCCGATCGCCAAAAAAATTAAGAATTAGCCAAAACTGAAATTTACTTGCTGGTGGTTAAGCATTGTCTATATGCATTTTATTGTTGGTTTACCAAATCATCAGTAGACTTCCAATAAAATCGATTCATACCGAATAAAAATTATTTGTTGGGTTTCGTATAAGTTTTTAAGCCTACTACACTTAATTTTCTTTTTCAGTGATTTTTTAAAATATTATTATTTGTGAATGAAAATATAATTATTTGTGAATTTGTGAGTATTTGAAAGTCTTTGCATAAGATAAGAGCTTTGTGATTGTTCAAAATGTGTGGTTGTAATCTACTGACGATTTGTAAAAGCAACAATGAAATACATATAGACAATGCTTAATCACCAGCAAATAAATAAAAAAAAACACCAAAAATTTTTTTTTGGGTTTTGTAACATTTTTCGGAAATTTGAACAATTATTCATATATCTAAAAATGTTGAGTCGTCCAAAGTCAATGAATTGGGGGATACATTTTTATTAAAAAAATTTTTCGGTGAGCAAAATTTTTTTTTTTTTTTTTGACGATGAGCGATAGTTCCTACAGTTGATCTTAACGGAAGGACTAACAAATGTTCTGTTTCGGTTCAAAGATTATATTCTATAAATTTTTTTTAAAAATCATAAATTTATTGCAAATAGTTTCATCACTTGAAATACTGTGCCACACAGTGTTGCCAAAACGGCGGGTTTCCCGCTATATATGACTGTATTTTGTTGTCATTAGCGGCAAGTCTATTTAAAAAACCACCAGCGGGAATTTTAGCGGAAGAATTTCTTAGTTGACGGATTTTTAGCATTTTTCTGAAACTTATAAATAAAGGTATTGAATCAAAATAAAGTATTTTTAACGCAGCTCTGCAACACGTACCATGGTATTTATGTAGAGTTTTTTTCCGATATAAGCACGCACAGAGAAAAGAAACTAACGTCACTTTTTTGTAAATAAAAAATTTACATATTTAGGTCGTGTAGTATAATGTTAAAAATAAAAACATGTATATACATATGAGTATAAAAGTGAACAATGCTCATTTTTAGTTAATAAAATTTAATTCGAGATTAAATTATATTACAAACCAATTTAATCATTATTTTCGTTAAAAAAATAGTAAACAAATCTTTAGACAAACGAAAAACAAACCGAAAGCAGGGTGGTTGGACCAGTGAGTATGGAGAAAATATAATATCAACGAAAATCTCTCAAAACATCAACTTTTTCTGAATAATCTGATTTTGATTAGAGACTTTTTTATTGCAATTTTCCTTTGAAATTAAACTTCAAGCCAATTTGAATTGAGCCACAGAATTTTTTATCAACACTATTTTTTAATTTCAGATAGTCAGAAAATCAGGAAATATTTTACAAAGTCTTCAAGCAAAACGGCAAGATAATATTATTATTATTATTAGGGTATATCGCAGAAAATGTTGAAAAGATACTGAATCAGCTTAAACATTATTATTATAAGATGGAATAGTCCCTTGGATTCTTCTTTGTCCTGGTTCGATGTTCGTGTATGGAAACTCTGCAGGAAATAAAATACATACTTAAAGAGTAGGCTGAGTTTTGCTTACAAATATTGGGGAAATATGAGATTCCAACATACATATGTACATATGTATGTATATCTATGAATATGTATACATATTTTATAAAATTTATCTTATTCTCTTTTTTTATAAATAAACCATAAAAAATACATATGTTGATTATAAAAAATTCAGCGGTTATATTAGCGTTTATTTCTATTCAGCTAACGGTTTTTAGCGGGTTTTCAGTGGCTGTATGGTGGGAAATGCCTACAACATTTTGGCAACACTGGTGCCACATGAGGCATCAGTTTACAATATCTGCATTATGAAAAAATATAAAAATTGCAAAGACCAACATTCAACATGAAAATAAAAACACTAACAACAACAACAACCAACAATAACAACAACTATTACGGCAATATGTATTGCTGCAAATTGAAAGGAATGCACTAAGGAAAAAAATATATCTATGTACTTGTGCAGCATACAAAGAGAAACAGATACAAAAATCCAAATAATGTAATAGGATGTTTTGTTAAAATTTACTATAAATTCACATAACTGAAATTTTTGTTAGCAACCGTTTAAATAACCCAAAACAACACTTACCACATCCGTTTTTATAATGCAAGTAGTTTTAGTATACTTTTGAAAGCAGCATACAACACCACTTTTGCATCTTGTTCATTTCCACTGCGAACGCAAACATACACATTCTTAACACACTATTGTACAATTTTAATATGGACAAGAATTTGAACATGACAATGTGTTTGTGTGTATGTGTGCATTTAGAGGCTGGAAATGTATGAGTATGTGCAAAAGAACGCGAAAGGAAGGAAACTTAAATAAAAGTATAAAATACGAGTATGAAACAGCAAACCTTTTTTTAGGTTTGAAATATTTTTAGTTTTTAAAAGAAACTACATAGTTATGTATGTATGTCCTCGTATATCATGCCATTTTTCATTTATGCAAGAAAATTTGTAAAGTACTTGTAATTTTCAGCGAACGAGGGCAGACTAATGAATGCGGAAGATAAGATTGCGCATAAAAAGAGAATAGTGCATGTTCTATGGCAATCAAATAATAAAGATTACTGCAAAATACTTATTTTATGATTCAGCTTTGATTAAATTATGTCAAGCCACTTTTGTTAAGAGTTACGGGCTTGGTGGTGCTATGAAGTCTATTCTTTAAGTCAAATCTTTAGATATTCGCATTAGATACGTAACACCTCTTGCTACAAAATGTGTATATGTGATGAACTAATCACAGAAAAAATTATTGTTGAATTTTTTTTAATTAAGTGATTGTTTAGAAAAAATAATACTTTTGATTAAAATTTTAATTGAATATATGTTTATTTTAATTGACTTTGCTGCTCCAACAAAAAAGTGCTATCAACAGAGCTTAACTCAGAATACTCTGAAATGGGTAACAATTTTTACATATTAATTGTGTGTAAATAATGTAACGTTTGTTTTTATGTATGAAAATCGAGCTGTTTTTTGTAGTATGCTACATTGTTTTGAAAAAATATTTTCAATTAAAATACTCAATTAATCTTTTAATTGGTTTTGATATTTTATATGGGAGAAAAAACTACTCAGCTTAATTTTTTTTTATTCGTAGTAATTTTGACATAAGTTGAATAAAAATTAAATATGAAAATAAAAAAACAGAAATTCATCTTGTTCCCTTTTGTTGAGAAATAACAAGACAATAATGATAAAAAATGCAAGCTTATAGACCAAATGTGGATGGTAAAGTTAGTACATTGGCGGTATTAGGGGTTCGATGCAAAAGGTCTTGCGTAAGTACATATGGAAAACATCGAAGCCTTTCTTTAAAATCCAATTATTAAATACACACAATTCACAGAAAGCCTACGACGATATTCTGCATTTACACTTACGCAAGACTATTAAACACCGGATGCGGCCATTGCACGATTTCCCTCCATTCAAACTTCAAAAGCCATGCGATGCATCAGTTACACAGAAAAAAATATCATCAAAATGCATCCAGCAAAAGAAATTGTTAATAGTTAATTTAAATTGAAATATATATTAAGTCAATATAAAAACTTAAGTTGTTGATATGACAAACACAGACATTTTTTTCAATAAACTAAACTAACCAAATTTTATGTCATACATGGCGCAAAAACTCAAAATATTTATTGTTGATTTAACAAATTAAAATTTTTCTAGTCAGTTAAATTACTGAAAAAATTATTTGTTAAATTATATCATAACGAAATACGCACATGTAGAAGAAACAGAAGAACTCGCATTTTGTGTGTATTCATTATTTGCTTATCGAATAACGATGTGCTCTTTAGCTGAGTGGTAAGTACATCAATCTATTTATCAAGAGATTGCCGGTTCGACTCATCAAAAAATATTTAAAATTTAACAAAAAAAAATTCTAAAAAAAATATAAAAAAATACAAACAAAGCAACAACACATTAGAATTTGAAAAACGAATTCATTAAAAAAAAAATTTTTTCTGTTAACAACTCAATTGTTAATAACACCATAATTTTAATTAGAAATAATTGAGTTGATTTTGTTTTCTTAAATAAATTTTAATTGTATTCACAAATAAATTATTTGTATTTACAAATATTTTTTTTCTGTGTAGGTTTTTGGTACAATACACAAATGTTTCCATTTTCTTAAATTTTTTATATGAAGATACATACATATGTACATAAAATTTTTTATATTTTTACAATTTTTATATTTTTATTCTCTTAGATTTTTATATTTCAATTACTATTTTAACTGAATCTATAAAAAATTTTAATAGGTTATATAATTGAATCCTAAAAAATATTTCAATTAATTTTTTAATTGAATCTTTAAAAATATTTCAATTAAATTTTATTTGAATCTTTAGAAAACCATCAATTAAATTTTTAGTTAATTTTAACAGAAATAATTCATAGTTAGGCTCAAGTTCAGTAATTTCAATTCTTATTGAATGAAATATTTTTATTAATTAATGTGATTTTCTAAAGAAGAGAAGAAAAATTAAACTTAGACTTTAAGCTGGGGGAAATACCGATACTTTTCTGTGCAGCCACGCACTTCATCAGCACCCTAGTCTATCTAATTGGGTAGAGATTCTTATTAACATCAGCTATTTAACTTAAATGTACAATGAACGGAATATGAATAAGAATTGAAATTACTGAACTTGAGCCTAACTATGAATTATTTCTGATTAAAATTCACTACAGTTCAATTAAAAATATCTAAAAAATTTTTAGTTAATGTAATATATTTTTAATTGAAAAACCAAAAAAATTTTCAATTAAAATTAATGAGTTAATACTACAATTTTCGTGATTGGTTGAAAACTAATTAATTTTTTAACTGAATCTTTGTTTTTTTTAATTGAATCTTGTTTTTACTTTTTTCTGTGATTGATCAGGCAAGACAACATACTACACAATCAGAACATATCGACGGCTTCATCATAAAACATCCTAAGTCAAAAAAGCTAGCTTTGAGATAAACGCTTTCAAAGTTTATTGATGATATCTCGGTAATATTGTGAGATAAAAACTTGAGACTTTTTGTGATCATATAATAATTGGAATAGATTTTTTTAGTTTATTTGAACTTTATAAATTTGTTGTAGATCATCGTTAAGAGTGGCTTAGACTACTTAAGATTCTGTACAAACCTATTACCTAGTCCTCTTAGTAGACTTTTCATATACATATAACATGTTTTAGTTTGGAAATTTTTTTTTGACTACTTAATATTAAACCAAATCATACTGAGGACCGTTTTAACAACTTGCCTTTAGCTAAAGGTAGGATTTTGTCTGGCCGATAAATATCTTTGCATTATTACAACTTGAACTTTTTATTGTTATTATTATCAATAATAATAATATTTAGTGAATGAAAAAATAATAAATTAAAGATTTATTATGCAAAGCCATTTATCGGGCAAACAAAATCCTGCATTTAGCTCAAGGCAAGTTGTGAAAATGTCCCTTATAGCGTAGACAGACGACAGCGTTAATTTGCATTAAAAGCAAATTAAAAATTTACCTTCACAGACGACAGTATTTGAATTAAGTAAATAACTAACAAAATTTGTGCATCCCTTTCGTACACACACACTTCGATCATTTTACTTGGAAATTTTAAAATGGAACAAATTTGTGTCGGGCTTTTAGTATTTCTTTTTTTTTTCTCAAAAACCTTAAAATAACTTATATTTCCTGACTTTGAATCCATTTTATTTATTTATTTATTTATTAAACATATTAATGCAAAGTAAATTTGCATAATATGGTGTTGTACAAATATGGGCGGAGTAACGTAGACCATATGCCCAATATGATATTAACAGTATTTTAAAAGGTTTTGTGACTGACTGTACACAACCTATGCCTTCACATAAGAAGTAGGCAACGTCGTTGTTAAAGAAATTCCACAAAAAAAACCACAAGATTATACTGTTATCCGTGGCAGATCAGTCAACCAGTGCGAGCGAGACGAAGAACTCTCGAAGTCCAAACAACACATACAAGCCTGACCGCACTTAAGAAATAATTACGATGACGCAAGAGATGTTCCCCGACCTAGAGCTGCTTAACGGCTGATGAATCCATTTTAATTTTTGAAAATTAAAAATTAATTTAATTTTGATTGACTATTGACGGTATTACCATATTGAAATAACTAAATTCAGTATTAATTCAATTTCATTTACTGCATTTACGGTAAATCTAATAGCATAGACAGACGACAGCGTTAATTTGCATTAACTGTCTTAATTCAAATTAACTTGTGAATTATCCCCATTCCAATGCGTATTAGATTTACCGTAAATGCACTAAATGAAACTGAATTAATACTGAATTTAACTATATGATAACACCGCCCTCTTATGGTAACACGGTAACACTATCAACCATCCATCAAATTGTGGCAAATTGTTTTCGTTTTCAAAATTAAAATGGATTCAAAGTCAGGAAATTTAAGTTATTTTAATTGTTTTTAGAAAAAGAAAAAAAGAATATTAAAATCGAGACATAATTTTTCTATTTTAAGATTTCCAAGGAAAATAATCGAAGTGTGTGGTACGAAAGGGATGCACAGATTTTGCTAACTGTTTACTTAATGCAAATAACAGTCGTCTGTCAGGGTAAATTTTTAATTCACATTAGTGAGCTCTTAATGCAAATTAACGCTGTCGTCTGTCTACGGTATAATGCTCATTAGGATGGGGATAATTCACAAGTTAATTTGAATTAAAATAGTTAATGCAAATTAACCCTATTGTCTGTCTACGCTATTAGGCTCTAAGTGTACTTAAAATATTTAAAAACTTTATAAATTAAACTTGATGTTGAGTACATATTTGCTCATAATTTTTTATATAATAGTCCTATTACTATCAAAAATTTAACAGAATCTATGTTAATAAACGATGAATTCAGAAATTTTATTTCTAGCATAATATGTTATGTCGACTTAGCGACCGTCGATATGTTCGTATCAGTGAACGGATGCGGCCAGAATTTGAAAATGTCCTACTAGGTACGTGAGACTAGGGTTATAAATGAATGCCAGACAGACACTCCTGGGTAAATAGAACCCTAAAATAAACACCCGTGGGAGTTTGCTGGATGGTTCAAATGTAGGGAAAGAATGGAACTTCCACTTGCCTGACCATAATACAGTGTTTCAGGCGAAGGTTTGGGTGCAGGCTTTAAAATAGATCATTGTGAATATAACACCCACAGAGTTCAACATATTTACCAACAGCAAGTCATCAATTAGGGCAATCACTATCAAAACAGTAAACTGTAGCACCATTTTAATTTCTAATAACAAAAATTAAAAATTTTAAAAATCCCCGAATATATCTAGACAAGATGTGATATCTTCTAAAAGGCTGAACCGATTTTCTTCAAACACAGCTAAGTACCATCTCGATCAAGTAACTTTTCAAACAGAAAAAAACTAAATCAAAATCAGTTCAGCCGTTCTCGGCCTGTACGTGGACTGATAAACAGACTCCATACTACAAACTCATAATACCCCTTTTTTTAGTCGGGGGTTCAAAATATGATAAATGATGATGACGTAGTATTTTAGAACATTCGTCTGGTTTGGATGCAAGCCCCCTACAGCGTAACCGGAAATGATTGTGCAAATGAACTGGTGAAAAAAGTCAAAACGTTACGGACAGTAACTCTAACTAATGCTAAGCCTTTCAAGGCAACAAATTGGGCAAAGATGGCTCACAAGACACAATGGAATTGTGATAGTGTAGGTAATCTAATCAAGGTTTTATTTGGTGACTCAGATAAAAACAATACAAGGGAACTGCAGAATCTAAACAAACTCGAGCTAGGAAAGTTGACTGGCATCTTAACTGCGCACCGAATTGGAGCCACAAATGGCGATGAAAGCAGCGCATGCATGGTAGACATGGAAACAATGGAAAACTACCTTTGTCATTGTAAAGCTTTTGCCCAGCCAAGATTCCATTATTTTAGGGTTGAGAACTTATTGGACATAACCCACCCTAGAGATATTGACTGAAAAACTTTGATGACCTACGTGAATGATACCGATGTCCCATAAAGGTGGGGTTTGGTTGTTTATTTACATGAGAGCGCACAACAAATCTCTCCCCGGACATGAGCGTAATAGCTCCTTTTTTCAACCTAACCTAACCTGCGGGCTAGTAAATATTTTTCAAAGTCGAGATGGGCAACTTTGACAGCTGCAAGCTTATCATGAATAAAATTCCACTTAGAAATTTCAGAATGTGTGAACGGTTTGTTTTAAAAAAAATCATACGATTCGCAAAGATCAAATTATTCGCAAAGATTTCTCTGTAGAAAAAAAGTGGAAATGTGTAAATTTTTAATTACAATCATTTTTGTTGTTGTTTATTACAAATTTACTTTGTTAAACATGATGGCATTTGTACAAAGATGTAAAGATGTAAAACTGGCCTTATAAAAATTATAATTTTTTAACATTTAAATATACATACATATAAATTTTATAACAGAAATGGAAAATTGAAAAATAGTAGACTATGGCAGAATGGTTAGAGTTACAATGAAAAAAGTTAAATTCATGTTAGTGGCCAAAAGACTTTTTGAGTTTTTTGACTTCAGTTGAACGTTCATTCAGCGGCATCAATTAACTTAAAACAAAAATTAGAAATATAATTAATCCTGTATAACACTATGTACCGATTTTCGTCGGCCCACCTCAATAAAGTCATAAGTAACAAGCATTAGTACTCAACTAATTCCAGAATAAGTCTATATGGGGTTATTACCATTCAGTGTGGTGTAATTATTAGGGATGTAACGAATACCGATACTGATTACGATATATCGGCGATATTTCTGATTTGCCGATATATCGATATCGGCGATATTTTACTGTTGATACTTTTAAATTTTTTTTTGGAGCTGGTTTGAACAAACAATTCAATTTTCAAGGATTTTTTTTGGATAAAAACTAAGAGAAATAACATATTAAAAGCAGAACATAAAACATAACATAAGTCTAAACAGAAAAATTTAACTTTTATTTTGTTTTGCTTTACACCGTATTAGTGAAATGTTCTCTCAATGCTAAATCATGTATGTACATACATATGTATGTATGTATGTATTTAAAAAAAAATAATTTGTTTTTTGTTAATTTCAGAATGAATTCAAATATCAATTTTAAATATTAATAATCTCTTACACTATAATTTTGTATAATAAAAGGTTTTGTTAATTTTAACTTGAGTTCAGTTTCAATATGCGTATCGGTATCGGAATCGCTATCGGCGATATTTCTTTTTGAGTATCGGTATCGGATCGGCAAAACGACGTATCGTTACTTCCCTAGTAATTATGTCCTTATATCAATAAGTTGATAAATTATAGCAAATTTAACCCTTTACTTATGACTTTATTTCACTGAGCTGACGAAACTCGGTACATTGTGCCGATAGTGTGATCCATGATTTACCTTAAATAGCTTTAATTCGCTTAAAAAAAACTTTCGTTTTTTAAATTTTTAAAAACTTTTTAAGATTATTTTGGGAAGTTTTTGTTTTGTTTTTCATTCAATATAAAATATAATCACTTTTATTCCAGTTTTCGTCATCGACGTCACTTTAACACAACACCAAAAAATTGGTGCTCGTGTATCCGTTATCGAAAACAATTGACTCCTGTTTGTAGGCTTATGCTATTTTCTAGACCTTAGGGACGGAAATAGATTGCCAGTTGCGCAAAATTGTTCTCGAGAGCGAGAACGCAAGCCCCAATTTTTTAATGTTGTGTTAAAGTGACGTCGATGACGACAACTGGAATAAGGGCGAATATGTAATTATTAAATAATTTCATTAAAAAATATTCAATATTTCATATGTATGTATGTATAATAAAAAAATATGTTTGTGTAATATTTGATAAAAATCTTTTAGCAATAAGGAACTATTGAAAAGTGATCAAAGAAGTAGAAAAAATTTAGCTTTATTTTCTGGCCTAAAATTTTACTTTTAAGCTTTTTTTCAGCTTTTTTCCAAACGTGATTTAGCTTAATGTTATTTTAAAATCTGGTCACACTGATTACAATGGAATATCATCAAATTAAAATCCATGTGAGCTAAAAGTTTCATTCGGAAATTTTCACATGTGGAATTCATGATACGGCTGCTTCTTGTTTCTCAGCTTTCCTAAGAACAAGTTGTCCATATATGTTTATTTATTAACTTTTGTAGATATTTTGTAAACCAATCATTAGATCAGCAGCTACAGATTCTACCATTTAAAGATAAAAAAATAATGTCACTCTTGTCTCAAACTTTCTTTATTATTTTGTAAAAACACTGGAATTTATTTTTATTTACGTTGAATTTAGTACAAAAATTTTATATTATTAAGTATAAAAATATTTCGGCCATTACAAATAAATTTATTTATTTTACAATTTATAAGCACGTCTCATGACCAGATCAAAATAGCCATCATTATCAATGGAAGCACTGACAGTTGCATAATAATTGAGAAACTCTTCTTTAGTTAGTTTTGCTTCTTTATTTTTAAGGCTTTCCTTGCCATCAAAATTACCCAGAAACTGATCGAGAATCTCTGTTTCAGTTAAATCACCGCTCAAGTATTTGGGATGATCACGTACGCAGTAAACAGTTTTCAAGTCATCCACGGTAATGACACCATCGCCATTGTTATCAATTTTCTCAAACGCCTTGTTAACAATGTCCAAGCGAGTAAGAGGCATTGAGGGCTATTTTGTGAAATGCAAAAGTATTTAACTTTATATTATGGTTGGTTTTAGGATTAACTCTTACCCTTAATTTATGGATAAATTCGTTAATATTTATGCTGCCATTTTGGCTGGTCTCGAGACTATTGAACAAATTTTTCATTTCATCTTGATTCCCAGCAAGACCAGTTTGTTTCATGCCCTCTATAAAACCTTCAAAGCTTAGGGCATCGGAGTTTTTATTCACTTTGCGAAAAGTTCTAGAGCAAGAAAAAATTATTTTATATTAATACATGTTTGAAAAAACTTTTCTTACCTAGCTAGACTTAGTATTCCTGTAGCGCCTTTGGTTAAGCACATCAATCTCAGCTTGTAGAGGGGATCTTTTTCCACACCATTTGCCAGCTCACGCTTGGCATTGTTTACAAGTGTGGCTTCCTTGGAATAAAAATCATCTCGAAAACTCATCTTATTTGGTATAAAAAAAAAACTAAAAATTATAAGAATTTGAACCAATAGTAATATTAAAAAATAAAATACATATGTCTGGTATGAATACTGAATTAATTTTTAAGTGAAGGGTTGTCAAGTGTGAAATAAAATCAAAAGTCAATTGAAATTTTTAAATTTTTTATTCATAAACACAATAGAGACGAAAGCTGCAATTAAACGTGCTATACGATAACACTACAGTCTTAAGCATAAGCATAACCTTAGCCATATTTTCTATTTTCAGACATGAAGTGCTGTTACTAGATGACGTTAGGAATTGCTTCTGAAAGAGTGATATGAAGTCGGTGAAATATGTGTATGAAGGGTGTTAAGTCTCCTATTTCTTTCACTTCATTGATAAACAGGTGTAGATAGGCCATTTTAAGAGATGCATTGCCCCCAAAATTGCTTTAGCCCCCCACCCCCCTTAAATTAATAAAAACTGCATGTAATTATATATTTTAATATTATTCATGAAAAATTCCCCCTCTGGGAAAAAATTAATAGCTACGCCAATGATGAAGACAGCGTTATGAAAAGAGATTTCTTAACAATGTTTTTAAAACATTGTCAAAGCATTGAAACTAATGGTCTACATCATAGTATACAAATTCAAAGAACTCTTTTAATAATTCTGTGGCTATAAGGAAACAGTGCTTAAAGGCTCAGTTAGCCGACTGTAATGGAATTTTACTGCAACAGCAAGAAATAGCTGATCGATGTTCTCATGTGAAAAGTAATGAAAATGGTTACAGAGATGTAATCGTAATGCAAAAATATGTACAGTACTTCACACAATATTATCGATCATTTGTTTCTTATCGTTCCAGTTACATTCCATTACAGTTGGTTCACTGAGTTTTAAACTTTCAAGTCTATTTTCAGAAATTTCTTTCTTTTACAGTTAAATTATTAGATTTGGTATTCATTTAAATTTAAAAAAAAACGTTCTATACACTATAAAAAATAAATTTTGTTTGAAATATACCAAAGTGTAAGCTAAATTAATCCATTATTTCATATGAGATTATAAGTCAAAACAGAGAAGTAGCAAGTCATTTCGCTATAAGTCCCTGAAAAATCGAATAAATTCATTGATATTTTGGCCAGGAATACCTTAAAATAATGAAGCCACTGTATTTTAAGCTGCAATTCTGGCGGTAAGGGAAGCGGCTAGAGTGCTGATTGAAAGGCAGGTAAAGTTGGTATCTTTGTCGACAGCCAACAGCGCTTCTATCCCTAATATCACACATACATCACTTCGTATATTTTAGGCGGACAATGTAAGAGTTTGCTATCTAAGCTAGATGGTCAGGTTGACCTCACCCTCACCTGGGTTCCAGCACATAGCAACTTTTTAGGTAACAAAAGAGCGGACGAGCTGGCCAGAGCTGGCTCTGCTGTAAATGCCTCAAATGCCAAATCGGTAGCTATGCCTTTTGGTACTATTAGGAAAGGTATATTCAATTACTATCTCTATAAGGCTTAATGCAGATGGTGCAATATAGTCACGCGCAAGATTGCTAAGAAAATGTGGCCTTGCTACAATGACAGGCGTTAAATATAATTAATGGACAGGAACCGTATATCCATATCAAGGCTCGTCGCAGTCATGACGGGCCACTGTACAGTTGGTAGACATTCAAGTAGGATAGGTCTGTACTATAATAAATTCTGCTGAAGTTGTCGGGAAGAAATCAAAGAAAAAACAATCTTCCACTTTCTTTGCGAATGTTCAGCTCTGTATCTCTGGAGACACAAATTTTTAGGCTGAAATGTACTAGACGACCTTTCAAATTTATCTGAGACTTGGCTTAGTAGTCTTATCAGATATCTCAACGTAACGGGCTGGATTTAGTACCTATTACCGTATCCGTATACTTAAATACGGTTATACATAAGTTGACACCGACGAGGAGAGGGGTCTTTCAAAAAGTAATCATCTAGAGTCTACTTGAATGCCACGCAAATCAACCAAACCAACCAACCAACCTTAAAATATGGAGATTACATGGGTGCCATTAACTTAAAATCAGCATATTTCAACTTGAACACTTTTTTCTACAGAGTTGTCTATTGCAATTTTTTCCTTGGTTCTTAAAAGCCATTACGCATTGCTTATTTCTTATTTTTGACCTATTTTTATTGGCTAAGATATATTTTTCTTTCATTGGCGTCGTATAATTTTAATAATTTTTCATTTCCGGACTATTTCTTAATAGCCACAAATTAATAAATAAAAGATAAAGAACAATCTTAAGTTCCTAATGTTATTTTCAAAGGAAAGTTATGGGGTCCATTTTTAAAGGAATAAAACTATTTCTTGTAAGCTAAAAATTCTCCCTACACTTGCTCTGTTTTAATTTCTTTGAAATTTATGCCCGCTCCTTTAATTCAATATCCTTTATGTTTTTATTAAAAATTCTCATTAATATTTAACTTTATTTTTCTTTCAAACTTAAACACAATCTATTGGTTGCAGGATATGACATATTTTTAATTAATATCCTTTTTGCAAAAAGCTCACTTGATATTTAATCAATATTTTTGTGTTGTATTTTATGTAGCGAAGCATACCCTTTCAGATTTTTAATTTTGTTTATAATTTTCCTCTCCTTCGTTTTTTTTGTGATACTTAAATACAAACACACACAATAACTATTGGAATGAAATTTAAATAAGCGACCTGTTACACGCACCAAACACGTATTGATACTGTGACTTAAAAGTAAGTTGTTTGTAAAAATATCAAAGAAAATTGTTAAAAGATATATAAGTATACAATATACATTTATTATTATCTTTGCAACTCAGCATGTATTCTTAGCACCATATAAGGAGTATACATGCATACATATATTAAAATAAAAATTAAAAAAAAATATTTGAGTAAAATTGCAAGGCGGAAACTACTAAATGTAGTATAAAAAAAAAAGAAAAAATTTGAAGCCAACCCATAGAGAATATAAATATTCCATTTGCATTTATTTATTCATATTTGCCGCCATTAATGTCCAGTTAAAAAAATATTTTGCTTTTTAACATCAATATTCAGTCATTATACATACTTCACAGAATTATGAAAACTTGTTGCAATTTACATAAGACATTGTTAATAAAAGTCTGGGTGGGGTTTGTCTTTTTTATATTTAAATTAAAAAACAGATCAAAAAAATATTTACTTGTATTCATTAAATTTTTTTAAAATTGATTTGGAGTTTTTTTAAAGCATCAACTTTATAATGACGTTTGACTTAAAATTAGCCGTCAGCAATGATTTAAACATATTCATTAGAAATTTTAAGTTGGGAATAACCAGTAAAAGTTCTAGAACTTTTTTTTTTCACTAGGGCAAATTACGTTACTTAAGATTTATTTTTTTTTTCACTGAATAAATATTATTTTCTTGATAAAAAAATACGAAGTGATAAATTAATTCACACGATTACATTAGCTGTTACACTCGTTGCAGCACCGCCCGTAATATCACACTCAAATTTGTCAAAGCGACAAGATAGTATGGCAGTTTTAGTTTGACACTTATCATGACCTGGAGAATGAACTTTCCTTTAATTTGTCGCTCAGTTTGGGTTAAAGTAAAGTTATAATTTTGATATGTCTGTTAAACATAAAGTATATTTGTGCCCTTATTTAAGAAAGTGGTCTAAGTCATATGCATTTTTGCTTCGAAATATCAAATAAATTTAAAAAACACTTAAGTAAATATTGTATAGATATAAAATAAATTTTCTATATAAATCGAAACTCCTTCATGTCTTAACTGAACAGCTGCATACTTTAAAAATATTTCTTAATTTTTTCAAATGTAATCTGCAAAATATCCAGACGCAAGAAATATATGACTTAGACCACTTTCATAATTAAGGACGAAATTTACACTGTGCCTTTTCTGCTTGCTTGTGCAGGCAAGCTTTCTTAGTTTATTGGTGAGAGGTGGTGAGAAGCTTGCGGGATAAAACAAAAGGCACGAAATGAAAATTCGAGAGGATTTATGACATTTCTCTTTGATTTTTTTTGTACTCTCAACATTAAGCGTGTATATAAATGCCAAAAAGGGGGCTTAAAAGGAAATTGTCAATACAAGGCAGGCTAGAAAGGCATAGTTTGAAATAGCTTTAAACAAAAAAAATTTCTTAGTTATATTTATATACCAAAAAAGTTAAATTTATCTAGCTCTGGCTGTGTTTTATGATTTTTTTAAACTTTTTATACCAAAGTAATCCTTTCTAAAACATAAAATATATTTGCCAAAGTTAATTTTATATAAAAAAAGTGTAAATTTTCTAATCCTGGAATCATCCTTTTAAATTTTTCTTTTAAAAACCTGAAATATGTTAGATTTATACAGAGAAAAAAAATTAGTTTTAGTAGTTTAGTAATATAAAAAAAAAATTCAAATTTTCCAATCCTGTAATCAGCTTTTTAATTATTTTTATTTGAGAATCGATTCAATTCTTAGTGATAGACAAAATTGATTTGTTAAACAAAAAAAATTTGTTACTTTTGTATACGAAAAAAGTTTAAGTTTTCCAGCTCTGAAACCATCTTTTCGATTTTGCTTATTTTTTATATCAATGTAGTTTACACCATTTTTGACAAACCAATCTAGGACTAAAGTCTCTAGCTTTTCTGGGAACTTCTGACAGACGGACGAACAGAGGAACTGATGGACAGACAAACATCTATTATTCGTCTTCCCTGTTTATAAGGATCCAAAATTTATATATAAGTTATGGATCGTATATGAATATTGTGGAAATTATACACGGAATGAAAAACCTGTATATCGTTACCTTAATTTCAACTAACTATTTCTTTCAATTCGAGAGTTTTGTATCTTTCGATATAAACATAAAAAATCTTGATTTAAAAAAAAAATAATGAAATGGGGCCTTTCTATATTAAGGTAACAATAAACCTTTTATCATTTTTGGGTGAAGGGTATACAAATAATTATTGGAAACTTACACAGATCAACTGTCAAGGCATATCCTTAAATGAAAATACATTTTCGAGATTCCACATTACAAAGTCTTATAATAAAATTAATTATTAAAAGTATTCATTTCAGGGTTTTCTCGTTGGGAAAATGGAAAAATGTAATTTTTTTGGCAACAAACACAGGAAACACAAATTCAAAAACATTTAAAATTTTTTTTTTCTGTGTTTGTTGTAAAAAATTACATTTTTCCAACGAGAAAAAAAAACTGAAATGAATACCTTTATTATAATAAAGTAATAATTTACATAAAGCGTACTTCACAGAATAAAAAAAAATATACTGATTAAAAATTGAATTCTTAAAAAAACAAGGTATCAAAATGTTCGGAAACGCATATTTTGGAAGTAATTGATCTACGCACTTTTACAGATCTCTTTTCATTTTCTTTGTGAATGTAAGTAAGAAGATTTATTAAAATTATTCCATGGTTGAAGGCCATTGAGCTGTTAACTATCTGAAGGAAAATCCATCTAGACATGCTAAGCAATCAACTACAATACATTTCATAAAGTCTAAGTTTAATTTTTCTTCTCTTCTTTAGAAACTCACATTAATTAATAAAAATATTTCATTCAATAAGAATTGAAATTACTGAACTTGAGCCTAACTATGAATTATTTCTGATAACAATACATTTCTTAATATTAAACAGACTTGCAATAGTGCCTGATATCGCTCATTTACTAAAACAATGCAATAACTCAAAAAAACTAGTTTGCCAGAAAACGAGTTTAAAATTTTTAGCTTACACACAGAAATTAACAGAAAAGAAAATTCAATTTTTTTTGTCAAGAGTTGATACTTAAGAAATTTTTGTGATATTTTAACACCATATAAATAATAATAACAGGCTTAATCCTGCATCATTAAGTCAAAAATCCCATTTTTTGAGTTACGCCGCTGTTTTAGTAAATACGCGATATGTTTCTTTTTATCTGTTTAATATATGTATATTGTAAGCATTCATGAATTTAGTGGCACTCCATACCCATGCCAAGCCAGCATCCATATGTATTTAAAATCATGTTTTATTTCTCTGTGTGGTTTTCTTTAGTAAATAATTTTCATTGCTGCCTTTGATGAAAATTTATGAAGTGTAACATATGAAGACATAAGGTTAATTTAAATAATTTCATTACTCGCTTTTGTTTAATTAAGCGTAAACATCAAAACAATATTATAGTTCATAATACTCAATGTTGACCTTTTTAATTAAAACCAAATACAGCAATGTTTTTACAAACTCTTCAAAATGAAACCACACAAGCAAATTTTTAGTTGTTTAAGTAAATGGGAGTGTTTTTTTATATGAATGTATGTTAAGAGTTTATATACTTTTTTTTTACTAATCACTGATTGACATCAGGTCATAATTATTGGTTGTTCCGTTGTATGTTATTCTAAAATCTTGCAATAATTAAAATTATATTTGTTTAGTATTATATGTACATACTCGTATATACACATGTACATATGTATGCTTGTATAAACATATTTTCTAACTAATTATCGATATAATAACGTTTTACTAGTAAATTATGTTTAACTTTTTTTCCCCTCAAGGAAAAATATAATAAATAAAATAGAAAAAAACTAGTTTTTTGTATAGTTTAATAAAAAAAGCATTTTTGTACGTAAAATAATATTATGCTTAAAGCGTTTACCTGTTCTATTGCATTAAGCAGTAAACACATTCAGAACAGCAAGCTACCGACTGCAATACACAAAGAATGTAAAACAAATGTTTATGTGCGAATAATTATTTTGACGACAGAAAAGCCTTGTTGTCCAATTAAATTAATTTCAATTTCTGTTGGCAATAATCAGGAAATACAGTGTTGCCAATATAATGCAAAGTGTTCTTAATATAATACAATTATTTCATATTACTTAACAGCATGAAATAAATCCCGGAATAGATGTAGTGAAATAAATTGATTCAGTTTTATATTTTGAAGTAATATAAATCTAGCATTAGACTTGCAATTATTGTTAAAGCAACTTTTTATTTTTTAAGTACTAAGTAGCAAATAAATTCAGTGAAGTGCGACTTTGACCCGCTCCTGAATGGTGCTGTACGGATACGAGATATGTAATTAAATACTAACTTTAGACTATATAAAATATAGTTTTTAAATTATTTTTAAATTTTTTTTAAATTTTAATGTTAATTGTTGTATTCTATAAAAAATACACTTATCTTACAAATTTCATGTGTACATATACATATGTACATGCAATTAATTGTATGTATATTACATGGGATTTTAAAATTTTTCTTCACTCGTTTTGGAACACCCTTAAATTTTTAATTCTCATACATTTGTTGTTGTAGCGGTCAAGGTGCTACATACTCTGTCCAAGTTGCAAGTCTGTAGCTCGTACGGTCCCTGAGAAAATAGCTTATGACGGACAGACGGACAGACGAACAGCTTAGCGGTGTACGGAACCCTAAAAAGGAGTATAAAAAATATATATTTCTATTTCAACACTCTCACACATCTTCAAGAATTGCTGCAACAAAAATTTCAATTCTGGACCGGGACTTGGTACATTTAGAAAGCGCAATTTTATTTTAATAAATACAAACTAATTAGAGGCGGCATAGCGAAAAAAGGTTTTCACACTCTTTGTAGAATATCAGATGTTTATGATGCTGCTGCCGCGACAATAGACATTTGGCGGTAGTCGAGGTGGTGTGGTCGTAGTGTGCTGTGGTGTATGTGTTTGATGGATTAGTTTTAATACTTAAATTTTATTTCCTAAAATCATACATTTAAACAACTTTAAGTACTTTTTACTTTACAACAGAGATGGGAAATAAATTTTGTCATTGGTACTAAATAAATATATAACTTAATATATGAGGCGTTACACTCTGCAAGAGTGAAAAAACACATGAACTTGGCAGTATAGTTCAGATTCTACTACTAAAATTTGTAAGTTATAAAGTGGTACTAATTAGGTGTTTAGGGTGCCTCGGCACATTCAGATTAATTCAACAAATGTTGTTAATTTCTATCGTAGCTCCAACTTTTCTAAATACTTACAGCCTTATTTATAAAAATTATTATGACTTTATAAAGACTTTTTTAGAAAATTTTTTATGGAAATTTGTTCTAAAAAATCTTTTTAAAGCCTGAATAAGTTTTATAAGTAAGGCTGTTAGTGTTTCTATGGAAATTTCTACAATTAAAGTTTAACATTTGTTAATGCACTAACAATCCAAAATTATTAAGAGGTTTCAGGAGAACTCTTAGAATTGTCACTTGCGCAATTGGGCAAACTTGTGAGACCTGCTTTTGATTAATTCTGATAATTTGTACCAAAAAACTTTTTCATCACTATAATTTCCATAACATGAACTAAGTTGTAATGTCTCCTGTACAATTATTCGATTTTATGTGTGTTCATATATATGAGGTGGAGGAAAATGAAAAATATGTGCATGTACATTGTACGAGAACATACATACATACATATGTTTATGTTTTTATAACATAATTGAAAGAAAGCAAAGCCAGACCATGACAGCTTTATTTAAAAACACACGCTCATACATACATATGTATATAAAAATTATGTAGCAATAATAATGGAGTTTTTCCTGTTTTAAAATGTAACCCCCATATTCATAAAAAAAATAAAATGAGTTTGAAATTCATTTTAAGAAATTTTTTTTCTTAAATTTGAAATAAAATACAGTTCAAATTTATTTTAAATTTTATGAATATGGGTGTAAGATTATATTATAAAATAAAAATCTTTATGAATACACAGACGCTCCTTTATTGCAAGATTGACATATCTCCAGAAATACTTTTTTGGGGTTAATTATAGAAAAAAAATCGTTTTATTTTATTTAATATTGTGTAAGATCTTTACGTAAAAGTATTGTACAAAACCCACTTGATAAAAAAAATAATTTTGATATCTTAATTTATTTGTTTGGTACATTTCATACTAGGAATTAAATATGTTGTTTTATTTTCAATTCTCTTTAAAAGTTGCCTGCAAAGATACAAAACAATAGATACAATAGATAGATACAATATCTATAAAACTACATTAATTTAAAATATATTAAATTCATACTATGATTATTTTTCTATGTTTCTATACACTAGAAATTTTTTTTTCATAAGTTCTTCTAATTTCGAAAAAAATTAAATGAAAATGAAATTAAAATTAAACCAACGTCACATTTCGTTGGATTAATGAAGCCAATTTCGTTAAGATTATTTTAATGAGAGCTAAGTTAAATGTATTAAACAGTGTCATCCATTTATTGAAAGAACTTCATCGAAACAATGAAATAATTTCATTAAAACAACGAAATAATTTCTTTAAAATAACGAAATGTTTTTATTAAAACAATGAAATAATTTCATTAAAGCAATGAAATAACTTCACAAAAATAATAAATTAACTTTATTTTAACAATGAAAAAACTTATTTAAACCGTATGTGTAAATAAGCGTACAAAGAGTATAAGAACAATCATACAAAACTACCTTTGATGCAAGATTTTGGTTGATGACTGTTAAAATGCATTTAATTTATAAGACTTTCATGACTACAAATGAAATTTTCATTGGGGCATCGAATACATTTAATAGCTATAATTAAATTCTAAATTGCTGTATATTTTATTAATGTAAGTGTAATGTGAATCTTTCTTAAATATAAAGGGGTTTTCTAAATAATTAAAAAATATTGTTGTCATATATCCAATGAAATATTGTTATAGCACAGGAATACAAACGAAGCAATTCCAATGAAATTATTTGACAATATTCGTGAAACTTTCATTAGATTTGTGAAATTATCATTAAATTAGTGAAAAAAAAATCTAACAAAATTGTTTCGTTGGATTTATGAAGCAAAATTCTTTCGGTTTAGGATTGATTTATTTTCTTAAAACATTCCTTTTTCCCCTACATATTATTATTATAATTATTTTACGTAAATCTCAAAAAATTTAAAGAAAAATAAACTAGGAAAAATTATTCTCGCTATAGTGGTTGGTGCATTTCAATTTCAAATTTAGTTTTGTATAATAGATTAAAGAATATTGTAAGATTTTTTTCTTGAATCTAGGATAGAAAGTGTCATAGTCGAAGTCAAAATACCCCAATCACCATAAGGCTTATTATATATTGGAGCTACTATAGGTTACTTAAAATCTAGCATTTATGTGACCTTTTCCGAGAAAAGAGACCTAGTGTGCCCAAAAACGGGTTTGAACTTAAGAATGGATTCTGGTACGTAAAAGGGTGTAGAATAAGATGAAATAAGTTAGATTTCTAATAAAAATTTATTTACTCCATAAAAACGTATAAAACGACCTTGAGAAAAAGTGATAATGCGTTATGAAACTTTAAATGAGTTCTTCTCAAAACTTCATTTTCACACACTAGGTACCTTTTCTCGGAAAAGGTCACATATAGTTCTTTTGTATTAAATTATTTGAAGTGATTACTTGATTATTTGAAATTAAAGCATAATTTTCTACAGCTGCTTAAAAATTGTCCAATAATAAAAATTTATGTAATTTCTTTATATTTTTTTATAATTAAATGAATAAAGAATGGCCATTTACTATTTTCTAAGGTGCTTCCCATTATATAAATGTCTAAATAATTTTGAGCATACACACATTTTTAGACAGTTTTTGTTCTTTTGTCCAGTACAAATCCAGGGTGGTTGAAGTCGAAATACCACACTCGTAATAAAGCCCAAGCCAATATACCAAAAATTCAAATGCATATGTATGTATGTGTAAAAAAAATTTATAAAAAAAAAAATGGGGAACAGAAAATTTGACTTTTCTCCACCCCTCTTACTTTTTACTTCTCTGCAAACCAAACACAAACACCAAAAATCGTGTCTCAAGAAATATGGAATAAATCAATGAACTACGTGTTTGTAAAATGAAATTTTTTTGGTGTTATGCTTCTGGTGCAATCTTTCGGTTTGTTCTATAGAACTGTATTGGAAAATGAAGTAAAATTTGTAAGCCCCTGATATTTTTTGCCGCTTGAAATATATTGTGAAGTTTGTTACCAGTTGAAATTAATACTCTACAAGAATATGACAATGAGTACTCAAAAAAATATACATAAGGATATACAGTCTTAATTTTACGCTCACTTATTTTCTCTCAAGAAGAACATCTTTACTTCATCTATGCAAAAAAAATTAAAATATTTTACAAATAAAAGTAAAAAGGAACATACGTACTCATATCAAACACAAGCATCTAGTATGAGTAAGTTTATACTCAGGTTATAGATGTTTAAGTAAAAACAGTACGCATGATACTGAGGATATTTACTCATCATTTGTCGCCATATAGAGACATACATTTGAGTTTATAAAATGGAATGGATAATTTGTGAGTGTGTATGTGGCTGTTTGAAAACAAGCTTGACGTATGTGAGTATGAAGAAAATAGTCCTGTATATAAGCATGTGTAGTCGATTAATACTCAATTTATAATTTTTAGTTAGAGTTGTTTGTGCTGCGTTATTTAAAAAATGTTGCCTGATGTTTCAAGTTATATATTTTTGGTATAAATTGAATGTATCTGTGTGTATATGAGCAGGTTTTTTATTTTTAGCTGTGCAAATTCATAGTTGTTTGGCAGCTAGTTAATTTTCAGAGAATACTTAAAACCATGATATAAATATAGAAGGTACTTCCATTCTCTCTTTGTTGCTAAAAAATTGGTATTTTTGAAGTTTGTTTTTTGAGATAAATAAAGAAAAATGATCCCATATAGTAAAAAATTTAAGTCTTTCCCTAGAAATTTTTTTACAAAAATGTGTAATTCTCTTAATAAAAATTTGCGAAAAATTAAAGTGATATAGATAACTACACATTTGGGAAGATTTAAAAGTGGTTTTATGTCATATTTTTATGTTTTCTGCTTAATAAAAATCTTTTAACTATATTTTCATCTAAATTTGGCGTTGAGAAAACAAATTTATTGATGTTTGTGATAAGTTGACAATGAATTTTCATTAAGTTAAACAAATATTGATTGATATTGCATTTTGTTTAATCTACAAAATTTGCTTCTTGTTGATTGTAACATCTTTTTCTAAAATATTGAAGAAGATCTTTTGGCAAGTGTATTTCACAGATATTATAAGCTCTTAGCCACTTTTGACGAACACCAGGAAATTAAGGGAATTAAAAAAATGCTGCACTCATATTTTTTACTTAAGGCCTAATTCAGTAAGAAGATTTAAAACGTTTTTGTTTGAAACTACTTTTAAGTTCTTAATTTTGAATTCTGTAAATTATTGTGTTCAAAAATGGTTGTTGTTTTTGATAATGAAAAATAAAAATATTATTACCAGGTTTTTAATGTATTATACAATAGTTTGAAAAATATATGAAAAAATATGTGTTGGGTATAATGTTTAGAACAAAATCATAAAGCAAATAAACGAAGCTTCTAGCATAGACAATAAATAATGTTTTAAAGAATCACAACTGCGGTTTTTCTTCGTCCATAGACAAGAGGATGCAGTCGCTGAACAGACTTTGGGCATTAGTTGTTAGATATATACATTCTGTATTTTTTAAAAACAATTTTGAAATCATTTTTTAAAAAAAATTTCAAACAAACAGGAAACAGAAGGGGAATTATTACATTAATACGGTAGAACGATTTTAACGGAAACTTCAGAATACCTATAGTTGTCAGAAGGCGAATGTCAAGAAAAAATTATAGAGTGGAAGTACTTTCTACATTTACATATATCATGCTTAAAACTGTACGTATGACATTCTCTACACTCAAAAAAAAAAATTTCCTAAAGTTAAGGAAAATTTTCTAAATTTGAATAAAAAAAAAGCTGTCGTATGGCGCCAAAGCTGTTTTTACTCGAAACCAGTAAAATATTTACTAAATTTCTAGTTTATTAAATTTCTAGTTTATTAATCATAGTAATTATATTTTCATATTTTAGTAAAATTTTCCTAAAACTAAGTAAAATTTTCCTATAAGATTCGGAGCTTTGCAAAATAGTTTTTTCGTCTTTGATCTCAAATTTAGTAAATTTTCCAATTTTTTTTGTCTTTAATTCATGTACTTATTTTTATTTTTAATTAAATTCTATACCACATGGTATGTTTTATTTATATTTTCATGTTATATTCTTAATTATAATTCACCATACATACATATAAATTCCTTGAGAGGAGACAAGTATTGAACCAGCAACCTTCTGATTGATAGCCAAGCACTCTAACCAATTGCCAACAAGGCAGCCTGAATAAGGATTGAAATTATTAAGTTTTAAAATTTTATTTTATTTACAAAAAAATAAATTTCAAGTTCAAATATTCCTCGAAAATATGAAACATTTACTTAGATTTTTTGCTAAATGCAAATCAATAATAAATTCCATAATTCAAAGAAAAAATACTTAAAACTGGGAAATATTTCCCTAAAATTTAGTAAAGTTTTTTACATCTTTTAAGTAAGTCAAATTTCATGAACTAATCAGGAGTAATTCATTTCCTAAAGTTTATTTTTGGATTTAAGACGAAATTAACTAGTCCTTAATATAAAATTTCCTTCAGTTTATAACCATTTTCCTACTCTTAGTAAATATTTCCTTTAAGTCCATAAACATTTCCTGACATTTGAGAAATTTATTGCGTATATTTATGAATTAGTTTTGAGGATATGAACTTTTTATTTTTTACTCATATTAAGTAATTTTTACTAGATTTTTATAAAAATTTAGTTAAACTTAGAAAAAATTACTTAAATTTAGAAATTTTTTTTACTTGAATTTAGGAAAAAAGATAAGTAAGAATAGTTAAACATACTGAGGTAGAGTAAAATAATTTCGTGCTAACCTAAATAGAAAAATGAAAAATTGGAAAAACAGAAAATTAATAGTGATACTTATAAAATGTGTTTACCAAAGGTAAATCAATTGTATACACAACAATCGTTTCTCATATTCCGTTTCATTGTATATTTAAGTTAAATAGCTGATGTTAATAAGAATCTCTACCCAAGTAGATAGGCTAGGGTGCTGATGAAGTGCGTGGCTGCACAGAAAAGTATCGGTATTTCCCCCAGCTTAAAGTCTAAGTTTAATTTTTCTTCTCTTCTTTAGAAACTCACATTAATTAATAAAAATATTTCATTCAATAAGAATTGAAATTACTGAACTTGAGCCTAACTATGAATTATTTCTGATTAAAAAAAATTTCTTAATGATAGAACATGTCTTTTTTTTTGAGTGTATATGAAAAATGTTGGCTATTATATATCACAAATATTACAAGTTAGCTTCTTTGATTAATCTTTATCTTACACACATACAGTTTCCTCTCTAAATTAGACTCCACCAAAAAAAGCTTATATTTACCATTAATATAAATTATTACTCATAAAATATTTTGATCACAATAATAATAGTTTTATTTGTTTATTTGTTTACATGATATTAAACTTATGTAAATATAAGACTAATATAATATTTTAAATAGTTATAATAAAAATTTTACACTTAAATTAGTTACATTACTTAAAATCCTTTTGATTCCTCAGAATTCTAAGAGGTTGCTTCATGAAAATTAAGCTGCAAAAGCTTAAAACACCCACACAATAAATTTATTACAAATTATTACTTCCCAGAATTATTACATTTTAATTAAACCAGCCACAAAATATCATTTCTTTTGTCAACCTGTGCAATTGATTATGTTTCTCGATATTAACCAAATATTTAACCAACCAGTTAACCGAACAAACCACAGAATATAAAGTGAATTTAAATTTTTCCATTCAAAAAAAAGTGAATAAAATAATGAGATTCCACAATTTGGTTTGCCTGATTATATACATAAGCACTTGTTTGAAATTAAATGAAATAAAAAACTACAAATGCTTTTAAATGCCCGCATTATTATGGTTAAATAATATTCGTTTAAAATTTTTTTCCTCAATTTGCTACTGCAAACGCAATATAAAGTTTATGTGTGTGTGTAAGTTCATGTGTATGTGTGTGCAGTAATTTGGACAAGCTTTTAGACTTTTCTAAATAAACCAGACAAGTTGTCAGCCCACAGTTAACACATGGAGATCATTATGTTAATAGTTTGCAAATTTCCGGTGTCACGCCACTAAGTTTCTGAAGTCAGAAATTTAAGTGTTAGACACTTTGTAAGCTTTAAGTTGAAAGCAATTGTGGAGAACATTAAGTGGATGTTAAATTATAAGAATTCTATTATGTTTATTATCAATATCAAAGAATGATGGATGGGTTTTTGTTTTTGCACATGATGTGACATTCATTTGTATGCGGTGGAGAATGTTTCAATTGTATCTTTATTTTAATTTAGTGTTTCTTAGCAGCAAAGCAGGGCAGTATTATTTCAAAATAATCATTTCAGTATATAGATGATAAGCAGATTTTTAGGACATATTCATTCATTAGTAGAAGTAGAGTCGACAAAAATTTTTTGAATTTTGTATCCCTTCTAAAAAATATGATTTGCCAAGCAAGGTTTTCAAAATAGATAAATGTTTGTCATATGATTTCAACATTTAGCAATTTATCCAAATTTTGGGAGGTCGAAGCTATAGATTGAAGCTAGGACCAGAGAAAAGCACCAGTTCGCAGCCGTACTCATGAACAAATATATTTGTTTTTATCAAATCCTCATTAATTATACTGCCTGCGTCCTAGAAATCGGCTGACATAACTTTACCGGCTAGCAAACCTACCTTGGCATTCTTTAGCACCATTATACTTTTTGTTTTAACTATTTAACCTATTTGGTCTCTGGAGCGTTGTGATGGATCCGCCTTTTGTTTAAATTTACAAAAAGGTGCCAAAATTTGTCCATTACTTTGTCCAAAGTTGTCACGAAATAACGTTTGGTTGATTGATTGTAAGCAAATGAAAACCTTTCTGATACTCTAGTGAGCAAGGCCAAACACTCTTGCGAAGCTGTTACATAATTACGTTTGTGGTCGATAGTGAGCAAACACGTCGCCAATCTTGCAAAAATCCCTCGTATACCCAAGCGTTCGTTCAAAATTTAAGCTGCTTAGCCCTGTAATATGCACAAAGCTTTCACAAGTTCTCTCATTTTCGAGTTGCGATCGGTTAATAACATATTATAAATTTTTTCTAATTGTTACGGGTATAGAGACCTCCACTGGGCATCCAGAACGTACGGTTTGAAGGATCCCCAAAAAAAGTAGTTAATAATATTGCACACTAAATTCATTATTTTCTGTTTTCTTCACAAATCACACGTTAGTCCGCTAACACAGCCGCTAACACAGACAGAGAAACAGGTTCTCAAAAAAAAAAAATAAAAAATACATAGGTAAATAGTCTTAATTTAAGTAACTGTGTATAATCATAATTGTAACGCAAACAACTTGTGCTCCCACATATTTTATCTTAAGCAACTATGACTTAAGCCAAGTAAAATACACAAGAGCATATCTACTTCGTTTATGCAAAAAAACTAAAACACGCTGCAAATAAAACTACCTGCATGATACATACATGTGAGTTGCATTGATTTTCTCTAATACTTACAGTCTGAGTATGTTTATACTCAGGCTATGAGTGTTTATTCGGACATAAAAATATACGCTGATACTCAGGATATTTATTCATCATTCGCCATGGTAGACATAGATTTTGGTATATAAATAAGTGTGCATATATGTAATATATGTAGTACATATTATGTACATAAGTAATATATATATGCGTGTAATTAATATTATGAATATTTTAGTTTTTTTTTTGTTTTTAAAAATATCAAAATAATTGATTCTAATTCAAGCTAATTGAATATCTAATTGCATTAGCAGAATTCAATTAGATTTCTAATTGTAAAGGTAAACCAATTTTTTTTTCCTAATGGCAACTAATTGCAATTAGTTTTACCATTGGAATAAAAATTTCAATTATCTAATGGAAATTAGTTGAACTAATTCTCATTGTTTAATGAATTAAAGAATTTCACAAAAGAAGGTCAATTAGTAATCATTAGCATTATCTAATCATTATTTAACATCTTTAGTTATAAACCACGCGCATCAAAAAAATCTCTACGTCATAGACAAAAACTGAAAATGGATTTAAATTTAGGACACCAATATGCCCATACGAGTATTATATAAATATTTTTATCAGAAATAATTCATAGTTAGGCTCAAGTTCAGTAATTTCAATTCTTATTGAATGAAATATTTTTATTAATTAATGTGATTTTCTAAAGAAGAGAAGAAAAATTAAACTTAGACTTTAAGCTGGGGAAAATACCGATACTTTTCTGTGCAGCCACGCACTTCATCAGCACCCTAGTCTATCTACTTGGGTAGAGATTCTTATTAACATCAGCTATTTAACTTAAATTTACAATGAAACGGAATATGAGAAACGATTGTTGTGTATACAATTGATTTACCTTTGGTAAACACATTTATAAGTATCACTATTAATTTTCTGTTTTTTTCCATTTTTTTTTCATTTTTCTATTTAGTTTAGCACGAAATTATATTTTTATTTAAAACAATTTTTTTCAGAAAAGTGTAATTGATTGATATTAAATGAAACAACTGTTGAACAGCTAATAATTGTAGTATGAGATAAATCAAACTTTTATAGATCAAACGAGTTAATTGGTTTATTTTATTATCACTATCCTCGTGCGGGATATGAATAGCGCTAATAGAAACTCATCAAAAGTGCTGCAATAAAATTCTATTGAAATTTTAACTAAATATTATTTAAAATCCATCAAAAAGTTGACTAAAAAGAAAGTCAATTAAAATTTGAACTCAATTTTATTTAAACATCAATTTTTTTTTCTAACAAAAAAATTAATTAATCCAACAAAAATTAAAATTAATTTATATACTTAAACAAAACCATGACTATAATTAAAGATAAAAACTAATTGTTTATAAAATTTTTCGACCTTTTATATATGTTCAATGAAACTATTTTTTTAAGCTTTAGGTCGGTAAATTTCATAAATTTCTTTATATTTTTATTTTTATATCGATATTTCGTTAAAATTTTTTAGGTGGCGTTGGCTGAAGTTATTAGCACGTTGACTACAAAGCCGAAGGTCCTGGTTTGGACTTCGGTCTCCGACAATCAATTTTTTTGATTGAAAAAAAAGACGAAAACTAATAATTAAAAAATAAAAACAAGAATAATCCTGAAGGAGTTAACCAAAGTTTAACGAAATATCGATATAAAAATAAAAATATAATAATATAATAAAAATTTACTGACCTAAAGCTTAAAAAAAGTTTCATTTAAAAAAACTATTGTTAATAATTGCTTGTGTAACTCATTTACATTCACTCATTATTAAAATAAATATGTAAATTTTGCAGCCACGTTTAACATTTCATATCTAAAAACAATATACAATTCAATTCATTTTATGGTCACATAAACGAACGTTTTATTGAAATTTCTATGGACAATCGTTTGGAAATTTTCATTATTATTCCTTAAAGAAGTAATACTACATCCCTTTGATTTGAGAGTAGCTAGACAGTAAGATAAAGAAAATTAGAATTTCTGTTATACTTTTAGTTGGGAAAGCATCATCAACAGGCAACATCTTGTAGTCTTAATAAAAAATAATGTATTCAATAAAATGTGAGAATTGAAAATAAAAACAAAATCTTCAATTATTGAACACTGAGTTCCGGAGGAAGTTGTAAAATCAAATGTCTTCCTTAATGTGTGAAATTGAACTCGGAAATAATTTTGCACATTGTTAGAGATCCAGAGCCATACACACACACACAGACATACACACACATACATATACATATACCATTTTTCCCTCGCTTTGTTCAAGAATGCTTTTCTATTACCAAAAAAAAAAAATAAAAAATAAAACCAAAAAAAAAATATACAACTCACAAGTGCTCGTACTTTCAAATTTAATGTGTTTTTCTTTTACATTTCAACCATTCATACATGCGGCAAGTAAATTGTTACATTTTACGATCAGATTCAATAATGAATGAAGTTTTGAATGTCTACGTTTCAACGGCTGAAAATAAAAATGTATGTAGATATATGCATGTAAAAGCTAAATTGTTCTTGGAGTGTTTTCTTACTTCTTTAGTTGCTTTAACGTGGGGGCGTGAGGCATCATTAAACGTACAGATACGTTTTTGCATGCATTTATTTTCAACTTAAGAAATTTTGGTGGTCGCCGCACTTGCTGGCAGGTGTAGAAAATTATTCGATTGAGCTATTAAATATTTATATTTAATTCAACACAAGCAACATTTTTAATTTTTCCAACGACATTTTTATTGCAATGAAGATATTGTGGAGTTTTACTTCTTAGTCAGTTTTTTCTACAACATTTTTTTTTTTAATCGAGAACTTTATTTTTTCATATGGGGTACTTAAAAAAATTTTAAAACTTAAAGCAATAAAATTTACAATTTTTTAGGTGGCGTTGCCTGAAGTTGTTAGCACGTTGACTACAAAACCGAAGGTCCTGGTTTCGACTTCGGTTTCCGAAAATCAGTGCCTTTTTCTTATGTGGATTAGTGTCTTTTTAGCATCAGTTGTTGTAAGAATGTTCAAGTGATGAGGGCAAAGACAATGGTCACTGAACTTACACCGGCTTATGCGGATACCAATCCTAATGTAACACAAGAGCGTTCACTTTCTTCGGTATTATGTAGCAAAATCATCAGCAAAGTAAAAATAAAAATAACCGATAAAATAGGAACTAAGCACAGATTAAAAAATTTAATACTCCTCATTGACACCAGAGGCACTGCAACGCTGCATTTTAAAATGTGCATAAAAGCAGAACTTTAAGAAGACTGAAGCTTTCTTTCTTATATCACTTCCTTCGCCACTTGTTTCATCTATCACTATCCCTTTTCCTAAAGAAGCTTTTACCTAGTTATAATACTGGGCATTTTTTGCCTAAATGATACTTCTTTTTATTAAAAAAAATTTTTTGCAAACATTTTTCACTGCCAAACACTCAAATAAGGAATTTAATATATAATTAAATTATAACGAATTTTAATCAGAAATATCTTTTTAATGGAACTGCTGCAGTTCAATATTTTTTTCCACTACTGTGGAAAGCAATATTTTAGTAATTAATGTGATTTCTCAGAAAAGGCAAGAAAAGCTAAACTAGACTTTGATTAGAGGAAAAGATGCATGTGCCGCTACGCGCTTCATCAGTAACCAGAAAGTGTTTGCTGAGATTATGAAAATTTGACACACACACATATGTATACTCACATAACATAAAAAATCAAACAAATCAAGTATTTCATAGAATTTTTTTGAATCAAGGAATAGATTTTAAAAAATTTTGCTTTTGAAATTTTTTGCTCTGAGGATTTGAATTTTAAATCAACTATCAAAGGTAATTCAAATTTTCCTGGCTGAAGACAAACGAATTAATTAATAAAGTGATGGCTTATTTATTGGCTTCTTTTGTATACAAAATGGTTTCAATAAAGCAAATTTATAAATAAAATAAAATAAAATAAAATAAAATAAAATAAAATAAAATAAAATAAAATAAAATAAAATACAATTCAAATTCATTTTAAATTTTATGAATATGGGGATTAAAATGTAAATACGTATTGTTTTTTAAATGTATTCTCGTGACATGTGTTATGCTAAACCAATAATAAATGCTATAGTATTATAAGCGAAGCTCGATGAATGTATTGGTGTACGTGTCGCCAAGACTTCTTGTTCATAACAAACAATCAACAGAAATAGTGTTGATGCGTGTATGGGGCTTTGCTGTGTAGCGTGTATGGAATGTAAAACGTGGCATGAAGTTAATCAAATTTAGTACTATTCTGTTGAAATTTTATAACGTTTCTGTCTACATAATACGAATTCAGCTCAAATAAGGTGATAGTAGTTGATTTATAGCGCTCGTCGTTGATGGTGATGGCCTGACCAACATCGTTTTTAAAAAAATATGTATTGATGACTCCAATATTCTGAAATTCACATCAGGTAGTATCTTTTTATTGGAATGCTTTGGATTCCTTAACATCCAATGCGAATTTATATAATTTTAAATTCGATGGAGTTGTGAGTTTCAAACTGCTACCAAATTTAATTTTATGTGATACAACTTAGTTAACAACCCTAATAACAAAACCCCTCTACTGTTAATTTGCAGCTTATTACAATATAAATAAAAATAAGTAAATGAATATAAATATGTATGTACATACATACATATGTATGTAGATACACACATACAACATACATATGGGCATTTCCGCCGAATCGTCAACCAGGATGGAAAAATAATATGTTGATATGCATCATGTTTTATTATTTATAATAATAAAAAGTCTATGTTAATATCATAAAATGGTTTAATAGCATATCTCAGCTGTTTTATTTGAGGAAATTGGGCTGGAAGCTGGAAAATTTTATACATTCTTTTTAAGCTATTTCTAAAGACGTTTTTATATATAACTATTTTACATGCAAAAAATATGTTATGTGCCACTCTTTCTTCAAAATCTCTCAATTACAATCAATTAAGAAGAGAAAACTGTAGGGAAAACAAAAAAACAAGTTCGAAAATGAAAAAATGGAAAATGTGGAAAATTCGTACGTTCTCGATCCGTTGTTCGTAAACGGTATTTAAGCCAATTAAACAAAAACCATTAGAGATATTTTATTGTCTAAATACTGGATAAAGACCTACATTAATACACTTTTAAAATAAATTTATCACTTTTCATTATTCTGTTCCATTTTGCAGATTTTTATATTTCACTACTGTCAGCCAAAGTTGACTTCTATTTTGCGTACGTTCGAAACTTAAATTCGATGAAATCCATCATTTGCACTAAACATAGAGCTTCCAAAATGCTTTTAAATCTCGAAAAAATGCTTGCAAAGTCTTGTTTTCTATATTTTTTGTGCATCAAAAGCGTACGAACGCACGTTCGTGACTATAGGAAATGCCCATATTAGTGATGAGCGATAATGTGATTTCTTAATAATGTTGCGCCTTGTGAACGGCAGTTCTAAATCGCTGTTCTTTTAAACTGTGACTGTGATCACAGTTTAGCTGTGTTTTTTTTGAGCAGTTCTGTTATTTTGAGAAAATCTAATAAGCAGAGCAGCAGTGAAATTAAACAGTGACTGTGATCACGTTTAACACATTTCAGCTCTTCTGCTTTAAAATTATTTATTAGTATTGATGTCTTGATAAATACTAATAAGAAGAGCGACAACAACACACAATTAGCAATCAACACCACCGTCCAAATATTGAGAATTGTCGTATAAGAGGCAGAGAGACAATAAAATTGCAAAGACAAAAAAGTGAGAGCTGTACATAGTTGCCAGAAAAGACGATTTGTCGATTTTTTCTTGACAAAAGCTGAAGGTATAAAAAAAATTAATGTGGTAGCTCTATTCACTGTAAAGTAAGCATACATAAAACAATCACAGTTTGTATTAAAGAACTTTATTTCCAAAACCTGTTACTTGATAAATTCAGTCACAGTTGTCATATGTGATTTTTCAAACGCTGTAAAAAAGTAACAGGTTTCGAAATATCCCTCAATTCTATCCCATATGCATGTGTACATATTTACATAAGTATAAACGAGAATTTATATAACAAGAAAATTAACGAAATTTTATTATAATGTTCTGGTAAAATTTATAATTTGTCTTGTTGGTTATACACTCATACATAGATATGTTTATACCCTGCAGGAGATCGAACTAGTATCCAACTGGTATTTTACTAGTACAGAAACCACCACCACTAGTTCCCAACTGTAAACTTTCCTATTGAAATTTGCATTTCTGTTTCTTTTCCAACGACGCGATAAGGTGTAAAATATTGTTGTCTTTTACACCTTTCACACTATTAATATCCGTACAATCTTTTAGATATGTGTTTGCAAAACATGATGAGAACTATATGCCGAAAGTTTTAAAATAAACTCCCTTATAGAAATAATTGCAAAGTCGGCGTTAAAATTGAATATGAGTTGGAGAAGCTCGATGGTAATAGGGTCAATCTAATTTTCAAAATAAAAGAAGGTAAAACCTCTAAAATTAAGGATATACGATTTATAGGTAACAAAAACTTTTCTGGCGAATATAACAAATTTCTTGAAAAAAGAGGAAATATTTTTCGTTATATCAACGAAGCCATAGATATATAGGTGGCATATAGAAGAGTGCTATAAACGACTCAAAATAGGTGCAGAGTTAGAGAATTTTTCTGGTGTAAATTTAGAGGCTGTATTACAAGAATTTTGGGCAAACTTAGTCATGTGTAATATATTGTCGCTTCATATCACAGCTTGCTTACAGAGAACAGAGTAATAGTGAATTCAGAGCCAGGCACAACACGTGATTCTTTAGATATTGTATACGATCATAATGGAAAGCTAATTACTCTCATCGATATTTTATGAATATTCACGAATATCAAGCGAAAGAAGTTTTGCATAAATTTAATGTCCCAGTGCCAAAAGGTTTTGTTGCTACATCTGCGGAAGAAGTAAAGACTCAAGTAAGTCAATTAAAATCTGACGTGTTTGTAGATAAAGCTCAAATTCATGCAGGTGGTAGAGGGGTAAAGCCTGCTTCATCAACTATTCCGCTTAGATTTCCTAATCATTTTTAGCACTGTATAGGGTTCAGTTTAAATACTCTCAGATCTTAGGACAAGCAAACGAACATTATAACAGAGAGCTATCTTAATACTCAAATTAACATTGAGTGTGTTTAGAAAATTACTAAAGCGATTTGTACTAGTTTATTACCAGTTCTTTTGCAAAGAAAAATTCTATAAAATTGGTGGTTTTTTTGTTACCCAGTGACAACTGTTAGTTAAAATTTGCAACTAATTATCAAAATTCAAAAATACAAAAGGTTTATTATAATTATTTTAAGGTGAACCTAAAACTTTAATAATTGTATAATACTAATTTTCGTACAGTGCAAGGGATTTGTTAGACAGTCAAAAATTATTTTGCAATGTGGTGCCTTGGAACTACCACATATACTAGTACTCATCAGAATTAGTAATTTAATACAACAACTTTAACACTTTTCGCTCTAGTTCTCGATGTTCTAGTAATTATACTAGTAGCTTTTAGAGAATTGACGCCTAATGTTCTGCAGGGTATATACATTGTTTGTATGTATCTAAATTCACATACATATAAATACATACATACATATATGTTTATCACTCTTGCTATACAAAACATTCTAAGATAATATACAATTACAGATAGTAAGATTCATTATGTTTTATTAGCTTTTGGATTTTTATTTGCCCCTTTGGTGAGAAAAACCAATAATATTAAAAACAAAATAACACAAATTTTTGTACATATAACTTCCTATTTATGTATGTATGTATGTATGTATTTATATAGCATACATATGTACATATACAAAAGTAAAAGAATGTAAAATATTTTTGCGTATGTATTTTTTAGAGTTGCCAAAGTTTTTAATTTTACAGCTTTAGCTTTGCAAATTTTAGTATTAATGTATATAAAACAGCTGTGTACAAAATGTTATACAATATACTTGGAAATAATATTTAATTGGTAAAATTGGGGATATATAATATATATTTATTTTAATATAAGCAAAATTATTATAATCTTGTATATATCTCACCGACGAAATTATAGTATATGCAACTCATAAGGACATATGGGTACTTTTTGATGAAGAATTTGTTTCAAAGTTTTTTTTCCAGCAAATATTGACTATTTTATTCAGCACTCTGCATTTAATAACTTTCTTACATTATTTAATATTTTCTACTTTTAAATTAAATGAGAAAAAAATTATAAAACTTGGCCTCAACAGAGATCAGCATTTTCCGTTGCCAATTTATTCACTCGCATTTAAGAAACTTGCAATTTGAGCACAGAATTCCCAAAACAAAGTCGCAAAATCCCGGAATGGGACTTTTTCTTATCTTTCGCCTAGCGCCAAGAATATATTTGAAAATATTTAAAACCATATCATGTTTTAAGGTAGCATGATGAAATTTTTGGTTCCAGCTTTGGAATATGAGAAAAATAGGTCTGAAGTTTTATATACATATATATCGAAAACAGGTCTATTTCCAAACGATCAGGTTCCTTTAATAACAAAAATTTTGAATAATAATAAGTGAAAATAGGGTGTTGGTATATTTGAAAATTTTTTTTATAATACTGAAATAATTAACACACTTTTTCTGCTAAAAAAACGGCAAAAATCAACATCTTTTGAAAAAGAACAGAACAGTGTACCAAGGTTGGTAAAAAAGGCAACATATTGATTTTTTTCCCAAATACTTCCTTAACAGTAAGTGAAACCCCATAAATGAAGCAGATATTTTTAGCTCATGAATATAAAAAAAATTCAATTGCAAAAAAAACAAATTATCGAGAATTATATAACATCCTTATGATTACAAATTTATATAAATGCATACCATATTGCAGTGATAGGTATTGTACCAAACACGAACTTGGTCAAAATTTGTATCTCACTACTTTTGATGGCCGAAATTTTGGAATGGAACTTGGCCTTTTTTCACATTTATATTTTTGTAAGGATCTTACATTAACTCATAGCTTCTGACTTTGAGGGTTTGTGGCTTCGCCCTTATTAAAGATATCTAGTTCAAATTCCATGTTTAAGCTCTGTGACATTTCCTTAAATTTTGCATGAAATTTAATAAGAATCAGACTGCCCGTTTAAAAACTATAGGATTATTTAAACATTCTTAACAAAATATCCCACTGTTCATAGAGTGATTAAAGCCCCACTAGGCGTCAGAAGGCACCATCGGATCAAGCTAAAAAATTAAGACCGCATTTTTAACAGCTACCCTCGTAGTTTAGATGGTACAAATATATCAATTAAGGAAAAAAATAGTTTGCGACCAGTCTAATGTGTATATATGTATATATTTGTATATATTTATATCTGATCGGCCCTAGGGCTCTTTGGGCCCAGTTAGTATTTTAATTTTACACATCAATCCATAACCGCCAAAAAACTCAACCAACACATCTCTTGGACCTTGTTTTTTTACGGAAATCGATTACAATTATGTCTCTTACGATTTTTTTTTTGCAATTAGGGCACGACATACCAATTAATTTATTATAACGTCCTTTTAACAATACATGGTTAACTACAAGTTACGTAGATGGCGTTTATTTTTTATCAATCATAATATTGATTCTGTCAGCTTTTCCTATGATAACCGCTTTTGTAGCCTTAACGACTAATTTATTATTTTGCCAAAATGTTTTTTGACAATTTGAAGCAGGTCAGTTGAAAGTAACTTTAACAAAGGTATATTGCATTACAAAATATTATACGACTTGGCAATCATGACTGCCAGTATCATGATGCATACCTAATTACGTATGTACTTACAAATGTATGCACAAACATATGTTTGTGGTGCCAACAGATTAGAAAAAACATAAATGAATGTTCATTTCTTATTACGTCCATGTTAAAAAGTTACCCATTTACATTCTTGATTTCATGTTTTTTCTTCTTGTAAAAAGAAAAACCTTTTTACATTTAACAAACATACTTACACACATAAAAAAAATTAATTTTTGCTTCTGTGTTTATTTATATATGTACATACATACATACATATTTATATTTATGTTTTTCTTTCTGTGCTTAAAATAATAAATACATACGTATGTATGTACATACTAGAAGTGAGCACCAGCCGTGCAAAAGTGCACAGTATTGTATTTTTTGTCAAGAACGAATATTGTTTCTAGTGATGATCGTAATTGAGTGTGAAGTAAAACCCTTGTACAACAGAAACGACAGTTGCCTTAAGTGTGCAATATTTTTATTGTACACTTCATAGTGCACAATACTTCATTTCACAAACTCAAAATTTCATAAAATATTAAGTGATAACAAAACTTTTTATATATATTTTTATTTTTTTACTTATATATTTTATTTTAATTTTAAACTTATTTTCTGGTGGTTCAGCTTGGTCTATATGCATTTCATTGTTGCTGTAACAAATCATCAGTAGACTTCAACCACACATTTGGAATAGTCACAAACCTCTTATCTTATGCATAGACTTTCAAGAACTATTTGAGAATTCACTAATAATAATACTTTTGAAAATCACAAAAGAAAAATAATAATATTAGGCTTAGAAACTCATACAAAACCCAGCAAATAATTTATATTCGCTTTGAATCTATTTTATTTTTCTACACCTTTAAATTTCTTAAATATATATTTTATCTTTAATAATCTACGTTGTTTGCTTTTTCTTTTACACATACACATATTTTTACACTTGTGTGGTAATTTTACAATTGTCATTCGGTGTGCACTAGTGAAATATGTTTCCACACTACAGTAGCTAATGCCCTTGCTTGGCAGATAAACAAATGCTCTTGCATACTTTTGCTAAAAGAGAATACAAGCTTAAGTGTTCTAATCAAATTAAGAGAAAAAAGATAACAATTCAATACTGTACACCATGAAGATTAAGCAAGCAAACTCTCTTGTGCTCACCTCCAGTACATACATACATGCATATATATATATATATATATATATATATATATATATATATATATATATATATGTATTTATGCACACATGCTGATATTTACGTACATACATGTGTATGCATGTTTATTTTTTACAGAAATGTAATTTAAGATTTTTGAGAGTGAACAAAAATAAAAAATAAATAAGTTTTTCTTTGATTATACACATCTTTGTTTGTTTGTACGCTTGTTATCTTTATGTTGTTATTTTTTTATTATTATCAAAATAGTTAATAAAAACATAAGACACGAATGACTACAAATATGTATGTATGTATGTTGGTAAGAGCGTTTGTTATTAAACATTATACGCATGGACATGATATTACATATTTATATGGAAAAGTGTGGGTATGCTAAAAAAAAGGGACTGTAAATGAAAAGGTCAGTATTATTTTACATTTGCAAAAATCTATACGAAGGCGTATCGTAAAGGCATTTTTTAAAACAAAGCAATATTAATATAATGCCATTACAGTATAATAAAAGGTGTGTTCATTAACTAAAAATTGTTAAAAACTTATTTGTAACAATTGCATAATTGTTGCTGAAAAACTGTTCATTACATCAAAGAGTTTGCAAAAAGAGAGAGATCAAAAGAGAGTAAAAAATTTAAAGACTTAAATTCGTATAAGTTATTACACTTACATATAAAAAAGAATTATTAAGCAAATGTCCTGTGTTTTGTTAACAAATTAATTATCTGAAACTCAAAAATAAACCATTTTCGTAAAAAAAACAAAGCCAAAAAATTGTATCTTAAAGATTTTTTATAGCGATTATGGCTCGATATGTAAAAATAAAGCATATTTTCTAAATTTATTGTTTTTATTTGATTAGGCCACATAAATAAAATTTTATGCTCAAGGAATGTTGTTGTTTCATATCAGAGATGGAAAATTGTATTTTTATGTATTTGTCAATAGAATAAATTTAAAAAGAAATTAAAAATTCATAAAAATGGTTTATAATATATGAAACTACCTAAAGTACTTCATAAATAATTTTAATTTTTCAAAATTTTGTGATATAAAATATAGGGCGATTTTTTAAGAGCTTTCAGATTTGATTTTAAAAACAAATAAAATTTAGAGAAATGTAAGAAATCTTTATTTGAGTCGATAGAACAATCTATATAATTAAATGTTTAAAGATGATTTCATGTAAATGATAACCGTGCAAAAGTCTGAAATTGCTCATACGCTGGGTCTAATTATATGGCATATCTCAGAAATAAAATTTTCAGTATTGCAATATTGTCTTCTTGCGGGCTAGTCTCTTAACAGAGCTCTACAAAAAATAGTCGAAAGGGGTTAAATCGCACAATCTAGATGGCCAATTTACCAGCCCAAAACGTGAAATAAATTGCTCACCAAAATCGCCTCTCACTTGGGCCACTGCTTCGATTGGTGTGTGGGATGTGTGACCATCTTACTGAAATCCCATCTCAGTAAGCCTGGGTCTTCCATTTTGGAGAAAGAAAGTAATAGAGGCCCAATTGCTGCAAATGACGCTGTATCGATAATTTACAGTCATCAACAATACTACAAACAATACTATATCTATAGACGCGATATTTTTCTCTATCCGTGGTTTAAGTGTTTCTCTTGGTGGTTTAATATACAATAATTAATAATTTTGGTGCGAAATTGACTTGCAAAATGCCAAATAGCCTCCTCAGAAGGTCGCCCAAAATACCCATAAAATGGAAAAAGTGCACGATGCGCTTTCTTAACCGAGCGTGAATTTTGATAATAAAATGTTATAATCTGCAAGAGTTGTTTACTTATAAGTCAATTTGTGGTTAAATTATAGACCAAACAGTAAATATGTTTTTGCAAATTTTTGATAGTAAAACGTTCATTTCCTTCTTCGTAACTGGAAGGGGATATTTTCCAAATTTCCAGCATTACTCTCTCGTTTCTGCTGGGGAAGCAAATGATTACAGCTAATATTTCAAACAATTTAAATTTATTATTTACAAGATGCATGCTGCCCGAGCAGCATTGTTGAAATTATTTTATTTTATTTTATTTTGTAGTTAATTAACAATTTAAAGGATTACAACCATCTCAGGTTTGCGGTTGGACAGAATTTATTGTTGATTTTTTTAATTTTTTAATTTTTATTTTTCACACAGTATTTTCCTTTTATTTACTAATTTTTTTAGTATTCGACAAATATTTGTTTTCATTTGGCGAACACGAATTGGAATACGAATATCTAAAAACTGCCGAATAATCGGGAACTTGAATACGAATATTCATACGAAATTACATACATATATTTAAGTTTTAACTTAATTTAAGGATTTGCAATCAAAAAATACAAAACTATATTTAAATTATCACGGTGTGGTGTGAAGTTTCATTAAGTTGTATTGCTGGGCCTTATATTTTTGAGGAATATGGCCACACTGTGACGTTCACGGACGATCGTTATTTAAAATTCTTACAGGCAACTGCGCCAAAGATAGATTTTTCTCAAATTTGTGTAGTTTTAACATAATGGGGGCAAGTTTTATAATGCCAATACAATTTCAGAGATACTTGATAACTTACATCCTTGACCCAATTTCAAATTCTTAAGATTTCAGTGCCCAATAATTGTTTGAACTAACCAAAAAAAACTGGGCAGCGAAAAAAAATCCTTTGATGAAGGGAGAGATAAAAGAAAGCTACATTATTTTGAATTATATTTTAATAATTCAGTATTACAGTGCGTCAATGAGCTGTATTAAATCTTAAAAGCTGTGCTTAGCAGCCATTTTATTAGTTATTTTACTTCGCCGATTATTCTTCTTCTACGCAATACTAATGAAGGGAGGGACTCTACATTAGAATAAGTATCCGCTGAAGTCAGTAAGTACAGGTGACCAATGACTATGATTTCATCACTTGAACTTTCCTACAACAAGCAACATAAAGGGACGGTAATGCACATCAGAAAAATTCCTGGCGTTGTTGTTGTTTTAGCGACTTTATCGTTGACAGGGTTCGAACCCTGGACCCTCGGTTTGGAGTCAACGTGCTAATTACTTCAGTTAACGCCACCCTTAAGCCTTATTTCACACTATCGGCACAATGTACCGACTTTCGTTGGTTAAGTGCAATAAAGTCATAAGAAATAAGCCAAGGTGGCATTATTAGTCAATTAATTCTGGCTTTATTATCAATACAGTGTGGCGGAACTATATCCGTTTATTTAAATTAGTTGAGAAATAAGTCAAGTTAAGCTTATTACTTATGACTTTATTTCAGTGAGCTGATGAAGATTCGAACATTGTACCAATAGTTGAGATCAAGGTTTTAGAAAATATTTAATAAAAAAATTATAATTTTCTCAATACGTTAGTTTTGCTGCTTCGAATATTTGCAGTTAAATAAAAAATCACAGTGTAAAATTCTTATTAAGTCAGAGCGCTTTCTGATTTCTGATTCAACTCTGATATTAAGAGGTTTCAAGCATACAATGTTAAATAATTTCTTTGTTGGAATACCACGATGTTAATTTTGTTGTTCTTTATACAAGACGGTCAGTTAAGTGAATGCATATACTATTTTATAGTTCACGCAAAGCTTCCAGATATATATCTTCAGCATATTCAATATCTTCTCAAAACTAGCTTCCAAACATTTTGTTCGTTCATGTTACAATTCGTTCTTTTCGATCAATAATGTATTAGAAGTATTACAGTTATCGCTGTTTGTATAGTTTGTCTGTATCGACTTATGTGTGGTTGTATATTTTCTTATAAGAAGAATGTTAAAGTAGTTATAATGCTTTGGATGTTTGCTTCAACATCGCCTGTATGTTTGTGTGCTGGTATGTTTATGTTATTTATTTAATAATATTTTATTAATTGTTATTAATCACAAATATTTTTTTATTAAATTTAACATAGTCCCAAATTATTATTTTACTTCTTCATTAAAATAATTTTTTATTAAAAATACATTAAAATTGATTATTGAGGGGTTAAATTGCATCCTATGTTGCTAATGCAGATCATCAGGGAACCTCTTTGCCAAAATTTTAAAGAACAACTAGAGTTATTATGTCATAAACTTTCGCTGTTGATATATTTCAGTTTAAAGTTTTGAATTCTGCATAGAACTTAATATTTTATTTTACGAACTCTAATTTTTTTTTTGGATTCTCAGCCCCAAAATCGATATCGAATATTTTTATTAACATTATTTAAAAATGCATAAAATAATTGCTTGAAGAAAATAACAATATTAAAGTAATTGAAACAATCTATGACCTTATATTAATGAAATGCTATGTCAAACAAATAAACACTGTACAGTCGAATCCATTTTAGCACAACACGCTTTACTGAAAAAAAATTGCATTACTGAAAGCGATACAAATCCCCACACTGATTTTAAATGCAGCTAGTCTTATTCACTTTGGTTTAGTGAAACATCGCTTTACTGAAAATATCGTATTACTGAAAACCAAAACCTAGCCCATAACTACGTTTTGTATAAAACTTACTTCGCTTTAGTGAAAAAATAAACAATGACAAATTTATTTATTAGAAATCGGTTGCATAACTTAAGGCTGAAAAAATTGTGCATGTTTTGTCCGTTAAAAAATTAAATGGCAAAATGTATTTGTCCTTTTCGCTCTTACGTACTTTATTGTATTTTTCTATTATATTTTCAATTTTAAGCAGTACGCTTAACTGTAGCAAATTTTAGTAATCCGAACTACGTTTTAGAGAAAAAAATCGGATAACTGAAAAAATTTGCAATAAAACCGAATCATATTTTCAGCAACAAATTTTAATAAATTAAAAAAAGAAAATGGTTACAAGGTACAAGTTTTAATTTCTAACTTTATATGAATTAATAAAAAAGCAACTCGTATTATTTTTTGACACTTAACATACATATGTTACAGAAAGTGTCCGTAAAACCAAAATTATATATCAGTATATTACAAACAATACAGCTTTGCTTGTGGGTAGAGAAAATAAGTCTCAAATGCATCCAAGTTTAAATTTTTTTTTATTCTACAGTTAAAGTTTAAAATCTAACACAAGGCTTTCAACTAAACACAAAAACTAGCAGTTTGTTTTTATAAGACGTGGGCAATAGAAATCTTGACATTTTCATAATAAATTAAAGAAAACATGTAAAAGTTTTCTTTCATCGAATACAAAAACGCCAAGATTTATAACGTCAACGTCTTACACAAACAGGCTGTAAATCCCTTTATTTAATAAAGTAAAAAAGTATGTTCAGACTGCCATCCATCAAGACTCCCTTCTTTTTTTTTAATAACACATTCAACGTATGCGAACGAGTATAAATGATTGACTGAACGAATGAAATGAAATGAAATAAGGAAGTTTATGATGAAGAATATTATTTGTGAAAACGCGTTAATAAGGAGATGGTTAATAAAAAAAGGGATGAACACAATTTTCTTTTGTTGTCGACATATCAAAATGATTTGTATTCATGGTTGTGATACCTTTAATTTTGAAACAAAAATTTGGGTTCAAGTACAGCAAAAGTTGAAATTGTTTATGTATGCTTTTCATCATTTTATTTTATATAAAGTAAAAGGAGAACAATAAAGTCAACCTAGTTAATGTCAAACCAAGGAAAAGAAGGGTCAACTTGACTTTATTTTTTAATAAAAGTTAAAGAAGGAAAAATATTTCGTTAAGCCATGGCAATTTGATGTAATGATTTAAATATTTTCATACTTCCCTAAAGACAGGTCAAAAATGTATTTTCTGTTTGAAATAATGAACGCCATGGACAATATATCAATCTTGAACAGAAAAGGTCATGCACTCTCATATGCAATATATTGGGGTTTTTTTTTGGAAATAATAGAGACGGATCAACTTGCGGGGGCTTGTAGATTAACTGACTTACGTCCATTTCTCGAATTCAACTAATTGCTGTATTTTAATTTCAATAAATTGTAGGTAGTGGTATGGTATATAGCACCTTCCTGTTGAAAACACATCTCTCCCGGTTCAATGTCATTCAAATTTTCAAGGAAAAAAACTATTGATCATGATGCGGTAATGATCTCCAATGACCGTAATGCTTAATTTTTAAAGAAATAAAATACAATGGTGCCACAAACACTTAACAAATGATGCATTTTTCTAGATGAAATGATGCCTGCAGGGTTTGTTGAGTGATTATACTCCGCATGTGGCAATTTCACTTTTTAATTATTAATAAAGTTCGTAGGCGGAAAATTAGCCTGATCGTTGCGCACAATGTTTAGATAAAATATTTCGGATTCGAACTGCTCTTAAGCCTTAGTACGGCTTTACTTCATGCACTAGCCATATCTTAAACGGGTGAATGCCAAAAGCTGTGTGAAACAATTTTTCAATTGACCGGTGGATCTTCTTCCACACTTTCATTTAAAGCGGGAATATTTTTTTCCAGTACGAAACCACACTCAAAAAAAAAATTAACTAAAAGTTAGGAAAATTTTCTAAATCTGAATAAAAAAAAGTTGTCGTATGGCGCCAAAGCTGTTATTTACTTGAAACCAGTAAAATATTTACTAAATTTCTAGTTTATTAATCAACTAGTTTATAGTAATTATATTTTCATATTTTAGTAAAATTTTCCTAAAATTAAGTAAAATTTTCCTATAAGATTCGGAGCTTTGCAAAATAGTTTTTTCGCCTTTGATCTCAAATTTAGTAAATTTTCCTATTTTTTTGTCTATAATTCTGGTACTTATTTTTATTTTTAATTAAATTCTATACCACATGGTATGTTTTTTTATATTTTCATGTTATATTCTTAATTATAATTCACCATACATAGATATAAATTCCTTGAGAGGAGACAAGTATTTAACCAGCAACCTTCTGATTGATAGGCAAGCACTCTAACCAATTGCCAACAAGGCAGCCTGAATAAGGTTTGAAATTATTAAGTTTTAAAATTTTATTTTATTTACAAAAAAATAAATTTCAAGTTCAAATTTTTCTCGAAGATATGAAAAATCTACTTAGATTTTTGCTAAAAGCAAATCATTAATAATGAATTCCATAATTCAAAGAAAAAATACTTAAAACTGGTAAATATTATCCTAAAATTTAGTAAAGTTTTTTACATCTTTTAAGTAAGTCAAATTTCATGAAATAATCAGGAGTAATTCATTTCCTAAAGTTTATTTTTGGATTTAAGACGAAATTGACTAGTCCTTAATATAAAATTTCCCTCAGTTTATAACCATTTTCCTACTCTTAGTAAATATTTCCTTTAAGTCAGTAAACATTTCCTGAAATTTGCGAAATTTATTGTGTATTTTTATGAACTAGTTTTGAGGATATGAACTTTTTATTTTTTACTCATATTATGTAATTTTTACTAGATTTTTGTAAAAATTTAGTTAAACTTAGAAAAAATTACTTAAACTTTTAAGACTACAGTACGTAATAAAGACATGTTATAATATAATATTATAAATTCTTTACAAATACTGCTATATATCGTTTAAACAAATATTTGACATTTAAAACGCTCTTTTATTTAAAAGTTTATATTCATTTTATTTATTTTACATTTTTCAACTTTTTAATAATGTTATCCTGAAGGTATGCTTTAAAATTCGGTTAAGTGTTTTTCTAAACAGCTGTGAAGTTTCTCTCTCTCCCTCTGTACTTCTTGTTCGTATGATTACACTAATAGACTCATACATAGCTCACCGATTTGATAACTCTTTACGATCTTACTCAAAATGTATGATTGCATTGTGAAAAAGATTTTTACCCCCTAGCGTTAACACAACAAAAATGCTTACGTCAAGTAGGGTATTCGATTATATAGGCTAAAGCTCATAGGGTATTACTCGTTTACTCAAACAACGTCATACTCAAAAAACCAAGAGCTCAGTAAACAAGATATTTGTATTAAATTTTTTAACAATATCGAGAATGATATAAGCATTGATTCTACATTAATAACTCCAAAATTCCATTTTCTGAGTTATGACGTTCTTTGAGTTCCATACGGAACGATTCGTATGCAAGTCAAAGTCGCATTTTACTAAATTTATTTTATCTTGGTGTCAAGGATTATCGAGGTCTTGGGCCAGAATGTCCTTGTGGTAATATTTAAAAAGGGAAAATGTTTTTCTGCATACATATTTCATATTTACTTGAATTATCGAAAATATATTATAAAGTTACACATTTTAAGTAAAACGTTTTTTTTTATTATGCTCATATCCTTAATATATTTTAAAATAGAAGTTTAAATAGTTTGCTCAATAATGTTTAACATTTTTAATATTCTTAACAATGCCAAGGCAATATCAACTATATGAGACTTGTATAGCCTAGTGTAAAACTCCTGGTAAAATATTAAAGAGTTAAAAACAAAAGACTTTTATTACAGATGCTCTCCTGCCACTATTTAGCGTCTGCACAAAGTATGACGTTCAGAAGATATTATAGCAAAATATAACAGATTTCTGTAAAAAGCTTGCCCTTGAATCCTTTACAGCTGACTGCAATAAATACTTTATAGAGAAATGTAAGACCACTGTTAAATGGGGTGTAATCACTGTAATATTTTGTTGATATTGGATGCTTGGAGACTGCACGTTTTATTGTTTTATTATTTATCTTGAGTAAAGGAGTCGCAAAAAAGTCAAAAACTAAAGGAGTATAAAATCATTTTGTTGTTCTTAAAAAGGTGAGAGCAGTAAATGTAAACCGTTAAATATTTACAGTCTGCAAAGATGCTCATCTGTTTATTCCAATAAATCTCTCTCAATTTCCTAGATGCTGTTAAGAGAAATCTTACAGTGTTTTCATTGTCTCTCTCTCTCTCTCTCTCTCTCAATGTATACTGGGGTGTTTACCGTTAACTAGGCAAGATTTATACAGTGTATACATTTACTGCAGAGGTTTTTGTTTTCAAACAAATACTAAGCTCTATGGTATAACAGTTACTGGTGATTTACTCACATTTATGTAACTCTTAAATAATTTAGGTGAAACGTTTTTCAGCTTACAATCCGCAGAGTATGTTGCAAAATTAAAAGGAGAGAGTCAACAAAATAAAAAGGATGCTGTGTTATCATTTTATAAAAGTTTTGTACTCCAGAGACCACAGATATTTTTAGTGTTTGCAGACAAAGGGAGAAAAGGAATAAAATAAAAAAAAACCTATTAAAATAGCACAAAATCAGGACATGAAGCAGCAACTAGATTTATTTGAGAATTTAGTCAGTGCGTTAACTTTCGGTCGAACACAACATTTTGGCGAAAATTTTTGTGTTTCTCAGGAAAAAAAACAAAAAATTAATAAAAAAGAAAATTCAAACAAGATTTAAGAGTGAAAAACAAAAACAAATTGAACATACAGATGAACATATTTTAAGAATAAAAATAAAATATTATAACGTTATACAAGCAGCTGATAAAAATCTTAATAGAAAGAAGAAAACGAAAACAATCTAAAAAGTCAATTACATTTGTTTTACAAAAAGAGTTTGTGTGAATTAAAATTTATTATTTCTATTACTGTTTATTTTAACTATTAGGCGTGTTATTTATCCTAAGCAGCTTAAGTTTTTCTGATATTAAAAATTAAAACGAAAAAAAAAAATTATAAAACAAATATTGAAGTTCCTAAGGGGCTTAACATTAAACAAGATATACATTTTCCTTCACAGAACAGTGTCATTTTACTCCTTGCATTCAAAATTAAATCAACAAACATACTTAGCATACTTGTCGTAAGTTGTTAACGGCTCCCATTGAAAGTTCGTGACAAAAAGGATACGAGTGCTTGCATTATAAAAAAGTGCCATTTCAACTTTACTACAAACAAAGTGTGTGCTAAAATAACTACATATACATACATAACATGAGCGAGCTCGTTAGTATGCAAGTGAAACATAAGTGAAAATAAAACGACTAACGACTTGCAAAAAAGTAACACTTGCAAACAGTAGCCTCCCACATTACTGTATACGTTTAAAAAAATAAAAATAAAAACATAAACATTTTTTACCACTTACAACTGCTAATACTCAAACATTGCTATCGCTATTAACTTTGCTATTGCTGTTGAGCAACAAGCCACTTAAGTCACCAGCATCGCAATTACCAACACTTATTTAAGCCAAGATAATCATACCGTAAAATAAATAAAATAAAAAAAACAAACGTTTTTCCTCTCATTTTCATATAAATGAACAAAAAAGAAAAATAATCCTTTACTTTCTTTCATTTTTTCCCGGTCTATATGAACTTTTTTTGTAGCGCACTTCTTGTCGCTTAATAAAATCAAATAAAAAGCATAATTATGTTAAAAGGGTTCCTTATTCATTCATAAAACTCAGCAACAACTGCTGCTAAGGATTTATGCATACCAATCAGCGTGTGTGTTTGTTTATGTGTGTGTTTGTGTGTGTATAAGTGTTTCTGTGTCTGTTTAAGTATGTATTCATACATACACAATTATGCTACTGTGTAAGAGAAGAAAAAAATAATAATAATAATAAAACAGAAAGTGCACACAAAAATAAATTCAACTGGAATCTAGAACATGGTTTGTGCCCAAACGAGCATGCATTTAACTTAAGTGCACCACACAATTATTAGAAAAAAAAACATTAATTAAAATTATTAAATTAGAAAAACAAAGCCAGCAAATAAAATGAGACAAATATGTATCATGAAAATTTTTAAAATATTTTAAATAAATAACAACAAATATAATATACAAAATAAATAACACACACATAAATTTATCAAATTAATTTTTAATAAAAATATTGATAGAAATAAATTAAAAATCATAAATTAAAAATCAACAAAACAACTATAAACAGCTATTAAAATTAAAAATTAAATCATCAAAGCAAAATAACATACAAATGCTCATTATTGTGTATGTTTGAAAATAATAATAAATGATATTTGAAAAAATCCCTTGAAATTTAATATTTTATTTAATGCGCATTAGAAACGTAAAACAACACATTTAAATAAAATAAAATATATTTTAGTATTTTTTTTTATATTTCACTACCTCTAACTAATAAATAAATAAATATAATAATTACATTAAATTCAACACGAAAATGGATTACTGGCTGTTTTTGATATTTTCAATATTTTTCATTGGTAAGTTTAAGCTTAAAATTATAAATATCTTCCGATATACATATAAACTTTTTAATTTATGCTTTAAGTATGCCACATATTTTTAAAATTTCTTTTGTTCAAATATAAAATGTAACCACCATGAGGAATTATATTTAGAGGTAATCACAAAAATAGCAAAAAAGAAAAAAAATATATATATATGTATATACTAGGGCGATCGACTCGGGTTTTCACCCGGTTTTTTCACAATACGGCTGTCGGTTTTTTCAAAATGTTGATATTTCGAATATCGAATATTCCGGTTTTTTTACAATTTAAAAACCGGCTGAGTCGAATACTGTTCGATTTGTATATTTTGTAGTAAAACTAGTTTTTACTATATTAAAACTTAGGACCAACGTTGTTCTGTTGATTTCCCAAAATATTTTTTTTTAGTTTGAAAGTTCTAGGCGTTTTTTGAGCATGACAACACTTACTGAATCATTTAATTAGAGCGAATTTATTTTATGAAGTGGTAGCAGAAGCGAATTAAATTGCCCTTATGGTGTGCAATGGATGTCAAAATCAGTCGTGTTTTTATATAGAGGTAGATATCCACCTTGCCTATACGTTCATATGTATATATCGTCACCTTAAAGACCAAACAACCTATCAGCAAAAATTTCAAAATTGAGTTTTTTGTGGATTATTATTCCCTATATCATAACGCATATGTGTGCAAATTTTTTAACATCTACTATTACAAATGACCAAGTTATTACAGTTTTTGGACCTAGAGGATCGTTGCGTACTAAAAAAAGAGGAACATAAATCATCAAAAAACATGATAAAGTTTTAATTTTGTTACATAGTGTAATTTAAGCAAACATTAGGCACTTTTTTATTTAAACAAGTAAAAGAAACTATAACTGTTATTATTTAATTTGAATAATATTCATGTGTTCAGAGGAATGCTTAATTATTCATACTAATTAGTATTGCTGATAGGTTGTTTGGTTTCAGATTTTTACAATTACAAATAACCTAAGCGCCATATCATAGGCTGTGTTTAGAAAAACAATGTTTTCTCAACCGGTATATACTTTGGGTTTCATTTTAATCAGAATATATAATTTTCGTTTCAATATTGCAAATAGTTCCAATTTTATAACGTTTTTTCTCTCTCCTGTGAACTTATGGAAACTGCTGATAGGTTGTTTGGTCTTTAAGGTGACGATATGTATGTTATGCATATGTGCTCTTAATTATGAAAGTAGTATAAGTCATATATTTCTTTGGTCGAGATATTTAGACGCACGGCAAGTTCTGGCCAATGCACACAGTGTGTAAATTTACAGGAAGCCATTCAAGCTGTTTTTACCCCCTCATAACTTTGTTTCCCGCAATCGTAAAATTATGATATTTAAATCATAATTATATTAAATTCATACAATTTTATATGCGAAGTTGGAAAGTTTTAGAGCAAAAGGTTTTTGAGATATGCAGGTGCATATTTTAAGACATACTCACTGACCACTAACCACTGACCACTGACCACTGACCACTGACACAACTATCAAATTGATGAAGCCCTTCCGCTATTGCTAGAGAGCTAAAATTTGGTACACCAGAAGATCTAGGTGAGCAATGAACCAGAAAAATCTGAACATTTGAACCAGGAAAGCGGGGCTACACCCATAAAAATTAAAATTTGTGCTATTGAGCTGAAACTGGATATAGAGCTAGGTCTAGGTAAGAAATAAAATAAACAAATCTGAAAACTTGGAAATTTTGGTCAGGTGGGCGGGCTACGCCCATGAAAGTCAAAATTAAAAAAGCGAATATAAAGCGCTTAATGGAAGCTATTTTATTGAAATTTGGCATATATACTGCGATAATGCAGGGCTTCAAATTTGTTATTAAAAAAGTGGCCGTTGACACGCCCATACAATTTAAACCTCATTTTAATGCCCTGCGGCTCAGCATATTTAGATATACTATTTATGTGGGTATTATTATCCATTTGCAACGAAACTTGATACAAATACTAAGCACAGGCCGAAAAAAATATTGAGTTTGGAAAATTCGGCAGCATTACGCCCATAAAAATTTAAAAGTTGCGCTACGGAGATAAAATTTGATATACAAGTAGGTCTAGGTGAGAAACCTACAAGAAAAATCTGAAAACCTAGACATTTTAGTTAGAGGGGAGGGGCTGCGCCCATAAAAATTAAAAATCAATAGTTGCACTTATGAGCTGAAATTTGATACAGAAGTAGGTCTAGGTGCGAAACCAACTAGAAAAATCTGAAAAGCCAAAAAATGTTATCCGAATGGGCTGGTCCACGCTAATATTATTTTGAACTAAAAACTTAATATACAGCTTTTAATTCAAGCCAATTTAGTGAAATCTTGCATACGCGTTACACGTGCACAAGACATATCTTTAGTGACACTCACGGGATTAAGACAATTCCATTCGGACAAATATGTTCGGTTTAGTGCCGCAAAGGAACACACATGCATACATTTACACATACATACATAGACTGATAAACACCCCTGTAGTAAATAAAATAACCAATTGACAAGAAACACTAACTTATAAATTATTTATTTTGCAAGTGACTACAAATTAGTTTAAATCTCATGCAGATATCAACCAAACATATTGAATAGAAGCACACGTAAGAAATAAATAAAAGCAAAATAAGTAAATGAAAAGAAAATAAAAAAAAAATAAAAAAGCATGCCATGAAATCAAATGCCAAATTTTTGTTTTGAAAATAAAAACTAAATAATTTCAATACTTAATACATATTTATAATATTGTCTATAAGCGGTTCGTATTTTTATTTTTAGTGAATAATAATAAATATTTATATACATATACATATGTACATATGTAAATGTATTTATATATTCACATAGATATATATATATATATATATATATATATATATATATATATATATAATATATGTAATATAAATATGCATATATATTTTTATCACTATTATATTAATTAGCTACAAATTAGTTGAAAAATAAGTAGTTAGTAGTCAATTTAAAAGTCATGCAGAGATGGCCAATTGGCTACCGCCTATGACATGCCTATATTAAAATAGTGAGTCGGCGACAAGGAAAAAAGTCACTTAATCAACCAGTTGTGGTTATTAAAAAACCATTTTGAAGGTACTTACAAATGGGTTTGAGTTCCTATAGGGACAATACCCTTTTTTGCGTTGATAGTCGGGTAAAAAGCAATTATTAGGCACTATTCGTAACCATATCGAAGAACTTTATTCATAAACATTTTTTATGACTATAAAAGTTTCTTAGAGAATAGTTTATATAATATCTTATTTTATAAGTTCTATAGGTCAAGGATTTTTTTTGAGAATAAACACTTTTTTATGTACACGTATCCAATATGAAAAACAAATATAATACGTACGTACGCCCTTTAACAGTATTATCCTAAAGTATCCAAAAAAGTATGCTATGAATTTAAATTATTGGACGTATGATTAATAAATTATTTTGTTCATTACTCATACGCTGGCAGTAGTAGCAAAGACTAGGGTATTCATTTAATCGGTGTTTTGCCTTAATAGGTTAAACGCTCTATTAATTAATCGAGTTTAACGCTTAATCGGATAATAATCGGTTAATTTCTTTACTAACCGGTTAACCGATTAAAAAAGTATTTCCGTAAATCCAGCAATATCAACAAATAAAAGTGCAGATTTGAGTTTATTAGTAAAACATAAAGAAAACTACACACATAAGAATTTTTAAACTAAATCAACAAAAAATAAATAAAAAAATAATAAAAATGTTTTAATTTTTTTTTCATTTATTTAATTTATTCATCCAAGATAGAAAAACCTAGCCTCATGGCCATAATGAGCTTCACTTATACTACTACATTAAAAACTAATAAGTTTGTGAGGTTATTATATAGTTTAAAGAGATTTTCTAACATAAATATTCTTCCGAAATAATTTGTTTTAAATGTTTGGGATTTAAGAGATTCTCCTCTGATTTGGAAAAATCCTTTTACTTATCGAAGATGTTGAAGAAAGCGAAAGCAATCCATAATATAGAATACCTAGTTTCTCAATCCTCTTCCTAAAATTCTCAAAACATATAAAATCATTCATTATGCCACTAGAACCCTGTTTTATTTATTTTTTGCTGAAGTTCTTAGCACTTCTAATTGTTTCAGTTAATCTTGTTAGAATATTTCTTGTATAACAATCGGTAGTTCCTTGTCTTGGTGGATTATCAGATGACTCAGTGACGAATATTCTACAATAAAATTCATTTCTAAATTTTATAACTTTCGTTTTTGTATTGTATTTTTAGCTAGAGGAAAAGATTTCAGAGTGTATATGTAAAATAGTTAAAATTGTCTCTCATTAAATCTAATCCTTAATTAACTTGTTAACAACTGTACTGTTGGCTTTCATTAAATTATAAAAAAAACTTAAAAATTCTGTCTATTTAGAGTACCAGAGTCCTTATTAAACTCTGTGATGGACATGATTTTGAAGTTGGGATCACTCGACATACTTTTTTGTTTGTATGCAAAATAATTCTAAATACTCATCTTTTGTAAATCAGATGAAACAAATAATTATTCACACAAAATAGAAGTTCTTATACTACAAAATATGAAGAAATTTGTTACGTCGGTTAATCGGTTAATCAACTGAAATTAAACGGTTTAACAGTTAATCGAAAAGCCAATTTTAAATTAACCGATCAGTTAATCGAGTAGTAATTAACCGGTTAACTGATTGAACACCCTAGCTTAGACCCAATATTACAATTCACTAATAACTTTATAATACTAAAAGTTAAGTGGTATATTCATACTATCACTAATGTTTTTTTTCCAAATTGATGAGTTTGAATGAAAATCTCTCTCAGAAAATATTATTTTATTTAAGTTTATACGAAATATCAAAGTAAACATATTAATTTCACATTTGTGGCCAATTTCACGATGTCGACAGCATTCGACTTGTCACTCACTTACCCAGTTAAAAAAAATGGAAGTCATTCTAGTATAACTATTTTTTCATTGCTTCCAAAAATCGATTTTTTTATTTGCCGAGACTGAGCAAAAAACCATGTAGAAGTTTATTTTAGTCATATAAAACCTTGTAACTCCTCCAAAGTGTTAGAAAATACTCACCAGATTAAAAAAAAATATATATTTTTTAAATAAATTTATGAACTAATTTTAGTCTAAAATTAAAAAGTTATATGCTTAGATTTACATGAAAACACTGTTTCGGGCTTAAATTCTTATAAAAAGAAACGAATTGTTAAAATAGGTAACTATTTACCATTTTTCCTAGATAAAAATATTATCACAGAACACAAAAAAGGGAATTTTTCTTAATATCGCTTGCAATTCAGAGACCAGGAATCGAAAAAGAGAACTTCTTGCAATGAAAATCCTATGTAAAAATCATTAGATCGGATCGAAATTTTCACTACTTCCGCATCGCAAACTCTACATTTTCATGACTTTTTTGGAGTCTTTTTTTTTGCTGGGTATCTTCAGAACAAAAATAAAATTTCATACTTTGTTGTTGTTTCAAATAAAAATGTGCGACAAGTCGAACGTTGTCGACATAGTGAAATTGGCTCTTAGTCTTCAATGTATGTATGTATTTGGAAATGCTGTTTGTTTTTGGGCTTAGCACTTTCTTTTTGCTTTTTGCTTTTGCTCAAGAAACTTTCGAGTGGACTTCAACCCAAAACTTTTCGAAATAAGCCTAAAAATTGCATATGTTTTGTAAAAGCTTTTCTTTGAGTTCTTTGAATTATTTTGTTTGTATATCGGATTCATTCTCCATAACATATTAAGAGTCTTATTATAAAAATACCCAGGTTTCTTGCTATTTTAAGACATTTAACTAATTTCTTTAAAAGAAAAGAATTGTATTAAGACAAAGTTTAAGCAAAAAACAAATTAAATTCCCAATTTTTCTATATACATATATGTATGTGTATATTAAATTCTCGTGTCACAGTTTTTGTTAAAAACTGCAATTTTAAGCACTAACGCAAAAATTTTTTGAATTATATATATATAATTTTTTTTATTGACGGCGATATTCTAAGAAAATTTAAATGTACTGGAAGTGTGCTTTTTTTATGGAAATTTTGTTTTATCATTCACTTCAAACCCAAACTATTTTTTCAGCAAGTTGAATTTAATTCTTAGGAATAATTAAAATATTTTGTAACACTCATAGCATCGTTCATAAATTAAGTATGAAATGAGACAGAACTTTCACTAAAATATACGATTCCTTTTAAAAAACCTTAAAATTTATAATACGTGCTTTTAGTGGTACCATGATTTTGAAGTTTTTTTTTTTGTTGCTTGCAATATACTGAAGAAATTAAAGAAGTGTGACATTAAGACACAATAATTGTTAGAAGTGCTGTTCGTAAAGAAGGAAACTTAAATATGTTAAAATATACAGAAGGAAGTGGCACCAAATCTTAATTTTATGCAAGCAGAAGAAATACTGACTAGAAATGGGAAACAAAAATGAATAAGTTTATATTTTTTAAGGAACAAATTCTGTAACTCAAAAATTATAAATATAATTTACAAAAACAAAATACATACAAAATTTGGCAAGAGTTAACGTTTATGTTTTAATAAAAAAGGTTCCCCTAAGTTGAGTTTTATTACATTTTCTTATAAGCAAATTTTTTTCATCAAATGCTAAATATTTCTCCAACTTTAAAATTTTAAAAACTTAAAATCCACAGACATGAATTTTTCTATCCATTCCGTATTTTCTGTTTAAAGAATAGTTGCAAGTTTTGTTGACAATTTTTGCAGAAAATGTTTCTAAAATATGAGCAAAATTTCTAATACTTAAGAAAATTGTGTTTAAGTACATCTGGGCTTGATATTACTCTAAATATGAAGCTGCGAAAAATAATTTTTATACATTCCAGTGGAAAAAATTGAAGGCTCACACGCGTGTAATTTTTAACTATATTTAAAAAATTTTAAACTTATTTTTTTCGAATATATTCGAACAAAAGTTCAAAAAAACAAAGAAAAAACCATGAAATTTTGTTCAAAAAAATATAAAACACGAATAGTTGACACTACCAATATCTATATCTCACTTCTCTAGCTGTAATTTTATTTCCTGCCTTTAGAAAGGGTTCTGTTGTTTGCAACCAAATGAACTGAAAACTTACTTTCTATTCTTAGTGATCTGCCTGCCTTGAAAGCCTTATTAGTCCTTACTTTCTGTTGCTGTGCTGTGCTGTGCTGTATAGTTCAGTTTCAAAATTTTGTTAGTTATTTTTCCCGTTAAAACTTACCACCTGTAGCTTCACAGTTTTCCACTAAAGTGATGAGTTTTGCATCATCTATTGTTATGTTTCTATATAGTTTAATGTTTTTTTTGATAAAATTTAAATATTTGAAATTCTAAAAGCATAATATTAGTTTATTTTAAAATATTTTTATTTAATTTATGCTGTGACTTACAATAACTAAACAAATTTTTGCTCTTCACAGGCTTAACCAAAACAAAATAGAACAAAACAAAAAAGTCTATAAATAAAAAAGGACCAGCTTATTTGTAAAAGAACATAACGCAACAACAAGTCCTTCCTTTCATTAAATTCATTTCATTAAATATGAAGTGGCATTGAATTGGAAATAGAATATATTTTCACAATCAATTATTTTTTTTTTGCAGTTTTCAGTTGACATAACAATCAATACAAATTAAACTTATTTTGACAAGCAATATACAATTATAACTGCCCAAAAAATTAATTGAAGATAGAGAATAAATTCATATTGTATGTACATACATACATACATACATACATACATACATACATATATATATATACATATATATACATATGTATAAAACAAATTAGATTTTCTTTGTTCCCTACAAGCAAAGTAATACGAAAATGATTCGAAATCGTTTTGCTTGGAAGAAAAATATTATTGCGGCAACAATCATATTCGTATTGCGGAAGTTTCCCCCTTCGGGAGAGTTTGTGCGGCCAGGACGATACTTCGAAGAGATACGAATGCAATACTTCTAGAAGATAAAACTGTGTTATTGCTGTATAATCATCTAATAGAAGTATTTATAATATTGCGAGATTATCTTTAGGAAGAAAAATTATTTATAACAATAGATTATCTTCTAAAGTACAATTTTACAATTTTGCTAAATTATCTGAAGGACAAAATATATAGGATATTGTAAAGTCACCCGTGAATTAAAACTACCATTATTTTAAATTTAAAGAATTTTTTATTGTCAACTAAATTCAATTTATCATCACAGGAGTCATCATATGTTTACCATAAAAAGAATTTATTGAGTTAATGTTTTGAAAATTTTCTGATTGTTTTTATTTTAATTTAAAATCTGTTATGTTCTACTTAAAAACATATTGATATTATAAATTTATTGCCCATTTGATAAAAGACCACGCTGCATAAAATAAAACATTTTAATAACACAAAATAACTTGTTAAAGAAAATAATTAACAGTCAATACATTTTGAACTGTTAGTTCAAAAAGTTTCATTAAAATGAAAATACAGTGCTTTTCGCTTAAAGCGAACTTCAAGGGGCTGATCACATTTGTTCGTTTTAAGCGAAGTTCGTTTTAAGTGAAGACATCAAGAAACCATTTTTGTGTGTGCACACGTCTTTTTTAACACTTTGGCTATTTATTTATTTATTAAAACAATTTTAGAACATTGTAGTCTTTAAAAAAATCAGTTATTTTAGTTTGCTTAGTATATTGGTTTCATTTATATACACTTCCACTTGGGCCAAGTGGTCAAGAATTTGTTGTGGAGTGTCGCGAGATTGAAGAATATTTCTTACACAGCTTACGGTACACATTGCAACTTTGCATTTTTTGTTATTTTTTTTTGCAGTTTTTGTTCATGGCAACACACTTCTTGGTTCGTTTTAAGCGAAAAAAAATAACAATTTACATGCAAAAAAAGTTTGTTATAACCGAAAGTTCGCTTTAAGCGGGTTCGTTATAAGTGAAAAAATTTTCATGGTTTTATAGAAATAAAAGTTCGTACTTTCCAAAATGGTGCGTTTTAAGCGAAAGTTCGTTTTAAGCGGGTTCGCTATAAACGAAAAATACTGTAGTTTAATATCAAAAAATTATTACTATTGTTTTAGATATTGCTTTTATATCTTCTGGGTAAGATATCTTCCAAATGTTTGTAGGGTTATGTTAACCCTGAAGTAAATAAAATAATCAGTTGACAAAAAACACTAGCTATAAATTAGATATTTTTCAAGTTACTATAAATTGATTTAAATCTCGTGCAGATATCAACCAAACATATTGCATAGAAGCACACGTATAGCCTGGTACGGAGTTTATACGTAATTTTAGGTTCTCATACAAACTGTATGTAAAAAAAATACTGAATTTCAGGTTGGTAAATTTAATAAAAAAAATTTCCATTTGCTAGTACGGACTTTCAAAAGAAAAGTAGACGGAATTTTTGAAATTTATTGCCTATCCTAGGGAATAATAAATATATAAGTGGATATATTTTTCAGTCAACTGAAACAAAAATTAATGTTCAAACAATTGTTTGGTCACGGAATTTTTGACATTTCTAATTTTCATCAAATTGTAAATAATTTTTAATTTTAATTGTTGTGTGTTTTTAATTAAAAAATAAATGAATTTACATAAAGGGCCCGCCATGATAGAATGATATAAAAAAACTACTGAAGCTTTGGCTGTGTGGCACGTAGCGCCACCCGGTTGAAACCAAATGTTGCCAATATCCTCCCCTTCAATTTTTTTGAACAAAAATTCGTTCAACATGGCCCGATAACGATCGCCATTGACTGTAACGGACAGTCCTTGCTCATTTTCGAAATTCTTCCATCTGGCCCAAAATCCACACCAAAAAGTGACTCGTATTGGGTGCGTCGGCTTTTCAATGTATGCTGCGGGGTTTTTTGTGCCCCAAATGCAACAATTTTGCTTGTTTATATACCCACCAAGATGAAAATGAGCTTCATCTGATCGCAGGCCCACTCAGCGAAGTGAAAACGCATTGGATGGTCATTTTGCTCATTCAGCGGAAGGATAAAACTAATTATCTGTCAAAGCAGACATGAGCTAAGTGTTACAATTCACGAAATAAGCACTAGTTGAAATAAAAAAACGTTAAATGGCGGACATTTTACATGCAAACATAATCCTGCACAAAAGCCTACACGAATATTTTTCCTTATAGAAATAAATGTAAATTTACAAACGTGAAATTCCATAAGAATCCCGTACTGGTCTTAAGAAGTAAATAAAACCAAATTAAGTAAATGAAAAGAAAATAAAAAACAAGAGAAGCCTGCCTTGCAGTCAAATGTCAAATGTTTGTGTTGAAAAAATAACTAAATAATTTCAATACTAATATGTATAATACTTTCTATGTGCAGTAAAAATATTCGTTTGAATGTATATTTATTTTAAATATAAAAATACTAATTATTTCTATATATGTACATATAAATATTTATACACTAGATTATATACATATGTATGTGTGCATGTATATGATATATGTACATATATCATATAAATATATACATATGTATATATTTATTCAACTTTAATATTAATTGACTTCAATTTGGTTCAAAAATAAGTAGTTAGTAGTCAATTTAAGAGTCATGCAGAGACGGACAATTGACTACAGTCTATGACATGTCCATGTTAAAATAGGCAGTCGGCGACAAGGCAAAAAGTCACTTAATCAACTAGATGTGGTTATTAAGAAAATAGTTTGAAGTTACTTATAAATGGATTTGGGTTCCTATAGGGATTATATGTATGTATATATGTATGTAGTTTAGAGCGACTCGAATTATAGTTCAGTTTTTTGACGTGAGTATTTCCAAAGCATTTTAGGGGTCCGGCCTAGGACGTTCGTGAGCTGGAAAGTGTCTAAAAAAGATCTATTTTTATAGTTTTGTGTATGTATATTTTAGCAACTTCTCTCTCCCAAGACGACATATAAGAAAAAAGGAACTCTTTTTCAAGCCTCGCCTAATGGTGAATTAAACGTTACCATTTATACCATCAGCAATGCATTATTTCATAACAACTAACATTTTTCCTGTGTACTTGTATATTAGTATAAATTCAACTATTGTTTAACCCCCGACTAAAAAAAGGGGTGTTATAACTTTGTTGAGTATGTCGATGTGTCTGTGTATCTGTGTATTTGTGAGTCAGTCCATGTCCACGTACAAGCCAAACGGCTAAACCGATTTTGTTTTAGTTTTTTTTTCTTTTTTTTTGAAAGGTGACTTAATCCAGAGGGTTCTAAGTTATGTTTGAGGAAAATCGGTTTAGCCGTTTATAATATATCACAACTTCTCTACATAATTTTGGGAGTTTTAAGATTTTTGATTTTTGTTATTCGCCCTTATTTGATTTGTAAATATCAACGTCACGTCAAAAGAATACCGAAAACTCCCCATTTTCGAAAACAACTAACTGCTAACATAAAAAGGATTTCAATGGCACATAATTGTTCTCGAGAGCGAGTATAAAAGCCCCAATATTTTGGTATTGTATTGAAGTGATGTCGATGTTGACAACTGAAATAAGGGTGATTTAAATCATGGAAAATTTATTGCTGTTGATAATTGTCGCACGAAGTTTTGATATTTGCATTCGGTCAAATGTATGCGAATATTTCAAGCGAATGCTAAATATTATGGAAATCGCACATCCTTTACGAAAATAGTTTACTATTAACAAAAACGCAAATATGCTTTACAGCCAGCACGAAAAACATATACAAACACAAATATACGTACAAGTAGAGTTTTAAGCAAACCTTTACAATTTGTCGCTAAGGGACAGTCCTAACTATAAAATTAACTAAAGGACATGTTCCGTTTCATTTCCCTGAAACCGTTCCTTTGTGCTGAACAAATTTTAAAAAATTATTTAGGAATAAACATTTACATAATACCAGTATAAACACCTTGTCCAATGGGATGATTAAATTGAGGAAATTAACAATTTTGAAACATCAAAGATTATTAAATAAAACAAGTTAGTTTACTTGGTATGGAGGTAGAAAACTAAGGGCCATTATTATAACTTGTCTTTAGCTAAAGGTAGGATGTTATTGGATGGATAAACACTTTTTCATTATTACAACTTCATTTTAACAAAAAGTAAGCGATAAACTAAATACAAATTCATCCTCCCTGTAACTTTTTTTTTGCCACACTTTCTACTTTATAAAACAAAGTCAAATTTATTTGGTCAAAATATTGCATAAAACAAAAACAATACAACACAAAACACATAAGAATAATAAAAAAGAAAATAATTAAAAAAAGTATTTTCATTATGTTTGTAATTTGACAAATAAACAAAAACAAGTTGCCACTAATAATTTTTAACAAACAGTATCCACAATATCCACAGAAATATTGCCACGAACCAAACATTTTATTATTTATGGAAAATATTAAAGGTCACTTTATAGTTAAGTTTTGCTAAAGTTAGGAATAACAATCCGAAACTGTATCGTTAAGTCATAATAATGGCCCTAAAACTATTTTATAAGATTATTAAATAGTAGAAAGGCTTTAGAACATCTCGAGTGCCAGTCGAAAAGCACCCATTTGTTGGTATTGTGTGACGTGACGTCATTTTCGACACCTGGAATAAGGATGAATGTAAAATATTTCTTAAATGCTGATAGTAGAATAAAATATTCAACTTATTGCTAATATTGAAAAAAAAAAATATTTAATCGAAAAATACATAGTTAAAAGAAAGAAAATCAAGTTCATTGTGAACAAAATCATTAGATTTGTTTATGATCTTAGATTGAAGGCTCATATTTCTAACCATCTGCAATCTTTTTTAAATCTAACTTTTGATGATTATTTAAAGTTTCGCTTGCTCAGATATCTTTCTTTATAAAATTATCAACGGGCTGTGTGCGTTACATATTGTTCAGATGATATCTTTCACCAGATCGCTTAGAAATCAACAAATATTAATCAATCGCATTAGTAATTCTGCTTACGAGCATTCACTGGTTGTACGGGCTGCTCGTTTATGGAACATATTGCCACGAGATTTGCATATTTTTGACTACTTTCAAAAGGAGACTACTTGAATTTTTTATGACTATATTTATTTAAGCAGCTAATTTTTGGGTCTTCCATAAGTTTTGCTAATTTTAAATTTCTTAGTTTTGTGGTAGTTGTTGAATGTTGAATGTTAGGATCTTTAGGAATATTGTATTATTTGTTATTTCTCTATTGATTGTTAATTAATGATGTTCATAGTATTTTATACTTGATATATATTGTATGTACTTATGTATGTACACAGAAAAAAGTGTTCACCATTAAAATTTTAATTTAAGGATTTAATTGTATTTATTAAATTTTTAATTGTATTAATTAATTTGAGTGGAAAAACATAATTGATATTATCAAATTTTTTATAGGTGAAAATTTAATTAATTTTTTAATTGATACTGCAAATATTTTAATTAATATTGCAAAATCATTCATATTACTTTTTTGTGTGTATCTCTATACGATATATCAGAGAATTATATGATTTGATTTACTTTTGCTGTCCACTCACTTTTTCAAATCTTTTGTTTTGTTTCCAAACATCAATATGTAAATGATATTGCTTGCAGATTTACCTCTTTAACAACTGACTGTCATTAACTCACTCTCTTTTTGGCGCTGTTAGTAAAAATTAATAAAAATTCTTACTGTTGTGTTTGATTGTTTTGTATAGCAATCAAATAACTCACAGAAGTATCTTGACTATATTGAAGTCTTAAGTCTTAAGAAGTATTCAAAACATTCATACCGACTTATTGCTTTAGTGAATCATATGAATGAATAGAAATTGCAATCATATCTCATTGATATGAATCATGCAATTGCATCATTCCTTATTTTAATGTTAAGTGTTAGCTGAATATTCATTTAAAAAATGCAAAATTATGCCATTCTATTCGCAATCATGTAGATCACTGCTACATATACAAACTTTTCTGAAGAGATAATAATATATATATATATATATATATATATATATATATATTTGGCATGGCCAAATATAGCACTCATACTTGATTTTAATTTACTTTTATTGTTACCAAGGTAGAGTAGAAATATGGGAATTAATAAGGAAATGTGTTATTGGGCAAATGTACACCTCTAACGCAAAATTTTGAACCACATATTTCAACAAAGTTTCGCTTTTGTTGTTGTTTTTGGGTTTGTTAACGTAAGCATAGTCTTTTAAATGATCTCAGAGAAAGCAGTTCAGCGACATTGAATTACAAAAACTAGGCGGTCAATTGACATTAACAAATCGAGAAATCATGTGCCCGGAAAATGTCTCATGCAATAACTGAATTTTTTGCTGGTTGTGTGGCTTGTGGTACACTTTTGCTAATACATACATATCATGGTTTGCTAGCGCAGAGGATTCCCTGTGACTTCGTTTCCTTAATCTTTTCGAAAAACTACAGGCTGATGACATCGCATGATCACAAACTGCACCATACCGTCACTTTGTTTCGATGTAATTGTTTTTCGAGGACTGTTTGTAAATTTTGTGTAAATGGGATTCATCACTAAAGATGATTTTGTTGAAAAATATATTTGTTTCTATATTTATTATTTGATCAGGCTTAAGTTCATATCGTTTTGTAATTCAAATTACATGTGATAATTGTTAGTGAACCAATAAAACTTAATTGCAAATATTGTGACAAACATGTAATAGAACTGAACAACTAAGTGTTTTCGAAGGCTAGGCTACTACACCATCATCATCAGCTTTCTTTGTGTTTGGTGTCAGTTGATGTAGATGTCTGCCTTATCTACGCAACTTTTATTGCAAATGGAATATGTGAATTGTTTTGATTCATTGTATTTCAATTTGCTGAAAGCTTTTTTATAATCAACATTCAATTTACCATCTCTTAACAGTTTTGTTTTTGTTCAGTTTTTTATAGTAAATTTTCACAATTAGAATTCTTTGTTCAAGAGTGTAGGGTTTCCAAGGTTAAAATTTCCCAAATTTTTTTTTAAATTAATGTCAAAGGATGACAGCTCAATTCTTGAAATTCCATCATTTTACAGCCGATTTGCTTCTTAAGCTCATATTTGGAATAATATACAACTATGGCACTTTTGAGATAGTTTTTTACATTTTTACATTTTTTACCTAGATACTTTATGCTGTCCCACACCTTTATTACTTAATGATTTTATTGTCATGAGAGTTTATAAGTTTTTGGTAAATCATACCAAAACAAATACAAACAATTCGTTAATATTATTTATTCTAAATAAATAATAATTTCCACATAATTGAACAGTTATTAATTTTGACACACATTGCTCAATTTAAATTAAAAGGAAAATTATTACATTAGCATCCAGTGTCAGTTTTGCTGAGTGAATTTGTGCATATAAAATTTAAGTTTCCAATTGTATGTACAACATTATGTAAAAACTGAAATTATATTTATTTAAATATATTTTAAAATCAAATTTCTACAAATTACATCTTATTATTATTTAAAATTCACAAGCAACTTAAATATATTTATATGACAAACATTAAATATTTATAAACACATTAAAATTGTAAAATATCTGTTGTGTTGTATGTATTATATTCACAGGACATTTAATAATTATGCATGTATGTAAATTTTTTATGATACGTACATAAAACAGACAACAATAAAAGGCTTATTATGCAGGTAGACAATATACATACATATTATTGTGAAACTTTTTTTTTTATTCATTTAATAAAACTCATATCGCTTCATGTGAATTTTAAGTATAATTTTTGCATTCATACATTATGTTTCATTTTTCTTTACAGATTTACAAAATGTATGCTGTTTATTTGTGACTGATTTAAATGTTCCGGAAATTGTTGATTTTCGCGATAATGTCACATTATCGTGTAGTTATGCCATGAGTGGACACACATTAAATTCTGTCAAATGGTATAAAGATAAAATGGAGTTTTTCAGGTAATTTTTTTTATGTTAATATGCACATAACTACAGTAATTTATTTTATTTTCCAAGGATGTCCATAAATATTTTTTTCTGCAGTGCTCTGTGATTGTTACTGATTAAATAAGTTTGGGATTTTTTTTTTCAATTATAAAGCAAACATATAAAACATAAGTTAATTATTAATTATTATTTAAGAACATATTTATTATAAAAAATTATTTAATGCTTTTATCACATTTTTAAAAGAAATAATTCTAATAATCTACCAGATGAAAGTTTTCATATGCGAATTTCAATTTACTGCAACGTTAGGACATTTAAGTCCATAAAGAATATATAAAACCTGCCTTACGTCAATCAAAAAAACTTTACAAAGATTTTGTATTTTTGTAAAATTTTTCTTATAATAAAAAAAGGGAAACTACACATAAATTTCAATGTATTTAAGGGATTTATATATTAATTTAAGCATTCTGAATTTGTTTGGAATTTAATTGAGAAGCCACGAATTTGTCAAAAGTATGCATCGTTACTACATAATGCTACCTTAAAATAGCAAGGCCCTAATTTTTAAAATTTTTCTATACATTAGATGTTTTTCTATCGAAATATGCCAAAAAACTCAACTAAAAAAATGAATAAATAATAAGTTAAGGTTTTTCCATATTAGGTTTACGATATGTATGTGTTAAACTAATCTTAATGTAAAATGTAAAAAAATTATTAAAGGTATTCACGTCAAAAGTTGCACTGGTGCGAAAAAGCAAAATTGCAAAATTTTCAAAAAATATAACATCAACCACATAGAAAATTATTTTGCACAAATGATGCAACATTGTCAGGGTATAAGTAAGTGCAAGATTATCAGGGTAAATTTTGCAAAGTTGTGCAACTTTTTATGGCATTGCCAATCCAAAAAAATGGACAAAAAGTACTTAAAAAATCAACCATACAGCAAATTACAACGCAGAAATACCTAAATGTTTTTCTTTTAAATGAAAAAACAAGTTGAAGATATTTTCGAACAAATTAATTAATTAAAATATTATGAAATAATTTCTTAGCTAGAAATCATAAAGAAATCTTCAAATTCGATTTTAAAATAACAAGTACATAATTTTGTTATTTTCAAAAGACCTATGGCTTAAATCGTTATTACAATTTTGTTAAATAATACCAATACTATTAATATTGATATTTGTATTAGTGAATTAATTACAGAATAATTCAGCATTTAAACAAGCTCTTTTAACAATTAAGAAACATACGAGTATCATTGCACATATTGTGTTGCTTGATAGACAACTAAACAAAATGGGTTGCTCACGTCAGAAAGTGCAATTATGCTTTTTTGCACAGTTGGAAGAGTTGACGTGAATACCTTTATTGATTCTTTAACACATGTCTTTTTACGCACTGCTATCAAAATAATAATTGCAGATATTCACCCATGACGCATCCGGTTTATATAAAATTTCCTGTAGTTGGTGTACATTTGCCCGATGGCAAATACTTTTGCAATGAATCTTCTTGCAGAGTGGAATTGAGTATGTTAAGTGCAAAATCATCGGGTGTTTACAAATGCGAAGTATCTGGAGATTCACCAAATTTTAAGCTGGCAGCCAAAGAGGACAATATGACTGTAGCAGGTGCGTTATGTGTAAAAACATTTATATATAAAACTATAGTATAAATAATAAACAAGGTAGAATCCTTCACCACAATTATGTCATTTTCATACTACATTAATATATACGTGCTTTAAAATTTTTGAAAAAAAATATACTGTGATAAAAATTAATGTATTTTCTGTACTTGAAATTGCCTTATGGCGATAATTTTATCTTGTTTATTGTGTAATAGTTTATTTTAAGGATAAAAATAAGGATTAAAATTTTTAAAATTTTTCACTGGAATTGAAATGGAAATATTCTACATTATTTTTTAATATTGTCAGTTGAATTGAAATGAAAATATTTTAACATTTCTTTTAATGCCATAACTTACTTTCCAGCTTATTCATTTTTATTTGAACTACTTATAGTTAAAAAAATTTATATATATTTTTTTAGCCCTACCTCAAAGTGATCCATTAATAGAAAGCTTTAATCCCATGTATCGTATGGAAGACTATCTAAGTGCCATTTGTACCTCTGATTATTCCAGTTTGCCCACCAGGCTAACGTGGTTTATTAATGGTGAACAGGTAATTGAATCAAAAGCTGCAAAGTACAGAAAAAAATATTTATTAAAACATAAGAAATTTTCTTTTATTTCAACATATTAATATTATAAAACGCGTAACAAACTAAATTAGAACTTAAAAAATTTATTTGACGTGCTAAAACAGCAAAAACTAAAATTTTTAAACTTATTTTATTTTATTTTATTAAAAAAAAGACACCATCGGTGTGTCTGTACAAGTCCACGTAGAGACCAAACTGCTGCACCGATTTTGATTAACCCCCTAATGCAGTAAGAAGATTTAGGACGTTTTTGTTTGAAAATAATTCTGAGTTCTTGTCTTTGAATCATCATAAATTATTTTCTTCAAAAATTTTTGTTGTCTTTGATAATGAAAAATAAAAATATTATTGCCATATTTTTAAAACATAAAAATTAAATTAAAGTATCATACAATAGTTTGAAAAATATATGAAAAAATATGTGTTGTATATAATGTTTGGAAAAAAATCATAAAGCAAATACACGAACCTTCTAGCATAGACAATAACTAATTATTATTTTAAAGAATCATAACTGCTCCTTTTTTCCGTCCATAGACAAGACGGCACAATCGTCGAACAGAATTAGGGCATACGTTTTTTTTTTTCTTTTTGAAAGGTGACTTTATCGATAGTGTTCTTAGCTATGCTTGTAGAAAATTGGTAAAGGCTTTTAATTTTTTAATTTCTGTTATTTATTTTATTTTAATTTTTGTTATTTATTTTATTTTCTTTTATTTTATTTTATTTTATTTTATTTTATTTTATTTTATTTTATTTTATTTTATTTTATATATTTTATTTTATTTTATTTTATTTTATTTTATTTTATTTTATTTTATTTTATTTTATTTTATTTTATTTTATTTTATTTTATTTTATTTTATTTTATTTTATTTTATTTTATTTAATTTTATTTTATTTTATTTTATTTTATTTTATTTTATTTTATTTAATTTTTTGTTGTATTATTTACTTAATTTTAATAAATTTTAAATTATATATTTATGATATTTTTAAACACAATAGTTTTATTAATAAATGAATCACGTATTTGAAAAGATTTTAACATGTGAATTTGTATGTATGTATGTGTGTTGTCAGTTTTTTAATTGTAAAAAATTTTGAAACTGGAAAATTACATGAAAAAATGGTTTAGTTGATCTTTGTTTTTATTTAATCTGCAAGTGCTTGAATTTAAATTTTTATTAGGATGTATGCATGTATGTATATTAAACTTTTTTTCTTATACTTCATTTCATTACAGGCTTCTTTGGGTGAACTACAGCCAAATGTTGACACCAGCATATCTGCTCATGGCTACATTTTAAAACGACAAAAGTTGCAAGTTCATTTTTATCTAAGCGGTCCACGTTTTTATCAGGCGGGTAAAATTTTACAATTGAAATGCATAGCGGAAATTGAGAATTTTCCCGAATTATCGCGTGAAACGTCACTAAATGCCGCTCTGATTCCATATGACAATTTAAATAATCAAATGCTAATACATGCAGGCACAAATGGTGAGTCGAAGAGTTAAAAAAAATAATTTCTTTCTTTTATAAATTAAATTTAATTGGAATCTTATTAAAATAATGTTTAATGTTGTTGAAGTCAAATTTAGACTTACCACAGGATAAAATTCATAAAATATGTTAATAATAAATTTTGTTATAAAAAAAAATAAAAATAACATCTGTATCGACAATATGTATATTTAATTTTGTAATATACTAAATACTATTTTGAACTTTCTTTAAGTTACTTTATTTATATATTATATTACATATAAAAATATTTAATAAAATTTGTAACAAGAACTAAGATGCTAAAAACTTTTTTAAATATTTATTGCCATTAAAATTTCTTAATTTATTTTTTTATTCTATTCGTTCATCTTACTTTCCCATCACTCGACTCTTTTTTTTAAGGTGGAAGCTCGTCCAGTAGATTTGCAGCAGCTGTTAACAACACAATCATCCTTTATATTGTCATGGTGATATTTTCAACAATTTTAAGTTTAAATACTTTATGATCAACTCGGAATATGATGCCGTTTATCAAAATGACAAATTAATTTTAAAATAATATAGAAAACGCTGTATTAGTATTAGTGCGGGAAAAGAAGAACAGCCATGAATTAGGACACTAGTTTTAGCACCAGCACCATCACCAGCAGCGGCAGCAGCAGTAGCAGAATGAACAATATGTTATACGAAGCGGAAACGGATGCAAAAGGCTGAGTTTAAAGAAAGCAACAACAAATTTATTAAAGGAAGAAGTTACTATATCATATTAGTTAGTCTTTAAATAAAATAAAGAAATAAAACAAATACAAGAGAAACAGAAACAAGAAAAAAAGGCAAAAAAAAAATTAAAAAACAAACTCTGAAGTAAGTTAAAGTTATGTACTTATAAGTACAAGCATAAAAGTTTGCAAAATATGAGAATATGAGAATAAGGGAAAAACAAAAAAAAAACTAAATTTTATTATTCTAAATAATTTAATGTAAATAAAATGCTCATTATCATTCTACGTGGTAAACTTGAATAAAAAAAATTAATTAAAATATTAAATTATAATTAAAACTAAATGTAGATGTAAAAAATTAAAGTAAAATGATTATGATTTTATAAATTTAAGTTAAATTAAACAAAAAAAAAATAAAGCAGAAAATTCAAACAAGAATTTAATTCTTATTTTGCCAGTTAAGTGTAGGAAAAAATAAAATAAAAAAAAATATTCATAAATAAAACTTTTTATATTTTTAATTAAAGTTAAACATAACAAAAATTGTGTTTTAAACACTTTTTGACTAGATATTATTTTAACAAATGACGAAACAAAACACAAAACACATTTAGACACACACACAAAGAGAGTAACGAATATTAAAAATAGTTGGTTTATTAACTATTAACTGCCATTTAACACAAACTCTTGTTTACAAATTACTGTTGTTATTATGTTGTCAACGAATTTTTAACAATTTAACATTTCATTTTTATTATCATAATTACTTTTACATTTATTTTAGGTACATTTTTGTGGTTTTATCACTTAAAATAAGAACAAGTACTCTTACACGTTTTATTGATACTTGTTGAATAAGTATTATTAGTTTGTACTAAAAAGAAAACACAAATACTTAACTTTAAATAAAATGCTATAAATAATAACATTTCAGTACACAACAAATTTGATGAAATTATACATTTAAGTGTTAAGGCAAAGTTCCCAGCTCTGATTTTACGAGCTTGTAAGCATTGTATGTCTTTTTATGGGTTTGTATAACAGTTTGTAGCAAGGAATGAGGGCAAATGTGTGTTTTACATCAGCTTTTATTATTTTTTATAGAGATGTCTTGCAATAGTTGAAAATACTTTAAAAAGTTTGTGCTACCCAGTAAACATTTTGCATAGTGGAGGTTGAAGTATTAAAAAAAAAAAGTTATTTTTTTTTTAGTTTAAATTTCATTATGTAAAAAATCTTGTTATGTGATTCACAATTGCACTGCCAAAAATAAGGAAAAAAATGTATTCGGAAATTTAATAAGTGAAAATATTTTCGCAGTGGCAACACTGCATGTTTTAATTTATAAAAAAAATTTTAATTATATTTTTGACCTTGCGACAAATTTTAAATCAGAAATTATTTCTTATTCGGGCTTAAGTTCAGTAATATCAATTCTTATTGTATGAAATATTTTTATTAACTAATGTGAGTTTCCAAGGAAGAGAAAAAGAAAAATTAAACTAGACTTTATTAAGTATGTTATTAATGAACTTAAGCCCGAATAAGAAATTATTTCTGATTAAAAATTCACTACAGTTTCAACTAAATCTAAAAATGTCTCATATGCGACAAATATCAATTCAAGCACTTGAAATTTAACTGGAAACAAAGTTCTATTCAAGCATTTTTTCAAGTAATTTTCAAGTTTGAAAATATTTTTCAATAAAAAATCAAACGACATACATATTTATGTATGTACATTGTCAAAAAAAAAAAAACAATTTACTTATTAATTTATTGCGGTGAAATATATAAAAAAGTGATTTTTATTATAAACAAATTATTATTAAAATTGTTGGAATAATAGTGAAGGTAAATGTGTAGAAAATTATTTTTATAAATCAGATGAATTGAATTTTCCTTTTTTTTTTTGTTTTAAGAACACTGTGTTTGACGCTTAAAATATACTCGTTCATGACTTAAATTGTAATATAAGGCTGAATCGCAGCACGAATTGAACTGTAGTAGAACTAAATTTTTCAAATTGAATTCAAGTTCCCATTTCACTGGAGAATGCTATTGAATTAAAGTATAAATCAAGCATAATTCAACGCTTGACAATTGAATGTTTGATTTGAATAAACATGGTTTTATACTTAGTTTCAAGCAAAATTGGTTATTGGGTTGCAAACGTATAAATAAAATTTTATATTTGAAAAAAAAATTTATTATAGGAAGATTATTTTGCATATCAAAATTAAGTTGTGTCTCAATAAAAGGTTCTTTATAGAGAAAAAAAACGCTTTAGAGAAATTCGTTATAGGAAAATAGTAAATTGGGTAAAGTGCGACTTTACTCGGATGCGAAGGACTCCGCACGGACAGCACATATGTAATACTATACATATGCCAGCCTATATAATCGAATATCGTACCTGATGCATTTTTTTTTTAATTTTAGGTACCCAATAATATTTTTTTCGGTTTTTTGGTGATTTTTTATTTATGCCATTTTTTCTTACTTTTGACGTTATTTTTCGCTTTTGAATTTTTTGTTTATTCTCGCGTTTTTTTTAAACTTTGGCGATTTTTTTCGGTTTTTAGTGATTTATTTTAGTTTAAGAGATTTTTAGGGTAACGTACACCAAAGGTGAAAAAAGAAACCCTATTGTTTTCGCTACGCCGTCCGCCTGTCCGTCTGACCGTCACACGGTATTTGCAGAATCTTGGCCGCTAGGACAAAAAATACATGAGAATTAAAAATTAAAGGGTGTTCCAAAACGAGCAACGAAAAATGCTAAAATCCCATTTGTAAAATTCGTGTATTTTTGTATAGACTACAACAATTAACACTAACCTTTAAAAGAAATTTTAATTAAAGGGTGGTCCATCAGTTAATGCAATTTTGACAACTTGCTATATCTTGGAAACCGTAAGACTCTTGAACTTTTCAAAAACGGTAAAACTAAAAACTCAAAAACAAAAGCTTACTAAACTAATTTTTAGATTTTAAAAATTATAAAATCGCCAAAACAAAAAAAATCGCCAAAACAAAAAAAATCGCCAAAAATTAATAAAAATCGCCAAAATTTCTAGCAATAAAATAAGTCGCAAAATTCGAAAAAATCGTCCAAATGAAAAAAATCGCCAAAATAAAAAATGCGCCGAAAAAAAATCTCCAAAATGAGAAAAAAAAGTGTCAAAACTAAAAAAGCGCCTAAATGAATAAAGTCGCCAAAATGAAGAAACGCCAAAAACCGAAAATCGACAAAATTAAAAAAAATCGCCAAAACGAAAAAATCACCAAAAAATAACAAAACGCCGAAAACCGAAAAAATCGCCAATACAAAAAAAATCGCCAAAAAAAAATTGCCAAAATTAAAAAAACGTAAAAAAAATGCCAAAACTATATTTTATATGGGCTACTAAAGTTCGTATTGAATTACATATCTCGTTTCCGTACGGAACCCTTCGTGCGCGGGTCAAAGTCGCACTTTACTCAATTCATTTTTAGTTTAAGAGATTTTTTAGTTCTGGTGTTTTTTCCGTTTCTGCAATGTTTTTGGTTTTTGGAGATTTTTTTCGTTTTTGGCGATTTTTTTTTATTTTGTGATTTAATTTTAAGAGTTTTCCTCTTTACAGCAAGTTGAGAAAAATGAGGAAAAAAACCAAAAAAAAGCGCCTAAATGAATAAAGTCGCCAAAATGAAGAAACACCAAAAACCGAAAATCGACAAAATTAAAAAAAATCGCCAAAACGAAAAACTCTCCAAAAAAATAAAACAACGTCAAAAACCGAAAAAATCGGCTAAAAAAACGCTAAAATTAAAAAAACGTTAAAAAAATGCCAAAACTATATTTTATATGGGCTGCTAAAGTTCGTATTGAATTACGTATCTTGTGTCCGTACGGAACTCTTCGTGCGCGGGTCAAAGTCACACTTTACTCAATTTATTTTTAGTTTAAGAGATTTTTTAGTTCTGGTGTTTTTTTTCCGTTTCTGCAATTTTTTTTTTGGTTTTTGGCGATTTTTTCGTTTTGGCGATTTTTTTTATTTTGGGATTTTTTAGTTTTCTCGTGTTTGAAAATTTTAAGAGTTTTCCTCTTTACAGCAAGTTGTTAAAATTAGCCTAATTAACTTTACGTCCTGTAATGTAGAATGTAGTTCTAGAATCTACATTGTTGTTCATCTGTCAATGCTCACACATACAAACCAACAGCACAAATTGTAACAAGAACTAACGACGTGATCGAATGATAGCATGAAGGACTGTTAACTGGGCTGAGAGTTTGTGTATATTACTAACATTCCTTTAGAATATTTATGTTAAGTTTTAAAAGAGCAATACGCAATAAATGTTAGTTAGGCGAGTCGAGTATTATGTTAATTACAGCCTAGTTAACATCGTGGTATTTGAACTGTAAATAATTTAACATTGAGTGTATTTTAAATACTCTAATATGAATTTTTAAGTAAACAATGTGTTCTTATTTAATACGAATCACATACTAGGAATATAATTGCAAATACAAAAATAACGTTATAAAAAGAAAAATATGTGCAAATAATATTGTTCTTGCACCGTGCTTATTTTGGTGTACAGAGCGTCTGAAAAGTAAGAACTTTTTGCAGATTCCAGAGCACAACATCTTGTTGCTCGGATACGCTATTTCAATAGACTATCTTCTTTACTACTTTAGTTAGAAACTAAAAAAAGTTTCCCAAAAAAATCGTTAAAGATTTTTTGGCGTTAGTTCTTTATAAGAATGAAAGAAAAGAAACAATAACAGACTGTCAATGGTTCTTCAGCTAAACTTTAAAAGAAATTTCGAAGGTGATTAAAAAAAGGGAAAGTAATTTTCTAGCACTAATTTAAAATCATTTTGCTCTCTGTCTTTTATCTGCTCATATTGAAATCTAGATATCTGTTGTTTAAAAATATTCTCATGATAAATTCTCCCCTAAAAATATAAGGCTTACATCTTCTGAAATCAATTGGGAAGACTTTGTAGCTCTAACTAAATATAAACTGCACACAATTTTGTTAAATGCACTTACATGTAAAATAAAATTTAAAAAAATTCGTGTTTTTTATAATACCTATTTAATTTGTTAATATATTGTTCATAATTAATTTCATTTTTAAATAAATATGTTGTAAAAAATTTCTTAACATTTTTATATTTTAAAATAAAATTATAAAAATACTATATACATATTTATATATACGAGTATATACATCGTGTATAAAAACACTTTAAGCACACATTTTTATAAAATTGATTCTTTAGCAGAGAAAAATAAAAATTATAATAAAACAGCACTTAAAATGGAAATAAAAAATTATATATACTATATATAATAAAATGTAAAATATAATTTAATAATTGCTTAAATAAGTATAACTTAAGTAAAAAAAAGTAGAAACAACATTTAAAAGTATAAATAGTGTTAAGCTCTTCAATAGTTGGTAAAATGAAATCAAGCAAAAAATTAAATTGAAAATAATAAATATTAAAAAAAAAATAAAATTCTTCAAAAGTGTTTTCATTTAAAATAAGTATTTTGTGCAAGCAAACGATTAAAGCAGCTGTAAGTATATATATTTTTTTTTTGAAAACAGCTTTCTCATAATCTGTGCATTATAGCATTTAGTTAAGGATATTGATATGTTAATATATCAATATTTGTGTTAAGTGTTTAATTGCATAAACAACACTTCTGATGTGCCCTCTAATAATGCATATCATTACCTTAATAAAGAAAGGATATATATTACATGTTCTTCTATTGAAATATACAAAAAACTTTAATTCCAAAAAAAATTAAATATGCATTAATATACACGAGCTCTGATGATTTTAGTGAAATTTTGTTTGAATAGATAACTACCTATACCCGATTTGCTTCCCTGCCCCCATCGTCTTTAAAATTTACCCACATTGTCTTTTAAAATTCATTTATATAGATTTGAAAGTGTCGAAGGGTCATAAATTATATACATAGCCTATCTCTTCTTTTAAATAAAAGGATACTTATGCTTAAACTTTCATTCATCCCCTGCCCACTTTCTTGATTTACTTTTGAGAAGGTACATAGAGTATGTCTCCTTCTAAACTAAGTGGTATTTATATTTTAGATTTCACCCAAATTAAGGTGAGACTCAGAAGTTGTCCTACTGGCTTCCTCCTTGACCTAGTGTAGAAAATGGCTTTGTTAGTTTTTAGACGCAGATTTATATATGTACATATGTTCTGAATTTCATTAAAATCGAATTGAACGTTTCGTACTGGCATAAAGTTCTCCTCTGTCGCACTCCCGATTCTTGTTAAAAAATATATATTGTTCATGTGATTTTTTAGATGCATATTTATTTATTTAAATTTCATTAAAATCGGTTAGATTGTATCACCCTCCTGGTCCTACTTTAAAAAAATATACATAGCACATATAACTTTTTAGACGCAGATCCATCTAAATTCCAAATTACATTAATATCAGTTTGAACGTTTCGAGGGCAAAAATTTCCCCCTATCGCCCTTCTTGTACTAGTTTTAAAAATATACAGAGCCTATGTAAATTTTTAGATGCATATATATTAATTTTCTAAGTTTCATTAAAATCGACTCAAACGTTTTGTAGGGACAAAAATTTCCCCTTCCCCCACTATCGCCCTAATGGTCCTAGTTTGACAAATTAACATGGCCTTTGGGATTTTTTAGACACAAATCTATGCATTTCATTTGAAGCCCCGTGTTGCCTCAACTTAGTATAAACCAGGTTGCAAATCACGGCATTCGTTACGACTCATAATGAAAAAATATTTCTGTATAAACTCTATTGAAAAATTTTGAAACTACAAGTCGAATTGGATGCCGTAATTTGGCCCCAGGGCTCTCAAATGTATTCTTGATTTCAATATTAATAAATAGATTGTTTTTAATGCTTGTAATCATTTATTGTATCTTCAATAAAAAGTAGTAAAATCTTAAATCAAAAATATAATTATTAGGCCCGACCAGTGTTGCACATAAACTTAGTGAAACATAAGTAGTGAGAATAAAAAAAAAGTATTTTCAAGAAGTCCCATCTGGAGTGTTGAGAATAAGAGCCCTTGTGTTGCTCTTTTTTAGTCGGATATATCCAGTAAAGTTCAAAGTGTTACGTGCAAATGGCTTAGGATGTGACTCGAGTTTTGTTAAGTATTTGCCTGCGTATTTTGCAATTTCTTCAATCACTTCAAATCACGACGTAACGTAAACGTAAAATTTTGTTTTGCCTTCGTTGAATTTTCTCAACAATTTAAGCTAAAGCGGTGCCTCATAGCTGAATTCCGTAACACTATATTGGCTTGAAAAGTGACTTGATTATTAAAAGTTTGCAGTCCAGGCTGAGTATTGAAATTCTGCCAATCAGCCAATGTATTTGAGATAATTTTAGTTTAATTTGTGTTAGCTTAGAATCAATATGGTGTTTCCATGTAAGTCTTCTATCAAGATTTTTACCAAGGTATTTCACTTTCGAATGTTGAGAAATATTTTGATTGTTGGTTCGAATGGGAGAACAAGTATCTCTTCTTAGCTTTCAGCTGTGTGGATAATACTTCAGTTGTAGCAAGACTTCCAAAAATTATTGCTTTATACTCAATTAAAGGCCTCTAAAAATTTGTGTCTTAATTTTTACGATGTAACTACAATTGGAATAATTGTGGTTTTTATTTTATTTTTTACAATCTTCCTTATGTTACACTTCTCAAATTTATTTTGTGGTACATTACGTTGAGAAAATATTTGATATCTTTCATCAAAGGTTACTTCAATGTGACAGTATTTTTTATATTTTACTTGGATATACTCGTACACTATTTATGAGCATTTTGTTGTTCTACAGACAAACAAACATGTAAATAATCCGTAGTATAAAAAAATTTTAAGGAGTTTTTCATTAAGTGTCTGTTTTTTTTTAAATTTAAATAAAACAAATTATGTAAGATATCAATAAAGATTTTTAATAATTTGAAAGGCGTGTGGATGAACCTATATAGGGAATATAACAACGCGCAGATGTACGTCGTGTCTTCGCTCGAACAAGTGCCTCCGCAATGTCCAGTTCACATCACCTCCACGTGAGCTGACCAGTTCTTCATATCGCTCGTGAAAAATGTCGCAGGTAGTATGAGCTATGTGGCATGTTGTGCCTCCCAGTTAAAACCACATGTCGTTAGTGTCCGTATTGTCCAATTCTTGACAACAGAATTTTATTAGCAGCAACCTATAGCACTCGCGATCGTAAAATGTGCGAATCGTGCGGTACGTTGCCCGAGTGGGACACGTATATTTATAATAAATAAATTTTCATTTGTAAAGCTATGTACAGACGGTTGTTAGATCTTACAATATTGCCAGTAAAATGTGCTCAAAATTTCTTACAACAGTGTGAACTGACAAATTTTGTCAGACGTCGTTGCCAGAAAAAGCATCGTCAGTCCATTGAAAGACTACCACCTGACAACAAATTGTCAGACATTTTACAATCGTGTGAACACATTGTAAAATTATTGTCAGATATTTTTCAGACATTTTAATATTGTCAGATGTGCAAAGTTTATGCATCTGACAATGGCGTCATTGTAAGAGAATTATTTCTATGGGCAACACTGCACACGCTTGGTTTTAAATAAAACATTTATAATAAAATATCTGCACACAATATCATTGCAATTGCTTCTATATGGTCCATAATAATTTATACATTAGCTTTTTACATATAACACAAACACAAACGATTGATATTAAGCAATTTCTAAAAAATGATTTGAGTCTGGCAACGCATAACAACAGATCTGACAATTTGTGCATATGACAACCGTGTGAACTGACAAATTTTCGACTGACGATTTTGTCAGATAAATTTATTGCCATACAACCGTCTGGCAATAAATTGTAAAATTTTCTTACAACCGTGTGAACTGACAAGGAATATTGTACTGGCAATTTTCGATTGCCAGTACATTGCCAATACATTGACAGATCTGACAATATTGTAAGATCTGACAATCGTCTGTACATAGCTTAAGCTTCATTAAACGTTCCATCTGTCAATAGAGGTTTGTCGAAATTGATGGATTAAATGACAGCCGATTTGATAGATGTAGTTTTAACAACATATCTGCTTTCAGGCGATTAAATTCGTAAGTCTCTATTGGAAGACCCCGTGCAATCGTGTGTATGCGTGTATGTATACTCTCAGATATTTATTTATAATTTTTCTTGTGCAATATACGTAAATAGATACAATATTTATTTTAATATATTTTTAACCGCAATATTCTTATTTACTTTTTTATATAACTTTTTTTCTTCTTTTTTTTGTAAAGCATTTGTCACTCATGTTGCGGTAAAAGTGTGTCTGTGTGTGAATGCTTTCGCATTTGAAGACGAAAAAATGTGTGTGAAATTTTTAATTTATCGCTTGATTTGATAAATATCCCATGCATGACTTATTACAATAATCATAAAATGTTTTTCGCACAAAATATAATTGCAATTTTATTTTTACTTAAAATGCAATCTGTAATTTTTTATTTACCCATTTTTTCACTAAAAGTGGAATATAATTTTAAAATGTTTTTAGATGATATAAATTAAAAAGGGTGTAGTTGTTTTTAATAGTAATAAAATGTAATTTTTTTTAATAGAAAAAAAAATATATAATATGTTGTTTGATTAGTTTTTGATAATATATTCTGTTCAAAAAACGTGCTAAGAGTACTATATGTGACCTTCTCCACGAAAAGGAGTGTGTGTCAAAAACGGAACTGTATGTCAAAAAACGGAAGCCTTTGAAAGTCGATAAAAATTAGAAAAACTTTAAAATTTTATTTTTTAAATGCGTTTTTCTCAAAACTTCATTTTCACACACAAGGTCCCTTTTCTCGGAGAAGGTCACAAATGATAATATTAAAATAATTTTGGCTTTATAATGCATTTCTTTTTTTTATGTAGCCCATTTGCGTAAGATTTAACTATATTATATCAAAAAATTAATAAAAACTAACTCATTAGTTTGGGAAACTGCATGATTTATAGTGTTGGAAGTTGGAGCAAAATATTGAATTATTAATAACAAGAACTCAAAATACAATAAAATTCGTCTGACAAGTCAGCTGTTAATAATTTATTTTTGAAATCACGTAACTTGAAATCACCTTGATTTTCAAAACAGACCCGAATAAAAAAAATGGAGTAATATAAAAAGAAATATATAAATAAAATCTAAATTTGCCAGCCATAGAGCAGCATTTTTGATTTTGCTGCTTTTTTTAATAACTTTCTTTCTAATATATAAAATATTTTTGATATAAAAAATAAAAAAAAAAATTAAGTTTAGCTAGGTACTTTTATATACCAAAACTTTTTAGATTTCCCACCTTTGGAAACGTCACTTTGATTTTCCTGGTTTTTAGTGCCAATTTATAATGCAAATTGTTAAGCTCTTTTTTTAGAGAGAATGAGTGAGAATGAATAATTTACTTTTTTCGACAAGAATTTATACTCAATTTCTTTTTTTTCACAAACACAACACGCGAAGTGATTAGCTTATCTGCGGAAATCAACCCCACGACCTCTGGGCTGAGAGGATAGCATCGCTAGCACTCAGCTACAGAGATACTCATTAAAAATTAATGAGCAATTTTGCATTTAATGCGCATTCAGTCCGGTATCTACTGTCTATGTAATATATCTGATATTGCCGCTATTTAAAATGAGTCAATATTTTTGAAATCCAAGCCAAAAATTTTTTAATTTTATAGAATACCCTGAAATAAAATGATGATATTCAAACCATAAAATAGAGAAAAATAACTACTAAATTCATAATTTACTTTAAATTCTTACTATTATAAATTAAAATTAAAACACTAGAAATAATTGCATTTAACTTAATACTTTAATACTTGATAAATAGAATATATAAAAAATAAAGAAGAAACTAGAAAACTGTGAAATTAATCCATAGCGAAAGCTCTTGTCATCATTAATTGGAAATATTCATCATTATCTATGGAAGCACTAATTGTGGCATAATAATTAACAAACTCCTCTTTGGTTACCTAAATTAAAAAAAAAATTACAAATAAATTAATGATGGTTAAATTGTTAGCATCACAAACAAAAAAAATTAATTTACCTTGCCATCCAAATTGCCACGTCCACCTTCGAAATTATGCAAAAAGTCAGTTAAAATTTCATCTTCAGTCTTTTCACCACTCTTGAATTTTGGATGCTCACGAGCCGTATAAACACCCTTTAAATCTTCCAGGGTAATGACACCATCACCAGTTTTATCCATTTTAGCGAAGGCTTTATCAATTACATCTAAACGAGCCTTTGACATGGGTGGCTGAAATTGTAATAATCGTTAAAATAAATAATATTAAAAAAAATAGAAATTTCAAAATACAAAGGAGGAGCAAAGGTAGAATGTCAAGAAAGCAGTAAGGAAGGAAGGAAGGAGGGAAGAAATAAATTAAATAATCCTTACCGACATCACAATTACATCATATACAAGGTTATTTAATATACTTCTTAGAAGTTACTAAAGAAATTTAATTTTATATAAGCGAAAAAGAAAACATACTCTTAATTTAAGCAAAAACTCTGTCATATTTACTGAACCACTGCCATCTTCATCAAAACTGTTTGCCAGATATTGAAAAGAGAAAAAAAAAATGCTTTAAATTTAAATAAGTAAATAACATTTCTTTTAATACCTTTTAAACATATCTTTTATTTCGCTATTACTTAATTCCAAGCCCATTTCCTTAATACCTTTTGTGAATTCATACTCATTTAAAGCTTTACTGCCATCATCATCCATATTACGGAATATCCTATTTATTACAAAAAAAAAAAGAAAAGAAAAGAAAAGAAACGAAAACATTAAAGCAAATATCTTTTAAAGCTTGTACAAAAATTAATTAAATTATTCTTAATTTTCATGATATTTTAATAGAAAAAAGCTTGTTAAAAATAATGTAGTTTTTTTTAATAATTGCATGATTTATTTTGATTGAAAAGAATCCATTAAATTAAAAAACACCCACACACAAAGTTTCAGAATATTTTCAAATCGGTGTTTTAAATCTACGTTTTTTTTTTGTTGGAAGGAACTTAATAAATGCCATTAAGATAGACAGAACTTCCTTAAGAAAAAACTATTTATAACCACAAGGAAAAATTGAGCTTTAAATTAATTTATGGGAATCGATCGCCATCGCAATCGCAATCGAGGCCATCAATCGCCTGCAAATCAATGCAACTTAATGCTAAAAGATAAAATTTTCAAGTAAGTTTTTTAATCATTGAGAAAAAAATCAATTTATACCCGGTTTCCACAAGTAAATTTTTATGAAATTAAAAAATAAAAAATTAGGGCTTTTCATATAAAAATTTACTCAAATCAACTGTTTGGGTTATACAAACAGGAGGTTAATGAAGATTTTTGAAGTTATAATAACAAAAAACGATTTATTCGAAATTTTTGTCAACGATATCTCTCGTACAGAGAATGACAAGTACTTTTTGAGTGGTAGTCATAAAATAGCTTGAAATGCATACAGTTAAAAGTAAAAACAAAATTTTTTCATCAAAACTGAACAGGTGCATATAACTATAAACACATTCCTTAAATTGTGGACCCCAATCGGCTATAAGTAAAATGTATACATTGTTTCAGCTTAAATCAAACACATAAGTATACAAATACTCGGGAGTATTTATTCAGCTACACATGAGTATATGCAAGAGTATTTTATTTGCACATACTTCTAGCATCAAAGCTGCCAGAAAAATTAATATGCAAAAGGCTTAAATTGCAAAGATGTTGAGCTTATAGTATCACTGGGATTTAAAATGCGATTTATTAATAACGACTACAAAATTCACCGTTTTTTGAAGAAAAAGAAAAGCGTTGCAATTCTCACGTTTATTTCATTATAGAAATGTGAGGGTAAGCAAATTAATTATTTAAAACCTTGGTTTTGTTTAAAGGAAATTTTCACTTGTTCGACGCGTTTTCCAGAATACCCAGCAATGTTTTTCAACAACTGAAGCACATTTTATATTTCGTTTCGTACACGCTAATGCATACGCAAGCATGTGCTGAATAAATACTCTGAGTATCATGCGTTTATTCATATTGTCCGAGTAAATATCCATAGTCCGAATACATGTTGGAAAAGTACGAACACTCAATATGCAAAAAAAAATATTGCAGAGTATTTAAGCTTTTTGCATAAAGGAAGTAGAGATACTCGTGTGCATTTCAATCGGCTTTGTGTCATAGTTGATTGAAAGTAAGTATGTGAGCGTATGACTTATTCGTACTAATACATGATATATTCTGCAAAACCATTTGATTTTTACATCCTGTTTTTCGAAAACATAAGCCCATTCATTTTAATGTTTCGTTTATAAGCAATAACGTTTAAAATTTGCTTTTTATAAAAAAAATTTTCTAAAGCTTTTGTTTTGACATAAAAAGAAGTTTTTAGGTATAAGCAAAAATTCACAATCACAAAATTATAGCAGTGATAGAATAAGAAAAAGTATTAAAAAAATTTTAAATGAAAAAATTTAAATAAAATTAATTTAAAATTTATTTTAAATTCTATTAACAAGGGTGTAAGCAATTTTATTTTTAACTGATTCAAGCATTAATTTAGAAAATTATAAACAGCTTAATATAGATTTTCATTGTATTTCGTATTTTCCGTTGTTATTAGAACTATTATTTTTTCCTCTAACTCATACTTTATTTTGACTCAATGCTAAATTTTTTTTGATTTGTTTGACAGTTAAATTATGCAAAATAATGCAAATATTATTTTGTTATACTGAATTTGGTAACAGAAAATTTACAGAAACAAGAGAAATTTCTTTTTCTCTTTCTTAGAGTTTAAATAGGATTTTTGTTAAAGTCAAATAAAAAATATGTTTACCTAATTTTAATTAATTTTAACTAAAAAATTTCATGAGTGTAGAAAACGGAAAGCTCTTTTATTGTCACTCACTCGAAAAAAGTAAATAAATGATTTTAAAAACGTAAACATAGTTTTGTTCGTTATTTTAATTTTTGAAAAACAGGCTGTTAATCGCAGAATAATTTTTTTTTATTTTGTAAAACGAAAACTTTAAAAAGTGTTAAAAAATTTTGTATGTATTTTGTTTTTTAATCTACATATATTTTTTTATACAGGGTGGCCCAGAAAGACCGAAGTGGTGTGAATTCCTTATAACTTTTTATTTAAGACATATTTTTTTAATTTTTTGTTTTTTAAATGCAGTAAATTTATAGGGAATATTTTTAAATTAGTTATTAAAAATGATATCCCGCAAGTGGTGGACATTTTCTGCTTCTGTGTTCTTTCCATTTCCATTATTCATAACTTAGTTATGAGTGACGAAGCCTCGTTAACAAACAAAACTTTAGGATATGGGATATTGAAAACACGAGAGTACTTCATCAACGACAATTACACCCAGTTAAGTATACTGTTTGATGCGGTGTTTCTTCAGAAAGGATCATTGGCCCATATTTTTTTGAAAATGAACGAGGTGTCGCCATTTCCATCAATGGTGATCGATATCAGGCCATGTTGGAAAATTTGGTAAAGCCAACCGTTGAAAACCATCCGCAAATATGGTTCCAACAGGATGGGCCCACAGCGCACACTTCCAGGGTCACAATGGCTCTTTTACGCGACATCTTTGGTGAAAAAATAATTTCGCGTAGAAGCAATTTTAATTGGCCTCCGCGTTCCCCGGATTTAACTGCTCCAGACTGTTTCCTTTGGAGTTATTTAAAAGGGAAAGTTTATCTTAATAAGCCTAGGACTATTGAGGAATTAAAAACCAATATTCGAGACGAAATTAACAACATAACACCGGAAGTTTTGCGAAAGGTCATTGAAAATGTGCTGGAAAGAGCACATTTGTGCGAAGCAGAAAATGGCCACCACTTGCGGGATATAATTTTTAATAACTAATCTTAAAATATTCCCTATAAATTTAATGTATTTAAAAAACAAAAAACTAAAAACTATGTCTTAAATAAAAAGTTATAAGGATTTCACACCACTTCGGTCTTTCTGGGCCACCCTGTATAAAGTTCAACGCTTAACGTTTTTGTTTTACAAAATTTGGCCCTAAATCTATTAAATAAATGTAATTCCGAAACTAATAATCCATTTTATGATTTTTAATACAAAGAGGTTCCATGTGTTAATTAAAATACATAATCAAAAATAAAAGCAAAAATTTCAGAAATTTTTCGTGTAAAATTTTTAAAAATTAAAATTTTTAAATTTTTTGGGTAAACAATAATGATTGGACGAAATTTTTTTTGGACGTTCTGAGGTTTTCTTACTTGTTCGATTTGTTTTACTGATATTTATTAGTGGAACTCAAAACAGCTGTTTGGCGTTGAGAAAGATTCCGTACAAAAACGTTCAAAATAGTAGAACTGGCTGTTGTATTAGGTTTTAACCAGCGATCTTTAAAACCGGACATGCGATTGCGAGTGCTTTTACAATAATGAAGAGAGCAATAAGAGATAGTTTGTATTTTTATGTAATGTGAACTCAATTATTACTACAATCAGAGTAACCACTTTAATCTCAGACTATTCATATGTGCTGATTGTGTAGTCGCATTTTACTAGACAACAATTGATTCTTTTAAAATTAGTTTAATTTCAAGCTTTTCTACATTTTAGAACTTGAATAATCATCTCGGAAACTAAGTTATTATAAAATATATCAAATATGCATTAATCTCTTTTTGAACACAAGAAATTTACTCAAATTAGAGTTATACAAATATATTACAAATATATCTTGGCAGCCCTGCTATAAGAAGAGCAAAAGATATAACGCTCAAAACGAGTTACTAACACAAACATAAGTGTCAATGTATGTGCGTGGGCATCGCAGGTTTAAATCAAAAATCATAAAAATTTTCATACACTATTGTGTGTATTTCTTTTGCAACACAATGTAATTGGTATTAAAAATTTTAAGTAAAGTAATCAACTATTGTGAACGATATCTGTTCATATATTAAATAAAATGCCTTTTTCACATATAGTTATTTTTATGCTTAAATCTAATGCATTTCTTAGCTCTTAAATAATTGAAAAAAAAACTTGGTTTATACTTGAATGCCGAACCGTTGCAACCAACTCAAGTTTGAATGAAGTACAAACAAGTCATTGCAATCAAAAAAATTGATTTTTATCAATCACTTAATTCATATACATATGTAAATTAAATTTTTTTTTATTTCTTTTTAAATTACCTGCCCAATCCAATAATTCCATTAGCTCCACGTGAAATGCAAAGAGCCCGTAACTTTGATATAGGATCCATGCCACCGGCCGATAATTCCTGAATTGATTTATTTACAGCATTTGCCTCGAGCTGTTGAAAGTCCTGGTTGAACATACAAAAATTAAAACAATAAAAGCCAATTGAATATGCAAAAAAATCATAATAATCCTTTACATTTGTTGCGTTGAAACAATTTGCGCACTGAAGTTTAAAATTCGCAATTTAACAGTTGCTTATTTGTTTTAAAATTATTAATAAATATGAGACACTGAGTTCAATTTATAGCAGATTATACACATAAGAACACACACACACGTAGACAGACAAACAAACAGACAGACAGACGCACGTAAAATATAGGAAGTAATAAAAACAATTTATAACAAGCGGCCTTTCATTAAAACTTTAATTAAGCGTAAGAACAAAGTGTTTTATTAATGTTTTATACTCGAGTAAGAAAATTATATATAGTATATGTACATATATATCTCTTTTACATATATATTTTTGTTTCATTAAAAAAGATTAATATCCTCACCAAATAATATGAACAAAAATGTACAGCAAGAGCACAGAATTTAGCCACAAGGAATTTGTAAAACATTAAGGTATACATAAGTGTACAAAAATAAGTAGTAATTTATGTACATTGTAAATATCATACGCAGCTGTAGATATTATTGCTTTATAAAAATGTCTGTTAATGGAATAAATTAATCAACAAACGTAATAATTTATTATACACCAAATGCGTTAATATAATTCATTTACTATTATATATTGTTTATATATCTATAAAATAGTTTTTGCTATTTTACCATATTATTTATTACTATATTTTATTTTCCATATACTCCAGTTGTCCAATCATTGTATGTGTTTGTACATTAAAATTTACATTAAATTTTAAAAATTTATTGAATTTGTAAATCTTAACAGAATTTAGCATTAACGATACTTACATTTACAGATTTAGCTTGCAACGTTTGGCGGCATAAACTTAGTTTAAAGATTATGACCAATATGCCAACCCATCCCTTTTTAAACTACGAGTATTAAAGGAAATTGTTTATAATTAGTGATATATATCTCAGTATTTGTGTAGTAGTAGTAAGTTTTTATTTAAAGAAATTATATTATCCATTCCAACATGCACCCAGTAAAAATTGCAATACATTAAAATATTTAGTCATTCCTTGTGTTTAAACAATTATAAATATATTTGAATTGCAAAACAAAAATCCTCTGTGCTTTATATTTTAATGCAAGTCTTGGTTTGTCACCAAACCATTTTTACAACTTTGCTTTGAAACATATAAAATACGTCGGTAAGAAATCCAGTCTCGAAAATCCCAGACTGGCAACGCTGGTGACAAAATGTTCCATTTAATTAATTGTCTTAGAAGGTGCATTATGTTCAGTTTTTATTTGAAAGTCATAAATGCTAAAAATTATTCATATTAATCATGATGTTTTTGGTGATTTAAAAAATAAAAGATTTCCTCTCTCCCTTTCCTTTATGAAAGCAGGGTTAACATATATGACGATTTAACCCCAAACGTGGCTATTCTGGGCAATATAGCAATATTTTTTTTTGCTATTTTTATTAAACAAAATTGAACTACAAAATTTTTCTAAAGGCTGTTTTTTAAAGAGTGACACAAGTTTAAATCATAATAAAATAAGAAAATTTATTTTTATCATCAATAAAACAGGCTTTATTAGAAAGACAGTTTTATGAAATTAACGTTTAAATATGGTTTCAGCCATGTAGCTGGCTGCCACAGCTAGCGCGTAGAAGGCGCAATGTGGAAAACCAATTTTATTTATTATTTATTTCGCCGATAAGTTTCGAATCCATGGGATCAACTTTTTTTTGTGGCTTATCAACATAGATGACTTAACATAACTGCAAATAAATTAATTCAACCACACGATCTTGATGGCCAATCAATTGGGTCATTACGTGAAATTATTAATAATTAAATAATATGAATTATATTATATTATAATTTTTTTATTGTTAAGCAAATTTTTTTTGGGGATTTGATCTTTTAACGTACAGCATGACAGGCTCATACAATACTCACTCGACCACAAGGGCACCCATATTTTAAAAGTATAAATACCAGTTGAGCTTAGGTTAATATATAAATATAGCTACGGCACTGGTTCCAGAATGACTACTACACTGCTCCCTACTTTTAATAGCACCTCCATTTTCTAAAGTCATATAATGAGTACGTTTGAGTTAATTGTTTCCAAATTTTCTACAGGGGATATACTCCCATGTGCGTCAAAAATATAATGTGTGCTTGAAGTTTACAATGGACACAATATTAAAATATAAACACTGATTTTAATGTAGAATTCAAGCACACGTTATTATTTTTACTTTTTTTTGCATAAGGGGAATAGTGATTCGTAATAAGATTAAATATATTGAACACCTGACGACTGTTGGTGATTTGCCTCCTTATGAAGAAACGAATGTTAAACTTCCAGTTGGTTTAATTATATTTTTCCCACCTCAGAATTTAATTTCGAAAATAACTTTTGAATTGTTCGTGTTTAATCTTAAATAAATTAGTTCAACAACTTTTAAAATTAAGTAAAATAAAAAAAAAGAAGAAATGAATTAGTGACTTTATGTTAAACACAAAAAGCCATTAATTAATTGGCGGTAATTTTTAGTGTAGAAGAAGAAAAAACAAACACAATTTTCAACAATGTACAAAATTATACATAAAAAGCCGGCGAAATAAAAACACAGTTAAGGTGAATGTGACAAACGTACATACATTGATAGATACAGTAAATGCTAGATAAAATGGACTATAATTAGCTAAAAATTAAATAGTTTTTTTTTAGAGGCATCACTAGGCAGCATTAAGACTTTAAAAATAAAAAGTATTTCTCTGATAAAAAATATATATTAAATTTTAGTTTAATTTAATAACTTATATTGTATGTGTGTGTGGTAGCGAATAAAAACTTTCATTTGAAATAAAGTAACAAAATCACTAGCCCAATTCACATTCTTGTGCAAATGGTCTTGCATCTTGGCATGTGCAAATTGATATATATTAATTTGAAATTTATTTGCTTGATCTATATGAATTTCATTGTTGCTGTAAGAAATTGTCAGTAGACAGACAACCAAGACCAAACTGAACCACCAGCAAATAAATTTCAAATTATAATATAATTATGACAATATGTTGAATAATAAATTTCTAAAATGCGCATTGGTATAGTATACATATTTGTGCCCTTAATTATGAAAGTGGTCTAAGTCGTATGCATTTTTGTTTCGAAAAATTAAATCAATCTTGAAAAAACTTCAATAAATATTTAAGAAATATTAAATTAATTTATTTTAATCGAGACTAGCGTAAATCTAAATTAAAATGTTGTCTTATACTAATAATTTTTTGATTTGTTGAAACTAAATATCTCGACCAAACAAATATACGACTTAGAAAACTTTCATAATTGAGGGCACATTTATACTCAGCACTAAAGGCAGACTTAGCCGTCTGTAATGGAATGTAACTGCAACAATAGGAAACAGCTGATCGATATTCTTATGTGAAAAGTAATTAAAATGGATATAGAGATGTAAAATATCGATCATCTGTTACATTACATTACGGTCGACTAACTGAGTTTTAAGGCATTTGCAAAAGTCTGAGCCTTAAGAGTCAGTTAGCCGACTGTAATGAAAAGTAATTGCAACAGTAGGAAACAGCTGATCGATATTGTTATGTGAAAAGTAATGAAAATGGTTATAGAGATGTAATGTAACGTAAACTATTTTGCATACAAAATTATCGATCAGCTGTTTCCTACATTGCAGTTACATTACATTACAGTCGGCTAACTGAGCTTTTAGAAATTGTTACGTGTTGATTTATCAATATACTACTACACCCTTTCGAACAAGCTACGATGCAAGAACATTTGCAAAAGTCTGTGAATTGGGCTACTGTATTTTCATTTGCATTGTTTATTTCAAACAAAAAAAACTTATATTGGCAGTTTTCGATAAACGAAAATTAAATATAATTGAATTCGTTTTAAACGCACTTTACTGTAACGTAGTTATAACAAAAACAGGTATGAAGAAGATGTGCACAAAAAATAAAATACTTTCACCAAACAAGCAGTGAATCACTAAACCAAACAAGCAGATACAAATATCGAACATACACACATATACAGGTTTTGCTGCAAGAACGGCATAACTAAAAAATTGCTGTTTTCAATTAATATTACAAAATTAAATGTCATATCCTTATGTTTCATCTGTAGAATTTTTTTAATCAAATACCTTGCACACTCACCTCTTAAATGCTATGTAATTGTTAAGTTGTTAGTGTTATTCAAAACAATAAACTCGTTTTTGCGTTATTACGTTCTTGCAGCAAAGGCTGACTAGGTGCATATGTACATATGTATACATAAAGCATTTAACATGACTCACATGTTATTTTATTTAATAATTTATTTTCAATGTAATTTAATTTAAATTAATAAACGGAAATATGTAATTATTGTCAGGTAACATGACATGAAGGTTAATTAACAAATTTTAATAATATGTGTTGCTGTTATTGCAAAATAATTATTTAAACTCTTACCAGTAGTTCATCGCCCATTTTATAGATTTGAATTCTTTTATCTGATGATTGTATATAAATTTAATATATTATTACAAAACGGCAACAAATTGTAATTAATAATTAAACAATTAAATTGCTCTAAATATTAAAGATTTATTTAATATAAAGTATCTTAAACCAGACTTGATGTTGTTGTTACTTGCCCGGCTTTAAAAACTACACTAAATTTTCAATGCCAATCAAATAATTTGCCAACTACGCCGCGATCTCATTTGGTGAGCGTTTGCTTATTAAAACGAAAACAATATAAATGCAATCACAAAGATACAAAATTCCACAATGTTATACAAAGATACTAAGTAAATGTAAAGCATTAGACACATTCACCACAGCAAGCTACCGACTACGAAATGTCAAAAATTTAATACACATGTTTATATGAGAATAATTTTTTTGAAGACAGCAAGGCATCTATGTTAATTTTGTCGTTGTAGTCCAATTAAACTAATTTCTGTTTTTTTTGGCTGCAATGAGAAAATTCAGTGTTGCCAGTATAAAAAAAATGTTAAATGCATGATATCGTACAAGTATTTCATATTATCTAACACAAACAATATCCAAAAATTGATGTAAAGCATAAATTGATTAATTTTTATACTTTTACGTCAAATAAGTACATTTCGAAAGAGTAATTTAATTTTTATAAATGTGAAATATTTAAAGTTGGTGGTAGCATTGAATTATGTCTTTTTACTTAAATATGAGGTGCAGATGGTGCTGCTGCCATCTCCAAAATAATTAAGTAGCTGGCTACGAGGCGACAAATCCTGCTAGCGGCATTTGAAGTCGTGTGTTCGTGTAGCTTGCTGTGGTGAATGTGTTTAATGCATACAGCCTTTTGTGTTGCCACATGATTGTATTAATCTTTCCCACATAGGAAATGTATGTCAAAAAATTCAACACAAATACAGAAACACTTTGTTTTACCTTTTATCTGAATCAACAACTTTAAAAATTTTTTAAAGACACATTGTTTCGAATAATGAGAAATGATTGTTATGGCTTATCGGGAAACATTTTAATCTATTGTTTTAACGCAGCGTAAATTTTGTCGTTGTTTTAATTGTCATCGTATTCAATGTGCTCGAAGAACTAAGCGTTTGGACAAGGAAATATTGATCAGCTGTTTAATTTCTCTTGTGCCAAATCAAGCAAAATGTTCGGAAATTTTCAGACAGCATAAAAACTTTCACTTACAAATATATATGCATTTTATTCAGAGTTGCATGTCAAGACCACCTGACATGAATTCGCTTTTGGCTGAGCTACCTAATGCAATCGGACATAAGCAGCCATATTTTCGTAAAGGATTTTAAAATGTCTCCTAAAATGTGCAAACTTTTCACGAACTGCTGCCTGCCATAAGATTACCAAGGGCAATTTAATGCCTTACTTAGTTAAAGTTGTAAGTCGCGAAAACGGTAAAAATTCGCAAAAAATTACTAATAGCGGGATGATAAAAAATCTAACATTGCTTAACAATTTGCAAAACTGTTAAGAGACTGAAAGCCTGCAAAAACTCAATTTTATTAGAAATCGCAAAATGCATTTAAAATATAAAAAGTTAAAAAAACGCGAAACATGACAATTTATCGAAAAATTTATAAATATATTGAAAAAATTACTTAATCTGTTAATAAAAAAATTGGCATAACATTTATAGAAATTAACTGGTTTGTTTTTATATTTTTGTATAAGCTATTTTATTTTTATAAATAATGCGCACCTGAAATGTATATTTATACTTTAACATCAGGCTCTTATGATGTTGCTGCCGTTTTCAAAATAATTGACTAGGTGGATACCAGGTAACATATATCAGCGGCAATTGTAGTCCTGTAGCCATGTAGTCTGCTGCTGGTGAATGTGTTTAGTGCGTCAAATAAACAAGTTACGAAATTAATTAATTTATAACAAAATGGTAGACAGTTCAAACTATCACAGTACATCTGCTCCACCTTTTATAAAAAATTTGATTACTTTTGGGATAAGAAAAAAACATGTTTGGGGTTGTTTTTAGTATGTCAATTGAAAACTCGGGGGGATAAGATAAAAAGATAACTGGCAGCGCTACATCGGATCCAAAAAGCCACTATTGTATTCTCATGCATGCTCTCAATTAAATTTGTATTTATTTACTTTTTTTCTTTCATACAATACAAAAATAAATAATGCAGAACATTAAAGTAATGAATTAATTCGGAAAAAATTTATGTAGTTGGTTTTGAAAATTAATATTTTATTTAGAAAAAATCAATGGTGTTAAGCTCTAAGATCTACAAACAAAATTTAAGATGACTTTATATGAGTTAAAAATAATTCAAATATATAAAAAATAAATATGTACTTAACATTCGATGTATAAAAAATTTTTTATACTCAGTGGAGGTCATTAGATATTTTGATATACATTTACTCAAACAACGCCGTATCTAAAAAATGCAATTTTTTAGTTACTGATGCAGATTTAATTTTCATACATATAACTTTTCAAATTTTGTAAAAATTGTGGCTAAATACTCCGTTTACTCAGCTCTTGAGAGCAAAATAAAATTTTCTTTTTTTTAAGCATTTTTCAAGTTGTGTGTAAATTGAAAACCTCATACACGTTTTCTAGCAAACTATTTTTTTGATGTGTAAACATCTATACGCTAGGGAGTAAAAATCTTTTTCACAATAAAATCACAAATTTTGAGTAAGATCGTAAAGCGTTATCAAATCGTTGTGAGCTATGTATGAGTGTATTAGTGTAATCATACGAACAAGAAGTACAGAGAGACAAACTTAACAGCTGCATAGAAATACAATAAACCGAATTTTAAAGCATACCTTTAGGGGCAGTGTTAATTTTAATAAAAATTGCTTGAGATGTGTAATAGTGTTGCCAGTGGGAATAATTTTGTTAAAAAGTTGAAAAATATAAAATAAATAAAATATATATAAACTTTTAAATAAAATAGCGTTTTAAATGTCAAATATTTGTTTAAATAATGTATATAGCATTTTTTATAAGGAATTTATTATATTATAACATATCTTCATTAAGTACTGTTGCCTTACACTTAAGCTGGTGCACGACAATTTCGTAACAATCTCCATCTCAAGCCAATTATTATGGATGGAGATTTTAAAAAGAATTTTGCAAACACACACTTTTATCAATATTTTTATTTGGCGTTTTCCACTTGCATATGAGCGATTCTCCACAAACCCCACAACTTATAATTCCACTTCTATAGATGCCGTTTTCCATAGATTTTTTAATACAGTAGATTCAAAAATTAATATATCTTATTTTAGTTACAATAAGGCAATATTAAAAAAAAAATCATTAATAGATGCTTTCACATCTGCCCTGTAATCGGACTAATATTTTAGCTATGACGTTTTTTAAGTGAAAGATTAATATGTACAGGATGGCGCAGAATGAGCTATATGGTTTAAATGGTGTGTAATCTTTTTATTTATACGATTATTATAACCTTTTTTTTAAATCCAGTATATCATTGGGTCATACATACGTGCTCTTTTTAGCATATTTTCCATATTTTTTTTACAAAACTTCGGGTGTAATGGCCATGATTTCATTTCGAATATTGGTCTTTTGTTGGAGTATGGTTCTTGGTTTGTTAACGTACACTCTTTCTTTCATATATCCCCAAAGAAAACGGTCAGGAGCTGTTAGATCTGGTGAGCCATAATGCGTTCGTGGAATATGTCCCTTAACAAAGCCATTAAGGCACATCCAGTATGTGCTGTGGCTCCATATTGTTGAAACCACAAGTTGGATGGCTTTCCACAGTTGGCCCAATAAAATTATAAAGAATAATAATTAAAAAAGTTATAAAGAATTCGAAACATATAGCTTATTCTGCGCCACACTGTATAATCGTCTTTACAAATGAGACTATCAGTGCAGTAGTGGTGTTTACCCACAACTATTTATTAAACAATTTCCTTATTTAATTGCTTTATTACTTTGCTATATGCTGCATATTCTTTAAAATACTAAAAGGTAGCTTAATGTACTTTTTGCTTTACAGTTGGTAAGGTAAAAAACGTATTTATTTCCTGAACAGTAACAACAACACAAATATGAGTTACACCACTTCTTCGTTGATAGCCTCAAGTAATTTTAAGTGCAACTGTTTGTCGACAATTTCCGAACCATTTCTGAAAACTTGCCTTATTTGCATATTTAATCAATTAATTAATTTCAAAATCAAGTTTTTCCTTGAAAATGCATAATTACTATTGCATTGTTCTGTTTTTGAGAAATTTTTAACAGACCAGAAGTTACTGTAAAAGATCTATTTAGAATGTAAAATATAAAAACATTAGACTTCACTTGTCAGCATATATTTTTCGAATTAAAGAACTGCGTAAACAATCTGTTTTAAGGCCTTTATGCTTAAAGTGCTACATAAGAAGATCCGAACCATTTTGATTAATTAGCTTTTGCTCATTTAGCGGTCACCTACAAAACATAGCAGTTAATTTAAAATTGTATAAAATTGTACTAATTTTATTTAAATTCTAAAAGTTTTATACTATATGAAGTTCAGAAATTTAATTTAATTAAACTACATAGCTTTACTTAAATGTTGTCAATTTGATTTATTTAAATTTTAAATGAAATTAACATTGTAAACAAGTAAAAATATGCATAAACACTTTGAATTCGATTAAGCCGAACTTTATACACTCTACATAAAAATTTTATAATATATTATGCTGTAATTATATTGAAGCTAAATAATACTTTATATCACATTTTTAATGCATAAAAAAAAGTTATTTAAACAAAATCGAGAAAAGATATTACCTAATACATACCAGCTATTGAATTTTTTCATTTGAGCAAATAATTACATTCAATCATTATACATTTATACATTAGAGTGGCCGTTAGTTGCATGGAGAATTTTGTTTTGTTTGATTTCTTATAGTCTCTCACCCCTAAATCGGCATAGTTTTATGTAAAACAAATACAAAAAAATTTCATAGTAATTAGTTGTTTTTTTTTAGGGTGTACGGCCGCCCCTCAAAGTTGGCCATCAAGCCCATATATTCAATGTAATTTTTTTTTTTTTTAGTTTTCTTTTGACCATAAGTATATGTTTGAAATAATTTAATAGATATAAGATCGTATTGTATATGCTTAATATAAATAATTTCCATGTAAATATAACTTTGGTAGATAACATTTTTGATTTATTGTTGGTTATTTTCTTCATTATTTTCTAAAATATTAATTTTAGGAAAAAACTTTATTCGAAACTAATGTTGTTGACTAGAAGAGCTAAAATTTTGCCATAAATCATATTCTGGTAAAATAATTTTTTAAAAAAATAGACATATGCCAAAAATTATATTGAAAATGGAGCTGAAAGTCAACCATGAGGGGCGGACGCAACCGCTAAAATACAACTTATCGCTATGATTTTTTTTTCTATTTTTTTTAGATTTGGGGAAAGAGAATATAAGAAACCAAAAAAAAAAATAACGGCCACTCTAATGTAAATATGTATGTGCGTTTCAATTAGATTAAGGATAAATTCCATATAGACCCAGAGCGTCTTTTTCTCACTTTTATATGTAATAGTTCTTCCCAAGAATTTTATTTTAGTTTAGTAGAGCAAGTATTTAACTTTAACTTATGGATTAACGAAGCAAACATTTTTCGCATGGATATTCAATAATTATCTCTTAGCAAAATATTTTTTATTTTAAAAATTACAAACGCAACGATAAATTTATATATTCGAGTATCTTGTACATGTTCAATTATTATGTTTTCTATGGGATTTTACAAATGTATCTAGTTGTTACAGTAATTTAAAGTGAACTTGAAAAAAATCTTTATTATGCAGTAAACATAACAAAGCATATTTCAGCTAGTTCAATGCTACGAAGGTAATCTTAGTAGTATTTTATTTTTTTTTATATTTTATGGGGACTCTTATATAATTATCAAATTCTTTGATAAGGAAATTATTTCCTAGAAATGGAGTCCCTTCTTTTTTAGTTAATAGCAGAAAGTTTTCTGAAACAAGCAGTTATTAAAAAAAATCAAAAATAAAAAAACGACTGCAACCCACTTCGAACCTCTATAGGTAGTCCTTCGAAATGAAAAATCTTTAAAGAAACCTAAAAATTATTTTAAAATACCTGTCAAATGATGCCCATTTTGATGTATGTAGTTTGCCGACAATTTATTTTTTTTGCTTTGACTACTGTCATATCTTTAAGCCCTTTTTTAAATTCTTAAATTTGCTTTTTATATTTTTTGGTCAGGTATTTCAATTTTTATATTTTTTATACAAAGCCAAAGTGTAGGCTTAATGCAACCTTCGTATAATACGTACATATGTATGTATGTACATTTTTATTGCAGTCTGTAGCACACTTGAGTCAATGTTGAATGCTGAATATTGCCGTAGGAATACGTGTATGCAGAACAGTGTGTATCAATAGTTAATGTGTGTCAATAGCATACAAACTAAATTAGTGTTTCCTCATGTCAACGATGAGAAATATTTAGAAATACAGGCAGACAGCTGACAAATATACAGACACACACATGTATAAATAGAGTGGGAGTACTCGACAAAATACATAAATATTGAATTTACAGCCATGCATACATATCTAGAGTTCAATAGATACGTACAAACATATGTACGCACTTAGACATGTATGTATGCATGTAAGTTTAAAATGTAATCACAGTGTAGCTTTAGAAATAGAAATTAGTTTTATTACATTTGCTGATGTTCCTATTGTTGTTGTTGCTGTTGTTGCTGTTGTTGCAATTATAGTTGTTTTGCTAATCTCATTGAGTAAATAGAGAAAACATGGCATGGCAGATAAATAGATAACTACAGTAACATTAAAAGTGTGCTTGACAGTCAGTTTAAGTGCCACATTAACAAACACATACATACACAGACACACTGTTTTAAATTTATTTGGTTCACAACTGAGAGATTGTCAACATTAAACAAAAATGTATATATATATATATGATTTGATATTTAAGAATAATTAGTTTATGTTGTTATTATAATAATTATTATTATCATTATTATTTTGTGAAAAAATACTTTCGAGCCTGAGTAAATAATAATTTCTTTTAGTTAATTTTAATTATTATTGTTTCAATTTCATTTATTTCTTTATTTATAATTTAATCAGGCTAAAGTTCGTATTGCTTTGCAAGCCAAATTACATGTGATAATTTTGAGGGAACAAATAACACTAAAGCTAGTTATAAATGTTCTTTCTAAAACACATAGTTGAACGGAACACCTAGCTGTTTTCGAAGGCTAATAAAACTTTATCATCAGCGTTTTTTGTGTTTGGTCCACTGTGTGTGGTGTCAACTGATGTAGATTTCTGCTTTATATACGCAACTTTTATTGCAAATGAAATATATGAATTGGTTTGATTCATCATATTTCAATTTGCTGAAAGCTTTCTGGTAATGAAAGCTAAATTTTACCATCTCTTAATTTACAACATTCTTACTATGGTCGTTTGTTCTTTACTAATTATGCACGTGTAAGATAATTTTCTTATTTTTGTTCTGCTTAAGACAAACTTTTTTGGTCTGTTACTATATGTTCACATCAATCATTTCTCATATTCCGTTTCATAACAAATTTATGTTAAAAAGCTGATGTTAATAACAAGCTCTACCCAAGTATATAGACCGGGGTGCTGATGAAGTGCGTGGCTGTACACAAAAATATCGGTATTTCCCCCAGCTATAAGGTCTAGTTTAATTTTTCTTCTCGTCTTTGGAAACTCACATTAATTAGTAAAAATAATTCGTTCAATAAGAATAGAAATTACTGAACTTAAGCCCGAATAAAAAATTATATCTGTTTAATATTCACTTCAGTTCAATTAAATCTAAAAATGTTTCATTATCTTAAAACTTTTAAAAAGAAGGCTTTTCACTTGGAGCTTCACTATGTGACTGGCTCACGATGTCAACAAAAATTTTTTTTTCGCTTATTAATATTGAAACCAAAAATAAATTTTCTCATTGTTGACATCGTGAGCCAGTCAATTAGGTTTATTTATTAAATACACTGCAATCCTTTTCCTAATGTTCAAAATATGTTAGTCATACTTAAAATGTTTTGATATACATACATACATATATTTTCGTGTGTATGTATATATGTATATATATATATATATATATATATACATATGTTATATGAATATCTTTTAACTTTGAATTGTCAGCAAAAGTAAAACGTGTCCAAGTTACTGTCATGTCTACATTATTAGGATGTCTTTATTATTATTGTCCTAAAACTTTTTTGTTTGAAACATGTTTATAACGTAATGAAACTAAGCAAAATATGATGTGCAAATATAATGTGCAAATGGTTTTATGTTTTTTTTTTCACCATGCGAATTTTGATAAGGGTTATTTATTTAATCTAGAAGGATTTCTCTTTAAAATTTTCTATTTCTTCTATATGTTATATATACATTAAAGAAATAATACACGGCACACTAATACCTGATTTACATTAAGAATTTTTTCGTGAAATTTCATGAATTTTGTTGCACGAAACTTTTTCTATTTGCTAGTTGCACCACTATGAAAGAGAATATTATACAAAAAAGGGCGTACAATGAATCTCTGATGCACTTTTGATAAATTTTTTGATATAAGTTGCTTTTCCAGGCCTCCTATTGACAAATAAAAAATTTTCATGCAGCTAATTTCATGAAAAAAATGCTTAATGTAAATCAGGTATAATACAAAATTTAAAGCTTTTTATATATTCTTAAAATGGTTTCATTCCTTAAATCAATTTTTTTTTATAAATTTTAACACACACAGAAAAATAAAGCAATGTTAAATTGCATGCAAAAATAGTAAGCAAAATTTTTTGCTGGGATGTAAAAAATACCCCGGCAATGGCTTGAGTAATTTAAATTTTTTCTTCAGCTCAAAAAATGATTTTCACAATCGCGGAACGCAAAGAATAAAAAGACCCAATTATATGATTTGACCACTAGTATATTATAAAAATTTCAAGTTCATTTTACGTAATGATTAGTTCAATTGTATTTTTATTTGAATGTAGGATAAGCTTTTTTATCATTATGCAAATTATATGCTGTCATTTTATGGTTTTTTGAACTTTTGGCTTTTTCACGCTTAGTTGAAGACTTTAAGATTTAAAATTAATATGGAAACCTACATACATATTTACATATGATGCTTGCATACAATTGGTTGTGTTATGAGAAGCTAAAGCTTTAACATTGCCTTTTCTATACAAAAAAAAGTTTTATTGTAACGACACCAGCCCCAGCACAAACATCATTTTATTACCAAGTCATTGTAACATTTAGTTGCATTCCGTTTCGTTTCGTTTCGTTTTTTTTTAAACATGACTTGTATTATATTTTGTAGCACGAATTATACAATTTGATATCATTTCACTCTCTAACTTTTATTTTATTTTAAAGCATTTCTGCTGGAAACATGTTGTACTTGTCTGTTAGCGCTGCTTCTGTGCTTCTTAATGCATGTGATGCTATTGTTATAAAGGGAGCGTATAAAAGAAATTCTTGGCAAATGGCAGAATTAAAATGAAATACAGATTTAAAAATTTAATACGGCTCAGTGCGTTTGGGATTTAGAGATTTTAAACATGAATTAATTTCATTTGTTATGATAGCAAAGCATAAAACATATACATACATACATACTTACATACATTTATACATATACATATACATACACATAAGCAGAAGCAGCAGTGAAAGATTTATATAAATATATTTTTTTAGATATTAATGGGAAAAATATAAAAAACTGAGCTTAGATGCAAATTGAAAATAAAAAATCGTATAAAACACTAAATGCGATTATGTCTTTTATTATATTTTTTATGTAAATTTTTTATTGAATATATTTTTATGATAATGCACAATAGTCCAAAAAATTATTTTTATGTCTAAAACTTATGGTTTTTTCTAACGACTTACTTATTATCAATTATTTGCTGAGTTCTATAAAATTTTGATTAAACTGCAAAAATTTATTTTGCCTAGATATTTTGTTGTCGAAACAAAATATTTTAATTTTTGGTTGAATTAGATTTTTCATTGTTCTAAACAGAAAACAAATTTATATGGTCCTAAGCACTATTTCATGAAATACTGAAATAAATTTTGGCTTTTTCATTGCAACTGTGCGTCGCAATATTAGCTGGTGGCAATCGCTTGATGATTGTGTTAATTTAGGAAATAAACAAATCCATTAATTACATTTTGGCCACATAAATTAGATTTTTTTCCATCGTGCAATGACATAATTTGCATTAATCTACTTAAAGTTTTTAATTTATATATTAAAACTTTTCATGGTGTTAAACACTTGCCTAGTGAGGCGGAAATTATTATTAAAAATTTGATTGAAATAAAAATACATAATTATGATTTGATAAGGCTAAAGTTCTTATCGCTTTTTATCGCCAAATTATATGTGATTATAATTAAAAAACAAATAACACAAAGTTAAAGTATATTCTGACAAACACTTAGTAGAACGGAACAACTAGCTGTTTTTGAAGGTTAGTAACCAACAGTTTCTTCGTGGTCCGTTTCAGGTGCAAGTTACTTTTAATGAAGCCTTGATAGAACAATTTTAAGCTGAAGAATGATTGCAGGCTCTAGGAATTCAACTCAGCCACATGATAGATTTAGTTCCATAAGGTTCTGGCTATGATTTTGAAAACATAAAAATCCAATTGACTTGAAAAAAATTATATGAAAGAATAGGCTTGTGCGAAATCAATAAATTGTGTAATTGGTTCCCTTTGAAAATAATAATGTTTTGAAAATGTCATTTCAATATTTCCAAAAATATTTCAATAATGATTTTTTGATAAAACAGCATACTATCAGAATTTGTATACCCTTCAACAAGGCATGTGTATGTCTCTTCATATTATGATAAGTTACTTAAAATTCCCACGAGTGCGTATGTATTTTGATAAACGTTGGGGAAAATCCTTTTTGTATGAAAATGTGACAGTCCATCGCTTTTTTTATTACGAAAAAATCTACATGCATGAGATATTTTAGCACGCTCAATGGAATGTCAGGACAGAATGAACAAAGTCAGACATGTAATTGAACAGGTGCAGGAAATTTAGTTTTATTATTTACCAAGGTTCTACAACGCCACTCAGCCAAATATTGGTTAAAATCATAAGAAATAGATCAGCTGTTGTATTGTTAACGGTAATTACTTTCTTTCCTTTCAATTACTTAATATTCTAGGATATAGAGTTATTTACGCTACAGAAACTGTTCCGCTTTTGCCAGATCAAAAAGTTTTGAGTAAGCTTGGACGATGTTCTGCTTCAAAATGCTATAGTTAAAATGAAAGAGAGGTATTTACAAGGTGTTTTGACAACAAAGTAGTAAACCTAGCTTTGTAGGAGTTGGTTCTTCAGATGTGGCAAAAAAGTGGAATAAAAAACATAAAAAATATGTAGAAGTAAATCGGCTCAAAGTTGTGCGCTTATACAACAAAAATATGGGTGGAGTGGACCTAGTAGATCAAATGCTACCGTACTATAGAATACACATTCGTACTTCAAAGTGAACTCTCCGTGTAATAATGCATTTTGTTGATTGGGCTTTCACTGCTTCCTGGATGGAGTATAAAAATGCTTGCAAAATAAATGGAGTTCCACAAAAGTATGTATAAAATTCTCTAAATTTTTGTGCTGATGTAGCCAAATTGCAAACAATGGGTAATGATATTGATATATGTACCTCATAAAGCCAGACCATCTCAGACTTTTACAAGTCCACTAGAAATTGCACCAGAAAGCTGCATGTCAACTATTTACTGTGAGCCATTGAAAAATACACTCATACGAAATAAAAGACAGAAAAAATTATTCCTAAAAAAAAGTTTCAAACAAACGTATTTTTCAAATAAAATTTAGTTCCAGTAAATATTTTGTACTGTTCCAGTAAATTATTTATTCCAATTTTATTTTTTATTTAAAAAATACTATAGAGTGAAAGGTCTTATTATTACTTAAATTTGTTGTTTTGCATTCAAGATATTGGTGCATTTTCAAATATTTTTTATAATAAAAGCCCCTCGAGGAGAACTAAGCTGCTTTTATACAAGACAAGATTCAGACCAACTTTTATATATGGGTTTAAAATATAGTGTAGTGTTCCACCTTTTGTTTTTAAAGAAATTTAAATATTTTAACGGAAAGTTTTAAAGTGTTGTATCCAGAAAAACTTCGTATCATTAAATAGATGCTTTTTATTTACTGTAATTCGTAAATAACTCCAATCGGTCTATATTTATTTGACAGTATTTAGAAATTCATAAATAGAATAGAAATGCATAATAATTATCTTATGAGGGACATTTATAATGAACCCTTGGAGTAACACCAATTATATCTCACCTATTATTTTTTGTAGTTGAAGAACTTATTGATTTGAATATAAATTCTAATATAAGACATAGTTTTTTTATGAAAAGCTTACCTTGTACACCGAAAGAATTTTGTTTCATAAATCCAACGAAACAATTTCATTAGATTTTATTTCACAAATTTAATGATAATTAATTTAATGAAAATTTCAAGAAGATTGTGAAAGAATTTCATTAGAATTGCTTCGTTGGTATTCTAGTTTTGTAACAATATTTCATTGGATTTATGACAACAATATTTTCTAAATATTAAGAAACCCCTTTTATATTTAAGAAACATTTACAGTTGTTGCTTGAAATAAACATATATAGACAAGTACGTTAAAACAATTAAGTTAAAGATTAAATTCTTTAAAACTAAAAAAAAAATATAGCGATTTAAAATTAAATTATAGCTATGAAATGTATTTGTTGTCGCAATGAAAATTTCAATGTGGTCATGAAAGTCTGATGAAATAAATGTATTTCAACAGTTGTCAACCAAAAGCTTGCATCAAAAGTAATTCTGTATGATTGTTCTTGTACTCTTTGTATGTTTGTTTACTCAAACAGTTTCAATTAAGTTTTTTGTTGTAATAATTAAGTTATTTCATTGTTTTCGTGAAGTTATTTCATAGGTTTAGTGAAATTATTTCATTATTTTAATGAAATTATTTCGTTGAAAATTATCTCGTTGAAAATTATCGCGTTGTGTTAATGAAACTATTGCGTGGTTTTAATGAAATTATTTCGTTATTTCGATGACACTGTTTAAAACATTTGACGTAGCTTTCATTAAAATAATTTTAACGAAACTCTTTTCATTAATCCAACGAAGCGTGCCGTTGGTTGTATTTTAATGAATTTTTTTCATTGGATTAATGTAAAAATTTAGAGAACTTAGGAAAAAATTTCTTTCAGTGTACTCATAGAGGTTAGTATCTTTTTAGAGAATTTTATTTTTTTTTACTTTTTTATATTTTTCTTTTAAGTATTGTTTTTTTACCTAAGTTTATTCTAAGAATTCTCCTCTTATGTTATGTACGCCCCGGGAGCAAGAGCATATCGTAATATATCTTTTTTTATTTTTATTTTATTAACATTTTATTAGACTTATGTCAGTATTGTTAAAGCTTGGTGCTGTCAAAATTTACAGTTTACAAGATAATACCTTAAAGTTTTAAGTAATCTTTATATAATTAACTTTAAAAACTTTTATTGTCCAAAAAAGGCTCAATAAATTTTTACTTTGCTTTTCTTTGTTATTTTTCAGTTAGATTTATTTTTATATACTGTAAAAAATTTTATCTGATTTTTTTAATTTATTCTACAAATTATTTCATACATCTAAAAAACATTTTGTTTAGTAGATAAAAAAATATTAGTTGAACCTTTAATTTGATTCAGTTATTTTTTTCTGAAATATTTAAAGTAATTTTTACAAACTTTTTTTGCAGTGTCAAATAAAACTTTTATTAATTTTTTTTAGAAAAATAGGTTAGAATTGTTCTTTTATTGTTAATTTATTTTCTGATAATACGAAAAGTTTCAATGCATGTCCTTGTAATTTATAAAAACAAAATTGCTGAATAATACAAAAAAATCTCCAAAAATTTTTTCTGTTCTTATTATTTATAAATTTGACTGAAAATATTTTGAGTTTCAGTTAATTAACACCATAATAAGTTAACTAAAAATAGTTTTGCATTCAGTTAAATTTTGTACAAAATAGTTATCACAATCTACAAAATTTCTTTGTAGGTCCATATTCATACAAAATATTTACTGATTCAATGAATTTGGTTACTGAAAACGAAATTTAATTTTTCTGTGTACATTTGTCTCGTATAATTTACACTCATTGTCTTAAAATTTATTCATAAGAAATATATCCACTAAATAACTTTGTCCAATATATTGGACATCAGCTGGTAGCCAGGTGAGTCAATTTACCTGAAATTTTACTGCAGGTTCTTAGTCAACAGCGTGAAGTTTGCTTAAATTGATTTTTATCTCAACTTTTTCTATTTAATGTCTGAAAATGTTAAGTACGAGTATAAGTAATAATAATATTATCTCTAAGTATAAGTAATATTTAATTATATATTAAGTATACGTCTATAGGTAAAGAAAATTTATTATTATTTACAGCTAAGGATAAAACTATTTGTACACTCATACTTTTTGCGATTTTTGGGTAAATTGAGAATAAATTTCAAAAATAAATTATGCCAATAATTAGAAAGCTAATAAATATGGTTACAAAAAATTAAAAAGTAATTGGTAATTAATATAACAACAATAGTAAAGAATATTCAAATGCATTGGACAAAAGTATTTGTATAGGCGTAAAATACATGAAAAACTACATGCAAAATTCTCTGGGTTGTCATCTTGTTTGAACATTCTATAATTTGCGTCACCAAGCTGTCAACAAGAGGCCCCCAAATATGGTAGTATTAAAAGCCCACATTAACTCTGAAAAAAATATAAAAAAATTTATGTCCCTAATTTTTAGCATTATATGTTAACAAGATTTGTTTGAGCTACATTATTGCCATAAATAGTATTGAGCTATCGCCAAGTCTGAATGAACTCTTGTCCAATAAATGAAGACTCCGTTTTTGAGGTCGCACTGATTTTCGAAATATTTGGGGTCCCATAAAAAATTTGGTTAGCAAAATTTCTAAACTGAATATATTGTCTTACTGATCTTTGCTAGTATAATTGTAAACTCCTTGTGTTTTTCGAAAAGTCGTAATTTGTTGCATAGTGTAATAGAACAACTTTCCAAAAAATATTTTTACAGATGAAAAAAAAACACATAAATGAACTTACTGTGAATCTAAGTTAATAATGGTTCTTTTATTTATAAATTTATGCATTTAATAATCATAAATAGTTACAGACATACATGCACGTTTACATATCTATGTATGCATTTATGCATGGGCAGCATCCATCATACAGCTGCTATATAAAATGTTTTTTTATGTATTTTTTTTTGCCCAACTCTAATGCGGCCAATAAACTGCAACTGTCTTTAGCAGCTGACATTCTATCAATCTTTCACTGTTCTTCTATGTTGCTAACAAATCAAGCTGTCAGCTTCTATTTAACACAAACGTTTCAGCTAAGCAAGCACACATTCTGGCAATTCTCACAGCAATAACGTCATCTTCATTGCCGTCATCATCTGGTGAGCTGGTGAGTGTCATCTATTGCTTCGTTCGTTACTTTTGTGAATTTATTTAGTTTAGGTTTTTTTTGTACCAATGCAATTTCTTTTCCGTTTTATTATCATTTTTTTTAAGAATCATTGTCTGCTCTCAATATCAATTCAACAGTGTTTGTCCGTTGGTGTGTGTGTGTGTGTGTGATACTGGTACATATTGCAGTTTGCATGATTCAAAATCTATGAATCTCTACCGAGTACTACTGCACTGATTTAATGTGTCTCCTCAGTTGTCGTCTATCGTTAATAAAATGTTTGAGCAACAAAAAATTAATAAAAAAATATGTAAGAAATTGAAAGAAAAAAATAAATTTTTATTGAAATTTATTGTTATGAGCTAAATTTTTAGTTTGCGTGAAAAGTGTAGCAGAGAAACTTAAAAGGAGTAACATTAACAAGAGATATACAAAACATGACTGAAGTAAAAAACAAAAAAATAGTTGTACTCGGCTAAAGTGTAAAGTTCAATTTTGCGGTGTTGCTTAAATTTCTTTTTGTTATTTTTTTTTTTGAGAAATTTGATATTAAGTTTTATATAATAAATTTTTATGGAAATTCGTTTTATAAACCTTTTTAAATCACATATATTTTTTTTGTAAATAAGGTCCTTCAACTTAAAAACTTTTAAGATAAAATTATTAACAGTTGTATATTAAAGTCCTGCACAAGACCATTTATAAGACCTTACAAGACATGAGAGATTTTTCAAACGCTAAACAACACTGTTGGCAAGACATTTTTTTCAGTTGTTTTTCTTGCCAACAGTGTTGTTTAGCGTTTGCTTTAGAATATTTCGCATTATTTTCTTAAAAAATCTCTCATGTCTTGTAAGGTCGTATAAGGGTCTGGTGCAGGACACTATTGCATATTTTGACGTTAAAAACTTTACACTTCCCTTGATTTTTTTCTTAGCCTCAGCACTGATGGTATACTGATAATTTCGCTCTATTCTATCCTTAAGGATGCGCGTTAGTTTTCCACCATTTTACTGCAGTCAAATTAAAAAATATGTTTAAGCTTTACAATATATTATATTTTTGTTCTTTAAATATCATTAGATATGCTCTTTATAATATTTCTATCGTTTTAAATTAAAAAATAACGTTTTAAAAAATGTCTCTATGTCATTTTTTTGTTAAAAAATAAATGATTTTTTTGATCTAAGTATTCAAATAAAAAAGTTATTTTTAAATACATCAAGGACTTGATTTTGAAACTCTGCACTTATATGATTTATTTAAATTATTTACAACAGACATTTGATTTGAAATTGCGTGTCTTTATATGGATACAAATATTAGTTGTGGTTATATATTTTTGTATAAACTTAGTACAGAGAAGTCAAACGATTTCATTTATGTGTTGATGCTTGATTTGCAATGAATTTGAAGTTAAATCTTGTTGAGGCTTAAAAAAGTTAAACATGAGAATATATGTGTCGATGTAATGATGGTGCTTATAAATGGAAGAACCGCATTAAAGCATGAACCACCACAGAAACCCATATAAATATCTGTAAAAATATTGATGCAGCATCAGAGGATATATTTACGATTTTGAATTCTGCAAAATCTGTTCAACAAATCTTACTAGCTCATTATTATTAGGCTTATACTCAGGCATAGTTACACACAGAAAAAAAATACAAATCTAAACTTACCACGCAAAAATTTTAAATTTGAATCGATATTAAATTTATATATGGCACTATGCTCTTTTCAGGAGTGAAAGGAACAAATATATATATTAAATTTATTTAGAAAAAGTATTCTTTTTAAATGCGTTGGATTGGAAATTTTGATCGATATCGAATACCGTGATTTGTCAGCATTTGACGTACAGAAAATATATGGCTAGGGAATGGTTGAGAAAACAAAATTATGTTCTCTAAAACAAATGTGTGGTCGTTGAAAACTAGTTCTTGTTATTTTAAACATTAATTTCGCTACGATAAACAAAATAATATTTCAATTTAATAATTACATTTTTATATTCATAGAAAATATGATATGGTTAAAGTTTTATTAAAAATGTATGAATACAATATATTTTGTATTATTATGTAACAATATAATGTTATCCAAAACCATACTATGTTAAGTTTAAAAAAAAATTTTCAGAAACATCTTCTATCGGTTCAGTGTTTTCTTTGCAAACTATCGATAGTGCATGCGTGGTGTTAAATAAATAAGTATATAACAGTGAGATTATATGAGACATAAGTTTGGAAGCTTTTGTGTTGGCAATTGTCAAATTCTGTTGCTAACACCAAAAATTACTGTGTAAACCGTAAATGTTAGTGCCCGAACACATGTTTGGAAATAATTGCTCGAACACAAGTCTAAACAATTATGTTAGAACACAAGCTGTCAAATATACCTTTTTCGTAGAAAATAATGGCGGGAAACTAGAAATAATAAGTTTATTATAAAAAAAACTAACCCCCTGTTTCTACAACGCAGGCGGTCGGCTTGAGTTAAAACTTTGTATGGGAAGCACTCACTTTTCTGAGTGATTTTTGTACAAATTTTCTGGACGAGTCGTCTGCCTGAATTGTGGAAATCGCACATAAGCAGAAGTATAAAATATATGTTATGTGGGTGAATTATTAAAAAATAAAAACTTAAAACGCGCATTTAGTATACATAGGGCAATCCAAATTTTGATTTTTAGAATTGTACGTCTAGCCACTAATTAAAATAAGTTTTAACATAAACTTTTTTCTGACGTCATTCTGCCGACGTTATTTCTTATGTTCAGAAAAAAAATTGCTCGTCTATTCGTACTGTAAAGTTTAAACAAAAGGGTAGATAAATAAATATATATATATATATATATATATATATATATATATATATATATATGCATATGTACATATAAAAGCGTGTCTGCATTTCGTATATACAAACATATCGCTCATTTACACATTTACACACATATCACAGTTTTGCAGAAAACGCGTTTTAAATTTTCAATTTGCATACAACTCAATGGAGAAATGAAAAAGAAATCTTCTCTCAGGAGGTGATGGTACCAGCTATTCGTATGAAATTTTTACACAAGATAAAATACAAAATGCCGCATCTTTCTGCATCATTAACTTAAAAACCCCATTTTTTGAGTCATGCCACTATTTAAGTAAATGAGCGATATGTAAGTATAATTATATATTATATTATATTTTATTATATATATTTTATTTATTTATATTTTATTTCAACATTATTAATTTATTTTTATTTCAGATTTAACGAATAGCTATTTAAAAAAAAAAAAGATTTACCAATAAATAAATGATGCAAAAAATAAAATATTATTATTATATAAAATATTACTGTGGTCGTATTTAAAAATATTATTATAATATTAGAACATGGTATGTATGAAGAGTTTCAATTATATTTTACTCGCATCTAACAATAGTGCTGTCATAATTACAGTACTGAGATTATGTGTAATAAGGTTAATTGTTTTTGAAGATAATATTATTTCTAACTAAGATAATAATATTATTTAAAGTTTGCTTTTCTATTGACAATAATGTCAATTTACTACAACCATATAATTCAATCATAGTATGTTGCTGTTTGATTATGGTTACCTCAACCATATTTTGTTTTCTTTGCATGTACAATTAAGTAAAAGTATGATTCTTTTAAATAAAACTTTAAGCAACTCCTAAATAAGTTTCAGAGATCAGCTGGTCCTGCAGAATTCCTTTTTATATTCTAGAGCATTTTATTTGTCAACTGTTCTTCTTTAAATTCTTTAAATTTTTTTTAACTTCTTATGTATATATTTTTTTCGTTTTTGCTATTTATTTATGATTTGCGCAATTTTGCTAGTACTCTTGTTGTAAAACCCCATATCGTGGTTTGTTTTACCTTTATGACAACCACGAAAACTAAAAAAAATTACAATTGGCATTAGCATTAATTAAATTTTTTTTATGCTTTCGCAATTCATTGTAATAAGTTTAATTGTTTTTATAACATTTTTATTATCATTACCACTATTATGGATATAAACTCTAATTCAATGTGTCATTTTGGGTTGTTCTACATACAAATTAAGCAATTTTATTTTATTAAATATAATTTGATGAGCTTCACTAAACAATAAAGGGAAATAAAATAAATATTTTTAGAAAATAATTATCATTGTTTAATGTGTTTAGTTCCCAAAATATGCATACATATTATGTATGCGCACTACGTTGTGCCTTATATTTCATAATTGCTAAATAGTTCTGTATTGACCTAATCAAATCCCGAAGAACAATTTTAGTTCGTTCTACGAATGACTAGCCAAGCCAACTTGAACTTTAGTCTTACTAACATGTTTAAGTTGCATTTTGATCCTTAGCATTCACATTAATACATAATTTTGTTGTCTCATCGGGACAAGTATGTGTTCCATTCCTAAATTATGACCAAATGGAAACATCGTCGAACTAATTTTGATAGAATGACATTTAGGGACACTTACTTTATAGCTTGAGACTTGCTTCATATTGTTTGTTAATATGCATAATTATTCAATTGGCTAGTGCCACCGCATGCCTGGGAACAACCAGAATTAAATTAAGGTAATCTGTGTCACGTTTCTGTAACTTGTGAGAAGTTTTCACATCGACAAAATTAAATACCCAGCTAAAAAAATTATATATGGTCCATATATTTTTACTGTATGAATGTATATAACTATATATGAATATGTATGAATTCATGTATGGAAACATATGGGATTATAAATGGCAAAACTATTATATATGAACTAATATATGGACTAATATAGCAAATGTATTATAACATATGAGCTCATATATGAACATTTAATTATGAAGCTCTTCATATGTGGATCCATATATAAATATAAGATTTTATATATAGAGACATATAAGAATGTATGCATACATGATATCTCACATAAGATCGTTTTTGCAATCAAAAAAGCTTGGAATTTTATCACTGTTGAATTGGAAATCCATTAGAAAATACATACGGTATGCAAAGTTTATATGCATACCCTCAGCGTTTAAAAAAGAAAAACTTTTTGTTACAAAAAAATCATTCTTGTGTGATTTTATACATTGTGGCTCCATTTAATATATCAGGATAATCAAAAGGATAATCCAGTCATTAATTTTATAGAAAATAACAAAATTCTCTAGATAAGAAACAAAGTTCATATTACTGTATTGAAAACTATTGTTAGACGGATTATTTTTTCTTTTATAATTAATTGCATTCGATTTCAATCTGATTTCTTAAGCTAAATGGTATGTACGAATATGATTTATGTGTTTTTTAAATAATTGATTCAACTTTTGATGAATGAAATAAATTTTAGTACGTTTTGAATTATTTGTCCAAACAAATGTTTCATTAAATACAACCTTTCTATCAAGTCTAAAAAAATTTAATTTTAATAATTTCATTTATTGCACAGCAGTGCCTTTTGTGAATCAAGAGTGTATGAATATGAACTTTGCATACTGTGGAGGGAATTTACATATACATGTATGAAAATGTATGAATATATATATAATCATATATGCCCATATACCTTCATTTTTCGGATCCGAACCATATATGGTATATCATATATGCTCCATACATATTTTTTTAGCTGGGTTGATTCACCTTTATATGAATGAAATGACTTTTAGTTCGTTTTGAATTATTTGTCCATAAATATTTTTTTAGCTGGGTAATTATATTGGTTGTCCTATTTTACACAGATTTACTCACACAAAAACTTATATTATATGCTTACAAAAAAATTATCAACATATACAGTTTTTTTTTTCAATTTGTGTTTCACATGATAGTTAAATTTTTTAGACTCAAGAAGTTCTCAAATTTCAGCTAAAAAAAAATTCAGCTAAAATATTACATTACATCATTACACAAGGCTCACTGTGCCGACGCTAACTGTTTGTACAACAATAATGACCTTTGACTTTACTTTTACATACACTGAAAGAATTCTTTTCATAATTTCTATGAATTTCGTCATTAAGTCAATGAAAAAATTCATTTAAATTCAACCAAAGTCACGCTTCGTTGAATTAATTAAACCAGTTTCGTTAAAATTAATTTAATGAAAACTACGTCAAATGTAATAAACAGTGTCATCAAGGTAATGAAAGAACTCCATCAAAACAACGAAAATTAAACTAACGAAATAATTTCATTAAAACAATGAAAAAACTTTATTATAACAACGAAAAAACTTAATTGAAAAAAACATACAAAGAGTACAAGAACAATCATACAGAACTACCTATGATGCAAGCTTTTGGTTGACAGCTGTTGAAATACATTTAATTAATCAGACTTTCATGACTACAATGAAATTTTCATTGGGACAACGAATACATTTCATATCTATAATGAAACTCTCAATTGCTGTATATTTTATTAATTTTTTTAGTTTTAAAGAATTTAATCTTTAACTTACAGCCTGTTTTTCGAAATTGAATAAGTGAATACGTTCTTTAAAATAACGAACAAAACTATGTTTACATTTTTAAAACATTTATTAATTTTCATGTGAGTGGCAACAAAAGAGATTTCAGTTTCTACACTCATAAAATTTTTATGTAAAATTAACTAAAATTTGGTCTTTCCATTTGACTTTAACGAAAATCCTATTTAATTTTTAATGTTGAAATGTTAACTTACTTAAAACTCTAAGAAAAATTTTTTTCTTTTATTTTTCACTTTAACTTACAAAAATAAATAAATAACCGATAAATTGTGAAAGACTTTCTTTTTCTTTAATCGGATTAATTTAATTTTTATAAGAACGAATCTTGACTTCCATATTAAGAAAAAAATTTCTCTTGCTTCTGTAATATTTCTGTTACCAAATTCAGTATAACTTAACTGTCAAACAAAGCAGGAAAAATTTTAGCATTGAGTCAAAATAAAGTATAAGTTTTAGGAAAAGATAAACATAGTTGTAATAACAACGGAAAAAACGAAAAAAAATTGCTTACCCCCTTGTTCATAAAATTCAAAATGAATCTGAAATTAATTTTATTTAAAATTTTTCATTGAATTTTTTTTAATAGATTTTATTTTTTTTATTCTGTTACTGCTATAATTTTGTGAGTGTGATTTTTTGGTTATACCTAAAAAGCTCGAAAGCTTTTGAAAATGATTTATAAAAAGCAAATTTTAAACGTTATTGTTTATAAACGAAACATAAAAACGAAAGGGTTTATGCTTTCGAAAAACAGGCTGTTAATTGATTTAAGGTATTTACTTATGTATAACAGCCTGATAACTCTCATTTAATGATTTTTTATGTCTTTTCAAAAATTTCTTAAGCTCCATCACAAAATTTTCTTAATTTAAATAATTTTTTTTTAGAATTCCTAGGATATTAAATACAAAATTCACTTGCAAAGTTCAAGTACACATTTTAACTACATATCACACATTGACATAACATAAAATTTTTAGCAAAATTCGAATGCATTGCGCTTTCTTTTATGTTCTCTTAAGTCTTTAATTAAATTTTTTATATAACATAAATACATATGTATATTTTCTCAATAAATGTTCTTTCATTTTATATATTTAAATATTTCTTCTTTTCATTACTTCATTTCTCTTTTCAGTCATTATTTAATATCAATAAAATTAATTAAAAGTTAATATTTGCAATATTGCTTAATTTGATCAACGGCTGGTTGGCCAGTCAACTGAACCACATTTGCCGGAGTGTATGTATGAATGTGTGTACATGTGTACACACAGTTTTTGCATTAATATTTTTTCTTCATTAAACATTTAAGTCAGATGAAAGGATTGCCTCGAAGGACCCAACGAGAGTGACTTGTTCATTTGGTGGAAATAAATTTTCTTCCTTTTTAATAGAAACATTTATTTATATTCGTACAAGCATACATATGGTTGTATATGTTTTTAAGAGAAAGTTCAGATATTGATTTTAATTGCATATTGCAATATAAATTTATACGTTATTTATTTAACTTGTGCCATTAAATCATCAAAGCACAAAAAATATATGTATATAGGGGACATGCTTGATAAAACTGATGGCAGGCAACATCTTTATGGTTTTCCATTAGTATTAAACCCAAGGGGATCGAGAACTTGAATATAAAATTTCTATCACTCAAAGATTTTAGAAGAGAAAATAAAAGTAAGAATTTTTTGAAATCCGTTGGGGTAGAACTTGAACCCAATTTAATAGCAAAAAGATAATATTCAATTAAAACTTGTTATAAAATTAGTTGATACGCAATTTACTATATATACCCTTCACCGAAAATGGTAATGGGTATAATATAAATGTACATAGGTTTGTCATTCTGTTAGTAATTTGCACACTATTTAGATGCAACCCATAAAGTATATATATGTATATTCTGGGTACTTATGAATAAGGAAAACTAATAAGCGATGCACGTCTGTCCGTCCATTCGTGTGGTGTACGAGAAAACGGTTTTCTGAAGCTCCAAGAAAATCTAGAGACTTCGATCTTGGACAGGTGTGTCAGAAATGGTGTGACAATTAGTAAAATTATGAAGACGGTTCCAGAGCTGGAAAGCTTAAACTTTATTTGCCATACAAAAGTAACTATCTAAAACTATTTTTGTTTTTTGTTATGTTATTCAGTACGAATAAAATAAATATTAAAAATTTAAATTAAATTTTTTTTTCTTTTTTGGTTCTTTTTTTTATATATTTTTTCTTTTTTGGATTATCACTACTTATGTATTATTTATAACTATTAACAAGCTTATGTCGGTCCTAATAATTATATTTTAGATTTAAGATTTGAATACTTATTGTTAGTTCATATTTGAAGATACAATAAATAAATACATGTATCAAAAAAAAAAAAAATCAACATATTATTCCAGGGTTGGAAAATTCTTACAAATTTTTTTATATGTGACCTTCTCCGAGAAAAGGGACCTAGTGTATGAAAATGAAGTTTTGTTAAAAACGCATTTAAAAATAAAATTTTAATGTTTTTCTCATTTTTATCGATTTTCCTAAGCTCCCGCTTTTTGACACGCTAGGTCCCTTTTCTTGGAGAAGGTCACATATAAAAGTGATCTACTTAAATTATTTTTTTCCCTATAAATTAAGCACAATTTATTATTTTTAAACAAACGGATTGGTATTGTTGGAAAATAATTTTTTTTATATAAAAATTAATAAAAAATATAAAACAACTGCAGACCTGGAAAACCTAAGCTTTTTCTGGCATATAAAACTAATTAAATAAAACTAATTATTTTTTTGGTAATTAAAAAAATTCTATATTTTAGAAAGAAATAAATAAGTATTAAAAACCAGAAAATTCAAAACTATGGTTTCAGGGTTGAAAAAAAATTAACAAAAATTTTTTATTTACATATGTTAAATTTTTATATGGAAATCTAATTTAAGTATAAACGAAGGTTTGTACCATCATGCTTATTATGCTCTCAACACAGTTATGTTTCAAAACGATGGTCCTTCGTTGACAGCTTGTCAGGAGTTCTTATTAATTTTTAGTGAATGGAGATAAAAAATTTAGGGCCTAATTTTGTAAAATGCAACGCTTAGCGTTGACAAAATTTTTATGTATTTTGCTTTTGAGATTTGAATTTTTTCTACATAAAATTTGTCAACGCTTGGCGTTGCGTTTTATAAAATTAGGCCCTAAATTTATTGCTAAAGAACAGACATATGTAACTATAAAATATTTTATTATTTTATTTATTAATTATTACAAATACAATTACAAATTACATCATAACTTAATTTAAACGAAAATAGCCAATAGAGAAGCAAACCAGAGTCTATGTTGGGATACGCACTCACAACTTCCACACTGATAGTCTAGCACACTACTCACTAGCCTACTCTGGCACTCTAACTATAAAATAAATGAATGGAAATGATCTATTTCATTGTCCTCATACAGTTCCTTCCTGCTGAACAAAATCGAAAAAAATGCGCTGGGCCCGCCTATTTGGTTGAAATACAAGATGTTGTCTTTTTTTAACTCAGAATATGTGCAAAGTTTCGTAAAAATCGATCAAATGAAATCATGTAGAAGATAATATTATAATTTATTGAGCGTGGTTCCGCCCATTTTTCCAACTTTGAGATTGTCTCCTTGCAAGAGCCCAATGTTTTAGGTAAGTTTCGTAGCAATTGCATAATTAGGATATCATAAAGTTAAGTAAAAAAAAATTGTAATGCAAACAAATGGAAGCTATACCCTCGCAGACAAAACAAAAAGAATTTTGACAAACGGTCTAAAATTCACCGAGTTGCAACTCATAGCGAAAACAAAAATACAAGCGAATTGATAACCTCTTCCTCGTCTGTTCATATAAATTCATTAAATTGCAACTTTGACTCGTACACAAGGGCGAGACAGTGTTGCCAGCTTAGGAGATTTGTCCCCAAATTTTTTTCGCGATTGGGAATGAAAGTTTCGTATTGGGGATCTGGGGATTCGGTGGGGACAATAACCATATTTTAGGGGATTTTTTTGGATTTTTTATAACTGATGGTGAAAAGAATGATTTTTAAACTGAGAAATATGCGTCTTGCAAGTCTAAAAATGTGTGTTACTATTCGTAGTGAATAGTTTCTAATAAAGAAGTATCAAGGCAGATTAACCAATAATGAACACTTCAAAAACAAAAATACGTAACAAAATTCAATACGACTTGTTGGAAGCACTTCTTAGTATAAACACAATTTAAAAATAATTCAATTTGTTTTAACAACTTTAATCCATTCGCTGAAATGCTAAAGCTTTTTAATACAAGTACTATGTTCAGCAAAGTTTCTGAGGCTGATGAATCAGACGATTTTAATTTTTAAGTTTTTGAAATGATTTTAATTCTTAAATTTTTGATATGTTAAACTTCGGTTAAAACTTTTTTTATACTTGTGTATATAACTACTACTACTACGAGTATGTATAATTTTTTCTTTACAAGTTTTATACGTACAAATTAAATTAATTTGAATGTAAATATAGCTATTGACGCAAATGAATTTTATTGAATAAATATTTTATTTTTGTAATTTTTTGTCAAATAAAATGATTTTTTTTTATTATTTTGATAAAAGTAAGCATTTGAATCAAAAAACTTAATTTGAATATGAAGTTCTGTATATATTGGCATTTATATTTTTCATGCTTCCTTATAAAAGGATTCATTTAGTTTTCTGAACTTTCCTTTTCGTTCCTTTGACTTTTAATTCCAATTTATGGAATATTGTAAAATTGCTCTTTTTAAAACGAAAAATGAAATTGCAAAAAATATTTTACATATTTATGCTTTTTCTTATGCTTTCAATCATTTCAATATTAAATACATCAATCTTGTTCACGTATTTGTAAGGGACTCTATTAAATAAGCAAATACTTTGACAGTATGGTCCATTTCTACATCATATACATACATAAACCCACATACTTACTTTAAAAAGTCTTAGGTTTGACTTACTTTTTATATTTTTATTTTTCTTAAAGGAATAACAATGAGAGTGTTTCACATTAAGGAAATAGAAATCACAAAACAAAAGATGGATGAAGTAGAAGTGTGACAATGATTGACAGTTTTTTAAATCTCGTGTGCGTGATTGTGTAAAAGAAGAAAATTACTTTTATGAGTGCGGACTACTACTCGTACATCAATTTATTACTGCAGTTTACAACAGCTCATAGCAGGGCTCAGTGCTGAAACATATGATTGGTTTTACAATCTACGAGTACCTTTGTTATGCCACTAAGGTTATTTTCAATTACTTTACAGCTGAATTGCATTTGGATTTGATTGATTGCAGGATAAGAATATTAAATTTTGTGATTGGTACAATAAATTAAGTAATGAATCGATCATTTACTTAAGCAATGGCATAACTCAAAACACAATTTTGCTAGAAAACGCGTTTTAGAAGTTTTCATTTTACACATAACTTAAAGGAAAAAGATATTTTAATTTTTCTCTCAAGAGTTAAAAGTAAGCAAGATATTTGTATGAAATTTTTACACTATGTAAAGAACGATAAGAAAATTAGTTCGGCATCAGTTACTCAAAAAATCCAATATTTGAGTTATGACGTTCTCTCAGTAAATGGGTAAAAATATTTTTTTTTTACATTAAAATGGCAGTGGTAGATTTATGAATATGTTTTTTATGTTTTACTCAACGATTTAATATAAGTCATGAAAGTTTCATTCAGAAAAAATTTAACTTAAAAATCATATTGTTACTCAAAAATATTAGATCATAGTCAATGCCAATGTTTTAAGAAAAAAAAAAACAACACAAATTATCTACGGCCCTATGTATAAGCAAAAGTTGGCATGAAGTTAGCATAAGTGGCAAAATTGAACATGATTTTAAAGAGTTTTACCTTGAAAATTAATATTAAAAATCATGCTAGGACTTAGAGGTGGATTAAGATTAGGTAATGCGACCTTTTTTAATGTCAGAGAAACTCGTTAACACTTAATTCAATTTCGTCACTTATGCTAACTTCATGCCAATTTTTGCTTACACATAGGGCCGCTAGAATTTGGTTTTGTTAAAGAAGTAAATACACATACGTAGCACATACATGCGTACATACAACTTGAGTTCCTTAAGAAGATACATATACATATGTACTTACATACATTGTCATTCAGACTAAAAAACAAAAATAAAGTAAACAGCTCCCACAAAATTCTTGTTAAGTGATGTATACATATACAAACTTATGCATGTACATAGTTAACACATGAACTAACTGCGCGATTGAAAACACGCATTGAAAATACTACTGAGATTGTCTAGACGTTGCTGTCACATTATGGAAGATTTGTGTGAAGTTTAAAAAGGGCAACGCATCTGCTGGCAGATCAGACTATATTTCATTATAGCTACCATACCAAGTTAGTTACAGTCTATCGTGAAGTATTGTTGTCTTGAGTAAAGTGAATAATGCTGCTGATAGTTGTGCAGAAGTATGTTAAAGTAAATAAGTGAGTGTTTGTAGTGGTATGAACGGCGAGCGTCAACAGAGTAGGTCTTATGTGTGACGATCGAGCGGCAGGCAAAGGTGTAATACGTCATCAATACTTGAGTAGCCAGAGAAATAGACGTAGTGGTATCCAGTTGTGGTATATATATGTAATTTAAGTTGTGTGCGTGTATTTAAAGCTCTTGATAATTATAAGTGTATTTATTTGTAATAAATAAACTAGTGTCATTCCTAACCCTAATTAGTCATTTAATTAGGTAATTTATTCTTTGCAAATCTGCGTTTTAAAGGGTAAAAACTTACCAATATTCATAGTTGAAGTTGTTCTTTTAAATAAAACCGCATTGACAAAGTTTGCCTTCAACAATTCACATCTGAATGGCATTCCTTTAGTCTAGTATTGTTTTGAACAAAATAAATTACAAAAAATTACCTCAAGTAGCGAGATCAATTTTAAAAATTGAACTTTTCTCATTACATTTGGGCAAACAGAAGACCACCCCAAGATAGTTTTACTTATTTACCAAACGAATTGGACGCATTTAATTTTTAATTATGGTAAATGAATCTTTTCTTTCTTGCAAACCCTTACAAAAGTAACTTTTTATGTTTATGCATAAAACATAAAAAGTGCTAAAGTCGACTACGATGATGGTGTTGGTGGTGATGATGATGATGATGATGCTGCTGGTGAATAAATAAGACCGATGATGATGCTCTAGTCGATTGCTGTTGTTATTGCGCCTGCTGGTGCTGGTTGGTAGAACGTTGGCCAGCATTGCAAAACCACTATTATTAACTAGTTGTTGCCTTTGACGTTGTGCTGGCAGCAGCTGTGTATTTTTTGTTCATTTGCTAATTTCATGAAAAATTGAAAGGTTTTCTTTATTTTTTTTTGTATTATTTTTTTTTATAAATTTTTGCAATTTTTCTTGCTTTTCATTTTATATTAGTATTTTTTTATTTTTTATTTTTTTGTTCTGAGCTCCAAATACAAATGAGGCTTTGAGTGTGCTTTATGGCCAACTTCATCCAAATAAGTATCTGCATGGACTTTACGGATCAACATGATTGTTAATAGTGCTGCTGATGATGACGGTGGTGATGATAAGTCTATAAAATTCAATTCCCAAGAGGAAATGTTTTAATATAAAATCATATAAATTTCAAAATAAAAACAAGTTTTCATAGCAACAGCCAGCCACTTTCGAAAGGATGTACGAATACTGCGGACAAAATAAAGAACAAAAATATTTGTTAGAAAAATTTAAACAACAAATGACTTTTTACCCTTTTTTTAACCAGCAGTTGGACAAAAGGGAGAATGAAATATTGTAAATAAATCATACCCACTCATGTTATTAGCCTTTCTCTGCAACAAGGCTGTTTTTTGCCATGCTTACTTGTGCTTCATTCCTTGCTTATATGTATGTATTTATAAAAAAAGAATGAGTTTTACTGTTTTGGTGTGTGTGTGTGTGTGTGTGTATGTACTTTGTCGCTTTATGCTTGAGTTGATTTAGTGGTAACTTTATGATTTTTTTTTTGCTATTCTCGTTATTATTTACTTGCTGCCGCAAAAATCCATTTGAAAAATTGACTTTTTCTTTAAAGCGTTAAATTAGCAGAAAAGGTTGCTGCAAAACCATAAAATATTTAAGACTTACTTATGCGCCCATTACAGTCTACTGTGTATTGAATTGATGTTGCACAGTGGACTAAATTCACACTTATAATTTACTTCCACATTTTTATTTACTAGCTGAATAGTTTGGAGTTTTTGCATACAAGTTTCAGACCCCTTAAAACTCATCCTGCCATAACCGCCAGACAAGCTTAAGTGACATAAGTATTGAACTTAATGTTTTGTCGAAATTTAATTATTTACGATTATAAGTAAGCGATTTTCGAAAAAAATTCACCCTTATTGTATTTGGAGTCGGCAATATGGTCGTTAATTTTGAAACAACATCAATGCTAAAATTGCATTCCCTAACAGTGTTATAGTGTTTTCACTCTTAAAGTTAAAACCTGGTTTTAACGTTAAAATTAACGTTTTAAATTCAGGTTTTAACTCACAGACTGTGTAATAGCTTTGCTCAAAAATAAAATAAATCTCCCACAGAAATGTGTGTGTTTGTTGTTGTATTTTTTCTGCTTTTTCTAACACTTATTTGACAAACTATACAAAAACTTCTTTTGTTTATATGAAAAACTCGAAAATTTTACAATTCGTTGTAAAATGGAAATTATTTTATATCTTGTAAATAAATATTTAAGAATTATGTATCTAGTATGTATCTTGGAAATCAAGTATATAAAAAATGCAAAAATACATTACAAAATAAAACTTTTCTTTCGGCGGATCGATGTCAGTCATATCGTCTATTTTTTCCATAATTTTTTAATTATTGTTGCTGCTGCATTCGTTTTTAAGTTGAAAATCTTTTAAGCAACATCTATAGTTATTCACTGGCATAAACGTTATCAGCTGCTTCCTGTCATTTTGACTTGGCAGCACTAAGTCTATCACAGCGAAAACAAGGTTGCATTTCATAAAACCAACTTAAAACCATTTCTAAAATGGTTTTAATTTGGTTGTAACAAAAATAATTTTTATGGTAAAACCAGGTTTTAGCAGTTGGTTTTAACGTTAAAACCAACTTTTATTAAAACCGTTACAGTCTGAAAACACTATTATGATGACGTTGCCTGTTTATCAATAACTCCCAGTAAAAAAAAGAGACTCCAAAAAAGTCATGAAAATGTAGAGTTTACGATGCGGAAGTAGTGCAAATTTCGATCCGATCTAATGATTTTTACATAGGGTTGTCATTGCAAGAAGTTCTCTTTTTCGATGCCTGGTCACTTAATTGGAAGCGATATTAAGAAAAATTCCCTTTTTTGTGTTCTATGATAATATTTTCATCTAGGAAAAAGGGTAAATAGTTGCCTTTTTTAACAATTCGTTTCTTTTTATACGAATTTAAGCCCGAAACAGTGTTTTCATATAAATTTAAGCAAATAACTTTTAAATTTTAGACTAAAAATAATTCATAAATTTCTTTAAAAAAATAATTTTTTTTTTAAAATTCTTGTGAGTATTTTCTAACACTATGGAGGAGTTACAAGGTTTTGTGTGATTAAAATAAGCTTCTACATGGTTTTTTGCTCACTATCAGCCAATTAAAAATATCGATTTCTTGGAAGCAATGAAAATGTACTTCCGCTAGAATGACTTCCATTTTTTTTCACTGGGTATATAATACACATACATATCTAATATTTGAGTCAGCTGATTCATTTTGTTTAGTGTTTTTGGCAAAAGTGGTTTTGAATAAGTACAAGATTTGTAAATATATTAAAATAAAATATTTTTTTCTATACTTATGATTTGATTAGGCTAAAGATTGCATCGCTTTGTAAAGCAAATTACATGTGATATTATTATTAATAACTTAAAGTTAATTGGAAATATTCTGACAAACACGTAGTAAAACAGAACAGACAGCTGTTTTCGAAGGCGGAGTTTTTTGCTTTTTCTTTTCGATTGGGACGAAGAAAGTAAAAAGAATTTATTAGTGAAAAGAATAATTCTCAGACAAAAAAAAACAACGCACTTGTAAGTTAACCGATGAAAAGCAAGTGATAAATACAAAGTCATATTTTTGAAAAATAATGAGTAATGTTTGAATATTCGGCTGAGAGTCGAAACACAATGTTTGCGGTGCGGTGCGATTTCTTGTTGCGGGAGAGAAAAATAAACATAATACAACGGAAGACTGTGACGGCAATACTTGTCATTGTTTGTTTAAATTTTTATTATTTTTTATGCATACATTTTTATAACTAAAAACAAAAAAATTATTAACAGTTTATACATTCGCAGATATATTTGATATATTTTTTAAGCTTTTATAATCTATGACAAAAGTGTTTGAACTTCAAAATCATGTTTTTTTTACAATAATGTTCTGAACACAGCCAATTGTTCAAAAACTACGGCAACGTCAGCATGAGAAAGAGTGTCAAAAATTGAGAGAATAAGACATTCCGAAATGAAAATAATATAGGTTTTAATTTTATTCCGTTCCGCACTGCGGATTTTTACTTCAAAATCGTATAGAAAACCGCACCGCAATAAATAACCGTTACATTGTGTTCAGAACAAAACATGTATTGGATACAATAAAGCTTAACTTTGAAAAAAACAACGTTTATAGAAAATTGGAGGTTCCTCCAAGGAACTCAGAACTACTTATTTCTTATAAACGCCACCTCCAATGGCTTCGCATTCAGCTTTTTTTGCAACCTTTTTTATTTAAATTTCAGCCTAAAGTTCCGCCAGATCTGTAAAAATAATTCTAGCCACCACTAGCTCTAATTTGTGGACCGAGGGTATTTAATACAGTCATAACACTTTCTCACTGTTCCTTGAAATTATTAGGAACACTGCCTCTGCCGCATGCTCTAGCAAGAGAAGGATCGTTTTCCAACTCTTCCGCAGGCTATTCAAATTTATTGGAGTTGATAATTTTACTTTTGTTCATATATATTTTCAACTAATTTTAAGAAATTTTTTCAAATAAATATGTATTTATACTTTATTATTTCTTATATTCCACTTTTTTTACTACTCGCATACATATTTAATTTATTTCTAAATTCTTTGAAATATACACACAACAGAACACGGTATAAAAAACACTCACGGCAAAATAACCGGCAACATCAACATAAATTTTTCTTACAGAGTACTAAACATATGTTGACAGTCATAGATAAATGGCAATACTACGGAAATACAAAAAAAAGGGAATACAAAAAATCATGATAATCGATGTTGTCTTTAATTAAGTTCGAAAACTATGCGAAAATTATTTTTGGTGGTTATGGCACAACATGTTATCTATTGCCATATTTGAAATCAACTTATATTCAAGAAATTGTTCAACTCACCACATTTCATTTCTACTTAATAATTTTGGCTCTCCACTGTACTGCTACTTTATTTCTTGTTTCAGTTAAACAGATTAAAGCCCTTTCTAGGTTTTTCAGCTGGTTTTTTTTTTAGTATTCAGTATGTTATTTTTTAGCTTTTAATTTTCTTCGTTTTTTTTAATGCTGCTCATCAAGCACTTGACTGGGAAATAGCGAGGGTTCCGCTTATTAAGATTTTGTGTATGGGGTTATAGTTAAAAGGCAAAGATTTCCAAAATAGCTTTTTGTTTTGTTAAGCCTCAAAGGTCATGGCTTTTAAGGGTTAAGGGCGTTAAAAAGAAAACATGTACCAAAACTTACAAATAGGTCTAGCAGCATACAGCATACAGCATACAATTAATCAACTGCAAAACTTTTAAACAACAACAGCCTTCTTGGAGCCCTTAAATATTACAGAGACTCATATATGAAATATATTTAATAAAATTTTTTTTACTGACATGCTGGAAAAAAATTTTTCATTAGTGTTTTTAAGACAGTGTATGATAAATGATGATAAAACAAATAGTTACTCTTCCATATTTTTATATTTAAAAAGATTTTGGGAGGCCAAAAATACTAAAACTAAACTTAAATATTAAACTAATAAATTAAAGATTTTCTTAGAGTCTCCGACTGCTTATTTCAAATACACTAAAAAGTTAATGAACCAAATGGAATTTTTGTACACTGTTTGTAGGAAAATTTTTAGTCATTTCGTGCATTTAAAGGAAACCCTTTATTCAGACATTGAAATTTTGTGCTGTATCAATGAAATTTTCCAACGAAAGTCAGCTAATGAAACCTTTCATTGGAACAGTGAAGAATGAGTCATTGTATTTATAAAGATAATTTTTGGCGGCCACGTCATAAATAGAATTAAACTATTTCATTAGATCAATTAAATGGAATTGTTTTATTGAAATTTTCATTAACAAAAGTTAGTGACATATGTATATATGTATATACATATATATATATATAAATTTTACGACTAAAGAATTTGATTAAAAAATTTTATTTTCGATATAAAAAAATTGAAATTATTTGTAGAAGATTTTAACAGCCTAGTAAAAAAATTTCAAGATTTTGTAATATGTAATACTCTTTTAATGCCTTACAAAATAATGATTGGTACTTATTTATCTGATTATTTTATGCGTATAATAATGACTGTCCTCTAATGAATAAAATAAGAACTTATTTATAGCATTACGTCATAGTACTAATCGTATTACTTTTCAGTTAATAATGAAATAAATCTAGAGAAAAATTTATTGACCGTGAAAATGAGATTCGAAAAAAATAAAATAAGTTTGGTTAATTTGTATTACAAAACTTAAGTATTTTCGCATATTCTTCAATTTTCGTATTCATATATTTTCTTTGCAAAATTATCATTTTTAGCAATCCCAAAAAAAAGGTACAATCTTATAATTTTGTTACAAAATTCTATTTTTTTATTAAGAATATTGCCAATTGACTTTTGAATAATTTTAGGCAAAAAGTAATCCAAATTTTTTTGAACATTTGTAAGCAAAAAATAACCCATTATATTTTGAATACTTTTAGACAACCAGCAATCTACTAACATTTGAATATTTTAAGGCAAATAGTGTAGAGCACCGCATAATTTTTGAACTTCTCAAACAAAAATAATGGGCTATTCAGTCAAATTGCAAGTACATAAATCTTTTCTATTCTAGTAGGCAAACTGTACTGGTTTTTTCACAGGTTTTTTCAACAGTTCCAGGGAAATTGAATATGGTCTTTAACAAATTTTGTAGTTATGACTATTCCTTAAGAACATATGTATTTTATGTTATGTCAGTGCACTAAAAATTAATTAGCAATCGCTGCAAGCTGTCACCCTATGACCATCGATTTGATATATAATTATGCTCTGCGCACAATTTTTATCAAATAAATTAATTTTCTAATCCTGGATTTTTTATGTTTGATTTTTCTGATTTAAATACTAATTTATTTCGTTATAAAATATGTTTAATTAACAAAAAAATTTTTTTTTTTGAATTTACTTATACATATTCATATACATATACCACAAAAAAATTTTAAAATTTTCCAGCTCAGGAGCTGTTTTATATATTTGAAATTTTTTATACCAAACCATTTAATTCTAAAATATTTTATTTATGAATAAAAAGAAACAAATTAATTTGACCTAGGTACTTTTCTTTAACAAAAAGTTTAAATTTTCCAACCCTGGTATCATCCTTTTAGATTTTTGCGTTTTCCCATGCCAATCTTTTTATTTTAGGATTAAAAAATTATTTAAGTTAAAGAGAGAGGTTACTTTTATAAGCCAAAGCTTGAAATTTTCTAACCCTGGAATAGTTTTTCTGATTTTTCTTTTTATGGGTTTTTAATGGGGATGTAACGATACCGATACTCAAAAAGAAATATCGACGATACCGATTCCGATACCGATACTCATATTGAACTTAAGTTAAAATTAACAAAACCTTTAATTATAGAAATTATAGTGTAAGAGATTATTAATATTTAAAATTGATATTTGAATTCATTCTTAACAAAAAACAAATATTTTTTTTAATACATACATGATTTAGCATTGAGAAAACATTTCAGTACTATGGTGCAAGGCAAAACATAAGAATCAATTTAATTTTTCTGTGACTTTATGTTCTGCTTTTAATATGTTATTTCTCTTAGTTTTTATGCAAAAAATCGTTGAAAATTTAATTTTTTGTTCAAAGCAGCTCTAAAAAAAATAATAAGCATCGCAGTAAAATATCGCAAATCAGAAATATTGCGGATATATCGGAATCGGTATTCGTATTCGTTACATCCCTAGTTCTTAATACCAATTTTATTCTTAATAAAACATAAAATGTGTTTATTTAATAAAAAAGAATTTTATAAGGCAAAATAAAGTTTAAATTTTCCAGTTCTGAAGCTGTCTTTTTGATTTTCTGGATTTTCAATACCAATCTCGAACAATGTCTGATACACCAATCTTAGATCGAAAACTCTATATTTTCTGAGAGCTTAGGAAAACTGATTTCACATACAGACAGACGGATGGACAGACAGACAGACATACGGACATCACTTATTCATCTTCTCTATTCCTAAGGACCCAGAATATATATACTTTATGGGTCGCATTTAAATATTGTATAAATTATACACAGGATGACAAACATACGTGTAAGCTTCACCATTTTTGGTGAAGGGCATACAAATTAGACAATGATTGCAAGTTGGTTGATTGTAGTTAAGAAACAATGTCCTATAGGTTTGATGTGTTTTTTGTTTCTTTATTGGTCCTCGTCCAGACTTGCAATTTTTGTTGCAGCAACTCTTGAGTTTAATGGTGAAAAGGGTGCGAAGATTGGGGAGGGGTACACAGTTTCATGTGCTCGGAAATTCTCTTTTGATTTGAAATTCGTAATTGTTTATATCAAGTTTTTAATTGTATTTGACGATTTTTACTATTTAATTTATTCAGTGTGTGAAAAATAAAAAATATAACAAAAAAAAAATAAAATATAAACATATATAAATAGTAAAATTTGTGGTGTAATAGAATTTTTTATTTCATAATTGCAATATTAGAATTTCATAATTTGGACACTTAAGCAATTTCAAAGCAGAATTTTATAAAATTGCAGCAACAAGTCTCGTTTCAAGTTTGTTCGAGGACTTGGGAACTTCAAGCTGATATTTTTGAAAATACAGTGTACAATATGTGTCATGTTGTTCCTCTTTTTCAAACATAAAATTGTTTCTTTGTTAGCATTAAATGCAAACAACTTTGTCACTTTATGAAAGTCGTCTTTTTTTACTCAAAATTAGATCAAAGTTAAATATTTTCTTTTCATTTTTAAGGAAGCAACTGTAAATATAACCGAATAATTTTATTATAAAATTTTTACTAGTTTACATAAGTTTTGTTAACATCATAAATTCCAATATACATACGTTTAATTGTATTTATATATAATGTTTATATTATAAAGTGAATATGTATAAGTTAAAGCCATACATAGATATATATTGCTTCCAATGACTAACTAATGCCACAGACACAAATTAAAATGGCTATAAAAAAGATATTAACACTAATGAAGCATAACCGTAACATTTTTTTCTTTTCTTTTTTGCCATCAGGTGAGGAGTAAGTGTAACACAGCATGAAGCTCAACCAAAGAAAAATATGTTTTAGTAAACTTCTCTCCATTACACACTATCAAAATAAAACAGAAACCAATTACACAATTTGATATTTGAACCGAACAATTTTAGATCATAAAGCCATTAGATAATCGTTGAAATCGCTAAAAATTTTAAATACAAAACAAGTAAAAGATAGAAAATGTTCTTGAATTTTTTTGTTAAACTCAATTTACCTTTTGCAACGAAACAAGATACACAATAATGGAACCAATAACATTGGCAAATAAAGGAAAAAATTATACCATCTTTCATCGTGAACGGAAGCGGATATTTAAAAACAAACTGTGTTTTTGTTGCAGGTGTGGGTGTGTGTGTTTGTGTTTGTGTGCCATTAACTGTGTTCAGGAAAGTTTGTTGTTTCTTTTTTATCAGTGCCGTTGTGTGCCGTAATGTTGTGTTTTGTTGTTTGTTTTATATCCCATTTCAGTTGTTTTATTTTGTTTAATTTCTTGCTATTTTTTATAATTTTTTATCATTCTTCGCTTTTCTTTTATAATAATAAAAGTTTTACTTCAATTTCTACATATTTTTTTTTACTTTTTTTGATTTTGTTTTTTGTTGCCTATTACAGCGTTCGTAGTTCCATTTTTTGCTTCAGCTTTTGCAACAAATTACACTAGATGATGAAGAAAAAAGTAGACCAATAAGGCAGAATTACAAAAGCGTTTGACATTTACAGCCTTAAAAATTTATCAGGAATAAACGTTAGGACATCATTTTCGAAGCAAAGTGAAAATAGACATTCTGAAGAAGTTATGAAAATATATAATTTATGATCCAGTAGTGTTTAAAATTACATTACATATGTATGTAGATATCAGATAGTTTTTAATTATTTTGCTCGAACTAATTTGTAGCTCTGCTTATGATTGGGCTAAAGCTCGTATTAAAGAAATTACACAAAATCTAAATTGTAAATTATAATGACAAATACTAGTAGAAAGGAGTAACATGTTGTTTTCAGAGACTGCAAAACCTTCATCATCATAAGCATTCTTGTTTTTGGTATACTGGATGCTGTGGCAATTATGTTAAATGGAATATGGGAATTATTTTGATTTATCGCATTCCTAGTTTTTTAAAGCTTTTTATGTAATGAAAGCTCACATTTCAACATCACTAACTAACAACAGTCTTGCTGTTATGTTGTTCATTTCTTACTTATTTTACACATATCTGTTAATTTATTTATTTTTGTTAAAATATATATTTATTATATAAAAACTTTTTAGAGTTCCGTACACCCAATTTGAAAATGATCTCTATTTTTTTGCTGCGATGTCCGTCTGTCCGTCTAAAAGTTGGAAATTTTGTGTGTTTATATGCAGACTACTAAAAAGAACCAATAAAATTAAAAAAAGTTAATTAAAGGATATTAAATCGCGATTTTATTTTTGTGTTGGCGATTTTATAATTTTCAAATTTTTTAGTTTTGCCGTTTTTGTAAATTTCAAGACTTTGCCTCTTACGGTTTCCAAGATACAGCAAGTTGTCAAAATTACATAGTTAAAATTACATAAACTGATAGAACACTCTTTAGTTTTAATTTTTATAAATTTTAGTGTTAATTGTTGTAGTCTATACAAAAATACACTCATTTTACAAATTTCAAGTGCCAATATAGCTATGTTCATACAATTATATGTATATTACATGGAAATTTTACATTTGTCGTTGCTCGTTCTGGAAAATTTTATATATTTGTTGTTGTAGCGACTAAGGTTCTACATACTCTGTTCAAATTTCAGATACGTAGCTCTTACGGTCCCTGAGAAAATGGCCTTCTTCCTAACACATGAAAAATATTTAATTATATAAAAAAGTTAAAGTTTTCCAACCCTGGAAACATATTTTTAATTTTTTTATTTTTATAATTTTTTTAAATTAAAAACATCAATTTTATTCATACTGAAGTATAAAATAAGTTAATTTAATAGAAAAAGTAATAAGAACTAATTTTGGGTAGTTATTTTCTATGGGAAAATAGAGTTTGAGTTTTCCAGCTCTGAAACCATCTGCTCGATTTTGCTGATTTTCAATAGCAAAATTTTTCGGAAAAATTCTGATACACCAGTCCTAAAACGAAGTCTCTAGCTGTGCTGTTCTGAGAACTTCGGAAAACCGATTTCACGTATAGACAGACGGAAGACGGACAGACGGACATCGCTTGTTCGTCTTCCCTATGCATAAGGATCCAGAATATATATACTTTATGTGTCGCTTATTAATATTGAGAAATAACACACGGAATGACAAACCTATATGTGCCCTTTTACCTTTTTTTTGGTAAAGGGAATAAGAAATTAATAACAATAAATATTTGCATGTATCGACATTTCGCACCATTGTTTCTTAAAATTCTTATTAGTAAGTCATTTGTCATCTCCTGTTTTACTAATAGACAAAAATAAAAAATGTAAATAAAGAAATCAAAACAAAAATCAATTTATAACGTCTTTGCTCCTGTGTCGTGGCATAAAGAGCACAGCTGTAATGAAACAAAAAATTTTAAGAAGAAATTTTTTTCGGGGATAATCTATATTTCAATTGCACATTTTTTACATTTTATATACAAAGAAAACAAATTTAATGTTTTGCTTTTGTTCTTGCTTTACATGAAAACTAATAAATCTTTCACTCATTTTTCTTAATAATTTTTTTATTTTAAATTTTCTAAAAATATCTAAAACTATATTTCCTTAAACAGTTATTATAGTTATCATACAAATACTATATTCTTGGCAAGTAATTTATTTTTTTTACTATTTTCAACTTCTGAGTGTAATTATCCAACAAAAAACAAACAAAAAAGGAAAAAATATTTATTATTTAAGAGAAAACTACTAAAATAAGGGGGAAAGAAAAAATAAATATATCTAAGTGGTTGGATATAAAATATTTCAAACTTATTTTCCCTGTCGTTCGTGTTCTGTCTCACATTTTTGTTTTATTTTATTTTTTTTTTACAATTATTGTTGTTAGTTTAGCTGTTCGTTGTGTCGCTTGTCATTTGTCAAGTTGTCATTTTGTCATTTTGTCAAGTATTTGACAAGACTTTTGTAGTTCGTTTATACTTTATTGAAAATATACTTTAGACTTTTTCCGTTTAGGGGTTTTAATAAGCAAAAAAAAAGGAGCTGAAAATTTTTATTAAAAATAAACGAAGCATATTTGGAAAGAATATTACGCTTAAAGAGTATTTAAATTATTGTAATGACCTGAAATGTGGCAAAATTTAAAAATTAATGCATAAAATTTTAATTTTTTTTGTTTACAAAACGTTATTAAAAAAAATTATTCTTAGTAAAATTAGAAAAATTAAGTGTAATAAATGATTTTTCTTATGCGGCCAGTAACACGGGTATGAATTGAAATGGGATGAATTTTAAAAAAGTATGAGGCCAAGAAAGTTTTTCATTCCGGAGGTTATCAATATTTACACCCTGTATATCACCGTTTATTTTTGAACAGAGTAGTTCAGATTTCAATATTCTTAAAGCATATATCCTAATCTATAGCTTGTGAATACAACCTTTTGTTATCAGATCGCAAATTTCACAGATACAGATATATTACCTTTTTTCTATCTTCTATCTTCTCTTCTTTAAAATTTTTAATTTTACAATTTTTGTTCGTAATTTTTGCATTCTTAATTATTAAATATATTGATTTTGTATTCACTTCAACTTGTCTTGTTATATTCTTGAATATGGATGCATTGTATGGGATCCTTACTATTCCATTCATATAAACAGCATTGAATCGGTGCAGAAGCAAACTTTAACTCTCTAGTTACGAGGCCTCAGATGGAATTCATATGTTCTGCCGCCGTATGTTGCCAACTTTAAAAAGCCGTCGTGTAATGCTGAGTGTCCCTTTTTTACTTGGATTGATTCGTGGTGAAGTTGATTCTGCGTTCCTGCTTGGTAAAATTAGCTTTTATGCTCCAATTAGGCCAACTCGCAACTTTCAGTTAATTTGTTTGAATTACTACAGATCTGTTTATGCTAACAAAGACTCCTTTCATAGCATTTGTGAACACTTTAATAAATGGTATCATATTATAGATATTTTGCTGAGAGCAATGATATTATAAAAAGAAAAGTTATTTTGTACTTCAATAGATAATGTTATTCAACTGGTATTATATCTTTAGTTTGTAAGGATTTATAATCTATAGACCGAAATAAATAAATAAAATGTCACTTGCACTATTCGTCTACTTTTAACATAAAAAAAATAACAATTGAACAGTTTGAATAGAGATTCATAAATTGATTTCTTTAAAATGTTTACCAATCAATATCATACAACTATGACAGCAGTGTGTGCTTGATTGACATAATTAAAAAATATCCAATAAAAAGACAAAATTTCAATGGAATCTCCAATTCCAGGAAATTTTATTTTTCATTCTTTTCCATACGCTTAAATACGCAGCAAACGTGCAATGAAATTTTAATTAAGCAAAATTTCTCAGATCATTGTCAGAAAATTAAATATTAGTTCAAATTAAATTGTAGACGATTCTCTACATTTATCATATAACATTCCAAGAAATTACCAAATATGCAAAGTGAAAAAAGTTTGAATTAAAATTTACATAAGCAGAACGAAAGCGACAGCGAAATTGTAAGCAACTGTTACATATAAAGTGGTTTTACTTTCAAATATTTCACATTAATAAAAATTTATTTAATTATTTATAATGCACTTATATCACATAAGAATATAGCGTATTTTTAAATTGACTTCAATAAATTCAGTAAAGTATGATTTTGACTCGCACACGAAGGCTTCCGTACAGTACACTACATATGTAATACTGTACGAGCCTTAAGGTACGGTCACACTTATCAAACTTTTGCCCAAAAAAAGCGTAACCACTAAATGCTAATGACAAATCTTAGAATTCATACAAAAGTTTTTCAAGTTAAAGATTAGACAATAATGTTGGATTATATGATATTGTCTATTAATTGTTGTCGAAACTGTTTAATTTGACAAAAAAGACTATGGATCAAAACTGTTTTCATTAGTGTTTGTTTGTTGAATATCTTATTTTATGTAGAAATTTTTTAAAGCTTTTAAGTACCCGCTAATTTTTTTCTGTTTTTGAAGTTTTTTTCTCAGTTTTTGTCGATTTTTTTTGTGTGTTTATGGGGGTAAAACATTTAAAATCATTTTTTAAAGAAAATATTGAAAATATTTTGAATTTTTTCGTATTTAAATCTTAGTTTAGCCAAAATCTCTCATGATTCGGAGTTTTATGTCCATATCTCAAAAATTATAGGCACAGCAGCACTTTAAAGTCAAAAAAGGGTACACGGGTACGGGTAGGGTTAAGTAAATTTTTTTAGTATTGGCCTTTTTTCAGTTTTATCGTTTTTCTTGATTTTGCATTTTTTTTAGTGTTGGCGATTTATTTTAGTTTTAGCGATTTTTTAGTTTTGGCTTTTTTTGGGGTTTTTTGGAAATTTATTCGGTTTTTGGCGGTTGCAATTGTTTTAGTTTTTGGCGACTTTTTTCGTTATGGCGATTTTTTTAGTTTCAACGTTTTTTCAGTTTCAGCATTTCATTCTCCGTTTTTGGTGATGTTTTTTTTAGTTTTGGCGATTTTTAAAACATTTATTCGGTTTTTGACGATTTTTTTTGTTGTCGCGTTTTTGCGGGTTTTTTTCAATTTTTTCGTTCATGTCGATTTGTTTCATTTCGGCGTTTTTTCAGTTTCGGCGTTTTTTTGGCAATGTTTTTTAGTTTTGGCGATTTATTTTAGTGATAGCGGTTATTTAGTCTTGGCGCTATTTTTCAGTGATGGTAACTTATTTGTTGTTTTTTCCAATTTTTTCAAGTTTTGGCGTACATATATATTTGTAGTTTCTGCTGATTTTTTTCGTTTTAGTCGATGTTTTTAGTTTCGGTTATGTCTTTCAGTTTTAGCGTTTGTTTTCGTTTTTTGGTGATGTTTAGCTTTGGCGATTTATTTTAGCCCTAGCGACTATTTTAGTTTTGGCATTATTTTTTTGTTTTGGAGATTTTTTCGGTTTTTGGGCAATTTATTCCTTTTGTCAACTCTTTTATTTTGGAACTTTTTTTTAAATTTAAGAAATTTATTATACGACATATTGTCAGAAGTTTATTTTAATCCAAAACCCATTTGCTGTAGTAAATCATCAGTAGACCTTAAGCACACATTTTGAACAGTCATAAACCTCTTACCTTATGGACAAACTTTGAAAAACTATTTGAGCAAGTTTGAACAAGTTTCAAAGACTACTAGGCTTAATTTTCTTTTGTGATTATCAAACATAATATTAGCTATAGTAACTCAAAGCATAAATGTTTGAATGTAGAACTTCCTTACCTGCTCACCTGACACCGATTTCAAGGAACTCAAGATACAGGACACATTAATATGTGTTCTTTCTCTAGTCGGTTCAATATTTTTAAAGTTTTATTTAATATATATACACATATAAGGAAATCTAATCATACCTACTTTAAACTAGATTTTTTTTTGCTTGGCGCTTAGTACACACATATTTTTCTCTTCTAAACACAACCTTAATAATGATGTCTGTGTAATTTTTATTCTAATAAATTTTAGCAAAAATCAAATCAAAATACAGATGTACAAAAATAAACATATTTTTTATAAAGAGATCGACAAGACCATAATATGCATATAAAAATTAAGTTTAAATACTCGTGCGAGTATTATACACAAAAAGAGAAATAAAGAAATAAAAAATAAAATTTTAATTTAATTTAATTTCTTTAGGAAATTTCTTACTTCTATAAAATTGGAAATATTACAAAAAGTATTTTAATAGTAAAAACAAGAAGACTGTTTGCAGTAAAGGAGGCTCTTTCGTTCTTCCTTTAAAATGTGAGAAACCACATATGGTTTCTGAAAATTTTTTATTCAAATTCTCTTACCTGTTTTATTGGTAAGAATAAATAGCATAAGGTTAAGTTTCTATGAATTTTTCATATTAGAAAATATATGTGAGTTAATAAACAGTTTTTAGGAAAACCTTATGCCAGGAAATGAATAGTTCTCAGCAAACGTGTTTTAAATGGCTGCCAGAATTTTAGTAATTTTGACGATCCTGCAAAGCTCAAGAATTGTAAGTAACAAAAAAAAAATTATTATTTTTAACCATGTTAAGAATAATAGCTTAAGAGCTGAAATACAGGGTGTCTTAAAAAAGTTTATATATCTCTTTAGTATAACATATTTGCTTAACAAACTATTGCTGAATTTAAAACAATTTGTTTGTTGTACCAAAAACTTCGATACTCTTTTGTCATTCCGTGTGTAATTTGCACAGTATTCATATGCGACCCATAAAGTATATATGTATGTACTAGGGTATTCATTTAATCAAGTTTTTGCTTTAATCGGTTAATCGATAGATTAATTAATCGAGGTTTTTGCTTACTCGATTGATAATCGGTTAATTTTGGTATTAACCGTTTAACCGATTAATAAAGTTTTTCAATAAATCAAGTGTTTTTAACCAATAAATGAGTTTACTAGTAAAACCAAAAACACACATAATAATTCTTAAACTAATTCGGTTAATTTTTCTTAGAACATTTCTTGTAATACTATCGATAGTTCCCTTTGTTGGCGGCTCATAATCTGACTCATAATGACAGAGGTCAGCAACTGAAATTAACCGGTTTAACCGTTAACCGAAAAAAGCAGATTTTAAATCAACCGATCAGTTAATCGGGTAGAAATTAACCAATTGAATACCCTAATATGTATATATATTCTAGGTGGTTATAAATAGGGAAAGCATATACAGCCGGTATCCCACTATCTGCACAATGTACCGATTTTCGTCGGCTCACTGCAATTAAGTCATAAGTAATAAACCAAAATAGCCTTATTTCTCAATTAATTCCAGGATAAGTCTATATGGCTCTATTAACAATGCAGTGTGATGCAATTATGTCCTTATATTTCAATGAGTTAAAAAACATGACTAATTTAGCTTATTACTTATGATTTTATTTCAGTGAGCCGACGAAAATTGGTACACTGTGCCGATAATAGGATCTCGGCTTAAGACATGTCGGTCATCCGTCTGTCTGTACGTGAAATCAGTTTTCCGAAGCTCCTAGAAAAGCTACAGCCTTCCGTCTTGTACTGGTATATCAGAAATAGTCTGAAATACTAAAGTTAAACTTTATTTTGCCTCTAAGAGTAACTAGCTAAAACTAATTTTTTTTTGTTAAATAATACAATAAAATTGGTATTAAAAATAAAAACAAAAAAATTATTCCAGGGTTGGAAATTTTGTTTGTTTTGTATATAGAAGTAAAATGCTAAAATATTTAAATATTAAATAAATTTATATAAATCGAGACTAGTACAGCCCCAAATTAAAATGCTGCATAATATAGCAATACTTTCTTTTTTATGCAAAAGTAATCTATTAAATATCTCGACCAGAGAAATATGTATATAACTTAGACCACGACCACTTTCATAATTAAGGGCACAAATATATTTTATTTTTTAGAAGGAAAGAGTTGGGTATAAAAAATTTCAAACTTTTTTTTTAATTAAGCATATTTTATATTTTATAATGAAAAATATTAGTATTGAAATCAGAAAAATAACAAATAAGATTTCAGGGTTGGAAATTTTAATTGATTTTTTTTTGTAGAAACTATGCGCTGAGCGCAGTTATGTTTCAAATTAATGACCATATGGTTATAGCTTGCAATGATTTCTTATTATTTTTTAGTGAATTGAGATAACATAAAATATGTTCTTAAAGAATAATCATAACTACAAAATTTTTTAAAAAACATATTCAATTTCCCTGAAACTGTTCCTTTTCTTTAAGATTCTTTAAGAGTATATAGTTGACATACTACCGCAATATATTGTGTAGTAATAAGTTTTATTAAATACTGGAATATAGAAAATAATTTATTTTAGTTGGTATGGAGGTACAATACTTGGATTATTTTAAGATTATTAGTATTATAGCACTCTTGCTTGTTTTTTGTTTTACATTTTAAAACTAAAATGATAATATTTTTAAATACTGAAGTTTAAATTTCATATTTTATTTGGAATCTCTATAAACATATCTATATATTTTTGTTGAAGTATACAATACAGAGAAACAATGTATGTAACTACGTCTGTATATGTTTATTCACTTGAAATTGTAAACTCCTTTTCATAAAGATGTGCCGGAAGTCTGTTTGTGATATTTTAAAGGAAATACACAATAACAAAGACATAACTATCAATATTATGAAAACATACCAATACTATTTTGAATTATACTTTTATATTAACGTATGCAAAGTAATTGTACTGTGTGAACACAATATATTCATTCGAGCTACAGTATTGAAGTAATAAAAAGGGTCACTAGTAACTTACTTGATTACAAATACTACCTTTAAAATATACAATGCAGTTTGGCTATAATGAACTCCGAGAGATCTGTTGTTTTGGCTTTGACGGTGGCTTAGGTATTTATCTATATCTAGGAGCACGGCAGTGCACCAGGCCAAGTTCCGGCCAATGCAAGCAGTGTGTATATTTACAGGAAGCCATTCGAGCTGTTTTTACCCCCCTCATAACTTTGTTCACCGCAATCGTAAAATTATAAAATTTGAACCATAATCATGTTATTTCATGTGCGAAGTTTAATAGTTTTACAATGAACGGTTCCTGAGATATGGAGGTGCAAAAAGTGCATATTTTAAGACATACTCACTGACTCACTGCTATAGCTAGAGATCTGAAATTTGGTACACAAGTAGATCTAGGTTAGCGATGAACTAGAAAAATCTAAAAAAACCCTAAAATTTTAACCAGTGGGTGGGGCTACGCCCATAAAAATTAAACTTTATGCTAGTGAGCTGAAACTTGGTACACAAGTAGAACTATGTGAGTTTTAACCTAGAAAAATCTGAAAATCCCAAAAGTTCCTACCAAGGGTCCGGGGCTACGCCCATAAATCTCACAATTAAAAAACATATTTCAGGCGTTCAACTCAAGCGATTTTATTGAAATTTGGCCCACATGTTACAATAATACAATGCTATAAATTTTTATTTTAAAAAGTGGGCGTTAATACGCCCATACAATTTAAACCTTCGATTTCATGTACTTCCGGCCAGTACATTTAAATGTACTATTTATGTAACTACTATTATCCGTTTCCAACGAAACTACACAGGAAAGATAAACACTAGCCAAAGAAAATTTTTAATTAAAAAAAGTAGGCGGAAACTCGCCCATAATAATAAAAAATTCAAATTTGCGCTAGTGAGCTGAAATTTGATAAACGAGTAGTTATAGATTAGATAATTACTAGAAAAATCTGAAAACTCAAAAATTTTACCAAGGTGAGCGGGGCTGCGCCCATAAGGCTCAGAATTTAAAAAAAAAAATCTAAGGACTTTAACTGAAGCAATTTTATTGAAATTTGGCATACACGCTGCAATAATGCAAGGCTACAAATTTACGTTGAAAAAGTGCGCGTTAAGCCTACGATTTCATATACATTTGAATATATGTACTACATATTTATAAATTTACTATCCGTTTCCAACGAAACTCGAGAATAAAGATAACTATTGGCCAAAGAAAATCTTGAGATTGAAAAAGTAGGTGGTATCACGCCCATTAGAAAATATTATTAAAATTTGCGCTTCTTAGCTGAAATTTGATAAAGAAGTAGCTCTAGATTAGGAACTAGCTAACAAATCTGAAAACCTGAAAATTACAGCCAGGGGGCGGGGCTACGTCCATAAAGCTCAGAATTAAAAAAAACAAATCCAATGCGTTTAACTCAAGCGATTTTATTGAAATTTGGATTACATGTTACAATAATACAAAGTTATAAATGTTCTTTAAACAAAATGGGCATTAAAAACCCTGAAAATTTGCCTTCCTATTTCATGTATGTACTTCGGATCAGCACATTTAAATATACTATTTTAGTATTTATTAGTGAAACTCAACAGGAGTGATAAACACTCACCAAAGAAAATCTTGAGTTTTAAAAATATAGCCATAGGGGCGGGGCTACGCCCATTAAGTTTAGAACTAAAACATGAAATTCAAATCGAAAGCAGTTCTATTGAAATTTGGCATGCATGTTTTAATAATGAAATGCTATAAATTTTCCTTTAAAAAAGTGGGCGTTAACATGACAATAAAATTTATCAGCAGATTTTTACTACTTATGTAGATATTATTGTTCGTTTCCATCGAAACTTGACACGTATGATTGGCACTGACTAAACAATTTTTTCTTTTAAGAAATTGGGCAGGAACACGCCATAGAAATAATATAATTTAATTTGCGCTAGAGAGCTGAAATTTGTTACGCCAGTAGGTCAAGATGAGAAACCAACTAGAAAAATCTAAAATGCCAAATATTTAAACCAGGAGTGGCAGGGACCACGCTAATATTGTACTGAAGCTTTTAACTGAAACTTTAACCTAAAACTATCATCTTAAAAAGATTAATTTCATTAAGCTCCAAAGGCAAATTTGATTTTATTATGGTCAGAAGAATCACTCAAGTTTTGTTTATATTTTCTATTGCTACGTCAATGTAATTATGATTAAAAATATGGTTTTGTAGGAAATATTATTAAGAAAACTTTTCAAAAAGTAGTAAGATGCTCACAAAAACATAAATGTGAAAAAAGGCCAAGTTTCTTTCCAAAATTTCGGCCACTAAAAGTAGTGATATAAGAATTTTGACCAAGTTCTTGTTTGGTACAATACCTATCACTCTAATATGCTATGCTTTATATAAATTTGTAACCGTAAGAGTGTCATATAATTTCTAGATAATCTTCTAATTTATAAAAATTTCATTAAAACCACGAAATAGGTTTATTAAAACAACGAAATAGTTTCATTAAAATAACGAGATAATTTTCAACGAAATAATTTAATTAAAATAACGAAATAATTTCATTAAAACAATGAAATATCTAAATAAGTTTAATATATCAGCCTTTCATGACTACAATGAAATTTTCATTTGGACAACGAATACATTTCAAAGCTATAACGAAATTCTAAATTGCTGTATATTTTATTATTTTTTTTTAATTTTAAATAATTTAATATTTAATTTAATTGCTTTAAGGTACGTACTTATCTATATATGTTTATTTCAAGCAACAACTGTAAATGTTGCTTAAATACAATTAGAAAATATTAATAATTAGAAAATATTGTTCTCATAAATCCAATGAAATATTGTTACGAAAGTAGAATAGCACCGAAGCAATTTCAATCAAATTCTTTCACAATATTCCTGAAATTTTCATTAGATTTGTGAAATTATTATTAGATTTGTCAAAAAAAATCTAATATAATTCTTTCGATGGATTTATGAAGCAAAATTCTTTCGGTGTAGATCTGATAGTATTTGTTTTTTAAGTCTACTTTAACCAGAAGTTGCCTCTGAGTTTAATTGGAATTCGTTTCCGAAATATAAATAGTTCGCGCCGTTTAAACATGCAGTCATAATTCTTTTAGCAAACACTTTGTTTTGGAATAGACAGACTTTTAAAGTTGTCCATTATTCCATTATTATTTGGGGTCAGGGGGTACAATGATAAGGCAAAACTTCTGATCGGTCCGATTTGTTGGACCCAGAGTGATTCTTTTTAATTGTACTCCAAGTCGACTCTCGAACCTCCTCGTGGTGGCCCTTGGGCGATGTTCTTGATAACCTTCCAGCATCGGAGAGTCGTGAGCGTCTGTTCTCCCAGTTGGAGTGGCTGCAAGCAGGCGTCTGTTCTTATAATAACCGCCTCACTATATAAGTGAGTTACTTACTCAGCCAGTCTGTTGCCTAAGATGGCAGCCCCATCATCAGAATAGGATACAGTAGACCAATCAGCTGATTATCTGGAACTAATTGATTAATGAAACCTCAAATAATTTGCATGGAGTCTCTATCCTCCTTGTAGGTATGACAGGAACCTCTATATATATATTATTCCAAGGAGTAGAGTAGAAGTTACGTAACCATTTTTCTTCTTGTAAAGGCACAATTAGTTTGTACGTGCTGTTCTGTTCTGAATCAGCTGTTTTGTTTCTGTTTAGTGGAAAATCTGTATGTGTGGTTAGATTTTCCATTTTCGTTCCGTTCTGTTGCGGACAGATCTGTAGAAAATAGAATTCAACGTTAAGTGACAGTCAAAAGTGTGTATTAGTGTGTTGTGACACACTGTGTACAAGTGTAATCAATTCTATAGGTTGCCAGCTGATTTTTTTTCACAGAAAAGTAATTGCAAAATATTTTATACGGAAAAGAACGGCACAGAACAGCAACAGAAAGTAAAGACTAATGAAGCCTTAAAACATACATACAGGCGTATATGCATACACACACATATATATATATATATATATATATATGTATATATACATATTTGGCTTAATTCTTAAAGTATGTAAATATGTTTGCAAAGGTGCCTTTGCATGAGCCCTTCTTTTAAGTGAATGTTAATGTTGAAGCGTTTAACGAATTTAAATGCAAATAAGTTAAATTTAGAATTTGTTTAAAGGAACAAAGAACTAAAAACAATTTCTCAGCAATTTAAGCTTAAAAAAATACTCGTACAATAGAAATGGATTTTTCTCAATACCATCCATAAATTTTTTATTTTTTATAATTTTTTGCTTCGCTACTTATGCTCTATCATTTACATATTCGTACATAAGTAAGACGTCTTTGAGTTTCTTTCATATTTGATTTCTTGGATTTAAAATAGTTTCCGGAAAAAAGCATTTAGAAATAGTATTAAATGGGATTAGTTGAGAAAAAAAAAGAATTCTGTTTTGGCAATATGAAGGATATTTTCTTACAGCAGCTACAATTGAAGCATTCTATATTTTTTTTTAATTTCAACTTACAAAGGAAAAAAATATATCTGGGAAAATTTAATTTTTTGCAAATAGAATTGAATAGTTTTATGTTTTAAAAGGATATTGCAATGCCCCAACTGAACTCCATACCAAATTTATGTATACATAAAGGGTGTTTTTTATAGAGTGACACAAGTTTAAGTTATAATAAGAGGAACATTTTATAAAATTAATATTTAAATGTGATTTATACCTTAAGGCCGTCACGGCTGGCGCAATTTGGAACAGCAACTTTCAACAACTTTTCGCAGCATTTACGGCCGTATTTCCCCGATAACTCTTCAAATGTTGATTTCCAGGTGTTTAATTGTTTGTGGTTTATTTGACGTAGAAACATAACACCAAAGAAAATAAGCCAATGCGGTTAAGTTTCACGATCTTGATGGTCAATTAATTGGGCCATAAAGTGAAATTTTTTTTCATCAAAAATTTCTTTGAGTACATCAATTGTAGCGCCTGGCATGTAGCTCAATTCTGTTGGAACCACATATCAGCCAGGTAATTAAAGTACGAAAAAATTTCGAATCATTCCTTTCACCATTGACAGTAACATTTTGACCATCATCGTTTTTTTCGTTGGGCCAATGACTCCGCCAGCCCATAAGGCTCACCAAATAGTAATTTTCCGTGGATGATATGGAGTTTCTACAAAAACTTGTGGGTTCTCCTCACTTTAAATGCGACAATTCTTCTTATTTACGTTCTCTTTCAACCAGAAATGGTCTTCATCGGATAATAAAATTTTGAATGGAAATTCAAAATGAATATCAATTTCTCTTTCATCCCATTCGCCAAATTGGTGGGGCATGCAATGGTCGTTTAGCTTTAATTCCTGCCACAAATTGAATCTTGAATCCAAAGGCAAATTTGATTTTATTATAATCAGAAGAATCACTCAAGTTTTGTTTATCTTTTCTTATTGCTACGTCAATGTAATTATGATTAAAAATATGGTTTTGTAGGAAATATTGTTAAAATAACTTAAATATTTGCCTCATAATGCTTTTGTTTGTCATGTTTTTTCATGCGTGACTCACGTTGTAAAATCAAATATTCTGGTTTGTCAAAATAATTTTCTAAAAATAAAAAATTTCTTAAGTTATCATCTCATATATTTTCTTACTGTGGCAACACTCATTCTCAACAGTACCCGATACACAAATCTGTCTGCTTGAATGTTTAAGCTAGACTGATTAATGTTGTTTATTTCTCATCAACGCGTGTGTAGACGTACGTAATAAAAGAGTGTATTAAAAGCTGCGGCGCCCTTATTTTGTCGACCACGGTACTAAGGCAATAATAAATGGTGTCGTCGAGGACATCTTGTTAATAACAAACAATTAAAACAAGTAATGCTGATGCGTGTATGGTTGTTATTTTGCATATTTTGCACGAGCTTTTTTAAAGCAAGAGCACAAAACGAATCTCAATGCATGTCTGCGTTTGTATGTGTTCAGAAAAATAAAAGAGCATACACACAACGTACAAACATGACGTTTGTATACAAGTACATGCGTAGAAAGAGGCAAGCATCACGAATTCTTCTATTGCGAATGTGTAGCATTTGTTTTAGAAAATTTCCCGCTACTAAAACATTTGAAAAATCCCTTATGCCTTAAAAGTTCTTGTAAGTGGTATTTTGCAGGGGACTAGTGCGCACTTTTGGTGGTTCATAAGATGCACGTTATCAGTAACGCTAAATGTAGTCCAAAAACGATCTCTTGATCTTTGAATTAGCCACTCTGAAGGACTATTATATACACTATAAAATGGAAGAAGTACACAATGAGTTTGACGAATAGAACAATTATTTTGATTAAAAATTTTAACAATTTTCTCGCGCTGCTCTGGTGTAAATCGATGTCAGAATGAAATTTCAAAGCAAACTAAACAAAAAGCATATATCAATTGTTAAATGAGTGCTCAAATAAGGCAGTGATGCCAACTCAAAGTTGTGACACTCTAAAAAATCACGCCTTACATACATATGTGCCCTTAATTGTGAAAGTGGTCTAAGTCATGCGTATTTTTGCATCGAAATATCAAATAAATCTTAAAAAAACTTGTATAAATATTTAAAAAATAATAAATTAATTTATATAAATTGAGGCTGGCACAACTCTTAATAAAAATCTTGAAAAATACAGAAATATTTTTTAAACTGCTCGACCAAAGAATTATAGAAATATAGTCCACTTTCGTAATTAAAGGCACATTTACATAACATGTGAATAATTTTATTAAACTTATGTTTGTTATTATTATTATGACTAAACGTTTTAATATATTTAAATAGATGAGTCAATATGTAAACAAACATATGTATGTCGTTTCTAATGATTTTTAATTTTTTTTCTTCATCAAAAATCCTAATAATCTAATAATGGTAGCAAATAATTTGTCAAGTTTTCACAAATCAAATTGTATTGTTATCCGATTACAATTTATCTGGCAAAAAGCCTAAAGCATTCACTTTACATATTATTAATAATTGAAATTAATTTTGAATAATAATTGTAATATATGGGAAAAATCTCAAACAATATCAATACAACTAATCTCGTTGTTTATAGAGATGACAGATAATTAGAAAGGAAATCTAATTTAAATCTAAACTGAATATTATAATATTAAAAGAACTATCGATAAAAAAGTTTCCTCATATTTAATTGCACAAATTTATATACATATATAAGAATTATGAAAATATCGTAAGCAAGCTTAATTTCATTACAATATACATATATGTAGTATGTATAAAAATAACAATTGTTAATAAAATGAAATCTTTATTAAGTACAAGACATGTGAGAAATTTAATTAGATCTACGAAATGATTTTAATATTGGCAATTTGAAATTGTATATGCCAAAAGTTCTTTTCCATCTATGTTATTGTTATTGTTATGATTATTTTTTTATAATTATAAATGTTAAATCTGTACATATTTGCCATGAATATGAATACGAAATCATTCTAATTGGAGTCAAATATTTAAACATCAATAAACAATAAATTTGAATACATGTTCATACATGTGTATGTATGTAAAATTACCAATGCGGTGTAATTTGTTATTCAGGCTTAATACGTATAATTATTGAATAAATTATAAACGATAAAATAATTTAGAATGTTTGCTTTGCTATCATCAACACAACATCCTTTATTAGTTTTCTGATGCTATACAGAAAGGATGTATGTTGTATATACGTATGTAATGAATTTAAATCAGTTTTCTGTAACCATATATTTTGTTATTTTTGTATACACATTATAGGGTGTTTATTAAATGTGTTATTGCAATAGAAGTGTATATATTTGATAAATTGTTTTTAAACTTTTTATTGTTTTGCTTTTAATGTAATTTAATCCCAGGGTTCCTAGAAAATTTTACTAACTCAGTTGATATTACAGATGATAACTAAATAAGTTAACTTATTTCATGTATATGTGCATATATTTAATTTTTTTTAAGAGAAGTAACACTCAGCAAAGGAATGCGTACTACTATTACTAGGTTTTACCTTTTTGGTGGTGGAGGAACCGATAAAGCAAAGCTTAATTTTTCTACAACTCCGTTTTTTACACATTTTTAATAATGGAGTCTTGCAGCGCCTCTGGTGTCAATGAAGTGTATTAAATTGTCAAAGCTTTGCTAAGTAGCAATTTTTTATTATTTTTACTTGGGCGATGATTCTATTACACAATAGCGACCAAGCAGGGCGCTCTGATATTACATTAGGATTTGTACTCCGCTGAAGCCGTTGTAGTTTAGTGACCAGTGTCAATGCCCTTCACCGCTTAAACTTTCCTACAAAAACTGAGCTGATACGCGGTAATGTCCATACTAACGCACATCAGAAAAATGCTTGATGTTGTTATTCAATGACTGTTATAGCTTAGACAGACGACAGCGTTAATTTGCATTAACTGTCTTAACTCAAATTAACTCTTGAATTATCCCCACAAATGCACTAAATGAAACTAAATTAATACTGACTATATGATAAAGCCGTCCTCATTTGGTAGCACCATCCTCACATGGTAACACTGTTGACCATCAATCAAATTGTGGCAAATTGTTTTCGTTTTCAAAATTAAAGTGGATTGAAAGGCAGGAAATATAAGTTATTTTAATTGCTTTTAGAAAAAGAAAAAAAGGAATATTAAAATCGAAACACAGTTTTTTCTATTTTAAAATTTCTAAGGAAAATAATCGAATTGTGTGTGTACGAAAGGGATGCACAAATTTTGTTAGCTGTTTATTTAATGCAAATTACAGTCGTCTGTCAGGGTAAATTTTTAATTCACATTAGTGAGCTCATAATGCGAATTAATGCTGTCGTCTGTTTACACTATTAGACACCAAGCTCGAACCCAGGACTTTCAGGACTACTTTAGGCAATGCAACCCTCAAATACAAGAAAAAAGTTCAAAATTTTGTTTTGTTTTTCATAATATTTGCCATAGATTTGTTTTTTTTTTGTTGTACATTTTTTCCAATGTTAAGAGTTTCTTGCATTATGCAGTTTTTAGCTATCATGTACTTAAAATTAAATTTTTTTCCACTATTCTTTCCAATTCACTGCAAATAATATTTCAAGGCGGCTAAGGTTAGCGAGATGCTAACAAAATGTTTTAGTTGCTTCTTTTACGAACTATGGATAAAGCAAAATTAGTGATTTTTGCATAGTTAAAAAAAATTTACTTATTTAAAAACCAACAAACTTGGCAGCACTTATCTAAAAATTGGAAAAAAAATTTAAGCCATATCCATATCATATTTTTGAACAAATTTTTTTTTTGTATTTTTATAATATTTTGGGTTGAATTAAATCATCTAGAAACAATAAATAAAAAAAAAATAAAATACAAAACTAGTACTTTGAGGGTGGCATTGGCTGAAGTAATTAGCACGTTGAGTACAAAACCGAAGGTCCTGGGTTCAAGCCCGGTCATTAAAAATAACAAAACCACGAATTTTTCTGTTGTAAACTAATGTCCTTTGTATCAGTTGTTGTGGAAAAAATTCTAGTGATGCAGGCATAAAACATTGAACACTGTACTATACCGACTTCAGCAGATACTACTCTTAATATAACATCAGAGCACTCTCCTTCGTTGTGTAGCAGAATCAATGACGAAGTAAAATAACCAATAAAATGGCTACTAAATACGGCTTCAAAATATAATGCACCTCATTGACACCAGAGGCGCTGCAACACTACATTATAAAAGAAACGTTCAAAAAGCAGAGTTTCAAGGGAATGAAGCTTTCCTCTAATTCTTTCTTCACCGCCAGTCTTCACTATCGCTATCATTTCCCTCTTACCCTCTCTCACTATATTTCCTTTAACTTACAGGTAGCCAGCGTTACAATATGTGAAGATTTTTCTTATTTGGAAAGTTTTTCGGAATGTTAAAAAGACTATAAGATTTCTTTATTGAATTATGGGCATACATATATATATTTATCTTATACATTTTCTATTCAGTAAATATTTTGTGTTATTTACTTTTACGTTTGTTAGTTCATTTGAAACACCATAAATTTTTCCTGAATTCAGTAAAATCAATGCACATTAATATACGAGTATTTTGAGTAAAATCACTAAAAAAAATATTTTTAATGAGAAAAAAAATTCTTTTGTTCGAATTGAAGGTTTTTGGGAAAAAAATATGGCAACGCTGCAGGTAGCACAAATGGATCATTGTGTTGGTCCCAATTGAGCTGGAATCTAAATTTCACTCTTCCTCTCCAGCAGCCTGCTTACTTTATCTAACCTAAAGGAATACCTTTTGATCGGTGTCGATTTTTCTTAATTCTACTTGCAAATGTAGTATTGTCTCCCTTACTCCTTGCTGTTTCATTTCCCAATAATCAATAATATTTTATTCAGAATTTAACTTTTATTTTATATTAATCATTATAATTTTTTTATATACTCAAATATTTTTCAAATTGATGAAAAAATTTTATTCATTTCCTTTTTAGGTCACTCTTCGTGGATTTCTGTTTATAAGGAACTTGTCAGAACAACAGGTGCTTTAGAAGGTTTTAATTCTAAGCTTTCTCGAAAAATAGAAAAGCACGGACAATTCATAAAATTTTTTGAAGCTATGCGAAATGAAGATTTTAGTCAATCGGTTTCCATAAGTCAATTAGTTGCGGGAGAATTATCAATTTTGCCAAAAAAAAACGTAAAGTTCAAAAAACTAAGGACCGTAAAATTCATCAGCTGACCGAAAAACTAGATAGAGGAGTTATCTTGGAAGAGTTATAACGGTACTCAAAAAATGCACAAGTCGGACAATAATTGCTTTTAAATTTTTATGGACACTATAACACGACAAAAAGTGACATAATGTCCATTGACATTGTGTTAATTGATTCAATGTTACTTTTTTGAGTGTTGAAATGTTCATGGGCACTACGACACACTTGCTTTGTCATAACGTCCATTGACATTATATCCTTGGATATTGTGACATGCCATCACATAAATGTATATTATAAAATGAGCAAGAGTATATCCAAAAATGAGAATTAATAAGTATATGTATGTAAAAGTATAAAAAATTTTCGTGGAAAGCAAGAATATAAAAACTCTCTTTTGTTCATTGTTTTTCTCTGAGATGTACTCGTATATTCTGCAAAAAATTATATTAAATACATGATTTTATTTTAGGAGCACTAACGATATCACTATCCATTGTCAATATCAACAATGATTTCGGCCACAGAGACTAACTTAAATATTATTAGCGATGTGTTAGGAGCAAGTTAACGCTAATCAAAAGAAATTAAAGGAGAATTGTGCATAAATATAATTCCCAGAAGATATTTTGTTTTGCAATTAACTTCATTTTCTTCCTTCTTATTAAAACTTTTACATATAATTAAGATTCATAAATTTTGTGGCTAAAGCTTCAAATTGTTTTTGTGCCTTTTGTTTCGAGCACAAATATGTATGATTATATGTTGGTTTCCACGCCCAAAAACCACTTAATTAAGAGTCTTTTCTCATGTTGTGTTTAATCTAATAATATTATTTATTTAATAAAACACGGTGGTTGAACTCTGTAAAAAGTACGTTCATTTCCCTTATTTCCATTGAGTGGAAGAAAGGGTTTTCGTCTTTATATCATTCGAGTTTGTCATCATGTTTGTAATTATTTTGAGTATTTTCTTGTATGTCGTTAGAGTATGATTTCTTGTGCTTAACTGTGTAGCAAAGGGACTTCATGCCAAAATGTGTAGCTATATATATTTACAGCAAAACTTTCCTATAACGAATTTCGCTGCACAGTAATTTTCCCCATATCAAAATATTTCTCCAAATATTCTATATTTTAGATTTTCATATCGAGCTTTATTTTAAATTGTATCGTAAGCGATATGTTATCGAAAATAGACTTTCTTATTTAAATTAAAATTTTATGGGCCTAACCATAGTTAAGAATTATCAAAATGCCAAAATTGTTCATAACTTTGAAGATACGGGCGTACAAAAACATATTTGAATATTTATAAAAAAAAACCTTTTCCTGAAAAATTTAATTTTTGTCGCTTACGATTAAATCGAAAATAAAGTTCGATATTATTAAAATTTATTTTTCCACAGCTTTTGGCGCTTTATTTTCTAAAAAAATTATTGCACTTTTCAATTAAAATTTACAATATTTTTTTTTTTAATATAGAGTTTATTACAAATTATTGTATCATCATTTACGAGCGTAAATTTTTCCTTTAATTGAATTCTCAATTGGATTTTTCTTAATAAAAGCTAGAAAATTGCACTGTTTCAAGCAATGAAAACGGCATTAGTTTTCACCATAAAGAACCTTTTGCTAAGACAAAATTTCAACCTTATCTACATAAAAAAATTTGCTTATTACGCCTGTTTAATGCCTTAATAATTTTTATAAATAAGGCTGATAAAATTTCATATTCTTAATAATATCTTAACAACGACTTTGGTTTCAGTCGCATCAGTGAAATATATAATTTGTCATAAAGCAAAAGTAATTGCAAGAAACTAAATTTTATATGCAATAATTGAAATTTATTTGCTGGTGGCTTAGCATGTCTATATATGTACGTATTTCATTAGCGCTTGAACCAAAACATTAGTAGACTTCAACCACAAATTTTGAACAGTCACAAACCTCTTACTGTATGCACAGACTTTTAAAAACTATAAGAGAATTTATAAAATAATAATATTTTTGAAAATCACAAAGAAAGAATAAGCTTAGTACGTTTTGAAACTGATACAAAACCCAGAAAATAGTTTATATTTATATGAATTCGAATATAGTTTTTGAAAGTCTGTGCATAAAGTAAGAGGTTTGTTGCTGTTCAAAATTTGTGCTTGAAGTCTACTGATGATTTGGTTCAAGTCCTAATGAAATGCGTATATAGATGCTTAACCATCAGCACATAAATTTCAATTAGTAGGTCTGTTTATTTACTTTCCCAGCAGAAACTAGCAACAAGACAGACAGAAACTTACAAAATTACTCTCCCAAATATGAAAAAGTAAATGAACGCTTTGCTTGTAAAAATTTGCAAGAAAATTTTATTCATATCAGAACCATGGATGGAAATCATGACATAATTGTACTTTTTCTGATGTATTTTGTTTCATAATATTTTAAATTGCAATATTTTTATAAATTGGCATTTCATATGAAATTATTTATAAAGTTTAATGTATTTTTATCTTTTTTGTGCATGTTTCATAATTTTTTAATTTTATTCATTAACAAATGCAAAAATTCCACTTTCCATCTCTGATCATATATGATAAACAAACAAAATTAATTGCCATTAAAATTAAATTTATGTGGCTTAATGAAAGAAAAACAATAGATTAAGACAACATGCTTTCTTTTTTCATATGTTTTTTAACAAAGACATTCAAATTTTTTTCAGTTTTCCTTTTCCAAATATTTTTTAAATAATTTATTTGACAACAAAACACACAACAGGTGGTTGGATAATTCTTGCAAGTAAAAATTTTACTAGTAATAATTTGTAGGAATTTTTTTGTCTCTCAATTTTTTTCTCCCTTTTGACGCTCTCCTTGCAAACTTTGTGAGTTAATGAACTCTTTCCAGTAAAAATTGTTACAAATTCGTAAAAATTTCATTAAATTTTATATGGAAATTTATTTTTTAAACGTTTTCTAAACCATAATTATTTTTTATGAATAATGCGTTTTTAGCGTTGCCACTTGGATACAAGTGGATTCAAGCAATATAACGAATTTTCTATTAAAATATATAAAACTGTGAGACATTTTCCAACGAGTTATAGAGAAGTTTGACTGTACTAGCGAAAAAAGTTGACTGAAACTATTTTTATCTATTACCATCTCCACTTTTCAAGGATATTAAAAAGATTGGTGCGATGAAAGCGAAATTATTTTAAATCTCAGAACTTGCCCAATCTCGATGATCTGCACTTAATGTAAAATTCTTAAAAATCTTTTATTCAAATAATTTTCAATACCAAATTCGAACGTTAACTTGGTACCTCCCTTTTAATGCCTTTTAATGAAACATCTTCACTCGAGATATAAGAATGTACACATGCTGGCATATACTATATACATACATATGCTCATATCACATACTTACTTCAATAGTGGCATAACTCGAAAATGTATTTTTTGTCTTATCTTGTTTAAAAATTTCATAAAAATATCTTGCACTATCACCTCCTGAGAGGAGAATATTTTTTTCATATCCTCATTGAGTTGTATATAAATTAATTAAAACTAGTTGTTTTGAAGTTGTAACAGTATTTAAATAAACGATCGATATGCATATCTAAACAACAATGTTGACAAGAAATTTGTTTCAGTTTTTGCGGGTTTAGGAGTAAAGAATAAAATACTTCGGGACTAATATGTATATACATGAGCATCAATACATCCATCGTGTTTCGTTTATAAAACGACAACATTTATTATTGGTATAACACATGCCACGAGAATATATTTAAAACACAAGACGTACTTACATTTCAAGACTGTTTACGCAGGACTCTGGTATGTATGTATGTGTGTGTATAGCTTATAATATTTTTTTAGTTTCTCTTTTTACATAGAATTTACATATGCTTAGAAACATAAATTCAATAGTATTATTTAATTAAAGTTCCATAACCCAGTCAACAAACAAGTTTCAACTAAAAATTAGAAGATGCTATTGGCTGAAGTAGGAAATGGCGGTATTTGAGAGTACGAGTACAAGCCCTGACCAGACCCAGTCATATCAATATTAAACATTTTTCTGATATGCAATGCAATGCGTTTATTAATGGAGTTACAAAAATTAGACTGAACGTTGGAACACTAGCTTTCAAAGAGTATCCACTAACTAGTTTGATGCATCAGAAGTTCTTGACTACCATTTCTGTTAAAAAAAAATGTAATCGACAAATACCGCGCATGAGATATGATGTAAAAATTTCTCTAATTTGTGAAAGTGTCCTCTGCCTCAAGTCGGCCAACTGGAAAATATTCTAAAAATTACTGCTTTCAGTTATGGCGTCTATGTTACTTAATAGAGCGTTTGTTTGCAATCTTTCTTTGTTGTTGCGGTGTTTAAGGGAGTCATATAAAAATGCACCAGTTAAACTTTCGTTTCCATTTGAATTTGAGTTCTTTACTTTGCTTCGAATCTAAAAGCTCTAGTACTAAAATCTACGCGATCTCTCCTCCGATCACTCCCCCACTATCGTTACAATCTGTAACCCACTAAGAAGTGACTTATTTCACTCATATATGAAGATGATCAATAGTGTTAATTGGCTGGGATTAAAAAAATATATTAGTAGTCATTGCACGGAAAATAATACGCTAACAACACCCAATGATATTAAAACCAACATTGCCAATCTTAACGAAAATATTAAACAGGCTGCTGAACATGCCATTACCTCCCATCCGCAGACTGGGTTTAATAAAATTTATTCCATGGATATTTAACATCTCGTGTGTGAAAAAAGAAGAGCTAGAATTGAATGTCAACAGCACAGATCACCCCAACATAAACTCAGACTTAAAGAATGTACTAAACGACTGCAAGAGTTGCTTGCAACTGAAAAAGTGCATCTCTTAAAAATTATTTGGAAGGTCTCGATGTCACACCAATATCTATTTACTCTTTGTGGCGCGCTGCTAGAAAGCCCGTTGAGTTTAAAGGACTTAAATTCCGTATTTACACCAAACACATGTACTGGTGTTTCTGATTTGCCGAGTGTAGTTGCTCTACCCCCTCGACCCTTTAAGTTTAATATGCGTGATGTACAAAAACTAATTGCTGAACTCAAGCCAAAGAAAGCTCCTGGTATTGAGGGAATTAGTAACAAGATGCTGATGAACTTACCGCATATTGCAATAAGAATCCTGCTGTTTATTTTTAATGCCATATTATGAATATAGTATTATCCACAACATTGGAAGCTTGCCAAAGTTATAATGATTCCAAAGCAAGGCAAAGATCTTACCAAAGCTGAGTCGTATAGGCCTATGTCAAAACTCTTCGAAAAGCTGCTAATGACAAAATTGTTCCCAATTTTAACTGATAGTGGGTGCATACCGGATCATTAATTTGGTTTTATAAGTCAGCATAGCACCATTGAACAAACGCATAGATTAGTTCAATTTATAAGAAAAACATTTGAGGAAAAGAAGTATTGTTCTACTCTCTTTATTGATGTTTCTCAGGCATTTGATAAAGTATGACATGAAGGCCTAATTCTTAAATTGAAGACATATCTACCAGTGAACTTTCTAGAGCTATTGGAAAGTTATATTCTATCCCGGAAGTTCATTGTTGTGGAAGGAGACCTCATGAGTGTGCCCGAATCTATCTCCACCGGTGTGCCACAGGGGAGTATACTGGGCCCAGTTTTGTGTTTGGTATATACTTGTGATATGCCTGTTATCACTACAATCCATACATCTACATGTGCCGATGACACAGCATTCTTTAGCATGCACGAAAACCCTCACGAGGCATTCCGATATCTTCAGGAACATACTACCCAGCTTAAAGTTATGGAGAATTAAAGTAAATGAAAAGAAGTGTGCGCAGGTAATATTTACTCTACGAAAAGATGCTTGTTCCCCAATTAGAATTAATAATCAAATTGTTCCTCAACATTCACATGTAAAATACCTTGGTATACACCTTGATCGACGGCTTACATGGAAACAGAACATTGATTGTAAGCTAACACAAATGAAACTAAAATTAACTCAGGTACATTAGCTGATTGGTAGAAATTCAACTCTCAGTCTAGATTGCAAACTTTTGATATACAAGTTGCTTTCGAAACGTATGTGGTGTTATGGAATTCAACTATGGGGCAATGCTGAAGCTTCTAGTGCCGAGAAAATCTAACGAAGGCAAAACAAAATTTTACGTTTAATAACATCGGCTCCATGGTACATCAAAAATTCAAGTATACATCGTGATTTGAATATGCCACTAGTGATTGAAGAAATTGCAAAATACGCAGGCATATATTTAACAAAACTCGAGTCACATCCTAATCCGCTTGCTCGTAATATTTTGAACTTTACTGGACACATCCGCCTAAAAAAGAGGGACACAAGGGCTCTAATACTCGGCACTCCAGATCGGATTTCTTGAAAATACTTTTTCTTCCTTTTTTGATTATCACTACTTATATATTATTTATAACTATCACTGAGTTTATGTCGGAAAGTTGTCAGTCCTAATAATTATATTTTAGATTTAACATTTAAATACTTATTCTTAGTTCATATCTGAAGATACAATAAATAAATACATGTGTTAAAAAAAAAGCTCTTATGGTTCCTGATAAAATAGCGTGTGACAGACAGACGGACAGCGCAGCGAAAACAATAGGGTCCTTTTTTCACCTTTGGTGTACGGAACCCTAAAAAAATACCTCATCGATTTTAAATTCCATCAGCTGAGTCTGAGCTTAATTACTATTTTACATTTGGCTAAACATTGTCTTAAACTGCTTTATAGATTAAAATTTATATCACTAATAAGTTGAATTTCAAATATGTAACTTTGGTTATGCAAACTGATTTTTTTCGTTTTTTTTTCTCTCTCCTGTTGAAAAGATTTTTATGAATATAAAATCAGCATAATGTAAATGCAAAGAACTGAAACCTTACAGTGCTTAGGATGTAAGACAGTGAGTGTTAAAACTGAAGATTATGTTCGGAGATTATGGTCGGAGTAAACAAAATAACTATTTTGATTTATTTACAGACAAAATATTCTGAACAAAAGGAAATTAAATTATATAGAAAATAGAAAAAAAAATTTAAAAATTGTATAATTGTAAAAACAATATGACTAGATTTATCTTAATATATATATGTAGTGTAGAGCTGCTACCGTTTTCTTTGACAAAGAAAAACATATTTTTTCTGTGTCACACGTGACAAAAATTTGAAATTCCTGCGGAAATGCCTATATACAAAATAAATCTTTTTTAATTTACTTTAATGGTTTATGGAACTTTTCGGCATATCCTAGCACTGCCGAAAGTAAAGCTTTGCTGTCATATGGCGAAATAGTTTTGTAGCAGTAAAGAAGTTTTCAGATTATATTCCTGCCTTTTGGATTCAATATCTACTGTAAGAATATGTTTGCCTCTCACAGTACATTCTCTTAACAGATTTGCACCTACAATAGTTACATAAGCTCAAACAAAAAAAATATCATTTTACTTACTTGGCAATTTTGACCTGCCTTGAGGCCATATTAAAGAAACCGTCTGCAAAAACAGAGACAAGAAAATTGTTTTATTTTATATTTCTTCAGACTCTTTTATTTTTTGCTATTAAGTTCAACTACGAGTCTTGCATTTAAAAGTATTTGCTTTTCCCATTTATGTAGTAGTTTTCTTGTTCTTTTCGGTGTTGTTATCTTTTTTATATGTTTAAGTAACTACCTGGATTCCTGTAAGTTAAAGGCTTAAGCATAGAAATATTCCTTATGCATATGGTTTTCTTAAAAGGAAAATTTAAGCACATTACATAAAGGAACTTTTTTTTTAATCCAGGTTATAAAAATGATTTTCTATTTTTTTTTTGTGTAAGTGTGAGTATTATGAAGACATAAAAGATGAAGATACAATTATGTTAATAGCGCTGACTATAAATGTGCTGCTGATAAAGTTATACCAGGCAAAAGAAATGAATGTAGTTGAGGTAACTTGAGTATGTAACTTAAATGTTTTTTGATTTCTAATGAAATGGGTAAACTTTTGTATTTGATTTACGTTAAACCTTTTCCTTTCCTTTAATTTGCTACAACTTGACCTTTTTTTTAGATTTCCTTAACCATATGAGGCTCAATTATGATTAATGGATTCAAGGTAAAAGTTTAAAATCAACATGCTATTTATTTGTTAGGCATAAGTTTTCTTGCATAAGCTTTTTATTTATTTTTTGTGAAGCATGCTTTTTAATTTGTTTTTATTTATGAGAGTAATAAAGGAATTTTGATGGAAGGATTTTCATTATATTTTCTTTTTTTAACTAAGTAATAATGGTATTTGTATATTTTTCGAATGGCTAGTATATGTTATTTGGAGGCAAGTTAATGCATTCAAAATTAAATAATTTTTCCTAAACTTTGATTGTGTTTAAATGGAAGTTTCGAACGATATCGAATACCTTAATATGCCTGATGGAGTTTGTTTTTATATTAATTTGTTTTTAAAAACTATATAACTATATTAAAATTCTTAGGTAATTAAAAGGAATTGCTTTAAATATATGCTCTCCCTTTTAATTTGTCTTGTCGTCAGTTTATGATACGGGGAATTTATTTTTGAGAAAACTGAAAATAACAGGAATTATTGCCCATATACTAAGAATTATAAGCCTTCGGGAGGGAATTGAGCAAGGCACGGAATTTAAATTTGATTACTTGATAAAGTCGGAAAATTTTCAATACATTTTCTTTCTTAAAAATTTAAATCTTAAAGCAGCAAATTGTATTAAAAAATTTTTAATTTGATCAAATCAACAACTAGCAAATTCAGTATGAAATGCACGCTATTACCTGTTTTACAATAAACAAAAAATCATGTGATTAAATTTTAATTAAAATCTTTGTCGTTACTTTTTCGTATCACTGTAGTCCAAATTCTCGCATCAATACAGCCGTAAAACATTTTTGGGCTTCCCTGGTCTATAGTTGACAGTTTGACATAAAGGCAGAATTAGTTTGTACATGCTCTTCTGTTCTGAATCAGCTGTTTAGTTTCTGTTTAATGGAAAATCTGTATGTGTGGTTGGTTTTTCCTTTTTTGTTCTGTTGTGTTGCGGACAGATCTGTAGAAAATAGAATTCAACGTTAAGTGACAGCCAAAAGTGTGTATGTATTAAATAGGGCAAGCAGTAGCCAAACAAGAAGCAGCTCAGGAATAGGAAATACATTTTTATGTCGGGGGGCCCGGTATAGGGTTTGATTTTAGAGGCATGGTTTCTTCGCAAAATTTTCTTAGAAATACATATTAATTTTGTTATTACTATACGATTTTTTAATTTTTTAGTCCATTGAGCCTAGTATACACGTTTAAAAATCAATTTGATTAAACCGATTTTTCTGAAAATTTTTCGAATACAAAATGAGGATTATTTTATAGTTTATCGGGTTTTTTCAATAATTTTATCTGGCAGCCCTGGTTACAGTCTATTACAGTCTTGTTGTTGTCAGTAAAGAGTATAGACTTGTACATATAAGTTTGTTAAAGTGGCCAGAGAGACATTATTGTGGTATCAACAAGCAGCATTTCTTCAATACTACTCCCAGTTGTTTGAAACGAATGTATACTACAGTAAAGTAGACGTAGTGGTATTCAGTATTGGTATATTTATTTGCGTCTTACACAAGACCATTTATAAGACCTTTCAAGACATCAGAAATTTTTCAAATGCTTTACTACGAAATATTATTTTAAAAAAACGTTAAGCAATACTTTTGGCAAGACAAACAGTTGAAACAAATGTCTGATCAACAGTGTTGTTAAGCGTTTATTTTAGAATATTTCGGTGTAGTAAAGCATTTGAAAAATCTCTCTCTGGTCTTGTGCAGGACTTTAATACTTATATGCGTAAGTTAAGCTGTGTGTGTGTGTATTAAAGGTCTTGATTAGTTTAAATCAAAGATACCCAAAAATTAAATGTTTATGTATTGGTGAGAAATTGTTAGAGATTTAGAGGTACAGTTAAACGAAAAAGTAAACGAATAGATTTTTGTTAAATTTTGAAAAATATATATCTAAAAAATTAAAGGGATGCATGCAAGAGGTAGAAAGTATAGAAATGAAATTAGATAGAAACTTGGTAAAAAAAAAACATTTCGAACGTAGGTAGTCTAAAAAGTTAATTTTTTTCCTCGTCATTATATCTTTTCATATCCCTATGAAAATAATCATAATGCCTCGTAAGAATATGTTCATAATGCCCTTTAAATGTTGATAGCACAAACACATTGAGCATTAACAAAGACATTAAGAACTATAAAAAATTTTCGTAATGGTACGACCATTTTTTCTACGCACTATCAATTAACAGAAAACAATAATCTGGAAGAAAAAAACAAAACATCCGATAAGCATCTCATAAGCATGTGCACTTCTTGCCGTCTGGCAGACAACTAATTTAAATGAGCATAACAAAGTGATGTGTGGAGCCAATCAACAATTGTTGAATGAAATGGGCATCTATTGCTTAAATGTATTTATTTATGCCGCTAGTCTTGCCGCACTGCTACCGCCAATATACGAAGGTCGATCAGAATGAGGTTTAATATATCATTCAGAGCCTCCGAAGGACTAGTAAGTAAAGTTCTCTACCTTGGTATTTGTGGTAAATAGTACCAGTTCCGTTTTGTTTGGATTCACTTCTAGTCCACAGTCTGAAGCCTAGTTTTAAGTGTGCCCAAAACGTTAGACATGACATCACTAATCACGTTCGTGAACATCCCTGACACCATTATTACCACATCTTCCGTGTACGCTATAACTTTAACCCCCCAAGGCGTCTAATCTGAAAAGTATTGTGTTAACCATAAGAAGCCAGAACAAAGGAAAAATAACCCTTCCTGCGGTTTGCCTACTTTGACTTCCTGCCTAAATTAGCAGTGACATTTCTTGACTTCATCATGGTTATTATCCAGAGAAAAGCTTAATTCTGTTACAACTCTGCTTTTTGCATATTATTTTTTAAAGCAGTGTTGCAGCGCCTCTAATGTCAATGAGGCGTATTAAATTGAAAGTTGTGTTAAATAGTCATTTTATTGATTATTTTACTTCGTCAATGATTCTTCTGCACAATACCGATGAAGGAGGGCGCTCTTAATGATACATTAGCACTTAAATTTGCTGAAACCGGTTCCGTGACCAGAGTATGTGCCTTTATTATTTTAAAATTACTGGTGTTGTTATTTAATAACTTTCACTGTGACCAGGCTCTAATCCAGACTGGATCTAAACCAGGATATTTACCATCTTCGAACCGTTCAGATCCTGCAGAAATATCCTGAAATCTACCTCTAACTTAAATTAAAGCTAATAAATAAATATGTACCTCAAGTGAGGATGTTATTTTCTTAAAGTCCACTTTAAAAAAAATTTGCCATTTTTTCCAACATCTAACAAAATTACTACTCCAAATAAATTTGAATATTTATCAGACTTTACATGCAGATAATGCAAATGTTTTCAACTGACTACTCACCACACACAAGCAGACACGTGAATTCATTGCTTTATAAACATTTGTTTGTTCATATTGTAACAAAAATATGTAAATTTCTTTAGAAAATGTTTGTAAATGAATACATCTGCATCAAATTTTCCAAAGAGTAAATGCTAAGGTGTGATAATAATAACACCTCTGTCATTTGTGTTATAAAATATGACAAATTATTTGTCAGCATTTGGTTGACACATAATCCAAATTATATGTACATACATAAATACATACATATATATGTATGTATGGATAGACATAAATATAAACATGTTTGTACACGAGTGCTAAAATTGTATTAGAAGAATACTCATGTTGAGAACAATGATAATGTGAATCATCATTTTTATGATGACAATTTTGAGCATGTTTGAGTTTTGATGTATTTTGTGGGTAAAAAAAGCTAATTTGGCTTTTAAAAAAACTAATAAAATAAAATGTAAGAAGGTAAAATATATCCAAAAAGAAAATATTAATAATTGCAGAAATCTTAGCCACCACAAAAAAATTTATCAATATTTTATCAAAGTTTTCCTGGTTTTACTGAACTTGAGATAATTAAAATAATAACGTAAATTGGAAATTTTTGTAACAGGTACGGCATTTTTAAGTTTGTTGTTGAAAGGAAACAAAAAAATTAACGGCTATAGCGCTGTCATTATATTAAAACTTTCAACAAATTAGAGTACGCTGAATTTTAGCAATTCACATATTCTATTTGCAATGAAAAAAAAAAGTTTGCACCTATTAACACCTCAAACAGTGGATCATACACAAGAATGCTGATGATGATGACATGGTGGTGATTTAAAACAGCACGTTATTCTGTTTTGCTTGCGTTTGTTATAATAATTTAATTTAATTTAATATATTTAATTTTTGTGCTTAATACGATATTTATGTTTTATTAATTACGACACTTGTTGGTCCTAATAATTATATATTGACTTCAGATTTACATAGTTATTGTTAGTTCAGTTTTAAAGATACAATAAATAAATATTAGTGTGTAAAAAAATAATAATAATTTACAATTGAGGTGCTTAGTGGTAAAGAGGTGAAAGTGTAAAAAATAAAAAATTCAGTTAAATGCAGCAAACCACATCTGTTCTAATATCTATCACGCTATACAAATTCGGACGTGATAAGCTTAAACTGAACTCTTTTGGTCGAAAACTTTACTACAAGCAACGGCTTAACAGAAAAACATCTGATTCTGAAGCTTCATTACTCAGAATTTTCTTTTTTTGCAAGTATACGTTTATATTTTAAAGCCCCTGAATTGTCATTAGTTTAATTGGCTTCTTAAAAACTGTCACATGCTACTTGGCTTACAGAGCAATACGTTCTTTAGTCCAATCAAACCATTAGCAGAAAAAACAAATTGGTTTTAAAAAATAATTACAGATTTACTAAAACAAAAATTTTAATCAACTTAAGCTAAAATTGAGTTAACACTTAAATATTATTATTCAAATCAGAATTAAGCCCTTTCGGATTTTTATGTTATTTGTGCAATTTTCGAGAAAAATTTCTCTACAATTCACCATTACTAAATATGACTTTAAGCTTAAAAAAACCTATTCTGTGAAATTTTTCCTGCAGAAAGAATTTATTTCTTTCTTTTGCTGGTAGAAACCTTAAAAAAAGCTCTTTTAGCGGAATTTGGAAGCCTCAGATATCATTACAAAAATGCAAGGTCACGCACATGCATCTAAATTTAAAACAGATGATAATATTACATACATATATTTATCCTGGGTAGTTTATTTTGAGCTATGCTCTTTATGTCAGATACAGGAGCTAAGACATTAAAATTTTATTGTCGTTTTGATTTCTTTGTTTAAATTTTCTTATTTTTCTCTGTTCGCAAGAATTGAAATACCAGATGTGTTACTACACGTAATAAGAACTTAAACAAAACAGTAGTACTAAGTCTGCAAGTACATATGCAGTATGTTCACTCATGCAAATTTGCAACGAATCTATTTTATTTTAAAAATAACAATAAAAAAAAGAAATTCTATGATATTACATAAATTGTTTTGAAAATAAAAAAAGTTTTATTTTATTTATATTTAACACATGAAATTTGTTTTACATAGCTAAGCAGCATAGCTCTAACTAACCATTGCACCATAACAAAAACTTATTTTAATCAAATCTTAAAAAAAATATGAAAAGAAAAAGCGCTAAATTTATTAATATAGTTGGTAATACTGTTTGTTGCTAAGAAAGAATTCCTATTCATTTTTCAACACTTTTATTTTCTGCCTAATTTACCCATACCAATAAACTTCCCACACATTCATATACATCCATGTTTAAAAATGACATTTGTCTGTTGGGATAAAGGATATGCGGAGCACCATAAAATATACAAGTACATTGTTTTAAGTTAATTTATATGTAAATAAAAGGGCCCAGCCATTTGTTTAAGGAAAAATAGAAAGAAACAAACTGTGCGATGGAAGGTAGGCTTAGATTAGAATCATGTTTTTCTCTAGTTTGTTAAATAAAAATTTAAAAATATATTTTTAGCTTTGAAATCTTTGTAAAATTTAACATAATCTACATGTAAAAAATTCGATAAATTACTCGTTAGTATTAAAGTGGTTACTAAGCCTTGGCATTGAGGCAAAATTATAGTTCCAAACCACGTGAAACTGACAAAATAAATTAAAAATATTTTTGCTTATCCAAAAGTATTCGAATTTAAATTATCATTGCAAAATATTAATTCTTCCATGAATATTATGCAACGAAAAAAAAAAGCAATGTGAGTTCGATCACAGGGGAGATGTAATGAAATTTTTTTAATATTGGCGTATGGTAACTAAAATAAGATATATAAATTTTTGACTTTACTGTGCTGTACTGCATCTGTAGTAATGGAATAAAAATAAAAATAAAATAAAAATTTTGATGAAGCTTGCGACTGTGGGCTTGCAAAATTTTTATTAAAATCTCCACCCATAATAATTGGCAAGAGATGGAGATATAGAGATAGCCAATTGTCGCGCACCAGCTTCAGTGTAAGGCAACAGCACGCAGTGGAGATATGTTATAATATAATATAATTAATTCTGTATAAGGACTGCTATATATCTTTAAACAAATATTTGCCATTTGAAACGCTCTATTTAAAAGTTTATATTAATTTTATTTATTTTATATTTTTCAACTTTCTAACAAAATTATCCCCACTGGCAACACTATTACACTTCACAAGCAAATTTTAATAAAATTAACATTGCTCCTGAAGGTATGCTTTAAAATTCATTTAAGTGTATTTCTATGCAGTTGTTAAATTTCTCTCTGTACTTATTGTTCGTATGATTATACTAATACACTCATACATAGCTCACACCGATTTGATAGTGCTTTACGATCTTACTCAAAATTTGTGATTGTATTGTGAAAAAGATTTTTAACCCCTAGCGTATAGATGTCTGCATATCAAAAACTATAAATTAAAATTTAAATAATTTTTTTACCTCATTATCGGGTATGTTCTGATACTCGCAAATCGCATAATATTTGCGAATGTGACTTGAACTCGCAAGAGAGGTATTCTGCAACTCGCAATCCCAAGACTTTTAGCGAGTTCAAATCACAAGAGTATACTGAAGTGAACTGCTGAATTTTGCCTAAACATAACTTTAAAGAAACACTAAAATGGTTAATTAATGAAATTTAATATGTTTTCTTATCATTTTAATCAAAAATATTAATAGTTTCGCAAAATTTTTATTATAAAATTTAAATTTATAAAATGTTCTTTTATTTTGTTAATTTTGTCTTCGCATTGTTTACTTATACCCTGACGATTTCAACAAACAGCTGACGTAAATCAATAGGGCACGTCGCAAGCAAAACGCATGAGTTGCAGAACATGTAGAAACAAGTTTGGCGATTTGCAACTCGCATGCAATTTGAAAACGATGCGAGTGCCAGAACATACTTGTATAGTTTGTGAAAGTTCGCTTGTTTTCTCATATTTCTTTTCTTTGTATTTATTTTATATTTTCTAGTTTGAATATCGTTTTAAAATCACAATTTTACATTGAAATGATAACACGGTAATAAGGTAATGCGGTACCTTTTAAATATAATGTTGTCGTTGTTATGTTGCGTTCAATAGTTTATTTTTGACACAACTAGATGATCAAACCAATATACCTATGCTGGAAGAACAGACTTGCTAAGTCCATTTTTTTTTAATTTGATACTCTACTTGTCGAAGAAACTAATGTGTTTGTCTTTTTTCTTAAAGGCCGTGATACACTATCATACAAAGTCGTGCGATCTCCGAAAATTACATCCCTGGAGTTCATGAAAATTTTGAAAAGACAATAACAATTCATCACACCAGGGTTGTAGATCGCACGACTTTGTATGATAGTGTATTACGGCCTTAAGCTACATATGGTCGTGTGGTTACTGCTTTTCCGCAATAAAAATGTATTCTTAATATTATGTGCGGCAAACCAGTAACCACCCTACGATATGTATTGAAAATCTTAACAGTTTTACACTCTTACCCGAGGTAATGTTAAAAATGTCAAAAATAAAACAATATATTTTTTCTTGAAACGCAAGACGCCCTCACTAACATTTTCATAATTTTACAGAAGAAGGAAAAGACATATTAAAATGGAAAAAAATATTGAGGTGTTTAATTATAATTTTGCACTGTAAAAAAATAAATAAAATTGCTATTTTTTTTCGAGCAGATTTGTAATTTTTTTGTAGCGAAGGAAGTATCACGTAATTTATAAAAAACTTCATTTAATTTTTTTTGTTAGATAGGGCTTTTTGGCATTTTATGTAACAATATAAAAAAATAAATAAATGCTTCCATCAAGAAATTAAACTGAAACTTCGAATTAATATGAATAGTTTTAATACAACTTTTATAAAAGTATACAAATATTGAATAAATATTTAAAAATGTTTGCTCACATTTAATCATAAAATGCATCAACTTAACTGAACAACAAATAGAATTGCAAGTTTTTTTCCCCCCCATAAATATATGCATGGTATTATATTTTTATGTGTATTTTATTGAATTCTCAATAAATTTGTAGCGAATTTTATATGCAGGAGCATAATCATAATATACATACACAGGTTAAAGTGAAAAGCCAATCATCGGATAAATGGGGATTTAAAAAGCAATTTAGTATTAAAATCTCTTTGGATACGCGTCAGTAAAGTTCTTATGGTTCTCATATAAGGCCACGTATGTCTTAAAGATTAAATATTTTTTTAAGAAAACCTACGCATTTTCTATATGCAAGCGTGAAATTAAATATGTGGAACTTGTTGGGAAATAACATGCCTTGATAATAATTTTCATGAAAGCTTACCACAGAAAGTTTCAAAAAAGGTAATCGTATTTGAAATTAAGCATTTTTGGTGGAAACTCTTCCTTTGCTGGGTCTGACAGTTATCAACTTCAAATCTCAGGAGCTTTCACTTTTTCAAATAGAGTAATGGCAATGCGCTTAAAAAAATAATGCCCTTTTACGTCCCAGCAAGAAACAAACTTAGTACTTCCTTAGAAACCACTTCTTAGCTCCAAACTTCCTAGGTAGCTTACGCATTTTTTTCTGGTTTAAAAAAGTTATTTTTAATTACATATCTAAAGCATATTTTTTGTTATGAATAGAACAACTTTTAGAAATTAAAAGGATGAGTGTATTAGTGTAATCATACAAACAAGAAGTACAGAGAAAAACTTAACAGCTGCATAGGAACACACTTAACTGAATTTTAAAGCATACCTTCAGGAGCAATGTTAATTTTAATAGAAATTGCTGGTGAAGTGTAATATTGTTGCCAGTGGGGATAATTTTGTTAAAAAGTTAAAAAAAATATAAAATAAAGAAAATAAATATAAACTTTTAAACAAAAGAGCTTTTTAAATGTCAAATATTTGTTTAAAAGATATTTAGCAGTCTTTAAAAAGAATTTATAATATTATGTTATAACATATCTTCATTACGTACTGTTGCCTTACACTGAAGCTGGTGCACGACAATTGGGTAACAATCTCCATCGCATCGTGCCAATTATTATGGATGGAGATTTTAATACAAATTTTGCATACCCACAGTCGCAAGCTTTATCAAAATTTTTATTAGACATTTTCCACTTGCATATGAGCAATTCTTCACAAAACCTATCACAACTAATAATTCCATTACTATAGATGCAGTTTTCCATAGATTTTTAAATACAGTAGAGTCAAAAATTTATATATCTTATTTTATTTCTTTTTTGTGCTGGGATATAATATGACATCAACCTTCCTTTTGCTTTTTGCACCATTTTAGCTTTCCTTCGTTATTTATTTTTTAGAGTTTTATTTAGTTGGGAAATTATGAAAATTAAGTTCCAAAATTCAAGTTTTTCTTCTTTTTTAAATATTTGGAAATAATTAATTTGCTTTCTTATTGATATCCTTGAATTTTTTCAAACTTCCTAAAATGGCTAACAAATACATATTTCATTAGATTAATAATGTAATACTTATAGAAGTGGACTTATGCAGTTCCTTACAACAATAGGTAGTTTCACCTGCAGATGTATGCATATGAGTGAAGATATGTGTGTTCTCTTCAATAATTTGATATCATTTCTATATAACGTTTGCTGAAATTTTAAAACACGTAATAAAACTTTCTTAAAGAAAATTACTAATAAAGTTATTCAAGTAAAGTGTCCTTACTTTCATTTTTAATCTGATTGATTTATATGATAAGGATAAGAAAAATTATAGGAACAAATGTTTCAATTGTCAAGTTTTGTTACTTAAGTAGTCTTGCATTTCAGCTAACAACATAAGCATATGCATTGTTTTTATTTGAATTTTCATCCGAGCGAGGAGTTTGGTTATCAGTGAAGAATATAATAAAATTGTAGCAGTGCACAATTGTATGGATTTATAATATTTTGAATTTTAAGAACTTCATTTAAGCTTAAATAATAATATGTTAATGTCCTAAAACAATTTTGAAAATAAATTTCATATAAAAATACCAAAGCAACGTTCCAAAAGCTGTCTGTCATACAGCAAACAGCACTCAAAATTAGCTGTTGGCTGAGCTGTCAAGCAGCCGTTTTTCAACAACTTAGCTGTGGCAATAACTAGGGCTGTACAAATATTTGCAGCACAGCCTCAACTCAAGCTTTCATTTTCAGTTTGAGGCTTTGGCTGAAGCTGTGAAAAACGAGCAGTGATAACAATGGCTCCGTGTAAAAATAAAGCAAATATTATGTGGGAATATTTTGAAAAAACATTTTATACAAAAATAAAAAAAAGATACCCAAAGGTGTAAATAAACGAAGGAATACGCTTAATATATTTACTTAAATATAGTAAATATTTTAATTTATTTAGATTTATATCAAAGATTAATTGAATGTCAATTCAGAATTGTTTAAATTATACTTTTTGGCTTTATTTTTTCTTCCTTTTTTACAGCCATCTATCAGCTCTATCAGCTCAGTTTCAGCCATATAATTTTGTTTTGAAGCTGTGATTGTGGCTGAGAGCTGTAAATGAATCATAATGTTTTGATTTTAATTCGTTATGAATTAGCTAAATTTTGAATTAATTCTTCTCACAACAAAAAAGAATTGGAATTCATTTCCGATTCATTTGAATTTGGTTGATTTTGAATTAATTCAAATGAATTAAAAACAATCAATTGCAGTTTTAATGAATGAAATTAAAAATTAATTGGAATCAATTAAATTAAAGTGCAGATCCAGGCGGAATGAAAAATGGGCATTCTCTTCTACCAAAATTAAAATATTCAACACAAAAATTAAAAATTCTTGTCCTGGACCCACATCTGATTAAAAAAACATGGTTTGTTTGCTGTTTTTTTCAATAAGAACTGGTGGTGGGGGGTAAATTACAGTATTCGATACTATTCAAAACTTAAAAAGATTTCCATATAAACTCTATTGATTGGCCCTTGATTTTTATTTTGAAATACGCTGAACGTCAAAACACATTTAATATTCAAGAAGCATATTTACTTACAAAATCAATTCAAATTTCAATCAATTCAATTCAAAGGAGTTAATAATGAATTGCTTATTATATGCTCTAATTAATTTGAATTAATTCAAAACCAAACAAATTCGATTAGAATGAATTCGAAATGAATTGCAATTCATTTTTCAAATCCATTTAAATTGAAAACAAATTGCAATTCATTTGATAAATTCAATTCAAAATGAATTGCAATTCATTTTTACCAAATTTATTTCATTTTACTCAAACTTTGAAAATTTTTCGTGAATTGTTCAATGTTTCCAATAAAGATCGGCACGTGTCGAATTTTTCCAACATGACAAGATCCGAACATGAATGCTGAAATGTTCAGCACGTATGAAATAGGCGCGAAAAATGTTTCCCAAATAATAATGTAATAAAAAAAATACATGTTTATGTTAAATTTCAGAACATTAAACTTATGAAACTCAAGTTTGTTGATAGTGTAAAAATAAATTTTGTTGGTGTTGCGGGTTTGGCGATACAAAATATTAAATTTTTTCTTTATTAGAAATTAATGCATGCATGTGTATTTTGTGCCAGTTTTACTCAACAGTAAATAACCCGACCACGCATGAAATAAAATTTTTTGTCACGAGCGCCTTCGTGTTGAGTCCTGTGTCTTCATGTCACGAAAAAAAATTAAATAAAAATAGATGTCCATATCTAGTCCTCATAAAAATGATCCAATTTGTTTAATAGAAAAAATTGTAGGAATATTAAAAAAAAATCTAGAGTAAACATCTTTCTAAGATATAAAATATTTTTAATACATAAAAAATAAAAATAAATAAGTTCTAAGAATTTCGACTTTCCAGCCTTGGAGTCATATATTTGATTTTGCTAATTTTCAAGACCAATGTATTAAGGAAAAGTTTTGAAATATCTGTCCAAGACCGTAGTATTAATCTATTTTGGCGCACAGATGTACATGGCATATTCGACGGCCCAGAATTTAAATACTCGCATATATAAATATTTTAGAAATTACACACGGAGACACAATTCTATTCTTTTTATTTATGGTGAAGCGTATAAAAATTAAAACAGGAATGTATTACAAAAATAGCTGACATTCCTTAATAATGTAAAAATTTCACAAATATAAGCTTTTAGCTTTTAATTGTTGAAATAAAATCTATTAAATATGCTTTTTTCTAGCCTCTTTGCGGTAATTGTATGATTGAATTCGATATCTTCAAGCTCTTTCAAAGCTTATATTTGCATATCTTTTTAGTTTCTCCCCACTGTGCAGCAGTGAATGGTTTATATAATTCTCACTTGGTTTTAATTGTATTCTTTTCTTTATGTATGTACGAGTACATGCATACTTCAAATTAAAATTGCTTTCTAGCCGCAACATAAACAAGAGCAAAAATTTAATTTAAATGACAAACGAAATAATAAAAGAACAACTTTTTAAGAAATTCCACAGTATATACATATAATCTTTGCCTTATTTGGTATTTGCCAAAATTTTATTTTATATATTTAATGGTTCTCTAAAATTGACACATTGTCAAGAACACCGAAATTGAAACACATAAAATACATTAAACTGTTACAAAAAGCTTTTAAAGTTATTGCGGTAGATTTAACGAAGAATAGAGGACAAGTACACACTTACATATTTGCTTGTTTGCTTTAATCAAGTGTTTTTAAAAATGTCATTATATTTAGTGAGATTACAAAGCATACGATGCATTCATTAGGATAATGTTCTCACATAAAACACATTTATAAAGTCCTGCATTATATTCTTCAATTAATCAATTGTGTTAAATTATTTGTCTGTATTGTCTTTCATATTTAATATTCACAACATCTTTTTCGATGATATTATGCTTTCTTTTTTATTCAACATGCAAATGGTATGTATGATTTTATGTCAACAGTGAAATAAATAATGTGAATCTCTTAAAAGGCAGTGAATAATAAGCAGCAAAATTTTTGTCACGTTCTTGAGTGTATAACAAGAAATAAAATTAAAAAAATTAAATATGAAGCAGACCAGGAAATATGTTTGCATATATTCCTGGTCAGCGGGCGGAGAGAGCTTCCTTTTAAATTACTGCTTGTAAATTTAATGTATTATGCTTTTTTCCGCGTTTTATTTTCAATAATTTTTAGAATATTTATTTCATCTGAAAGGTGAAAATTTTTTTCTCGTACTATATGGGTATATACATGAGAATTTGTAAATATTTTAGAATAAGACTTATACAACAGAATAATGATGCTTAGTCATGTTTTAGACTTGGAAGTTTTTCTTGAAACAGTTCTCTTCAATTCTCTTTTAAACCTGCTCGTTTGTTTACTCAGACGGTTTTTTTGTTAAATCTTGCTATTGTTTCAATGCAGCGAATAAAATAACAAAAGTGAATTGAAGTAACTTTTCTGTATAAGCAATTAAGTATCCATTTTCTTTCTTCTTTCCCCTCTTTACCATAAACTCGGACTTGCTTCAAGAAAAACTGCCGAGTCTAAAACATGAGTTATGGAAGTCACCAACCACTCTCTTATCTATGAGCAGTTCTCACGTGTACTTTTTTGTCACGGAGATACGCAATTTTTAAAGTTCAATTTACTTTAATTTTCTCCCAGATGAAAGATCGTACACTCAAAAGTAAACACTGGTGCCGCTTTGGCCAACGGTGCTTTAAGGTTTAAATTAGACGTGCCATATCCATAACCGTATAAAACAGCTGTTCGCACGAAACTAATGGACAACACTTTATTGGATTATAGGGGACCAGCCATAACACCATAGCCGTAACCATATAATCCAATTGAGTTTTGGTTTTGGTTGTGGCTATGCAACGTCTTATTTAATCTTTAGAGCAGTGATGTCAAAAATATAATTACGGTTGTATGTATGAGAAAAGTTGTCTCATTTGTCTTTGAAGTACACTGAAAAAATGTAGTTTAATCAAGCAGCTTCCAAAAAATAATAAATTCAGTATAATGCGACTTTGACTCGAGCACTAAGGGTTCCGTACGTATGCGTACGGATACTGGATATATAATACGATACGAATTTTTGCTTATAAAACATGTAGGTTTGGTATATTTTTTTTGTATCTTGGGATTTTGTGGTTGTAAGCGTTTATTTTAGCTTTTGAGTTTTTTCTCATTGTTAAGATTTTGTCGTTTTTGGAGACTTTTTTCATTTCGGCGACTTTTTCTCATTTCTGCGATTTTTTTCATTTTGGCGATTTTATGAATTTTTTGTAATATTTTTTTGTATTTTATTATGCAAACTTTTACAAAAGAGCTTTTGTGCTTTCATACTGACGAGAGCATAACAGCTAATCAGGGGTCGAATCGTCACATCCGTGAACGTACAACTCGTTACGTAAGAACCCCATTTTCGGATTATGACATACGTGAACGTACTGAAATCCCATTCAGTTTATACGAGTGACGTATCATTTAATTTGTTTTCGTACGATTGTCGATAAGATCACGTATGTGACGATTGTACGTAGGCGTAGAATGATCATTCTTACAGTGCAACAACCACACCTTTAATTGGTGTTGCCCACCCTAGAATTATTAAAAATTGCAATTAATTATCTATTTTATTATTACTCATGAATGAAAATTACCAATCATAATGGTCACTAGAAAAAATTAATAGCTACTCCAATTTAATTGTAAGAGCTTTCAAAGCTGTTTACCTCGGATACAAATATCAGAGTATGTGTGTTTAGGCGTAGTTGCTTTATAGTATTCGTGCAAGTTTATTTTTTGCTATTCCAGTTTACTTTTCCTCGCCTCTTTTTGTTAGGTGAATTGTGTTACTTTAGGAATTGATAGAAATTTGATAAATATAACTTCAGTTTAATAATATCCGTGGAGTCGCCTACTTTTTCATCTTAATTTAAAAACATTCAAGAACGCATAATGCCAAGAAGAGGGCATATTTACAACATTAATATTTACACGACTACTTATAGCTTGAAAACTCAAGAGTACAAACCTATAAACGTGCAATTCAATAAACACACTCAATTTCTGAGAAAATATTTTAGAGCATAAACAAATTTACTTCCATAGATATTTATTTTTATAGGACACAGTCTAATATTGCTGACCCTCAAATAACATTATCTATCTTTCTTTCTTTTCTCACCATCCAAATATACTCAAGTTCATGAAATATGTATATATTAAAACAAGTAACGAAAAATAAATTTAAAATATCTAGCAAATACTTTTAATGCTTCTAGTGTGTAACTGTGGATGTGTGTTCATAAAATATACAAATCTTGGGGCCATATTTATGGACGACAAATTTATCACTGCCAAGGGAATTTTTATAACTTCAACATTTACCTGCGAATATTAAAACGATTTGTCTTCCTAAAACACAAGCGACAAAATAAGACACAAAAACACAAGCACAAAAAAGAGCCAACAGCAAAAAACAAAAAAAAAATCATGAACTAAAGACGAACATTTAAGAAGAAAAATTCTTTGAGAAATATTACAAGCATTTCTATATATACGATATATGTATGTATAAAGCTGGTGTTGTCGCTGAGAAATTTTAAACCCTTGCAATCAAACGAACGTAAGTGACATAACTCTTAAGTTTCCTTAAGGATAAATAATATATAGAAAGATAATATATAGAGTCAAGTAGATTCCAGCAAGTAAGAAGCATTTGTAATACCCCTGAGGATTACGCAAAATGTTTAGCTATTAAAAAATTTATAGTTTTCGAGTTAACTGAACTTAATTGTTCCAGCATTATCATTAACTCCATGCATGTAATGAAAAACTATTTAATTTAATTATTAAAAAAAAACTATGTGAGTCCGATCACAGGGGAGATGCGTAAACATCTACTAATGAATTTTTTTTTTAATATTGGCTTATGGTAACTAAAATGAGAAATATAAATTTTTGACTCTACTGTATTTAAAAATCTATGAAAAACTGCATCTATAGTAGTGGAATTATTAGTTGTGGGGGTTTGGGGAGAATTGCTCATATGCAAGTGGAAAACGTCAAGTGAAAATTTTGACAAAGCTTGCGACTGTGTGTTTGCAAAATTTGTATTAAAATCTTTACCCACAATAATTGTCATGATATGGAGATTTTTATTCAATTGTCGTTCATCAGCTTCAGTGTAAGGCAACAGTACGTAATGCAGATACATTCGAATCTCCTTTAGCGCAACACGCTTTACCGAAAAAAATCGGATTACTGAAAATGATACAAATTCCCACTTATTCACTTCGCTTTAGCGCAATATTGCTTTACTGAATATATTGTATTAGTGAAAACCAAAAAAAATTATACAAACCCCCGCACTGATTTTAAGCGCAGCTTGTGCTATCCACTTCGCTTAAGCGAAACATCGCTTTACTGTAAATATCGTATTACAGAAAACCAAAAGCAAGCCCACAACTACGTTTTGTATGAAACATACTACGCTTTAGTGAAAAAAAACAATGACAAGTTTATTTATTAGAAATCGATTGCATAACTTAAGGCTTAAAAAAGTTTGCATGTTTTGTCAGTTAAAAAATTAAATGGCAAAATGTATTTGTCCTTTTCGCTTTTACGTATTTTATTGTATTTTTATAAAAAATCGGATAAAAAATTGGTTTTGGTTATTTCCAGTAAAGCGGAGTCTACTGTATGTCATAATATAATATTATAAATTCTATAAATTCTATATATTCTATATTAAGGCTGCTATATTACTTTTAAACAAATATATATAGTTTATATATATTTTATTTATTTTATATTTTTCAACTTTTTAACAAAAATATCTCCAGTGGCAACACTGTTACACTTCACAAGCAATTTCTGCTAAAATTAATATTGTTCCTGAACGTATGCTTTAAAATTTGGTTCAGTGTATTTCTATGCAGCTGTTAAGTTTCTCTCTCTGTACTTCTTGTTCGTATGATTACACTAATACACTCATACATAGCTCACATCGATTTGATAACGCTTTACGATCTTACTAAAAATTTGTGATTGTATTGTAAAAAATATTTTTAACCCCCTTTTCCAGTTGTAATTCAGAAAGCGTTAATTATAACTCAGAAAGCATTAATTGTAATTTAGATTTATTAATTTAAATTCATAAAGCATCAATTGTAATTCAGAAAGCGCCAATTGTAGTTCAGAAAAAGAACAAATTTTATTAAATATAGTTTATTTTAATTTTTTATAACAAAAAACTTTGTTTTTATAATATTTTTTTCCTTTCAATTGCTTCTTTTCCAATAATTACTCTTCTGAAGATAGGACAAGCACTATTTACAACAGTGGTGTATGTTTTTATATAATTTTTGGACATACAACTTTTATGCAGTAATTTTTCTTTATAATATTTACTATTTTCTGAATTACAATTGACGGTTTCTGAATTACAATTGATACTTTCTGAATTACAATTGGAGATTTCTGAATTTAAATTAATAAATCTAAATTACAAGTGACGCTTTCTTAATTACAACTGGAAGAGGTGTAGATGTTTACACATCAAAAATTTTTTAAAAATAACGTAATATATATTCTCATTTTATTTATTAAAAAGTTTACATTTGTCACGTATGTCCTTGTCATGCTCACGGCTTTATATCTTGATGGAAACACCTTTCTTGGCAAAAGTGTTTAAATTAATACTTCATTTACATATACATACATACATTCGTATATTATTAGAGTGTCCCTTAGCAAGGTTATTTTTAATTGTTTATTAAAAAATGTTCGGGTGTACCCATATAACACATATATATATACATAAGATATATGAAATTTTACGCCGCCACGACCAGCCTGCCGTAAGCAATGGGACTTTAAAATCACAAATACTGGTAAATCCCTATAAAACGAATGATATAATGTAAAAAGTATATCGTAAAGTTTTTTTTTAAGTTTTATTAGGGTTCAGTACACCAAACCCTATTGTTTTCGCTGCGCTGTCCGTCTGTCCATTTTAAAAAATCCCAAAATTATAAAATCGCCATACCAGAAAATATTGGCAAAACCAAAAAAAAAAAAAACACTAAATTAAAAGAATTTTAACACTAAAATAAATCGACAAAACCGAAAAAATCGCCAAAATGAAAAAAATCGCCTAAATGAAAAAAATCGCCAAAATTGAAAAGATTGCCTAAATTAAAAAAAATCGCCAAACTGTAAAAAAGCCAAAAACCGAAAAAAAATCACCAAAACTAAAAAAATTAAACAACTAAAAACAGCGCCAAAACTTAAAAAAAAATCGCCAATAAAGCCGAAACTAATAAACACTAAAAACTATTAGATAGACTAAAGTTTGTATTGAATTACATACATATCTAGTGTCCGTATAGAAACCAAATCCCAAAGCTAATGGTTAGTGTCAATAATTAGGAACAACACATTGCTCTTGTCTAATAGGTCATAAACAATGGTATCTACACCTCTTTTGTGAACAAGTTCATTTGAGTTAATGTCTATTTATCAATCATAAAGTAATTATTGCCGAACAAACTGGATCACAGCCAAATAATCCATCAGAATATTGTTACTTATTTTTTATTATACAGTGTTATTAGTATTAAAGGGTTAAATGAATTATTATGGACTTAATTCGTAAAAATTTATATAAGTTAAATATTAAACGACATTTAATATCATAAATAAAAAGAAGAAATATTTTAAAATTCAAAGATAATAATAAATGTAATATTATATAATTATCAGTAAAAACTACACAAACAAAAACATTGACGTACTCAAAGTGGAAAATTTTTTGTGCGTATGTGTAAGTGCATAAGTGTGCGAGTGCAACCGATAAGCAGAAGTAAACATACAAAAAGTAACGACGCAAAATATTTAACGGAAATAAGACAAAGCATGTGACACAATTTACCAAAAAATAAAAAAAAATTCATATAATATAAACTGCTTCAAACACACTAAAATAAAATCGCATTTATACATATATCTATACATAAGTATCTATACACGTGCAGCTACAAAAGACATACACACATAAACATGTCTATGTATCTATGTATGTATGTATGTATTCGATACAACCGACGATGCACATAATAAAATTTATGAATTTCTACACTACAAACAAAAGCAAATGTTAAGCTGAAAATTTAAAAGCGGTAGCACTGCAGACTATATTGCTCTACAGTTACACAAAGGCAATGAGAAATATATAATTTGCTTCAGTTGTTAAGCAGCTCTGGGCTGAAGGACAGCTCTCGCGCCATCGTAATTATAGCTTAAGTGCGGTCAGTTTTGTATCTGTTGCTTGGTCTTCGAGAGTTTTTCATCTCGATTGAACTGGTTGACTGATCTGCCGCGGATAACAGTACATTCTTGCAGAATTTCGTCGACATCCACGTTGCCACTTCCTATGTGAAGGCAGAGATCACGTAAAGTCAGTTACAAAAAATTTTTTAAAATACTGTTAGTAAACCGAAAGAATTTTGCGTCATGCAGTCGAATTCGTTTTAGCAAAACACGCTATACTAAAAAAATCAGATTACTGGAAATTATACAAATCGCCACTTATTCACTTCGCTTTAGCGAAATATCGCTTTACTGAAAATATTGTGTTAGTGAAAACAAAAAGCAAGCCCACAACTACGTTTTGTATGAAACATACTTCGCTTTAGTGAAAAAATAAACAATTTCAAATTTATTTATTAGAAGTCGATTAAGGCTGAAAAAATTATGCATGTTTTGTCAACTTAACAATTAAATGGCAAAATGTATTTGTCCTTTTCTCTCTTACGTACTTTATGGTATTTTTCTATTTTATTGTACTGATTTTAAGGAGTACTGTAACAAATTTCAATAATCAGAACTAGGTTTTAGAGAAAAAATCCGATAAAAGAAAAAAAATTGGGCGTTGGTTATTTCCAGTAAAGCGGAGTTGACTGTATGTTATAATATAATATTATAAATTCTTTTTAAAGATTGCTATATATCTTTTAAACAAATATTTGGCATTTAAAACGCTATTTTATTTAAAAGTTTATATTTATTTTATTTATTTTATATTTTTAAAATTTTTAACAAAATTATTCCCACTAGCAACACTATTATACTTCACAAGCAATTTCCATTAAAATTAACATTGCTTCTGAAAGTATGCTCTAAAATTCAGTTGGGTTTATTTCTATGCAGCTGTTAAGTTTCTCTCTCTGTACTTCTTGTTCGCATGATTACACTAATACACTCATACATAGCTCACACCGATTTGATAACGCTTATACGATCTTACTCAAAATTTGTGATTGTATTGTGAAAAAGATTTTTACCCTATAGCGTATAGATGTTTACACATCAAAAATAAAAAATTTATATAAAATTTGAATTTTTATATACAAGTATATAAGCATACAAAGTTATTATGTCAGTAAATATCAATAATTATTTTGCTATTCCAAGTTTAATCAGTCTTTGAATTTATAACGATGCTTAACGTTGTCTATAAATCAATTTAATTTGGTTTCATAAGCCTATCTGAGATATTTTGTGAATTATTATTTATAAATTACAAACACTAAAAAGCAATTTTAAGCTGTAAATATTTGATTAGATAGCAATTAAGATAAACGCAAAAACAAAATGTATCAACTACAAAAAGACTAATATTCAAGTCTTAAATATTTATTATACCAATATACGTCGGCCAAACGCCGACGATACCAGCTAATACTTCATGGTTAAACAAATCATTAACGTTAACTTAACCAGCAAACTCTTTTCGATGTAGGGGCACAAAAAATTGCAAAATAGAAATATTGCAAAACTGATTGCTGATAATAAAAACGGATGTTATACAACAACGCCATTTTGGAAATTGTTATCTCCAAATAAAAACAAAAACACAATTACACTCGCAAAGCAAAAACGACAATAATAGATTTCCTTTTAAATCTGTTAAATTTATATAGAAAGCAAGAGTATAAGAGAGTGAGTGCAAGGGTAATAGAAAGAGTGTGAGAGAGACAGAGGGAGTGGGTGGAAGAGTAGGGTACACAATAAATATCAAAAATTTATTGTTTTACTTCGTGCAAAGTTTTATTTCCTTTGCCAAGGAGGGAAATAATCAATGTTGGGGCGACTTTTATTAGACTTCAAATATTTATTTTGAAAAGTTTACAAAAAAAAATTTAGCTTTATGCTATTGTTTATTCCCATGATAACGTTTATATAAAAATTTTTCCGCAGTTAAGCTTTGCGTGAGCAGTTTTTTTATATCAAAGGTAAAACTGTTAGATTTATATAGAGGATTATTAAATTAAAATTATTCATGACCAAGTTTCTTTATGTAGATGGCATATAAATTTTAAATTAGGCAGAAAAGTTTGTTTTTTTTTTAATTAACATTCTGAAGTATTGTGAAGATTGATCTGAACGTATTCGTTTTATATTTAGCCAGATTTTTTCAGTTTTTTGTTGCTTAAACTTGAATTTTGTTATGAGGAAGAAAAAGGCAAATATACAAAACTTATATATATACATATACATATATATTATATATATATCATCGCAATTGAGAAATTGGATATCAAACGAAGATGCATATCAAACAGTGCACTATGAGTCACGCAAAAATTTCATAGTAAACATTTTCGCACATACTGCGATGAAAAAAGAGACATTTGGGCAATTATGGAAAGTAGATTCCATCAATTAAGAACTTATTACTAATTTAGCTATTTCGGAGTTCAGGGAAAAAACACAAAAAATACAATTAATACTTCATGAAAGTGTTACCGATCGGAAGTACTTCAAACAGACGTCTATAGGTCAATTATAAAAAACAAATGTCTTCTGTAATATATTTCAAAATATCGTAGTCCAAGTTGTATTATGCCCAGCACGGCATGAGGACGAAATTCGAGCAAGAAAACTTGATACATGTATGTACTTATGTAAATATGTGAATCGGTTCCGAAAGTCGAAACAAATCGAGTCCGTCATGTAACGTGTAATATGTTTTTTTATTTTTCACTGTTACTTCATAACTCGGCAATTTTAGACCGATTGGACATTTATTATTTTTTTGTCTGAGAGGGCATAACTTACAATTGGTCACATTGTAAAAAATTCGGCGGTGACACTTCCACAATTTTTCTTATTGATTAATATCATAATCAAGTACAAACTTTTGGTACCTGTAATTTCACAATTTTAAAATTTTAAGAATGGGCGAGGCTGCTCCCATTAAAATATATTATTATATTTCATGTGGTTCTACTAAACCGATTTTTGTTAAACTTACCACACACTTTGAGCTCTAAAATAAACACAATCTTATATTTAAAAAATGGTCGGAGTAACACTCATTAAAATTTAATATTTTATTTTAAGTGGTTCTAAATTAATGATTTTTATAAAATTTCAAAACATACACTCCTGCTGCATTTTTTAAAAATTAACGGAGGCATGCCCATTAAAATTTAATTTTATATATCACGTACTTTTTCTCAACCAAGATTTTAATTTTTTTCTTAATTTTTTCGAAATGATCGAAGCATACTGAGAGAACATTTGTTTCTGGCGATGAAAATTTTGAAATGGCGATTGGCGATTTACTTGGCGATATTTGAACTCCTTGGCGATATTTATGGCTATATTTTTACGATTTCAATAAAATAGAATCATGTTAAGAATATGAAATTTGTATGAAGGAATTTTTTCTGCAAGATAAAATATTTCGTGCACAAATTCTAAATGTTGTGACTCTTTATCTCAAACAAAATTTTCTGAAATTCGAGAAGTTTAAAAAAATATAGACCACAAAATCTCATTTGGTGTTTATGAAACACAGTGGGGATAACTTTCTTTTATAAGTTAGAACCAACATTTTGATAATGAAGCACCAAAAAGCCTGCACGAGTTCTCGCCTGCTGCTGGTTCTAACCACTTCAAGGAAATGATATGTTTACTTAAATACATCTTTAAATAAATGTTAATTCAGTTTTACCACAAGCTTTAAATAATAACCCCTTTCGTGAACAGTTTTTCCCTAAAAATATTTTCGCTTTTCCCCAAATTGCAATCTTGAATAATTTTTCCCCTGAAATGTGTTCCCTTTCTCGATTCCCCTTATCGTGAATAATTTTTTTGGATTTTATCACTTTTCCCTTGGTTTGTTCACTTTATTTTTGCAGGTGAACTGAATTAATGCACTGCATAATTTCAATATTAAACTTGCAATTACATATTAAAACTTATAAATAATTATTTTTAGGGTGATATCAATAAACAATGTCCACGATTAATAGCAATAGTTCCTTGGAGAACACATTTTTTCATTTAACATGAATCTCTGTGGTTCACATGCAGTAAATTTTATGGCTATACTATATAGTGCACATTTTTTGCACGGCGCCTAAAACAATTAAAAACACAACCTTTCACTCTATAACATTTCATTTGAAACCCAAAATATGTTTGTTTCTTATTATTAAACTTAATTTGTTTGATTTTCAATTAATTTTGAAGCTTTACAAGTCTTCTTCTTTTTTTTTGAATTCACTACGCATTGATAGCGGTAACGATTCCCGATTGCAAATTTCCCTTCATTTCATTCACATTTTATTCGCGATAGGGGTGAATAATTTTTATCTTGGTGCTCAAGTTCAATTTATCCTATTAACATTGATATTTTGGAACAAGTCGTCTTTAAGTATTTTTTGTACGTCAGTATTTACATGTTAATGTAAACACTTTTCTTAATTTTTCTTAAATAGCCATCGGGAAAAAAGGCGAAAATATATATTTTTATGGTTAACAAAATTCGAAAATAGTATATTGACACAACAACAACGCAAACATTGGCGATCACAATTTTAGGGAAACGGAACACATTTCACTTGAACTTTTATTCTCGATAGGTGTGAATATAATTTTTAAGTTTTACGATAGACGTTACCTACTGAATTTAAAATTTAGCAATATTTGTAATGTAGTTAACAAAATAAAAAATATTTTTCTAGCTATAATTTAATTATTTATTTATTTATTAAACATATTAATGCAAAGTAAATTTGCATAATATGGTTTTGCACAAATATGGGCGGAGTAACGTAGACCATATGCCCAAGATGGTATTAACAGTATTTTAAAAGGTTTTGTGACTGACTGTACACGACCTATGCCTTCACATAGGAAGTAGGCAACGTGGTTGTTAAAAAAATTCCACAAAAATCCGCAAGATTATACGGTTATCCGTGGCAGATCAGTCAACCAGTGCGAGCGGGACGAAAAACTCTCGTTGGCCGAACAACACACACAAGCCTGACCGCACTTAAGAAATAATTACGATGACGCGAGAGATGTTCCCCGACCCAGAGCTGCTTAACGACTGTATAATTTAATGTTTTACTGTACTGGCGATATTTGGCAATATTCGACAAGTCATTTGGCGAGGTGGCTGAAAATAAATCTGACAACACTGGAACGGCTACGTCCAAACACACATACACTGATATTTGCGTTTGAGGTAAACAGCTTTGAAAGCTCTTAAATTTGTTCTTGTTTCTTTGCAAAGTAAGAGCAAGCATTGTTGTCTGTTGTGTTGTTGTTGGGATGCTGTACTTTCGTCGGTGTGAAAGCACAAATAGCTCTTCGTAAAAGTTTGCACATTGTGCACATGGGTTGGACGTAGCTGCTTTTAAATTATCAAAATGCCAAAATTGTTGATAACTTTAAAGACAGAGGCTGAACAATTTTATTGTAAGCGACAATTTACGTACAAAAACAAATTTGAATATTAAAAAAAACCTTTTCTTGAAAAATTAAATTTTTGTCGCTCACGATAAAATTGCAAATGAGGCTCGATATAATACAAAACACATCAACAATACCAGCTTCATATATCCGTATGGATGTACTGAGTTTTTTATTTCAGCATTTGTTAAATACAGCCCATGATAAAAGTTTTCTCTATTTTTTTATTTCAGTTGGTTTACTTACATTACCACAAGGCGTGTGAAAATAATTTTGCTGTAAAGCATAACTTTGAAATCCAAACAAGAGGCCAAAGTAAACAGCAACAAACGTATATGCACTTATTGCAATGTTCAATAAAAGACGTATCGAGCGAACCGAATTAAAACAAAGCATTTACCTTCCTAAATAAACATTTAACATTACACCTCATATTTTTAATAAAAAATAAATATTTGAAGGCACACTTTCTACACATATTTGATATAAGAGATTCACATTTGCATACATACATATATTGATCTTAACTTGTGGGCATGCATGTGGCTCTTGTAATCATTAATTATCAAATGAATTTTACTTGACACTTTTCACAAGAACTTAATATATACATAACTTCACGTTAATCTTTAAACAAAATTGTATTTTTTTATTACATTTTAGCGAGACTGCGAACCGAACAGCACGAGAGATTTCTAGAAACTAAATTTTACCCTTTATAGACACGGAAAGTTTACTTTGCAAAGTCTTAATTCAGTTTGGGAGAAAGACAGAAAGATATAGTATTCCTCCCTCTGTCTTTCACACTGCAGAATTAAGACTTTACAAAGTAAACTTTGTATTTATTTTTTCTTCCTCATCGTCTTCTCCTTAATAATACACAATTTGTTGTTGCTAATATTCGAAATGTTATTATTCGCTCCCTCAACATATTAGATGCATATCAAATATCTAATTCAACTAATTGTTAACAGCAATTAATTATTTAACTTTTTAACTATTTTTATTCAGAGGAATATTTTCTTCAAATTAATGTATGTATGTTTATTCAGTTATATGAAGCTTAAAGATTTCAGTTATATTAAAAAAATTGCATTAGGGAAATGGATTGCATTAGGAAAATAGATTAATTAAATATAAAATCTGTTATATGCCAGTAACTACCTGCTGTAGCAGTCAGTTAATCCACCTATCAGTCACTTTCAACCATAATTATTAAACGTCTTTAAAATTGGCTCCCTAAGATATGCATTAAAAAATGTAATTCTATATCTATTTATGATTTAAACGGGCTAAAGTTCGTATCGCTTTTTAAGCCAAATTACATGTGATAATTATTAATGAACAAATAACATCAAAGTTAGTTGTAAATATTCTGACAACACATAGTTGAACGGAACAGCCAGCAGTTTTCGAAGGCCACTAAACCTTCATCATCAGCGTTCTTCTGTGTTGGTCCACTGTGTGTGGTGTCAGTTGATGTAGATTTCTGCCTTATATACGAAACTTACTTGCGAAACTCATCAGCTGTATTCGGCAAATGCTGAAACAAAGCACACGATGACATCCATTCGAATTTATGCAGCTGAAGTTGTTGTTGTGTTTTGCTGTATTTCCTTAGTTGTTGAACTTGATAAAAAAAAGTACAAGTGATTGAAAGATTAGAAATGCCAGACTTATCATTCTTTACAATTAATTTTTTTAATGTATATCCTAGGGAGCCAATTTGAAAGAAAAGATGTTTAATCCTTTTTGTTGAAAGTGTTTAAACTTTAAAGGGAGTATTAGTCAGTGTTCAGACGAAGAGAGTCTTATTTATATATTTATTTATTAAACATATTATACAAAGTAAATTTGCATAATAATTTTTAATCTGCTAGGAAGACAGTAAATGCCACTTTTAATTTGATATGAAATAAGTTTTCTTTAAAAAGATATTGAATTTATCACACACATCCTGCGTATCTTTTCTCTATTTCCTATTGGTACAGTATGATTGTTGCATCATGTCAGTTGTTAATAAATTTTCATGTTCGAAACTTTTGTCTTATACTCATACGTTATACATACATACAATTATACATATGTACATACAAACTTACATACATAAATATTTTTTTTTTGTGAAAGCAGAGCAAAAACTTCCTGTTAGAACTTTTTGAATGTTACTAATGAAAAAAGTTTACAATCTATTTTTTGAATGTACAATTACTTAGTTTATGGATACATTGTTTGTTGTGCGCATAAATAAACGTTGTCAGCTCGCTTTGGGGGTTTAAGTTTTTATTTAATATTTGTTTAGATTCACTGCAGAAGTTAGTGTGTTTGTTTTTGTTTTTGTTTTTCTTTTAAAGTTTTTTTCTTTCAATAAACACCGCTCAAAAGTTAAGGTCACTGATCTCCTTACGATAAAGCAATGCATAAAATTACAAGGATATTTTTTAATGAAAAATAATCAAAATGTATGTACATACATTAGGAAATAAATATTGTCAGTTGTGTAAGTGAAGGGCTTTAAATTTTTCAACAACTGTTTAAAATATATCATATTAATAAATAATAGATGTACATATTTTAAAGGAATCTAGAAAAGTGTATGGAATTCATTTTAGTTATAAAGTATGGTGAAAAAATTGTTATCTAGGGTTTTATAAAAATCCTTGGCTATTTTCGGCTAGCTTGGAATCCTAAAGCAAAGCTTTTACAAGCTTTTAAAGGAACAAATATTTTAAAAAAATTTTTGTATATATATATGTATATATATATATATATAGCGATTAGCTTGTCTGCAGAAAACACCCAGAGTCTATGGTGGGAATCGAACCCACGACCTCTGGACTGAGAGGCTAGCATCGCTACCAGTCAGCCACAGGGGCACTATTGCACATTAATATATATTAGTTTTAAGTTGTTGCTTAAGCAAAAATAAAATAAAATTTTACAATATATTTTTAATATATCTCTTTTAAAGTCAAAGTTTCGTTCGACTTCCCAAGACACACTACAGTTCTAATGTCATTATATTAGAGTCAGAACTCACTTGCCTTTCGAGTCCACTTGATAACTTTATTACCAATATTTCAAGATCATTCTTCAGGAATAGTATGCTGAATCTAATTGAAAAACGTGAAAGTGTTCCAATTGCTATTGATAATAATGTATGTTTGGCTTCAAGGCACAAGTATTTGTTTGAAAAGGTTTGTGGAAAAAAATTTAAATAAAAAATTCAGTGGAGTGCGACTTTGACCTGCCCACGAAGCATTCCGTATGGACACTAGATATGTAATTCAATACAACTTTAGCCTATATAAAATATAGTTTTGGACTTTTTTCGTTTTTGGGGTTTTTTCGGTTTTAAGCGTTTTTTTAGTTTTTGCAGTTTTTTTGCGATTTTTTTATTTTTGTAATTTTTTTATTTTAAGGTTTATTTTCGGTTTAAAGCGTTTATTAATTTTGGCGATTTTTTTAATTTTGGCTATCTTTTTTTTCATTTTGGCGTTTTTTTATATAACCATTTTTTTAGCTTTGGCTCCTTTTTTGCGTTTTGCCGATTTGTTTCGGTTTTGGGCGTTTTTTCATTTTGGCGATTTTACTCATTTGGACAATTTTTTCGAATTTGGCGACTTATTTTAGTGTTAGAACTTTGTTTTTTTTTATTTTGGCGTTTTTTTCGTTTTGGAGACTTTTTTTGGTTTGGCGATTTTGTACTTTTGAGATTCTTTAGTTTTAACGTTTTTAAAAATTTCAAGAGTTTGCCCGTTACGGATTCCAAGGTAGTAAAAGTTACATAGTCAAAATTACACCCTTCAGAACACCCTTTAATTTATTTTTTTTAATTTAGTGTAGATTATTGTAGTCTGTATAAAAATACACTAATTTTAAAAATTTCAAGTGTATGTATGTATATTACACGGGTTTTTAATATTTTTCTTTGCTCGTTTTGGAACACCCTTTATAATTTTTATTTATCATGTATTTGTTTGTAGAGGCCAAGGTTTTTCATACTCTGTCTAAATTTCACGTGAGTAGCTCTTACGGTTAATGAGAAAATAGCCTGTGATCGACATTAGGACATACGGACAGCGTAGAGAAAACAACAGGGTTTCTTTTTACCTTTGGTGTACGGAAACTTAAAAACAACCGTAGTATTGTACAAACATAACTGCTTGCAGACACTTGTACTTGTACAATTTGCATTCCATGACATACATTCGTAATACAATGTTGACTTCAAAAAGGAGTTGAATGCAAATCTTTTCATAAAAACATTTGATAACAAGAAGAATAAACTAAAACTTATTAGCTTAATAAAAAAATACACAAGTACACAAATGTAAAAGATGACGTAGAACAAGATATAGACACTTTAAAAACAACAATAATATTATACTTTCTGCTTATAAAAACTATACAACCACACAAAAATGTAAGCCGACGCAGACGAAACTCGTAAACAACTTTGTAGTAGTGAGAATATTTACAACTTAATTCTATATTATTTGTTTCTTTAATAATAATCACATGTAATGTGGCTCACAAAGCAAATTTCAGACTGTTCAAATCATAAATAAAGCAACAAATGAAGTTCGAACAATAATAATTAAAATTAACTGAAATTAATAGTCATGGGCTGGTTTTGCCACCATTAATAACAACAAAATAAACTCAATAGTAACAAACCAAAAAGGTTTGTCTTAAGTAGAATAAAAAATAAACAAATTAACTAACATGTGCGTAACTAGTAAAGAACAAACGACAGTGGCAAGGCTGATGTAAATTTTCACAAAAGTTGCGTATACATCAACTAACACAACAAACACTGTGGACCAAACACAATGCTAATGATGAAGGTTTAGTGGCCTTCGAAAACACCTAGTTGTTCCGTTCAACTATATGTTCAAATCACTCGTGCCCAAATATATAGAAAAATTAAATAGTCGCACGTCAACTTTTGTTGACGGAGACGGAGAAGAAAATGTCTCTTTTTTTCTACCAGCTGAATTTAAAGTTAATCAACAAAAATTTACATGTATGAACCGGGACTTAATAGCAAAATCGTAAGCTCGTACTGAGAAACTTTTGAATGTGCTGATATTTTCTATGTAGGGCTAACATTATTCTGGAATCTTAATATTGAGCATAAAAAGTGCGATGCATCGGCAAAACTACGGTTAATATTGTGAAAAAAGAAGAGCGGGACAGTATTCCGTAAAGAGCTCGTTAATACTATTTTCACACTTAAGTCTTAAACGTGTTTAAGGCAAGTGTTTTAAAAAATTTAACGCAACCGTTTACATTACATTTGAGATGTTTAAGGTTGACGTTTTGTCAGCAAATTATTGTATTTTTAAAAAATTTCGAACAACTATGTTTTTATTTGATTCATTATTTATAAACGACACATAATTTTGTAAATAGTTTAGTAGTTTTTAACTGATTAATTGTTTACCAAACAATTGTTCACGTGCCGCCATTAAATAACAACACAAAGTTGACAGATTTATAAAAAAACGCACTGAACATACTCCATTGAACTGTTTAAATCTTAAACATCTCATTTGAGATGTTTAACAAAACAAATCAATGTATAGTAAGCTCTTAAACACGAATGAGGCGTTAAACACGTATGTAAGTGTGAACAAGGTATAATATCATGCAATTCAGTTGTCACTTAAATAACATTTGTGTGCTTAAAAGCTGTCAATATTAGTGAATTCTAACTTTTAGTTATTTAGTCTTCGAAAACTGCACAAAATTTATGACCTTTGAACTTTTCATGAAAGAAAAATTAAATGCACATTTAAATCCGTAAATATAAAATAAACATTTTTCGTTTTATAAGATTGCAGAATTTCTGCGGAGGTGGGTATAAAAACTAAAAAATTTTAATTATTTTTAATGAATAATATTTGTAGTTAACTGTCATCGAAATCAGAGAGTGTTACAGAAAATGTTCTTTTTCCGATTTGATATAGAATTTACAAAAGACATAATAATAATTTATGTATAAGATATGTTAAAGAAATGAAAAGAAAACCACCTTAACTCTTTTTGCAAACCTTAAATGTTCATTGAAGTCAAATTACTATATGTATGTGCTGATACAATTTGGTTTAATTAAGACTGAAAATGTTCAAATTGTGCAGACATCAAACTTATGTGAGAGAATGAAAACAATAGAAATTTGTAAAAGTATGTCTGCATCTCTATGAATTTATGTTTGCACACATAGAAAAGACACAATCCTTCTTTAACAAGTACACGCAAAATTCATGTGGAAATAACTCAACACATGTACGAATAACTATTTATATTTTAGTTATGTGTTACTCCTTAAATAGGTAGAGCTTTATGAGAAATACAACAAGATTTGTGAGGATTAAATTAACAGCGAAAAGGTAGTGCTGTATTTCAAATGAAATACTTCACTATAAAACGAAGCTGAGTATTCATTAGAGTAATAAAATTCTATGTCTTAAAAACGCATCATTAAATTTCATGTTATTCCATTTAGAAGATATTACACTCAAGGCATATTCATATAAGGTAGACTCCCATGAATTCGCTTTAAAAAAATCTTACTCGGCATGTCAAAAAAAATTTACTGAAAAATATTTGTTGACATCTAGGGGTAAAGAAAAATTGCAAGCGACGAAAATATCCTCCAGTACCTTGATTCAGTAACTTTTTGCGATCCAAAAATCGCAATAATTATCGATATATTTCCTGTTTACGATAGTGTACCTTTGGGTCTTACTCACTTTTTAATTCTTTACGATGTGGCATCTCTGAATATAAAATGTCAAAATAAACGAAAAGCAAGAAAAGCAAGAAAAAAAAACTAAACGAATTTACTTCAATCGATATGTTGCGACAGCCAGTATCGCTAAAATATATTTCTGTGTACATAGCAAAATTTCCTTATATTTATTATAACGATGCGAGTATTGTAATAAAATTTACTAGATTCTGGTATCGTGCAGTGTTGGGACCATCTGATGTGGATTCGCTCTTATAAACACTATTGCTATTTTCAAATATTTTTATACAGAAAAATTTCTTTGCAATAAAGCCAAAATCGGTCGTGTTGTATGGCTGGTGGCTAGAGTTTCTACGATGGAAGAGAACCTCAGGAATTCCCGGGAATTATTTTTTATAAGTCCCGGGAAATTTTCAACGGAAATTTTCGGGAACTTAGTATTTACGTTTTTGGAATTTGCTTTTTACATTGCTGTTCGTTGTTTTATTGCCTAAATATACAAATCTGTAACGAAATATATTCAACGTAAAAAGTTTTTATATTATTTAGATTGCAGATATATGTAGATTGAATTTCCATCCATGCTATAACTCAAATTTTTTTTAACTATTAGGTCTGTTCATTTACTTTCTCAGAAGAAACTAGCAACGAGAAAGTAAGGCAGAAATTTACAAAATCACTCTCCCAAATATAAAAAAGTAAATGAATGCTTTACTTGTAAAAACTTGCAAGAAAATGTTATTCATATCAGAACTATGGATGGAAATCATGATAAAATTGTACTTTTTCTGATGTATTTTGTTTGATAATATTTTAAATTGCAATTTTTTTAAGAAATTGATATTTAATATGAAAGTCTTTACACAGTTTCATGTATATTTAGCACTTTTATGCAATTTTCATACTTTTTTTTAATTTTATTTCATTAACAAATACAAGGATACGACTTTCCCTCTCTGATCATAAATGAGAATCAAACAAACTTATTTGCCATTAAAATTTAATTTATGTGGCTTAATGGAAGAAAAACAATAAATTAAGCAAACATGGTTTCTTTTTTCATACGTATACATGTTTTTTAACAAAGAAATACACATTTTTTCAGTTTTCCTTTATCAAATATTTTTTAAATAATTTATTTGACAACAAAACACACAACAGGTGGTTGAATAATTCTTGCAAGTAAATATTTTACTAGTAATAATTTGTAGGAATTTATTTGTCTCTCAATTTTTTTTCTCGTTTGACGGTCTCTCCTTGCAAAATTTTTGAGTTAATAAAAACTTTTCAGTAACAATTGTTACAAATTCGTAATAATTTTCAGTAAATTAATCAACCTATTTTTTTCATCAAATGAACGAATAAATATGTTTTTTTTATAATTTAAATGCTGTAAGATTTTTCATAAAATTATATTTTTTATTGAGGTCATTTTATTAAATTCATATGTTTTTTAAATTCCCGGGAATTCCTGGGAATAAAAAATTTTTCTTCTCGATTGCCGGGAATTGGAAAAGTCCGGGAAATTAGAAACCCTAATTGTGGCACTTTCTTGTTGAAACCACATATATTATGTGGTTCATAATCTTCAATTGCAGGCCAAAAGAAGTTGGTTTTCATACGTTTATAGCAGTTAGAATTAGTAGTAATGGTCCTTCAGATAATTTGCACACTTCCACTAACAGATGTGATATTTTCGGCAGTGCACGCATTGTGACAAGACACAGGATTAACCACATCTATAACGCTTCCATTCCCTTAAAAATTTCAGTATAATCTTGCAAATTAGCTCCACAGTAGGTGGACTATGATGACCATTTAAATCAAAATTATGCTCTAAAAACGTTTTTTAGGTGCATTCAATATGCACAAAAAACTTTTAAATATGCACTTAAAACTTAACAAATATGCTTTTAAAAATAGAATGATTTTGTTTATTTGTAAATGGAAATATACAAAAAAACAAAAAACAATAAAAAAAGAATAACTCCCGTATTAAAGAAATAATTTATGTTTGAAGTATACTTTATTAATAATTTTTTTTTATAAGTATAAAAAATTTAACTTCAACTTCAAAAGAAATCACAATATCAGAATTCAATCTTTGGAACTGTATTGTAGATAAATAAGACAAACCTTGTGTCTGCAAATGTCATTGCAATAAACCACAAAATTTTGATCTAGATTTTAAAATAAAAATCGTGGCCTGTCTCATCTAAATAATCCTTTATAAATTGAAAATGTTCCTTGAACGCCTGTCTACTCATGTAATCGGGGGAAGAGTCCATCACATATAGCAAAACTAAATTTTTATTGCAACTAACGTTCGTAACAACGGTGTAATAAATAACGAAAATATACATATACACTACATACATAGAATATTGGAAATGATATTTAGGTTTCGAAAAATAATATAAAATAAAATAAAAATTTAAACAAATTCTATAAAGTATCAAAATATGCCCTAAAAGCATCAAATAGGCTCTAAGAATTAAAAAAATTTGTTAAAAATATGCGTGTAAGACTGAAGTATGCAAAAACATGCACTAACAAATCGATGCCAAAATTCATAAAAAATTCTAAAATGGATGAATTGCATATTTGCAAATTCTCCGATGATGACCATAATCAACCCGCACTGCTTGAAAAGTGGCCACCACTTTTTACCCATCACTTTTGATATGATTGTTAATAATTAAATAAATATCAATTTACTTATATTATATTTAAAAGCAATTTATTAATTATCTAAATTCAAATACAAGTATTCTAGTTTTAAAAGTCAAGCATCGAATCCATCTTTTCAGTCTGTCAAAAGTATGTTTTTTAAAAAGCATGACATACTTGTTTTCCGCCTACTCCGACTATTAATTGATTTAAAAGTAAGAGTGCTGGTCAAAGTGTTGTTCCAACAACTTTTGTATCAACTGCGAAAAAAAAACGTTCGACTTACAATTTATATTGGAAACAAAAACAAATTTTCATATTTTATTGTTGTTTTCAATATAAATTTTAAGTCGAACGTTTTCATTCGCATGTAAGAAATAGGCCATTAGTTATTTTTGTGTTTCGTTTGCTTATGATTGAAACGATCCATATTCGTAAATAATGGACATTTTACTAAACAAGTAAGAGTGCTATATTCGGCTATGCCGAATCTTATATACCCTTTACTAAAGTGCTCTTTATGTAGTATAGAGATACATACATACAGCCATAAGCACATTGATATGTAGGTACATATTTATTTTGTGAAAAAATTTATAATTTTTGCTCTAGTGCAATTTTTAATAAGTGGACCTATTGATATGTTCCGATTAAATAAGTTTATTTTTGAATAAGTTGAATATCGATGCCTTACTTTCTAAGAAAATACAAGTTTTCAGGAGAGCAAAAAAGAAACGGTTCATCTACTTCTGTGTTTGGATAAAAGTTCATATGCAATTATTAAGGAATTGATTACATCTACATATATATATTAGTAGTAAGTTCGATTATGAAACGCATTTATTAAGATACCAGAAGGCGCCGATGGATTGAGCTAAAAAATTAAGACCATATTTCTGACAGCAAACCTCACATTTTAGACAGCGCTTACATTAAGATTTTAAAAAATCAAATACAAGCTGCGACCAGTCTATTGTATATGTTCCAACAAGATGGGGACATTTTTGGAACTTCTAAGTATGCTGGACATAATTTTTGTAGCCATATAATATAATATGTATAAAAAATATAATGATTTCAAAAATAAAACTCCATCCCGAAAGGGTTAAGTGAACAGCTTCATATTTAAAATATTCATGTCTATGTGCAAAATATTTTTGTTTTTTGTACCATAAAAATATTCACATGCTTTAATGTTTAAAACACAAAAGACAGCTTAATATTAATTAAGTCACAAGTACGGCATGGATGGTATGATGTTTGTGTGTAAAAAGATGATTGTTTGGTTGTGGTCTTGTGTTTACCTCTGTATATGTCTCCAGATGAAAGGAGGAAGGAAGTACATAATCATACCTTCCAGTGAAGGATATATGTATGTAAGCACATACATATTTTTGCTTAATTTATTATTTCCCTAAACACAAGCATTGGTGAAGCCAAAAACCGAATTGAATGGTTGAAGGATACATTTTACGTAACATGTTTATATTAAATTTCCTGTCATTTTTCTAGCTAAACATGTGTACATAAATTTAAAAGGCATATCAATGTACCTACAAGTATATGGTATAATATTTTGGTGGGAGTAATGACCTTTTGTGATCACATGAATTATTTGGATTTTAGTATGTGATTTCTTTTTCTTGATTATTCTGAAATTTGACCTGCTGCGGAGTTTTGTTACGTCAGTTGCGATCATTACACTATGCCAAGCTAAAGTTTGTGGATAATAATAAATCCACATACATAAATATGTATGTCATATGAATTTGTAATTGAAATTTAAAATTTTTCCATCATGATGATTACTAATTCGATAAAACTATATATGAAGGACTCTGAATTTAAAATGAGTCTTTCCATTTTAAGGGATTAAACTCTATTTAAATTTTTGATGTGTAAACATCCATACGCTGGAGGGTAAAAATCTTTTTCACATTACAATCACAAATTTTGAGTAAGATCGTAAGGCGTTATCAAATCGCCACTGTTCACAACTTATTTTTTATATCATTATCCCTCTCCTTCAGCAAGTAATAGTGTTAAGCACTCATTGCCGTAATAATACTTTTCTTAAAAAAAAATTGTAAAACATTGTGGTTAATGAGCTTATGTTGCAAGTCCCTGATTCACATAAAAGTAACTCCAATTCAATACATTTTTAATGCAAACATTAAAATTTTAACCAAAGTTTTTCATGCAAGCTAAACAAAGAAATTCAAATAAAAATATCTAACTAAGCAGTTCTGCACAAACAACTAACGACCGCTACCATTGTTACACTGTTGAGATAACTTATTGCATTTCATTTAGTTGTGATAAATTCTAAAATGAAAATTTTAACCTAATTTTAACTAACGGTGTCCTGCAGCAAATTTACTTACTTTTTGCTAAAAACCTAATTCAATTTGTCTATTGTTTGACTTAATTAAATTTAATAAAACAAGTGCAACATTTTACTCACTCCACATTGCAACAAAACAAAGTAACTAACACAACTAAAGCCAAACAGAATCGAAACAAGGTTTGCACAACATTGAGACAAACAAATTTAATTGCTTCAGAACATTGTAGATACATAAATTTCACAAACTTGACAGTAACACCAATGAGTAGCAATGTTTTTTTTTTTACAAAATAGTCTGTTGCTTACAATATATACAATATATTACTTCTCTACAAGTGTTTGCATGAACCTGTGTACACTTACTGTTGTAAGCAAGAGCATAAAGAATGGCACTTTTCTTTTTTAGATTTAGCACCCAAAAAAATTAAGTGATTTATTTTTTTTATTTTGGATATGTAACAAAGTTTTAATAGTAAATATGCTTAAAGTAGGACGAAACCAAATAATGACGTTGGCTGAAGTAATAAGAAGGTAGAAGGTCCTGAGTTTGAGCCTGGTATCCACTAGTCATTAAATAACAACACCACAAATTTTCCTGATGTGCATTGGGATATTGGAAAATGGTATTAGTTGTTGTAGGAAAGTTCAAGTGATGAAGGCCTCATCCTCGAAGTAAAAAAATAAATATAAAGGCTACTAAACACAGCTTCAAAAATATATTACACTTAATTGACACCAGGGGCGCTGCAATACTGTTAAAAACGTGCAAAAAGCAGAATTGTAAAAGAATGAAGCTTTCATTTACCTCTTCACAACCAGTCTTCTAATATAATACATACTTGACGATCTATCAGAGGAACCACTGGTTGATGTAGAGGATTTGATGTGGTACCTCTATGCAAGGTGGTAGATTTAGTACGATTGATAACTGGATATAATATTGTATTCAGACCTTTTTTTCTTTAGGACCCGAAGGCATCAGAAAACAGAATCTCACTATTCTACTTTATTGATTGTAGGTAGGAAGCTGTCACGTAGGCCAACCATTCATAAAGTACCTTAACTTAGTTTCTTAAATATAAAGATTGGTGCTTATTCTAGACGAACAGTCAGCCAAAGCCGCTGTGAGAACAATCAGCCCAAACCCCTGGAAGAGCGGTCAGTACGTCAGTATGACGAAAAAATAAGCTTTGCAACTGATTTCCAAGGGTGGCGTTGCGGCGTAACAACAGCACACATTTTTCTAATGTTCATTAGTGTCTTTTGTATAAGTTGTTGTGGGAAAATTTCTAGTGATGCAGGCATAAGACAGTGGTCATGAAAACTACACCGTCTCCAGCGGATACTAATCCTTATATAACATCAGAGGCCCTCCTTCTTCGAAATAAAAAAATCAATAACACGGCTAATAAATACAGCTTCAACATTAAATACGCCTCATTTAACACCAGCGGCGCTGCATTACTGCATTATTAAACAAGTAAGAGTGCTATGTTTGGCTGTGCCGAATCTTATATACCCTTTATCAAAGAACGTTTATGTAGTATAGAGATACAAACATAAGCACATAGATAAGTAGGTACATAATTATTTAGTGAAAAAAATCATAATTTTTGCTTTAGAGCAATTTTTAATAAGTAACCTCTCGGTATTTTTCGATTAAATATTTTTTTGGATATTAGCAATAAGTTGAATATCGATGCCTTAGTTTCTCAACCTCGTATCCTAAAAAATAAAAGTTGTCAGGAGAGGAAAAAAACGGTCAATCTCTCTATACTTCGGTGTTTGAATAAAAGTTCTAGTGCAATTATTAAGAGATTAAATCTATGTATATTTGTAGTAATAATATACTAATCTTTTAGTTTAAGCATGAAACGCATTTGTTGAAATATGAGTTTGCTGCATAAAGAGTAATTGTAATTCTTGATACTTGATAAATAAATTACTGGTTTGTTGCACTCATAGCTATACAAACAAACAACACCGTTATATCAAAATTATTCAATGCAAACCATATTTATTATCCCATTTTACCTGAGAATCGATAAAAACAAATGCTTACTAAAGCGAAGTAACATCGAAACAAAATTGTTCAATATTTATTCGCAAATCTAAGAAAATGGAACGTACGCTAAAGTTTTGAACTTCGAGGCTCTCTCTTCTTTTTTTAATAACCCTATAAAATAGTTTTAGTATTGTACCTCCATACCAAGTAAAATAACTTGTTTTATTCAATAATTTTTAATGTTACAAAATTGTTAAGTGTCTCAATTTAAACTTCGCATTGCAAAAGGTATAGTATATCGCGGTATTATGTAAACGTTTATTCATAAAGAATTTTTCGAATTTGTTCTGCATAATGAAATTTGTTCGGGTAAATGAAACGGAACATGTTCTTTAATTAATTTTAAAAAAGAAATTTTATTTCCATCTCCATTTAATAAAAATAATTTACTAAGGTGCTAGTCTGACTTTCGCACGAAGGGGTCCGTACGACCGTGTTGCCGTCTTTTGCGGGTTTTTTTTTATTTGGTGCCTTTTAAGTTTTAGTGCTTTTTTGTTTTAGCGATTTTTTTAGATATTTGTATTTTTTTAGAATTTGGCGATTTTTAGTTTTAGTGCTTTTTTCTCTTTTTAGCGATTTTTTTAATGAGATTTTTTTAATTTTTTTAATGAGATTTTTCATTTTAGTGATTTTTATCATTTTGGTGATTTATTTGGCGACTTTTTTAGTTTTGGTGCTTTATTCTCTTTTTAGCGATTTTTTCAATGAGATTTTTTTAATTTTTTTAATGAGATTTTTTTAATGAGTTTTTCATTTAAGCGATTTTTATCATTTCTGTGATTTATTTTAGTGCTAGATTTTTTCCAATTTGATGCTTTTTTTGTTTTTGTGATTTTTTGGGGTTTTGGCTTTTTTAATTTGGTGCTCTTTTTGTTTTCGTGCTTTTTTGGGTTTTTTTTTTAATTTGCTTTGCTTTTTTCTCGTTTTAGCGATTCTTATGTTTTTTTGCGATTTTTGGAGCTTTTTTCTAAGTTTTCGGCGTTTTTTTTATTTGGTGAATTTTTTAGTTTTACTGGTTTTTTCTCGTTGTAGGTTTTTATAAGGTTTCTTGTTTGTTCTGGCGATTTTTTTGTCATTTTGGCGATTTTTTTCATTTAAGCAATTTTTTTCGTTTTGGAAACTTATTTTAGCACTACATATTTTTTTCTATTTTCTTACGGTTTCCAAGATACAGCAAGTTGTCAAAATTATATAGTTAAAATAACATAAACTGATAGAACACCATTTAGTTTTAATTTTTATAAATTTTAGTGTTAATTGTTGTAGTCTGTATAAAAATACAATAATTTTACAAATTTCAAGTGTCTATATACATACATATGTACATACAATTGTATGCATACATGTGATTTTAACATTTTTCGTCGCTCGTTTTGGAACACCCTTTAATTTTTAACACTTGTTGTTGTAGCGACTGAAGTTCTACATACTCTGTCCAAATTTCAGATACGTAGATCTTACGGTTCCCGAGAAAATGGCCTTCTTCCTAAAACATGAAATATGTTTAACTATAAGAAAAAAAGTTAAAGTTTTCCAACCCTGGAAACGTCTTTTAAATTTTTATATTTATTTTTAATATTTTTTAAATCAAAAAAATTAATCCTATTGATACTGAGGTATAAAATAAGTTAATTTAATAAAAAAATAATAAAAGTAGTTTTCGGTAGTTATTTTCTATGGAAAAATAGAGTGTGAGTTTTCCAGCTCTGAAACCATCTGCTGATTTTCAATACCAAAATTTTTGACAAACCAGCCTAAGAACGAAGTCTCTAGCTGTTCTGGGAGCTTCGGAAAAACGATTTCACGTACAGACAGACGGACATACGGACAGTCGGACATCGGTTGTTCGTCTTCCCTATGCATAAGGATCCAGAATATATATACTTTATGTGTCGCTTATTAATATTGTAGAAACACACACGGAGTGACAAACCTATATACATATACCCTTTTACCATTTTTTTGTAAAGGGTATAAAAATAGTGTGAAAAAGCAGAATTGTAAAATAATGAAGCTTTCCTCTATCTCTTCCTTCACCACCTGTCTCCTCTATCAATATCCCTTCCCTACTACCCCCTCTCATGATCATTTATTCAACTCACAGGGACACAAACGGATCATTGTATTGGACCCAAGTGAGCTGGACTCTAAATTTCATCCTTAACCTAACCTAACCTAACCTATTTCCGGTTGCAAATATGCCTATGGTCAAATTCCCATTTCGTATAATAAACGGTTGTCCATTTAACACATCCGATCCCACTGGTTAAAAAACACTGTTCAATATCTCTCCAGGTTTTGCTATTTATTTAAATTTAATTAGAAACTACTGCCAGGGAAAAAATTAAGACCATCAACAAACCCGCAAATTGTTCATACTTCATTTTTAACAAACATACAAATTACAAAAAAAAACAAACACTGAATTGAAAACAAAGTTCTTTAGCACTAAAAATCGACATAATCGCACACCAGCATGCAAACAAGTGTGATCACATATGTTTTAAACTGAACTGAAAACAAACGAAAGCACATGTGTTAAGGAAACGCAATTACAAACACCTTGATTACCAACACTTACATACATTCGGTACAAACAGTTCTTTACGTGTTTTTCAGCCAAAAATATTTTTAAATTTATTATACAAAAGAAAAACACCTGGTAAATAAAATTAAAACAACAAATTCACACAAAAAAAAAGCAAAGTAAAAAATTCAATTGCTTTAATTTAATTACAACCTTGGGTTTTTGTTTGTTCTCTGCTTTTGTGTTCATATTTAGCCGATTTTTTTAGAGTTCTTTTTTCCTGTTAGCTTTTTAATTTGCTTGTGTACTTAAGAAGCTAGATTGTTGATGCTTTTGTTAGCACTATTGTAACATTTTATTGTTCTTCTATTGTAGTCCAGTTTATGTGTTGGTGGATGGAAAATAAATAAAAAAATATTGTTAGGAACTAACTTTTGCTGAAATTATTTTCCCTTGCTAAACGAGTTCTTTGAAATGGGAGAAGTTATCAAGAGGGAATAGTGGTTGTTATACAAGACAAATTACCAAATTTCCTTGAAAAATCTAGTAAATAAATATTGCTTGGGGATGCTGCAGTATGCTTTATGTTGCACAGAAGAAGCATGTGTGGTTTGTAGCAAATTTTCAGGTATGTTTAGTTTCCTTTTTTTTGGAAAATTTAATCTCTCGATATTGTGAGCCAATTTTTGGGTTGGTAATTAAATTGTAAATATTTCAAAGTTCCATTTAAATACGAAATTGTGTTTTTCAGGGCATATTTAAATTATGCTTAGGCTATGTTATGTTAGCAGGCTGCTGATGAGGAAGTGTGAAATTTGGAGTCCAGCTCACTTGAGTCTAATACAATTCGCCCTTTGTGATACCCGTTAGTAGAAGAGGGTAATAGGGAAGGGAGAGTGATAGAGAAGACATGTTGTAAAGAAAAATTTAAATTATGCTTAAATAGTACTTAAATGCCCACCTAACTTTGAGTATTTAAATTCTATTTAAGTTTTTAGTTTTAATTTGTTTGGACTTGTGTGTGTCTATTGAAAACATACACATACATACTATACATATAATTTTCATATATATTATATATAGCATAAACAATATATAGTTTCATATCATGGAATAAATAAATAGAAAAAAATATTCTGATGATGATTTGATTTCATAAGAAGTATTTTTATGCAGTTTTAGTATTCTACATTTTGAATATCTAACTTTCGTACTTGGAAATGTTTTTAGTGTTGCAATACTTTTAAAGTATTTTAGTAAGAACATTAATTAAACACTGATAGAAGAATTCGTTTTTAAATATAATTCACTTTTGAATAGAAATTGGCTAGTTACGTACTTAAATATTAAGTTAAAAACTAGGATTAAGTATACTTTGTTTATTCGGCTCTTTCAAGATCCTTTACATTCTTTCTAATTGAAGATTATTTTGAAAATAAAATTAAATAAAATAATATTATATAAAAATATAATAAAATAAAATAAAATAATATAAAATAAAATAAAATAAAATAAAATAAAAAAATAAAATAAAACGTTATAAATAAGTCCAAATAAAATAAATTTAAAAATATAATTAAAATAAAATAAAATATAATAAAAAAATAGAATAAGAAAAAAATTTAATAAAATAAATTAAAAATTAATTAATTAAATTAGTAATATTAAGCAAAACTGCACAAATGGATTGATCCTACATGATATTAAAAACCAAAAAAATTAAGTCAGAATTTGTTACAGCTGCATTTAACGTTCCGTAAAAAATAAATAATTGAATTATTTTAAATTTTTATTAATCATCTTTAAAAAGAATAAAATACAGCTGCTTGATAAATAAGTAGAAAAAATCCATTTATCACATCAACCAGCACATGCTGCTGCCTTTAAGCTAAAAAAACCTTGAATTTATATTGTTCTAATTTGTAACATAGAAAATTATAGTTTTAACAAATTTTATGCTCCAATTGCAATTACAATTAATCCAAAATTGATGCTGCTGAAGACCAACTGATTGAAACAAAGACTTGTCCTAAAAAGCTACAACTGCAATTAAAAGTGTTTGTAATATAAATTTAGTGTACGAATACATTAACTTAAATTTGTTTTTAGCTGTTTTAGTTTTTCTTTGCATTTTTAAAACTATTGTTGGATTTTTTTTTTTACTTTTTATTATATTTTATTTTGGTTTCCTTTGCCTTTAAAATCTTCTAAGGTTTATCTCTATATTTTGAGATTTTAATTATCTTGAAAGGTGCAACCTGAGACCAAAGTAATCACTCAACGCTGATGAACAACAAGAAGAAGAGCTGCAGATGCACTTCGTTAGAAAATAAAAACTAAGAAAAAAAATTAAAAAATTAACCAAGATGGTATATTAATAATGAAGCAAAATGTTGACTCTTTTACTTGTTTTTGTATTTTTTTTTTTGGTTTTAAAAATGTTAAATTTAGGTCATCTTCATGCTTGCGGCTTTCACTTTCATATAATTTTATGTTTTAGCAAATTATTTATATTATACAAAAATTTTCTAACCAATGCACTTGCTGTTTTAAAAGCCTAAATAAAGTAGAAGAAGTTCAAGTGAGTAAGAACAAGTCTTAGAAAAGTTTTGAAGAGTTTTTGATTTTAAAGTTAAAAGTTTAAAAAGCGCAATTCAGTAATCTATTGAACTATATTTGAGTTAGATTACGAGGGGGGTTTTGTTGGATATTTTATAAGTTAAAGTTTATTTTAATACGAACAAAAATATGCACATATGCATGATTAGCAAAGAACAAACAACACAACAAGACAAGACTGCTGTAAATTAAGGATGTTAAATTTGAGCATTCATTGTGTGAAAGCTTTCATTGAATTGTTGTACCATGAATCTAAACAATTCACATATTCAATTTCCATTCAAAAATATATCTGTAGTTCTGAATCTTAGACCATTTGACACCATACACAGTGTACTAAACATATAAACGCTGATTATGAACGTGTGGCGACCTTCAAAAATATCACTTTTTTCCCTTCTGCTGTCCTAAGAATTTAATAAAAATTAATACAAAAATAATTTAATAATAATTTATATATAATTTATTTATATAAACACCAATAATAATTATTATAATCAGTATAAAAACTTGAATTTATTAAACGAAATAATATCCCCTTAAAAAACGTTGTCCATTACAGCATGAAATTTCATTTCATTAACAATTTCAACTTTTGTTTGTACTTGTTCTTTTTTTTTTTGAAACTTTATAGCGAATGTCTTTTACAAAAAAAAATTAACTACTTATGCCAGTGATAATTATCTTTAAGCTGTTAAATCAACACCAGCTATTAAATGCGTTTGCCAACAATTAAACTGGAAAATAATTAGTTTTAGTTGTAGGGGTTTTTGTTCTTGCTGGCAAATGAAACTTTCAAACTAATTACTAGCAGTTATTTATTTATTTTTGCTAATTTTTTTTTATCAAAACTAAAATCAAGAGCATATTGAATAATCATTTACGTAGAAAGACCGGGGTGTTATGCACTATCTTTTATTATTTAGTTCTAAATGCTTCTTGAAAAAAAGTTATGTAACAATGTTTTTGCTTTCTTTGGTCTAAGCAGAAGTTCTTCAAATGGAGAAAAGCTAAATCAAAATCTTTTAAATACAAATATAAGGTTACTTTACTGATTTTTTTATTTCTTTATGATATACAAGATACCAAATCAATTTACTCAACCATTGACATTAGATGGATAGCCGAAAGCAGTGGTTGATTTTTATGAAATTAATTAAAAGGTCTGTTTCTTAATATTTATTTTTTTGGTGAAATGAAAGCATACTATAATTTCTCTTGAGCCAATAGCTTTATAGTAAAAGAAGATTTATTATAGTTTTAATTTTAATAATATTTAATTAAAATAAGTCAAATAAAAATAGTTTTTCTCAATTATATTTCTATCTATATTGCGGGAACTGGCAACACTAATGTCAATAGCTAAAATCTGGCAACCCCGTTATAAAGTTTTATTTTATTTAAATTTTTTAGCATAAACTTTTCGATTTACAAGTGTAATTTGTTTTTTACAGTGAGTTCACAAAATCAATTTGACAAAAAAAAAAAAATGGAAATTTCAGGAGAAGGTTTTCGTAGGATTATTTTTCACAAATTTTGACGTGAATTATTTCAACAAGAATAAGTCAATGAACTCAGTTCTTTGTATTGAGATAAAGCACCATCAAAAACAACAGTATATCGTTGGTACAGTGAATTCACCCGTGGTCGTAGTTTCGTCGCCGAGAAATTCCGTGAAGGTCGTTCAAAATCGTTTTTTGTGCGACAAAACATCAATGAAGTGCATGAACTGATAGTGCGAGATTGGCATGTGACATATTGTCAGATAGAATCATGCTTGTTTATTAGTCTCACTTCAATACATTAAATTTTGCTGCAACAATTAGTTTTAAAAATTTTTTCTCGTTGGATAACCCATAATATATCAATCGCTCAAAAAAAAAGGGATGCGTCCAGCGGTGTAAGGAAGTGATGAAAAAGCTCAACGGTGGTGCTTCAAAAGACATATATAAAATCCTCATAGGTAAAATATCATTGATATATGCTTATGAGCCGAACACAAAACACCAATCGACGGTGTGGGTATTCCAAGACGAGCTAAGCCCAACAAAAGTTGTTCGTGGAAGAAGCACAGCGAAGAAAATGGTCACTTGTTTATTTGGCCAAATGGATCATGTAGCCAATGTTCCACTTAAGCAATGTAGAACTGTCAATTCTGAGTTGTAAACGATCATTTGCTTACCGCAAGTCTTTGAAAAAATTCGTAAAATTCACCCCGCAGACGAATAATTCTGCAGACGAATAATAACTGCTTGCCATATAATGACTTACTTATCTGATTACCAAATTTCATTACTCGCTTATAAATCACATTACCTAAACTTTACAAAAAATGGTTTACAAATTTCTAAATGAGGAAAATGATTTTTTTAGATTAAATAGATTACATTGATAAGTTGCCAAATAAAAAAAGAAAGTACTTCTCAAGAATAGATTATTTTAGTCTTACGCCTTGTTTAAATCCAGTAGGGAAGTGCTTCTACCAAAAATCTTAGTTCCAAACTCGATTACTTTTTTGGAAATTTTTTTCTGGGTCGTCAAACAAGTGAATTTTTGAACAGCCAAAACATCGAATTGACTCATATTCTATAGAGTCCTGAATTGGAACTTAAAGACTTATTCTTTGTTCCCGAATATCAAAGGTAAACTGCGTGGTCAATGATTTAGGAGTGCCGAACAAGCATTTAAAAACCATGTTTTAGAGGTACCTCAAGAGAAATGAAAAAATTGTCACGACAAATGATTTGAACGAATGCAAAGGGGAATATTTCAAGATACAATAAAGCCATTTTTATATAAACATTTTTCTGATTACTTCCTATTCTCGAGATATAAATAGTAGTCTTCGTACATATTGTTATATTTTTACCCTTTGAAAATGCTTTTCTGTAGATTCAAAGATTTGCAAATAAATAAAAGACCCAAGTGTACTAATAAGGGTTAGTAATTCCACTTTATTTACTAAATACAACTACCTAATGAAATTAAGAGTTTAAATACACGTCCTTAAATTACATACTATTTCACTGTTGTATATACAAGTTTTATGACACTAATTTTACTTCTTTTGAAGCAATACTTCTTCTCGGCTGTTCTTCATACAATACTTATTCCCTAATTCTATTGGACGATTGTATCGTCTTGTCCGTCTATCGATGAAAAAAAGCTTTGCTTTATGATTTTGTTCAAAACATTATTTCCAACACAAATTTTTTCATATATTTTCCAAACTATTGTATAATACTTTAATCTTATTTTTATGTTTTAAAAACGTGGTGATAATATGATTTTTATTTTTCATTATCAAAGACAACAACCATTTTTGAAGAAAATAATTAAGAGAATTCAAACACAAGAACTCAAAAGTATTTTCAAACAAAAACGTCCTAAATCTTCTTACTGAATTAGGGAATTAGTCTGGCAATGTTCACTGTTTATACAATAATAACAACTCAATGGCCTTACTTTACTTTTGCACAATAATTAAGTAGCTCAATTGAGATGTATTCTTCATAATAGACAAGCCAACTCTTCACTAGCAACTCAACTATAGACAACTGTACTTCCATCTTCCATCCTCATCTTTCGATTGCGCCATTAGTTTATGTATTAAATATAATTGTTTGTACACACAGAAACAAAAACCAATGTAAAATCACTATGCCAAAAGGTTGATTTAAATTCATTAAAATCACATTAAATTTACAAGAAATAATATGTTGTATGTTTTTCATAGCTGCAATACACTTTTGTGCTAAGTTGTGTAGGTTGTTTTCTTATTGTTGTTGTTTTTTATGTTTGAAAGCAGCCAACAAACTACTGCTGGCTGGTAGGCAGTGTACTAGTCTTGCATTGGGAGGATCGCCGGTTCGCATCCATAAGTCAAGTCAAAGTATTTTGTATTTTTTTGTATAATGTTAAATTATGATTTAATTCAAGAATGGTACATACTTAGTGTGTATCTTAAGAATATTTAAAGTTGTTACAGCTGCAGTGGTAAGCACGTTGACTACCACGCGATGAGTTCTGAGTTCAAATCTTGGCCGGGAAAGCCAATTTAATTTATATACAAAAAATTTTCTGATGTCTATGTCAACCACACGTAAGTTAAATAATTAATCAAATAAAATTACTACATTAAATAAAATTCATGTTGATCGAACTGGAAATAACTTTGATTCAACATGATTCTTCATTTTGATTTCAACAGAATGTAAATGTTAATTCAATGTGAAACAAAGTTATTTCAAAAGAAAAATGTTTGAAAATTACTATACATCATGTTAAATTAACATGAAAAACATATGAAGCAAAATCATTGCAGAAAAATATTAGATTAACCTTGTTTAAGTAGATTTTAAGTTAAAATTTTTTATGTGTGTGCCCCTGTGGCTGAGTGGTAGCGATTCTAGCCTCTCAGTACAGAGGTTGTGGGTTCGATTCCCACGATAGACCTTGGCTGTTTTCTGCAGACAAGCTAATCGCTTTGCGGGCTTTGTGTGTTCTTAAAAAAAATAAACTAAAATGTAAATCATTATAAGCAATTGATGGTGGTTGTTTTTCTGTATGAGCAACAATTTGTGTGTTTGTATGAATGTATATCTCTTAACAAGCAGAAGCTATACAAATATTGTTGTTGCTATAGTTTATAGTTGTGTTTACTTTATCGTTTGCTTGCATGTGCGCACGTATGCATGTGTATTTAGTTCTTTAGCTAAATAATTCTGAATAATTTTGTTTGTTTACCAAATGTTTTTATGAAAACATTTGCATTGAGTTTGTTCGCGGTAATTTTCACATCAAAAATTTTTTGATACAAATTTCAAATTTTTTTCGTTTTAAGGATATAAAAATTTCTCTTTGTTGTTGTTTATTTTTCAAGCAGCTGATTGCTTTTCTGCCTATCTACACTAGCTTAAAGAAATATAACAAGCTGTTTTATGCAACGAGATGAATAATATTATTCTCTCAAAACCTCTTTCATTTACCAAATTTTCGACAGCGGGAACCCTTTCCGTTTAAATTAAAGTAGAGTTAGTGAACAGACCTAATGTAAAGAGTAAAGCAACAGATCTAATATTAAAGTATTTTAATTTAACTCTAGTATATTGCCCGCTCCATTGTTAGCAATTTTTTTTAATTTAATAACCAAACTCTTTAATTTTGGGACCTACAAATATTTTTTTTTTGATAATGTGTTCAACTGTAAATTCGTTACCACCTTATTTAAATATTTTACATTCGATTTTATCTTCTTTGTTTTTGTACAAAAACAATAGTCGTTAATAAGTTTCAATTAAAAATGTAAATCAGTTTAAATAAAATTTTTCTTTTGTTGAGTTAAAGTTTTGTTTTTTAATAAAACTTTCAAATTCATTTGAACAATAAATAAAGTTTATTTATAACTTTCTGGCTTGTAATGAAACTCAATTTATTTACTTATAGTTTATATAATTTTATCTGCTTTTATTCTGTGTTCATATTCTTATTTTTATTGCTCTAAACTTAAGCTTGTAATTTATGTCACTTTTTGGTTTTTTATGAGGCAAAAAATAAAATATAAATTTTTTACAACTACTTTTCTATTCATTGTGAAAAATTTCATACTTACATATTGTATTTTCTTCTATTTTGTAGTTTAAGTTTGGCTTTCATTTTAGTGTGTCATAAGTATTTATTTGGTTCACAAAACTTTTATCAGTTTATTAGCATTTCTTAACACTTTTTGCAGCAAAACTTTGCCCTGTTGTTTCTGTTGCATATAGTTTCCATATTTTATTTTATTTTTTTTTAATATATTTTTGGTAGTAGCGCATTCTAAATATATATAAATCCATGTTGATTTTATAAATCTTTTCTTTTAACCATAAAAATATTAAAAAAAAACTAGCAGATATATTTGTTTTGAACATTTTCTTCAAAATTTAAACAATGTATTTACGCCTTAAAAACTGACGTACATGAGCAATTTTTTTCTAAACTTTTTGTAATATTTTATACAAACTATCGCAAGGGAAAATATTGGTGTTAATAAAAAACAATATTATAGTCTTTTAACAATAAAAATCTGGAGCAATTTGATTAAATTTTTATATTAGCAAAAACAAAATTAATTTGAAGAAAGATACTAACATTTCAGTTGAGCAGAATGAATCAGGGCAAGTTAGTATTCAAATAGCATACATTGTTAGCTATTACCTTGTTAAGAAACAATACAGTAGGACCTCGATGAATAGATATTCATGAACATAGTTAGCGATTGCTTAGTCGCGAAACAATACAGTATAACTTAGATAAATAGATATTAATAAACATTATAAGCGATTGCATAGTCGCAAAACAATACAGTAGAACCTGGGTAAGTATAAATTAATTAACATTGTTAGCAAATGCCTAGTTGCGAAACGATACAGTAGAACCTGAAAATTATATATTAATAACATTTTTTAGTGATTGCCTAGTCGCGAAACAATACAGTAGAATCTGGATAAGTAGATATTAAAGATTATTAGCGATTTCCAATTTGCGAAACAATACAGTAAAACGCCGACAAGTAGATATTAATAAACTTTGTTAGCGATTACCTAGTCGCGAAACAATACTGGATACTCTCTATAAACAATGCAACGTCAACAGGAAGTATTTAGCCATCTATGACATTAAGTGTAACTAAGCCGAGGAGTAGTAGGCCGGTACGTTCAAATGTGTAGAACAACAAGTAAAATGTCCACAAGATTTTAATCCTCCTGATAAGGTGATACTTGGGACATCAGTAGTAAGAGGAAAGTGGAAAGTTGACCACAGATGCACAGAAGACAGCTCGCTCACAGGAAGGCAATTGAAGAAAAAATCCGTGTCACTGAGAGGCCATAGACGAAACAGATAGTGTAATGTTACGGAAAAAACTTAAAATTATTTAATTTTAAATAAAGAATAATACTAATTAAGGATAAAAAATGTGTTATTTCTTGTAACGATCTTGGCATTTTCATGCTGAGTACACCTGGCAGAAAATGTCATTACAGTACTTTTTGAGTATTGGACGTCCATCATCTATGAATGCGTACAGCTAAAAGAAAAAATACGGTCATATGCAAACAAATGTATTATTTTAAACCCAATATAACTTTAAACATTCAACAACTATGTTTATACAAGATTTTTTAATTCGCACTACAAAAAATTATAACTAAAATTTATAAACTGTATAGGGCCAAATCATGCGCATCATTATAAAAAATAATCTACGACTATTAGTCGGTACACATGCGTATATGCATACGTATTTTATTTACACACAAATAAAGGTTGCTTTCAAACAGCCACACACACATACACAGCGAAAAATTTTCCATTCCATGGCGAATGATGAATAAATATTCCGAGAAGCATGCGAAGTTTTTTTTTAACCGTATAAAAATCCATAATCGATACTCAGCATAATCCGACTATGAGCATGAAAGAGAGTCAATATACTTTCATTATAAATGGCCAAGTTGCCAGTAATAAAAAAAGAGACTCCAAAAAAGTCATGAAAATGTAGAGTTTACGATGCGGAAGTAGTGCAAATTTCGATCCGATCTAATGATTTTTACATGGGGTTGTCATTGCAAGAAGTTCTCTTTTTCGATGCCTGGTCACTGAATTGGAAGCGATATTAAGAAAAATTCCCTTTTTTTGTGTTCTATGATAATATTTTCATCTAAGAAAAATGGTAAATAGTTGCCTTTTTTAACAATTCGTTTCTTTTTATACGAATTTAAGCCCAAAACAGTTTTTTCATGTAAATTTAAGCAAAATAACTTTTAAATTTTAGACTAAAATTAGTTCATAAATTTGTTTAAGCAAATAATTTTTTTTTAATTCTGGTGAGTATTTTCTAACACTATGGATGAGTTTTGTGTGACTAAAATAAGCTTCTACATGGTTTTTTGCTCACTCTCGGCAAATTAAAAATATCGCTTTTTTGGAAGCAATGAAAATGTAGTTCCACTAGAATGACTTCCATTTTTTTCACTGGGTATGTATGCAAGTTTAGGTTTGGATGTACAACACATTTCACTACCTACATAAGAAAAATCCTAACGCATATGCATATATGTACATATATAATATAAGTATACAATATTGGATGGGTTTACATTAGCTAACTTTTTGGCTTTAAAACCTGCATTGGTGTGCCGCTTTTAAATCAGTTTTTTCCTGAAGTTTGCTTCATATACCTTCACTGCTTTTTAACAAGACCATATTTTAAATGATGCACTTTATTGCCCTATTGCTTCAAAAAACATGAAAATTTTTTACTGGGTTGGCTTAAAAAGTGATACGAACTTTAGCCCGTTCAAAGCATAATTAATAGTAGTAGTAATTTCGTTGCTGTGACTAAAAAAATTCTAAAAAAATATAAAGAAAAATTGTAGAAAACCCCTCTCGTCACAATCTTGCTCTCTTTCAAAACTTTTATTGGTACCCAATTGAATCATATAAAAATGATTGTTTTCAAGTTTTTATTAGCAGATTTTTAACTTGCTGTGCTTGTGTACGTACTTTTCAATAGCATTAACAAAATTACATAAGTAAACATTTACTAATAAATATCAAAATCGCACTTAATAAATACCTGTATAACACGTATTTGTATACAACATATAAAAGCATGTGTTATATTTATATAAATTTAATTTTTAAAGCATGAAAAGAACTAATTAATTAAATTAATCAAGTACAAAAACTTTAGAATTTATATCAATGCAATCAGCATTTAATTGTTCATTAAACAGTTTGAATATTGACAATTAATTGAGTTAATATTTGCCTTTGTCGTCTGGCATTGTTTATTTCACAAATGCATAATTTGATTTAACAAATAAGTTTATATGCTAAAATATATATAAACACATATGTATGTATACTGCAATTAACGAAAAACAAAAATTTTTAAACTTGTACTTTTGCAAGAGGAATAAAATAAAGAAATAAAAGTTTAAAACTATGACAGGGTAGCATTTGATTTATTGGAAAAAAAGATATCGTTCTTCTCTAATATATTTATTAAATCACAACCATTAATAAAAAAAATGGTACTGCTTTCAAAATAACACGAAGGCGGGTCAATAACTCAGTGAATTTTTTGCATGAAATATAGTTTTAAAAAAATATTTAATTTCTAAACGTAGTCTGCTCTATACATTTAATCAAATGTATCTCCAAGTTAGTTCACCCCTTTCAAAAAATCAGGATATTAAGATCTTGTTGGTTCCGTTAACTTATATTAATATATTTATATATTTTTTATTAATTTCAAGAATGTACGAACATTTACAAATTCAAACATACACAGATTCATGTTTCCATGCATGCAAAAATTTACATACGTTCATATTTTTATATGTGCGAACTGATATGTTTTATGCCAAAATATAGTACAACCTATACTGCACGTAATTTTTAGCAGTGTACTCAAAATACACTCACTACATTGGTAATTTGCGTCTTTTTGTGATAGTCACTGATTTACGTCATCCTTGCTTTATAAGCGTATACTTAATGTATAATTAATTGCTGACTAAATAAAACTCATACTCCAGGGGTTTTTAAGCCATTTTGCTGAAAGAGAGAAGAGAAAAAATAATGAAAGTCACTTTGATGTACTCTCAAATTTGCTTTCTTCTCAGTTCATTTATTTCTTTTTCTCCTACATTGTATATCAGGGAACGCATTGAAAATTTTAAAATTGTACCAACAACTTTAAAAAATTGTACTTTTTTGACCTTAATTGTACTAAAATATTTTTTAGTTCAAATTACATATTTTTATTTGTTTCTATTAAAATAATTGACTTTGATCTGGTTACCGAATCGTTTTCACAAATTTGCTTGTAAGTTACACCTGTTTAACTTGAAATTTAAAATATCCAAATGAATAACATGTGTCTCAGCATACGGTGATTTAGAAATTCATTTAGTTCAAATTTTTTGAGTTTCTTGTTGCTTTCAAAAGACAGTTTTCAAGGAGAAGAATATGAGTTTCACTGTGCAAAACTGAAAATTGAAAAGAAATACGGAGTAAAACTGCAGAGATTCCTTAAATGTACCAAATTAGTCATTGGTGTACTATTGTACTTTCCGAGACTAAATAGTACCAAAAAAAGAAACAATTGTACCAACTTTGACATCAGTGTTGTACACACATTGTTTTTACATGGTATAGAGAAACAAAGTAAGATTTGCCTGTACAAAAGTTTTAGAAAGTTTAATGAGTTGAACTAGGGTTCTATGCTATAAAGCTATTTATCACAGAGAGATATTGACTAATGTCTATAGGGTAGATCTAATAAAACTATTCTATAAAATAAAAAAAATCAATAACTTATCATAAATTTTTTTATAACTACGCAAATACTAAATTTTTATAACAAAAGCTAATTATACATTATTTTTCGATACACATATTTATTGATTTGTTATTTAATTTAATTTCGTCCTTTCTATCTACTACGGCGATTGGGTTTTAATAGAAAAAAAATAAACTTTTGCTTAGCACATAAATTAACACCATTTCTTGTCTGTTTAATTTTTTGTATTATATTTTTCTCTTGTAAGTTGAAAAAAGATTTTACCAAAAGTTAAATTTTAAGCCAACATTCGTTGGATGTTTGAGTGTTATTTTTCCACCCATTTTCGTAATACTTAAACAAATGTAAATTTATGCGCATTTTAATTTTTGTAATATTAATTGTTCAGGGCATATAAAATGTAAATTTCATTAAATGACATATTTGCATAGAATCTTGTTTATATTTGTAGATTTATTATAAAGTTTTAATTTGCTTTCATACACTATAATTCCTATTTTAGGTGTATGCATACAAATATTTCAGTTTTTTTGGAATTTATAGCTTAAAATTACTTACAGAATTGATTGTATGTATACGTATGATAATACATACATCCAATATTATACCAAATCTAAATAAATAGGTAAAATAAAATATCATAATACTCAGTTGTAAGGCTGCACAGTAGGGATATGAATTTTTAATTTTATTTGCAACTCTAAGGTTTACAATATTATAGTCCAATATGGATATAACAAAATATTTAGAAATGCCTTCTTACTTTTTCGCTTTTCCCACACAAAATGAGTTTAATTTTATATTTTTTTAGTTTAAAGAAAATATTTCTACAATATTTTCTATGCATTCTGTTTACCAATTGCCAATATTTTTAAAATTACTGCAATTTGCCCTCATCGTGAAGGATATCGGTATATGAAAATTTTCTGAAGCGAGCAACTAAAAATTTTAAAATCGTTTTGCAATAAACAGACAATTATACATATGTACATGTACTCATAAGGACGCTTAATGTTTTCAAGTTAAGAATATTTTTATGCAGACTATACCAAGTAACACTGAAATTAAGAAAAAACTATATTAATTTTGACAACTTTCTGTGTCTTGAAAAACATAAAAGGCAAACTCTTGAATTTTTCAAAAACGCTACAACTAAAAAAATACTTAAACGGGAAATCGTCAAAATGAAAAAAGCGCTTAAATGAAAAATATTACCAAAAATTAAATAAATTGAAAAAGTGAAAAAAGTCACCTTGCTTGTGGTGATTTTTTCTGAGGTCACCAAAAAACTAAACAAATCGCAAAAAACAGAGAAAGTCGCCATAACAAATAAATTCAGTGAAGTGCGACTTTGACCCGTGCACGAAGGGTTCCGTACGGGCACGAGATATGTAATTCAATACGAAAAATATAAACTATAGCTTTGGCATTTTTTTCGTTTTTGGGTTTTTTGGTCTTAAGCGTTTTTTTTAGTTTGGGGGTTTTTTGAATTTATTGGCGCTTTCAGAGTTTTGGCAATTTTTTCACGTTTTGACGATTTTTTTTTTGGTTTTTTTATTTTGGCGATTTTTTTTAGTTTTGGCGTTTTTTTCATATAGGTGATTTTTTTTGGTTTTGGCGATTTTTTTAGTTTTGGCACTTTTTTTCGTTTTGAGGATTTTTTTCGGTTTTTCGACGTTTAATTTAAATTTTGGCAATTTTTTCGTTTTGGCGATTTTTTTAAAATTTGGCGATTTTTTTTTAATTTTGGCGATTTTTTTTAATTATTTTGGTTTTGGCGCATTTTTCGCGTTTTTGGCGTTTATTTCATGTTAGCGATTTTTTTTTATTTAAACGATTTTTTCTAATTTGGCGATTTATTTTAGTGCTAGAATTTTTTTTTAATTTTGTCGATTTTTTTCGATTTGGCGATTTTTTTTAAATTTTTGGCAATTTTTTCAGGTTTTGGCCATTTTTTTCGGTTTGACGATTTTATAATTTTCTGATTTTTTATTTTTACCGTTTTTGAAAATTTCAAGATTGACTTCTTACGGTCTCCAAGATATAGCAAGTTGACAAAATTACATAGTCAAAATTGCATTAACTGATGGACCACCCTTTAATATAAATTTTTTAATATTTTAATGTTTATTGTTGTAGTCTATATAAAAATACACTAATTTTACAAATTTCAAGTGTCAATATACATATATATTACATGAGATTTTAACATTTTTCGTCGCTCGTTTTAGCGCACCCTTTAATTTCTAATTCTCATGTATTGGTTGTTGTAGTGGCCAAGGTTCTACATACTCTGTCCAAATTTCAGGTCCGTAGCTCTTGCGGTTCCTGAGAAAATACCATGTGACGGACATACGGACAGCGTAGCGAAAACAATAGGGTTCCTTTTTTCAACTTTGGTGTACGGAACCCTAAAAATCACCAAAACTAAAAAATCGCTGAAACTTATTGTACAAATACTGAATACAAAAATCTTCGCCAAAATCCGGAAAATATCGCCAAAACGAAAAAATTGCCCAAACTAAAAAAGCCAACAAAAAACAATAATAATAATAAATAAAAATTCGAGCCAAAATTTCACTTAAGTGAATTTCTTTTCCAGAATAATGACACATTGAACATCGTTACCGTTGACATTCTTAATAAATTCAGTGAAGTGCAACTGTGTCTAGGGCACAAAGTGTTCCGTATGGACACTAGATTTGTAAAACAATACGAACCTTAGCCTATGTAATATATAGTTTTGGAACTTTTTCTTTTTTGGAAAATTTTCGGTTTTGAGCGTTTTTTAGTTTTGGAGTTTTTGTTTGCTTTTGTCAGTCTTAGCAATTTTTTTTTAATTTTGGCAACTTTTTTCGGTTTTTGGCACTTTTTTTTAATTTTGAAATTTATTTTTGAATTTTAGCTTTTTTCAATTTGAAGATATTTTTTTAATCTTGGCGATTTCTTCGGTTTTTGGCGATTTATTCAAGATAGATATAGAATTTTTTAATTGTTCAATTTTTTTCGTTTTGGCAATTTTTTTCCGATTTTTTGCGATCTTATAAATTTAGGATTTTTTAGTTCTACAGTTTTTGAAAATTTCAAGTACTTGCCTCATGCGGTATCCAAGATGCAGCAAGTTGTCAAAATTACATAGTCAAAATTACATGAACTGATAGAACACCTTTTAATTTAAATTTTTTTTTAATTTTAGTGTTAATTGTTGTTGTCTGTATTAATATATAGATTTCATGTTTCCATATGGGCAATTCTATATTGTCGTACTGGACAGTTGTACGCATTTAAAGTGGAAAAGAGATAAAAATAAAATAGATTTTTGTTTTGATTATTAGCTTATTCCATCATGATGTTCAAATATTTTCTGGTGGTTTTTTGGAAAATTGTGAATAAAAAATTAAAAAAATAAAATAAAATAAAATAAAGGTATTCAATGTGTTTATTTTAACCTAACGGCGAACTTAAAGGAAAGTGCAGAATGAGATGAAAAAGTGAATATATTTCACAAAATAGACAACATCAAATACGAATAGTATTGGGTACATTAATTTTATTTTTTTTTTGGAATATGCAGTTTTAGTTGGTTTCACTTCCTGACCTTTGCAACAGAAGAAGTGCAATTTAGATATGTGTGGTATAATTTTTAAGTTTTTAGTACTTTGCGTCCAAGTTATACAACGAAGAGTAATTCTCAATATCATCGGATGGTATAAAATACATTTTAATCCCCTGATAAAAAGAAAATGCATGGGGTATAACAATAAGGTTTTTTGACTTTGCCTTTTAAGTATACGTTCATGCCACTTTTTTTCTTCAAAAACTTCTTTATTTGCTTCAGCTAAAGCTTTTGGCTTAGCGGTACGCGATCGTTATCGGCTTTTCAATTTATAGTTTTGCAATTTAATTTAATTTTCCTTTAATTTTTCTCTGTACCATTTGAAATTCTCGCTGCTTTTATTCATATTGATTTAAATAATTCGATTATAGAATGCTCTCCCAAAAATAATTAGTTATTAAAGAAAATATCTTTTTTGTTAATATTTTTAAATTTCTCAGTAGCGATGTCGTACGAAACAAATTTTGCACAGGCGCCTAGTTCGCAATTCTTTTTATTTTCTAGACATTTTTTATTATTTTAAGTGCAATAAAAATTTCTGATTGTAATCATTACTTGATGAACTTTCTTCAAGCAGTTTCGATGTATTGATACAAAAGGGTGTTTATCAATGCCTCACGGGACATTAAATTAACGGAAATTCAAAACAACATTTTTAAAAATTTTTCATCGAATTGAAGCTTATGCATTTTTTTCTAACTCCTGATATCCTTACGGAGATCTAAGAAAGAAAAAATCAATCTATAACGATTAGCGCTAAGAATATTTTTCAAAATAAAAGATGCTCTTCAAATTAAAAAAAACAAGAATTTAAACAAATTTTCACTGGCTTCAATCGGTTAACCGTTAATCGGTTAACGGTTTCGGTTAACGGTTAAACCGGTTAATTTCAGTCGATTAAGCGATTAACTGACGTAACAAATTTTTTCATATTTTTTAGTATTACAACTTATTTTTTGTGTGAGTAATTATTTGTTTTGTTTCCCTTACAAAAGGTGAGAGTTTACAAATTATTTTGCATTCAAAAATATAAGAATATTCAGTGATCCTAACTTAAGTACAACTTCAAAATCTTTGCACACTGCTATAAAAGAGTTTAACAAGAAACTCTGGAAGACTAACTAAAGGGAATTATTAAGTTTTTATTTTATAATTTAATAAAAGCCAATAGTACTGTTGCCAACGATTTAATTAATGATTAGATTTAATAAAAAACGGTACAAAAACGAAAGCTAAGAAATTCAGAAACTTTTTTGCAGAATATTCGTAGCTGAGCTCTGTCATTATGAGTCAGGTGAGAACCCACCAACAGAAGGAACTATCGATAGTATTACAAGAAGTTCTAAAAAAATTAACTGAATTAGTTTAATAATTATTATGTGTGTTTTTGGGTTTACTAGTAAACTCAAATTAATAAATAATTTATGCACTTTTATTGGTTGAAAACACTTGATTTATGGAAAAACTTTATTAATCGGTTAAACGGTTAATACCAAAATTAACTGATTATTAACCGATTAAGCAAAAACCTCGATCAATTAATAGAGCGATTAACCGATTAAAGCAAAAAACCGATTAAATGATTACCCTACCATATAAATATAACATACATTTGTATATATTGCATGAAATTCTAAAATTTTTCGTTGCTCGTTTTAATTTAATTTTAACTCGCATATGTTTGCTCTTCTTTCAGGTCCTTTGCTCTTACGGTTCTCTAGAAAACAGCCTGTGACGGACAGACATATATATACTCTTGCGCAAAACCATTAAATCTACCTTTAAATTCAGTAACTCGTTAATCTATTAATCTAATTAACTTTTATGTATATCAAGAAAATGTGCATAAAACATCGTTTATAATAAAATGTGTGCTTAGATATCGTTACTCTAATATATAAAGCCCCTAAGTCATTATTTTTTTGAAATCGTATATTTTATATATTTCGATAGAAGATCATCTAATGTGAAGAAAAATGTAAAAATCTCAATTTCAAAAAAATACTGAGTTAGGGCTTTTCTTTATTAAAGTTATTAAGGTAACTATATTTGTATACAAGCAAACTAATAAATTAAAGTAATGTTATAAACATAATTTCATGGCCATAAAACAAAATAAAAACAAAGCATTTTCTTTTCTTAAAACAATGAAAAATAAATCAATACTTAATATTTAATTTTCCACGATGCGATAAAATGTCAAAAAGATAACGAGAAGAAGTACGTAAACGTTCACTGCTGCTGCTGTTGCTTATACTTTTTTTAAATGTACATGAATTTTCTTTTTACCAACACGCTTCGCTTGTCGGAGGTAAATTAATGTTTATTATTTTATCTCATTTCCCAGTGGACAAATGTTGCTTTTTTACGCAGCGTTTAACATCACAGTAATACACAGTAATAACATAAAGGTATAATATGAATTTATTTATATTTTCCTTGGTATTATAATAAATTAAGCAAGTACAACAACGGGGCATACACTACAATAAACAATATTATGAAAAAAAACCTACACAATAGCAATATCTTACAATGACCTGAAATAAAATAGAATGAAGTTTTTATCTTCTTTCTGTCGTTTTTATTTGAATGGGTCAAAATGACAATAATGTTTAGAGATAATTGTGCTGGAAAAATAAAATAAAAATAATTGTAAATGTCTACTTGAGTTGTTTGCTCGTCAAATGATTTATAAGATTGTTACAATTTTATGTGAATTTTTTTTCTTTTCTTTAGCTCAGTTTGTTAAAATATTTAAAAGAGGCTGGCTATTTTGTGTACGAGTAATAAAACACATTATTGTAATTAATTTTTTTATACGAGCAGCAAACTGGCAGTGGAAGAATAGTTCTTTTGTAGCAAAATTTAAGAAAATAAAAGTGTTGGGAAGATTTAGTTGTATATAATGGTAAAATGTTGTTTCCTTATGGCCATTACACTGGCCGCAGCTTGTATTTTTTCTTAATAACGGGTGTCCGCTAGGAATGTATACTACTAGCAGTATTTCCATTGTAAACCTGGCTGTCTTGATGACACCACATGCTAATCAAACCCTAAACATGCAATTGTGGTATTAAAAAGTTTTCAATCATATCATGATATCCCCCCATTCACTGTTATCATTACGCCGTTTTCATTTTGAAAGAAGTAAGACCCAATGAATTTCACGCCAGGCTGTCACTTTGAATGGATGGAAGGGAGACTGATGGATAATTTGAGGGTTTTTCATTGCCCATAACTGACTATTCTGTTTATTCACATATCCGTTCAAATAAAAATGTGCTCGTCACTCAGTGACTTTTTCGGGGTTGTCATGGGCTAGCTGGTTTAACGATTAAAATACGTTGGCTTATCGAATATTTTTTCATAATAAATTTGCCACGTGTCTACTTTACGACTGCCAAATATGAACTGTCAAGATTATTGTTTACCAAAATGGCGGCGAAGCAAATTAGTGTACGGAACACTGTGTACCATCCCGGCGGACACCCGAGATATGAGCTGTCTTAAATATGAGGTTTTCTGTCATAAATGCAGTCTTAGGTTTTTAACTCGATCCGATGATGCCTTCTGTTACCTAAAGTATTTAATACACAGTTGGTGATTTTATTAAAAACAAAGTAAATAATTCTACAGTTTCAGCCAGCCGTCCGATTGTTATGAAATAAACCATTTGAACAGGTGTGACAGAGTCGAAATTTTGGACTAAATGTCTTAAAAGGGAGTGTATCCACAAAGCCCAAAGCGAGGAACCTTGTTTCATATTTTCGGCTGAAAATTCTCATTTAGGTGAAAAATTATGAAATTAAACTAATGCACAGAAAGTAAGAACATATAGAATTTGTTTTCCCAAAACTATTTGCAAAGTCCCAAAAGTGGGAATTTTCAGTATTCTTGTAGTCAAAATCATTGACATAAACCTTGTAGCACCTCCTTGAAAGCTGTATAATATAAGATACATATATAAATTTTTGACTCTACTGTATTAAAAGATCTACGGAAAACTGCATCTATAGTCGTGGAACTATTAGTTGTGGGGTTTTGTGGAGAATTGCTCATATGCAAGTGGAAACGTCAAATAAAAATTTTGATGAAGCTTGCGACTGTGGGTTTGCAAAATTTTGTATTAAAATCTCCACCCATAATAATTGGAATGAAATGGAGATTGTTACCCAATTTTCGTGCACCAGCTTCAGTGTAAAGCAACAGTAGGTAATGGTGATATGTTCTATTACAATATTATTAATTCTTTATAAAGACTGCTTTATATGTTTTAAACAAATATTTGACATTTAAAACGCTCTTTTATTTAAAAGTTTATATTTATTTTATTTATTTCATATGTTTCAAACTTTTAACAAAATTATCCCCACTGGTAACACTGTTACACTTCACGAGCAATTTCTATTAAAATTAACATTGCTCCTGAAGGTATGCTTTAAAATTCGGTCGAGTGCATTTCTAAGCAGCTGTCAAGTTTCTCTGTACTTCTTGTTCGTATGATTACACTAATACACTCACACATAGCTCACACCCATTTAATAACGCTTTACGATCTTATTCGAAATTTGTGATTGTATTGTGAAAAAGAGTTTTACCCCCTAGCGTATAGTGGTTTACATATCACAAAAAATTTTTTTCCCAGACCTGTTTGTTAAATGATCTAAAAGAAGAATTAAACAAAATTGTTGTTATTTTAATATTCCTATATCTAACCTTAAATTATGTGACTTCTAATTAGTAATGAAGTACTTAAAAGAATTCTGCTCTATTAGTAAAGTTTTATGATTTTTGTTTTAATTAAGATATTCTTGATTTTTATAATTATTATGATTTGCCTAAATTGAAAAAAAAACTTTAATAAAATCTTTTTTAATATGTGCATATTTTATTGTTTTAAGCAAGGTTGGAAACCGAAACAAATAACGGTATCGGTATTCATACCGGTACAACTATTTTTTAAATTTCGGTATCGGTAACGATATCGGTATTTTTTTTATTTCGGTATCGGTATTACCGGAACATACCGTTACCGAGTTTATAATACCGGTATACCGATATAACTGCTAAATTTGTTAATTCAGACAGTGGACATAGCAAAAAATCTTTTTTTTTTGTTGAATTACTTCGAAAAGGAAGTATTTTTACATTAACATAAAAAGTATTTAAACTCATATGTTTCTATATACGTTTTTATATTTTTATTAAAAAAGTAAAATAAGAAAACTGCAGTTGAAACTTTGCATATATAAAGTACTCATTTTGGTTAATTAAACAAAATAATAAAAATAAATACATACAGTGTATGTATTATTTATATTACACACGAAGTACTGTAGAATTGTTTGCACTTAGTAAAATTCGAAAATTCGTATTCGAATTCTCGAATATTCGTCCGTTTTTAGATATATTCGTAGTCGCCAAATTCAGACGAAACGAATATTTAAATTAAAATTTTTTGGAACTCAAAAGCAAATTCTATTTGTTATTACTTTCTACCTAAGAAAGACTTTACAGCCGAAAATATTTATTGGCAAATGTTATGTTTAATGTTACAAATTTTATCCCTTATTCATAATAAGTTTAATTTTCTAAATCTAACAACGTTTGCCTTCTCCAATGGACAAAGGTTGGTAAAAATTTCAATTTTTTACACTCTTTCTCGAATATTTCCTAAAGTGTAAGCGAAAACCTATAAATGTTGCACTCTTTTTTAGCTTTTGGATAGAAAAAATCCACTTTTAAAAATCTTTTTTATCTGATCAAAAACATGAGCTTGGCATCGATTTTAATTTTTCATTAACTAAAAGTTTACCCATTTTGCTGCTTTGTGACTCCGCCCCTTTGAAAGATATATAGCATAAATTCCAGACTTGAACTCTGTGACACCTCCTCAAATGCTGTATAAAATTTCATAAAAAATCGGATAGCTAGCTTAAAAACTGCAGAATTATTTCAAATTTAAAAAAAATCTCCACTATGTATCGGGTACTTTAGGCCCCACCAGAAGGCAGCGTCGGATCGAGCTAAAAAATTAAGACCGCATTTATGGCAGCAAACCTCATATTTTAGATAGCGCACATATGTAGTATATCAATTAAAGAAAAAAATCTTTAATGTGCATACATAAAAAAGCACTCTTCAAAACTTTAAATCTCCGCATTATTTCGCGATTTCATATAAATAAGTAATTTATTTAAAAAGTTATTATTTAAAATAACTGCCTTTGTAAGGGGTTTGCTCTTTTGACCAGTTTAGAACATTTATATGTCTAGAGGTACGTTTTTCGTTCCTACAGGCATTAAGCAGCTCATGAAGTTCGTTAGTATTTCGCACTGGTGATGATTATGATATGATTGTACTTTCCGGTTGATTAAAAAAAAACAGTGCTGCATAAGAATGTGTAAACGCGAACGTGTTTATATAAGAAAGTTAATTGAAATATATTTTTGAAATTTTATTTTTGGTGGGAATCGGTATACCGGTACATACCGGTATAGACCTAAACAGTATTCCTGATACCGGTATTTTCTAACCGAAATGGATTTCGGTATCGGTATCGGTACCGGTATCTAATTATAGCGGTATTTGAATCGGTATCGGTATTTTTACGATACCGTTTGCCAACCTTGGTTTTAAGTGTATATTTTGCATTTTTGATGTCATATTTTAGGCACCTAAGGTACCCTTTTTAAGTGCATCCTTGTCCTCGATAACTATTTATTGGCCATATAATAAAACAAAGTAGAGCAAAATATTAACGTATTTTCAGGTTAGTAATATGCCCTGAAACATCCACCTGCATGATTTTATTAAGAATTATTTCTATGTATATAGGCTAATTACATAAAAAAATTCTTTAAGAATTCAGCCCAGGAAACTTAAGCGAAAAACGTATAAAATCTGGCATATGATAAATATACATAAAAATTCTCATACTTAAAAATTTCTGTGCGACTGGAATAAAAATTAAGAAGCGCAAACGTTTTAGAATTAATAATATAGTATAAATATAAGCAGAAGTACTAGATTTTTTTATTTTTTATTCTTTATGTTTCAAACAAACATATCGTTCCATCAATAAAGAAAGGTCCTAACTCATAAAATTTTTTTGGAAATCGAGATTTTTGAATTTTTCGATACATTAGATGTTCTTATAACGAAATATACAAAAAACTTGATTTCAAGAAAATAATGGATTAGGTCCTCTCTGTATTAAAGTAACGATATGTAGTGACATATGTACGTGTTTAAATAAAAACTGAACACATAAAAGTGTTAGTGTATTTAAATTTTTTTTCTTAAATGTTAAAGTCGACAACATTGACGGAATATAACAACATGTTTTTTAAGGGCTTGTTGTTGTTTGGCGACGATGACGATGATGTTGATGGTGCTGATGTTGCTGGTGGTAGAGATGACTGCGTTGTCACACGTAAAATAGCTTATCACGTGCCACAACATCAAAGCCCTGGCTTTAAAATTCAAGTATAATGACAATGCTGCAACAACACGTATTTGAGTATGTTATTTTACAGCTTACATTTTTAAACTGTAGCATACCCCTTATCATGGTATTTTCATTCATACTCATACACGTTATGTCCTCATCTCTAATAGCACAACATTTCAAACACATTTTACAAACATTTTGCCAACTACAAAAAAAAAGTTGCAAGCCGGCACCCTTTTCTTTTTTCGTTAGTACGAGTACACTTTTAGTCCATATTCCGTTCGGGCTTAAGAGCTAAATCTTAAGGATTGTTTAAAAAATTCCAACTGAAAGATAAAACAGTAAAATAAAAAAATAAAAGACAAAGAAGTTTAGTCATAGTTTATGGTATAAAAGGTGGAACAGCAATTGAGCAAATATGACTGAAACACCTTTAACAGCAAAACAGAAATTTGTGATTTCTTTTCATACAGTGCTATGACTTCGTTAAACTTCCCAGCAAACCTAAAAGGTGCAAGAAAGTTAAAATATTCGCTTTCTTTTAACATAATCATCATTCGATAAAATCATTTCTATAAATCTTATATTTTGGAAGGAGTAAAAAATTTAATAGACGATGAAAAGTAAAATAATTTTCTTCAGAAATAATTCTTAGTCAGGCTTAAGTTCAGTAATTTCAATTCTTTATTGAATGAAATATTTTTATTAATTAATGTGAGTTTCTAAAGAAGAGAAGAAAAATTAAACTTAGACTTTAAGCTGGGGGAAATGCCGATACTTTTCTGTGCAGCCACGCATTTTATCAGCACCCTAATCTATCGACATGGGTAGAGATTTTTATTAACATCAGCTATTTAAGTTAAATTTTCAATGAAACGGAATATGATAAATAAAAATAGAAAAATTATTTTCTATGCATAAAAATTCTTTTCTATTCAAAAGTCTCGGGATTATTGATCCGCCTTCATTTAAATGAATCTGGTGGAAAATCGTAGTATCGATTCTACACAACAACTTTTTTTCACTGTTGGAAAGTCTGCTAAATAAATTTGAAACTTGTCAGTAATAAAATTTTTAGTTAGTTTAATTGCACTTCACAACAAAATAATTTTTTTTTTCAAATAATTTTAATTGATTCTAAAACTATGATTTCATTAAGCTAAGGTTCGTATCACTCTGAAAGCCAAGTTACATGCGATTATTTTCAAGGAAAACTTAACACCAAAGTAAATTTAAAATATAATAATAAACACTAGCAGAATGGAACAACATGCTATTTTCAAAGATTGCCACAACTTCATCATCAGCGTTCTTGTGTTCATTCCAGTGTATATGGCATCAATTGATGTAAATTTCAGCTTTAAAAACCTCCATATTTATCTCTCAATGCAAATATAATATATTGATTATTTTGAGTCATCCCTATTACAATTTTCTGAAAGCTTTTTTTGTACTGAAAGCTTAATTTTACCATCTTTAGTTTAAAACAGTTTTACCATTGTTGTTTGTTCTCCAGTAATAATTATGTACGTGCTTGTTTTTCTTTGCTATCCTTTTCATTGACATGAAGGTTAATTACGTATATTTATAATTAAGAAAATTTAAAATCAAGCCTTTTTGTTTGCTGGGACTCGTAAATGTATGTAGCTAACTATAAACATATAGTGCCGTAAACGCCCAAAAAAAAGCTTAAGCGCCATAAATTTCCAGCTTAATTTTTTTACTAAAATCGACTATTGACGATCGCATACAATCGATTTTCGTTAAAAAAAACGAATTTCAAAATACATGTCGCTTAAGCTGTTTTGGTGGTTATGGCTTGATATGTAGCACCAAACACGTTGTGCATTCCTTGACACACTTAAAAGTTTAACAACTTGTCCTTTTTTTGGTAACAAAAAATTCATGGTTTAAAGAAAGAAGGGTTCTTCATTAAGAGTTTCAAATATTTCAAATTAAATAAAAGAGTGTGCAAGATATTACAAAAATTGTTTATACCTTTGAAAGCTTTATCATATTATTATCGCAAGTCAGCTAATGTCCGAAATGTCTAATGTTCCTTGACTCTGAGGCATAAATCAGGCTGCATTTGTATGGTGGCATGAATAATAGTGGCTTTGAGTGCCATTGTGGGTTATGTCTCTTAAATCTTAAATAGCACAATTTTCACAGTGACATGAGCTTTGTGGCAATTATCACCGTCCTGTTGAAATCACATATCGCTGGTATCCATCTCATGCATATTGAAGCCAAAAAAGAGTTGTAGCCATCGACCGATAGCACTCTGCGTTCACATGGCTGGCTTGACCAATGTCGCACAGTGAGGCCAAACATATTTTTTTTGTGGAATTATTAGTTGTGGGGTTTTTGGAGAATTGCTCATATGCAAGTGGAAAACGTCAAATAAAAATTTTGATAAAGCTTGCGACAGTAGGTTTGCAAAATTTGTATTAAAACCTCCACCCTTAATAATTGGCATCAGATGGGAATTGTTACCCAATTGTCGTGCACCAGCTTCATTGTAAAGCAAACAGTACGTAATAAAGATATTTTAAGATATAATATCATAAATTTTTTATAAAAACTGCTATAAATCTTTTAAAAAAATATTTGATATTTAAAACGCTCTTTTATTTAAAAGTTTATATTTATTTTATTTATTTTATATTTCTCAACTTTTTAACAAAATTATCCCCACTGGCAACACTATTACATACACTTTACTAGCAATTTCTATTAAAATTAACATTGCTCCAGAAGGTGTACTTTAAAATTCGGTTAATTGTATTTCTATGCAGCTGTTAAGTTTCTCTGTACTTCTTGTTCGTATGATTACACTAATACACTCATACATAGCTCACACCGATTTTATACCGCCTTACAAATTTGTGATTGTATTGTGAAAAAGATTTTTACCCCCTAGCGTATAGATGTTTGCTTACACATCAAAAAGAAAATATTTCGCTCTTATTCTAAGGCCCAAATTTACAGTTATTAGTTAACTAATAGCAATAGTTTAACCAATAATATTTTATTCGCAGCACGTTGTTTACCATTAGTTAAACCGCTAAATCTCATTGGTTAACAAGTAGTTAGACAACAGCTGATTCGTTGTAAGCTTTTTTAGTATTGTTGCATTGTGAAAATTTTTATACACATTTCACATATACATTTTCAAGAATTTTCTTTGTATTCAGCTGTAACACATTCCTTTTATGTTATTTTATATTATATGTTAAATTCGTTAAGCAACACTGGATTGGGGAACATCGGTCGTGTCATAGTAATTATTTATTATGTGCGGTCAGGCTTGTGTTTGTTGTTTGGCCTTCGAGAGTTTTTCATCTCACTCGCACTGGTTGACTGATCTGAAACGGATGACCATATAATCTTGAGGTATTTTGTGGAATTTCTTTAACAACCACGTTGCTACTTCCTATCTGAAGGCATAGGTCGTGTACAGTCAGTCACAAAACTTTATAAAATACTGTTAATAACATCTTGGTCATATGGTCTACGTTACTCCGCCCATATTTGTGCAACACCATATTATGTAAAATTTGCTTTGCATTAATATATTTAATAAAAAAATATTTAGTAATATAAATAAATTGACATTCAACTCGTATAATAATAATAATGTTATAATCTATTATATATAACCATCTACAGTCTAATTTCCAGTAACGATAAAACTATTTCATTCTTCCCCAAACTAATTATTTATTGTAAGAGCACACAATATGTATCTCAAACTTAAACCCATATGAATGAAGATGCATATGCATAAAGTCTCAAGAAACTCCCTTTCTATTAAGAAACTTTATTATACTTAATAACCTTATGTTCATGTACTCGTATCTATGCTTTTGTGGGTATAGTTTTATTGTCATAAAATAGTTAAACTATTATACGATAATTTACATCATTGTTGGTAAATTATCCTTAAAGAGCATTAGGAGAAACACAAAGCATATGCTTTGCCACTTGTGTATTTTTGTCGTAATGGTGTAAGTGACAGTATGAATGTATTTGGATTATTAATGCAAACCACATAAAGACACATACAAGTACACACACTCATTTACACATATGTGCTTATACGTACATATATATAAATGTGCTTATAACAGAGCTGGTCATCGAGAGAAACGCGAGAGAAATGTTTTTGCGTATGTGAATTAATTTGTATATGTAAGAAGCCGATTGATGTTTGGCACTCTGGTGCTACTTTGGGCAGCCTGGGCTTATAATCTGGACATACATACATATATACATGCACATATTTATTAGGGGGATCTAAGTATTTTCAAACTCTCCAAAATATTAAGAACCAAGCTAAAAAAATATGAATGGAGCATATATGATATCCCATATATGGTTCGGACCCGAAAAATGAGGGATTTTACATATTCATATAATCATTCAAACCCAGTAAAAAAAGAGACTCCAAAAAAGTCATGAAAATGTAGAGTTTACGATGTGGAAGTAGTGCAAATTTCGATCCGATCTAATGATTTTTACATAGGGTTGTCATTGCAAGAAGTTCTCTTTTTCGATGCCTGGTCACTGAATTGAAAGCGATATTAAGAAAAATTCCTTTTTGTGTTCTACGATAATATTTTCATCTAGGAAAAAGGGTAAATAGTTGCCTTTTTTAACAATTCGTTTCTTTTTATACGAATTTAAGCCAAACAATATCAAAGTTAGTTTTAAATATTCTGACAACACATAGTTGAACGGAACAGCCCGCCGTTTTCGAAGGCCACTAAACCTTCATCCTCAGCGTTCTTCTGTGTTGGTCCACTGCACTGCATAATTAGTAAAGAATAAACGATAATGGTAAGTCTGTTGTATATTAGAGGTGGTATATTTGGGCTTTCATTACAAAACACGTTTTCAGCAAATTGAAATACGAAGAATAAAAACAATTCACGTATTCCATTTGCAAGAAAGTTTCGTATATAAGGCAGAAATCTACATCAACCGAAACCACACACTGTGGACCAACACATAAGAACGCTGATGATGAAGGTTTAGTGGTCTTCGAAAACGGCTGGCTGTTCCGTTCAACTATGTGTTGTCAGAATATTTACAACTAACTTTGATATTGTTTGTTCATTAATAATTATCACATGTAATTTGGCTCAAAAAGCGATATGAACTTTAGCCCGTTCAAATCATAAGTATAGAAACATATTAAGTTCGAAAAATAATAATTAAAATTAACAAAAATTATTTTGTTATTTTTCCTAAATCAGTTTACTAAACAAATCTCTAACAAATTACAATGAGTCTTCAAACAAAAAATATGCTTAAGTAAATAATAGTCAGAATTTCAGCGCAAATAATTCATATCGTCGGCTTAGAGTGCAAACCTGTTAAATCCACTTTTTATAACATATCATCGGCTAAGAGTATAAACCTGCTAAATAACTTCCAACAAATTTTACAAGAGAGACAAAATACTGTTAACGGTTTATACACAAAGCTTAAGGAACTAGTCTAAAACATTAAGTTTTTTGGACATCTATAGCTTAAAATTAAAATAAATATTTTAACAAGTCAATGAAGTGTGTCTTTCTCTTTTGGACTCTAAGCTGACGATATGATATTTTAATGCCATCCGAAAGAGAAAGAGATTACGCATCGAGTTGCTAACATATTTATTTTAATTTGAAGCTCTATATGTCGGAAAATGTCAATGTATTATACTAGTTTCTTAAGCTTTTTATATAAACCGTTAACAATATTTTGTCTCTCCTGTAAAGTTTAACAAAAACGAGTTAGCAGGTTCACACTATAAGCCAACGATATGTTTATATATTTTCTCTCAAGCAACTATGACTGTAGCAGATTCCAACATACAAGAGTTTCTCTAGTTCGTTAATACGAAAAACTCAAATACGCTAGAACTAAAAATTAAAGTTCACATGCGTATCAAGCGCATTGCCTTTCTGTAATATTAATAGTTGAAAAATGCTTATATTCGGACTATGGAAATTTTTTTGCGACAAAAAAAGTATACTCAAGATATTCGGGATATTTATTCATTATTCACCACCGTAAGCATATATTTTTACATATAAACGAATGGAAATTATGTTTTGGATAATTAAAACTATGCCTTATAGTTATGATTGAGAATTAAATATTCCTGTATATACGCATGTGTAACTGATTAATACTCAGAGTATTTTTATACTTCAGTACAAGATTGTAGCTTATACACTGTTTTAATTTTAATTGTAGCCATAATTAAAAAAATTTGTATGAATATAGTTGTTGTTTGTTTGTAATAGGAACGTATTCACAGTTGTTTGACGGCCAATACTGAAAGAGTAATCAAAACGATACTTTTGCCATTAGTTGTTAAAAATTTTAAACTTTTTACAGTATAAATAGTTTTTTCCACTCTTGATTATCTTAAATTTTTTAATTTTGTGACTGTTTATGATGTTTATGTTTATGCGATATATGTGTAAAAAAAATTTTAATGTGCAGAATTTTTAAGAAATTCCTGAAATTTTTTTAGTAAAAAATGGACGAATAGTATTTATTATTTCCTGCTTAGTGGTAGGTAGCACAAAACTTGCAGCATTTTAAACAAAAAAGAGTGCTATAGTCGGCTGTGCCGAATCTTATATACCCTTTGATTTAAATATTTTATTTTCGATATAAGCAATAGTTGAATATATTATTATACACTCTGTATTTAAGAACTAGTTTACATTTACCCTTATTCCAGCTGTCAATGTAGACGTCACATCAATGCAATACCCGAAAAATGGGACTTTTTGACTAGCTCACGAGATCTCCAAAACCTCATCCAAAGTCTTTTAATTTTTTATATTTCATTTTATAATAAGAATGTAAATTTAGAATGTAAAATAAAATGAGGACTATTAAGAAATTATTCTTCATTAAAATGCAGTTTAGTTGAATTAAATAATAAATATGTGTATGACCACAATTACCTAGTTTTATTTTATAAGCCAGTTTGTGTTCCTGCATTTTATTGGTGCTTTTGTCAATTAATTGGTATACCTCCAACAATAATTTTAAAACGGTTTCGACCTCGTCTTATTGAATAAAAAATCTCAAAAAAGAAATAAAAACTTTAAAAACATTCACATAGTCGACTAGAAAGCTTAATTTACAACTTAACAACCAAGCTAATTATTACTCCAATAACAAATTTGTGCTAAATAAATTTAAAAAAATATTGTATACCTATAAAAATACACATGTTTTATATGATTTGAGTAAAAAATTTTAAAATTTTTAAGTTGAAAGAGTTTGCTGCTGAACATAATAATATCCTAATGACAAGGCGAGCGTAATTAAAATTTGTTTACCTGTGAGATGCACTTTAAATGCAGTTGAGCGATATGCATTGACATTTTATTTAAAGGATATGCATGCATATATGAATTTTTTGTCATTATATGAAGCAAAAGTGGTGTAAAGTCAATTTATTTAATTATTTAAATGCTGTATTATTTTGTTATTTTATGCTCTGTGCAAAAAGGAATTTTCTGTTCCATCTGCTTTTGAATATCAAGAGTTAGCTTGCTTTAGTTTTGTATTGCTAATTGGTAATGAAAGGAAAGTATTTCACACCACAACAGCAAAAAAAATGAGTTAATATACTTTTGCGCTCACGGCCTAATATATAGAATGTATCATTTTTAGTCTAGGTAAATATATGTGTATGCATGTCCTAAAACTTTATGACTTGCAAAGGGTCTATAAAACTAAACAACGAAATATAAAACTCTTACTTGTTTAAATATTAATTTATTAGTTTAATAAATAAATGCTTTGCTATCATTCATATGGATTCTATGTAAATAAAATATATTACTTAAAATGTACTTGCTGGTTATTAAACATGTCTATATACGCATTTCATTGGCGCTTAAACCACATCATCACCACAAATTCTGAACAGTCACAAACCTCTTTATGCACAAAATTTCAAAAAAGTTCAAATTTAAAAATCACAAAGAAAAAATAAGCTTAGCAGGTTTTGAAACTGATACAAAACCTAGCAAATAATTTATATTCATGGAATACGTATACAGACATGCTAAACCACGTATTTACACTTCTGACAATATGTCAAATAAATAAATTTCCTTAAAATATATTATTTATTAAATTTACATAAATAAAAATGTTATTATTAAATAGTTTTTAAAAAAGGAAGTATTTTTTTATATTAAAATTTTTATCTTTTTTCTTTGATAATTTGCGTATGTGTTAAAGTTTTCCCTTACTGCCCTATATATTTATTAGGCACTAAGTATATTTATGTATACATATGTACATATGTGTACATATATGTTTACTTATATGACAAAAACAAGTCCTTAAGTTTAGGTCGTGCATATAATAAAGTGTTTGCCATTTTCTTGTGTTTAACATAGTTTTCGACTTCAACTGAAGCAACAAGAACAAAAATAGAGCAAAACTTCCAGAGACACAATTACGTTGATGTAGCTGTTGCTAAATTATGTTTAATGTCACTGGGATTATGTGGTTAAAATAGTTGGCACAGTTTGGGCAATACAAGTAACTTTAAACATAAACAACTGTTTGCTACATATGCCAACCTAACATATTTACATATAGATACATTTATAATTTATGTATGTCTGTGTAGGAGTAGGTTGCTTATAATTTTCTTAAATATCTGTATATGTACTATACATATGTTTGTGTTAAGTATAAAAAGTCTAGGTTTGTTTATAAAACAAATATCCCAGTGATCACATGGTCACGTTGTTCATTAGGAATGACTTTAATGAAATTCACGAAGTGGTATGTGCCACAGTCCCACTTAATTTGCTGAAATACTCGTAAATAAAAATAAAAAAGTCAATTGTAAGCCATGTTAGTATTGATCAATTATTGCGCAGTTTAACGTTTTGTGAAGCCTTTAGTGCGTTCTCATTCCACGCACTTGGTATAGCACTATTTTTGCGTGATTTTGAGTGAATTGTTTATGCCCTCCTCGTCTTTACGATTTTAGTTGTTGAATATAATATATGTATACAATATAATATATATAAAATAATTTTCAACAGTTTCCTCGAAAGGCTAAGGTAAGGAGGTCATTTAAATATTGAATAGTGATTAAGACATTTAAGTTTTATGTGAAAAGAAAATAAATATAACTTGGTAGAGTTGTTCAAGCATCAGTCCAGTGAGTTAGATTGATCTTAAGAAAACACCAATACTTATATTTGATACAGTCGTGGTCAAGATAAGACAAAACCATATATAAATAATAATGATCGCATAATATTTTTTTAGTCATTTATAAAAAAAAACCTCATATTTAATACTAAATAATTATGCGTGATAGCGATAGATTTTAAAACTGGGGATTTTTAGCTTAGTTTTTGGGAATCTCCAATATTTGTTGTGTCTTTGCTAAACCATTCTGGTCTTACATAAGTGGTTCACAGCAGTGATAGCTGAATATGTCGATGCTGAAATAAAATGGCATACACATAACTTATGTGTGTATGTACATTAGAGTGGCCGTTAATTGTATGAAGACTTTTATTTTTTTGATTTCTTCTACTCTCACCTCCCCCCCCCAAATCGGTTCAGTTTTCTGTAAAAAAATATACAAAAAAGATTCATAGCGATAAGTTGTGTTTTAGGAGGTGCGTCCGGCCCTCAAAGTTGGCCTTAAGCCCATTTTTCAATGCAATTTTTGGCATATGACTCTTTTTAAAAAATCATTTTACATGAATATGACATATGGCAATATTTTAGCTCTTTAAGTCAACAGCATTAGTCTCCAAGAAAGTTTTTTGTTAAATTTAATATTTTAGAAAATAATGAGGAAAATAACCAGCAAAATACCAACAATTTCATGTAAAAAAATTATATTTATATGGAAATTTTTTATTTTAAGCATGTACAATAAGAGCTTATATATATTTAATTATTTTATACATATACATATAGTCCAAATAAAACTAAACAAAAAAAAATTACATTGAAAATAATGGTTTGAGGGCCAAGTTTGAGGGCCGGACGCAACCCCTAAAACACAACTTAACGGTATGAAATTTTTTGTAATTTTTTTACATTAAACTGAACCGATTTGGGGGTGAGAGCCGTATAAATCAAAAAAAAAAATAAATAAAATAACGGCCACCCTAATGTACTCGCATGACGTGTGTATACGAGCCCATGCGTAGCAACAGGCAAATATTACAAATACTTTCATCAGTTAGTATTTACTTCTATACATACAATAACTTCAGCAAATGTCTCGCAAACAGTGTTGTTCAGTGTTAGTTTTTGAAGGCTTTGCTTGAAAGTTATTTCAAATGGTCTTATACAGGGCTTGTATACTGTACAATTTCATAAGCATACAAGCCGATTTTTGAAGTAAACATTTTAACCATAACAATGACAATAGATTTCTGCCTTCTGCTTATTAATAAATTTGCAACCAAACAAGCTTATAAGCCAATGCAGATGAAGGATACGATAATGATGAACTTCTGTCAAAGCACATCCAAACATACAAAAGGCGACAGAGCAAATGACAACACGTGGTAATGACGTGATCAAAAGTTATCATAAGAGGTTTTTGCATATACTGAAACTTTATGGATGCTGATAAAATTCTTTTGAAAGCCCTATGTTAAGAATAAAACGGGTGAGGCATCCGATAAACGAGCAATATTGGGGTAAAGAGCAGCACAGTTTATTTTTTGGAATTCTAGCAGAAAATAATTTAATATTATGTGTTTCAAAGCTCTTAATATCAGTGTTAACATCAGTATTAATTACTATTGATTGAACTTTGTTTATTTCTACATTTATGATTTGATTTGGCTAAAATTCATATCGCTGTGTAAGCCAAATTGCATGTTATAGTTATTAATGAACAAATAATACCAAAGCTAATAGCAGAACGGAACAACTAGCTGTTTTTTAAGGTCGCAATACCTTTATTATCAGCGTTTTTTATATTTGTTCAACTGTGTGTAGTTGGCGTGAGTTGGTGTTGATTTCTGATTTATATACTCAGTTTTTTTGTTTTGATTTGAATTTAGGGATAACATACAACTGGCCTTTTATTTAATTGGAAATACTCAACCTTGCAAAAATAATATTTTTATTTATTAATTTATTAAATACTTCCGTCCACATTCATAAAATTTTAAATGAGTTTGAAATGTATTTTACTTCAAATTTTTCATACAAAGTTTTCCTAAAATGGACTTCAAACTTATTTTCTTTTATGAATATGTGGCTTTAAGTACAAGTACAAATGATCATTTTGACGAGTATAGTTTAGTGACAACGCCCGCTCTGATATTCTAACACACTATCCCCCAGGCTATACTGGAGCCTTTCCCTTTTCCTATAAAGATAAAGTGAGATTTCTTATTGAATAATTTTTGTAATATTGCCTGTTACTCTTTTAAAACAACATTTGGTATTAGTTCATTTATCACAAAAAAATAAAATAAAATAAAAACATTCTATATATATATATTATACAGTTTTCCTTATAAAATAATTTATGTCCCTCTACATTTACGCTATGGCTAAAATTATCCCTCATTAATATAAACAGAATCATCTATCTTTGTTTTGTTGGATTTTCTTCAATTAATAAAATTAATTAAACCCAAAGAAATTAATAAACATTCCCTTTTCACAAGTTAATGTTGCATGCATGTTCTCGTATATTTCAATCTGTCGAACTAAACGTTCTTGCATGAAATCAATAAACATTTGGCAAAAGCACAACATGGAATAAGAATATATTTAGAAATTTAATTGTTTCTATCGCAAAGCAATATTCATAAAAGAAACAACCTTTCTACTCGTATATCCCTGGGAATATTATTAATACATATTTAATTTAACAAAGGCCTTGCTCTCCATATCGTTTATTGATTTTACGAGTTAATGCGGATTATCACACTTGTGTATTGTTTTGATGGTCTGCAACATATTGTAACGTCTGAGTTATAAATTTGCTGTTAATGGTGGTCAATGTTTAATCGTTTAAGTGTTTTTATTTCTATTATCTGGATATTTTTCCCAAATATATACAATTTAACTAAAGCATAAGCAAAATAAGTACATATCGTGCGCTCAAACTGAATACCACGTAACAATAAGCTTTGTCAAATCCTTTAGTTGTTTTTAAAATATCAAATTGATTTCACATTTAAGCAAGCGATGTATGTATTTTGTGTGGCTTTGTGGGGCCTTATTAAATTTGCTAATCATATTCATTGCTTATTCCCAGCAAAAAATTTAAAAAATGTAATCTGGTTTGGAATTAAGCATTTTTGGTGGAAGCACTTCCCTACTGGGTTACCAACTTAATGATTTTAACAAGGCGTGAGACTAAACTAATCGATTCTTGAGAAGTACTTCCTTTATTATTTGGCAACTTGTTCACGTAATCTATTTAATCGCTTACAACAATTTAGCAAATTGTTGTAAGCGAGAAATTAATTTTGGTAATCAGAAAAGTAAGTCATGCTGGGTTGTTAAATTAAAAAAATTCACATTTACTTACCAACAATAACATAGTACTACTACGCTACGTCGCTACGTGGTGGTTCAGATTGGTCTATATGCATTTCATTGTTGCTGTAACAAATCATCAGTAGATGATTTTGAACAGTCACAAACCTCTTATCTTATGCATAGACTTTCAAGAACTATTTGAGAATTCACAATTAATAAAATTTTTGAAAATCTCAAAAGAAAAATAAGCATAGTAGGCTTAGAAACTTATACAAAACTCAGCAATTAATTTATATTCGATATGAATCTATTTTATTTTTCTACACCTGTATAATGCATATAGAACAAGCTGAACCACCAGCAAATAAATTTCAAACTAAAATACAGTTATGACAATATGTAGAATAATAAATTTCCTAAATTATAGAAAATCCCTCAATGGTTCCAAAAAGAGGATCTAAGAAAAGGACCTACAAATATAGTTTAAAAAGTTATTTTTACTAACAACTAAAATACTTTGTGATTAGTGTTTTTTATTGGGAATTGTTACAAATTAAGCTTAACATTTATTAACGCACTAGTAATCCCATATTATTATTGTACTTATTTACTAAAATATATATTTTTTTTTATTAAAAATATATTGAAATTGATTATTGAGTAGTTAACCTAGATCCTATGGGCATTTCACGGTTGCTAATGCAGATCATCAGGGAATCTTTACCAAAAGTTTCTTAGAACAACTGGAGTTATTATGTTATTAACTTTCGTTTCAACAAATGAGAAGCTCAACAATTAACAAAGTTGAAACAAGAATTCAAAAAGTAACATGTGCATAATTAATAAAGAACAAACGACAATGGCAAGACTATTGTAAATTTATAGATCGTAATATTGAGCTTTCATTATAAAAAAAGGTTTAAGCAAATTGAAATACGATGAATCAAAACAATTCACATGTTCTATTTGCATCAAAGTTACGTATATAAAGCAGAAATCTATATCAACTGGTATTACACACAGCAGACGAAACACAAAAGAACGCTGATGATGAAGGTTTAGTGGCCTTCGAAAACAGCTAGTTGTTCCGTTCAACTTAGTGTTAGTAAGAATATGTATAACTAACTTTGGTGTTATTTGTTCATTAATAATTATCACATGTAATTTGGCTTACAAAGCGATATGAACTTTAGCCCCTTCAAATCATAAATATAGAAACAAATGAAGAATAATAATTATTTTTTATTAACTACTTATACTTTTTTGTAAATCAGGTACGACCAAACACACATACACCCACTGATAATTGCATTTGAGTTAAGCAGTTTTGAAAACTTTTAAATTTGTTCTTGTTTCTTTGCAAAGTAAGAGCATGCATGTTGCCTAATGTGTTGTTGTTTTGGTTGCTGTACTCTCGTCGGTGTAAAAGCACAAAAGCTCGTTTGTAAAAGATGCACATTGTGCATATGGCTTGGACGTAGCTAATATAAAAACATTTTAAGAAGCTACTGCGGGAACTTTTTATATTAGCATTGCATTTTATATTTAAAGTCATTGCCATGATAAAATTTATTTATTAATTTTTATTTGTATACAATCCTAAAAATTTATTTGTTGTTGGTTAAGCACGTCAGCATTGCTTTAGGTCTATACATGTGTTGCTTAAGCGGCAGAAAAATGCATCTAGACATGCCTATTAAAGTCCTGCACAATACCATTTATAAGACATTTTAGGACATGAGAGATTTTTCAAATGCTTTACTACAGCGGAATGTTCTAAAACAAACGCTAAAGAACACTGTTGGCAAGACATTTGTTTCAGTTGTGTGTCTTTCCAACACTGATGTTAAGCGTTTATTTTAGAATATATCGCTGTAGTAAAGCATTAAAAAAATCTCTCATATCTTGAAAAGTCTTATAAATGGTCTTGTGCAGGACACTAATGCTCTATCTAACCGTTAAAATTGTATTCATTATGAATTGTTTGAAATAAAAGCAAAATATCTATATACATACAGAAATATATATATATATATATATATATATATATATATATATATATATATATATTATTTGAAAATATAGTTTCTAATTTCCCGGACTTTTCTAATTCCCGGCAATCGAGAAGTAAAATGTTTTATTTCCGAGAATTCTCGGGAATTTCAAAAACATACGACTTTAATTAAATGACATCAAAAAAAAATATAATTTTATGAAAAAACATTCACCATTTAAATTAAAAATAAAGTAACTTTATTCATCCATTTGATGAGCAGCAATATTTAAAAAAGAAAACAAAAACAAATAAATTCATATGCTTTGAGTTAAAACATGGATGGAAGACTTTTTATGTTGAAAATATTTCGTAAGTCTCCTTACCTTTGCTTCCAGATTTGTATCTTTAAGTAATAAAACAATGAACAGCAATGTAAAAAAAGCAAATTCCAAGAACGTGAATATTAAATTACCGAAAATCCTCGTAGAAATTCGGGATTTCCCGGGATTTTTTTCCCGTCATCACTTAAAGTTTACTTTTTAAGTACATACGAGTTTTCGTTTAATTTCATCATTATGATTTAAATTGTCAGCGGTATCTTCCCTTCTTACAACAAAACCATTTGTGGTCTTGGTTAGAGCCTTGAAAAAAAGAGTTTGCCATTCCGGTCACTTTATGACATTTAACCATTTTTATACAACAGTTTCACTTTACAGCCAAAGTAATGTTGATTCTCTTTTTATGTATTTGTTGTCTTATCCACTACAAAATCTCTGTGTTATTATGATTGTGCACATTTGTGTACATCACTTTTTTGTCTATATACATATGTATGTATAAAAATCCTTTAGGCTTTTACACTCTTGCCCATAATGACACTTGGTCAGGGTGATAAATACACAAATCAAAAGAAAAAAAATTAAAAGGAAAAATAAAAAAAGTAAAATATTTTATAGACATTGAAACAATAAAGAGAAAAGACTGTATCTTGTTACACTGCATCATCATTATCTCCCGTTCTAACCATAAAACATACCCATACATTTAGTCATATTCTTTGAAATAAATATCTCATGTATGTTTGTTTATTTGTTATTGCACAACCAGAAAAATATAAATGAAGTACACATGTACAATAATGTGCTGTTTGTTGTCCTGTAGCCGACATAAAAACCAAATCAAATACGAGTCCAAGATGAGGAAATAAAGAATTAGATGAAGAAATAACAAACGATGTACATTGTATACATTTTATGACCTTTTCCGTTTATTTCCCAGGAGGCCGATAAAAAATAAGTATTTCCTCTTTTTATCGTTTTTTTGTTAGTTTTTTTTCTTGGTTTTTTTTTTTTTTTGATTCCTTAAGTGCAGTGTGGCAAAGATTTAGTGTTAAAATCCCTGAAACGAAAATCACTTCTGTACATTTGTTAACACTTATAAGGAACTTACTAGAATAAACAATAATACATGTTGTACACATGTGTGTAAGTGTATGTATGTGTGTATATGTGCGTACTTACTTAAAAATCTAAATCATAAAAAAAACAATTTATTATACAAGTTGTCGCCCAGAAACTATTTAATATTTAAGATAAAATATTGATATATGTACATATGTCTATGTATTTATGTATATGGTGACTGGACAGTACGTTGACTGCCTGATGTGAGATTTTCACTACCCGGATACTAACCTTAAAAAAGGAGTGTGCTACATTGCTTTTTTTTTTGGTAGTTTAGGAAAAATTTTAGTCAATGGTTTTTGTTTTGGATAAGATAAAATTTTGATAAATTTAAAAAAAAAAGGTGTAAACGGTATAGATTTTGATAAAGATTTTAATTGAAATCTGTTAGATTTCTTGCAGGTGTAAGTGCGCCTTAAATGATGCAATTGATTTTTTCTTTTTCCTACGATTTTTTATTAAAAACCAAGCGTTATATTTCATATTTCATTTTTGTTAGCAAAACAGCATAAGATATATAATTTGAATTTGATATATCTTTAAAATATCCCAGCAAAAAATTTCAAAAAAGGTAATCGGGTTTGGAATTAAGAATTTTTGGCGGAAGCACTTCTCTACTGGACTACCTACCAAGTTAATGATTTTTTAGCAAGGCGTGAGACTAAAATAATCGATTCTTGAGAAGTACTTACTTTTTTATATGGGAACTTGTTCACGTAATCTATTAAATCTAAAAAAATCATTCGCCTCATTTACCAACTTATACATAATTTTTTAAAATTTTAAGTAATGTGATTTGTAAGCGAGTAATGAAATTTGGTAATTAGAAAAGTAAGTCTTTATATGGCAAGCAATTCTGATGGTAATGTGTAATTTTTTTGCTGGGATGTTAATGTGATTTTATTAATTAAGCTTATATTAAGAGTGGCGTTGGTTAAAGTAGTTAGTACGTTGACTACAAAACCGAAGGTCCTGGGTTCAATCCCTGTATCTAACGTTCATTAAAATAACAACAACACGCATTTTTCTGATGTGCATTAGTGTCCCTTTGTGTCAGTTGTTGAAGGAAAATTCACTGGTCCCTGAACTATACCGGCTTCAGCATATACTAATCCTAATATAACATCAGAGCCCCGGCTTCATCGGTATTGTGTAGCAGATTCATCGTAAAAGTAAAATAATAAATTAAAAGGCTACTAAACACAGCTGTAAAAATTTAATACACCTCAATGACACCGGAGTTGCTGCAGCTCTGCATTATAACGTGCAAAACATAGAGTTGTAAAAAGAAAAAGAAGTTTTCCTCTTTCTCTTCCTTCACCACCTGTTTTCTCTATCACTATCCCTTTCCTAAAGAAGGTAACACCTTAAAGTAGTAGTAAGCAATCATTGCCTGAGTGTTACTTCTTTTTGAAAAAAGCATATTTAAAACTTAAGTAAAGCTTTATGCTCTTATGCAAAAACGATTGTTAAAGTTAAAGCACACATTAAAACCGGTTTTGCCATACAAAATTCGTTTTTTAAACCAGCTTTAAATTTACTAATCGTTTTTGCATAAGGGGGTTAATTTTCCTGGAGGAACTAGAATTTTTTTTTTGCAAGATTTATTTATTTTTTTATTTATATACCACTGTACGGAACACTCTTAGAATACATTGCAATATAAAAATTTTCTCATTCTATTGTTTCATAAGTGTGATGATATATGCAATATAATTCTTTTAATTCGAAAATTTTAATGTATTTATATCAATGTCAGACTTGCTGGCATAAAATATTTTGCAACGCCAAAGAAATGTGAATGTTTTAAAACAAAATATCTATGTACATAGATGACAATAACCATCATGCCAGAAAAGCTTTCAACAATTACGAAATGCAAGCTAAGCTCATAAAATACAAAATTTAACACATATGTGATTATGTTTTTATCGAGTTATCTCGTATATTTGTATGTATGTATATATGTATGTATAGTATGTACAACATTGTTCGTTATTTATCACTCTGTATTTTCAAAATAACAATCGTCCAGAATTGTTGACATGAATGCTGAAGTATTGCTGGTGAGTCTTTCCTCACATCATCACATATAAAATACATAATAACATTTTGTTGCTTATATGGCCATTTGGTCATATTTTTCTCAATTGGCAAACACTAGGCGGCATTGGATTAACATTGACACTCATGCATCAAAATCAACAATGATCATGTAAGATTCATTTAAATTTTTTTTTATATGGGCTCGTAAATATATCACAATAACCATATAAAATCGTTTACTAAGCTTTTTAATATATACTCGTATATTTTTCAATTTATATTTCATATGTAGCATTAACAAGAGTGCAATGCTCGCTATATTTTTACCAGTCTTCCGAAGCATATTGTTTTTCAGCTTTTCAGCAGCTTTAAGATATATAAAATAACTTTCGGCTAGAGAGCGTAAGGTTTGTTTTTAAATGTTTATTAAACTTCCTAAAACAGTTGACTTTTGAAGTATTAAAATGCACAAGTGGTCGCAAACACCGCATTCCATTTTTATAAAATTTCCTATTAACATTTTGGTAAATTAATACAATTGGAAATTAAATTACGCAGTTTTTATTGAACATTCTCAAATGTAAATAATTTTTGCATCCGGCGGCAATTTTCGTGACTCTAATTCCGGCTTGAAATTTTGCCAGCGCTGTAATTTATTTGTTTTCATTTTATTAATGAAATAAATTCAGAAAAGTGCGACTTGTCACGTGATCGATCCCCAAGTAATACGGACCAGTCCGATTTATATCACTTCCTATGAAGCGGACCAGTCACTTTTACATGGGGATTGCCCATGGTCCAGGATGGGGTTAATTAACAGTTTGTATGTACCTTGTGACTTGTCACTGATGTATCTCACATGGACCTAATTGGTGTGGAATAATATAATTTATTTAAAAATGTCATTTGGACACTCAACTGTAACAATGAACACTTATAATTTTTTTTATTTTTACAAATGCAATTATAATTTATTTGTAAACATATATTTTCTGGGACTCAAACTGACAAACTCCGGCGGTGCCATTGGAGGGAACAATGAAAATTATGTTTAAACTGTCTGATACCATTTACAGGATATGTCCTTATTTCACCATACACTAATTCTTACTTACGATAGAATTCCCTTTTTCTGAAGTCATAGGACGAGCACGCTTGGATCAATTGTCGTCAAATTTTTTTTGCAGGGATGTTGTTTTGAAATTTTTTGTTTTTATTTTACTTTTTGCCTTTTTTTAGTCATCTCTTATTTTGCGATTTTTACGGTTCTTGTTATTTTTTTTTGTTTACACAATGTTTTTAGCTTTTGCGCTATTTTGTTTTGTCAATTTTTTGGTTTTTGGCGATTTTTTTATTAAGGCGAATTTTGTTTTTTATTGGATTCTGGTGGGTAATGTTAGTTTGGAGGTTTCCGGGTATTGCTTTGGCGATTTTATAATTTTGGAATTCTTAGTCTTAGTTTTCCTCTTACAGTTTCCAATATATAGCACGTTATCAAAATTACATAATCAAAAGTACACTAACTGACAGAAAACCCTTTAATTTAGATTTTTTTTTAATTTTAGTGTTAATTGTTGCAGTCTGTATAAAAATAGTGTATTTATATTACATAGAATCTTAAAAGTTGTCGTTGCTCGCTTTGGAAAACCCTTTAATTTTTAACTATCATATATTTGCTGTTGTAGAGGCAAAATTTCTGTACATTCTGTCAAAATTTCAGGTCCGTAGCTAATACGGAGAAAACAGCCTGTGACGGACAGCGTACGGAACCCTAAAAAACAGAGTTTAGAGTTTAGAGTTTATAATATTTGCACTTCTCAGTATGCAACGGTTTTATGTTTTTTGCATATCAGAGAACTGCATGAGATGATTCATTTCTGCTCTCCGCTTTTGTTTTGTGTTTTAAAATCAGTATATAGTAATGATAAAGTTCGCCATATTATGTAACAACAAGTCAGAGTGCTATATTCGGCTGTGCCGAATCTTATATACCCTTTACCAAAGTGCGTTTATGTAGTATAGAGATACAAACATAAGCACAGAGATATGTAGGTGCATATTCATTTCGTGAAAAAATTCATACTTTTTTTCTAGTGCAATTTTTAATTTTTAGGCATTATGTTTAATATGGTGCTTTTTAAATTTTGGCGATTTGTTTCATATAGGCAATTTTTTTTTTGGTTTTGGCGATTTTTTTCGGTCTTTGGCTTTTTTTTAAATTTGGCGATTTTTTTCGTGCTGGCGATTTTTTTGATTTTGACGATTTTTTCATTTAGGCGATTTTTTTATTTTTTATATATTTAATTTTTTTAGTTTTGACAGTTTTTTTCTCGTTTTGGCGATTTTTTTCGGTTTTTGGCGTTTTTTAATTTTGGCGATTTTTTTCGTTTTGGCGATTTTTTTGATTTTGCCGATTTTTTTTCATTTAAGCGATTTTTTTAATTTTTGGCATATAGGCAATTTTTTTGTTTTGGCGATTTTTTCCGGTTTTGGCGTTTTATTTTTTAATTTTGGCGATTTATTTTCGTTTTGGCGATTGTTTTTGATTTTGGCGATTTTTTTTCATTTAGGCGATTTTTTTTAATTTTTGACGATTTTTGTTCATATAAAAATGTTTTTTTTTTGTTTTGGCGATTTTTGCGGATTTTTGTCATTGTGGGATTTTTTTTTGTTTTGACACTTTTTTCTCGTTTTGGCGATTTTTTTCGGTTTTTGGCGTTTTTTTAATTTAGGCGATTTTTTTTCGTTTTGGCGATTTTTTTTCATTTAAGCGATTTTTTTAATTTTTGGCGATTTTTTTCATATAGGAATTTTTTTTTTTTTTTTTGATTTGGCGATTTTATTTCGGTTTATGGCGTTTTTTTAATTTTAGCGATTTATTTTCGTTTTGGCGATTTTTTTTTGATTTTTGCGATTCTTTTTCATTTAGGCGATTTTTTTTTAATTTTTGGCGATTTTTGTTCACATAATCATTTATTTTTGTTTCGGCGATTTTTTTCGGTTTTTGGCTTTTTTTTAATTTTAGCGTTTTTTTTCATTTTGGCGATTTTTTTTTGTTTTGGCGATTTTTTTAAATTTTTGGCGATTTTATAATTTTCGGATTTTTTAGTTTGACCGTTTTTGAAAATTTCAAGAGTTTAACTCTTACAGTTTCCAAGATATAGCAATTTGTCAAAATTACATAGTCAAAATTTCATTAACTGATGGGCCACCCTTTAATTTAAATTTTTTTAATTTTAGTGTTAATTGTTGTAGCCTATATAAAAATACACTATTTTTACAAATTTCAAGTGTCAATATACATATGTACACACATACATACAATTGTATGTATATTACATGGGATTTTAAAAGTTTTCGTTACTCATTTTGGAACACCCTTTAATTTTTAGCTTTTATATATTTGTTGTTGTAGCGACCAAATTTCTACACACACAGTCCAAATTTCAGACCCGTAGCTTTTACCGTTCCTGAGAAAATAGCCTTCTTCCTAAAACATGAAATATGTTTAATTATTAGGAAAAAAGTTAAAGTTTTCCAACCCTGGAAACGTTTTTTAATCTGTTAAGTTTTTAAAATTTTTTTTAATTATAAATACCAATTTTATTCATACCGAAGTATAAAATAAGTTAATTTAATAAAAAAGTAATAAAAACTTGTTTTCGGTAGTTATTTTCTATGGGAACATAGAGTTTGAGTTTTCCAGCTCTGAAACCGTCTGCTCGATTTTGCTGAATTTCAATAGCAAAATTTTTCGGAAAATTTCTGACACACCAGTCTAAGAACGAAGTCGCTAGCTCTTCTGGGAGCTTGGGAAAACCGATTTCACGTACAGACAGACGGACAGACGGACAGACGGACAGACGGACATCGCTTGTTCGTCTTCCCTATGCATAAGGATCCAGAATATATATACTTTATGTGTCGCTTATTAATATTGTAGAAATTACAAACGGAATGACAAACCTATATATACCCTTTTACCATTTTTTGGTAAAGGGTATAATAAAATGTCAACATAAAATTGTATGTAGAGAAGAGTAATATTTCGTTAGCTAAAACTCTAAAAGGAGTAAATAACAAAAATGTTATTTTGCAGAAGAAGGAAAAAAACCAACTACATAGACTTGTAGTTAAAGCTTTTGGTTTTTGTTAATAAAAGTTAATTTTTCATCACAGAATTGTAAAATTTTGTCAAGATATGTAGTTTAATACGCCTTTTTGCATTCTAGCTAACGATATATTGAAAATTTTAGTAGGCTTTGGGGCAACACATTCATCTCTGCCAATTTACTTGAAAGTTTATATATCATAGTTTTTAGAACTTGTCACCGTATTGTGGGGCTTAAAAGAAAATTGCCAAAAAATATTTCCCCATCTACCCTAATTTACATATCTGTCCTTAATTAGATAACTTTCTAAGTCATATTTTTCTTTGATCGAGGTGTTTAGTAAATTATATTTGCAGAAATCAAAAAATATTTGCATGTTAAACAACATTTTAATTTAGAATTGTGCTAGTCTCCATTAATATAAATTTATTTAATATTTTTAGATATTTATTGAAATTTTTGTTTTAATATTTATTTAATGTTTAAATAGTTTAAAATCCATCATATGCTCCATAAAACCATCTTAATTAACATGTAATATTATCCCCGATTTTCCAATTTTTTTTAGAAATTTTCGGCTACACAAATAAAATGTATCAATAGTATTCAAATTATTAATAAACTTAATGAAAAAAAACTGAAGGGTTATTCTGAATTGCGATGCGAAAATCAATGCGATGTGCACATGAAATGCGATGCGAAAGAAAATTGGTATTCGCATTCGCAATTTATTTCAAATCGTGGTAACGCTGCTCAAATAAACGTAAGTGTCAACAAACGTCAAATTAAAAATAAATAAATTGTTTGTGTTTTGCTATGAAAATTGTTTATAAAATTTATTTAGGAAATTCTGTGAGAAAAAACATAATAAAAATGGATTCTGTGGCACTCTGGTTCGACGACGAAGAAGGGCATGAGCAAAATGAAAGGATACAGAAAATATTGCTTAGAAGCAAATCCGATATTCTAAGCTTGAATGAAAAATCAGTTGTTGCCCCGAAAGAAAGTGCGCCCGGTAATCCATTTACGGAATCCGTCATGTTTAACAATTTCACCACTTGCAGCCTATGTCGGTTTTATTTCGTCTAAGCTTTTGTTTGGTGTGTACTTTCAAATCGATCCAAACCTATTAAAATTAAAGTTTTTTTTTTCTCTTTTTTAATACATGTCAAATATTTTTTTAACTGGTTTATATATTTCATACCTTTTCCCACCCTGTAACTTCTCTAATAGGTGGTCCATTGATATTTAGATCTCAGTTAACGTTTGCACAAAGAATTTGCCAACTGACTTGCATTTGATGTTTTAAAATGGCCTTTTGCCAATGGGCTGTGCTTATTCATAAATTTTATCATTATTTCAAATTGAAGAGGCTTGGTGGTCTTATTGCTCGCTTCTCTGAATTAAATAATAAATATATGATGAATAAATAAATAAAATATTATCTTTCACTTACATGTTTGTACTTTGCAAATGCTATTTTTTTGTCGAATAAATTTTGCGAATTTGACATTTGTTTTCGCAATGTATAATACCAACTTGCCACATTTCGCATTTGAAATGAGATTAAAAAAAACTTTGCGAATATCGCAATACAGAATAGCAATTTTTTGCATTAATGTATTTTCGCATTACATTGATTTTCGCTTGGTAATTCAAAATAAGCCTCCTGGTATTGTCATGCCTTTAAAGAACTCATGGCATTGTTTTGTTACTTTGCACTAAATCTTCAACCACATTTTATATATTTTTTTATTTATCAAAATCATAAACATTTAATTAGGCTTTTCAATATTATGAAATTATTATTATTATTATCTCTTGTAAAATGGTCCATTATTTATACGGTCTTGTTATTACAAATGCTAAAATTTGTTAATACTTGTTGTGAGAGTTAATTTAAAAAAAAATATTAAACACAGATTACATGTGTATGTGTGAACACGTGAGGGAATAACTTTTCGTTTGATATTAAATTTTTCAACAAACCTTTTTATATAACATAAATATTTATGCACGAACTCATGTATTGATCCTTTTTTTATTAAGAAATATATGTATGTGTGTGTGTAACTACATAAACAAATGTAAAAACAACATGAGAATTACTTTGCTTTTAAAACATTTTTTCAACAACGTGTTAAGTATACGTGTGTAAATAGATACATACATATGTATGTATGTATGTATAATGAATGCATGTTAGTATTAATGCAAGTATGTATAAACATACTCGTATACATATGTATGTATGTTTGCATGTGTTAACATTTTACATGTTACTCATAAACAAAAGTTTCTTTAATCTAAAAAATAAAAAAACAAACAAAAACAATTTTTGCTTATCCCCGAGAAAAAAATTTGCATGAAATGAGCAAAAAAAACACAAACTACAAAATAAAAAACTAACCTGAACATATTTTTACAAAGTCAGTGGTTTTGTTAGCGAGGTTAGATCAAACAAGTTTAAATAAAATATGAGGAAAAAAAAGAAAGAAAGAAAAGAAAACAGAGTATGCATAAGTGTATTAACATGTTTGTTTGTAGCTGAATGTTTAAGTGTGTTTGTGTGGGTATATTCCATGTTGGAAGCAAACCCTGTAGGAAACGAGGGGTTAAGTGTCACCAAGTCACCACTTTTATCGACTATTTAGCAAAAAATATATAAAATAAGCCATATTGTTAAAAATAGAAAATGTTAATATTAAATTAAAATTTTAAGCGAAAGTGCCAATTATGGAAATTGTTTTACCCTGTGGAAGATTTTGTGCCATCAGTTAAAGATTGGTCAAATTAATTAAATTTTAGATTTTATTTTTCATTTTGCCTTGTAATTACTTTTATTGTTATCCAATGGATTTCTAATTGTATGAAGGTGTAGAAAAATAAAATAGATTCATATCGAATATAAATTATTTGCTGGGTTTTGTATGAGTTTCAAAACCTACTAAACTTATTTTGTCTTTGTGATTTTCAAAAATATTATTATTCTATGAATTCTCATATAGTTTTTGAAAGTCTGTGCATAAAGTAAGAGGTTTGTGACTGTTCAAAATTTGTGGTTGAAGTCTACTGATGATTTGGTTTAAGCGCCAATGAAATACGTATATAGACCAAGCTAAACCACAAGCAAATAAATTTCAAATTAAATTATCAAAGAAGTATACTAGAATAACTAAAATGTGTTAGTGACTATCTGTTTCCAATGTCTTCATATGGTCCGTAAAGAACTATCTAATCAGTAGTTCCAATGTCAGTAGTTGCTTTTCAATGACACGCACATGTTAAATGTCATTAGCAAAAGGCATTGAGTGGGTTATAATTAGTCAGTAGTATCAGTACTGATTTACTAGTGACATTTCCTGAAGGGACTGTTAAAGCGTATGTTTGCGTATGTTAAATACAAGGATTTGGAACGAAGAAATATTATTTTTTATGAGTGCGTACACACACACACAAACACACACCTTCATAGCGTGTGTGCTTGTTGTTTAGTTTCAAGCAACAAGAACATGAATACCAAAAGAAAACTTTTGCAATTTATAACATAGACATTGGCACAGTGGAACCTAATGACACCATGGATGTATCTATAAATACTGAAGTACTGGAATTTTATATGCAACCATATAATGTTGCTTCCCAGCGAGAAAAGTGGCCATTAATACATAATATTGGGAGAAATAATGTATTATTTTCCATAGCAAGACAATTTTCATTACCTTAGAAACGGGAAGGTAATTAGATTAAACACAATAATTACACATTAATTATGCACGCATTAAAATAATTCATTACTTTCCTAAGACATGTTCTGTGTTAACAGTAATGAATTCTGGAATGAAAAATTATCCATGCTGTGCATTACCTTCATCTTTACTATTCATAATCATTTTCCCAAATGGAAATCTCTCTTTTCTGAGATGAAAGCAGCAATGTTAATCGCTCTGCAATCAGACTTACCACCATGCTTTAAGACAATGTTTTCGAAACAAATATTAAAAATTTAAATTAATTTTAAAGCCAATCTTAATTTTGCAATTGGCTCCACTGTACAAAACATAAACAAGACCTCGAAAGATGTTCATTTTCATATTAATTTTTGTGTTTGCCTTTTACCTTATGACTCTAAATTTAATTCTTTAAAACTGTGTTCTTATAATAGAAACTTTCAACACATATTTATGTTTGCTATTAGAATCACAGTCAGAGGTCACGGGCTGGAGAAAAAAAAATTTATACGTATGTATATAAATTAAAATGTATGTTTTTATATAGGATGTTTGTATATTTTTAGTATCAAAAATAATAATGGCATTTATTAAACCGCAAACATGATTTTGTTGTTTAAGCTTCATATAAATAAACTGTGTGATTTTTTAAGCTGTAAGATTTTAGAAGTTTCTTTGCTATACAAATATACTAGAAAATTTCTTGAATCTGTTACGAAAAAATTCAGATTGACTACATGTACTAAAAATTATACATAAATGATAGCACACTGAAAGAATTTTCTGCAGAAATTCTATGAATTTCGACATTAATCTAATGAAAAATTCATTAAAATTCAACCAACGTCACGCTTCGTTGGATTAATGAAACCAGTTTCATTTAAATTATTTTATTCGCAACTGCATAAAATTAATTTAACAGTGTAATTAATGCAGTGCTATAATTTCATCGAAACCATAAAATAATTTCATGAAAAAAAATGAAATAACTTAAATATAAAGGGGTTTCTTAATAATTAGAAAATATTGTTGTCATAAATCCAATAAAATATTCTAACGAAACCAGAATATCAAGGAAGCAATTCCAATGAAATTGTTTCACAATATCCATGAAACTTTCATTGGATTTGTGAAATTATCATTAGATTTGTGAAACATTTTCAATGAAATTGTTTCATTGGATTTATGAAGCAAAATTCTTTCGGTGCAAGGTATCATATACAAATAATTATTACAATCAGAAATTTTTGAATGTGTCCGAACCGTCATTGCCTTGAATATTTAATTTGTGCTGTAGATATTATAAGCAAGATATCACAATACTTCGTAAAACTATCTGCTATGTCACAGAGTTGTATTCCGTTTGGAAATAGAATTCAATCCACACAGTTTTTGTAGGAGATGGTGCTTAAAAATGAAAACTGTTAGTGTATATTCCTGCTAGGGCTCAACACCTTGAGGTGGATTCAATTCCGTTTCGGAAAGGAACGGAACTTTGTGACATGACCGTATATTGCCTTTAATCTTTTACGTAGTATGATTTAACTAGATCTTAATATAAAAATTTGTAAAATGTAAAAATTTAATAAATGCAATAAAAAATTAGTTTCTCTGATTTAATGTTTCAATTCTGGAACTATCCTCTTGATTTTGCTGATTTTGAATAGCAATCTATTTAGTACAAATCACTCCAAAGGCCAAAGTCTGTAGCAGAAAATGACAACGAATACTAAAAAAAATACATAATTAAATAGTCTAAATTTTCTTAACTGGACATAATCATAATTGTAGCGAAAAACATTTCGTATGCTCATTTCTTTACTCTCAAGCATGTATGACTATAGCAAATTTCAATATACAAGAGCAAATACAAATAAAAAATAAATTCAGTAAAGTGCGACTTTGACCCGCGCACGAAGGATTCCGTACGGATACGAGATATGTAATTCAATACGAACTTTAATAGCCTATATAAAATATAGTTTTGCCATTTTTTTTCGTTTTTGACGTTTTTTTAATTTTGGCGATTTTTTGATTTTTTGCGATTTTTTTTTGTTTTGGCGATTTTTTCGGTTCTTAGATTTTATTTCCATATTGGTAATTTTTTTAGTTTTGACATTTTTTTCTCGTTTTGGCGATTTTTTCCGGTTTTTGGCGTTTTTTTTATTTTTTTGGCGATTGTTTCGCTTTGGAAATTTTTTTTTTGTAGTTTTGACATTTTTTTTCTCATTTTGGCGTTTTTTTCGGTTTTTGGTGATTTTTCAATTTGGCTATTTTTTTAATTTCGGCGATTTTTTCATTTTGGTGATTGTTTTTGGGTTTTTGGCGCTTTTTTCATTTTGGCGGTTTTATTTTCATTAGGACGAATTTTTCGAAACTTGCGACTTATTTTAGTGTTAGAAACTTTTTTTAATTTTGCAATTTTTTTCGTTTTGGCAATTTTTTTGAATTTTTGGCGATTTTTTTGGTTTGGTTTTTAGATTTTTTAGTTTTACCGTTTTTGAAAATTTCAAGAGTTTACCTCTTAGGGCAAGTTGTCAAAATTGCATAGTCAAAACTGCATTAACTGATGGACAACCCTTTAATTTAAATTTTTTTAAATTTTGGTGTTAATTGTTGTAGTCTATATAAAAATACACTAATTTTACAAATTTCAAGTGTCAATATACATATGTACATACAATTGTATGTATGTTACATGTATGTTCATGTTTTGAAACACCCTTTAATTTTTAATTCTCGGGTTTTTGTTGTTGTAGTGGCCAAGGTTCTACATACTCTGTCCATTTCAGGTCCGTAGCTCTTACGGTGCCTGAGGAAATACCGTGTGACGCACAGACGGACAGCGTAGCGAAAACAATAGGGGTCCTTTTTTACCTTTACTGTACGGAACCCTAATAAAAAGGCACATGCATATCAAGCACGTTGACTCTCTCTTTCCTACTTTTAATTAGAGTTGCGGACAAATAATATATATGTGCAGGACACTCGGAATATTTATTAATCATTAGCCACCGAAAAATGTCGTCAAAACGAAAAAAGCGCCAAAATTAAAAAAGCGCTTAAAATTAAAAAAAATCGCCAAAACTGAAAAAACGAAAAAAGGGCTCAAAAGCGAATAAATATTTAATACGAATATAATGCCAAACTATATAATATATAGGCTAAAATTTATATAGCATTACATATCTAGTGCGCGGGTCAAAATCGCACTTTTCTGAATTTATTTCATTTTAGTGATTTTTTGGGATATTTTAGTTCTAGCGGTTTTGAAAATGTCAAGACTGTCTCTTACCATTTCCAAGATACAGCGACTTACATCGTTAAAATTACATAAACTGATAGAATACTTTTTATTTAAAATTTTTCAAAATTCAGTGCAAGTGGCGTAGCCAGCGTAAAATTACACTAACTTTGAAAATTGCAATTGTCTGTATATAAAATACTAAAATCCTAATGTTATATTCAGGCAATGAACATTACACAAAAAAAGTGTTCGGCATTTAATATTTTCAATTAAGAATTTAATTAAATTTTTAATTGTGTTTATTAATTTGACTGCAAAAACTTGATTGATATTATCAAATTGTTTATAGGTGAAAATTTAATTAAATTTTTAATTGATACTACAAATATTTTAATTTATATGATAAAATCATTCATATTACTTTCTTGTGTATACATTAGGATTTAAAAATTTTTCGTATTATAACTTCTTTATACGCCAATATGTACAATTTTTAAGACAAACGAATAAAATAAATTGTTAACTGTCGTTAAACAACATGTTGTTTTTTTGATTAATTATCAATTATTGCTAAATTAAATATTAATAAAATTTTATAAAAATTTCAATATCGTTCACTATTACTCAGTACATGCATACATTCATAAAATACAGATTTATAATACTTCAAACTTTTTATTTATTCACGTTGTCTGCTTAAACATTTTCCGCTTTTTATCATATTAAACACAATCTATTTGCATGCATACATATGAACACTCGTGCCACATAAAAACATTATTTTATAATGTGCTCTCACATTTCCACAGAAGAGCTGTACCATAATCTTCTACACTTACGTTTACTGTTTCCATCCAATCCCGCCTTCATCACTGCATCATGATTTTTTCTTTAATAATAAACTAAATTGGCAGTCAGGCATAAACCGAACCCAATGAAGTGCAAAATTACGATTTAAACCAACTTGTAATTAACTTTATAGAATGGGTTAATGGTAAAAATAATTTAAATTATAAAAAAAGAGAAAATCATTTTCTAAATTGCTCTATATTTTGCTTCTTAAGCATCACTAATAATAGTAAATAGCAATAAATTGTTGCAACACATCAATCAATGAAGAAATGAAATTGAAAGGCCAAGTGCTGTAAACATTTATGCCATATGTGGGTGCATCAGTTGTTTAATTAATTCTAATCATTGCTGGAAAAACATTTTCAGATGTGCATGTTTAAAGCTATGAGTTTAAGATATTTCAAATGAAATAAAATGATAATTAGGCCCCGTTTAGACTATTTATTTTACAAGTATTAATACTTTCATCACATTTTACGATACAGAAATCTAAATAAATTCAATGCTTTGGGAAAATTTGCCCGATAACGCGATTTAAGTGAACGTGCAATAGTGACAATGTGATGCTTAAATTGAGACATTAAAGAATTTTGTAAATCTATGTATGTCATGAAATCCATGTCATGCACTGGTTACGGCGTACGTATAATTATAGCTGAATTTTTTAAGGAAGGTTTTTCTTACGTAAGTACGTTTAGGTTCCAACTATTCAATTTTTTACCAGTTTTTAACATGTGTACAGTGTTTATGAAACGAGTGTTTATTTTCGTTGATATAAAGCGAAATGCTGCGTACGCACGCCCTACCAAAAATTATACTCTGAAAATATGATGTCAGTTTATATTTAAGATTTCTGCGAATGCACTTCAGATAGAATTTTCTTATTTTTTTACAGCTATAAGAAGATATCTAAGACTATATAAATAGCTATACAACTTTGACAAAATTATTATATATTATTATATTAGAGTTTCTTTACTTTTAACATCGTCACGCACATGTCAAGTCTGTCACGCGTAATTACACGGTACGTTTGTAATGTGTACTAATTCGTTTCGAATAAGCTAATAAATAAAATGCAATCCAAATTGATTTTTTATCTTTATTTGAAGCATTTATTGGAAACGAAAAAAATTCAGTTCAATAAAAAGAACACATTTTTTAATTTTAATTTTTAGACCTTCTGTTGAGTTTTCTGTGGATTTCATGATGTGCAGATGGTTGTCAAATCTTACAATATTGTTAGTAAATTATGCTTAAAGTTTCTTACAATCGTGTGAACTGGTAAGTTTTGTCTGACATCGTTGCCAGTCCCTTGCCAAACTAGCAGCTGACAAAATATTGTCAGATATCTTAAAATCGTGTGAACACATGGTAAAATTATTTATGACAATTTTTCCACTGACAATTTTGTCAGATGAATTTATAGTCATACAAACGTCTGGAAATAAATTGTAAGATTTTCAAACAAATTTGATATTAAATTTTACATATCGGAAATATAAAACTCAAAAAGTAGCATATATATATGTTGTAACAACAGGATTCTATTTATTATGCTAATTAGATTTATTTATCATATATGTACGTGGATTTTAAAAACAAAGCTGGAAAAATAAATTAAATAAAGATAATTTTTAACCATTATATGCATATTGTTGCCAATTGTCTACATTCCAGTTGCTTTCTATATATGCAGTTAATTAGCTTGAAAGACAAAATCTAAAAGCACACACTCATGTGCAAGACGAACGAAAGGTAAGAGATTTTTTTTTTAAATGTACCGCAAGGTACATTTTAAGTGCATTCATTCGTTTATGTGCTTTTCATAAAATTCATGGATTAGTTTAAGTTTCAATATGTTTATATAAATATACGTGTTTGTATAGATTTTTTGACTTGTGAAGGGTGTTTTAAAATTTATAAATAAGCTTAAAGACTTTTAGAATCACCTTTATTTAGTTTTAAAAAAATAACACAACCTTAACTGCACAAAAAAACCTCAAAAAGTGAAAGAATATTTTTCATTCCATTAAATAAATGTTCAATCAATACTCTTTCATTATGTTGCCCGCAAACGGAAAGGTTAATTAAATGTTTTCAATTATTCTATATCTCTTTTCACTCTTACTTTGATCATGTGTTAAGCTGACTCGAAGCTTTTTGAATACTGCTGCAATAAGAAAAAAAATTATAAAAAAATTACTCAACAGATTTTTCTTAAAAAAATTTTTTTATTAATATATTAGAGCATCCAAGTATAAACATATATTTTGTGGCTCTTATTAAAACACGCAATAACTTTTTGCATTTTTCCCAGCAACGACAGTGTTCATTTGGCTAAATAAAAAAAATTCTCACCATGGGGGAGAAATGCAATTTTCTATTAAATTTTACTATGCGTTGTAAAGCAAAATAACAAATAGATATGTAGTAAAAAAGAAAGTTGTAAAATACAAACGAAAAAAAAATTAAATCTGCAACATCAAGGATTCGTTTGCACTGCACAATATTTTGAATGAAAACTCCTGCACATTACGACGTGTTCTATGCAACTAGAATTAATCCTTGAGGTAGCATATGGCTCTGACATTTTGCTATATAGAGATAAATGAAGGATAACAGAATAGGAAACTAAGTACAGTGTGTTGTAAGTAAGCACGGTCTTTTTTTTATTAATTACCAGCTTATTCATACTGTCTTACACGGTAAATATAAGCAAGGTAAGAATTAGACACCTGTGCAAGACTACTTACAAGAATTTCTAGGACATAAGGGATTTTTCTAATGCTTTACTACAGCAAAATCTTCTAAGACAAATTCTAAACAACATGATTTTTTATATGAAAAATTGCCATTGCTGTTAAATATATGTCATCTAAAGTGTCATTTATTTAATAAAATTTTTTGCACTTGAATGGTTTTTTTTTATTATATTAATGATTTATCAGATTTTTTTATTTGTGGTAAAAATATCGTAAAGATTTTATATTAATAAAAATTTGAATTATATTATATTTTTAACTGACTCACTTACGTAAATTTAAGCAATTTGTTTTTGGTTTTGGTTTTGGCAAAATGAAAAATAGGAAAAACAGAAAATTAATAGTATTACTTATAAATGTGTTTACCAAAGGTAAATCAATAACTGTATACACAACAATAATTTCTCACATTTTGTTTCTAGAAAGTTACGTTAAATAGCTGATGTTAATATGAATCTCTACCGAAGAAGATAGGCTTGGGTACTGATGAAGTGCTTGGCTGCACAGAAAATTATCGGTATTTCCCCCAGCTATAAAGTCTAGTTTAGTTTAGTTTAGTTTTCTTCTCTTCTTTTGAAACTCATATTAATAAATAAAAATATTCCATTCAATATTTCATTCAAAATACTAAACTTAAGCCCGAATAAGAAATTATTTCTAATAAATTTAATGTTATATTTCAAGGCAAAAATAGTTCTTTGTTTTTTAATATCAATATTTATTTATTTTTTATAACATTAAAAATTATAAATAATTAAAATCTTTCTGAATATATATAAAAAAATAAAGTACTATACATCTAAAAAATATTTTGCATTATTAAAAGGTTTATTTATAAAACAATTTTTTTATGAAAATTCTTTCATATATAAAAAATATTTTTTTTCTTATGAACAAGAACGATAAAGTTCAAGTACCACACTGTACTTGTATTTAGTTTAAGGTTAAGTACATGGACAAACACAACACAACAAGCATCGATAGTGCCAACACAAATACAAATATAAAAAATAACCTTTACACGTTAATACAATATTCTCTTTTTGTACAGTAATAAAATTGGAATTCGTGTGGTGTGTTCATATAATCACCTGCATATTTATAAATATCCGTAAATGAACATAACATCTACTATTGCATATTGACGTACATTATATGTATACATAGATATATCAAATATGTATCTTTGAAAGCATGTACATTAGGGTGGTCATTATTTTGGTTTTTCTGATTTCTTCTACTCTCACCCCCAAATCGGTTCAGTTTTATGTAAAAAAGAAATACAAAAAAAATTCATACCGATAAGTTGCGTTTTAGGGGCTGCGTCCGGCCTTCAAAGTTGGCCCTCAAGCCCATATATTCAATGTAGTTTCTATTTAATTTTTGTTTAGTTTTATTTTGACTGTATGTATGAAATAATTATTGTACATGCTTAAAATAAAACTTTCCATATAAATATAATTTTGTTACATAAAATTTGTGGTTTTTCGTTGGTTATTTTCCTCATTATTTTCTAGAATCATCCTTATTCTGCATTTCGATTTGGATCGTAAATTTCTCCGTTTGTCAACTTTGTTATTCTGCGTTCCGTTCTTCGATTTCTCTTTCGATTCTAAGAATTCTGCATTTCGATCGTAACTACGTTTTTGTAAGTTGTTATTTTAGTGACGGAACGTTTTCAATTTTTGTTTGTTTAGCTTAAAAAAGAGATTAATTCAAAAAATAATTTATGTATTAAATGCAAAACAAGCTTTAATTAATGAACTCCACAGTTTTTTGGGTTTTTCTGTACTGAAATACGATTTTTATTTAATTTATTACAGGTAGAACAGTCTAAAAATTTGACATACATATTTAATAACAACAAAAACTATATTGTCTGCGGATTTTATTAAATTTAAACAAATAAACTTTATTTTTGTGTTACAATTATGTGTAAAAAATTAAAATATCACCTCCGGTGCAACAGGATTCTTCACACTAGATAAGTTTGGCCACAAATAACTCTAGCTTTTTTTAGCTCTCTGCACTTAAATTTGCAAGAATTTATTTAATAAAAATTTTCACAATATTTAATTATCATTTGTTTTAATTAATGTTAAATCACTGTTTTTTGCACTAAATTTAACTTTTTGCTTAATTTTTCTGTTCCTATTTCACCCGTTTCATAGCAAAGCAGCAGATTTAAACATAATCTTCTCTTCTTCTTTTCCCTTCGATTCAGTTTCTTTGCATAATACCTCTTTTCGATCCGTGCGTAACTGAATGCGGGAACGTAATCAAAATGCAGAATAGAGGTGAATATTTATTTTAGCAAAAAACTTTCTTTGAGACTAATGTTGTTGACTTGAAGAAGGAAATATTGTCATATGTTATATTCTTGTAAAATGATTTTTTAGAAAGATAGTCATATACAAAAAATTACATTGAAAGATGGGCTTGAAGGCAAACTTTGAGGGCCGGACGCACCCCCTAAAACGCAACTTATCGGTATGAATTTTTTTTTGTATTTTTTTTTTACATAAAATTTAACTGATTTGGGGGTGAGAGTAGAAGAAATAAAAAAAATAAGTCTCCATACAATTAACGGCCACTCTAATGTACATATGTATGTAGATATATATTTATCTATCTTACTCTATGATATTATAATATTACATGCAATGTACTTACTGTAGATTTTAAATATATCTCTTAATTTTTCTTACCTGTAAAGTTCTATTCGTTGCAACATCCTCTGCTTATTACACAATACACTTCCATTAAGTAACTTCCAGGGGGTTCAAAGCAATTCAGTGAGCTTATGTGTTCAGATTAGTGGCTTTCCATAGATTTAAAATGCCTGCAGTTTTAGGTGCGTGTGTGTGTGTGTGTTCAATTGAACTTTGTACATTACATGCAAATCATGTTTTTCTCTTTTCAATTCTTTAAAATTTTTAGTATTAAAATATATTTTATAGTTATATAAAATTATTAAAATAAAAAATAAACTTCAACTGTCATTACCCTGTAAATTCTTGGGTAGATATGAGCAACGTTGTGCTATTTTAATCAATACCATTAAATCACTTATTCTTTTCAATAGAAAAAAGGCTTCACACTGTGTCCTGGAAATTAAACCCTTGGCGGAAATTGAAAAATGCAACACAAAAATGTATAAAAAAAATATTAAAATATCAAATACTAGTAAAAGATGTAACTATCTTTTTAATCAAAATTTACATCAATTGCAGTTAAGTTACAATATACAACTTAACTATATATATTAACTATATATTAATAATATTATATTTTGTTATTGTATAAGGTATTTATTCAGATTGGAAGTAAGAAAGATATTAGAGCATATTCATAGTAAATACAAAGTATACTTTAAGACTTTAAAACCAGTATTAGCATAACAAATAATGGCTTTAAACTCTTAAAGTATACTTAGCTTTCACTATGAATATGCGCCATTGATGTTACGTTCTACCAATATATGCTCGTATGATTTCAAAATATTTAAGAGTTAATTGCAAAGCAAGCATATTTTTTTTAAATGTTGTATAATTACATAATTTACCTTAAGCACGAGACACCGCTCAGTGTTCTTGTTACATGAAAAATATAAACATATGAACGAAAGTCATGCACAAGACCACTTTCAAGATTTATTAAGACATGAGGGAAATTTTAAATGCTTTATAAAGCGAAATTTTCTACAACAATCGCTAAAAAATTCTGTTGGCAATACATTTGTTTAACTTATTGCAGGTATAAAAGTAAAAAACAAAATACTTCGTGACGGAAAAATTTGTGATGGTTGTGCTACTTTCTGCACACGGGCGCGTATACAAACGTCATGCATGTACATTAGAGTGGCCATTAGTTGTATGGAGAATTTTTTTATGTTGATTTCTTTTATTCTCATCCCGCTAATCGGTCCAGTTTTATGTAAAAAAAGCAATGTGAGTCCGATCACAGGGGAGATGTGTAAACATCTAGTAATGAATTTATTTTTATATTGGCTTATGGTAACTAAAATAAGATATATAAATTTTTGACTATACTGTACTTAAAAATCTATGGAAAAGTGCATCCTTAGTAGTGGAATTATTAGTTGTGGGGGCTTGTGGAGAATTGCTCATATGCAAGTAAAAAACGTCAAATTAAAATTTTGATAAAGCTTGCGACTGTGGGTTTGCAAAATTTGTATTAAAATCTTAACCCATAATAATTGGCATGAGATGGAGATTGTTATCCAATAGTCGTGCACCAGCGTCAGTGTAAGCCAGCAGTACGTAATGAAGATATGTTATAATATAATATTATAATTTCTTTATAAAGACTGCAATATATCTTTTAAAGCAATATTTGACATTTAAAACGCTCTTATATTTAAAAGTTTATATTTATTTAATTTATTTTATATTTTTCAACTTTTTAACAAAATTATCCCCAGTGCCAACACTATTACACTTCACAAGCAATTTCTATTAAAATTAACATTGCTCCTGAAGGTATGCTTTAAAATTTGGTTGAGTGTATTTCTTTGCAGCTGTTAAGTTTCTCTCTCTGTACTTCTTGTTCGTATGATTACACTAATTCACTCATACATAGCTCACACCGTTTAGTTTACGCTTTACGATCTTACTCAGAATTTGTGATTGTATTGTGAAAAAGCTTTTTACCCCCTAGCTTATAAATGCTTACACATCAAAATACAAAAAAATGTGATAAAGATAAGTTGTTTTTTAGGGTGTGCGTCTGGCCCTCAAGCCACTTATATTCAATGCAATTATTTTTTTTAGTTTTCTGATGACTATATTTAAAATATGTGTGAAATAATTTGAAAGATTTAAACTCTTATTGTAAAGGCTAAGTAAAACAATTTCCATATAAATGTAATTTTGGTAGGTAAAATTTTTGGTATTTTGTTGGTTATTTTTTATTATATCCTGAAATATTAATTTTAGATTAATGTTGTAGATTAGAAGAACTAAAAAATTAAAATGATTTTTTAAAAAGATAGTCATATGCAAAAAATTACATTGAAAAATGGGCTTGAAAGCCAACTTTGAGCGGCGCACAGTGGCTGAAAATCGTTTTTCATTGGCCAAAAGTCTAATTTTTTTTTGTCACCGATTTTTAAAATTTTTACGCCTTTTTGTAGCTAATATATCCAGATTAAGGTAGCCAAAAACTTAGGTTAAACTATTGATAGTTGTGGGCGTGGCATGCTGTCAAACTCAACCGTTTTTTTAATTTCAGAAAAAGGTGTTTTTCTTTTGTTTTTTATCAAAAATAAATGGTTACTACTCGCAAGCTATCATTGATAACGGCCTGCGGTCTTTTTTATAATGTTGGTAGGACTATAGTCTTTAGTTGTTATAAGTGGTCACAGCTCTAGCGTTTAATATTACGGGCGTTATGAAATATTTATGAAACTACTATATTTTTCTCAAATTTAAATTTTAGTGGAATAGAACTTCTAGGGAACAAAAGGGAACAAGAAACGTATACCACCAGGAGAAAGGTGAAAGAGTCCTCTTTAACGCTATATATACTTTTGCACCCGTGACGACCCGTGGGTAGAACACTTTTTTCATTTTAATGAAATTACTCTAAAAAAAATTCAAATTAATTTAAACAGCCCTATAAGTACTCGTATACAATAGTGTCTTAAATTTTCACTTTTTTGCCTAAAAGTTTGTTTTTTTTACTTTAGACTACGTAAAACGAAAAAAATTAAATATAATACCTGCGAAAGGGTTTAATGGCTTTGTTTTGATCAGCAAAAAATAAGTCATAAAATTATCACAATAGGTTCTACAGTAAACATATGATCTCTTTCTGAATTTACCTGTTATCAAATGTTAGGGTCAACCAAAGTCATAAACATTTTTATAACAATAATGGCGACATTAAACCACTAAAGATAAAAAACAACCCCATATTGGCGAGATAGTAATCAGTTTTACCTGATATTAAGGTCTGAATAACATGTGCAGTTTTGTTCAATTTAAGCACTACCTGCTATGAAATTGAAGATCAATGTGTGAATAACATGTATCTAAAAATGTATAAAACTACGGATTCCATAAGGGATTACTCAGTAATAAGTTAATCCTTTAATTGTACGGATAAAATATAACAAATAAAAATATTCAGATAAATATGGAGAGCTTCAGTTATAAAGAACTGGCCGAAGAGTATTTTAGAAACAAAAACCAGGAAGATGTTCTTAGTTACGTTAAAATAAAATTAAACTTAAATTCGTGTAGCACCGAAATGCAAGAGCAATTATCTAATTTCGTCAAAGCACTAAAAAAACGCTACAAAGAAGTTAGCTACAGTAAACAAAACTTTTATATAAAAAGTGCAAACTGGTTAGAAGGCCAACTTACTGTCGCTGCAGAAACAGCAAAGCAAGATAAGGCTGGAAGACCACGCAAATCATTAATGGGCAACTGCAGTGATAGATCTAAGAGGCGGAAACTTAAAGATTTTAACGATGCAATTGGTTGTACAAATATAAAAGAATCTTTCCTACATCAATTACGATCACAGAACCAATTATCAAAAGTGGATATCATTGAAAAAGTTGTTAAAGCTAGTCCAGTGAGAACAAAACGGATTCTTAAAAGTATACCAACTCCGAGTGATGCAATACAGTACACAAAAGAGGAGGCATTAGCATTATTTCTGGATTTGAAATTAACAAAACAGCAATATATTAAGCTCAGACTGCGTGCGATTGAAAAAGGGTCAAATATGTATCCAGCATATCATTACATAACCGCTGCTAAAATAGACTGTTTGCCATCAAAGGACACTATTACAATCACACCAATTTCGGCAGATGTACAACTACAATCTCTACTTGATCACACAGCCGAACGCTTGCTACAATCAATAACAGGAAATGAATTAAAGAAATATGGAAACACAAAGTTAATTTTTTTTTGTAAATGGGGATGTGATGGTTCCTCGGGACAAAAACAATACAAACAAGCTGTATGTGAAAATATTTCGGACTCGGAGCTATGTTCATGGTATCATTTGTACCATTGCGATTGAAAAAGATTTTGGAAGATTCAGAGCCTTCGACTAGTACAACGCAAACAATGGATATTTGGAAAAATGAGACACCATCTTCTACGTAATACTGCAGGCCAATTAAATTTGAATTCAAAAAAGAAACTCATGATGCCATTAACAAAGAAGTTAGTGATATCAAGGCCCAAATTGCAACACTACAGCCATTACAATTACAGTTAGATGGGCCGAACGCTTGCTACAATCAATAACAGGAAATGAATTAAAGAATAATGGAAACACAAAGTTAATTTTTTTTTGTAAATGGGGATGTGATGGTTCCTCGGGACAAAAACAATACAAACAAGCTGTATGTGAAAATATTTCGGACTCGGAGCTATGTTCATGGTATCATTTGTACCATTGCGATTGAAAAAGATTTTGGAAGATTCAGAGCCTTCGACTAGTACAACGCAAACAATGGATATTTGGAAAAATGAGACACCATCTTCTACGTAATACTGCAGGCCAATTAAATTTGAATTCAAAAAAGAAACTCATGATGCCATTAACAAAGAAGTTAGTGATATCAAGGCCCAAATTGCAACACTACAGCCATTACAATTACAGTTAGATGGGCAGCAAACTGAAGTAAGCTACCAATTAGTGCTGACAATGATAGATGGAAAAGTAGGTCAGGCTTTGACTAACACGAAGGCTGCATCCAGCTGCATTATATGCCAAGCAACATCAACCCAATTAAACCAAGTCCCGACAAAATCATTAGATAATACCGATGCATATGAATTTGGATTATCACCACTACATGCAAGAATACGACTTATGGAACACATACTAAAAATCAGTTATGATTTGGATTTCGGGTCTTCAGGATCAATAAGAAACAACGAAACCAACAAAGAGTTAAGAAGTTCAAAAAAGAAACATGTTCTAGATGAATATCGCAAATTAGGATTGATTATAGATCAGCCAAAACAAGGGTCAGGCAATACAAATGATGGCAATACCGCAAGAAGATTCTTTTCAGATCCAGAAACAGCATCTGAAATAACAGGACTGGATTTAAACCTTATTTTCAGGTTTAAAATAATCCTAGAAGTACTTGCGTGCAATGAAGAAAAGAAATTGACTCTAGAAAATTTGGAGATTATGCTAAGGAAACTGCAAAAATATATACAACCAACTACCCATGGAGAAATATGTCTGCAACAGTTCATAAAATCCTTTATCATGGAGAAGATATCATTAAATATCATTTGGTGCCACTTGGAGATCTATCAGAGGAGGCTCAGGAAAAAAGAAACAAGGATTACAGATTTTATAGAGAGCACAATACTAGAAAAATTTCACGAAATTCAACAAATGAAGATCTATTTAATATATTATTGGCAACGTCAGATCCGTTCATTTCCAGTATTCGAAATCAATGGAAAGTGGAACATCGGGATTTAGATGAAGAAGCCAAAAAAAGAACTAAAGAACAGAAATAGCACAGAACAAAATATGGAATATTTACAATCAATATTTGAGTCAAATGAATAATAATCATAATTGCCTTTCATTGTTATTTAAGGTACGAAAAGCATACTATTAGTAAAAAATAATAATAAACAGAACCTACCATTGTTACAAATGCTATTAAAATTTATTGCAGTTTTTATTTTTAATATGTTTTTTAAAATGATCAAATTTGACAGCAAAAAATAATAAATTTTTCTGTAGTAATAGCAATATTTTTAGATAATATTATTAAAGTTTTTTTTTAAGTGTAACTATTCTTTAAGTGTAAACAAAATTGCAAATTAGACAGCAAAAAATTTTTAATTTTTCTGTAATAATAGCAAAATCGTTGATTTTACTATTTTTTTTTTAGTGTAAAATTTTTTTTGAGTGTAACATTAAATAAATTCCATAATTACAAAACATATTTATAATTATTACTAATTTCCATATATTAAATTTTTTAATAAATAAAAAAATAATAAACCCATATTTCACTCTAAAAGTTAAAAAAATTCAAAAGTTCAACTTTGAGCTAGAATTCCTTAAAAAGTCCTCAATCAATTTTAATGTAATTAAAACTAAGTCAAACTGAACTAAATATCTATCCACTAAAATAAAAATTACTTCAATATTTTGATCAGTTCAAAAGTTACAGAATTTTGGCCAATGAAAAACGATTTTCAGCCACTGTGCGGCGGACGCACCCCCTTAAACACAACTTCTCGCTATGAAATTTGAAATTTTTAATATATTTTAATGTATCCTCTTTTATGTTTCTACGCACATTCAAACGCACACATCCACTTAAATTAGTTATTTGAGCTTTCTTTCCCTTAAACATATAACAGCTTACCATCTACATCTTACACACACACACTCAAACGTACAATATGCAAAATATCAAGCATACACGCATCAGCACTACTTATTTTGATTGTTTGTTATGAACAAGTATTCTTTAGGACATCGCTTGTTAACACTCATATACACGTACACCAAAAAAAACTTCCATCGTACTTAATTTAAAAACACGACATATTTACATTTCAAGACTATTTACGCAGGTCTCTAATATGAACATATAAACATATAAATATATAAATATATGAACATATGAATACATAGTTTAAACAATAACTTTTTGGTATTGTGTTGACGTCACCTCGACAGCATTCGAGACACTTACTTTCAAAACAAAAACAAATTTTTAAATTTTGTACAAGTTGAACGTTTTGGACATCGTGGGACAGGCCTTTAGTGTGATTTAAACGTACAATCCATCTCAATTTTTAGCGCATCTAGCGGTTGTTGCCTGCATCAATTTTTGCTTTCAAAAGGCGTTTAAAGTAACTTTTGTTTTTGTTTCCATTCAAAACATTTAATATGATAGAAGAACAAAGGCAAATTAATATTTTAGCAATTGTATAACTCCGTATAATAAACAAGCACTAAATTGAGTTTGGGCGAAACATTTTAATCTCAAATGAAGAATGTAGCATTTAATTTTATTCCTCTTACCATTTAATGGCCTGTCTCACGATTATGTTGATGCTTTAAAAAGCATGATGATATAATTTAGTTTTTGTAAAAACTTACTTTTCCTCCCACTTATAAATTTCATAGTAAAATTTACATATAAATTGTATTGAAGAGAGACACACCCACATACACGTGTCTCTGCTAAACACAGAAAGTGGAAACTGTTACCATTTCATGGATTACTATTCCATACATGTGCCATATTTGTTTTATGCCTTCCATGCTGAAAACATTATTTTATGCAAGTTACTCTCTGCAATATAAAAAAGATTTTTTATTTTCATGTCTTTAGAAATTCGTTGTAGGTTTTGTCTTTGTCTCCGCTCTAAGGACAATTTAAAATAAGGCTTAAGTAAATAAAATGAAAAACTAAAACAAAAAGTGTTTTGAGATGTGACACTCTTGTGTCTTTATTTAATGTTTCAAATGCTTTTGAATTTCCTTTAGATTTAGAAGATAAAACTTAGACTCAGAAAATACTTTAAGAAATGCTGGTATCAGCAAATCTAAGCAAAGAAAAATTGACATTTATCTGTTAAACCAAAAGCTAAATCCAATAAAAGTTATATTTAATAAATAAAAGTTTTTCTTAAAAACCTCAAAGAATTTTATCGAAATTTTTATCGTATCTAAAAACGAGTTTAAGTATCTAACACTTTGATTTGCACATCTGAGGAAAGCATGAACTTCTTAAATGCATGTTGAGTTACATAGAAAACACTCTCTTACTAAAGAATTGGTTGGTCATGCATATTTTTTGAATGTATGGGAAAAAGAGAAGTTGAATTTTTGTATGTTGTTATTTGTTACACGCAGTTCTTATGAGAAATTGCAATTTAAGCAAAATGTAAGGCAAGACATAATTTGGAACAGATGTCATATGTTTTTTAGTTACTTTACTCTTTATGGCCAGACTATACACACAAGTTTTTCAGCAGTAATTTCGATGATACTAGAGCTTTTTTTTGGCCCAGAGCTGCTTTCAGTATTAAGAAGTTCATAAAAACTGTTATAATTCATCAATGCTGGCAATACTGGTGATGTATGCTTCGGCCCCTTTCAAACTAGGCAATTTTATTTGCGCAAGTATAATTTTAATTTTTATTTATTTTCTTTTGAACTTGCTTTTATGTTCACATTCAGCAACTTTCTTGAGCAAGTTTAATTTTCTTATGCTCGAATTTTCAAAATTTGTTGACGTTTTGTTTCATTTATAATATTAATTTCAAATATAAAATTTTCTTAACACAAAATTAGAGAACACACCGAAGAAGAAATAAAAGACAATGTCAAAAGCAAATAAATATTCCAAGACAAGAATGACAGCAGAAAAATAATTGCCAAGTACAAGCAAGTCTGTACTCTAATCTCGGCAATTCTTTCCCATTCAAATCGACCTTTCCTCTCATACCCACAAGCATAAGACTTGCGCAAGTAATGTTGCCTAATCTGAAAGGGGCCTTAGCAGATTCCTAATTTTTAAGCTAACCTAAATATCAACTTTAAATGAGACTTTTTTGATATGAGAAAAATCCTGATATATTTGAAAGAAGAGAGCGCTCGCTCCTAAATGGAAAAATACCATAAATCTTGGCATAATTAGTTCCTCGAATTTCGCTGAAAATTTCTATTATTACTGCGTGTTTCCACAAACCGGACGATTAATTTGAGTAAAATCTTTATGTGAAAATATTTTTAAGTAAACGAGTCACCTGCCTGACTTGCGGAAACAAAGTGTTAGTCAAACAAATTTTGTTCCTCTCTTGGCAAGTTTTCAATATGTCAGAAAGGCCAGTTTGCATTTTTCTAAGCGATATGAAGATTTTAATTCTAATATTTGTTTTGCAATACTTAAATGCATGCTAAATGTGCATTCAAGTATAGCTTTTAGGTTAACTGAAACTGTCAATAACACGTGTAAACTTTGCTGAGGCAAAAATACCCAGCAATAACAGACTACCATGAATGAAATATTTACGTATGCCTTGGTTTTGCAGGGTTTGCATGAACAATTTTTAAAGCCACATACTTTTAGAAGGATTTAATAATAAAGTATGCTTTTTAGGGTTCCGTACACCAAATTATAAAATCGCCTCTCCGAAAAAAATCGCCAGAAATCGAAACAAGATCAAAATAAAAAAAAAGATAAGATAAGAGCTTTGTGACTATTCAAAATGTGTGGTTGAAATCTACTGACGATTTAATACAGCAACAATAAAATGCATGTATATGCAAAGCTTAACCTCTAGCAAATTAATTTAAAAAAAATTATTTCAATATATTTTTCTTAACATGCCTATTCACAGAAAGTATTGTGACTGAAAAATAGTCATACCTTTAATATTGTGACTAAAGATTAAAATTTCTGATTCTTAAAACAAAATTGTATTAACATACATTTTTAAAATAAAAACTAGGAATGTATATGAGCATAATAATTGTGACAGACAAATAATTGAAATTTCAAGACCCTTTGATCTAGTTTTTATGTCCATGGAGCATTACCAAAACCACATTTCAAGCAATTTGATGCCATTTTTTGATTTGATGAGCTAGTCTTTACTTTCAAGGATTATCCAATATGTGATACTTTTGATAAAAACTGATTTTGGTGGTGAAATAAAATTTCCACAAACAGTCGAAGAACAAGCTGTGCTAAAGACTGTGTAAGCTTTTTCCACTACCTACTACATTCGCAGATTTTACCCTTCAATATTATATTTTTACATTTATTTATTAACTTTTTTATTTTATTTTTTTTCATTCATTATTCAACTGTCAAATTTTTCATTTAACATAGAATGTTAACTATAAAATTTGATTTTCTGTGACTGTGTTACGAGAATACAAAATTAAGACCGACTCACAAGAGTTAACATAGAACTCAGTCATAAGAAAAGTTGTGACTAACTTGAGACTTTTTCTGTGAATAGGCATGTAAATCTGATTTTTTTCCAATTATATGAGAAATTCACTCGTAACATATCTACTTCTTAAATCTTGTCAAAGAGAATTGAGAGCCAACTATTTCTTCGACTAATTCGTTCATAGGAGTTCACTGAGTAAATTCGTCGGGTGAAGCGCAACAATGCCGAAAAAACTACTGCTCCAATAATTGATAAATTTGGTTACTGCTGGTTCACACACATCAAGTTTAGCTGATAAGTTTTTATTTAACTTTTTTTAACTACACTCATGCACATCTTCAAAGCTTGTTTCATTTGTTTCAAGTTTTATAAATTTACATTGTCGTAGAGTATTACAAAAGAAAAAAAAACAAACTTGACTGTTACGATCAAATTTGTATCCCTCTTCATTCTCTTTCCGTCTCTCTACTAAAAACTCAAGACTTGACGAATCAGAACTGACGTGTGTGAATCAGAAGTTGCTGTTTGTGCAAAGAGAGGGACAATTGTTGGTTCGTCGTTCATCAGCGTAAAAAAAATAAATAAATCCAGGGCAGACTCACATACGATGAATTTCGTTCGACAGTGGTGTTGTTTTAATCTGCATTGCTATGTTCCTTCTATTATTCATTATTTTTACAGCTGGGTAATAAGGAACTCTTACACACATAAATGAATTTGCGAGTACAAGTTTACAAAATAGAAGAATTCTTAAGAAATTAGCTGTTGTCTGCTTTGGCACATACGCACTCACATTCACTCACTACTGCAAAAGATCTTAGCTTTGTCTGTTTGTCTTTGAGTGATATATTCTCTATCTCCACTTATTCGCAAAGATACGAGTACTCGTATTTGTTTAGGAGGTGGAAATGGAAAAAAAAAGAAAATTGTAAAATATTTAAATTAATTTTTCGCTTCAACAATAATGAAATTTATTCTTATTTTAACATACGAGTACATATACTTTTAAATGTTTACTGCACGTGCCTTTTTTGCTCTTTGCATCTCATTTCATGTCATCTATAGCAATAAGACTGAGTTCAGAAAGAAGAAAAGTGGCATATTGTAATTGATTTTTCAAACTGAATTAATTTCTCGTTCCTGTTTGATAAAGTTGTTAAATCATTGATTCAATTCCATATACATATAAATATACATATGCAGATGCTTCGTATGTGGCACTTGTTTGTTTATTTTATTAAATATTCAAGAATTTGAATATTTGTGTAAGCAACATGTGCACATATTTACATATTACCGCCAATTAAGTTTGTTAATTAAATTTTTTTGAATGAAAACAGCATATTTATGTAGAATTATAATAATTTTTTTTTTTTAACTTCAAAACAATCAGCTTGCTTGCACTAGATGTTTTTATTATTTTTGCTATAACAAAAAAGAAAATTGAACAAATTTGATTATATATTAGTCTAGATAAATAAATAATGCTCATACCATGGTATAGATCATAAGCTTTAATAAAATGGGACTTGCGAATACGCTCTTGTATTGCAGCTTAAGTTACAGGCAGCTAAATAATAATATCAAAAGCCTGAAAAAAATAATATAATCACTAATTTGATGAATTTTCCTATTATAAAATAATAAAAATTTACTCTCAGACAACTTAAGGTCTTATTTATAAAAACTATTAAGGCTTTAGAAGAAATGTTTTGTTTGAAAATCTGTTTTATAAGCCCCTTATATAGCCTCAATAATTTTTTAAATAAGGTTGCTAATATTTAAGTACGTATTTAGCTAATTTTTATTTTAATTATAGTTGCATTTAAATACGATTTGATTTTCGCATTGGTTAATAAAAGTTCTTATTAAATTACATTAAAACTATGGCAGCACTAGAAAATTTTCCAATATTATGAAAAGCTTTCCAAACAACTGCATGAAGAATAAATTTAGGCTATCAATATGTAGAAAACTAAAATTGTATAAGAGTGAATTTCTATTTACATTTATATTCCATGATCTGAAGTTAAACGATATTCTTTTTACTACAACGACATGATGTTCATGTAGACACAGACATACACAGAAGCATATGATACTATGATACACGAGTTAAACTTAAAAAGAACTTAAATACATCAGGTAGGGCATTTAATTATATTATTTAAGTTTTATTAAAATATGCACCCAAAAATACAATTTCAAGTTTAAGTCGAACTTAAAAATACTAAGGGCTAGTTTCTTACTAAATAGTTAAACTTAGCTTAAAATACGTTTGAGTTCACGAAGAAACAAAGTTAAATGGGATTTAACCATCCATGCTGTTTTTAAGTGATGGATTAACAGTTGTCAATTTAGCTAGAAATGCTAGAAATTGTTTTCAATATAGATGTGGCATTCTTAAAAATAGTTTACGCAAATAGGGCAACACTTAAAAAGCGATGTGACAGTTCTCAGTTCTTTATTTTTTTTAAACTTCAATAATTGAATTCTGAATTTTTGTAAATTATATATATAATAACGAAATAAATGATATAGACTTAACTAGTGACGCTCCAAAAATAAAACCAAAAAAGATCATAAAATTTTAAACCCAACAAAATTTACTTTCTTTTCAATTAATTCTAAGGTCATCATACAAAAAAAGACCTCTTTGTTAAACGAAATCTTTGAGAGAACTCCAATTCATTATACACATAAAAATGATTTGGCTGTGTTTTTATCTCTCTTATTTTTCTCACAATTGTCCTAATCAAGTTATTCTGGTTTCATAATCACTAAAATCTTCTTCCTCATAGCAAGCATACATTTTATTCATGTATGAATACATTTATTTAATAAACTTTTTTAAATTTATAAATTTGTTTTTATTTTCAATTGCGTAATATTTCATATATTTATCATTTGACAGTTCTAACTATTGTTTAACTTAGCAATGTTGCTCTGTTAAACCTAGATTATTAACTAGATAATCTTTATCTGAAAAACAAAATTTTAAGTTTAAACTATAGTTAACTGACAAGTAGAGTTAATCTTTATGTTAAAAACTAGCTAATAATGTTTAATTAAAATGTCAAAAATTTACCCTAAATATGAACAAAGGGAAATTGTTGCTGTTGTTTTTTAAATTTCTTATAATTATTTTATTGCTTCTTTAAATATAATCTCTTTTCAGCTTCAATTTCAATTATCAAAATTATTAAAGCACACAAAAATAATGTTGAAATAAACATTTTACTCAGAACAACCACCGCAACAATTTTATACCTTCAGCTGCTTAAAAAATGTATAACCACACAAAAGATGTAAGACATTGCAGACGTCCGAAACTAACAACAACAACTATAATGCTTCTGCAATGATAATGTATTCTGAGCATATATACAGACCAAAAAACAGCACGATTAGTAACACAAACTGTTTGACGATGCATCCACCAAATAGTTAGTCGAGTTTTGTGTAAGGAACAGCAAAGTTAACATCGTGGTATTTTGATAGTGAATTATATAACATTGTGTCTTTTAAAAGCTTTTACTGAGCATGCTTAGACTTTTTGGATGTTTCTAACATTCTTCTGAAATTTTTTTGCTGCTTTATTTACTTAAGTACTCGCTTAGCTCTAAAATCTTATAAGTATTGCCGATCAAATTAAATTTCACATACCTGATTAAATCGTATGTCAACTTCAACAATACAACAAATTTGTCTGTTCACAGCGTCATAAGCAAAATTGGTTTCTCCTAAACGAGACATCGAACGACTGAGCTTGTAAATTTAACAATTCTAAATAATCATATATGTATATAATTTACATTATCCATTTTTGCATAAGATTTAATAAAATTTTTTGTACGATACTTTTTGTCTAGAAGATATTAATACAAACAAATTTAAGTAGCATAAATCTCAGAGGCATTTTTTATATTTTTTTTATCGGATTTGCTTCTCCAGGCTTAGCATTGACAAGTGAGAAATTTTTATGCCACTACTTATATGAAAATATGCATAATTTAAATAAGGTGCTACTGCTATCTTAACTGCATTTATTGGCCAAAAAATTCGAGCTACAAAAATGCAATTAGTGCGTGCTCTTAAAAACATTATGTTTCTCTTGCTTGGCGAGTGTTTTTTTAAATTTATTTTTAAAGCAAACAGCCATCCTTACCCGTGAATTTTTTATCTGTTAAAGTTTCATTTTAACGAATGAAAATTTTAACTAATGTTATAGTTGAAACAACAGTCTTACAATCAGTCCTCTTCACACCATTACTTGACTTTAAAGATTGTCTATTTTAAGTTATTTTTTTAAAATTGTTGCAACTAAACTTAAAACTCTCCATCACACTATTTGTTTCTTATTATTATTATTATTTTACTTGTTCGGTAAAATTAAATATTTTTTTAAAATTTTGGCCTGATGAATTTCAAATGAAATTAATATAATTATATAACATTGAAAACTCATTATTGCAATTTAAACTTACCACAATTTCTATTGTAAAAAAGAAAATATTTTGCTTTAAGTTTTCCCAAGATATAAAAGAACACATTTTTGCTAACGTACAAAAAAAAACGAATAAAAAAATATTTAAACTATGCAGACAACACAGTAAATAATCACTGACGTTAAGAGTTCATTCAATAGCATTCCAATCAAATATTACACGATTTTACCCTGCATGTATTACACTTCGTTTCATTTTGTTTTATTTCCATTTATTTATATATTTTTTTTATTTTTTATTTTTATGTATGTATTATAACCTTCATATATCACAACAAACGAATCACTTAATCAGCATCAACGGAAACGGAAATTGTTACACTTTGTTCGTGTACACCCAATACATGTCAATGTTGTGCAATCACACACAACCCCACACACACACACACACATACACACACACACACATATACACATGCTCGCATTCTCAACGTTATTTAGTGAATCATTTGCCAATACGGTGCAATGTAACTTTGATTGCTGCTGTATGAAGGCTGCTCTTAAATTACACTTGATTCAATTTTTTTCATTACCATTTCACCTATTTTTGTTTCAGCTCTCTTTTTTTTATCTGTTCAATCAATATTTGTAATTTTTCTTACCTTTTTGCGATGTGTAGCACTTGTGTATTTTGTACCAGCTTTTCATTTTTATTTTTAGTTGTTAACAAACGGCGGTATTCAAACTGCACAGCACGTGCATTTTTACCTTTTCTCACAATATAATTTTATAGAATAAATGAATATGTTCAAAATGTCGAATCTTTGTAGTCACACGGAAGGCACTTCGTTGCTTGTTAATAAAACCTCTCCTCCACTTAACAACCATGTATGCGAATAGTGTGCAAGCCACCAGTGATTGAGTGAATGATTCTGCATTTATACATTTTATGCGAGCTAACGGAAATGTTTACTTTACCACAGAAAACTTTTAATTTTTATTTTATATATTTTTTTTCGCTCTGCCACAATTAAAGGGTTACAAGTGCAGTTACTATAATAAAGAAGCCAGAGTATTGAAGTTTGTATAAATCAGGTTTAAATTTATAAGATTTCAATAAATTATTTTAAATTCACAAAAGAAGAATTACATTTTATATATTGTAATAGGAACACGGTCAGCATTGGTTGGCTTAAATATTAAATGATTTCTGCTAATTTTTTCTCATAGTTTATTGAAAGAAACTAAAATGAGTTATATTGTGTGCTTAAGGAAATAAGGACAATAAAATCGAAAAATATATGCTATGAAACTCTGTAAACTATACTTTTTATTGAAGTGAAACCCTCATATCTGCAAGAAATTTATAATAACTTATATCTTATTTTTACTTTACGCTAAAATTAATTTAATTTGCTAGTTTTGGGTTTTTTCAAAAAACGTTAAAAATGCTTTTCCTCGAAAAAATGTTTTTCAATTTATACTGGCTTTTTAGCACAAATATGCAAAACGTATTAGAATGGTTCACTGAATGTTTCTAGTTTATCCTTTTATTTAATATTTACTAAAAAGATTTAATACTTCTAATGCTGCTTTATATCCTTATGAGAGTTATTATTGCATTCAAATTGTTGTATCTGTATTGCAGCAGCTCCTAAAAGGGAATCGATCGATTGAATTAAAAGAGAGCTAAATATTAAAATTTTAATTTCATTTTTTTACAAACATTTTTGCCACTTAAATTCATTATGAAAATTGTTTTTTTCATTAAAAAAACAAAAACAAAAAACTGAAATTTGTTTTTGTTTCCAATACTAATATTCGATCGAATATATCGTTTGCATTTAGAGAAACAGGCCCATAAATTTAAAGCAAATTTTATACATCTTTATTTGAGCCAGTAGATCGATCCATAATATATAATTCAATGTTGGGTTAAAATTTTACATTATTTATCCATCACATCACCGGTATTACACAAATTAAGTCTTCAAGACTGTCTTTCAGTGTGTTAATCGTTGAGTGCTTTTCCTTATAGACATAAGCCTTCACGTTGCCTCACAAAAAGAAATCTAAAGCCGTTAAATTGCTTGATCTAGGCGGACAGTTGACCGACCCCAAACTTGAAATAAACTGTTCACTGAACTCGCCTCTCAATCGGTCTCCTTTAAACGTACCTTAATTACAAAAACTATTGCCTGCCTGTGGGGATAATAAATCTTAATATTGTAACCCAGTGCGTATGAGTAATTTTAAATTATTAATTAATTGTTGATTATCCGCATACTAAATATATGCGTAGTCAAAATGTTATGCGTTCCTAATTCATAAAAATAAAACTTTAGACGCCGTATTCATAAAAAATATTGTATATTTATTACAGTTTTATTTGACAAATTTCCTATAGAAATACGTCAAATATGCGCTTAATAAACCTGAAATATTTTTTATGAATACGGCAGTAGGACTTTAATAGAATTTGTTTATTCAATTTTTAAATTTTTGTAAGCTGCTAAAAATTTTATTGTTGAAGTTTTTAAAATAAATAACATTAAATATTTAAAAATACGTATTGCTCGTCAATTTGATGTTTATGATTATTATTCGAGGAATAATTTTTTATAGTGCATTTTTATTGTCTCGGCATGAAGCACTTACGAGATTTCGTGATAAGTCTACTTGTTTTTTAATAGATTCCTAATACAAAACTGAATATAATTTGTCAGCAGATTTGTGGAAACTATATACAAGATCTAATCAGGGCTATTGTGCATAAAATTCAAAGAGAAATTTTTTCGTGGAATTATTTCCAACTAATAACAATATTTAACTAATATTTTAACTAATTTTTAATACCCTGTACAACATAATTAATGTAAGGAGTGAGTGAATTATCTATGCTCTACAAAAATTGCCTATTGAAGATATGTGAATCAGCTAAGTTGACACTTTTTGGGTTATAGTTTAAGATAAAATTTTTGACAAACGATTTTGCTTTGGATACGAAATCGTGAAGATTTTAAAAACAAATCTTAGTGTAATCGACATAGATTTTGATAAAGATATGTACTCAAATCTAATAGATTTATACTCAATATAAACGCAGTGTTAATCAGTTTCAAGTTCTCAGCATTATTTCCATTCTTACTACAGCATTATTATGTGTCATCATGCATTTTATCATTAGTAATATCTTTCATCGTGGAAATAGAGTGGTTCTTAAAGTCATTTGTTATTATTTTAGTAAAAGAAGTGTGTACAAATTTCTTTGAAATACAAATTTTTTAGAACCATCATCTGATAACATTTATTTTGTATATACAAACAATTTTTTCGTTTTGAAATTTGTAAGGAAAAAATATTTTTTGGAACGAATTTTCCTTATTTTTAACCCCCGAACAAAGTGTATGTTAAAAAACATTTGGTTGGGAGTTTTTATTAAAACACCATTCAAATACAAAATTTGCTTTTTTTAATACTTTAATACGGCAGTAAATGTCATATAAAAAAGTTCGATATTTCTTATTTTATGCGGCTTAAAATAATTATAATTGGATCTTATTAGGAATGTCATATGTCAACAACAACTACGACAATTTTGTAATAGATTGAGAAAAAAATGCTGCAGTTTTCTTAAAGCTATTATGAAACCGTTGTAGTCGATATTGTTATAGGACATTCGTAATAAGGTCCATTATGCTTTTTTGTATTACAAAGACCAACTTTAATTTTAAAATATAAAACTCAATTACAAATGTTAGATTTTAAAGGATAATTTTAATCCCGAAAAAAATTTTTTAATATGCCAAAAGTGTAAATTACAAAATAAAATTGAGATTGAATTTAAAAGTCCGAAAATGAAAAACTTAATTCAACTTTCGACGTTTACAAATTTTAACATTCTACCATCTTGATTTAATTTTAGTCTATTTACATTACAGCATAGATAATTTTGATAAAATTTTATAGTTTAGTACACATTGTTTTAATGATACATTTTATATCTTAATTAATATTAAATCCTTCTTTTACTATTGCTAAAAAATTTCAAATTATTTTTCTGGCCTTTCTTTTACTAAACTTAAAACATGTTAGATAAAGAACTGTAAAAAAAACTCATCTCTTTGACTTAATATTTTTTACTACGCCTTCAATTTATTAATTCAACTAAACATTATTTTGCCTGTAGGCCGCAATAAGGGAGCAAAGTCTTTGCAATGCTGTCCATCCTTTTTTCCAAACATTTTGCTTTTGTGGACAAAATTATTTGTCAACTACTTGTTTGTTCCTATTGTTGATGTCAGTTTGTCTTGCTCTTAGTCAAGTTACAAATTCTTCAATTGTTGTTCAAGCTTCAATAGGCAATGGCAATAAATACAAAATAAGGATGAATTTTATAATAGACATTCCGGAATAAAAGGACATTTCTTAGAATTGAAACGTTTATATTTTTCTTCTTAATTTTTGCCGAACAATAAAAGTTTATTGGCACCAGCTATGCCAGTACAAAAATACAGCAACAACAAAAAAAAACATTAGTGTTATGCAAAAATTTTTAAAGGCAAATAGTATTGTGTATGTATCATCATTGTAAGTGCCTTGCGACAGGCCTTAAGGGTTAATACGACATAAGTTGTACAATTTTAATTTTTATGCTCAATACAAGACATTTCGGCTGTTATGGGATTTTTGTAACTTTACACATTTATTTGTCAACACTTGCCATTACTTGTTAAGTTTATTTGTGTGTATGTATAGTATAGATTTAAATTGTGTTGAAAACTTTAAAAAGCCATAATAAGAGACAATAGCATTGGGCAAGAAAACAAAAACAATGACAGCAATAAAAGTAACAAGAAAACAAAATTCCATTGAGTCCATTCAAAAATAAACGAAAGAGTATTACGTTTATTCTACTACATATTTGTTGCTTGAATTATGATGACAGTAATGGATAAAAGTTGTCTGAAAAGATTTTAAGATATGGGTATTTTCGCAAAATTTTCTTTCGTAAAGCTTAACAGGGAGCTTAAAGACATGGAAAAATATTATGACCTTAAATAAGACTAAATATTAAAATGTAAAATTCTTTCATAACTTATGTATTTGTATAGAATCAATAATATAATAAAAGAAGAACGTTACAAACTTTATGAATGAAAAAATTTGCAAAATTTAAGGGCGGGGCAATTAAATTAACAATTTAACTCTCAAGGAAAGGCACAACACTACTCTTTTCAAAGAAAAACTCGCAGTTGACTCCTGTCAAAGTCATAAAAGATTCCGCCACTTAAAATGAAAAATTTTAGTTTAACGATAAATAATAAGAAGACCCTTCATTATAAATTTCAATGTTAAAAAAGTGATTTAATGAACATTATTGTGTTCATACAAGCACGGAAGAAACCGTATATTAAGGTAGATCAGTTAAGGTTTCTTCAACTGTAACAATGAAAAAATTAACCATGTGCTATCCAGAAATCAATGACTGAAAGTTTGTGGGAGTGAAAAAACTTTTCACACATGGCTAAGTGATTTAAATTTTAAATGTTCATTTGAACATGAGAAGGCTTTCTTTTCCATTTACTCACAATCAAAGATAAAGGCAATCCATGTGACCACTTTGCTGGTCTGTTGGGCGTTCTTAAACCCCAATACAGACCACTTTCTGCTCCATTTCATAGCCAAGTACAAACAATTATCCCCACAACCAGGGGTTTATTTAGTTGAATTGGTGCCAAGGAAAAGGCCCAGGTGAGTTTGTTAGCCAATCTAGTCATGCAAACATTTTTTGAAATGCATGGCTACCCTCAAGAGATTAAATCTATCAATCTAAACTTATATATTTTTACCAGGACACAAGTGTGCAATTTCCATGGCGAAAATCCATGAAGTTACGAAATGCTTCCTTTTTCCATTCTATTATCTCGATTTAGCATCAAGTGACTACTTTTTGTTCGTTGTTTGAATGCACAACTTCGGGACGATTTACTTTTATATACTTTAATGTTTTTTTTGTCCCTCCTTTTCGCCATACCCAAATAACCAAGTCCTTCAAAATTCGAAGCTTGGTTTATTGCTTTGTTTTTAAATCACCTTGTAAATATTATCTTTCGTTCTCACTATAGTATTCCAAAGCAGAACTCCGCCCACGCTTACCAAAAAAATTTTTGATCTGCCAAAAGCGGGTTACTGAATCAATTGCTTTGAATAGTTTATGCTGCCTGAATACCTCTATCCATTAGAATTTCAAATAGTTGAATAGAATGAAAGTAATTATTAAAAAACATTTTATGACCGAGATTTGGCAATTACTGATCTACTTCCTACTGTCTTAACTAATATTTGGCTGAGTGGTGTAAGTCATACCAATTTGATCGCAAAAAAACACCTTGATTTCCCATTGAAACCTTGATTTTCTCTTGATATACTGTAAGTCAGTACATTTTTCTTTGAATAGAGTTACTTGCTTGTCAATGCAGAGATTTTCCTTCAAGTGCAGTTGGTGAAGCCCAAGACGCACAAGTTAAATTGCGGGACTTACTTTGTACATTCTATCCTGTCCTTTTTTGGGGGTGCTGAAATATATGATACATGTGGAATGTTTCGTAATAATAAAAGCATTTTTACTGTCACATTTTAATTAAACAAGGGCATTATTAATCGTTTATCTAAAACGTTTAGTATATATGCACTCAAAGGAATTTTTTCAATTCATCATAATATGAAGACCAAAAAAAATACTCATTTCATCTGCATTGGGTTTCTAAAAAGATGACTTGCCTTGCTGAACGTATAGTATAATGCTTTGTCAAAAAACGCACCATCGAAATATTTCTGGAAATATTGCAATGGCGTTTCCAAGACATTATTATCATTAAGCGGAACAAATGCGACATTTTGTGATTTTGCACAAGCCTATTCCTGCATCCAATTATTTTTTTTTAGTAAATTGGATTTTTGTTTTTTTTTTAGATCATAACCAGATTTTTGTATAACTAGATTAGATTTTAAAAATAATTGTACTGATTATATAATTTCCTTTAAAAGAATCTCTGATAAATACTTGATTACGATTACTAATAATCAATCGGAAAGTAATCTGAATTACTTCAAATTACAAAAACTAATCAAAAAGAATGGAAAGTAACCAAAAAAATAATCCAACTACTTTAAAGATTACTTTTGATTATTAATAAATAATCAAAAAGAATTAAAACTGGATTACTTTTGAATTATTTTGATTTTTTTGGAATAATTTTTGTAATTTAAAGTAATTAAGATTATTTTTCCATAATTAGTAATCGTAATCAATTAGTAATATATAATCGTAATTTAATCATTACTTCACCTTAAAAAAAGTAATTAAATTAGTAACCAGTACGGTTAATAATAATTACCAACAATGGCCTGAGTAGAATTCCTAGAGTTGTAAGTTCTTTTTGCAGAAGATTTGCTACCTCAATCTCATCTAAACTTCTTTATCTTCAATATATTTTATCAAGGTTTCGTGGCAATTAACTTCACCAGTTGTTTAAGAAGCTGACCAAGAAGAAACCGTTGATTAACCAATATTCCCTTCTTCTGCATCACTTAGATCTCAAGTTTGTTCTAAATACTTCAAGATGTCCTCTTTTGTATGGGGAATTCAGAAAAAAGCAACTTGATTTAGCTCGAAGTCTTGTAAGTACTAGATTTAGTTCGAAATTTCGTAAGTCTAGTACTTACAAAATTTTGGGCAAAATCTAGTATATTTTCCATGCAAAACAAAATCTCCTTCGTCAGTACATTTTGTCAAAATAGTTATTGTTTTGGATGAAAAATCTTTAAACGAGTAGATGTCAAAAAACTTGAAGTAAAAGGTAAAAATTTTCAATAAGATTTTAATTGAAATATTCTATGTTTAGTGTAGGTGTAAAGGCCCTACTAACGCAACTAAAAAATTCTGTATAACTTACATATTTAAATTTTTAGTAGTTTTACTATTAATTATCTGTATATTTTAAAGTAGAGTCTTTGGAAACAATAAAAATGTAGTTTTTAAAATGGACCTCTAATTTTTTTATTATGTTAAAATGTATCAAACAGTTTCCCTAATGACTTGTCCATTACTGTAAGTTTTTGTTTATTTTTTCTTTAATGCTGGCTTTCCTTTTCAAAAAGCAGAGCACATTTACAAACTTAACTTTTCCAAATATTAAAATTTATTGGCAAGATGGAATACAAATGAAACAGAAATAACTTTAATACTAGAAATTAAATTGCGGTTTCTTATACAAGAATATTTGATTTTCTAGAATACTACGAACCATTTAAAATAAAGATACTTGCACACTTGAAGTTTGCGTTTAAAACATTTAAAAATATAACCAATATTTGACTTTTTTATGTTTACTTGATTTTGTCAGGATTTCAAGAAGGATTTTTAGTTATTTAGAGTTTGAGTAAAACACACTGTCTATTTAGTTATTCTCATTGCCTTCGAGTATGAAAATATAATATAAATTTTCTTATGTAAATGGTAACTAGCACAAAAGAAAGCGAATGAACTAAGAAAACTTTTATAAGCGCGTTTATATATTAACAAAAGTTATAGACAAAGTTTAACATTATTTTTGCACATACTAGTAGAAAATTTAATTAGTTTACTTAACTAAATGCAATTTTTTTAAATTCTAAATTAATATAAAGGGTGTCATTGTTTGACATTTGAACAATTGTTATTGTTTGCTAGTAGAAAGTACGAGGTTAGTAAAAATGAAGCGCTACACGAATGAACAACGCATTCTCATTGTGAAATTGTTTTACCAAAATGCGAAAAGTTTTGCGGCTAGAGTTTGCGAATTGCGATCAATTTGGTGTCACAATAATGCTAAAAAAGAGTAAACTGTAAAGAGATTAATGGATAAGTTTGCTAAAACTGCATCTGTTAGTGATGTAAAGACAACAACGCTCCTTCGACCAGGTCAATCGATCGAAAGTGTCACAGCTGTACGTGATGATGTCACTCAAACTACAGCCAGTGAAGGGAGTTCGTTAATTGGGTATTTGAGAGACTACATGAAAATGCTGATTTTGCCGATAAAATCATCTTTAATAGGCAGAATTGTCGCATTTGGAGTGAGAAGAATCCTCGAGTGATTCATGAGAAGCAAATGCATCCTCAACGTGTCACTGTGTGGTGTAGAGTTTGGTCTGGAGGAATCATTTGACCCTTTTTATGAAAATGAGGCATGTCAAGTGCAAACAGTCAATGGTGTTCGGTATCGTGAAATGATAACCAGTTTTTTCGTACCTTTAATTGAAGAAATGAATGTGGAGGGCATGTGGTTTCACCAAGACGGAGCCAGATGTCATACAACAATTCAATTGATGCATCAGTCATTTCCCGCTCGTTGTTACTTCGCGTTTTGGAGACCAGAATCGACTGCCTAGATTGTGCGATTTAACACCATTAGACTATTTTCTTTTAGGTTTTTTAAAATTGGTGATTTACGCAAATATGCTGGCGACAACTCAAGTCTTAAAAGAGGAAATTGGATGCTGCATTAATAAAATATCGCAGCATTTATGCAAAACGGTCATTGAAAATTTCATTAAAAGATCGAGTGTGTGCCAGCAAAGCCGCGGCGGCCATGTGCCCAATATGTTGTTCCACACATAACCTCATTCTGTCTACTTTACGATATAATAAAGTTTCCCGTTTTTTTTTATGTGTTTTATATAAAATTTAAATCCTGCATTCTTGTTAGGACACCCTTTATAAGCATTAATATAATTTTTTTAATTTAATATCTCTTGTCTTGCTTGCGAAAAAAATTTAAATATTCCAGTTCTGAAAGAATCTTTTTGATTTTGCTGAGGTACAATACCAATCTATTTTAGAGTATTTGTGTCTAAGACAAAACCCTCTATCAACAGATGGACGCACGGACAGACCACCGGACATATGGACGCAAATAGATGTTTGTTTCGTTCACGTCAATGGCAGTGCCCCTGAAAAAGATGATTTACTAATCCCATTTGACGAAATTAACTTCCTTTTCTTCGGGAGTGAATATCGTTTTAAAACTCATAGTAAGAGAACATTGGTTTAGAGCTTTCAGCCCTTTTTTAAAATACCATAGCTCTGACATTGTGAAACCTTTCTAACTTTTGTACTCTTAGGAAAAAGCTGCAACTTACAAATAAGAACGCATCACTTTAATTAAATCATTTTCAATATAATAGAAAATGTACATATATTAAGATACTTAAAAATAAATAAAATTGATAAATTAATATTGTAAATTAATATATTTCCATATAGAAATAAGAAAATAAAACATGACTAGACTTTCGTTAGTTTTTCTTATTAATTCAATTTGGTTTTTATTGATTTGAAGCGGTTTTTTCTCTGTGTGTATGCATGATTTATTCATTTAGTTTTACTAAAATATACAATAATACCCTTATCAATGAAATTTTCTATTAACATACAAAACAAGTTTTAATACAAATGTAGATTGTTAATAAAATATATTTTCTTTGCTGTAATTTGTGATGTAACTAAATAATAGTTCATATTAATTAAGTGTAATATTTTACTTTGTTCTTTTGTTAAAGTCATTACAAACATTTTCCATGTATTCAATTAAGATAATGTTCAGTTTTAGGTTTAATACATGTTGATGTTATTGCTGTTGTTGTTTTCCTTGTAAGTTTCTCTTGCTTTTTAGAAAAATGTTTTATTATTTGTAATTTGCACAAACTAATTTATAACAAAATCACGTAGATGTAAACAATTAACAAAAGAATACCATTCATACATATCAAAGAATTACTGTTGAACATTGGTTATAGAAATATTATCTATTCGTAATGTTATATAAAGACGTTAAAAATTAGTACATACAGACGAGTATGAAGTATGGGGAATTCAAATGGTACTCATAAATTAAAACGTTTTAAACTAATAAAACGAAAAAATATGACTGCTGTGAGCGACCCCTTAAAATAGTTTAACAGAGAATTTCAAAATTTAACTGTCAAAATAAATAAATGTCTAAAAATTCACTTGAACGCTTAAAAGTGTTCTCCTGCAAAACCGTAAAATGTAACTTAGGGACTTTTTCCTTATTGTCACAGATTTAATGTATTATAGTATTTATGCTACACCGAAAGAATTTTGCTTCATAAATCCAACGAAACAATTTCATTAGATTTCTTCACAAATCTAATGATAATTTCACAAATCTAATGAAAGTTTCACGAATATTGTGAAAGAATTTCATTGGAATTGCTTCGTTGGTATTCTAGTTTCATACCAATATTTCACTGGTTTTATGACAAAAATATTTTCTAATTATTAAGAAACCCTTTTATATTAAAGAAACATTTACAGTTGTTGCTTGTAATAAACACATATAGATAAATACATACCTTAAAGCAATTAAGTTAAAGATTAAATTCTTTAAAACTAAAAAACATAATAAAATATACAGCAATTTAGAATTTCATTATAGCTATGAAATGTATTCGTTGTCCCAATGAACATTTAATTGTAGTGATGGAGGTCTGATAAATTGAATGTATTTCAAGTTGTCAACCAAAAGTTTGCATCAAAAGTAGTTCTGAATGTTTGTTCTTGTACTCTTTGTATGCTTATTTACACATAAAGTTTCAATTAAGTTATTTCGTTGTTATAATAAAGTTAATCTATTGTTTTAATGAAATTATTTTATTGTTTTAATGAAATTATTTAGTTATTTTAATGAAATTATTTCGTGGCTTTAATGAAATTATTTCATCGTTTTAATGAAATTATTTCGTTGTGTCGATGAAATTCTTTCATCGCATTGATGACACTGTTTAAGACATTTGACGTAGTTAGCATTAAAATAATTTTAACGAAACTGTTTTCATTAATCCAACGAAGCGTGACGTTGGTTGAATTTAATGAATTTTTTCATTGGAATAATGTTAAAATTCATAGAACTTATGAACAAAATTCTTTCAGTGTACAATTTAATGTAATAAAGGTAAATAGTATTAAAAAATTTAGCAAACTTTAAAAAAAAACTCATCGATCATATCGATTTTATAAAAAAATATATTGATTAAATTGCTTAAATGAAGTGTTAAATAAATGAAAATAATTCTCTTTTAGAATATTTAAATAAGTTTTATTATGAAAAAAAAACTAAACTTACTTCAATGCTGGTATCTTGCTTGTTTTGTGCATTTATATTGTTAATATGAAAGCAGATAAATATTTACATTTCTTCGACATGCATTTTCAAAATTGTAAAGGCCGGGGCACAATGAATTCGTCATACGTTAAACTTCACCTTTTTTAACGTACATTAGCGCAGCGACGATTGACGGAAGCATTTGTAGGTTTTTTCTCCATTTTATTTATTAAATTCAACTTTCTTATTTATTTCGTTTATGTCTTTTGTTTAGCTATACTTTTACTACCAGAAAACACAAACACATACCAAAAAAAACAACCAATATCTGTCAAACCACTCAACGTATGCAAAAGTTGAAAGTTGAACAATTTTTGTACTTTGCGTTGACGTTAACGTACTGAATGTAACAGACATCATAAGAAAAAATGTATTTCAACTTGGCTGTCAGTTGAAATAGGCGTAGTTTAACGGATTCATTGTGCACCGGTCTTCAGTTAAAGGGTATACCAAAATTATTTATTGATTTTAATAAAAAAGTATAAAATATACCCTAGTCAGAGATTTTTGAATGTGTGCTTTTTATTCACATATTTTGATATAAAAATCTGAAACTTTTAATTTAAATAATATGTTATGCAATATTTAAATTTTCCTGGCCCTAAATATACAAGCAGTGATCCTTCTTGAATTTTGGAGCTTCCTTTTAAAACTTTTTTTTGAGTTAAGTTATTCCAAACACGAATATTTGTAGATTTTGTTGCACTTTACTACTGCAAGTAGTTTATTAAATGTTTAATTACAAAATTCATAAAGTTTCCAGCATGCATTTGATATCTTTTGCGTACAAAATTAAAGTCTTTGTTCTTGTATTTGATACAAACATTAATTGTAACGCGCACACACAAGACAGTTGTGTCGAAAAATATAGTAAATGCCAAAAACAATCTTACACTATCTTTATTTATGATTTCATTAGGCTAAAGTTCAATTCGCTTTGTAAGCCAAATTACATTTGATAATTTTTAAGCAACAAATAACACCAAAGTTAAAGGCAAATATTCTGACAAACACTAGGAGAATGGAACAACATGCTGTTTCCCAAAAACGCCACATCCCTATCATCAGCGTTTGTAGTCTACTGTGTCTGGTGTTATACAAAACTTTCTTTATCATCCCAACTGTTGTTTTAATGCAATACATATATTTATGCAAAATTTTATTGTAGTCTACCTGTAAAAGTCTTTAACAGATTCATGTACTGACGTTGGTGCTTGTGAAACCTATTTACTTACTTTACTTAACCATGTTTGAATTGTATGTGGCCTACTGTATGTATGTGTGTGTGTTTGTATTTATTTATAAGGAATTTAAATCACTAAACTGAAGTTGTTGCTTTTATTGTATGGTCGGATGGTCGTAGAATGTTTATCTTGTTGTAAGTTCTAGAGGTGGCCGAGTGTTGTTGCTATTGTAACTGCTGTTGAGTGATTGCAGTAATATAAATGGGTTTTGCTGTTATAAAATATTTTGCCTTTACCACAAAAGCTGCAATAGAAATTTTACGAAGTGTTAAGGCATGCAATGCCAGTTGCAGTCTTGCATTTAAATTTTCCTCATTGACCACACAACTGTTTGTTCTTAACGCATATTTTGTGTAAAGGAAGTTTGGATTTTATTTACGCAGATAAGGGACGGGCATTTATTTAAAACAATTTCTACTGCTTGACTTGTAAAATTAAATTCTTAATGATTTTGTGGCAAACCATATGGATATCAGTTAAAGTTATAGCATGCTTAAAAATTATAAAAATTATAAATTTAAGGTTAATGAAAAAATAAAGATTTTGGGAAAAGTATAAATAAATGTAGCAATACAATTGCCATTAACTGGGGTGTACGGTGTTGTTGTTGTTGTTGATTCATGTTAATTATTAAAAGCTACTTTGCTCTTTATCTTTTCACTTTACAATACCAGTGAAGTGCACAACCCCAAACAAATTTGTTTCCCAAACTCCTAGATAATTAACATAGTTATTTTAACTTCTAGCAGATATCGAACTATTTTTATTTACTGATCCCAGTGAAAAAAAATGGAAGTCATTCTAGCGGAAGTACATTTTCATTGCTTCCAAAAAATCGATATTTTTAATTTGCCGAGAGCGAGCAAAAAACCTTGTAGAAGCTTATTTTATTCACACAAAACCTTGTAACTCCTGCATAGTGTTAGAAAATACTCAACAAAATTTAAAAAAAAAATTATTTTTTTAAAGAAATTTATGAATTATTTTTAGTCTAAAATTTAAAAGTTATTTGCTTTAATTTACATTAAAACACTGTTTCGGGCTTAAATTCGTATAAAAAGAAACGAATTGTTAAAAAAGGCAACTATTTGCCCTTTTTCCTAGATGAAAATATTATCATAGAATACAAAAAAGGGAATTTTTCTTAATATCGCTTCCAATTTAGTGACCAGGCATCGAAAAAGAGAACTTCTTGCAATGACAACCCTATGTAAAAATCATTAGATCGGATCGAAATTTGCACTACTTCCGCATCGTAAACTCTACATTTTCATGTCTTTTTTGGAGCCTTTTTTTACTGGGGATGCTTATTTGTCAAGGTATGGAGTATGAGAGGAGTAGTTATTGTTTTGTTTGTATACAAGGTATACTATACATATTACTTATTTAAAAATTTTTTTTTTGACTTAAAAAGAAATTAAAAATAATATGTGTAAATGGTTGACTCTAATAAAAAATTGTTTAATATTTCCAAAAATAATTTTTTTTGAGAAAAATTTTTCACCTTTGCAAAACTGAAAATCACCATTTCAAATTTAAGTTTTTTTATCTTATTATTTTAAGCCTAAGCTAACCTCGTTAGTCCGTAAATCTTTAAAATCGCTGACCTACAAGTTATAAATTTATGCAAATTTATATACTAATGCAGTGACATTGCACCGGAACCATAAAGTAGACCTCAGATGGCACGAGACGGAATATAATTGTGTTTTCGGAGGTCTAGCTCATACAGTCATCAAACGCTCTTAAATTTGTCTTTAGCATTGTATTATTTTAACGTTATGTCATTTTATACTTTGTGGTCTCATTCGCTGCGTGATTTTTGTAAATAAATGCTAAAAATTATTACTGGTAAACGAAAATTATAAAAACGTACTCTTTTTAATACTAATAATCTTTTTCGCATTGTGGTTTATAATTCAACAAAACAAATTCCTCCATTTAATTTTGAACAAATGTCCATGCAATCAAATGTATTTTTATTTTATACTTTGTGGTCTCATTCGCTGTATGTTTTTTGTAAGTTAAAGTTAAAAATTAATAGTTTTTATGGAAACGTTTAAAATTTAGTCTGCAATCAAGTGTAAGCTAATTTTAATCACTTTTGTAATACAGTCAAACGCCTATAATTTGTAATTCGTAATAAACTGTCGGAACTTTGAAAAAATCTCGTTAATTCGTAAAATGTCCATACATTTTAGTCCCCTTGCTAATTCGTAATTGTTAAGTTTGAGCCGCACAAGATCTGCACGCATTTGGGGTTGTAACGAAACTGAATTTATTGTACTCTCTTTTCTTATTCATTTTTTTACAAGGTTGTACATTAAGGTATGTTCAGGGGTTGAAGTACTATTAATATAAATATATATAAATAAGTTCAGGGTTTGAAGTCCTGTTAGTAATATATTTAATTACAGGATAATATATTACAGTAATTTTTTTTTCAAATCAAATCTTCTTAATTGTTTGTTAACTACCACTTATAATTCGTAATATAAAACAACAGATATATGGAAATATAGATATTTTGATCACCACAATTTTTTTGCGTGTGTTTTTTGCTTTTGCTTGTGTATGTGTTTATTTTCTTAGGATCAGCTTGTTAATGAATAATAAAGAAAAACTTTTTTATCGTTTTAGTAAATAAATACGAATTAACGGGGTTTATTTGTATTTACTTAATTTTAACACCGTTAAATCGAAACCCCGCTAAATCGAAAACTTCTATAATTTGTAGGAAATTGCCAGTGTCTTGCAATTACGAATTATCGGAATTTAACTGCACTATTAATATTTTAGACATTGTGTATTTTAGTTCAACACTACAAAATCTTTTATTTAATTTTGTAAAATGGTTAATTTGTCATTTCACTAAGAATACATTTTCTGTTGTTTTTTCTGGTTATTGTACTACAAATACTAAACAACAAACACACTATTGTTGTCCCTTTTTAACAGTGATCAAATCAGATAATTTTTGTATTTTTTCATTGATCAGTTTGTTCAACTCTGGTCTACTTTGTGCCGCAAGTGAACTTTTGAATTCTAAGAACCTAGATCAGGCTTGCCAATATCAACGGTTTCATATTGAATTCAGAAATTTTTGAAATAAAAATTTAAATATTATTTCAAATAATATAAATATTTGAATAAATAAAATATCCTATCAAAAGTTTATAGTTTTTTTCAATAAAATTTATTTAAAATTTAAGTAATTTTTTATTAAAAATTGTGAAACTTGTTGTGTTAAATTTCTTTCATTCAATAAGAAATGTTGTTTAAACTCTAGCAATTTTTAATTCAATTTTATTTAAGAAGGAATATTATTGGAAATTAAGAAATTTTCAATTATTGTTTTATTTAGTTTGATAAAATTTTTATTGAAATAGAAAAATTTAATAAAAATTATTATTATATAGAATACCGAAGTATATTTATGAATTTCATTCATTCATTGCTTCACGGAAATCTTCAGTAGACTTTAACCGAAAATAATTTTCGTATGTTTACAGTAAGACTCTTAAAACATCATTAGGAATCACGATATCAAACATACAAAACTTAATAGCATCACTATGCTAATAGTCATATATAATTTAACATATACATACGTATGTATATACACACATACATACAATGAATGAACTCGTGTGACAACAACAAAAAAATTATTCCCAAACAATGTTTAAATATATGTAATATTTAATACTGTTCTGACACTTGTCGGTTTCTTGTCAGCATTTACATATATACAACACGATCAATCAAAACAAACAATAACAAAAACACAACAGAGCGTTGTGTATATCAACAAGCGAGCTAAACACCAACACACTTAAATAACAAATTTTCTCAGCCACACTCTGCACTAGCGGAAAAAACGTGCTAGGATCAAGATTTTACTCCCGAAATCAAGTCATTTCGGGTCTTATGCAAAAAATTTAACAAAGCTTTGCAAAGTAATGTTAAGTAAAGTTGTATTCTAAAAAAATTATAATATCAAATGTCTCAAGTAGGTCCCCACGTTTCTTAAGACTACTTTAAGTTAATATTTTCAAGAAGTGTATTTGATACCTCAAATATTTTTGTTAATATAGCACATATTGATTCATCTTACATCCGAAAATGAAGCTAGAAGTGTTAGCTCTTAGCTTAGAGTTATTATTTCTGTCATCTAATGGAAGACCTCATCAAATTATCCAACTGATTCAAAATACATGGTAAAGTCCCTAAAAAAATATTAAAATAAATACAATTGTACAAAAATGTTTTAGTGATGTACATACAATCAAACATATCGAAAAAAACTAGAGATTCAAATACTCATTTCATTCGACTAAAAGAAATTGTGATAATACTTCTTTGTTCCTTATATTTTTTACGTATACTTCATGTTTATCTGTTTTCCTTTCCATGTCAGAAGCTCATATTGTTTAAATTACGTTGCTTTACTTCAAGAAAATAAAAATTTATTTAATAAAATAAAAAATTATTTGAATACCCGAATGAAATTGTATTCGATTTTGTACATCATAAGCTGTGAAGTGGTTGTTGAACACGGTGGTGTTACCAGTATTTATTATTAAATAACAAAATAATTAAAGTTGTGTTTTGCATACAATTTCTTAACAAAGCAATGTTAGCCTTAAAGTGCTTGGCAACTACTATGAACTCTAAAGCTAAAGTAAAATATTTTTTTGCATAAGGGTGTTCATTTTTAATAGCTTATTAAATGTGAAAGTTCTTCATTCAAGAATCAAATCTTAATTTTGTTATTGTAGTCTTGAATAAAATCTCATTTTAAGATCGAATTCAAGATTTTGTTTTTAATAAAAATCTTAAATTAAGATCATATTCTTAATAATTTAATAATATGACCAAATTTCAAGATGGAAATATTAAGATTTCTGCCATCTAAATTCAAGAATTTCGTTCTTAAATTTAGATCGTAATATTTCTCTTAGTGTGGTAAGTTTAAATTTTTTAAATTTTTTTTATTTTAAAATGCGTGCTATTGATAAGTATTGTATTCAGCTAATGAAACATATTATTAAAATAAAATATATATCTTCAATAACATGGTTTTATTGAACATAATTCTTGTTTTTTGTGCAGATAAAAAAAATTTAAATATTTATAAACATTTAAAGTACTTGTTTCTGAAAGCAAACATCAAGCAATTTACACTCATCATGATAATCAAGGCAAACTTTCATCTAACTATTAATATTTTTTTTCGATATTATATCATTGTTTTCTCAAATTTGCTGAAATCTTAATATTAAAAAGAAAAAAACAAAAACGAAGCATATCCTATTCCATGTCATTTACCATGACAATATAAGCAAAGCTAATATCTTTCATAACATTATCATTAACACGTAAATGTTTGCGTAATGCATAAAAGCACAAAGATACATATAAGAAGATAGAAAAAAAGAATTAAAAAAAACACAATGCTTCAGAGAACACATATTAAAATCAAGGAAGACGCACAACTTTCACCATAAAAACATCCGTTGTTAAAAGGATAACAACAAAACAACCAGCAAGCTACTCTACTCTACTTTTTCTACTGTATTTGCTGCTATTTATACATACTTTATTGTTCTCAGTACATAAATATACATTTACGAGCCACAAAACTACTCCATAAATACGACCAGCTGCATTCATAACAAAATTATCTTAATATTATTGCAAAGTAAATATAACTTTGTAGCACTTTCCATTTTATTCATTTCATTTTACTCCTTCTTTCTGATCTTGGCACATTATTCCTTATTCGTGTTGTTTAAAAAAACTTTCAGTATGCAAAAGGATTATAAGATACTAAAGTTTAAAACACTTCCACCGATATAACGCAAAATATTTTATGCTCAAACTTAAACTGACAAGTTTTTACTACAGCAGGCTATAACTTTTTAAACTATTTAAGTATTTTTTTTTTGTAGAGTTTTTGTGTTTAAGAATATGCATCAGGTTTCGCCAAATAAAAGTTGGAAAACAGCATAGAAAATTGTAGAGTTTTGTGAAGACAAAAATAAAAAACTTGATATGCAAATAAATGCAAAGAACGTAAAGAGGCAACATCAACAAGAATTTAATAAAAACACAGACCGAATAGACAAAAATATTGCACAAGTAGATTGAGGTTGACCACAAAAATATAAAAAAGGTGACCCAGGTTAACTGAGGGCTAATCCCATAATCTGTCTTACCACATTTAGGTTTGTTTATTAAAATATTTACATTCATTTTATTAATAAACGTAAACATTTTATTCTAATTTGAAATTTATTTGCTGGTGGTTCAGCTTTGTCTATATGCATTTCATTGTTGCTGTAACAAATCGTCAATAGACGTCAACCACACATTTTGAAGAGTCACAAATAAATTATGGTGCACTGCTTCAGCTTCCAATGTAGAGAAAATCCAACGAAGGCAAAACAAAATTTTACGGTTAATAACATCGGCTCCATGGTACATCACAAATTCTTCTAATATACATCGTGATTTAAATATGCCACTAGTGATTGAAGAAATTGCAAAATACGCAGGAAAATATTTAACAAAACTCGAGTCACATCCTAATCCACTTACTCGTAATATTTTGAACTTTACTGGACACATTCGCCTAAAAAGGAGGGACACAAGGACTCTATTACTCAGCACTCCAGATGGGTTTTCTTGAAAATAAATTTTTTATACTTTTTTATAAATTTTTGTTTATTTTTTGATTATCACTACTTATGTATTATTTATAACTATTAACAAGTTTATGTCCGACAGTGGTCGGTCCTGATAATTATATTTAAGATATAAGATTTGAACACTTATTGTTAGTTCATATTTGAAGATACAATAAATAAATACATGTATTAAAAAAACAAATAAATTTCAAATTATAATCTAATTATGACAATATGCCGAATAATAAATTTCTTAAATGTTAAACATTTTATTTATGTACCACGAGTAAGTAATTTTATTGAGTTCGAGCAAATATATATTAATGACTTTAAAGTGACTAAATAATATAAAATTAAGCACTGAATTTTCCAATTTAGTTATTAGAGAAATTAATTTAAGAAAATTTAATCAAAAGCTTAGAGCTTCTCTTTTACAAAACACTAAAATATGACTTATGCTAGGAATATAAATTTTGCCCACCACGACAAACTCGTCTCTAAAAATTCGCCGAGTGAATTCGTCTTATGAAACATAACCAATATGAAAAAAGAACTCTGTTTATAATTCACAAAGTAATTTTTTTTTTGTTGTTGGCGTATAATGTGGAAATTTTACTCATTTTGTGATAAATTTTAATTACAGCTTAATGGCAGGACCGATTAAAATGATTTTTTGGAACGAAACTTTGACAAAATTAAATATTTAATCACTCAATCTCAATTGAAAGAAATTTTGCTTCTTTAAGCTCTTGTTCCGTGACAATTTTTGATAATATTAATAATACAATCACTTTCGGCATTATTTTAGATTTTTCAAATTTTAAAAAAATTTATTTTTATTTAGAAAATCCTTTTGATTTACATTAATAATACACTTACCTTCATCATCTTATATATAAATACGGCACACATTTTTTTGTCGTACACTTTTAAGTATCTTATCATCCAGAAATATTGGTGAAACATATATCGCTCACTTACTTCAATAGTGGCACAACTCAAAAAAAGCAGTTTTGCAGAAAATGCGTTTTAAGTTTTCAAATTGCATACAACGCAATGGAGAAATGAAAAAAATCTTCTATGAGGAGGTTATGGTACAAGCTATTTATATGCAATTTTTACAGAAGATAAACTCTGTTTTTGAGTTATGCCACTATTGAAGTAAATGAGCGATATGGTTCAAGAGGTATTTTTGTGTAGATATGCACAATGTAAATGTTTTTTTTACACACAAAAAAGTAATATGAATGATTTTGTAATATTAATTAAAACATTTGCAATATCAATTAAAAAATTAATTAAATTTTCACTTATAAGCAATTTGATAATATCAATTAAGTTTTTTCTCTTAAATTAATTAATACAATTAAAAATTTAATTTAATCAATTAAATTCTTAATTGAAAACTTTAATTGGTGAATAATTTTTCCTGTGTAAGTTTGTTAGCTCAAAAGTAGCAAAAAGTGATTTAAATTTGCTTGATATATGATGACCTTCGTTTTTGTTTTTATTTTCTACACATGGGATCATTATAAATAGGTGTCAAGTGGTCTAATTTAGAACACCGTGCGATCCTAGTTATTTTAAATTCTTAAAATTTCTTAAAACTTTAAATTTTTATTAAGGAAACCTTTACGACACTCAATTGTTATTTGAAATAGCATACAAAAAAGCACTTGATAAAGTGATAGTGATACAAAAATATATAAAAATTTTAATTAATTGTTCTTTTTATGTTACAGCAAAAAAATATTCACGCTCACGGGCTCTCACGCGTTACAGCCTTTGATTATTATTAATAATAACACTGACCTTGAAATTTTTTAAATTTAAACTATAAATTTTTATTTAGCAAACCTTTACTACACCCAATCGTTATTGGAAATAACACACAAAACATTTTATAAAGTGAAATTGAATTAAAAATATGGAAAAATTAAAAAAATGTTTCTATACAAAAAAAAATTTATACTTTATTTTTCATTTTGTTGTTTAATTGTTATGAGCAAAAATTTTTTAATTACGCTCACACATTCTTATACGATAAAATTTTTAAGCACATCTTTTTACATCTTTTAATTTGGTTTGAGCATATATTAAAAAAAGATTTTTGTGTAAATTTCTTCCCCGTACAGGAAAGATTTCGTTTCAGTTGTTTAGAAAAATGTAGTTTTTTTAAATTGCAAATGCTTGCAGCTGAAACATTTCAAGTTCTGAAGATAATCAATTGTCTTAGAGAATTGTTACAAAAGGGGCAATATCCTTTAGTGCGACGCCATACTTTCATATTTGCAAATACATTTTATTTTTTGGCGACGATTATTCGCAGCAAAATACAAACATAATAGCTTACCATCTGCATCATACACACACATTCAATATGCAAAATGACAAGCATACAAGCATCAAAGGTGAAGACACTACTTCTTTTGAGTGTTTGTTATGAACCAGAAGTATTCGCGACATCGCTTGTAAACACTCATATACACGTACGTCAATACATCCATCGTGCTTCGCTTATTATACGACATCATTTTTTATTTTTTAGTATATACATACATACGACGACAATACATTTAAGAAACTGACGTATTTACATTTACGCAGCCCTCTATTGGTGAAATTTCTTTTGTAATTTGTTACACGCATACTTTATATAAAATTATGCAAAGTTCCACATTAAGTATACGCAACCTTTAAAATTGCTCCCTTACAAAACCTGACATACGAGCACAATATCGCTCCTTTCTTGCAATATAGACATATCTACAAATGTGATTTGCAGCTCGTATTTAACATTAAATAAAAGTTTTTCTATAAGCATTTGTTGAGCAAAGAAAACATTTTTATATATTCATTGAGTTGTATTATGTAAATTGAAAACCTTATTTATTTGTTAATTTATTGAAACTTATTTTCTGCAAAACTAGTATTTTTGAGTTATGGCTCTGTTGCAATAAAGGAGCAATACGTTTTGGTTGTAATATGTTGTTTTCCATATCTGTTGCACGAGTAATAAACCTCGAAACATTAATCAAATACATCATTTAATCTCTCTTACTGTTTGTACAAGATTTATTGTCGACTTATTTATTTGCAACATAATTTCCATCTGTTGTTTGATGTGGAAACTGAGAATTGTGGGGAAATATTTAAAAAAAACTCTCCTAAATTCTAAGAGATATTGGAGCTCCCAACTCAAATTTTAACTATAATTTCATACAAATAATTATAAATAGAAAAGGTATTCAAACGCATTTATCTCCAATTTTACAGCTTAAAAATATAGTAGTATGGTAATGTAAAAATATTTAAATTTTCTTTCATGTTGTTGTAATGTTTTTTACTAAGTACAATTTAAAACTTTAACAACTTTGAAGCTTTAACAGACACACAGATATACACATTCACACACACATACGCAAAAGTACATATATATTAGTAACATATGTCTTAAGTAGGGATGTAACGATACGCCGTTTTGCCGATCCGATACTCAAAAAGAAATATCGCCGATAGCGATTCCGATACCGATACGCATATTGAAACTGAACTCAAGTTAAAATTAACAAAACCTTTTATTATACAAAATTATAGTGTGAGAGATTATTAATATTTAAAATTGATATTTGAATTCATTCTGAACAAAATCAAATAATTTTTTTTAATACATACATACATGATTTATTATTGAGAAAACATTTCCCTACTAAGGTGCAAAGCAAAACATAAGAAACGTTTAATATTTCTGTTTAGACTTTATGTTCTGCTTTTAATATGTTATTTATGTTAGTTGCTATGCAAAAAAAAATCGTTGAAAATTTAATTGTTTGCTCAAAACTGCTCTAAAAAAATTTAAGAAGTATCGCCGTATCGGCAGTAAAATATCGCCGATATCGATATCAGAAATATTGCCGATATATTGAAATCGTTATTGGTATTCGTTACATCCCTAGTCCTAAGAACCTGTTTTTTATATAAAATATTTTTTTTGTTACTAAAATCCAGGAAAATTTTTCTTCACTCTTACATCAATATATTAACAATTGATAAGCAGCAAAGTCATCTAGCAACAATTTTGTTGTGTAAAATACAGTTCCTATGAGATGTTTGTATGTATATGATACATATATATACGCACATTTTATTTATATATACATACATATGTGTGCACATCCAAATGTACTTTTCCATGTTTGTGCATACTTACAAAGGTAATAAGTTTGATGGTTCAAGTGGAGAGGATGTTCCATAATGAATTGCTGCAATAAAAATAAATATGTAAATGGAAGAAAAACTTACAAAAAGTTGTAACACAAATTCAAATTCAATGTGGCCATTTACATGAAAAGTGCACCAAATCTTCACTTGGTGTCATTTTCAGGAGAAGCAATTTACTAAAAAAAATTTAAAAAATTGGCTTTTTATTTTAATTGATTCAGATTCTCTGGTTCTTCTTCTGTCTAGATGGAAAAACACATCTAGAACCGATATGTTTATACCGAGAGATTGAAAAAAGAAGACAAGTATCTGTTAAGATAAAAGGGACTACTTTGTTCACTTTGAAAATCAAGGTGAATTTTCACCATAAAAATTCGTAACATCCAAACGCAAACAATTCTAAAAATAAAATATAGCAAGCGTTCGGTACCAAAATTATAAAAGTTCAATTTTGATTTCAGTATAGATTTGATGCCATATCATGAGGATATGTGACTGCCCATATTAAAGTCTAAGAGGTTTGTTTTTAGCTCATTTAGTGACAAATTCAAACAGAAAACGAAAAAAAACTGTAAGTATATTTCCCTTTTCAGTTTTTAAAAGAGTTTTTCAAAAAAGTAAGTCCAGGTTAGCTTAAAAAATACCAATAAAAGCTAATTTTTAATAGTTTTTCTAAAGATGGAATCATACGATTGCCACAGATTTTACGATCAATGAGACAAAAAGACTGCATATATGACAAGATATTGAGGATGTCTGAAGATTTACATATAGTTCTCTTAATATTGGTAGGCCATAACTCACTATTTTCTTAAATCGAATTTTTTTATATGTATATTTCGATATAAGAACATCTAATGTTTCGAAAAATGCGAAAATCTCGATTTAAAAAGGGCCTTTCTGTATTAAGATAACGACATGTGCATGACTAAAAATTTATCATTTGAATAAATTGATTCGAAGAAATAACGAAACTGCTCAGGGTTCCCTACACCAAAGGTAAAAAGGAAACCTATTGTTTGCGCTACGGTGTCCTTCTGTCCGGTTGTCCGTTTGGCCGCTACAAAAACAAATATATGCGAGGTAAGCACTGAAGGGTAGTTTTAACGCCAGCAAAGAGAATGTTTGAAATTTAATGTAATGTACAGACAATTTTGTACAACAGACAATTGATATATTAAAAGTTAATGTATTTGTATGCAAACTACAGCAATTTGCACTGAAATTCAACCAAAAACAACTTAAAGGGTATTTTATCAGTTAATATGCAAACTATATGTATCTTGGAAACCGTAAGAGATAAGCTCTTGAGATTTTCAAAAACAATAAAACCTTAAAAAAAAAGAGACATCAAAACAAAAAAGTTTGCCAGAATCCGAAAAAAATCGCTAAAACGAGAAAAAAGCTTCCATACTTAAAAAATAGTTAAAACTATAATAAATCTAAAGAAATGTATTTAAAAAATAACCGCAAAAACCAATAATTTGCCGAAACGAATAAAAACGCCCGCATTAAAAAATCGTGAATATTAAGACAAAAAATCGCTGAAAACTGAAATAAGCTGTTATAAAAGAACAGCGGTTCTAACTTCTGGACCCAGTGAAAAAAATGGAAGTCATTCTAGCGGAAGTACATTTTAATTTGAAATTTATTTGCTGGTGGTTCAGCTTGGTCTATACACGTATTTCATTGTTGCTGTAACAAATCATCAGTAGACTTCATCATTGCTTCATTGCTTCCAAAAAATCGATATTTTTAATTTGCCAAGAGTGAGCAAAAAACCATGTAGAAGCTTATTTTAGTCACACAAAACCTTGTAACTCCTCCATAGTGTTAGAAAATACTCACCAGAATTTAAAAAAAAATTATTTTTTAAAGAAATTTTATGAACTATTTTTAGTCTAAAATAAACGAATTGTTAAAAAAGGCAACCATTTACCATTTTTCCTAGATGAAAATATTATCATAGAACACAAAAAAGGGAATTTTTCTCAATATCGCTTCCAATTCAGTGACCAGGCATCGAAAAAGAGAACTTCTTGCAATGACAACCCTATGTAAAAATCATTAGATCGGATCGAAATTTGCACTACTTTCACATCGTAAACTCTACATTTTCATGACTTTTTTGGAGTCTCTTTTTTTACTCGGGGATAATTTTCTTTCACTACAAAATCTCTTTTATATTTGATTTTCAACAATATAAGCGAAAAATCAAATTAAACACTCTAAAATTAGAACAATTTCTAATTTCTGGAGGTTTTTTTAATATTTTTTTTTGCTATTTACAACACGATTAATTTTTTTCGCTCACTTAAGTCAAAATAAAACGGCGAATAACCGAGTTATTCGTGATTTATACAATTCGGTCAAACCGAAAAAATCGCCAAAAATTAAAAAAAGCCTTCAAACTTAAAAAAATTGCTTGAACTGAATATATCGCCAAAAACATTAAATAACGCTAAAAATTAACCGAAAAAAATCCCAAAATCGAACAAAAAGCGAAAAACTAAAAAAAATCTCAAAAACTAAAAGAAAAAATTGCCAAAATCCAAAACAAAAGTTTACCGTGCACTTGAAATTAAAAAAAAAAGTTTTTGATTTTTCGCGAGCTATAAATTTCTAACATTAGGGGGTCACATTAGGGTGGTGGGAAGTGAGATTTGGGGGGTAAGAAAAAACTAAAACAGCATTTTACCAGCGAACACCTACGTTCGGCAAAATATAAAAAATTAATTTTTTTAAATGTTATTGGAACAATTCTTTGCCTGTTGGGCGAGACGCTCTAGCGTACATCAGTAGTGCTATTCAGTAACTTTTAACGATCCGACATTAGTAGTTTTTGTCTATACATTTTGTCGCTTAAAAGATTGTGTGATTCTAAAACTTATTTTTAACGATCGTACGCAGCTGATATTTTCTGTTTCTGTCACAGCTGACATTAACCTACAAGGAATAACGTTAAAACTTTTACTAAATAGCAAATTTGATAAATTTTTTTTATAAATATTTTAACGATGCGATTATCGTTAAAAAAGTTAGTGAATTGCAGTACAGGTACGTTATTCGAATATATAGGCTAAAGTTCGTATAGTATAACATATGCTAATTGCACGACAAAAAGTGGAGGAAAAATTTGAAAATCGAGTTTCAAGGAAATGGTTTTTGATGCAGCTTTATTACAAAAATTGGGGAAAAGGTGGGGAAGATGGTCTTTTGTTTAATAAGACCCTGCTGCAAAGTTGCAAAATTGCTATTCACTTTTATTCTTCTCTGGATCTTCAATGCCAGCATCAGCTTTGTTATATAATAATGTTTATTCCGTTGCAATGCATTGTGTTTCTTTTAAATTTATTAACGCATTTAAACTCATTTCACTTTATGAAGCAAGCGTTGGCCATAAAAGTGTTTGCCTTTTAGTTACATATTTATATATTAATACTTGTAGTTTGTGTGCGTAAATTTTCCTTTTTAATAATATTGCAATATTGCATAAGGTTTATCTCCTTAAAGCCATCATATTTTAATGTAAACCGTGCAACGTCATGATATCCTTTTAACATTTTATGTTATCATAAATCACGGTTATAACAGTAAAAAAAATATCTTTAAAATGCATCTTTATCTCTTAAGGTTTCGTTCGCAATTATTTAAGTAATGCATACTTACAGATTTTTTAATGCTTTGCAACATGTGTTATCTTTTAGCTGCACATACATACAAACTTTTTACCGCCAGGAAGCCTCTTATGCACTCTCATTCACAGTAATTGGCTGTGCACTACTTTAGGTAATAAAAGTTAAATTTTTTTATTTTCAATACATCCACACTTGTGTATTCAACACTGACAGATTTTAATACTTTGGGTAAATTTATTTAAACTTAATTTGGAATTACTCAAAACTTCTTGACAATAAGGGAAAATTATATTTTTTTATAAGCAAATCAGTATATTTTTTATTAAATGCGTAATTCGAGGTTGTTGTGTTTAATCCAATGTATTTGCTTCTTACCAATGTGCACTTATCCATTCATGTACAATATAGTATAAATAAAACTATAAGTAGACATGCTTATTGCATATAATGTGCAACTTTCCTTTTAAGTTTTATATGCTTATAATGTGCTTCATTACAGTTGCAACTTCCATTGCTATTAAATGGCCAATACTCATGTGAACATTTACATCGCTCATATGACATAGAAAGTATACATAGAAAAGGCTTTAAGCTGTTGAGTACCCTTGATAATTTATCATTGGCTAAGCTCGAAAAGCAAAAAAGCTTTACTTATGTAAAGATACACTCGTATGCAGCGATAGAGAAACATTTTATTTAGATTGATGTTTGTGAGCTATAAAAATTATTTCTTTCTTGTTTATTCATTTATTATACAGAGAGAAAATTATCACTAGAGTCTGCACTATTTTTTTTATAACGTACCCATGCCAAATCTAGGCACTCGGGTATGAAAAACTTTGGGTACATATCCGGTGTAGTTGTAAATGCCTTGCATCTACGCAGGACTATTGTATCGACTTCAAATATTATTAAAATGATTTTCATCAAAAGAACACTTTGCGGCCCTTTTTACGATGTACAATTGAAAGCTAATAGGGACTTTAACGGAAATTTTTGTATGAAGAACTGTCAGTAAAACGTAATGAAAATATTTTTACAAATTAATTAAATAACTGTATGTTATTTATTTTTAAAAATTACTGCCCGTTGTTCGTCTTGCGCGGTTGAATATTAATTTTAAACAACTTTTTTATATTCTGCATAGAATTTAATGGAATTCAACATTTGTTTGTATCAAATGTCGTCATTGAACAACTTTCTTCATTTACAATTTAAAATCCCATTTAAATCCAAACAAAGTCTAAAGATAAACGCATGAATAAAAATTAATTAAAAAATGTTGGGATTTAAATTAATTGTGTGTAAAAATTATTTACTTGAAATAATAGCAGCGGATTTTATTTTATTTTTTATATTAAGCGCATAATTACTTTTGACAAGCGTTGTGTATAAATATTACGCTTACAATGTAAAACATCTGTTACTGAGAATTTCTTTTTTTAAATTCTTTTATTTTTATTTTAAAACAGTTGAATTAAAACTCTTTGGGAAAGCTTTAAATTCTATCTTTAAAGGAGCATATTCATAGTCAAATTAAAGTATACTTTAAGAGTTTAAACCATTTGTATACCCCTTAGAAAAAAAATTAAGAGGGGTATATATAGGTTTTTAATTCTGTGTAAAACTTCTATAACATTAACAAGCGACCCATAAATTATATATGTTATGGATCATTATGCATAGATAAGACGAACAAACGATGTCCATCTATCAGTCCATCCGTCTGTCTGTACGTGAAATAGATTTTCCGAAGCTCCCAGAATAGCTAGAGACTTCGGTCTTAAACTGGTCTGTCAGAAATAGTCCGTAATATATTATACTTGAAAATCAGCAACATCAAGCTTACAGTTCTAAAGCTGTAAAACTTTAGCTTTATTTTGCCATATAAAAGTAACTACTGAAAACTAATTTCTATTTATTTTTATTAAATAAATTTTTTTACACTTCACTACTAATAAAATTGATACTTCAAATTAAAACAAAAAATCAAAAATTAAAAAGACGTTTCCAGGGTTGGAAAACCTTAACTTTTTTTTATATATATAAGTAGCCTACTAAAACAAATTTTTTCTTTGTTTTCTATAAATTAAGCTTATCTTATGTTATTAAAAGAAAAAAATTAGAGTAGGAAATCAGAAACATCAAAAAGGATGATTACAGGGTTGGAAAATTTAAAATTTTTGTGATATATAAAAGTATCTAGGTCTAATTAATATTTTGCTTTTTCTTTATAACTTATATATTTTACGTTTTGGAACAAAAAGATTGGTATAGCAAATTATAAAAATAAAAACAACAGCTCAAGAGCTGGAAACTTTTGACTTTTTTTCTGGATATTAAATTTACTAAATATATCTATTTTTGTTTTATTTCATTTTTTCTTTGTTCACTTAACATACTTTTTATATTTTTTAAAGAACTAATAGATTGGTAAAAGGAAAATTAAATTTTTTTCCATCAAATAATTTTTTTCATTTTGTTTACAAACTATTTATAATTTGCGTCTTAGAAAGAAATAGTTGGCATAAAAATTATATAAATCAAATTGGCTTCAGATATGGAAAATTTATGCTTTTTCTCCTATATAAATAAAACTAATTATTTGTTTGGTGATTAAATATGGTGGTAGGAACTAAGTCCCCAATGAACTAAGTCCCCAAAACATAAATGAACTAAGTCCCTAAAGTTTTATATGGATGGCAACAAAAACAATTTTTGGGGAATTAGTTATCTTTTTGTTAAATTTTTGGGGGCCAAGTTCATTTTTATGTTTGGGGACTTAGTTCATAGCGAACTAACTCCCCAAACTTTAGGGACTAGTTCATTTATGTTTTGGGGACTTAGTTCCTACCGCCATTAAATATATTGCATATTTATGAAAGAAATAAATTAGTATCAAATATTAGAAAAATCTAAATTATGGTTTCATTGCTGGAAATTGAAAAAAATATTGTTAGCAAAAATAAACCCAAGAGCAAATTTATTTTCAATTAAACATATATTGTGTTTTTCAGGGTTTTAAATTCTAGATTTTTTTATATCTGTCAAATTTTAATTTAAATATAAACGAAGATTTGCGCCACGTTGCTTATTATGATCTCAGCAAAGTTATGTTTTAAATCGATGGTCTTTTATTGACAGCTTGTAACGAGTTTTTATTAATTTTTACTAAATAGAGATAAAAATAAAATGTAAAGCTAAAGAACTGTCCTAAATATAAAATTCATTAAACGACATGTTTCGTTTCATTTCCCCAAAACCGTTCCTTTGTGTGGAACAAATTTGAAAAAATTCTTTAGGAATAATAGTATGTTTCAATTGAGACACTAAATAGGTTTACAACATCAAAGATTATTAAAAAGAGGAAAATATATAACAAGTTCGTTTACTTGGCTTTGACGTAGAATACTAAAACTACGGTCACACTTGTCAAACATTTGCCCAAAAAAGCATAACCAACAAAAAATAATGAAAAAAGTTTTGATCCAGACACTTGTGTATCAAATTAATCAGTTTCGAACACAAGTAATATACAATATCATTGAATCCAACATTAATGTCTACTCTTTAGCTCGACAAACTTTTGTCTGAGTTGAAACATTCTTCATTAGCATTTAGTGGTTACGCTTTTTTGGGCAAATTTTTGACAAGTGTGACCATAGCTTAAGACTATGTTAGTATTATTAAATAGTAGCACGGTTTTTGAATATCAATAGAGCGAGTAAACAAGCTTAATTTTTTGGTATTGTATTGACGTGACGTAGATGTTGACAACTGAAATAAGGGTGAATGTAAAATATTTCATAAATACATAGTGTAGAATAAAATAGTCAAGTTTTGCTTAAATAGCAAAAAAAATATTTGAATCAAATTCTTAGGGTCCTATACAAAAAAACTTAACATCGCTTTGCAAAGCAATGTTAAGTAAAGTTGTATTCTAAAAAAATTATTATGTCAAATTTCTAAAGTAGGTCCTCACGTTTGTTAAAACTTTTAATTGATATTTTCAAAATGTGTATTTTGTACCTCAAATATTTTTGTTAATATAGCACATATTGATTCATTTTACATCCGAAAATGAAGTTAGAAGTGTTAGCTCTTAGCTTAGAGTTATTATTTCTGTCATCTAATGGAAGACCTCATCAAATTATCCAACTGATTCAAAATACATCGTAAAATTCATACAAAAATATTAAAATAAATACAATTGTACGAAAATGTTTTAGTGATGTACATACAATCAAAAGAAATCGAAAAAAGCTGGATATTCAAATACTCATTTCATTCGAATAAAAGAAATTGTGATAATACTTCTTTGTTCCTTATATTTTTTTACGTATACTTCATAGAAATGTTTATCTGTTATCCTAACGTGTCAGAAGGTCATATTGTTTAAATTACGTTGCTTTACTTCAAGAAAATAAAAATTTATTTAATAAAATAAAAAATTATTTGAATACCCGAATGAAATTGTATTCGATTTTTTACATCATAAGCTGTGAAGTGGTTGTTGAACACGGTGGTGTTACCAGAATTTATTATTAAAAAACTAAATAATTAAAGTTGTGTTTTGCATACAATTTCTTAACAAAGCAATGTTAGCCTTAAAGTGCTTGGCAACTACTATGAACTCTAAGGCTAAAGTAAAATATTTTTTTGCATAAGGGGGTTACTTAATTACTTACTAAAAATTGCACTAAAAAAACTAAAAAACTACACCAAAAATTATAATTTTTTTTTACATATAAAGGTATGTATATAAATGCTGCATAGACGTGCGTCAGTGAAGGGTATATAAGATTCGGCACAGCCAAATATAACTCTTACTTATTTTTTTTTAATTTCTTTGGGACGCATGTTCATCCAAAATATGTTATTTTAATCGGTATAAAGATTAAAAATTGCAAAAAACTAAGAAAAATTTTAATTTTTAGTCGCCTTTAAACAAGTTTTCAATCTTTGTTAGTTTTTTAATAAGAGCTAACCTTAAAAAAAGCGATTAGCCCCACTGTAATTATGTATGCAAATAACTTAAAATTAAAACTATTAACATTAACTAATTGTGCAGAAAACATGCAAATATTATGGATAATTATTTAATAAATCAATTGCAATGTAAATAAGCAAGTGAATGAATAACTCCAAAAAATACAATTAACAATGACACTTAGAGTCGAATGTATACAAATCATCGTACATTCAACCATTAACTATTTTATTCCATCTACTAAACATCTGCACAAATGTACTTTAATTTTAGTATGAGTCAGACTTCATATTTGATAGTTGGAGTTAAATTTTATAAAATTTTGCAATTTGAGGAAGTTGCAACAGTACAAGAATAAAATTCAATCCCAAAACAAATAAAAATAATGATGTGTATCGCAAATTAAATAATGGTAACATAATTATTATGTTATTTTTATTAACGGAAGAAGTGCTGACTTCAAAAACGTCAATTGGTTTATCTTCGAACAAAGTAAGGCCAAAAAGGAGTATACTAACACAGATGACTACTGTCTGCATTTAATAGAATCAATTTATTTGTTTGAATGCTTTTTTTTTATTTTATACCGAGTACATTAGTATATACCCAGCATCCAATTAAAATTTAAAAAAAAGCTGCTCGATAAAGCTTTGCCCCAAATTGTTGCAATTACAACTACGCAAAAGATTTCCTACTTGAAGTGACAGGGCACGTAATTAAATTTAAAGCAATGACAAACAGTTGTAATTAAAAATTAATTTCCATTACAATTTTGTTGAATAAATGTTAAAAACAAACAAAATTTGTATGTAGTATCCAAGATTAGTTTAAAGAAGCAAATGTATCGTACAACGCACTATAGGAAATTTTACCCATTTTTTGGCCAAAAGTAAAACTTTGAATTTTTGCAAAGTTAATTTTTTTTTGCTTCAATATAATAAAAAATATAACAAAGAAATCATAGCTTATTATATTTAAAAAAAAATTTAATTTCTGTTACTTGGAAGCAACACGTTAAATTTTTGATTAAATTTTTGTTTCAAAGTTCAATACATTCACACTTATACATTTGGGAATTGAATACCAGGTGGACTTCAATTTTTCTTTAAACGCTTCATTAAATTTTTATTTCAATTTAACTGCTGTTTTAAAATAATTTTTGAGTTTGTAAAAAATTTTAACAGAAGTAATTTTTTTTGCTGAAATAATATATGTAGTCGAAAATTTTTAATTGTTTCGTCGACGACGGCATTTTGAACATAAAATTGCAAATCAAATTGCTTGCAGCCTACGTAACAACTTCAATTTTAGCAAATTTTGACAAACCATAATTGTGAAAAATTTGAAAGCAATTTATTAAACGTGTAGCTGCAAGGTGCCTTTAACAGTTGTGTTGATTACGATTTCTAAACCAGTTATCAAAAAAGCTTTCAGTGCAGTGAATTTTGTGACATCTTCTAAAAAAAAGTTTTCGTAACAAAAGTTTATATATTTGAAAAATAAAAAAATTATATAATGCCGAACTTAAATACTTCTATATTCTATAGCAAAATGTTGGTAAATTCATCTATAAAATCGAATAAAGTGACTTTAAACTTAATTAATGGAATTTAGCACATGTTAGACATAATATCATAAGTTAGACATAATATCAAATTTAATAGAGATATACGACGAAATTGACGAAAGAGCCGCTATTTACGCCCATTTTTTGTCATACATTTCTGAAAGTGATTGCTCCGAAAACTTTAAATAGTATTTAAAAGAGCATTCCCGATTATTTTGCTCAAATATGAATATAAAATGGCGTAGCAAATCCAAAAATTTTGAAAGTTTTTAGAAAACATTATGCTGTTTGGCTTAAAGACTGTAGTTCCATCAGAAAACGTGAAACGCAGCGTGCTTCCATTAAATCGAAACCTGGATGACTGTTAATAGCTCTTTGCCAAAAATCTGAGAGAACAAAACTAAAAAAATCTTAAAATCGTAATAATGAAGTGGAATCCATAATTCTTGCTGCATCTGCGTCTGCTCGTAAATGTAACCAATTGGATTTAGCAGTGGCTTTAAAAAGGGGTTGTCAGTACTCCAACTGCACATAAGGTTATTGTACAACTATACACGGCAAATTGTTGATTCCACTGTGCTTCCACTTGGATACTTTGGTGAGGATGTCTCTGAATCGTGCCATAAAACATATAAAAGTAATAGATTACTTCATGCTGGAAAAATTAGCCGTGTGATTAACTTGACGTATGTTTTTAATCGAGCATTGGATACATCAGATCAACTCCTTTACAGCATTTCCTTGAACAAAGTCATCAAGTACCAGAAGAAATTTAAGCTTCCACCAGAAATGATCGAATTACTAAGATCAGAGGAGCAAAATTTTGTAGAAAATTCTGAAACAGACGAAGAAAATCTCAAAAGCGAAGATGAAGAAATAGGAGGCATTTTGAACCCATGTATATTATTACATTTTGTTGACGTGTTTGGAACTCGCAAATCAAATTGTTGAATAAAATTTTTATTAAACATGATTTTATATGTTACTTTATTATATTGGTAAAATTAATTTCTACTGTTATACTCGAAAGGTAAGTGTACACTCGAAAAAATTTTTAGAAAAAAACAGTTTAGAAAACCAGATTATCTATCAAAGATCTAAATAAATCTTGGATGCGGAAACCTAAAACCCGTAAACTATTCTTAGAGCTAACTATTTGTTAATTTTTGAGTTAAATTTACTTATGGTTTTTTCTTAGTGTATAAAAACCTTTTTTGGTCACTCCCTTTGTCTTAAGTGTCCACCAATAGGTAAATCCAAAAAATTTTTCAAATCAGTCAAATTGGCCAAAAAAAAGGAAAAATTTCCTACAGTGCAATGATGTGAACAGGCAATTATTATTACTATTGAATTATTGAAATTCTTCTTTTAAATACTAATTATTAGTTACAAGATATCAAATAATTAGCACAATTATGTAGTTGAAAATTTTGTCATATTTGTGTGTTTAAAGCAGGATTAATTTCACTTAATTGAAGACTTAATATGAAAAGTGATTTTAATATGCACATGTTAATATGTTTTCTAAATGTCATGATTCTTGATTTAAATAAAAGATAGGAGAATATACAATACAACAGCAAAAACATCAATATTTGTAACTGACGTATTTGTAAATAAATTCAGTGAAGTGCGACTTTGACCCACGCACGTAGGGTTCCGTACGGACACGAGATATGTAATTCAATACGAACTTTAATAGCCTATATAAATACAGTTTTGGAATTTTTTTTTTCGTTTTTGGGCTTCTTTCCGTTTTAAGCGTTTTTTTAGTTCTGGGGTTTTTTTGCGTTTATTTGCGCGTTTTTAGTTTTGTCACTTCTCGTTTTTCCTTGTTTTAGACGATTTTTTTTATTTTTGTTGATTTTTTTATTTTGGCGATCTTTTTAATTTTGGCGATTTTTTTGGTTTTGGAGATTTTTTCGGTTCTTGGCGTTTTTTCATGTTGGTAATTATTTTAGTTTTGACACTTTTTTCTAGTTTTGGTGATTTTCTCGGTTTTTTTTAATTTTTTTTTAATTCTGGCGAATTTTTTTCATTTTGGCGAATTTTTTTCATTTAGGCGGTTTTATATTTATGTCTATTTATATGTTTTTTTGGATTTTTTAAAGCTACTTTTTTCATTCTGGCGCTTTTTTTAATTTTGTCAGCTTTTTTCTCATTTTGGCGATTTTTTCGGTTTTTGGCGTTTTTTCAATTTGGTGATTTGTTTTAATTTTTTCGCCTTTTTCGCGATTTTTTTCGGTTTTTGTCGTTATTTTTCATTTTGGCGATTTTTTCGAATTAGGCAATTTATTATAGTGTTAGAAATTTTTTTAACTTTGACAATTTTTTTCGTTTTGCCAATTTTTTTTAAATTTTTGCCTTTTTTTTTTTTGTTTGGCGATTTTATAATTTTCGGATTTTTTAGTCTTACCGTTTTTGAAAGTTGCAAGAGTTTACCTTTAACGGTTTCCAAGATATAACAAGTTGTCAACTTGCATTAACTGGACTAGACCAACCATTAATTTAAATTTTTTAAAATTTTAGTTTTTAGTAGTCTATAAAAATACACTAATTTTACAAATTTCAAGTGTCAATATACATATTTACATACAATTGTATGTATAATACATGGGATTTTAACATTTTTCGTTGCTCGTTTTGGAATCCTCTTTATTTTTAAATTCTCATATATTTGTTGTTGTAGTGGCCAAGGTTCTACATGCTCTCTCCAAACTTCAGGTCCGTAGCTTTTACGGTTCCTGACAAAAAATAGCGTGTGACGGACAGATAGACAGACGGACAGCGTAGCGAAAACAATAGGGTTCCTCTTGACCTTTGGTGTACGGAACCTTAAATGGAAAATGGATTAAGAAAGGTTTTACGAAACAAATTTTGTATAGAAATTGATTAAACTTTTTACCAACATAATTTGTTTGATTTATAAAAGGCATTCAAAACAAGCAGGCAAACATACAAAACTTTAAGATAGAATACGAGCAAAATCTTGAAGAGAAAAAATAAGTTGTTATATAAACTGTTTATGAAACAAAAAAGTTTTTATTAATAAACCAACTCAATATACATTTTTATTCTAATTTATGTATGTATGTACATATGTCTGTTTGTAAATATTAGTCTCAATACAAATTCCATTCCAAAGTTTATTACAATTTTGCCGCAAGCATACACAATATCGACCTTTTTCAAATTATGGAATACAAATTACCAACATTGTCTTTCTTGTCTATTCGATATGAAGAAAACAAAAAAAGTTTTTTTGCAACTATAGAGAAAATAAAACTCGAATATGAAATATTCACAACCTTCTGCAGTTCATTAAATGATAAAATGTTTTCTATCATATTATTTCTTGGCAAAAATTCAAACAAAATCCTGTATATAAGCAGAAAACAAGAAGCCAACATTTTCTAACATTTGATAAAATGCGAAAAAAAGATTTACCGGAAAAATACAAACATCTATTGGCTTTGGCAAAGATTTTCTCTTTCTCATTATATTGTCTTCACATCAACATAATGTACAAGTCAGCTGAGTCCGTTGTTAGTTGCTTGATGACTTTAATAGTTTGTCGGCTATGGGGGGAATAAAAAGTTGTACGAAAGGATTTCCTTTTCCGCTTATGAATGTTTAAGCAAACATTCATTTAAAAATTTTAAAAACTAAAACTGTAAGCAAATAATTTACGCTTAAGTAGTATTAGACGCATACCTTGAAGGTGTTTTTGGTGCTAAAAAGAATTAATTAGAATAGTTTTCGCTTGATGCCAGAACTGAAATAAATTTGTTGTTAAAGAACGACAAAATGTATCATTAAACTTAACAATTAATTTAAAGTTTGCAAGTTCTGATATTTGATGTCTTTTTGATCGCAATAAAAAAATGGACAAGCAAATTTTAATTTATTAAAATAAATATCTGAACATCAACTTGTGCCCAACACTTCTTTTTGAACTAGTTCGTTCAAAGTGCTGTCAAGAACATCAATGTATATTAAATGGGTTTGGAAATAGTTTTTGATTGAAGAAGAACTTTTGGACACAAGTCTAATCAACATAGTTTGAGGTTTGCAGTAGCGGTTCAGACTCTTCAAAGTAGAGATGGGTGTAAAACCACAAAGTTGCAGTCTGCTCATAGTTAAGTTGTTTGTGTTTCGTTTTTGACATAAAGCAATGATCAAACCCATGTAATTTAAATGTTTTGACCAGAGGTTTGTATAAAAAATGACCGACTAAATAAGTTCGACCCAAGCTTATCTTCAATCAGTTAATTCTGTTGGACATACATAAATCCGATCAAAAACGACTGTGACCAGCACACGAAGGGTTCCGTACGGACAATACGCACTTTAGCCTATATTATAAATATTTTTGGCTTTTTTTAGTTCTTTCCGTTTTTTTTGCGCTTTTTTAGTTTTTGTACTTTTTTTCCAGTTTCGTCGATTTTATTTAGCGTATTTGGCGTTTTTTTAATTTTGAAATTTTTTTTTCATTTGGCGACTTATCTCATTTAGGCGAATTTTTTTTCGTATAGGTGATTATAGGTCATATAGTTTTGCCGCTTTTTATTTGTGTTTTGGCAATTTTTTTCGATTCTTATCAATGTGGCAATTTTTTTTCAATCTGGCGATTTTTTTCATTTTGGCGATTTTTTAGTTTTGGCGCCTTTTTCGCGTTTTGGCGAATTTTTTTTGGTTTTTGACGTTTTATTTCATTTTGGCGATTTTTTTCATTTTGGCGATTTTTTTCATTTTAACGCTTTTTTTATTTGGGCAATTTTTTTAGTTTTTGGCGCCTTTTTCGCGTTTTGGCGATTTTTTTATTTTGGCGATTTTTTAATTTTGTCGATGTTTCTATATTTCAAACAGAATTCCAATCCCAAAAGAATTATATTAAACTTTTTTTTAATAAATGCTATATATGTATATCTTGTCAGTTTCTTATGTTCAACTTATCCAATATATTTTGGTTGACCATAGTTTCTATTTTCTTAAATTAATTTTTCCAAGATTTTGAACTTTTACAGTATGTCTTAAAATATTCATGTAAACTCATACATGTTGGCTCAAAAGACACGTATTTCATTGGTTGTTTTTTACATTTTAATACATAATGAACTATAAAGTGCAAAAGTTTAAATGTGCGAGCATCAAATATACTTTATATGCCAAGCAGCATTTTTCTACATATTTTCCGCTGTTTTATTTATTTGACAAAAAAAAAGCAATAGAACTACCAAATTACTACCAGCTTAAAAAAAAAGAAGTTTAGTTTGTTATTTATAATGGCTTTATTTAAAAGGTATAAATATTTTAGAAAGTTATTGTCCTGTTCACATCTAAAGAGAGAAAAAATTATGGCCTGAGGAAAAAAACGCAGTATTGTTAGTTAAATTATTAATGTAGTAAAGTACATTTGATATGATTATTTAAGTAAAAGTGGACTTACAAACACAGAAATTTAAGTTTTAAAAGATATGAGTTTCTTGCAAAGAAGGACAAGGCCGTCTAAAGATACAGTCACATTTAGCCTTTATTTACCTAAATAAGCGTAATCACTAAATAATAATGAAAAGCCTTTTGATTCCAAGAAGTGTTTGTTAAGTAAGCAAAGTAGTTAGGCAATACAATATGAGTTAAAATGTAAAGTCAGCTATAAAATATCACATACTACAGGGCTGCATGAGCCATTCACTTGCTATGTTGTACTCATATGATGAGTACAATAAAGGGAATGTGTTTCCTCTAAACCAATATGCCAAATTACGGCAATCGATATCGAACGAAATTTCTAAATATTCCAATGGAATTAATATAAAAATATTTTTTTAATAAAAATTGTTATTAAATGACTTTTCTCATATATTTGATGAATGTAGATTATTACATGAAAAACGCCTTAAATAAAAATAAATAACCTTGAAATTCTGACAAATTTAAAAAATTTCTTTTAGAAATAAATTTATATAATTCGATTTAAATTTTGTTCATAAATAAAAAAATATATTAACAATAATTATTATAAAATAGTTTTATCTAATTTTTCGACCTTTTTTTAAGTTAAATTAAAAAACTATTTTTTTGAGGTTTAGGTCAGTTTATACTAAATTTATTGGTTCAATATTTCGTTAACCTTCGGTTAACTTCTTCAGGATTTATATTGTTTCTCGTTTTTTTGATATTTAATTTTTCCTTTTCCTCTTTTCCTTTCAAGTGTAAATAATTTTTATTTATTTATTTTTATTTACACTTAAAAGGAAAAGAGGAAAAAGAAAAAATTAAATATCAAAAAAACGAGAAACAATATAAATCCTGAAGAAGTTAACCGAAGGTTAACGAAATATTGAACCAATAAATTTAGTATAAACTGACCTAAAGCTCAAAAAAATAGTTTTTCAATTTAATAATTATTATAATTAAATCATAAAGCGTTTTTAGAATATTTCGCCGTCGTAAATTATTTGAAAAATCTCTCATGTCTTGAAAGGTCTTATAAATGGTCTTGTGCAGGACTTTATTGGATAATTGCATGTATGCACATGTATATATCTGTATATTGGTATATATGTGTATGTATTAGCGTTAATGTTGCAAACTCGAATAATATCTGAAATTTTTTGTTAAGTGTTTTTTTTTTTTTGCATGTTGGACCTACATAGTTTCCCTCCTACATCTATATGTGCGTCGTTTGTTTTGATTTTGTGGCTAATAAAGAAAAATTAAGCGTCACTACATAGTTAAATTTATAAAAAAATATCTTGTAATACCTTTACAGATGTTCATTGTAGAGGCCTACAATATTTAAGATGCTATACAACATAGCTACGGTGGCCCATTAAACTCTACTTCCCATCAAAATTATTGCTTTCTAAGATGCAAAAAAGGTTTATGTGTTCCTCACTCATATGCAAACACAAAAAATTAATGTTTATACTTATAACTTAAATTAAATTACAAGAATATAATATTTTTTGAACGCAAATATCCAACATTTAATGAATTAATTTTTGCCTAAAAATATCCAAAAATTAAATGATAAATATTCGCCTTCAAGTATTTAACTTTTTTAACAATAAATTCACTAAAGAACGCTTTTGACTCGATTAAGAAGTATTTGGTACGAACACTACATGTGTAATAATATACGAACTTTAGTCTGATGTAAAAATTTTTAAAAAATTTAAGTAAACTTTTTTCGGTTTTTTGTGATTTTTTTTTGAAGATTTTTTTGGCTCGCGGAGTTTTAACGATTTTTTAAAATTTTGGCATTTATTTTTTCGTTTTGGTAATTTTTTTCGTTTGGCGTTATTTATCCATTTTGGTTATGTTTCTTGGCGTTTTTTTAGTTTTGACGTCTGTTTTTCTTTTGACGATTTTTTCGATTATTGGCGATTTATTTTAGTTTAAGCAAGTTTATTAGTTTATTTTTAATTTTAGGGTTTTTGAGAATTTTAAGAGGTTTGCCTTTTTTCTGTGAAAATTTTAGGTCCGTGTCTCTTACGGTTTTCAAGAAAGGAGCCTATGAGTCTGAACACAATGTAACGATTATTTATTGCGGTGCGGTTTTCCATACGATTTTGAAGTAAAAATCCGCAGTGTGGGACGGAATAAAATTAAAATCTATTTTATTTTCATTGCGGAGTTTCTTATTCTCTCAATTTTTGATACTGTTTCGCTTGCTGACGTTGCCATAGTTTTTGAATAATTGGCTGTGTGCAGAAAACTTTATTGTAAAAAAAAATATGATTTTGAAGTTCAAACATTTTTGTCATAGATAGTTTAAGAAATATATCAAAAATTTAAACAAACAATGAAAAGTATTGCCGTTGCCGTCTTCCGCTGTATTAAGTTTATTTTTCTCTCCCGCAACGAGAAATTGCACCGCACCGCAGTTTAAAGTCCAAGTTATTTTTTGAAAGTTAAATCTTCTTTGTTTTCATAGTTCATTTTCACAATCAATAAATTCTTGTCTCTAAATATGAACTGTGAATATGAATGTGAACTTTAACTGACAGTTCTTTACACAAAACTTGCGGTTAAAGTCCCTGTTAGCTTTTAATTGTACATTGTGAAAAGGGCCGATAATGGTATCAGTTACGGTTTATTCTTTTCATTACGGGTAAGTCATTATTATCAATATAAAAAATTAAATAAATAAGCACCACTTATTGCCTTGATAGCAATTAATAAAGTAGTACCCATTACAAAATCTCGAAAAGTTTTTGCTGGGTTAAAACTTATTCCCAGTTTAGTATAGAAGATATGATTTACATTAAATTATGAAAAAAATATAATTATGCCCTAATTCTGTTCGACGATTGTTCGACTCGCCTTGTCTATGGACGAAAAAAAGCAGCAGTTGTGATTCTTTAAAATAATTATTAGTTATTGTCCATGCTAGAAGGTTCGTGTATTTGCTTTATGGTTTTGTTCCACACATTAATAATAATATTTTTATTTCTCATTATCAAAGACAACAATCATTTTTGAAGAAAATAATTTAGAGAATCCAAACACAAGAACTCAAAAGTATTTTCAAACAAAAACGTCCTAAATCTTCTTACTGAATAAGAGCATTATTATAAACATGAAATAAAATTAAAAAAATATATTGATGCTCACGTATGTGTTTTTCTTTCAGCTTTTTGATGTATTTTTCTATCAAAAGCCGCATTATACATGCATGAGTATCTACAGCAAAATGATTTGGCTAGATTAATGTGTGCCTTGTCTTCCGATAATTACGAAAACAGCAAACATTATTTAACTCTCTCAAAGATCTGGTAAGTGTAATCATAATTTTTTTTACTTTTAAATATATGCATATGCTCATAGTTATGAAAGTGCTATAAGTCAGATGAATTTTTTCAGCGAAAATCTTAAGATACGCAAAAAAAGAAACTTTAATATATATTTGTTTGTTATTTAATATTAAGCAAATTTTTATAAATCAAGTTTTAAACAAAGCTCAGCTTTAAATATTACATAATATAAAAATATATTTAATCTATTCTCTAAACAATAAATATATGACTTAGACTACTTTCATAATTGTGGACACATTGTATGTATATGGACTAGTGAATGTATATACAGCACACTTGTCATATACGAGTGCAAAAAAAACAGTTTTCGTAGTGCATTCTTCATCTTAATGTTTACAACACAAATATACTACCCCCAGCCCCAGGAATGCGAATTGTGCTCCTAGTATAAAAATAGAGAAGCACACACGTTTTTTTATAAGAAATGTTGTAATATTTCTATTTGATTTATTACATAAAGGTTTAACAATGAAAAAACGTCTAACGTAAAAAACAAAAAAGAATAAACGTGCTTAATCATATTAGAGAGCTTAAGTAGATAAATATTGCTCATGTAGTATATACTGTATAAAAAAAGTTTGATAACAATATATTAATGTTTAGTAAAGTAGTATGATTTTTTATTAATATTTAGTAATATACTATATAAATATAAACGTTTAAATAACTTTTGAAATAATTACACCTGTGTTACAAAAATAGCACCCAAAATAATCTTATTATTTTTTAAACAAATTCATCTAAAAGTTTTTATATCACAACATTCTCTGAACACATAAAAAAATTACTTTAATCCTTAAATTATTTTATTCGCAAAAAATGAGAATTGCAAAAAAAATGTAAAAGATAATATACGAGGGGTACTAATTATATTTTGGGAACTGGCAGCACTAATGTTAATAACTAAAATCTGGCAACACCATAATAAAGTTTGATATTTTTTAGCATAAATGTATTCACAACGTTTTGCTGTACAATTGCTATTTGTTTTGTTTACAGAGTGTTCTGAAAATCAATTTGAAAAAAAAGGAAATTTCAGGAGAAAGTTTTCGTTGGAATATTTTCACAACTTTCGCCGTGGATTATCTCAACAAGAATGTGTTGAGATATAGCATCATCAGAAACCACAGCATATCGTTGGTATAGTGAATTCAATCATGACCGTAGTTCCGTCGGCGACGAATTCCGTGAAGGTCGTCCAAAATCGGCTGTGGGGCGCCCAAAACATCGATGCAGTGCGTGAACTGATAATGCAAAATCGACATGTGACATACTATCAGATACATTAGTTACACTTTAATAAATTCGATGTTGCATGAACACTTAGTTGTAAAAAAAACGTCAAGTGGTGTAGGGAAATTATTAAAAATATGTATAAAATCGTGACGAATCATGCTTATGAGCCGGAAATAAAATAGCAATCGACAGTGTGGGTATTCCAAGACGAGCTAGATCTAACAAAAAATTTTCGTAGAAGAATCACAATGAAGCAAATGGTCGCCTGTGCTTTCGGCCGAATGGGTCGAATTTATCACCTTACGGAAATTTTATTTTTAACTAAAAAATATAATTAAAAATATTATTATTATTATTATATTATTAGCAGCAGTTGTGGTTCTTTGAAACATTTATTATTTATTGTCTATGCTAGAAGGTTCGTTTATTTGGTTAATAATTTTGTTCCAAACATTATTTCCAACACATATTTTTTCATATATTTTTGAAACAATTTTATAGGGCCTAGTTTTGTAAAACGCAATGCCAAGTGTTTAAAAATTGTGTATTTTGAAAAAATTTTAATTACCAAAACATAATACATATAAAATTTGTCAACGCTTGGCGTTAGATTTTACAAAATTAGGCCCATAATAGTTTAATTTATGCCTTTTGGAAGAAAATAATTTATGGAGTTTAAAGACAATAATTTAAAAGTATTTTCAAACAAAAACGTCCTTAATCTTTTTACTGAATGAGGGCATAAGTTGAAAATTTTGTTGTTGAAATAAAGTATATTTAATGTTTTTTTTTTGACACCCGCAAAAGATTTACGTAACTGCTTTCTTCACGCAGGCATTCAAGCAGAATCTATATAAATTTCTTTTTGAAATGGACATGCCCAAATACTAATGAAAAGACATTTTAATTCTTAAATAACTATTCGTATTACTTTCTTTTTAATATGTGGAAAATCTTCTAAAATTTTAGTTAAATAAAAAGAGGTACAAACAAAAATGCTTCGGAGAAAAACTTGAGCTTAATGCAGTGCATTTAGGTGTATGTTCCTAGTTTTAGCTTTTAAGTAATTTAACCACAATAAATTTTCATATAAAATACTATATATCCGGCAATGTGTCGCACTGTTAGCTCATTTCTGCTTTTTTATTTATAACTTTTTTCTAACATAGATGATAGCGTTTGTGCAATAATACAACCCATAAGTTTACATACATTTCATACCACGTTAAGCCCACAGAACATACTTATGAGTGATTGTGAATATTTGAAAAGTTAAAATACTTTTTTGACTAATATAAAATAGTTAATAGTAAAAATAAGGCATCAAGCATAAACGCTCAATTATAGAGATACTAATGAAGTATTTTTTGCTTACACATACAATTAATAGTTAATAGTTAAATTATTGAGACTTTTGTAAAATAATAGGATAAATAATAAATTAAATAATAGATAAATAATAAATTTGAAACATTATAATGTAGTGTCTTAAAAACTTTGACATGATAAATACAGTGCCAAACTTAACTGAAAATGTAAAGATTTTCAAAAAGACTTTAAAATATATAATGCCTTTGCTCCCAATCCTAACAGTTTCGTGAATGTACTTAAAAACTACTATTCACATACAATTAAATAACCGAAAAGTTCAAAAACGTTGAAGGATCAGAAAATAAAAATATATTTTTGACCGAGTGCAGTCAAATTAATATGTATACATATATACATGTTAATTTAACTCCCGCTGGAGCATAGGGCACCATTATTATTTATTAGCGATGCTGTAGCAAATTTATTTTAGGTAACGTAGGTTGCTAATCTTTATTCCCAAGTTTTGTGTTAGGGCTATTATATTTAAGAATTTTATTATTCGACATATTGTCATAATTATATTTTAATTTGAAATTTATTTGCTGGTGGTTTAGCTTGGTCTATATACGTATTTCATTGGCGCTTAAACCAAATCATCAGTAGACTTCAACCACAAATTTTAAACAGTCACAAACCTCTTACTTTATGCACAGACTTTCAAAAACTAAAATAAAATAGAAGGCAACACCTATACCTAGTACTAGCAATAGGCAGTCACTGACCTAAGTGTTACTTCTTCACACGTCCGACCCAAATAGTCCGATTCCTTACACCAAGACCACATAAACCACAAATAGTCCGGCTATTTCACAAAATTAATTTAATTTGTCTTCAAAAGTGTTAACTGGGATCGGCTTAACTATGATATCAACACCTGGTGTCATTTAAACAGAATTTTTGTGGTCAGCACCTGCGTGTTAATAACATTTTATGAGCTGCTCATTATATACCAATTATTATTTAAAAAAACAGGACAAAGCAAATGCAAAAAATATTATATTTCGCTTAAAACACTGGCACACAAATACACGCAAGTTAACTGCATAATTATTACATTAAGTATATAAATATTAAAATGTATAAGCTTTATTATACTAAGCTCTTTTTGCTGGAATAAAATCATTTTTTTTTTGCACATAAAATAGTGTCGTCACACTGTGAAATAATTTTTGCAAAATGTAATTTTTTTTACTTCTACAGCATTGACATTGTTTCGAAATCTAGTAGACTTGATTTGAAATTATTATAGAAGTCTATATCGTTTATACAAAACTTTCTTGACTGTAACCCACAAAGCTACCGATTAAGCTCCTGAATGAAAATTATGTAAATCGTAGATAATTCACTCACCTTCTGCAGTTAAATATGTTGTACCAAGGTATGTATTAAAGAATATAAATTAAAAATATTTGATTTTAAGTAGAAATAGTTTTAATTTTGTATGTGGAATCTAGTAACAAGTAACTAGATCTAGCTTAGATTTCAAGACAATGTAAATACCCTATTAGAAAACTTTATTTTTATAATAGAGCACAACTTTTTTTGGGGGGTTAAGAAATCATATTCATATCTCTTATTTAGATAATTCTGTCAAAAAAGGGATTTCAATGCAAAGATATGATAAAACTTGCTCGAAAAAAAATTATGGGATATAATGGGATTTGTGTAATTGCAAGAACCAAAGGTGTTTGCTAGGTTTCGTGACAATCAAATAAGTTGAATATTTTATTATCATAAAATCAAATAGAAAATTTAAGTGTCTGTGCCCACTTTTCTGCAAGGGGACTAATTTGAAGCTATACACCATCAGACAAATAAGGAATTTTTATAGGCAGATTTTGTAAAAAATGTCGTTTCTAAACGTTTCAAATTTTTATGAAAAATAACAAAAATTCGTTTCAAAAAATATTTTTTCCATACAAATTTCAAAACGAAAAAAAAAAACGTTTCTATTTACAAAATTTGCCTTTTATAATCGTTTTAATATGTACCAAGTTATGAACTAAAAAATCCTCCTCCTTCTTTTCTTAAAGTCGGTTAAAAATAAATTGCTCAGATTATGCGAAGAAGTTGTTGTTTATAAAACATATTTTTCACCAGTTTGGCATCCTGTTTGTAGAGCACCAATCGTCAATACTAAGCTCTAACGTTAGAATTTTTGTTTTGTTTTATACCACGACTCTTGGCTATTTTTATTTAAAAAAAATATTAAATTGTCATATTATTTGGGCTTGTATATAACGGGTTTTCTCATTAGAAACGTCAAGGTGGGAATTTAAAAAATGCTAGTCGTGTTAACACCGACCAAAACATAAGACATTTTTATTTTGGTATTTCTAAATTTTAAATATTTTTGAATTTAAGACAATCGTAGCAGAATCAAGCCACAGCAGATCCAAAGACAATAAATTTTCATTCACTTATCAGTTGTGTATTTAATACAAGAATAGGATTGCTATTTTTCAAGTGGCTTATTTAATATTCTATGAAAAATATAAACAAAAACTATTTTTTTGATATGTTGGCAAAATAATATTTTGACACAGGGTTGATATATACGCGAGACAATGTAAGACGCACTACGTGTTCTATGATTGCTTTTTCTTAAATAGTCGTCTATGTATTGCCTGGTCGCACTTCAATTTTGTCGTCTTTTATAAGCTGGCTATTGGTTTACGAGCAAGGTTGGAAACCGAAACAAATAACGGTATCGGTATTCATACCGGTACAACTATTTTTTAAATTTCGGTTTCGGTAAAGATATCGGTATTTTTTTATTTCGGTATCGGTATTACCGGTACATACCGTTACCGAATTTATAATACCGGTATACCGATATAACTGCTAAATTTGATAATTCAGACAGTGGACATAGCAAAAAATCTTTTTTTTTTTTTGTTAAATTACTTCGAAAAGGGAGTATTTTTACATTAACATAAAAAGTATTTAAACTTATATGTTTCTATATACGTTTTTATATTTTTATTAAAAAAGTAAAATAAGAAAACTGCAGTAGAAGCTTTGCCTATATAAAGTACTCATTTTGGTTAATTAAACAAAATAATAAAACTAAATACATACAGTGTATGTATTATTTATATTACACACGAAGTGCATGTAGAATTGCATGCACTTAGTAAAATTTGAAAATTCGTATTCGAATTATCGAATATTCGTCCATTTTTAGATATATTCGTAGTCACCAAATTCATACGAAATGAATATTTCAATTCAAATTTTTTGTAATTTTTTTGGAATTGCCGAGATCTTTTGTTCCCGGCAATAGTTGTATTTATTATTACATTCTACCTAAGAAAGACTTTTCAGCCGAAAATATTTATTGGCAAATGTTATGTTTAATGTTACAAATTATATCCCTTATTCATAATAAGTTTAATTTTCTAAATCTAACAACGTTTGCCTTCTCCAGTGGATAAAGGTTGGTAAAAATTTCAATTTTTTACACTTTTTCTCGAATATTTCCTAAAGTGTAAGCGAAAACCTATAAATGTTGCACTCTTTTTTAGCTTTGGATAGAAAAAATCCACTTTCAAAAATCTTTTTTATCTGATCAAAAACATGAGATTGGCATCGATTTTAATTTTCCATTAACTAAAAGTTTACCCATTTTGGTGAAGGATATATAGCATAAATTCCAGACTTGAGCTCTGTGACACCTCCTCAATTGCTGTATAAAATTTCATAAAAAAATCGGACAGCTAGTTTAAAAACTGCAGAATTATTTCAAATTTAAAAAAAATCTCCACTATGTATCGGGTACTTTAGGCCCCACCAGAAGGCAGCGTCGGATCGAGCTAAAAAATTAAGACCGCATTTATGGCAGCAAACCTCATATTTTAGATAGCGCACATATGTAGTATATCAATTAAAGAAAAAAATCTTTAATGTGCATACATAAAAAAGCACTCTTCAAAACTTTAAATCTCCGCATTACCTTGTGTATCTGGAACAACCAATATACCTACTTTCGCGATTTCATATAAATAAGTAATTTATTTAAAAAGTTATTGTTTAAAATAACTGCCTTTTTAAGGGGTTTGCTCTTTTGACCAATTTAGAACATTTATATGTCTAGAGGTACGTTTTTCCTTCCTAAAGGCATTAAGCAGCTCATGAAGTTCGTTAGTATTTCGCACTGGTGATGATTATGATATGATTGTACTTTCCGGTTGATTACAAAAAACAGTGCTGCATAAGAATGTGTAAAGGCGAAAAAACGTGTTTATATAAGAAAGTTAATTGAAATATATTTTTGAAATTTTATTTTTGATGGGAATCGGTATACCGGTACATACCGGTATAGACCTAAACGGTATTCCTGATACCGGTATTTTCTAACCGAAATGGATTTCGGTATCGGTATCGGTACCGGTATCTAATTATAGCGGTATTTGAATCGGTATCGGTAGTTTTACGATACCGTTTGCCAACCTTGCTTACGAGTAAAAATTTTTTGGCAAATTTAATAGATTTGTGGAAACAAACTTTTTACAATTGAAAATAAAGTACTTTTAATTCAATGCTATGTTTAAAAACATGTCGAAGGATTTTTACTTCTCTTGTGTTTGGAGCAGCTGCAGCAGATTTTGAAATTTCTTATTAATTGATTAAACATTTTTAAGTTTCAAAAAGATCATAACTCTGTGGTAAAAAGAAAAATTGTGACAAATTATTTAATACTATTCAAGCCATAGAGATTTGAGAAAATGCAAGACGCATTTATGAGGTGGCAGCACTAAACCAGGTGACTAATGTCACTATACCAAGCCAAATGTCAAACTTGCATTGTGTAGGTATAAGCCTAAGAACATGTTTTTTTTTGTGTATCCATAAACACCTAACGAATATTGATTTTTGTATGGTGTTTGACATTTCCTACACCGTTTTAAAAAGTGAGATGGAAATTTATACCACCAAAATACATGAGGTTATTGCTGTTCTAATATTTGTTGTAGAATCACAAGTACCTGATTAATGTGTCTTTAGAAAATGGTAGTATTGCAAATAGTGGTGGCAGGGTTGTCGTTCAAAATTTTGAAATAAAAGGGTATTTAAGAAAAAAAGGGTCAAAAAATGTATTTTGAACTAAAATAGGGTTAAGTTTTTCATGAACAAAAAAATAACATTTATTTCAATTAAAAAAACAAACAAGAATTTTAACAATTAATTAAATACATTACTAAAATAAAATTAATGAACATACTTTAATTATAAACGAATGTTAACACTCTAACCGGTCAGATTTTAAAAATCATCGGATGAAGCTCATAGTTTTTTTTAAGTTGATATATTCAAAAGGACTGTAAGTTTTAAATTATATTTGAAAAAGCATTAGAAACGAACGCAAGTTAAAGAATAGTGATGACCGTCTATATACGGTCTTGCCGGTTCGCAAGTACTGCAAAATCATATTTAAATCTTATTTATAAAAGGTTTTATTAAGATTAGAGATGAAAGTGAGTTGAAATGTATATTTTTTTAATTTTGATACTCCACCAAATATTTTGAATTTGGGATCAGAGACTTAAGTGTCAGATTCGTTTCAATATTTTCACCTTTAATTGGCTTTTCCATCGACCAAAACAGTAATATGATCGACACCTTCGAAACAAATATCGCCAACTGGATGAACAGCTCTGTTTCCAATACCTGATATGCTAGACTGTGCTTCGTCCAATTTTTGAGCCCTACGGCATACATTTTGTTAAAAAGGGATAAATTAAAAAAAGGGTCATAAAAAATGTCATTAGCACTAAAAAGGGTCAAAAGTGATTCTTTAGTGTCACAACGGCAACGCTGAGTGGTGGGAGTGGTGTGTGGTGAAAAAAATTATGTTGTGCAAATGGATATGCATTTTCACCATTTTCGTGATGTGTTGTCGAAATTTTTAGTATAAATTTAGTTGGAAGGCACTGAACACGTTTTGTTAAACAAACTAATTGTTCTCAAGTCAGACTTCATTTAACAATAATATAAAAAATTTATTTGTCCATTGCTATAATGCAAAATAAATTTGTATATTACTCTATATTTATATTTTTGAAATAAAAATCCATAAATCTATTCTATCATAATGTTGTCGTTCTCATGATACATTATAGTACTGTCAGCATTTTTGCGGTATAAAATCTAAAAATTAATTTCATTTAAACTCAAATGTTTTTCATTAATTTTTAGTAACCTAGCAAATTATGATTTATAGATTTCAGTCATGGCGACAAAGTTGTTCGTTTAAGGGGAAAGATATGTGTGAATTTTATATGTGGATGTCTTTGGAGATCAGCACTATGAAATAAAGCAAAAATAAAAAAATATATATAAAAGTATTTGGTATGAAATATTTGCGAAATAAATTTGTAAGAGTAGTACTCTGTTCTTGTTGTGAAAAACACGTAAAATTATGTCTTTCCATTAAAAATTAGTCTGGCATCATTTTAGTTTAGCTGTGAAAGAACATGAGCAGTGCTTTTTTTGCAAGGAACTTTAACAATGTTACATACTTGCAAGCAATAAAAGCAAGAAATTTATAAAAAAAAACTGCGAGTTGGGCTACGTTCAGTACATGTCAAATTTTTCACGCGAAATAATCAATGATACTGAAAATTTTGCACAACTTTGAACAGAGTGCCAACCTAAAATAAGAAAATTAAATAATGCCCAACCAAATTATGGAATTTTTAATTGGGCTTTATTTTATTTATATTGGGTGTTTTTTCATAAACTTTCTCCTGGGCCTTTTTTTTGTCTTTTTTTATTGGGGCCCATTTCATTTCTAATTTGGCCGTTATTTGCTTAGGCCTTATTTCACAGCACCTCGTAAGTCACGTGTTTGCACAAGAATTAGGATAAATCTCTCATTATAAGAACATGTTGTCTGATTAGAGACGTTTTTTTATTGGTTAAAAAATAAAAAAATTTTTATAAGTCGAGGAACCTGTACATGTTTCCTTACTTAAAATCTTTTAAAATATTAATTTCCAAATATTACGAATTTAACTGGAATAACAAAAAACGTTTATATAATTTTTTTTATTTAATGATTAAGAGGTATGAAAATTACAAACTGTTTAAACTATTTTTTTTTTTTTGCTGGGATGCTTTTTGTGCATTATTTTATTTTGTGCTTTAATTTATTTTTTTTTTGTGAAATAACTTTGAAGTGCAATGAAATTAAATTCTATTTGCACCTCAAATGTCACAAACAGTTGGCATAAATTGTTGCTGTCATTAATATGAGCCTTTAATTTTTTTATTTGCAATTTTTTTTAATAATAAAAAGTGTAAAACTAAAAAATACAATCGGATACAAACATTTATATAATTATTTGCATTATTTTGAGAAGTGTGTTTACATAAATATACATATATATTTATCTATCTATGTATATTGTTTATATATGTATTTATAAGTGAGTGTGTATTTTCAATAGGGAATAAATACCATTACATTTGATATAAAATATCACTTTAATGAATTTTAAAATGATTTATATAAAATATTGGAAAAAATATAATTTTTTAAGTGTTTTTCTTGGTTTTAACGCAAAAAAACATTAAGCCACCGCACATTATTTAGATAAACGTGCATCTGTGTAAATAATAAATTTAAATATCACAAACACAGTTCAACGGTGGTATTTCATATAAGAAATTAATATGCAATTTAGATAGATATAAGGTACTAAGCCTCAGAAAAAATATTTAAAAAATTCCATTACTTCGGAACTTTTGTTGTAATGAGCGTACGTAATATTTTTACGGGGTGTACCCTTATACTTCATCGCAAATTGAAGGCAATATCTCCAATCGTCTAAATATGGTAAGCTTAAAAACAATCAACGTAAAATAAAAGTAAAAAATTAATTTTTTTATAAAAATTTTAAAATTTTTTTTCCTTAATTAGCCTTTAGCTCATAAAAAACTCAAAACTGCAAAATATTGAATTTTTGGCCATAGCATTTATATGGAAGTATTGTTAGAATAAAATAGGCTTAGTATTATGAAAATTCGCTAAAATTTTTAGAGTTTATTAGTAATAATTTAGTGAATACACCCAAACTCACAAAACATCACTTTAGGTAATAATACAATTGTCCTTTTTTTCTCGCTCTAAACAAACTTAACTTTTCTTAATTAATTTGCTTTCATTAAACTACTAATAAGGTTTACATCTTTTCACTGATTTTCATAATATTTAGCTGATTTTATTCTTAACACATTTGCCTTTACAGACAATGGTCAAAAGTTAAATATTTTGTAGTAAGGATTTTTTTAAAAGCCTCTTGAGGAAAAAAATTTTTAAATATTTATAAAAAAATAATTTTTTTAATAGTGACTAGTGAAAAAAAAACAAAGATGTAGTGTGTTTGAAGGAGAAACAAAAAGTTGTATTTTGTGGGGTTGTGTATTCATTCAATATTCGGTTTTGTAAGCCCAATATAACTTTAGGTTATAAAATCACTTATAAAAAAATGTATAGCCGGCCCGGCTGAAAAATAAGATAAGAAAATTTGTTTTAGTTTTGAACATAAGTAAGCCATAGAAAATTTATTGTTGACCAGGCCATTAATTTCAATCCAAACATTTCATTTTTTCAAAGGATTATGCTAAATTGAAAGTTATTTTAAGCATTTGTTCATCTGAACTATTTTCGGTAAAGTAAATTCTGCCAAAATTTTTGCTTGTTTGAAAAGATCTGCTAACAGTTTATTTTTTGTGTTTTTAAATATGTACATTAATGTGGTCGTTATTTTTGTCTGATTTCTGTTACTCTCACCCCCCCAAATCGGTTCAATTTTATGTAAAAAAACCAAAACAATTTTATACCGATAAGTTAAGTTTTAGAGGGTACGTTCAGCCTTCAAAGTTGGACCTCAAGCACATATATTCAATCCATTTTTTTAATTTTTTTTTAGTTTTATTTTGACTATATCTGTATGTCTGAAATAATTTAATATATGTATGTAAGCTCTTATTGTATATGCTTAAAGTAAAAAACTTCCATATAAATATAATTTTGTTACATAAAAATTTTGGCATTTTGTTGGTTATTTTACTCATTATTTTCTAAAATATTAATTTTAGCAAAAAACTTTCTTAGAGACTAATTAATGTTGTTGACTTAAAGATAAATTTTTAAAGATAATATTTTCATATGTTATATTCTTGTGAAATGATTTTTTTTTAAAGATACGTCATATACAAAAAATTACATTGAAAAATGTGCTTGAAAGCCAACTTTGAGGGCTGGATGCATCCCATAAAACGCGACTTATCGGCATGAAATTTTTTTGTATTTTTTTACATAACCCTGAACCGATTTGGGGGATAAGAGTAGAAGAAACCAAAAAAAGTCTCCATACAATTAACGGTCCCTCTAATATACATATGTATATATATATATATGTATGTATATATATATATATATATATATATATATATATATTAGGCATGCGATAGTGAGCGATTTTTCGATTTCGAAGCGCTGGACCCTGCTATTTTGTGAGGTTCGTAAAAAAAATGTATGAGCCAAAAATTTGGAGGGGTAGAGTGGGGGCAAGTGGCTCCTCGTCGGAGTCAAAGTTGGGGGTGAAGTAGGAAAAATCGACATAAAGAGACATAACAGCCCCGGCGTCATCCCTAGTGGGGTCGAATGTATGACCGACCCCACTTAACTTTTTATCCCCGACATTTTTCCCGAAGTAACCTACCACCCATCTCCCCTTCTTAAGGGGGCTCCCCTACAAAAGTTTAATTTTTATAAATTTTCTTCTCACTGCTCTAACTGTCCACCGGGATCCCCCAGTGAAGTCAAATGTATGACCGACCCCCAATATTTTTTCATTACCAACATTTTTTCAGAACATACCTACCCTCTAGCTCCACTCCCTAAGGGGGCTCCCATACAAGATGTCATTTTAGAAATTTACTCCAACCGCTCTAACTGTCCCTAGGGTGACCCTAGGCAAGTAAAATGTATGACCAACCCCCAATATTTTTTCAGCCCCAACATTTTTTTAGAACATACTAGCCCCCTATCTCCACTCCAAAAGTGGGCACCCATATATTATGACATATTTCAAAATTTGATTCCAACGCTCTAACTCTCCCAGCAGTGCCCCTAAAGAAGTAAAATGTATGACCGTTTCCCAATATTTTTTTATTATAAAAATATTTTCAGAACATACCTATAACCTATTTTAATAGTTAAGGCGATACCCATATAAATTTATTATTTTTAATGCATTTTTAATCAATAAAAGGGCATATGTTCTTATAATTCATATTTAAGGTATAACATTTTTATTATATTAATTTATTTTTATCATGAGATACATAATTTTTCCTATTTTCGGCTACGACCTGTAGCAAAAATATTTTTTCCTCCTCGTTACGGCACAACACGTTGCTATAATCTTCTATTAATTTTACACCCCTTTCGGCTGCATCGTTTACAACATGTAAGTTGCTCAATATTTCTAGAGACTTCTGGAAGTCTTCGCGATCTTTCCAGACATCTGGATCTGTGCTAATAAAATCGGCTGATAATCCGAAGCGGGTAAAAAAATTAGCTGTCTCAGGTGTGACGAAATGGCTCAAATCATTCTGCATTACCTCTTTATTTATTTGCTTTGAGGCCAATGTAATTCTTTTAACTCCTTGGAAGCCAAAAACATGTACAGAGCGAGCACGATCTGGATTTCCACTGCTGCCGCTAGCCTCCAAATCGTCTTCCTCGATTGCGCCAACGTCGCTCTCTTTCTCACTGGCATCGACGGATGATTCGTCCATCTCATCGTCAGATAACTCTTCCTCGTATTCCTCTTTCTCTTCTTCAAATATAAGAATTGCTTTCGCCATTTTGCGCTTAATGTCACTGGGGATATTCGGATCAAATAATCCCAGAGCCACAGCTTCGCCACTAAGATACCAGAGGTGTCCACAGAATCTCTTTATCAATTGGTGCGATACGATCTTATCAATTGAAGCATAACAAGCAATCGCTTTTAAAAAATTCAAATCATTGTTTGGAGCTTCGATTGCTTTGGTGCTGCTGAACCAAGCTTTCACGTAAAGCGCAACGATTAAAATGGAAACATCACGAAGTCCATTTAATTCATTTGTATTTAAATTGAGATGTTTTCGAAACAGGAACATTTTTGGGCAGTATATGCCTTTTGCCATCCATCGAGCATGACTGACAGGCCCAGGTCGACTGAAGTGATAATTGGGAATATTTTGACCAAGAAATAACAATACGATTTGAAGGAACTCCTTGTAGTCGTTTCTGGGTTGTTTTTCTTTCAATTGAGCTAAACAAAAGGATTTGATGTCAGTTTGGACTTCAACTGATATTTTGGCTGCGACTTCATCGTCTTCAATGCCTGGACTGTATGGTTTGTCTTTAATATTTTCCCATTTCTCTTTGAAACTGGAAAACATTGGCACTCCTGGTCCTGAAGTTTTGCCGAATTTGGCTTCGAATACTTCCTTCAATTGAAGTTCATAAATATGATGTCTGCATGGCAAATAAAAAAGATCTCGTTCCAGCATTTGCTCAAGCATAAGTGACGCACCCTGGAATTTGCCAGTGTTCGTTGATGTGGTGTCGAAAGAAATAGCTTGAACGCGGTCAGCAATTTTCCACTCCAGCAAAAGGCTATAAATGGCTTCCGCAATACGTTTGCCTTTTCCTTTACCCGATGGTATTGCAGGCACTCCCAAGAGCTGTTCCGTCCTATCATATGTGATGATAACAGGAAGTCTATCAACTTTTTTACCGCCGCCTTGCAAATCCACCAACATTTTTCCATCCCAGTGCACATTGAAAAACTTGGCTTCAGACAACTAAAAACGTGTAATTCAAACATATTCATTACAAATTTTAAAACCTTATAATTATATTTTTAATTACGTACTTGATGGTTTTCCTTCAAACATTGAGCAATCTGCTGCCGATTTTGTGTACGGGCTTGTTGAAGGGACTTCCTGTTAATAATATAATTTCGTGGGTCACGCTGAAATGCGCGTGCTGCAGAAATCAGTATACGAACTGCTGCTCCGTCAGAAATCTTGCACCTGTCAAAAACTGATACCAGCTCCGGAGTGATGCATTCGATACTGCCCCTAGTTCCCTTTGGTACTTGTGCTCTCAAAACCATTTCGTCATTGGCAGCTGCTTGTTCAGTGTTTAACTCACTCGAATCGGTAGATGAAAAATAGGTGACTGAAAATAATGCTTATTTATTATATATTTAAAGTTATAATAGTAAGACTTACCCGCTGTTGCTGCTTCGTTGTGTTGTTTTGCGCGTTTCAGACGTTCTTCTTCTTGTTCTTCTCGTTCCGATCGTCTTTTCACTTGATTGGTAAAAATTGTGTCAACGCCGGCAATGGTTCCTTTACGCCCCTTCTCTCTTTGCATTTGCAGAAACACAGCGTCTTCCGGATTGACTACCATTTCGAGGGCATTGGCATGTGCGATGTCAAATAGGTCATCCAATTTGTTGACAAAATCAGCTTCCTTTCTTTTTTGTGCTTCACCCCCTCTCAAAGTATTCCTTTGCAAGGCTATCCATTCAGCGACCAATGACTGAACTTTTTTTTTTACATCGCCTCTATGTCTTGTTGGAATAAACGCTTGACGCCAAAAAACCATGACCGTGTCAGTCACCAAGTACGAACTGTCGTTAGCATTCATTTTACGATTTCCAGTGCCATAAAAGTACATTTTGAGTACTTGTCTTCGGGACGGCAATTTCGTTCCCATAATATTTGAGCACGGTTGCCCGATTAAAAAAAGTTCAGAACGTGATCTTAAATTTCTCACAGCACTGCTCGATGTTGATGCCATTTTTATTTAAATAACTCACGAATCTATTTAAAAATATTTAAAAATTAGTAAGTTAGAAAGTGTGTTTTTTTTTTTTTTATTTATTTTTTTTTTTTTTTTTTTAGATTTGAATGGACAATGTCTTTGCACGTTAAGCCAGGCTTAACGCCAACTTCTCATTTAAAATGTATAAACAAATTTATGAAAGCCATCATATTAAGTGTAAATAGAGGATATGTATGTTTTGAAAATATTTTAATATTAAAAAAATATTGGGAGGCAGTCATACATTTTACTTCTCTAGGGGCCCTGCTGGGAGAGTTAGAGCGTTGGAATCAAATTTTGAAATATGTCATAATATATGGGTGCCCCCTTTTGGAGTGGAGATAGGGGGCTAGTATGTTCTAAAAAAATGTTGGGGCTGAAAAAATATTGGGGGTTGGTCATACATTTTACTTGCCTAGGGTCACCCTAGGGACAGTTAGAGCGGTTGGAGTAAATTTCTAAAATGACATCTTGTATGGGAGCCCCCTTAGGGAGTGGAGCTAGAGGGTAGGTATGTTCTGAAAAAATGTTGGTAATGAAAAAATATTGGGGGTCGGTCATACATTTGACTTCACTGGGGGATCCCGGTGGACAGTTAGAGCAGTGAGAAGAAAATTTATAAAAATTAAACTTTTGTAGGGGAGCCCCCTTAAGAAGGGGAGATGGGTGGTAGGTTACTTCGGGAAAAATGTCGGGGATAAAAAGTTAAGTGGGGTCGGTCATACATTCGACCCCACTAGGGATGACGCCGGGGCTGTTATGTCTCTTTATGTCGATTTTTCCTACTTCACCCCCAACTTTGACTCCGACGAGGAGCCACTTGCCCCCACTCTACCCCTCCAAATTTTTGGCTCATACATTTTTTTTACGAACCTCACAAAATAGGAGGGTCCAGCGTTTCCAATTCCTGTTACTAAGAATCTCCATATATCACTATCGCATGCCTAATATATATATATAAATATATATATATATATATATATATATAATATTTACATTTTACATAATATTTACAGAATTATCAATTAACAAAAAACACTAACTTATAAGTTAATTATTTTGCAAGTGACTACAAATTGGTTTAAATCTCATGCAAATATCAACCAAACATATTGAATAGAAGCACACGTAAGAAATAAATAAAAGCAAAATTAGTAAATGAAAAGAAAATAAAAAACATCAAGAAGCATGCCATGAAATCAAATGCCAAATATTTGTGTTGAAAAAAAAAATAAATAATTTCAATACTTAATATGTATAATATTTTCTATGAGCGGTTCGTATTTTTATTTTTGTCGAATATAATAATAATAAATATTTATGTATATGTAAATATGTTTATGTTTTAATATACATATATACATAGATATACACATAAATATGTATGTAAATTAAATTGTTTGTTCAAAAAAAGATTAAAAAAAAATTATTTTTTATTTTCTATTCTTTATTATTCACCAGTTAACAGTACACTTAAGACTAACTTAAAATTACCACAGTACTCACAATTAGTACCTGTTTACAGTTTTAGAATTTTGCACAAAAAGCATTTTTCATGAGAGAATAAATTGCGAAACCCAACACCTTTATTTTCCTAGACATGTCGTCAGCATAAACGGTGGAAAAAGATTAAAATAAAATAAAAATCAAATACCTTAACTCCCCCCTTTGTAAAAATCAATCGTCACGATTGTTCAAAGAATTGGCAGGTCATTAACACTGCGAAACTCGGGGTTTAGTTCGTATTTGAAAGCTTTATCGGAACTTAACCCCTTCGGATCTTTTGATTCCTTTTGTTCTTCACCAATGACATTTGTTATATTTATGTCTGGATTTGAAGTTCGTTTGAACTTATACATTAGAATCATGCTTAAAAGCAATACAATAAAAATTATTGAATTAATAGAAATCATCCATTTTCCTTTTGTTGATATTGAGCTAATTCGTTCAATGTTATTTACTTGGAGATCTTTTATCATTTCTAGCGAAAGGACTTCTTCAATTTGTGTTTTATTTCCGGAAAGCTGTAGTACGGCTGGTAGTGGTTTAAAGGATGTAACTTCTTTTGAGATATAAGTTTCATTATCTATTTCTATTGTATCATTATGGAATTGAATTATGTAAGTGCCTGATAATTCATAAGGGGTTGTTTTCGCAACTTTTAAGGAACCTTTGAATTGATTTAATAGAATTGTCCCTGGATAGATTTCTTCCACAGAAGGAACATGCTGATTGTTTACAAATGTACAATTATGATTCTTACTTGACAAGATCTGTGTTACACATTTTGTATTACTTATATCTAATAGATTATTTTTACTACAGATGCTTAAATCATTAATTTGTTTACATTCTCCTCTTATTTTATAAATTTCATTTTTACATTTGATATAGTTTTCAGTACTTAGCTTTATAACTTTGTTATTTTTCTTCACAGCTTTAATCAATAACTTTTCACAAATAATCTGGTTTATAGCTGGCAAACTTACAATATATATTATTGTAGCATCATTTGTGGCTACTCTGATGTCAGCAAAACCTAAGGCTTCTTCTAAATTGTTGTAGGGAAACTTTTCTGAGTCTAAAAATTTTCTGGCTTCGTCCATTTCTTTTGCTGACAGTACAAACGAGTTTACAATGCCCACTTTTGCCCATTGCAAGGCATATTCTATATTGGTGATTTCTTCTTTAATCATTTTTGTTTTTCCTGTTATAGTTTCTTCTGTAGACTTTTTCACTTCTTCTAAAGATTGAACTGTCTTTAATATTGTATTTGTAGTGTTAGTCAAAATGTTAATTTTTTCTATCGTATCCTTGTTAATGATTCTCTGTAGTTCATTGTTGGTCAGTAGTCCGTTTACTTTATCTAAGACTATTTGATGGTCTTCATGGTCTGGAGTACCAGCGATCCATTTCCACGCTGTTCCTATTAAATTGATCGACCGTTTTCTTTTAGGTTTTAACCTTTTCAACTGGTCTCTTATTTGCTGAATGTCATGAAGCAAAAATGGGAGTGCTGGACTATTCACATGTACTTTATTCTCAATTTCTGAGGAGAGGTATTCGACGGAGTCTTCATATTTTTCTAAGTCCAAGATATGTATCAGTTTAAAATTTCCGTTTTGCTCGACATGACCAAGATGAATTGGTATTAACTGAGAGTTAGTATAGTCCAATATTTGAATCTCCAGTTTACAAACCTGGAATACTGCTAAAAGCAGTATCAGCAATTTGTCCATATCCTAAAAAATGTAAATTTAAAAAGTCAATTCTTAATGTTAGTCTTATGGATTATTCTGTTTCGTGAGTGTATCTTTACTTTGTCCCCTAAGTCTTCCTTAACTTTTTGTCTTTTAAAACGCGGTTCGAGTTTGTTTCTCTGTCCAATAATTTTCTCATAAATTACATCATTCGGTTGATAAATCTTTACGGTACTGTCTTTACTTCTCTGTAACATCTTTGCTTGCGCAGTTCTTAATTTGCTAACTAAATTTGCATGCGCAATTTTATTAAAGAAAACATCAATCGGTTTTTCTCCAGTTACTGAATGATATGACTGATTGTATTGCTGGCTTGCTCTATAAAAACACTCAGAGTCATCCAGCACGTGAAATTCGTTTTTAATGCATCTTGCCAATTCTACCAAAGTGGAATGAACCCTTTCCACTTGTCCATTTGTGGAGCTGTGTCTTGGTGTACAGTAGTACAGTTCTATTCTTAACCTTTGCATCAGTGACTTAAACTGGGCTGTCGTAAAACCTGGCTCATTGTCCAATGTGATTTTTTTTACATTTGGAAAACTTTGAAGGACTTCCAATACTTTTTCACCCAAATTCAACTTATCATCAATTTGCTTAATTACCAGAAATTTTGAATAAGAATCAATACACGTAATAAATTTCAGGTTTTGGGCATAGAAAATGTCCAAGTTCAGGTACTCACCCTCCCTTTCAGGAATAGGAGCCTCTCCTATTTTTATTTTTTGTGGATGTCTGTTATATTTTGATTTATTACAAATTTCGCAGTGTTTTATATACTGCTTAAAATGGTCTACCATTTTTGGCCAATAATATTGCTTGTATATTTGCCTGCAATTTTCCTTGCAGTTTCTATGAGCCCTGGTGTGAGTCTGTTCAATAATACTCTGTTGGTCGTCTGTATTTGTGACGTCAACAGCAAATATCTGTGTATAATATTGTTTCATAGTAATGTGTCAGAAGTGAAAAGCCGTGAACTGTTTTCACTCGCTTTCTTACAACTAATTTTTGTCTATTGGGTAATATATTCTTTTTACAGTAGCAGTTAGTTGCTCCTGTGTCAATTAGAATTTTTATTTTGCTCCCGTCTAATTTAGTGCGGTAGAAGAAGGGGAGTCCAATCCTTCTTCTAAAAAAGCATCCTCCACTATATTATTAATTCTTTGAAATTTTTGCTGAGGCTGTGTGCTTTGTTGCACACTGAAAGGAAGTTCGCGCTTTACAGCTTGATTGTAACCTGAGGGTCCCCTTCTATTGTCATAAAAAGGACGAGTAAAATGACGATTTGTATTTTGTTGGAAATTGTTGGTTGGCCTTTGCCATTTACTTAAGGAGGAATCGACTTCCATTGGTACTGGAGCCGAATGGTGATTATGTTCAGATCGATGGCGGTGATTATTTTGGAATCTTTGAGGTATGTTTGGAGCTAGCCTCAAAATGTTTTGGTTCCTATTGCTATTATTTTGAGTTTGGGTGCGATCGAATTGTAAAGCAAATGTAGCCCGGAGATTGTTTGATTCCAATTCCTGTGCTTTAGCCAACGCAATAGGCAAGTCACTGGGCGAAAGGGAAAAAAGAATATTTGAGAGTGGGGCATTTAGTCCTGTTATAAAAACTCGAAGGGCATATTGCCTGTTCTTGTTATTTAATACGTGTGTTAAGTCTGAGTCAGTCCCATGTGTCATGATAGTTTTATTAATCAGCGAAGTTAATCCCTGATTTACCTTATTGTAATATTCTAAAATAGTAGATTGTCCCTGTCTCATAACACTTAATTCTTGTTCTATAAGGTGAATAGGACGTTTGTCGGCGTACGCAAAGTCCAGTCTACTCATAATAGCGTCAAGGTTCAACACTGTCCCATGATTGGTCAATAAATCGTTCGCCTCTTCAATGATTTTATTTCGTAATATTGTTAAGGCAGCGTAATATTTTCGGCTGTTCTTAACATATAATCTCATCGAGTTATTGGCAGCTTCACGCCAGCTAACGTATGAAATTTTTCCATCGAATGTTGGCAAGGAATACAAGGATACATCTAACGTTTCCTCGCACCTGACGGAATTATCAATAATTTGTGTCTTATATTCTGTAACTGTATTTGACTGTGTTAAACGTCTCAGGTCTAATGTCAACTGAGTTATTTTTGTCTGCAATGGACCTATATGAGCTTCTATCAACTCCTTCATCTGGTCCGTAGTAGTCATGCTTCTGCTAGTTTTTAACGACCTAAATGACTCAATAAGTTTATCTAATTCTTTGACTTGATCCAGCTTGCCACCAGATTTACAATTATATTTTTTTATACTTATTCACAAAATTTATAAGATTTCAATAAATTTAATTTCTCAATTTCTTAGCTCAACAAATTACAAAAACCACAATCAAAATTACAGATAAAAACTTACTACTAGTAATTCTCTGGATTCTGTTGTATTCCTCACGCTTGGTAATGATGATGATGAATTCTGTTGTATTCCTCACGGTTATGTTACTGATGATTTGTTTTCATTTGATTAAACTTCTTCTGCTGATTCGCAAATATTCAGTGTTTTCTTATTTTATATTTTTGAGCTTGTCTTTTTATTATTTCCTTTTTTTTTAGGTTTGGTTTCTTCAAGGCACATTCATAGAAATAACTTCACTTGGCAACGTAATTATATTTTTATATCTTCGATTACATTTATTTTCTAATGTTTTGTTACATATTAGAAATCATCAGTTTTAGGATTAGAATCCTTGTTAACTTTTCAATATTTATTTTTACAAAAATTTATTTATTTCGTTCTTGTTTCTCCTTTTATCAGGATACTTTATTGTTATATTTCCTGGTTTTCTTTTAAAGGATAATTTGTTTTTTCTCCCTTATCAGGAAATTTATTTGTCTTTTTTAGATCACTCGACCGAATCCTTACTTTTTTGTTTTCAGGATATTACTTCGATGGAGGATCCCGGTTGAGCCCCCAATTAAATTGTTTGTTCAAAAAAAGATTAAAAAAAATTTATTTTTTATTTTCTATTCTTTATTATTCACCAGTTAACAGTACACTTAAGACTAACTTAAAATTACCACAGTACTCACAATTAGTACCTGTTTACAGTTTTAGAATTTTGCACAAAAAGCATTTTTCATGAGAGAATAAATTGCGAAACCCAACACCTTTATTTTCCTAGACATGTCGTCAGCATAAACGGTGGGAAAAGATTAAAATAAAATAAAAATCAAATACCTTAACTTGTATATATAATATATGTAATATAAATATGCATATATCTTTTTTTACTATAATCTTAATTAACTACAAATTCGTTGAAAATTAAGTAGTTAGTAATCAATTTAAAAGGCATGCAGAGATGGCCAATTGACTACCGCCTATGACATGCCTATGTTAAAATAGTGAGTCGGCGACAAGTAAAAAAGTCACTTAATCATCCAGTCGTGGCTATTAAAAAACCAGTTTGAAGATACTTACAAATAGGTTTGAGTTCCTATAGGGTATGATTGTATATAAATTAATAAAATGCTTAAAGTTTTTTTGTTTTATTTTTATTAGTATAACATTTTTGACAAGTCACGCAAATTTGCTTAATTTAAAAAATGGACATCGTAAAACTTTTGGGAAACCCCTAATAGTAGTTTTTACAATTTACGTGTTTTATAGAAAACAAATTCAAATAAATAGATAAAATAAAAATTAATAATATGTTAATAAATTTATGTTAACGATGTGAATACGAAATTAGTGACAAAATAATACGAAAACAATAAATAAATAAACAAACAGATGGATTGCAAATTATTGATTATTTTTTTATCAACTAGTTCATTTCTTCAATAATAAATTATTTAACAAAAATTAAATTCATTATTATTTTTTAAACTTTTTTTTTAAATCCAGTTTAAAAAATAAAAATCAGCATTTGAATGTACAAACTTTTTGCAGGACCTTAGATAAATGAATTAAAATTTGCTAATATGTATATATATGTATATCCACTTATTTAGAATCCTTCTACATATGTGCATATAATTAAGCTCCTTTTGAACTGCTAAACAGGTTTTGGTCTTGTTTTAAGCATGTCTTTAATTCGGTCTATAAATAAATAAAATGCTGAAATGCTAACTGCAAGTGAAACTATAATCATGCTTCAGCTCAATCAGATGGATACAAAATGAGTATTAAAGGTTTTGCTATGAAAGTGAAGCAGCAATCTATTAACATTTATAAAATAAATGCAAAATATTTCTATATTTTACTATATAATAAAGAGATAACTGGAAAATAATTTCTCTTTGTTATATACCATTATTTCTCTAATTATAAAAAATTACTTGGTGAACTGTGTGTATTAATATTTTTTAATCGTATACTTGATGTTAAAAAATAAGATTGAGTATACGCATTAAAAAATCATGTGATTGGTGATTTTTAGGGTTCCGTACACCAAAGGACAGACATACTGAAAGAATTTTTTTCATAAGTTCTATGAATTTCGACATTAATCCAAAGAAAAAATTCATTAAAATTCAACCAACGTCACGCTTCGTTGGATTAATGAAACCAGTTTCGTTAAAATTATTTTAATAAAAACTACTTCAAATGTATTAAATAGTGCCATCAATGCAATGAAAGAACTTCATCGAAAGAACTTCATCAAAACAACGAAATAATTTCATTAAAAAGATAAAATAATTTCATTAGAACTATGAAATAGTTTCATTGAAACAAAGAGATAATTTCCAACGAGATAATCTCCAACGAAATAATTTCATTAAAATAACGAAATAATTTCATTAAAATAACGAAATAATTCCATTAAAGCAATGAAATAATTTCACAAAAACAATGAAATAACTTTATTATAACAACGAAATAACTACATGTGTAAATGTGTGAAGAAGCACACAAAGAGTACAAGAACAATCATGCAGAACTCTTTTGATGCAAGCTTTTGGTTGACGACTGTTGAAATGCATTTAATGTATCAGACTTTTATGAAATTAATGTAAATCTTATTAATTTTTTTAGTTTTAAGGAATTTAATCTTTAACTTAATTGCTTTAAGGTATGTAGTTATCTTTACATATGTGTTTATTTCAAGCAACAACTTTAAATGTTGCTTAAATATAAAGGGATTTCTTAATAATTAGAAAATAGTTTTGTCATAAATCCAATGAAACGAAACTAGAATACCAACAAAGAAATTCCAATGAAATTATTTCAAAATATTCATTCCATTTGTGAAATAATCATTCGATTTGTGAAAAAATCTAATGAAATTGTTTCGTTGGATTTATGAAGTAAAATTCTTTCGGTGTACAACAATTAACACTAAAATTTAAGAAATTAAAATTAAAGGGTGTTCTATCAGTTTATGTAACTTTGACAACTTGCTGCATCTTGTAAAGAGTAACGAGCAAACTCTTGAAATTTTCAAAAACGGTAAAACTAAAAAATCCCAAAATTATATAATCGCCAAACCGAAAAAAACGCCAAAAATTTTAAAAAAAATCGCCAAAGTTAAAAAAAATATTCTTTAGAAAAAATCGCCCAATTGAAAAAAATCGCCAAAATGAAAAAAACGACAATAACCGAAAAAAATTTAAATAAAAAATCGCCAAAATAAAAAAAATCGACAAATTGAAAAAAAGCGCCAAAAACCGAAAAAAATCGTCAGAACAAGAAAAAAAGTGTCAAAATTATAAATTCGCCTAAATGAAATAAAATCGCCAAAAAGAAGAAACGCCAAAAACTGAAAATATGGCCAAAAATAGAAAAAAAAAACTGCAAAAAAAAAACGCTAGAACTTAAAAAAATCGCCAAAACCAAAAAAACGCCAAAACTAAAAAATATGCCAAAACTCTATTTTATACATATAGGCTAAGGTTCGTACTGAATTACATATCTAGTGTCCGCACAGAATCCTTCGTGCGCGGGTCAAAGTTGCACTTTACTGAATTTGTTATATGTTCTTATACCGTTTGTACAGTGGTATCCCGGAAAAACTAACCACATAATACCACGAAAAATAATACCTTAATATTTCAGTTCTCAGATAATTAAAAATAATTACACATCTGGCATTTCTTGTGTTGTCATTTTATGTTGTCATTTTCAAAATGTGTGCGACGCCGAAATACTTGCTTTGCAGGGGAAACACGCCTTTTTTCTGAACGAGATTGATCATAATCTACTTTAGCTAAGCAGTAATACCAGTGATGCCAACTCAAAAGCACATAAAAATAAGGTAAAAAATGGTAAAAATTAAAAAATTTTCGGTAAAAAAGCATTAAGCTAAATATCCCCTGTTATTTATATATTTTTATGACTAAATATTCTTTGTTATTTATGTTTTATGTAAATAAGTCTTTATTTTCTGTTTGAATATGGCATAATAAATCGCTATACCAGGTAATTATTCTTAATGCTTTTAATGCATCTTTTCCTGGTTTAAACGCAAAATAATTCTTGTAAGCCTTTTCTATATATTTGTTTTTCCATCTTAAAGAATGTCATTATAAGTTAATAAGGCATAACAAAAAATTATTGCAAAACTAACTTTTAAAAAAAATTTATATTTTCATAAAAACTAAGATCCTTTTTAGATTTTTCTTAAATTTGCATAAATGACAAATCCAAATTGTTTCACTGTGTTCATGAATGCAAGTTAAAATAGTAAAATCGTAGTTTCACAAACGAGTAAAATTTTTTTATAAAGAAATAAAAAATGTATTGAGAAAAGTCAAAGTATTTGCTTCTTTGCTTTGTTTCAGTTGCAAAAATTTTGATTACTGAAAAACCAGTAAAAAGCACTGCGAGAAATTAGAAAATGCACTATAAGTACCCGTTTTTCTCAAACGGGTATTTGGTAAAGTTGCGGATACTTAAAAAGGAAAAAATGAACAAAAAGGCAACGCTGGGTAATACTTTAAAGGTACGATTTTTATATGGAAGTGATCTTATTAAATAAACAAATTGTATTGTACGGAAGCCCAAATGAGTCACAAGATTTTTTAAATTTTCGCACAACACACGACCTTATAAATATTTAAACAAAAGAAAACTTCTTACATTTGCTAAATTTGCTTTAATACAAAATATAAAGAAAGGAAGTGAAAACAACAAGGTTTGATTAGAATTTTAATAATAATAATGAACAATGTAATACAGTTAACAAAGAAGTTGAAAGTAATTGCTTTCCTTTGATATGAGAGTATCTGTAGGAAAAATTTAATGTATCTTAAAGTAAATAAACAATGGGCACGACAACAAAATAAACATCAACACAAATTTATTTTAACAACATTGAAAGTAAAATATTTAAATAAAATTACATTTTGCTTGCTAACCCTACAGTAGAGCAAAATAAACAACAAACAAAGCAAACATACAAAATTACAAAGGATAAGTTGAAGAGAAATTTGCATAAGCAATTTTCTAAAGAACGCAAAATGCCACAATTCAAGGTAGCTCAATACTTAAATATAAGAGGCATTGAGATAAAGTGTCTCTATATATATATATATATATATATATACACGTACATGCATTTTCTTTACAAATATATGTACATACAAGGGGAAATTGATTATTAAGTAAAATTAATTAAAATCCAAATAGCAACACTCAAAAAAAAGACATGTACTATTATTAAGAAAATTATTTTTCCTAAGTTCAGGTAAAAAAATTTCTAAGTTTAATTAATTTTTTCTAAGTTTAAGTAAATTTTTACAAAAATCTAGTAAAAATTACTTAATATGAGTAAAAATAAAAAGTTCAAATCCTCAAAAGTAGTTCACAAAAATACACAATAAATTTCTCACATTTCAGGAAATGTTTACTGACTTAAAGAAAATATTTAATAAGAGTAGGAAAATGGTTATAAACTAAAGGAAATTTTATATTAAGAACTAGTCAATTTCGTCTTAAATCAAAAAATAAACTTTAGGAAATGAATTACTCCTGATTAGTTCATGAAATTTGACTTACTTAAAAGATGTAAAAAGGTATACTAAATTTTAGGGAAATATTTCCCAATTTAATGTATTTTTTCTTTGAATTATGGAATTTATTATTGATTTGCATTTAGCAGAAAATCTAACTAAATTTTCCTTATTTTCGAAGAATATTTTAACTTGAAATTTATTTTTTTGTAAATAAAATAAAATTTTAAAACTCAATAATGTCAATGCTTATTCAGGCTGCCTTCAATACTTGTCTCCTCTCAAGAAATTTATATGTATGTATGGTGAATTAAAATTAAGAATATAACCCCTATAGGAACTCAAACCAATTTGTAAGTACCTTCAAACTCGTTTTTTAATAACCAAAACTGGTTGATTAAGTGACTTTTTTCCTTGTCGCTAACTCACTATTTTAACATAGGCATGTCATAGGCGGTAGTCAATTGGCCATCTCTGCATGACTTTTAAATTGACTACTAACTACTTATTTTTAAACTAATTTGTAGTTAATTAATATTATAGTAAAAAACATATATATATATTTAAATTACATATATTATCTAAATATACATGCATATATGTGTATATTTATATAAATCTATTTAATATATAAATATATATACATATGTATGTATGTACACACATATATATAAATATTTATTATGATTTTATTCACTAAAAGTAAAAATACGAGCCGCTCATAGAAAATATTATACATATTAAGTATTGAAATTATTTAGTTTTTTTTTCAAAACAAACATTTGGCATTTAATTTCATGGCATGCTTATTTTGATTTTGTATTTTCTTTTCATTTACTTATTTTGCTTTTATTTATTTCTTACGTGTACTCCTATTCAATATGTTTGGGTGATATCTGCATGAGATTTAAACCAATTTGTAGTCACTTGCAAAATAATAAATTTATAAGTGTTTTTTGTCAATTGATTATTTTATTTACTACAGGGACATGAAAATATAAAAAAATATACCATGTGGTATAGAATTTAATTAAAAATAAAAATAAGTACTAGAATTAAAGACAAAAAAAAATGGGAAAACTTACTAAATTTGAGATCAAAGACGAAAATTTTTTTTGCAAAACTCAGAATTTTATTGGAAAATTTTATTTATTTTAGGAAAATTTTACTAAAATATGATAATATAATTACTATAAACAAGTTCATCAATGAGCTAGAAATTTAGTAAATATTTTACAGGCTTCGAGTAAAAACAGTTTTGGCGCCATACGACAACTTTTTTTTATTCAAATTTAGAAAATTTTCCTAACTTTTAGTTAATTTTTTTTTGAGTGAAGAGCTACTGTTAGAGAAACTAATTGTTACAGAATTTACTGATAAAATTATTTTTTTTGGGATTAAGCAAATATATTAACTCATACAAGGTAATCATGAATTCGTTTATTTTGACGAAAGACTTTTTCATACCCAAGTCTCTGACATTCAAAATTTAACACACTTCAACAATTGAGATTCCTATGACTTTTTCAATTTCTCTTACTTTTAAGGTTCAATAGGACAACTGGTATTGTTTTTGATGTGTAAACATCTATACAATACGAATTAAAAATCTTTTTCACAATACAATCACGAATTTTGAGCATCCAGCGTTAAAACTCAGAAGACCTTCTTACTGCAGGCCTTATTAAAGGACTCTTTTGCATAAAATATACGATACACATTCCACACTCGCTTCTATTAGAAGGGAGAGGAGAAGGATTAACATGGTTTGTTTTGTTTTTTACCATACCAAAAACAAAATCTATTAGTTTGAAGGCCTTCCAGAATCTCTGGCAAAAGAAGCAAGAATAGAAAGCCAACGCATGTAAAAAAGATATGAGTATGGAATTGGGCGAGCAGATCTTCTACATCCAAAAGAAGGCGTACAGAGGCCTTCTATAAGGCATCGCTACTCCTTCTAGTTCCCTCTTGGTAATCATACGATTAAGAAGTACAAATAAAGAAACTTAACAGATGCATAGAAATACACTCAATCAAATTTTAAAGCATACTTTCAGGAGCAATGTTAGTTTTATTGGACATTACTTATGAAGTGTAATAGTGTTGCCAGTGGGAATAGTTTTACTAAAAAGTTGAAAAAATAAAATAAATTAAATAAATATAAGCTTTAAAATAAAAGAGCGTTTTAAATGTCAAATACTTGTTTAAAAGATATATAAAGCAGTCTTTAAAAAGAATTTATAAAATTATATCATATACTGTTTCCTTACACTGAAACTGGTGCGCGACAATTGGGTAACAATCTCCATCTCATGCCAATTATTGTGGGTGGAGATTTGAATACAAATTTTCCAAACCCATAGTCGCAAGCTTTATCAAAATTTTTATTTTACGTTTTCTTAAAGAAACATTGGATAAAGTATATTGAGTTAAAAAGAGATTATGTTGAAATACAAAATTCAGAAAACTGCGATTTTCCGTACGAAAACTACTTAACAACAAAAAGAATTTTTTTTGCTTAAAAATTTTTGTTTTGTTTATAAAAAAAGAGCCTAAAGCTTATGCGACTATAAAAAACATTATTTTTTTATGAGCGTTTTTTTAACGTTTATTTAAAGTAATAGATATAGTATTTATTGTAATTTACAAATTTTCTACTAACAATACCCTTACGCATTACCACAAAACTGTTTTAGCATGGTTTTGTGAGTTTTTTGTTTCTTTATTTTTGCTGTACATTCAATTACGATCAGCACTAAAAACAATATGCACTTTTGAAAAAAAAAATACAATACTGTGCACTTTTTCATAGCTTGTGCTCACTTCTAGTGAACTTCTTTCTTTGTGTGGTGTGTTAAAGTATTTTGTTTTGTTTTTTATGAAAAAAGAAGAACAAACTACATACAAGTTTGCTAAGAAAGCCTATCTTTGAACACAACATTTTAAAAACATATGGAATAAAAGTGTAATAGTGTATTTAATTTTTATATGAAAATTTTTAACAAGAATTTTTATACTATTGTATTTAATATGATAATTCAATTTAAACAAATATGCAACAGTATATAATTATTTGTATGTTACATAAGGATTTCAAAATTCTTCTTTGCTGGCTTTAGAATACTTTTTAATTTTCAACTGTCACACATTTTTTGTTGTAGTGGCTAAGGTTTTACATATCCTGTGAAAATTTCTGACGATTCTATAGAAAACCCCGTATGATGAACAAACGGACAGACGGTCATGGTAGCTAAAGTAATACGGTTCTTTTTCACCTTTGAATTTCACTCTAAAAATTTTATTTTCTTCAAGAACTACGGCTTAATTCAAAAACTCACGAACTGTTTACCTAAAAAAAACAATGTAACCTAAAAAATATATAAAAATATAAACAAAGGTCAGCAAATAGTTTATGTCATACTCGTATGCTCACACATATGTTCATCCACCCATAACACTAAAATGCTGCATCCGTCTACTGTCAACCACATGAACTGATTCAGTGTATGTAAGCCTTCATTGTACTCCTGTACAGAATGTGTTGCTCCCCACATTCAATTTACTACCCTGCAGCATAACTGTCATGCCATTTTACTATGTGCTTTAAGTTAATTTATAAGCTTCATCGCTCTTTTGATAGCTTTAAGAATTAATCACGTAAATTATTCTGTAAATTGTCATTTAAAATTGATGAGTTTTAACACCACGTATTTACACTCATGCCATAAACTTTGTGTTTTCTATATTTTGAGTGAAAAGCGTATCTAAGTGTGTCCTTCGTATGTCTGTCTGGCTGGCTGGCAGAAAACTACAATTTAAACACCTTATGCCTTAAAGCAATGTCAGGTGGCATGATTTTCTTTCATGCTTTCCTAATAACTGCGGTAATATAATGACAAAATAATAAATTTTATAACAGAAATATTGTTTGCTTCACGTCTTATACTGGAATAATAAGTTTATGTTGCCTTATCTTAATTAGCTTGTTTCATTTTGAGTACTTTGCTGGCCCTAGGGAAAATTTTGTTTATGTTTATGTTTCTGTTTATGTTATTCATTATGTATGTATGTATATATTGCTAGAAAATATCACACATACACCTACCGAAATTAATACTATGCTCAAGATAACATAACAAAAATAAGCATATGATTTGAAAGTTGTTTACTTAATAACAGTTGTGAACTATATATACACACATATATACATATATTATCAAATCAACTTCAGTTTTTTTGAAGGCAGCTTCAAAATACCTTACAAGGGAATTACTCTTAATAAAAGTTTTCAAATAAGCATATAAAATAAATGCAAAACTCACAACTAGTAAGAGAGTGTGAAGTGTTTTGGGGATGCTTGGCTTAAAGTCTGAAACAAAAATAATAATAAACTTGGGAGTTGAAGTTTTTAACGAAACAAGCCAATGGGATTATGTTAAGGCTTCGCAATATGATTGTTTTCTTCGTTCCTTCTAGATGTGCAATTTTCCCAATTTATACTAAGCAGTCAGTTACTAATAACTACCAACTTACCAAAATGCAGACAATAAAATTACTTCAAACACATCCTAAAATAACATTACCTCATATTCCAATCCAATCCAATCCAATCCAATTAAAAAGTTTACTAAAAAAAATTATTATCCAACTAACGCACTAGCGCAGAAGTAAAAATTTTAATTTTTGCAAAGTTATTTTTTTTTTGCCTCAATATAATAAAAAATATAACAAAGTAAACATAGCTTTTTGAATTTAAAAAAAAAATTAATTTCTGTTTCTTTAACACTTGTTTTGATTACGAATTGATTTGATTTTTTATCAGAAAACCTTTGTGCAGTGCACTGAATTTTGTGACAACTTCTAATAAAAGTTTTCGTAACAAAAATTTATATTTTTGAATAATAAAAAAATGGAAAATAATAACGAAGGTAAGTACTTTTGCATTCTAAAGCAAAATGTTGTTAAGTTCATCTATAAAATCGATTAAATTGGAAAAAATATAGTGACCTTAAAATTAACTAAAGGAATTATGAATAAGAATTTTATATGGACTTACAAAAAAATGATAATACATGTTAGACATAATATCATAATAGTTCTCTAGAACAATAAAGTATCTTCCAAATTTAACATATTTCATCTGCAAATTTCTTGCGAGTTAAAAAATATTAATTTTTTCAGATAACTACTGCGTGCCAAATTCAGAATTATTCAATGTATGACCAGAGAAATACGACGAAATTACCTTTCTGAAAGTGATTGCTCCGAAAACCTTAAATAGTATTTAAAAGAGCATTCACGACTATTTTTTCAAATATGAATATGAAATGGCGTAGCAAATCCAAAAATTTGAAAGTTTTTAAAACACATTATGCTGTTTGGCTTCAAAGCAGTACTTCGATCAGAAAACGTGAAACGCACTGTGCCTTCATTAAATCGAAACCTGGATGACCGTTAATACCTCATTGCCAAAAAATCTGAGAGAACAAAACGACGAGTTGCAGCAGAAATCTCTAAAGATCACAATAATGAAGTGGAATCCCTAATTCTTGCTGCATCTGTGTCTGCTAGTAAATGTAGCCAATTGGATTTAGCAGTGGCTTTAAAAAGGGGTTGTCAGTACTCCAACTGCACATAAGGTTCTTGTACAACTATACACGGCAAATTGTTGATTCCACTGTGCTTTGGATACTTTGGTGAGGATGTCTCTGAATCGTGCCATAAAATATATAAAACTAATAGATTACTTCATGCTGTAAAAATTAGCCGTTTGAATTACTTGACGTATGTTTTTAATCGAGCATTGGATACATCAGATCAACTCCTTTAAAGCATGTCGTTGAACAAAGTCATCAAGTACCAGAAGAAATTTAAGCATCTACTAGAAGTTATCGAATTACTGAGATTAGAGTAGCATAATTTTGTAGAAATTTCTGAAACAGACGAAGAAAATCTCGAAAGCAAAGATGAAGAAATGGAGAGTGAAGGCATTTTGAACCCATGTATATTATTACATTTTGTTGACAGTGTGGAACTAGAAAATCAAACTGTTGAATAAAATCTTTATTAAACATGACTTTGTTTCTTACTACATTAAATTGGCAAAATTAATTTCTACTGTTATATATGTACACTCGAAGAAATTTTAAGAACAAATGCAGTTTCAAAACCAGATTATCTATCAAAGATCTAAATAAGTCTTGGATGTGGAAACCTAAAACCAGTAAACCCTTCTCAGAACTACTTATTTGTTAATTTTTTAGTCAAATTTTTTTCTAAGGGTAGGAAAAACTTTTTCGATCACTCCCTTTCTCTTAAGTGTCCACCAAAAGAAATCGTTCAACTCGGTCCACCCGTTTGGCTGTAATTAATTTTGAAAAAATTAAAAAATTAGATAAATAAAACTTAAAAAATTCAACCAACCCACTTTAAAACAAGCATTTAAAAGTTAACCAAAAAATAAAATTTAAATCAAGTAAACAAATTTCATAGGTTTATAGTAAGACTCCCAGTAAAAAAAGATACTCCAAAAAAGTCATGAAAATGTAGAGTTTACGATGCGGAAGTAGTGCAAATTTCGATCCGATCTAATGATTTTTACATAGGGTTGTCATTGGAAGAAGTTCTCTTTTTCGATGCCTGGTCACTGAATTGGGAGCGATATTAAGAAAAATTCCCTTTTTTGTGTTCTATGATAATATTTTCATCTAGGAAAAAGGGTAAATGGTTGCCTTTTTAACAATTCGTTTTTTTTATACGAATTTAAGCCCGAAACAGTGTTTTCATGTAAATTTAAGCAAAAGACTAAAAGTAATTCATAAATTTCTTTAAGAAAATAAATTTTTTTTAAATTCTGGTGAGTATTTTCTAACACTATGGAGGAGTTACACAGAACCTTGTGTGACTAAAATAAGCTTCTACATGGTTTTTTGCCCACTCTCGGCAAATTAAAAATATCGATTTTTTGGAAGCAATTAAAATGTACTTCCGCTAGAATGACTTCCATTTTTTTTCACTGGACTCTTAATACTATTACACAAAAATATTCGAACAGAGTCAATGCAAATGTCTTTATAACGAAAACATTTGATAAGCATAATGAATTATGGAGAATTCGTTTTGTTAAGAACTAAATACACTTGCGTACATGTAACTTTTGTTATTTAAGAAGAAGTGCAAACAAAACAAAGTAAACAACCACCATGCATTGCTTCTTTACTGATGTATGCATATACACATTGAAAATGTTGATGAGATTGTCTAGACGTTGCTGTCACATTCTGGAAGCCTTGTGTGAAGTATAAAAAGACCGACGCATCTGCTGGCAGATCAGTCTACAGCAGTTGTAATCAAAAAGAGAAAATGCTTAAAAGTAGAAAAGCATTAATACATGTCTAGTGCTGTTCCACTGAAAAAAATCGTTCTTGTAAATTGGATAAATAAAAAATAGTTTTATGGGTTAATTTTGTCCAATTTAAATCGCAATTTTTTTATCAAGTCTGTATCTAATTTCATTTCTATATTTTCTTCCTATTGCAACCAACCCTTAAATTTTTTAAAATATAAATTTTTCATTTCTATAAAAAGCTAATTTTTTTCTTTGTCATTATATCTTTTCATATCACCATGGATAGAATCATAATGCCTTGTAATAACATGTTCATAAGCCACATATTTTTTAACTTTATGTAATGTGATTTGTAAGCGATTGATGAAATTCGGCATTCACAAAAGTAAATTCTTATATAGCAAGTTGTTCTGATATATTTTCACTTGCATAATCTAGTAGTACAACTTTTCCCAATGCTTGTATATCCTTGTTGTATAAGCCTGTGCTGGTGGTGGTGACTTTTATATCTACACTTTTTACACTGAACTTTATTAATAAAATATCATAAATTCACTTATTCCTTTATTTGTTGGTGGGTTTTTTAAATAAAATAAATTTTTAAACATTTTGCAGAACAATGTTTTTGTTGGTGTTCTTAAGTAGAGCTACTGGGTGGGCGCAAGATTTATTGTCGGACAGGTTTCTTTACTAAAATCTCAACACAAACATTGTCCTCAAAAATAATATAAACAAAAACAAATCTTAAAAAAGAAATTGTTTGTTAAGATTTTGCATTCATGTTTGTTTAATACATTTGGTGAAAGAAATTTGTTTTTAAATTTACCTTAAAATTTTAAGGAAATATTTTGAAAATTTCGAAGTTCAATTGGCTGCGTTTGCTCAAAATACTTTTCTTCTCATTAAGAAACTTTTTACTTGTTTAAGTTGCAAGCCGATTGGTTAAATAAAAGCCTTAATAGTTCAGAAATTCTGCAGAAAACATGAAATAATAAAAATCCGATTGCTTAGAATATATTTTCCTTTTAATATTTCTTTAAACAGAATTTAATAAAAAGGCTTTTGCTCGTATTCCCATACTTTGGTTTAAACAATAGTAACAAAGAAAGTTAAAGCCCATATTCATAAAATTTAAAATGAGTTTGAAATGTATTTTATTTCAAAACTTTCATGCAAAATTTTCTTAAAATGGATTTCATACACATTTTATTTTTTTATAAATATGTGGGTAAATGTTTCACAAATAATTGTCAATTATTTTTTATGTGAAACTTATTATAAATTCTGAAAAGACAAAAGTGAAGAAAATTACTAAAAGTTTATTGCAACATTCACCTCAGCTTACAGCAAGACAAGTAAAAGACAAAATATCAAAAAAAAAATCTTCTTTGTTATAAAATAAGACAATAAAAGTTTATACGTGCAAAAGTAACATTTAATTTTATGGTTCTGATTTTTGCTTTTACCTTAGGGGGGATATTTGTTTGTTGCATTTACCTTTCTTATACAGTTTATGTTAATGAATTTTTAATTTAATATTCTCTACTCTTTGTAAACGAAAGGACAGAAGAAGTTTTTCTTTAATGGCATACAATATTTAAATACATAATAAAATCATTAATAAGTTATAATGCAAAAACTCTTTTCTGATTTGTTAAGTGAGTGGAAGGAAATAAACCAATAGAATCTTATAATTATAAAAATAAACATATTTTTCGTAGCTTACACCGTATAAAAAAACAAAACGGGTAGACAAAAGTAACATTTTACGTTCTCTGAGTTTTTTTATTTTTTTACACATACATATATTACATAGCACTTTTTCATTATTGCCACAGAATTATATAAAAGCTATCGAAGTTTGAATCCGATAGTTTTTCATTAGTAATTATGGCACACAGATGCAGAATACGTATGTCGTTCTTCATATTGAGAGAAAGTAATATTTTCTTTTTCCATTAAGTTGTGTATAAATTGAAAACTTCAAATTCGTTTTTTGGCAAGCTGTTTTTAGTTATGACGTTCTTTAAGTAAATGCTTGTATATTTAACTGGCTTAAGTTCCTATCGCCTTGTAAGCCAAATTAAATGTGATAATTGTTAATGAACAAATAACATCAAAGTTAGTTGTAAATATTTTCAATAACACATAGTTGAACGGAACAACTACCTGTTTTTGAAGGCCACTAAACCTTCAACATCAGCTTTCTGTTGGGTTTGGTCCACTGTGTGGTATCAGTTGATGTAGATTTCCGATTTATCTACTTAGCCTTTATTGCAAATATAATATGTGAATTGTTTTGATTCATGGTATTTCAATTAGCTGAAACCTCTATTGTAATGAAAGCTCAAGTTTGAAATCCCTAAATTTACAACAGTCTTGCCATTGTCGTTTGTTCTTTACGAATTATGCACATGTTAGTGTTAAACGCACTAATAATCCCAAAATTATATTTTACTTATTCAGTAAAATATTTTTTTAATAAAATACATTGAAATTGATTATTGAGGGGTTTAGCTGGATCCTATGCGCATTTCACTGTTGCTAATGCAGATCATCAGGGAACCTTTACCCAAAGTTTCTTAGAACAACTAGAGTCATTATGTTATAAACTTTCATTTAAATAAATGAGAAGCTCAACAACAAATAACAAAGTTGAAACAAGAACTCAATAATCAACATGTTTTTTATTTTCTTACTTTACCATTACCATTACATACTCTTTATATCTACAATTTGATGCTGAAAAAAAGTCAGCCATTGTAGTTTTTACTGGATTTTCTTTTAAATGAATTATGTTTTTCTATGCGCTTAAAAAACCAAGTACAAAACATAAACCAAGAAAGTAAAACTGAAAAGAATCGCGCGAGTTATAGGAACTACAACCACAACTACAACAACAACAGATCCACCAGCAAAACCACCTAGATTAAATAACTGACATAGCATAAACATATTAAACAAACAAAATAAATAAAATAAAGAAAACCAAATTATTAAAATGATTATTTAAACAAGAATATATAAATTATAAAGAATTATAAAAATATACTTAATAAACAAAATATTGAACTGCGACACTGTTAAATTAAATAGAACAACAGATTATTGAACTTCTTATTTATGTAAACATTTTTATTGTTAAATTAAAGAAAGCAACAATTTATCGAACTTATTATTAATGTAAGCATTTTCAATTGCGAAACTGTTAAAATAAACAAAACAACAATTTATTAAACTTTTATGAACATAAGCACTTTTGTAATTAAATAATAAGTTTCATTGTAACAAATAAAAATGAATAAAGTCAGATATTTTTGGATAGTGAAAAGTGAAAGATGTGTTTTTTTTCATTAACATAAATATCACTTAGATAACTGGCGCAGTCGTCCAAGTTCCATAAATATCACGAAGGAATATCGAGAAATTTTGGAACCAGTAACCTACACCCAATACGAAGGATCATCGTATAAGGAAAAGTCTGCAAAAGAAAAGCCTAGAAACAACTACTAAGGAAATCTTCAAAGGAAAAGTCTGCAAAAGAAAAGCCTAGAAACAACTACTAAGGAAATCTTCAAAGGAAAAGTCTGCAAAAGAAAAGCCTAGAAACAACTACTAAGGAGATCTTCAACAAAGGATCATCATATAAAAGAAAAACTGCAAAAGGAAAGCCCAGAAACAACTACTCAATACGAAGGATCATCGTAGAAAAAAGGAGTATTAAAATGCAGAATACAATAATTTTTCTTGCGTAAGTCAAATACTGAATAAATAAGTTAAATAGAAAAATTTTATAAAATTAAATGAATACAAATAAATTAAAGAAATTTTTTTAAGAAATATAATAATAACTATAAGAAAAAGTGATAAATACATAATTGTTTCGTCATATATAAAAATAATTCACATTTGAAAGAATTATTATTTAATATTACGAATTAAACAGAGGTATATATTTATAAAGACCAGCGATTCTCAAGAGACCCTCCTGTAATCTTTATAAGTGTACGCTTTGTTTTAATACACAACAATACTATCATATGCCTAGACCCCGACCATACAACATTATACCAAGAATCCTTGTCCCAATTCCAGAATCAGTAGCAATGAGTGTCAATCAGGGTAATGAAAATAATAATGCTAGTAATCTCGCGAACAATACGGTTAGAAATATTATAGAATCTTTGAGAGTACCAGATGCTGTCAAAGACCTTCCCAAATTCGACGGAAACCCCAGGTTGTTGTACGATTTCATAAACAATGTGGAGGAAATACTTTTAATATTAACACCCATTGATGGAACTCCTTTCGCCAAAATGATCTTAAGAGCAATACGCAATAAAATCGAAGGAGAAGCGAATGAGATATTAAATATGTACAGCACAAATTTAAGCTGGCAAGACATTAAGAATAATCTCATATTGCACTATTCAGATAAGAGAAATGAGACCTCATTAATTAGAGACTTGCATCTGTTGAAGCAAAATAATAAATCGTTAGAAGAATTCTACAGCTCAGTTATAGAAATCCAGGCTACAATAAATAACCATTTAATGATCCATGAATTGGATCCTAATATAATTACAGCCAAACGAGATTTGTTTGCCAAAATGTGTCTTAACACATTCTTGTCTGGTCTTAGAGAACCCTTAGGATCATCAATTAGGGCTATGAAACCAGAATCATTACCAACAGCTTTTTCATACTGCGTTACGGAACAAAATATGTTCTACATTAAACAAGAAAATAGGAATCTAGTAAAAAGACAAGACAGTTTGAGACAATTTACTCCCCATTTCCAGCCTCAATACCAAAAACCATTCATTCCAAGACCACAACAATTCACAAGTCGTAGTCCTCCTGTACATTATAGTAAACCACAATTTCCAATCAACCAAACATTCACTAGACCACAGGTAACACACAATTACAGTTCACAAAGACCACAATTACCAATTAACCAAACATTCACTACACCACATAATTATAGTTTGCAAATACCTAGACAAATATACAATAATACAACCACAAATAACCAGAACCATTTTAATAATTCAAGACAACCATATTTTAACACCAACACAAACCATCAGCCACCAGAACCTATGGATACCAGTTCAGGTTATACACACCTAAGAAATAGTAGTGTACAAACACGAAGATCTCCAAGGGAAGTTCACCATATCGATCATAATCTCGAAAGCTTTGACACTTTCACTAACTCTGAAGACTATAACGTCCCACACTACATGCCTAATATGGACAATTACAATGAAATCGACGATGTCCAAAATTTTCAGTTAGAAGCCTCCAAGATTCAAAAGGATATATAGACATAAACAAACACGGTACGAATCTCCCATACATAAACATATCATCCCCTTTTGGACACCCACTCCGTTTTTTAATAGACACAGGTGCATCAGCATCCTTCATAAACCCAGAATACACTACACATTTAAAAATAACGAAATGCACACCAATAACAATAACCACTATTCTTAATAAACATCAACTAAATGAAAAAGTGAATATACCAGCTTTTATCGAATTTAAAGAAAAAGAAACATTCGAATTATTTATATTTAAATTCCATAACTACTTCGATGGACTTATCGGACTCGATATACTTACTAAATTAGGCGCAAAAATTGACTTAGAAAACAGATACCTAATAACTAGGAATTCTTGTATACCATTACATTTCAAACCGAATTTAACTTCAGGCAAACTATTAATAGCTCCGAGAACAAAAACTATTATAAAAGTACCCGTAGATATCGAAAATGGCGATATTTTTATACCCAATACCTTAATTCAACCAGATGTAACCATTTCCACTGGCATATACAGGGCCAAAAATTGGTATAGTTTTGTTGAAGTTACCAACAAATCAAATTTGGATAAAATTATTTTAATCGACAGCCCAATAAAAGTAGACCCTCTTATAGATTGTAACTATATAGAAGTTAACAACATCAACTTTGAGCAAACCTTCGACGTAAGTTCGAAGTTAATAGAAAATCTTAGAACCGACCATTTAAATTCAGAAGAACGAAAAGCCATTACAAAAATATGTAAAGAATTTGAGGAAATTTTCCTGCAAGAAAATCAGCCTCTTACCTTTACGAACAAAATTAAGCACAGCATAGTTACTAAGGATAACATACCCATCTACACTAAATCGTACAGATATCCACATATCCACAAAGAAGAAGTGAGAAGACAAATCACGGATATGCTAAACCAAGGTATAATACGGGAAAGCTACTCACCTTGGAGTGCACCAGTGTGGATAGTCCCAAAAAAATTAGACGCTAGCGGAAAGCGCAAATGGCGCTTAGTAATAGATTACAGGAAACTGAATGAAAAAACAGTTTCAGACAGATACCCAATACCAAATATTAACGAGATATTAGATAAATTAGGCAAATGTATGTATTTCAGCACATTAGATCTGGCCAGCGGTTTTCACCAGATCGAAATGAACTCAAAGGACATCCCAAAAACTGCTTTCACGGTAGAAGGTGGGCACTATGAATTTGTACGGATGCCATTTGGTCTTAAAAATGCACCGTCTACATTTCAAAGGGTAATGGATTGCGTTTTGAAAGACCTGGTAGGTACTGTGTGCTTGGTATATCTAGATGACATCATCGTTTATTCAACATCATTGCAAGAACATATCGAAAATTTGAAAAAAGTCTACGAAGCGCTAAGAGAAGCCAATCTCAAAGTGCAAATAGACAAATCAGAGTTTCTGCATAAAGAATGCGCATTTTTGGGCCACATAGTGACCACTGAGGGTGTTAAACCTAATCCTAATAAAATATCAGCCATTCAAAACTTTCCAATCCCTACAAACCAGAAAGAGATTAAATCATTTTTAGGTTTATTGGGTTACTATCGTAAATTTATAAAAGATTTCGCAAAAATAACAAAACCATTCACTACATGTCTGAAGAAAGATAAAACTGTTGAAATCAATGACGAATATAAGAAAACCTTTGAAATTTGTAAAAGCCTCCTAACTAACGACCCAATCTTACAATACCCGGACTTTTCAAAACCATTCAACCTCACAACTGACGCAAGCAATTTTGCGATAGGAGCCATCTTGTCACAAGGCCCCATAGGAAATGATAAGCCTATTTGTTACGCTAGCCGTACACTCACAACGTCCGAAATTAACTACTCTACGATAGAAAAAGAGCTCTTGGCCATAGTATGGGCCACCAAATATTTTCGACCATACCTATTTGGTCACCGTTTCAGAATCATAACAGATCACAAACCCTTGACATGGATAATGAGCCTTAAAGAGCCAAATTCGAAATTAATTCGTTGGCGATTAAAATTAGAAGAATACGATTATGAAATTGTATACAAAAAAGGCAAACTGAACACCAACGCTGACGCTCTTAGCCGAATTAAACACGACCATACAGAAACACAAAACATTAATACATTTGACACACTCTCTATTCAAGGTACTTCGGGAAGTACGATTCATTCAGCTGAAGAAAACTACGACGACGGAATACCTATTTCAGAAAAACCGATTAATGACTTTAACTTACAGGCTTTATTTAGGAATGGAAAACCCAATACTTGCACTAAATCAGAAATGATTTTTAAAAATAAATATAGAAAAACGTTTACGTATCCTAATTACACAGAAGAAATCATAACAGATATTCTTAAAAAGCATCTTGCCCCTAATAAAACTACAGCAATTTACACTAATGATGAAATTTTTCGCATTATCCAAAATGTATACGCAAAACACTTTGCTCAAAGCAAAATTTTCCGTTTGGTTAGGTGTACCGAAATAGTAGAAGACGTAAAAGAAAACGACAACCAAGATAAAATTATTCAGGACTACCATGAAAATAACAATCACAGAGGTATACAAGAAACATTCGATAACCTTAAACGGAAATATTACTTCCCATACATGAAATCGAAAATAACTCAAACAATAAATAACTGTGTTTCATGCCAAAGACTGAAATATGACAGACACCCTCCAAAAACTAAATTTGAAAAACCACCAACACCCGTCAAACCATTGGACATAATACATATAGATATTTATACAATAAATGCGAAAAATATTCTAACTGTCATTGACAAATTTTCCAAATTTGCTGCGGCATACACTTTAACAGCAAGAAATAGCCTTTGCGTAATTAAATCCTTAAAACACTTCATAAGTATGCATGGCATCCCTAACCAAATCGTTTGTGATCAAGGAACTGAATTTAATTCTAATATATTTAAAGATTTCTGTCAACAATATCAGATTAACTTGCATTTCACGTCTTTTCAACAATCAAGCAGCAACGCCCCTGTAGAGAGACTTCACTCAACACTAACCGAAATATACAGATTAATAATAGAAAAGATTAAAGATAAAAAATTAGAAATGGATCATGACGACATTTTAACAGAGACCCTCATAACTTATAATAATGCAATTCACTCTTCTACGAAACTAAAACCTTTCGAACTCTTCTACGGAAGAACTTACAAATTTGACCGTCAAATTACATTCAACAACGAGCACGAATATCTCTCAAAAATCAACCAATTTCAAACACAATTATATGACTACATCAAAAACAAATTACAAACTGACACTGACAAACGCATAGAAAAACTTAACACAAATAGAGACGAACCATTAAATTACAAACAAAATGACTACATTTACAGGAAGGAAAGTAAGAGAAACAAAATCACACCACGATTTACCAAACATAAAATACAACAAAATAATAAAGTAACATTAATAACTACACAAGACAAAAAACTTCACAAATCTAAAATTAGGAAAAAACATGCTTAAAATATCTTAATACCATTTCAGATCAATTACCACAATACTCGCACAAATACTACACATACAAAATCTGACCGATACCCAAGGTTTGGTACAAATAAAGTTGGGCACAGCCAAAACGATAACAGACTACACTAACCTTATACATATCATAAAACTCGATTCATATAGTAACAATATTCTGAAAATAGAAGAATCACTGAAGCATTTTATATCTTCATATAATAACAAAGACACTCTAAGGACGACAAAATATAAGCTAACGGATCTTAAAAATAAATTAAATACAATAACGCCGAGATATCGCAATAAAAGAGGATTATTTAATGGTATAGGATCAGCAGTGAAATTTATTACGGGAAACATGGACAGCAACGATGCATCTCATATTAATGAAGTAATATCTAATCTGACATCAAAATTACAGACCAACACAAATAGACAAAATATACTTAACACTAAAATGATTGAAAGAATTGAAAATATTACAAATCACATAAACAAGGAACAAGACATCATAATCCGGTCATTACAATATTCACAAAACAGCATTCTCTCCAATTCCAAACAGATTAACGACCTTCAATATTTGAACCAAATAAATTATCATATAGATTTATTATCAAACCACATTTCAAGTATTTCCGAAGCAATGACTTTGGCCAGACTTAAGATTATACCAAAAATGATTTTGAATCTGGAAGAAATCAAAGAAATCGAAAACAATCTGGAAAACCAATCTATCAAATTAAATACCATAGAACACTTGTACGAATTACTAGAGTTGCAAGCCTACTACAATAACACAAACATTATTTTTAATATTCTCATTCCTCATATCCCTCACGATCGATACACAATTTCCCACACAATCCCCATACCGATTAATAAAACAAAAGAAGTAATAATAAATCCATATGTAATTTATAACAATAAAAGAATTCAGTATTTCGACAAATTATGTAAAAAAATTGAAGATCTGTATTACTGCCAAGAAAGCCTACAACAAGAGACAATAGAAAAATCTCAATGTTTTGGGAAAATCATACACAATCTAGAAGCCAACTGTAAACTCAATGACATAGGCCAGATAGTTAAAGTTTCACAACCCGAGCAAGGACTTGTACTAGCAACAAACTTACCACCAACAGAGATGAAGACATCATGCAACGACAAAACAAATATTATTAAAGGGAATTTACTAATACATTTTAAAGATTGCGATATAACCATCAACGAAATCACATACAAAAGTAATCCAAGGATATATTGGGACAGTTCTATCCTAACCCCATCCACAGAAATAAATATTAGACCTTTATCCACTATAGAAAGTTTAAGCATACCGAAACTCAAAGAATATCACTTCAAGAATAAATTAGCCATCGAAGACTTATCAAACAAAACAGAACTTCACAGAAACTTAAATTACGGACTCCTGGTTATAATAACTAGCGTAATAATCATAATCTTCGTAATAAAAAAGAAAACAAAATTCATTATAAGAGAAATTCCTACTACAAACATTGTCGCTTCTGACCATCAATACTTTTGGCCATCGCTCCATACTAAGGGGGGAGGAGTTATAGGAACTACAACCACAACTACAACAACAACAGATCCACCAGCAAAACCACCTAGATTAAATAACTGACATAGCATAAACATATTAAACAAACAAAATAAATAAAATAAAGAAAACCAAATTATTAAAATGATTATTTAAACAAGAATATATAAATTATAAAGAATTATAAAAATATACTTAATAAACAAAATATTGAACTGCGACACTGTTAAATTAAATAGAACAACAGATTATTGAACTTCTTATTTATGTAAACATTTTTATTGTTAAATTAAAGAAAGCAACAATTTATCGAACTTATTATTAATGTAAGCATTTTCAATTGCGAAACTGTTAAAATAAACAAAACAACAATTTATTAAACTTTTATGAACATAAGCACTTTTGTAATTAAATAATAAGTTTCATTGTAACAAATAAAAATGAATAAAGTCAGATATTTTTGGATAGTGAAAAGTGAAAGATGTGTTTTTTTTCATTAACATAAATATCACTTAGATAACTCGCGTTAAGCCAAAACAAAACACTAAAATAATGCCATAACTGTGGGTTAGAATATGTGGGAAAAATTGTATTTATACACCTGCAAGCACACACACACACACACACATACACCTTTAAATACAACCCCAAAAATTAAAACGATTAAAAGATTAAATTGTGTAAACGGGTTAAGCGTCGTTAAGACAAGTTTTAGGAAAAACAAACGCATAAAAAACTTGTAAAAAAAATACTGCAGCAGCAACAAGCATTAAAGAAGAATGTCAAAAGAAATATTTACACAAAAAAAATATTATAAAAGTTGAGCAAAACTTTGTTAACATTCGACTCATAATATTGGCAATATAAATTGTTAACAGCAGCAAACTAAAAGTATTAATACTGGTGACGCTTAACGTATTGTGTTTTAAAACTGATTGGTAAGATATAAAGAGTTTTACATTAAGGCAGCTTCAAATGTTAAAATTTTAGTTATTATAGAAATTTTTTATTCGTTTAAAATGATTTTCAATGCTATAGGTGTGTGGAGTATGTAGTGGCAAGTAGGACGCTTGGACTGCTGCAAGAGGACTTTGCTTTGCTATGTTACAAATTAGTTAGATGTATGTTTTATTGTAACTAGTCAAGTAATTAATTTGGTGTTTAATCCTCCAAGCGCAGCAGAAAGCACCAAACTCTCCTAGTTGAATTGGAAAACGTCAAAGGACGCATATGTAATGATGCAGCAGACAACATTGGATACAATACAACTGAAAACCTGGCAAAACAAGCACAAAAGGCAGCTGAATCAAAAAAAGTCAGCTGCAACTTATATAAAATAATAAAAAGCTCGCTAATAAAAGCTTGACATCCTCAAGCCCGTCAGGTAGCAACAATGGTGATTTCATCAGCTCTATATCTGGGTATACTACTACTACAACATGTTATCAGTAAACGTTCACATACCCCAGAAATTATTTAATTGCACTAGGCACACCGAGAGGCATGGCATACTTACAACCACCCCCACTATAGCAGAATCCATTCGTACCCTTAAACAGCGCAAGGCTTCCGGATTTCACAGCATCCATCCAGAGCAAACAAGTGTCTTTCTGATCCAAGCTGTTATACAAAGACTTTTGGATAATAATTAACTTTCTGACGAACTGAAAGAGGGCTTAATCATCAATATTTCCAAGAAATCTGATCTCACGGACTGCAAAAACTGGAAGTGTATCACACTCCTAAGCATGATAAATAAGATAATCGCAAACATTACCAACACTAAAGTTTCCGACTCCCTCGGCAAAAAGTTTCGTTGCTAATACAATGGAAACAAAGCTCATAAGCCCTGCATTGATTACATTAAGAAAGTTATGGATAAAAAACTTAAAACAAATGGTTTTTAGAAAATGTAATATCTTTCGAACAAGTAATCAAAACAATCTCCTAGTTTTCCAGAAAGGATTTTTAAAGGGACACTAAAAAAATCACCAAATGTGGAAAACCAAGGCAAGAAAATTTCCAAATCGTCCTTGTTATTGGCAATGGAATGGTCATGCCCATATTTGTGTATGTGTGTATATCCATATGTTTTAAATTTATTTCTTCTCGTTATTATCCGTTTTCTTTTATTTGAAACACTTTTATTATAGACACTAAAATATGTTAACCATAGAAATTTTTTCCCTTACATTTCCACTTCAATTTACCTATTTGCACATTTAAAATTCTTATTCAATCTTAGCCTCATGTTCAGAAACATTTTCACTTGTACTATGTATGCAATGAATGAATACATTGTTCAAGTTTGCTGAATTTTCCAAATTTAACATGTGTTTGTGCAAAATTATTCTTTATCATTTCATTTCAACAAGATATTTTACATTTGCATAATTTTCCAAATGTCTTTAGTTACATTGCTAATTTTTGGTAAAACATGTTTAAACATTCTGTTTATCAAAATCAAAGTTTCTTTGAAATTGAAGTTAAATTAAAGATACGAGTATTACTGTAATCGTTATTAGGGCTTATTTATATTTTTCATATACATATACTTTGTACATATTTGGAAGAATTATTTAAGTCTTATTTCATATTTTTTATTTAAAATCATAAAATTGTACATAACGCTCATTTACCCAAAAAACATCTCAAAAATGGGAATTTTCAAATGTCTATCATATATTGTGAAAATATTTAATGGAAATATCTCGTTTATTAAAGTCCTTGACAAGACCATTTATAAGACATTCCAAGACATGAGAGATTTTTCAAATGCTTTACTACAGCGAAATATGCTAAAGCAAACGCTAAACAACACTTTTGGCAAGACAAACAACTGAAACAAATGTCTTGCCAATAGTGTTTTTTAGCGTTTGTTTAAGAATATTTTGCTGTAGTAAAGCATTTGAAAAATCTCTCTTGTCTTGAAAGGTCTTATAAATGATATTGTGCAGGACACTGTTGTTTATTCAACTCTATAGAAAAATATTAAATTTTCTTTTACCCTTAGGTTGTGTTTAAATCGAAAACTTAAAGCTCGTTTTCTGGTAAACTTATTTTTATAACCCTTACCAAAAAATTCCGTTTGTAATATCCACAATATTAATAAGCGACCCGTAAAGTATTCTGGTTCCTTATGCATAGGGAAGACGAACAAGCGATGTCAGTCTATCCCTCTGTTTGTCTGTCTGTACGTGAAATCAGTTTTGCCGACGCTCCCAGAAAAGCTAGTGACTTCGGACTTAGACTAGTGAGTCAGAAATGGAACGAAATAGATTGGTATTGAAAATCAACGAAATCGAGCATATGGTTTCAGAGTTAAAAGACTTAAACTTTATTTAGCCATATAAAAGTAGTTACTTAACCTATTTTTTTAAATTACCTTTTTTTATACTTCAGTACAAATAAAATTGCAAATAAAAAAAAATATAATAATTAAATAAACCAAAAAGACGTTTCCAGAGTAGAAAAACTTTAATTTGTTTTTTTTTTGTAATATAAAAGTAACCTACTAAAATTAATTTTTCCTTTTTCTCTATAATATAAACATATCTTATATTCTTAAAAGAAAAAGACTGATATAAGAAATCAGAAAAAATCTAAAAGGATGATTTCAGGGTTGGGAAACTTACACTTTTTGTGATAATAAAGGTTAGAAGGGTTAATTATTTTTTCTTTTTTTTATAAATTCGAGATATTTTATGTTATGCAAAGCAAATTTTAGTATAGCTTATTAGAAAGCACAGCTCCAGCACTAAAAAATTTTAAATTATTTTTAGATATTAAAATAACTAAAATTAAATAGCTGATGTTAATAAGAATCTCCACCCAAGTAGATAGACTAGGGTGCTGATGAAGTGCGTGGCTGCACAGAAAAGTATCGGTATTTCCTCCGGCTAATAAAGTTTAAGTTTAATTTTTCTTCTCTTTTTTACAAACTCACATTAATTAATAAAAATATTTCATGCGAATAAGAAATTATTTCTGATTAAAATTATAAATTTTTTTACAAAACAAATATGTATGTATGTATGTATATACTTATTAGGGATGCCAATCGTGACTGGTTTTTACGATCCCTGGATTAGAGATTTCAAAAAATCAAATTCCGGGATTTCGGGATTTTTCGGGATCTAGAAATTTCTTGAGATTCAGGAATTTTTCTTGTCTCTGGGTTTTTTGCGTAAATTTTGCAAAATTGTGCAACTTTTAATGGCACTGCCAAGCTTAAACAATGGATAAAAAGTATTAGTACTTTACAGCTATACACAAAATTATAACGCAGAAATACCTGTTTAAATAAAAAAACAATGAAGCAATATTTTGTTGCTATCTATCTATCAATGGGGAAAGTTATGATGAATTTAGTTAAAAAAAAACAAAACTTAGTAAACAATTTCAATATTGGCTGAATACCGAAAATCCTAGGATTAAAAAATTAAAATTCCGGAATTTTCGGGATCGGGATTTCGGAATTGGCATCCCTAATACTTATGTAGAGAACAGAAATGAGTATTGAAAAAGTGAGTAGAGTTAAATATGACTTATAATTTCTTGTACGCAACACGCACTCATATATATTGCAATGTAGTCTATGAAACATATTCACTCGAAAGTTTGAAGTGAGCATCGAACTTATACTAAGAAACCCTTATGACATTGTTGATTTCGACTCTCTTAACGCAATGCTTATGGACGATGCAAAATAAATAACTATGACTCACAATACGAAATTCGCATACGAGGTTGTGTGTTTGTTTCTCTGTTGCTTATTGTTGTTTGTTATTCTTTTCTTGGAATTGACTAAACTTTTAAATAAACACGCATACATGAGCTAAAAGAGTTAAATCTATGCGAGTAATTGAAGTACTTTCCTGAAATTAGAATGTGAGTGTGGTATGAATATGAATTTTAAAGTCGCATTGATATTTATTTCGACTTATTTATAAATTAATATCATTGAGAGTGAGCGTACATCAGAGTAATTGAGTTTAAACGATATATTACAAAACATATTACAGAACAGCAAAAACAATATTCATTGCGGATCTCTGGTATGTACCCCTATACCAAGGCGAATTGATAACAGGTGACCTTAACAGTCCAGATGATTATCAGGTGTTCGAAGCCTAATTGAACTGCTTTGCACCCCGATTGTCAAAATCTCTTCTTTTATATAATGTTTGTTTACATTTAAAGTGAAAAGTGTATGTGTTTTATAAATATGTATGTATGTATTGGTATATTAGTCAACTGTTTTTGACAGATGGGGTTTTTTTAAACCAGACGAATTGCATGTTGTTTTTAGTATTGTTGTATTGTTGTAGCGATAAGGTCACCTTATATGAATTCGCCTTGCCCCTATACTACATATACATAAGTACTTCGGTAAAGGGTTTATAATTTCAGCAAAGCTGAATATAACACCCTTACTTGTTTGAAATATATTTTTTATAAACTTACTCTATTCAGGCTTCCAAGCACATTCAAATATTGATTTTAATGCAAATAATGGACAGTTTTATTTCATTTAATCATATACAATATTTCGTAGGGATTTTTCAACATCTTTAGTGATAATATTTTTATTGAAATATATTTCATCCTTCAATAAAATTCTTTTTTTAACATTCCAATACCGCATTTGGAGTGTTTATTCGAAACATTAGATACTTGGACAATTCTTATTGGGGGAAATGAATGCTATCAATTTAAACAAATCATTTTATATGTGTTCAAGAATATTTTTTTTCAGTTAAATCGAATCAAATCAGTTAAATTGACTCAAATCGAGTATATTTCTGCAGATGTTTAGCATTTATTGTATATAAGTTTTCCACATTCAAAAGCTTATTATTGCATTACTGGCTTTGACTATCTCTCTGTCCTCTATTTCCACTTACTTAAGCACACTTTTTTGTGTTTGTTCAAAGCCCTTTCCTAATCAATTATGCTTAATGTCTGCACACAAAACGACAATTTATATCATGATATGCTTCATGTTTACACAGCAGGCCGTAAATAAATGTACTAGTATATACATATATGTTTTATTAGCATTTCCATTGCCAGCACAAACAACAACTTGACACAACTTGACATACTGTAATGTATCAGATTAGCATTGTAATCAAAAAATAAACATATAAATGTATAGAATGATCAAAGAAATTCAATTATTTTGCATGGCAGAAAGTTATTTATATTAGTGTGTATCCGAGATTCGTTTGTCTTAAAGCGTCCTAAATCAATTCAATGTGAAACACTAATTGTGAAGTAGATGAGCTTTTGAAGTACCAAAAGAAAATGGCACTTGTTTTTATGATTGGCAAATGTACATACACACATACATATATGTAAATTCAGAACAGAAAGAAAAGTACATACATATATAATTTTACAAAATAATATCTATTTACTAGCGTGAAAAAAAGTTAGACACTAATACATATCAGAAAATCAAAAATGTTGATATAAATGACTTTGGGCGAGAGATTGGACCCGCGGTCTCAAAGAAATTTTTTTATATAAAAAGAAATGTCGCACTAAAACAAGAATTTATTCACCTAATCGATATGATGGCAGGCTTAAATACTACTTTATCTCAATAAAATTATAAACTTTTTGCTTCCGTTTTAACTTGACTGATGGAAAATCTCATCCTCTAACTTTTCCTTTTAGTTTAGCATATGAATCACATACATTCATTTCATATTATTCATTCTGTATTAGATATTTTTTTTTCTTCTTAAAATAAACTTTAAACTTTCATGTTTTCTAGAAGAGAGAGGGAAGTGCAGCAAGCTTTTAAATAAGGCCAACTATTATCGGTCGTGAAGCTCCGTTAAATTCTACATCAGTAATAAAAAACGTTTATGAAAAAAATAGAAAGTGGAAAGTGTTCGATTTAATAATGAAAACACAAAGTTGACAGGTTTTTAAAAAGTTTGCTGCCATTTGTGGAAATTTTTCCCAAAAAATAATAATCAACAAACTTAACTATTATTGACTTTAACTATTGAATTTTGATATTGATATTTTAGTCGAAATTTACTTAAGGAGAAATTTATTTTAAGTTAGTTGCATATCAGGCTGAACATATCAGGATGAAAAACTTGATTTGATTTGGTTACGTTAAATTAAATTAACAGTTTACTTGGATTCATCACCAGATAAAACAGGTTAAAACTAATAATAATTTCGCCTAAATAGCTGCTACCTTTTTTCTATAGTCCAAATGTTTGTTAAACAAAACTACCCCGCAAACAAGTTGGAGCTAGTTCCAAAGATTTACCACTTTCATTTTATACCAATCACCATTAACTACTTACAGAGATGATACGAGATGGGAGATAATTTTAATTTTCAGACGGTCTCGCTTACATACGTCTTCTTTAATCGTTCTATCGTGGTGAAATTTTTTTGCTTATTTTAATTTTATACTTTGTAACCTCATTCGATGAGCGAGTTTTGTAAATAAATGGTAAAAATTACTATTTTTTATTGAAAATGCTTCAAATAAAATCTGTAATAATTTTTAAAGAATTTCTTATCACCTTTTTAGTAGTAAAAAGCTTTTTCGTATTCTGTTCCTCGTTTCTGTAGGGAATGTGAGAATTTTTCGAGTCGAAAAAATTTTTATCATCCTGTGAAACACAGAGTGAGTAATAAAAACTGTATTTGTTGAAATTTTTGTAAATTTACAGAAGTTTTTATATGAGTAAAGCTTTGTAAAATATGACAACGAGTATAATTATTTAAGTTTGCTCGATGCGAGAACTTCTCACAAGTAACAGAAACGTGGCACTGTTTTTTTAATTCAACACAACAAATTCTTACATTTGATTTTGTAAAATTATTTAGTCCCAGTTCACACTAGTCAAATCTCATTGCTAAGCTCATCACTTCTTCTTCTTTGAACTTTCATCGGTGTCCAAGTCTTATTTTTCAGCTCATATTTTTTACGCCAAATTTTGTGTATGAATGTGTGATTTTTTTTATTATTACTAATGAGAAAGCAAAACGTATTGACAATACCTGAATACTCGTTTCTTTTCCCCTCGTATCTCTCTCCTATAAACTAATCAGCTTAGAAATAATACTTTATGATCTGTATATATGTACATTTATTCGTTCCACAAAATACACATTTGGGGTATTCAGAAGGTACTCATAAATTAACACATTTTAAAGTAATAAAACGAAAATATATGACTGCTGTGAGCAACCCCTTACAATTTACAATTATAAATATTGTACTTATTTGTATTTTGATTCTCGCACCATTTTACATTGCTTACTCTCTCTCTCTCTCTCATACTTCCTTTGGTAAACTCTCACGCATTTGTAAATGAAATTATAACAAACAATAAACAAAGCTGAGAAAGTCTTATTACTTTATGACCCTTTTGTTTGAGCCACAACAACAATTTTTTTAAATTATGTTAAAATGTTAACAAATTTTCACACTTAGGACACTTAAGTCACTCTATGAATACCCCAATTGTTTGTTTGTTTTGATTATTTTGTTTATATTTTATGGGTAGGTACAGACTTAGCAACATGTTTAAGCAACCAGGCAGATTGCATTGTCGGTCGCATAGTCTGTAGTCTTGTTTATGGTTGCGTTCGAAGTTGCATTCGAAGTTTCGAAAATATCAATATGTTTTGATGTTTGTGGGTTGCATTGTAGGTTGCACTGTCTGTATGAAAATATTCGAAAACGTCTTGCGTAAGCAAGTTGCAAAGTCTGTACCCACTATTTTAGCTTTTTTCATAAGTTAGTCTCTTCAACTCTGGTATCCTCTGTGCCAATCATTACAGGTACTGAATTTAATATACTTAGGCTGTTGTTTATATCAAAAATTTGTCTAGACAACTATTAAGTTATTTGGATCACTTCTGTTCTTTAACAACTATGTGCTAATTTGATTGAAAATTCACCAGAAAAATAATTAATTGGAACTCATTAATGCTGTAACTAATGATTTGTATGTTAATTTTTTTGCTGGTTATAAATTCTGTATTACTGAGACAGTTTGTGTATGTGAGTAAGCATTAACCAAACATTTTACTTCTTAAGTTTCCGAAAATGGGCAGAAACAAAGGACATGATCGGTAGTTTATATAAATTTTTTCAAACGCTATTAAGCTATTATTATTAAGCAGGCGAAGCCTATTGACATATATTTCGAATAGATAAACTAGTGAATTGTTGCTTTTTGCAAACCGCATTCTTTTTGGATTCCTTTCGGGCCGTATTTTTCCAGACTTATTGCTGGTAGCCTCTTTCTACCATCATTTATAAGCAAATTTGTTAAATTATATATAATACAACCCCACTCTACCCTTGAGGGGGTTCTAGTAACCCAGGTGGTCTCATGTAATGATTGAAAGCTGGTGGGTTGCAACCAACATATGTTTACTCTATCTCTTCCTAACATATATATTGTGAAAAAGGTGAAGTTTAAAGTATGACGGATTCATTGTGCCCCGGCCTTTATTCAGTAAAACATTGAAAAATATTATTGAGGGTTATAGCACGATCCTATGCGCATTTGCTTTTGCTCTCGCTAATGCAGATCATCAAGGAAAGTTTACCCAAAAATTTGTTACAATAACTAGAGTTATTACAAATATGTTATAAACTTTGATTTAAACAAGCGAGAAGCTCAACAAATAACAAAGTTGAAAAAAGAACTCAATACTCAACATGCTTTAATTTTTTTACTTTACCATTGGCTGACTTTTTTCAGCTCGAATTCTAGTTGTAAGAAGTATGTAAAGAAAATTAATATAAATAACAACACCAACTATTCAAGAATAGAATGTTGCAATACAAGTATTTTTTAACTGTACTGCGATTCAGAAACTTTTAACAATCCGACAATCGTTATTGTGTGATTCTGAAACTTCTTTTTAACGATAGGACTCAGCTAATATTTTAATTTGTTGATTTTTGTCGATATAATTAACAGCACATAAATTATTGTCGCTTAAATAACGACACAGCTGACACTAACCTACAGCGAATATCGTTAAGAATGTTACTGAATGGCAAAATCGTTACATTTTCGTTATAATTATTTTAACGATGCAATTATCGTTAAAAAAAGTAAGTGAATCGCACTACTGGTGTAGTCAAATTAATAATTAGTGGTTTTTTGGGAATTCTTTTAATTTAAGTTTAACATTTATTAACGCACTTGTAAACTCAAATTATTATTTCACTTATTCAGTAAATTGTTTTTTCGTCATTCGCCGGACTAAAAATAGAGTCACTCTCGACGAAATTCGTTCGACGACTGTGTTATGTTCATTTTCATATGCCCAAATGTGTTTTATTTTAAATGACGAAACCTCGCACCGCAATTTCGTCGTTCGTCCCAGTTGTGTTCCTAGCATTATTTCTATTTTGTATACCGACGAAAAAACTATTTTCTCTCTCTGTCTTTGTACACACAATAAGTCTAGGTTCACACACGACAACTTTTGTTGCGCAACTCTACTTCAATTCTCTTTTGAACTTGCTTTTACGTTCACACAGGAAAATTTTGTTTCGGCAATTTTTGGTTTCTTTAGCTTCACCATTAAAATTACGGATGAGATAACAAAAGAAAACTGGAGCACGGGCAATTATGCACCCCTTTCCATTCTCTTTTCCTCCCTCGTCCATAAAATCAAGAGTTGCGCAACAAAAGTTGCTGTGTGTGAACCTAGTCTAACCAACTTTATCAAATATCAGAGTCTTCTCTTCGTTGAGTAAATTCGTCGTTATTGTCCTTCACACGAGGAATTTACGCAGCGAATGCTTATCGACGAATTCACCGACGTTTGTCCCAGTTGTGTTCCTAGCATAATATAATCGTTAATGCATACAGTAATAATTGTAGACAAAATTAACTTTCATGTAAAAGAATTAGTGAATTTCACTACTGGACTCTGCTGGTGCCTTGAAAAATAGACAGCTTTTAGTAAGCTAAGTTTCAAATGAGATATTTTTTTATTCTCATTTTGTTTTTCATTTTTGTAAGTCAAGTTTAAGACTTGGCAGTTTTTCTTGAAGCACTTTTTTCAATTCTCTTTTAAAACTGCTCGATTGCTTACATTCGGACGGTTTATTGTTCAATTTTCATATTGTTTTAATGCAGCGAATGAAATAACAAAAGAGAAGTGAAGTAACTTTTCTGTACAAGAAACTCAGTACCCCTCTTCTTTCTTCTTTCTCCTTTCTCCTTTCTCCTTTCTCCTTTCTCCTCTCTTCAACAAACTCAGACTTACTTCAAGAAAAACTGTCGAGTCTAAAACATGAGTAAGAGTTTGTTGTATGAAAGTAATATATAACCAATCTGATACTTCTGTAGATGTGTATGTAAATATATATATATATATATATATATATATATATATATATATATATATGTATGTATATATTTGTAGTTAAGACTTCTATGACAGACCTCAAAAATTTGTGATTTACATATGTACATGCCAACATGATATTGCATGACTTGGGGAAATAGTATGACAAGATTACAAACAGAATTAATAAATAAACAAAAAGCTTAAATTAAAATGTAATTTTAATATTTGATTCAACTTGGAGTTTGTTGTTACTTACTTTTGCAAATACGAGTAAGTAACAGAAAAAACTAAGAAAAAAATCACTAAGTTAAAAAAGATTTACAAGAAAGAAAGTTTTAGTGTTGAAGGTAAGGAGATCTATGGCTAATGGTCATTTATTTACATTAAAGAGCTATAAAGATTACCAAAAATCTTTTTATCATAAAATATCAATTTTAATTATTATTAAGTCATGTTTTAGACTTGGCAGTTTTTTTTTGAAGCAGTTCACTTTAATTCTCTTTTAAAACTGCTCGTTTGTTTACACTCAGATGGTTTCTTGTTAAATTTTTGTATTGTTTCAATGCAGCGAATGAAATAAGAAAAGTTATTCTGTACAAGCAAGTCAGTAGTACCCCTCTTCTTTCATCTTTCCTCTCTCGCCTATAAACTCAGACCTGCTTTAAGAAAAACTGCTGAGTCTAAAACAAGACTAAGCAATCAATTATCAAGAAGTAAACGAAAGCAAAATTTAAGTTTGCCATAAAACATGATCTTAATATTTGATTCAATTTGGTGTATGTTGTTGCTTAATTTTGCAAACAAGTAACTAAAATCTAATAAAAAAAAGTAGTTTAAAAAAATGTACAAGAATAATTTTTAAGTATTGAAGATAAGGAGGTCTTATCTTAGTGATCATTTGTTTATATTGAAAAGCTGGAAGGATTACCAAGTTTTTTTTGTCAGAAAATATAAACTTTAGTTTCATCAAGAAGTAAACAAAAGCAAAATTAAAATTTGCTATAAAAAGATTATAATTAAAGATGTTGATAAGTGGTTGTTGTTATAAACTGTCTGATGTTAAGTAATTGGATTTTTTTAGCTCTGTATAATGTGGAATATCTGCATATAAAATCTGAAAAAAAGCAAAAAGCACAAAGGAGAATAACAAAATTAATTTGACTGCATAACTTTACTTTTTTACCTCAACCGACAACAAATATCGTTTTGAACTTTTTTCGGTTTAGGACGGGTGGCGTTGACTAAAGTAGTTAGCACGTTGTCAACAAAAACAAAGGTCCTGGGTTCGTTTCCTATATCCGACAGTCATTGAATAAGAATACCAATTTTTAAATGTGCATTAGTGTCGACACGGTATTATGTAGCAGAATAAATGAAGAAGTTAAAAAAGCAGAGTTGTAAAGGAATAAAGCTTTCCTCTATTTCTTCCTTCACCACCTGTCTTCTCTATTCCTATCCCTTCCCTATCACCTTCTCTCACTATAATCTCTTCACGAATGAATCAATGTATTGGACCCAAGTGAGCTGGACTTCAACTTTCACCCTTCCCTACCAGCAGCCTGCTAACACATAAGTGTTATCATTATTGTTATTTTAGTTCTCTTTTTAAAGATAGTAAACGTTTATTTCTATTAAGTTACGCACTCTGATATAAACTATATAAAGGATCTAGTATACATATATTTTTTTAATGTTCAAACGCTTTAACAAAAATGTTAAATGAATATAATGCTAAAACAAATTTTCAGTTTATTTTACTACATAAAAATACGTGTTTAAAATCGGCTTAAAAATTATGTTTTGTGTTTTAATTTTCTATAAATTTTGCTCTATTGTTTATCTTTATTATTGTGTAAATCTATACAACTTGAACAAATAAAATACACATGTTCGAGCTCTCATTAATACATTCATTAAATAATTCATTTATATGCAGTGTGTTGTTATTGTTTTTTCTTCTTATTTTTTCAGCAGAAGCCAGCAAGGGCATTTAAAATAGTTTGCCACATTTTAAATTAATAAAAATTTTTTTTCTGTGAATTATGGGTTTTAAGTTAAAGGGCTTGCATGTGAACCAATATGAAAATTTAATGTAGTTATTGCATAAACAGTGACGTTTCTATGAGTATATAAATACATATAATAATATAAATATAATTAACGCATAATCGTACTATTAACAAAGTACCCGCCCCATTGTCCAACTGAGGATCAAAGGTTACTATTTAGGGCATGAGCTTAACGTATTCAGCCAATTTTTATTTAAATTTAAATTGTATTTAAATACAATTTCAGTTCTTATTAAATTACGTTGAAAGTACGGCAGCACCAAAAAATTTCAAAATATTATGGAAAGCTTTCCAAACAACTGCTGTTTAATATAAGTAAATAAGAAAGTTAGGTTGTCAACATGTATAAAATTTAAATTACATAAAAACACGATTTTTGAAAAAAAAAATATTAGAATATAATATAATATATATTTATGGACTTAAAATTTATATTAAATTTCTTTTTAATACTAAAGTGTATTACTGCTTAATGCTTAATGTTGACAGTTCGGATTAAGGTTTTATACCATTTTATATGAAATTTGACGGATGGGGTAAAATCAGCTGATGATCAGCTGATGATCAGCTGATGATCAGCTGCGCTGAAAAAGTCACTTGGTATTGATACACTTTGTTTAATACGATCACATGCTGCTCATATATGTACATGTTTTCACAAAACACACAAAGGCACAAAAGCATATGTTATGCTCGCAAAACTTAAGGCGGTGTCATGTACAACTTCAACGCTTAGCGTGATGTTTCTAACTTTAGGAAAAAGGCTTGAAGCTAAATGTAAAAAATTTTGACAACACTCACTGTTTGCTTCAATGTTTTGTTTTATGCATAAAACACAGCACAAATCGATTACTCTTATGCCACTAACTCGTTTTTAAGGAAATTTACCGAAATTTTAATAAAAATTTCATATTTACTTGCAAGTTCGGTCAAAAAAATTAAGAAAAATATACCAAATGATTGTCAAGGCATGCAAAAAGTTGAGTGCTGCCTAACTCTTCGCTTCGCTTTGCGTTAAAACTACTTTATGTGACATGTTTCTTATAAGTATGTATATTTCCTTTTAGATGTCAAAGCGAACCTTCAAAGTAACGCGAATGAAAAATTTTATTTGACATGGCCTTTTAAATTTATTTAAATATGCACCTTAAAACACAATTTCGTATTTAAATACAACTGAAATATAATTACAATTTGTTTAAAAATCCTATTAGATTTAAATTTCAACTGCCATATTCATAAAAAATATTTCAGGTTTATTAAGATAATCGGGTCTGTTCTGTAAACTGAATAATTTTTCATAACGAGAAATTTTCAAAAACAAGTAAGTATTTATTTGGTGTTCTACAAGTTACTCGATTTGGTGACATTCGAGATTAAGTGGAATAAAATATGTGAACATCAAAATTAGTTGTTAATACAAGAAATAACATTTTAAAACAAAAATAAGCACTTGCAATGCCCGGCTCTAAGTATTTGACAGAAAAAGGGTTTTTATTCATAAAAATTATTTTTTCTTCATTCTTGGAGTAAAATTGTAAACAAACTTTGCTGTGTCCTTAAAACCAATTTGTACATTTAAATGTATCAAACTGCATGTAATTTGGTTATAATTTGAAATTAAAGATATCGAATTGTTAATGCTAATTGTTTCTTTGATGTTTCATCAGTGATTTATTGGAACAATACCACATTCGAGTTACTTTCGACCAAGTATATTTACTCGATTTAAAACCGAGTAAAACTGTGTGAATTCGGTTTAGAGAACACCAAAAATTTTTTTGTCGCTTTAAAATCGAGAAATTTGCTCGGATTCGGTTTACATAACAGGGCCTAATATTTATGAAAAGCATTAATTAATGCCCTAACTCAATTAAAAAGTTTAATACTTTTTTTTTGTTTTGGAAAATATTTTTGAGTGCTTGTTTTTGAATTCTTTTAAGTATTTCATCAAAAAAAAAACTTCCCAGAGAAAAAAAATGGAAGTCATTATAGCGGAAGTAAATTTTCATTGCTTCCAAAAAATCGATATTTTTAATTTGCCGAGAGTGAGCAAAAAACCATGTAGAAGCTTATTTTAGTCACACAAAACCTTGTAACTCCTCCATAGTGTTAGAAAATACTCACAAGAATTGAAAAAAAATTTATTTTTTGAAAGAAATTTATGAATTATTTTTAATCTAAAATTTAAAAGTTATTTGCTTAAATTTACATGGAAACACTGTTTCGGGCTTAAATTCGTATAAAAAGAAACGAATTGTTAAAAAATGCAACTATTTACCCTTTTTCCTAGACAAAAATATTATCATAGAACACAAAAAAGGAAATTTTTTTTAATATCGCTTCCATTTCGGTGACCAGGCATCGAAAAAGAGAACTTCTTGCAATGACAACCCCATGTAAAAATCATTAGATCGGATCGAAATTTGCACTACTTCCGCATCGTAAACTCTACATTTTCATGACTTTTTTGGAGTCTCTTTTTTTACTGGGTTGTTATCTTTGCTAATAAAAAATAAAAATATTTTTACCATGTTTTTAAGATACAAGAATTAAATTAATACCGCATTTACTTTGTCTCGAAATCAAATATGTCTGATTTGAAAGCTTTATCGAAATATGTATTGTTTACACCAAGCTTTTTTTTACATTCTTAAAGATTTTGCATCCAATAGGGCATTAGCATTGCCTCAAAGTCTAGTACTTATGAGATTTTGAGCTAAATTTAGCTGCTTTCTACTGGTTTTCCCCTAGAAAATGAAATCTAGTTTGTCAGTAGGTTTGTAGTAAATCTACTCAAAATCTAATGTTTTTATTTATTTGTTTACCCCCGACAAAAAAAAGGTGTGTTATAAGTTTGTAGTGTGTGTCTGTGCTGGACCGATTTTGATTTAGATTTTTCTGTTTGAAGGTGACTTCATTGAGAGTGTTCTTAGCTATGCTTGAAAAAAATTGGTCCAGTCGCTTAGAAGATATCACATCTTCTCTAGATATATCGAGGGTTTTTAAAATATTTAATTTCTTATTACTACCCTGTACAACATATTTATATAAAATATTCCAATTTGAAATAAAATAAAATATAAAATACATTTTTTTGACAAAAAGAAAACAAAAATTAGTCTTACCTAGTTACTTTTATATACAAAAAAAAATAAAATTGTTCAGCTCTGAAAACATCTTTTCGATTTTACTGATTTGAAATACAAATCTAGTTTGTGTAATTTCTTGCATATCAGTTGAAGACCGAAGTCTCGAGCTTTTCTGGAAGCTTCGGAAAATCGATTTCACATGAAGACAAATGGGCTTACGGATGCACGGATGGAGGGGCATACCTTACTCGTCTTCCCTATGCAGAAGGTATATATGTATATATATATATATATATGTATGTACATATGTACATTATAGGGTCGTATACGCATATTATGAAAATAAGACACGGAATGATAAACGTATATATGAAGAGTATAAAAAAATATTAAATTAAAATGTACTTAGTCAGATAATGCTTCAATTCATTGTATGAGATTATTATATATGCATAATTGACTAAATAGCATTTGACTAAACTTCACTTCTAAATATAAAGTACAAGGGCACAGTTGCATTTATATCGGCACATACTAATACATTAAAATTCAAACAATATGTAAATAAGTTACAATTTTGACAGTTTGACATCACAATAGTTAGAACATGTTTTATACACATGTATGTACGAGTTTGTATACATAAATTCATAAATCTTAGATGATCTAAAAACATATTGCTTCTTGCATACTTACATGTGTATATACATATACATAAATATGTATGTATATATCGCTTATTTACCTAAAGAACGTCATAACTAAAAAAAAAACAGTTTGCCAGAAAACGCGTTTAAGGTTTTCAATTTACACAAATTAATGGAAAAAGAAAATTTTATTTTTCTCCCAAGAGTTGATTAAACAAAATATTTATGTGCAATTTGTACACAATATGAAGAACGATATCAGGATTAATTCTGCATCATTAACTCAATGAATCAATTTTTTTTTTATTAGTTTTTTGAGTTGAGAAGTTCTTTGAGTAAATGAGCGATGTGTATGTGTCGACATTAAACTAGTTTTTATTTTAAATCTCCCTGTTACATTTACTCTATATTACATTACAATAAATATGTAAGCATATCGTTCATTTACTCAAACAACATCATAACTAAAAAAAACACAGTTTGCCAGAAAACGCACACATATCAGTATACGTTATAAGTAAAAAGATATCAACACTTAATACTAATGTCGTATAGCAAATAAATAACTCAGAATTTTCTTTTTTGCAATTTTATCCCTTACAATTTATATTGGTGTAATTTGGTTGTTCAAAATGACCACAAGTTATTTAATTTGCTCCTCAACCGAGTTAAATCAAATAAAGAAACAAAACTAAATTCGAACAGAATTTAAAAACAACATAGAAAAGTATTTAAGTTTGTCTTAATGTATTTCGCTACCGCCCTCGTCAACAATACATACATATGGGCAATTCCATACTGTCGTACGGGACAATCGTACGCATTCAAAATGGAAAAGAGATCAATATAAAATAGATTTTGGTTTTGATTATTTCGCTAAGTTATTGCCCCTGATTATTAGCTCTATTGATGGTACTAAATCCAATTATAACCAATTTTATGTTTTAAAGTTAATTGCAAAAAACTAAGAACGTCGTACGAGACAAAAAAAAAAGGAAGTAGGTTTTGTAGCAAACAATTAAAATACTTATTTCAGCGAAACCTGAAACAATAAATTTATGTAACTAATTTTAGAATGAGGTGAGTAAATGTTTCTTAAAATGGGCTAGATTTTGCTAAATAAAATATTAATGGCTTTTTTCTTATTTAAATTTAATTGTATTCGTACGGGACATGGCGTACGTAATATATTGTTCCATCATGATGTTCAAATATTTTCTGGTGTTTGTTTGGGAAATTATGAATAAAATATTAAAAAAAAAATTAAATAAAATAGAGGTATTCAATGTGTTTATTTTAACATTACGACGAACTTAAAGGGAAATGCAGAATGAGATGAAAAAGTGTACATATTTCACAAAATAGGCAAAATTAAATACGAATACTATTGGATACATTAATTATAGTTTTTTTTTGGAATATGCAGTTTTAGCTGCTTTCCCATCCTGACCTTTGCAATTTAAATATGTGTGGTATAATTTTTAAATTTTTCTACTTTTTGTCCAAGTTATAAAACGAAGAGTACTTCTTTATATCACTGGATGGTATAAAATACATTTTAATACCTTGATAAAAAGAAAATGCATCGGGTATAATAAGGTTTTCTAACTTTGACTTTTAAGTATGCGTTCATACCACTTTTTCTCTTCAAAAAATTCTTTATTTGCTTCAGCTAAAGCTTTTGACTGTTTTCTAGCGGTACGCCATCTTTCTCGGTTTTTTAATTTATAGTTTTGCAATTAAAATTCATTTTCTTTTAATTTTTCCCTGTACCGTTTGCAATTCTCTTGATTTAAATAATTAAATTATAGAATGCTCTTCTACAAAATAATTAGTTATTAAAGAAAATATTTTTTTTTTTGGTTAATACTTTTAAATTTCTCAGTAGCGGTGAGAAATTTTGCACAGGCGCCTAGTTCGCAATTCTTTTTATTTTCAAAATACTTTTTTTTAATTTAAATTGCAATAAAAATGTCTGTTTGTAATCATTACTTGATGAACTTCCTTCAAGCACTTTCGATGTATTGATACAAAATGGTATTTTTCAATGTCGTACGGGACTTTAAATTAACTGAAATGCAAAGCAAATTTTTAACACAATTTTTCATCGCATTGAATCTTATGCATTACTTTCTAACTTATGATATCCTTACGGAGATCTAAGAGAGAAAAACTCAATATATAACGATTAGTGCTAAGAATATTTTTCAAAACAAAAGTTTCTCTTCAAATTAAAAAAAAGTTTCAATTGCTTCACCTTGGACATGAATATCTCGAAATGGGTAATGAATAAATGCAAAACTTTTGCAGATTTATTAAATTTGATTTTGATTTTTTCTTTCAAAATTTGCAACAAAAAAAAATTTCAAGAACTTTTAATTTTTTCGTCTCGGCAGAACTTCTGAGAGAAATGCCCATATGTATGTATACATATACTCGTATTAGTAAACATTTACATTGAATTAAAATAAAATCAAACAATCCAAAAGCATACTTTTTAGGTTATTGACTGTTTAAGTTTTAAATAAAATACATGCATATAAACACTTGCATTAATGCAGATACACGGATGTATATGCACATATCTATGTACATACATATCGCTCGTTTACTTCAATAGTGACATAACTACAAAAATGCGTTTTTCGAGATAATAATGCAAAATATTTCATATAAATAGCTTGTAGTACCACCTCGTGAGAGAAGAATATTTTATCATGTCTTCATTGAGTTGTAAATTGAAAATTTTAAACGCGTTTTCTGCAAAACTAGTTGTCTTGAGTTGTGATACTATTAAAGTACAGTGCATTAAATATGAGAAAATTTATGTATGATTAAAGGATGCGCATTTATTTTCGAGTACACTAACTGTTACAATATTTAACTTTTTTTTGCGATAACTGAACCTTTAAGTAGATAGATTCAACTACTTTAATTCATCGTAAATTGTTATGTAATAAATATAATAATAATTATTAGTAAACATATAATTTTTTCCAGAATAAGGCGCCGGCTATTTTGATTATCTACAATAAATTTAAATTTTACTTAAATGCACGTTTATAAAGCAGCTACGTCCAAGTGCATGTGGGCGCAATGTGCAAACTTTTATAAGCGAGCTTTTGTGCTTTCACACCAATGAGAGAACCACAGCCAATCAGACCTCAGTGACAACAATGCTTGTTTTCATTTTGCACAGAAACAAGAACAAATTTAAGAGCTTTCTAAGCTTTTTTAAATCAAATGCAAATATAAGAGTATGTGTGTTTGAAAGTAACTGCTAAAAAGTATCTGGGATGTTGAATTTTTTGTTTAACATATTTTATACTATTTTCTATATATGTATAATAAAAATAAGTTTATATCTAATATTTATTGAGGCCTATTTATTTATTTTATATTATTTGAAAAAATACATACATACACATTTCCATTTAATTATCTTCTTCACATATAAAATTCAAACAAATCGCTATCCATCGGGGTGGTATACAATTAAATTAAATGAAATTTACAGACTTTGTGTTTCGTTTTTAAATGAAAAAGTAATAATAATAAATTAATTAATTAAACTGAAAACAAAAATGTGTAATTAATCGTAAATAATTTGTTTTTTAAATAAATAGTGCAACAAATTGTTTATCAGCGAAGTATGTTAAAAAAAGCTTTTTAAAATAAGCCAGCTTAATAATAATGAACTTTTAAATTTACTGCTATTTTTAATTTTTTTTTGGCATCGGCAGATTTATTTCTGCAATAGTATTTGTTGGAAAAAATCAAATAGCCAATTAAAATGATTCAGTTTACCTAAAGTTTGGGACAATTATTAAGTAAAAATATCGATAATGTATATTTGGGGTTAGCCAGTTTATGGACCTCATATATAATAAACTCAGAAAAGTGCGACTTTAAATCACACAAGAAAGGTTCTGTACTGATCCTAGATATGATCTTTAGCCTATATAATAAAATATCTTACCTGATGTAGAAATTAAAAAGAAAATAAGTACCTGGTAACAGTAACAATGAAATGCATATAGACAAAGCTGAACCGCCAGCAAATAAATTTCAAATTAAAATATACTAATGACAATATGTCGAATAATAGGATTCTTAAATGTTAAATTTAGATTTCATTTATATTTTATTTTGTCTTAAAAGAAATATAAACAAACGTTTTCACTCTCAACAACTATTTGTGAACCAGCTCCTTCACGACCATTTTACAAACAAATCAGTTATACAACACAAAAATGCCCTGAAAATAAATTTAAAAAAATCAACAAAATTTCAATGTTTGACGTTTAATTTTTGAAAGTAAAATTGCTTACTGATGATGATCATAGAGAAATATTAAACATAAAGGAATTTAAAAAATTAAAGCAATCATTTAACTAAAATATACCAGTATTTATTAAAGGATAAATCAGTTACAACTTTTGAAGTTAAATTTTTATTTTCTACAAAAAATGTTCTCCAACTTTTTATTTTGGACCAAATAATAATACGATGAAAAGAAAAATTAATTTTTAATTACACGCTTCAATGAATTTAATCACCGTAGACCAAATAGTATAGGAACGTAATTGCATCAGTTCGTGTAGACAGGACATGACTTAATGTCAGTACTAACATATATACATACATATACATATATGTACATACACACAAACAATTTATAGAGTGCAGTTTGTACAGGATACTCAAGGGTGACCGTATAGTTTCAAAAGCTTTATATTTAATTTTTAGCATTTATCACACAAATATATAGATAATTTTAATTTTTAATCGGGGAATAATTTCTTAGTCGGACCCAATTAACTATAATTTATTTATTATTAATTAAAACTGTGTAACCCATGTCTACTCTACCTATCTCAAGAAAGAGAGGAATTTTTAACCTCAGCTATTTAACATTTATTTTCAATGAAATGGAGAAATGGTTTCATTGTATATACCATCGGCAGATCCATTTATAAGAATAGCTGTTCATTTCTTTTTTTTCTTCTTTATTTATGTTAAGTTTAGCTGGAAACTATATAGCTATATATCTCTATTTAGATATGTTATTTTTATTTAATTAATATTTTGTTTTTGATGTTGTTTTGCTCACATAAAAATGTATAAAAAACCCCACACCAATTTTTAAACACACCGCAAAGGTTAAATTACATTTAATTGATACATATAATGAAATAAATAAATATATAATACTATACGAACTTTAGCCTATATAATCAAATATCTTACCTGATATACTAATTTAAATAAAACTTAAAAAAAATTAAACCCACTTCAAAAATAAGCACTAAAAAGCTAAAAATAATATTGATGTAGTTAAATAGAATATTTTTACATATGTTACCTATAGTGTTGCTTGAAGTTTGTGCCAGCAATATTGGTAACTAAGCACCTAGTTACATACATACATACATACATATACATATGTATGTACATAAAAAGTTTTGCAATTTTTTTACCGGTCATGTTCCTGTGTGTTTAGTACCTGTATTACTGGCACCAACTTCAAACAATACTATAGGTAGCTTATGTAAAAATATTTTATTTAACTAGATCAATATTATTTTTAGCTTTTTAGTGCTAATTTTTGAAGTATGTTTAATTTTTATTAAAAGTTTTATTTTTAGCTTTTTAGTGAAATATGTCATAAAATTTCATAAGAAGTGGCTACGCCCACTTTTTTTAAAACAAGATTGTGTACTTTTAAGAGTTTAAGGTGTGTGCTAAGTTTCTTAAATATTGGTTAAGTACAAGCACGTGAAATATTATATTAAAATTGAATAGGTGTGCCCCACCCACTTTTTTGAACACAAGATTGTGCCTTAATTTAAACTTAGGCTGTGTGCCAAATTTCATAAAAGCCGGTGGAAAAAAAGCTTGTGAAATAGTATATTAAATTTTAATGGGCGTGACCCCACCCATTTTGTTAAAGAAATGTGTCTTTTTTAAAGTTTAAGGTGTTTGGTAAGTTTCGTAGAAATCGATTAAGTAGAACCACGTGAAATGCTATAATGCATTTTAACGGGCGCAGCCGCGCCCATTTTTTCAACTTTAAATTGTGTAACTACAAGAATCAAAGGTGTTTACTAGGTTTCGCAGCTATCAAATAAGTAAAAGATCGTAAAATCAAGTTTAAGAAATTGTGGGCTTGTCCCCGCCCACTTTTTCTTAGAATGGGTCCAATGGGAAGCTAAGCCCTCAATAAAATGTTTACAATCAACCAAATTAGATTAGAAGTCTAAAAAGTTAAGTCAACGTGCTACAACTTCCTGAAAAATCACACAAATTAATTGAGATTTTAACCAGGGGTATCTTCGCGTATGCGGACTGCGCAGGTAACATTAACTCAAAATCAGCTTATCTTGACTTAAGCACTTTTTCATTTTTGCCACAGATTTATTGAAATAATTATATTTTCTTAAATAAGCATTTATTACTTCCAAATGAGCCTTTTTACTGCGCCTGAAAATTTATTCGAATATATTTGACCGACCATGAGATATTCCGATTATAGGGTGAAACTAAAAAAATATATAGAATGCGTGGAAGTGCTTCTTGGTTTTGTTAGTGTTCAAAACAAATATCCCTTCACGGCACCAGATAATTAGACAAAAGTCCCAAAAGTTCTTATAAAATATGCTGAGTTATATTATAAATGAAACTGCGACTGTTTTATTGATTTCTTGTTCATTGTTCAATATGATTCTATTCTTTTCTTTTAGGTAAGGTTAGGTCAGCTTTACCGCACCTCTACTTGGAGACCCACTTGGGTCCATTGTGATTCCCTTCTGTTGCTCAAAAAAGGAATATTTACCCTCCCATTCGCAACCATAAGTGACCCTATTATCCAACACTAAGCCATCGAATTCCCATGATGAAGCCCCTGATGTCCTCTAGTTTAAACTTCCCGACATCAGTAATGCTTTCATGGAAGCATCTGCTCAGCCATCTAAGCCTATGACGTTGCAGCTTTGGGCCTTGACAGGTAATATATTTAATGGTTTCTGGTTCCTCTTCATCCCCGCACATCCTATAAAAATCTGGGGTGCCAGTTTCTCGAATACTGGTTCTTGCTCTGACCGAGCAGTGACTTGTCAACAAGCCCATCATGATTCGCATTGCCTTTGTATACATGTCCAGTAGTAGTTTAGATCTTCCTGAGTCTACACAGAGAAAATAGTGCCTAATAAATACCTCATAAAATAGAATAAAATTAATATGTTTTTTTTTTCAATAAGGAAATATTGTTAATTTCATAGAGGAAACCTTTTTGAAAAAATCAAGAAGAAATCTTGTAGGTTTTATTAGGTTATCTTATTGATTTTTTCAAAAAGGTTTTCTTCTTGATTTTATTAGGCAACCTAATAAAACATGAAAAAATTGTACTTATGTATTTTCATTTAAATTCTGTACGATATATGTATGTATGTAGTATATTTAGATGTTATTTATTTATACATACATACATACATATTATATTATATTCTTAATTAACTAACTCACCATACATACATATTTGTTACTTGGGAGGAGACAAGTATTGAACCAGCAACCTTCTGACTGATAGACACGAACTCTAACCAATATGCTAACAAGCAGCCTGAATCCGCACTGAAGTTATTGTACAAAAACATGAACGAAAAATATCATGAAAAAAATCGTCTCTATGTTTATTTATAGATATGAAATAACAAGAAACATAATAAAAACAAGAAGATTTCCTTATTAAAAAAATTAATAAGATGCTTTACACATAATCAAATAGGAACCTAATAAAATCAAGAAGAAAACCTTATTGAAAAAATTAATAAGGCAACCTAATGAAATCAATAAGGAAAACCTTTTTAAAAAAATCAATAAGGCAACCTAATGAAATCAATAAGAAATCCCTATAGTTTACAATTTATAAGAAAACTTAATAGAATCAAGAAGATTTTCTCTATGGATTGTTTTTTTGGTGCCAAAAATAACAGAAATTGAGTAAAAAAGTTGTGAATAAAAAGATTTTTTTCGATTTTATGTGGTTTTCTTCTTGATAAAATTAATAAGATTTACACACATAAAAACAATAAGGAATCTGTATGAAAAAATCTTCGTTTCTTTCTGCTGGGATACCCCTCAGCCTAAAAACTTTTCATAGAGAAAATTGTCTTGATTCAATAAGAAATTTTTTTCTGTGTGTAACTTTATCCAAAAACCCCCCGAGACTTCTATGTATGTTTTAGTAAATTAAAAAAAAATTGGCAGGAAAACTTGAAATTTACAAACACAAGTATGTAAAACAAAAAAGTTTCATAACTAATGATAAGCCAAAGAAAGTGAGCGATGTAGAGGAATGATAATTTATTAGAATTCAAACGAATTGTTTTCTTTCGCATGGACTTTCTTTCAACATAGTGAAAGTGGCACTTTATATTTTAGTCTACTTTTTAAAAGTTTGTACTTTAAGATTGTTTTAAAAACGATTCTCAATATTGACCGGAATTCATCACACCTTTTCAAAATGCTCGTTTTAACATCTTTTTCAATAATATATAAAATTAAACAAAAACCATTTTTTTAAGTGCATTGTATTTTTTTATTGTTTTTTTTGTGCTGGCTGCTTATTGAATACAATCAAACATTGTCGTCTGTATACTCATGTACACCAAGAGAAAAATTAAGATTTAAATTTAATAACAAAATACTTGAAATTAGGAATCTTAATATTTCAATCCTGAAATTTGGTCAGTAAGATTGAAGTTCTCAAATTCAACCATAAATTCTTAAATTATAGAATGAAATCTTAAAATCAAGAACGTAGTCTTAATTTTAAAATTATATTCTAAAGAATATGATTTTAATTAAGATTTTTATTAATAGCCAAACCTTGAAATTGATCTTTAAATAAGATTTTATTCAAGTTTACAATAGTAAATGCGATCTTAAAAAAAATTTAAATTTTATTCTTGAATCAAGAGTTTTCGCATTTAACAGACTTTTAAGATTAGCACAAAAGTTAATTAGGGAGACGAAAATTTTTGATTATGTTTGATTAATTTTGCAAAACAAGTTTAATTATTCGTATACATACATATGTGACACGGAAAGTTAAAAGGGACTTATGCTTAGAAAATAAGTTTTAGAGAAACACGACTTTAAAGTTAACAAATTTATTTTGTTGCGCCTTAACGCTTTTATTGCTTGATACTCCTTACGGTGGGTGGTTTCGGGGTCGCTGATTGTGAATAGACTTTAAAATCCTAAAATGGCGGATATCAATTGTAGAAAAGTTTGTCACATCGTTATCTATTTGTAAATTTTTTTGTCAAAAATGTATTTTGAAGCTAATTTATGACTAAAGTAATGCTGCATTAGAAAGAGCGTGTTGTCTGGATACTATTAGAATCAGAAAAAAAGTAAAAATCGATTTTTTCAACCCATAGGTCCCTTTCAATTTTCCCTGTCACATTCATATACATATCGCACACTAAATCATAAACAGTCACAACACAAAATGATAAAAGTGGTTTAGTTTCTTTGTAAACTAGTTAATAGAACAAATCCTTAGCGTCCACAACAATTACTTTTGCAATACAGTCTTCTTGAAGAATATATAATAACGTTATGCTGGTTTTTATTTAACATACTTGCGTCACTTTGACAGTATTAACAGATGTGTGCCACTACTCAATATCTGAAATTTTTTTGAGTTGTGACTGTGTATGATTTAGTGTGCGATATGTATTTTTATTTTTTATACAGTTTTCTAAGATATAATTAAACAAAATTTAAATTTATATTGAAGTTGATATGATTTCTATCTGGTCTCGATATGTTTTAATAAACGAGATTATAGTCTCACGGTTTTCTTCAAGCCATTTAAAATTTTTGGCAATATTTTCTTCCATATTTGCCCTTACATGATCTTTAACGTTGACCCTTATTTCCCGGACAAGATCAAGCAATGCTTCTTTTGCATCTTGGCTAAATACGTTTTTGGAAGTATTGAGAATGAACTTACTGAAGTTAAAAGAGTGACTATTTTTGTCTGTTAAATTAGCAATATCTTTCCAGTTTGTTTTAAAAAACTTAATGATAATAAGTGAGGCAGTCTTGTCACTGGTATCGGCACGTTCCAGCAATTCAGCGCGATCTCGAGGATTCAACTTATTTGTATAATCAATGGTGGCACTTAGAAGCTTCACAATATGTTTTTCATTTTTGGAGCAGCTCAATCCCAACATTAGGTCTTCACGTTCCTTGCTATCTGTGGTAGTCAATAGTTGCTGATAGAAAAAATCAAACTGCTCATCGCTGGACTGTATAAGACCATTACAATAGGTTTTCCATCTCAAATAAGAATTCGCGGTTGTGTTTTCGTTAATTACAGCATTAAGTTCATTATTGACTAGGTCTAAACACTCACTTACACCAACTGAACAAGCGGTCCTTAGGATATACTTGCGATGGTAAAAAGGAAAATGAACCTCGTTGACAATTAATTTTTTAATGATAGGCCGCATCAACTCTGCTGCAAACCATTTAAAATCGTCTTCATCAGAAAGAAAACGATAGTATTTATTGATTATTGACTCTGTTTTGACCCACGGCAAGTAGTCGTCTTCTTCTCTTAAATATGTCAACATATTCAAAAGTATGGAATGATTCAAACGATTAGAAAAGCACAAGGAAGAGGCATCATCCAAGAGTTGTGCACGATGACCAGCAGGAATTCTAAATGGGTATTCAGTTTTTAAGGATCTAGTGAGAAGTTTGTAGTTTTCCTCGTCATATTTGATGCGATACAAGCCAGTCAATTGTTTGTTAACTAGCAACCAATCGTCTTTGGGAATATCAGCATAGACTTCTCTTTCAGTTACATTCAGCAAATAGTGAGTGGCTCCTGTTTCACTGAAATTATGACTTGTAGCAGTTGCATAATTAAGAGGTATATACCAGGAGTTGTTCTTTAAAGTTTTGTCACTTCCGTAGGGTTCTTGCTTAACGCTAAAAGTACCAAAAGTATAATTTCGCGTAATGGTCAATAGAGGATATCCACCCTGTTGAGTCCAAGTGCTCATCATTTGGTGGATTGTGGCAGGTAGTTGATAGTTTTTCTCCTCAGTAGCATTTTGAATAGCTGCAAAAAAATCGTCCTCCGTAACTGCATTATAATGGCTGTTAGAAAATTAGAGTAAAAATTTATGTACAACTTTACAATTTAAATTTATAACCCTTACCTATATTTTAAAAAGTTCTGTAAGCCTTTTTGGAACACTTCTTCGGTCAACGCATTGCTCCACATCATCAATACAAAAGCATCTCTATGACCAGTAGTAGGATAATATTTAACTTCTTCAATTTCGTTTGGCCTTTGGACATAGAAGGTAAGGGGTCTGGTCAACGCAGGGCCACCAGCATTCAATATACCTCCATAAAAGTCCCTTTGAAACTTTTCCAACATATGCCATTCCGGATATATCTATAATTTAAAATTTTATGATTAAGTGACAAATCAGGCAAATCCCGTTATAGCGAAGGATATAAAGTCAGACCTGTTTGTTATCCCGAAAATTTCGTTATATCGCAAAGTTTTTAAAGTGTTATTTTAATTATTATTATTACTATTGTAAACATGGCACAATACAATTAAAAGAATGACATCAAGTTATTTTCAAATAAGCTACCAATTGCAAAATCACGGTACCATTCTTTTCGTTTTGTATTTACCTTGCTGCTGTAGATTTTGTTTAATATTTTTTCTTGACGTTCGCTATACAGAGCAAACATTTATCAAAACATTCGCTATATACGGGAGTACTAAATGTTAGAAATATGTTTCTAGCAAGGAGTTGTTTTTTTATTTTGCGAATTTTCTTTGTCAATCGTTATCTCCAGTATAAAATTAAAATATTATTCGCTATAGAAGGAATTTTCGTTGCAGCGATTTTCGTTATACCGAGATTTACCTGTATTTGCAAAACTATACTTACATGTTCCAAAGCTTTCTCCCGAAACAAGGTTGCAAGACCATTTTTCAACCACACGTGTGTCCACCACTGAAGTGTAATATAATTAGTAAATATAACTTTTGAAATATCTTCAACATAAGCATCTATTTGGTTTTTCATTGTATAGTTGACTAAGCCCCAGTTCTTGAGAATCTCTCCATCATCAGTGAAGGGCAAATAGTCGAAGTGCGGCTGGATTTGCCTATCTGAGTAAGGCAAGCCCGTATATTCGGAAAAATACTTTAGCACCATTGATGTGATGTTAGCTCTAGGGTCCATTTTGAACTCCATACCGGCAGGGTAATAATAACTATAGTGAATATTATTTAACATTTTTGATTTTTTATTGACTAAGTCGGACACCCAAATTTGAACTGCATAAGTCGGAATCGGATCTGTTGTTAAGAACACTGTTTTGCCCTTGCTAAATGACATTTAAATATTTACTTTTCAGATTATTATCTTATGAAGTTTTTCTAACTAAATAAATTTACCTGGAAAGAGGTTCATTAGCTCTTGTGTTGGAAATTGCCGTATAGTTTTCACTATGATGTAAAGTAATGTCAAAGGTAGTCCGTTGATTTGGTTCATCATAACAAGGAAAAGCACGGCGGGCGTATGTACTTTCAAAACTACTTTCTGCATAATAACTACAATTACATACATAAAAATTAAAATTAATCATCAAGAAAAGTTTCAGATTTAGGATTTTGATATTTTTACTTTTCGAGAAAAGAGTGAAAACAAATTGTGTTTCTGGAATTTCGAAGAATATGTTAATCGCAAATAACTAAAACTTATTAATTGAAATAATGATGAGTTATAACCAGGGCTCGTATTTTAATGTAATAAAATATATGAAAAACATTCCCAGAAAAAATAACAAAATGACTTTAAAAACTTTAAAAAGTAGTAAAAAAGCATTTAAAACTTATTTATTTCAATTAATTTGCTGTGAAATACAATATTATTAAATGGATTCTTACACACACATACATACGCACGTTTATCTCTTCAAATATTTTTATACATTGAAAAATTCTTTTCCACATCGACACTCAAAATAGGTGAGTCCATAAAATATAAAACATGATTAGTGTACTTAAGTCTCAAACCGTTTGTTTTTCGCTTCAAAATTATCTCTAGAAATATCTGTAGAAATGCTGTACAATTTATTATTTATTTATTTTTTTAAATAATTTTTATCAATTTCACCACAACGTAACTTCCTTTTGTGTACGCAGGATGCGTCCCTTTACAAATTGTTTGCAACATTCTTTTGTTATTTCTCAATAGCCTTTGGAGTCAGCAACACAAATGCTTCTATTTTTTTTTTCAAATAAATCGCGTTCAACCATGTTCCCCAGAGACTTAAAATGGGTTCGGGTGATAATCGTAAATATATCTGGAAGCAAAAACTTAAAACGCTTCCTTCCCAAATGAAGCCATTTTCGAAAATTAGTAAACATGACTTAAAATAATGAAAAACCTACCCGTAGAACAAAAAAGTGAAAAAATTACAAAACTAATTACTTAGTACAGTAAAATATTATAAAAAACTAAAATGTGCAAAAATTTAACAAAAAAATTAAAAAAGCTTTTTATTTTTAAAAAGAAAATCGTTGATACGGAATTTCTCTATGTGCATATATTAAAATAGATGACTTTTCATCGAAATCCGATCTCTGTTGTTAACTCATAATATAAATGAAACATAAAAAAACAAAAAATAAATGGATTTACATTGGAATTTGGGATTTCCCCGACTTTATCACTTCCAGCGAAACGGGAATTACCATGAAAAGATAATTTTCTAAATTTAGTACATTTATTAAATATAAGTTTGCGATTGTTTTATTAATGCAAGCATTCCTTTTAAATAAAAGTTAATACAGAAACAGTTCTAAAGCTAAGGTCCCAATAATTAATTGCAAGTTATTATTGATTGCCGAAACCCCGTTTAAAATTTTCATCTAAATGGATTTTATCTTTAAGTAAATTCACCGGGGATTTTATTGTATGCTGCAAATCATATGAAAATCCCGAGTTTTATGTGTATAAAATATATTAAGTATATATTTATGTAAAATCAATTTTTGCACATTTCGAATATATTTCGAATAGTTACATGGAAAGATATTAAGCTCTAAGTTTCTCATATCCACAATTTTTAATTTTACTAAACATTTTGCTTTATACATATATAATACAATGGAATCTCTCTTGAGCGGACACCGAAGGAACCATTAAAATGTGTCCGCACAAGGGGACTGCCAGCTCAAGAGAAAGCAATGCTTTGCTTATGGACCTGTCGGGACCTGTCAAAAAGTGTCCGTCTAAAGGGGTTGTCCACCTATAGGAAGTGTCCGTTAAGGCAGATTCCACTGTATATATATATATATACATATATATATATATATATATATATATATATATATATATATATATGTAAATTGCTGTGCTTTCAATTTAAATTTTTTTAATATTTTTATTTTTTTTATTCCTAATTATTATTTTAAGTCTATATGTATTAAAAAAATGAATATTGGGAATATTTTCATTAAATGCTGCAAATTAGTAACCACATCTAACGATATTCGTATAACTTTTAATGGACGAAAGACTTCTTTTTCATTTTTATTTAAGCTAATACAAGAATTTTAACATGAAGCACCAAAGATTTTTGGCTTGTTTCAAAACAAATCTTATTAACTTTTCATAATCAGGCTTATCATGAATAAAATTTTGCCTGGAAATTTCCAAACGTGTGAACAATTGGTATCAAAAAAACTTCAAAAGATTGCGATTTTGACAACTTGTGAAGAAAGTCGTTCTCAAAGTGGAAATATGTAAGCTTTTAACATTACTCGAATTGATGATTCGAAATTAAAATCCATTCGAACGAAAAATTTTATTCGGAAATTTTCACATGTTGAATTCATGTTAAGTAGGGAAAGGATTTTCATGCATTTAAAATCAGGTTTTATGTACATGAAATATGCAGTAAAAATATAAAAATAAGTATTTAAAACTAATAAGATATGCATTTATCAAATTTTTGTTCAACATTTAAGAACATTAGATACTTAAAAAAATCAGCTTCATTGCTTTCTTAGCAAACATTTTCACATTAAAAACTTAAAAAACATAAAAAGCTCAGCTTCAATGCTTTTTCAACGAATATTTTGTCAAATCATATGGAATACAAAATACTAATAAAGTTCAGTCTAACTTTTATTCATGTACATTAATGAACAAATGTTTCTTTTTAAATTGTCAAAGGTAAATCTTTGACGATTTTTTCTGAAAAAATTTTATGTAATAAAAATTAAGTTATTGGTGCGTATTAAAATGCTGCTATTTTGTTTGTGGAATATTCAGTTTCTCGTTGTTAGAACTATATTGATACAATTTGTTCAATATATTTTAATTTATTTCTTACCGCATCTTCAATTAATTCAACTTGAGGTGTTAAAGTAACGAAAGCCTCTAATTGGGATATAGTGTGAAATCAATTTAGGCAGGAGGCTGTCGGATTCTATATTTCTATTAATAAAATTAAAAAAATTTTAAAGTAAAAAAACTTGACCCCATATAAAAAAAATAAAATAACATGCGTTATTTTATTTTTTTATTTTTTATTTTTTATTTTTTTTTTGTTGCAAATGGGGGAAAGTTAAAGATAAATATAGTATCCGACAGCTTTCTGCCACGTCTCCCATTTAGTTCCTGTAGAATGTATCCGTATCTTATCACTGGATATTTTTTATTAAAGGCTGAAACACTCAAAGAAGCTTTCAAAAACACATGAAATTAATGCGGTTTAAAAGTACTTGCCGTGCTCTTGTATTTTTCCTTAATTTCAATGGTATTGGTATTCTTGACTTAAAGTATTGAACTTTGAGTCCTACGGTGCTGTTGAATATCGATTCATATCACAAAAAAAATTATCGTAAATTTTTTCTCATTTTCGCCATTTTATTATTACACAGTCTTAAAAACTGCAGCTCTTATTTACTTTACAACAAGTAAAATACCAAAATTTGATGTATAGCATTAAGAAAAATAAAAAAAATGTATTCAAAATATACATTTATGATGAAATATGCAAAAATATGTATTTATTATAAAATATGCAAAAATATGCACTATCAAATCGATGCCATTTTGCCTCAAGTTTGTTGATTCGCAAAGATATTTTATTTACGTTGATTGATCTACAACCAACGGCAGAGAACATGTATTTACATGAAAATCCTTTCCCTAATGATAAGGCTGAATATGTGAAAAAATTATAATATATCGTAGATAAAAAAATTTTATCACTATCGATGTTATTAATTCAATTCAATTTTTGATGCAGCCTTTTTTTCATTTATCCAAACATTCTTTATAGTTTTTGTAGTAAAAATGCTCATTGTTTACTCAGTTAATCGATTTTGCTTAAATAGTAAATGAACTGACCTAATATTACATTTTATGCATAAAGCAGCTGTTATTTATTTTGTATGATTTGCTCCTATTACTGCCATTCAGTAATGCTTCTAGTGTAGAAAAAAATTAACTCAAATACCAAATTGTATACCATGGCAATAATGAAATTAAATATACAAAAAGTGCTACCAAATATAACGTATGCCAGGCAAGTGTACTATAAAAACTCATTTTGTTACGTACTCGCCTGTATACAGCTTGCTTGCCTGATTGATTATTTTATTCTAAACAAAAAATTAACTAATTCCAGTTTTGGGTAACAGAAACTATTTAACCAGGGTTTCACATTTCACAATACGACTGTTATTTACCAAAAAACATTCTATAAAAAATATGGCAAAACTGACTCTATTTGCTACGAAAATGTTTAAAAATTTTAAAAAATATTTAAAACAACAACCAACATATTTTGTTGTAACTTTGATATTTTTTAATTCTCATCTGACAGAGTGAAAATAATGTTTTTGCTTCTTACCTTTTTATATTAAATACGTTCCAAAAATATGAATGTTGTCCTTCCATTTTCTATTATATATGTACATACAATTTTACAAACTCAATATTGCTTTTAATTTCTAAATATATTTCTTAGTAGCTATCTTAACAGAAAAATTTTGTTCCCTTAAATTTAAAAGAAAATTTTCTTTTGAATGGTGTCTGTTAAAAGTTAATCATACACGGTGAAAGGCAGTGAGGCCTTAATTCCGGTTAAAGTTCATGTTATTTTTTAATCAGACATTGTGAAAAGGACTACAGGAATAAATATTTTGATTAAATTAATTGTAGTGCTTTTCTGCAGGTGTAGACATATCACCCCTTGCAGAGTATCAGTAAGATTTGTTTCTACACTTTTCAACAAATTAACTTTAAACATTTGAACTATGTTTGTCGAACAATAAGCTACTTTCTCACAAACTGGGCCAGTAAAGGAAATATTTAGGAATTTATTAGAATTTAAATATTATAATCAATGCAGAGTTTTTTTATATGAACTGCTGAAAATATATTAGACTATTAAAAACATTTTCATTTGGGAAAAATTAAAAAAAAAAAATAAAAATTCCTAAACACAAACTTAAACTAAAAACACTTTTTTATGCAAAAATTTCATTAAATAGTTTAAAAAATAAAGATGAAAATTAGTTCATAAGTTTCTTCCAAACAATGGATTTCTTAAAAAGAATCGTGAATATTTTCTAAAACTATAACGGAATTAAAATTTTTAAAATATTTATTATTTGACATATTGGCATAAGTTTATTTTAAATTAAATTCATTTGCTGGGCTTTGCCAAATCATCAGTAGACTGCAAACAAAAATAAAATATATTCATATCGAATATAAATTATTTCCCGGGTTTTGTTAAGGTTTCTAAGCCTACTTAGCTGGTGCTTTTATAAAAATATTATTATTTGCGAAATCTCAAATAGTTTTTAAAAGTCTGTGCATAAGATAAGAGGTTTGTGACTGTTCAAAATGTATGGTTGAAGTCTAATGACGATTTGTTAAAGCAACAATGAAATGCATATACACAATGCTTAAACACCATCAAATAAATTTCAATTGGAGTTAAAATATTATTTTTACAATTTTAATTTTTTACTCGCCCTTCTATATTTTTAATATACTGCGTAGATTATTTGGAAGCAATTATAATATAGTTCCATAAAAGTTACTTGCGATTGTTTTCACTGAATAACTATAAAATGCTAATAGTATAAAATTATACATATATTTACTCACTGTTCTTTGCCATCGTCGTCAATGTATTTTTTCAGTGCAATTCCTTTTCCGTCAACGGATAATTTGCCACTATAAATAATAGTCAATCTCCACTCAGTACCAGATGAAAAGTTTTTTTTACTCCTGCGTGTGAATTTTAAAAACTCCCTTGTCACTTCGTATTCATGATCTAATTCATCTGAAACGCTTGTAACCGGATTCCAAATATAGGCATTTAAAACTTTTATATCTTCACCGGCATGTAGAGTAATACTTTTAGTGTCATTTTTCACCACAATGTCTATTACCACTGTGCCCTGAAATGCCTTTTCACCGGTATGAGCTTTTATGTCAAGTATAATTTCGAAGTGTTTCGGATAAGTTTCATTAGGAAGGCGATAATTTAGAGAAGTATCAGACGTTTCAGCGGGATTATTATAAGATTCACAGTTAACTAAAGCGAAAACTAAAGTCGAAAGACAGACTAAAGTTAGTTTCATGTTGCTAACTGTTCAAAATACGATAAACTTTAAATTTTAGACTCTTATTTCGGGACCTTTTATACTGTTTGGAAAGAAACATTTATCATATAAATTCACTGTCCAAAAAAAATTTGGAATAGTTAGTTTTTTTTATAACTTAAAAATATTCTTTATTTGCTTGGAAACTATTCTAATCTGAGATAAAGTGTGCTCAAATGACTTTTGGAATATGCAATAAGCAGATCTTGTACGGAAGTCAAACACTGTTGCCAGAATTGACGATTTCTCTGCATTTTGACGATTTTCACCTCTCACAATACACTAGTGACGATTTTAGGTACAGAAATGACGATTTTTCTAAATTTATAAATTTATAAATCATCTGTTTTAAAAATAAATACATATATACATATGTACGCATGTGAATTCTGATTTCATTTTGTTTTTTTTTTATTTATTTTTTATTTTAATGGTTTTCACCTGCACAAAATCTATCAGATTTTAATTAAAATCTTTATGAAAATCTATACCGTTTACACCATGTTTTTTTTTTTTGACATTTATCAAGATTTTTTTTATCCAAAACACAGCCCATCAACCGAAAAATTTATAAAACTGCAACCAAACAACTGCAATGTAGCCAATTCAACACCTTTTTGAGGAGATCGTAGCTATTCCATCATCTTTTATATAAATTTATTGTACAGGGTAGTAAAAATAAAATAAAATTATTAGTTTTTGAGTTGATTACCTACAAATCTACTCACAAACTAGATTTTGTTTTGTATGGGAAATCTAGTGAAAAGCAGCCAGACTTAGGTAAAAATCTTGTAAGTACTAGATTTCGGGATGGTGTAAATACCCTATTAGGCTATATACATATATATTATTGTATATATGTGTATATTTGTTAAAAGCATAGTTAATAAGATTGAACCATTGTAATAGTTTTTGTAATAAAACAATTAAAATACAAAAAAATTTAATATTTTTGATTTGACGTTTTTTTGACGATTTTCTAAAATGACTTGACGATTTTGACGATTTTTTACACAGAATACTGTAGTTTTTGACGATTTCAACTCTAGAAATTCTGGCAACAGTGAAGTCAAAGTGTTCAAATTGCTTCTTTATTTTAACGCATTCATAATTCAAACAGCTGCTCTGCTGAATTCATGTTTTTTTTTTTAACAAAAGTGGCAGGTCCTGTTCGGAAATATGAACATACATTACTGTCCTGCATCTAATGTAATGCTACGCACACGAGTTTCCGAAAATATTTGATGGAAATAAAAAGTTTTAAGTTTTTTACTTGACGACTGATTATTTGATGGTATCCAGCTATGATTGATAAAAAACATCAATTACTTTGTGATTCTTATTAACGATGGAGAAGAACAAGAATTTATATTTCGCTACGAAGTCAAAATGAGAATGTGGTTTAACGTGTTCATTTGTGGGACACGCCAAAAAGCCAAAAATATATGCACTGGTGGTATTTAGTTTGATGCCATCAGGTTAGCACATCTCCTACGATTTGAATGTAATTCTTCTTGCTGTTGTTGTTGTTAATAAATTTTAGTTGTTTGTATTATATTATTTTTGTTTCCTTATGCATTGTTGCTGATATCGAAAATACACGATAACTATTTACCATTATATGGTTGTATTTGAAATGGAAAACGCGATATATTTTTTTGTCATCAAGTTAGAACATGTAAATTCTTTCTAGTATTTATATTTCTCAACATTTCAAACTGTATCATTACCAATCTTTTTATGCTGCTCAAGTGTTTTATTGATATCAACATGGGCAAAGGAAAATCTCTTTCTATAGAAGAAAAATCGAAAATTGAAGCCTGCGAGGATTTGAAGATGTCATTAAGTGAAATATCGAAAAAAAAAAATCGGTAGAAGCCGTAAGGTCATAACTGCATTCCTGCGCAATAAATCCGGATATGGTAAAAACAATAAAGGAGGTAACAATAAAGTTCTTTCTAACAATAAGAGAGCAATTTTGAGGGAGGTGTCTACCTCTCATGACTCAACGGAAAAAATTAGTGCAAATGTTAGAGTTAAGACAAGTTTATCTACTATTCAAAAACTAATATGCTCCACACCTTAAAAGACTTCCATTGAAGAAAAAAATTTTCTTAACCATACTTGCAAGGAAATTCGATTGAATTTTGCGAAAAAGAAACTGACATGGACTTCAGATTGGCGCTACTTTGTCTTTTCAGAATAAAACAAATTTAATTTGGAAGGTCCATACGGCTGCAACTACTATTTCCATGATATTCGCAAGGGCGAGCACCAGTTGGATCGTCTTCATAGTCGGGTGGAAGTAGTGATGGTGTGGAAAGCCATCTCCTGCTACGGTACGTGCGAGTTACAGTTTTTGACAGAAATATGAATGCTAACGCTTACAAAAACGTACTTGAAATAACATTTCCTCAATTAAAAAATTTGTTTGGTAATTTTGCTTAGCATTTTCAGCATGACAATGCCCCCCACTGAATGGGTGAGTAAGTCATGGATTGTCAGCCAAACCGTCGTTTTTCACCCGACATCAATATAAGAGAAAATGTATGGAGATGGCTCGTTCATAAAATCCACGAATCTGAAAGACAATACAGCAATAAAACGGAATTAAGTGATAACATAAAGTGCGCCTGGTCAGAGATTTCCTTAAATTTCATGGGACAATTGTACGAGTCGCTTTCAAATCGTATTTATGAGGTCATTCTAAATAAGGGAGGGCCAACTCATTATTAAATTTATATAAAATTATTTAAATTAGTTTATTTATAGCTTAGAAATAAGTTTATGACATAAAATCTACATAAAAAAGTAAAAAAGTCATATGTGTTAAATCAAAATAGATTTGTTAATTTTTTTTAAATTAAAATAGAATAATTAAATAATTTTTTGTTACGTTAAATCTATAATTTTTGTTTTATTTAATTGAGCATTAAATCGGATACAACCCAGAACAAAATTGTAGTTATAACGCTTTTTATTGATACGAAATCACCTACGAGAGGGGTGTGCTAACTTGATGATGCGCAGTGTATATAAAATAACCCACCTAAAATTACTGCTTCCCAGAAGCGTTTTTGTAAGGGAGACAATGTTACAGAATCATTTGCTGTTGCGCATAAGTAAAGCATTTTTTATTTGCGTTCGATATTAGCCAGCTAGAAGCAATACTTTTATCTTCCAAAAAGCTATGAATTTTTCGCCCTATCCAATTTTTATATGAACAGTAACTACTAATTTTAACTAGCGTTCTGAACAAATGAAATTTATGAGGCAAATACATGCACATACACATACTCCCGTAGCGACATCATTGTGGCGATTATGTACATATGTATGTGTGTATTTATATATGTATGTACATAAGTATGAATTTATTAAGGCAGCAGAGTTGGAAGTTCTGCAAAGTTTGCCACTATCAGTACTTATATGTATATAGCGTGAGTAGTGAAATACAATGCTTTTAAAATTTATTCGGTTCTAGTTCGATACCCAGCAAAAAAAGAGACTCCAAAAAAGTCATGAAAATGTAGTGTTTGCGATCTGGAAGTAGTGAAAATTTTGATTCGATTTTAATGATTTTTACATATGGTTGTCATTGCAAGAAGTTCTCTTTTTCGATGTCTGGTCAATGAATTAGAAGCGATATTAAGAAAAATTCCATTTTTTGTGTTCTATGATAACATTTTCATATAGGAAAAATGATAAATAGTTACCTATTTTAACATTTCGTTTCTTTTTATACGAAACAATGCTTTCATGTAAATTTAAACAAATAACTTTTAAATTTTAGACTAAAATTAGTTCATAAATTTAATTTAAAAAATATAGTTATTTTAATTTTGGTGAGTATTTTGTAACACTATGTCTTTGTTTTATTCTTTTTCATAGTTCTATACCTCTTTATAAAAACACCTTTAATATTTGGAGATAATGCATAACAAAAGCTAAGCTGGCAACGCTGATAGGTATGTTGTTGTTAACAATTTAGTTTGCGCGTGTAGCCAAAGTAAATAGATGCGTGAAATGAAAAACAACTTGGAGACTTAAAATAACTTTATTTTTAAGATAAAGATATGTATGTATGTATGTATGTCATAAAAAACAATGTTAAGTTATCAGTATATGCAGAGAAAAGATATGCTTTTGAACTCTGAATTAAAAAGCAAATCTAAAACGTTTAACTCAAGTTATTTTATTGAAATTTGGCATACATGTTGCGATAATGCAAGACTATAAAGAAGCAGGGTAGGAAGAGTGCTCGTATTAAATTCTTTCGCAAACGAATTTAATTCGAACGAATTTTATTTTCCACGTTGTAAAGAATTATTCTTTTTTATTTTTATAAATAAAATAAAATTTGCGAACGAAAAAAAAATTTTGAATGCAAAATAAAATTCCTCTCGCAAATTTAAAAATAAAATTCTCAAACAAAAAGAAAATAGAATTCTTGATTAAATTAGAAATACAAATAATTCAAAGTAAAGACTAAAATTTTTTATAAGGGATTTTATTAGTAGCGACTATAGCTATAGCACTGAAATTTGGTGTTTAGGTTTCCCTTCCGATGTATAGATCCACTAAAAAAAGGGATTCTTGGAAATTCCAACGCTAAAAGATGAAAAAAGGAGTAAAAAAGGGTAAAATTGGTATCTTTATATATCGCAAACTACAATAGATAGACTAAAAATTCTAAAAGCATACGAATGCTGCTAAAAAATAATATGTATTTGGTAATTTTCTAATATATGTACTTTCAGGGATTAAAATGGGGTAAAAACAGAATTTTGGTACCTTTTTTGCACTCGACATATCTTCTAAATTATTCAACGTAGCAGAAAGCTTTTTGGAGCGTTCCTTTCTTCTCGAGAGAATCTTGAATGGATTTGACACTTTCTGAAAATTAGCACTTATAAGGTGTACAATTTTACCCGTTTTCCGTACTTTTATGTTAATGATAATGCACACATACACATACATGTAAAAATAATATACTATGACTTCTTACCGGTCACTACAAGCTGGGATAATAAAATTTATGTTATTTTGTAAAAAGAAGTAAAAAAAGGTAAAATTTGTATCTATATATCTCAGAAACTACAGTAGATAGAGTAAAAAAGCACTTTTTAGAAAAAAGTTTTTTTTTGGGAAAGTACTTTTTAGAAAAAGGTGCTTTTATGGAAAATTTTTCTTTAGAAAAAGGGGATTTTTTAGGAAAAGAGCTTTTTAGAAAAAGGGGATTTTTTAGGAAAAGAACTTTTTAGAAAAAGGTGCCCTTTTAGTGAACTTACCCCTCCGATGTGCGGTGCCATATGATACCCTAAGTGTAGCATAAGGGTCTGGCCAGACCCATGAAAATAACATTAGAAATATTGTTTTAGAAATATTATTTATTAATTTATTTCATTTTATATATGTATGTACATTACAAAGAACAATTGGGTTTGCAATTATGTAATTGCATAGAAGGTTCGTTGAGGCATATAGATCGATTACATCTGCTGCAGTTATATCGAGTTTTACGTCGTTTTTTTGAAGAAGAAGCGCAGAGATAACATGATGAACGTTTATACGTATATATATATATATATATATATATATATATATATATATTTAGGTAATGGACTCTTCCCCTTCTACATCAGGTTCAGCACAGCCACAAATATATGCTCAAGTAGCCTCAAAACGTTCATCATGCTATCTTTGCGCTTCTTCTTCAAAAAAACGACGTAAAACTCGATATAACTGCAGCAGATGTAATCGATCTATATGCATATATATATATATATATATATATATGCATTTTTATAAATTTATGTAAAGTATACTCACATCGATATTAAAAAATTCATTGCCTGCTTTATGTGAGCAAACCTGCAAACTAATGGGTTAGTCGCCCGTTCCGTCATATGTGGAATAACCAGCTGCCGAGCCAATTCGATAACAAATGAGCGTCGTTTGTCACTTTGCTTTGCTGGACTCAACTCGTCGTAGATGATGAATGAGACCAAACCGGCGAAATCCAGCATATTGTGAAACATTGCCAGTGGCCAACGATTTGTCGAACGCTTACAAGAATATCCAGTCAACATCTGATCCATTGTGTCTACGCCCGCTTTAAACTTATTGTAGTCCAAAATTTGATCCGGCTTGAATCTTTTTAATGGATCGGTGTCATGACGGTAATGAAAGGTGGACAACATGAGCACTGGCTTTTTCGGCTTTGCCATATAAGAACACAGAGCGATATTATTATTGTGATAACAAAATATAGTGCTTTTAACATCACGATTATGGTCCAGCAATTCAGGGGGAATGAAGGTTTTGCTCTTCCTTACGGTACCCACGAACGCCACATTACGATGCATCAACATTTCTGCCAGGTTATATGTTGAAAAAAAGTTGTCAGCATAAACTGTCCTATCGCTGTGCATGTATTTTTTCATCAATTTCATGACGACTCGTTCGCCTTGATTCGTTTCTCGCTGGCCACCTGGTGGTTTTCCCGTATACATTATGGCTTTTCTATTAGTTTCCCGCACAATAATACTAATGATTTCGGGGGACAATAACGATGTGCTGGCTGATGAAGTTGTGGATGGAGCTTGAAGTGAAACGGCAGCCACAGTTTCTGTATACAAATCCTTAACGTCATCATGCCTTTCATCAACGAACTCTAGTTCAATTTCCTCTTCAATATCGGATGCTTAATAAACCATCACCAATCTCGAATGGATCGAGCTCCTGTCCCATAAATTGCTCAACTTGTGCCTCAAGTCGCTTCCATTCTTTAGGACTAACATTTCCTGCACTTAATTTATGAAGCAAACGAATCATCATATCATCTTCATAGATGCCTTCTTGCTCCATTTTACTGAAATATTAATAATAATAACTCGCACTAAAGACTTTAAAAACACGTGTTCACTCTGAATTCTAAGCATCAACTAAAATATGTGATATCTCCCTCTGCCGTTGTAAAAGTTTTATTGTTTTCTTATAACGGTGATACAAATAACATGAAATTTTTTTTGGGTTTGCTCAGACCCATGTGTGCTTAACTGGCGAAAGTACTTAAAGTTGGGTTTTTCACCACAAATACAATAAAATTTTTAATTTTACCGTTTCATTGTGTTTGGCACAATATATTTGAGGAAGTCGTGGACTGGGGTAGCTCAACAATTAAAAAAAAAACATAATGCATGCATTTTAAAATCGATTTGGTCTGGCCAGACCCATATGAACATCGAAGGGTTACAAATGGGAAGGGGAATCTACACACCAAATTTCAGCTCCATAGCTGTAGTGGTTTAGGCTAGGCGATTAAAAAGAACTCAACATGCTGCCTAATTTAAATGTTTATGCGCATAATTCTTTTGCATTCGTTCCAAATTTTATAAAATAAACGAACTAAAAAAAACCAAAAATTTAAAATAGAATTCTTTTCCGAATTTTATTTTTAAAATTCCGAATACAAATTTTAAGACGAACGAAAAAATTAAAAAAGCATTTGCGAGCAGATTTTTTTCCTAACCTGCTATAAATGTTTTTTGAAAAAATTGGGCGTTAGCACGCCTACAAGATTTAAGCGTTCTTTTTCATGAAATTCTGCGTAGCACATACGAATCTACTGTTTATGTATTTATTCTTATCAGTTTCCATCGATACTTGGAACGAATGGCAAGCAATGGCCAAAAAAATCTTTGGTTTAGAAAAGTGCGCGAAATCACGCCCATACAAATTTAAATTAAATTTAAATTTGGTGTACAATTAGCTCAAAATGAGAAAACACCAAACCAAGAGTGGCGGAGCCATGCTAATATTGCTCTGAATTAAAAACTACATGCACGGCTCTGTTAACTCAAGCCATTTTATTGAAATCTTGCACATACGTTCCACGTACGCAAGACTTTTAGCAGTCATCTTAAAGAATGGGCTTATTTACGCCCATACAATTTTAGCCTATTGTTTCATTTACTTCGGCTGATCAGATATAAAACTAATATTTACGCATTTCGTATCAGCCGTTTACTATCAAAATCAACGTGGGCTTGGTAAAGCCCATAAAATTTAAAGCTAGCATTCCCGCTCAAATTTTATACACAAGTCAGTGTAGATGAATGAGCAACTCGTAAAATTTTTAAGCTCCGCAGTTTTGTCCAGGGGGTGGAGCTGCTATTCCCTTAAAACTAAAATTCACGGTAGAGACTTCAAATTCTATTAACAATTAAATCTTAATTAGAGATCGCTAAGAAAAATCTAAGAACCCGGACGTTTCACGCACTTTAAATTCAATATTAAGAATTTAGGTTAAGTCGTGAGATACAATAGGAAAATCAAAAAGCACCCGATTGTTACATTAGGGAGGTGGGACCACACCCATTAAAATTTAACGTAATATTATACGGTAGAGAGCTCAAATTTTGTAGACAGATAAGCATTGGCAATTTACCAAAATCCGAAACCCACTCACGCAAGGCTGTAATTGGGCCAATTGAGAGACGAGTACCGTGAGCAGTTTATTTCACGTTTTAGGACGATCAATTGTCCGCCCAGATCATGCAACTTAACGCCTTTAGACTATTATTTCTTTGGGGTATGTTGACACTTATGTCTATAAGGACAAACCCGCAACGGTTGACGCACTGGAAGCCAATATTGAAGAATTTAATCGTGAAATACCGGCCGATATCTTGGAGAGAGTATGAGTATGAGAGAGTATGCATATAAATATATTTTGAGGCATAGTCAACATTTATATGATTTATATCATCTTTAAACATTGAATTATGTATATACACACATAGATCGTTCTATCGACTCAAACAAGGATCTCAAACATTTCTTTTGTTTTAAAAGCTTTAAACTATCATCCATTATATCTGTGGCAATAAGGAAAAAGTCCTTAAGTCATATTTCACTGTTTTGCAGGAGAGCACTTTTAAGCGTTCAGGTCGATTTTCAGAAACTTATTGATTTTACAGTTAAATTGGGAAGTTTGTTAATCTTTATTTTCATTTTGGCAAACATCGTTATACACACTTTAAGTAATACATTTCAGTTGAAATATATCAAAGTTACTAATTAATTTTCTAATCTGCTTTATGTTTGTGCCATGTTTAGAGAAAATTAATTTTTTAGATCTAGGATCTGAAATAGTTGCCAGTTTTATATTACTTATAGATTAATTGTTTGATTGATTGTTTCAATTCCTTGCGTAATATAGTTATTTATTTTTATATGCAAAAAAAAAAGTTAAAACTTTCCAACTCTAGAGCAGTGATTTTAATTTTGCTAATTTTTAATATCAATATACAATTCTGACACATAAACTCTGGCATTTCTGAGACTTTTGAAAAACGATTTTACGTACAGACAAACGGAAATCGTTTATTCCACTAACCTATTTGTTAGAACCCCGAATATAGCCCATTTTCTGGAAAACACAGAGTTTTCAAACTTCTTACATTTTGAAAAATGCAAAACGCGCTTTGCTATTTTTATTATTATTGTCTTCAGAAAAAAACACATTAAAAAATGTAAATCGAAAGTCACAGTGCTATAACTTCCTGAAAAATCACACAAATTAATTAAAATTTTGACCAGAGGTACTTTCGAATATGCGGATTACGGACGTACCATTAACTCAAAATCAGCTTATCTCGACTTAAGCACTTTTTCCTTTTTATCACAGATTTATTCAAATAATTATATTTTATTAAATTGGCATTTTTGACTTATATGTAAGTCTTTTTACTGCTCCTGAAAATTTATTCGAATATATTTAACCGACCATGAGATATTCCGATTGTAGGGTGCAACTAAAAATGTATATAAAGAATGCGTAGAGGTGCTTCCTGGTTTTGTTACTGTTCAAAATAAATAACCCTTCAGGACACCAGATAATTAGACAAAAGTCGCAAAAGTAATTATAAAGTATAATTGTATTATATCAAAAATTGGACTGCAACTGTTTATTGAATTCTTGTTAATTTTCCAATATGGTTCGGTTCTTTTCTATATAAGTTTTAGTAAATTAAAAAAAAACTCTATAAAAACTTGAAATTTACAAACACTAGTATATAAAACAAAAAAGTTCCATAACTAATGATAAGCCAAAGAAAGTGAACGATGTATTGAAATGATAATTTATTAGAATTCAAACGAATTGTTTTCTTTCGCATGGACTTTCTTTCAACATAGTGAAAGTGGCACTTTATATTTTAGTCTACTTTTTAAAAGTTTGTACTTTGAGATTGTTTTAAAAACGATTCTCAATATTGACCGGAATTCATCACACCTTTTCAAAATGCTCGTTTTAACATATTTTCCAATAATATATAAAATTAAACAAAAACCATTTTTTAAGTGAATTGTATTTTTTTATTGATTTTTTTTGTGCTGGCTGCTTATTGAATATAATCAAACATTGTCGTCTGTCAACTCATGTACATCAAGAAAAAAATTACGATTTTAATTTAATAACAAAATTCTTGAAATTAGATTGCAGAAATCTTAATATATCAATCCTGAAATTTGGTCAGTAAGATTGACGTTCTCAAATTTAACCATACATTTTTAATTTATAGAATGAAATCTTAAAATCAAGAACGTGGTCTTAAACTTTAAGAACGCATTCTTAGAATCAAGAACACAATCTTCATTTTAAGATTATATTCTTAAACATTTAAGAATATGATCTCAATTTAAGATTTTTATCAAGAGCAAAATCCTCAATTTCATATTAAAATGAGATTTAAATGCGATCTTAAAAAAATTCAAGATGTTATTCTTGAATCAAGAACTTTCGCATTTAACAAACTTTTAAGATCAGCAAATTTTTTCTCTTACTTTATTTTTTAAAACATATTGAGACTAAACCGATAAAAAAGTTAATTAGACTATGAAAATTTTTGATTGTCTTCGATAAATTTTGCAAACAAGTTTTATTATTCTTGTACATACATATGTGATACGGAAAGTTAAAAGGGATTTAGAAGTTAACAAATTTATTTTGATGCGCCTGAACGCTTTAATGACTTGAAACTCGTTACTCGGGAGTGGGGTTTTCAGGGTCGCTGATTCTGAATAGATTTTAAAAACCCAAAATGGCGGATTCAATATCAATTGTAGAAAAATTTGTCACATCGTATTCTTTTAAAAAAAAATTTTTATGTCGAAAATTTATTTGAAAGCTAATTTGTCACACGACACAAGTAATGCTGCATTAGAAAGAGCGTGTTGTCTACTATTAGAATTAGAAAAAAGTAAAATTCGATTTCAATTTTCCTTGTCACATACATATATCGCACACTAAATCATAAACAGTCACAACTCAACATGATCAAAGTGGGTTTGTTTCTTTATAAAATAGTTAATAGAACAAATCTTTAGCGTCCGCAACAATTACTTTTGAAATACAGTCTTCTTGACGAATATAAAATAACGTTATGGTAGTTTTTATTTTACATACTTGCGTCACTTTGACAGTATTAACAGATGTGTGCCACTACTCAGTATCTGAAATTCATTTGAGTTGTGACTGTTTATGATTTGGTGTGCGATATGTATTTTTAGGTTTACATGTATATTTGTATACAGTTTTCTTAAATAAAATTAAACAAAATTTAAATTTATATTTAAATTTCTATGATGTTATTATAGTCTTCTATCTCGTCACGATATGTTTTAATAAACGAGATTATAGTATCACGGTTTTCTTCAAGCCATTTAAAATTTTTGGCAATATTTTTTTCCACATTTGCCTTTAGATCATCTTTACCACTGACACTTATTTCCCTGACAAGATCAAGCAATGCGTCTTTTACATCTTGGTTAATTACATTTTTGGAAATCTTGAGAATGAGCTCACTTAAGTTAAAAGAATCACTGTTAGTGTCTCTAAAATTGGCAATAACTTTCCAGTTTGTTTTCAAAAACTTAATGAGAATAAGTGAGGCAGTCTTGTCGCTTTTACCGGCACGTTGCAGTAATTTAGCGCGATCTACTGAATTAAAATTATTTGAATAATCAATGGAGGCACTTAGAAACTTTCTAATATGTTTTTCATTTCTGGAGCATCGCAGGCCCAACATTAGGTCTTTACGTTCCTCAATATCTGTGGTAGTCAATAGTTTCTGATAGAAAAAATTAAACTGCTCATCGCTGGACTGTATAAGACCATTACAATAGGTTTTCCATCTCAAATATGAATCCGCAGTTGCGTTTTCGTTAATTACAGCATTAAGTTCATTATTGACTAGGACTAAACACTCACTTACACCAACTGAACAAGCGGTCCTTAGGAGAAATGTGCGCTGAATTTCAGGAAAATTAACCTCGTTGAGACGTAGTTTTTCAATGATTTTTTGGAACAAGTGTATTGCAAACCATTTAAAATCGTAATCATCAGAGAAATAACGATAGTATTTATTGATTATTGACTGTGCTATATCCCACGGCAAGTAGTTGTCTTCCTCTCTTAAATACGTCAACATATTCAAAAGTATGGAATGATTCAAACGATTAGAAAAGCACAAAGAAGAGGCATCATCCATTAGTTGTGCACGATGTCCAGTAGGAATTTCAAATGGGTTTCCAAGTTTTAAGGATCTAGTGAGAAGTTCGTAGTTTTTCTCGTCATATTTGATGCGATACAAACCAGTCAGTTGTTTGTCAACTAACAACCAATCGTATGGGCGAATATCAGAGTCGACTTCTTTTTCAGTTTCATTTATCAAATAATCAGTGGCTTTTGTATCACTGAAATTATGATATTTAGCAGTTGCATAATTAAAGGGAATATACCAGGAGTTGTTCTTTAAAGTTTTGTCACTTCCGTAGGGCTCTTGCTCAATGCTAAAAGTACCTTCAGCATAATGGCGGGTAATAGTCAATAGAGGATAGCCAACCTGTTGTGTCCAAGTGCTCATCATTTGGCGGATTGTGGCAGGTAGTTGATAGTTTTTCTCTTCAGTAGCATTTTGAATAGCTGCAAAAAAATCGTCCTCCGTAACTGCATTATAATGGCTGTTAGAAAATTAGAGTAAAAATTTATTTAGCACTTTACAATTGAAATTTATAACACTTACCTATATTTTAAAAAGTTTTGTATGCCTTTTTGGAACACTTCTTCGGTCAACGCATGGTTCCACATCATCAAAACATAAGCATCTCTATGAAAGATATTTGGAAAACTTTGAACTTCTTCAATTTCCTTTGGGCTTTGGACATAGAAAGTCAAGGGTCTGGTCAACTTAGGAATAGCAGCATTCAATATACTTCTATGAGTGTCTCTTTGAAAGTTTTCCAACACATCCCATTCCGGATAAATCTATAATTCCAACTTTAATATTTTAGTAACATGTAGACACTTTGCATAATAATATTTACATTATCCAAAGCTTTCTCCCGAAACCAGATCGTAAGACCGTTTTTCAACCATACGTGTGTCCACCACTGAAGTGTAATATAATTAGTAAATATAAGTTTTGAAATATCTTCAACAAATTTCTCTATTTGGGTTTTCATTGTAGAGTTGACTAAGCCCCAGTTGTTACTAATGCCTCCATCATTAGTAAATGGCAAGTGGGTGAAGTGCGGCTGGATTTGCGTATCCGAGTATGGCAGGCCCGTATATTCGGTAAAATACTTTATCACCATTGATGTGATGTTAGCTTTAGGGTTAATTTTTAACTCCATACCGGCAGGGTAATAATAACTATGGTGTATATTATCTACAACTTCTGTTTTTGTACTGACTAAGTCCGACACCCAAATTTGCACTGCATAAGTCGGAATCGGATCTGTTGTTAAGAACACTGTTTTGCCCTTGCTAAATGACATTTCAATATTAACTTTCTAGATTATTCTCTTATGAAGTTTTTCTAAATAATTAATTTTACCTGAAAAGAGGTTCATCAGCTATTGTGTTGGAAATCGCCGTATAGTTTTCACTATGGTTTAAAGTAATATCAAAGGTAGTCCGTTTATTTGGTTCATCATAACAAGGAAAAGCACGGCGGGCGTATGTACTTTCAAAACTACTTTCAGCATAATAACTACAATTACAATATAAAATATGTTTAATATATAGAAAAAAGGAAAAATTTGTTTAAGTAAGTTACTTTTGTATAAGAAAATAACTTAAAGTGTTCACACCCTGGAAACTTCTTTTTCATTTTTTAATTTTTTTAATATAAAATACCAATTTTATTCCCACTAAAGTATAAAATAAGTTTATTGAATAAAAAATTAATAAAAATTTGTTTACGATAGTTAATTTTACATATCACAAAAAGTGTAAGTTTTCCAATTTCGAAATCATCATTTTTAATATTTGGGGTTTCTTACATCAATCTCTTTTCTTTATGAATATAATATATGTTTAATTTATAGAAGAAAAAAAGAAAGAAAATTATTTTAGTAAGTTACTTTTGTATAAGAAAAAAAGTTCACGTTTTCCAACCTTGGAAACGACTTTTAAATTTTTTTAATCTCTTTTCTTTATGAATATAAGACATGTTTAATTTATAGAGAAAAAAAGAAGAAAATTATTTTATATTAGTTACTTTTGTATAAGAAAAAAAGTTCACGTTTTCCAACCTTGGAAACGTGTTTTAAATTTTTTAATTTTTTTTATATTTTTTAAATTAGAAATTCCAATTTTATTCATACTGAAGTATAAAATAAGTTTATTTAATAAAACAAGTAAGAGTGCTATATTTGGCTGTGCCGAATCTTATATACCCTTTACCAAAGTGCGTTTATGTAGTATAGAGATACATCCATAAGCACAGAGATATGTAGGTAGATATTAATTTTGTGAGAAAGTTCATAATTTTTGCTCTTGTGGAATTTTAAATAAGTGACCTCTCGGTATTTTTCGTTTAAATATGTTTTTTTTTTTGATATTAGCAATAAGTCGAATATCTATGCCTTACTTTCTAAGAAAATATACAAGTTTTCAGGAGAACAAAAAAGAAACGGTTCATCTCTTTATACTTCGGTGTTTGCATAAAATTTCATATTCAATTATTAAGGAATTTATTACATCTATATACATATATTAGTAGTAAGTTTAATTATGAAGCGCATTTATTGAGATACGAGTTTTGTGCATTAAGAGTAATTTTAATTCTTGATACTTGATCAATAAGTTACTCGTTTGTTGCACTTATAGCTAAACAAACAAATAATGCCGTTATATCAAAATTATCAAATGAAAACAATATTTAATATCACAATTGACATGAGATTCGATGTAATGTTCGCTTAAGCTTCGAACATCGAAAATAGTTTTAGTATTGTACTTCCATACCAAGTAAACTATGTTACTTTTTTATTTAATAATCTTTGATTTTGCAAAATTGTTAATTTCCTCAATTTAAACATCCCATTGGAAAAGGTATATATAGTGGTGGTATTATGTAAACGTTTATTCCTAAACAATTTTTTGGAATTTCTTGAGCAAAAAGGAACGGTTTCAGGGAAATTAAACAGAACATGTTCCTTATTTAACTTTATAGTTAGGACTGTAATTTAGCGATACATTTTATTTCCATCTCCATTTACTAAAAATAAATTCAGTAAAGTGCGACTCTGACTTGCACACGGAGGGTTCCGTAGTAATACTATATGAACTTTAGCCTATATAAAATACAATTTTGGCATTTCTTTCGATTTTGGGGTTTTTTTCGGTTTCTGGCGTTTTTATTTTATTATAGCAAGTTTTTTAGTTTTGACACTTTTTTCTCGTTTTGGCGAGTTTTCTCGGTTTTTGGCGTTTTTTTTTAGTTTTGACACGTTTTTTTCGTTTTGGCTATTTTTTCGTTTTTGGCGATTTTTTTAAATTTTTTACGATTTTATAATTTTCGGATTTTTTAGTTTTACCGTTTTTGAAAATTTCAAGAATTTGACTCTTACGGTTTCCAAGATATAGCAATTTGTCAAAATTACATAGTCAAAATTCAATTAACTGATGGACCACCAGTTAGTTTAAATTTCTTTAATTTTAGTGTTAATTGTTGTAGCTCAAATAAAAATACACTAATCTTACAAATTTCAAGTGTCAATATACATACATATGTATATACAATTGTATGTATATTACATGGGATTTTAAAAGTTTAAATTTCAGACCCTTAACTTTTACCGTTCCTCAGAAAATAGCCTTCTTCCTAATGTGATTTTTAAGAGATTACTTCATTTTACCAAACAAAAAAGCAAGTCATTATATGGCAATTAGTTCAGATGGTAATGTCTAATATTTTACTGGGAGTTTCAACAGGTATAAAAATTCAATTCGTTTAGAAAATTCAATTCACGGCTAAAGTCAAAAATGTCAACACCCTTGAAAAATAAGAAACAAAAACATTTGATAAAATCCCTTTTAAACCGAAAAATGTTTGTGTAATTTTTTTGTGCTCTCTTTACCGGATATATCGAAAAATATTATATATATATCGAAATATATTTGCTAGTGGTTAAGCATTGCCTATAATATAGACTCTTTATATATAATATATACTTCATTGGTGCCTTGCCAAATCATCAGTAGACTTCAAGCAAAAATAAAATAGATTCATATCGAATGTAAATTATTATCTGGGTTTTGTTAAAGTTTATAATTTTTTTACACTGGTTTTTCCTTTGTGCTTTTCAAAAATATTATTATTTGGGAATTCTCAAATAGCTTTGGGAAGTCTGCACATAACATAAGAGCAATTGTTCAATTAACTAAATGTTGGTTTTATCACTTCTGCGCTGGTGGCTTCAATTATCGGCATACATATTTTTAAAATAGCATATAGATTATTTGGAAGCAATGATAATATAGTTCCATTAAAAATACTTGCGATTGTTTTCACTGAATAACTATAAAATGCTAATAGTATAAAATTATACATATATTTACTCACTGTTCTTTGCCATCGTCGTCAAGGTATTTATTCAGTGCAATGCCTTTTCCGTCATCGGAAAATTTGCCACTATAAATAATAATCAATTTCCACTGAGTACCAGATAAAAAGTTTTTTTTACTCCTGCGTGTGAATTTTAAAAACTCCCTTGTCACTTCGTATTCATGATCTAATTCATCTGAAACGCTTGTAACCGGATTCCAAATATAGGCATTTGAAACTTTTATATCTTCACCGGCATGTAGAGTAATACTTTCAGGTTCATTTGGAACAACAATGTCTATTACCACTGAGCCTTGAAATGCTTTTTGCCCTGGATCAGCTGTTATGTTAAGTATAATTTCGTAGCTGTTCGGATAAGTATCATTAGGAAGGCGATAATTTAGAGAAGTATCAGAAGTCTCAGCAGGATTATTGTAAGGTTCACAGTTAACTAAACTGAAGACTAAAGTCGAAAGACCGACTAAGATTAGTTTCATGGTGCTAACGGTTCAAAAAACAATATCTTTTTAATTTCAAACTGTTATTTCGGGGCTTTTTATACTGTTTGGAATGAAACATATATTATATAAATTCACTGTCCACACAAAATTTGGAACAGTTATTTTTTTATTATTTTAAAATATTCTTAATTTGCTTAGAAACTATGATATTCTCTCTTTAAGTTAAGCTTTAAATAATTGTTAATATATCCGAGATTTCACTCAAATGGCTTTTAGAATATGCACAAGAAATCTTGTACGGAAGTGTAAGTTTTTAAAATGACTTCTTTTTTCTAACCCAGTCATAATTCAAACAGCTGTTTGCAAAATACAAGCTTTTTTAAACAGAAGTAGCAGGTCCTGTTTAGAAATATGCGCATCACTGATCTGCATCTAATGTAACGCTACACGTAGGCGTTCCCGACAATGGTTAATGATAATAAAAAAGTTTGCAGTTTTTTGCTTGACGACTGATTACACATGTTTACAGTACATTCTGTGTCATAAAAAGTTCAGCGATCACATAGCATATGTACTTGATGCTATGCTATGCTATGTTCTGCACTTGCAGGACATACATATATTATTATAACGAGAGAGGGCCTTGCTCTAATCAGTCAAGTAAAAATCCAAATGTATACAACAAAATTATCTCGTAAAAGTTTGAGCAAGAAAAAAAATTTATTTGGATTTTTTTTACATTTCTGTTTTTAAAAGTGCATAACAAAAGAAAGATACAACAATGGGCAAATTTTTTGCTCAGTAGCATGTATCTAAATATGTATATTCCATTAAAATTTGAGTTCAGCTTTCGATTTTATTCACAATTTAGTGACAGAACAAAACTGATAGAAATTTAAATTGCCAGTAGATCTCCAAAAGTTTTGCCGATAGAAAACAGTCTGCGTACATAGAAAATTTACCTAAGACAACCATTTAAAGTCAAAATTTATAATCATTTGAAGATATTTTTGCATGTTTTTAAATATTATAAACTTTATTCAAAAATACTGAACATGGTCATGTAGATTGCAATAAATCTAAATTATGAGGAAGATACTCGTAGCTATAAGAAAAAGTCTGCGCAAAAATATTTATGCTTGTAGTTTTAAGAGATTTCGTATTAAAAAATACGAGTAGTAACAAATGAATATCTTTTTGCATAGCCTCTTATTTAAAACAATTCAGCCAGGGACTTAAACCGAACCCAAATGGGTTCAGGTTCACCGTTTATAAAGACTTTGAACCCAAACTCCGTTGAAGCAATAAACTCAGCATGGTTCGGCTTTAAGAATATAAAAAAATAGAGAAATTATTAGAGTCATTAGTTAAATATTAGTAAACTTAAATGATAACTATTGTTTAACCTATACTTCATATTCACAGTTCATTGGTTAACTAAAATGTTTAATTTGAGCAAAGAATGGTTACCCTATCAAACAATTAAGTTTCACTACCGACAGCTCTGCTATAGCATATGGATTTAGTTTACATTTGCTGTATTATTTCTTAAAAATGGATAAAACAGTGCGCGCTCATCTAACTTTACCATGCAAAATATTAAATTATTGCTGAAATTGGTTCGGAATAATCAAACTATAATAGATAATAAAATTAAAAGAATGTGTTACAGCTAAATACAAAGAAGATGCTTGATAACTTATGTGTTAAATGGGTATAAACATTTTCACAACACAACATTACTAATAAAGTTTACAATGAATCAGCTGTTGTCTAACTATTTGTTAGCCAATGACATTTGGGGGGTTTAACTAATGGTAAGTAAAGAGCTGTGAATCAAATATTATTGGTTAAACCATTGTTATTAGTTAACTAATGACTGTAAATTTGGGTAAGCTATTATGTGTTAAAAGGAGTTTTTTTTAAGCAAGCACTCACAACTCATGTAAATGCATGTGTTCGTTTGTATGTGCGCAGAAAAATAAGAGAACATACAGAAATTATGTAGGTATGTATGTATGTACGTAGAACAAATCACAAGCACAACAAATTTTTCAGCCACGAACTATTTTCTTCTTTACTCCTATACCTGTAATAAGTTAAACAAATGTATTGCCAACAGTTTTGTGTAGCAATTGTTTTAGAAGATTTCACTGTAGTTAAGCATTTAAAATTTCCCTCATGTCTTAAAAGTTCTTATAAGAGGTCTTGTGCAGGTCTTTAATATGTATCTGTGTAGATTAACTTTCATAGAAAAACAGCGTATAAGCTAATAAACCTTTTACTAATAAAACACATGTAGTTGTTTTTTTCACTTTGAACCTGAACCCTAAACCGAACCCGTACCTGAATTTCTTATTTATTTTTTTCATGGTTTCAGTACCTGATTTCAGCAAACCTTTTTTGCATAAAATGGACCAATTTCACTATGCTTTTCATTCTATTTTGCCACATTTAGTTTCCAAAACTTTTTTAACATTGTTTTTGACGGTATACTGTCAAATTTTCATTTCCAGCAAATCCCACAAATGCTATTTTGGATTGAGATCTGGAGACTGAGAAGCCTTGCGCAATTGATTTGGTACATTATATAGAAGAAAAACCTTAACATTTTCGGCTGCAGATTATCCACACAGTTAGCTGCCATACACACCCCAAATCATATCACCTTCACCGCCGTATTTATCTGTTCCATGCAAATAAGGTTTATTTAGTGCTGTACCGGAATATCTCCACACCAATTGACAGCTTTTCAGTCTGAAAATCTGACCCATTTTAAAAATGCCAAGGTTTCATTTAAGTGCTCTCTTGCAGACAATATTCCCTTGGACTAGTTCTTTTACTATTATATAAAGGATTTCTGACTTACTACTAAGCTATGAAAATCATCGGACTGTATCGTCACGATATTTTCTGCCCCTTTCAAAGCAGCTATTTTGGTATCTCGCTGGACACCATTGACAATGTAACTTTTTTTCTCTTGAAGTTAACTGTGCCTTAGATACACAACTTCAGACAGCGGACTCGCGTTCAGCGTTTCAAACAAATAAAGAAACAATTTTCATTTCTAGCAAACGAAAAAGTTTTTCGAAATTTGTAAACATATGTTATTTGAACGTCTCCAGCTCTGATTGGTAAAAAAAAACATCAATTACACTGTGATCTTTTTTAACGATGGAGATGAACAAGAGTTTATATTTCACTACGCAGTCAAAATGCGAATGCGTGTTAATTTTTGTGTGTGTTCTCTTAAGCAAAAAATATATATATGCAATAGTGGTTGATGGGATCATTCGATGGTCTCGCCTCCACTGCGCTTTATACAAATATGTACGTGTAGCAAATTTAAGCCCTTATAGTTTGACAAAATATATCTGAACTATATATAAATTTTTAAAATCGGTCAATATCTTAAAAATAGTAAACGCTTTCACAGAACTGGCTGTATAATGTTAGCATAAACTGAATCATAAAAAATGTTCGTGTCTATTAATTACAAACATATACTTTTATACATATCGGCGGATGAGATTCTAATCCTGTTAAATTCAATTTTATTAATGTCTGAAATTTTAATGCCGTTCTAATGAGGACAGCTGAAGAGATTGAGAATGTATCTGAGAACTATCGTAGGTAACCCAGTTATGCCCACGTAACTCAAGAGTAAGTGCTAGCTTTCACAAATGTATATAGTATTGGAATTGTAACAAGTCTCTGTCACGCGACTTGTTTTATATCCATTCTCTTCCCTCTATATCATTTAAAAATTTAGAAGGAAGCAGTATATTTTAATTTTACTGTTAATTGTGTTACTAAGTTTTGCACAAACTATATGTACATATACATATGCATGTGTGTACGTATAAAATAACCAAATTTTATATGAACAGTAACTATAGATACGTGAAGTTTTTATGACAAATATATGCACGCACACATACTAACCTAGCGACATCATACCTGGTCTGGTAGGTACTCTATCGGAAATTACGTTAACTTTAAACTAACTTTAAGCTAACCATTTCGCAACTAGTACTGACTGGCACTTGGACTACTTTTCAATGTAATTAACTGACTATCTTAACAATGCGATGTCCTAGGCAGCAGTCAATTGCCTCACTCTGCATTACCTTCAGCTAATTTAAAGTTGACTTTTTTAAATCACCTGGAAGTCAGTAAATTAAAAAAAATTTCTGCGGTTTGAACATGTATCAGCACACGTTGTGTACTAAATGCGCTAGCACTCAGCTAAAGCACCATCTAAAATAATAACAGCAAAATGTTAACATACAAATGGAATGAGTTTCAAAGTAGCTGAGAATACATTTTTTGGCTCTCATCAAATTCGATTACGTACTCAACTTAATAATTAATTTTGGGTTTGTTTTGGATGACATTGCGGTTAGCTTTCAGTCAGTCTAAGAAAAGTTAACTATAAGTTAATTATTTTTGTAGTCAACCACACATTCTCCGACAGGGTAGTTACTTTCATATGTATTTAAACATATATGTATATCGTCACCTAAAATCCAAAAGGCCGTAAGCACACTTTTTGCTTTTTTACAGGAGAAGCAAAAAACTTTATAAATTACTGACTATTTAATTTTTAGGTGCCAAATTTCAGAATTATCATTAAAAATTCAATGCGGATTTGGTTTATTAAAGAAAACTTATAAAATACTAGTAGTTTTTTAGTAATGGTGCTTACGGCCTTTTGGAATCGATTTTTCTGAAACCAAAAAGCCGTAAGTGCATTAATGTTTTTAATAAAAGTTATAATTAGGTTGGAAAAGTAATGGTTTTCAACCGTAATTAAAGAGTTATTTAGTGAAACTGTATTTTTCATTGTATCCTTTGTATTTTAATATAAAATATAAAAAATTCATTTGCAAATTTGTTTGTGTTCTATGTCACTAAGCTTTTCCTCTCTCATATTTTGTATTTCCATCCTATGGATATCATATTGATCTTGAGATATGTTCTTCGATTGGTAAGATATACAGGTGTCACAAATATAATTTTTTTGAGTTGAATATAGACATTTTTTTTATTAGGGTCATGAATTTTGGAAAAGATGCAGGAGTTACAACATTCTCTTTGTTAGACTTGCAGTAATTGCAATAAACTTTATATACATTTGCGTAGCTTTTAAAATCGGATTGGAAGTATAGTTTTTTCGTGTATTGTCTGCGATAATGTGATTCGAGCTTCGGAATATCGTTTAGCCACTTTTTCAGAAAACTTAAACGTGCTTTGTATATCATACCTTGAGTGGTAGCTTCTCTACGTTTTGATATAAATTCCGTCTAAGTTTACCCAATTTCGTAACACTTTCTCATTAATCCCTAACGTAGACACAAACATATGAAAGCACACCTGCACACGTTTAGAATAATGTTTAAGATAATACATCTTCGATATTAATCTTCTGGAACATTCTACGCGAACACGCTTTACGTTTGTGCGTTCATATATTTTTTCTGATCCAAAGACATTTTACAGAAGCTATTAAATATTTCCTTGTGATCGTGTTCGGAAAACATAGCACAATGTCTCAATTGACGTTTCGCACACAATTTTGAAGTACACCCATCTTTAAGTTGTCTTGATGATTTTTCACAAATATTTCCTTTTTTCCTTTCATTCTGCTTGTTTTATTTTCACACTTTTTATTAATTTTTTCAACTTTGTTAGTGGAACCATATACAATATTAGTACTCCCGAGCAAATAAAATATGTATGGAGCATATATGATATTCCATATATGGTTCGGATCCGAAAAATGAGGGTATATGGGCATATATGAGTATACATATTCATACATTTTCATACATGTATGTGTAAATTCCCTCCACAGTATGCAAAGTTCATATTCATACACTCTTGATTCACAAAAGCGCACTGCTGTGCAATAAATTAAATTACTAAAATTAAATTTTTTTGGACTTGAGAGAGAGGTTGTATTTAATGAAATATTTGTTTGGACAAATAGTTCAAAACAAACTAAAAGTCATTTCATTCATCAAAAAGTGAATCAATTATTTAAAAAACACTTAAATCATATTCGTATATAACATTTAGCTTAAGAAACCAGATTAAAAACTAATACTAAACTAACATTAGTTTTCAATACAGTAGTATGAACTTTGTTTCTTATCTAGAGAATTTTGTTATTTTCTATAAAATTAATCCCTGGATTATCTTTTTGATTATTTGTATATTAACGGGGGCCACAATGTATAAAATCATACAAGAATGATTTTTTTTTGTAACAAAAAGTTTTTCTTTTTTAAACGTTGAGGGTACGCATATAAACTTTGCATACCGTATGTATTTTCTAATAGATTTCCAATTTCAGCAGTGATAAAATTCCAAGCTTTTTTGATTGCAAAAACGATCTTATGTGAGATATCATGTATGTATACATTCTTATATGGCTCCATATATAAAATCTTATATTTATATATGTATCCACATATGAAGAGCTTCATAATTAAATTTTCATATATGATTTCATATGTTATAATACATTTCATATATTAGTCCATATATTATTTCATATATAATAGTTTTGCCATGTATAATCCCATATATGTATTTCCATACATGAATTCATACAGATTCTTATATATAGTTATATACATTCATATATTACAAATATATGGACCATATATAATTTTTTTAGCTGGGCGGTGCTTTTGAAAATAGGAAAGTAAAATTTAATTTTAAGGAAAGATATATTTTGGTTAATCACATCATAATCAATAAAAAAAGTCTGTTTTGAATCTTATGGTTGTTACGGCTTTTTGGATTTTAGGTGACGATATATACATATATATGAAAGTAACTATATATACATACATATATATATATATATATATGTATATATATATATATGTGTACATACATATGAAAGTAACTACCTACCAGAGCAAGTATGATGTCGCTGTGGTAGTATATGTTTTTTTTTTTTGAAAGAAAACAAAATAAAATGGGATAAATTACTCTGCTATATCTTCACTATATGTGGTCCAGCTCACGACTATCAAGGACTAAAGTACAGATATATGTCACGAAATGGAAGAATATCTGAAAGTCTCGCTCATTCAGTAGCTGTGTCTTCTTTCTTTAGTTTTGAAAAAATATGCACTTATTCACTTTAAAAAATACACTTTTTCTCTTGCTTATTTTCATTATTTTGTTAACGACTTAATAACAAATATACTACAGTTGTCTCTTTCTCGCAGAATATGTGGCACATATGTTTCTAGCTTTTTTCATCACTCACTTTCTTCAACTCTGTATACTTTGTACGACAAACTCGTTTCCTACTTGTCTTAAAAAATGTTATTGTTAAAAATAGAGAGATAAAAACACTTTTTTATAATCACACAAGATGAGCCCCTCTTATACATAAACATACATATGTACACTTATATTTATAAATGCATACATACATACGTATAAAAATTTATGTTAAAAAAATTGAAGTTTTTGGATACGTGTACAATAGGGTGGCCGTTATTTTAATTTTTATGATTTCTTCTACTCTCACACCCGAAATCGGTTCAGTTTCATGTAAAAAAATTTTATACCGATAAGTAGCGTGTTAGGAGGTGCATCCGGCCCTCAAAGTTGGCCTCCAAGCCCATTTTTAAATGTAATTTTCGGCATATGACTCTTTTTAAAAAATCATTTTACATGAATATGACATATTGCAATATTTTAGCTCTTCAAGTCAACAGCATTAGCCTCAAAGAAAGATTTTTGCTAAAATTAATATTTTAATTTTTCTTCTCTTCTTTAGAAACTCACATTAATTAATAAAAATATTTCATTCAATAAGAATTAAAATTACTGAACTTGAGCCTAACTATGAATTATTTCTGATTAAAATTAACATTTTTAGAAAATAATGAGGAAAATTACCAACAAAATACCAACAATTTTATAAAAGAAAATTATATTTATATGGAATTTTAATTTTAAGCATATACAATAAGAACTTATATATATATTAAATTATTTCATACATATACTATACATATACTGTCTAATTTTAGAAAAACAAATTTTAAACAATAACGTTTAAAATTTGCTTTTTATAAAATATTTTCAAAAGCTTTCGTTTTGTCATAAAAAGAGTTTTTAAGGTATAACCAAAAAATCACATTCACAAAATTATAGCAGTGATGGAATAAAAAAAGTAAAATCTATTAAAAAAAATTTCAATGAAAAATTTGAAATGAAATTCATTTCAAATTCATTTAAAATTTTATGAACAAGAGGGTAAGCAATTTTATTTTTAATTGATGCAAGCCTTCATTTAGAAAATTATACACAGATTTTCATTGTATTTCGTGTTTTCCGTTGTTATTAGAACTATTATTTTTCCCTATAACTCATACTTTATTTTGACTCAATTTTTATTTGACAGTTAAATTATGAAAAATAATGCAAACATTATTTTGTTATACTGAATTTGGTAACAAAAATATTACAGAAACAAGAGAAATTTTATTTCTTTTTTAATGGAACTTGAAGAACAAATTAACGTATGTTTCAAGTGTACGTTAAAACCGGTTTTTTGATTTACTGTTCACTTCAACCACACGTAATTTTTTTGCATAGCGGAGAAAGTCTTTCACATTTTCTAGTTTATTTATTTATTTTTGTGAGTTAAAGTGAAAAATAAAAGAAAACAATATTTTTTCTTAGGGTTTTAAGTCAGTTAACATTTCAACATTAAAAATTAAATAGGATTTTCGTTAAATTGAAATGAAAAATATATAGACCGAATTTTAATATATTTTACATAAAAAATTTTATGAGTATAGGAAACTAAAAGCTCTTTTGTTGTCACTCACATGAAAATAAATAAATGTTTTAAAAACGTAAACATAGTTTTGTTCGTTATTTTAAAGAACGTATACACTTATTTATTTTCGAAAAACAATCTGATAGTCAAAACAAAACTAAATATACTGAATATATGGGCTTGAGGGCCAACTTTAAGCTCCGGATGCACCCCATAAAACACAACTTATCGGTATGAAATTTTCTTCTATTTTTTTTTACATAAAACTGAACCAATTTGGGGGGTGAGAGTAGAAGAAATCAAAAAAAAAAATGTCTTCATACAATTAACGTCCACTCTAGTGTACAAAGTTAAACAATATTTATTTACTTGAATTGTTTCGAAATAACGAAGCATATTTCATTCATTAGTTGCGCTTGTATTTATATCGCTCCTGTGTTGCTATATAGTCATTTCACGAATTTTCGTATTTAATCTGTCGTAAAAGTTTAATTTAAAACTCTAGTACAAACACGTCTTAGGAGAAGAATATATATTTTCTTATCTACATAAAATAATATATTTTTCTTAAGATAATGTTAATAATAATTAGAAGATTATCTGATCAATTATTTATTAATACTTTTTTATAAGCAATCGCTTAATTGAAAATATAATTAAACAATAATTTTTTTGTGCATTAGAAATCATTTTATTAATGGACATAAAATTTACTGTATGAATTCGGATGAAAATTTCAAAGATGTGACAATAGGTCTGGCAGTAATTAAAACTATAAAATTTTTCGAAATTATTCAGCAGAGATAGTTATATCTCAAACTGCTTGAATAATTTAGTTCACAATTTAAGACAAAAAAAAATTATATAAATAGACATTCGCCTTTTTAAATTTTTCGTCATCGGCATCTTTTGAATTGGGTTTGGCAAGAGTTTGTTTCGAAAACAGCGACAGTGAATTAATTTCTTCGAAAGCTGTAACTTATAGGAAATTAGTTTCCTCACATGAATAAAAATTCACAGAAAATAATATTCCTGCAATAAACAACTTTAGTTAGTTCACTCATTTACATTTATAGTTTATTTTTACTTTTATTTTCAATTAAAATTGTTCATTGCTGGAATATATTTTAATGTGTTTAGTCAGTTTTTCGATGAAGAGAAGTGCCTACAATTTCAATTCCATAATATAATTGCTGAAAATTTTTTGAGAACTCGTTGAACAAGTTGAAAGTTGTTTTTTTGATGGGTCTGAATAAAAATTAAAAACTATTCACATACATATACATACATGTTCATTTTTGCGATCTTAAGTTTATCTTTATACTACCATAACTAACTTGTGTATTAATTTATTTTGTTGTTCACAGTTTCCTTCAAAATTAAAGTATTTTTAACCTCGATGTTTGTTTTTTAACTTTTTTTATATTTATTTTGCGTACACGCGCAAATGAAACTGTTAACAACAATATATTATCAGCGTTGGCAGCTCAGCTTTTTTTAATGCATTTTTGAGGTAAATCTTTATTCGGTTAGAAATGTCAATAAAGTATTTTATTTTATTTTTTTTCTTTTATTACAATAAAATTTCAGTACGGTACCAAAATGATTAGATAGTTACCGATTTTTTTCTCAAATTAAATATTGTTTACAAAAATATATTTTTTTTTTAATTTCAAAAGCCAATATTAAGTTAAATTACTTTTTAGTTTATATTTAATTCAGTTGTGTCTACCAATACTTAAAAATGGTTACTAGAAATAAATGGAATCAATTGTTGTAACCAATAACATATTGTGAGAACTCTATTTATATTCTTATAATGGTTTTTTGCTTATAAAATTGAAAAAATCGTACATTCGATTGATATTTCGTCGTTCTGTTTTAACTAAATTTTTTTTAAAATTAGTTAAGTCCATTACTAGACTTTATGAGTCATAATAGATTTTGTCTACAATTTTTATGACTGTATTACATTACTTTTGAACTTATAAAAGTAAAACTATTTCAGACGTTTCCATAAGAATGCATGTAGAAAACAATCATAAAAGCTGCACTCCTGTCAAATTTAACAAATGTTAGATAGGTCAGTTAGATAAAACAGCGACGATTTGATAGCAAATGTAGAACATTGGAATACATATGTAAATATTTGTTGCTCCAACTGATTTTTAACGAACCTATTCCTACCGTGTAGGAAATTTTTTTTCCTCACATGAGTTCATATTCACAGAAAATAATATTCCTGCGATAAACAACTTTAATTCACTCAATTACATTTATAATTGGTTTTTGGTTATATTTTCAATTAAAATTATTCATTGCCGGAATATATGTATGTATGTATGTATTTTACTGTGTTGAGTCGGTTTTCGATGAAGAGAAGTGTCTACAATTTCAAGTCCATAATATAATCGCTGAACATTTTTTTAAAACTCATTGAACGAGTTGGAAGTTGTTTTTTTGGTGGGTTTGTATAAAAATTAAAAACTATTCACATACATACATACATACATGTTAATTTTTTGCAATCTTAAGTTTATCTTTATGATAGTATAACTAGCTTGTGTATAAATTTTTTTTGTTCACAATTTTCTTCAAAATTAAAGTATTTTTAACCTCGATGTTTGTTTTTTAACTTTTTTATACTTATTTTGTGTTCACGCGCAAATGAAACTGTGAACAACAATATTCTGCTTATGGTTGCCAGCTCAGCTTTTTTAATGTATTATCTCCAGATATGCAAACAGCGATTAAGGTTTTACAAGAATAATCCTGTGTACAATGGACAGCCATTATGAATATTTTTTCTATTTCTTCGATACAAAGACTTCCCCCAAAGTTACAGAAACAAGGCAAAAGCTCCACCCAATGCAACTGTGTATATATGTATGTACATTTGTATATCAAATTCGGCCAACATTCGTTCATTTTATATACGGTGCTTTTATTAGGTCAATATCATCTGTAGTCGTCTGTGTGTCTTCCAGATATAAATGTCCTTTATTATGAAAAGGCAGATGGATGTGTTTTACACCTAATAATTTCTTAGTGCATTGAATTCTGGTCTGCAATAATAAGTGTAGGATTAGCAAAATAAATTATCTCAATCGAACTGGAATATGTGGCCAACGTTCACGTGGTGTTGCTTGAAGTATCATACAATAGTGTAAAATTGGTCAAATGTAAATTTCCTTCAAGCTAAACGCTGAACTTGGCCTTAAGATTTTATTCTGCAGAAAATTGTCTTCCTGTTGTTTTTTTTTATGAACTGGCTTGCAAATCCTTCTACGATATTGCCTTTTCTCAAATTGACCAATAAATTCTAAACGGCGATCGTGACGTATCAGTTTTTAAATCGAAAGCTTCGACTGTAGGCTTACGATCTGTGCAATCAATAGCTTTCGCTAAGGTCGCCGCACATTCATCATCAGCGTTCTTTGTGTTTGGTCTACTTGTGTGGTGTCAGTTAATGTAGTTTACTGCTTTATATACTCAGTTTTCAGTGCAAATGGAGTAGGTGAATTGTTTCGATTCATCGAATTATAATTTGCTGAAAGCTGAGTTCTATTTCCGTTCTGCTAGTGTTTGTTAGAATATTTACAATTGACTTTTTTGTGCTCGTGCAGATGGAAAGGAAAAAATCTTTGATAAATTATATATGGTCGAGATTATGTTAGGGGACGATGAAAGTTAAAATTCTAGTACTGACGTCAGTGATCCAATTACACTCCGTCAGTTGATAAGAAAGAAGATAACATAACTGTCCTATGTAAAGAATGTAGTGATTATGTTGCCCCTAATGATGCTGTTCTTCTTGTTACTGCTGCTGCTGCTGGAGTCAGTGAGGTTACTCTTGATGCAGCTGCTGCACTTGTTACTTGCAAGTTGACTGTTTATAGTTAATTTTATTTATTATTATTTATAATGGAGAAAAATTCCAGTTTACAAAGGGCAATTGGATCGCTTGAAAAGTCAGTTTCACGATTGTTGGACTCTAAGGAAATACTGTGGATATCCGAATGCTACCAGCCAGAGTTAATTCAGGTTCTGAACAGTAAGAAGATGACAGCAAGAAGCACGTCAACTGTTTTTTGGTCTTAAAGTAAAGAATATTTTCCAAAATTGTTACGCCTTCTATTTTATATATACATATACACTTGGAACTTGTAGAGTGTCTTTTTTTCTTTGTTTATAAGATTTCAATTTCCAACAAATCTTTGTTTTTTTAATAGAAAAAAGGTTAAACTAGGCTTGTTCATTTACTAGAAATTGTTACGAATTTGTAACAATTGCAACGAGAAAGTGCTTTAAAATATCATCAAACAAGATTATCCACAACTTATGGGAAAAAGTACAATAATTATTTATTCACATTTTTATATCTTGTACAATAAGTTATAGTCTTATATATATAGTACAGGAACGCATTACGTTAAAAATTAAAATAAAAATAAAGTTAGTTAGTACACTAAAAGAGCCTCTTTTATTAAACTTATTAAAGCTTTAAAAATGTTTTTTAAAACAAATTTTCATAAAAAATTTTCCTAAAAAGTTTTTATAAAGCCTTAATAATTTGTATAAATAAGGCTGTTAAATGTAAGTAATACTATACAATAAACACATTAAAATTTAATATATATATATATATATATATATATATATATATACATACATATATCGTCACCTAAAATCCAAAAGGCCGTGACTTCACATTTTGCTTTTTTACAGGAGAAGCAAAAAACTTTATAAATTTATGACTATTTATTTGTTGGGTGCTAAATTTCAGAATTATCATTAAAAAATCAATGCAGATTTGGTTTAATAAAAAAAACATATAAGATAATAAAAGTTTTTTAGTAATAATGGTGCTTACGGCCTTTAGGAATCATTTTTTCTGAAACCAAAAAGCCGTAAGTATATTAATGTTTTTTAATAAAAGTTATAATTAGGTTAGGTTAGGTTTTCAATGCATTTTTTGTATTTTTAATATAAAAGATAAAAAATTAATTTGCAAATTCGAAAAAAAATTATTTTACATAGATAATACTTCTTCGAAATTTATCTTCTTTAGCTTTCTATGCGAACACGCTTTACGTTTGTGCGTTCAACCAGAGCAATAAGATATAGTTTTTTTCTGATCCCAAGATATTTTCCAGAAGCTGATTAAATATATCCTTGCGATCGTCTTCGAAAAACACAGCACTCGCAATGAACTTTTCGCACACAATTTTAAAGTACACCCATCTTTAAGTTGTTTTGGTGATTTTTCACAAATATTTCCTATTGTTAGGCCCGTGTATTGTTTTCGTTTCATTCTGTTTGTTTTATTTTCACACTTTTTATTAATTTTTTCAACTTTGTTAGTGGAACCATATTTACTATTAGTACTCATTTCATTATTTTTTGGTAAGGAACAAATATTCTCAGCGTTCTTGTTACTATCTTGCAAAAATTTTAATTTTAAGAACGGTAACTGAACGTAAAACAAATGACAAATTCGTTCAAATTTATTTAATTTTTTATACCCTTTACCAAAAAATGGTAAAAGGGTATATATAGGTTTGTCATTCCGTTTGTAATTTCTACAATATTAATAAGCGACACATAAAGTATATATATTCTGGATCCTTATGCATAGGGAAGACGAACAAGCGATGTCCGTCTGTCCGTCTGTCTGTACGTGAAATCGGTTTTCCCAAGCTCCCAGAAGAGCTAGAGACTTCGTTCTGGGACTGGTGTGTCAGAAATTTTCCGAAAAATTTTGCTATTGAAAATCAGCAAAATCGAGCAGACGGTTTCCGAGCTGGAAAACTCAAACTCAATTTACCCAGAGAAAATAACTACCGAAAACAAGTTTTTATTACTTTTTTATTAAATTAACTTATTTTATACTTCGGTATGAATAAAATTGGTCTTTATAGCCAAAAAAAAAATTTTAAAAACTTAACTAATTGAAAAACGTTTCCAGGGTTGGAAAACTACCTTTTTTCCTAATAATTAAACATATTTCATGTTTTAGGAAGAAGGCTATTTTCTCAGGAACGGTAAAAGCTACGGGTCTGAAATTTGGACAGAGTATGTAGAAATTTGGTCGCTACAACAACAAATATATAAAATTTAAATTTTAAAGGGTGGCCCAAAACGAGTGACGAAAACTTTCAAAAGCCCATGTAATATACCTACAATTGTATGTACATATGTATATTGACACTTGAAATTTGTAAAATTAGTGTATTTTTATATAGGCTAAAACAACTAACATTAAAATTAAAAAATTTAAATTTAAGGGTGTACCATCAGTTAATGCAATTTTGACTATGTAAATTTGACAAATTGCTATATCTTGGAAACTGTAAGAGTTAAACTCTTGAAATTTTCAAAATCGTTAAAACTAAAAAATTCGAAAATTATAAAATCGCCAAAAATTTAAAAAAATCGCCAAAACGAAAAAAATCGCCAAAATGAAAAAAATCGCTAAAATTAAAAAAACGCCAAAAACCGAAAAAAATCGCCAGAACATGAAAAACGAGTCAAAACTAAAAAAAAATCTCACAATGAAAAAAACGCGCAAAAATCGCTTAAATGAAAATTAATCGCCAAAATCAAAAAAAATCGCCAAAACTAAAATAAATCGCCAAAATTAAAAAAAACGCCAAACTCTGAAAAAAATCGCCAAAACAAAAAAAATCACCAAAAATTAAAAAAATTGCTTATATGAAAAAAATCGGCAAAATCAAAAAATCGCCAAAACCAAAAAAAAATCACCAAAATTAAAAAAAAAACGCTAAAAACCGAAAAAAATCGTCAAAACGAGAAAAAAAGTGTCAAAACAGAAAAAATTCCCATAATGACAAAAATCCGCAAAAATCGCCAAAACAAAAAACGCTAAAATTAAAAAAAAACGCCAAAAACCGAAAAAATCGCCAAAACAAAAAAATGCTTGTGAACAAAAATCACCAAAAATTAAAAAAAAAATTGCCTAAATGAAAAGAAATCACCAAAATCAAAAAAATCGCCAAAACGAAAATAAATCGCCAAAATTAAAAAAACGCCAAAATCCGAAAATAATTGCCTGCATGAAAAAAAATCGCCAAAAATTTAAAAAATCGCTTAAATCAAAAAAAATAGTCAAAATCAAAATAATCCCGCAAAACGAAAAAAAATCGTTAAAATTAAAAAAGCGCCAAAAACCGAACAAATTACCAAAACGAGAAAAGTGTCAAAACTAAAAAAATTGCCAAAAAGAAATAAAAACGCCAAAAACCGAAAAAATAGCCGAAACAAACAAATTGCCTCTATGGAAAAAATCGCCAAAAAATAAAAAAATCACCTAAATGAAAAAAAATTTTCAAAATCAAAAAAATTGCCAGATGAAAAAAAAGTCGCCACAAATAAAAAAAACACCAAAAACCGAAAAAAATCGCCAAAACGAGAAAAAAAGTGTCAAAACTAAAAAAATTGCTACAAAAAAAATTAAGAATATATAAAAGTAAAAAAAATCGCCTAAATGAAAAAAAATCGTCAAAATCAAAAAAATCGCCAGAACGAAAAAATCGCCAAAATTAAAAAAACGCCAAAAACCGAAAAAAATTGCCAAAACCAAACAAATTGCCTATATGAAAAAAAATCGCCAAAAATAAGCACCAAATTAAACATAATGCCTAAAACCTAAAAATTGCACAAAAAGTATGAATTTTTTCACAAAATTAATATGTACCTACATATCTCTGTGCTTATATTATACTACATAAACGCACTTTGGTAAAGGGTATATAAGATTCGGCACAGCCGAATATAGCACTCTTACTTGTTTAATTTAAGTTGTAGTTACGGCCTTTTGGTTTATAGATTTGTTAACATTGCAGTTACGACCTTTTGAATTTCATGAATTAAATCGGTATTTTTGACCATATGAAAGTAAAATTTTAAGGAAAGATGTATTTTGGTTAATCACACCATAATCAATCAAAAAGTCTATTTTGAATTTTTTGGTTGTTACGGCCTTTTTAATTTTAGGTGACGATATGTATATAATAAAATTAATACAAATACATAAATATTAACTACTGAAATAGGAGGTTTAAATTGTATGGGCGTGTTAATGCCCACTTTTTTTTATAAAAATGTATAGCATTTTATTATTGTAACATGTGTGCCAAATTTCAATAAAACTGCTTGGGTTAAACGCTTAAAATATGTGTTTTTAATTCTGAACTTTATGGGCGTAGCCCCGGATCCTTAGTAAAAATTTTCGAGTTTAGAGATTTTTCTAGGTGATAACTCACATAGTTCTACTTGTATACCAAATTTCAGCTCACCAGCACAAAGCTTAATTTTTATAGGCGTAACCCGTCCCTCTGGTTAAAATTTTCGGGTTTTCAGATTTTTCTAGTTCATCGCTCAACTAGATCTGCTTATATACCAAATTTCAGATTTGTAGCTATAGCGGAAGTGCTTCATAATATTGATGAGTGAGGTCAGTGAGCCAGTGAGGCAGTGAGTCAGTGAGTATGTCTTAAAATATGCACTTTTTGCACTTCCATATCTCCGGAACCTTTCATTGTAAAACTTTCAAACTAACGCATACGAGGTTACATAAACTTATTCTAATTATGTTTTAAATTTTATAATTTTACGATCGCGGGGAACAAAGCTATGAGGGGGGTAAAAACAGCTCGAATGGCTTCCTGTAAATATACACACTGCGTGCATTAGCGAGAAGTTGGCCTGGCGCTCTATCGTGCGCCTAGATACTTTCTTTTTGTGGTGTATTTTGTATACACATACATACACACAATTTATTTATAATTATGTTAATAAAATTGCAGTGTTTTTCAAACATTACAAATCCATTTACGAAAGGTATGAATTGTATCTTCAGCAGCATATTTTAATTTCTGATGCATACGTTTTAACTCTTTATTGAAATACAAAAAAATTAATAATTCTAGCAACATTTTTGGACTTTAAAAGGATTCTCCGGTTGCTAAAAACCTGGCCGGTGATTTTTTTCCTTCAGTAAAGACGCTTATTTTTCTGAACAATAATTATATTTTTTATCAATTTATCAATTTAAATTTTTCTCTTCGGCCTTTCACACACTGGACTAATTTTTAAGCTGCACAATTTTAGTTCTTTCCAGAACACACGAGACTAATTCATTGAGTCAAAGAATACAATATTGCGCAATGCGAATGCCTGTTAACTTGAGAGTGCTACTGTGACGTCAAAATGACTTTGAAATCGAAATGTAAAGAAAATTTTCCTATATTAAATACACGTGTTTGTGTGATTGTGCTTATGTTGATCGGCCGATGTGACGTACATGCGCAGAAAAAGAATATTTTCAAAAGCTGAATGCCTAAACTTGTATTCTTTGATTTATGATACGTACGTATTGTGTGTATTGTGTGTTTTTTCTATGCATTTGACGTTTGCCTCTTTTTGAAGATGTGTACACTTACACTTAAAAATAAGAACGCGTCACATCAATACAATAATTTTCAATATATGTAATAGAAAAGGTATATTAAGGTATTTAAAAATAAATAAAATTAATAAATTAATAATGTAAATTAATATATTTTATTGTATTATATTTTATTATATTATATTATTATATATTATTATATACTTTATTATATTTTATTATATTCTTATGTATTTTATTTTTATTGAAATAAGAAATTTCAACATGACTAGACTTTCGTTAATGTTTCTTATTAATGCAATATAGTTTTTTTTTTTTTGATTTTAGCTCTTCTTTCTCTGGGTGTATGAATTGGTTTTGTGATGGCAATGTATGGTTACAATATTATTCACATTATTAAGAATAGCAACTCTGAAAGTATTGCATATCGAGTACTCAAAAATACACCCAGTGTTGAGTACACAATAAACAAACACCCAATACATTTACAAGTCTACTCTTTAAATCTGCTCACAGATTTCTATTTTTAGCTAACAAAACAACGAACAGCAATGTAAAATAAATTCAGTGAAGTGCGACTTTAACCCTCGCACGAAGGGTTCCGTACGGACACTAGATATTTAATTCAGTACTAACTTTAGCCTATATAATAAAAAGTTTTGGCTCTTTTTCGTTTTTGGGTTTATTCGGTTTTGAGCGTTTTTTTAGTTTTGGTGTTTTTTTTGCGTTTTTACGGTTTTTTGCGCTTTGGCACAAAAATAACGTAAATACTGACACTATAGATATTGAACGAGTAGCATACGCTCGTTATCCATCAATCCATTAAAATGTATCGCGATCCAAATATCAAAATATATATTGAACGTGTAGCAGTACGTCCATCTAACTTAGACTTTTAAATTGTTCAACGGTTCACGATAGTAAGCCACTTCCACATACATATATTCGAGATTGTATTGTAGAGTTTAACATTTAAGAAATTTATTATTCGACATATTGTCATAATTATATTTTAATTTGAAATTTATTTGCTGGTGGTTCACTTTGGTCTACATGCAATTCATTGTTGCTGTAACAAATGATCAGTAGACTTCAACCAGACATTTCTACAAACCTCTTATCTTATGCACAGACTTACAAGAACTATTTGAGAATTCTCAAATAATAATATTTTTGGAAATCACAAAAGAAAATTAAAGCATAGTAGGCTTAGAAGCTTACACAAAACCCAGCAAATAATTTATATTCGATATGAATCTATTTTTTTTTGTTATCCAATGGATTTCCATTTGTATAAAGGACAGAATAATACAGGGTGCCACAGTCAATTTTGAACGGGATCACTGTACAAAATTTTTACAGGACATTCGGATCAATAATAGAACATTTAGAAATGTTAAAAATGCTGCAGGACTTAATTCTCGTCCTGAAGGAACAATGGTTATGGATGCACCTAGAATGACAGCTTTATTAGCAAATCATTTCTTTCAAGTTAATCAAGAACAATTAGGTCATACTGATGCTTTAAGCCTTAATGTACGGGATACGGTTTCAACTTTGGGCAATACAACACCATTGACAACATTTGGTACAAATGTTACTGCTGATGGGGAAATTTTAGTTGAAAATGTTTATCACCTTGGATTTATCAGTCCAATATCAATCGGCAAAGCATTAAGAGCAAGATCAAACAAAAAGTCTAATGGGGTTGATGATATACCTGACTTTGTTCTTAAAAAGACTGACATGGTAGCCTGGCGGTTCTTGACCATTTTGTTTAATCACTACTACAACATCTGCTATTTCCCAAAAGCATGGCGGATGGCACTTGTTGTACCAATTCCTGAGCCCAGATTGGATCCTTGTGAGATTGGGAGCTATCAACCAATTTCTTTGCTATCGGCCTTTGGAAAGCTATTTGAGTTCTTTATTCTGGAAAAAATAAACGACGTTATAAATGATAGGAACATTTTGAGGGACTTTCAGTTTGAATTTAGGACTGTACTCTCAACAACACGTGCACTTACAGTATTTACCGACTACGTTTCTAGAGGATTGAACAGGCGATGCCCAACAATAGCGGTCAGTTTGAATTTTGCTAAGGCTTTCGATTCAGTCTGGCATGACGGGCTTATTTATAAGATGATTAACCTGGGATTTGGTTCGGGCATCTTCCGAATGGTGAATAGCTTTTTAAAGGATCGTTTATTTAGGGTTCGTATTGGTGACGACCTGTCTCACGAGGGTTCAATCTGTGCGGGTGTTCCCCAGGGGTCTTTGCTAGAACCCGTGCTTTATAATCTTTTGGTGTCAAATATACCTGAACTTTCTGATGATAATCTTCTCTTAATGTATGCCGATCACATTTTAATTGCTTCATAGGGTGGTAGAGTAAGGACAGTTAACGCCGGAATTAACTCCTATTTAGCAGTACTGACAGATTACTTTATAAAATGGAGACTCAATCTGAACATACAAAAGACAGTGGCGATAATGATAAAGGGACGACGTAAACACATTTAAAAAAATCGTCGGACGTATATACCATGTTTACTTTTTGGACAGCAAATGATTAGGATTTCGGACAGGATTAAATATTTGGGCGTCACATTTCATGAAAATTTTGAGTACTATCGACACATTGACGACATACTTAAAAGGACAAAGAGGATTTACTCTTCCTATCAGGGAGTTTTGAAGCGGAGGGTCGGGCTTGACAGAAAAGCACGCCTTTTGGTATACCGCCAGATCATTCGACCTGTCATTTCTTAAGCTTTTGCAATCTGGTTTGGGATTTCATCAAGCCAGATGGAGAGGCTTAGGATATGGGAGAGAATGATTTTGGTATCTTGTCTTGGCCTAAGACCATACTATGGACCAAATGGGGAACTTCGTAGACCATTTTGCAGATCAATTTATGACGGAATTAACTTTGGACGTATTGATGTTTTATGGTAGGGAATTCAATAAAGTTCCTGGAAGGTATGCATCCTTCTGATAGTCCATTAGTTTGCTTCTCATTTGCTGCCGATCTGGTGACCGTTTGCTCCAAAAATTACTTCTCTCCCGTAGACCTATTGACCCTTAGGGATGGTGGTATACTTTTTCAGGGTGTAGATCTTTTATTTTACCATTGAAGAATCTGAACTCTAGATATTAATAACACCGTATATAATACTTCACAGTAGTTTAATTGCATATAATTCTTTTATTTTTTATTTTTTTTTTGTTAAAAATTTAATTTTATTTCTTTGTCTTTTTTTTAGTTTTAATCTTTAGTTTATAGTTAGTTTTTAAGTTATCTTGTAAGTTTAATTTTAATTGTCTCCCTTTTTTGTTTCCTCTTTTTTGGGACTTTATCCATAATTTTTATATATATATATATATATACATGTCGAAATGCTGTATACTAAAACTATACTTATTTTGAGTTTTAATGGAGCAATCCTTGAAAAGTTTTAGAGCGTAAGGAATTTGTATAAATGTTTGAAGCTTAAGCTATCTAGTTTATAATGTTTTGGAAAAAATAAATCATCACTATTCAAAATGTGTTGTTTAAGTCTACTGATAATTTGTTACAGCAACAATGAAATGTGAAATGCATATAGACCAGCCTGAACCACCAGCAAATAAATTTCAAATTAAAATTGTAGAGTTTATGAAAAATATTTTTTTTCAGAAACTGATCTCATCCCTGCTTATCATCAATTACTTATGGTAGAAAATATATTAGGTTTGTTTCCCAATTTGCACGAAAAGCGTTCCCGTACTCGACAATTGGGTAAATGAGAGAAGTTTTGTGAAAGTAATGTTCTTCGTGTTACTTTGGGCACATAGAAAATCAATCAGCTGTTTGAAAACTAAACAATAACAAAGAAAATTATGTACTAGAAAAATTTATGAAAATATATATGTCGTACAAAGTTTTATAAATTTGAACTAAACACATACTTATGTATATACACACGTACTTATTTACTTACATTAATCAGCATATATAGAAGGTACTTGGGACATTACAAATCTTGCGAAAGGAAAAAAGCCATAGATAATAAATGGTGTTTCAAAATTAAAAGAGACTCAAACAGCAATATTTAAAGATTAGTAATAAAGTTGTACTCACAACGTTACGGAATCGATTATGAAGAAACATTTTCAGCAGTAGTAAGACATTCATCGATACTTTTATTACTAAGTTTAGCGGTACAATACAACTTAGACATACATAGATCAAATGGCTTTTGTCACTGCATTTTTGCAAAGTGAACTTAATGAGGAGATATACATGAAGATTCCTGAAATCTTTAGTGCAGATAGTAATAAGGTATGTAAATTTAAAAAATCTCTATATGGTCTAAAGCAAGCAAGTAGAGTTTGGAATAAGAAGTTAGACAATACTCTCAAGCAAATGGGTCTAACGCAATCAAAAATAGAACTTTGCATTTACTATAAAAAAAAGATTATGAAAGGACATACGTTGCAATATATATCTATGATATATGTACTAATTTTCACAAACAATCCTGAAAGATAGTTAATCATAAAAGAGAGTTTATCAAACAATTTTAAAATGAGGGACATAGGTAGGGCAGCCAGCTATTGAATTGGCAAAAAAAGTACACCAAAAAGAAAAAGCAGTACAATTAATAAACAAAAGTACATATGTGTTTTTATTGAAAACGTCCTTAAATTTATTCAATAACATATTCCTTACTAAAGAACATAAAAATGAGATCGTAAATATTATTTACAACAAATTAATAACATAAAATTAGTTATGTTTCTAATTGTGTTTAGAAAATAAAGTTAATTTGAACAAGTTTATATTAATATTTTTAATACTGACATCATAATTTACCAAGTTATTTAAATATCAATTCAAGTAATTTTTCCTCACAAAAATTAATGAAAACAGATATTTATATCTTTGGTTTTTTATTCATTTCGGTTTGGTTGTTTATATAATTGTTTAATAATTACATTATACTTTTTTTAATGATTCAAAAATTTTACAAATATTTATTGGCAAACAATTCCATTTTTCCCATTTTCACCCCCCCCCCCCCCATATTAATAAAAAAAATAAAAAGAATTTGAAATCCATTTCAGGAAAATTTTGTATGAAAAATTTGAAATAATATATGTATATACATTTAAAATTCATTTTAAATTGTATGAATATGGGGGTCAGATTTTAAGAAATTAAAAAACTCTGTTATTTTAAAAATTAAAGTCGTCACAACTGGCGATATTTTGATTCTAATACAAAGGGGCCCATACACACGTACTGCTTGCAGCTACTGCCGATGAACCGTTGGTATACGTGCGTGATTGATATTTTACCATCAATCATATCAATCATCATTTAAAATAAAAATTTATAAAATAAACATGCGTTTGACAACAACAAAATTATTTATAGAATTAAAGAAATTAATTAAAAACGTATTTTCTTTACACATTTCATTTCAGAATTAATTTTTTGTTTGTTTAATTTATTTTTTGTTTGTCTTACTTTCTTTTTTTCAGTAAAACTTCAAAATTTAAAAAAAAAATACATATCAGAAAAATGAATAAAAAAATTTTTTGTTCATTTGAAAAACTGTCAGCAGTACGAGTTCATTTCAAAATCAAAACTATTTTGATTTTTTATACTGCATTGTCTGTGTGACAAATACATTAACAAAAATTGAAAATTTACCAACCCATTCTTACCGCATGAGCATGAGTAGTATGTGTGTATGGGCCCCTTAAAATACATGGAAAAATACTTCGAGTAGTTGCCACATACATATGTTCACATTGGATAAACATTTTAACAAGTCGCTTCTTTCTGCACAAAAAGTTTCTGAAGATTCTAAACAGAGAAAAGTACAAATAAAAGCACAAAAGGTAAAAAAAGTACTTTAGCGTACTTTTTAGGGGTAATGCAGATAGCAGTACATTGACTAAAAAAAAGTACGCGTAGTGCTGAAAAAATTACGTCTGGCTAGCCTAGACATAGGAGTGGCAAACTATATGAGGGTCATAGGAGAGGAAAACGATGGTTGGATTAGGGATGAAATGATAGGAGTAAATACAAATGCTCAATGCTTTTACTTAGAAGCCAATTACTTTTGGTATCGATACTCTACTACCGAGTATAAAGTAGGTATCGGTAAAAAGTACTCGTTTCGGTCAAATATACTCATTTCTTATTGGCTACAAAAAAGTTGAACATGACACCAGTTTAACACGAATTTATTTGTTCGTGTTAAATGTAAATTTATATCTTAAATATATGTATGTATATTAGAGTAATTTCGTGAAAATTGGACCACACAAATCAAATATTTTTAATAAAAAAAAGACGACAAAATTGCGAGCTGCAAAGATTGTTTTAAACAAAACATTTAAAATGTTATCTCGACTATATCTTCAGCTCCAGTCCAGCCCGAACGTGGCAATATTTCTACTTTGTTTGGCGTCTAACTTTTTGATTTGGCGACATGTCGATTTTGCTGGAGATAAATTAATTTATTGGCGATTTTTATGGCTATGTTTTTAACAAAATTGAACTTTAAAGTTTTTGTAATTCAGAATTAAAAACTATTTTGTTGAAGGAGTAAGTTTTTTCTTACATTAATCTCTTCTGAAATCAAAAGATTTTGTCGACTAGTCGTTAAGAACTCTTTACGAATTGGGAGCATTTGGTTTGGTGGGTATTTAATTTTGTTTTTACTACTTTAAATCATGTGAAGAGCTTGACCGATACAAGTAAGTATCGATGCTTTTTATTCGATGTAAACCAAAAAACTTCTAAAGATATGTGTCCGAAAACAGGAGAGGAAATAAAAGAAATGAAGTCAATACCATATCAAGAGGCAATTGAAAGTTTAATGTTTGCTGCACAAGTAACTCGTCCTGATATTTCCTTTGCAGTGCACAGTGTTTTTTTTCTAATCTTTATTGCACTAAATTCTATTGTGTTTTTTTGCGAGATTTAATGTTTTCGTCCGTTGAAAGAGGGAGGGGGTATGTTTATATTGCATATATTGTGATTGCATAGTCATAAAAGAAAACTTAAGTTTATCTAAAAAGTTATTTGCAATATTGTGGCAGAAGGCTCCAAAATCTTTACAAACATTAAATTCTAAATTATTTTCTACCAAATGAAATGATAAAAGTTGCAAAAATATAAGGCCATTAAAAAATTCTTGATGAATACTTTTTTGATCTTTTCAAAATGCACGTTTTTCAAAAACTACTTTTTCACGAAGACTTTTAGTTATTTGGCCTTCATCTGTCCACAACTTCTTACACATCCAATTGAAGATATTTCACCCCTGTTTGAATTAAAAAATATTGTGGAAGGGGTTTTTGCATATTTTCGCATATGGATGTGACTATGTAGACATTCGACGAAAAATAGTGAAAATTGCACTTTGTTTTGTAATATTTCTTGTTAAGAATATGAGTAAAGAGAAATATTTTTTTAATGGTTGTTAATTTAAACTTTATATTGCAATTTAAAGGAATTTGAATTTAAATTTAGCTCACTGATTGCATTTAAAAAGTGTGAAAACAAAGGTCAAATGTTAATTCTTATAATTAATTTTGTTTACACTATCAAAATTTACAAAAATATTAATATGGAAATTAAAATAGAAGAAGAAAATTATTCTGTAAGTTCCAATTTTCTAGAATGTTTGAATGTGTTTGATATTTGCAGTTCCACAGCTGGCAATTATCATTAGAAAGAAAGAAAAATATTTAAAATTATAGAGGAAAAATTAAAGGGTGAAAAAACAAATTCGACCTGAGCAATCTAACAAAAGTTTCAAAAAGCCTTTGTAAGCGGATTGGTAAGCTTTAGATGAAAATTCATCGAAGTACATTAACTATTTTGAAGGAGCATAGTCAAAAGCTTGATCGTCCTGCTAAGGAATTTTTATTCTTCAGAAAGAACAAACCGAAGTCTTACAAAAAAGCAACTTTTCCACGACATACAGTTTGGAAGATTACGAGGTTTTCGCTCTTTTCGTTGAAACAAAACTTACTAAGCGACAGAACTTAACTATAAAAGATTTTGTGAATAAAGAAAATAGAACAATTTTTTTTAGCTTATAAAATTATCTTGGCTACTAAGAAAACCTGTAAAAAAATATTGCGCATTGCTACAAATACAGATCTTTTAAAAATACTCTTTTTAATTTCAGATCCATTTATTTCTGGAGCCCAAAACTTATCAACAAAGAAAACAAGTAGTTTAAGTCAAGGAGAATAAAATTGCTTAATATTTGATACATATTAATATCTTGTTTTACCTTATACTACTTAGTAATAGCTCAAAGTTATTGCATTATACAACTTTGTATAACTTTTTAAATTTATTTTTTTTATACCCTTTACCAAAAAATGGTAAAAGGGTATATATGTATTTCTATACTACATACATAAACGCACTTTGGTAAAGGGTATATAAGATTCGGCACAGCCGAATATAGCACTTTTACTTGTTTTCAGTGTATATTTCAATTGAATTAAAATTTACAAACATTTTTTGAAATAAATGAAGTTTCATATTGAAATAGTTCATTTAAAAATTTAAGAAAAAAATCTATAAGCCAATTAACCCTTTAAAGATAAAATGGCTACTGTGGGTACAGTTGTTAATATTTTTTCCTAAAAATTGCCAAACTTTAAGTTCTTTGGGTGTGCTACGAGCTGATTCTAGCTTTTATAGTTTTGGAGATATCGATTTTTGTCCGCTTGTCCATATAAGGGAAACTACTGTGCAGTGGGAGCCTTAGCTAGATATAATAACAATCCTGGAAGAGCTCATTGTAAAACGTATTATGAATTATCTAAAGGGACCAACACATTATAAGTAAAAGAGTCGAACGAATATATAGATGCTGCTTGGGCGGGAGACATTGATGGTAGAAAATCAACATCCGGTTATATATTTATATAAATATATAACCGGATAAATAAATATATATTTATATATTTATCTTGGAATTCAAAAAGTCTGCAAACAACTGCACTTTCGACAACAGACAAAGAATATATGGCGCTGTCAGCTGCAGGCCAAGAGGCATTGTGGTTGAGATCATTATTTAATGAATTCAGATCACTGTCACTTTTAAAAATCAAATGTGACAATAAAAATGCAATGAATTTACCTCAGAATAATAAGTATCATTCTCGATTGAAACACATTAATAATCATCACCATTTTTTTAAGGTACTAAAGAAATTGTTGCAGACATTTTAACGATGTCGTTAACAAGTTTTAAACATTATCATTGCTGTGAACTAATGCTTATAGGCGCTATGTCTCGTGGGGTTATTGAAGAATAGAAGTGAACACCAATTTTTTATACTTTGATAATATATGTATGTATATCTAGTTTGTTTGAAATTATATATTATTTGTATTTTACGTTATTTTTTAAATAAAGTTTACTCAGTCTTTGTCAAACTTTCAAACTAACAATAATATACATATAGTTGATATCTTAATTGCCAGTTAATATGATGAAGAATCACCCTTATCGTGGTTGGCGTTTTTGTGAAATGGTATCGTATTTGGCAAGAACGCCAATAAATACGACACTTTTATGAAATTTATTACAAACAAGTCGATTATATGGTACCGTGTATGACGTTTTTGACTGGCAAAAGTGGCGAAAACAGTTTTTTGTTAACGCCATCACCGACGACTGACAAATATTTACTAAAATTTTATTTCCAGCACACAGAAAAAAGTATTTACCAATTAATATTTTCAATTAAGAATTTAATTGTATTGATTAAATTTTTAATTGTATTAATTAATTTGAGTAAAAAAACTTAATTGATATTATCAAATTGTTTATAGGTGAAAATTTAATTAATTTTTTAATTCATAATACAAATATTTTCATTAATAATACAAAATCATTCATATTCATTCATTATTCATTCTGAAAATTTACTCAATGTTGCTGTTAGTAGACTTGTATCGAAATCTTTCAGTAGCTCGTTTTTGACACAAACCAATGATCAAACCCATTTAAATTAGATGGTTTGATTATTGGTTTGTGTCACAAACGATCTATTGAAAGAGTTCGATACAAATCTAGTTGTTAGTTTCAACAATTATGATATACCAGTTTTTCTTGGGGTTTGTTTAATTTGGGTGCATTTTTTTAATACATAATTAAATTAAGAATTTAACCTAATATAAGTAACGAATCTGGGTAAAAGTATTTATGTATGTACTAAATTAAAAGAAAAACAAATGTAAAGTTACTTTCTGTTTGATAGGCAAAATATTTACATATATGTATTAGAGTAAATTTTAAAAATTTGATTTGCGGGTAATCATCATTTTTTGAAGGTTTTTGGAAAAATAAAAATAATGGCGGTCTTTTTTTTTGGGAAAATTTTCACTCCTTGGGGTGGTTAAACCCACCTAAAAACGCGGATTTTGAGCTCGTTTTTCTGCAGAGCAAAAACGATTAAATATACACAGAAAAAAGTATTCACCAATTAATATTTTCAATTAAGAATTTAATTATATTAATTAAATTTTTAATTGTATTAATTAATTTGATTGGAAAAACTTAATTGATATTATCAAATTGTTTATAGGTGAAAATTTAATTAATTTTGTAATTGATACTACAAAAATTTTAATTAATATTACAAAGTCATTCATATTACTTTTTTGTGTGTATGGCAAATCTGATTTCACCACTCGATTTTGCAGCACAAATTAATACAATGTATGTTTTTTGAACCCTTAAAAAAGTTCCAAAAACCCACAACAGGGGGCGAAAATCTCATTTAAACAAAATTTTGTTGGGTTTTTTTAAACATGCACGATAAAAAGGCATTTTATTAAGCTTAGAGAAACGGTACCATTATTTTATTTTGAGCTTAAAATGCCTTTTTATCGTGCATGTTTAAAAAAAAACCAAAAACTTTTTTTTAAATGAGATATTCGCCCCCTGTTGTGGGTTCTTGCAACTTTTTTAAGGAGTTAGAAAACATACATTGTATTACTTTTTGCTGCAGAATTGACTGGCGAAATCAGATTTGCCATATATTTAACCGTTTTTGCTCTGCAGAAAAACGAGCTCAAAATCCTCAAGGAGTGAAAATTTTCCCAAAAAAAGACCGCCATTATTTTTATTTAAGAAAAACCCTTAAAAAAGATAATGATGGTTGAAAAATAAATTAGGTTACCTGGTGGCCAAACGAACTCTAATATGTATACATGTATATTGTTTTCTTACAAAATTAATTTGTTTTTTTATCACACATTTCTTCATCTTCAGAAGACGAATTAAAGCACACACTTAATATTATTAATTATAAAAATTAACTACTTTAAAAAATTAACAAACAATTAATTAATTTATTATTTTGAACCTTCTACGACAGAGCATCTTTTTGACAATTGATATAACAGGTTGTTCAGACTCAAATAAAATAGAACCATCTATTACAATATGACTCTTTTACAAAATAGTTTTAGGCGAAAATTTTACGCGATAGCACTATATTTAAAAATCAACTGAAAATACGCCAGTCGTTGAAATACGCCTACGCCAAACACGATAAGGGTTAATATTTTATTCATTAACGAATAGTTTCGAAATATATAAGTTTTAAATGTCTGAAGTGGACTTCTTATCATTTGAGTTCTAGTTTGGTTATAATTTTTGGGTTTTAAGACCAATAAATTTTAAAATATCCTCTTTCAGTTCTTTTAGCTTTGACCTTATAAATTTTATATTTGCAAATAACTTTTTTAATCAAATCAAAACGTAGAGATATATAACATGTTTGCTAAAAAGAGAAATATGCTAGCGTACTGCACTTGTCTTTTTCTCGCAGAACCTGTGTCACAGATAATTTTTAATTTCTTTATCGTTTACTTTCTTGAACTCTGTATATTTTGTGGCCCAAATTCTTTTGGAAGTTGTCATAAAATAAACTTATGGTTAATAAAAGAATTATAAAACCAATTTTTTTCATGTTCGCCGAAGTTGAGCCTGTCTAATGCATATGTATCTTTTGGATTAAAATTTAAGCAATAGAAATTAAAAAATTTTTATATAAACTTCGTTTCGCCACAACTATTTTCTTTTGTTCTGGTACTTGAACAAAATTAAATATGTTTATTTAGTAAAATTGTTGATCATTGGAATGTGTATATCGCTCCCTTGTTGTGTCATAGTTATATCTCAAAAGTTACGTTTTTGGAGTTTGTAATGCAGAAAAAATTTTTATAACGTATGTACATATATAATATTGTGTAAAAATTTTATTCAAAATTATTGCATAAGCACCTCTTGGGAGGGGAAAATTTGTTAATGTGTTTATTAAGTTATATGTTAATTGAAAGCTTAATTTATATTTTGAGTTGTGCCTCTATTGCAATAAAGGAGCGATATATTCACACACATACATATACATACATACACATATACATTCAATTCTTAAAATATCGTTGATCAACAAAAACATGTTTTTCTTATTTCGAAACAACTATTGCAATAATGGAGCGATATATTCACGCACAATACATATACGTACATACATATATACATACACATGAACATAATTCTTAAAATATCGTTGATCAACAAAAACATGTTTTTCTTATTTCGAAACAACTATTGCAATAATGGAGCGATATATTCACGCACAATACATATACGTACATACATATATACATACACATGAACATAATTCTTAAAATATCGTTGATCAACAAAAACATGTTTTTCTTATTTCGAAACAACTATTGCAATAATGGAGCGATATATTCACGCACAATACATATACGTACATACATATATACATACACATATACATTCAATTCTTAAAATATCGTTGATCAACAAAAACATGTTTTTCATATTTCGAAAAATCGCTTGTAGAGTTCAGAGTACTCTCAACTTGTTCAAGGGCAAAAATATAGTTTCTAATACTAGTATTACCACTAACTAAAACAATTATGGCGGATTATTTGTTTCAGGTCTTCTTTACACCTTTTATTCACTAAAAAATTTTATTGCAGGAACGAGGGAGTTAAATCATTTACATGTCCTCCATCTAACTTAGGCCGGGTTTACATCTGTGTGCCAAATGCCACACTAGCGTGAAAAAAGTGTAACCAAATAATTACTAATGAAAAACTATTTGATTCACTCAGATTAATTTATACAATTTCATACATAATTAATAGACAATTTTATAGATTACAAAATGATTGCAAAATGTTTAAATAAATCAATAAATATATGTCTGAATCAAATAGTTTTTCCTTAGTAATTAGTTGGTTACGTTTTTTTGGGCAAATGACACACCAGAAATGCCAGTTGTAAGCACAACCTCAGACATTTAAATTGTGCAACGGTACCCGATAATTATCCACTTCTACATATATTGGAGATATTATTGTAGGTTTTATGAAGAAAAAAATTATTCTCGGAATCCGTTCTCGTTCATGCTTATTTTAAAATGCTTATGGTAGAAAACTACAAGAGTACACAAAATTGGCAATGCTATCCTCAACGGAAGGTACGGAGTTACAAGAATACCATTGGTTTATCCAAATATTTTACACAATTTTCACATGCTTAATTTGAAGTGGAGGGCTAGAGGTTTTGTACCTTCTTTATATTGTCACCTTTAATGAAAACCAGTGATGCCAATTTAGCCATTTTCTAGGTAATATTTAGCCATTTTTTATCCCATTTAGCCGGAAGAAAAGTGATTTTACTATTAGCTATATTTTTAGCCATTTTTATCTTAATCTAGCTATATTTTAGATATTTTTTAAAACATGAAATTTTTTGTGATTTTTCATTAAAAAATTGAAATTTGCAGCAAAGGAACATCTATTAACTACCAAAAAACACAACAGAGTAATATGCTATTGTTTTGGCATTAATATCAATAAATTCCGGTTCAAACTTCCCATTTTTGTTGCAGGAGTCTAAAAGCGCTTAGACGCAATTTACACTGTGCCTTTTCTGCAGGCAGGCTTTTTCAATTTATTGGTGAGAGGAAGTGGGAAGCTTGAAGAGCAATACAAAAGGCATGAAATGAAAATTCGATGGGATTTATGACATTTCTCTTTATACTAAGGGTTTAAAATAAAATTGTCAATGCAAGGCAGGCTAAAAAGGCTTTTATATGAAAGAGATGGTTAAATTGGTAACAATAAGATTTGCTACTCCGTTCTTATAATCGTTGCAATGTTGTTAAAAGTTTTTGGGTTTAGTTGGTGGTTTATGATATCAATCACATAAGGGTAATTTTTGCTTTACACGAGTGAAAATAAAATATAAAGTTTAAATGAAAGTTTAAAAAATAGAAAATGACCAAAAAGTATAAACAAAAATTTCGCAAGGAATGGACTAGTAACCCAAATATTTAAAGACTAAAAAGACCTGCAATACTGCTAGTATTGCAAATTTGCATTATATGCGCAGTTTTTTTATTACCTCAAGAAAAATAATTTTATTTATTACTTCAATTTATTGTTTTTATTTACTTTAAAAAAGTTGCCGATTTGCTTTAAAAAAATAAATAATATATGAAAACTTTTTTGTTTTTTTCTAAAGGTAATGATTTTTGCATTCGATGGCGCTTAGCCATTTTTTAGCTACTTTTTAGCCGTTTTTCAGCCATTTTTTCGTCTACATTTAGTAATTTTTGGTGAAGGAATTCTATCATCACTGAGGGAAACGGACGTAACTACACTTTTATATTTTTTACAGAATAAATAAAAAACTTTTCAAAATCAATAATAATAAAGTGTTCTTGAAAATGTTCTTCGAAATTTGTAGTATATATATATTTATATGTTCTTAACCATTTATTTTATTTTTATACCCTTTGCCAAAAAATGGTAAAAGGGTATATATAGGTTTGTCATTCCGTGTGTAATTTCTACAATATTAATAAGCGACACATAAAGTATATATATTCTGGGAAGACGAACAAGCGATGTCCGTCTGACTGTACGTGAAATCGGTTTTCCGAAGCTTCCAGAAGAGCTAGAGACTTCGTTCTTGGACTGGTGTGTCAGAAATTTTCCGAAAAATCGCTATTGAAAATCAGCAAAGTAGAGCAGACAGCTTCAGAGCTGGAAAACTTAAACTCTCTACCGATAATTAGTTTTTATTACTTTTTTATTAAATTAACTTATTTTATAAAATAAAATTGATGTTAATAATTAAAATAAAAACAAATAAAAATTAAAAGTTGAAAAGACGTTTCCACGGTTGGAAAACTTAACTTTTTTCTTATAATTTAAGATATTTCATGTTTTAGGAAAAATACTATTTTCTCAGGAACCGTAAGAGCCACGGATCTGAAATTTGGACGTAGTATATAGAACTTTATTCACTGCAAACACAGATATATGAAAGTTAAAAAATAGATGATGTTCCAAAACTAGCATCGAAAAATATTTAAATCCCATGTAATATACATACATATAATTGTATGTTTATATGCATGTATGTATATAGACACTTGAAATTTGTAAAATTAGTGTATTTATATATGCAGTACAACAATTAACACTAAAACACTTGCTATATCTTGGAAACCGTAAGAGGTAAACTCTTGAACTTTTCAAAAACGGTAAAACTAAACATCCAAAAATTTAAAAAAATCTCCAAAACGAAAAAAACCGCCAAAATTAAAAAAAATACACTGAAATAAATCGCCAAATTCGAAAAAATCGTCCAAATTAAAAAAATCGCCAAAGTTAAAAAACGCCAAAACCGAAAAAACGCCAAAACCAAAAAAATTGCCTATATTAAATAAAATCGCAAAAATAAAAAAAATAGCCTAAATGAAAAAAAAAAATCGCCAAAATCGAAAAATCACAATAACGAAATAAAATTGCCAATATTAAAAAAAAGCCAAAAACCGAAAAAAACGCCAAAAAGGAGAAATAAATTCAGTGAAGTGCGACTTTGACCCGCGCACGAAGGGTTCCATACGGACACGAGATATTTAATTCAATACGAGCTTTAATCTTTATTAAATATGGTTTTGGCAATTTTTTTTCGTTTTTGACGTTTTTTAGTTTTCGCAATATTTTTTATTTTGGCGATTTTTTTAATTTTGGCGATTTTTTTCATATAGGCAATTTTTTTTTTGGTTTTGGCGATTTTTTAAATTTTTTGAGCTTTTTTCATTTTGGCAATTTTTTAGTTTTTAAATTTTTTTTCTCGTTTTGGCAATTTTTTTCGGTTTTTTGCGTTTTGTTTTGCGATTTTTTTTCATTTTGGCGATTTTTTTTAATTTTGGCGATTTTCGGTTTTTTGGCGTTTCTTTACTTTGCCACTTTTTTCATTTAGGCGCTTTTAAGTTTTGACACTTTTTTTCCTTATTTTGTCGATTTTTTTCGGTTTTAGGAGTTTTTTCAATTTGGCGTTTTTTTTAATTTGGCGACTTATTTTTCATTTTGGCAATTTTATTTCATATTAACAATTATTTTGTTACTGGAGAATTTTTTGCGTTTTGGCGAATTTTTCCCGTTTTTGAACGATTTTTTCGAATTGTGCGACTTATTTAAGTGTTAGATTTTTTTTTTAATTTTCGTGATTTTTTTCGTTTTGGCTATTTTTTTGAATTTTTAGCGATTTTTTTTGGTTCGGCGATTTTGTAATTTTCCGATTTTTTAGTTTTACCATTTTTGAAAATATCAAGAGTTTACCTTATACGGTTTCCAAGATATAGCAAATTGTCAAAATTACATAATCAAAATTGCATTAACTGCTGGTCCACCCTTTAATTAAAATTTTTTTAAATTTTAGTGTTAATTGTTAAAAATACACTAATTTTACATATTTCAAGTGTCAATATACGTATGGACATACAATTATATGTATATTACATGGGATTTTAACATTTTTTGTTACTCGTTTTGGAACACCTTATAATTTTTGATTCTCATGTATTTGCTGCTGTAGCGGCCAATGTTCTAAATACTCTGTCCAAATTTCAGGTCCATAGCTCTTACGGTTCCTGAGGAAGTACCCTGTGACGGACAGACGGACAGCGTAGCGAAAACAATAGGGTTCCTTTTTCACCTTTGGTGTAAAAAGTGTCAAAACTAAAAATTGCCAAAATGAAAAAACGCCAATAAACTGAAAAAATCGCCAAAACCAAAAAAAAATTGCCTATATGAAAAAAATCGCCAAAATTAAAAAAAGCCAAAAGAAAAAAACGCCAAGAACCTAAAAAACCGCTACAACGAAAAAAAGCACCAAATCTAAAAAAGCACCAAATTAAAATAAACGCCAAAAAAAACCCTATTAAAAACGCTTAAAACCGAAAAAACCCCAAAAACGAAAAAAATGCCAAAATTATATTTTATATAAGCTAACGTTCATATAGTATTACTACGGAACCTTTCGTGCGCAAGTCAGAGTCGAACTTTGCGGAATTTATTTTTAGTAAATGGAGATGGAAATAGAATTTATCGCTAAAGTGCAGTTCCAACTATAAAATTAATTAAAGAACATGTTCCGTTTCATTTCCCTGAAACCGTTCCTTTTTGCTGAACAAATTCGAATAAATTCTATAGGAATAAACGTTTACATAATACCACTATATATACCTTTTCCAATGGGATGTTTAAATTGAGGAAATTAACAATTTGGAAAATCAAAAATTATTAAATAAAACAAGTTGCATAGTATAAAGGAACAACACTAAGACTATTTTTAAAGCTCGAAGCTTTAGCGAACATTAGATCGAATCTCATGTCAAGTGGGATATTAAATATTGTTTTTATTGGATAGTTTTGATATAACGGCATTATTTGTTTGTTTAGCTATAAGTGCAACAAACGAGTAACTTACTGATCAAATATCAAGAATTAAAATTACTCTTAATGTACCAAACTCGTATCTTAATAAATGCGTTTCATAGTTAAACTTACTACTGATATATGTAGATGTAATCAATTCCTTAATAATTGCATATGAACTTTTATCCAAACAAGTATAAAGAGATGAACAGTTTATTTTCCTTTCTCCTGAAAACTTATATTTTTTAAGATACGAGGTTGGTAAAGTAAGGCATCGATATTTAACTTATTGCTAATATCCAAAAAATAAAATGTTCAATCCAAAAATACCAAGAGGTCACTTACTAAAAATTGCACTAAAAAATTATGAATTTTTTCACAAAATAAATATGTACCTGCATATCTATGTGCTTATGTATGTATTTCTATATTACATAAACAGTACTTTGGTAAAGGGTATATAAGATTCGAAACAGCTGAATATAGCACTCTTACTTGTTATATATATATCTAAGTATTTATGTTAGTTAAGTTTCTTGCAATAAAAAATACACGCATTCATAATTACGTCCGTTTGAATTTCTTTAATTAAGTCGTAATTTTTGATCGCAGAGGTCTAAATATTATCGTGAACATTTAGTTTGATAAAGTGAACCATAATCAATGATAAACTGGATTTCAAAATTTTGTGTGGTTTCGTCCGTTTGCATTTAAGGTGACGATATAGACTTAGATGATATCTTAATTGCCACTTGCTATGATGAAGAATAATTTATTTAGTAATGAAAAGTTTCGAAATATAAAAGTTTCCAAATGCCTGAACTGGACTTCTTAACAGGGACCGTAGCGCTTATAATTTTTATTCTAAAATTTGCTTTTTAAACAATATTTCTTGATTTTAATTTATTCCAAAAAAAAAGTTACTTTTTGATTTTTATGTTTTTGGCTAAAAAAAAGTTAATTTTTAAACTGTAGAAAGCTTATTCTATTTATCGCCAGTCAGTAAAAGGACCTCTTTTATGCTAAGTTAAAATTCCTTTTTCTTCATTTTAGATTTGGAAAATAATCATTATTTACGATCCCTGCTTCTAAGGGTATAATAATATTTACTTAAAAAATGTTGTAAAATGTTGTTGTTGTTTTTTAACTTAACTTTTAACTTTGTAGGCGATCAACAAAATATTTATTCAAAAGATAATTGAATTAGCTACGGCCTGCTTAAAAAGGTGTGCCTGAATTGGCTACATTGCAGTTGTTTGCATGTAGTTTTTAATGGTTAATGGGGTTTGTATTGAATGCAAAAGTCCTGATATATGTAAAAAAAAAACTTAGTGTAAACGGTATAGACTTTTTATAAAGAAGAAAATCTGCTACATTTTGGGCAGGTGTAAATAGTTAAAAACTATATTGTTACAGCCTTATTTATAAAACTTTCAGTTTTTCAAACAAATTTAAGGCTGTTAAACACTAACCATATCACACTTTTTTATGTATATAATAATGTTATTATTAAATTCAAACATTACTTTGCTTACCATATCAAAATTAATGTTTAAAATAACAATAACTACTTTTCAACGACCACACATTTGATTCTGAGAACATAATATTGTTTTCTCATCCATTCTACAATTTTATCTTTTCTTTGCATGTACACAGAAAAAATTATTGTTGAATTTTTTTGATTAAGTGATTGCTTAGAAAAAATAATGCTTTTGATTAAAATTTTAATTGAATATATGTTTATTTTAATTGACTTTGCTGCTCTAACAAAAAAGTGCTATCAACAGAGCTTACCTCAGTATACTCTGAAATGGGTAACAATTTTTACATATTAATTGTATGTAAATAATGTAACGTTTGTTTTTATGTATGAAAATCGTGCTATTTTTTGTAGTATGCCACATTGTTTTGAAAAAATATTTTCAATTAAAATACTCAATTAATTTTTTAATTGGTTTTGATATTTTATATGGGAGAAAAAACTACTCAGCTTAATTTTTTCTTTTATTCGTAGTAATTTTGACATAAGTTGAATAAAAATTAAATATGAAAATAAAAAAACAGAAATTCATTTTGTTCCCTTTTGTTGAGAAATAACAAGACGATAATGATAAAAAATGCAAGCTTATAGACCAAATGTGGATGGTAAAGTTAGTACATTGGCGGTATTAGGGGTTCGATGCAAAAGGTCTTGCGTAAGTACATATGGAAAACATCGAAGCCTTTCTTTAAAATGCAATTATAAAATACACACAATTCAAAGAAAGGCTACGACGATATTCTGCATTTACATTTACGCAAGACTATTAAACACCGGATGCAGCCATTGTACGATTTTCCTTCATTCAAACTTCAAAAGCCATGCGATGCATCAGTTAGGTTTTTGGTACAATACACAAATGTTTCCATTTTTTAAATTTTTTATATGAAGATACATACATACATATGTACATAAAATTTTTTATATTTTTACAATTTTTATATTTTTATTCTCTTAGATTTTTTATATTTCAATTACTATTTTAACTGAATCTATAAAAAATTGTAATTAGTTATTTAATTGAATCCTAAGAAATATTTCAATTAATTTTTTAATTGAATCTTCAAAAATATTTCAATTAAATTTTATTTGAATCTTTAGAAAACCATCAATTAAATTTTTAGTTAATGTAATATATTTTTAATTGAAAAAAACCAAAAAAATTTTCAATTAAAATGCATGAGTTAATGCTTCAATTTTCGTGATTGGCTGAAAACTAATTAATTTTTTAACTGAATCTTTGTTTTTTTTAATTGAATCTTGTTTTTACTTTTTTCTGTGTACATACTTTCAAAACACAAGAAACGACATGCATCTTTATTATTTTCCTACAAATTAATACATTAAAAATATTATAAAGTAAAACAATAATTAAAATCAAATTTAAGCAATAATTAAAATCAAATTTAAATTTATTATTGTATTTTACTCTATTCTCCCAACTTTATTTCAAAAGCGTCGTAATATCTCAAACATTTCATTGCGATTGATATAAATATTTTTCATTCAGTTGGCAGATAGGTAAAGTTTGCTTTACTTTAGAACCTCGATAAAAAACATTGAAACACTCGTACTAAAAAAGGTTATAGTTATAATTGAGTATCCGCAGGTGATTAATTTATATCATGATGAATGAACAACTTCGAATAAAAAAACGGTATAAAAAATGCTAAATAAAATATAAATTAAAAAAGTAGAAATACATATACTTCGTCCTAGAAAAAGTTTCCTATAAAAAGATTGATTTAACACAAATCGTACACTAATAAAAAAATAACTATCTTTTTTTTGGGAACAAAAATCTTGAATTTACATTGTAAAAGTCTTAAAATTTAAATCTTGAAATTTGTTCAGTAAGATTGACGTTCTCAAATTTAAGCATAAATTCTTAGTTTTTAGAATGAATTCTTAAAATCAAGAACGTGGTTTTAATTTTAAAATTATATTCTTAAATTGTTAAGAATATGATCTTTTTATTAAGAAGAAAATCTTGAATTCGTTCTTAAAATGAGATTTTATTCAAAATCACAATCTTGAATCAAGAATTTTCGCATTTAACAGACTATTAAGATTGAAATTATTCCATTTCGAGCGAAAAATCCAGATTTCAGCACATTTTTCCCTAAGCGTATTGTTTTTGATACTCATAAGTTCTGATTTATGAATTTCATTTTACGTGCTTTACAATTTTATCAAAATAAAACTAGAATTAATTGAATAATTAAATTAAAACGTGAACTCAAGACAAAATAAATAAGTTTTTATTGGCTAAACCCATACAGTTCGACTAAAGGCCACGACGCAATTTATTTTGTTTAACCGACAATCGCATATTTTTTATTCGTAATCGCGATTATATAAATCTGCGATTATTTGCCAACCCTAGCTAGCATCCAAAACATCAATTTCTTTGTCTTTGAACAAAGTGTATTGAGTCGCAGTAGAACACGCACACCCTTTCAAAAGGTTGTCGACAAGTATTAATAACGCCACAAACAAGCGATCAGCGCATCAGCTTCAAAGTTGATGATCATGGTTACAATGTTTTGCAGTTATGCATGTGTACACTATAAAAATACTGCATCCGAAATTTGTACATACTCTGTATTGATACGTATAGAAGTAAGCCAAACACTTTACGTAAAAATGGAATATACGAAAGCATTAGATTATTTTATAAAAACTAGTTTTTGAACGTTGCTTACAAACGAAATACAAGTTAAAAAAGGATTGTGTTTGAAAAACCAACTGTAAATGAATATTTTAGCTTCGCTTTTGATAATTTTTCAGTATTATGCATAATGAAGAACTGAAAGTTAGCATAAGCAGAGATCAGCAATGAATCGTGTTTTTGCTATTCCTACTGACTCAAGAAATTTTAAATATAAATGCGCAGACATCGTTGAAACTCAAATACTCTGATGTGCGCACACTCGCAATGATCTTAATATATAAATAGGTTGAAATAAATATGAATGCGACGTTGACATTCATATTCATACCACACTCATACTTACAAAGCACCTCAGTTTGTTTTCTAATTTCAGGAAAGTACTTATACTACTCGCATTCATTTAACTCATTTAGCTCATGTATGTGTGTTTGTTTAAAAGTTTAGTCATTAAAAAGTTTGCAAGTAGTATACAATAGTAGCAAATAAGTTTGTTTTCAATTCCAGCAAAATAAACAAGCAACAGAGAAACAAACACACAACCTCATAATGAGAACTGTAATTTTCGTATGCGAAGTTCGTATTGTGAGTAATACTTATTTATTTTGCATCGTCCGTTAGCATTGAGTTAAGAAGAGTCGAAATCAACAACATCGTAAATGTTGCTATGTATGAGTTCGATCCTCACTTTAAAACTTCGAGTGATTCGCTTCATAGACAATATTGCAATAAATATGAGTGCGCCATGCGCATAAGAAATTATAAGGTATTCACTTTTTCACTACTCATTTCTGTTCTCTGATGCAGACCCCATCTGCCAACTAAAACAAATAACAAAAAAACAAGTAAATGAATTGTCAACCTAAAGAAAATGAGTTTTAGCAAAAAATAAAAAAATAAAAACCATTCACCACAAAAGCATAGTAATTTATTTCAAGATAGTTGCAGGGGTGGCCTAAGTTGACTGGAACAAAGATGTCATCATCCTTTTTAATAATGCCTATCTATCATGGAACTCACACGTTATTTTCTTTGGAAAAGAGATAGTAGACGGAGGCGACAGGTGATGAAGTAAGAAAGCTTAATTCATTTATAACTTTGCAGTTGCGCATTTGCACCAATGTACAGGGGTCCCAATGACATATTTAACACGAGAAAAGTCGTAACTCTCTTTAAGAAGTACCTCTAAGCATAAAAATTTTTATAAAAAATTAGTTAGCATTGGACGATCTCACTTTCAAAATTGGCGAATTCTATTGAGTGGGTTTGGCACTTTTCATATAAAAATTAACTGATGTAAGTAAGACCTGCGAAATCATATCATAATCACTAAGTTGACTTTTGTGTTTTGTATAGTCAAAATTTCGAGCTTTGTTTTCGATTCTATCGTAAGTGACAAACATTAAAGTTTTCAGGAGGAGGTTTTCTTAAAATATTCCAATTTGTTTTTGAACGTAAATTGTCGCTTAAAATTTATCAAGAATTTCGGAATTTTGATAATTCTAAGCTATAGATAGGCCCATAAAATTTTAAATTCAATAAAAAAGTATATTTTCGATAACATGTCGCTTACAATAAAGTCGAAAGAAGGGCTCGATTTGTACATAAATATTCATTGCAAAATACAAAAAATAAGATATAATGCAAAAATACTCAACAAAATAAGTTTATTGCGGTTTCAGACGTTTTGTATTTTCTTTTTTATAATTAACACGTGGCAATTCACATTTTTGGTCCTTATACACAGAATGAAATGATTTGTAAATACAATAAATTTTTTTGCTAAATCAATTAAATAATTATTGATTAATTTTGTAAATACAATTAACGAAATTGTAAGTTAAAGGAAATTCTAGAAAATATTTTTAATTAAATATCCCAGCAAAAAAAAAACGTGACAAATCATGTGTTAAATCATGGGTTCAAGTGATGACGCATTGGTTCGACTTAGGGAAAAAAATTCATGATTTTTTCATTAGCTTGTCATTGGAGATTTTGTGTTTGTGCGGAGAATTTAACAAATTTGATATCCATTCAAATTAATGAATTTAATCCACGCAAGTTCCCTGATTCGATTATGTTTTTTCACGTAAATACAAAACAAACAAATAAATAAAAGATTTTGTCGCAGGATAGAACCGATCTGTTTTCACTCTCAAGACACACTCTCTGCCACTGAGCTACTGTAGTCTTATTAATAGTTTTAGATAAAACTTTTTTTATCAAAATGTACACAGCAAAAACTAATTTTACATTTCAAACCCAAAGTTTTCTGAATCAAATACTAATATTTTCAATTTAGGTCCTGCAAAGAAATTTGTAAATTCAAATGCAAAATTTTGTAATAGTTTGTTTGAAAAAAAACACCGACGCTTTCAAACAACAGATTGTCTGATTCAACAAAATTTTCTAATTAAAATAAAAAGTTAATAAAATAAATAACTATTGTGTACAGTATGCAATTTCTATATTGGAACAGAAATGTTCTCTCAATAATTTTTTTTACAAGTATTACTTTATATTAATTGTATCGACTAGCATTTTTCACTTGATATTGTGTTTGGTTTTGCTTAAAACATAATTGGATCAAGCTATTTAATGAAATAGTAAAACATATTCACTGAATCAAAATTTTATTTCAAACAAACTTTTGTTTGAAAATTTTTTGGGAATAATTTTTTCTGTGTAGTACCCAGTGATATCGCATGCGTTTTTAATGAATTCAAAAACTATAGCATTATTTATGATTTGCGATGATATTCAGAATGCATTCGAAGAAAAAAATGCTCAAGAAACCAAGAAACATTATTTCATTTTGAACGCGTTCATTTATTTTTTTGTTGGGATATCAACAAATAATTTGTTGACATTTATTTATTTTTTCAACTTTTATTTTTGTTAGATTTCAAAGTTATTTTAGTTTAATTTATTGTTATATTACTAATTCTAATTGTTGAATTTCTATACAAGTTTTGATTATCATAATTGTTATATTTAACAATGTTTTTATACACAATCACAATCCTGCAAATGCTTTTATGCTTGTCTGCGAAAAACACTAAATGTCTTTGGGGCGGAGTTGAACTGGCAACCTCAGGACCAATAAACCAACTTAATTACCTCTCAGCTAAAATGCAACACCACTTTATTATACACGCAAATAACGAATACACACAAAACATGATTTTTAGTTTCTTCTGCATGTGCGCATTCCGTTATGATATAAGTAATTAAATATATAATTTTGTTGAGTAACTTAATTCACTACAAAAATGTTTGAATTTGCTATATATACACATGATGATGATTGTTAATTTTTGAATTAAATATTAACCATTTTTTTTTTTTGCTGATTGCATTTAGATGATATTTTTTTCTGTGCACAGATGGAGTGTCGATGAACCCTGAATGGACTAAGAGCGTCTCAAGAACTAGAAGGAATGCGAATACTGAAACGCTGGCTCCCAAATTTCAGCACGTTTGGGTGCTCAGATAGCAGCCCTGTCACCAAACTTGGAAATGAAGGCTAGCAACTTCTGTTACCTGAAATAAACTTGCTACCGAATCGCTAACAAATAATGACAATAAGACGCCCCATGCTACAATACTTAGTTGGAGTTAAAGGATTATATATACATATATATATGTTTAATCGAATTAAAATTTTAAATGTCCCCCTCAAAATACAGTTGGCCTTTTCTGATTTATCTAAGCAGTTATTGCAACACAAAACTCTTGAAAATAGTTTTGTATTTTTCATACTTTGTAATATTCTATTATTACCATTGTTTATTTTTTTGTTTGCCTAAAGATGAGACATAAAAATGTCTTGTATCATGAAGAAGAACATTAATGTCGGCATAACCTCTGTTTGGTTATTTCGAGATAAGGTCTGAAATTGTTCCTTGGAGAGCCAAGATAATTATACGAAACGTTATTATTGGCCAAGTGGACATTTTGTATGGAATTATATATGTATGTAGAAGTGTGTATGTATGTATGTATGTATGTGTGTGTGTGCGTGTGCAAGTGTGTGCTGTGGGGAACGTTTATTTCTACTGTGGACTGTGAACCATAAGGTTGGTGTGTGTGTGTTGTAAATGTTAAGATTTTTGTGTAAAATTTTATATGTACATATGTTTGTATGTATGTTTTTGTTATGCATGTTAAAAAGTTGTTTCTGCTCAAAACACTTTTGTAGTCGTTCGTACATATCTTTTAAAGTCATCAAAAATAAATGTCTTTATTAGATTTTTCTGGGATTTTTGCCAAATTGTTATAAAGTCAGGAGTTTTCCATTTTTTTTTATTTGACTGGCTCTTATTGTATATATTATCTTTTGGTTGTATTTTGTTTCCTCATGAATATGCAGAAATGAAAAATATTTAAGGAATTTAAATTTCCATCAATTAGATATGCTGCAGGACTTAAAAAGAAAATGTGAAGCAAAAAAATTGGCATTTAACTTTTGTAATATTTAAACAAATAATTTGCCAATTTATTCGCTGGTAAGGAAGTCAAAATTTTTCTTAAATTAAAATTAACAATCAAAAAAAATCAATAAAAATCCTTATTAATATTATAAATGTGAAAGATAATTTTTTGTTTGTCGCGCCCAAACCGCTCAACCGCTTTAAAGAATTTTTTCACCAATGATAAGCTACATTACCACCCGCAAATATGGAATACCTTTTATCCATATTTGGCTTGGTTGGGTAATTTTCGTTTCGGGTTTGATTGTTTTTAAACAGATGACCGCGAGCGTAGAAGCGGGCAAAAGCTAGTATAATTATAAATTAAATTATGTTAAATATCAATAAGTTATTGTATGAAGTTTTTAGTTGTAGAATATTTTAACTTTTTTTAACAATTCACATATTCCACAAGCATAAAACTTACGTATATAAAACAAAAATCTACATCAACTGACACCACACACAGTGGATCAAACACAAAAGAATGCTGATTATGAAGGTTTAGTGGCCTTCGAAAACAGCTAGTGGTTCCGTTCAACTATGTGTTGTTGTCAGAATATTTACAACTAACTTTAGTGTTATTTGTTCAGTAATAATTATCACATATAATTTGGCTTAAAAAGCGATACAAAATGTAGCCCGCTCAAATCATAAATATAGAAACAAATAAAGTTCGAACAATAATAATTAAAAATTAACTATCCCAATTTATTATTTTACAGAGACTTTAACAAAAAGTTTTGTATGAAGAACTTGTAGTTGAAGTTTGTGTTAACTCTTAAGCATACATTGTGAAATGGGATGAGATCATCAGGGAACCTTTGCCCAAATATTTTTCAAAACAACTAGAGTTATTATGTTAAGCTTTCATTTAAGCAAATGAGAAGCTCAACTAATAACAAAGTTGAAACAAGAACTCAATAATCCATATATTTTATATTTTTTTACTTTACTACATTGGCTGACTTTTTTCAGGTTGAATTTTGGTTGTAAAAAGTATGGTTTGCAAGTGAAAGCGTGAAACAAGAAATCCTGGATGATTTTTAACATAAAGTTTAAGAATTAATATAGTTAAAGTGTTGGCAGTAAAGTTTTTAGAAACATGTAGCTCGTTTCTGTATTTCTTTCATCGTAAAATTTCCCGCATTAAAATTTTTATTAACGTATGGATATGATTATGTTTATTTAGAATTTGTTTCGTGTCATTTTCTTATGTAGAGACAGTTGATAGAAAAAAACTCACTTTATATTCATGTTCATTATTTTATTTTATTTTCCTTGTAAATTATTTCTTATTTAGTTATTGAAATAATACTTTTGTGACATATTGTTTTCATTTGACACTCGATTACTGGAAATATTCCAATAAAAATAGAATCAGTGTTGTCTGTTCTCGCATTCAAATACAGAAACACTTTTTTCTCACATATCGAGAAACGATGGAATTTTGTGTTTCACTTTTCATGTGAGAAATTTTACGAAGCGAGAAATACAGAAACGAGCTACTATTCGAACAAAAATAAAATATTTTTGTTTATTTCTGGTTTTAAAGTTGAATTTTAGACTAAAGTGTGTTCGGAGATTGAATATTTCAATTACAAAACATTCCTATTTTAAAGGTGATTTTTGCTTAAAAAACTGCAAAACATCCTTAAGAGTTATACGGTTAATGTATGCCAACAAAATGTTGCTTCTAATGTTCTGAATAAATATTCCGAAGATACTCTATATCACTCGATTTTCTAAACTTGTAGTAAACAAATAGGGTGCAACTTTAAATGGCCGTAAAATGAGTTTCAGATGTAAACTTTTAACACGCCGATGCTCTTGGTTTTTTTTAACTACTCAAAATGAAACAAAAAAATTTGTTGTACAGTGTAATTGACAACACTATGTAGTATAAGCACAGCAATTACTTTATACATTTATAACTTTAACTTAGCAGGTGGTATGCATTTAACAAGTTGCATATAATCTTAACAGCAAAAAGGCAGAACCAACCGTTCCTTAAATAAAATGTTTAAATATAAAACAGAACACAAAATAAGAAATTAAAATCAAAATATACAATAATCAGGGGTGTCACAGAAACCCTGTCGGTTTTGCTTATTCTCATTTTTGCAAACCAATGTTGGTTTCATTTGGTCTCATGAAACCAAGTTGGTTTTGTTAATTTCGAATGTAACTAAAACCAATGATCGAATCAGCTGTTGCTCACATTTGCTTATTTGTTTAAAAATTTTAATTTTATTTGTTTTGCAAAAAATAGAAAAAACAAATATTGTTTTGATTAAAATATCAATAAAATTAATTATATTTCATTACATAATAAAAAATAAAGAATAAGTGGTCATAAATAAATTAAAGATTTGAAGCGAAGCATTTGCATTTGCTATGGTACCGATAGTCTAAAATATTCCGGTTTTGAAACAAATGGCTTCGTTGCGGCTTTTATCGGAAGGATCTTATCAAATATCAGCCGGTAACTATATAAGTCGTCTATATAAGTATGCTTCTATCATAATTTTAGGTAATGTGCTCAACGTTATGGATCGGTTCATTTATCAACAGTGTGTCCGACTGGAAACGCACATCAATTATAAATGCGCAATTCAGCGGACTAAATCTAAGTCCCGCTTTTTGATGATCATGTTCCGATTTTCACAAAAAAAACCACATCTGTACCTGGATTCTGTAACTTTTTGCGAACCGAAAATCATAATATATACCGAAATATTTATTCGCTTGCGGTAAAGACAATGTGATTCCGTAATTTAATTTTTATGATAGTCTCCTGCCTTATCTTACTCACCAATTTAATGTAAAAAATGTACATACATACATATGTATGTATATGATTTCTTCTAAAGTTAGTTCCAAGGAGTATTATAGTGTAACATAAAATATGTGAAAATATTTCATTTACTAAGCAAACATTTAAAAAATAAGTAAATTTACTTAAATTTTTACAAAAAAAAAATAAAAATAAAAATAAGCCAAAATTAAAACTGACAGCTGTTAGGTGTTTGATTTATTTCCAATAACAAAACCGATAACATTGGTTTCTATGACACCTAAAACCAACATCAATTCCATTTGAAGATAAAAATGACAACATTGGTTTTCATGACACCAAAGCATTTTTTCGTATCGTTTTCAAAACCAATTCTGATAACATTGGTTTCTGTGACACCCCTGAATACTTTTAAAATCTATGTACTCCGTTGTTAAAGTGAATCTCTAAGAATTAAAAAATGTATTTTAAAATATTAAGACAAAAAAATAAAATACACGCACTTAAAATTCATATGCTTTTATCTTGCTTTTATAAAAATTTTAATTTTTAATATAATTTTCTTAACACATTGCGATGACAATTATTAGGAATTTTAATTAATAATATGAAATTTTATGACAATCTCTTTCTGTGCATGGTATTTTGAAACAAAATGATATCGAGGGTTTATATTCAAAAAGTGCTACCTGCAAGGCTAGAAAAAACTGTAATTTTTTTAAAGTGCAAGGGCATTTACAGAAGACATCTTAATTCTAATAATGTTAATCAAATACAGTTATTGCTCTTAGACTTAGAGAAAATAGCAGTTTTATTTTGTCTACTAAAATATTCAAGAATTGCAGATAGAACTTTTTGAATATAAGCCCTCGATATGTATATTATCATTTACAAGTGCGCATAATGTTTTAAACTGTAATTATTATTTATTGTATGTTATGAATTCCTAATGTAAAGAAACAATCATTATATGAAAATGTTTCTTTATATTCATGAATAAACTTCAATTGTGGTATGTAAAACTTCATTAAATCAATGAAAGAATTACATTTAATTCATGAAACAGTTTCATTTAACTAATGAAATTTTTTTCATTTTATTTATGACAAGTCCACCAAAAATTAACTTCATTGACGCATTGAAACGCTTCATTAGCTTACTTTCAATGAAAAATTTTATTGTCTGAATGCAGCGTTTCGTTTCAGTAAAGTACTCGTATATAGAAAACATTGTATGTGCAAATTACACATCCCGCTTTCTAAAAGATATTTTTTTTTAAATCTAAGTCCCGCTTTTTGATTGATCATGTTTTGATTTTCACAAAAAAAACACATCTGTACCTGGATTCTGTAACTGTGATGTGATTCCGAAATTAAATTTTTCCGATAGTCTCCTGCCTTATCTTACTCACCAATTTATTTAATATTATGTGGCATATCCGTATAGAAAATTTAAAAATAAGCGAAAAGCACAAATAATAATAAAGAAAAACTCAAAGTGTTTGCTCTTGTGATTGACTTACTTTTTCTCCAACCGACAGCGAAAATCGTGAAAATATTTTACTGAATAATAAAGTCGATAAATTTTCGTTACATTTATTATAGTGATTCGATTGTCGTAATAAAAGTTACTGAATCCAGGTACTGGTCATGTTAAATAGGTATGTCCAATGTTTTATATGTAATCGGTTGTACATTGTACATTGAAAGCAAATCGTCACTCAAGCCAGATCCATTTGCATAATTGTCTTAAAAGGCAAAATTGCAATTAGAAGTTCATAGAGCAGAAATAAATCTACAATGCTTTATGTTATACTGCTCTTTTGCCCGGTGTTGGTAATATTTTTTTTCGCTAGTTTTGTATTTTATTTTTTAGTTTGTTTTACCTTCAATATGGCCTTTTCGAATTTTTAATTTTCTTGAAACGTGTATCCTGAGACCAAAGTAATCACTCAACATTAATGACTACCACCACAATATGCAGTTGCTGGCCGACTGCAGAGAAATATTCTGCAGCAAAAAAATAAATTTTATAAAGAAAAACTGTAAAAGAAAACGTTATTTTCTTCTTAATTATTTTGTTCTACAAGATTTCTTTGCAAAGAATAATGACATCAGGTCATCTGAATATTTCTGGCTGTTGCTATAGCCGGCAGTATTTAGATTTTGTATATTTGGGTTACTTTTTAATTTTCTTAAAAGAAATTGCATGCAAATATTTTAAATAGATTGTTGCTGCTTTCAACACCTGGATATTGCAGATGTTTTACTGAATAAGAACATCATGCAATGAACCTGACTAGATGCATACTGAAAGATTTAATAGTATTAAAGTGGAAACAAAAGCTAAAAAAATAGTACCAATGTAATGCAATAACTAAATTAAATGGGCACACGCAATGACTAATTTTAATTTAAACAGATTTCAAAAAATATCTTATCTTATCTTATCTTATCTTATCTATTTACCAAAGGTAAATCAACTGTATACACAACAATCGTTTCTCATATTCCGTTTCATTGTAAATTTAAGTTAAATAGCTGATTTTAACAAGAATCTCTACCCAAGTAGATAGACTAGGGTGCTGATGAAGTGCGTGGCTGCACAGAAAAGTATCGGTATTTCCCCCAGCTTAAAGTCTAAGTTAAATTTTTCTTCTCTTCTTTAGAAACTCACATTAATTAATAAAAATATTTCATTCAATAAGAATTGAAATTACTGAACTTGAGCCTAACTATAAATTATTTCTGAAAAAATATTTTATTGTTATTTGCTATTAAAATTTTTCAAGGTATGATTAAGAGTTAACGTGAACTTTAACTAACACTTCTTCATACAAAACTTTCTTTTAAAGTCCCTTTTAGCTTTTAATTGTAAATTGTGAAAAAGGCAGTTAGAAACCATCAACTGTGCAAATATTCTTAAGTTTAAGATTTTGTGTGATAATCAAATCACAATCTTTTGTGATTTCCAAAAATATTATTATTTGTGAATTCTCAAATAGTTCCTGAAAGCCTGTGCATAAGAAGGGATGTTTGTGGTAATGCAAAATGTGTGGTTGACGTCTACTGACTATTTGTTACAGCAACAATGAAATGCATATAGACAAAGCTGAACCACCAGCAGACAAATTTCAAATTAGTTAAGTGTTTTTGAAAGTTTCAAGTGTTAAGGTTTCCAAGATACAGCAAGTTATCAAAATTACAATAACTGATAGAAAACCCTTTAATTTTAAAAATTTCAAGTGGCTAATTATAATTGTATGTATATAACATTAGGATGTCAACATTTTTCGTTGCTCGCTTTAGAACACCGTACGTAGGATGGGCGGTGGGTAGTGGGCGTGGATAATTTTGATAAAACTTTATTTTATTCTTTATTGAGGTAAAAACAGGCTCTATGCCAAATTACAAATACTTTTGGCCAAAAATAAATGTGGGGTTCTATGGGCGGTGTGTAGTGGGCGTGGCCAATTTTAATGAAACTTTATTTTATTCTTAATAAAAGACTCTGTTTTAAATTTCAAAAACTTTTGACCACAAATTAATTTGGAGTTCTATGGGCGGTGGGTAGTGGGCGTGGCCAATTTTTATGAAACTTTATTTTATTCTTAATAAAAGGCTCTGTTCCAAATTTCAAAAACTTTTGACCACAAATTAATTTGGGGTTCTGTGAGTGGTGGGTAGAGGGCGTGGCCAATTTTGTTGAAACTTTATTTTATTCTTAATTGAGGTAATAAAAAGCTCTGTGCCAAATTTCAACATTCTACGAGCGCTCCTTATATTTGGCGCCAAACATTGTATGAACAAATCCCTCTGTGCGTTCGTAGCTTTTAGGATTCACAAGAAAGCAGACAGGCAGATGGATGGAAAGGAGGACATCGTAGAGAAAAACTTTGCTGTACAAAACCATTAAAACACTCTACTTGAGTTTTGTTAATTTTAACTTGTATTCAAGTTTCAATTTGCATATGGGTATCATATCGGCAAAAAGGCTTATTGTGTGTTTTAACATCCTATCCCACAAGGAAACATGTGAAAGCTATATGGAAGCCAGAACGTGGACGTATACATTAGTATTTATCGATTATCTCAAGTAGAAAGGCCCTTACTCGTATTTTTTACGAAATTGAGTTTTTCAGTTTATCCCATGATATAAATATAGAAGGTACTTCCATTCTCTCTTTGTTTTTAAAAATAGGTTTTTTTGAGAGAAATAAAGAAAAATGTTCCCATATAGTAAAAAATTTAATTCTTCTCCCAGAAATTTTTTTACAAAAATGTGTGTGTTAACAAAAATTTGCGAATTATTAAAGTGATATAGATAACTACACATCTGTGAAGTATGAGAAGTGGTTATGTAATAACTTATCTCATATTTTTATGTTTTCTGCTTTATACAAATCTTTTAACTATATTTTCATCTAAACTTGGCGTTGAGAAACCCATTTTCATTAAGTTTAATAAATATTGATTGATATTGCATTTTGTTGAATCTACATTATTCGTTTCTTGTTGGTTGTAACATCTTTTTGTAATATATTGAAGAAGATATTTTTTGGCAAGTCTATTTCACAGATATTATAAGCTCTTAGCCACTTTTGACAAACACCAGGAAATGAAGGGAATTAAAAAAATGCTGCACTCATAAAATTTTACTTATGTCCTAATTCAGTAAGAAGATTTAGGACGTTTTTGTTTGCAAATACTTTTGAGTTCTTGTTTTTGAATTCTCTAACTGCCTGTTTCACAATGTCGAATGAAAACCTAAGCGAACGAAAGCGAGTCACTCGATATCAAGTAAATTTGGGTTTCACAAAATCATGTTCGTTCGTTCGCTTGAAGTTACGTCTCTCAATTTTTATTTCTTGCAGCCAAATCAAAAATTTCAGTAAATTTGAGAGATTTTCCGTTAAAATAACAAAATTACTACTTAATCGCTTTGAAGTAAATACAACCATTTTTAAAAGCTATCAGCTCTATGGGACGAATATTAAGTAAATTTTTATCAACCAAGAAATAAAGAAAAGAAACATTAAAAAGTGAAAATTATAAATACATCCACAAACTGCACAAGAGTGTGCAGTTTTTTTTTCAAGATAATAAATGATTTTTTGAAGCCAATAAATGATTTTAAATAATAATTTTTGTTCTAAGATGTGTTTGTGCATTAATTTACCACTTTTTATTTTTTAAGAACTTTTTTTTTTCAAATAATTTAAAAACTTTTTTACTCTGCGAATGCAAAACAACAAGTGAGTGATTTTGACATTTGCGTTCGCAATGTTGTGAACACGTTCGATATTGTGAAACCCAAATCTGTATGAAAACACTTATGTTTTCATTCGCATTGTCGTTCTAGTGACTAGTCAAAGAACGATAAGATAAAGAAACAGAATTCGGTTTTCGTTCGCTTAGAATGCGAATGAACATGCTTCTTCGACATTGTGAAACTGACTGTAAATTGTTTTCTTCAAAAATGGTTGTTGTTTTTGATAATGAAAAATAAAAGTATTATTACCATTTTTTTAAAACATAAAAATTAAATTAAAATATTATACAATAGTTTGAGAAATATGTGAAAAAATATGTGTTGAAAATAATGTTTAGAACAAAATCATAAAGCAAATACACGAACCTTCTAGCATAGACAATAAATAATGTTTTAAAGAATCACAACTGCGGCTTTTTTTTCGTCCATAGACAAGACGATACAATCGCCGGACAGAATTTATGCATTAATTGTTTAATTTATACATTTTATATTTTATAAAAACAATTTTTAAATAATTTTTGAATAAAATTTTTAAACAAACAGGAAAGAGATGGGAAATATTAAATTAACACGGTAGCAGGATTTGAACGGCAACTTCAGAATACCTATAGTTGTCAGAAGGTAAATGTCAAGAAAAAATGAGAGAATGGAAGTACCTTCTATATTTATATCATGGTTTATCCAATACATTTCACACAAATACAAATCATCACAAAAATTGATTGCAATAGTGGAAAATAGAATGCTCTTACAACCAGTTGTACAAATAAAGCTACATATTGAATATTACAGTTTCTATTATGTTTTTACCTTCTTATGTAAAGTTACAATTATTTGAGTTAAGGCCTTTCTATTTGAGACCAAGGTTATGTATTTATTTTTCTTACTGAAAATCTAATACAAATTCAAATTTATTCAGATAGTTTTTAGTCATGTTAATGCAGCATTTCTTTATTCAATTTACTTTTGTTAAGTCCAACAATATTTTTTAACATAAAATTGTATGAAAAATTTAAAAAAAAAATTTGAAAAAAATTTAAACTTAAACACATAATTCTACGTATTTCAACAAACAAAAAAAAGTAAATTTTTTTATGTACAAAACTTTTTAATCAAATTAAATCTTTCCAATAGTTTTTCTGCACGAAACGCAAATACTCATATAAAATACACCTTTTTCAAAAAAAAAAAACCATATGCATATGTATATGGAAAACCTGTAACTGCACGAGTATAAGTACTTAAATGAACATTTACATTTACTTCAACAATGCCATAACTCCAAAAAAAAAAAAAACAAATAATTTAACTGCAAACGATTTAAAAAGTTTTGAATTTATACACAACTTAAGGCAAAAGAAAAAATGTATTTATCTCTCAAAAGTATGCAAGATATTTGTATGAAATTTCTATACATATAAGCATTAATTCTGCATTATCAATTCAAAAATTGTACGTTTGAGTTATGACACTATTCCAGTAAATGAGTGACATGTATTCTAACTTCACGATGATGCTCTCAATGTTATGTAATGTTATCATATAAAAGGGCTCGTTATCCATGTTTGATACATACGAGCAAGAGGAAAATCTATTATAGCAACAAAAATAATATTAAATTTTTCAACATAGTTATCCAAAAAAAAAACTTTCCAAAAGGTTTTTTTAATACGAGTAAGAGATTTGTTGTTTATTTCTGCACCAAAATTCACCACAACTGGAATGAGTTTATTTGTAGATATTAATCACTTCGTATGCAAGTTTTTTTAATGTGCATATTCGAATATTTACAAAAATATATATTTGGCATCAATAATAATAACACTGTGTGTGCAAGGCTGAGTTTACATCTAACATTTCGTATGTGCCATGTGGCCAAAAAAAACGTAACCACTAATTACTAATGTTAATGTTTGTTAGAGTTAAACATCATAACACATAAATAATATATAACGTTATTACAAAAGACTAAAGGCCCAACTATAATATGAATAAGCGAACTTAAGCAACTGTGCGGTTAGATATAAAACGTATGTGGCAAACTATAATGTACTTATTTAATTTTTCGTCAAGTTTCGTCAAATGTCATTTGCTTAAGCTAAGTGCCAAACTGAACGCACATTCCGTACGGAAAACACTGTTTGTGCATTTTTTAAACTCAAGCAAACAGCATCAGAAAATATTCATTGACTTTAAATATTTTTTATTTTGAACTCAGAAAAGAAGCCTAAACTTTTATTTTCCTTCTTTATTCTGCAATACACATACACACACATACACATGAGTTTACTTATGTGTGTTCATTGTTGTAATTTTTAGTAGGCAAAACAAATAAAACAATTAATAAACTGGTGGATATAATTATACGTGAATTTTTAATAGATTAGGATATTCCAACAAGTTAATTTGATTAAATTGCATTCATTTAGTAGTTATAAAAATAGATAAAATTACTAAAAAAATTTTAACAATATTTGCAGCTGTGGCTAAATAATACTTAAGTGCATGTAAGTACATTGTGGCCACTAAAAAGTCACATCTGAATTGCTTAAGTATTTGACAGACTTATCGTTCAATTCTGGCATTAGCTTAAGCCAGCTTATTCATATTAAAGGTGGGCCTTTACGCCCCTATGTATAGCATAGCATTATGTGTTAACGAGTTCCTCCACACAATTTGATATTAAAAATGGTCACATTACCTAATTTTAACCCACCTCTAAGTCCTAGCATGATTTTTAACGTGAACTTTCATGGCAAAACTCTTTGAGATCTTGTTTAATTTTACCACTTATGCTAACACAGAAAAAAATATCATCGAAATGCAATTAGCAAAACAAAATTTTTAAAATTTAATTTAAAAATTAACAATCATCATTGTTAATATAACAAATTTAAATTTTTTTAGTCAATTAAATTACTCGGCAAAATTATTCGTTAAAATCATGTTTTGTGTGTATTCATTATTTGCGTGTATAATAAAGTGTTGCTCTTTAGCTGAGAGGTAAGCAAGTTAGTATGTTATCCCTGAGTTTGCCGGTTCAACTCCGCCCAAAGACATTTAGTGTTTTTCGCAGACAAGCAAATTTTCGTTTCGAGGATTGTGGTTGTGTATAAAAATAATATTGTTAATATAAAAATTATGATAATCAAAATTTGTGCGGAATTCCACAATTTACATTGTTAATATAACAATAGATTTGACTAAAAAAAAAAAAAAACTTTAAAATCTTGCATTGTGGAAACTACACATAAATGTTGAAAAATAAATAAATTTTAACAAACTATTTGTTAATATATTTAATTGAAAATATTTTTCAGATTTTCTTTTAACTTACAATTACTATAATTGTACTTACAAAAATCGTTGTAGGTTCAGAATCAATTAATTAGTTAATTGATATAACAAAAAAATTAATTGTATTTCTGTGAACTTCAAACCAATTTTTGCTTATGCATAGTGCCGTAAGTTTACGTCTGACACTAGACACTAACGGCCTGTCCCATGATATCACCAGCAAACGTTCGATCGACAAGTTGTATGGCAAGCAACAAAAATTTTCTAATGTTATTGTTGTTTGCAATACAAAACAAACAAAAATGTTATATGCCCAAAAATTAAGTTGAGATGTCTTATCATTTTTCTGTGTCATTTTGATGTACTTGCATTGTTATATATAATAAAAATAATAATCGTACAATCTGAATCTCTAAAATATTATACATTTAGTATCTTTTCCATATAGAAGATTTGTCCTCACAGTAGACAGAATGCTGGACAATGACACAAGTAGTTAGTATGCGAGATTTTCATCATCTTTATGGCAAACTCCTTATGCAAAATTTGAGGGTGGCGTTGACTGAAGTATTTAGCACTTAAGTATTTAGACTAAAAAACCGAAGGTACCGGGTTCAATTCCTGTATCCAGCAATCATTAAAATAACAACAACACGAATTTTTCTAATCTGCATTAGTGTCGCTTTGTGTCAGTTGTTGTAGTAAAGTTCAAAGTTTGATGGTCACTGAACTGTACCGACTTCAGCAGATACTAATTCTAATGTAACATCAAAGCGCCCTCCTTCGTTGTGTAGAAAAATCATCGGTCAAGTAAAATAACCGATAAAATTGCTACTAAACACAGCCCCAAAAAAACTTAATACACCTCTTTTAATACCAAAGAGGCACAGCAATACTGCATTATTAAAAACGTGCAAAAAGCAGAGTTGTAAAAGAATGCAACTTTTCTCTGTCTCTTACTTTATCGCCTGTCTTCTCTATCACTATCCCTTTTCTACAGAAGGTAACACATAGTAATAGTAGTAGGCATTCATTGCCTGACTATTACTTCTCTTTCATAAAAATAAAAATATATAAAAAATAAACGTTTTTTAGATTATTTACCTTGGTATCGTTGCCGAGGTACGATATGCCTGGTTTTAAAACGCTGAAATTCTCATGGACGATAGATAATTCAAAAAGAAATATTTGAAGCCTAGCACTTTTATGAATACGCCAACTATGAAATTTATAGTATGAATTCATAATTGACGGATCTTCGTGCTCTTCTGAAAAGTAGAAATTTGCATATTGGATAGTTTGACATGGTGGGGATGATATTAACAACAACTCCAATGCAAGCCAGGTGATACTTTAAGTCTTTCATGTTCCGTCGTTATGTAAACCGACCTCCTTTTCAGGTTTCCATACATCAAGGGTGAAAAAGAATTCTAGTTTTCGCTACGATGATCGTCCTTCCGTCACAAGCTATTTTCTCAGCTCTTCTCGACTTAAACACTTTTTACATTTAGCTACAGATATATTTATATACATCCATATATTTAAAAAAAGGACCATACTTAATTTTTTAGCGTGGCTTGCTTTTTTATGTTTGTTTTTGTAAATTCCTATTATTTTAGTTCATTGTTGTTTATTCAAACAGAGAGAGAGAGAGAGAGAGAATTAAAATATTTTAGCAAATATCATTTTGAGAGTTTATGGAGCTTTCCTTCTAAAATGTGCTTTTAAGCCAACAGTTTTATGCCCCACTGTATATAACGTTCCTATAAGAATAATAGGGATTCTCATTTCTTGATTTTCAATCATCAAATAGCTTACAATGAGTAGCTTCTAAGGCATGCCAGCGTGGCTCCAGACGGTCAAGTAGCAAACGTGCTTGCCCAAGATGATATATCTCTCTTTCGTGACCTGCTAAATTCACGCCCGAAATAAGAAATTAAAACTTATTTCGTTATTTAATTTTCATTTGATATTTTGACTCAATATTGTAAAAGTATTTATTTTTTAAGATTTAAAAGCTCATTAGTAATAAATAAAAAAATTAGTCATTAAATATTTATATTTTCCATTTTACGTTTCGTTGTTGTTTTTCCGAATTTCTGCACGGATGATTATTTATTAAAATAAAAAATTATTTCACTCACAATATAAATAAAACAATTATTATATATGTAAAAGGATTGTGTCCAATTTCATATGAGAACACAAGTCTTTGGTTTTAGAATTCAGTTTATTTCAATATTCAGAGAAATATTTTTTTTTTTTTATTTTAATGGTTTCATAGACTTAGAGTATTATTAGTTATATTTAATTGAAAATGAAAGTAATTTGTGGCAAATTGAAAATAGGATAAAAATTTTAGACAACTTTAATCAACTTTTTAAAATATGTCCAAAGCAACTTTATAATCAACAAATTTTCTCACCGACTGACAATTGAATACTATACTTGATACTTCTTCTTTGCTTGTTGCTTTCAAGGTATGGTGAATATTACAGACTTAACCCATTGAGACCCTTACATATATAATATATATGTACATTAAAGACAATAATTTTCTTAGACATTCACAAAATTTAATGAAGTAAAACGCAGATAATAAAACTTTTTAAAAAATTGTACTAAGACAACATTGATTAAATAAAAGCGAAGGATTCTTCTCAATCTGTCGTGCTGTAGCAGATGCAATTTTTTATTTAAAATTAACCTTACAGTTTAAAACAAGATATTGTGCCAAAGCTGTTAATTAAAAACATTAATAAATATAGTACATTAAATTAATACATAGTTTTTATATAGATTTAATGGATTGTTACATATCTCTAAGAAGGGGCGATAAAGGGTTAAAAGTAAAATTTGTTTGAATGTAAAAAAAAACTTAATAATTATTTCCCTTCTTAAAGTAAACATTTAAACATTAGTAATACTTGGCATTAAATAAATGTAGTTACACTTATCCCTCGATTTACGCCATACTTTTTTACACGATTTCACTTTTACACGATTTTTTTTTGGTTTTCCTTTAAATTGAGAGATTTATATAATACCTCGATTTACACAATATTTTATCTATTTTATTGAATATTTGTGTCTCTAATAGGTTTGTTTTTATGTGCTTTGAGTAAACGCTTCTGATATTTTAAAAACTAAGTTAAAATACATACATAAATACATATATATAATTTCTTAATATAATAAATTTTTTACACAATTCTACCTTTATTTTCGATTTAAACGAATTTTCAAACAAAAATTAAAAATTTCGATTTACACGATTTTCTCAGGAACGTATCTATCGTATAAATCGAGGAATGGGTGTATTAATTTTATTTTAACTCAACAACTTTGCTACAAACTGTAAAATTCGTTCTTAATAAAAAATGTATCTTTATTTATTTTTTGTTCTATTTTTTTTTTTTTTGAAATGTAATTGACCTTCTCATAAAAAGTAAATAATCGATTCATTTTGCTTGAGTTGACATAATTAACTTTTTTTATGAGAATAAATGAATTGTAACATTTTTGTGGTCTTACGTTGCGGCAAAAAGAAGAAGAAAACGAAAAATAATAATTGTTACTAATACAAAGTATAAATGAAATAAAAGTCCCGGAAGACAACAAATAAAGTTGATTTTATCAAGTCTAGTTAATGCACAAACACACAAATGTTACAATAGGGCCAAGGATCGTATTACAAAACTACAGTCAGTTCTCAGTTTAAAATAGTGACTACTGTTTCCGTGACTAAATACCCCTAGCTCTTTCACGTATATTATCGTATGCATTAAAAGAAAAATGTTATTTAGCGGATAGCACAGTGGGATCACTCATTTTTCTTAGCAAATTTTCTACACAAGTCGTCTGCCTGCCTGACTTGTGGAAACTGTAGAAAACTAGAAAACTATACTTAAAAGACAAGCTCCTTCAAAGCCAACCGCAGCAATTCAGTCGTCCAGACATACATATATTCACATATATTATATTTAAAAGTATATCAGTATAAAAAAAAATTATGCGGATAACAAAAACCAGTTAAGGTAAAAAGTTGCATCGAAAAATCAAAATGTACTAAAAAATGAATACAAAATATACGACTATCTGAATGCATTGCATTAAGCCTGGTACTATCTTCAACATATCAAGCAAAATACTGCCAAAGTACTTATAAAAAATGGGCACTTCATAAAAAAATTTTGCAAAAATAGTACTCGTAGAACTTAGAATATATCATGTAATACCAACAGCCGCATCAGCTTCAATCTTTTAGTAAAAAGATGTCGGCTAGAAACCACTAAACAAAATGTTTATTTGTGTAAAAATACTCCAAGTTTAATCATCTTTCTCAAAAGTTAGTTACTTTAAGATACATATATAAATAATTCTATGTAATTGAACTCGTGCATTTAAAAAATTCTATTTTTTATATAGATGTAGCCATCTCACAGAGTTTAATTCCATTCGAAAGCGGAATTCAATGCGCATTTTAGTGCTTTAAAAAACGAAAAATTAAAATGAATTCGGAATAAAATCATCATTTTGCAAGAAAGTTTCGTATATAAGGCAGAAATCTACATCAACTGACATCACACACAGTGGACCAACACAGAAGAACGCTGATGATGAAGGTTTAGTGGCCTTCGAAAACGGCTGGCTGTTCCGTTCAACTATGTGTTAGTCAGAATACTTACAACTAACTTTGCTGTTATTTGTTCATTAATAATTATCACATGTAATTTGGCTTAGAAAGCGATACGAAATTTAGCCCGTTCAAATAAATCATAAATACAGAAACAAATGAAGTTCGAAAAATAATAATTAAAAATTAACTTAAAATCACTTTTAGGGCAAATAAATCAGTGAATGATTATATGTATTTTATTTTTAAATCTGGTTTAAACACAAAATTTTGTTTTTCACCACAAAATTAAATGAATCTTAAATAGCCAACATTGTGCATTTAAGCGTTGTTTAAGCTTTACAAACATACCATATGTTTTGGGCATGTGTGTGTTTTTTGAATGCATGTACATGAACATCATGTGGTCTTATTAAAATAAATTTCGTTTAATTTTCGAAAATATACAACAAATGTAACACATATTTTCATATAATGAAATATTTAAATAGAAAAATGCATTCTGATGCTGTTTTTATATCATAAAATGTGTTTTTTTTGATATTTTACTTTTCTGCAAATTTATAAATCAACTTTCATATTTATATTGAACAGCTGTTCTATGGAAAGCTTTCCATAATATTTGGAAATATTTTAGTGCTACCATACATTCAACGTAATTTGATATTAACTTTAATTAGGCACTGAAAAAATTAAAGTGTATTTAAATCAATTTTAATTTTTTTTGAAAATTAACTTAAACTATGTTTAAACACTCAGTGATTTATTAGCTATTAATTTCATGTATGTTAAGGTAAAAAAAATATATCAAACTATTTTTTTTTTCAATATAGAATGCTATTTTTCAATTATTCAATTTATTCAAAACTACACTAAAATTAATTACTTTTCATTTAATTGTTATGTGAATTTCCGAAGTCACTTCAAAAATAAAATCAACATAACAAAATATACGCGGAAAAGAAACTATTCTTTAGTATTGCCATAAAATTTTTTTTATACACTTTACCAAAATCTGCATATTGGCAGCAGACAAAAAAACATAACACAAGGCGGAATTAAAATATGCATACAGAAACATTTTTAAGGTCAAAACATATGTCACATTATGCTTTACTACAAAATTATATTGCCACAAAAACGATTTAATAATTTTTCTTCAGATTGATGAAAACGATCGAAATGTGAAGCAGCAAAACGAAATTTGAACGGAACGGTAAATACGGAATCAACACCATTCCGAACGGAATCTGTGACACTACACGGCTGATTGTTGTCAACTTTTTGTTAACTAATTCATAAGTTATCACAATGGATCCAGTTGGGTCTCCGAGTGGAGCTGCGATATAGCACCATCCTTTCTAATTCATATGTTTTTTGTTTTTTTTTCTATAAATTTTTAATGCCCTAGAGGCGCTGAGGGTCCTTATATTGTTAATATTGAATGCTTGAATAAATAAAGTTATTATTAAAAAAAGTATATATCGCCCCTTAATAAAACAATAGTGTATAATATTTTTGTCATTTCGATTTAATGGAGTCTTTGTGTTATTACAAAATTGGAATTCAAAGTACCATAATGTCACTTAGGCTATTTTATTTGACCCACTTTGTGGAAGTAGAACTTCACCAAATTATGACCACATTTAGAATTATTTATGTAGATTCTTATTATGCGATAAAAAAAATGGTGTATATAAGAATACACTATTGTTTTATTGAGCGGACGATATGTATTTGAGTTTTATTTATTATTAAACCTCTAAAGGCCATTTCCACAACTTGCCTTTACTTAAAGGTAGGATTTTGTTTGCCCGACTTTAATTTTTTATTATTATGATTATCAATAGTTATAAGAAATGGAGAAAAATAATAAATGAAGATTTTATAATGCAAAGCCATTTATCGGGCAGACAAAATCATACCTTTAGCTAAAGTCAAGTTCTGAAAATTGCCCTAAATGGTGAAAAGTTTATATAGCCCTATTTTTCCCCAAACTTTTTTTCAATAAAATGCAAGGTGGAAATGTCTTTTTTCAGTTAAAAAGTATGTTATAATAGCTCTCGAAAATTTTTGGAACAAGAAGGAAACATTTGACTTCAGTCAAAACTCACGAAACTTGTAAGCAAAAATTAAAAAAAAAACTATTGCATACTTTTAGTCTAGATATTGATTTTAATATTGAATCTAACTACAATTTATGAACAATTGGATCGAAAAAAATAGGAAAACAGCAAAACTGATCGTTAAAAAAACAGAATGCCGTACTTGGATTTAGTAACTTTTATTACGATAATCTTATTGCTATAAAAAATGTAAAGGAAATGTATCGACTTTGCTATTCAGTAACATACATATTTCAACTATATTCGCTGTCGGTTGGAGTAAAAAGAAATTAAGTCACAAGATCAAATTCATTTAGTTTTTCTTTATTATTCTTTATACTTTTCGCTTACTTTCAGATTTTCTATACAGAGATGCCACATAATCACCCTTATAGGGAATAAAAGTTCACGTGAAATGTGTTCCCATTCCCTAAAATTGTGATCGACAATGGTTAAGTTGTTGCTGTATCAGTATACTATTTTCTAATTTGGTTCACAATTTTTTGTTCACGGAAAGTATTTGAAGTGAACAAAATGTTGGCTTTTTTCCAATAGGGTGATTATTGAATTGAATGGTGAATTAAATAAAGTTTTAGAAAAGAAATTACGGAATCACATTATCGTTACTGCAAGGGAAAAAATATGTCGAAAAATATTACGATTTTGGGTTCGCAAAAAGTTACAGAATAAATATGAGTGATTTTTTTCAAAGTTTTCTTTCGACTTGCCGTTCGAATAAAGGCTCTTTCCTTCTCTATGAGCCCAAATCAAAACTCCTAGTTTTGATATTGTTACACAGGCAGTAAATATTTTTCTTGGATGAAATGTTAAATTGGGTTTTCCTTTACTCGCTGAATTTATCTTTCTACTTAATTTCTGTTTGTGGTCTTTTGATTGTAAATAAACATTGTCACTGAAAGAAAAAAATTCTTGAAATTAAAAGATTAAAAGGAAGATGAAAAATTTTTTTTGCCAGCACACATGTGCAGCTGTGGAAATAAAGAAGATTTTTACATATTTATATTCAAGTCCTTCTTAATTATTTATTTTTTATTATCACACTTCTCATGTCAGTCAACGGTAGTGATGATGATATAAAAATGTTGCGGTCACCACAATTTTTATTGCTGCAAGGAAATTTTTATTTCTTCTGACCATAAACATAATAATACTAGCAATGTAAATGACAATGTCTTATAAAACCTACAATTTATATAATCCTGGATAGAAGTGATGTTTGTAAGGAAAATAAGATTTTATTCTTGACTTTAATTGCATTGCGGTGCGAGGGTGTGGTTTTGTTAGAGCTGCTGTTACTTAAGTTTGCAAATGTAAATTTGTTTTTATTTTTTCTTTATCTTCTGCATTAACAATTAAAACAAATACATACTCGTTATTCTAGCAATGACAATCTTGTAATAATAATTATAATTATTTGAAATGGCAAAAAGTTAAGTCAAGTTGTAGCAAATGCCAAGGGTGATGATGTACTCGTAACAACACTCTAATACAGGTATTTATTTACTAACGTAAGTATACGAAACGACAGCACAACATTCTCAAATATGCAAACACTTAGGCTCATTTTTGGTTTTGTTTATTTTAGACAAACACTTGCACTTGTATGGGTGTGTGTGTGTTTGTGTGTGTGTGTAAGTAGATTAAAGAACATGTAAAGTGTTGTTAGATATTGTAACTAAAAATGACAACATCTTGTGCGACAACATTGCACTTCATTAAGCAAAATTGTATAGTAAAAGCAAAAAATATAAAAAAAAATAAAAAATAAAACTAAGTGAAAGAAAACCTACTGTAAATATTCAGAAATTCACAAAAATACTTTTACACAACATTTTCATGGAATTGTTGATTTTGTACATGTTTAGAAAGAAAAAGCATACAAATTTTAAATAGCTTAAGCATACGAGGAGGTGTGCAGACGGTTTGTAAAAAATGAAGTATATGTTCATTTAAATGCGCACGATTGATTTTATCGAAAATTTATAATAACAAAAAAAAAACCTCTAAAATGTGTGTCTGTTGAGTGTCTATCGTTCGCACGTGCACTGAATGAATTTCAACATTAATCCAATTAAAAACTTTATTAAAATTCAACCAACCTCACACTTCGTTAGATCAATGAAACCAGTTTCGTAAAAATTATTTTAATGAATACTACGTCAAATGTATTAAACAATGTCATCAATGAAATAATTTCATTAAAACAATGAAATAACTTCACAAAAACAGTGAAATAACTTTATTATATCAATGAAATAACTTAATTAAAGTTATATGTGTAAATAAGAATACAAAGAGTACAAGAAAATCATACAAAACTACCTCTGATGAAAGCTTTCAATTAAATTTTCATTGCGACAACGAATAAATTTCATAGCTTTCATGAAATTCTAAGTTGCTGTATATTTTATTATATTTTTTACTTTTAAAGAATTTATTCGTTAACCCAATTGCTTTGAGGTATGTACTTATCTATATATGTATGTTTATTTCAAGCAACAACTGTAAATGTTTTTTTAATTATAAAGGGGTTTCTTCATAATTAGAAAATATTGTTGTCATAAATCCAATGAAATATGAATGAAATGAAACTAGAATAGCAACGAAGCAATTCCAATAAAATTCTTTCACAATATTCGTGAAATTTTCATTAGATTTTGAAATTATTATTAGATTTGTGAAAACAAATCTAATGAAATTGTTTCGTTGCATTTATGAAGCAAAATTTTTCGGTGTAGAGTCAAGGGCCCTAAGTATTTATACAGAAAAAAATAGAAATATTATTCAAGTTCAATTAACTTCAAAAATAAATGTTCTAGCTAAGGCTGCCAGATTTATCGTTATTTTGAGGATTTTTGGTGCCGAAAATATAAAATTGACGATTTGACGATTTTTTCCTTAAAATTTTTAAAAAAAATTTAAAAGTTTAAATATGTCAGTTATTTTTATGAAAGATCGACTATTACAATTTTTATATTATTTAAATACTAAAATATTTTGGTGTAATTTTTTCCACTCATTATTTTGTATTGATATTTGCGCAAATTGATATTAAAAAAAAATAAATGCGAAAAAAGCCAAGTTCCTATAAAAAATTTCGGCCATCAAAAGTACTAAGACCAAAAATTAGATAAAAATTGGCAATATTTTTCATATTTTTAACACTGAGGGAAACAAAGTTATGAGGGCTGAAAATAGGTTTAAACTGCTCAATAAACATATAATGTAAAATATATGTATACACTAGAGGTGAGCACAAGATGTTTGCTTGCTTAACCTTCATTGTGTACAATATTGAACTGTTCTCTCCTTTTTTTTGTTGTTCTTGATTTTATGAGAACACTAAAACTGGTGTTCACTTTTAGCAAAAGTATGCAACAGCATTTGTTTATCTGCCAAGCAAGAGCATTAGTTATTGTAGTATGGAAACACATTTCACAAGTGACAATTGTAAAATAAGTACACAAGTGTAAAAATATGTATATGTGTAAAAGAAACAAGTAAGAACGCTATATGTGGCTGTGCTGAATTTTATATACCCTGTACCAAAGTGTGTATATGTAGTAAGGAGATACATACATAAACACATACAAACATATTTGTTTTGTGAAAAAATTTATAATTTTTTTGCCCTAGTGCAATTTATAATAAGTGATCTCTTGGTATTTTTCAATGGAATATTTATTTTCGATATAAGCAATAAGTTGAACAATTTATTCTACACTCTGTGCTTAAGAAATATTTTTCATTCACAATAGCAAAAAATCGGTGCCTGTTCACGGCCACTCGAGATGTTTTTAAACCCCTATAAAATAGTTTTAGTATTGTACCTCCATACCAAGTACACTAAATTGTTTTATTTAGTAATCTTTCATGTGGCAAAATTTTTAAGTGTCTCAATTTAAACATCCCATTGCAAAAGATATATATTGCGTAAACGTAAAATGATTTTTTCAAATATGTTCTGCACAAAGGAGCGGTTTCGGGGAACTGAAACTGAACATATCCATTAATTAATTTTATACTCAGGACTGTTCTTTAGTGATAAATTTAATTTGTATCTCTATTTAGTAAAAATTAACAAGAATTCGTTACAAGCTGTCAACGAAGACCATCGATTTGAAACATAACTGTGCTGAGAGCATAATATATAACATTCCTCAAACCTTCGTTTGTACTTAAATAAAAATTGAATTCCCAGCTAAAAAATATGCATGGAGCAAGTATGTGTCCCATACATGGTTCGGATACGAAAAACAAGGGTATTTGTGGGTAAATATTCCCTATACAGTATGCAAAGTTCATATTCATACGCCCTTGATTCAAAAAAGCTCACTGCACACACATACGTACATTATATACATATGTATGTATGTATATGTGCATATTTACGATCTTAAATTTATCTGTATACTATCATAACTAACTTATGTATTAATTTTTTTGTTTTTCATTTCTTACTTGCAGGTGTTTTTATTCTCGAAATTGTTTTTAACTTTTTATATTCGTTTTATCTACACGAGCAAATGAAACTGTAAAAAACAACATAACATCAGCGTTGCCAGCTAAGCTTTTGTAATCTCCAGATATACAAACAGGAATTAAGTTTATAGAAGAGCAATTCACCGTACAATGGATCACCATTATAATTATAATTATTTCATTTTTCTTCGATGCAAAAACTGCTCCCAAGTTACAGAAATGAGGCACAGGTGTCACCCAATGCAACTAAATACACATGTGTATTAAATTTATAACGTGCGTCTGTATATCTGTATGTCTGTCCGTGTCCACGTACACAGACCAAACGGCTGGGCCGATTTTGATTTAGTTTCTTTCTGTTTGAAAGGTGACTTGATGGAGAGGGTTCTTAGCAATGTTTAAAGAAAAATAGTCCAACCGTTTAGAACATATCACATCTTTTCTAGTTATATTCGGGATTTCTTAAAATTTTTAATTTTTGTTATATGCTGTGCTTTTATCAGATTATTATGTTATTTTTCAATTTCAATACTTTTCAACAAGTCCCCTAATTTATTGAAATAATGAGTGTAGGATTAGCAAAATAAATGGAAGTCGATGGGACTGGATTGAATATATGGTCGACAGTCACATGTTGCTTGAAGTATCATACAACAGTTTCAAATTGGTCAAATGTATATTTCCCTTACAGAGTGTCCACACCTGATGACTTCACATCATACCTCGTCATAGGAGGCCGGCAAAGCAACTGTCATTTTTTCATTAGTATCAAAGCAAATGAGTAGACGTTTATGATTTTTTATCATTATGTATCAAACAAATATTTGAAAAATGCTTGCCAAAAGTATCTAATTTGTGTGTTGTTTAATTTTTTGGTCACAAATAATTGTTGAGCCACCTTTTTTAAACGAAAATTGTATAATAAATAAACTTTAAATGCCCAGCAACACATAAAATAACATTTCATATCAAGACAAATTCATCAGGCCGTGAGCTCTGGTGATTATATCATAACGCTGCCATAGTATTAATAAATTGAGTCGATACGTAATGAATTTTCATCATGATATCAATTTGACATTCATCATGATATAAATTCATCAGGTGTGGCCACTACGTTACGGTAAACGTTTGATTTGGCCTTCAGATTATATTGTGCAGAACACTGCTTTTTTCTTGTTTTTTTATGAAATACTTCTACGACATTGTCTTTTACTAAATTGAACAATAAATTCTAAACGGCGCACAGTGGCACATTTGAAGAGATGGCAGCCAAAAGTCTTCAAAAAAAATTTTTTTTGTGTCACCAACTTAATTTTTTTATATATAAAAGTAAACACATAGAAACATCGAAATCCAGAAGTTTAAGTTTTTATTTCGATTATTTCTCTTCGAATTGGGTGATCAAAAATGCTCTTTTTTTAAGAGAAACTGAAATTCAAAATATTTTGGAAAATTTTGAACTTCAAGTGGGCATAACTTTTTTGGTTTTATATATTTTTGGAAAAAAAATTTTCTTCACACAATATCATTTCTTAACTTATGAAATAAATTTCAAAAATCATGCCTGACTTTGCTAGAGTCCCAGATTTGGGGATTGCAATAAAGGTCTAAAATATACCCAAATCTCAATCTTCAGTTGAACGCAACTTTTTTTCTTCGAAAAACTTCGTAAAATGACTTATAACGTGGTATAGTACGTACTTTGAGCTGTTATTATATGCTCATTTTATAAATTTGTATTTGCGTCTCTAGGAACTACAATGGTTTTACTAGTTGTATGTCGGATATTTTAGGTATGGGAGTGGGGTATATCTACATGTGTTTGTGTGTGTATGTTTTTCTTTTTCTCGAAGAAGTTTTATTAATGAAAAGGGTATAATAAATTACTGTTATTATAATGCATTAAATGCATTTTTGTAATTTAAAATGTATGTTAAAATGTAATGTAAAATGTATAGTTACATATAAGCGGGGGTAGGTACATGAGTTGCTGCATTTGGACTGATATATTCGACCTTTTGTTATAACTTTATTGTGTACCCAGGAAGCTGCTGCTCATATAAAGGTTAAAATACGATAGACACATCAGGTTTTCTTGAAGAAGGTCTCTTTAATTCTTTTTTAAACCTGCCCGGTTGTTTAGACACACACAGTTTGTGTTCAAGTTTTCAATGAGTTTTGAATATGAGAATGAAATAACAAAAGAGAATTGAAGTAACTTGTCGGTACAAGCATGTCTGTACTCCTCTTCTTTCTTCTTTCCTCTCTCGCATTGAAACACATACCTGCTTCAAGAAAACTTGAGGTGTATACAAAGAGACAAAATTAATAAAGACGATCAGTATTGTCAAAACGATGGCACAAAGTAGACCAGTGTTGTAAAAACCACAAAGTAGACCAGAGTTGTAATAACTGACGTATGCAAAAAGCTAAAATCATTTGTGGTGCAGTCACTGCGAGAAAGGGACAAATGTAGTATATTTGTTATTAAGATGTTAACAAAATAATCAAAACAAACAAGAGAAAATCTGTATATTGTGAAACGAACACGTGTACATACATACATACACATTTACAAAATTAAATTAAAGAATTTGTTGAATTGAATTAAAAAAATAGATTGTGAAATAGATTAATGGTATTAAAAAGTGATTTAAATTTGTTTACAAATGATTACTGATTTAACTTTAAGCATTTTCATTGACCAATTTTAATTTTTACCATTTGTTTACAAAAATCACACAGCAAATGAGATCACAAAGCATAAACTGAAAATACATTTGAACAAGTAAACGAAGTACACAATTTTACAAAATTAAATGAAAGAATTTGTTGTGTTGAATCAAAAAACAAAATACCAAATAGCTTATTACTATTAAAAAAGTAATTAAATAATGTTTTAAAATGATTGCATATCTTATTTGAAGCATTTTCATTTAAAAATATACATTTTTACCATTTATTTGCAAAAATCGCCAAGCGAATGAGGTTACAAAGCGTAAAATGAAATTAAGCTAAAAAATGCCACCACGAAAGAAGGTTAAAGAATGCGCACTGACTGCGAGAGAGAGACCTCTGAAAATACAAATTATCTTCCGTCTCGTGACATCTCTGTATATCCTCTGTGACGATGGCTAAGTTCAGTTATAACGATCTTGCTAAAATTTATTTTGAACAAAAAAACAAAAACGATGTTATATTACACATTTTAAAAACCCTTATTTTAAGTTGTGCGACCATTTAAAAAAAATTAATAAGTTTTTACCGCCATTAAACAAACGGTATAATGAATGTAATAAAAATAAGCAAACAATTTTTAACTGCAACAAACAATGGCTTACAAGCGAACTTGTATTTGAAAGCCAACCAAAAACCCTCAAATGAGGGCCGACCTGCCAGACCAGTTGAGGAGTGTAGTGAAAGGTCCCGAAAACAAAAGCTGCAATGCATGAACGAAAAATTTTTTCAAGCAATAATTATTTTTCTATCAACTAGCACCAACATAAAATAGAACTAAAAAAATTTATATACCCAGCTAAAAAAATTATATATGGTCCATATATTTTTAATATATGAATGTATATAACTATATATGAATATGTATGAATTCATGTATGGAAATGTATGGGAATATACATAGCAAAACTATTATATATGAACTAATATATGGAATAATATATGAAATGTATTATAACATATAAGCTCATATATGAAAATTTAATTATGAAGCTCTTCATATGTGGATCCATATATAAATATAAGATTTTATTTATGGAGCCATATAAGAATGTATGCATCGTTTTTGCAATCACAAAAGCTTGGAATTTTATCACTGTTGGATTGGAAATCCATTAGAAAATACATACGGTATGCAAAGTTTATATGCTTACCCTCAACGTTTAAAAAAGAAAAACTTTTTGTTACAATAAAACCATTATTGTATGATTTTATACATTGTGGCCTCATTTAATATATCAAATAATCAAAAGGATAATCTAGTCATTAATTTTATAGAAAATAACAAAATTCTCTAGATAAGAAACAAAGTTCATATTACTGTATTGAAAACTATTGTTGGAGGGATTATTTTTTCTTTTATAATTAATTGTATTAGTTTTTAATCTGATTTCTTAAGCTAAATGTTATGTACGAATATGATTTGTGTCTTTTAAATAATTGATTCACCTTTTGCTTAATGAAATGACTTTTAGTTCGTTTTGAATTATTTGTCCAAACAAATGTTTCATTTAATACAACCTCTCTCGCAAGTCTAAAAAAATTTAATTTTAATAATTTAATTTATTGCACAGCAGTGCCTTTTGTGAATCAAGATTATATGAATATGAATTTTGCACATACATGTATGAAAATGTATGAATATATATAATCATATATGCCCAAATACCCTCATTTTTCGTATCCGAACCATATATGGGATATCATATATGATCCATACATATTTTTTTAGCTGGGTAGACATTTTTTATATAAAAACCTCCTTTCCATCAATTGAAAAATAATGTACTTTAATTCACATAGCATGATTTAGTTTCAATTAAAATAAAATCTTAAGTGATGCAGTCTTATATTGTTTGCAAACTTAATTTATTCTTCATATATTTTAAAGCCCTGATTCACTATCCCACACGATCATACAATTCATTCAGAGGAAAATCTTGGAGACTTATAAAAATTCGCTTCAAAATTTTATTTTAGGTGCCGCCACACTATCACACAAAAATTTATGCTGGGAACATGTTTGTTTTGTGTACTAAAGTCCTGCACAAGACCAGTTACAAGAACTTTTCAAATGCTTTACTACAGTGAAATGCTCTTAAACAAAAGATAATCAACACTGTTGGCAATACATTTGTTTAAGTTATTGCAGGTATAGGAGTAAAAAAGAAACTGTCTGATGATTGTTGTTTTCTAAGCATGGGCGGGTATACAAACGTCATGCATGTACATACACACAAACGTTGTGTGTTGTTGCTCCTTTATTTTTCCGAACACATACAAACGCATGCATTGACATAAGTTGTGTGCGCTTGCTTTAAAAAAACATATAATATTAGTAGCTTATCATCTACATCTTATGCAAAATAACAAACACACACGCATCAACACTACTTCAAGTTATTGTTTATTATGAACAAGAACTCTTCACGGCCTTGATTTTTAACACTCATATACACGAACACCAATGCATCCATTGTGCTTCGCTTATAATACGACAACATTTGTTATTGGTTTAGTATAATACATGCCACGAGAATGCATTTAAAAAAAGTCGTATTTACATTCCAATACTGTTTACGCAGACCTCTATTGTGTATACACATGCAATCATTTTTTAATAAAAAATCTCTTTGCTTTCTTTGTTTAAAAAGTAGAAGTGCATTTAAAATGTTTAAAGTGTTAAGGAATAAGGCAGAAGTTATAATATTATCATCTTATTTAAGCACCAACAAATTTCTCAGCTGGTTTACAATAAATACTACTCTAGTCGTATGCAAGCTATCAATTTATGAAATTGTTCATAAATTCTTCCAAAATCGAATGGCTTATTAAAAAATCTCTCACATAGAGAATAACTACGTGATGAATATAAACTTTTTTTGGCTGGCAATGTGTTTCTAAGTATATATGTATGTCTAGATTTTGTATGATATACAAATTTAAAAGGTTCCTTGCAAATATAAAATTAATAGGATCAAAACTAAAAGAACTCAAAGAGTATATTTCTTAACTGCTTTGCCTTGAAACTCAGTTACCCTGACACAAACTATAGTTAAAATAGAACTCAAATGACAAGAAGTCCAATTCAGGCATTTCGAAACTTTTCGTTAATGAATAAAATATTCTGCATCATATCAACTGGAAATTAATATCGCATCTAAATTTACGAAAACCAAATCCAAGACCTCAAATATTTCACTTTACATTAAATTTGTGAAAACTACCCAGCAAAAAATTTTAAAAAAGGTAATCTGGTTTGGAATTTAGCATTTTTGGTGGAAGCTCTTCCCTACCGGATTGCCAACTTAATGATTTTAAAATAATCGATTCTTCAGAAGTACTTACTTTTTTTATTTGGCAACTTATTCACGTAATCTATTTAATTTAAAAAAATCATTCTCCTCATTTAGCAACTTGTACATATTTTTTTTTAATTTTAGGTAATATGATTTGTAAGCGAGTAATAAAATTTGGCAATCAGAAAAGTAAGTTGTTATGATGGTAATGTGTAATTTTTTGATTGGAGTGTACATTGAATGGACGACATGTAAGTAATACATATAACCGTCTCGTTCCTACAATAAAAAGTTTTAGTTTATAAAAGGTATATAGAATAAACGTAATATTTCTGAAAGGCCTGAAACAAATAATCCACCATAATTGTTTTATTTGGTAAAGATATTAGAAACTATGTTTTTGTACTTGTACATACAAGCTAAGAAATATTATTTATTATTCAGTAGAGTTGTTTCGAAATAAGAAAAACATGTTTTTCTTAATCAGCGATATTTTAAAAATTAAGGTAATGTGTATGTATGTACATATATTTGTATGTGCATGTATATGTGCGCATACATATATTGCACGATTATTGAAACAAAAGTATAACTCGATAGAAACTGGTCTTACAGAAAATGAGTTTTAAGTTTTTAGTTTAAGTACAACTCACAGAAGATATGCAAATATTTTCTTCTATTGAGACGGGTTTGTACTACTGGACTTTTAAATGATACTTTTGCGCCGCAAGAATACATACGGTATAACAATTTTTCTGCATTACGATTATTCGAGATATGACTATATGACAACAAAGGAGCGATATACACGTACAACTGATCAAAAAAATTATAAAAGTATAACAATTTTTAACAAAAACTTTTTTGCACAAAAACTTTAATTTCTTCAACTTAAATTTTTATATGTATGTACTTACATAGATACATATTTATGTACATACATAGATACATATGTATGGATGTGTACATATTAGAGGGGCTCACATGCAACCAACTTTTAACCGTTAAATATCCTAAGTGATCATTCGAAATGAAAAATCATAAGAGATAACTAAAGATGATTTTAAAATATTACATACCTTTCGAATGATACTCAATTTGGTTAGTGGCCGCCATATTGAATTTTAACAATTAATATATCCTTAGTGAGAATCATCAAAATCGGTGTACGGTTTATATAGTGCCACAAAGGAACACCAATGCATACATACATAAAAACAATACCTTTCTTTGCGAGCAAAAGAGTTTTTGAAACAACTTTAATATTTATAATTTCCTCCTCACGTTTACTTCTTGTTAACTGTATACCTAATTTTTTATCTATTATGTCGTAACAAAGAACAATTCTACCCATCTGCTTATTTGATTTAACTATTGATTTTTATGTTTGTACTCAAAATTTTAATTTGTAATTATCAGGGAAACCACAAATATGCAATTGCATGTTTTTTCTTGTCTGATATATCAATGCGGAATTAAGATATTTATCCGTTTCAGAACTTTTTATGAATTCTGGCATCGATTTGTTAGTGCATATTTTTGCATATTTTACCCTTTAAAGCATGTTTTTGCATACTTCGGTCTAACACGCATATTTTGAGCATTTTTCAATTTTTTGAGCTTATTTGGCGTTTTTAGAGCATATCTTGGTACTTTAAAAAAAAAAATATTTTAATATTTAAAAAAAAAATTTGGTAAAAATGTCAACTTTTTGGTCAAAATATCATTTTGTAGCGGAAGAAACAGTAGAATGGGGAAGCAATATTTTGCTACCATTATGAAGTTAGACTTTAAAAAAGTTGAAATTTAGAATATACTAATTATTATTATGTGTTCTAACATCGAAATTTAGAATGAACGATTTAAAACTTTTTAATTTTCACTCACTTGTAAACAGTCTTGTGAAAAGCTAAATGAAAAGTTTTTCTTTATTGCAATAACGACTATAAATTAAAAGCTCATCTTATTATTCAAAATACAGTTCCAAAGTCATAAATCTGATATCGTGATCGCTTTTAAAGTAAAAGTTAAATATTTTTTCTTAATTAATATTTTTTATTGTTGCCTTCTGTTTATTTTATTTTAGTCTTTTTTACAGTGAGATTACACGAGACATAAGATTGGAAATTTTTGTGTTGGCAATGGTAAAATTCTGTTGCTAACACAAAAAATTACTGTGTAAACCGTAAATGTTAGTGTTCGAACCCATGTTTGGAAATAATTGCTCGAACATAAGTCTGAGCAATTATGTTAGAACACAAGCTGTCAAATTTACCTTTTTCGTAGAAAATAATGGCCGGAAACTAGAAATAATAACTTTATTATAAAAAAAAATCAAGCAGAAGCATAAAATATGTGTTTTGTGACAGAATTATTAAAAAATCAAAACTTAAAACTCGCATTTTGTATACATACGACAAGCCCAATTTTGATTTTTAACATTATACGTCTAGCCACCCCTTAAAGTAAGTTTGAACACAAACTTTTTTCTTGCGTCATTCTGCCGACGTTAGTTCTTATGCTCAGAAATAAAAACTGCTCGTGCATTCGTACTGTTATATGGAAATTTTATTGAATTGCTGAATTAAAATTAGATTTTCATTTCCAAATAATCCAATTTATGTTATTTTTAAGAGCATATTTTTGAGTTTTAAGTGCATATTTTGAAGTTTTAAGTGCATATTGAATGCGCATAAAATACTTTTTTTGGAGCATATTTCTGGTTTCCCTGGTAATTATATACATTCTCACTTGCACTTAAATTTTTAAGATATCAATCCTGTTGTGCTAGGCAAGTTAAATAAATACAAATACAAAATAAAATTACAAAACTCTGTATAATTGAGTTGAAGAAAGTGAGTGATGAGAAAAGCTAGAAATATCCGTGGACAGTGGTGGGACAAGGGTAAATACCCAAATGGTAAAAGGAAATGTGTATTTTGTAAAATTAACGAGTGAAAATTTTTGGAAAACTAAAAAAAGAAGACACAGGTAGTGAACGACACAGCGAGCGAGACATTCTTCCGTTTTGTGACATTTCTGTGTACTTTGGTGCTTGACAGTCCTGTAATTTACCAAATTTTATTTATTTTCTTCCAAAAAAAAAAAAATAAAATAAAAATTCTTCATTATTTGAAGGATTTTATAGTTCAGAAATAAATTTTTGAGGAGTAACGAAAATTTTTTCTCGTATATATAAGCATACATATAATTATATATATATATATATATATATATATATATATATATGTGTGTATATATACACATATATATGTAAATATGAAAATACATATGAAAGTAACTACATACCAGAGCAGATATAATGTCGCTAGAGCAGTATGCGTGTGTATGTATGTATGTATATATTTGCCACATAAATTTTGCGTCTTAAGATCACTTGTTTCAGTTAGTCGTTACTTTTCATGTAAAATTTGGTATTTTATACTCGCATACACACATATTTACACTGCAGAAAATTTGTTGACAATTGATTGTGTTACCGAAAGTAAACTGACCTTTTACTTTTTTTTAACATTGTTTTCAATTATCATCATTTTAAAATAAAGACACGTTATTTTAATTTAATTAAATATTTCTACATCAAAATTAATAGATTTAAGTTTTTTTTTTTTTTAAATACCTTTAACTCAACTTTAAGTGTGTGTTTCTTGAATTGCGTTAGTATTAACTGATTGATGTGAAATGGAAAATAAAACCAAACTGATAGGCACCAGCAATACGGTACCCTTAACACTACAAGGACAGCTGATCGAGGATATAGATTCCTTTTCATATCTCGGCCGTACAATTTGCTGATATCACTGATGGAATGTATTAAGCCAGGACAGCTTTCCATTTCCTGCATAAAATATGACGAGCGAATAATATAACTACCACCACAAAACTAAAAATCTTCAACTGTAGCGTCAAATCCGTACTACTGTATGGTTGCAGCACCTGAAGTACAACGCAGTCTTCACGTAGGAAATGGCAATCGTTCTAAAATAAGTGGCTGAAACAAATTTTGCGAATATTTTGGCCGAACTGGTGTAACCAATGAAGAACTGCCTATGATGGCTAACTGCATGCGTCTGCCTATGATTCTGAAATCTGCATGCGTAAATGGACTTGGATAGGTCTCGCACTGAGGATGCCACCTGAAGTAATCTCAAGGCTGACATAGGACTGGAGTCCTCAGGGATAAACACATGGATAAGAATGATGAAAAAAAACGAAAAATGCTAATCACGTAACCTGCAATTTATTTCAAAGTGCAATTTTTGACATTTTGAAAATGAAATTAGTGAAAATGAAGATTTTTTAATTTAAATTTACCAAATGAACTAAATTTAAACAATTACCTAATGTTTTCGTAAAATTAAGGTTTACTAATGCATATATGTACTGTTTTTACTAAAGGACTAATGTTTGGTCTATAATGGGTTAAATTAAATTTTAAAGAATCTTTTTCATAATTTGGTTTGATTTGATTTGGTTTAATTTCGCACAGAAAAAGTTGTGATTTGACCTATAGTGCACTGTTGTGATGTATTTATCGTCTTCAACTTTTGTCAATTTAAATGGGAATCGGTATGGTATTATGGTATCAAATATTATAAATATAATGTTAATTGTTCCCTTCAATTATACAAGTTCCGTAACTTAAGTTAAGTATTAACCTAAGCTTAACTGGAGCTTATACTTTTGAAATATGAGTGCCACTGTGGTCGAGTGGATAGTTTGCAGGCCTGTCATGCCGGAGGTTGTCAGTTCGAAGCCCAAAAAGTATCTTCTTAAAAATAAAATATAATTGCATTTGTAACAATAAATAGAATTATAAATTTTCATCGTTACAGTCCCAAGAGTCGCAATGACATTTTTAAAGAATTTATTTTATTCTCCAGCGATTAGACATATTTTAATAGGTGCATTCACAAGACGTAGCTGTTGCGCACCCGTTGAGTGTTTGTCTTAGAAACGCATAGTTGAGTAGTAATTTTCCATCATAAAATTTGTTTGCTAGCAATAGTCAATAGTGTTATGTTCAGCCTGAAGAGCTGATCAAATAGGGTTATGCCTTTTATATGTTTTTTTAGCTGGCAGGAGCAAATATTTGTTATATTTTACATTACAAATGCTATAAAGTAACGAAATAAATATAAAAAATTAAATTATATTCATGTTGGAGCCAACAGTTTCACAACTGTTGCGGTCAACAGCTACATCTTATGAATGCGCCTAATGACAAGTCACAAGGTGCATACGAAATATCAATTAACTCCATTCTAGGCCATCCCCATGTAAAAGTGACTGGTCAGCTTCATAGCACGTGTTAGAACTCGAACTGATCCCTATCACTTGGGGACCGGTTAAGTGACTAGTCATGTGTCAATTCCATTTCCTGCAGGATATGCACATAGATATATTTTGTACCAGACCTAGTAACAGTGCAATTCAGATACCTGCTTCCTTGTAGATTTTTAGATGAGCTAGGAAAGATGACCGGCATCTTAGCGGGGCACTGTAATATACGAAGTAATTTCTACTGGATCGGAGAAACGAATGAAAATGCATATGCAAGTTATGCATGGAGAACATGGAGACAATGCAGAGCTTCCTTTATCATTATCCAGCTTTCGTCCAGCTGAGATCCCGTTATTGTGGAGATGACACCTTAACGGACATTACTTTCCTAAGAGGTATTGAGTTTGAAAAGCTTGAATGACTGCGTGAACGATACTGAGTTGCTATAAAGTTGGGGTTCGTTTGTTAATTTACATGAGAGTGCCTATACTGGCTTCTATTCATGTCCTAACCTAACCTAACGTTGTTTGAATTACTAATCTCTAGAAGGAAGAGAATGGAGATAACACTAGTTGAGTGACAGCGACTTGTTAAAATTCCAACATTAGACGTGGAAGGTAGCACTTTCTTTTGAGTACCGTGGAAATAACTAGGCTACCTGTACCTTTTCATTGGCACTAATTATAAAGCTAAGGGACATTATTACAACTTAGCGTTAGTAGGCATTTGAGAGTGCATTTTAACAATTTATTCAAATTGAATGAAAATGCAAAAAGTTTTCTTACCAAAGCGAATCGAATAAAAGGATCTTTGGGAATGTTATTTAGAAATGAATATTTACCTGATAGAACCAAATTATTAATTTATTAAACTAGCATTAGGTCTGTTTTCTCCTTTGGTTTAATATTATTAGGCAATGCATAAATAAGCATTATGAGGAAGAAAACAAACCTTTTTCGAATAAATTTTTTTTATGATACAGCAAATATTCAACACTTAGCTTCTTATTATTTCGGCTTAATGAAAAATTTTATTGATAAGTTACATTATCATGATAATCTTTTAATAAAAAAGAAAAACATTATTTGTGAGCTATCTAAACTAAATTCGACGAATACTAGTTATTTATCTCGACTAGGTTAGCATGATTAGACAATAAGTTATATTCAATTCAGCATTTAAAACAGTTAAGCCAGATGCTATATATTCCTTCAACACATGTTATTGAAACAAAAAATTATAGTTATAAGATTGTGTTACTTTATGCTTATTTAATTTTATACAAATTTATATATCATTTAATTTCATACATGTTTTCTGCAAAAGCAGCTGTTTGAATTATGACCGCGTTAAAATTAAGAACAATTTGAACACTTTCACTTCTGTACCAGATCTCTTACTTGCATATTATAAACGAAATTTAGGCTCAAGACATTAACCATTATTTATAGTTTTATTTAAATAGAGAATAAAATAGTTCCCAAGCAAATTGAGAATATATTCAAATTATGAAAAATAAAAATTAACTATTCCAAATTTTATTTGAACAGTGAATTTATAAAATATATGTTTTATTCCAAACAGTATAAAAGGCCCTGAAATAACAGTTCGAAATTAAAAGTTTATCGTGTTTTTTGAACCGTTAGCACCATGAAACTAATCTTAGTCGGTCTTTCGACTTTAGTTTTCAGTTTAGTTAACTGTGAATCTTACAATAATCCTGCTGAGACTTCTGATACTTCTCTAAATTATCGCCTTCCTAATGATACTTATCCGAACCGCTACGAAATTATACTTAACATAACAGCTGATCCAGGACAAAAAGCATTTCAAGGCGAAGTGGTAATAGACATTGTTGTGCGAAAAGGCACTGAAAGTATTACTCTACATGCCGGTGAAGATATAAAAATTTCAAATGCTACGATTTTCAATCCATCTACAAGTGATTCAGAGGAATTAGCTCATGAATATGAGGTGACAAGGGAGTTTTTAAAATTGACACGGAAGCATAAAGAACAATTTTCATCTGGTACTAAGTGGAGATTGACTATTTTTTATAGTGGCAAATTATCCGTTGACGGAAAAGGAATTGCGCTGAAAAAATACATTGACGACGGTAACAAAGAACAGTGAGTAGAAATATGTATAATTATACTATTAGAATTATATATGTATGTAGTTGTTCAGTGAAAACAATGGGAAGTAATTTTTATGGAACTATATTATCATTGCTTCGAAATAATCAACGCACTATTTTAAAAATATATATCGATGGCTTAATAATATAAAAAGGTCGTATATAAATTTTTTTCGATCTTAAGTTCGCATAAAAAGCAACGATTTTAAAAAATTTAAAAGTTTTGAAACTTTCCTTCAATGTAAATATCATTGCAGTTTGTAAAAAATAAATTTCCTTAACATTGCTTCCACTCGGTGATTAAAAATCGTAAAAGAAAACAGTTTGCAATGACAAGCCTATGAAAAAATCATTAAGGATGATCAAAATTTTCACTCCTTCCAGGTCGCAAATTCTATATTTTCATGTCATCTTTTCTCAGCGAATCAAACCTAGTGCAAAATGAGGACAACAAATTATATCATTAAACTGGTTTTACAGTACATCTAAATTATATTTATGAAATTTTTTAGAAACTAGAAAAAATAGAAAAAAATGACTTAGTGAAAAAATCGTATTTCGAGTTCAATAAGGGAAATGGCCACATACAAACATACATAAATACATACAAATACAAATTCTTCTACTACGTTAAATTTTAATTTTTCGTTATATACATATGTATATGCACCTATATGTATGTACGTATGTATATACATTATATACGTATATGCAAATATAAATATTTATGTACATATTTATATACACACACAAATACATACTGACGAAAGTTTTTAGAGTTATTTGAACAGTTGGTGTTATAAACGAAATAAGACAAATAATTGAAATTAGAGCACAATGTTGTTATTCATTTCGTTGTTTTCTGCCTTATAAGGTTTTTCCTACATTTTAAATTTCTTTTCTTTTTTTTTCAATATAAAAATTAAATTACTGTTTAAATTTTAATAAGCATATCGTCGGTGAGCCGACCAAAACGGCTATGTGTAATTTTTCGAATTTATTTGATTGGCCAACTATTAATCTTATCTGGTAAGACATTTATCCCCCCAAAGGATTTCCCGTTATCTCCTATGTTTAACCTATAATAGAAAATCTCCGGCAAAAACAGTTATGTGTTATAAGCAAAGACCGGCACAAAGAGAACGGAGTAATAAATGAGACTAAAAAGGTCAGTGATAGCAGCTTTTACAAAGTAAAATGCACGAAAAGTTTTCTGTAGAAGAAAAGTGGTCGGCTTGGTTATATGTACAAATAACTGTTTTTGATTTAAACGTAAAATCTTTACAATGGCCTTTGGTTTCTTTTTTTAAAGAATTTTAAACAATTTATTAAAAATTAATTTTAGAACAAAAGCACCTATGTGTATTATATTTGTTCTATTCACATTTAAAAAGTCCGGAAAAAAAATCAGCTATGTGTAGTTTTTTGTCAAATTCTTGTACCACTTAATATTTTTAAATGGGCTAAGAAAACTTTAAAAAAAATTATTTTAAAAATATGTTGCGAGTTGGAAAAATAAAACGTTTTTTTTGCTCTCCTGAAGACTTCATAAAAAACACATAATGTTTTGGTCGGCGCACCGACGATATGTATACCCAGCTAAAAAAATATGTATGGAGCATATATGATATCACATATATGGTTCGGATCCGAAAAATGAGGGTATATGGGTATATATGATTATATATATTCATACAATTTCATCCATGTATGTGTAAATTCCCTCTACAGTATGCAAAGTCCATATTCATACACTCTTGATTCACAAAAGCGCACTGCTGTGCAATAAATTTAATTACTAAAATTAAATTTTTTTAAGACTTGAGAGAGAGGTTGTATTTAATGAAACATTTGTTTGGACAAATAATTCAAAACGAACTAAAAGTCATTTCATTCATCAAAAGGTGAATCAATTATTTAAAAGACACAAATCATATTCGTACATAACATTTAGCTTAAGAAATCAGATTAAAAACTAATGCAATTAATTATAAAAGAAAAAATAATCCGTCTAACAATAGTTTTCAATACAGTAATATGAACTTCGTTTCTTATCTAGAGAATTTTTTTATTTTCTATAAAATTAATGACTGGATTATCCTTTTGATTATTTGATATATTAAACAGGGCCGCAATGTATAAAATCGTACAAGAAAAAGTTTTTCTTTTTTAAACGTTGAGGGTATGCATATGTATAAACTTTGCATACCGTATGTATTTTCTAATGGATTTCCAATTCAGCAGTGATAAAATTCCAAGCTTTTTTGATTGCAAAAACGATCTTATGTGAGATATCATGTATGTTAACATTCTTATATGGCTCCATATATAAAATCTTATATTTATATATGGATCCACATATGAAGAGCTTCATAATTAAATTTTCATATATGAGCTCATATATTATAATACATTTCATATATTAGTCCATATATTAGTTCATATATAATAGTTTTGCCATGTATATACCCATATATTTCCATACATGCATTCATACATATTCATATATAGTTATATACATTCATATATTAAAAATATATGGACCATATATAATTTTTTTAGCTGGGTATATATTTTTTTGTGTTTTTTATTTTTCAATTTGATATTTTGGGCGATTTTTCATTTTTATTTTTGCGCGATTTAGTTTTGGGCAATTTTTCATGGAGCCATAGAAAACGAACTCTTTTCTTTCTTAATTAAATATACCTTCAGTGTTTTTTATAGGGAATTTAATTTAATTAATTAATTTGGTATAAGAAATCAGAAAAATTAAAAAGAATGATTCCAGGGTTTGGAAACGTACACATTTTGTGATATATAAAAGTAACTAGGTCTAATTAATTTTACTTTTCTCTATAAAATATATGTATATATATTTTACGTTTTGGAATGAATATGATTTGGTGTAAAAAATTATAAAACTAAAAACCACAGCTCCAGAGCTGGAAACTTTTCGCTTTTTTCAGGATATTAAAGTAACAAAATAAAACAAATTTTTTTAATATCCTTTTTTCTTTGTTCGCTTCACTTACTTTATATATTTTTAAAAAACTACTAGATTAGTATAAGGCATCAGAAAAGTTTAAAATGATGATTCCAGGGTTGGCAAATTAATTTTTTGTATATAAAAGTAAATAGATTAATTTGTTTATTTAATTTTTGTTTACAAATTAATTATACTTTATGTTTTAGAAAGAAATAGTTTGGCGTAAAAATTATAAAAATAAAAAACATAGCTTCAGACCTGGAAAACCTAAACTTTTTCTGGTATATATAAAACTAATTAAATAAAGCTTCCCAGCAAAAAATGTCAACAAAAGTAATCGAGTTTGGAATTAAGCATTTTTGGTGGAAGCACTTCCCTACTGGATTGCCAACTTAATGATTTTAACTAGGCGTGAGACCAAAATAATCGATTCTTCAGAAGTACTTACTTTTTTTATTTGGCAACTTATTCACGTAATCTAAAAAAATCATTCTCCTCATTTAGCAATGTGTACATCATTTATTTAAATTTTAGGTAATATGATTTATAAGCGAGTAACGAAATTTGGTAATCAGAAAAGTAATTCATTATATGGCAAGTAGTTCTGTTGGTAATGTGTAATTTTTTGCTGGGTTATTATTTCCTTGGTAATAAAATGTATTGAATATTTCAGAAATAAATAAATTAGTATTAAAAATTAGAAAAATCAATATTATTATTATGGAAAATGAAAAAAAAAATTCGGTAAAAATATATAAACAAAAACCATTTTTGTTTTCTCAATTAAATATATTTGATGTTTTACGGAGATATTCACTCTAGATTTTTTTTATATCTGTTCCAGGTTTTTGCCATGTTTCTTATTTTCCTCTCAGCACAGTTATGTTTCAAATCGATGGTCCTTCGTTGACCACTTTTAACGACTTCTTACTAGATTTTAGTAAAAAAAAATAACAGTCCTAAGTTAAAATTAACTAAAGGATTTGTTCCTTTTCATTTCCCTGAAAACTTTGCTTTGTGTGGAGCAAATTTAACAAAAAAATTCTAAACGTTTACATAATACCGCGATATATACCTTTTGCGATGGGATGTTAACATTGGGACACTTAACAATTTTGCAACATCAAAGATTATTAAATAAAACAACTTCGTTTACTTGGTGTGGAAGTACAATATTAAGACTATTTTATAGGGTTATTAAATATTAGCACAGTTTTACAACATCTCGAGTGCCAGGGAATACCTCATCTGAGTCTGAAATGACAGATTTAGAAGAATATTTGCCTATGGTCACCGACAAAGCAAGGTACACCACTAATACAACCTCTCTGATGATAGATTTTGTCACTCCAAAGTTAGTTTCTGTATTAGACAGTTGTCAGTTAATGATAAGAAATTATATGTTTGCAAGCATAGAGGTACAATAGTTTTTATTTCTTTCACTCCTTTTAAACACAAATTATAACTATGTGTCATTTTGTTATCAATGAAAAATATTGATGACTTTGTTTCAATCAATAGCAAGTCTTTGCTTAATTGACTAAAAATCGATGACAGTTTCCTCAAGGAGTGTTCCACTTCATGGACAAATATTCCTCCATTTTAATAAGCTAAAAAGGAGGTGCATGCAATCAGAGCAGTTAACGACTTTCAAGGCTTAATATGTGTTGAAGAGGGACAAAAACAATTTTTACTATGTTGCGAACAAGAACACACAAATAAAAAAAAGTATATTCTGACTGCAATAAGCAAATTTTGAAAAGAAATTTTAATAAATAATATCATAAGCAAATAAAGCCATATATTATTTACTAATTAAGCATTAAGTTCTCCAATTCTTCTATGCTTACGGTTTGACATCAAGTCGACACGATTATCGATCCGATGGCAATAATATTTTTTATTTCAGTTAAAGAAGTCAAATTAAAAAAAAAATTGAGGGTATACGTATACAAATTCGAAGGAAAAAGAAGTGGTTGTATAGGCCGGGACAGCCTAATGAAGGTGAATATAGATAGGACTCTCACTTGTTTTTCGTTGGTTTATGTTTCAGCCAAATTATGAGTTTTTACTCATTATTTAAGTTAACAAGTTATATTTAATTAAAAATAACATAAATTGGAACGTATTTTTATTTACATTTTGAAGAAGTTGAATGACCTTGAAAGCCTGAATAGATACAATATCTATAAAACTATATAAATTGGAACACAAATGACTTATTTTTGTTTCTCGAAAAGTCAAAAAATCGTAATCCTATGTCTGAAAATTTCTGTTTTTTTTTCATTTTATATAATTGCAGCACTATGATTTATTTTTATTTTTTTATTATTTATATATGTAATTGAAGTTATTATGCTGAAAGTAATTTTGAAAGTACAAACGCCCGCCATGCTTTTCCCTGTTATGATGAACCAAATCAACGGACCAATTTTCTGATTACTTTACATCATAATGAAAGCTATACGGCGATTTCCAAAACAAAAGGTAGCAAAACCCTGTCCAGGTAAGTCAGAAAAACTTCATGAGACAAAAAATAATCTGGCAAGTAAATATTGAAATCTCATTTAGCAATGGTGAAACAGAGTTTTCAACAAATAATCCCATTCCGACTTATGCAGTGCATATTTTGGTGTCTGACTTAGTCAAAAAAACAGAAGAAGATTTTAATGGTATACATCATAGTTATTATTATCCTGCCGGTATGGAGTTCAAAGTAAACCCTAAGGGTAACATCACCTCGATGGTGATAAAGTTTTTTTCTGAATATACGGGCTTGCAATACTCGGACACACAAGTGCAGCCGCATTTCGAATATGTTCCCTTTACTAAGGATGGAGGGATTGCCAAAAACTGGGGCTTAATCAACTCTACCATGCAAGGCCAAATAGATGATTTTGTCGAAAGTTTATCAAAACTTATATTTACTGATCATATAACACTTCAGTGGTGGATAAACGTATGGTTGAAAAATGGTCTTGTAACCTTGTTCCAGAAGAAAGCTTTGGATAAGGTAACTATAATTTTGCAAATATGTATTATATATGTTACTAAATCAATAAAGTTTGAATTATAGATCTATCCGGATTGGCATGTGTTCGAAGACTTCCAAAGGGACTATTATGAAAGTATATTGAATGCTGAGTTGACCAAACCCTTGACATTCTATGTCCAAAGACCAAATGAAATTGAAGGAATAAATCATTTTTCTACTACCAATCATAGAGCTGCTTATATTTTGATGATGTGGAACCATGCGCTGACCGAAGAAGTATTCCAAAAAGGCATACATAACTTTTTAAAATATAGGTAAGTGTTATAAATTTCAATTGTAAAGTGCTAAATAAATTTTTACTCTAATTTTCTAACAGCCATTATAATGCAGTTACGGAGGACGATTTCTTTGCAGCTATTCAAAATGCTACTGAAGAGAAAAACTATCAACTACCTGCCACAATCCGCCAAATGATGAGTACTTGGACTCAACAGGGTGGCTATCCTCTATTGACTATTACCCGCCATTATGATGAAGGTACTTTTGCCATTGAGCAAGAGCCCTACGGAAGTGACAAAACTTTAAAAAACAACTCCTGGTATATTCCCTTTAATTATGCAACTGCTAAATATCATAATTTCAGTGATACAAAAGCCATTGACTATTTGCTAAATGAAACTGAAAAAGAAGTCGACTCTGATATTCGCCCATACGATTGGTTGTTAGTTAACAAACAACTGACTGGCTTGTATCGCATCAAATATGACGAGGACAACTACATGCTTCTTACTAGATCCTTGAAGACTGAATACCCATTTACAATTCCTGCTAGACATCGTGCACAACTCATGGATGATGCCTCTTCCTTGTGCTTTTCTAATCGTTTGAATCATTCCATACTTTTAGATATGTTGACTTATTTAAAAAATGAAGACGACTACTTGCCGTGGGATATAGCAAGCTCAATAATCAAAAACTACAATAGTTATCTTTTTGATGAAGATGACTTCAGATGGTATGCACAAAAATTGATCCGACCAATCTTCAAAAAATTAAGTGCCAACAAGGTTAATTTTCCTGAATTTAAGCGCGAAGTTCTCATAGGCACTGCTTGCTTAGTTGGTTTAAAAGAATGCTTACAGCAAGCCAATAATGAACTGAGAGCTATAATTAATGGAAAGGAAGACATGGATCCATTTGAAAGATGGGAAACCAATTGTAATGGTCTTAGGCAGTCCAGCGATGATCAGTTTAATTTTTTCTATCAGAAACTATTGACTACTAACAATATATTTGAACGTAAATTTTTAATACAGGGCTTGAGCTGCTCTGAAAATGATAATCATATTATGAAGTTTTTAAACGCCTCCATTGATTTTTCAAATAAATTAAGTAATTCTGATCGCACTAGCTTGCTGTTTTCTGCCGTTTCAAATAGCAAGTTTGCCTACGCTACTCTTATTAACTTCTTGAGAACAAACTTTAATGTTATTGCTAATTTCACAAACACAAAAAGTTCATCTATTAACTTAAGTAAGCTCATTCTCATAATTTCGGAGAGTGTAGGAAAGCGAGAAGTAAGATATGCATTGCAAGATCTTGTCAGGAAAATAAGTGACAGTGCTGAAGCTAATCTAAAGGCAAGTGTGAACAACAATCTTGATAAAAATATCAAATGGTTTAAAAAACACCGTAAGTTTATTATCTTGTGGATTAGAGAATATCGTGATGTTTTTGTTTAAATATCTTCTGAGTGGATATCGAAGAAGACATTTAAGAAAATTTAATAAAAAAATTAAATATTAACATAAAAATATACATACATATACAGGGTGTTTTTTTTAGAGGTATAGAACTTCGAATTGAAATAAAACACAAGAAAATCGTTTTAATGTCCATCAATTTGGCTTTATTGGAAGGATAATTTTATGCCATTAATGTTTAAATATGATTTCGGGCATGTGGCCTCCGCGACTGGCTCGAATAAAGCCAATTCTACAGGTCCAATTTTCAACCACTTTTTCGAGCATATGGGGCCGTATGTTGGCAATAACGCCACGAATGTTGTTTTAGTATTGTAACGGGTGTTTTTTTTAGAGGTATAGAACTTCGAATTGAAATAAAACACAAGAAAATCGTTTTAATGTCCATCAATTTGGCTTTATTGGAAGGATAATTTTATGCCATTAATGTTTAAATATGATTTCGGGCATGTGGCCTCCGCGACTGGCTCGAATAAAGCCAATTCTACAGGTCCAATTTTCAACCACTTTTTCGAGCATATGGGGCCGTATGTTGGCAATAGCGCCACGAATGTTGGCTTCCAAGTCCCCTAACGTTTCTGGTTTGTTGGCGTAGACGAGCGACTTCACATATCCCCAACGAAAATAATCCAATGGTGTCAAATCACACGATCTTGGTGGCCAATTGACGGGTCCATTCCGCGAAATTATGCGCTCATCGAATGTTTCCTTCAATAAATCGATTGTGACGTGCGCTGTGTAGCATGTAGCGCCGCCTTGTTGGAACCACAACTCATCCACATTCATGCCATCCCATTCGGGAACAAAATAGTCGGTTATCATGGCTCTATACCGGTCTCCGGTGGCGAATCGATTCATTCGGGTCCTCTTCAACACTTTGCTCTACAGCGGCAATTGTTTCTTCGGTGCGCACTGTTCGACATCTCTGCGGATGCGTATTATCACATAGAGTAAACGTAGTGCGAAAACGATCCATGGTTAACCGAATTAATTGCTCTGATGGACGATTATGTCGACCATAAAATGGACGGAGCTTGCGGTAAACTTCGCGAACTGAACCATTATTTTCGAAATAAATTTGCACGATTTGCAAGCGTTGTTCTTTTGTCAACCTGTTCATGATGAAATTGCAAACCAAACTAAATATTAATCACTTGACAGCTGACAAAGTGGCCGCCAGTTAAAAAAGTGATGCCAACTTAAAGTTATATACCTCAATAAAAAAACACCCAATATGTATAAGAATGATAAAACATTAGTTTTTTCTGGGAATTGTTACAATTTAAGTTTAACATTTGTTAACGCACTAGTGAAACGCACATGTGATCCAGGTAAACGACTCAATAATCAATTTCAAAAAATATTTTGCTGAATAAGTTCAACAATAATTTGAGACTATTAGTGCGTTAACAAATGTTAAGCTTAAATAATAAAACTTGTTTGCAAAATTCAATATACTGTGTCGGTTTATCGAAGATAATCAATTATTTTTGTCTGTCTAAATAAATTGACAACAAAAACAAATTTGAGTATTATCCCTACAAGAAATGAATGACTGAAACTAACACAAACAACAATTTTTTACTAACACATTTAAAACAATTTTTCATTGAATTCAACATTTATTATAGTTGCTCTACTCTAACATATATGCCAGAGTGGAACATCTAGTGTACATATGTCAAAATTTTGAAAATATTGAATTTATAGTTCGTTCGGTTTTTAAAATTAAAATGCATAAAAGTGTTAAAAAAATTATGGTGTTTGTGAAAAAGTAAGATAAAAACAATAATGATGGATGAAAAGATGGGAGGGCTATATACCGCTTAAGTTATTTTGTGATTTTGTATATTTGTATGTTTTGTTTGAAATGCTATTTACTTATGTATTTTACAGTTATTTTTGTAATAAAAAAGCAAATAAAATTGAACAAAAAGTATTATAAATTATGTTTTTTATTTAAAAGTTACATTTTACCAGTTTCTACGTAAATATTGACTAGTAATAGGTGAATAGTTGCCTTGTAACCATTGACTAGTCATAGTTCACCAATGCTTATGTAATCTGTTACTGGCAAAAACGTAGCAGAGCAAGCAGTTCAGATATACGAATGTGTTTTAATTAACTGAAATTAATAAGTTAGAGAGAGAGAAAAAATCACACGTACACAAATGTTTTGGTAATTTTTTTCACCAAGCCCCTAATAAACTAACTGGGGCCAGTGACCGAAGTTGTGGTCGTCGCTATTAGTCAAATCACTAGTCAATTGACTGGTAGCCTTTCTGTAGGGATGTATTATTTTTCAATATATCGTGCCATAACTGCCGAAAAAACTTAAGCAACATAATTATCGAACTTAATTTTTTTTTTCGAAAATCAATTAATTACGTTTGTAAATAATCGACTTTCGTTGAAAAACAAAGATGTCCAAAAAAATGTGTCGGTTAAGCTTTTTTGGTGGTTATGGCTCGATATATTGTATATCAAATATACATATCGTAGAAAGACTATAACCCATATTTTTTTTATATCGTGCTTTTTGTATATTTCGATAGCATAACATCTAATGTGTCCATAAATGCAAAAAACTCGATTTCAAAAAAATATTCAGTTAGGCCCTTTCTATATTAAGGGAACGATATGTATATAAGAACCCCCGCACACGTTCACTTCTGTTAAAAATATTAAAATTTTAAATTTCTTAGTTAAACTGAACAGTTGATTTGAACTGTCAGTTAGTTATTACTCACATACAGTTAAAACTGTACGTGAGTGGCCGTATTAAGACAGACCACAATTAAGGCTGGGGCACAATGAATCCGTCATACGTTAAACTTCGTCTTTTTCAACTGACGGCTAAGTTGAAATACATGGTTTCTTATGAGGTATGTTACATTCAGTAAATTAAAAATTTTAAAACCCCTCGATATATCCAGAAAAGATGTAATATCTTCTAAGAGGCTGGACCGATATTTTTCAGACGTAGCTAAGAACACTCCCGGTTAAATCACCTTTCAAACAGAAAAAAACTAAATCAAAATGGGTCCAGGGGTTAAAAAGTAGTTGAATTTAATAAAAAAAAATGGAAAATCAACCTGTAGAAGTTGTTCAAATGATTCCGTCAATTAAGTACTCATTGTGCCAACATTCTCCTTCGCAGCATTCATATCAGTCGAAAGAGCCGAAGTTTAACGTAAAACATATTTATTGTGCCCCGGCCTTTAATTGTCTTCAATAAGCAGGCAGCATAAGAAATCAAGAAAAAAAAGTACAATGCACTTAAAAAGTTTACTTTGTCCTAATAGGGCATTTAAGTTATTTCAAAATCTAGTACTTACGAGATTTCAAGCTAATTCTAGCTGCTTTTTACTAGATTTTCCATACAAAACAAAATCTAGCTTGTGAGTAGATTTGTAGGCAATCTACACAAAATCTAATATTTTTATTATATTTTTACTATCCTGTTCAAAATATTTATATAAAAGATGATTGAATTATCTACGGTCTGCTTAAAAAGGTGTGTGAATTGGCTACAATGCAGTTGTTTGGTTATAGTTTTGAAAAATTTTCGGTTAATGGGCTTTGTTTTGGATAAGAGAATCATGATAAATGTCAAAAAAACATAGTGTAAACTATATGGATTTTCATAAAGGTTTTAATTAAAATCTGCTAGATTTTGTGCAGGTGTAAATGACCTATAACTTTATATATTTTGCAAACATATATGGTAACCACCCCGCATTAACAGTAGTAACAGATGGTATTGCCAACATAAAAGTCGTTACATAGTAACTCTGAAATTCAAAATAACGGCCAATCGAATTATCTACAAAGATCTAGAATCAGTGACATGATTTTTCCAGATAATATCAGAAGGATGTTTGATCAACTGGTTATCAATAGTAAACAACAACACAGATGGTAATTTGCGCCTAGAAGCAACAGTTTCTGCCATTTGGCTTTACTAAGCACACACGTTTCATTACGCCATCTATCAGTACGTGTAGTATAAAAAGATGTATTGAGAAGCAGTGAGTGCTAATCAGAAATTAAACGAGTCAACATCGTTGAAAGTAAAGACCTCGTGCGATGGATACTAAGATAAGAAGTAATTAAGTAAAGACAGTTTGTAATTTTGCTTAGTCAAGAATAAAAGGTAGAACAGTAGTAGCAAATGAATAGTGTACGTTATTTATTTTTATTTTTGAGCAATCAAAGGAACTAACACGTTTAATAAATTTAAACGTATTTAACAGTATTTTTCTTATTTGAACTTTGATAAGCCGAAATCCATTTGAACAACAAACAGTCCTTTGTGGCTACAAACCCGCGGGATTCTGCTATAGTACAATCGTTTTAATTTTCTTTAGTTGGGCTTTATTTAATTCACTGCAAAGACGGAAACAATATTAAAGTATACGTTTCCCATTATTTATTTTCGTACCCTGTATGTAAAAGTTTATGTAAGTACTTATGTATATATGTATGTATATAAATATTTATATAAGTATGTATGTATGTGTGCATATATGTTTAAGTATGCACAGCTGTTAACGGATTTATGTTTTTATTAGGAAGAAGGACCTTCCTTGCATGCAAAGTTATTATTATGTGTTTTGTTGCTGCTCTTTGATATCACGTTAAAGTGATTTTCACATACAAAACGTGATTAAAATATAAATTTACTCACATTCATTTATAACAAATACATACATACATACATACATACATATTAATGTACATATATCTCATATCTTTTCCAATATATTTGTGCTAAACATTTTTTCTTTTTCGCAAGACTTATAAATATGAAATTTATGAACCTTTGCTTTTAGACAATCTTTAAACAAATCCGAAACAAACACGTTTTTATATTTATGAATAACGCAGCTTTCCCTGAAGAAATATAACATACCTTTTTGTATTTAATACAGAAATTAATAATTCATATCATGTTTTTTTGCACTTTTATTTGCTGCCAGGAGACAATTTGTTGAAATAAATTATGAAATAAAAACATACTTATCTTCGAAATATATAAGTATGTTTATATGTTTGTATACTAAGTTACTTGAATCTCTGTAAGAAGCATTCTTAAAATATGTAAATAGATACATTTTTCCCTGCTACAAAATGAAAATCACCTTGCATTTTTCAATGATGCCGGTAAAATTTGTAAACAAAAATCGATAATAAACTGTTTTATTATAATTTGTAAAGTTATAAAAGTATTTCTGGGTAAATATTTAGTTAGAAACGCTTTTGTTACAGTCGAGAATTACTAAATCCCATTTTTAAATGCCTGTCATGGAATCAGTTGAATACCGTTGCCATTTTATCGTTATACTAATTCACTTTTCTAGCAGCTGCAATGTCTGAAATTTATACAAATAAAATACTCCTCTATATACTCATGTGTAGCCGAATATATACACAGAGTATTTTTATGCAATTGCTGTGTACCTTAAGGGATGTGATTGAATTGGACGAAAGTGATTGGATCACTTTCGTCCCATGAAAGATGAATGGTAGCTGAATTACATGCTGAATGTTATGCGATTAAAAGCTTGTGTAGTGATTCATATACAACGAAAGTTGTAAACCCTTGGAACTAGTTCCGACTTTTTTTGCTGGGACACACTCATATGTATATTAAAAACATATGTACTATATCTATTTTTTAAATTACATTAAATTAAATTCATGTTGTTTCAACTTAAAATAATTCTAATTTAAAATAGATCTTTTTGCTATTTCAGTATCATAATCACGCTGTTCAACGTGATAACATTCAATTTGATAATTTATTTTGATTTAACAGTACAGGGGCCGGATTCCGTAACAATGAATTTTTAAATGTTCACCAATTTCAGTGTTCGCTTGTTGATTTGTGTTTGGGCGACGGTGAGAATGAGTTATTTTTACAGTTAACACTGTAACTAGTGTGAAAATTTTTCACTGGAAAAAGTGCGCTGAATTGTGAACATTGAAAACTCTGAACACTTCAAAACTCATCATTGCGGAATCCGGCCCCAGGAATGTTAAGTCAGTATGACATAAAGTTATTTCAACTGGAAAAAATTGCTTTAAATATTACTGTGAAACATATTGAGTTAACATGATACACATGCACTGAAATAATTTTTTTCATAAATTTTATGAATTTCGACATTAATCCAATGAAAAAATTCCTTAAAATTCAACCAACCTCACGCTTCGTTGGGTTTATAAAACCAGTTTCGTTAAAATAATTTTCATGAAAATTACGTCAAATGTATTGAATAGTGTCATCAATGCAATGAAAAAACTTCATGGAAACAACGAAATAATTTCATTAAAGCGAGGAAGTAATTTCATTAAAACCACGAAGTAGTTTCATTAAAACAACGAGATAATTTCCAACGAGATAATTTCCAATGAAATAATTTCATTAAAACAATGAAATAACTTCACAAAAACAGTGAAAAAAACTTTATTATAACAACGAAATAACTTAATTGATATTGTATGTGTAAATAAGCACACAAAGAGTACAAGAACAATCATACAGAACTACCATTTGTTGCAGGCTTTTGGTTGACAACTGTTGAAATACATTTAATTTATCAGACTTTCCTGACTGCAATGAAATTTTGATTGGGACAACGAATTTCATAGCTATAACTAAATTCTAAATTGCTGTACATTTTATTATTTTTAGTTTTAAAGAATTTACCCCCTGTTTCTACAACGCAGGCGGTCGGCTTGAGTTAAAAATTTGTATGGAAAGCACTCACTTTTCTGAGTGATTTTCGTACAAATTTTCTAGACGAGTCGTCTGTCTGAATTGTGGAAACCGCACATTAATCTTTAACTCAATTGCTTTGATGTATGTACTTATCTATATTTGTTTATTTGAAGCAACAACTGTAAATGTTTTTTTAAATATAAAGGGGTTTCTTAATAATTAGAAAATATGAAAATATTGTTGTCATAAATCCAATGAAATATTGTTACGAAACTAGAATACCAACGAAGCAATTCAAATAATATTCTTTCACAATATTCGTAAATTTTCATTACATTTGTGAAATTATCATTAATTTGTGAAAACAAATCTAATGAAATTGTTTCGTTGGATTTATGAAGCAAAATTCTTTTAGATGCAGCAAAATCATTACTGAAAATTTATATAAAAAAAGATTATTTTAAATGAAAAAATAATATGCTTTCAAATGCTACTATTCCAGTCTTTCTTCAGTCGTTCAGCTGCAGCTCCAGGATGAGCTGAATTTTTTGGCAGGTGCAGCAGGCCCAAGTCATCACACAAAATTCTCTACGCACGACGTTTTCCGAAAGAAAACTCATTTTGATAAAATAATTATATCATTTGCTCAGATTGTTGAAGGGTTTATACGCCCATGGTATCTACAAACCATTCAAGGACTTTTCTTTTTTCAATCATGCAAGCTAAGGAAACCATTAAACTTACAACTGTTAATATATGTTTTTTAAAGATGTTGTGGCAAGCCAAGGCAAGGAAAAGGAACAAAGACAGTAAATAAAACCACATGCAGAGTCTACTGCTAATCGTAAATAAAAGCATTATTGATTCATCCCAGTAGTAAAATCAATTTTATTTAGATATACCTCCAACTCAATAGAAAACTTGGCAAAATCCAAAAAAGCTTATTGCTTTCACATTTTTGGGTAAAGCAACATTTTCTCATCTCATGATTTAAGAACAACATTTTGTCTGTTTATTGGCATCCAATTTTTTATTGTTGCTTGTGTTTGTGTCACTTTGTATTGATGGTATTTATGTTAAAACTTTTTTCAATGGCCTTTGAGGTTTTAAGAAACTACGAACGAAGTGTCACAAAAAGGATAAAATTTATTGAATACAAACCATAACATCACCAACAAAAGGGAATTTATTCTACACAAGTGCTTGTAGAGATGTCACTATTTTGTATTCAAACGTTTTAAAATCGTTTATTTTTCCCTTCCGCCCAAACAAGCAGAAGTATGTATGTACACATGTATGTATCTCGGCCAGCCAAACACACAAACAAAGAGTGTTACATACATATACATACACATGTATGTATGTATATGATAGTTGTTTAAAAGCAAAAGTTAGTTTATGCCAATACAGCTTCTTGCCACTTTGCTTTGGCAGTTAATTTGGTGTTCGACTTATAATTTTCATTTATGGGTGAAATTGAATAATTTTCTGTGGTATGAAAATTTTCTTTTCTTGTTATTTTCTTTTAGATTGGACCTGTAATTTATTGAATGCTCTAAAAACTTAAATAAATTCAGTTAAGTTCGACTTTGACCCGCGCACGAAAGGTTCTGTGCGGACACGAGATATGTAATTCAATACGAACTTTAGCCTATATAAAATATAGTTTTGGCATTTTTTTTTTAGTTTTTGGGGTTTTTTCGGCTTAAAGCATTTTTTTAGTTTTAGGGTTCTTGTCTTTATGGGCGCTTTTTTAGTTTTGGCACTTTTTTCTCTTTTTGGCGGTTGTATTTTTTTTTTGGTTTTTGACGTTTTTTTTTAATTTTGGTGATTTTTCTATATTTGGCAGTTTTTTGTCAAATAGGCTATTTGTTTTTGGTGTTTGGCGTTTCTTCTTAATTTTGGCAATTTTTTAGATTTGGCACTTTTTTTTGTTGTGGCGATTTTTTTTTCGGTTTTTTGCATTAATTTTGCATTTTTCGCGTTTTTTTAATTTTGCCGATTTTTTTTTTAAGGGATTCTTTTTTACATAAACAATTATTTTGGTTTTGGCTTTTTTCGCGTTGTGGCGATTTCTTTTTTTGGTTTTTGGCGTTTTTTTTAATTTTGACAATTTTTTTCATTTGGGTGATTTGTTCGCATTTGGCGATTTATTTTTGTGTTAGATTTTTTTTTTTAATTTTGGCGATTTTATTTTAAATTTTTGGTGATTTTTTTTTGGTTTGGCGATTTTATAATTTTCGGATTTTTTAGTTTTACTGTTTTTGAAAATTTCAAGATTTTACCTCTTACGGTTTCCAAGATATAGCAATTTGTCAAAATTACATAGTCAAAATTGCATTAACTGGTGGACCACCCTTTAATTTAAATTTTTTTAAATTTTAGTGTTAATTGTATATATTACATTTACATGTTATTTTAACATTTTTCGTTTAATTTGTTGTTGTAGCGGCCAAGGTTATACATACTCTGTCCAAATTTCAGGTTCGTAGCTCTTACGGTTACTGAGAACATAGAGTGTGACAGACTGACTGACGGACAGACGGACAAACGGACAGCGTAGCGTACACAATAGGGTTCCTTTTCACCTTTGGTGTACGGAACCCTAAAAAACAACTTTAAATTAGGCTGAAGCAATAATAAATTAAATAGAAAAGTTTTATTATTGTAGGCACTGTTCGTTTAACTTATTTTACTTGTTGATTAATTCAATTTTTTTTTTTCAAAATTAAAAATATCAGATACTCGTTTTTATAATTGTTAGTTTTCGTTTTATTATTATTATCACTCTGATTCTGATTGTAATAATATTAACACAAATAAATCGTTTACTTATATTTGAAATTTAATTAATACAATTATCATAGAGAAACAATTTTTATTTAACTTTAAAACTTGCTTCCAAATTTATTTCGTATTCATACGATAATTTATTTCCATACATTTAGGGTTGATTTCTTGTACTGCGTTATCCATTAATCTCTTTTACGTATTCATTCTTGTGAATTAAATTATATAAATTTGCTGTAAAAATCTGAAATTTTAAGACAAAATTAAAAAAAATGCCGAGAACAGAAAATAAGGTGCATCAATAAGACGACCCCACTAATCGAGTTTACTTTTATTTGTTAATTAAGGCAAATTTTAAATTTGGTTTTGTGTGGATATATGTAAGCCTAAACATACGTTCTTATTTGCGTTGGCACTAAATACCCTAGAAATGTTCAGTTTTGTGCGGTGTTTAATTTATATGTGTACATACAGGCAATACTAGGCCCAACGAACGAACACGTATAAAATCCCCAACAAATAAATAATCGTAATAAATAAATCTATTTAATATCCTCTTTTTACTTATAAACCAAATTAATGACGTGTTAAACACCATGTAATTGGTTGTTAATGGCTCCTAAGGGAATTGAGAAAATATTTCCAAAATATGTATATACATACATATATTTAATCACTAGTGTATTCATTCCAACAATGTTTAAACGATTACACTAGCCAACAAGATTTTGGACTGGAGCAACCAAATATCTTTTGTATGGTAATTTGGCGAGGTTAAACGCGAATCTGTAATTGCTTTTTTTCTATCGCATCAGGTTTGCGAGCTACATAAAAAAATGTTTTTATTCGTTTTATAGATAAAAAATTATTAGGAGCATTACACTGTCATGTACAAACAAATTCAACTTCTTTCTAGGCGCTTATATCACATTTTATTGTCCTGCAATAGACCATTTATAAGACTAAAAACACTGTTGGCAAGACACACAACTGAAACAAATCTCTTGCCAACAGTGTTGTTTAGCATTTGTTTTAGAATATTTCGCTGTAGTAAGTCATTTGAAAAATCTCACATGTCTTGAAAGGTCTTAGAAATGGTCTTGTGCAGGACTTTATCACATATAGTTCTTTAACGATAACACAGCTGTATAATTTTTTTTCCTGTTATTTATTAGACTGCATAGTAGTTCTTAATCCTATATAGTAAGTTTTTCAATGAAGAAAAAAGTAAAACACACTCTGTCATGTGTGGGTCAGCTCGAGTTAACCAACATTTAAAATCAATATGGTTAAGCTCAAATTCCAGCGAAACTGTGACACATGGAGAAAAAGTGTGTAAGAAGCAAGCTAGATGCTGGCGAAAAAACACAAAACAAAATACATATTTTTAATTAAAAATTGAGTTTTGTTAATTTTAATTATTGTTTTTCGATCTTAATTTGTTTCTATACTTATGATTTGATTTGGGCTAAAGTTCGTATCACTTTTTAATAGCCCATTCAGGCTGACTCCAAATTAAGCAGTTTCGTGATTTCGGTCGAAAACAAGTTGAAATTAATTAATTTCCCATATATTTTGACATTTTCCAAATTAAGTTATTTTACTTCATTTCGATGAAATTAACAAGAAATTACAATATACAACTCTGTTTTTGTACTAAAAGTACTTTTATTTTCAAACATGAGAAACAACAATTAAAAGAAACAACAATTTTGACATTCAATATTAAATTAAAAAAACAATGAAATCTATTAAATTTATGAAAATTTTTTAAAGAAATATGTGTATAAGTTTGAAATTATTCAGCATATAATAATGGTTATAAATATATGTTAACTGTCATAGATACATTTTCAAAATATGCGTGGGCTGAAGCAATTAAATCTAAGTTTGTAATGCATTCAAGAAAATACTTGTTATGGGGCGTGTTCCTAAAAACTAGAGAATTTTTCAATAAAGAGTTTGGAGGGTTGATGCGAAAATATTCAATTAATCACTACTCTACATATAGTGTAATGAAAGCTTCAATTGTTGAACGCTTCAATAGAACCTTGAAAGAGATTATGCGGAAAGAGTTTAGTAACAACGGAACTTATAAATGGATTGATATTTATAAAAGTTTGATTAAACAGTACAATAAGAAAAAACATGGAAAAATAAAAATGACACCAAATGAAGTAACTCATAAGAATGAAAAGCATCTCTTGAATACTGTATATAGTAATTTGAAAATTTTCAAATCTTCACGATATAAAGTTGGAGATTACGTCCGTATTAGTAAATACAAAAACGTTTTTGACAAGGGATACACTCCAAACTGGACAACAGAAATATTTAAAATAAGATCGATACAGAACACTTTTCCTATAACATTTTTGTTAGAAGACTATCAAGGAAATAAAATTAAAGGAGGCTTTTATAAGGAGGAAATACATAGCACACGTTTTCCGAATACATTTTTGGTTGAAATAGTATTGAGAACTACAGGAAATAAGGCATATGTTGAATGGTTAGGTTTTCCAAGTCAACATTATTCATGGATAAATAAAACTGAAATATTATAAAATATGCAAGTAAACGAGAAATAAATTAAAAATTACTTTAAAGCATTATTATTTCATTTACAATTGAGCATTCACCATGTCAATAACATTAGCATTAAGCGGAAACTCTTCCATTTTAAAAGCAAATTATTTCCCACCTATAATTTTAACGGATGAGTATGAATGCTCCCTAATCGACTTCCATTCATATAATTCTATACCAAATGTAGACTACGATAATAATCTTTTCCATATTGGAGATGCAGTTATTGAAATTCCCATAGGGTCTTATGAGTTGCAAGACATTGTCGATTTCATAACTACAAAATATAAAGAAATAATTTTAATAAAACCATAATAATTGAACCGAATAATAATACTTTACAAATAGAAATAAGTTCTTCACACGACATAATTTATTTTAATCGAACGCGATCAATTGGTAAATTCCCAGTGAAAAAAATGGAAGTCATTCTAGCGGAAGTACATTTTCATTGCTTCCAAAAAATCGATATTTTTAATTTGCCGAGAGTGACCAAAAAACCATGTAGAAGCTTATTTTAGTCACACAAGACCTTGTAACTCCTCCATAGTGTTAGAAAATACTCACCAGAATTTAAAAAAAATTAATTTTTTTAAAGAAATTTATGAATTATTTTTAGTCTAAAATTTAAAAGTTATTTGCTTAAATTTACATGAAAACACTGTTTCGGGCTTAAATTCGTATACAAAGAAACGAATTGCTAAAAAAGGCAACTATTTACCATTTTTCCTAGATGAAAATATTATCATAGAACACAAAAAAGGGAATTTTTCTTAATATCGCTTCCAATTCAGTGACCAGGCATCGAAAAAGAGAACTTCTTGCAGTGACAACCCTATGTAAAAATCATTAGATCGGATCGAAATTTGCACTACTTCCGCATCGTAAACTCTACATTTTCATGACTTTTTTGGAGTCTCTTTTTTTACTGGGTTGCTTGGTTTTGCAGAAAAATCTTTAAAAGCAGGAGTAGTACATTTATCTAATCAACTTGTAAGTATTCTGAAAGTTAATGCTATACAAATTCAATGTAATATAATACAAGAAGCATACAAGAATGACTCTCCAGCACATATACTTCACGAATTTGCCTTAGACGTTCCTCCAGGTTATAAATTGAACGTGAACCCTAATAATCTAGTTTATCTACCAGTAAACGTTAAGGAAATAACATATCTTAAAATTTGGATTGTTGATCAAGAGGGACGTTTAATAAACTTTAGAGGTGAAGAGATAACACTAAGGTTGCATTTAAGGCCAAGAAAAAATGATAATTTATAATAAAACCACAAGAAGAAATATCAATCTGAACATTCCTACAGATACTGTTAAAGCTATAAGACCAAAGTTAACAGAAGAAAATAAAAGATTATTAAAGCTACTTAAATTTAAAGTAAACAAAAATGTCTGATATACTTAACGTATTGGAGCAACCGCTTTCGGACGAGAGTATAACAAAAAAAAGTCTTTCATAGTTATGTACCATATATTCAGTCATTTAAAAACAATGATGAAATTCGAATTACCCTACAAAATCAAGACCTATATGTTCTACCTTCGGAAAGCTTCTTATTTATAGAAGGAAATATAAAGAATAGTAAAGGTGAAGAACCGTCAAATGTAAGACTGAAGAATAATTGTGTTGCATATTTGTATATTTGTACATGTACTACAATCAAGAATTATGTTTCATTAAATCAACTTGAAAGCAATATGATGAGAAATGCTAGATGGTGTGTTTCTGAGGAACTAGCTATATCTAAATTCAATTTTTGCGTACCTCTAAAATTACTGAATAATAAACATGAACTTATTCTACTACGATTTTCAAGTGACACAAATGCATATTATTCAACAGATGCAAATGCAGTTCTAAGTTTATCAATTACGAACATAACATGGAAAATTCCACACGTTCAACTTTCAGATTCTAAGAAACTACAAATAATGAAGATTATTAAAGTTGGCTCTTCTTTACATATTGCATTTCGCAGCTGGGATTGTTATTTCAATCCCACTTTTGTTGGTGGGAGGAATCACAATTGGAATGTAAAGTTAACACTGAATAGAGAGAGGCCCAGATTTATAATATTAGTTTTGGAAAATGATAATAAATATATTCATTCAGACTTAAAAAATATTAAAGTACACTTAAATTCAGACTCTTATCCATATGATGACTTGAACCTTAAATTTGATGAGAATCGTTATGCAATTTTATATGATATGTATGCAAAATTTCAACAAAATTACTATATGAGCGAACCTCAACCACTTCTCACCTGCGAAGAGTTCAAAAACAAACCAATGATTGTAATTGATGTGAGCTATCAAAATGAAATGATAAAGAGCGGACCTATTGATGTTAAAATAGAGTTTGAAACTAGTAAGCCGGTACCACAAAATACAAATGCCTACTGTTTGATTCTTTATGATCGTTTCCCATGGAATTTACAACAAACAAGGACTAGTTAATAGTGTTTGCATTTAAGATTTTGTGTACAAAGTAATGAATTGTGCTTAACATTTTTCAAAAGTTTGAACAGACTAGTCTTAAGTAGAAAATAGTTTCGCGCAAATCAAACACTGCCTTTTCTTTTTCAAAAATTGAAAAAAATAGATCCAAGCCATGGTTGTTTGGGGTTCGAAACCCAGCTAAGTACATATACATATGTATCTTTTTTATGCTGGCTAAAAAATGTTTCGTCTTTTTGCAGTTAGTTAGTTAGTTAGTAAAACTATTTTCGTAAATGAAGTAAATTATTTTTGTCTTTAATATTCGCTTTAAATATTGGCATTTATTTTAGCGAATGCAAAAGAGAACGCAAATAGCAAAAGTAAGCGAATAATTTGCGAATGCGAACATTCGTTACATCCCTAGTAAACATCCCGCTCTAGAGGTGATGAAAAGTACTTTTACTTTTTATACCCTTTACCAAAATATGTTTGTCATTCCGTGAGAAATTTCCATTAAGTACATATATACATATATTATGGATCCTTATGCACAGGCAACACGAACCAGCAATGTCCGTCTGTCTATTTATCCGTGTGTCCGTCTGTCTGTACGTTAAATCGGTTTTCCACAGCTCCCAGATAAGCTAAAGTCTTCGGTCTTAGACTGGTGTATTAGACATGGTCCAAAATAGATTAGTATTGAAGATATGAAAATCGAGGAGACGGTTTCAGAGCTTTTATTATTTTATTCGTTCTAAGATATAAAATAAATTTATTTAATAAAAATAAATAAAAATTACTTTTCGGTATTTACTTTCATATGGCAAAATAAAGTTTAAGTTTTCCAGCTCTGAGATCGTCTGCTCGCTTTTCATGATTTTCATTACCAACCTATTTCGGACCATTTTTGACATACCAGTTCAAGAACGAAGTCTTTAGCTTTTCTGGGAGTCTCGGAAAACCGATTTCACGTACAGACAGACGAACATAGCTCGTTCGTCTTCCCTATGCATATGGATCCAGAATATATATACTTTATGTGTGGCTTATTAGTATTACGGAAATTACACACTGAATGACAAACCTATATATACCATTTTTTGGTAAAGTGTCTAGTTAAAGAAAAAACATTGGGGGTATTCACAAGGGTGTATTAAGTGTCTTATGTGTCATAATGTCTTAACATTTTAACATAGTTTAAAATAATGGGTCATAAAGTAATAAGAATTCTCGCTAGGTATGTTTATTGTTTGCCATAACTACATGCAGAAATGCGTGAGAGTTTACCAAAGGAATTGAGAGAGAGAGAGAAAGAGAGTAAACAATGTACAAAGGTGATAAAACCAAATACAAATAAGTACAATCAGCGTTGTCAACTCGGTGCTTTTCGCACCGATTTTAGTGCTTTTTGAAATTTTCAACGCGAAAAATTTTGTAGTTAGTGCTCTGTGCTTTTTTAAATTCATTTTACGTGCTTTTTGTTTCGAGGCGGTGGCACTAAACCAAAAATTCAAAGAGAAATTTCCTAACCTATAATTTAACTTAAAGCATAAGCGCTTAAGCTAACTGGAGCATTTCAAAAAATTCTACTAAGATTGTACAAGGCTTGGTTGAAAAAATACGTGACATATAACCCTTAAAATTTAACATTTAAACGCAGAAGATGATCGCGTTTTGTTTTACATAAAAAATTTTCCAGAAAATTGTGTTGTGAATATAGCTGCCGTTTTTGGTTATTTGTAACCAAAACTGATTCTTATATGTGTATCGCATGCCTCAAATTTAAAATTTTAGGAATGGAATACAAGATCAACAGTTTCGTACATTTTTTATATACATACATACATACATATTTATGAATAACAACTTTATTAATATAATTTTTTTTTCTTTAGTGCTTTTTTACTTAAATTACGCGCTTTTTTCCTGGTTTCAGTGCTTCTTGAAATTTAAAAGTTGACAACGCTGAGTACAATAATTATAATTATTATATTTATTATTATTATTATTATTACTTTAACGTCCCTTTTCACAATGTATGGTTAAGAGTTAACGTGAACTTTAACTGACAGTTCTTCAAACAAAACTTGCCGTTAAAGTCCCTGTTATCTTTTAACCATACATTGTGAAAAGGTACATAAAACGTGTTAATTTATGAGTACCATCTGAATACCCCAATTATATTTATAATATTTCTAATTAAAACAATTTATAAAAAGCAAGAAAATAGTACTTCGGTGGTTTTTAAAAATTTTGACATTTGAACTCATTTTGGAAATCAAATGGCACATTTTCATTGCTACACACATTTGAAATTCCAAAAAAAGTTTTTCAGGCCAGCTTTAATGCGTTCATGCAAACTAAAGTTGCCATAAAAAAAATAAAAAAAACCCGCGAATTCCCGCACAAATTTCGCGGGATTTATTTCCTGGAAAAATGCGGGATCCCGGGAAATTTTTCCCGGAAAATCCCGTATGAAAAATACTAATCGTTAGTGATATGAAAATAAAATATCTTGACAACTGTTCTACCTGTATGAATGATAATTGAATAAAAAAAATATTTTTACCATAATTTTAATAAGTAAGGAGGTCTTCTGACTTTTCCCGCTGGGAATGTGCGTGTCAATACGGCCATACATATGTACACATGTATATAATTATGGTTGCTTATACAGGCATGTACACACATACATACATAAGTATACGAAGATAGATCTTTTGTGCTTTCATCAAAAATTCTATAAGAAAGGCAGTCTCTCACAAAAATACCGAGACTCATAAGTTTAGTTTTCGTTATTAAAATGAAAGGAACTAACGTTTTTTATCTGGCGTTGCTAAGTTGTTTCCTACAAACTGTTGCTGCTGTTTATCAGAAATATCATGCGGACATAAATTTTACTACTCGTGCAATGAAAAGGCTCATAAATTTCAATGAAACAATTCAATATAAGATTGTATTAAAATACCTAAACTATAGTTATGAAGCGAAAGTTTTTCATGAAATTGTGAACAATTCATTCCAAAGTATTTTTCCCGAACTTAATCAAACAAAGCCTGGTGGATTTTGGCAGATTTATCAACCAGAATTTCCAGAACTTTTTGATATTATGGTGAACGGCGAATTGTCTCTTTATAAATACGTTGAAGATATTTATATACTACACTTCGCTCACGTTATAAGTAAAATTAAAAGTCATGAATTATATAAAACACTGACAATCCGTTTGTCAGCAACTATAGACAAGACTATATATAAGTTGCATAACTATGCAAAATATATATTTTTTGCAAAACACTTTTGCCTTAAGAATGCTGATGGTGGGAAATATGTTTACACCGAAAACAAATATGGTGCTAAAACTAAACATAATAATATATTTCTTTGGCTAGTAAAATGGTTTAAAGGCTTGGACTCCACAAGCCACATCAAAGCTGAAGTTTTGGATGTTTACACAAATACAACTGCACAACTAAGCACTAAAATAAAAGGAACTGAAAATAATTTATATTTTTACACAGATGAAAATGGTTATTTAGCTGGCTGGAATGATGATGGCAGTCCTCCAAATTCCGTTTGGAACATAACGCTGATGGATACAGAATATTATAAGCATAACCGGGAAAGTCAGTATCGCGTTCGCATAACTCAAAACAACAAATTCTTGTGCTCCGGAGAGTGGAGGACCCTATCAACACGTTTTATTATTTTGACCGATTTATTTTTATCAACCTGTGATTGGTACATAAAGTTGTGTAAAGATTGATTAACAAACGAAAAAAAAAAATATATATATATATATATATATAAATAATTTACATATGCAAAAATATAGCTCATTTACTCAAAGAACGCCATAACTCATTAGTTAATGATGCAGAATTAAATCTCATATCATTATTCATATTGTGTAAAAATGTCATACAAATATCTTGTTTACTCAGTTCTTGAGAAAAAAATAAAATTTTAGTTCTTCATTAAGGTGCGTGTGAATTGAAAACTTTAAACTCGTTTTCAACCTCGTTGGCGAACTAGTTTTTTTTTTGAGTTATGACGTTGCTTGAGAAATTAAGCGATATATAATACATATCGACGGTCCCATGCCAAAACATGCTAAGTCGTCATAACATGTTATGCTGGGAGTAGCATTTCTGAATTCATCGTTTATTAACTTAGATTTTGTAAAGTAATCGTAAAGATTCTATTGCAATTATTATATGATTACAAAAAGGCTCAAGTTTCTATCTCATCACATTCCCGAGATATCATCAATAAACTTTGAAGGCGTTTATCTCAAAACTAGCTTTTTTGATTTAACATGTTTTAGAATGGAATCGTCGATATGTCGAGCCATAAGCGCCAAAAAAGCTTAACCGACACCTTTTTTTTGACCTCGTTTTTTGACGAAAATCGATTACTTACGATAGCAAATATTCGATTTGGGAAAAAAATAAAGTTCGAAAATTATGCCGCTTAACCTTTTTTGGTGGTTATGGCACGATATGTATGTATACATTTGTGTGTATGTATGTGTATAAATATATAAATTTAATGAATACCAAATTGTTTAATTAAAATTAGTTTAAGGTACGTTCACACTTGGCAAACATTTACCCAAAATAGCGCAACCACTAAATGCTTGTGTAAAAATTTCAATTCAGACTTAAATTTATTGAGTTAAACAGTTGGAATATTATTGTATTCTATAACATTGTCCATTACTTATGTTTTAAACTGTATAATAACTTCACAAACACGTGTCTGCATAAAAACATTTCTCATTAGTATGTAGTGGTTACGCTTTTTTGGGCAAATGTTTGCCAAGTATGGCCATACCTTTAGCGTTGGTCCATGACGTCAACATAAATTTTATTTTTTATTTTTTTTGTATTGTTGAAAATAAAAAAAGGTTTATTATTACACTGTTCTTTAAAAAATAATATTAAAAAAAAGTCAGGAACAAGAACTTCACTATGCGATTTTAATGAACTTTAGTGTGCTGAATTTAAATCTGACCACAGATTGATTCCATCTCGTTTAGTTTTTGGGATTCTATTATTTAAATAAAATACTGACGGTGGAATATTAAATACGTATTTATTATGATAAAAGTAAAAAATCTTACATATAAATGGCTTCTATGACATATATTAGAATCTTACAGTGTTTTCTTCAGTGCGATCTCGCTTGTGTGTGTTTTTTGGCCTTCGAAAGTTTTGCGTCTCACTCGCACTTGTTAATGGGTACCACAAATAACTGCATCGCTTACAGTTATTTAGTGGTATTTTTCATTATCGGGTGCAACAATTTTAATAAGACGTACTTATACTGGTGGAGCGCATTAAAACTCTAGCTGTGGATCTTGGAATCTCTTACGTCCTATGCAATGGTAAAGGTCGTCTGCAGCTACCGAAGGAAACACCTAATGTGGGATACCCTGGCAATTTGCGAACTTGCGTCTGCCATTGCAACTAAACTAAACAAACAAACAAACATAATAATATTCTAGAATTATAAAATAAAGATTACGCCTTAAGTACCTTTTCACAATGTATGGTTAAGAGTTAACGTGAACTTTAACTGACAGTTCTTCATACAAAACTTGCCGTTAAAGTCCCTGTTATCTTTTAACCATACATTGTGAAAAGGTACGTTACACATGCTATACCGTTTTATGACTTAGTAGTCCTCTCGCAAAGGTTACCAAGTCTGTATCACACGTGAAATTTATAATTTCTTACAAAAAATTTATGTATTTTGTTTAAAATGGCAGCCGTGTAATTAATTTACTTAGTGGCCGTTTAGATGAAGGGTTGCCTCGCTGCGACACGTCGCCAGCGATTCGTGTTTGCTGGCGAGAAGTGAGTAGAAGCTTGCGGAAAAGCAAAAGTCTCACGTACTGGGAATTGAAGCGACAAATTTAGCTCTTCTCTGTCACATATTTCTTTCTCTCGTATATTTTGTATGTTATGTACAAGCAGTGTTGCCAGTTAGATCATTTTTTTATAACATGCATAAAAAAAAATAGTTATAATATAAAAATTATTAACAAATAAAGCAAGGAAGACGAATTATTGTATTTTGGTAGTAAATTAAAAAAAAAATGTATGGCATACTAATTCTACATTTCCCAAACTAATAAATAATTCCTTTACGGCAACACTGCTACGAATGAAAGAATAAACAGCATTGATGAAATTAATTTAAAAAGTATCCTGGCTATTGCGACAAAAAAGTCTTTACGTAAACGAGCGTGTATTTAAGAAGGGACTCCAAAAGAGAACGTAAGCGTTGCCGCAGCTAGGCCACAAAAATAAAAACAAAATAAAGTGAAGAGAGAAGAAAAAGAGCAAATATTAAATGTGAGTGTTTGTGTGTAACACAAGGTGAGTGACGTCAGAGTTCCATTATGCGCAGAAATGTGTTTTATTCTTCCGCGATGGCGTAATCTTTATTTTATCATTCCTGATAATATTAATAAGCGACCCATAAAATTTATACATATACTCATATTCTGGATCTATGCATAGGGAAGACGAACAACCGATGTCCGTCTGTTCGTTTATCCGTCTGTCTGTACGTATTTCCCAGAACAGCTAGAGACTTCGGTTTTAAACTGGTGTATCAAAAATTATCTGAAATAGATTGGTATTGAAAATCAGCAAAATCGAGCAGACGATTTCAGAGCTGGAAAACTTAAACTTTATTTTGCCATATAAAAGTAACTACCGAAAACGAATATTTAATTTTTTTATTAAATAAACTTATTTCAAATTAAAAAAAAAATAAAAATTAAAAAGAAGTTTCCAGGGTTGGAAAACTTTAACTTTTTTTGTTTTATAAAATTAACGTACTAAAACTAATTTTTTCTTTTTTCTCTATAAATTGGTGAAAGAAATCAGCAAAATCAAAAAGGATGATTCCAGGGTTGGAAAACTTACACTTTTTGTGATAACTACGTAATATTGTTTCGTAACGTTATAATATCACAGGCAATATTACTGTAGTATTCCTTTGTCCGCTTTTTTGTCTTGCCAGCAATATTAAAGAAATATTGCACTCCAACATTGCAAAAATATTGCAAAAATTTCTTTTTTTTTTTGGGAAACCACGTATTTTTACCTGAAACTTAAAAAAATTAAAAAAAAATCAGTCCTAACTATAAAATTAATTAAGGAACATGTTCCGTTTTATTTCCCTGAAAACGTTTATTTGTGCCGAACAAATTTTAAAAGATTCTTTAGGAATAAACGTTAACATAATACCTCGATATACTTATACCCTCTGCAATGGGATGTTTAAATTGAGACACTTAACAATTTTGCAACATCAAAGATTATTAAATAATAGTGTTTTCCCACTGTAAGTTAAAACCTGGTTTTAACGTAAAAACCATAAACAGCTGGTTTTGCATTCACACTGCAAGTTTCTTAAATTCAGCTTTTAACTCACAGACTGTCAAATGACTTTTTTTCTGTTTTTTTTATTACTTATTTGACAAGCAGTACAAACTGTACTGCTTTTGTTTGTATGAAAAACTCAGAAATTTTAGAATTCGTTGCAAAATGGAAATTATTTTTATTATTATTGTTATTAATTATTTTTTTAAGCAATTTTTTTATTTTGTAATTAAAATTTGCTTAAATTGTGGAAATACTTTTACAAAGTGAAGAAGGGCTTGGAAATAAAATTTTTGTATATAAAAATGCACAAATACATTGCACAATAAAATTATTTTTAAAAATAATAAAAACAACAAGTAATAGTGCTGTATTCGGATGTGCCGAATCTTATATACCCTTTATCAAAGTGCTGTTTATGTAATATAGAAATACATATGTAGGTACATATTTATTTTGTGAAAAAATTCATAATTTTTGCTCGAGTGCAATTTGTAGTAAGTGACCTCTCGGTATTTTTGGATTGAATAATTTTTTGGATAGTAGCAATAAGTTGAATATCTATGACTTACTTTCTCAACCTCGTATCTTAAAAAATACAAGTTTTCAGGAGAAAAAAAAAGAAACGGTTTATCTCTTTATACTTCAGTGTTTGAATAAAAGTTCATATGCAATTATTAAGGAATTGATTGCATTTAAGTATATATATATACTTGCGCACGAAGTGTACCGTACGGACACTAAATATATAATACTATATGAGCTTTAGCCTATATAAAATATAGTTTTGGCATTTTTTTCGTTTTTGTGGGTTTATCGGTTTTAAGCGTTTTTAATGGTGTTTCTATAGCTTAGGCGTTTTTTCCTGCGTTTTTGGCGTATTTTTTATTTCGTGCTTTTTTGGTTTTAGTGCTTTTTTCTCGTTTTAGCGATTTTTTTAGGTTTTTGGCATTTTCTTTAATTTTGCGATTCGTTTCGTTTAGGTGCTTTTTTTCGTTTAACCGACTTTGTAGGTTTTTTGGGTTTTTTTCTATTTTGGCGATTTTTTCGTTTAAGCGATTTTTTCATTTTAGCAATTTATTTTAGTGCCACATTTTTTTTTTAAATTTGGTGCTTTTCCGCTTTAGTGATTTTTTCGGGTTTTGGCGTTAATTTTTTTTTAGTTTTTAAACGTTTTTTAAGTGTTTTTTTTGGTTTTGGTGTTTTTTGAGTTTTTTAATATGGTGCTTTTTTAGTTTTTATGCTTTTTTCTCGTTTTAGTGTTTTTTTAGGTTTTTTGCTTTTTTACTTTGATGTTTTTTTAGTTTTGGTGTTTTTTTGCATTTTGAGATTTTTAAAAGTGTTTGGCGCTTAGAATTATATTAGCAATTTTGTATCATTTTGGTGTTTTTTTCGTTTCAGCGATTTTTTCATTAGGTAGATTTTTTTCCAATTTGGTTCTTTTTTTAGTTTTTGTGATTTTTTTTTTGTGTTTGGTATTTTTTTTAGTTTGGTGCTGCTTTTTAGTTTTAATGATTTTTTCTCATTTTGGCGATTTTTATAGGTTTGTGGCATTATTTTAATTTGGTATTTTTTTAATTTTGGTGCTTTTTTCTCGTTTTAGCAAATTTTTAAGTTTTTGGCGTTTTTTTATTTTGGCGATTTTTTTTAATTTTGGCGATATTTTTTAATTTTGGCGATTTTTTTAATTTTAGCGATTTTTTTCAATTTTGCGATATATTTTATTGCTAGAATTTTTTAATTTGCTGTTTTTTTCGTTTTGGCGATTTTTTTAATTTGGTGTTTTTGTAGTTTTGGTGCTTTTTTCTCGTTTTAGCGATCTTTTAAGGTTATTGAAGTTTTTTTATGATGGCAATTTTTTCATTTTAGCGATTTTTTTCATTTTTGCAATTTATTTGAGTGTTTCCGGAAAATACACTGAAAACCGATTTCACGTACAGACAGACGGACATCGCTGGTTCGTCTTCCCTATGCATAAGGATTCAGAATATATATACTTTATGTGTCGCTTATTAATATTGTGGAAATTACACACGGAATGACAAACCTATATATACCCGATGTCAGTCATATGGTCTTTTTTCTGCTGTTTTCCATCCAAAAGATAATTATTGATTCCAAAAGATCATTTTTAAGTTGACAATTTATCAATTTCATCGAAACGTCTGCTCAGCCATCTAAGCCTATAACGTTGCAGCTTCGGGCAATGACAGATAATATGTTCAATGGTTTCTGGTTCCTCTTCATCCCGCACATCCTACCTGACAGTCTCCTAAATGCTAGTTCTTGCTCTGACTGAGCAGTGACCTGTCAACACGCCTATCATGATTCCCATCGCCTTCTTCATGTCTAGTAGCAGTTTGGATCTTCCTAAGTCAAATTTTGGCCAAAAACCCTTCGAGACTATACAATCCTCTCTACTTCACCATGAACTGTTGGTCCTGCTTTCTACCTAATTACTGAATTCTTTATAGTAATGACCTATTGGCAATTTCAGCGATCTATATGACATTCCCTCATCTAACGCCGTCTCTATTCTTGCCAGCTCATTGGCAATTTCATTTCCCTCAACACTGATGTGGTCAGTAACCCATAAGCAAGTTGAGTTTCCTACATTCCTGGCCATCAGCTCCGTGGCCGTGAAGATCGCCAAGATTTCAGCCTGGAAAACACTACATTCATTCGGCAGTCTGAAAGAACTACGAAACTACATTCCCAAAATATAGACACCAGCCCCTGTGCCTCCCCCACTTTAGATCCATCTGTAAAGACTGAATAACTACTGAGGGTGTTCTACTAAAATCGATTTCAGCGACCTTATAGTCCGTAAATCCAAGGGTTACAGATTTCTGATCACCAAAACAGATCTTATTTAAGATTGATGTGTGACCTGATATTCATATCCTCACCAAACCTATTTCTACAAGTCTAAGGAAACTTTTAGTCGCCGTTCCCACCACAAAGTCTTATATAGGAAGTAGATGAAGAGTGACATCCAAGGCATCCTGAGGTGTGCTCCTCTGAGCACCTGTGATGCTCATCGATGCACATCTCCGAACATTAGCTAGTAATCTCCTGTGACTTTCCTTCCTCAATGCCTCTTACCATACCATACAACCATAGGAAATAACAAGCCTGACAAGCGATGTGTAGATCCAGTTTACTACCTTCGGTTGCAGGCCCCAGTTCCTTCCTATGGAGTTTCTGCATGCGTAGAGATATTGAGCCCTTTTTTAGCATTTCCTGCGTGTCCATTTTCAAAGAAAGCTTGCTATCTAGTAAAACACCCAGGTATTTATCACCTCCCATCCTGGGTAGTACAAAGCTTTCTACTTTATATCTCGGTTTTCTCTGGGTTGACTCCTAGTCCTTTACTGCTGGCCCAGCAGTTTAGATTGCCCAACGCCGACTGCATGATTTCATTGATATTGGGAAGAAACTTTCCCGTTACTAGTAAAACCACGTCGTCCGTATATGCAACTATCTTCCATGCGCTCCTGTTCAAAAGCCTAAGAATTACGTTCATTGCCAACAACAACAATAGAGGTGACAAAACGACTCCTTGTAGTGTACCTCTTGTCACTAATCTCCTCAGGCTTTCTCTTCCCATACTCGAGTTGATTATTCTGCTGTTCAGCATGATAATTATCCACTCCACTAGAAAGTTGTGAACCCTTAGAGTCTCCCAAATAACCTCTATACTAATTGTTGTTAAAGGCTTCCTCAAAATGTAAGAATGTGTGCTGCAAACCTCTATCTATAACACCAACCACGTCATGAAGCGTATTCTCAACAGCCCTGCCTTTACGATAGGCATGCTCAGCGCCACTAATAATGTGGGTATCAATTGTGTTCTTCAGATGCAGATCAATCAATCGATCTAATGTTTTCCAAAGAAACGACGAAAGACTATTGGCTTGCCTTACCCGCTTTGGGTATGAAGATGACCTTAACTTCTCTCCAGCCTTTCGGTATAAACCTCCTGCTTAAGCATATCTTAAAGATATACACCACAGACTGTAGTACGCGCTCTGGGACATTCTGCAATATGGCCGGAAAAATACCATCTGGCGCCGGGATTTATACGGTTCAAATGTATTAATTGTCCATGTTGCTTTTTCCAAACGTCACTATGTCGTCCACTGCTCCTTCTAATTTCGGTTCCGACAAGTAGTTAAAATTGACCGCCATCGTTGCCTGCTCCCCTACTTCCCTACAGCCAGGAAAGTGGGTGTCCATCAGAACAGAAAGTGTCTTCACGTGCCATCCAATCTTTGAATATTCTCAGGAGCCCTAGGGTCTTTTGACAATACTCGCCGAGACCTCGATAACTCATTAATGGAATCAATCTCCTCACAGTATTGCCTCAATGAGAATATTTTCGCCCTTGTACTTATTATACAATACCTTATGATTGTTCCAGTCCTCCATCCTTCCTGTGAGTTTCGCCTTACTGAACAATCTTCTAGTCAAGGACCTCAGATCTTACAGACCTTTGGTCCACGATAAAGGCTGCTTGCTTTTGCCCAGAAAAGCCACTGTACAGGACTGTTCAAAACATTCCATACAAGTGTTAGTGAAATATTCAACCTGCTCTTCCACTCCTCGTTGTATATCCACACCCTGCGGAGTTGTTTATTGCAAGAACATATGTATTTTTCTGTGTTTCGAATAAGAGAAATACCTACAATTTCAATTCCAATGTTGTTTTCTGCTGGGTATGTATGTATAAAAATTAAAAACTATTCACATACATACATATTCCCATACGTACATATGTACATGTGGATTTTTGCTATCTTAAATAGCTCATCTATTCATTTCTTTGTTGTTCATATTTGCGTTCTAAATTTTAAAGCTTATTGTCGAAAGCATTTTTTAACTTTTTTTATTTGTTTTATCTACACGAGCAAATGAAACTATGTACTTATGCAAATATGAAAGTTTTAAATAATCCAAGTCAATTTTATTTTCTTCTAAATTCGGTTGCTAGAATACGTACATACATACATTTATACAGACATACTAATAATTTGTAAATTCTAAATTTCAACTTAAAAAGATGTAGCATGTGTTTTAAAATCCGATGTCACCAGCTCCGTGGCCATGAGGATCGCCAAGATCTCAGCTTGGAAAATACTACATTCATTCGGCAGTCTGAAAGAACTACAATTGTTCGTTCCCAACGCCTTCCTCCAATTTTCATCCACCTATAAAGACTGAACTACCCTCATACAGCCTATCGAATTTGACCCAATAGTCCCTGTTGTTAGTCCGTAAACCCAGGGGTTAGTCATTCCTGATCACCACAACCAACCATATTTAAGATTGATGTGTGACCTGATATTCCTGTCCTCATCAAACCTGTTTCTACGAGTCTGCGGAGACTTTTAGTCGCCACCCGCCCACTACAAAGTCCTCTATAGGAAGTAGATGAAGAATGGTGTTCAAGGCAGCCTGAGATGTGCTCTTCTGAGCACCTGTGACGCTCATCGATGCACATCTCTGATCCCAAGACAGTAAGCTCCTGTGACTTTCCTTCATCAATGCCTCCCACCATACCACCCAACCATAGGAAATAACCGGCCTGACAACCGATGTGCAAGTCCAGTTTACTACCTTCTGTTGTTTACTACCTTCGGTTGTTTACTACCTTCGGTTCCAGGTCCTTCCTATGGAGTTCCTGCATGCGTTAAGCCATTTTTATTTGTGTTATCTACACGAGCAAATTAAATTTTGTATTTATACAAATATGAGAGTTTTAAATGAATCATGCCAAAACTGTTTTCTTCTAAGTTTGGTTGCTAGAATACATACATACATACATATACAGCCCAATCATGAATATTCCCTCGGAATTTCTTTCTTACGGAAAATAAACATTCCTCCAATCATAAATTCATTGGGAACAAAAAAAGAGTAATACGTGGCATCACCGCATTACGAAGCTCTTTGTTTTGCTTGTTTGTTGACATTTTATTTCTCCCTTTTTTATGAGTGAGAGAATAAAGAAAATTGTTAAAATTCACCAATTATTATTATTTTTTATTAACTACAAGTTTATGTAAATAAATTGTGTTTTTTGTGTATTAAATATATTTTTATATAAACTCCTTTCTGTTTTGCAAAGTAAAGGTTTTTAATGAAAAAAGCAAGTTCAACGGCGTTCATAATACCTATTTTTTCCCGCAGAGTTTTTTATTCCCGAATTTGTTTAAAAACATGGGGGAAAACAAATAAATAATTGGAGAAAAGGAAAAAGTGACAAAACTCGCACGGAATTGTTATTCATGATTGGGCTGATATACAGACATACTAATAATTTGTAAATTCTAAATTTCAACTTAAAAAGATTAGCATGTGTTTTAACATCATCCGATCTCATTCTGTACTCGTACTCGTATTAATTTATGAACATTAAGAATATTAAAATAAATCTGAAAACGTTTCCAGGGTTGTAAAACTTTAACTTTTTTGTTATATAAAAGTAACCTACTAAAACTAATTTTTTTATTTGACAAGCAGTACAAACTGTACTGCTTTTGTTTGTATGAAAAACTCAGAAATTTTAGAATTCGTTGCAAAATGGAAATTATTTTTATTATTATTGTTATTAATTATTTTTTTAAGCAATTTTTTTATTTTGTAATTAAAATTTGCTTAAATTGTGGAAATACTTTTACAAAGTGAAGAAGGGCTTGGAAATAAAATTTTTGTATATAAAAATGCACAAATACATTGCACAATAAAATTATTTTTAAAAATAATAAAAACAACAAGTAATAGTGCTGTATTCGGATGTGCCGAATCTTATATACCCTTTATCAAAGTGCTGTTTATGTAATATAGAAATACATATGTAGGTACATATTTATTTTGTGAAAAAATTCATAATTTTTGCTCGAGTGCAATTTGTAGTAAGTGACCTCTCGGTATTTTTGGATTGAATAATTTTTTGGATAGTAGCAATAAGTTGAATATCTATGACTTACTTTCTCAACCTCGTATCTTAAAAAATACAAGTTTTCAGGAGAAAAAAAAAAGAAACGGTTTATCTCTTTATACTTCAGTGTTTGAATAAAAGTTCATATGCAATTATTAAGGAATTGATTGCATTTAAGTATATATATATATATATATATATATATATATATATACTTGCGCACGAAGTGTACCGTACGGACACTAAATATATAATACTATATGAGCTTTAGCCTATATAAAATATAGTTTTGGCATTTTTTTCGTTTTTGTGGGTTTATCGGTTTTAAGCGTTTTTAATGGTGTTTCTATAGCTTAGGCGTTTTTTCCTGCGTTTTTGGCGTATTTTTTATTTCGTGCTTTTTTGGTTTTAGTGCTTTTTTCTCGTTTTAGCGATTTTTTTAGGTTTTTGGCATTTTCTTTAATTTTGCGATTCGTTTCGTTTAGGTGTTTTTTTTCGTTTAACCGACTTTGTAGGTTTTTTGGGTTTTTTTCTATTTTGGCGATTTTTTCGTTTAAGCGATTTTTTCATTTTAGCAATTTATTTTAGTGCCACATTTTTTTTTTTAAATTTGGTGCTTTTCCGCTTTAGTGATTTTTTCGGGTTTTGGCGTTAATTTTTTTTTAGTTTTTAAACTTTTTTAAGTGTTTTTTTTGGTTTTGGTGTTTTTTGAGTTTTTTAATATGGTGCTTTTTTAGTTTTTATGCTTTTTTCTCGTTTTAGTGTTTTTTTAGGTTTTTTGCTTTTTTACTTTGATGTTTTTTTAGTTTTGGTGTTTTTTTGCATTTTGAGATTTTTAAAAGTGTTTGGCGCTTAGAATTATATTAGCAATTTTGTATCATTTTGGTGTTTTTTTCGTTTCAGCGATTTTTTCATTAGGTAGATTTTTTTCCAATTTGGTTCTTTTTTTAGTTTTTGTGATTTTTTTTTTTGTGTTTGGTATTTTTTTTAGTTTGGTGCTGCTTTTTAGTTTTAATGATTTTTTCTCATTTTGGCGATTTTTATAGGTTTGTGGCATTATTTTAATTTGGTATTTTTTTAATTTTGGTGCTTTTTTCTCGTTTTAGCAAATTTTTAAGTTTTTGGCGTTTTTTTATTTTGGCGATTTTTTTTAATTTTGGCGATATTTTTTAAATTTGGCGATTTTTTTAATTTTAGCGATTTTTTTCAATTTTGCGATATATTTTATTGCTAGAATTTTTTAATTTGCTGTTTTTTTCGTTTTGGCGATTTTTTTAATTTGGTGTTTTTGTAGTTTTGGTGCTTTTTTCTCGTTTTAGCGATCTTTTAAGGTTATTGAAGTTTTTTTATGATGGCAATTTTTTCATTTTAGCGATTTTTTTCATTTTTGCAATTTATTTGAGTGTTTCCGGAAAATACACTGAAAACCGATTTCACGTACAGACAGACGGACATCGCTGGTTCGTCTTCCCTATGCATAAGGATTCAGAATATATATACTTTATGTGTCGCTTATTAATATTGTGGAAATTACACACGGAATGACAAACCTATATATACCCGATGTCAGTCATATGGTCTTTTTTCTGCTGTTTTCCATCCAAAAGATAATTATTGATTCCAAAAGATCATTTTTAAGTTGACAATTTATCAATTTCATCGAAACGTCTGCTCAGCCATCTAAGCCTATAACGTTGCAGCTTCGGGCAATGACAGATAATATGTTCAATGGTTTCTGGTTCCTCTTCATCCCGCACATCCTACCTGACAGTCTCCTAAATGCTAGTTCTTGCTCTGACTGAGCAGTGACCTGTCAACACGCCTATCATGATTCCCATCGCCTTCTTCATGTCTAGTAGCAGTTTGGATCTTCCTAAGTCAAATTTTGGCCAAAAACACTTCGAGACTATACAATCCTCTCTACTTCACCATGAACTGTTGGTCCTGCTTTCTACCTAATTACTGAATTCTTTATAGTAATGACCTATTGGCAATTTCAGCGATCTATATGACATTCCCTCATCTAACGCCGTCTCTATTCTTGCCAGCTCATTGGCAATTTCATTTCCCTCAACACTGATGTGGTCAGTAACCCATAAGCAAGTTGAGTTTCCTACATTCCTGGCCATCAGCTCCGTGGCCGTGAAGATCGCCAAGATTTCAGCCTGGAAAACACTACATTCATTCGGCAGTCTGAAAGAACTACGAAACTACATTCCCAAAATATAGACACCAGCCCCTGTGCCTCCCCCACTTTAGATCCATCTGTAAAGACTGAATAACTACTGAGGGTGTTCTACTAAAATCGATTTCAGCGACCTTATAGTCCGTAAATCCAAGGGTTACAGATTCCTGATCACCAAAACAGATTTTATTTAAGATTGATGTGTGACCTGATATTCATATCCTCACCAAACCTATTTCTACAAGTCTAAGGAAACTTTTAGTCGCCGTTCCCACCACAAAGTCTTATATAGGAAGTAGATGAAGAGTGACATCCAAGGCATCCTGAGGTGTGCTCCTCTGAGCACCTGTGATGCTCATCGATGCACATCTCCGAACATTAGCTAGTAATCTCCTGTGACTTTCCTTCCTCAATGCCTCTTACCATACCATACAACCATAGGAAATAACAAGCCTGACAAGCGATGTGTAGATCCAGTTTACTACCTTCGGTTGCAGGCCCCAGTTCCTTCCTATGGAGTTTCTGCATGCGTAGAGATATTGAGCCCTTTTTTAGCATTTCCTGCGTGTCCATTTTCCAAGAAAGCTTGCTATCTAGTAAAACACCCAGGTATTTATCACCTCCCATCCTGGGTAGTACAAAGCTTTCTACTTTATATCTCGGTTTTCTCTGGGTTGACTCCTAGTCCTTTACTGCTGGCCCAGCAGTTTAGATTGCCCAACGCCGACTGCATGATTTCATTGATATTGGGAAGAAACTTTCCCGTTACTAGTAAAACCACGTCGTCCGTATATGCAACTATCTTCCATGCGCTCCTGTTCAAAAGCCTAAGAATTACGTTCATTGCCAACAACAACAATAGAGGTGACAAAACGACTCCTTGTAGTGTACCTCTTGTCACTAATCTCCTCAGGCTTTCTCTTCCCATACTCGAGTTGATTATTCTGCTGTTCAGCATGATAATTATCCACTCCACTAGAAAGTTGTGAACCCTTAGAGTCTCCAGCGACTCCCAAATAACCTCTATACTAATTGTTGTTAAAGGCTTCCTCAAAATGTAAGAATGTGTGCTGCAAACCTCTATCTATAACACCAACCACGTCATGAAGCGTATTCTCAACAGCCCTGTCTTTACGATAGGCATGCTCAGCGCCACTAATAATGTGGGTATCAATTGTGTTCTTCAGATGCAGATCAATCAATCGATCTAATGTTTTCCAAAGAAACGACGAAAGACTATTGGCTTGCCTTACCCGCTTTGGGTATGAAGATGACCTTAACTTCTCTCCAGCCTTTCGGTATAAACCTCCTGCTTAAGCATATCTTAAAGATATACACCACAGACTGTAGTACGCGCTCTGGGACATTCTGCAATATGGCCGGAAAAATACCATCTGGCGCCGGGATTTATACGGTTCAAATGTATTAATTGTCCATGTTGCTTTTTCCAAACGTCACTATGTCGTCCACTGCTCCTTCTAATTTCGGTTCCGACAAGTAGTTAAAATTGACCGCCATCGTTGCCTGTTCCCCTACTTCCCTACAGCCAGGAAAGTGGGTGTCCATCAGAACAGAAAGTGTCTTCACGTGCCATCCAATCTTTGAATATTCTCAGGAGCCCTAGGGTCTTTTGACAATACTCGCCGAGACCTCGATAACTCATTAATGGAATCAATCTCCTCACAGTATTGCCTCAGTGAGAATATTTTCGCCCTTGTACTTATTATACAATACCTTATGATTGTTCCAGTCCTCCATCCTTCCTGTGAGTTTCGCCTTACTGAACAATCTTCTAGTCAAGGACCTCAGATCTTACAGACCTTTGGTCCACGATAAAGGCTGCTTGCTTTTGCCCAGAAAAGCCACTGTACAGGACTGTTCAAAACATTCCATACAAGTGTTAGTGAAATATTCAACCTGCTCTTCCACTCCTCGTTGTATATCCACACCCTGCGGAGTTGTTTATTGCAAGAACATATGTATTTTTCTGTGTTTCGAATAAGAGAAATACCTACAATTTCAATTCCAATGTTGTTTTCTGCTGGGTATGTATGTATAAAAATTAAAAACTATTCACATACATACATATTCCCATACGTACATATGTACATGTGGATTTTTGCTATCTTAAATAGCTCATCTATTCATTTCTTTGTTGTTCATATTTGCGTTCTAAATTTTAAAGCTTATTGTCGAAAGGATTTTTTAACTTTTTTTATTTGTTTTATCTACACGAGCAAATGAAACTATGTACTTATGCAAATATGAAAGTTTTAAATAATCCAAGTCAATTTTATTTTCTTCTAAATTCGGTTGCTAGAATACGTACATACATACATTTATACAGACATACTAATAATTTGTAAATTCTAAATTTCAACTTAAAAAGATGTAGCATGTGTTTTAAAATCCGATGTCACCAGCTCCGTGGCCATGAGGATCGCCAAGATCTCAGCTTGGAAAATACTACATTCATTCGGCAGTCTGAAAGAACTACAATTGTTCGTTCCCAACGCCTTCCTCCAATTTTCATCCACCTATAAAGACTGAACTACCCTCATACAGCCTATCGAATTTGACCCAATAGTCCCTGTTGTTAGTCCGTAAACCCAGGGGTTAGTCATTCCTGATCACCACAACCAACCATATTTAAGATTGATGTGTGACCTGATATTCCTGTCCTCATCAAACCTGTTTCTACGAGTCTGCGGAGACTTTTAGTCGCCACCCGCCCACTACAAAGTCCTCTATAGGAAGTAGATGAAGAATGGTGTTCAAGGCAGCCTGAGATGTGCTCTTCTGAGCACCTGTGACGCTCATCGATGCACATCTCTGATCCCAAGACAGTAAGCTCCTGTGACTTTCCTTCATCAATGCCTCCCACCATACCACCCAACCATAGGAAATAACCGGCCTGACAACCGATGTGCAAGTCCAGTTTACTACCTTCTGTTGTTTACTACCTTCGGTTGTTTACTACCTTCGGTTCCAGGTCCTTCCTATGGAGTTCCTGCATGCGTTAAGCCATTTTTATTTGTGTTATCTACACGAGCAAATTAATGTTGTATTTATACAAATATGAGAGTTTTAAATGAATCATGTCAAAACTGTTTTCTTCTAAGTTTGGTTGCTAGAATACATACATACATACATATACAGCCCAATCATGAATATTCCCTCGGAATTTCTTTCTTACGGAAAATAAACATTCCTCCAATCATAAATTCATTGGGAACAAAAAAAGAGTAATACGTGGCATCACCGCATTACGAAGCTCTTTGTTTTGCTTGTTTGTTGACATTTTATTTCTCCCTTTTTTATGAGTGAGAGAATAAAGAAAATTGTTAAAATTCACCAATTATTATTATTTTTTATTAACTACAAGTTTATGTAAATAAATTGTGTTTTTTGTGTATTAAATATATTTTTATATAAACTCCTTTCTGTTTTGCAAAGTAAAGGTTTTTAATGAAAAAAGCAAGTTCAACGGCGTTCATAATACCTACTTTTTCCCGCAGAGTTTTTTGTTCCCGAATTTGTTTAAAAACATGGGGGAAAACAAATAAATAATTGGAGAAAAGGAAAAAGTGACAAAACTCGCACGGAATTGTTATTCATGATTGGGCTGATATACAGACATACTAATAATTTGTAAATTCTAAATTTCAACTTAAAAAGATTAGCATGTGTTTTAACATCATCCGATCTCATTCTGTACTCGTACTCGTATTAATTTATGAACATTAAGAATATTAAAATAAATCTGAAAACGTTTCCAGGGTTGTAAAACTTTAACTTTTTTGTTATATAAAAGTAACCTACTAAAACTAATTTTTTTATTTGACAAGCAGTACAAACTGTACTGCTTTTGTTTGTATGAAAAACTCAGAAATTTTAGAATTCGTTGCAAAATGGAAATTATTTTTATTATTATTGTTATTAATTATTTTTTTAAGCAATTTTTTTATTTTGTAATTAAAATTTGCTTAAATTGTGGAAATACTTTTACAAAGTGAAGAAGGGCTTGGAAATAAAATTTTTGTATATAAAAATGCACAAATACATTGCACAATAAAATTATTTTTAAAAATAATAAAAACAACAAGTAATAGTGCTGTATTCGGATGTGCCGAATCTTATATACCCTTTATCAAAGTGCTGTTTATGTAATATAGAAATACATATGTAGGTACATATTTATTTTGTGAAAAAATTCATAATTTTTGCTCGAGTGCAATTTGTAGTAAGTGACCTCTCGGTATTTTTGGATTGAATAATTTTTTGGATAGTAGCAATAAGTTGAATATCTATGACTTACTTTCTCAACCTCGTATCTTAAAAAATACAAGTTTTCAGGAGAAAAAAAAAAGAAACGGTTTATCTCTTTATACTTCAGTGTTTGAATAAAAGTTCATATGCAATTATTAAGGAATTGATTGCATTTAAGTATATATATATATATATATATATATATATATACTTGCGCACGAAGTGTACCGTACGGACACTAAATATATAATACTATATGAGCTTTAGCCTATATAAAATATAGTTTTGGCATTTTTTTCGTTTTTGTGGGTTTATCGGTTTTAAGCGTTTTTAATGGTGTTTCTATAGCTTAGGCGTTTTTTCCTGCGTTTTTGGCGTATTTTTTATTTCGTGCTTTTTTGGTTTTAGTGCTTTTTTCTCGTTTTAGCGATTTTTTTAGGTTTTTGGCATTTTCTTTAATTTTGCGATTCGTTTCGTTTAGGTGCTTTTTTTCGTTTAACCGACTTTGTAGGTTTTTTGGGTTTTTTTCTATTTTGGCGATTTTTTCGTTTAAGCGATTTTTTCATTTTAGCAATTTATTTTAGTGCCACATTTTTTTTAAATTTGGTGCTTTTCCGCTTTAGTGATTTTTTCGGGTTTTGGCGTTAATTTTTTTTTAGTTTTTAAACGTTTTTTAAGTGTTTTTTTTGGTTTTGGTGTTTTTTGAGTTTTTTAATATGGTGCTTTTTTAGTTTTTATGCTTTTTTCTCGTTTTAGTGTTTTTTTAGGTTTTTTGCTTTTTTACTTTGATGTTTTTTTAGTTTTGGTGTTTTTTTGCATTTTGAGATTTTTAAAAGTGTTTGGCGCTTAGAATTATATTAGCAATTTTGTATCATTTTGGTGTTTTTTTCGTTTCAGCGATTTTTTCATTAGGTAGATTTTTTTCCAATTTGGTTCTTTTTTTAGTTTTTGTGATTTTTTTTTTTGTGTTTGGTATTTTTTTTAGTTTGGTGCTGCTTTTTAGTTTTAATGATTTTTTCTCATTTTGGCGATTTTTATAGGTTTGTGGCATTATTTTAATTTGGTATTTTTTTAATTTTGGTGCTTTTTTCTCGTTTTAGCAAATTTTTAAGTTTTTGGCGTTTTTTTATTTTGGCGATTTTTTTTAATTTTGGCGATATTTTTTAATTTTGGCGATTTTTTTAATTTTAGCGATTTTTTTCAATTTTGCGATATATTTTATTGCTAGAATTTTTTAATTTGCTGTTTTTTTCGTTTTGGCGATTTTTTTAATTTGGTGTTTTTGTAGTTTTGGTGCTTTTTTCTCGTTTTAGCGATCTTTTAAGGTTATTGAAGTTTTTTTATGATGGCAATTTTTTCATTTTAGCGATTTTTTTCATTTTTGCAATTTATTTGAGTGTTTCCGGAAAATACACTGAAAACCGATTTCACGTACAGACAGACGGACATCGCTGGTTCGTCTTCCCTATGCATAAGGATTCAGAATATATATACTTTATGTGTCGCTTATTAATATTGTGGAAATTACACACGGAATGACAAACCTATATATACCCGATGTCAGTCATATGGTCTTTTTTCTGCTGTTTTCCATCCAAAAGATAATTATTGATTCCAAAAGATCATTTTTAAGTTGACAATTTATCAATTTCATCGAAACGTCTGCTCAGCCATCTAAGCCTATAACGTTGCAGCTTCGGGCAATGACAGATAATATGTTCAATGGTTTCTGGTTCCTCTTCATCCCGCACATCCTACCTGACAGTCTCCTAAATGCTAGTTCTTGCTCTGACTGAGCAGTGACCTGTCAACACGCCTATCATGATTCCCATCGCCTTCTTCATGTCTAGTAGCAGTTTGGATCTTCCTAAGTCAAATTTTGGCCAAAAACACTTCGAGACTATACAATCCTCTCTACTTCACCATGAACTGTTGGTCCTGCTTTCTACCTAATTACTGAATTCTTTATAGTAATGACCTATTGGCAATTTCAGCGATCTATATGACATTCCCTCATCTAACGCCGTCTCTATTCTTGCCAGCTCATTGGCAATTTCATTTCCCTCAACACTGATGTGGTCAGTAACCCATAAGCAAGTTGAGTTTCCTACATTCCTGGCCATCAGCTCCGTGGCCGTGAAGATCGCCAAGATTTCAGCCTGGAAAACACTACATTCATTCGGCAGTCTGAAAGAACTACGAAACTACATTCCCAAAATATAGACACCAGCCCCTGTGCCTCCCCCACTTTAGATCCATCTGTAAAGACTGAATAACTACTGAGGGTGTTCTACTAAAATCGATTTCAGCGACCTTATAGTCCGTAAATCCAAGGGTTACAGATTTCTGATCACCAAAACAGATCTTATTTAAGATTGATGTGTGACCTGATATTCATATCCTCACCAAACCTATTTCTACAAGTCTAAGGAAACTTTTAGTCGCCGTTCCCACCACAAAGTCTTATATAGGAAGTAGATGAAGAGTGACATCCAAGGCATCCTGAGGTGTGCTCCTCTGAGCACCTGTGATGCTCATCGATGCACATCTCCGAACATTAGCTAGTAATCTCCTGTGACTTTCCTTCCTCAATGCCTCTTACCATACCATACAACCATAGGAAATAACAAGCCTGACAAGCGATGTGTAGATCCAGTTTACTACCTTCGGTTGCAGGCCCCAGTTCCTTCCTATGGAGTTTCTGCATGCGTAGAGATATTGAGCCCTTTTTTAGCATTTCCTGCGTGTCCATTTTCCAAGAAAGCTTGCTATCTAGTAAAACACCCAGGTATTTATCACCTCCCATCCTGGGTAGTACAAAGCTTTCTACTTTATATCTCGGTTTTCTCTGGGTTGACTCCTAGTCCTTTACTGCTGGCCCAGCAGTTTAGATTGCCCAACGCCGACTGCATGATTTCATTGATATTGGGAAGAAACTTTCCCGTTACTAGTAAAACCACGTCGTCCGTATATGCAACTATCTTCCATGCGCTCCTGTTCAAAAGCCTAAGAATTACGTTCATTGCCAACAACAACAATAGAGGTGACAAAACGACTCCTTGTAGTGTACCTCTTGTCACTAATCTCCTCAGGCTTTCTCTTCCCATACTCGAGTTGATTATTCTGCTGTTCAGCATGATAATTATCCACTCCACTAGAAAGTTGTGAACCCTTAGAGTCTCCAGCGACTCCCAAATAACCTCTATACTAATTGTTGTTAAAGGCTTCCTCAAAATGTAAGAATGTGTGCTGCAAACCTCTATCTATAACACCAACCACGTCATGAAGCGTATTCTCAACAGCCCTGCCTTTACGATAGGCATGCTCAGCGCCACTAATAATGTGGGTATCAATTGTGTTCTTCAGATGCAGATCAATCAATCGATCTAATGTTTTCCAAAGAAACGACGAAAGACTATTGGCTTGCCTTACCCGCTTTGGGTATGAAGATGACCTTAACTTCTCTCCAGCCTTTCGGTATAAACCTCCTGCTTAAGCATATCTTAAAGATATACACCACAGACTGTAGTACGCGCTCTGGGACATTCTGCAATATGGCCGGAAAAATACCATCTGGCGCCGGGATTTATACGGTTCAAATGTATTAATTGTCCATGTTGCTTTTTCCAAACGTCACTATGTCGTCCACTGCTCCTTCTAATTTCGGTTCCGACAAGTAGTTAAAATTGACCGCCATCGCTGCCTGTTCCCCTACTTCCCTACAGCCAGGAAAGTGGGTGTCCATCAGAACAGAAAGTGTCTTCACGTGCCATCCAATCTTTGAATATTCTCAGGAGCCCTAGGGTCTTTTGACAATACTCGCCGAGACCTCGATAACTCATTAATGGAATCAATCTCCTCACAGTATTGCCTCAATGAGAATATTTTCGCCCTTGTACTTATTATACAATACCTTATGATTGTTCCAGTCCTCCATCCTTCCTGTGAGTTTCGCCTTACTGAACAATCTTCTAGTCAAGGACCTCAGATCTTACAGACCTTTGGTCCACGATAAAGGGTGCTTGCTTTTGCCCAGAAAAGCCACTGTACAGGACTGTTCAAAACATTCCATACAAGTGTTAGTGAAATATTCAACCTGCTCTTCCACTCCTCGTTGTATATCCACACCCTGCGGAGTTGTTTATTGCAAGAACATATGTATTTTTCTGTGTTTCGAATAAGAGAAATACCTACAATTTCAATTCCAATGTTGTTTTCTGCTGGGTATGTATGTATAAAAATTAAAAACTATTCACATACATACATATTCCCATACGTACATATGTACATGTGGATTTTTGCTATCTTAAATAGCTCATCTATTCATTTCTTTGTTGTTCATATTTGCGTTCTAAATTTTAAAGCTTATTGTCGAAAGCATTTTTTAACTTTTTTTATTTGTTTTATCTACACGAGCAAATGAAACTATGTACTTATGCAAATATGAAAGTTTTAAATAATCCAAGTCAATTTTATTTTCTTCTAAATTCGGTTGCTAGAATACGTACATACATACATTTATACAGACATACTAATAATTTGTAAATTCTAAATTTCAACTTAAAAAGATGTAGCATGTGTTTTAAAATCCGATGTCACCAGCTCCGTGGCCATGAGGATCGCCAAGATCTCAGCTTGGAAAATACTACATTCATTCGGCAGTCTGAAAGAACTACAATTGTTCGTTCCCAACGCCTTCCTCCAATTTTCATCCACCTATAAAGACTGAACTACCCTCATACAGCCTATCGAATTTGACCCAATAGTCCCTGTTGTTAGTCCGTAAACCCAGGGGTTAGTCATTCCTGATCACCACAACCAACCATATTTAAGATTGATGTGTGACCTGATATTCCTGTCCTCATCAAACCTGTTTCTACGAGTCTGCGGAGACTTTTAGTCGCCACCCGCCCACTACAAAGTCCTCTATAGGAAGTATATGAAGAATGGTGTTCAAGGCAGCCTGAGATGTGCTCTTCTGAGCACCTGTGACGCTCATCGATGCACATCTCTGATCCCAAGACAGTAAGCTCCTGTGACTTTCCTTCATCAATGCCTCCCACCATACCACCCAACCATAGGAAATAACCGGCCTGACAACCGATGTGCAAGTCCAGTTTACTACCTTCTGTTGTTTACTACCTTCGGTTGTTTACTACCTTCGGTTCCAGGTCCTTCCTATGGAGTTCCTGCATGCGTTAAGCCATTTTTATTTGTGTTATCTACACGAGCAAATTAATGTTGTATTTATACAAATATGAGAGTTTTAAATGAATCATGTCAAAACTGTTTTCTTCTAAGTTTGGTTGCTAGAATACATACATACATACATATACAGCCCAATCATGAATATTCCCTCGGAATTTCTTTCTTACGGAAAATAAACATTCCTCCAATCATAAATTCATTGGGAACAAAAAAAGAGTAATACGTGGCATCACCGCATTACGAAGCTCTTTGTTTTGCTTGTTTGTTGACATTTTATTTCTCCCTTTTTTATGAGTGAGAGAATAAAGAAAATTGTTAAAATTCACCAATTATTATTATTTTTTATTAACTACAAGTTTATGTAAATAAATTGTGTTTTTTGTGTATTAAATATATTTTTATGTAAACTCCTTTCTGTTTTGCAAAGTAAAGGTTTTTAATGAAAAAAGCAAGTTCAACGGCGTTCATAATACCTACTTTTTCCCGCAGAGTTTTTTATTCCCGAATTTGTTTAAAAACATGGGGGAAAACAAATAAATAATTGGAGAAAAGGAAAAAGTGACAAAACTCGCACGGAATTGTTATTCATGATTGGGCTGATATACAGACATACTAATAATTTGTAAATTCTAAATTTCAACTTAAAAAGATTAGCATGTGTTTTAACATCATCCGATCTCATTCTGTACTCGTACTCGTATTAATTTATGAACATTAAGAATATTAAAATAAATCTGAAAACGTTTCCAGGGTTGTAAAACTTTAACTTTTTTGTTATATAAAAGTAACCTACTAAAACTAATTTTTCCTTTTTCTCCATAACTTATTATCAAATATTCTTAAAAGAAATATATTGGTGTAAGAGATCAGAAAAATCTTAAAGAATGATTCCAGAGTTTGGAAACTTAAACATTTTGTGATATATAAAAGTAACTAGATCTAATTACTTTTTACTTTTTCTTTATAACTTTATTGCTTTAACTTTAATAAGGACAACAAGAAAAAAAAGTATTTTAATTTATTAATTTTTAATTTACTAGTTATTCAAAACAAAAATACTATCATAGACGAAATGACAGTCAGAATGCATATGTTGCCATTTCGTTTTGGAAATGGTAAGCCTTTGCGATTGCAATCGCTCAGGTTGCTGACTTCCAGAGAAGCTGATAATCCTCCTTAATATTTGCTTTGTAATATATGATCTCTTTTGGATCGTACGCTAAGGCGTTCACATTTTGTTGATTTCACATCACTTTTTATACTTCCTTTGCCCTTTTGGAAAGATTTTCAGAATAATAAAAATTTTAACTAAAACCAAGATGAAATTAAATTGAATACACATAACAAGAAAGTCAATGCTTACTTCAATTAAAAGAAAGAAAATAAATGTTCTGTAGTTTTTTTTATAAGTAATGGATGATACGTTATATTGTTTAAGAAAATCATACACTTGATGATACGTTATTTTGAATTTTTCTTAAAACTTTGCTAGCTAGACCTGCAAAATTTTGTACATATACATATGTAATATAATAAAGTAAATCGTAATCAATAAAAAAAATCAATTTTGAATTTTTTGATAATACGTTATTTTGCATTTTTATTTCATTTTCTTTTGTGCTTATATTTCTTAGTAGTTTTGTTCACAAGATTTATGAAATTTATTGAAAGTGTGGTAGTAGCATTGTTGAGAGAATGAGTATTTATATTTGAGAGCATTAGAAAAAACGCTGTCAAAATAAAATTTTTTAGTTAATTTTAATTATTATTTTTCGAACTTAACTTGTTTCTATATTTATGATTTGAACGGGCTAAAGTTCGTAACGCTTTTTAAGCCAAATTACATGTGATAATTATTAATAAACAAATAACATCAAAGTTAGTTGTAAATATTCTGACAACACATAGTTGAACGGAACAGCCAGCCGTTTTCGAAGGCCATTAAACCTTCATCATCAGCGTTCTTCTGTGTTGGTCCACTGTGGTGGTTCTGGCTTATATACGAAACTTTCTTGCAAATGGAATACGTGAATTGTTTTGATTCATCGTATTTCAATTTGCTGAAACGTGTTTTGTAATGAAAGCCCAAATTTACCATCTCTAATTTACAACAGACTTACCATTGTCGTTTATTCTTTACTAATTATGCACATGTTAGTTAATTTGTTTATTTTTGTTTTACTTGAGACAAACTTTTTTCGTTTGTTACTATTAAGTATATTTATTCAATTTCTGCCACTCGCCGGCCCATGGCTATTAAGTTTAGTTAATTTTAATTATTATTACTGTTCAAACTTCATTTATTTCTATATTTATGATTTGATCAGATATATTTCTTTGCAGGAAACGTTTGCGAAATATTTTGTTTACATTCGAACTCTAGTGAAAGAAATTATTTTTTTGTTAGCTGTAAAACAGTAATTATCTTTTTCCACGAAAATTATTTCAATTATTATTTAAATGTTTTGCTTGTTATAAAGGGTCCGCCAGATAACTTTTTTTTGAAAATGCTAAAAAAAACTACTGAAGCTTCGGCTGTGTGGCACGTAGCGCCGTCCTGTTGAAACAAAATGGTCCCAATAGCCTCCTCTTCAATTTTTGTGAACAAAAAATCGTTCAACATGGCCCGATAACGATCGCCATTGACTGTAACGGCCACTCTTTGCTCATTTTCGAAATTATGACTTTTGGACCAAAATCCGCACCAAACAGTGACTCGTTTTGGGTGCGTCGGCTTTTCAATGTCGCGTGCGGGTTTTCTGTGACATTTGTGCTTGTTTTCATACCCGCCAAGATCAAAATGAGCTTCATCTGAAAAGATGATTTTTTTTGGCAAAATCGGCATCTTCTGTAAGTTGGACGCAGGCTCACTTAGGGAAGCGAAAACGCATTGGATGGTCAGTTGGGTCGTTTAGCGAAAGGATAAAACTAATTATCTGTCAAATCAGACATGAGCTAAGTATTACCATTCACGAAATAAGCACTAGTTGAAAAAAAAACGTTAGATGGCGGACCCTTTATATTTAAAACATATACATATGTGTATTCGGTTTTTTCATTCATTCATTTCAAATTAAAAAGCTGAGTAATGTGGTTTAATAACTTGCCAATTAATTGTTGCCGAAAAAAAGTTACACAAAAAAAAACTTTATAAAATGGTGCGAATTAAAATACTTTACTAAAATGTTTCATTTTTCTAAGCATTTGGCAAATTAAATTAAATACGCTTATAGCTTAATCGGTTTTAATATATGAACAAATAAAACGCAAACAATTATTAAGTTTAAGTTTAAATGAAAAAGGAAAAAACATTAAAAATATAATTTCAAATTATGCGTGTGTCTTCGTTCCGCACTACCTACATTGGCCACGTTTTCTTATCTTATTAATCATCTGATCTGCATACTTTGAAATTTTTTTTCAATAACCCTCATGCCAGTGTCTAAATGGTCCATGATTGTCGCTCCTTCACATCTTCTACAGCTGCATCGTAGTATCCAACACATTCATTCACCATTTTTGCCCAAGATAATATTTCTTCAAAATCCTGTAAATACAAAATTTCGAGACAATGTAAATGCCCTATCAAAACCTATTCATAAAAGGCTTTAAGTTGGTTTTAACGGGTGAAAATACTATGAGTTTGTATTTCTCCGTAAACCAAATTACACATGGATAAACAAATGTAAACAAATAAATAAATAAAGCAGAACGGAACAACATGCTGTTTTCAAAGCCCGCCGCACACTTTCATCATCATTGTTCTGGTGTGTTGTCAATTGGTGTAAACGTTTTTTCAATGCAAATGGTATATCGATCATTAATCATTACGAGTATGTATTTACACATCTTCCATGACTCTTTAACAAGCACAAAGTAGCTTTTGTATCTTGTGGTTGTTTGTGGAAAAGGCATTTGTGTAAATTTAATTTATCTTAACTTTCATTTATCGTTTTTTTTTTGTTTTTTTTCTATTTGTTTATGTAACTCATGCTGTATATGTAGCAGTGGTAAGTAAATAAAATTAAAGTTAATTTATATAAATATTTTTTTTTTTCGATTACAAAAAGTTTCTGTTTTGTTTTTGTCTTATTTGAGTATTGGAATTGTTTGTTATTTGACAGATATTTTTAGTTTTTAAATTAGTGGAGTGAGCTCTCCGATCTTCTGCGTATGTATGTCATTTTCATCATCATCTCAGCTGGAAAAGTGGTCATTGATCACATAAATAATTGGAGAAATAATATATTATTTTTTAAAGCAAAACAATACATTATTTTAGAAACGAATGGGTAATTTGATCAGACACAATAATTACCACATGTATTAATTACCTCATCTGCAGAAGAAGGCATGTATGTATGTCCTGATTCACACACGTCAGGTTTGACTCGTCAAGTCTTGAACTTTTAGGAAAGAGCGGTGAAGAGAATAAAAAGGGGTACAGACTTGACCGTACCAGTCAAGTTTGCTTTTTCGTTTTGTTTTGTCATTCGTAATACTCTACTACAACGCAATTGATGAGACTTGATGACTTGACGGTGTGTATGAACGTAAATGCAGGTTCAAAAGAAAATTGAGCAAAAACTGATCAGCTAAACCTGATGTGTGTGAATCAGGACTATGTATTTCTTGCTGCCTTTATCTCGCTTGCAAACTTTGTTATTTTTATTCATGCGTGCCAGTGAAGTTCAATGGAAGCATAAGTATTATATGCGCACAACTTTTGCAAACATTGAACTGAAAAATTGTGTGTTGAAGATGATTGAAAGCAAAATATAAGAGAAGAAATATTGATTCTATTAATTAATGAATAAATAATTAATTAATAATATAAGTATAATTAATTATGAATGCATAAGTAATATAATGCAAAATATTATACGAGTAAATTTCATTAAAAAAAATTAGTTATTGAATTCATTCTTCGGACGCATTAAGATAATTCATTAGTTTCCTGGGACATGTTCTGTGTAATGAGTTCTGGAATGACAAATTATACATGCTGTGCATTAGTTTTTCGTTTCTTATTCGTTAAATTTTCAAAAAGTTGTTTATGTTTAACTAAAAGGGAATATTTATTTACCTTTAACTTTTGTTAAAGTGTTGAAATTTTTATGTACATACATATGTATGTATGTAAATATTATTTGTGTGTAAATATACATGCATACATATATTTACGCAGTATGCAAGTGACAAATGAACATCTCTTTTTAAGAAAAGAATTTATAAAAGATACGTTGCCCCCCCTGCCACTAGAAATGTTGTCTTACATAAAAATAACGTTTAACTATAGTTAAGCAAACAAACATTCTGTAAATACCAAAGTTGACAAACACAGATGTGTTCCCATAATTAAATTTTATTGAAACACACAGAAAACGCTACTCTAAACTTCTTTCACGCGTGTATATCGGCTAACTTTTATATTATTGTTATTAACTTTTTTTCATAAATGAAGTTTTTTATGGAAAAATATTCACTGCCAAAAATACCTTTTCAAAAATTCATATGTTCACATTCATACCAATAAGAAAACACTAATTTTTTTTAAAGAGAAGTAACACTCATGCAATGAATGTCTACTACTATTACTAGGTGTTAAGTTCTTTAGGAAAGGGCTAGTGATAGAGAAGGCAGGTGGTGAAGGAAGAGATAGAGGAAAGCTTCATTATTTTACAAGTCTGCTTTTTTTTGTACGCTTTTTAATAGTGCAGTGTTGCAGCGCCTCTGGTGTCAATGAGGCGTATTAAATTTCGAAACTGCTGGCTTAGTAGCCATTTTATTGGTTAGTTTACTTCGTCGATGATTCTGCTACACAATGCCGACGAAGGAGGGTGCTCTGATGTTACATATGATTAGTGCGGTGTAGTTCAGTGACCATAGTCTAAGGCTTCATCACTTGAAAATTCCTAAAACAACTGATATAAAGGAACACTAATGCACAACAGAAAACAATGTGGTGTTGTTTATTTTTGTGGCAATAAAAAAAGTGTTTAAGTCATGTTACAATTGCACTGGGTACATGCATGACTACAACAAAATTACAACATCAAAAAGCACATGTATTTGGTTGGTATAAACGATCGAAAAATTGTCAGAAACAAATGTCTTTTGTTTATAAAAATAACAATTGCTGGGTAACTAAAGTACAATTGCAGACGCGGCATTCCTGCATGACTATAGTTATTCGGTGTTGCCACTCTGTGTGTAGTTAGACAGTGTGTAATTTCTACTCACGTGTGTACGCCATGTAATTAAATTTTTGTATAATATGTGTGTAATTCTACTTTGGGCTCTGTTTTCATTTTTTTTTTTTAATTCCTTATCAAATTTCAGCTAACTAGCGCAAATTTTAATTATATTTTCTAATGGGTGTGATACCGCATACTTTTTTAATCTCAAGATTTTCTTTGGCCAGTAGTTATCTTTCTTGTCGAGTTTCGTTGGAAACGGATAGTAATAAATTTATAAATATGTAGTATAATCAAATGTATATAAAATAGTAGGCTTAAAATGTATGGGCGTGTTAACGCCCACTTCTTCCAACGTAAATTTATAGCCTTGCATCATTGCAACATGTATGCCAAATTTCAATAAAATCGCTTCAGTTAAAGGCCTTAGATTTGTATTTTAAATTCTGAGCCTCATGGGCGCAGCCCCGCCCACCTTGGTAAAATTTTTGAGTTCTCAGATGTTTCTAGTAATTTGCTAATCTCTAACTACTCGTTTATCAAATTTCAGCTCAATAGCGCAAATTTTAATTTTTTATTATTATGGGCATCTTTCCGCCCACTTTTTTAATCTAAAATTTTTTTTGGCTAGTGTTTATCTTTCCTGTGTAGTTTTGTTGCTTAATTTTTATGGGCGTAGCCCCGCCCCCCCCCCCCCCCCCCGGCTAAAATTTTCAGGTTTTCAGATTTTTCTAGTTCATCGCTCAGCTAGATCTGTAGCTATAGCGGAAGTGCTTCATAATACTGATGAGTATGTCAGTGGTCAGTGATCAGTGCGTATGTCTTAAAATATGCACTTTTGCACCTCCATATCTCCGGAAAGTTTCATTGTAAAACTACCAAAATTTGCATATGAGGTCACATTAATTTAATTTAATTCTAATTATAGTTTAAATTTTATAAGTTTACGATTGCGGGGAACAAAGTTATGAGGGGGGTAAAAACAGCTCGAATGGCTTTCTGTAAATATACATACTGCATGCATTGGCCGGAACTTGGCCCGAGGCACTGCCATGCGCATCTAGGCAAAATTGCAAGAGAAATTGCAGAAAATACAAAGAGAAGTAGAACAAAAATGAAAGAGGACCTTAATAATAATTATGGAATTCTTTTATCCGTTGCTCAAAGAAAATTTTATATTTCGGTACGAATAAAACTAGCATTGAAAATATAAAAAAAATAAATAAAATATAAGAACGTTTGCAGGGTTGGAAAACTTTAACTTTTTTTATCATATACAAGTAACCTAGTAAAACTGATTTTTCTTTTTTCTATATAAATTATATAAATTAAATTAAATATATTTCCTTTAAGAATATGAGATATATTCTTAAAAGAAATATATTGGTGTGAGAAATCAGAAAACAATAAAAGGAGAATTCCAGGGTTGGAAAACAAACACTTTTTGTAACAATAAAAGTTAGAAGGGCTAATTAGTTTTTTCTTTTTCATTACAAATTAGATATATTGTATGTTATGGAAAGAAAAGTTTGGTATAAAAATTTTAAAAATAAAAACCACTGTTCCAGAGCTGCAAAATTTGAACTTTACTCGGATATTAAAATAACTTAATATAACTAATTTTTCCTTATTTCCTTTTTTTATTCACTAAACATATTTTATAAATTTTTTAAAGATTGGTATAAGGAGTCAGAAAAATATAAAAGTATAAAATATGCAGGCTTGGAAAATTATAGTTACCAAGTCAATTATTTGTGTTTTTTTACAAATTAAATGTAGTTTATGTATTAGAAAGAAATAGTTTGGAATAAATAATTAGAAAAATAAAAATCATTGCTTCAGACCTGGAATACTTAAGCCTTTTCTGGCTTTTCAAACTTTTGGTAATTAAATAAATTCTGTACTTTAGAATGAAATAAACTAATATTAAAAACTAGAAAAATCAAAATTATGGTTCTTTTACAACAAAAGCAAATTCTTCTGATTAAATTTTGATTAAAATTGTTTTGGGCTTCCCCAGTCAGCATGTGAAAGATTGTTTCACCAAACCGAGAGTAAAATTAAATTGTACTGCCTAACACTTTCGAATAGCTTACAGAAAAGTACCAATACGTATATGGGAAAAATATCACAATACTTGGGAGCACTTGATTACAAATGTCAAAATAACGAAGAAAACCAAAAAAACTTGATATCACTCTTTATGTCTATAATTTTAAATTGTTACTTTTATTTTGTATAAATAACGTTTGAGTTAAATATAAAGTAATAAGTTTGAATATATTTTAACAATGGATTGTGTTTTTCTGTGGATCGATGGTAATGACGACGATGCTCTACCAGAAAGAGTCCAAAGGAAATTAATAAGAGAAAATTCAAACATATTGGCTCTTAATGAGAAAAAGTAAGTACGCACGTACATACAACGTATGCACCTAAGTACATATATTTTAATGGAAATGTGGGTATATTTTTAGCTTCGTTAAGAATTTTAGACTAAATAAGGAAGCTTTCTTGTATGTCTTTAATTCCATTAAGGACCACTTAAGTTCTCCTCAAAGGTCCACAGCGATTCCACCCTTATTAAAACTAGCTGGCACATTAAAATTTTTAGGCCAAGGTGGGTATCAGCACCAGATTGGCCAAGATCGTCTTTTGGGAATATCACAACAGTCGATTTCCTGTTGTATTACAGAAATATGCCAAGCGATTGAAGATATTCTTTGTCCAAAACACATAATTTTTGAAATGACAGATGAAAAAAAACGGGAAGTTAAAATACATTTCTTTAATAAATGTGGAATACCAGGCATTATTGGTGCGGTTGATGGTACCCATATACAAATCATTAAACCAAGTAATGATGAACAATGCCGTGATTTGCTTATTGCTTCTGGGGAGTTAATATGCCCTTTAGCCAATTCGGGATGTTCCACCATAAACTCAACCATTAGTTGAAATTGTTTGGATTTTGTATGGCACTTTGTTTTTGGACATTCCTTAGAAATAATACAAGCACAATAAAATTTTAATTTTGGCTGACATATAAATAAATTCTTTTGTTTTTCTATTTTTTTATTTTATTTAATAAAAAATACTTACATTTTCCATTTTTGTAAATTTTCACTATCAAAATGTCTTTCGAATGAAATGCGAACAGTCGTAACGTTTTTGGCATTCGTTTTCGTATTACACAGTTGCATTTTCGAGGGAGAAATTCATGAATACGAAAAGGGCAAAAAAATGTACGTATGTTCGGAAATAAATTTGCGATAATTATTTTACCCAGTTCCTTTTGTTCGAATTCGCAAAATTATTTTTTCGAATCGAATTACACAGTAACCCCCCAGTTCTGCGCTTAAAATATGACTCGAAAATGATTCCCAGAAACACTTAGAAAGAGATTTGTTTAGAAAACAAACAGCAAGCTCGTGCAGTAAAATCAAGAAAATATAAAAATTTAAAACAAAAAAAAAAAAAAAAACTGATTGTAAATACTACCACAAACTGTCTCGAAAGTGAATCGAAATTGAACAGAAATGCGAGTCATAAAATACTCTTTTAGAAGACTCGCGGCTATGGTACTATTTTCTACCGAATGAACAGTCATTTTCGACACGAAAACGAGCGCATAAATGCTCATTTTAATCGTGCGGAGGAGTCGAAAAAGACTCGAATATGATCATTAATTTCATAAAATGCTGACTGGGTTCCTCTTTATATTTTATTGTATCATGCTACACATGTATGTGTGAGTATAATCCCCGCAGTCAGACCAGAGCCAAGTGTCGCTATGTCAACAATAAAATTCTAGTAGTAGTTAAATTTTCTACAATTTCTCTTCTATTCGAGGATTTTGCAACAACTTGTCAACATACATAAAATTGTATGTACGTAAGATATAGAAATGTACCAGTAAATGTCTGGTTGGTATGTCTCCATGTTCCCATAATAACTATGAATTCACTACCTAGTCAATTGTTTTAGAGTTACTAGTAGATTTGCAATGACAAGCACTTGCTAATGTCTATAGCACAAAGTATTGTATGGGGGATAATTGTAGAGTAGTACTGGTGACAAAGTCAAAAGCGACTCAGTACATTTTCACCATCGACATTTCCTTCAGGGATGGTTTTGGCTATACACTCAACACTTTCTTTACACGGCCATTTTTATACGATTTTGTTATAACACGGTTCATATAAAAAAATATGTTTTTATTTGCACGAATTTTTTGAATTTGCACGATATTTTTTGTTTAATTCTTACATGAAAATAAAAAAGATTATACATTGCCAAAGCATTTTAAAAATATACAAAATGTAGTTTTTCGTACAATTTTAGAATTCGCCCTCACTGTATGTGCCATGTACTATACTAAACCAATAATAAATGCTGTCATTGAATAAGCGAAGCACGATGGCTGTATTGATGTTTTTATTTTATTTCTATATGAGTGTTATTAACGAGCGATGTTTTTATTGGATGTTGTTCATAACATGCATGCATGACGTTTGTATACGCGTCCATGCGTAGAAAGATGCAAGCATCACAAATTTTGCAGTCACGAAGTATTTTCTTCTAAACTATGCTGTGACGTATGGCAGCGTCCTGGTTTTCTGGGATTTCTCCTGGATTTAGATAAATTATCCTGGTGTCGTGGTCTAATCTTAAATTTTACACGAAAATTTACCAGTGGTGTCTAAAAAACAAAGCTAAAATATGGAAATTTGTTAGGTGTGTCCAGACTGTTGGGGCGCTGTATGCTGAGGTATGGCTTGATATTTTGAGGTGGATTCAATTCTGTTTCTGAATGGAATTCAACTCTGTACCATGGCCCATATGGTTGATACATGTATCAAAATAAAATATTGTTTGAGTAAATTTTTAAACAATTAGTTCTTGGAGTATATGTACATGTATATGTATGTACATATATATAAGGTTCTGTTGTACGTTCGTTTGTGGTTTGTATGAGTGACCTGGTTGACGGGCTCATACTTCTGGCAGCCGTATCCTATACCTGCAATAACTTAAACAAACGTATTACCAACAAGTTTGTTTTAGAACATTTCGCTGTAGTAAAGCATTTGAAAAATCCCTCATGTCTTAAAAGTTCTTGTAACTGGTTCTGTGCAGGTCTTTACTATGTATATGTACTAAAGACCTGCAAAAGACGTCTTATAAGAACTTTTAAGACATGAAGGGCAATTTCAAATGCTTTACTACAGTGAAATCTTCTGAAGCAAACGCTAAACAACGTGTTCGGCAATACATTTGTTTTAACTTATTGCAGGTATAAGAGTAAAGAAGAAAATAGTTCGTGACTGAAGAATTTGTGGTGCTTGTGCTTTTTTCTCTCATTGAAGCGTATACTAACGTCATGGATGTACGTACATACATACATATGTACCTACATAATTTTTGTATGCTCTCTTATTTTTTCTGCGCACATACAAACGCACACATGCATTTACATGAGTTGAATGCGCTTGCTTTAAAAAACCTCCCTTAATCACAAACATAATAGCTCACACAGAGAAAAAACTGCCTAATAAAATCAATAAGATTTTCTCTATGAAACGTTTTTAGGCTAAGGGGTATCCCAGCAGAAAGAAGCGAAGATTTTTTCATATAGATTCCTTATTGGTTTTATGTGGTAAATCTTATTAATTTTATAAAGAAGAAAACCACATAAAATCAAGAAGAAATCTTATTATTCACAACTTTTTTTACTCAATTTCCGTTATTTTTGGCACCAAAAAAACAATCCATAGAGAAAATCTTCTTGATTCTATTAGGTTTTCTTATAAATTGTAAACTATAAGAATTTCTTATTGATTTCATTAGGTTGCCTTATTGATTTTTTTCAAAAAGGTTTTCCTTATTGATTTCATTATGTTGCCTTATTGATTTTTTCAATAAAGGTTTTCTTCTTGATTTTATTAGGTTCCTATATGATTATGTGTAAAGCATCTTATTAATTTTTTAATAAGGAAATCTTCTTGTTTTTATTAGGTCTCTTGTTATTTCATATCTATAAATAAACATAGAGACAATTTTTTTCATGATATTTTTCGTTCTTGTATAAGCATGTTTTTGTACAATAATTTCAGTGCGGATTCAGGCTGCTTGTTAGCATATTGGTTAGAGTTCGTGTCTATCAGTCGGAAGGTTGCTGGTTCAATATTTGTCTCCTCCCAAGTAATAAATATGTATGTATGGTGAGTTAGTTAATTAAGAATATAATATAATATAATATGTGTGTATGTATGTATAAATAAATAACATCTAAATATACTACATACATGCATACATATATCGTACAGAATTTAAATGAAAATACATAAGTACAATTTTTTTCATGTTTTATTAGGTTGCCTAATAAAATCAAGAAGAAAACCTTTTTGAAAAAATCAATAAGATAACCTAATAAAAACTATAAGATTTCTTCTTGATTTTTTCAAAAAGGTTTTCTCTATGAAATTAATAATATCTTATTATTATTTATTTATTTATTAAACATATTAATGCAAAGTAAATTTGCATAATATGGTGTTGCACAAATATGGGCGGAGTAACATAGACCATATGCCCAAGATGGTATTAACAGTATTTTATAAGGTTTTGTGAATGACTGTGCACGACCTATGCCTTCACATAGGAAGTAGGCAACGTGGTTGTTAAAGAAATTTCACAAAAAACCGCAAGATTATACGGTTATCCGTGGCAGATCAGTCAACCAGTGCGAGCGAGACGAAAAACTCTCGAAGGCCAAACAACAAACACAAGTCTGACCGCACTTAAGAAATAATTACGATGACGCGAGAGATGTTCCCCGACCCAGAGCTGCTTAACGACAGATATCTTATTAATTTTGTTCTATTTTATGAGGTATTTATTAGGCACTATTTTCTCTGTGTACCATCTAAAACTTACACACACACATCCAAACGTACAATATGTAAAATAACAAGCATACATGCATAAACAGTACTTATTTTCATTGTTTGTTAAAACAAGACGTCTTGGCGACATCGCTTGTTAACAGTCATATACACGTACACCAATACAACCATCGTGCTTCGTTTATAGTACCACAGCATTTATTATTGGCTTAGTATAATACATGCCACGAGAATATATTTAAAAAACATGACGTATTTGCATTTCAAAACTGCTTACGCAGGCCACTAATATGTACCTTTCTGACATATGTACATATCTGTTGATGATACTATTTCGAATGCTGTTTGCATTAAGAGTGCACGTGCACTGTTATCCGAAACCAATGACAAACTGTAAAGTTTACTTTCAATTCTAATCTTTCAAGCTTGAAATAAACTTTGTTCTATTTTTCTTATGGAAATTAATTGTTTTTGTTATTGAATATGTACAATTTTTTTTAGTAAAACTTTTTGAAATTTCACCTTTTTGCACATTTGACTCAGTACATGATTGAATTTTAATAATTTTAATAATTAAACTTGCGCGATTTTGGTTTTGTAAAATATGGAACGCATTACAAAATTTTCGATATGTTGCATGTATTTTTTACACGTTTTTTTTTGCACGATTTCCCCAGGAACGTATCCAGCGTGTAAAAAAAGAGCTAGGCGTACTTTTGACTAGAGAGCTACAAGCTTTTACTTTGTACATGTATATGTTATAAAAACTATATGTACATACTTATGTATATCATAATTTAATGTACGCAAATAAGTACCAGTATACATCAAAAACTTTCATTAGTAACAGCAGTTTAGTTTTGGTCGTTGAAATGAAAACAACAAACGTTCTTTATTTTCTTCTGATAAGTTTTTTCCTACAACTTATTTCGGTTCATTCTCACCAATATGAGACGGAGGTAAATGCCGCTGCTGGAGCAATGAAAAAAGCCCTCCTTGCCGATAAAACAGATGGCTACAAGGCAGAATTACGAAACTTAAGCAATCTTCATAAAAAAAATTTTCCTGCAATTGTGGGCCAAGCATTCAATGATATTTTTCCTGATCTTAAACAAACAAACCCTGATAGAGTTTGGCAGATTTATCAACCAGATTATCCAGAACTTTTTAATACTATGGTAAGCGCCGTAATGAGTCTTTATGATTGTACTGAATGTATTGATCCGAATCAGTTCGGTAGCGTGATAAATAAAATTAAAACTCATGAACTATATGAAAAATTGGATATTGATACAAAAGCAGACATAAGAATGGCTATACGTGAATTTCCTACCCACTTAAGATTAATATTTTTTGAGGAGCACTTTTGTCTTGAGAATTTTTATTTTCCGCAATATATTTACGCTCAGCAGGCCAATGTTCCTAAAACTAAACACAGCAATATTTTTATTTGGAATACTGAAATCTTTGGACAATTGGATTTCACCAGCTATATCCAAGCCGAAGTTTTGGAGTTGTATAAAAATAGTAGCACGCAACTAAGTGCTAGGCTGAAAGAACCTAAAAGTGGTATATATTACTACATAGATGAAAATGGTTATGTAGCTGGCTGGAATGCTGATGGTGTCCCTCCAATGTCCGTTTGGAACATAACATTCCTGAGCAATACGGATAATTGTGAAAGTGAGTATCGTGTTCAATTCTCTCAAAATGACAATTTATTCTGCGCCGGATTTTGGAGGGATCCAACAACACGTTTCGTTGAAGTGAAAGAGAGAAATTCTTATAATTATCCTATATGCGAGTGGTTTTTAAAGTATTGCGACTTTTAATAAACATGTATGTAAAAAAATAAATTTAAAAGTATCAATTGTTTATTTTACAATATAAAATAGTTTTGTAATAATATGTATGTGTACATTCGACAAATACTCTCCAGGAGATCGAACTAGTGCCCAACTGTTAATTTAGTAGTACAGAAATCATCACCACTAGTTCCAACTGTAAACTTTCCTATAACATCTTAATACTCAAATTAACATTGAGTGTGTTTCGAAAATTATTAGTGTCTTATGACTAGTTTATTACCAGTTCTTTTGAAAAAGAAATATACTATAAAATTGGTCATTTTATTCCTTTGTTACCCAGTGACAACTGCTAGTTAAAATTCGCAATTATTTATCAAAATTGAAAAATACAAAAGAATATTTGTAATTATTTGATTATAATTATTTTTTGGTGAACCTAAAAGTTTAATAATTGTATAATACTAATTTGCGTACAGTGCAAGGGCTCTGTTAGACAGTCAAAATTTATTTTGCAATTTGGTGCCTTGTTACTACTTCATAACTAGGACTCGTCAGAACTAGTAATTTTATAAAACTACTTTAACCCTTTTCGCACTAGTTCTTTCTGTTCTAGTAATTATACTAGTAGCTTTTAGGTAATTGACGCCTATTCTCCTGCAGGGTATATTTAACATAATACATATATAGTACATGTATGTAAATAAATATAAGAACAAGTAAGAGTGCTATATTCGGCTGTGCCGAATCTTATATACCCTTTACCAAAGCGCGTTTATGTAGTATAGATACAGAAAGCACATATAGCACAGAGATATGTAGGTACATATTCATTTTGTGAAAGAATTCATACTTTTTTTCTAGTGCAATTTTTAGGTTTTTGGCATTATGTTTAATTTGGTGCTATTTAAATATTGGCGATTTTTTTTCAAATAGGCAATTTTTTTTGGTTTTGATGATTTTTTTTCGGTTTTTGGCGTTTTTTTTTTAATTTTGGCGATTTTTTTTCGTTCTGGCGATTTTTTTGATTTTGACGATTTTTTTTCATTTAGGCGATTTTTTTATTTTTTGGCAATTTTTTTTCATATGGGCAATTTGTTTTTTGTTATGGTGATTTTTTCGGTTTTTGTCGTTTTTTAATTTTGGCGATTTTTTTCGTTTTGGCAGATTTTTTTGATTCTGCCGATTTTTTTTCATTTAAGCGATTTTTTTAATTTTTGGCGATTTTTTTTCATATAGGCAATTTTATTTGTTTTGGCGATTTTTTTCGGTTTTTGGGGTTTTATTTTTTAATTTTGGCCATTTATTTTCGTTTTGGCGATATTTTTTGATTTTGTCGATTTTTTTTCATTTAGGCGATTTTTTTTTAATTTTTGACGATTTTTGTTCATATAAGCATTTTTTGTTTGTTTTGGCGATTTTTGCGGATTTTTGTCATTGTGGGAATTTTTTTTGTTTAGACACTTCTTTCTCGTTTTGGCGATTTTTTCGGTTTTTGGCGTTTTTTTTAATTTTGGCGATTTTTTTCGTTTTGTCGATTTTTTTGATTTTGCTGTTTTTTTCATATAAGCGATTTTTTTATTTTTGGTGATTTGCTTTCATATAGGCAATTTTTTTTGGATTTGGCGACTTTTTTCGGTTTTTGGGGTTTTTTTTTCAATTTGGCGATTTTTTTCGTTTTGGCGATTTTTTTTTGATTTTGGCGATTTTTTTCATTTAGGCGATTTTTTTTTAATTTTTGGCGATTTTTGTTCACATAAGCATTTTTTTTTGTTTTGGCGCTTTTTTTCTCTTTTTGGCGTTTTTTTTTAATTTTAGCGTTTTTTTTTTATTTTGGCGATTTTTTTCATTTAGCCGATTTTTTTTAATTTTTGGCGATTTTCGTTGATTTTGCTGTTTTTTTCATATAAGCGATTTTTTTTTAATTTTTGGCGATTTTTTTTCATATAGGCAATTTTTTTTTGATTTGGCGATTTTTTTCGGTTTTTGGCGTTTTTTTCGGTTTTTGGCGTTTTTTTTCAATTTTGGCGATTTATTTTCGTTTTATCGATTTTTTTGGATTTTGGCGATTTTTTTCATTTAGGCGTTTTTTTCATTTTGGCGATTTTTTTCCTTTTGATGATTTTTTTCATTTTTGGCGATTTATTTTCGTTTTGGCGATTTTTTTGGATTTTGGCGTTTTTTTTCATTTAGGCGACTTTTTTTTAATTTATTACGATTTTTGTTCACATAAGCATTTTTTTTTGTTTTGGCGATTTTTTTGCTGTTTTTGGCGTTATTTTTTAATTTTAGCGTTTTTTTCATTTTGGCGATTTTTTTCATTTAGGCGATTTTTTTTTAATTTTTGGCGATTTTTGTTCACATAAGCATTTTTTTGTTTTGGCGATTTTTTTCTGTTTTTGGCGTTTTTTAATTTTAGCGTTTTTTTTTCATTTTGGCGATTTTTTTCGTTTTGGTGATTTTTTTTCAATTTTGGCGATTTATTTTCGTTTTGACGATTTTTTTGGATTTAGGCGATTTTTTTTAATTTTTGGCGATTTTTGTTCACATAAGCATTTATTTTTGTTTTGGCGATTTTTTCTGTTTTTGGCGTTTTTTTTAATTTTAGCGTTTTTATTTATTTTAGCGATTTTTTTTCATTTAGGCGATTTTTTTTTAATTTTTGGCGATTTTTGTTCACATAAGCATTTATTTTGTTTTGGCGATTTTTTTCTGTTTTTGGCGTTTTTTTTTTAATTTTAGCGTTTTTTTTTTCATTTTGGCGATTTTTTTCGTTTTGGCGATTTTTTTAAATTTTTGGCGATTTTATAATTTTCGGTTTATTTAGTTTGACCGTTTTTGAAAATTTCAACAGTTTAACTCTTACAGTTTCCAAGATATAGCAATTTGTCAAAATTACATAGTCCAAATTTCATTAACTGATGGACCACCCTTTAATTAAAATTTTTTTAATTTTAGTGTTAATTGTTGTAGCATATATAAAAATACACTAATTTTACAAATTTCAAATGTCAATATACATATGTACATACATAATACAATTGTATGTATATTACATGGGATTTTAAAAGTTTTTGTCACTCATTTTGGAACACCCTTTAATTTTTAGCTTTTATATATTTGTTGTTGTAGCGACCAAAGTTCTACATACACTGTCCAAATTTCAGACCCGTAGCTTTTACCGTTCCTGAGAAAATAGCCTTCTTCCTAAATCATGAAATATGTTAATTATTAGGAAAAAAGTTAATGTTTTCCAACCCTGGGAACGTTTTTTAATTTTTTGAGTTTTTAAAATTTTTTTTTAATTATAAATACCAATTTTATTCATACCGAAGTATAAAATAAGTTAATTTAATAAAAAAGTAATAAAAACTTGTTTTCGGTAGTTATTTTCTATGGGAAAATAGAGTTTGAGTTTTCCAGCTCTGAAACCGTCTGCCCGATTTTGCTGATTTTCAATAGGAAAATTTCTGACTCACCAGTCCAAGAACGAAGTCTCTAGCTCTTCTGGGAGCTTGGGAAAACCGATTTCACGTACAGACAGACGGACAGACGGACAGACGGACAGACGGACATCGCTTGTTCGTCTTCCCTATGCATAAGGATCCAGAATATATATACTTTATGTGTCGCTTATTAATATTGTAGAAATTACAAACGGAATGACAAACCTATATATACCCTTTAACCATTTTTTGGTAAAGGGTATAAAAAATGGATGAGAAAATGGAAAATTTAACAATTAGAATAGCCAACAAAAGTTACTGCTTTCCAGAAGCGTTTGTTAAGGGAGGCAATGTTGTTACAGAATCACTTGCTGTTGCTCATGAATAAGTCTTTTTTTTTTTTGTTCGAGATGAGATCATGAGATTTAGCTTCCAGAAAGCCATGAATTTTTTTTCCTTTTTGCGAGAGCCCGCCTTACGTTAGTGCTTTTCAGAAGCATTTCTCGAAGCTTTTGTTATCATTGCTTCTCTCAGTTGTTAGTGTTTCCAAATCAGATTTTTTTTTTTGCTGGGTACTAGAAAACTAGTGCTTGCTATAAAATTTTGGGGAAAAAGGCATATTGTTACGTTTAAATTTTATTAAACGTGTGTTCTTTTGAATGCTCAAAAATAAAAATAAATAACACGAAATTTTTATTTGCTACTGTTCTTCCTACAGCGTATTACACAGAAAAAAGTAAAAGCAAGATTCAATGAAAAATACAAAGATTCAGTTAAAAAATTAATTAGTTTTCAACCAATCACAGAAATTGTAGTATTAACTCATCCATTTTAATTGGAAATTTTTTGATTTTTTCAATTAAAAAATATTTCATTAACTAAAAATTTTATTGATGGTTTTTTAAAGAGTTAATTAAAATTGAATTGAAGTTGAATTTAAATTTTTAAAGATTCAATTAAAAAATTAATCGAAATATAGAAAAAATTTAATAGTACCTATAAAAATTTAAAAAATGATGCTATTCTATGTATGTATAAATAATTTCCAAAAATGGAAACGTTGGTATATTGTACCATAAACCTAACTCATGCACCGCATGGTTTTTCAAGTTCGAACGGTGCACGAAAGTACGTCCAATGGCCGTATTTGGCGTTTGATAGTTGTTAATTAAATGTGCGGAAGTATATAACCAAAACCCAGATTTATGTTTAATTGTCTCCTATATAAAATATATAAAATATCAAAACCAATTAAATGATTAATTGGGTATTTTAATTGAAAATATTTTTTCAAAACAATGTGGCATACTATAAAAAAGAGCTCTTTTTTCATACATTAAAACAAACGTTTCATTATTTACTTATTTAATTTTATTTATGTAATAATTGTTAACCATTTCATAGTATTCTGAGTTAAGCTCTGTTGATAACACTTTTTTGATGAAGCAGTAAATTCAATGAAAACAAACATATATTTAATTAAAATATTAATAAAAATTATAATTTTTTTCTAAGCAAACACCTAATTGAAAAAAATTCAACAATAATTTTTTCTGTGCAGTTTATTTATTTGTAAAACTCTAATTCGAGTCAATTTCTTGTTTTCAAAAAGAGATTAATGCACATTTGATGTATTTCAAATAGTATATAATAACTTAGTTTCAGATATGATTATTCAAGCTTTAAAAAGTAGAAAATCTTGAAACTAACTAAACTACTTAATTTAAAAAGAATCCATTGTTGTCTAGTAAACTGCGACTACACAACCAGCACATATTAATAGTCTGAGATTAAAGTGTTAACCCTGATTGTAGTAACAATTTATTACACATTACATCATAGTGCACTATCCCATTGCCCTGAGGGCTCTGCCAAAATTCTGCTTTGCATACGTACACATCACAACTACTAACAAAATTGGCCTAGATATAATACGGATATAATATGGTGGCCTAGATATAATATTGGGTGTTTTTTATTGAGGTATAGAACTTTAAGTTGGCATCACTTTTTTAACTGGCGGCCATTTTGTCAGCTGTCAAGTGATTAATATTTAGTTTGGTTTGCAATTTCATCATGAACAGGTTGACAAAAGAACAACGCTTGCAAATCGTGCAAATTTATTTCGAAAATAATGGTTCAGTTCGCGAAGTTTACCGCAAGCTCCGTCCATTTTATGGTCGACATAATCGTCCATCAGAGCAATTAATTCGGTTAACCATGGATCGTTTTCGCACTACGTTTACTCTATGTGATAATACGCATCCGCAGAGACGTCGAACAGTGCGCACCGAAGAAACAATTGCCGCTGTAGAGCAAAGTGTTGAAGAGAACCCGAATGAATCGATTCGCCACCGGAGACCGGTATAGAGCCATGATAACCGACTATTTTGTTCCCGAATTGGATGGCATGAATGTGGATGAGTTCTGGTTCCAACAAGGCGGCGCTACATGCTACACAGCGCACGTCACAATCGATTTATTGAAGGAAACATTCGATGAGCGCATAATTTCGCGGAATGGACCCGTCAATTGGCCACCAAGATCGTGTGATTTGACACCATTGGATTATTTTCGTTGGGGATATGTGAAGTCGCTCGTCTACGCCAACAAACCAGAAACGTTAGGGGACTTGGAAGCCAACATTCGTGGCGTTATTGCCAACATACGGCCCCATATGCTGGAAAAAGTGGTTGAAAATTGGACCTGTAGAATTGGCTTTATTCGAGCCAGCCGCGGCGGCCACATGCCCGAAATCATATTTAAACATTAATGGCATAAAATTATCCTTCCAATAAAGCCAAATTGATGGACATTAAAACGATTTTCTTGTGTTTTATTTCAATTCGAAGTTCTATACCTCTAAAAAAACACTCTGTATTGTCATGGTCACCCTGATCGACGGTAATGCCGTGAACACGGGTAAAACCGTCGATCAGCTGAGCAGTTTGTTTGGAAGAACGAAAAATAGCAAAAGAAAAGAAAATTTGTTGTTATAGAAAAAAAAGATAGAAAAAAAGAAATGATTTATGAATTGGAAAGGGAGCTACCAGAAATTTCCAACAGAAAAAAGATGGCTGCAAAGGCGGGAAAAGGTAGAAAGAGCCACGTCAGCATTGTAGTAAGGAGAAGAAAAGAAAAAGATAAGTTTGGTAGGGCGAAGTAGGACACACAAGTTTTGGACGTTGAACAGGATAGACGGTGGGCTGCGGAAAAGTAAGTCGAGGTGGCTGGTGGTGAAAAAAAAAGAAGTCCAATAAATAAATAAAAGGCAAGACCAATAATAAAAAATTTGTGTTTTATTGTACAAAAAAAAGGAAGAAAATAGATTGCTTTTAAAAAAAATAACTAACACTGTGTAAACAAAAATTAAGCAGTGAACAGAAAAAGAACTTAAATCTAGTTACATGTACATAAAAACTTAAAACTAGAGTTGACTAATAAAAAACTTAAAACTAGTGAAAACCTGCCAAAATTAATTTGTGGATAAAAACAACAGAACATAAGTGAACTGTATAAAAAATTTGTTGAACAAAGAAAATAAAATTTTATAAACATTTATATAAAAGTGCAAGCAAATTATTGAAAAGAAATAGAATCACCTGCAACACGCCACCTGCAGCGAGGGAACTGGCCAAACATCTGCCACTACTGGGAAACAAAGAAGTTACCGGAAAAACGAAAAAAAAATCAAACGAGTAAACCAGCACCCAGGTATTTTGCCAATCGACAGCGACCGACGAGACCGGACTGAAACGGACAAAAATATAAAATTATATATTTATTTTTACATATATATATATATACATCTTATTTTTTTTGTGTGATTTTTTTTATTGAGGGAAACACTTAGTTAATTTACTTGTTAGAGTTCCTCACGAATTGTGAGATATCCCAGCTAGTTAGGGTGAGCTCAGCCTAGGAAGCGCAGGGAATAAAAAAGAAGGGTGATATTTGTCCCCAGTTGTGCTTACGAGTGTTTGTCTGAAAAAGAAAAAAAGTGGTAAAAGTTTAACCAAAACTCTATAGAAAACAAATATATATATATGACTCAGCTTAAAAGGGGACTCCGGACGCAGAACACGCCACTAACAGACGCAAAATCTAACAATTAGTACTGCAGCGCTACCTGGAAATAAATAAAAATTTAAAAGATAAATGAGTTAAATTTTATTTTTGTTGAATATATTATCACAAAGTTGAAAGCAAATAAATATAGAAAGGAAATACCCTGTAGGATGAACTTTTGTTAAACAAAAAAATTTTTTTATTTGAACTCAAAATTTGTAATATTTGTATAAAGGATTATTTACTTCATTTATTTATTTACTTCAATAAATAATTATGTGCTTACTTTTTAAATGAAAATTTTTCGTGAAGGTTCATTAATATGGAGGTGTGAAAAGTTTCGTGATGTGGTAAGTAAGTAGGTAGAAGAAAAGTTACTCCGGGTGATGCAAGCTAAGGGGCATCGCAGCCTGAGTGCGATGCCACGGAGAGGTCCACTGATCTCTAAGGGGAGGGTGCATTGTCCTGGTAAAACATCTGCCAGGCGAATTTGGTCGCGTGTGTGTGCATGTAACTAGGGAGGTGATTAGGGGTTGCTTCGGGCTCTAAAAATTGTTTTTATTCATTTTTCTCCATCTAAATGTTTGTTTCCTTTTTTTTGGAATATTTAGCTGGCATGAGTTTTTTTGTTTGCGTGTTGTCGTTACAGGACCTCCAGATGGATTGGCAAGAACCACCCCAAGACGGCGAGCCCTAGCCGGGAATACGCCAGCATGCCAGCGCGGCCGATCATCTGGCAACCACCACGTCCAATATGGTTCCATTCCGTTTTGTTACCACACAACCCATTACTAGACAATTACGACAGTATGAAACCCTGACGATTTATAAAATGCATTGCAGATTATAGTGATATGTATTGTGCAAGAAAGAACTTGGTCAAAATTTATATCTCACTACTTTTAATGGCCGAAATTTTGGATATTTTTGAAAATTTTTCTATAATAATACTTTTTAAATTTTAAATTTCTAGTGTACTTTATTTTTATTCATGTTCACTGGGCCATTTGAAAAGGGCATTGTTGGATTGCACACCTTAAAACTGCATTATTGTGTCATTACAACGACGCCAGTGTGCACGCAATTTGGTAAGACTCTTCTGAAAAGAAAGATCAAAAGCAAAGCATAAATTTTAGTGGGCGTGTCTAAAAAATTTCAGCGCTCGACAATATAATCTTACGTAAAATCTTTATGGGCTTATCCTTGACCACTTTTCTATCTGCTAGTACTTATGGTTCATGTAGAGTTTTGTAGGAAAAATCTAGTGAGAAATACATAAGTAATAAACTTAAACTGCTAAGCCGTAGTACATGAAAGAAAAAAATAAGATTTATGGGTGTAATCACGACCTCTTTTCAAAACAGGACATTTTTACTTTGGATAAGTGCAATGTGTATGAAAAGTTTCAATAAAATTGATCTTAATTTATGATTTGATCAGGCTAAAGTTTATAGCACTGATTGGAACTTCCGAGCTTTTCAGATTTTTCTTACTGATCTCTGGCCTAAATTTCTTTGTGTATCAAATTTCTGCTCTCTAGTGCAAATTTGAGTTTTAAAGGCGTGGCCCAATACCTGATAAAACTTCTTGGTTTTAAGATTTTTCCTTTACATTTTATGAGCATTACCCCCGCCCGCTGTTTTAAAGTCACGATTTTGTTGTGAACAGAGCTTATAATTCATGATAATTTTCTTCTAAAATATGATAGACCGAAGTAGATTAAAAACAAGTAAGAGTGCTATATTCGGCTGTGCCGAATCTTATATACCCTTTACCAAAGTGCGTTTATGTAGTATAGAGATACATAAATAAGCACAGAGATATGTATGTAGATATTAATTTTGTGAAAAAAATTCATAATTTTTGCTCTAGTGCATTATTTTTAAGTTTTTTGTGTTATTTTATTTTGACGGTTTTTTTGACATTTTGGCTTTTTCATTTTAGTAATTTATATAAGTGCTACACTTTTTTCCAATTAAGTGCTTTTTTCGTTTTTGGCTTTTTTTCAATTTGGTGCTTTTTTAGTTTTGATGCTTTATTTCTCGTTTTTAGGTTTTTGGCATTATTTTTAATTTGGTACTTTTTTTAGTTTTGGTGCTGTTTTTCTCGTTTTAGCCATTTTTTAGGTTTTTGGCATTATTTTTAATTTGGTGCTTTTTAAATTTTGGCGATTCATTTTATTTTGCTGATTTTTTTTTAATTTTGGCGATTTTTTTAATTTTGACGATTTTTTTCATATAGGAAATTTTTTTTGTTTTAGCGATTTTTTTCGGTTTTTGACGTTTTTATTTCATTGTGGCAATTTTTTTAGTTTTGACACTTTTTTCTCGTTTTGGCGGTTTTATTCTGTTTTTGGCGTTTTTTTTTTAATTTTGGCGATTTATTTTCGCTTTGGCGATTTTTTTAATTTTGGCGATTTATTTTAATATCGGCGAATTTTTTAATTTTTGGCAATTTTTGTTCATATAAGCAATTTTTTTTTGTTTTGGCGATTTTTGCTGTCTTTGGCGTTTTTTTTTTATTGTGGGAATTTTTTTTTAGTTTTGACACGTATTTCTCGTTTTGGCGATTTTTTTTCGATTTTTGGCGTTTTTTTAATTTTAGCGATTTTTTTCATTTTGGCGATTTTTTCGTTTTGGCGATTTTTTTAAATTTTTGGCGATTTTATAATTTTTGGATATTTAGTTGTACCGTTTTTGAAAATTTCAAGAGTTTAGCTCTTACGGTTTCCAAGATATAGCAATTTGTCAAAATTACATAGTCAAAATAGCATTAACTGATGGACCACCCTTTAATTTAAATTTTTTTAATTTTAGTGTTAATTGTTGTAGCCTATATAAAAATACACTAATTTTACAAATTTCAAGTGTCAATATACATATGTACATTTGTACATACAATTGTATGTATATTACATGGGATTTTAAAAGTTTTCGCCACTAATTTTGGAACACCCTTTAATTTTTAGCTTTTATATATTTCTTGTTGTAGCGACCAAAGTTCTACATACACTGTCCAAATTTCAGACCCGTAGCTTTTACCATTCCTGAGAAAATAGCCTTCTGGTAAAAAATGATATATGTTTAATTATTAGAAAAAAGTTAAAGTTTTCCAACCCTGGAAAGGTTTTTTAATTTTTTAAATTTTAAAAGTTTTTTTAATTATAAATACCAATTTTATTCATACCGAACAATAAAATAAGTTAATTTATTAAAAAAGTAATAAAAACTAGTTTTCGGTAGTTATTTTCTATGGGAAAATAGAGTTTGAGTTTTCCAGCTCTGAAACGGTCTGCCCGATTTTGTTGATTTTCAATAGCAAAATTTTTCGGAAAATTTCTGACACACCAGTCCAAGAACGAAGTCTCTACCTGTTCTGGAAGCTTGGGAAAATTGATTTCACGTACAGACAGACGGACAGACGGACATCGCTTGTTCATCTTCCCTATGCATAAGGATCCAGAATATATATACTTTATGTGTCGCTTATTAATATTGTAGAAATTACAAACGGAATGACAAACCTATATATACCCTTTTACCATTTTTTGGTAAAGGGTATAATAACGCTTACATTTTATGGGAGTGATCACGCCCACTTTTTAAGGTGACAGTTTAAAGTCTTGTATAAGTGCAAAAAGTATGCAAATTGTTAATTCTGAGGAGTATTAGCGTGGCCCATCCATTCTGGTAAAATTTTTTGGATTTTCAGATTTTATAGTTGGTTACTCACATAGACCTACTGGTGTTTTTATGGACGTAGCCCCGCCCCTCTGACTAAAATTTCCGCGTTTTCAGGGCTTCTTAGTTGGTTTCTCACCTAGACCCATTTCAATATCCAATTTTAGCTCCTTAGCGCAACTTTTAATTAAAAATATTTATGGGCGTCGCCCCGCCCACTTTTGCCAACTCAAGTTTTTTTCGGCCAGTGCTTATCGTTCGTGTCAAGTTTCGTGGCAAACGGATAATAATACCTACATAAATTGTATATCTAAATAGGCTGAGCCGTAGTACATGAAATATGAGGCTGAAATTATATGGGTGTGTCAACCACCCTCCTAGCAAAAATTTTCGGGTTTTCAGATTTTTTTTAGTTTATGGCTAACGTAGACCTAGTTCTGTATCGAATTTCAGCTCACTAGCACAAATTTTAATTTTTATGGGCGTAGCCTCGCCCCCCTGGCTAAAATTTCCGTGTTTTCAGATTTTTTTACTTCATTGCTCACCTAGATCTACTCGTGTAACAAATTTCAGCTCTCTAACTACAGCAGAAGTGCGTCATCAATTTCATGAGGGTGTCAGTGGTCAGTGCGTATGTCTGGCACTTTTGCACCTCCATATCTCAGGAACCTTTTGTCCTAAAACTTTCAAACTTCTTACGAAATAATTTTTATCGTGCCGCTATTTAATAACAACACAAAGTTGCCAGATCTATCAAAAAACGGACTGAGCATACTCCATTTGCGTGTTTAAGGAAGTGTTTAAATTTTAAACACTTCATTTGAGATGTTTAATAAAACAAGTCAATGTATGGTAAAACATCTCAAAATCGTCGTATTTAAGCTCTTAAGCACGAATGAGGCCTTAAACACGTTTAAAAACATAAGTGTGAACATAGTATTAGGACACCCTGTTATACGAATTGCTACTTAACTATATAATACTATGTTCACACTTATGTGTTTAACGTTCTATTCGTCTTTAAGAGCTTAAGGTTCAATCAGGCGTGACATAACCATAGCGTTAGAAAACAGCCGTTCTAATTAAGGTAATGGGCAACACTGTGTTTGATTATAGGTGACTCGCCATAACGCCATAACTCTGACCAAAGAAAACAATTGAATTTCTGTTTGTCACGTCTAATTTAAGCTTAAAGTCCGTTCGTTTTAGAAATAACTTAAAATTAAAAACCTGTTTCTAAATATTTTTCTACTATAGTCAAAAACAAAGTGTGTGCTAACACTGTAGCAGAAAATGATGATGAGAGAATGCTAAATGGGTAAAGAAATTCTGCTTAAATGTTCTTCAGAAGAAATATATAATTTAACCAAATTTAAACTTAAAAAAATATTGAAATATCTTTGAATTTATCTAAATCAAATTTATCTAGGCAGGCCAAGTTCAGGCCAATGCACACAGTGAGTATATTTACAGGAAGCCATTCGTCGTATTTTTACCCCCCTGATACCTTGTTCCCCTCCGTTGTAAAATTCTAATATATAATTCACCCCTACAAATTTATATAATGCGTAGCATATTTCAGTGATAGGTATTGTGCCAAACAAAAAATTTGTAAACATTTTTATCTCACTAATTTTGGTGGCCGAAATTTTTGGGAAGGAACTTGTCCTTTTGAGGATTAGTCTTAACAGGTATTTTTATAGCACATATGTACAGCTGTTAACAACTAACTAAAAAAGATTTGCCATTTTCATAAAAATCTATGGTTTTAATTATTTTCTTTTAGAATTTACTACATTTTTGATTTAATACATTAAATATTTACCAAACTAACAACAACTTAAAGTCTTCTTCTATATGAATATATTTTAGAAATAAGCAAAATTTTCTGTAAAAGGATGTGGCACATAATTATAAACGATATTAACTTTGCAAATCAAAACCGTTAATCGGGTTTCTAATTGTTAATACTTTGTTGAAAAACCTTTTAATTTCATCAGTGCCTCAAACTAACATTGCAATGATGCGATGATATGCTGACATCGGTCCACTGGTATTGCCATGTACTCCAGTTTCTACCAAATGACGTGAAATTGTTCAATTGGATCCGATTGACTATCAGTAGACGTCTTTTTGATTTTACACATGAGAGTAATAGTTCGAAAAACTCAATACACTCATACTTTTTTACTGACACATTCACATTTTGCGCTCTCGCAGCAAATTTTACATACAAGTGAAATTTTGACACTTTCATGCAATAAAATGTCAAATAAACTAATGGAATTACCCTGTTAACAATATTAAGCAAATTAACTGGATCATGCTATAATTAAAACTAAAAATTTCTATTGTTTTCGACTAAATTGTGTGTTAATTTCTCAATTTTAATACAATATAAGGAAATATTTGTGTTATAGATTGTTAATATCATTAAAATATTGATAATAATAATTAATGCCAATTATTTCCTTAAAATTATTCTGTATTGAGAATTTGGCAACTCCATTTTGTAAACAAAACAAATTGAAATGAAAAAAAACTATAGTTGCGACTAAAAACTTTAAAGAAATAAAAATGGATGTAAAATTGTGCCAAAAATAACATTATAAAACTAATAAATTTATACCGCACCCACCGACTTTTATGGGACTTTTTACTCCTTGGCGACATTTTTAAAATGAACTTTCAATCTCATGTGTAAACAGAAATGCAAATTGCAAGAGATTCGAGTATATCGAACAATTTTTCGTTGATAATACGTATACAGCACTTGCATGAGAGGACTCATATGTGTATGTGTATGTGATGTCAAAGATAAAACTATAGTTTGATATGTGCAGTGTTGCCATATTTTATTTTCAAAAATCTTCAAGTGAGAGTCTAACTCATGGGTGAACATCATGTAGCAAATTTTGCAAATCGAATTCACAATTATTCTAATTCTCTTTCAATTAGTCTTATCTGAGACAAATTTTTGCTTATCTTTTTACTCATTTTTCTCAAACGCACTGAGAGAAATTTAATTTGTATGCTGTCTATGTTATAAAATGCTTATGACTTCATACAACAAAAAATTATTTTCGCTTACAAATTGGTTTTTAGTTGTTTTAAACTTAAACTTGAATTAAAGTGAATAATAATGTTTATTTATTATAATTTTGCTAAAACGGGTTTCTAGAAAAAAATTCTTTCATAAAAAAATCATATATTAATTACCTTTATTAATTGTTTCTACCTGTATGCTTATCTTTTTGGCTCACTTACACAACCCTAAATTTATCTTGGTCACCCTTGGTCTAAACACAATGTTTGCGGTGCGGTGCGATTTCTCGTTGCGGGAGAGAAATATAAACATGATACAACGGAAGACGGCGACGGCAATACTTGTCATTGTTTGTTTAAATTTTTATTAATTTTTTTGTGCATACATTTTTATAACTAAAAACAAAAAATGATTAACATTTTATATATTAGCAGATATATTTTATATATTTTTTAAATTTTTATAATCTATGACAAAAATGTTTGAACTAAAAAAAAATCAGTTTGTTTTTACAGTAATGTTGTGAACACAGCCAATTATTCAAAAACTACGGCAACGTCAGCAAGAGAAAGAGTGTGAAAAATTGAGAGAATAAGAAAATCCGCAATGAAAATAAAATAGATTTTAATTTTATTCCGTCCCGCACTGCGGATTTTTACTTCAAAGTCGTATGGAAAACCGCACCGCAATAAATAATCGTTACATTGTGTTCAGACTCTGACACCAAAAAAATATTTTTTTGGGCTTACTGCATTGAAATTCAGTTGAAATTATTTTGTTTCAAGTATTCTACATACATATGTATTCTACATTCTACATACATATGTACATATGTATGTGAAAATATACTCCCGGACTTGCTTAAGCTGTCAAAAAAAATCAGATAAATTATGGCACACGATATCGAACTAATTTTCATAAAATTGTGTTTGTGTTATACTTGGGTCGAACTCATTCAGTCCGCCTTTTTTGACAAAAACCTTCATGTAGTTTAATTGGGTTTGATAAAAAATTTGCGAAAAAAAAAACAACCGACGGAATGAGTTTTTTTATAATTTACTCCCAGATTTAACCAAATTATTTCTTTTAACACAAGAGTCGTTTAGCAGAAACCATTGCTGAAATTTAATCAAATGAAATAAATAATGTTGCAGCGTGCAACTTCTTTCCCATACTTTGTATGAAACAAAGAAAAAAATATGGAAGTAGCTTAGTCAATATGAACTTTATTAACTAATATGCTAAGAGTACAATTTTTAATATATTCAAAAATCCTATTTTTAGCTAAGGAATCTTTTAGTCTTTTTAACATCTCGAATAACTTCAAAAATAAGATAAATCTTCACAAATGATGGTAACGTGTATGTGTGAGAAAAGTTGTCTCATTCGTCACTGGAGTACATAGAAAAAAATAAATATTTGGGAGGAATGCAGTATAGCAAGGCAGCCAAAAATAAAAAGGTGATAGAAAATAAAAACATAACAAATAAATATTAAATAAGAAAAAAGATGAAACAAAAAATTGGCTGTTAACCATATTCTCCGAGTTATTGGTCTTTTAAATTTTGATATTAAATGCAGTTTATTGAAGCTGCTCCAAAAAAATAAAAAAGTTTTGTAACATAAAACTCAATGAATGTCGCGAAAATCATTGGCGATCATAGAATATTTTTTGCATATCACGTTTTTTCTTTCACTGTACCTATAAAGAATTTAATACACCCGCCACGCATGTATTATCGTCACTGTCTCATTGACGACTAAATGAAAGAGGATAAAGGCCGGTGCACAATGAATCCGTCATACGTTAAACTTCGCATTTTCCAACTGACAGCTAAGTTGAAATACGTGGTTTCTTATGAGGTCTGCTACATTCAGTACACGTCCGTCAACGCAAAGTACAAAAAGTTTTCAACTTTTAACTTTTTGTGTACGTTGAGTAGTTTGACAGATATTGGGTTGGTTTTCTTGGTATGTTCTGATTTAGGTTTTTGTGTTTTGTGGCAGCAAAAATAAAATTAAACAAAAGAAATAAACGAAATAAATAAAAGAAGTTGAATTTAATAAATAAAATGGATAATAAGCCTATAGAAGCTGTTCAAATGCTTCTGTCAATAAAGTGCGCATTGTGCCAACTTTCTCCGTCGTTCAGCTAATGTCAGCTGAGAAAGGCGAAGTTTAACGTGTGACGGATTCATTATGGCCCGTCCATAAGAATGTGTGTGATTTTAGCTAGCACAATTGTGGTCTGAAACTGACATCATTGCTTTAGAACCGACTTTTTCCCTTAAAGTGCAGTTTTTCTCGTCTATGGTAGGTCGAAAATTCTAAAACCGAAGAAGTAGACTTTTTTGTTGACTATGGTTATGGCCCAATAATTTTAAGATGTTTTACCATACATTGATTTGCTTTGTTAAGCATCTCAAATAACATGTCGTAAAAATAAACTTATGTTCAGTGAATTCTTGATAACTCACGTAAAAAAAAATTATTTGGAATACAATAATTGCTTAAAAAACATTACATTATTTACAAAAACATTTGTTGTTTAAAAATAATAAAGCAAATAAAAAACATAATTGTTCGAAATTTCTTACAAACCGAATAATTTATTGACAAAACTTCAACCTTAAACATCTCAAATAAAATGTGAACGGCTGTGTTTAGTTCTTAGGAAACTCGTCTTGAGCACCTCATACACGATTCAATTCAATTGAGTCGGCTGTTGTCCAAATCAAATCGATTAGTTTGGCAATTGTCGAGTTGGTTAAAGAAAAATCAAAAGATTTTCATTTTTCATGTTGACTAGTAAATCTTTCAATTCGATTGTGCTCTGTGTGTTCGAGTCTCTTGATTAGCTGTCAAAATTTATGTTTGCAGCTTTATTTTGTATAGAAAAGGTTATGTATTTTTTAAATTGTATTTAATTTCATTGAATTTTAAATAAAAAATATAAAAAGTACCCTACCAGAAGCTTACCAGTCAATTGACTAGTCATTTGACTAGTAGCGACGACCACAACTTCGGTCACTGTCCCCAGTTAGTTTATTAGGGGCTTGGTGAAAAAAATGACCACAACATTTGTGTACGTGTGATTTTTTCTCTCTCTCTAACTTATTAATTTCACTTAATTAAAGCACATATATCTGAATGCTTACTCTGCTACTTTTTTGCCAGCCACAGATTACATAGGCATTGGTAAACTATGACTAGTCAATGGTTACAAGAAAACTGGTCACCTATTACTAGTCAATATTTACGTAGAAACTGGTAAAATGTAACTTTTAAATAAAAAACATAATTTTTATGTAATTTTTGTTTTTTATTATAATAAATTAAACAAATAAGTAATATAAATATATAAAAACAAAAACAAACCAATCCAGAATAACGCAGGTGGCACCAACGTAGTCTTCCTAACACTTTTTTTAGCTCCAACACACCTTGCTTTTTGTAAATATCTAAAATTTAAAAACAAAATATATAATCGTATAAATTAAATAGAACTTTTTTTATTTCTTTTAGACATTATTGTTGTTACTTAACTTTCTTAGCACTTTTATAAATTTTATATCACAGACCGAACGAATTGTATATTTTACAATAAAACGCAACGTCTTAAATGTTTTGGCATATGTACATTAGATGTTCCACTCTAACATACAGGTTAGAGAGGAGCAACTATAATTAATAACTGTGTCGGTCATCTCTACCAGTCAATTGACTAGCACTCTTAAATTCAATGGAAAATTTTTGCAAATGTGTTAGTGAAAAAATTTTGTTTGTGTTAGTTTTGGTCATTCATTTCTTGTAGGGTAATGAGTGCAATAGAAGTTTTAGGCCCTATTTATACGATGATTTAAAAATCTTGTTTTATTTTTGATTCTCTTTAAAAGTTGCTTCCAAAAACATTTAACATTCATAGCATGATTTTTTCTATGTTTTAATTTTTTTTCTTTAAAAATTGTATCAGTGTTACCATTACATTTTTTCCCACATGTTAAAAAATTTCCCCTTGCGAAATCTACAAATTTTAGTAATTTAACTTAGAGAAATATAATTTAAAAACATTTAAGACCTTATTCAGAAAAAAATAAAACAAAACGTTTACCAAACAAATGTCCATAGGGATGAAACGATACGAGTAAATACAAGTATATACTCGATAGTTTTTCTTAGAAACCAAGTACTTTTGGTATCGATACTCTACCAGAGAGTATCAAGTAGGTATCGGTAAAAAGTACTCGTATCGTTCAAATATACTCATTTCTTATTTGCTACAAGAAAGCTGAACATTCGCCAGTTTAACACAATTTTATTTGTTCGTGTTAAATGTAAATTTATATTTAGAATATATATTAAAATAAGTTCGTGAAAATGGGACCACACAAATCAAATATTTTATTAAAAAAAGGCGATAAAATTGCGAGCTGCAAAAATTGTTTTAAAAGCGTGCGATATTGTGGGAACAAAAACGAATTTACACAAAACTTTAAAATGTCATGTCTCAACTATTTTTCCACTTTGTTTGGCGTCTAAGTTTTTGATTTGGCGACATGTCGTTTGCTGGCGACAAATGAATTTATTGGCGATTTTTATGGCTATGTTTTTAATAAAATTGAACTTAAAAATTTTTGTAATTCAGGAAAATTAGTTTGTGGAAGGAGTAATTTCATAAATAAATTCTACCAAAACTCGTCTGCAAGAAATTTAAACAATTAGTTTTTTCTTATGTTAATCGCTTCCGAAATTGGAAGATTTGGTCGACTAGTCGTTAAGAATTCTTTACGAATTAGAAGCATTTGGTTTGGTGGGTATTTAGTTTTGTTTTCACTACTTTAAATCATGTGAAAAGCTTGACCGATACAAGTAAGTATCGATGCTTTTTATTCGATACAGATTATGTATCGATACTTCTAAACCGATGCCGTATCAAGTAAAAGTATCGATACCTTAGTGGTATCGTTTCATCCCTAAATGTCCATGCTAAATTTGTTTTGTAAACCAATTGAAACCAAAATTATTTCTTCTTAATAATACAAAAGCAGTTATTGTTTTATTGGAGCTACAGTAGGTTATTTAAAACTTGACATATGTACGTAATTTTCTTGTATTAAGTTATTTAGAGTGACTACTTTTACTTTTAATGTATACTTTTGTACAGCTTTTTGAAATTATCTTATAATACAAATTAAACATAAAGCTGTATTTAAGTTAAATGGTTGTAAGTTGTTTAATAGATTCTCATTTTCTCTTTCCAGATGTGCTTGTCATTAGAAGAATAGGGGAAAGATCTGATCCAAAGACGGGCACGGCGAGACCAATATAATAAGTCTATGTAATTTCGAGCAAAAACAAAGTTTTAACGGCTTCTGAGCAAAAATATATTTTGAGTTAGCTATTTTTACATTTATGCACAAAAAATGTAATATGAGAATCAAAAATACCTACATTTTGGCCAAAATAAAATATTTTTCCGATATTCCCTACACTCCTTATTAGTGATTAAAATACCTACAGGTAACACTGTTTTGTAATAAAAAAAAAGCTGTTGTCACATTGAATGAAAAAAATAAAATAAAGCAACCCTACAAGAACCCTACCAGTCAATTGACTGCTCATTTGATCGATAGTCATGCAGGATATATTCATCATTGCGTAGAACAAAGTTTCTATCAAATTATTAAAGGCAAAATTAAGAATGTGATGGATACTTTTGTGTACGTGTGAAGTTGCATCACACTTCCGATCAAATGACTAGTCAATTGACTGTCATTATTGAAGTGAATGTAAAATTATTTTAAATGTGTTAGTGAAAAAAATTTGTTTGTGTTAGTTTCAATCACTCATTTCTTGTAGGGAACATACCAATCATGATACAATTATACTAGGTACATGCACAAGCCCAGCCTGTTACTGTATACATTGCAGATAATTGTCAAACTTTGTTTACAAGCTCCAAAAATGTTAGTGTATATGTGTGAATAAAATGATTACAGTGTTGCCAATGAATTTACACATGGCTGTGTCTCCAATTACACATTGAAGAAAATTGCACTACACATCTTTTGTGTAGGTTAAAATTAACAAAAAAATAAAAATAGAACCCAAAGTAGAATTACACACATATTATACAAGAATTTAATTACATGGCCTACACATGCGATTAGAAATTACACACTGTCTAACTACACACAGATTGGCAACACCGAATAACTATAATCATGCAGGAATGCCGCGTCTGCAATTGTACTTTAGTTACCCTGTAATTGTTATTTTTATAAACAAAAGACATTTGTTTCTGACAATTTTTTGTTCGTTTATACTTTTGTTGTAGTTGTGCATGTACCTAGTATAATTGTATCATGATAGCAATAATTAAAATATGTGTAAAGAAACATTGAAAAAAAACTCGGAAAATAGAAAATGTGATGAAAGGGGGTAGAAAACCCCTTTGCTTTTCTATACCGCTCGCCTACAAACTCAACAAGTAAGAGTGCTATATTCGGCTGTGCCGAATCTTATATACCCTTTACCAAAGTGCGTTTATGTAGTATAGAGATGCATACATGAGCTGAGAGATATGTAGGTACATATTAATTTTGTTAAAAATTCATACTTTTTGTTCGATTTTTAGGTTTTAGGCATTATGTTTAATTTGGTGCTTTTTTGCGATTTTTTTCATAAAGGCAATTTTTTTGGTTTTGGGTTTTTCGGTTTTTGCCGTTTTTTTTTAGTTTTGGCGTTTTTTTAATATTGGCGATTTTTTCGTTCTGGCGATTTTTTTAATTTGGCGATTTTTTTTTTAGTTTAGGCGATTTTTTTATTTTTTATATGTTTTATTTTTTGTGGCAATTTTTTTAGTTTTTACACTTTTTTTCTCGTTTTGACGATTTTTTTTGGTTTTTGGGGTTTTTTTTAATTTTGACAACTTTTTTTCATTTAAGCGATTTTTTTAATTTTTGGCGGTTTTTTTTCATATAGGCAATTTTTTTTGTTTTTTTGGGCCATTTTTTTTGGTTTTTGGCGTTTTTTTTAATTTTGGCGATTTATTTTCCTTTTTGGCGATTTTTTTCATTTAGGCGTTTTTTTTTTAATTTTTGGCGATTTTTGTTCATATAAGCATTTATTTTTGTTTTGGCGATTTTTGGGTTTTGGCGTTTTTTTGTCATTGAGGAAATTTATTTTTAGTTTTGACACTTTTTCTCGTTTTGGCGATTTTTTTTGCTTTTTGCGAGTTTTTTTCGTTTTGGCGACTTTTTTGATTTTGCCGATTTTTTTTTTTCATGTAAGCGATTTTTTTTAATTTTTGGCAATTTTTTTTCATATAGGCAATTTTTTTTTGTTTTGGCGATTTTTTTCGGTTTTTGGCGTTTTTTTTTAATTTTGGCGATTTATTTTCGTTTTGGCGATTTTTTTGATTTTGGCGATTTGCTTTAATTTAGGCGATTTTTTTTCATTTTTGGTGATTTTTGTTCATATAAGTATTATTTTTTGTTTTGGCGAATTTAGCGGATCTTTTTCATTGTGGGAATTTTTTTTTGTTTTGACACTTGTTTCTCGTTTTGGCGATTTTTTTCGGTTTTTTGCGTTTTTTTTAATTTTTGCAATTTTTTTCGTTTTGGCATTTCTTTTGATTTTGCCGATTATTTTCATATAAGCGATTTTTTTAATTTTTGGCGAATTTTTTTCACTTAGGCAATTTGTTTTGTTTGGCGATTTTTTTCAGTGTTTGGCGTTTTTTTTTTAATTTTGGCGTTTTTTCTTTTTTGCGATTTTTTTATTTTGGCGATTTTTTTTTTCATTTAGGCGATTTTTTTTAATTTTTGGCGATTTTTGTTCATATAAGCATTTTTTTTTTGCTTTGGCGATTTTTGCGGTTTTTGGCGTTTTTTTTGTCATTGTGAAAATTTATTTTTAGTTTTGACACGTTTTTCTCGTTTTTGGCGATTTTTTTCGGTTTTTGGCGTTTTTTTTTAATTTTAGCGTTTTTTTAATTTTGGCGATTTTTTTCGTTTTGGCGATTTTTTTAAATTTTTGGCGATTTTATAATTTTTGAATTTTTTAGTTTTATTGTTTTTGAAAATTTGAACAGTTTAGCTCTTACGGTTTCCAAGATATAGCAATTTGTTAAAATTACATAGTCAAAATTGCATTAACTGATGGACCACCCTTTAATTTAAATTTTTTTAATTTCAGTGTTAATTGTTGTAGCCTATATAAAAATACACTAATTTTACAAATTTCAAGTGTCAATATGCATATGTACATACATAATACAATTGTATGTATATGATTAAACAGAATACCGGCTTAAACACATTTTCCATACAAATTGACACAAAAAAGCAGCCACAGAAACCAGTCGTGAGATAGAATCTATTTTATTTTGAGAGCGTTTTTTCTTATGCTCTCGCATATCAATACTCATTCTCACAAAAATGTTACCATACTTTTGATCAATTTCATACATTTTGTAAACAAAACTACTAAGAAAAATAAGCACAAAAGAAAATAAAATAAAAATCAGAGAGTATTTGAAGTTACTGCCGTCGATTTTATTATGGGCTTAATTAATTTGTCAGCGATTTGCCTGAAGTTGCAGACTTTACTCTGTTTCATCATTATATTACATGGGATTTTAAATGTTTTCGCCGCTCATTTTGGAACACCCATTAATTTTTAGCTTTTATATATTTGTTGTTGTAGCGACCATAGTTCTGCACACACTGTCCAAATTTCAGACCCGTAGCTCTTACCGTTCCTGAGAAAATAGCCTTCTTCCTAAAACATGAAATATGTTTAATTATTAGAAAAAAAGTTAAAGTGGTCCAACCCTGGAAACGTTTTTTTTTTTAATTTGTTAAATTCGAATTTTTTTTTTAACTATAAATACCAATTTTATTCATCCGAAGTATAATAATAAGTTAATTTAATAAAAAAGTAATAAAAACTTGTTTTCGGTAGTTATTTTCTATGGGAATATTGAGTATGAGTTATCCAGCTCTGAAACCGTCCGCTCGATTTTGCTGATTTTCAATAGCAAAATTTTTCGGAAAATTTCTGACACACCAGTCCAAGAACGAAGTCTCTAGCTCTTCTGGGAGCTTAAGAAAACCGATTTCACGTACAGACAGACGGACAGACGGACATCGCTTGTTCGTCTTCCCTATGCATAAGGATCCAGAATATATATACTTTATGTGTCTCTTATTAATATTGTAGAAATTACAAAAGGAATGACAAACCTATATATACCCTTTTACCATTTTTTGGTAAAGGGTATAAAAATCGTGTTTAAAAAAAAACATGAAAAAATCAACGTGTGAATTACGTGTTACATTTTTAAGTTTGTAATTGTGAAATAAATTTATATTTGGCTTACATCCGATCGGCTGTGTTCTCAGGTTTGTGCTCAATACAAAAACAAATTGAACAATCGCTCTTAAAGTTTTTGGGTTGCTTTTGTGTCACTCACTTCATATATTTTGCATTTATAACAATTAATTGCTCTTCTTAAAATCCAATTATTATTTCAGGTAAAAGTACAAAAATTAATAAATTTTTGGATATTGTTTCTGGTAAATAATATATGAAATAATTGTACAATATCATTTATACAATATTTTGTATTATACTGGCAATACTGCATTTGCTAATTGTAGCCAAAGAAACAGAAATTAGTTTAATTGGAGTACAACGACAAAATCAGCAAAGGCAACAACCTGTTGCCCTGTTACCCTGTTGACTTGCTGTCTTTAAAAAATCATTCTCGTATAAACATGTGTATTCTACCCTTGACATTTGGTAGTCGGTAGCTTGCTGCGGTGAATGTGTTTAATTCATCACTTTTTAAGAATGAAACTAAACAAAATCAAAAAATTTCTTTCGTTTATTTTCGTACTCTACTTTTAAGTACAAAGAATTTAAAACAAACATAAATTTATAATTGTAATAATGTCGATTATTTTTGTTACGAAAAGCAAGTCCTAACAGATTGGACACGGGAAATTCGGCCACGTAATTTTTCCGAAAAATTGACGAATGGCATCCCAAAATGGCAATATCATTTAACACGATTTTCATTAAAGGACAAAATGATATTGTTTTGAATATACCTGTCTTTGTCATTTCAACAAGTTAAACGTCAATTGAAATTATTTTATTTTGTTATGTTAAACAGTATTGGCACTCAATAGTGGTGTGGCCGGCAGAACCATAATAGTGTTATTTGGAATAGTGTTGTGTGTTTTTCAAATGCTGTGTGTGGTTAGGTTTTCTTTTTAACATAAAGACAAATTTCGAAACTTTAAAAGTGTTTGCATTTGTCTGTAGGGAAATAAAGAAAAACCTTTGAACAGCCTTTGCAATCACACAGCCACATAATAGTCAGGCCGGCAGACACACAAGTATGTACATGTATAAATAAAATGTGTTTTTGTGAATGCTGTGAGCGCATTTTCCTTAGAGTAAAAGATTAAATCGCAGAAAAATTTTTTATTATAAAATTTTATTCATTTTATTTGTCAACAGCTTAAATATTTTAATATGTACATATATTTTCAGGGAATTCATTACGCTTCCGATGATTCTCCATATGAAGGGGGCTACAAATTGGTTTGCCACTTTTTAACCATACGGTATGTATGCAAACAAATATCTAAAGAAATTAATAATTAATATTAAACTTTTACACTTTCAGGTTTTTTGAAATATTCACAGCCGCTTAGATGCTTTTGTGGAAACAAAATCTTCATTAAATATCGATGCATCCATTTAGTTTTGCTTGCCATCCTCCTGTTGCAAGGTATGTATCCAAAATGCAAACAATATTTATATATGAGATATGTACATATTTCTAAATACATACATACATGTCTTCTTTTTATGTATTCCGGAACTCCTACATTCGAGAAAATTGTGCCTGACGGAAGAATTGCCGAAGAACAAACTACATTTGGGAGCAATGTATGTATGTATGTACATATGTAAATCCGTTTGTGCCTGTAAGTTAATAAACATTGTATATCAAAAAAACTTATTTAAAACGTAAATTTCTTGTTTCCCAGCTTATACTTACCATTTCGATGTTCAGTCAACATTCTAAATAGAATAAATGAAATTAAAATTAAAATTTCATGTACATATTTAAATTTTTTAATAAAACAAAATTTTTCTTATTGTAAAATGTTTATTGTATTTTGCTTGTTTACATTTTTAGGCAAAATTCTTGGTAATGTATAGTTTTTTTCTTCTATCACATTGTTTTTCAGGATGCCCCCTAGAATATATGTATGTAACTCTTCTAAATATGGGGTTAACTAAAATCTGATATGGGCCTTTGACATATGTACGTCAGTTCTCCCATATCTGCTTATATCTGTGCTAAATCCTGTATCGCGCCATAAATCGCAATAGCTATAAAAATTACACAAACCTTCACAAAGAAGTAAAGATATATTAGTCTTAATTAATTGTTTTATAATATATGGTTAATTGCTTTAATAATTTAAATAAATATAGAATTTTTTTTATAGAACGTTTTTTGCAAACACTTTACCTTGTTTTATATTACTATTGACGCTTTTAAAATTTCATATATTTATTTAAAGTCGCACAACTGTAGGATCCATTTGCATGAATCCAAATCACTAAAATCTATGTTTTTCACATCAACGAAACGTGTTGTTGGCTCTCTCCAATTTCCGGCACACAAAAACTTGTCATTTTGAGAGAATTGAACACGATAATCAGTTTTGCAATAATTGCTATAATATGACTTGTCCAGGAATGTTATATCCCAAACGGACATTGGAGGGAAGCCATCAACATTCCAGCCAGCTATATAACCCTCGTCATCTATGTAGTAATAAATACCATCTTTAGGTTCTTTCAGCCTAGCGCTCAGTTGCGCGCTACTATTTTTATATACCTCCAAGACTTCGGCTTTGATATAGCTGGTGAAATCCAATTTTCCAAAGGTTTCAGTATTCCAAATAAAAATATTGCTATAGTTACTTTTAGGAACACTGCCCTCCTGAGCGTAAACATATGTCAGATAATCAACATTCTCAAGGCAGAAGTGATCCCCAAAAAATATATATCTCAAGTAGTTAGGAAACTCGCTTATGACGTTTCTTATCTCTGCTTTTGTATCAGTATCCAATTTTTCATATAGTTCATGAGTCTTAATTTTATTTATCACGTTAGCAAAGTGTGTCATATCAATATCTTCAGTATAACGATAAAGAGATAATTCGGCTTTTGCCATTATATAAAAAAGTTCTGGATAATCTGGTTGATAAATCTGCCAAAATCCACCAGGTATTGTTTTTTTAAGATCCGGAAAAATATCATTGAATGCTTGGCCCACAATTGCAAGAAAATTTGTTTTATGAAGATTGTTTAAGTTTCGTAATTCTGCTTTGTAGTCATCGGTTTTATCGGTAAGGATGGCTTTTTTCATTGCTCGAGCAGCGGCATTTACCTCCATCTCATATTGGTGGGAATGAACCGAAAGAAGTTGTAGGAAAAAACTTATCAGAAGCAGATAAACAACGTGTGTTGCTTTCATTTCAATGACCAATACTAAACGTGTGCCGATGTTAATGAGACAGCTGTTGCTGCTATGGATGTTATTTTCATACTAAATGTTCGATTTATATTGGAGCTTATGAAACTACACTTGTATTTATTCATAAGTATATGTATGTCATACATTTCCATATACGTCTGTGTTCGGAATTCCTCATCGTATAATAACATACATACCCTGAAGGAAACGTGGGGTTAAGTGTCCCTAAGTCACTACTTTTGTCGACTATTTTGGTGACAATGTCAACGGAGCGTCTACATATTAATACTGTTTTTAATGCGCAGAAAACATTTTTTCGATACACACAGCTATGATTCTTCTTAATATTTTATTGGTTTGTTGAAAATAAAAGTCACGTAAGGCAAAATCTAAGTGTTTATAAAAAAAAATTAGTTTAAAAAATCAAATTAATATCTTAATGCCTATAAATGTATGAAATAATTCATATCCACATTGTATAAAAATAAAAAAAACTGAAAATTAAAATTTTTTTTGTGAAATAGCCAATTTTTAATCAGTACGGGTTTACTACGGACATTTCCCACAGTGTGGTGATATCGTCAATAGTAAAGCTTTGTACAGATGGTTGTCAGATCTTACAATATTGCCAGTAAAATGTGCTCAAATTTTCTTACAACCGTGTGAACTGGCACGACGTTGCCAGAAAAAGCATTGTCAGTCCATTGCGAGACTAGCAGCTGACTGTAAATTGTCAGACATCTTACAGTCGGGTGAACACATTGTAAAATTATTGCCAGATATTTGTTAGACATTTTAATACTGTCAGATGTGCGAAGTTCATGCATCTAACAATGGCGTCATTGTAAGAGAATTCTTTTATGGGCAACACTGCACACGCTTGATTTTAAAGAAAAAATATATAAAAAAATATATGCAGACAAAATCAATGTAATTGCTTTTTTATGGTCCATAATAAATTTAATTTTAATTGTATTTTCACTTTTTACATTTAACACATCCAGAAACGATTGATATTTACTAATTTCTAACAAATGCTTTGAGTCTGGCAAAGGATAACAACAGATCTGTCCATTTTTGCATATGACAACCGTGTGAACTGACAATTTTTCGGCTAACGATTTTGTCAGATGAATTTATTATATTTAACAATGGTCTGGCAATAAATTGTAAGACTTTCTGACAGCCTTGTGTACTGACCATATTTCTCATGATACAATTATACAAGGTACATGCACAGCTACAACAAAACTACAACACCAAAGAACACATGTATTTTTTTGGTATAAACAACTGTAAAATTGTCAGAAACAACTGGCAATTTTCGATTGCCAGTACATTGTCAGCACATTACCAGATCTGACAATATTGTACATAGCTTAAGTCAGTTCAATCTTACTATTGACATTTTCGCCATATGCTGCCACAAGAACTACCTAGTCAGTATTGACGTAGTCTACTAGTAGATGTCGTAGGACAAGCCTGTGTCAAATGTCAACAGTAGATATCATTAGTTGGAGTATAATTTGCCAGAAGTAGTCTGTGACGATGTCACGTCAATAGTTATCAGGAAAAGGATTTTCTTGCATTTTAAATCACGTTTTATGTACATAAAATATGCAGTAAAAACATAAAAATATTTATTTAAAACTAATAAAATATGCATTATCAACTTTTTTTCAACATTTAAGAACATTAGAAACTTAAGAAATGAGCTTCATTGCTTTCTTAGTCGTAATTTACACTACGCAAGTCTTATTGCTAAGCTGATTAGTTTTCCCCTCATCTCTCTCTCTCTCGTAACAAACTAATCAGCTTAGCAATAAGACTTGCACAGTGTAAATTAGGACTTAACAAACATTTTGATATAAAAAACTTAAAAAACATAAAAAGCTCAGCTTCAATGCTTTCTCAACAAATATTTTGTGAAATCATATGGAATTCAAAATACGAGTAAAGTTCAGTCAAACTTTTATTTATGTACATTAATGACGATTTGACGATTTTTTCTGGAAAACGCCTTTTTTAAGCAATAAAAATTATGTTATTGGTGCGCATTTAAATGCTGCTATTTTGTTTGTGTAATATTCAATTTCTAAGTTTTCGTTGTTAGAACTATATTGATACAATTTGTTGCATATATTTTAATTTATTTTTCACCGCATCTTCAATTAATTCAACTTGAGGTGTTAAAGTAACGAAATCCTCAAATTGGGATATAGTGTGAACAAGAAAGCAATACTATGTGTGCACAAATATGAATTTAGGCAGAAGGCTGTCGGATACTATATTTCTATTAATAAAATGAAAGAAATTTTAAAGTAAAGAAACTTGCCAGCATATGCAAAAAAAAAAATAACGTGTCTTTCAAGGTACGTTTAAACCAGTTTTTATGTGAAAATTTTGTTTTAATGTACACTTCAAGCACATGTTTTTTTGTTGCAAATGGTTTTTTTAGTTTAAGATTTCTTTAATTTTATTAATAGAAATATAGTATCCGACAGCCTTCAGGCCGGGGCACAATGAATCCGTCATACGTTAAACTTCGCATTTTTCAACTGACAGCTTAGTTGAAATACATGGTTTCTTATGAGGTCTGTTACATTCAGTACGTGTCCGTCAACGCAAAGTACAAAATTTTTCCAACTTTTAACTTTTTGCGTACGTTGAGTAGTTTTTTTGTGTTAGTGTTTTGTGGCAGCAAAAATAAAATTAAGCAAAAGAAATAAATGAAATAAATAAAAAGTTGTATTTAATAAATAAAATGGAAAAATCAACCTACAAATGCTTCCGTCAATAAAGTACTCATTGTGACAACCTTCTCCTTCGCTGCGTTAATGTCACTTGAAAAAGTCAAAGTTTAACGGATTCATTGTGCCCCGGCCTTTCTGCCACGTCCCCCATTTAGTTACTGTAGTATGTATCCGTATCGTAGCGCTGGATAGTTTTCATTAAGGGCTGAAACACGCACAGGAGCTTTCAAAAACACTTTATATCCACATGAAATTAATGCGGTTTAAAAGGGCTTTTATTTCATGCTCTTGTTTTTTTTTCTTCTTTAATTTTCAATGGCATTGGTATTCTTGACTTAAGTTTTTGAACTTTGAGTTCTACGGTGTTTTTGAATATCGATTCATATCACAAAAAAAGTATCGTAAATTTTTCTAGTTTTCTCCTTTTTTAATCTAACACAGCCGTTAACACTGCAACTCTTATTTATTTAACAACTAGTAAAAAAACCAAAATTAGATTTATAGCATGAAAAAACTAAAAAAATTATTAAAAGTTTGCATTTGTTATGAAATATGCAAAAATATGAATTTATCATGAAATATGCAAAAACATGCATTAACAAATCGATGTCACTTTGTCGCAAATTTGTTGATTCGCAAGGATATTTTGTTTACGTTGATCTACGGCAAACGGCAGAAAACGTGTATTCACATGAAAATCCTTTCCCTAATAATCAGTATAATTTTACCATTCACATTTCCTGCAGGGTATACATTTTTGAACATACAAGCATACATACTAGTGATGGGCGAATATTCATTCGTATTCGAATTCATTTTGATTAATTTTGTTTACTATTTTTGGTATTAGTGGTTTTGAATAAGTAAAAGGTTTTTAAATAAATCAAAATAAAATGTATTTCTTGCGTATCGGCACGAAGAAAATGAAAAATTTATTATTGAAAAGAAGATTTCTCAGACAAAAGTCATGCTGTCATAACTGACAAAGTTACCCAATAAAAAGTTAGTTATAAACATAAACGACATATTTTTGGAAAATAATGAGTAATGTTCATCGTTTTAAGACCTTAAAGTTATTTTCGGCTGAATAAAACATCATTTAAGCATGTATTGGATACAATAGAAGCTAATTTTAGAAACAAAAGGTATCAGATCAACGTTTATTGGAGATTAGAACTTACTGCAAAGGAGCTTAGTGCTAATTGTGTATGTACGCTACTTCAAGTTGCTTTCACACTCAGCATTGTTTGCAACCTTTTTAATTTAAACCTCAAGTCCGCCAGATCTGTAAAAATAATTATTTCATACAGTATACCTTCCCAACACACTATTTACTTTACGTTCAACATCAATTTTTCTTACAGAATACTAAACATATGCTGACAGTCATCGATAAATGGCAATACTATCTACGGGAATACCGATTTGCCAAAAAACATTAAAAACGACGTCGGGTTATGTTGGCGATGCCAAATAGAATAAAGGTGATTATGATCTCGGAAATAAATGTGTGGTCGTTGAAAACTAGTTATTGCTATTTTAAACATTTCCCCTTATTGCGAGTGGCGTCGTCGACGTTACATCAAGACGACAGTAAAAGTTTTCACTTGTCTACTCTTTGTGAACAAGAATTGACTATTATTAACATTCTACATTAACTTACAAAGCCTTAGAGATTAGAAAGAGATTGTCAATAAGAGCCGACAAAGAGTAGACAAGTGACAATCGACGACGTCATTCACAATAAGGGGAATTAATTTCGCTAAACGAAGTAATCTTTGAATTTAATAATTACATTATTATATTGCTTATTCTTTTGTTCTACTTAAGACAAACGTTTTTGGTTTGTTACTATTAAGTATATTTTATTTAATTTTTAATTAATTTGAGTTAATTTAATTATTATTGTTAGAACTTCAAGTTCGTATCGTCTTGTAAGCCAAATTACATGTGATAATTATTAATGAACAAATAACATCAAACATAGATATAGATAGTTTTAGTTTTATTATTTCTGTTATTTTGTAAAAAAAAAAAAAAAAGAATGGCTAAAGAAAACTGCTTGGTGCATTATTAACTTCTCTCCAGTCCACAAGCATTTAAATATTGTTATATAAAATATGGTTTACTTTTCAAGTATGGGACAAACAATATTTCCTTATGCTATGTTAAGACGACGAGTTGAATCACCTGATTCGATCTCTGAATTATGTTTATGAATCTTGCTGTTTATACTACGCATTCGTGCTTCGTGTGCAGCACTAAATTTGTGATTTTTCACCTTTGATTTTAGTGCCTTTAGTGCGTTTTACAAATCTACTAAATATTAATTTATGATAGCATGGTGGCTTTATAAAAAACACCAAATTAGAATTTCCCACTTCACAAAAACTATCTGATTGCATTCCTTTAAAAAAAAGAAGTTTCGTTTGCAGAATGTTAATTCAGCTGGGTGAAATACAGGGGAAGAAAAACTTTCTCTTTCACAGCAAGAAAAAAAGAACATATTTCTACAATTTACAGAGGATACCATACACGCTATAAAATAACTTAATTACAATAATCCTAGCAAAATATTTCTGATTTGGAAGCAGTAGCAACTGAGGGAAGCGATGTCGTACTTTCTTGATATCTTTATCTTTTTCTTTTATTAAAATAATTCACAATAATTGGAGTATCATGCCAAATGAACTTAAAATATTTTCCTACTCATATTCTACTTATAAGCAAAAAATGATAATTCTTCCTAATTTAGTTTTCTATTACATACTTTATATTATTCTGGCTATAGTTAATCTTATAGTTTTTGCTTTCATATTACGATATATTTATATTTTTATGCGATATTTGTATGACTGGGAAGTCAAATTATTCAAATAATTCATATTATGCAAATATTTAAATTATGCAAATTTGTTATACTATATCTAAATATAAATATATATTAACTTCTTTAATATAATTTTTATTTTTACCTTTATATCGAGCCTTATTTTCGATTTTATCGTAAGCGACAAAAATTAAAGTAAAATTTTAATTTCAATAAAAAATAAATTTTCGACAACATGTCGCCTGGTTAAAATCGAAAATATGGTTCGATATAACTTAAATTATTACTAAAACCTATAAAATGTACTTAATATAAGATTGAAGTTAGCTTCAATTTTTAATTTTTACTCATTCAATACATATGTACATATACATATGTATATATGTATTAGTGATGTAACGAATGTCAATTTTTGATATTCGCGAATACGAATACGAATATGTCAAAAGATATTCACGAATGCGAATACGAATACGAATATTTGAAACGACATTCGCGAATACGAATAGAATATGAATATTATATGCAATATCAACTATAAAAAAATTGTTATGAAAAAGGACTGTAAGGAGTGTAACTCTTGTTGCCGTACTTTAAAGTTAATAAAAAGTAGCCAACATTTTAATGATCGTCATTGAATAATATTTGAAAATGATACAAACCACAAATTTCTATAAAAAATTTAATGTATTTGTACAAACTAAGATTTTTAGTCATTTATTTAAATTTCGTTTAGGGTTTATGCATATATTTATTTAATTTCTTTGGAAAAATATTCGTATTCGTATTCGCCTGAAAATGGCCGAATATTCGACAATTCGAATACGAATAAGAATATTCGCGCATCACTATGTATGTATGTATATATATAAGAAGATGTGGGCTTTCTTTGTGTTGAAAATAAAAAAAATAAAAATAAAAATAAATAAATAAACACTGAACAAGCGACGACTGAAGTTATACGAAATTTATTCTTTGTTTTTTTGTTCAGTTTTTTTAAGCACACCAAACGAAATTAAAGTTCAAATTTAATAAATTTATACAGCAAAAAATAATTATGGAAGCTTATATATATTTTGTGCCAAAAAATGATTTTGGCAATATGCAATTCATTTAATGTCATGAAAATTTTAAAAATAATACAGAATGTAGTTTGAAAAGGAAAACTATTTAAAGTTTTCACACCGCTGTGAATAAATTTAATTTGGAATTTATGCACTACATTGTTGAATGTAGTACTACATTTTTTAATTTTTATTTAATTGTTTATTTACGAAAAATATTCAAACAATTATAATAACCACAGCATGTGCATATTTTATATTACAAAACTTTTCTTCAAGTGCAATTTTATTTTACTCTCATTTTTCTCACCAATACAACCATATTTAATTTTGCTATACACTGATGTATATCAGTGATGGGAATTGGAAATCTTGATTTCGTGCCGAATCTGTTTCTAAATAGTACCAAAGTCACTTGAATAGTGCCAAACCACTTTTTATATTAATTTAAATGATGGCACTTGATATTCGTTTAGTATACTATGCTCCTTGAATGATACATTATGGCGTATAGTTAAAAAAATCCATTAATATCACAAAAAACACATTCCAAAATTACTTGTTTACACACATAGACGTAATTAATATTTTGTACTTATTCCTAAGAAATTAAATACCTATGATCTAACCTTCTATGTAACTAAAGTCATTAGGATACAGCTCACGGGCGCTAAGCCTCCTATATTCAGAACATATTATAAAATTATTTTAGAAGAGATTTATAAAAGCCACAGTTGACGGACTTAAAAGAAATATAAAGCCATTTTAACGTAAATACGATGTCCCCTATATTCCGCCCTAAGTGAATCTGTCCGCTCGACCGTCACCTGACTGAATGCGAAAGTGACTTCTAAATTGATTTTTATGAAAATTTAAATACATGTTTTTTATGTATATATAAAACAAACATATGACGAAACTAAAATAATGACTTAAAAAATGTAATTGTTGAGCTAATTATGCAGAATGAATCCTCATATTACCAGTGAAAAAATTTGGAGGTAATTTATCAGGAACAACTTTTTCTCCATTTCCAAAATATCAAAATTTTTTTAGAGAAGTAAGAAGTGTTACCTTCTTTAGGAGAAGGATAGTGATAGAGAAGACAGGTGTAAGGTCGCAGGTGGTTGAAAAATTATCCCAACAGAAAATCATGTTCTTAGCCGAATTTGCCTAGTAGATATCTATTGAAAATATTTTTTACGTCTCCGATATCTTTCAAAAACTCACTCACACTTTACAAGGAGTTTTTAATTCTTCAAAGTATGATATACATAGATCTGTATTCGCTTTTAATTTTTCATCATTAGAACATGTTCTGATGCAAACTTTGGAAAACACGTCAAATAGTAGTCCTTGAAGTTATGTTTAGTTTTCCAATATGACAAAAAAGAAATGAAAAAATACTATTTTATTTTTGAGTTATACAACTTTATGCTGGGGAATTTTTATCAACATATAAATCATCAGCTGTTGTAAAAAAAATATTTATTTCTATTAATAAATCGTTACAAACATTCATTGAGCACCGTTACTATTCCCTTATATAACCGAACAGTTGTGAGCCCCAAATCCTACTAAGTTTTCAATACTTAACAAGCAAAATAGTACAAGAATACCTATTATTAAAACAAGAAAAGTAGCCATCACTGCCGAAAAGCTTAAGCAAAATAACTTTCGAGCTTCAGTTTGTTATGGTCGATCGTAACTAATCGATTTTCGTCAAAAACGAAGTCAAAAATATGCCGCTTTAGCTTTTTGGTGGTTATGCCTCGAATGGACAAAAAGTGCCAGAAAAGGAGCGGGAGTGCCACAGTGCCAACTAACATTCAATAGGGCCGAAAATGACACAATTGTGACACATTTCCCATCACTGATGTATATTCACACATGCATACTTATCATAGGCACGTATGTACACACATACACATAAGAATACATACTTAAGCATTAAACCAGCGATCCCCACACATATACATTCAAACTTATGTTTGTGTTGGTGCTTCGTTTTTGAGCGTAATATCTTTTGCTCTTCTTATAGTATGGCTGCCACGATATATTTGTAAAACTCTAATTCGAGTCCATTTCTTGTGTTCAAAAAGAGATTAATGCACCTTTAATGTATTTTAAATAGTTTATAATAACTTAGTTTCAGATATGATTATTCAAGCTCTAAAAAGTAGAAAACTTTGAAATTAAACTAATTTAAGAAGAATCCTTTGTTGTCTAGTAAAATGCGACTACACAACCGGCACATATGAAAAGTCTGAGATTAAAGTGGTAACCCTGATTGTGGTAACAATTGAGTACGCATTAAATAAAAATAAAAATTATCTCTTATTGCTCTCTTCATTATTGTGAGTGTTGCGGATTTTATTTGAACTTTAATTTTCAATTCGCTTCAACTTCAAATTTAAGGGCGTTAAGGGGCCCATACACTACAAAAGCATGTATGCGCAATCAAGTGTTTGTGCCAGCGGTTTGGTCGTGTATAGGCGTTTTGAGTGATTGTACGGTTGGCTGTAGCGATGTCAAGTAGAGTTTGTTATTTTGCTGATGGTACCAACTTTCTGGTGTAGTATATGGTGAAATTAGCTCAGATTAGCAAAGTTTTCATGGAGTAAACATGCATTTAAAAAATATAATTTATTGAAATATAATTTTTTTCAATGGAAAAGAGAATTTTAGCTCTTTAGTTATACATAGCTGCTAATTTTAACAACATACCAATAGTAATTGTAAGAGTTTTTGTCCATAGACCAAAAATAAATAAATAAATTGTAGCAAAAACTGTGTCACTATTCATAACCACCCTTACCGCAATTTTGTAAAAAATTAATATTGTACCAGCTTGTTGGTATAATGTGTGCTTCGAGCATGAATGCTCAATCGCTTGATTGCGCGTGCATGCTGTTGTAGTCTATGGGCTGCTTTAGGTTTCGTCTAAGATCTATTTCGAGCCACACGTTATTCAAACTTTAAAATACAACTTTTTTTGCTGGAATTCAGCGTTAAGATTTCCTTTTTATTATTTTTGATGGTAATAAAATCCTTCCTGCTCGTTCTTTGATCAGAGATCTCGATACGAAGCAGTTTTGTTACGTATTTTATTTGAAATTTAATTCTCAATTTGCTTCAACTTCAAATTTAACGGTGTTAGGTTTCGTCTAAGATATATTTCGTTAAACTACATAAAAATGCAACCTTGCACAGGATATAGCATCCCTGGCAAAATATTTCATTCATTCTTTATCACACTTCTTCTTTACAAAAAATAAATAAAACCATTATGGCATGATAGTCCCGTTACGTAGAATATCTAATAGAATTACGACACTTGGTAGCGTAAGGATAGGTAGAAGAGGAAGAGAAAACAATCAGTTTTTTTGTTGAATGGCGACGAAAAATCAAGAAATTAATTAGTTGGCAACTGTATAAAAGGACAGACGAGTTCGGGGAAAAAAGGGAAAAGTTTCAGAAATTTAAGTTCAACCGTATACGAGACGGTCTGAAATGTAGAAAAGACAAAACCGCATATGGTTAATTATATATACATACCTATGTATATGTGCAACAAAATGTCTTCTAGTCGGTGCGGTGAAAAAAACACTATTTTTTTTTAACAAAAAGAAAACATTTCAATATTAAAAATTTAAGAAAAGAAATCTGCCTCCTGGAATATTCCAAATTGTCTCCTATTTTATAAAAGGTGTTGGTGACAAGTGATAACCTCGTTAGTTTACATTTGCTGTTTTGTGATCCAAGAAGGTCAAATCAAAGAAAATAAGAATTTTGGAAAAAGAAACATGTGCTGAATTTATTCATAGTTCCAAAGTAAAAATTTAAAGAAAAAGTGAGGAAACTAAAACAACCAAAAACCGTGTCTTTGGAAATATGTATGTAATAATGAACGTTTTTGAAATCAGAAAAAGAAATTTTAATTACATAGCGCCTGCTGAAATTAAAAAAAAGGAAAACCCGTATACTTAGTGAGACTACTGTATAAAGTAAGCAAAATCGAGTCAATTACAAATGTATGCACATACATACTAGTGGCATGCGTAAGCAGTCTTGAAATGTAAATACGTCATGTTTTTTAAATGTACTCTCGTGGCATGCATTATACTAACCCAATTATAAATGCTGTAGTACTATAAACGAAGCATGATGGTTTTATTGGTGTACGTGTATATGACTGTTAACAAGCGATGTCGCCAAGACGTCTTGTTTAAACAAACAATGAAAATAAGTACTGTTTATACATGTATGCTTGTTATTTTGCATATTGTACGTTTGGGTGTTAGTGTGTAAGATTTAGATGGTAAGCTATTATGTTTGTGTTTAAGGGAGGTTTTTTTAAAGCAAGCGCATACAACTTACGTAAATGCATGTGTGCGTTTGTATGTGCGCAGAAAAATAAGAGAGCATACAAAAATTATGTAGGTATGTATGTATGTACATGCATGACGTTAGTATACGCGTCAAGAACTAAAAAAAAAGAAAAAAAAAAGAAAAAAGAAAAATCTGTCCTATCATTAAGTCATTAAGTCAAGATCGTTTTAGTACCAAGAAAATAGTTTCTTCCGTTTCTTAATTTTCTAGACTCTGGATTTTCAGGGCATGGAGAGTCTAGTTTTATGTTCACACGCTAAGAATAAGGGTCAAGAAACTTATCGCCTGATAGAGCTAGCCAGGGATGCAAATTCATCAAACCATGCCAGTATTGACTGTTTGTTATTTTGCTTAAAACTCTGCCTATTTTGTAAAATGAATTCTTTGCAGCAAAAAAAAAATATAGCGGCGTGTAACATGAGAAAACTCGCACGCGTGCACGGTTTTGAAGATCGCTGCATTAAACACATTTACCACTGCAAGCTACCGACTACAATATGTCAAAAATAGAATACACATTTGTATATGAGAATAATTATTTTGAAGACAGCAAGGTAACATGGCGGCAGGTTGTTGTCTATGCTGATTTTGTCGTTGTAGTCCAATTAAACTAATTTCTATTTCTTTGGCTGCAATTAGAAAATTCAGTGTTGCCAGTACAACACAAAGTATTGAATGAATGATATCGTACAAATTATTTCATATTATTTAACAGAAACAATATCCAAAAATTAACGTAAAGCATAAATTGGTTAATTTTTTATACTTTTACGTGAAATAATAATTACATTTTAAAAGAGTAATTAATTGTTATTAATGCAATACTGAACTATGTATTTGTACTTGAATATCAGGTGCAGATGATGCAGCTGCCGTCTTCAAAAGAATTATGTAACTAGCTGGCTACGAGGCGCAAATGCAGCTTGCGACATTTGAAGTCGTGTGTTCGTGTAGCCTGCTGTGGTGAATGTGTTTAATGCATTACATATGTACATTAATTCGACTTATTCAAAATCTTATTTTTGCACGTGAAATCGGTTTTCCGAAGCTCGCAGAGCAGCTAGAGACTTCGTTCTTAGACTGGTGTGTCAGAAATAGTGTGAAAAATTTTGGTATTGAAAATCAGCTAAATGGAGTAGTCGGTTTCAGAGCTGAAAACCTCAAAATCTATTTTCACATACAAAATAACTACCGAAAACTAGTTTGTATTACTTTTTTATTAAATTAACCTATTTTATACTTCAGTATGAATAAAATTGGTGTTTCTAATTTTAAAAAAAAAACTAAAAAAGAAATAAGAACATTAAAAAGACGTTTCCAGGGTTGGAAAACTTTAATATTTTTTCTTATAATTAAACATATTTTATATTTTAGGAAAAAGGATATTTTCTCAAGAACCCTAAGAGTAACGGATCTGAAATTTCGACAGAGTGTATAGAACTTTAGTCGCTACAATGGAAGTTAAAAATTAAAGGCATTCTAAGACGAGTATCGAAAATTATTAAAATCATATGTAATATACATATATATACAATTGTATGTACATATGTATGTATGTATAAAGACACTTGAAATTTGTAAAATTACTGTATTTTTATACAGACTACAACAATTAACACTAAAATTTACAAAAATTAAAATTACAGGGTGTTCTATCAGTTTATGTAATTTTGACAACTTGCCGTATCTTGGTAACCATAGGAGGCAATGTCTTGAAATTTTCAAAAACGGTAAAACAAAAAATTCCCAAAATTATAAAATCGCCAAACCGAAAAAAATCGCCAAAAAACCCGAAAAAAAATCGCCTAAACGAAAAAAGCACTAAATTAAAAAAATTCTAGCACTAAAATAATTGCAAAAATAAAAAAATCGCTTAAATGCAAAATATCTCAGATATTAAAAAAAAATCGACAAAATAAAAAAAAACGTCAAAAACCTTAAAAAATCGCTAAAACGAGAAAAAAACACAAAAACTAAAAGAAGCAGCAAAGTAAAAAAATCGCCAAAACGAAAAACTTCACTAAATTAAAAAATTCTAGCAATAAAATATATTGCAAAAATTAAAAAAATCGCTAAGATGAAATAAATCGCAAAAATGAAAAAAATCACCAAAATTAAAAAAATTGCCAAAATAAAAAAAACGTCAAAAACCTGAAAATTGCTCATATATATATATATGTATATATATGTGTGTGTGTCCTTTATTTATCTAAAAAAAATATAATGTAGATGCAAAAAAAATACAAAATAGAATATTTAGATAAAATGTTCACTGGGAACATAGGGCGTCGTTGGAAGATGTATTTAGAGGAAATCGTTTCAGCACCTTAGGAGAACTGACGCTGCGTCCTCAATAGCATTGTGTTATAACGAAAAAGCATACGTAGTTACTGTGGTTTCTGTGTAAATGGCTAGGAGAATTTTCTGGGATGTATAGAGCTCGATCAAAAGTGCTGTTGCTATTCAACAGATATTACTTTAGATGGTGGTGGATAGTTCCTTACTCTCTCCCGTAAGTCTCTTAAGGAGTGCATGCAATGTTCCTTGCAAACCACATAGTGCTTTCTTGGTATGCATAGCGGGGGTTCCGAACGATTAAGCTCTCGCAGCATTGGGAACACTACAAGCTTAGTTCGTCATGACAGCTACTCATGTTAATCTTAGACACATCTGCTTGGAAGTGTATGAGATTTGAATTGATGCATCCTTTATGCTTAATTATGAAGAATTCATTAGAAAATTTCAACAAACAGCCAAATGCGAGTCGCGTTAATAAACAAGCAGTAAAAATATTATTGGTGCTGTAAATATTAAAAATTCGTTAAACCTAAATGTCTCTGTACAATGTTTTTATCACTGTGATCTGCTCTCTATCTGCCTGCTACCTTGTTGTTGGTTTCACTTAAAAAATAATTTGTCTAAGCCAAATATTTATTGTTTGATATTTTCATTGAAAAGATAAAACAATTTCAAGCAAAATATTTAACAAGTACAATTCTCAATACGAGTATCTTGTGCAACAATACAGATATTATGTTATTGGTGTCGTTGTTAAAGTCTCTACAACATGTTTCGCCAAGTAAATCGTTTTAACATAAATAAATATTTAAATATGTATATAATAACCATTTTTTTTAAAGCAATGTGGAAAACAGTGTTGCCAGGGAAAATAAAATAAAACTGTCAACCAATATGTCTCTCAAAAAAGTAATAAAATGAAAATAAAAATGTAGCCAAAATTTACTATAAATATATGATTAAATTTAGTAATTAATTTAATTTTTAACAAACACACAATCCTTAGAATAATTTATTTTATAAAAAAAATACATAAGTACATGACAAAATATAAAGCTGTGTTCACATTATATATATTTGTCGTGTAGAATGTCAGTTTTTCACATGGTAAATTTGTACATATAGTCTGAACACCTTTAAACCCTTTAAACAATAGCATGTGTTATGTCTGTGTGTGCAGTACAAACAACAATTTTGATTTAGAGCGTGTTCTATTTTCAAGTGACAAAGCATCTGACATGAGCTGGTTTTAAATAAAGCAAGGGATTGTGGCGTTAAAAATTAATTAAAATTGTAAGATAAATTGAAGTAAAATGGGTTTAATAAATTCAAAACTTAAAATGAAAGAAAAAATTTAAAAGGCATTAGTAAAAGTAAGCATTTGTTTACCTTAGGTTATGTCAAATGTAAATAACATACCAACGTGTAAACACAATAATTATAAACCTTATGTAAAATGCATATTTTGACATACACATAAAATATCTTGTATAAAAAAAACTGACATTCCATAAGGCAAATACATATAATGTGAACACAGCTTAAGAAGTATAAAATGATACTATTCAAAACAGGCCTTTATTTTTTAGTGATCCATAGATATACATACATACATAGCATATTGTCTGAAACAGACCTGTATCGAACTCTTTCAATATTTCGGTTTTGATACAAATCTATCATCAAAACCATTCAACTTACTTACATGGGTTTGTGTTAGACTTGGATCGAACTCATTCAGTCGGTCGTTTTTGACACAAACCAATGAACAAACCCATGTAGTTTAAATGGTTTTGATAAATGCTTGTTTCAAAACCGAGCTACTGAATGAGTTCGGTACAAGTATAGTCTGAAACATGTTGGTGTTGCAAGGATTGATGCATCCAACATTGGCACAACTTCATTTTATTGTATTAGACTTGTATCGAACTCTTTTAGTAGCTCGTTTTTGACACAAACCATTTATCAGACCCATTTAAATTACATGTATTTGATCAGTGGTTTGTGCCAAAAACGAGCTAATGAAAGAGTTCGATATAAGTGTAGATGGTATACGAGTCTGTTACGTTTGGCTACAGATTAAACAGTTTTGGTTTGTTTGGCGTTAATGGAAATGTTCTACAATATGATTCTATTTCATGATTTATTTTCGTACTGAGCACATAGCAAAAACAAAAATATGTAGTAATAAAATTTTGTTTCAGGAAAATAAATAAATATCTAAGGGAGAAAGCATATGAACGGGTCCATCAAAATGCAAGTTACAAATGAATTATGGTACGAGCAATAAAGTCCGATATCTTTGCTTAAAACGGGAAGAAGACTTGTAAAGCTTAAAAATTAATCGAATAACTGAAAAATTTATGTTTGATATGTAGAAAGAATTACGCAAATGTTGCGTTTAAAATGAAATGATTTTAAGTAAAAAATTGTGTTTTTAAATGTTTTAGGTGACGTGGAAAAAATTCTTTACTATACCACAGCCATAAAATTTTGAGATTGATGTTCAATGAAGAGAAAATGTATTGCAGGGAATTATTTTTATTATTTACTGATGTTGTCCTAAAAAAATTACTTATAACTTTTAATGTATAATTCGAAGTATAATAATGAAATTCCACGATGTATAAATTCAGCTCGCTTGCAAAAATAAAGTCAACAAAATGAAGGGAAAAGTGAAAGAATTCATGTAAAAAATATTATTCACGATAAGGGGAATCAAGAAATTTCTTGGGGAAAATTATTCACGATTGCACTTTGGGGAAAAGAGAAAATATTTCGAAGGAAAAACAGTTCACAACAAATTAAAATTCCCATGCCTGGTTTAGTTTCATGCTATCAAGTTAAATGAATGGCAATCTCAGTTTCTGACATTTAAAAATTTGTAGGTTCACAAGCACTTAAAAAAATATCTATGTATATATTTGATGTTAAATATGAGTATTTTACTCTCAAAACCAATGTGTATTAAAGGTGTTTAGGCTCAGTTAGCCGACTGTAACTGCAATAGTAGGAAACAGCTGATCGATATTGTTATGTGAAAAGTAATAAAAATGGTTATAGAGATATAATCTACCATAGCCTACTTTGCACATAAAAATATCGATCAGCTGTCTCCTATGCTGCAGTTGCATTACATTCAAATCGGCTAACTGAGCCTTTTGTGTGTGTCACGCACACAGCTGATTGATAGCAACAAAACTAACGGATCTGCACAATGCGTAGTAGTCTTGTCTATTGCTTGATTCATGAGTTGTGCCACAGCGTGTTTATCCTAAATAACAGTTTTTTGTCTATCCAAATCGTTGCATAAATTTAATTTTGGAAACTTAAAAATTCACGCCAACGGTAACACTGGTGAACGCAAACTAAATTGATTCTCCTCTTTCTTTAATTTAAAATGTACCTTTGACGCGCAACTTGGTTTACGATTGTTTCGTACAAAACATGTTCTTGTGCCACTGCAAACAGAAAAATACAAATAAAATTTACAATAATGACCGAAAAATAAAATAATATTTTATCACGTAAATCCCATTAGATTATTTTTTCTACACTTCAAATTATACATAGTATGTGCTGTTATGTGTATGTGTGTGAGTGGATTGGAAAAGGTTTAAATTGAATTTTTCTACTTGTGTTCTAAACATACATACATACATATGTATGTATATCGTTTTCGTTGTTTCTTGTCTGAGGAAGTGTTTGAACTTAAACAATGTTCGCAAAAAAAAAAATTGTTCAACAATCCAATAATAAACGAGCCATGCAGGGCAAAAGAGCCAGCCAGGTGACAATTGACCGCAACATGATGTCGATAATATTTATACTAAATAAATAACATACACCTACTTGTATATACATATATGTAAATAAATATATTTATATGTATGTATAAACTTACATATATGCTAGTGATGTAACGAATGACAATTTTAACATAATCTGCGATACGAAGATCTGAGAAAATATTTGCGAATAAGAAACCGTATAGGTAGAAATATTTTATTTAAATATCAGAAATGCTTATATAATGCATGTCCGCAAAATAATGTATGTAAGTATGTCAAATTTAATTGAAACAAGTACACACAGAAAAAAATACCAATGTTAAATCAACATGCCAAACATTAAATGTATAATGTTGTTTGAGTGTGTTGGTGGTTATTTTCTTAGTTCATACCCAGCATACCATATGCGCTCTAAATGAGCTCATAAAGACTCTTTTGTCGGAACGCTGACGCTCATAATGAGTTCATAAAATAATCATAAACAGTCATAAAACGCTCATATATGAGTGGCTTTTTCCACTAAAGTGGTCACTCATGAAAGAGCTCTAAATTTTATGCATAAAAGAGTAGTTTCCCAGCTTACCATATGCGCTCTAAATAAGCTCATAAAGACTCTTTTGTCGGAGCGCTGACGCTCATAATAAGTTCATAAAATAATCATAAACAGTCATAAAACGGTCATATTTGAGTGGCTTTTTCCAATAAACTGGTCACTCATGAAAGAGCTCTAAATTTTATCCATAAAAGAGTATTTTATGACTCTTTTTATTTTTAATATTACATGCTGGATTTTCTTTTCTTAATTTATTTGAACGAAGTTCACTTATTATTAATTTGCTTTCTTTTAAGCTTGCTATTTTCATTATTTTAATTATGTATTATTTTTATATTTATTATAAAATAACTCACAATTTTGTCTTTACGCTTCCAAAAATATTCACTAATGAATCAATTTGTGTAACTTCTTTCTTCTGCTTAGCTGGAATTTACCGTTATCTGTCAGCGTGCAGAAATTACTCATAAAAATCACATAAAATCTATCGTTTATGAGCTCAGAAATATGCGCGCAGAAACCAAGCATAAAACACTCATAAAATTTACCGTTTATGAGCTCAGAAATTTACACGCAAGAAACACTCATAGAAAGTCATAAAATCGATCGTTTATGAGCTCATATATAAGAGCGCTCCGATAATGGTATGCTGGGTAGCTGCAATACACTTTGTGCTTAGTTGTGTAGGTTGTTTTTGTATTGTTGTTGTTTTTTTGCTTGTAAACAGCCGACAAACTGCTGATGGTTTGTAGGCAGTGTGCTAGTCTTGCATTCGGAGGATCGCAGGTTCGAATCCTGGAGTCAAGTCAAAGTATTTTGCATTTTTTTTTAACTAAAACTATTCAGGTTAAAGCATTTTGTTTTTTTAACTAAAACTAAGGGCCTGTTTCTCTAAATACGAAGGATAAATTCTTTCGTTCGCATTTAGAGAAACAGGCCCTAAAACTTTTCAAACAAATTGTATGTAAAATGACTAGAAATAATGTTAAATTATATTTTAATTCAAGATGGCACATATTCAGTGTGTATCTTAAGAATATTTAAAGTTGTTGTGGTTACAAGGGTAAAGACCGTTGTCTACCACGCGATGAGTTCCGAGTTCAAATCTTTTAATTTATATAAAAAAAAATTTCTGATGTCTACCACACGTAAGTTAAATAATTAATAAAAAACACCTATTAGATTAAATTAAATTCATGTTGATCTAACTTTAAATAACTTTGATTCAACATGATTCTTCATTGATTTGATTTTAACAGTACTTAAATGTTAATTAAACGGGAAATAAAGTTATTTTAAGTGGATTTTTTTTTGACAATTACTATAAATCATGTTAATTTAACATGAAACACACATGAAGCAAAATCAGCTTCTTGCAAATGGAATACGTGAATTGTTTTGATTCATCATATTTCAATTTTGCTGAAACGTGTTTTGTAATGAAAGCCCAAATTTACCATCTTTAATTGACAACAGACTTACCATTGTCGTTTATTCTTTACTAATTATGCACATGTTAGTTAATTTGCTTATTTTTGTTTTACTTAAGACAAAATTTTTTGGTTTGTTACTATTAAGTATATTTATTTAATTTTTGCCACAGGCCCATGGCTATTAATTTTAGTTAATTTTTAATTATTATTTTTCGAAGTTAATTTGTTTCTATATTTATGATTTGAATGGGCTAAAGTTCGTAACGCTTTTTAAGCCAAATTACATGTGATAATTATTAATGAACAAATAACATCAAAGTTAGTTAGAATCTTATTTACCCTTCACCAAAGAGCGTATATGTAGTATAGAGATACATAAACACATATATATATAGTTTTCGATTAAATATTTTTTTTTTTTGGTGTTTAGGAAATATTTTATATGTCAAAAACGACGTCACGTCATACAATACCAAAAAATAGGTGCTTGTTCACTGGCACTCGAGATGTTCTAAAACCGTGCTACTATTTCATAATTCTATAAAGTAGTTTTAGTATTCTACCTCCATACCAAGTAAACTAACTTGTTTTATTTAACAATCTTTAATGTTGCAAAATTGTTAAGTGTCTCAATCTCATCCCATTGCAAAAAGTATTATGTTAACGTTTATTCCTGAGGAATTTTTTAAAATTTGTTCAGCACAAAGGAACGATTTCAGGTAAATGAAACTGAACATGTCTTTAATTATAGTTAGGACTGTTCTTTAGCGATAAATTTTATTTTTATGTCTATTTACTAATAATTAATAAGAACTCGTTACAAGCTGTCAACGAAAGACCATGAAACATAACTGTGCTGAGAGCATAATAAGCAACATGGCACAAACCTTCATTTATACTTAAATAAAAATTCAGTAGATTTAAAAAACTCTAGAGTAAAGATCTTCGTAAGACATGAAATATGTTTAATTGAAAAAAAATTATGGTTATATTTCTACCAAAAATTTTTTTTTTCAATTTCCAACCCTGGATCTATAATTTTGATTTTTCTAAATTTTAATACTTATTTATTTGTTTATAAAATATGCAATTTATTTAATTACCAAAGAAATAATTAGTTTTATATACCACAAAAAGTTTAATTTTTCCAGTTCTGGAGCTTTGTTTTTTTATTTTTACTATAAAAGCAAGAAAAAAAATTCAAAGTTTTCAGCTCTGGAGCTGTGGTTTATATTTTTATAATTTTCTACACTAAACTTTTCTTTCCAAAACGTAAAATATATATAATTTATAAACAAAAACCAAATAAAAATTAATTAGACCTAATTACTTTTATATATCACAAAAAATTTAAGTTTCCCAACCCTGGAATCATCCTTTTTAATTTTTCTGTTTTCTTACACCAATCTCTTTCATTTAAAAATATAAGATATGTTTAATTTATAGAGAAAATGGAAACATTTATTTTAGAAAGTTACATTTTGTATAACAAAAAAAGTTAAAGTTTTCCAACCCTGGAAACGTCTTTTTAATTTTTTTTTTAATTTTAAATACCAATTTTATTCGTACTGAAGTACAAAACAAGAATTAGTTTTTGGTAGAAACTTTTATACGGCAAAATAAAGTTTGAGTTTTCCAGCTCTGAAATCGATTTTGCTGATTTTCCATACCAATATATTTCGGATCATTTCTGACCCACCAGTTCAAGATCATATCGCCTTATGGAAAAACAATTGGTAAGCTTAAAGTTGGTTTAACAAACGAATTTTGTATGGCAAAACCGGTTTTAACGCATGCTTTAACTTTAACGAACGTTTTTGCATAAGAGCAATAGTCTCCAGCTGCTCTGGGATCTTCGAAAAATCGATTTCACGCACAGACAGACGGACATCGCTTGTTCGTCTTCGCTATGCATAAGGATCCAGTGCACCATTTCTGTAACTTGTGAGAAGTTCTCGCATCGAGAGAACTGGTTGTCCCATTTGATACAGGGTTACTCACGTAAAAATTTATAAAAACTTACAAAAAGTATCAAAAAATATAGTTTTTTTTTCTTATTCACCATGTGTTTCACAGGATGATAGCAATTTTTTCGACTCGAAAAGTTCTCAAATTTCTTATAGAAACAAGGCACAGATCGGTTTGTGGAAGTTACAAATGGAATGACAAACCTATGTATACCCTCCTACCATTTTTTGGTAAAGCGTATATACATATATGTAATTTCAACTAAGAAAAATTTAGTACAATTAAGGTAAAAAACAATTTTTTTAAATTGTTGGTACAATTTTAAAATTTTCAATGCCATCCCTGTTTTAACTGTACCATATTTTAGTTTTTCCCATAAACAAAAGATCCTCTTGTATGTTGGAGCCGGCTATAGTCATAGTTGCTTGAGAAGAAAGCATTTCATTACTTTTCACATAACAATATCGATCAGCTGTTTCCATTACATTTTAGCGAGACGAAAAACTCTCGAAGGCCAAACAACACACACAAGCCTGACCGCACTTAAGAAATAATTACGATGACTCGAGAGATGTTCCCCGACCCAGAGCTGCTTAACGACTGAGCTGTTTCCATTACAGTCGGCTTACTGAGCCTTAAAGCTGAAGGTCCATACCATCCGTTCTATGCATATGCGTTGTATGCGTTTCTGTACGTTCTCTTCAATTCTAAGTTCAAGTTACATGCAATACGTTTTATGCGCCAAATATTTTTGTTGTGGTCAGCTGTAGTGTGAATATTTTTAAAAATAAAAACAGTTCTTGCAAAAATGGAAAGTGAAATTGTTATTTTAAATGACTTCATGGAATTCATTGAGTTTATCTATATAATATTTTGTAGAGGAGTAGGCTTTTATTATAAAAAACTTTGTGATTTTTCACAGCTTCAATTAGCTTCTCCTCCATTGCACTTGCTTATACATATAATAATAAACACAACAGAGATGACACTTAGTACACAAAAGCAATCGATAACTAGAATGCAAATTTTGTTTTTGAAATATTTATGTTAAAAACTGATTTTAATATATTTTCTTCTTGAAAATAGTTATAATCTTTATTACAAAATATTTCTCATTTATTATAAACTTTTTTATAACAAAAAAACTTAAAATTTAAATCCACCACACTAGCGTTTTTATCGATATCATTGAAAATATAATATAATTTGCCATCTTTCGCTTTCACGAACAGCTGACCTTTTTTCATGGTGCATGAGACGGATACAAAAGTAGAAAGTAGATCTACTTTATCCGTCCTATGCGTCTATACGTTCTTTGCGTTTTGTTCTGTAACTTGCCACATAAAATTACTTTGATTCTACTTTTTTGACACATGCATAAAACGCAACTACGCATTGAACGGATGGTGTGGACCTTCGGCTTAAGGCCCAACTATAATATGAATAAGCGAACTTAAGCAACTGTGCGGTTACATATAAAACGTATGTGGCAAACTATAATGTACTTATGGAACTTTTCGTCAAGTTTCGTCAAATGTCATATCCTTAAGCGAAGTGCCAAACTGAACGCATATTCCCTACGGAAAACACTATTTGTGCATTTTTTAAACTCAAGCAAACAACATCAGAAAATATTCATTGATTTTAAATATTTTTTTATTGTTTCTTATTTTGAACTCAAAAAAGAAAGAAAAACTTGTATTTACATTCTTTGTGTTACAATACACGTATACACACATGTTGATTTATGTATATTCATTGTTGTACTTTTTAGTAGGCAAAACAAGTAATAAAGTGGTGGATATAATTATATGTGAATTTTTAATAGATTAGGACATTCCAACAAGTTAATTTGATTAAATTGCATTCATTTAGTAGTTATAAAAAGAAACAAAATTTAAAAAAAAATTGTGAACAATACCTATATGTGCAGCTGTGGCTAAAGAATACTTAAGTGCATGTAAGTACATTGTGGCCACCTAAAAGTCACATCTGAATTCCTTAAGTATTTCACAGACTTATCATTAAATTCTGGCATTAGTTCAAGCCAGCTTATTCATATTATAGTTGGGCCTTTAAGATTATTTACTTATGATCCTGTACATATGTACCGATGACATTTTTCAAAAAGTGGCACCAAAAAGGGGATTTATCAAAAAAAAGGGGCAAACTTAAAAAAAACGAGAAAACTACGCTAAACTTTTTATTTTTAATGTATTTTAAATAATTCACTCTAAAAAAAGGGAGATAAAAACTGGCAAAAGCACTCGAAAAAGTGGCAAGGCAGTCGAAAAAGTGTCAATTTGCCACTTAAGTCGGTCAAACGGTCACGCTGCTTATGTACATATTTTTTTTAATACTTATTGTAATTCTCTGGAATGAGTATCGTTACATACAAGTATTAAGTGAAATGAATATATACACCTATAAAATATGTATGTATGTTCTAAATTTTGTGCTATAAGAACAAAATTTTGTTAAATAGGTATAAACTTTAACGTGATTTATAATAATTTTTAACATTTTTTCTGCATCATGAATCATTAAAACAACTTTTCAACTGTTTTTATTTTACTTTTATTCTTCTTCTTCTTCTTCTTCTTCTTCTTCTTTTACTTTGTTACTTTTCACACTATACGTGTAATAATAAATGAGTTTCTTTCGTGTATTGTTCTTATGTTTTGCTAAACAGCGTTAAAGTTAAGTACATGACAAAAATTGAGCAAAAGGTAAAAAATTGTTAGCCAAGCCAAAATAATGTAATAAAATGAAGCCATAAGGGAACCAACCCAAGGAGGTGATGTTACTCTCGCACACGCACGCACGCACGCACACACACACACACACACCTCTTTACACACATACTTATACATACATAAACTGACAAAACGCACATACATACACCTTTTTATACGAGTACCGCTAAAAGATTAAACTGTGTATTGGGGTTAAGTGATGTTAAACCAAGTTTAAGAACAACAAAACAATAAAAAGATTAAAAAATACCGTTGTATGTATGCAAAAGCAAGCAGCAAAAACAAATAGTGAAAAAAATTATACAAATATTTTTGCAAACAAGAGAATAAAAAAAAACTTGGAAAAGGTACACTTTACAAAGATTTTAGGGAAAAGAGTTTCCTGTTTTGTTTTTACGGCAGCATTAAAAAACAATAAAAGTATAAAATAAAAAACAGAAACAACAATAACCACAACAACAACACCAACAACAATATTGTTGTCGTTTAGTGTATCGTAAAATAAATGGGGCAAAGCCAATTGGCAACAAAGTTAGTAAAAAAAATTACCATAACGAATTCTCTTAAGTTTAAGGTGTTGTCATAAAAAATAGAGTTAGATATGAAATGTATTATTTACTTTTTTTCGCACCATGCCAGACCAGAAATGTTTTAATCCTTCCGCCTCAAATAACGACCTTTTAATTGAGCGGAACCCTATTGAAGGCATTTCCGAACATTATTTGCGTTTTGGTTCCTTAAAGCTAGGATTCATTATACTACACATCGTACGATTTTTGAGAAAATACAACCCTGGGGGTTAATTCCTAGACGAGACGACGAGTTGACACACCTGCTTCGCTCTCTGAATCATGTTTATGAATCTTGCTGTTTACAATACGCATTCCTGCTTCGTGTGCAGCTCGTCAATTTAGTGCTTTTCTCCCTATAATTAGTGCTTTTCGCACTAGATTTAGTGCATTTTAGGGTTCCGTACACCAAAGGTGAAAAAAGGAAACCCATTGTTTTCTCTACGCTGTCCGTCTGTCCGTCATACGCTATTTTCTCAGGAACCGTAAGAGCTACGGACCTGAAATTTGGACAGAGTATGTCGTTGGCCGCTACAACAATAAATACATGAAAATTAAAAATTAAAGGGTGTTCCAAAACGAGCAATGAAAAATGTTAAAATCCCATGTAATATACATACAATTGTATTTACATATGTATATTGACACTTGAAATTTGTAAAATTAATGTATTTTTATATAGACTACAATAATTAGCATTAAAATATTAAAAAATTTAAATTAAAGGGTGGTCCATCAGTTAATGCAATTTTGACTATGTAATTTTGACAACTTGCTATATATTGGAAACCGTAAGAGTTTAACTCTTGAAATTTTCAAAAACGGTAAAACTAAAAAATTCGAAAATTATAAAATCGCCAAACCGAAAAAAATCGCCAAAAACCGAAAAAATCGCCAATACGCGAAAAAATGCGCCAAAACCAAAATAATTGTTTATATGAAAAAAAAAAATCGCGAAAATTAAAACAAAAATCGCCAAAACGAAAAAAATCGCCAAAATTAAAAAAAACGCCAAAAACCGAAAAAAAGATTCCCAAACGAGAAAAAAAGTGCCAAGACTAAAAAAAATGTTCAAAATGAAAGAGAAAGTCGTAAGTGCTTCCAAATCAGAAATCCGTTGCTGGGTTTATTGTAATTAAGTTATTTTATAGCGTGTATGGTATCCTCTGTAATTTCTAGAAATATGTTCTTTTTTCTCACTGTGAAAGAGAAAGTTTTTCTTCCTGTGTAATTCACCCAGCTGAATTAACATTCTGCAAAGTAAAATTTGTGTGTCTAAAAGGAGTGCAATAATCATAGAGTTTTTGAAAAGTGGAAAATTCTTTCTTATTTGGCGTTTTTTATAATGCCACCATGCTATCCCAAATTAACATTGAGAAGATTTGAAAAGTACCAAGTTGAAAAACTCTGCACTGTTAATAATTAGTAAATTAAGTGAAGTGCGACTTTGACCCGCACACGAAGGGTTCCGTACGGACACGAGATATGTAATTCAATACGAACTTTAGCCAATATAAAATATAGCTTGGGCATTTTTTTCGTTTTTGGGTTTTTTCCGGTTTGGCAATTTTATAATTTTCGAATTTTTTAGTTTTACCGTTTTTGAAAATTTCAACAGTTAAACTCTTACGGTTTCCAATACATAACAAGTTGTCAAAATTACATAGTCAAAATTACATAAACTGATAGAACACCCTGTAATTTTAATTTTTATAAATTTTAGTCTATAGTCTTTTAAATTGTTGTAGTCTATATAAAAATACAGTGATTCTACAAATTTAAAGTGTCTATATACATACATATGTACATACATATTACGTACATATTATTATTATTACATACATACATATTATGTACATACAATTGTATGTATATTACATGTTATTTTAACATTTTTCGTTGACCGTTTTGGAACACCCTTTGATTTTTAATTCTGATTTATTTGTTGTTGTAGCGGCCAAGCTTCTACACACTCTGTCCAAATTTCAGGTCCGTAACTCTTACGGTTCCTGAGAAAATAGCGTGTGACGGACAGACGCACAGCGTAGCGAAAACAATAGGGTTCCTTTTCACCTTTGGTGTATGGAAACCTAATAAAGTTATAAAGTGAAATAAAAAATTTTAATTTTTTTAAACAAATAAACAGTAAAAATAATAATAATAATATACTTATTACATGTTCATAAAGTGCTTTTTATGAACGATCAGCGCTTTTTGCTCTCAAAAAGTTGGTATCGCTGTTCGTTTGGCATTTTTTTATGAATCATCACACATGCATACGCATGATGCAATTATACTAGATACATGCACAACTACAACAAAAATATAACACCAAAAATTACATGTATTTTGTTGGTATAAACAAATGTAATATTGTCAGAAACAACTGTCTTTTGTTTATAAAAATAACAATTACAGGGTAACTAAAGTACAATTGCAGTCGCGGCATTCCTGCATGATTATAGTTATTCGGTGTTGCCAATCTGTGTGTAGTTAGACAGTGTGTAATTTCTACTCACATGTGTAGGCCATGTAATTAAATTTTTGTATAATCTGTGTGTAATTCTACTTTGGGTTCTATTTTTATTTATTTTTTTTTTGTTTGTTAATTTCAACCTACACAAAATAGGTGTAGTGTAATTTTCTTCAATGTTTAATTGGAGACACAGCCATGTGTAAATTAATTGGCAACACTATAATCATTTTAGTTACACACATACACTAACATTTTTGCAGCTTGTAAACAAAGTTTGACAATTATATGCAATGTATACAGTAACAGGCTGGGCTTGTGCATGTAGCTAGTATAATTGTATCTTTGCATACGTATCATACGCACGTATGTATATACACACTGTCGGAAATTACGTTAACTTTAAATTATCTTTAAGCCAACTATTTCGCAAATAATACTGATTGACACTTAGATTATTTTTCATTGTAATCAACTAACTATTTTAACATTGCGATGTCCTATCGGATGTTCAGTGATCCTAACTTAAGTAAGACTTCAAAACATGGACATGACTATAAAAGAGTTTAACTAGAGACTCTGGTACTCTAACTGGAGGGAATTATTAAGTTTTTAGTTAATAATTTAATAAAAGCCAATAGTACTGTTGCCAACGATTTAATTATTGATTAGATTTAATGAGCGACAGTACAAAAATGAAAGACAAGAAATTCTTAAATTAAATTTTTTGCAGAATATTCGTCGCTGAGCTCTGTCATTATGAGTCAGATGATGACCCGTCAACAGAAGTAACTATCGATAGTATTACAAGAAATGTTCTAATAAAAAATTAAGCGAATTAGTTTAAGAATTATTATGTGTGTTTTTGGTTTTACTAATAAACGCAAATTAATAAATAATTTATGCTTTTTTATTTGTTGAAAAAACTTGATTTATGGAAAAACTTTACTAATCGGTTGACCGGTTAGTAACAAAATTAACCGATTATTAACCGATTAAGCAAAACCATAGATTAATTAATCGAGAGAATAACCGATTATTAACGCAGTCTACTGGTAGATTTCCTAAGAAAAGCCTGGGTTAAATGTCAATAGTACATAACATAAGTTGGGGTAACATTTGTCAGTAGTACTGGTGACATTGTCAATAGATAATCAGTATAGTTTTACTATTGACATTTCCTGCAGGGTACATACACATATGCATACATGCATGATATATACTAGTGATGCACGAATATTCGTATTCTTATTCGTATTGTCGAATATTCGGCCATTTTCACGCGAATACGAATACAAATATTTTTCCAAAGAAATTAAATAAATAAATGCATAAAACGAAATTTAAATAAATTGCTAAAAAATTTAGTTTGTACAAGTACATTAATATTTAAGAAATTTATTATTCGACATATTGTCATAATTATATTTTAATTTGAAATTTATTTGCTGGTGGTTTAGCTTGGTCTATATACGTATTTCATTGGCGCTTGAACCAAATCATCAGTAGACTTCAACCACAAATTTTGAACAGTAAGAAACCTCTTTTTGAAAGTCTGTGCATAAAGTAAGAGGTTTGTGACTGTTCGAAATTTGTGGTTGAAGTCTACTGATGATTTGGTTCAAGCGCCAATGAAATACGTATATAGACCAAGCTAAACCACCAGCAAATAAATTTCAAATTCAAATACATTAATTTTTTTATAGAAATTTGTGCTTTGTACCATTTTCAAATATTATTTAGTGGCGATCATTAAAATTTTGGGTACTTTTTATTAACTTTAAAGTAAGCCAACAAGAGTGTGAAGTCCTTTTTCATAACAATTTTTTAATATTTCATAATATTCGTATACGTATTCATATTCGCGAATATCGTTTCAAATATTCGTATTCGTATTCGTATTCGCGAATATCGTTTGAAATATTTTTATTCGTATTCGTATTCGCGAATATCAAAAATTGACATTCGTCACATCACTAATATATACATACATATTTATGTGTGTATCTATAAGGACGTTAGGAAAAAATGCATTTTTGTTTTTTTTTTAGAGAAAACTAATGCTTATTTAGTTAAACTTGTTCTTTTATTAACTTCCCTGAGTACTTCGTTCTTTTTTTAAGTCTATGTACATACTCGTATATTGAACATTATTACCTTGGAAACATTAGAGACAGTCAAACATGTTTGTATATTAGAGTGGCCGTTATTTATTTTTTTCTTGATTTCTTTTATTCTCACCCTCCAAATCGGTTCAGTTTTATGTAAAAAGATAGAAAAAAATTTCATAGCGATAAATTGTGTTTTAGGGGGTGCGTCCGCCCCTAAAAGTTGGCCTTCAACCCCATTTTTCAATGTAATTTTTTTGCATATGACTAATCATTTTACAAGAATATGGCATATGGCAATATTTTAGCTCTTTTAGTCTAGTCATTAGTCTCAAAGAATGTTTTTTTCTAAAATTAATATTTTAGTCAGAAATAATTCTTAGTCAGGCTTAAGTTCAGTAATTTCATTTCTTATTGAATGACATATTTTTATTAATTGATGTGAGTTTCTAAAGAAGAGAAGAAAAATTAAACTTAGACTTTATTAGCTGTTAGAAATACCGATACTTTTCTATGCAGCAACGCGCTTCATCCTCTATTCTATCTACTTGGATAGGGATTCTTGTTAACATCAGCTATTTAACTTAAATTTTCTATGAAACGGAATATGAGAAATGATTGTTGTGTATACAATTGATTTACCTTTGGTAAACACATTTATGAGTATCACTATTAATTTTCTGTTTTTCCATTTTTTCATTTTTCTATTTAGCTTAGCACGAAATTATATTAATTAATTATTATATTAATATTTTAGGAAATAATGTAGAAAATAGCCAACAAAATACCAAAAATTATATTTACCAAAATTGCATTTATGTATATGGAAATGAAAACGGTACCGATTTGGGGGGGGGCGGGTGAGAATAAAAGAAAGCAAAAAAAATTCTCTACACAACTAACGGCCACTCTAATGTACATATGCATGAACTTATAAAGGGTTTTGTAACAGGAGATAATTTTCAATTCACGTATAAGAATTGCAAAATTAAAATGCGATAAAAAATTATATTAAAATTTAAGTTCAAACAAACAGAAAAGACACAAGAAATCTTTTATTCTGCCACTTCTGGTTACCCTTAGAGCTGGCTGTTGCTCCCAGAGATGGAAGCACGACTCAACACGAAGTTTTCGTGGATAAACTGTGAACTGATGTTCGACAGGACATTCAATGTCACAATTCCACCTAGCACATTGTGGGAGGAAAACTGTGCCACTGTGGAATCCAGAAGTTTATGTTGGCATACGGATGGATCCAAAAGGCAAAGTGGAGTTGGGCCCAACGTAAAAATCGCTTGAGCCCATTGCCAGCAATCAGCAAATGTGTTCCCATTAATTTAAGTAGAAGTATTAAAGGCGCGCATAAAGCTTTTTTCGATAGTCTGGTAGCTGTTAAGTCCCTCCTTTTAGGGGAGTTCTGTTTAAAGCTTATTTTAAAATTATTTAACTCATTATAGAAGCTATTCATGCGCAACAAGGTGTTCATTTACTGGATAACTGATCACAGCGATCATTCGGGTAACGAGAAAACGAATAAACTGGCCAGCAGAGCAGTGTTGCCAGTTTAGGGGATTTGTCCCCAAATTGAGGATTTTTTTTCACAATTGTGGATGAAAATTTCGTATTGTAACCAGGTTTGAGGGAATTTTCGGGGGATTTTTTGTATAACTAATGGTCAAACAAGAATGATTTTTGAACTAAGAAATATGCGTCTGCAAAGTCTAAAAATGTGTGTTACTAGTGTATGGTTTCTAATAAAGAAGAAGTATCATGGCAGATTAACGAATAATGAAGGCTATCAAAACAAAAATACGCAACAAAATGCAATACAACCTTTTGAAAACATTTCTTAGAATAAACACACACTTTAAAAATAATTCAATTTGTTGTGACAAATTTAATCCTTCTGCTGAAATGTACAACAAAGTATCTGAGGCTTGTGAGTAAGAAGATTTCGATTCTGAATTTTTTGAAATGGTAAACTTTGGTTAAAAATTTTTTATACTGGTGTAAATTAAACTATGTGTATTTTTTTCTTTACAAGTTCTTCATAAGTACAAATTAAATTTATATGAACGTAATATTATAATAATAATATACTCGTATCTATCGATAGAAATGAATTTTATTGGATAAAAATTTTTTATTTTTGTCATTATTTTTCAAATAAAATAAAAAAAATATTGAGGGTATTCATTTCAGTTTTTTTCCTCGTTGGAAAAATGGAAAAATGTAATTTTTTACAACACAGGGAAAAAATATTTTAAAAAAATTTTTGAATTTTTTTTCCTTGTGTTTGTTGTCAAACATTACATTTTTCCATTTTTCCAACGAGGAAAAAAACTGAAATGAATACCCTCATTAAAAAATTTTTATTTTTTTCACAAAAGAAAAAAATTTTATAAAAAATATCAATTTGGGGATTTTTGGGGATGAGAAATCAAAAATTGGAGATAAGCTCTAGAAAAAAACTGGCAACACTGCAGCAGATGTTCTGCTGTTACGTTTATGCGCCCAGAGCCATTTTGTGGCGTAAGTTTGGCGACTTTAATATCTCTGATCTCTGGCTGATTTCTGCTGATTTAAAGCAGACCAAAGCATTGAAATATAGTGGCATCCTGATCCATAACAGGAATGATTAAGAACTTGTTGGTTGTTGGTTTTCTTTCTGGTCTGCAGAAAGACACGAAACCTTAAAACTGTTATATTTCTTACCAACTTTAAAGTTGGTATAACTTTTTGCATACTATTTAGTAAGCAAAATTTTTGAGGGATGTCCATAGAAAGTTATAAATTTTTTAAATGAAATGCACTTCGGAAATACTCGTGTATAATAAAAATGCGTATAAAAAATTGATATACAATCTTTCAAGCTGATTGCAGTTCTTTGAGGTATTAATGATCCTAAGTTTCCATTATTTTGACACCCTTTCATGACACTTACATATATAATGTAATATATTCTTTTTGAGAGCAAGAAGTTACATGAAGTTGATGTTATATGTAATCGTATGTTTGTGTGTTATACTCGTTTGTATACCTGCATATACATATTTGGCATTTGTGCATGACTGTTTTTTATATTTCAGTTCAATTAGGGTAAAATTCGTTGCAGACATTTCCTTCAATAGATATGTTTAAACGTCTTAGGTTTGCATTTTGCGTTGTTGTAAACAAAATGGAGCATAGTGCAGTATTTGCAGTGCAGTACTTTCATTCGAGTTAAGTGCTAGATTTCATCACATAAGCCTCAAGCATGCTTTATTCAACCCACTCAGTTACTCATTTATTCATTCAATTCAGTTCAATTTGGTTTAAGTACATTTAGAAAAGAAAAAGACAGGTTATTTTTCGAATACATTACACAGTAACTGCATACATATATATTAATATTAGCTGGTTCGCATGCAGTGTAGCCTAGGGAAAATGTGAAAGGTTTTGTGCATCGTTAGCGGTCGAAAAACGTAATAGAAGAAAGATCTTACATTTAAACAAGTGGGCTAGGCCACACCCATAAAACATGGCATCATGCATATTTTATGTGCTCTTCCCAACCACACACCTTTGGTTTTTGTAGTGACACAATATTTGTGTTTGAAAAACACTAAATTTTAAATTCATATGTATATCATGTAATTATGTTGAACCGATTCGTACGAAACTTGGCAGATATATACACGTATTTTGTATGAAAACTTGCAGTTAAAGTTCACGTTAACTCTTAATCATACATGGTTAAAATGGCTATTATTATGATACGAACTTAGCATTAGGAAAATGGTCAGCATGTAATGTCATAAGTGTGCATCAGACAACTGCAGCGATACACCGTAACAATAAGTACACAGTTCAAACACACAGTCTATCGTTGACAACTGTGTCTCTCACACCTCAACGAAAACTGTGCTGCGTGTGTTTTACTCAACATTCTTTTGCAAATATCTTTATGCGATCACAATTCTACTTTGCATTATTGGTACTGTGTCAGAGACACAGTATGCAAGCAGCGATTGCAAAAATGCGATGAGAGCGAACACAGCACTCAGGGTGCATTAATGCTCTCAGTACTTTGCAATTTCACAATCGATTCTCTTTTTTACATGTTTTGCTTTGTGTCGTTTCTGCATAAACATTTCTTGATGTGTGGCGGTGACGTAAATGTGTATTGTAGTTTTAATAAACTAAATATGTATTGGCGTTTAAAAAAAATTGTTAGTCATCCCTTTGTTTTTTGTTTTTTTTTAGTTTTGGCAGATCATTGTGTCATTTTTGATACTGTACACATATAAAACTTACTGTGTCGGTGGCACCGCAACCGCAAAAAACCAAACATACTTCCTACACTCCACACTCTAGCACTCTACTCTCATTGATTTATTCTACTGTGTTCGCCTTACATACTGTGTTGTTGGTATTGCAATGACTGCTTAAGCTGTGTAGTTATGAGCGAAGACCAAACACTGATCCGAAGATGTGTTATGAACGAGGCAATGACACACACACCAGACAATGAGTAACAAACAACATGAGTGCACTCTTGATTGATTAAAAATAATACTGTGACGACAATGATTGCACAGATTGCTGTTGCTGTGTGACCGACACAGTAATTTCCATGTGTGTACAGTAAGTGGCAAAAATTACTGATAATGCAGTTCCCTGGTGTGCATCACCAGTGCTACCAAGTTTTGTCTTCAGTCATTTTAAGAAGTTCACCGAATATGAAAATTTTTGCACTAAAGTCCTTATCACAAAATAATATTTATCTATCTATTCTATATAATTAATAGGCAAACATGTTTTTTGTAATCCCTTTTAAGCTAGTGCTACTGCACCGATTTTAAAAAGATTTATATGGTTTTAATGGGGTTTCAGTACAGATGTGCAGAATCTATATTTTATTGAAATCGGTTTACTATTTTGGGAGCTATAAACGATTAAAGTTGCTACTACTTCCATGCACACATATTACACACGCATTTATTAGCTTACAAGTAAACAAGAAACAAAACATGAGATTGTGTGTGTGTTTGTAGTATTTCTGTTGATCTAAATTTTTTTTCTCTTATTTGTAATTGTATGAAATCCATAATACTGAAAGGAAGAGAGTTCAATATTATTGAATTAGCTTAGTTAAAGGGATTTCGTTTGTGTTTTTAATTTCATGTATTATTTAATTATGCATATGTATGTCAGTATGTGGGTGGCGGTGTTTTAATGCATTTTGTATGACGTGTAGATACATTTTCTTTGAATATTAATAAAATTATTTACATTTAGATTCTAGAATATGGACGATTGTGTCGTCCGTTGGTATATCTAGTTATTTATAAAAGCTGTATAAAACAGATTTCCATATAAAATTTGTTTTAAAAATCCTTTATAAAATAAAGTTAATTTTTATGAATATACATAAATATAAAAAATAACCCAATTCAATGGCAAGTCAAGAAAAAGTTAAGTAAAATGTTGGAATCTGTTTAATTTTTGGGAGTATTAGTGTTTTCATATCTAAAGTTATAAAACTGCTATAAAACTGCTGGCTTTAAAACCACACACAGCTACTTTTGCGTTCACACTGCAAGTCTAATAAATAAGAACTCGTTGTAAGCTGTCAACGTATGACCATCGATCAGCGATATGGTTAAATTTAATTTTCAAATCAAAATTGAACATATGTATATAAAAAACTCAAGAGTACAAGTCTTTCTAAAAGTTTTCCAACCCTGGAACCATATTTTTGATTTTTCAGATTTTTAATACTAATTTAGTTATTTCTAGAATATAAAGTATGTTAACCAGTTATTTTTAGTTACTTTTATATAACAAAAAAAAATTTAATTTCTCAGCCTTGGAGCTGTATTTTTATTTTTCTAATTTTTTATATCAAAGTATTCCTTTCTAAAATATTATGTATACATATTTAATTTTTAAGGAAAGAGAAAACATTTATTTGACATATTTCCTTTGGTATACCAAGAAAAGAAGTGTAAATTTTCCAAACCTGGAATCAGCCTTTAAATATTTTCCTTATTTCTTATACCCATTACTTTCTTTTAAAAATATAAAATGTGTTAAATCTATAGAGAAAAATAAAATATTAGTTGTAGCAGGTTAGCTGCATATACCAAAAAAGTTCAATGCCAATTTAATTCTTACTGAAATACAAAATACTTTTAGCTAGCTAATATCAATCTGTTTTGGACCATTTCTACATACTATTCGAAGACCGAAGTCTCTAGCTTTTCTGGGAGCTTCGGAAAACCTATTTCACGTACATTTATTATACGTCTTTCCTATTCATAAGGACACAGAATATATGTATGTATGTATGTATATATGTACTTTATGCGTAGCAAATTATACACGGAATGACAAACCTATATATCGTTGGTCAGAAGTATAAAGGCCCTACTCGAATAATTGTAAATTTACAGAAGAAGTTAATAACATAATAATAAACAGTACAACTGCTTTGTACAACTGCTTGTAAAGGCGTTACTTTTTACGGTATTGCAATAAATTTTTGTGACGAAGTGTATTTGTGTTAAATGTATTGGAATGACTGAAACCCTTATTTTCGTGAAAATATAACTTAGGGCCTTTCTATTTGTGACCATCGATATACCATTAAAAATATTTGGTGAATAATAATTTGACAACACTATCTATTGTTTAATAAAGAATATGGAGTGGCAATAGAACATTTTTATATTTTGCAATATTGGAAAATGCTTTCATATTGGAATTTTCGAAAAATTAAATGACTAGTTCAATTTATCAAATTCAACAATGTAAATGTTATTAAATTTTAATTAATATTTATTGTTTAATGAATGCTTATTAGCATGCATATCAATTTCTGTAAGCAACACTTATGATTTTATAGATTTTACGTGATAAAATAATCTCAAAAAAAAAACTACCATCTTGAAGAAATTTGTATTAAATGTAACAAAGTTAAGCACACCGAAAAAAAAATTACAGATTTAACGAGTGTATTCATTTAATTATAAATAACATTGCATTGGTGTTCGTGTATATGAGTGTTAACAAGCGATGTCCCGATGACTTCTTGTTCGTAACAAACAATCAAAAAAAGTAGTGTTGATTCGCGTATGCTTGTTATTTTGCATATGGTAAGCAATTATGTGTTAAAGGATGCTTTTTTTAAGCAAACGCACAATACTAATGTCAATGCATGTGTACGTTTGTATGTGCGCAGAAAAATAAAAGACCATACACACAACGTGTGGTTGAAGTATTTTCTTCTTTACTCCTATACCTGCAAAAACTGAAACAATTGTCTTGCCAACAGTGTTGTTTAGTATTTGTTTTAGTAGATTTTGCTGTAGTAAAAGTTTGAAAAATCCTTCATGTTTTAAAACTTTTTGTAAGTGGTCTTGTGCAGGACCTTACTATGTATGTACATAGTATGCGCATTTCACTGTTGCTAATGCAGATCATCAGGGAACCTTTACCCAAATTTTCTCAGAACAACTAGAGTTATTATGTTATAAACTTTCATTTAAACAAATGAGAAGCTCAACAAATAACAAAGTTGAAACAAGAATTCAATAATCAACATGTTTTTTATTTTCCTAATTTACTACATTGGGTGACTTTTTTCAGCTGTAATTGTAAAGCCGAAGGTCCATACCATCCGTTCAATGCGTAGTTGCGTTTTATGCATGTGTCAAAAAAGTAGAATCAAAGTAATTTTATGTGGCAAGTTACAGAACAAAACGCAAAGAACGTATAGACGCATAGGACGGATAAAGTAGATCTACTTTCTACTTTTGTATCCGTCTCATGCACCATGAAAAAACGTCAGCTGTTTTTGAAAGCGAAAGATGGCAAATTATATTATATTTTCAATGATATCGATAAAAACGTTAGTGTGGTGGATTTAAATTTTAAGTTTTTTTGTTATAAAAAAGTTTATAATAAATGAAAAATATTTTGTAATAAAGATTATAACTATTTTCAAGAATAAAATATATTAAAATCAGTTTTTAACATAAATATTTCAAAAACAAAATTTGCATTCTAGTTATCGATTGCTTTTGTGTACTGAGTGTCATCTCTGTTGTGTTTATTATTATTTAAGCAAGTGCAATGGAGGAGAAGCTAATTGAAGCTGTGAAAAATCACGAAATTTTGTATAATAAAAGCCTACTCCTCTACAAAATATTATATAGATAAACTCAATGAATTGAGTGAATTCATTTAAAATCACAATTTCACTTTCCATTTTTGCAAGAACTGTTTTTATTTTTAAAAATATTCACACTACAGCTGATCACAACAAAAATATTTGGCGCATAAAACGTATTGCATGTAACTTGAACTTATAATCGAAGAGAACGTACAGAAACGCATACAACGCATATGCATAGAACGGATGGTATGGACCTTCAGCTTAAAGGCTTCATTAGTCTTTACTTTCTGTTGCTGTTCTGTGCCGTTCTTTTCCGTATAAAATATTTTGCAATTACTTTTTCTGTGAAAAAAAATCAGCTGGCAACCTATAGAATTGATTACACTTGTACACAAAGTATCACAACACACTAATACATACAAACTTTTGGCTGTCACTTAATGTTGAATTCTATTTTCTACAGATCTGTCTGCAACAGAACAGAACGAAAAAGGAAAAACTAACCACACATACAGATTTTCAACTAAACAGAAACTAAACAGCTGATTCAGAACAGAACAGCACGTACAAACTAATTCTGCCTTAAAAGTGTGTAAAGAAAATAAATTTAAATAACAACAACAGCTATTCAAGAATAGAGTGTTGCCACACAAGTATTTTTGACCTGATGCCATCAAGATAATAATTAGTGTTTTGTTATTGGGAATTGTTACAATTTAAGTTTAACATTTATTAACGCACTAATAATCCCAAATTATTATTTTATTTATTCAGTAAAATAATTTTTTATTAAAATGCATTGAAATTGATTATTGAGGGGTTTAGCTGGATCCTACGCGCAATTTCACTGTTGCTAATGCAGATCATCAGGGAACCTTTACCCAAAGTTTCTTAGAATAACTAGAACAACTAGAGTGATTAGATATCTTTATCGAAATCAATACCATCTACACTAAGATTTTTTTTAAATTTTTTTTAGGATTTCGTATCTAAAACAAAATCCTTTATCTAAAATTTAAAAAAAAAAATTAAATTAAAATGTTAACTTAGCTTATTCACATATCTTCAATAACAAATTTTTGTAGAGCGTATACATAGGGAACTGCATAATCAGTAAGTTTTGCCACTCACTGTACACACATGAAAATTACGGTGTCGGTCACACAGCAACACCAATCTGTGCAATCATTGTCGTCACAGTATTATTCTTAATCAAGTGCACTCATGTTGTTTGTTACTCATTGTCTGGTGTGTGTGTCATTGCCTCGTTCATAACACATCTTCGGATCAGTGTTTGGTCTTCGCTCATAACTACACAGCTTAAGCAGTCATTGCAATACCAACAACACAGTATGTAAGGCGAACACAGTAGAATAAATCAATGAGAGTAGAGTGCTAGAGTGTGGAGTGTAGAAAGTATGTTTGGTTTTTTGCGGTTGCGGTGCCACCGACACAGTAAGTTTTATATGTGTACAGTATCAAAAATGACACAATGATCTGCCAAAACTAAAAAAAAACAAAAAACAAAGGGATGACTAACAATTTTTTTTAAACGCCAATACATATTTAGTTTATTAAAACTACAATACACATTTACGTCACCGCCACACATCAAGAAATGTTTATGCAGAAACGACACAAAGCAAAACATGTAAAAAAGAGAATCGATTGTGAAATTGCAAAGTACTGAGAGCATTAATACACCCTGAGTGCATTTTTGCAATCGCTGCTTGCATACTGTGTTTTTGACACAGTACGAATAATGCAAAGTACAATTGTGATCGCATAAAGATATTTGCAAAAGAATGTGGAGTAAAACACACATCACAGTTTTCGTTGAGGTGTAAGAGATACAGTTGTCAACGATAGACTGTGTGTTTGAACTGTGTACTTATTGTTGCGGTGTATTGCTGCAGTTGTCTGGTATACATATACATATGTAATTTATTATTATTTAATGTTAGTTGTTTTAAAAACTTCAACAATAAAATTCGTAACAGCTTAAAAAAAATTTAAATATTGCATAAACAAATTTTATTAATTAAAGTCCTAAAGTTGTCTTTTTTTGAATTAGGACGCATAGAATTTTGACTCCGCATTTAGTATGCGGCATACTCAATAATTAATTAATAAATTGGAAATTACTCATACGCACCGGGTTACAATATTTACATTTATTATCCCACAGGCAGGCAATACTTTTTGTAATTAAGGTACTTTTATATGGATATATTTCAGTGGCGTGAAATAAAAAAAAAGTAACGAGTCTGCAACTTTTACAATGCTTATGCCGAGTACACATCTGTTACACATGTACCCAAAAAAGCGTAACCACTAATTACTAATGGAAAATTGTTTGATCCAGACCATAGATCCGCAATGAATCTTGGTTTTGCTATTCCTATTGACTCATGAAATTTTAAATGTCACTTTCAATGACATTAATTTATAAATAAGTCGAAATAAATATCAATGCGACGTTGACATTAATATTCATACCCACACTTACAAAGCACCTCAGTTTGTTTTCTAATTTCAGTAAAGTACTTATACTACTCGCATTGATTTAGCTCATTTAACTCACGTATGTATGTTTATTTAAAAGTTTAGTCCTTAAACAATTTGCAAGTAGTATAAAATAGTAATAAATAGGGTTGTTTTTCAATTCTAGCAAAAAAAAACCAACAACAATAAGCAACAGAAAAATAAACACACAACCTCGTATGCGAATTCCGCATTGTGAGTCATACTTATTTATTTTGCATCGTCCATAGCCGTGGTCGGCAACCTATACAATTGCATTTTACAATTTAGTGTGGTATACGATCACCACGATCCGGTGTTGCCAGTGAAATTTGTGTCATTTTCCTAATTTGAAATATTAAATCTCTAAAGCAAAATTTATTTTATTATGGTCAGAAGAAACACTCAAGTTTTGTTTATAAAGAAATGCGTCTTTTCTTAGTGCTACCTCAATGCAATGGTTAGTAAAAAGATGTTTTTGTAGGAAATTTTCTTAAAATAATTTAAATATATGCTTGAAAATGCCTTTGCATGTCATGTTTATTCATGCGTGAATGAATTGTCAAATCAAACATTCAGGGGCCCGTTTCACTAAACTACAATTCTACAAGTCTACAAGTTACAATTACAAGTCTAATTCTTACAAGTGATAATGAATTGTGTTTCATCAAAATTTTCAAAACAATTGTAGCTTTTTGAACTTGTAAACTACAATTTCTACAATTACAATTTATACAATTGTAAAAAAATAAAATATTTTTATAAATTAAATAAATGTGTGAATATATGTAGATTAGAGTACTCATGAAATATATGAAAATGTCAAAACTTTTCTTAAATAAATTTGCAACTATGGGTACTCTAATGTATAACGATTATTTGTTTTGATTGTTATGACACATATGTAGTTTGTGTTTGGAGTTATTTGCCACTTGTATTTAAAAAGTTGAAAATTATTATTTTGTAATTGGGGACAACAAATGTATCAGCAAAAGAAATTTGTCCCGTTTTAGTCTGAAACGCTCATTGTACTCCAACGTGGATTCCAAAAATTCGTATTCAAGACGTGGTCTAAATATTTTTCTTCTTTTTAATGCGATTTCATTATCGCTTTCATCACTGGAATCATATAAAAGGTTCATTTTGCATTAAATGGATATGTGAGGTTTGTCTGAGCGGTAAAATGTCAAGAAAATCATTTCCTCAAAAATCAGGTGACCAATCTAAAAGTATACTTGATTTGGTGCATACCGATGTTGCAGTGATGAATGTAAATACTCCAAGCGGTTATCGTTATTTTATTACTTTAATTGACGATTTTAGTCATTTTTGCGTAGTATACTTGCTAAAAAACAAAAACGATGTTTTCCTAAAACTAAAAGAATATTTTCATTATGTAAAAACAAAATTTAATAAGGTTCCGAAAATATTGCGGTCAGATCGAGGAGGAGAATATCTTGGTGACAATGTCAAACAATTCCTTAAGAATATGGGTACTCAGCAACATCTAACAGCGCCGTACACTCCTCAGCAGAATGGAGTTGCTGAGAGACGAAATCGTTATTTGGTCGAGATGGTAAGATGTATGCTCGGAGATGCGAAGTTACCAAATACTATTTGGGGTGAAGCTGTCTTAGCTGCAAACTTTATTCAAAATCGAACAATTACAAGATCCAGAAAAAATATTCCTTTTGAAATCTGGGAAGGGAAGAAAGTTGATGTAAACCAATTTCAAGTATTTGGTTCCGAGGCACATGTCTTAGTACCAACACAAAATCGAAAAAAGTTAGATTGCAAAACAGAAAAACTTATATTTATTGGGTACTCTGAAGAGTCAAAAGCATTTCGTTTTCTAAACCCATCAAATTTAAAAATTGTAATAAGTCGAGATTTCAAAATACTAAAATCTAATTCAAAGAAAGCTGAAATTGTTAATTCTAAAGCTGAGGAAGTTGCAGTCGATTTAAGAAGAAGTAATTCAAGTACAGAAATTGATGTTATAGAAAATTGTATTCAAAATAATGAGGAATACTATTCTGCTGATGATGAGTTCGTACTTCAATCTGGAGATGAAAATGATGATACAACACAAGATCTCACTTCCGAATCACCAAAGATTTTGAGAAGATCGAATCGTTCGAATTTGGGTGTGCAACCAAAGCGATACGTAAATTTAATAAAAAACGTTGAGCCTTATACATATAAAGAAGCTATAGAATGTGTCGATAAAGAAATGTGGATTAACGCTATGAATGATGAAATTAAATCGTTAACAAATAACAAAACTTGGGAGATTGTGCCACTACCTAAAGGAAGAAAAGCTATAGGGTGTAAATGGATCTACAAAATAAAGAAGGATTCAAGTGGATTAACTGTTAAGTACAAAGCAAGATTGGTTGCGCAGGGATTTAGCCAAAAATACGGTGTGGATTACGATGAAGTTTTCGCTCCGGTTGTAAGACAGGCTACTTTCAGAATGTTTTTAACTATTGCTGGCTCAAAGAACTATAAAGTTAAACATTATGATATTAAAACAGCGTTCTTAAATAGTGACCTTGATGAAGAGATATATATGCGACAACCACTTGGGTATGAAGAAAACAAAAACAGCAAAGAAAATATGGTATGCAAGCTGCAAAAAGGGTTGTATGGTCTTAAACAAGCGGCGCGTTGCTGGAACACAAAACTATTTGATGTGCTCAAACAGGAAGGGTTTGTTCAGGGAAATGCTGATCCTTGTTTATTGAAAAAAAATGCCGGTGATGAATTTATTTATATTCTCGTCTACGTTGATGATATCTTAGTTACAACAAAAGACGATGAGAATTTTGAAATAGTGGAGAAGATACTAGAGTGCAATTTCGATCATACAAAATTAGGTGATGTTAATTTCTACCTTGGTATCAAAATTGAGCGGTTGAATGACGGTTTCTATTGCATTAATCAAAGCCAATACATCTACTCAATTATTTTACAAGCTAACTTGCAAGATAGCAAAGTTTCAAGAATACCGATGGATGTTGACTACGTTAAGTTAGATCGAAAAAATTTTAATATTATGCCAAGCAATGAAAAATATCAAGAACTTATTGGATGTTTGATATATCTTTCTGTTAATAGTCGTCCAGATATATCTGCAGCCGTTTCTATTTTAAGTCAACATGTTACACAACCAGATGAAGAAGATTGGGTGGAATTGAAAAGACTAATCAAATATCTCAAGGGGACCATGAACATTAAATTGAAACTCGGTAGCAACAGATTAGAAAAACTTGTTGGATACGTTGATGCTGATTGGGCACAAAACCGAATTGACAGAAAATCGTTCAGTGGTTATGTTTTTAAATACAATAGCGGGTGTATAAGCTGGTCTTGTCATAAACAACAAAGCGTATCACTGTCGTCAACCGAAGCTGAATACATAGCGCTAGCTGAAGCAGCACAAGAAACTATATGGCTAAGAAAACTTATTGCAGATTTTGCAATTGAACTTCATGAACCTACAATTTTGTTCGAAGATAACCAAAGCTGCATAAAGTTAGTGGGATCAGAAAAATTTAGCAAAAGAACAAAACATGTAGATACAAAATATCATTTCGTTCGCGATCTTAAAAATAAGAATATCCTGAAGTTGTGTTATTGCTCAACAGAAGAGATGCAACTAACTAAGCCACTTTCTTATATTAAATTTGATAAATTTAGAAGTATGTTTCAATTTTTTTAATTAAGGAAGGGTATTGGAATATAATTATTACAACTTGTTAATTTAAATACCTTATTAATTTATATAAATAAGTATGCTTTTGATTTTATAGTCATGTATAAAATTAAAATATTTTTCAGTCTTAAAATGAATACAAATAGAATTACATACATTTCTCTATATCTACAAGTGTACAATTGTAAATTTAGTTTGGTGAAACAAAACCACTTGTAGAAGTATGACTTGTAGAATTGTGAATTATAAAAATCACTTGTAGCTACAAACTTGTAATTGTAGTTTGATGAAACACAATTATTCACAAGTTCACAATTTTACAGGCAAAAACACTTGTAATTGTAGACTTGTACTTTAGTGAAATAGGGCCCTGGTTTGTAAAAATAATTTTCTGAAAATTAAAATTTTTAGTAAATTATCATCCCACATATTTTCTTATTATGGCAACGCTGATTCTTAACAGCATGCGATACACACAACTTGTCTGCTTGAATGTTTAGGATAGACTGATTAATGTTGTTTATTTCTCATCATTGCGTGTGTACTAGTGATGAGCGATAACGTGATTTTTTAATAACGTTGCTCCTTGTGAATGTGATTTCTAAATCGCTGTTCTTTTAAACTGTGACTGTGATCACAGTTTAAAGCTCTAAACACTTAGACGACAGCAGGCAGCAGACAGCAAAGTGTCAAAAATAAAATACATGTGTTTAAATGAAAACGATTATTTTGACGGCATCACAGCAGCACGACTACACAACAGCATTTGCTGCTGCTGCCAACTTAGACTAATTTCTATTTTCGTGAGCAGCAAAGAGCAAATGCAGTGCTGCCACTATAAATATAAGTTGGAAGAAATAAGAGCTTAAAATTTTTCGTAATATTTAAAAGAAAATAACATTACAAAATTAAAATTATGAAATAAATTGATGTGTTTTTACATTTTTACGTGATATTAGTATGTTTTGAGTCAGTAACTTTAATTTTATTTATGTAAAATATATATCTGGCTGATTATATATAGTGTTGCTGCTGCCTTCAAAATAATTATGTAGCTGACTACACGGCAGCATTTGAAGCCAACTTCATTTGAAGTCGTGAAGTTGTGAAGTCTGCTGTCGTCTAAGTGTTTGGAGCTTGACAGTATTTCGTTTGTAGCAGTTGTGTTATTTTGAGAAAATCTAATAAGAAGAGCAGCAGTGAAATTAAACTGTGACTCTAATCACGGTTTAACTTATTTCAGCTCTTCTGCTTTAAAAGTCTTTATTAGTATTGGTATTTTGATAAATACTAATAAGAAGAGCGACAAAAACAAACAATTAGCAATCAACCCCGTCCAAATATTGAGATTGTCGTATAAAAGGCAGATAGACAAAAATTGCAAATATGAACATTTGAGATGTACATAGTTGCCAGAAAAGACGATTTGACACGATTTGACGATTTTTGTATCGACAACAGCTGAAGGTATAAAAGATTTCATGTGGTAGCCTTATCTAATGTTAAGTAAGCATATAAGAACAATCACAGTTTATATAAAATAACTATATTTCCAAAACCTGTTACTTGATAAATTCAGTCACAGTTGTGATTAGTGATTTTTCAATCGTTCAATCGCTGTGAAAAAGAACAGGTTTCAAAATATCGCTCAACTCTAGTGTGTACACATAGGTAATAGAAGAGTATATTAAAAGTCGCGGCGCGCTTATTTCGCCGACCATAGGCATTGAGTTAAGAGAGTCGAAATCAATAACGTCATAAATGTTGCTATGCATGAGTTCGATGCTCACTTCAAACTTTCGAGTGATTCGCTTCATAGACAACATTGCAATAAATATGAGCGCGTATTGCGTACAAGAAATTATAAGTCATATTTAACTGTATTCACTTTTTCACTACTCATTTCTGTTCTCTGGTACATAAATTCATATATTGTATGTTTGTACGTTTTAAGGACATTTAATTATTTTTTTTTCAAAACATGAGGTAATTCCTTTGCTGACTGAGCTTGTATATGTGTACAATCGTTGGTTTATTAAATGAAATTGTAACAATACTCACTTAACATGAATAAATGTATATATATACATATGTATGGACATAACGTTGTCTCTTTGAACTTGCACAAATTTGATTTTATTCTGTTTACATATGTAAGTAGCTGTATGGGTATTTCCACAGAAAAGTTCGTCTTTGCAAAAGAAAAAAGAAAAAACTATGTACATAAGTAAAGTGTAGTGTACCACACTTATAGTAATGCACTGTAACAAAATTACTTGCATTGCTGTAATAGCAGTTCAATGCACAAGCATTGCTACACAACCAAAAAACAGCAATAATGCTGAATAGAATAAATTGAGTGACATTCTTTTTGAGTCACAACATAATTTCTTATTATTAAATCCCCTTTTTTTGATTGGTTAATGAAATAATGCTTATTATTTTTATAGTAAAGAAAGAAACAAAATATAATTGTAAATATTAAATATAAGATAGAAAGGCTAACCTAGATCTGTAAAATTAGTATATAAGCAGAATGAAATGTTAAATAAAACAGACTTTGATTCAAGAACGCAATTCGGCAACAACTTGCCTAGTTTTTTTATTGAAATCTCAACCTTTTTGGCAGTTCCTTTGAACGCCTATTTATAAGCTGGACCCCCTGTACAGCTGGATAAAAATAATAATTGGGCTATAGGGCTTTTTATCCACAACACACTACCAAACATACAATATTAACATTACATAACATTTAAATCCTGCACCTGCCATTCATACATTACATGGCGATCCTTCCATTTTAACATTACAGTATTACGAATATTTTGCGTGTAATATCTATTACGAATATTTTTTTTTTAAGTATATAAGGAAGTCTCTGCTGGGGTATCTTTTCAGTCTGAAGGTGTCCGCCGACGAATCAACATCAATAGACTAGACTGCCAAATCACTCTACAGCCAGTCCCGCAACTATACTTACGCCTGCAGTACACAGCATCTAAAAATCACATGCGCACGTGGCTTTGACGTCTTCAGGAAGCTACATTTGCTACATGCCGTGTAATACTAACATGTGCACATGTAGATGATCACATGCTTACAGATGTGCTGCCTCAGAAAATGTGTTTAATTCGGCTACATGTACATATCACATTTGTATTTTGAAAGAAAATTTTTATAACAATTTTACAGCATGTAGCCACTACTAGTAATTTTAAAACCTACATGCTGAAAATTCCCACAACGTCATCGCGACATGCGCATGTGGCCTTTCACATGCCGTGTAAAAAGGTAGGTTTTTAGGCTTTATATATTACTATTTATTTATTTACTTACTTACATGATATTAATCTTATATAAATATAAGACTAATCAGCGTTGCCATTTTGGTGTTTTTTGCGTAATTTTTGGTGTTTTTTGTTTCCTTTATAAATAGCCGAACCTTTATTGAATATCCGTTGCAGAAAAACTAGTATTTTTAGTGCTCTTTGCAATTTTGCACTTCTTTTTAGTGCTTTTTCAATAACCACAATTTTTGCAACAAGGCAAAAAAAGCAAACGCTGCGACTTTTCTCAATAATTTTTTTTTTAATTCCTATTAATAATTTTTTTTATTAATAAGCAACAATTTTACTATTTTAATTCGCATGCGTGAACACAGTTAAACACCGTGGATTTGTCACTTGTGCAAATTTAAGAAATAACAAAAAAGTGTCTTAGTTCTTAGTCCCAATTTACACGAGGCAATTTTACTTGCGCAAGTCATAAAATTTTCTATTAAACTTGCTGTAGCGCTTAGATAGAGCAACTTTACTTGCGCAAGTCTTTTTCGATTGCTTATACATATACATATACATACAAAGAAATGTCAAATTTGATATAGAGGGAATGATAGCAAAAACAGAATTGCCAGTACGGGCAAGTCTGTGCGGCAATTCTGCTGGTTTTTACACTCTTCACTTTTTCTCACTTCTTTGTTCACCAAATTCATGACTTGCGCAAGTAAAATTGCCTCGTGTAAATTGGGACTTATGAAAATAAACATTTTTTGTTAAATAAATTTTGCATTACTACATTGTTTTTATTTTGAAACCTCGAAATTATTGTAAAAGAATATCTTTATTTGAAAATAGTCGTAAATCAGAAAAAATTTCAGCAATTTTATAATAAAAACACTCGCATTTCAAATTAAAATTATAAAGTAAAACAAATTTTATCAACAAAAAAGTGGTCAAAATACGTTGAAATTTTTACAGTAAATACATACATAGATAGATATTGGTGTTGTTAGTTGATTTGCTGCAAAAAGTGATCAGTGCGGTGTATATTAATAATATTTCAATCAAATTATTAAAAAAAAAGATTTTTAATTACAAAAAAAAGGATTTTTTTTTGGTCGGCTTGAGGTTTTTGGAAATAAAATATGGCAACACTGGTATGTACATCAAATATCTTATGTATGTATATCAAATATCTTACCTGATGTAGATATCTAGAATTTGTTTGCTTTTAGGATTTTTTCAGTTTTTGGCGTTAGTTTTAGTTTTGGCGTTTTTTCAAATTTTTTCAGTTTTTGGCGATTTATTTTAATTTTAGAAATTTTCTTTTATTTTGGCGTTTTTATTTTCGTTTTTGGCGATTTTTTCGGTTTTTGGCAATTTTTTTCGTTTGGCAATATTTTTAATTTTGGGTTTTTTTAGTTTTAGCGCTTTCGAATATTTTTCGAGTTTGCCTCTTACGGTTGGTTTTCAAGACATTAATTAATAGAATACCCTTTAATTTTGATTTTATTTTTTATTTTTTGAATTGTAGTGCTAATGGCCGTAGTCTCTATAAAAATACACTAACTTTGCAAATTTCAAGTGTCTATAGCTACATACTTACATATACATATAATTGTACGTACATATGTATATGTAGGTATTACATGAAAATTTAAAATTTTTCCTTTTGGAATACCCTTTAATTTCTAACGGTCCGTCTGTCTGTATGTAGCAGCCAAAGTTCTATATATTCTGTCAAAATTTCAGTACCGTAGCTCTCACGGTTCTCGAGAAAACAGCCTGTGACCGACATGCGGACAGAGTAGAGAAAACAATAGGGATGTTTTTCACCTTTGGTGTACGGAACACTAAAAATAAGTTTTTTTTTATTATTGGTAATGTTTCTGACAACTCTGATTAAATAAGCCGTAAATGCAAAAACAAAACAATTGTACAAATTTGTACATGCACTTCTTTCTGTACTCTGTCGTCGACATTCAAAATAAGCAACAACAACCAACAACAAAATTAGTATAAATACTCACACAATTTTTTACCAAATCATTGCTGCATTTTTCTTAGAATTGAATATGAATATTAACATACACATAACTTTTCTGGTACAAAACCAGTCACTTTCATTTTTCACACTGTGATATTTCTATTCCCCTTTATTCTAAAACTAATTTTATTGGAATCACTGCACTTTTACCATTTAAGACCTAAGTACATATTTACATTTGTAATTAATTAAGAACGCATGAACACTTTGCTCGTACAGGGTGGCCCAGAAAGACCGAAGTGGTGTGAATTCCTTATAACTTTTTATTTAAGACATATTTTTTTAATTTTTTGTTTTTTAAATACAGTAAATTTATAGGGAATATTTTTAGATTAGTTATTAAAAATTGTATCCCGCAAGTGGTGGCCATTTTCTGCTTCGCACAAATGTGCTCTTTCCATTTCCATTATTCATAACTTATTTATGAGTGACGAAGCCCATTTCCAATTAAATGGGTTTGTTAACAAGCAAAACTTTAGGATATGGGCTAAGGAACACCCGAGAGTACTTCATCAACGACAATTACACCCAGTTAAGTGTACTGTTTGGTGCGGTGTTTCTTCAGAAAGGATCATTGGTCCATATTTTTTGGAAAATGAAAGAGATGTCGCCATTTCCATCAATGGTGATCGATATCGGGCCATGTTGGAAAATTTTGTAAGGCCAGCCGTGGAATACCATCCGCAAATATGGTTCCAACAGGATGGAGCCACAGCGCACACTCCGAGGGCCACAATGGCTATTTTACGCGACATCTTTGGGGAAAGAATAAATTCGCGTAGAAGCAATTTTAATTGGCCTCCGCGTTCCCCGGATTTAACCGCTCCAGACTGTTTCCTTTGGAGTTATTTAAAAGGGAAAGTTTATGTTAATAAGCCTAGGACTATTGAGGAATTAAAAACCAATATTCCAGACGAAATTAACAACATAACACCGGAAGTTTTGCGAAAGGTCATGGAAAATGTGTTGAAAAGAGATCATTTGTGCGAAGCAGAAAATGGCCTCCACTTGCGGGATATCATTTTTAACAACTAATCTAAAAATATTCCCTATAAATTTACTGTATTTAAAAAACAAAAAATTAAAAAAATATGTCTTAAATAAAAAGTTATAAGGAATTTACACCACTTCGGTCTTTCTGGGCCACCCTGTATTAACAACCGAACGCGACTGACAAAGATCAATAACTAATAAGAGAAATGTAACTAATGAAAATAATTCCAATTGTTAACAATGTATTTATGTACAGGGTGACGCAAAAATAACCTTCCGATGTTATATGGCTGTAATTTAAAAAAAAAAAAGAAAACTGATTCTTCTTGTGGATTATTTTTATTTGGTCTTTTAATTTTTTTTACATCAAGTCGAGAATATGATGTCATGTAAATGGCCGCCGCCACAGTTGATTGTCATTTGAACCCTTTTTATGGCATTTTCCAACACTTTGGCCAAAACTTCCTCACATTCTTGACGGATATTGTCTTTAAGAGCTGCAAGAGCCCGCGACTTCAAAAAGCCCCACAAAAAGAAGTCTGCAGCGGTCAAATCAGGCGATCTTGCTTATTGGTCAAATAAATAGTCACCAATATTCCGCGTTCTGGAGCAGTGTAGCGTAACATTCTTTATTAACGTGTATTTTGCATGTGCTTACTACACAAATGTCAAAACAGAACTGACATTAGGCGCCAATCGCAAAATTTATAGCATTTTCTGATAGGAGGATTACCTTTGCGCCACCCTGTACATATGTATGTATGTATAAAGCGTGCAGCAAATGTTTCGTAAACATCGGTAGATTTCTCTCAAGTGCATAAAGAGGCCCATACACTACAACAGCATGCACGCGCAATCAAGCTATTAAGCAATCATGCTCGACCCACATAAAAGCATTCAACTGCTTGAATAAAATCTAAGAGCATACATCTGCTCAGGCATAAAATCTGCCTAAGTTTTAATAGAGCCAGTGGCGTTCATTAGCGCCGGCATAACCGGGTAGGCAGATTTTTATAAACCTTACATGGATCGCCATGTACAACTAAAGTGCTCAAATTCCATTTTCCATTGAAAAAAATTATTTTTAAACAAATTACAATTTTTAAATGAATATTTACTCCTTGACAAGTTTACTCAACTGAGCTAACTTCACTATACACAATACCAGCAAGCTTGTACCATCAGCAAAATATCAAACTCTATTTGATATCACTACAGCAAAACGTACAATCACACAAAATGCCCATACACGACACGACCCAACCGCTGGCACAAGCACTTGATTGCGCATGCATGCTGTTGTAGTGTATGGGCCGCTTTAGGCAAGGGTTTGTACAAACATAACCAATGTTGCAATGCTTTGGAGATGTTTCTTGATCTTTTGGTTTTTAACCCTAGCTCTGGCACTATTTGCATATGTATGTATGTCAATATGCCAATTTTAATAATGCTTTATTTTATATATTTGCGGTCCGATTTGAATATGGTTTGGACTCAGTGACTAATTTTTTTATGTTCTGCGTGCAAATATAAAATAATAGCAAAGAAATAAATATTTGCCGCTATTTTTTGGGATTTTGTTACATTGGGCGCATTCATAAGAAGTAGCTGTTGAGCTCAACAGTTGTGAAACTGCTGGCAACTGTTGGCCCCAACAGCTACTTCTTAGAAACGGCTTGATGTATATAATCTAATTGTATATCTTTATTTCGTTACTTCATCGCATTTGTAATGTAAAACTTAACAAATATTTGTTGCTGCCACCTAACAAAGCATATAAAAGAAATAACTCTATTTGACCAGCTGTTCAGGCTGAGCACAACGTGTAGACTATAGGTAGCGAAAAAATTTTATGATGGAAAGTTACTCAACTGTTGAGTGGAGCGGAGATACTCAACTATGCGTTTCTAAGACAAACACTCAACGGTTGCGCAACTGTTACGTCTTATGAATGCGACCATTTTCTTCATAATATGACACTATTTACAATTGTAAATATATTTTCTTTGAGTATTTTTTAAATATAGTTCATGTAAGTTTAATAGATTTTTACAAGACACTAAGTGAAATACATAAATATATATGACATTCCATATATGTAGATGTGGCAATATGTAATTTTAGCTTAAGTCTACTTAAGCAAAGCAGTGTTTTTGGAAAGATTAGACACTACCGCTAAGGGACTAAAAGGCTTAAAAGGCATGATTCAACTTTTGAGTGATCCTTTCTTTCCATATGCGACATTTTAACTACCGCGAATTCCAACTGGAGCATAATAAAGCTAAATTATCTTAAGTCTCCTTAATCTACTACTCGTATTACATATTGCCGCAGATATATTCGATTCCATTCTTCGTTGGAATATATGATTTGACCTTGGAAATTTGTACTCTTTTCAAAATCATGCGCTTACGCATTTGCTCTTCTGATTGTTGAACAAACAAAGGACGACAAATATTTTGAACTTTCGTTCGATAACGAGTGCCGTAATTTGATCGCTGGACATTTTTCTGAAGATCACATGCATATGTATATGCTGCTAGCATATTATAGAAAAAATCAAGGGGCCAGCAATTTGTTTTGTGTTTCGTCTAATATGAGTATGGTCCAAGTTTTTGGTTCATTCCAAAGGGTGTTCCAAAACGAACAACAAAAAATTTTAAAATCTTATGCAATATACATACAATTATATGTATTATATGTATGTATATACACTTGTATATGTATGTATGTATATACACTTGAAATTTATAAAGTTACGGCCTAGCCCACGATGTCGATAAGAAGCTTTCTATCGCTTACTTATACTGAAAACAAAAACAAACTAAGAAAATTTGTTTTTGTTTCCAAAATAAGTAAGCAAGCGAAAGAAAATTCTTCACGACGTCGTGGGCCAGGCTGTTAGTACATATATTTTTATGCAGACTACAACAATCAACACTTCAATTAAAAAAAAATTTAAGTTAAGGGTTGCACCGTAAAGGTGCAATTAGACGTGAAATGGTCATAATGCCATAGCCATAACCAAAGAAAAATTCAATTGGTTTGTATGGTAATTAGTTTCTACGCGGGAAAAAGAATACCCGGGAATTCCCGGGAATTATTTTTTTACAAATGCCGGGAATTTTTCAACGGGAATTTTCGGGAACTTAATTTTTTTCCTTGTTTTATTACTTTAAAATACAACTCTGTAACAATGCACAATATAAGTATGGAAGCAAATGTAATATTATTTATAGGAAATAAGTGTTTACATTGGCAGATGTAGTTAGATGGTTTTTTTATCCATGCTATGTATGTGTAATTTTTTAAATATTGTTTTTCCTGAAATTAACGAATAAAGTTGTTTAGTTTTAAATTTAAATGTTGTATGTTTTTTCATAAAATTATATTTTTTTATATGGGTCATTTAATTAAATTCATATGTTTTTTCGATTCCCGGGAATTGTAAAAGTCTGCGAAATCAAAAACCCTATTGGTAATGGATATGGCGTTAAGCCGAGTCACCTAAGTATAATCAAATACATTGCCCATTCGTTTGGTTCGAACGGCAGTTTTCTATGGCTATGTTTGTTATGTCACGTCTGATTACACCTTAAGAGGCAGACTCTTGAAATTTTCAAAAACGCTAAAAATAAAAAATTCCAAAATTATAACATCGCCAAACCGAAAAAAAAATCCCACAAATCATCAAAACAAAAAAAGGGCCAAACTATAAATCGCCAAAAACCGAAAAAATTGCCAAAATGAAAAATAAAATCGACAAACGAAAATCGAAAATGCTATAAAGGAAAAATTTAGTATATGTTTCTCTAACCGGCGTTTCGCAAATCTAGCTCCCACTGAAGTTTCTTTTTTATTTTTAGTTTTATTGCGCTTCATTAATAGGTTAATGATTTTTAATATTAATAAGATGCTAAAAAAAATTATTTAGACATTTTTCTTTAATAAAAAATTAAATTCAACTCACTAAAATCAAAAAAAGGAGAAAAATATACCGTCCTTTACTAATAAAATCGTTAATTTTTATTTTCGAAAAGCTTCTCAGAACTTTTAAATAATTACAAAATAACTTACATACATACATATTTGTGCCAAAGATATTTCTTTCAATGAACTATTCTTTTTATTTTTTAACAAGTATACATATCATCAGCTTGTTTTACATATTAATTCTCTTAATTGTTAAAACAATTTGAAAGATATGCCAAATATTTGGTACGTTTATTTCATTGCTAAAGGGCCCAGTAGATGATCAAATAAACTCATCAATCACATACATATCTACATATATAGTTGTGTGCTTCGTGCAGTCGTGTTTTTTCGGCTACACGCACGCGGTGTCGGAAAAAAAGATCATTTTGCATTTCACTGAAAATTTCACTGCTGGACAGCAGTTTTTTTATTGATCCATTTAATTGTGGATTTTTCCGAAACAATTAAAGGTAAAGTAAGTGCACTTTTGTTTCTAATTGTAAACAACCCAACGATCAAAAGTCTACATATAAGCAGTTTTATTGTTATTTTTTAATGTACTTATTAAACTGTTTCTTTTTTTATACCAAGATTTCATCCAGGATTTTCTTGTTTTGTTAAAAAAAAACTGCACTTGCCGCTAATAACAAAAAATCATTATCTGGCGAAAACATACTTGCAACCGCAACACAACGAACACAAGTTTAAAATGCTGATTATGAGTATGTCTCCGAAAAATCGTCAATTAAACGACACTAATACATATGCACGGATTGACGGGTTTATTTGATCGTCTCCATATCCCATAACACATTTTCGCGCTCTATGTGTGCGTAGGTATTTTTAATTTTTCAAAATAAACACCACAGTAAAAATTAAAATAAATTCTTAATTGAAAAAATATAATTGAATATGGAAAAGAAAAAGTATGTATGTGTGTAGATGTATAACATCTGATTTAAAAAAGAAACTGTAGTTCCACACACATTTAATATGCACTGGTAGAAATTACACTATATTTTATATTGTTGTAATAATTTGTAATTTTATTGTTTTTTTTTAAAGCTGTGTCTTCCACGTTCTTCAGAAGAATGCTGCTGGTGGTTGTAGCGATGATAAGGATACTAAGGATTGGGTTTAGCATTTAACTTAATCACGGCAAACGCGCTTTGTTGGCGGTTCTACATCATTATTGGCCATTGATTGCAACATGTTACATTTGGTATGGTTACCGAACAAGGTAAGCAATAGAGCCACTCCATAACCTGTAGCACGTTCTCCCTGCAAAAATTAAAAATATAAAAAAAAAGAAAATGAAAATATGTAGTACATATGTACATTAGAATATGGAATGGAGAAAGTGGTTGGAACGGTAATAGAAAGTTGTGGTTTTCTATACATATAATAAAGTTTTATTTCAGTTAATTAAGTTAGCAAACCAATTGTGTTGCTTGGAATATAAGATAAAAAAATTTTGAGTTTTTTTTCATATAGCTCATAATTTCGTTACTATTGTACAAAGGAACAGATATACAAGAAACAAAAAATTCTAATAATTTTTAAATTTAGAAAAAAAATTAAAATTCCATTCCTTAGTTTAAAGTTCAGAATAAAAGGTAAACAAAAAACAACTTCCCGATATTCATTACGAACAAACTAATAAACAAATGCTTAAATAAAAACGCAACTGGAAACAATAATAATGGAGTAGTAGAAAAAGTTTTTTACAGTGTACCATATGTTCCAAAGTTGACCGAAAACAAAACATTAAAACAAATGACAAATGATAAAACAACAATAGTCACACATAGATCAAACAAGACACTAAGACGTCTTTTTACACAGGAAAGAACAAAACTTGACAAATTAGAAACAGACAATGTTGTATACGAAATAACTTGTCAAGGAAATGAAACAGAAATGTGCAATAGAGTATACGTGGGAACAACAAAACGAAAACTCGGAACTAGAGTATCAGAACATGAAACAGACATAAACAAAGGAAAAGAGACAACAGCTCTAGCCCAACATGTGAAAGAAACGGGACATAAAATAGATTTTAAGGGGGTCAAAATATTAGATAGAGAAAAGAGAGCGAATAAAAGATATACCCTGGAAAGCCTACGAATACAGCAACGTATTAAAAAATCGATCAATACAAAAGAAGACAAGGACAACACCAAACTGCAATATTCAATTGCAATAACTTGACAAGTGAAGTTCTGTGATATTAGTTTTAAGTTTGCCTGTGATATTTTACATTAATTTTTATTATTTAAATTATACAATTAATTGTTCGTGCTGTCCAGTTTTATAATTTACTTAATAATGTAACTGAAGATCGTAAGTCAAACATAAAAATTAATATTACAAAAATATGACAAAAAATAATAAAAAACTTGTAATTTGTTGCCAGAATTTAAAAATAAAAATTCTCCTGAAGACGTCGGAAAAAAGCTGACGAAACGTTGAGAAAAAAGATGAAATAAATTGGTTTTATTTGCATCCTAAGAATCAAGAAATCTGACCATAAATACCCAACGTGAAACACAATAAAAAACATAAAGGTAAACCATTTGAAATTATTACAACTATTTATGTATGTACATATGTATGTTCGCATGTACAATAATTTTTTCCGAAATTTGTTAGATTCATTCCCTTTAAAAATTTATATTTGACAAATTGAAAGCCTCATTACACTGGGTCTTCACGTAGCAATATCGATTGCAGCAATTGTCAAACTGAAATCAGTTGTAAAGCTTGCAATTGCAATTGAAAAAATTAATAATAGAAAAATTTTGTTGTTATTTCATTAAACTAAGTTGTTTTTTTTAATTCTTTCATTTTAGTAACGCAGTGCAACAAATGGATATGATATTTTATTTATTTTCATTATTTTATTTTATAGTTAAAATATGGACGTCGAGTGTATAAACTTAATAAGCAAATAAACTTTGTACTTACGCAGTGAACTGGTGTTGCCATATCGACATGCATCCAAACTCCAGGATAATCAAAACCAAGATGAGCCCCTATGAACAAACCGGCACAAGATGACTGGGCATTACTACGATCCTGAAATGATTCCAAGAGATGTTACACAATCAATACATCGTTTTAGCTTAAGACTATAAATAAAATGCTGTATACCATAAATTTACTGATTGTTTCACTAAATCGTTAAGGAAAAAATACTTTCTAGCATTATGTATTATTGAATATTTCAAGATAATGATCCGAAGCACACTGTCATTTTGGTGGCTTTATTTTTGCAGCCTTCCCCAAGCACCATACAGATTAATACAATACGACTTTGCAGCCCTCCCCAATCACCATATACATTAATCCCAGAGATCATGCTTGTGATATAATGATGGTTGGGTAAGAGCGGAAGAAATTACTTGCAAAGAAACCCTAAAACATGTTACATATTAAAGTTCTGCACAATACCATTTATAAGACCTTTCAAGACATGAGAGATTATTCAAATGCTTACTACAGCGAAATATTCTAAAACAAACGCTAAACAACACTGTTGGCAAGACATTTGTTTCAGTTATTTGTCTAGCCAACAGTGTTGTTTAGCGTTTGTTTTAGAATATTTCGCTGTAGTAATGCATTTTAAAAATCTCTGATGTCTTGAGAGGTCTTATAAATGGTCTTGTGCAGAACACTATTACATATTAAAAAGGTATGGATAGAAATAACAACTTCTGAAATGACAATATTGTTGCTGTCAATATCACTTTGCTAACAAGATCTCATAGAGAGTCACGGTGGGTTAACAACGTATTAAAACATTATATTTTTCATTTAATTTCATTATAAAGTATCTCGCGATACGTACTCCAAACATATTATTATTTGTGAATAGTCTTTAAATGTCTGTGCATAAGATAAGAGGTTTGTGACTGTTCAAAATATGTGGTTGAAGTCTAACTGATGATTTTGCAAAGCATCAATAAAATGCATATACATACATATTTTTTTTTATTTTTTTTATTTAATACAACTCTATGGAGAATTCCTTGCAGACTACGTACTATTCAATAATAGTTTATATATAAATTACATTATTGATTTAAAACGGATATGATATTGAATTTAATAATATTAACATTCAAAGAAAAGTCAATAAAGTGATACATTTCATAGCCGCAATATAAAGTAAGTTATAATAGCGTAACGAGCGCTGGGGAATATTAAAAGTTATGTTATGCAGCAAAAATTCAGAATTGATGTTGCCATTTATAAGGTTGACAATAAAAGATATATGAAGCATTGTTCTTCGGCTTTTTAAAGTTGGTAAATTAATTTCTGCTAATCTCAATGAGTAAGATGGTGTGCCAAATGATTTCTATAAACGTTTTTAGGCAGAAAATGAGAAACTGTTTTTGAACGGATTCTATACGTAGACATGTTTAACCAAATAAATTTAAATTAAAATAAACTTATGACAATAGGAGTATGTGATATATAAAATTTTTTAAATTGTTAAATATTCTGATATTAAAACAAAAACTTTGATATATTTTATTAAAAAATATTTGTATGTGTGGCCCACATGACAGCAAAGGGTTAATTTCTTCCAACAAAAAATAGAAACAAATAGAATTTAACATATTCGAAAGAGCATGATTGCCAGAATATCAGAATAGGCACTTTCAGTAAGAACATGGTGTCTTTTTAATTGCGGTAAAGTTGTGGATACTCCATCTCAAGGTCCAGATCTATGTATATCCTATTCAAAATTTATGGGTTTAATTGAAAACTAGTGTTTCCAAATGGTATTTCAAGAACTAAATGGAGTTAAGAACAGTATACGAGGGGAAAGTGAGAAATTTTCGCGGAATATTTGGGGAAAAAAATAATTTTTTTATGAGAAGTCGTCTTACAGGCCTATTTGATGCCGATGGTGGCTAAAAAAAAATATTCATTTTTGTACACCTTAAAATCTTTCCTATTTTCTTGCTATATAATACAAGGATAAAAAAACATTTTCTTGACAAAGAAATTTTTAAGTTTTTATTTTGGTTTTCATGTATGTAATTTGTATGCTCTCATTTTTAATTTTGCTTATAACTTACGACTATTTGCGCACTTAAATGTATATAAAATTAATGCTACTACAAAAAAATTTCATAATGCAAAAAGGGAAAAAAATATTCACGATAAAAGTCAAAATTTACAACGATTTTAACTATGTCAAAGCAATTAATTGACATACATATCGTTACCTTAATACAGAATCGCCCTAACTCTTTATTTTTTTGAAATCGAATTTTTTTTTTTTCAAAAAAACCTTTAATAGCACATTTTCTCATTTTGCTATTTTACAAACACAAATACACGCACGCAAATGCAACTGTTAACAATTTACAGTTCTTTTTTTCTGATGGGTGCCAAGAAATGCTATGTATGTATGCATGTATGTATGTACTTATGGAAGTATGTATGTATGTATGTATGTATGTAGTTATGGAAGTATGTATGTATGTATGTATGTATGTGTGTATATTTGTAGCAGTTTGTGTTGAATTAAACCGTTTATAATGCTCCCACAAAGTAAGTGTACTTCGTTGTAAAAAATTAAAATCGAATACAAACTCAAGAACCGTCCAACCATATGACCGGCCATATAACCATCCATTGAACGTCATCAATGATATTGAAAACCAATATTGTACGTGTTCATGTACCGTTAATGTCTCCTTAACTACTGAGTGAACACTTGAGGTCGGGCGTTGTTGAACTCAATAATTGAATGGCTGAAAGTTACTTTTCTCAATATTTTTCATTTACGCCAATACATTTATACTTTTAACTTGGAAAGAATTAAAATCGTGTTTCTCTTGTATGAACATACGAGTAGTTTCTTTAGACACTATTGAATGGATGGCAGAAACAACAACTGTAGATAAGAATTTTGGTTTCTAAATTGTAGATAAACTTTTTATACTACATAAATACGAAAAAAAAAGATGGCAATAAATATCCTAGGAAAATTTTTACTTTTCCGCCCCACACGAGTTCACAGTCATCATCTGTCTTCGCAGATAACCATACCCGTATACACAAAAAAAGAACATTCTAGGTTCCCTCATAGTGTGCATTACAGAAGCTGCATCGCCGTAGAATTGAAAAAGCTGCACAGTCCTCAAGGTATCGTCGATTAAACATTGCAAGGTTTATAAGAGAGAGTTAAACATAAAGTGTACAATATCACTGTCCAAACAATCATCAGGAGACGAGAGGAGTCAACAAATTTGCGACAAAATTTCATCGATTTGTTACTGCATATTTTAAAATAAATACATATTTTTACATATTTCATTATAAATCTATATTTTTAATAATTTTTTTAGTTTTTCCATGTTATAAAACAAATGTTGTTGTTTTTATGGTTCCGTACACCAAAGGTGAAAAAAGGAACCCTATTGTTTTCGCTACGCTGTCCGTCTGTCCGTCACACGGTATTTTCTCAGGAACCGTAAGAGCTACGGACCTGAAATTTGGACAGAGTATGTAGAAGCTTGGCCACTACAACAACAAATACATGAGAATTAGAAATTAAAGGGTGCTCCAAAACGAGCGACGAAATATGTTAAAATCTCATGTAATATACATACAATTATTGTATGTACATACAATGTATATTGACACTTGAAATTTGTAAAATTAGTGTATTTTTATATAGACTACAACAATAAACATTAAAATATTAAAAAATTTAAATTAAAGGGTGGTCCACCAGTTAATGCAATTTTGACTATGTAATTTTGACAACTTGCTATATCTTGGAAACCGTAAGAGGTAAACTCTTGAAATTTTCAAAAACGGTAAAACTAAAAAATCCGAAAATTATAAAATCGCCAAACCGAAAAAAATCGCCAAAACATGAAAAAAATAGCCAAAAATTAAAAAAAAATCGCCAAATCGAAAAAAATCGACAAAATTAAAAAAAAATTCTAGCACTAAAATAAATCGTCAAATTCGAAAAAATCGTTTAAATGAAAAAAAATCGCCAATATGAAAAAACGCCAAAAACCGAAAAAACCGCCAAAACGCGAAAAATGCGCCAAAACCAAAATAATTGTTTATGTGAAAAAAAAAAATCGCCAAAATTAAAAAAACATCGACAAATTTAAAAAAAATCGCCAAAACGAAAAAAATTTAAAATAAACGCAAATTTAAAATAAACGCCAAAAACCGAAAAAAATCCTCAAAATGAAAAAAAGTGCTAAAACTAAAAAATCGCCAAAACCAAAAAAAAGCAAAAAAAGGTGAAATTTATAAAAACGGTTTTAAAAAAATGGCGCAAACTTTCGCAAACTTTTTTAATTGCTTCTATTATTAGAGGTTTTAAATTTTATTCTGATATAAAATATAATTCTAAATATGACTACCTTCACTTTTGAAAACATTTTTCTTCTTTTTTTGTTCACAAAAACAAAGTGTATAATTTGTTTCTTTTTAACTTTTAAACTAATTTTTTCTACATTAATATTCTAGATAATTTTTTTGTTTAAATACTAAAAAAAACTTAATGTGTACACAATATGAAGAAGATGCATGAGGATTAAAAAATTCCGAAATAAATTTACTTGATTTCACAAAAACTTATTTTAATATTCAAATTCTTTTAGAATTGAAATCCTAAGTTCATCACAATGCAATATGGCTGGCCATTTGTCGATCAATTAATTATTTTTAAGTTTTACGAATTATTTTCAAAATGATAACCGATAAAAAAAAACTATGTATATTGTAATGAAAACGTAATAAATTTATTTCATTACAACTTCAATATAATGAGTTTCAACTACACTATCACACATTAAAGTGTTTAAGAGAGAAAACTACACGACTCACAATACCGATGATGATGATGATGATGATGATGATGATGGCTTTTTGAGAACATTTTATTCTGAACTTAAAATAAAGCAGATGGATAAGAGTTAAGAGTTTGTTGATAAAAGTGCATAGAAAAGTGTGCAGAAGTGTCCATGAACTGTAACAGTACAACGAAGACAGTAAAAACAATTTCTCCAATGCCAACAAGCAAAATGAAAAGAAACAAGTAAGAGTGCTATATTCTGCTGTGCCGAATCTTATATACCCTTCACCAAAGTGCGTTTATGTAGTATAGAGATACATACATAAGCACAGAGATATTAAGGTACATATTAATTTTGTGAAAAAATTAATATTTTCATACTTTCACACAATTTTTAGGTTTTTGGCATTATGTTTAATTTGGTGCTTTTTAAATTTTGGCGATTTATTTTATTTTGCTGATTTTTTTAGTTTTGGCAATTTTTTTTTCATGTAGGCAATTTTATTGGGTTTTGACGATTTTTGGCGTTTTTTTTAATTTGGCGATTTTTGCGTTCTGGCGATTTTTGTGATTTTGACGATTTTTTTTCATTTAGGCGATTTTTTTATTTTTCATATATTTAATTTTTTTATTTTTTTGTGGCAATTTTTTAAGTTTTGACACTTTTTTCTCGTTTTGGCGATTTTTTTCGGTTTTTGGTTTTTTTAATTTTGGCAATTTTTTTTCGTCCTGGCAATTTTTTTGATTTTGACAATTTTTTTTTTATATAGGCAATTTTTTTTGTTTTGGCGATTTTTTTCGGTTTTTGGCGTTTTTTAATTTTGGCGATTTTTTTTCGTTTTGGCGGATTTTTTTGATTTTGCCGATTTTTTTTCATTTGAGCGATTTGTTTAATTTTTTGGCGATTTTTTTTCATATAGGCAATTTTTTTTTGTTTTGGCGATTTTTTTCGGTTTTTGGCGTTTTTTTTAATTTTGGCGAAAAAATTAAAAATACACTAATTTTACAAATTTCAAGTGCCAATATACATATGTACACACATAATTTTTAATTTTTAGCTTTTACATATTTGTTGTTGTAGCGACCAAAGTTGTGCATACACTGTCCAAATTTCAGACCCGTAGCTTTTACCGTTCCTGAGAAAATAGCCTTCTTCCTAAAACATGAAATATGTTTAATTATTAGAAAAAAAGTTAAAGTTTTCCAACCCTGGAAACGTTTTTTTAATTTTGTTAAATTTTGAAAACTTTTTTTTTAATTATAAATACCAATTTTATTCATACCGAAGTATAAAATAAGTTAATTTAATAAAAAAGTAATAAAAACTTGTTTTCGGTAGTTATTTTCTATAGGAAAATAGAGTTTGAGTTTTCCAGCTCTGAAACCGTCTGCCCGATTTTGCTGATTTTCAATAGCAAAATTTTTCGGAAAATTTCTGACACACCAGTCGAAGTCTCTAGCTATTCTGGGAGCTTGGGAAAACCGATTTCACGTACAGACAGACGGACAGACGTACAGACGGACAGACGGACATCGCTTGTTCGTCTTCCCTATGCATAAGGATCCAGAATATATATATTTTATGTGTCGCTTAATAATATTGTAGAAATTACAAACGGAATGACAAACCTATATATACCCTTTTACCATTTTTTGGTAAAGGGTATAAAAACAGAACAAATATGAAAAAAGGGATAGATAGCAAATGAAATGATTTCAACGTCGTCCTTCGATAGAATTTAAAATGTGTTTTATGTTACATTTAAATAGAATTTCAAATAATGAAAAGTTAAATTAATGTTTAAACCAAGAAGAGAGAAATAAGTTATTAATTGAATTTAAAACGAATTTGTATTTCAAACAAAATTGTTAACTAAATGTTAGATTTTCCCTAAAGATCTTTTAGAGAGTGTAGGAAGTTGAATGTAGAAAATCAAAGGAAATTAATACCTTAAGATGCACACACACGGCCTTATTTATAAAAATTATTAAGGCTTTATAAAGGGTTTTTAGAACAGATTTTCATACAAAATTTTTCTTATTAAACCTTTCTAAAGCCTTAATAATTTTTATAAATAAGGCTGATAATCTACATTAGTATGTACTTGAAGAAATCTTAAATAAATTCACTGAAGGGTTCCGTACGGACACGAGATATGTAATTCAATACGAACTTTGGCCTATATAAATTATAGTTTTGGAAGTTTTTTTTTTGTTTTTGGGTCTTTTTTCGGTTTTGAGCATTTTTTAGTTTTGGCATTTTTTCTGTTTTGGCGATTTTTTTTTTAAGTTTTGGCGCTTTTTTTCGTTTTAGCACTTTTTTCTGTTTTTGATTTTTTTTCATTTTGGGCATTTTTTTTCATTTTGGCGATTTTTTCATATAGACGTTTTTTATTTTTGGCGCCTTTTTCGCGTTCTGACGATTTTTTTCGGTTTTTGGCGTTTTTTTAATTTTTTGATTTATTTTAGTGCTAGAAATTTTTTTTACTTTGGCAATTTTTTTCGGTTTGACAATTTTTTTTAAATTTTCCCGATTTTTTTCGGATTTTATAATTTTCAGATTTTTTAGTTTTACCGGTTTTGAAATTTCAAGAGTTTGCTTCTTACGGTTTCCAAGATACAGCAAGTGGTAAAAATTACATAGGTGTCTATTCTGAAATACGCGTCGACTTGGTGAAACTTACATGGAAAACAAAAACAAAACTGTGTAAATGTAAAAAATTTGTTTTGTTTCTCATACAAAATTAACCGTTTTTGAAAGAAAGAGAAACGCGTTGAAATTCTCACGTTTATTTCATTTATGAAATGCATGGCAAACAAAAACAATTTTTGAAAATTTGTTTTTGTTTGAATGTAAAGTTTCACTTCTTCGACGCGTTTTCCAGAATAGCCCCCATAGTCAAAATTGCATTGACTGATAGAAAACCCTTTAATTTAAATTTTTTTAAATTTTAGTGTTAATTGTTTTAGTCTGTATAAAAATACACTAATTTTACAAATTTCAAATGACAATATACATATTTACATACAATGGTATGTATGTATATTAAATTTATTGTTGTAGCGGCCAAGATTCTACATACTCTGTCTGTAGCTCTTATGGTTCCAGAGAAAATAGCCTGTGACGGGCAGACTGACAGACGGACAGACGGCCAGAGTAACGAAAACAATAGGGTTCCTAGAAACACAATTAAAGATTCCGTAAATAATAATCGCCATCTTATTAACCATTAACACAAGAAAATCTTGAAATTACAAAAGTCATGCTTTAAAAACATTCAACCGCAGCAGGCTACACGAACACACGACTTCAAACGTCCCAAGCTGCATTTATCGGCTCGTAGCCAGCTACACACTTGCCACTTTCATATATTTTGCACATAAAAATTAATTACTCTTTTAACATGTACTTATTTCACGTAGAAGTACATAAATTAATAAATTTATTCTTAACATAAATTTTTGGATATTGTTTCTGGTAAACAATATGAAATAATTGTACGATATCATTCATTCAACATTTTGTATTATAGTGGCAACACTGAATTTTTTCATTGTAGCCAAAGAAATAGAAATTAGTTTAATTGGACTACAACGACAAAATCAGCATAGTCAACAACTGGCCGCCCTGTTGCATTGCTCTCTTGAAAAGAATGGCCGACTTCCTAAACGCAAGTTGCAATTCACAATTTAATAAAATGCGTGTGCAATGCTAAGCATGTATTAAGAGCAAACTTGCGCTGCGTAGACATTTTTTGCATTTTATCGGCATTTAGGAACGTCGCTATGCAACTCGTACATATGTTTGCCTACAAAATAAAAATGATGCACGATTTTGACAACTGATACTCATTAAAATGAGTTGCCAAACGATTAGGAACATTGGACATTGCCAGAAAGTTTACATATGCGTTTACGAAGTGTATGCATTGTAAATATGAATTGCAACTTGCGTTTAGGAAGTCAGCCAATCACTCTCATATAAACATGTGTATTCTATCCTTGACATTTTGTAGTCGGTAGCCTGCTGTGGTTAATGTGTTTAATACAATACATTAAAATGTTTCGATAATTTTTTCAAATTATAACGTATGAGAAATATATCGAATCCTACCCGCTAAAAAAACGCCTATTAAAGCCCTTATGACACTCAATTTTTTCATCATTGATTTGATATTGAATTGATAGAAAGAAACAATAAATGTTAGAAAGAAAAAACTATATAAAACGGAAACTAAATGTTTAAATATTGTCAAATTTTCGTAATTAGAAACCGCTAGTATTAAGGCAAAACAAACTAAAAATCGCTATTTTTGACCATAAACCGCTAATAGCAAACACTTTTCTGTTTCAAGCTTGAAATGTCAATTTTAAGTTGAAAAATTTTTAATTTTTTTTGACAGATCTTTATTTTTTATCGATAACTTTAGTTAAGTTGTTGACATTATTTCAATTTTGTGAATATAGCTGCTCCCTTTACACCTGTTGAATTTTCCTATTACAATATGTTCGCACTTTTCTCTATAACTTGATAAATGAAAGAAAAATGAAGTGTCATATGGGCTTAAGTGACACATTTTGGCACTTCGGTTTTTTGACGAAAATGGATTATTTACGATCGCAAATAATCGATTTTGGTTAAAAAATGAAGTTCGAAAATTATGTCACTTAAGCTTTTTTTCTTTGGCGCTTATGGCACGATATAATAATAGCGAAATAGGCTGCGATACCTTCGATGAGAATTGTATTTGTATCTGGATATTCGTAAGAACTTGACTATTTGAATGAAATAGTATATAAAGACGACGAAACTGAGTAACAATATATTGCAATACAGCATACAATAAAAATTCGTTAAAAGTTTACTCGTAATTTCCCAAAGAAAGCGTAAGAGAATAAAAAATTACCCTTGTTAAAATATCGTAAAAATTTTCTTTTTTATTCCCATCAGCCAACAATGAAAATAAGTAGAAAGACTTTCATAACTTTTAAGCGAAAAAAGTAATAAAAGCTGAAAACAAAACAAAAAAAAAAACCATTTCCAGTCATAAAATTTTTTATAATGCATTTTAAAATTTCGCTTATTAATTTTTGTTTTCAGTTCTTGGTTTTTACTACCAAACGACCGACATACACAATTTACTTCAATAGTGTCATAAAACAAAAAAAATTAGTTCTTTGAGCTAAAAATTTTATATAAATATCTTTTAAGGGCCACTCAGACTATTATACATGTATAAAGACTTTTGTGGAAAATGCAGATCTGACTTGTTGAGTTGGTATTGTTTTTTTTTTGAAATTTTTTAAACAAATATAAGAGCAGGGATGAATTTTCATCAAAAGTATTAATACTTGTATTATAGTCTGGAATAGCCTTCAGTACCACCTCGCGAGAGAAGAATATTTTTCCATGTCTTCATTGAGTTGAATGTAAATTGAAAAATTTAAACGCGTTTTCTGCAAAACTTGTTTTTTTTAGTTGTGACACTATTGAAGTAAGTAAATGGGCGATATGTAAATGTTCAACGAAAAAGAATCTAAAAGCAGCAGCCATGGAATCTAACAAAATAAGTAAATCTTAAATTACCCGTGCCATACTATATTGGCATAGCCATAACCAAAACCAAAATTCAATTGGTTTATATATCGTTATGTCTATGGTGTTATGACGAGTCACATATAATCAAATACAGTGCTGCCCGTTAGTTTGGTTCGAACAGCTGTTTGTATGGTAATGGTTATGGCCAGCGTGATTGTATGACCGACTAAAGTGGCAAATTGCCACTTTTTCGACTGCTTTGCCACTTTATGACACCTTGATTTATATGAACTTTCATTGAAACAATATCAATGTAGCCATTGTTTTTCGGGTTCCGTACACCAGAAGTGAAAAGGAACCCTATTGTTTTCGCTACGCTGTCCGTCTGTCCATCTGTCCGTCACAGGCTATTTCTTCAGGAACCGTAAGAGCTACGGACATGAAATTTATACAGAGTATGTAAAACCTTGGCCGCTAACCCAACCATTACATGAGAGTTAAAAATTAAAGGGTGTTCCAAAACGAGCAACGAAAAATTTTAAAATCCCATGTAATATACATACAATTGTACTTACATATGTATATTGACACTTGAAATTTGTAAAATTAGTGTATTTTTAAACAGACTACAAAATTAACATCAAAATTTAAAAAAAAATTAAATTAAAGGGTGTTCTATGACTTAATGCAATTTTGACTATGTAATTTTGACAACTTGATGTATCTTGGAAACTGTCAGAGACAAACTCTTGAAATTTTCAAAAACGGTAAAACTAAAAAATTCCCAAATTATAAAATCTCCAAACCGAAAACAAAATCGGCAAAAATTAAAAAAAAAAAATCGCCAAAATTAAAAAAAACCAACACTAAAAAAACGCCAAATTCAAAAAAAATCACCCAATTGAAAAAAATCGTTAAATTAAAAAAACGCCAAAAGCCGAAAAAAGTCGCCAATTCGCGAAAAAAGCGCCAAAACTAACAAAATTATTTATATGAAAAAAAATCGCCAAAATTAAAAAAATCGCTTAAATGAGAAAAAAATGGCAAGCTAAAAAAAGCAAAATTAAAAAAATGTCAAAACCGAAAAACGCAAGAAACGCCAAAACTACAAAAAACGCTCAAAACCAAAAAAACCCAAAAACGAAAAAAATGCCAAAACTATATTTTATATAGTATAAAGTTCGTACTGAATTACATATTTGGTGTCCGTACGGAACCCTTCGCGCTCGGGTCAAAGTCGCACTTCACTGAATTTTATTTTATTTGGTATTTACTAATATGTACATAGTTTTATTTGCAAATAAAATATACGTATAAGCGATATACTAGTTAGGCCGACTTCCTAAACGCAAGTTGCAATTCATATTTACAATGCATACACTTCGTAAACGCATATGTAAGCTTTCTGGCAACGTCCAATGTTCCTAATCGTTTGGCAACTCATTTTAATGAGTATCAGTTGTCAAAATCGCCCATCATTTTTATTTTGTAGGCAAACATACATATGTATGAGTTGCATAGCGACGTTCCTAAGTACCGATAAAATGCAGAAAAAGTCTCCGCAACGCAAGGTTGCTCTTAATACATGCTTAGCATTGCACACGCATTTTATTAAATTGTGCATTGCAACTTGCGTTTACATTGCAAGTTAAATAAAAGCTTTTGATAACAAGAATTTGCTACAAATTTAATTTTATTCAGATTAATACCTGATTAACATTAAGCATTTTTTCATGAAATTTCAGGAATTTCGTTGCACGCAACTTTTTCTATTTGCTAATTGTAGCGATATAAGAGAGAATGTTATATAAAAGGGGACGTAGAATGAATCTCTAATGCATTTTTGGCAACGCTTTTGATATAAATTTCTCTTCCAGGCCTCCCATTGAAAAATAAAAAATGTTTATGCAACTAATTTCATGAAAAAATGCTTAATGCATCAGGTATAATAGACATAATACAAATCGTTAATAGAAATCGGTTATTTTCATTATTCAATCATATACATACATAAGTAATACCAAATAATTTATCGATTAATCGAACAACGATTAATCGAGTGGATACCCTAACATCCACACTTACACACATACATTTTATTGCATCTTTACACCACAAATAGCGCAGCACTTTAACTCTTCTGCATGCAAATTCCATTTGTTATTTAAATGGTTTTTATTTTACACTCATTCCTTGAATTCTCAATAACAAAAAAAAAAATATATGTATATATATATATAAGGCTGCAAAAAGAAATGTGATAAATTAACAAAAATTGCAGAAAAATAACAATTTAAATTAAGCCAAATAGAATAAAAAGTATAAAAAAGGATTTACCAAAAGAATGCAACATTCAAAGAGGGAGAGTAAATAAACAAACAAAAAATAAGTAAAAAATAATTCGAGTAATAATAAAAGTTTTCACAGGCAGGCACATGCTATAAAATTCATTCAGAGAATGGACCGAGAAATATGTATGTATATCACATGGAGAAAGTTATGAAGAACTGTTAATGTTCACTCATACATTCATTCATTATAATATTTAGGGAGTTCACAATAGCGTTTGAAAATATGTCTCAATATTGCAAGGTTTAAATTTAATTACTTTAATATAATGTATTTAAGAATTTTTTACATTAAAATGAATGAGGAGAAATTATTTAGAAGACTTTAACAGAGACCAGCAATTTGAATTTGCATACGAATACATATCGATGGCTTAATATAAGAAAGGCGGAACTCGAATTTTCGATATTTTATAGAAGAATCAAAAAACTGAAGAAAAATTACATTCAGAAATAGTTTTGTTCATTATGTATACCCTTCACCATTTTTCGTGAAGGGTATAAAAATTTTGTTATTGTAATACTGCAATATAGCAAAGGTATTCGTTTAAGTTTTTTTTTTGTTGGAAAAATGTAAAATTGTAATTTTTTTTAAAACAAACTAGTGATGTAACGAATGACAATTCTTGATATTTGTTATGAAAAAGGACTTCACACTCTTGTTGTCGTAATTTAAAGTTAATAAAATTACCCAAAATTTTAATGATCGTCATTAAATAATATTTGAAAATGATACAAAGCACAAATTTCATTCATTAGTCATTTATTTAAATTTCGTTTAGGATTTTTGTATTTATTTATTTAGTTTCTGTGGAAAAATATTCGTATTCGTATTCGCCTGAAAATGGCCGGATATTCGACAATTCGAATACGAATACAAATATTCATGCATCACTACAACAAACACAAGAAAAAATTTTTGAAAAAAATTTTGGGATTTTTTTCGTTTTTGTCAAAAAAAAATTAAATTTTTTCATTTTTCCAACGAGAAAAAGCTGAAATGAATACCTTTAGTGTGTTTTATATCGTTGCCTGTTAGGCAAGGTAAGAGAGGCAAGGAGGGTGGTTTTGTGGTTGGAACAATTTTTCAACCAGGCACAACCCCGCATCAGCAGCACAAAACCAATACACACACAACTTAAAAAACAGCAAATGTTAAAAGAATACAAAAAAACACTAATCCACGCAAATCTGTGTGTACGTATACATTTTTATGCCAGATGAATTAGTCTCGTGTGTTCTACAAAGAACAAAAATTGTGCCTGCATAAATATTAGTCTGGTGTGTGACAGGCCAATCACAATGAAAATTTCAAAGATGGCGCAATGTTGCCAAATTTTAAGATACTCATTGTGAATTCCGTAATTATTATTCAGCATTAATATGTTACTGTAATAAGTGTTGCCAGAATTTCTAAGGCCAAAATCTGCAAAATTTAAAAAACTTTCACGAAAAAATCTTGAAAATCTGCATTTTATTTTTAAAATCTTCAAAGCAATTTTTAAAACAACTTTTCTTATATTTTATTCAAAAAATTTACATAGATAGAGATGTACATGTGTAACATGAATACTTTTTCATTAACCCATATTTATAAGATTTAAACTCGTCTTAAAATGTATTTTATTTACATTTTTTTTTAAAAATTTTCTTAAAATAACGTTCAATCACATTTTAGTTTTTATGAATATAAACCTTTAATGCTCGAAGAAAGTGAATTTCGTTTCTGCTTAAGAAAATCATCAGCAGCCTTCAACCAGAATTTTTTTTAAATATGGTAAAAAATTTCATGTTTATAGAACGACTATCAATATATTATTAAGAATTACGTACACAAACATAATGGGTAATATTTATAAAATTTATTTTGGGTTACAAAATGGTTAACAAACAAATTTCCATACAAAGTTTGTTTAATAAACCTTTTGTAAAAAAATCAAGCAAATATCTTTACAGGCTAACATCTTCGATTTTGAATCCACTATTATTTTCTCATAACTTTTTTTACAATGAGATGCCAACTTAGTTGAAGTCTGCTGATGAGTATAGTGGCTTTTCTACACGCACAGTTTTCTTTGCAAAGTCTTGAGTTTGTTGAAGAAAAAAGAATATAGAATAAGATATATTTTTTTCTTCTCTTCTACGAACTCAAGCCTTTGCAAAGTAGCCTTTGCGTGTGGAAAACCCGTCTTTCTTTAGGAGAAACGAAATGCATACAACCAAGAAACAAATATAAATTATTTATAGTTATGTGCAAAAAATATAAAATTAATGAGAAAAGAAATCGGATATAAAAAATTATACAAAAAATTCATTTAATTTGTTGCATAAATATCAAAAAGGAGTTCGAAGTTTTGTTTTATTCAAGTTTACTTAATTGAAAATCCTTTCCACTTTCGCAAATGAATGTGGTAAGGACATTACATTTTGACTAAACTTAGGGCTGCAAAATCTTAATCTAAATATCGTTTTATATCAGATATTCTATTCCAGAAGCTTGCCAAAGTTACTTCTTCTTTTTCTTTAATGATGTCTTCTAAGTTAAAAAATTATAACTCTATAAACTTTAAGTCGTTCACACATAAAAGAAACAAAAAGTAGTAGCAGTAATAGGAAAAATTTAAAAAAAACGCACTATAATGGAGTTGAAAAATCTGCGTTTTGGGCCAAAAATCTTCAAATCTGGATTTCGTCTTTTTGGAAGGTACAAATCTGCAAAATCCAGATAAATCTGCATTTCTGGCAACAGTGTCTGTAATGCCCGCAAAGACAATTATTGTCTCTCGAGTTCTTAAAGCTTACAGTCTCTGGGTATAAGTTTTGGTTTTAGCTTAAAATCTTTAAGAGAAACCGACATACTTTGGTTAGTTTTATGTTTTTGTATGCATGTTGTCAGACAAAATTATCTAAACTAATCTAAGCATTAAATAGTAGCAAAACAGTCAGTCGATGGCTGATAACGGGTTCATTTGGCGATATATGTCCTTCATAAATTTTATCAAAGAATTAATGGAGTTAATTACGAGTGTCATACTTTCACTTCATCGAAGTCAATTTTGCACTGGATTAATGTCCTTTAGTCTAGTACAAAATCGTTGTCGTCGAAATCAAGATACAACAGTCCCAATTATTTTATTACCCATTATTTTTGTACCCAAATTAGTTTTCATTCACAATTAGAACTTTATTAAAACCACCGTTTCAATACAGCAACTTATAAAACAATGTTGTCATTTATTATTTAACCTCAGCCTTCTAGTTGTTTTTTTTTATTGTTCATCATTTATTTGAACTTTTGATTTATTTTTCAGAAACACAACCAAACACAGATTCCTATGCACGTATGGGGACTTCCACTGCGAGCTACCGACTTCAAAATGTCAAGGATAGAATACACACGTTTATATGAGAATGATTATTTTGACGGCAACAAGGCAACAGGCTGCTTATTGTTGTCCGTGCTAGATTTGTTGTTTTGGTGAAGTGAAACTAATTTCTGTTTTTAATGGCTTAAAACCGAAAACAGTTTTGACAATATAGCAAAATTTATAAATCAAATTAGTGCTTACAAATATTTTTTATTGCAAAATAAAAGAGAAAGCTACAAAATTTTAATGTTATTTACATATTATATTTTTATAATGTAAATAAAAAACGATAATTCGGGAAAAGTTGCAAAATTTCAAAAAAGCCATAATATTGATTAAAATTAACTTAAACAGTAAAGCTACGGTCACACTCGTCAAACATTTGCCCAAAAAAGTGTAACCAACAAACACTAACGAAAAAAGTTTTGCCCCCCCAGACACTTGTTTATCAAATTAAACAGTTTCGAACACAACTAATAGACAATATCCATAGAATCCAACGTTTGCAAAAATTCACGAGAAGTTACAAAATCGGTAGCAAGTCCTCAAATTTAAAACAAATCGCCAAAGGCGTTAAATATAAAAAAAGTTTGCAAAAACCGCGAAAAAAAATCGCTAAATATAAAGAAATAAAATATTTTTTTATATTTTTTAATAACAATTTTTTATACATCTGAAATATTTGAAAGCGGCGCCACTAAAATAAATATTTATACTTCATTATCAGATTCTTATGCATTAAACACATTCACCCCAGCAAACTACCGACTGCAACATGTCAAGGATAGAATACACATGTTTATATGAGAAAGATTCTTTTGAAGACAGCAAGGCAACAGGGCGACAGGTTGTTGTCTACGCTGATTTTGTCATTGTACTTCAATTATTCTAATTTTTATTTCTTTCGTTACAATGCGCAAATGCAGTGTTGCCAGTATAATACAAAATTTTGAATGAGATATCGTACAATTATTTCATATTATTTACAAGAAACAATATCCAAAAATTGATGCAAAGAATAAACTGATTCATTTTTGTACTTTTACGTGAAATATGTAAGTACTAGTGATGTAACGAATGTCAATTTTTGATATTCGCGAATACGAATACGAATACGAATATTTGAAACGATATTCGCGAATACGAATACGAATATGAATATTATATATGTGAAATATGAAATATTAAAAAATTTTTATGAAAAAGGAATTCACACTCTTGTTGGCGTACTTTAAAGTTAATAATAATTACCCAACATTTTGATGATCATCATTAAATAATATTTAAAAATTATTCAAAGCACAAAATGACTATAAAAAATTAATGTATTTGTACAAATTAAATTTTTAGTTATTTATTTAAATTTCGTTTAGGATTTATGCATTTATTTATTTAATTTCTTTGGAAAAATATTCGTATTCGTATTCGGCTGAATTTGGCGAATACGAATACATTCGTATTCGTCTGAAAATGGACGAATATTCGACAATTCGAATACGAATACGAATATTCGTGCATCACTAGTAAGTAAGTACATTGTAAAAGAGTAATTAATTTTTATAAATGCAAAATATATGAAATTGGCAACACTGAACTATGTATTTGTACTTGAATTATCAGGTGCAGATCATGCTGCCGCCGTATCCAAAAGATTTATGTAACTAGCTGGCTACGAGGCGCAAATGCAGCTCGCAACATTTGAAGTCGTGTGTTCGTGTAGCCTGCTGTGGTGAATGTGTGTAATGCTTTATAGTGCCGCTGAATTAAGTAGCTGACTACTAGACATTTGTTGACAAGCGGCACTTAAAAGTGGTGTAGCCTATATAGTATACATATACATAATTCGAAAGAAAATATCGAAATTATTCCAGATATTAATTCAGGGGGTCTACTCTGCAATTCGAATCGAAAGAAAATGCTTTCGAATTTAAATGTTATAAGCATACAAGTTCGAAAGGATTTTCTTTCGTTTCGAATTACAGAGTAGACCTCCAGTTCGATAGGGGTGATTATGATTTTTTTTAGAGGGCAAGCAATGCCACACAACGAAAAATATCGGAAATAAAAAAATTTGCCAGAAAAATCCTCCTCCCAGTCGAAAACTTCAAAAATGAATTAAAAAAAACCTTGGCTAATAATTCAAAACCCAGCTAGGGTTTTTCTTTTACTATCATAAGTTTTCACTTTTTGTGGTCTCAATTGGTTCAAGATTTTGAAGTTGAAAAATTTGCTACTGTCTAATACCTAAATGTCAAACGCAATACAGGAAATTCGAATATAAATTACCACTGAGTCTAACGTTTCATGTACGCAATAATTGTCGACGAAAAACTGTTAGCAATTATTGCAGTCTCTAAATCAGCTGTCTCCGCTGGCAATATAAATATTTTGACACTTGCTGCAATATATTGTTACGTTTAAATTTTAGTAAACGTGTGAGTTCTTGAGATTGCTCAAAAATAAAAATAAATAACATGATTTTTATTATTTCCTACTTAACTTCCTTTTATTCCTGACTAAGCAAATTACAACTTGTCTTTTCTTATTTACTTCTTAACGTTATTATCCACCGCACGAGGTCTTTTACTTTCAACGCTGTTGACTCTACTAATTTCTAATTAGCACTGACACATTCTCACACAGTGCACCTCTTTTTATAGTACAGGAAACGGTTCTCGAATTTTCGCCCATCTGCTCATAGGTGGCGTAATGACATGTCTGTACTTACTAATGCCAAATGGCATCTATGCATGTTGCCATCTGTATTGTCATTTACTGTTGGTAGCCAGATGATCAAACAGTCTTCTAGCACAACCGGGAAAATTCATGTTGCCGTTAGTTTTGAATTTTTTAAAGTAACGACTTGTATGTAGAGAATGCGGTGTGCTACTGGTAGTACAGGGTGATTACCATAAGTGCTAGCACTTTTATTTGTATACGTGTACGTCTGTAGCTATATACACAATTATTTTTGTTGCTATAGTGCTTGCACGTGAATATGTGTGTAAGTTTAGTGATTTACTTAAATACTTCTAGATAGTTGTTTGCATTAACCCTGTAGGAATATTTTTACGTAACAATATGTTAATGGATTTATTTACAGTTTATATGGGGGTTCATAGATATGTATATGTACATAATTTTAAAATAAATTTAAGGTTCATCCTCGTATACAGCACACATATGTACATATCAAGCAACATATTTGAAAAGTTTAGACTTTAGTAGTCGTTCATCATTGTCATGATAGTGATGCATTTGGGATATGGGTTAAGTGGTTGTGATGGAGTGTATGTGTGTGCGGTAGCTTTTTTTGTTCTCCCTGGAACACTGTTTTTGATTTGTGTATATGAGAAGAAAAAAAGTAAAATACACTTTATTACATGAATTCCAAACAACGTGACCACCAATACTAAACATTTTTTTAAATGATGATACTTGCACATCGACTACAAACAACTAAAAAATAAATGCTTTCAGTGATGGGTAAAATAAAAAATTACCACAGGAGTTTATTCAGTATACGGGAGGTGCAAAGCGAAAAAAAATCCGAAAATATCATATTGAAGTTGATTTTAGAGTATTTTTCAGAAAATCATTATAAAGGGCGCAATACAAAAAGGACAAACGTGCGTTCAATTGTATGGTTACATACATACATATGTATGCATGTAAATATATATGTACATACATATGTTATAGGAGTAAGTACGATTATATGGAATGATTTTCCTCTACCTTACTTTGACCGTAGTCAACGTTTTGATTAGCAGCAAAATATGCCCACAACGGGTTGGGCACGGTACGCTTTGTTAAATTTGAATTTGATGAAGTGTATGAAATATCAAATTTATGACTTGTTTCGCTTAATAAACATCAGCGTTTTGTTTTTTATTGCATATTTAATTGCTTTTCTGCTAAGGAACAATTTTTATGGAACGTGAGTTCCTTAAGGCGCGTCATGCATGTAAAAAAAAAAAATTTTTTGGAAAATGAAAAAATACTGGCGACTACTGGTTACGAATACTGGTAGCTAGCGCTGAGCTTAGTATGGGCATCATATCGGACATCGCAAATTGCTAATGGAGACCGCTCATGTCCATGTTTCGTCCATGGCTTTCCCGAACATATATCTGAGCAACAACGTTTGCAATGAGATTCGCCGTCTAAAACCATTTGCAATAGTAAGAAAAGAGAGAGAACAAAATTGGTAAATATTCCATCTTTATTTCCCTTTGATATGCCTGAACATGGACAACAAAGTTGATGAATTTTTCACAGTTGCTGTGCCGGCATCATGCTCAAGTCTATGGCTCGTGAAGACGTATTGTATTGCTGCCACTGAGGATATTTTAGATTTTTGGGGTTTTGGGATGCCCTAATATTGTTTGTGTATTTGCTAAAAGGTTCGTGACTTGGATAAGTGATTCGTGGTAGCAATAGCCGACTAATATTATAAATGCCAAAGTAAGTTTATTGTTAGTTGGTTACGCATTAGCAGCTAAATTAAATTTAGAACATAGACCTAAGTCTACATACATGGAACACAGGTTGTATGTTTTTTAAAAGCTAGGAGCACGAAGAGATTTAGGGGGGAAACTATGTAACCGATTTTTTTGAAATTCAAAACATACATAGATGTGAGTCCAAAAGAAGGCACAGGCTACACAATTTTTTAAAACTTGAACCACGGGGGGAGGTATAGGGAAATTTTTTCCTCTTTGAAACCATCTATCCGATTTTGATGAAATTCAAAATATGTAACAGCGCATAGTGAAAGGGACCTAAGGGTAAAAAAATCAATTTTCCCTTTTTTTGTTTTGATGTGGACAACATCTGAGCATCGAATGAGACCGATCCCATGCTCCAAAAGTGTTCCCTTCCAGAGATATGCGCGTTTTATGAAGGGATGGTACACCAAAGATACACGTATTTAAATCTTTAAAATGGCTCTCCTGAAAAAACCCGTTTTTACCCTTAGGTCCCTTTCTATTTTGCGCGTCGCATGTGGATAAATCTGAATCTAAAAGAAGATACAGGCTGTAGATTTGTTCAAAAATATGACCACGAAGGGAGGTAGGAGGGAAATGGCTTCCTCTTTGAAACTACCCAGCTAAAAATTTCAAAAAAAGGTATTCGGGTTTGGAAATAAGCATTTTTGGTGGAAGCTCTTCCCTACTGGATTACCAACTTAGTAATATCAACAAGGCGTGAGACTAAAATAATCAATTCTTGAGAAGTACACAAGTCCCGGTATAACGAACGACATAATCAGTCAGTCCCATTCGTTATACCGAAAAATTCGTTAAATTGCACAGATTTTTTTCAAGTGTTATTTTAATTATTATTATTGTACACATGATACAATGATAATGAGGGTAATTTATTTTCATGTAAGCTACCAAATACAAACTAACCCAGTGAAAAAAAATGGAAGTCATTCTAGCGGAAGTACATTTTCATTGCTTCCAAAAAATCGATATTTTTAATTTGCCGAGAGTGAGCAAAAAACCATGTAGAAGCTTATTTCAGTCACACAAAACCTTGTAACTCCTCCATAGTGTTAGAAAATACTCACCAGAATTTAAAAAAAATTTATTTTTTTAAAGAAATTTATTAATTATTTTTAGTCTAAAATTTAAAAGTTATTTGCTTAAATTTAAATGAAAACACTGTTTCGGGCTTAAATTCGTATAAAAAGAAACGAATTGTTAAAAAAGGCAACTATTTACCCTTTTTCCTAGATGAAAATATTATCATAGAACACAAAAAAGGGAATTTTTCTTAATATCGCTTCCAATCCAGTGACCAGGCATCGAAAAAGAGAACTTCTTGCAATGACAACCCTATGTAAAAATCATTAGATCGGATCGAAATTTGCACTACTTCCGCATCGTAAACTCTACATTTTCATGACTTTTTTGGATTCTCTTTTTTTACTGGGAAGGGAATCACATTTTTTTGGATTTACATTGCTGCTGTAGATTTTGTTTAATTATTTTTGACGTTCGTTTATCAAAATATTCGCTATGCAAAGTCAAACAAAATCTTACAAATATGTTACTAGCACGTTTTTATTTTTTATTTTGCGATTTTTTCTTCATCATTCGTTATATGTATCAAGTATAAAATTAGGCTAGTATTCCCTATATAACCCTTTACGGCCCCATCTACACAAATGTGTAGGTAAATTTACCGTATATTGAAGAGACGTTTAATTCAAATTGAGTGGTTTTTTCATACAATATTAAGTCTCTCAATTTTATTTGTTCTCTTTTTTGCCTTGAAATATTGTTTTGTCCGGGGTTTTTTTAGTATTTGTGTGTATGCGTTCGAGCGAGGTGACCATGTTTGGCAGTACGGGAGACAACAAATGTAGATATCATTATTTTTAGTAAGCAAACGTAAATACATGAAGATTTCATAATTTATTGGTAAAGAAAGCATCAAATATTTTAGTTACATGAAAACTTTTAAAAATTCATATAAAATTATACTACCTTTTCTTAGCACAATATGTGCCTACAGAGAATGATTCTCATGTAGAAGAAGTTCTTCAATTACTTTGCGATTTGTCGGATGTTGAAGAGGACAGTTCATCGGATGATGATGAAATACCTGTTCAGTCTTCACACTCTGACCATGATGACAGATCGGATACAGAAATAAGCGAAACAAATAATGCTGAGACGAATAGTGCCGTTGAGCAAACGAGGGCAAATAATGCTGAGACCAATAGTGCGGTTGAGCAAACGAGGCATTCGATTTTTCAGGCATTGTCTTAGATTTTGAAATCTATCAAGGTTCCAAAACACCACTAGGCGATCGGAGACTTGGATTAGGACCAAGTGTTATTCTGCGTTTGGTGGGAAGTTTGCCAGAGAACTCTTCAGTATTTTTTGACAGGTATTTCGCCACCTTACCGCTACTGGAGCAATTAGCTCAAATAAATATTTATGGAACTGGTACTATTCAGACCAACCGGTTGCGAAAACTCTCTCTGAGGGATGACCGGCTAATGAAAAGAGGAGAGTCTGATCAAATAATAAGATCAGACGAAAAAATTTTTGTTGTCAAGTGGAGGGCCAACAAATCTGTCATACTTGCTTCCAAAATATATGGACAGGATCCACTAGGTACCCGTGAAAAGATGGAATAAAGAGCAAAAAAGCCGAATTGAAATAACTTGACCTGCCATCGTCATGCAGTACAACCAAATCATGGGTGGAGTGGATATTTGCGACCAAATGATGGAGTGCAGCAGAACATGGTTCAAATCAAAAAAGTGGACCTTAAAAGTAGCACTCCATTTTCTGGGTTTGGCTGTTGTAAACTCTTGGATGGAGTACCGTGTTGACTGCAAATCCAAAAATATGCCACGTAAATCAGTCAAGGATCTGCTTTTTTTCCGACTGGAAGTCGCAGAAGCTTTGCTATGTACGAAAAAAAATTTTCGCAGCTGATCGAAGAGGAGCAGGAAGAACCAATAAGAACTAGCACCAGATGTTCTCCTTTACCGGGAAGTAGTAAAATATTGGATGGAGTTGGTCACTGGCCCGTGGTCGACAAACTTAAAACAGCCCGCGCATGCCGTTTCCAACATTGTAACAGTCGCACTCGAACTCGGTGCGAAAAATGCAATGTGTATTTGTGCCTTACTTCCGAAAAGGAGTGCTTTAAAGAATTTCATACTGTGATATAGTGTAAAATGTTGTGTTATTTTTAATTTATTGCTTATATTTTTTATTATTATTAGTTTTGTGAATTTTAAATTAATTTAAATCTTTGAAATGTGAAACAAATGTTTTTTTACGTTATTACTTGTACCTTGTTAATTTTATAAAAATTCTATGAATTGTTTTTGTTTTATATTATCAATAATTTTGTTAGTTTTTGCAATATGAAATAAATTTTTATATTTTTTTACTATTGAAATAATATTGTTATTTTTTGACTAGTCATAATCCCAAGATACACATTTGTGTATATCCTGTTTCTAAGGGCATACAAATTGTACGGACGTCCGTTTTATCGGATTTTCGTTAAAGCGAGATTTGCCTGTACTTACTTTTTTATTTGGCAACTTATTAACGTAATCTATTTAATCTAATAAAATCATTCTCCTATTTTAGCAACTTGTACATATTTTTTTTAAATTTCAGGTAATGTAATTTGTAAGCGAGTAATGAGATTTAGTAATCAGAGAAGTAAGTCTTTATAGGGCAAGTAGTTCTGATGGTAATGCGTAATTTTTTGCTATGTATCTATTCGATTGTTCTGAAATTCAAAACAAACAATAAATTTACTATTGCATTTATAATATTAGTTCTCAGAGAGAGTTCAAACATCACTGCCACGAACCACTTATTCAATTCACGAACCTTTTATCAAAGACGTAAATCGTATTGGAAGTTCCCAAAAAAATTGGCTAAAAATTCCAGGATTTCCCTAGGAAAATTACGGCAACACTGAAAATCTAAAATACCCACAGTGACAGCACCATTACGCTATGTATGTAGTTGTTACCAGTATTTGTAACCAGTGCCCCATTTCTGTAACTGGTGAGAAGTTCTCCCATCAGGAAAAATTAAATGATTATATTGCTTGTCATATTTGACACAGGGTAAGATTAGCAGGCTGCTGGCAAGGAAAGAAAGTTAGAGTCCAGCTCACCTGGGTCCAATATGATGATTCCTTTGTACTTTGACACAGGGTTACTCACATAAAAATTTATATATGTAAACTTACAAAAAATACAGTTTTTTTCTTACTCACCCTTTTTTTTCCCAGGATAATAAAAAAAATTTCGACTCGAAAACTTCTCACATTCCTTACACAAACGAGGCACAAGGTATTCACCAGTATTTCTTCGTTTAAAAAAAATTGCATGGCACGCCATAAGGAACATACGCTCGAAAAACAAAAAATACTTTTTGAAATAGTCGCGGATAATTGTTCATCTGAAGTGCTAAGATACTTTTGTTACCATTCTAGTTCTTATGCAGTAAAGATTTCATAAGCTTTCTCCGAAGTCTAAACTCAACCATGCCGTTATATGTAAACTTGAAATATTTCATTATAACAATGTACTTTAAATAAATTTTGTTTGTTGGTTAAACATGTTGCATACGTGTATTAGTTTTAAGAATTAATATTTCATTTAAACTACTAATTGCTTTTTTTATCAACTTAATAATAAATTTTACATGTAAGAACTTCAATTGAATATAAATTATTTACTTAATTTTAATACACATATAAAGAGTTATCCATCATTATGAAAACTATTTGCATGTGCTGCTCAATTGATTTCACTTTCAATCGTAAGAGTAAAAAAATATATGAAATCACGTACATTCATATTTACTTACTTACATACGTAAGTACATATTATAACTACTCCCATAAGCATACTGTCCAAGTCCAATATGTTGGTATGGGACTTCGTATGGAATAAATTGTCATATGTGCATGCATTCATAAGTTTGTACGACCATATATACATACATACGTACATACATACATACATATGTATGTACATGTATTACATTTTGTGTTTTGTCTACTTACCGCTACAGAATTTTTCATATCAGCAATTGCTGATGCAAATTCAGAAAAATGCAATTCTGGGCAATAAATAATGGGAGCCAATAAATCTCCAGATTTGCGTCCAGCTGCCACCGCCTTGGCTTCCCATTCCTCAGAGTTTGTCAATATAGCACCATGATATTTGCCCGTAGCAATACCCTGTAAGTACAAATGAAACAGACCAAAAGCAAAAATTAAGTCACAGACAAATATTGAGTGAAGGGTGAAAAAGTCAATTTAATACTGTTGCTACTCGTAACAAATACATACTACGTTTATACGTGCACCATTTGCAAATAAATTAACTCACTGGCGGTATTCGACATTTTTTGGAAATGTTCTTGCGTTAGTGCAAATGCAAAATATCGAAGCTTTTCTTTAAAATCCAACAACAATCCAAAGAAAACTAAGATATTTTGCATTTGAACTTACGCAACGATATTGGCATCAAACATAGAATACCACTGTTTATACGGCATAGCAAAAATATAAAAAAAGTTACTTACATATCGATGGCTTAATATAAAAATGGCGTATCTCAAATTTAATCGAAATCGCGTTTTTAACGTTTTCTAGGAGATAGCGTATAATTTCATCCTCCTTGAAGATCTTAGTAAGTTACAGTTAAAAATCAAGGACTTAAGGCTACTTAAAAAATTATTCCTGAATATAAATGCTTAATGTTTTTTTTAATTTTTTATTTTTTGCTCTTTCTATAAAATATCGTAATATTTAGTTCCGCCTTTCTTATATTATAATTGTGTGAATGTATAAAGTAACAAATAATTATTATTTTCTTCTATCAATTTTTTGTGTGCAATATTTATCAATTTTATTACAAAACATCTGTAAGTGTGGCAACCTCAAGCATTTTACTTGCGAATAGTGCGTTAATCAGGAATTGTGTCTGTAAGTTCGCTATTTGCAAATAAAAATTAATTCCCCGTTTATGCCGCAAAATTCTGTATTTGCAATATTTTTATTTACGAATAAGTCGCCCGTATAAACCTAGTATTATATAATGTACATAGATATGTACATATGTATGTATGTTTGTACATGTTAGTGATGTCATTCGAGCAACAATTATTCGAGTATTCGAACAATATTTTCATTATTTTTCGAACGAATAAAAATCAGGATAGGGAAAAATTCTGCTCGCTAGCACGATTTTTATAAGAATCGTACTCCTTTTGTGCTCGACTCGTAAGCATTATATGACTCGCTTTAAAATTTGTACTCGCGAGTTCAAATTTTGAACTCGCGAGCACAAATTTTAAAACGAGCGAGTTGATAAAAATTGTGCTTGCAAGAAGAAAAAAGTTTCTGTCATACGCGTCCCAAGTTTTTTTTTGCTGCTGCATAAGTAAAAAAAATTAATAAAACTCGCGAATAATTATTTTTAACTCGACTCGCGAGTAGAGTTTTATTTTTGACTCTTAAGATTTGAATTCTTCTGGCGAGTCCTATTTTCGATTCTCAAAAATTAAATGCGCTCTTTTCAATACAAAAAATAAAACTCGCTCGAATTGAATTCGTTTACGAGCGAGTTTAGTTCGAGCACTCTTCGCACTCTGATAAAAATACTTAAATTTAAGGCTGCCACGGTAGGAAACAGCTGATGGATATTATATTCTTAGATTTCGGTTGCATCTATATAATTATTTACATTACTTTTTACATATCGATCAGCTGTTTCCTACCGTTGCATTAGGAAACTGCTGATCGACATTGTTATGTGAAAAGTAATGTACATTCTTGCATTCCGGTTACATCCCTATAACTATTTTCGTTACTTTTCACATAATACTATCGATTAGCTGTTTCCTCCCATTGCAGTTACATTCCTTTACAGTCGGCTAACTGAGCCTTTAGAATAAAGAATTTTTCGAATAATATTTATGGAATATTCGAACAATTTCCAAACTACCTTATATAAAAAATATTTTATATTTTCAAAGAAAACAATTATTAAACCACCGTGTATTGTGAAAAAATTTCTTTGCTAAAAAAATCGAATGAAAAGAAATGTAAAACAAAAACAGAAATTGCGATTGGCAAAACCACTCTGGTTTTGGTGTGAAGCAGGACTAACTGTAAACACTTATGTACATACATATGTACGAGTACATATGTATGCAATTGTGAAAAGACTGTGTGGAAACGTAAAAGGAAAATTGTGTGAAACCAACTTAAATGCTTAAAAGTTAAATTGTGATGATGTCAAATGGGGGACATAAAGCAAAATATAAACCACAATACACAACAACGCAAGCAGACGTTGTCTTGTGTGACCGTGACAAGACAATATAAGCCAATTCCATAGAGAATTTAGTGCATAATTAAATTTTGAAAAATACAGAACAAATTAAAGGCTCAGTTAGTCGACTGTAATGGAATAAAACTGCAACGGTAGGAAACAGCTGATCGATACTTGAACACATGATTAAACACATGATTTTTTAGGTTTTTTTGCTGGGTTAATACATACAGCCTGTTTATGATATTTAAATATCAATTCATATTTAAATATCGAGTTTCATTAATTTTAGTTTGGAAAAAAAATAAAAATAAAAAAAATAAAAAAAATATGAATTGATATTTAAATAAGTTGGTGAAATAGGATCTCAGAGATTAAAGTTTAAGGAAAACCAAAGTTTCTCCGGAAATTTGTACAATGCAGTTTTCTTTATTGTCATTGATAAGTAATGGCGGAATTCACGGTTGGCCTTGTAGATATTTTACATATTGTAGCTTTAGTAAATCTTGGTAAATTTAAAGCAAAGCAACAACAATTTACCAAAGCTGCAAGATGTAAAAGATCTACAAGGCCAACCGTGAATTCCGCTAATAAATATAACAAAAAAAATTAATTAAGTTCAACATAACGGTAATATTTTAAATACATACATATACATACGAGTATGTATGTATGTGTATTAAACAAATTGGACTCTTTAGGACACCTTATGAACGACGTGTGTGAACCGGGACTTACTTTTTTTTAATTAAACAACATGTTTGTTAACAAACTGACGGTATTTTCATTCCTTCTACTAAATTCATCTGCTAAGTCCCGGTTCACACAGGTAAACTTTTGTTGATCAACTCGTAATACAGATGTAAGAAAGACGGAGAAGGAAATACAAATATATTTTTCTACCAGCTGAATTAAAAGTTTATAAATAAAAGTTGACGTGTGTGAACCGGGACTAACCGACGGTTAATAGGTGCTTGTTAACCAAACCGTCAGTTATCTAATTTTCTGTTAAAAACTAAATAATCGGACATTGTGAAAACGGCGATTACACTTTTTTTAACAGACTTCAAAGAAAGGGCCAGGTTATCAATTCTTCTATATTTTTTTTATATTGTTACTTTATAACTCGGTACATTTTAGACTATTGTAACAAATCTTTTTTGTCTGAGAGGGTATACCTTCCAATTGGTCCAATTGTGAAAAAGTGGGCAGAGACACATCCACACAATTTTTTATTTGATTTTATGATATTATACTTATCTGGTTGCTGCGAAACCTAGGAAACACCTTTGGTTCTTGCCTATTTTACTGGCAATATTGTTTTGATAATAAAAACATTTTTTTAATTCAATTTGGTAAAAAAAAACTTCACGCACCAAAAGCGATTTCTAAAATGCATTTACTATTTTATTTTTATTTTTTTAAATAACTTTAACGTCCTTTTCACAATGTCTGATTAAGAGTAAACGTGAACTTTAACTGACAGTTCTTCATACAAAACTTGCCGTTAAAGTCCCTTTTAGCTTTTAATAGTACATTGTGAAAAGGTCCGTAAATATGGTAAATACATGAATGTATACATGTACTACATACACACTTCATCGCGATTGGTGCTTGAACTTTTTTAACGATCGCGAAAAGCAAAAAATTTAGTTCTTAATATTTTTCCATTCCCTACAAGGAATTTCTTTGGGAAGTATGACATTTACGAAACAAAATATGCAAAAAGTAATGTCGAATCCGCTTTAGCGCAACATTTACTGAAAAAATCGGATTACTAAAACCGATACAAATCCCCGCACTGATTTTAAACGCAGCTAGTCTTATTCACTTTGCTTCAGCGAAACATCGCTTTACTAAAAATATCGTATTACTGAAAACCAAAAGCAAACCCACAACTTCGTTTTATATGAAACTTACTTCGCTTTAGTGAAAAAATAAACAATGACAAATTTATTTATTAGAAATCGATTGCATAACTTAAGGCTGAAAAATTGTGCATGTTTTGTCCGTTAAAAAATTTAATGCAGAATGTATTTGTCCTTTTCGCTCTTACGTACTTTATTATATTTTTCTATTATACTGTACTAATTTTAAGCAGCACGCTTAACTCTAACAAATTTCAGTAATCCGAACTACGTTTTAGAGAAAAAATCGGATAACTGAAAAAAATTGGGTTTGGTTATTTCCAGTAAAGCGGAGTCGTCATATGCAGTATGTACTTATCGCTCATTTACTAAAAGAACGTCATAACTCAAAAAATTGAATTATTGAGTTAATAATGCAGAATTAATCCTCAAATCGTTCTTCATATTTTGTAAAAATTTCATACAAATATCTTATTTACTCAACCATTGAGAAAAATTTTTCTTTTTCCATGTGTAAATTAAAAACTTTATACGCGTTTTCTGGCAAACTAGTTTTTTTGAGTTATGACATTCTTTGAGTAAATAAGCGATATGGGCATAGTATGTAGTACTTACACACATGCATATGTACATACTAATAATTATTTATGTAGTTACATATGTACATACATACCTGTGCACCTGTTAATGTTGCCATATCCAATATTATGTTTGCCTTCAAGTCTTTGTGAGCATAACAAACGCCATCCGCCAATACCAAACGTCCCTCAGCATCTGTGTTATTAATTTCGACGGTACGTCCAGAATACAATGTATGAATATCATCAGGTCTATTTATTTTGTTATTGTTGTTGCAGTATTAATTGTTTGTTTTTGCCGGTTAGTTTGGGTCATTGTTTTTTCCACAGTTTATAGGAGTTGTTTTCATATAGACCAGAAAACAACAAACAAGCATATTTATTATTTCCCATTGGATGGATGTTGTTGGTGTGAACAATTGTGTACCCAAGAGAATGAAAACGATATGAAAAGAAAAGAAATTCAAGCAATATGCATGTACTTATGGAGGTATATGTATATGTATGTATGTATGTTTGTATGTATATTTTTATATGCAAAACCGAGTGAATAGTCCGCTTATGCAGGTGTATTATTCAAGCTTTTTAATTAGAAAATATTTGTGTATATGCAACAAGTCACATCCAGTCACATTTAATTGATTAATTTTTTTTCTACTTTATAATAAATGAATGAGCAAAATATATGAAGTTAGTCGTAATTTACACTATGCAAGTCTTATTGCTAAGCTGATTAGTTTGTGGGAAAGAGAGACGAGGGGAACAGAGCCGTTTCTTTTATCCTCGTCTCTCTCTCCTAACAAACTAATCAGCTTAGCAATAAGACTTGCATAGTGAAATTAGTACTTAATAAAATATAAAATAACAGTTTGCTTCTTTGGAACAAATGTGTATCAATAAATTGTTATATTACGATATGATGAATCTTATGATTAATTCTTTTCTATAGCAAAAAAAAATATCATGTATAAATTTTTATTAAAAAACAATTAGTTAACGCACTAATAATCTCAAATTATTCGGCCCTGTTCCGTAAATCGATTCGATTAGAAAACAAACTTATTTTTGTATTACATACAACTTTTTTTGCACAAATCTCATATAATAAATTTCTTAATTCATAAATATTTTTCAATTACACGCTGATTCTTCCAAATGAACAATGTATTTTAAATATATACATACGTATGTACATATCACTCATTTAATCAAAGAACGTCATATCTCAAAAAAAAACTAGTTTACCAGAAAACGATAGAACATATGCACAACTTTATGGTAAAAGAAAATTTTATTTTGCTCTCAAGAGTTAAGTAAAGAAGATATTTTTATATGAAATTTTTAATCCAAAAATTCCATTTTTTTCTTGTAGTTATGACGTTGTTTGAGTAAATGAATGATATGTAATTGAACATACCTTGTGGCATTTGGACCGACAGAGTTTTCAGCCATACAAAAAACTGCATGTAAATTTTCCTTAAAACCGAATTTAACAGCTGTATAAAATGCTCCTAAAATTGCTGCAGCTCCACCACAATCTCGCTTCATGCCGGGCATGGTCGTTTTTCCTTTAATACTAAGGCCACCAGTATCGTAAACAATGCCTTTGCCTACCAAAGCAATCGTATCTTGAGCTCCTTTAGGTTCATAAGACATAACAACCAAGGCTGGTGGCACAGCGGCTGCTTTGCCCACACCATAAATGCCTCCAAAGCCGCCCTCACGCAACTCTTCGCCTCTTATAACTAAAGGTTTGATATTCAACTCAGCACCAATACGTTCCGCTTCTCCAATAAAAGTGCTTACATTCATTTCATTGCAAGGTGTATCAACAATGCGGGCAGCCAGACGTATTCCTTTGGCAGCCTCTTCCAAGCAAACAATCTCTGAATTTTCTAGAGGTGTGTCCGATACTGAGCCATTTTTATCAATTATAATAAACTCTACATGTACTGTGCTCTTATTACAGTTCTCTGCAGAATTTTTCAAATTGTTATCTTTTTTACCAGCGACAGCGGCATTGGCAGTAGAATTTCCAAGACCTCCAGAAGTTTTACGTGAATATAAGGGAAATGCACGCACAACAGCACAGGCACTTGCAAATAGATCCATACGCTCACATACAATGACAACACTTTCCTCATTGGCGTTTACAATGTTGTTTTTAGTTAGACGTGTTATGGCATGGGCCCGAGAGGGTGTATTGTGACGCGAACACTTAAGGGGTACAGCAGCTACTGTGGCTACATCCAAGTACAAGGATATTTTATCCGTAGGTGATGGATGTAGACAAGAAATTGCTTTATTGAATGTTTCCTCACTAACACGAGGATCTAATTTACATGAAATATCGGAAAACTTAAGTAAATTTAAATGTTTGAGCTGACCAATTATCAAAACAGGTTTGAAGTGTGGATCACTGGGGTTTAGCGAAGCATTAAACTTTATGTCGACGGCCATCTAGAAACAAAAGAAAAATATTGTGTTAATTATAAAAGATATTTAAAAAAATAAATAAAAACCTACGCGCTCTTGTTCCTTTCTTTTCAACATGTCGCCAATATTTAACATGCAGAATAAATAATTTTTTTCTATTAGTCTTATCAAGAGTTTTTTTTAATGTTTCATTTTAATCTCTATTAAATGTTATTTAAAAAAAATATATTTGATTGTATGCATATCCAAGCCGTTTTCTATCTTATCTTGGACAGCTAATATACATACAGATTGAGTCATATGTCTAGAAGCAGTCAATAAAAATAACTTTGTTTAATAACTTTTTTTAATTATTCTAATACTATATTTAATTTAAAATATTAATGCTAAATGTCATTATTAAAACTTTTGAAACAGCCGAGAGAAATGCACATTAGTTCGATGGGAATGCAACACAAATGCAACACAAAATGATCAAAAAAAAGTCTACAAGCACCAAATAAATGATATCTGTTGTATGTAAAATTATTCCTTTTTTAGGGTTCCGTACACCAAAGGTGAAAAGGAACACTATTGATTTTGCTACGCTGTCCATCTGTCCGTCACACGCTATTTTCTCAGGAACCGTAAGAGCTACGGACCTGAAATTTAGACAGAGTATGTAGAACCTTGGCCGCTACAACAAATACATGAGAGTTAAAAATTAAAGGGTGTTCCAAAAACAGCAACGAAAAATTTTAAAATCCCATGTAATATATATACAATTGTGTGTACATATGTATATTGACACTTGAAATTTGTAAAATTAGTGTATTTTTATACAGACTATAACAATTAACACTGAAATTTAAAAAAATTTAAATTAGAGGGTGTTCTGTCAGTTAATCCAATTTTGACTATGTAATTTTGACAACTTGCTGTATCTTGGAAACCGTAAGATGCAAACTGTTGAAATTTTCAAAAACGGTAAAACTAACAAATCCCAAAATTATAAAATCGCCTATCCGAAAAAAATTGCCAAAAATCGAAGAAAAAATCACCAAAATTCAAAAAAAAATCTAACATTAAAATAAATCGCCCCAACCGAAAAAATCGGCAAAACCCAAAAAAAAAAAATCGAAAAATTTAAAATATCGTCAAAAACAGCAAAGAATCGCCAAAACAAAAAATAATTGCCAAAACAAAAAAAGTGCCAAAACTTAAAGAAAATCGCCAAAACCCAAAAAACGCCAAAAATAAAAAACGCTCAAAACCGAAAAAAAAACTCAAAAACGGACAAAAATGCCAAAACTATATTTTATGTTTTTAGCCGATGGCCCTGGCAGCCAGTGCTATCAATGTATATATCAATTTTATATTTTATATAATTTTAATATCAAGTAAAAATAATAAATAATAAATATATTTTAAGCCAAGTCTAGACGATATGTTGAATCAGGAAATATATGCTTACATTCATATGCTTAAAAATAACAACAAATCCTGCTGTCAGCATATATATATATATATATATATATATATATATATGTTAGTCGTCTACACAGTATGCTGAAAGTACCAAATTTTTTAAAGTCAACATATTTCAGCAAATGATAATACAACATATGAGTTAGCATACAATTTTTGTGTCTAGACAATATGTTGAATTTCGTATTCTCATATATATGTTGAGTCATGTGAGCATTTGCTTAAATATAAAAAAATTACAATTCTCTTTCTTTATTATTAATTTATGTGTGTATATAGCTTTTAGTGAAAAAATTTATATATTTGCAATTATCTATGTATATAATGAAGAAGAATTAGGCGAAATGTCGGAAATTAGGAAAAAGCTGCAACAGCAGGATGACAAAGTTTAAAAATGTTTTAAACTCTTCAAAACTGTTAAAACTGGTAAAAACCACACAAAAGGCCGATTTTATTGCGAAGTTTGCAATAATAATAATAATAATATGTATTAAAAATCGCTAAAACTGTAAGGAATGTAAGGAACATTACGTAAATTTGCAAAAATTTATTAACAGCGGGATGATAACAAAGTTTAATACTTTTTTTAAAATCGGCAAAACTGTCGCTTTTATTGCAAATTTTGCAACAACAAAAAATGTGAGAAGTTTCATAATTTTAAAATTATTGATTAAAAATCGACAAAACTGTATTGAATGCAAAAAATTCAATAAAAATCGCGAAAATGACGAAAATTCGCAAAAACTTACTATCAGCGGGATGATGGCCAATTCTTTTATTTTTTTTTTTTAAATCGGCAAAACTCTTAGGAAGCTGATAGCATGCAAAGAGTCTCTTTTATTGCGAAGTTTGCAAAAATTCGCGAGAAGTTGCAAAATCGGAAGTAAGCTGGAATAAGAGTGATTATCTTCTTCAGAATCGCCGGAATTTTTTTTTATGAAATTGTAATTTCCCTTATGTTTTACTGACCCGAATCCACCATTAATATTTTTCACATTTACCGTTTCGTTTTAATCAATGGTACCATAGGTTTAATATGCAGTAAATTGCCGAATTTAAGAGAAAAAATTGCAAATCGGGCAACACTACAATTCATTCTATTTGCTATCAAATTTGCCGTATGCTGTAAAGCTTAAATAGGCTTTTCAACAAATAACATATATGACAGCATACATAGAAAATTTGTTACAAAGTAAATATATGGTGTCTACACGATATGCTAAAATCTTGAACAAACGTTTGTTGGTAACTTTAACAAATCCCCTTCATATGTAGTTAAGCATACTTATATTGAAAAAATTTTGTGTCTACACGATATGTCGGCACTGGTAACAAATTTTTTACCATAAATATGCTGATTCAACACATCGTCTAGACTTAGCTTTATATAGGCTAAAGTTCGTATTGAATTACATACATATGAGCCCTTAATTATGAAAGTGGTCTGTTGTCGAAATATTTAGTAGATGACATTTGATAAAATTTTTATATTGTGCAACATTTGAATTTAGAGTTGTACTAGTCTCAATTTATATAAATTTATTTAATATTTTTAAAATATTTATTAGTTTTTTAAAGATTTGTTTGATATTTTGAAGCATAAATGCAAATGACTTAGACCACTTTCATAATTAAGGGCACATATCTAGTGTCTGTACGGAACCCTTCGTGCGCTGGTCAGTCACACTTCACTGAATTTATTTGTAAAAACAAAAAGCGTTTTGGGGTGTCCGCGGTACTTCAAGACTTTTGCCAAGCGATTTTTCATGTAAGCTACAAGCTTGCTGGAACATCCCATTGCACAAGATATACATATACTCGCGGTATTATGTAAACGTTCATTCCTAAAGAATTTTTTCAAATTTGTTCAGCACAAAAGAACGTTTTCAGGAAAGTGAAACGGAACATGTTCTTTAATTAATTTTTTAAATAGGACTTTAGCGTTAAATTTTATTTTTATCTATATTTACTAAAAATTAATAAGAACTCGTTACAAGCGGAACAAGCCGCTTTTAAAAAATAATAAATTCAAAAATTATTTTTTGTATGGGGACCACCTTAATGGTTGAAGATAGACAATAAGTATGTTTAAAGAAAATCGTTATAATGAAAAAATATTGGAGGTTGATAATACATTTGACTTCAATAGGTACGCCCTAGGGGCAGTTAGAGCCCTGCGAGTAAATTTTATAAAAATTTCCTTTGTAAGAAAGACCCATTAAGGAGAGAACTTAGGCGGTCGTTGTGTTTAAAAAAGGTGTTGGGCGGAGAAAACTATTGGGTGCTGATCATACATTTGACCCTAGTAGCGGTGACCCTGGGAAAATTATATGATTTTTGGTATTTTTTTTTTTTTTGCTTTTACCCTCAACTTTGACTTAGGACTACTGAATAATTAAATTTTCATTGGCTAAAATTTCTTATTTTTTTATAAAATAGGGTTTAGGAAATCTCGCCTTTTTTACGCAACTCCATCGATTTTTAAATACATCTTAAAAATTATACTTCTTAAAATAACGTGGTATAACCCTTGTGGACAGTGTTATTTATAAGATAAAGACAAACCCTCTTATGCAAAAACGATTAGTAAATTTAAAGTTGGTTTAACAAACGAATTTTGTATGGCAAAACCGGTTTTAACGCATGCTTTAACTTTAACAATCGTTTTTGCATAAGAGCAATATTATTTTCCTTTTTATATATTTACTAACTTATACAGGGTGTTTTTTTTAGAGGTATAGAACTTCGAATTGAAATAAAACACAAGAAAATAGTTTTAATGTCCATCAATTTGGCTTTATTGGAAGGATAATTTTATGCCATTAATGTTTAAATATGATTTCGGGCATGTGGCCGCCGCGGCTGGCTCGAATAAAGCCAATTCTACAGGTCCAATTTTCAACCACTTTTTCGAGCATATGGGGCCGTATGTTGGCAATAACGCCACGAATGTTGGCTTCCAAGTCCCCTAACGTTTCTGGTTTGTTGGCTTAGACGAGCGACTTCACATATCCCCAAAGAAAATAATCCAATGGTGTCAAATCACACGATCTTGGTGGCCAATTGAGAGGTCCATTCCGCGAAATTATGCGCTCATCGAATGTTTCCTTCAATAAATCGATTGTGACGTGCGCTGTGTGGCATGTAGCGCCGTCTTGTTGGAACCACAACTCATCCACATTCATGCCATCCAATTCGGGAACAAAATAGTCGGTTATCATGGCTCTATACCGGTCTCCGGTGGCGAATCGATTCATTCGGGTCCTCTTCAACACTTTGGTCTACAGCGGCAATTGTTTCTTCGGTGCGCACTGTTCGACGTCTCTGCGGATGCGTATTATCACATAGAGTAAACGTAGTGTGAAAACGATCCATGGTTAACCGAATTAATTGCTCTGATGGACGATTATGTCGACCATAAAATGGACGGAGCTTGCGGTAAACTTCGCGAACTGAACCATTATTTTTCACAACTTCCCAGTAAAAAAAGAGACTCCAAAAAAGTCATGAAAATGTAGAGTTTACGATGCGGTAGTGCAAATTTCGATCCGATCTAATGATTTCTACATAGGGTTGTCATTGCAAGAAGTTCTCTTTTTCGATGCCTGGTCACTGGATTGGAAGCGATATTAAGAAAAATTCCCTTTTTTGTGTTCTATGATAATATTTTCATCTAGGAAATAGGGTAAATAGTTGCCTTTTTTAACAATTCGTTTCTTTTTATACGAATTTAAGCCCGAAATAGTGTTTTCATGTAAATTTAAGCAAATAACTTTTTTCAATTTCTTTAAAAAAAATAATTTTTTTTAAATTCTGGTGAGTATTTTCTAACACTATTGAGGAGTTACAAGGTTTTGTGTGACTAAAATAAGCTTCTACATGGTTTTTTGCTCACTCTCGGCAAATTAAAAATATCGATTTTTTGGAAGCAATGAAAATGTACTTCCGCTAGAATGACTTCCATTTTTTTTCACTGGGTTGCCTTTAGTTAAAGGTAGGATTTTGTTTGCCCAATAAATATTTTTGCATTATTACAACTTCAATGTTTTATTCTTGTTATTATCAATAGTTATAATATTTACGTCCCTTATCACAATGTATGGTTAAGAGTCAACGTGAACTTTAACCGACAGTTTTCCATACAACACTTGCCGTTAAAGTTCCTGTTAGTTTTTAACCATACATTGTGAAAAGGTACGTTAATGAATAAAAAAAATTAACCAAGGTTTTATAATGTAAACCCATTTGTCGGGCAGAAAAAATCCTAACTTTAACTAAAGGTAAAGTTGATGATTGTTTTTATTATTCGGACAGGTACCTCTAAAGTAAAGTTAAGGTAAAATTACTATCTTTTGTAAAGTAATTGTTAGCGCTTACTTAACCATCAATGATGAGAATGGATGTCGATACTTAACAGGCGACTCAAATAAATTACTGAAGGATATAGCAAAAGTTTATAATAGCACGTGTCGGGATACCACCACCGTATGAATTTCTGGGCGAACCAATGTGATATGAACAGTGGCGGAGGTGACGAAGGACATTAGTTTTTTGCTGCGATTTTCCGATGTATTCTCTATGTTACAAAGTGTTTACTAACCTTATAAACTATCGTTTAGTTTGGACAATGATTCCTACACTCGTAATGTTTTTATTATCCTGTAATTGTACTGAAAAGAAAACTTCAACTGCACCCAAATCCAATTGTTTATACCCGACAGCTTCAGATGTATTTAGTCGATGCCAAACAGATAGTTTTTCAAATTGCGATTCAGCTAATTTAAAATTATGTAAAAAAATTTAAAATAGTATGCAAAAAAAAAAATTAGTACATAAATATAAATATACTTACATATGTATGTGCAGCAGTCGCATACAGAGAAACAAGCCGATCGGCTCACAGCCGGCTCAAGAGCCGCCGCCGACTTTTAATGTAATTTCAAGCCGCCGCCGATGCATGCGGCTAGCGTCGGCTCAAAATTAGCCGCCGATGCATGCGACTAGCGTCGACTAAAAATTTCTGCCGGCTAATTGCTTTTTGTGGTGGTAAGAGCATCTGTTTGATATGCCTTGCAATGTATATTAGTAGAAATATTTGACAATGCTATTTATTTTTTTGACAACTTGTTCTATAACTTGAACAGGGTTGCTTATTTATTTGTGGGGGTGGCAACCACTAGGTTGTCTTAAATATAACCGCCTTTTTGTTCTAGAAATAATTCCAGCATCAAAATGACTCAAAGAAATATAGTTTTTTTATCTTTTTATATTTGAAAGTATTCACACATAAGAACGACCCTTACAATGATACCAATATTGATCATGTTCATTGGAAAATATACCGTACAATCACAATTTTATATTAGAACTTCAAAAGCCCATAACTCGGAAACTAAGGCCGTCGACATTTCTTTTTTTAATTTTTTCTTATTTTTTCTTTATTTAAAAAAAGAACATTCTAAACTTGTTGCATTAATAATTAATAATGGACAGTTTTTAAGTTAAAAATTAAATCTTATTAATTAATAATGAAGAAATTTAAAATTACCGATGGTTCCTTTTGAAATTAAATCTTTTAAAAATTTACTTTAATATTACTTCATACTTACAATGCACTATGGAATCAAAAATTATAAGCATAAGTCAAAAAATTTATACATATAAGTACTTATGTATTTATGAATGAGTAAAGATTTTTTCATTCAATTCATGGGAACCAACGTTTCTGTTTTAAAGCTGACTTGATGGAGAGTGTTCTTAGTTATATTTGAAGGAAATCGGTCCACCCGCTCAGAAGATACTATCACATATTTTCTAAATGTATTTGCGGCCTTTTAAAATGTTTAATTTTTGTTGTTGTTTTAAAACTGCTTCGTTATAAAAATAATAATGTTATATATTAATATTAAAGAAAAATTCTTATTTTAAAACGGATTTTTAAAAATGCAGCATTTTTACAACGAAAACGCAAAATTACTATTTTTAGATACTTTTTGGTTCAGCGTGCAAATCAAAACCATCGGCTAAAAATGTCAGCCGGCTCAAGCCGGCTAATGAGCCGCCGCCGACTTTTTTATCCCAAGCCGCCGCCGCCGACTTTTTAAGGCGGCTTGTTTCTCTGGTCGCATACCTTCGGTTTATAAGTTAAAGCAATTGCATTCCATGCTTGGATATAATTTAACCAATGTATTGTGATGTGATGTATGTGCTGTAGTAAAATGGCAACAAAAACGAATTCAAATTTTTTCCTATTTTGGAATTGGAATAATATGATGATATATGGAAAAATGCCGGTATTCAATATGGGTGCACTCGTCAAGGTAAATGCGCCTTGTCACCTAATTTGAATGACGTTTTTAAGACAGAGACGTCAAAATAGTTGCATGTTTTCGCAACAGATGACGCATACAAATATGTTCGACTTTGAATAATGTTGACTTTGACAATTTCATGAAATTATCCGGTGTACAGAACACATAAGCAAATGACAAAACTGAATCGTTAAACAATTTTCTGTTTTCTGATATTCAAAATAATATATCGAGGGCTTATATTCAAAAAGTGCTATCTGCTAGGCTTGAAAATTTTAGAACAGCGCAAAAAACTATTACTTTCTCAAAGTGCAAGGGCTAATAACTAAATTTTGATGAATAATACCATTTACAGAATACATCTTAACTCTACTACTGTTAATCAAAAACAGTTATTGCTCTTGGACTTACTTGGAGACTACACGTTCAATTTTTTCCTCAATTTTTGTTTCAAAGTTCAATACATTCACACTTTTTTACTACCACACTCATACATTTGGAAATTGAATACCAGGTGGACTTCAATTTTTCTTGCAACGCTTCACTAAATTTTTCTTTCAATTTGACAACTGTTTTAAAATAAGTTTTGTGTTTGTAAAAGCTTTAAGACAGAAGTAATTTTCTTTGCTGAAATAAAATAATTGATCAAATAGTTAGAGTTTGGATTCATGGAGTTATCTATGGACTCACAAAAACTTATTTAGTATATAAATACATGCGTAAATATCTACTTGAGAGTAACAACTTTGCTTAAAATTATACATACATTTTCTTTTCCGACTCAATACCCATTGGTATTCTCCATCCTTATTTGTACAGGAAAATATATGTATGTTTATTTATTTTACTTGTATACATTCTAATGCGAGATATGCATATATCGTTTGGTGGTTACTGGTTTGCCGCACAGTAAATTAAGAATACATTATTACTGCGATATGTAATTTGAAAATTTTAACAACCCGTCTACATTAGATCTGATAGCATATATTGCAGTTAAAGTCAAATTTATGTTAATGCCAATAGAGCTCATTTGCAGTGCTTGCATTGTATGATGCAATTTGTTTAACTATTATTGCAACTATAAAACGATAAGCTCGACGTTAGTATATGTACGTATGTGACATTTGAATTATATTATCAAAGTTAAAAATAGGAAAATAGTTTCTTGTGATAGTAATTTTCAACGTACTGTCTTATGATAACGAGAGAATAAGCTATTTTTAGTATTTTCATGCCATGCCACAAGGATGAAATCAAAATCGTAAAACATTTCCATATAGCATTGAAATGTTTTGAGATCTCGTTCGAAAGCAAGTGCCGTAGTTTGTCCCCAGACATAAAAGACGCGTTTGTGAAACCAGGCATAATTACGGCACTAGTTATCAAACGAAATTACGAAATATTTAAATAGAGTTTATATGGAAATATATTAAAATTTCCAAACATATCGAATGCCGTAATTTGCCCCCAGCTTTATCGATTACAAATATGCTAATTATTGTACGAGTACTTATATGCACTTTACAACACTGGTGTTTTTATAACACTTAACTTATTTTATTTTAGCCATATATTCGTAATATATATCGAAGATGATTTCATGTAAGGTCAATCCTACCAAACAGCTGCTTAGCTACAAACGTTATTATATGTGAAAGCAAACAATATGCAATAATACTGTCGCATACAATATCAAGATAAAAGCAACTGTTTAATTTTGATTAATGTTAGTAATTAATTAATGCCTTAGCTGTCTAAAGTTTTGTATATATACATATATATATGGTATATATATACATATATATTCATATATAAATTAAGATTGTTTTGTTGTTGTTGTTGTTGTGTTTGAGCCATCTTGTACGAAATCTCTTGGCACTAGTTCACGAAATCTGTTTTATGCAATGTGGTTGTTGTTGCATTATTAAGTTGAAAGCGGAATGGAAAAAGGCATAAAAAATCTAATATAAACGAATTCAAAGAAAATTTCAGTCAGTTAGTTGAGGTGTCGGTTTGCAAATTGTTGTCTTTAGCTGGAAATAGTAATATATCTTTCCCAAAAACATTAAAGATATATATCTTTATTGTTTAATAGAGAGTAATTATAAACCAACCAAAAGTGCTTAGTGTGTTGATGTTTTGTTTATTGTAATTTGAGTGTGTGGATAAAAAAGTAAAAAAAAGAAAATGTATCATTTGAAAAGTTTGGCTCGGCAGGCAGCTGCCCGCCAGGATGTTGCCACATTGGTGAAGGCTTTGCCCACTACTGCTTTGCAAGCACGTGGTTATGCAGATTATCAAATTCCGGATCGTCTTAAGGACGTACCTACTGCTAAAGACCCTCGTTTCTTCGACATGGTCGAATACTTCTTCCATCGTGGGTGTCAAATTGCCGAAGGACGTTTGTTGGATGATATGAAAGGAAAATTGTCTATGGAAGACAAGAAAAAAAAGGTGAAGGGTATTTTGATGCTTATGCAACCTTGTGACCATATTATAGAAATTGCCTTCCCATTGCGTCGTGATTCCGGCGACTTTGAATTAATTACCGGTTACCGCGCCCAACATTCCACGCATCGTGTGCCAACCAAGGGTGGTAAGTTGAAACTTTTCATAATGGATTTAAATTTGTTTAATTCATTCATTTAACTCAAAGAATTACGAATGTACAATATATAGTATGTTCACATGTACATACATACATACATACATACATATGTACATATATGTATACATATGTATATATGCTTTGGGACAACATACATAAATTTTAAAGTATGATACCGCCTGGAATATCTACTACCTACATATTTTTCAACAAAATTTTCATATAGTGCATTATGTAACCATGATTCTTGTTTCTTCTCTATTCTTCTTAACATTTTTATCGTTGACGCATTTTTATACTTTTTCCTTGTTCGATGTGTTGTCTGTTAAATGTTCTTAAATGAAAACAGAAAAATTGCCACACGAACATACATTGTACATATTGTATGTAAGTATGTATGTATGTATGTACGTACATATGTACATATTCCCAAAACCAAGCAATTTTTTCTAATTTTTATAAAGCAAATAAAAACATTTACCTAGGAACTTATAGGTACATTAGTATCTATGTATATGTGTATATGCATATACATATCCATATAAGTACATAAATATATAATTATGTACCAAAGAAGGTATGTTTAACTTACTAAAAATTTCACACGTTTCTTAACAGACTAATATTTATACACGTAGATACATACCTACATATATATGTAGGTACAATTGTATCTACATATATTTTTTGAATTGCGTAAGTCCAGACTCGACATTCAAAAACATTGATTTACAAACCCTTTCAAGTGTTCTCATTTTTTATGTTCTTCGGCTTAAAGTGGTAGAGCCCTATGTTGGTTGTATTTATTGGTTTCTTATTTCGTAATTTTTATTTTTACGCCACTGTCCTTGTGCTCGCGCTAGTGTTTTTTCTATCTACATAAGTATGTAGGTACATATGTACATACATAACTATAGTTAAGTATACTTATGTATGTACATATGTACAGTAGGTAGATATGCAGATATGAATGTATGTATGTATTTACATAGTATGTACTACATACTCGTATATGGGCTTATTTTACAAATGTAAACGGTTTTCACAACTTTTGTGATTATGAAATCAACAATTAGATAACTTTTTTAACTACCAAAATAGGTATAAGTTCTTTCTGGACCATTGACTTTGATCATTTTAAAAAAGACAAAATTATTTTAAAAGTTTCGTGAATAAGTTAAAGATTTAATAAAATCCTCTGTTAGAAGTCCCCCTGAAGGAGTGTAAATGTCAGTACACCAAGAAGTTTTCAGTGTCGTGTAGACAACATGGTCAAGCGATATTACTTAATCTAACTACACATTGACTCCAGATTGACTTGGACGCGATACGATCTTAGGTATTGTACCGTATACTAGTGGCGTTCTGGGAGATTAGACCTACAACGATTTCTGCAGAAACTGTCGTGGCGAAAAGGTGAAGAAAATATCTCAAATTCTCTGTCACCCAACTGCTCTTGGTGAGAAAAATGCGCTTTTCATGGTGTTCGAGCTCTTCAATACCTTGCAAAAGTATCGGAATGTTACATCAAAAGGATAAACTTCCTTGTGCGCAACCCAAATCTAGAAAAACTTTGAAGCTGTAACTGAAAATTTCTCATTTTCCAAGGTATCTGTATGAATTTTATTACCATAGAATGAGTACAACTACAAAAATCGTTGCGGTTGCTGCGAACATTTTAATAATTCTAATTGTCGCTGTTGTGTTCCATTATGTGTCGGTCCATTCGCTATGTGTAGAGTACAAACTAATTCGTCATACCTACATATGTACATAATATTCGAAATGTAAAACTCGAAATCTTATCTTAATAAAATAAAATATGTGGGTACATGTGCATGCATACATAGTACGTACACACATACATTCTTGAATTTTAAAAAAATACTATGTGAGCCCGGCAGACGTTGTCTTGCCCTCAATTATTTAATTATTTTAACTACAAATTACTCTACAATGTGGTCACTTGTTGGGTCAAAAACAAAACAAAAACCTACCGGGTATTGACCCGAACCTGTGTTGAAAATTTTAGCTCCACATCTCTTATAGTTCCATAGATCATGTGTTACTAACAAACACGCACAACGATTTTATATATATACAGAGATATAGATCTATAAAGCGGGAGAAAAAATATGAAGCAAAATTACATTCTTTTAGCATAAATAAACACAAACAAATAATATAATTATTAAAGCAATACTGTACTTTTCGTATGAAATAACACAAATATAAATAATTATTATCACTATAGCTATGTATACAATAATTAAAAATAATGTTTAAAAAGCGACCCAGATTATCACATTTACTGAAAATTACTGGGTAACATTATTGACTTTTTATGACTGAAGTGTAATCAGCATTTTTCTTTGTATATGTATAGTATATCTGTTTATTTGGCATTAATTTTACTACTTTCACTTTACTCTATTTATATATTTTAGAATTGTTAAAAATTTAATTTTAAAATTAAATTAGAATTAGCATCTAAACATGAACTTAAGCCTAATAAACCAGACAAAGAAATGCAAAAAGTTTGAACAGAGACTAACTAAAAATTTAATAATTAAAAATTTTAAATTTAAGTCAGCACTTAATAAGTGCTTCAATATCAAATATATTTTGCTGTCTAATGTGTTAAACATGATACATGTACAATAAAGTGACTTTTATTTAATTTCAAATGAAAATTATTAACCATTCACTAATAAAGAAACTCAACAAGTTTTAATATTGCTCATAAAGAACACTTCTATAGTATTAATTTTTTTACAAATAACATTAGCTAATTACATGAACATTTAATTTGGGCAAAATATTGCATTTTCTTATTATCTACTTTAAATTATTTTTTCACTTAATTCTCCTTCAATCAAGAAGTTGGTCAATAAAAAATCATTTATTTAGAAATCAATTAACAGAAATAGTCATATGCGGGTTATTGTACTACAATGAAATTTGTATGCCGACATTAAGTTAATACAAATGTGTTATCAACAGAGCAGAGTTCTGCAATTCTTGAATATTTTAATAGACAAAATAAAACTGTTATTTTCTCGAAGTCCAAGAACAATAACTACTGTATTTGATTAACATTAGTAGAATTAAGATGTCTTCTGTAAATGGTACTATTCATCAAAATTTAGTTATAACCCTTTCACTTTGAGAAAATAACAGTTTTTTTGCGCTCTTCTAAAATTTTCAAGCCTTGCAGATAGCACTTTTTGAATATAAACCCTCGATATATATGTATATGGATGTATGTATTTATATACATATTTTTTAGGTGTGAAGAGACTTAGCTAGCGACAGTGTTAAACTGAAAATTTCAAAATCCAAAAAAAAGTATCGAAAACATTAGAGGGGAAAAGGGTTTTATTTGATCGGTTGGAACCGGTTTTTATTATAAATACATGTGTAAAATGCACATGTTGGGGGATGTAAATTTAAAAACATTAAAGGCTCAAGGTTCAGTTAGCCGACTGCAATGGAACGTAACTGCAACAGTAGAAAACAGCTGATCGATATTGTTGTGTGAAAAGTAATTAAAATGGCTATAGGTAGTTGCAGTGAAAATTCATTGTTTAGTTCAGTCTCTGAACAGAGTTCTATAAGAGGAAAATTTTAAGCAAGCTTTAAGGGTTTACCAAAACGAGCAACGAAAAATGTTAAAATCCCATGTAATATACATATAATTGTATGTACATACGTATAGTGACACTTGAAATATGTAAAATTAGTTTATTTTTGTGTAAACTACAACAATTAACACTAAAATTAAAAAAAAAAAATTTAATTAAAGGGTGGTCCATCAGTTAATGCAATTTTGACTATGTAATTTTGACAACTTGCTATTTCTTGGAAACCGTAAGAGGTAAACTCTTGAAATTTTCAAAAACGGTAAAACTAATAAATCTGAAAATTATAAAATCGCCAAACCAAAAAAAAAAATCGCCAAACCAAAAAAAAAATTCCAAAAATTCAAAAAAAAATTGCCAAAACGAAAAAAATCACCAAAATTTAAAAAAAAATTCTAACAATAAAATAAGTCGCAAAATTCGAAAAAATCGTCCAAATGAAAAAAATCGCCAAAATGAAAAAGGCGCCAAACCCCGAAAAAAATCGCCAAACGCGAAAATGGCTCCAGTAACAAAATAATTGCTAATATGAAAAAAAATCGCAAAATGAAAAAAATCGCCAAAATAAAAAAATCGAAAAATGCGAAAAAAAAGTGCCTAAATGAATAGTCACCAAAATGAAGAAACGCCAAAAACCGAAAATCGACAAAATTAAAAAAAATCGCCAAAATGGGAAAAAATTCAAAAACCGAAAAAATCGCCAAAACAAAAAAAAAATCGCCAAAATAAAAAAATCTTCAAAAACGAAAAAAAATGCCAAAACTATATTTTATATGGGCTACATATCTCGTGTCCGTACGGAACCCTTCGTGCGCGGGTCAAAGTCGCACTTTACTGAATCTATTTTTAATTTAGAACACTCCTTGTTTTCCAGTTCTATATAAAAGGGTGGAGAAAGAATTATAGTCCATTTAAATTTTCAACGAAACACCGACAATAAACAGATTGAAATAAGTCAGTTGATTCAGAATTGAAGCATGCACTATTTTCCGAAATTACTCGAAACAAGAACATACATACATACATATGTATATTAACTTCATGTCGTCCGGAAGCTTAAGCAAACTTTCTCTATAAATTCGTTGGGTAATCGCATATACATACATATGTATGTATGCTTGTATACACAAAAGTACATAAATGTGCACAAAGATAAAAAAAATTATAATTTGAATGGCACATGTTTTTTCTCTGCAAACTGGTCATGTGTCTTCAACAATTCATTGATAACACTAGTTTACAAAATTAAATTTTTTCATGTATATTTGATGAGAGGTCATTTTCCTTATGTAGTTTCTTCCGCTGAACTTGAAAATCAATGTTAAATTTTTTTATATTACAGTTTTTGACATATTGCAATTTTTTCATGTTTTCGACCTTTTTTCACCTGACAAATCATATCTCGAGATAGAAATTTCCGATTGGGTCGTTATTGGTATTCAAATTCCAGGTATTGAGATGACGATAAATATGTATAATCGGATCTTTGATTGGTAAAGCGGTTCAAAATACTTACATACATCGACGAAAAGAAGGCACATTTAAAAAAAAATCATATACTACAGTGATTCTATGCCGACAGAAAGATAACGATTAAATATGTATAATCGGATCTTTCATTGGTAAAGCGGTTCAAAATACTTACATCGATGAAAATAAGGCAAATTTAAAAAAAAAAAATCATATATTACAGTGTTTCTATGCCGACAGAAAAGTACAACTCGTTAAAAAAACGTCTGGTTTCTGTTCATGTACGTAAAGATGATACTTTTACGTAAGAAATAAGACGAACCAAAAGAAAATCGACCGAAAAATTACAAAGTTATAAGCAATGGAGTGAGTTGTTTGGAGTGGAGTTGTTAGGTATGTGTCTGAAGTTAAACCTCTCCTAACGGACACCTCTAATAACCGGATAACTTTTGTGGAACCAAAATTAAAATAAAAGAATGTGTACCACTCTAATAAGTGGACACCTCTAACAACCGGTTATGAGAGGTTTCATTGTGCATACATGTATATGTATGCATGTATATGTTTTGTATGTACGTATGTATATATTGTTTACAAGATAATTTTATAAACCACTGAGTTTATACAAAATTCACAAACGATCGAGCCCCCATTTCTTTTTTGTGAGTTCGATTAAATGTCATAGTGTTGGTAAAATTATTTAGTTTCTAGGCGATGGTAGTGGCTGTGTCAGTTGTTGCTGTCGACAACTTATTACAAAATAAAGAGATACAAAAGAAATTAAAAATGTTTAACTAATAAATTTTTAATTTGTTATGTTGATTAGATTAAGAACTTTCTTAATAGTTTTTAGATGTTTTAGTTTATATCACGTGATTTCTGTTGCCAACGCAGGCTACAAAATTAAAATTAAAAACAAATATGTTTACGTAGTTACATTGAATTGTTTCGTTTGTGTACAGTATTTTTTTTTAACTACATACATAAATACATACATACGTGCATATGTGTGGCCAATTTAAATTTTAAATGATTTATTTATATGCCGCCAATTTATTTAACTGCTTTTTTTGTTTGATTTATAAATAAAATATGACTTAAACTAAATTACAGAAGGGACATACATACATTGTACATAAACTTTGAGATTTTAATACACTTGTCTCGTGACACTTGTCTCGTGAAGCATTTTTATTCGCATGAGATACTGTTCTAAGTTGTATAATTTATTAATTTAAGACTAAAAAATAAAATAAATAACCACCACTACAAAGAGCATGACCGTTAAAGCGACTAAAGTGGCAAATTGTCACTTTTTCGATTGCCTTTCCACTTTTTGTCTTCTTTTTTTTAGAGTGAATTATATAAAAATACATTAAAAATAAAAAAGTTAAGTGTAGTTTTCTCGTTTTTTTTAATTGTTTACCTTTTTTTTTTTGATAAATCTCCTTTTGGTGCCACTTTTTGAAAAATGTCATCGGTCACCCTGTCTACAAAGAATATTCCGTCTTGAAAATAATACAATACTGAGCACTTTTTCACGGCTTGTGCTCAATTCTAGTACATACATACATATGTATGTGGCATATGCATACATACATATTTCGACATTAAAGAATTATACTTCTTTACGGCTGTTTATTTATTTTTTATATTTTAGAAAACGATTTTTAATTTTAGTACAACATTTAGTACAGTTTTGATGATAAACAAAATTATTTTTCGTTTCGTTTGTTTATTTTTGGTGATCTAATCACACACATGCCAACGTGTATTTTTTTTTTATTAGATACGAATTGTTCGAATGTAGTATAAACTGGTTATATTATTGTATTGCAAAAACAAAAAATTAGCTTTAGCGGCTTATAACTAATTGGGGAACAATTGCTTTATGAAAACATACCAAAAAGCATGGAAAATTGCATAAATATTCTAATAAATTCTGGGGGCATATTAGAACACCTGATATGGAACGAAATTACAAAATGTTTCCATCAAGTTAAATGGAATTATTGTAAAATATCGATTGATATAGTTTGTTGTAATTTGCCACCTATTTTGTGTTGTATGCACACTCGCAAGAAAAAATAAAATTCATCTTGTAAGCTCATGCAGAATCCTTTTTTTAGGTCACGTTTATGTATGTATGCTCACGTGAGTTGAAAAAAATATGTAATCAGAATCTCGAAAATACACGCTGACGATGTTGTTCGCAAACGCAGAACAAGCTGAAAATTTTTATTTTTACTTACCATTTGCATTGTACATACATTGTATGTACTCGTATTAGTTACAAACAAACGCAAATAAAATCATAAATTGTATAAATTATATACCTAATAAATAAATAAATAAAATCATAAAAATGTGTGAAATACTTAATGGTCCAGCCATCGATATGTATGAATTTTATTTAACACAAATTTGTATTTAACATTAAAATAAACAATTTTGAAATGTGTGTAAATAGAAAGTTGTTCAATAAATTATGGAAATTAAGAAATTTATTAAAATTTTTTGTAGGGAGAGAGCATCATAAATTTTAACATTTGCAATCTTTCACAAAAGCAAATAAGTAGTTTGTTACTGTAAAACAATGATATTCATTAATACAAACCATTATAGTATTATATCATAGGTATAATATATATATATATATATATATATATATATATATATATATATATATATATATATATATATATATGTACATATATAATGTGAATAAAATTAAATTTTGTGTGGTCCCTTTCCTGAAGTCGTTTTTGCAGAAACACTGAATTTCAAAAGAAAAAACAAGAAAAGAACTCATAAAGACTACAGAATAGCTTTTGGACGGTAATTTCCTGTTTTAGAAAAAATAGAATTTTATAGCAGAATAGTTTTTTTCTGCAACAAATAAAGAGAAAAATAAAATGTTTTTGGAGCAAGAACTAATAGATATTAACATTACACAACAGTTTGTAGACATTTCATATTATAAAGTTGCAATCCCTCCCGATTATAGAGTTTTTGTACTATAATGGAAAATGATATTCGGATTACCGAACAATTCGGATTAGCGAGGTACAGACTATCAAGTTTTTACTGTATGTATTTGCAAACAAACTAAGCTTTCTTATCACAAAGACAACATACATAAATGCATAAAATTAAAGCAAAAAAATATATATGTATGTATAAATAAATATTACGCGTATTTTTAATTAGAACGAATGAACTGCTTATATTTAAAACTTTTTTTAATTCAAAATGAAATTAAATTGGTGAAATTAAATGTGTAGCACGTTTTCAACATTCATTATGTTATCACATGTTTTAAACGTTTTTGTTTTTAAAATAGGAAACTCAAGTGCATTGAAATATCTTTGAAAACGTTGCAACCCATTTATTTCTTGCCAAATATATCAGATGTTCAATTATAATAAAATACAACAAATGGGGACAATTAGTTCAACAGACTAATCAGCGCCTAAACATTTTTTGTTTTTCTGAAACAAGAACAAACGTCTAAATTTAAATTTAATTCAAGCGAAAATGATTTTTAGTTGGCTTTAGGCCAGGGTAAAACACATACACACATATGTACATATCGTTAACTTAATACGAAAAGGCCCCAACTCATAATTTTTCGAAATCGATATTCTTACATATTTCGATAGACCACTACTACACACATCTCCTTTATATTAATAAAACTAATTTAAAACTAAATTTGTAAAGTGTTTTTAATAAAAATTGCGTTTAAAAAAATTTTGTATCAATATTGCAACTTTGTTCATTCATTTTTTCCTCCTCCTGAAAACTATGAAATACATGAGTTAGGGCCTTTTCATATTAAGTTAACGATATGTACATATGTACATAATTTTTTTTTTACATACTATGACTAATGGTTTTGTAACTTTTTTAAGGTATCCGCTTCTCTATGGATGTGTGCCGTGATGAAGTCAAGGCCTTATCTGCTTTGATGACATTCAAGTGCGCTTGTGTGGACGTGCCCTTCGGTGGAGCTAAAGCTGGTTTAAAAATCAATCCCAAAGAATACTCTGAACATGAATTGGAAAAGATAACTCGCAGATTCACTCTTGAATTGGCTAAGAAGGGCTTTATTGGACCTGGCGTTGATGTACCTGCTCCTGATATGGGTACTGGCGAACGTGAAATGTCCTGGATTGCCGATACTTATGCCAAGACCATTGGTCACTTGGATATTAATGCTCATGCTTGCGTGACTGGAAAACCAATCAACCAAGGCGGTATTCATGGTCGCGTTTCTGCAACCGGTCGTGGTGTCTTCCACGGTTTGGAGAACTTTATCAATGAAGCCAACTACATGAGTATGATCAGTACTACTCCAGGTTGGGGCGGTAAAACTTTCATTGTTCAGGGTTTTGGTAATGTTGGTCTCCATTCTACCCGTTATTTGACCCGCGCTGGTGCCGCTTGTATTGGTGTGATCGAACACGATGGATCCATCTTCAATCCTGAAGGTATTGACCCAAAGGTAAAAATACTGTTGAATTTAATTTTTTATTTCTAACTGCATATTTTAAGAAAACAAAAAATGTTTTGTTTTTTCAATTAGTTATTAAAAAATAACGATTGTTAAATTACATATTCGATTTTCGGTCCCGTATTATTTGAAAATAGCTAATAATTCATTGACATTACATATTAAAATTTGTGTATTTTAGGGTTTTAATGCTTTAGTTTAAAAATAAGTGAATGTGCCTGATTACGGTTGTCGAATTTTTCGACTGGACTAGATTAAAACAAAATGTTGCATGCTATTTTAATTCAGTACAGCAAGTCGAAGTCGAATCGATAAATTCGAAACTATAGAAGACTTAAACTGGAGTATCGGCAATTAAAGAATTAGTATATTGTATACCTCAGTATATGCCATATACATATAATCTTAGGAGAAGAGTTCACGAAGGTATAAGTCGAAAACGAGAATATGCAAAAGCTTTCCGACTTGTTCGATGTTTTCACATCAAGGGGAGCTTTTGTTCCCCGTTTCGGACAAAAGGAAAGCAGTGTATGCACTGTAATACAGACTGAAATCTGGGAAATAAAAAGGGCATTTAGTTGGCAAAGGCACTATAAAATATTCTAGTATGCACCGAAAGTAAAACTGATAGATGTGTGCCTTGGCTTACTCGATATCGAATGGGATTATCTTCAAGTACGATACTTTTCATTCGATATCGATTGCAATGATGACAAATTGAATTTTTTTTATAACTTTTACTCGATATTATGTGTGTTTAATGACGAAAGGAATAATTTTTAACATGGCTTTCTCACCCGCCCATGCAGCTCAACGGTACAGAAAAAGCCCAAATACTGAATGAATATTTTAAACTCGGAAAAATGAAAAAAATTACTTTAATTTGCTACACTTACTAGAGAATGACAGAAGTATCGATTTAAGAACTCTATGCCTATTAATCGGCTACACATGCGTATATACAGGGATATTTTATTTGCACACACACACACATAAAGCATGTCTTCAAACAACCACACATACTACATATACCCATATATTTTAGATTCCATTTTATATACACACATGTGTGTATGAGAGGCCTCCATAAACAGTCTTCAAATGTAAATACGTCTTGTTTTTTAAATGTATTCTCGTGACATGTATTAAACTAAACCAATAATAAATGCTGTCGTTTAATAAGCGAAGCATGGTGGATGTATTGATGTTCGTGAGTGTTTACAAGCGATGTCGCGAAGACTTCTTTTTCGTAACATACACTCAAAAGAAGTAGTGTTGATGCGTGGTATGCTTGTTACGTACGTTTGAGTGTGTGTGTGTAAGATGTAGATGGTAAGCTATTATCCCAGTTGACCACGGCATTCGATATTGATATCGATTTCGAATATATCTCGAAAATTTATCGTGTAAAACTATCGAGAGTGATACCCAAAAATAAATCGAAAAAAGTTTAAATGTCGCTCAGTTTTGTCCCAAAAAAACATACGATCTCGAAGTTTCGCTAGCAAATATCAAAAGTGAGGGAATATTGAACTAATTTCGATAAGCCAAAAAGGCAACAGAAAAAGTAAAAATGTAATATTCTTTTTTCATTTACTTATTTATTTATTTTACTTAACTAACTTATTTTATTTATTTTTAATACCTTGACTTACGCTGCAGGATTTGAACATGGTACACCTCCATTCTAACAGACTAACACACATCCACTAGGCTATCGTGACAATATTATTTCTGTTCAATTATTGCACATAGTACGTATGATTTCTTTTTTATTTTTTAATATTCAGTGCTGTTATGCATCGAACTTGGTATGTCTCGACTACCATTCTAGCACACATCCACTCGGCTGCCGTCACACATTCGAAAAACTTCCGAGAGAAATTCGAAGGTCGAAATTTTAGCGAACTTTCGAATTTTCTTTGATTAGCGAACAAATATCAAAGAATTTTGTTTGAAAAATCCCTCATGTCTTAAAAGTTCTTGTAGGTGGTCTTTTGCAGGGGTCTAGTATGTATACGGTGGCAAATGATGAATAAAGTGTTACAAAAGAAATTTTGGTAGCCTTTAAAGATTTGTTCAGAGAACTGTTTTATGAAAAAAAAACCAAACCATTTTGATAATTTTGAGTTGCGACTGTTTATGATTTACATAATTTAATCTAAATTGCTAGCAAACAGATAGAATAAATTCAAGGTATGACTTATGCTTGCTTACGGACTCTGCTAAGACCTTTATTGTGTGTATACATAATCGTATTTTATACGTACACATATATTATAGTCCGATTAGATACAATTAATTAAATAATAGTAATTAATTTAGCCAAAAACAAAATTAATGATTTCAAACTATGTACTTCTTATTATGTGCATATAGTATGTATTAAATTTTTTACTAATACCTATTTACATTATAAAATTTTGCTGATAGTAGCGCTAGTGGAGAGAGTGAAATGGCGTAGCATGAATCCCTAAAGCATTTTTTGCATCTTTTTTGCTCTAATTTATTCCTCTAACTTATTTTATAAACAATTGTTTATATTTGTTTTAGGCCTTGGAAGACTACAAAAATGAGCACGGTACCATTGTTGGTTACCCACATGCCAAACCTTATGAAGGCGAAAATTTGATGTTCGAACCTTGTGATATCTTCATCCCTGCTGCTGTTGAAAAAGTTATTAATAGTGAAAATGCTCACAAAATACAAGCTAAAGTAAGTTTTATATTCTTTGAAAGATACAGCTAAGAGACTTTTTTAAATTGTCAAATTTCAATGAATAAATAGATTATTGCCGAAGCTGCCAACGGTCCAACTACACCTGCCGCCGATAAAATCTTAATTGATCGCAACATATTGGTTATTCCCGATTTGTACATTAATGCTGGTGGTGTAACAGTTTCCTTCTTCGAATGGTTGAAAAACTTGAACCATGTGTCCTACGGTCGTCTTACTTTCAAATATGAACGTGAATCCAACTATCACTTATTGGGTAAGTTCATTTAATTTAGTTGGTATCTAATTTTTTAGACGAAGCTTACGTTATATTTTATTATATTTTTAAAATGCCTATATTTATTTACATACAAGATTTTAGGCAATACAAAATTTAAATTAATCTAAAACTCCAAAGTATTTTTAGTTTATGATATAATTTTTTAAGCACATAATTTGGTTTGGCTTTCAATAACTCTGTATTTTATTTGATAAAATATCACACTAATAGCTTTTTAGCTTATTTCTTCTTCCTAAATTCCAAAATCATTTTTATTATTTAACAAAAACTCAACACAATTACATCACACATATTATTCTTATTCATTAGTTTTGTATTGTATCTACATATTCGATTGATGACATTTTCGCTATAGTAATTTCTCCTTTTTCGTTTTCTATTTTTTCTTAAATCCATTTAGCCTCAGTACAACAGTCTATTGAAAGATTTGTGTTTGATGGTACAGTTTTTTTATTTAAATTTTAATTTTTATTTACATAATTATGTCTTCTTATTTTGTTTTAACTAAAATTATAAATGCGGCTGCCAATTAGTTTTTAGTCTTTACCTTTTTTTAATTTTTATGTTATGTATTTAAATGTTTAGTTTAGCCCTTTTTTATTAAGTATCATATTAATAATTAGTTGATAAAAAAAAAAATGGTTTTTTATTTCTGCGAAATATATTTTGGGAATGTATAGAGAGAGCCTTTTTAACGTTGTTCAAAGAACTAAATTTTATAATCGACATATATTTGTGAAGTATGATTAACCATTTTTGAAATATATATAGGGTTACTTACATTCCAGAGCTATAAAATATTGCAATCAATTTAATTGCACTCACTTGATTTCACGTCACTGATTTCTAATTTTTTTTATTGCAATAAATTTTTTTGAAATTAATTTATACGTCAATTGATTGCAATCGATTTTATTTGCAATTAAATCTTAATTGCAATCAAAATGAAATCAGAATCAAAATAATCGTTCTCTTCAAACGAAACTCCTTCTTCTAGAAATAAATCTGACAGACAGACGGCTATCTATTGGAAAAAATTCTCAAATTCATGAAAACTGAAATATTTTCCACATTGTTTTTTTTTTAATCTTATGTTTTTATCACTTCCCAATAAAGGCATGAAATTAATATTTTTATTTTCACTTTTCCGCTAAGATTTGCATTAGAATTTGTTGGTTTGCACCACAAATTTAGTGGTTTCCACTAAAATCTGGGGCTTTCCACTAATGCTATGGAGGATCCTATAGCCCGTGCATTTTCAGGACACAAAGGTCAAAACCGCAAGCTTAAACTCAACCTCTCTAAGCACTCTACAATATTTTATTGAATGCTACCCCTTTAGGCAAATTGATTGAAATCCTATGATTTCAACAAAATTTTATTGCAATTAAATTGATTGCAATCAATGATTTCTAAAAAAAATGATTGCAATCACGAAAGATTGCATTCTTGTAATGATTTCATTTTGGAAACTGAAATCATTTTGAAATCAAAAGAATGAAATCAATATGGCTGAAATCAATTTGACTGCAATCACAATTGATTGAAATTGTTTACAGCTCTGTTACATTCGAACTCTTAAACGTTTTATTTTATTGTGACTATTAACCGACAAACTGTTTTTTTGATTAATTATAAATCTTATCAACCAAGTCGTCGTTTGAGTAATATACAAGAAATAAAAGGTGTATATTGTGACCGAATATGGCCCATAGGCTAGGTATACATAATGCATAAATAAATGAATATAATATTCACATGGAGGAAATAAAACGATATAAATTTATTAATTTTCTTCATACAATATATTTGCGAACTGCACATCTAATAAATAGAAAATAATTAACGGGATGATCAAAGAGAAAAACTAGAATATATGAATATAATACACTTACTTATGTATAGTGATATAACTTCTTGCTGAAATTAAGATGGAAGCAGTAATTAATATTAATATTGTAATATGCGCTCATATTAAAAACCTGATGTTATCAACTGATATCCTCCAAGTATATAGACATAAGTGGTGATGAAGGAACTTTCCTTGTCTTCTTAACAAAATCACATTAATCAATCAAAATATTGAAATTTATAATGGAAAAAAAATATTAAAATACTGAACTAGGATGCCTGCGGACAAAATATGGAATTCGATATATGTATAAAATTTCAGTCCGTATCGAATATTATATTATATTATTTCAATAGAGATCAAATGTAAAAACATATTTAAAAATTTATTGTCATTCATCCGTATTGCATATCGATGGATTAATATAAGAAAGGAGCAGCAAAACACTGAAGAAAAACTAAAGCATTTACATACATGCAGAAATCATTTTTCAATTCACCATAAGTCCTTGATTTTGAACTGTAACATACTAAGATCTTCAAGGAGGATGTAATTATGCATTGTCTCCCACAAAACGTTAAAAACGCGATTTCGAAAAAAAAAATTGAGATACGCCCTTTTTATATTAAGCCATCGATATGTCGAGTCGAATATTCGTCTACGACAATTTTGAATTAAATTGAAAGAAACGTGTAGAAGTTTTCTTTAATTTAAGACAAAACTGTCGCAGATTGTGTCTTTAAAAAATTAGGACCTTAGAGTCAATTTTGACCCGATTTATTTATATTTCCACCAATTATATGGGGTTCCAAAGTTTCTGGAATATCACATTTATTATTTCCCTACAATACAATAATGGGCCTTGTTCTAGATTTTAAAGAAAAAATGTTTGCCATGTTCTTTAATCTATTTTACAAAAACCTCGTATTCACAGTCGAAATAACGCCAACCACGATAAAAGGGAATCTTGAGAATAGTTTTAGATTTCCTAAATATATATGTATGTATGTTATAGATTAGAGCGGATGCATATCTACATGTAGATGATATCAAGACATCGCACGCAGCCAAAAATGACTAAAAGGACTTTGCAAGATTTTAAAAACTAAATTTTGTACATTATACATATTTAAACCCTCTGTAATTTTAATACCTACATGTACGTACATATTTACATACATACATATGTATGTACTATGTACATATATTTAATAACTAATTGAAATCCAAAATGCATTCCTTTAACTTTTGCTACTTATACAAAGAAGAATCAAATATATTTATTTCTTGTATTTTGTTATGGCTTGCATGAAGTTTGCTTTAATTTATTTGTGTACGAGTACACATACATATTTGTTTTATTTGCTTGTTTTATTTTTGAAAATTTAAAATATATGTAATTAATAATATATGTATGTTTGTATATTTTATTTTTACATTTGTTTGCCTTTAGAATCTGTGCAAGAATCGTTGGAACGTCGTTTTGGTCGTGTTGGCGGTCATATTCCCGTAACACCCTCTGAAGCTTTCCAGAAACGCATATCTGGTGCTTCTGAAAAGGACATTGTCCATTCAGGTTTGGATTATACCATGGAACGTTCTGCTCGCGCTATAATGAAGACCGCTATGAAATACAATTTAGGCCTTGACTTGAGAACAGCCGCCTATGTCAACTCTATTGAAAAGATTTTCACTACCTACCGTGATGCTGGTTTGGCCTTCTAAAGCACTTAAATAAAATGAATCGTAATAAGTCAATCCTCTATGATGGTGCATACATACTTACATAAATTTTGCAAAAAAAAAAAAAATATACATATCCATATGTATATTTTAACTAACTTAAGTTTTAACAAAAATAAACAAAATATCAAATACAAGTTCAGTTTAACCAGCACTTAACTCTTAAGGTAAAAATGCACTCCTAACATCAATGTTTACAGAATTAAGCAGTTAAAAACATTCTTTTTAAGCAATATTTAATTTTTGAAGAAAAAAACCTTAGTTAGTCCTGCCAATAGTCACAAAAAAATATGCAAAAATGTTTTAAAATAATTAAGTAATAAATATTATTGTCATTTAACATTTTAAACAATCAGAACGGAAACACGATCAACATTACAATGCAGCGACACTTCACTCACATTTCGATGTAATATTACATAACAATACTGTTATCTTTGTTTCCCTTTTTTCCTTAATTTATTTTTAGTTTTACTTTAATTGTTGCTGTTTCATTTTTGTTCAATTTAAGTCTTTAAAGTCAGTCCAATAAGCAAATGCATTTTAAACTTATAAAAAAATATTCATAACTATGAAAATATAAAAAAATTAATTCAAAATAAAAATTTAAAATTAAAAAAATATTTGAATTTAATTATTTTTAATAAATAACTTTAGTATAACGATGGTTGGTATATTACACAGGTCAATACAAAATTTGACTTTAGACTTAAATTATAAAATTTTGATAGTTAAGATCACAGAAAGACGAGAGAGAAGCATGTATACGTACATGTTTTTGGTAATTGATGCATTATAAATTTGGAGCGATATACATACATATACATATTTCTAAAATAGAAGTTCTGTGAAAGCTGTAGCTTGCATTTGGTTTTTAGTTTTTATTCTGGGTAAATGGCATACGAAAATACATCAATATTTGATATCTGATTGTCGGTACCATGAATATTATGCAGAAATAAGTATTCACATACACAAACATAAACCTTACATCTCTAAAAAATTAAAGTAAATAACAATTAAATTTAATTTAAAAACTAATAAATTTAACGATTATTATTCTTTAATTTGTTTCACCTTGAACATAATACTTTTCAGTACTTTTTTGTTGAACTTTTAGTTAAAGTTTTCTTCTTTTAAATGTTTTTTATGAAAAAATGTATACTTTGTGTTTTCTTACTTTTGTTTATTTTATTGAATCATATGTATGTTTTTCTCATCTACTGGACTTTACTGACAAAAATTTGTCCAGTAAAAATTTTCAGACTCAGTCAACAACTGTCACTTTGCTCTCTCAATTGGCTCTCTCTCTCTTTTTCAAATTTTATGTGTGAACGAGAGCGTTTCAGTAAAATCCTGAAAATAGGACATTTATAAAAAGGGGTAACATTAAAAAAAATATACAACTTCACTAAACTTTTTATTTTTAATGTATTATTATACTAAAAAAAATGACGACAAAAAGTGGCAAGGCAGTCGAAAAAGTGGCGAGGCAGTCGAAAAAGTGGCAATTTGCTGCTTTAGTCGGTCAAACGGTCACGCTGGCTGTGTGTGACTGTTTCGCGACGACATTACAACTTTTTCTAGACTTGTACAAAACAGCTGATCTTGGTTTAACACTCAAAATCCATCAGGAGGCTCTAATCTTGCGCTATTGTTTAATACATTATTCAAATTTATAAACGCAAACGTTATATGCAAAATACATATCAGGCAAATCCCGGTATAACGAACGATGTCAGGCCCATTCGTTATACCAAAAAATTCGTTATAACTCAAAGATTATTTTCAAGTGTTATTTTAATTATTAATAGGTCTGTCTGCGTACACATATTTTGCATCATTTTGTGCAAAATGTTGCAAAATTTTACAAAATGTTGTCTGCGTTCTCCAAATCTCTTGCAGCGAAAGAGCCAAAAAGAGAACTTTTTGACAGTTGGAAGTTAGAGAACTTGCAAAATGTTGCTCGAGAAATTTCTTCTTGCAAGATTTTGCAACTAGTTTGAACATCTGTTTTTATTACTTTTTGAATGAAATAATTTTTGTGAAATGAAAATAAAAATTGAAATTTAACAATGGCAGAGGTAAATAGTTACAATTGTGTTGATTTTTAACGTTTATAATAAATTATAATAAACAAAACATTTTATTTCATGCTAGAAACGTCGAAATACACAGTGCGACCGTGGCGTAAAAGCAGAACCAATGATTGCAATAATGCTATTTTTCTGGCTGAAATTATTTTGCTTTGTTATTTCAATTGTTTACACACCGATCAGCTGTTTTATTGCAAGATTTCACTGGATACTGTCTGCATACTTTTTAAAATATTTTCAGTCGACAGAGTAAAATTGGTCTTACTCTCCCAAAAAAGTTGACTGAGTATTTGCTGCTGGAAAAGTACGCAGACAGACCTATTATTGTAGACATGATACAATACAATAAAAATAATGGAGAGTAATTTATTTCCAAATAAGCTACCATTTTTTTGCATTTACATTGCTGCTGTAAATTTTTTTAAAATTTGTTGCTTTTCGTTATTCAGAGCACACATTTATCAAAATATTCGCTATACAAATATGTTCCTAGCAAGTTTTTGTTTTTTATTTTGCGATTTTTTCTTCATCATTCGTTATATCCAGTATAAAATTAGGCTAGTATTCGCTATATAAGCATTTTAATGTAAAAATATTGGACGCTCGTTATATCGGATTTTCGTTAAAGCGTGATTCGTTATACCGAGATTTTCCTGTCATATAACTTTTTTCGTTTTTGTGCATAATTAACCGTAAAATAAACTTTAGGACCGTTATCGAACAAAACTTTGTAGAGTGTTATTCACGTTACAAGTCAAGTGTTTGCAGAAATTCACATAATTATACAAATAAAAAACTCAAAATTTAGGTGTTATTTTTAATTTATTTTGGCACACAAATATGACAATTCTTCTTCTTGTTTACACGTAGAAAAGTAGTATATTATATACTGACTCTCTTTTTGTGTATTCTTTATGTGCAATTAAAGAGTATTAAATTATACAAGTAATAATTTTATGTTGATTTAAGTAAAAAATGTTAATAACATAAGAATAATATATCTAATATCAATTGACTGGCGATGTTTGATTTTGTTACAATACAATACTTACATACATATAAAATATAATTATCAACGAAGATCAATTACATGAGTACGATAATACTATAAGTACACTTTAAGGGGAAAATTCGTCAAGGAAGAATTAGGGAAGGGGACATTATAAAAATACTTATCGAGTTTCTAAAATATGCAGTAAAAAAAAATATTGAATTAATTTAGTAGGACACATTTTTCACACAAGTAAGTATGCACTAATTCTAAATATCAAAATGTCTTTCAAAAAATATCTTTGTATATGTATATCTAAAATAAAAAAGTTATTTAACCCACATGAAACGAGATGCAGTCTATAGATTTTAGCACAGCACTCTAGTAATAATAATACATATTTTTCGTCGTCTTTAAAAGACCAATGATTTGGGAAACAGTTTCTGTTCAATATAGTCATCCACTATAGCCTTTACAAGGTCTGTAGTCACCTTAGGATGTTTCAGCTGGTATCCGAATTCTTTTAGTTTTGTATTATCCAAATTTAAGTGTCTATGATACAATTGCTCTTCATCCAAATAAGGAGTCAGTGGTGTATTAGTTAAATTGTTTTGTTGGCATATTTCAGCCCATGGAGACAAATGTTTATCGTTTATCTCGCTTACAGTATCGGAAAGACTTAGCTGTAGATTAAATTAAAATAAAATCAATTCCAAAATATTTTCAATGTAAAAACATTAAAATACCTTGGTAAGATTTGACATTACAATGCCAAAGTAGTCAATGTTTATTGCGAATATTTCAGCTAGGATATCGCTTATAGTTCCTTGAGTGGATTCAGCATCATCAACAATATTATATATCTCTCGATTTGCCTTTGGACTGATAGCCAGTTCCCAAGTGGCAGCACAGACATCATCAACGTGCACAGTTGATAATTTCATCGCATCATTCCACAATAATTTCATAGTTTCATTCAAATGTTTGTATATGGCAGCAATAATTATACGAGGCACTAAAAAAATAGTTTAAATTTGAATACAAAAATATATTTTATTTTGACATTAATGAATTCTCTTTCAAGATATTCTACCAATTTTTATTAGGGTGTTATTTTGTATTTACTTTTTTGAAATGTGGTCGAATGTCGTCTACTTACACGATATTTGTATGAAATTTTAACATACTATGAAGAACGATATGATATCACTAATTCAAAAATTTCATTTCATCTCAAATATGACTTTTTTGTTAATAAATGAGCGATATTTACGTATGTATGGTATGCACTTTTATTCAATAACTAACAATTAAATATACTTACTCAAGTAACGTTTATCACCATAACCATACACTACCGGCAAGCGTACAATAGTAAAATTGAAATTCTCCATTCCATGTAATTCTTTTTCTACTTTCAATTTATGTTTAGCGACTGATGTCCAGGGATCATTTTTGCAATCTTCTTTTAAGGGATACTTCTCAGAGCTGTTTACGCAACCGGAGCTTAATTCGATGTAACGTTGTACTTTAATGGATAATGCTTCATTTGCACAGTTGATGCTTAACTTTTGTATACCCTCTTTGTAAACCGCTTCTGTTTGATTGGGACGAGTTTCAGCAGCGCAATTAAAGACCAAATCCCAAGATCGACCAGTCGTTGGGTGTGGCACAAAAGCATTTTTGCAGGAATCTTGAATAATAAAATGATAACAAATTGAAACGACATACGTCTTTGTGTATAGATTAATATTAAAACTGCCGACATAGTGATGGTCACTAAGAAAGAAAAACGAAATGAATAATGAAAATGGAAACCTACTTGGGTTTATCAGATTTGCACTGCAAAATTCAACCTTTTCATTTTCAAAAGCTTTTGCTTGCTTTGCATTCAACCAGGCCATCTGTGGAGGCGTTTTATCGACGACACGTATTTCCTCTGACAAATCATTTTCTACTAAATATGTTAACAAATTGCGTCCAATAAAGCCGCAACCTATAAGAATAATAATAAGAAGTCGTTTTATTTTTATCATACAATACATAATCATTTTCATATCTAATATGTACATACACAAGTAGGTACATATCGTCGTGTGGCTACGTGTTTGTCGCACAGTATTATATATTATATTAAGAATACATTATTACTGGGGCAAACCAGTATTCACCCCACGATATGTACATGTGCATGTGTGTGCGTAGTCTCATACGTCCATTTACTGAAAGAACGTCATAACTCAAACAATTAATTTTGTGAGTTAATGATGCAGAATTAATCCTCATATCGTTCTTCATATTGTGTAAAAATTTCATAACAATATCTTGTTTACTCAACTGTTGGGAGAAAAATAGAATTTTCTTTTTCCATTAAGTTGTGTGTAAATTTAAAACTTAAAAAGCATTTTCTGGCAAAGAATTTTTTTTGAAGCCTTTTTTATATTAAGCCATCGATCGATATTAGAATTTTTCTTTACAAAAGAACTGGTAATAATCTAGTACCAATGCAATAGTACTATGTAGTAGTTTTCTAAACAAACTCAATGCTAATTCGAGCATTAAGATGGTATAGAAAAGTTTACAGATGGGAACTAGTGCTGGTGATTTCTGTACGAGTAAAATACTAGCTCGATCTCCTGCAGGGTACTTACATATACATAAGTAATTCATTATTATTATTTATGGATATCGCTCCTTTATTGCAACATAGTTATATCTCAAAATATGCCTTTTTGGAGTTATAATGCAGAGGTGCTCGTCAGGTACATACACATATGTATGTATGTATTTATAGATACATTATAAACTTCAGGTTCTAAAATTGTATGCACGTAACACATAACATTTGTAAGCACTCATTTATCAAACATGTTGTATGTAAGTATGTATGGATAAATGTACATATACCCTTTTCCTTTCACTAAAGTTCAAATTTGGGCACACATAATTACATACATATTTATTTATTTACGAAGTTGCATATATATATATATATATATATATATGCATATGTACATAAATGCAAACACATAACAAGTGGTCGTTTCTTTTTGGGTTTTATTACTCATAGTATTTGTCATTATTCTAGACGCAACATTACACACGTACATATGTATGTATTTAGATATTTACATACCTCCTAGTAATAATACTGTTGGCTTTTCCGACATAATTTTAATTAATTTAGGATCCTTCCTTTATATTAAATTATTAAGCAATCTGGTATACTTCAATGTTTTAAGGCCGTTGGGAATATTTTTTTTTAATTATTAGTAATAATCGTATCTTTTCAAATTGAATGCAAAGAAATGATGCAAATCGAAAACAACAAAGACAAAATTTAATTCACAGGGATGTGAAAGTTAGTACAATTAGTCAGACAATTGCTTTTGCTGTAGCTATACGGCCAAATTTTTCACACTGTTTCTAAGATTTCGTTACTCTACGTTTACACCTGATATATTTTTATCATAGCAAAAGTCAAACTTTATATTGAAAAATATTTTTTCTTATATTAGCTTTTTTTTCTATATGAAATACAATATAACACAAGCAACTGTGGCGGCAGAATATTTGAAGGGAAAATCGAAAAATTTGCTCACAGCAATTGCAACTGAATTGAAACACACCTTTGGATAAAAATTTGAAATTTGATATGAAGTTATCAAATTTCAAAATTTTTTAGTGAAAAATACTTGATCATGTATCCCACAAGTTAAATTTTAATTAATTAGTTAGTTTTTAAAACATGTATGAATACACCGTCCAATAGTAATATCATAAAGTTAGCTTTACACTGCAGCAACACATTATATAAAGCGATTTCAAGCAGATACTGCGTGCTTAAATTCCATGAAATGGATTGCTGTGACAAAAATTGATGGTGAATTTTATTTTATAAAGGCCAACGACGAAGAAACAATTAAAAATAGTCACTTCACTCAAGGTGCTGCTGTGGGTATCTACTCTGTAGTTCGAAACGAAAGCAAATGTTTCCAATTGTAATATTAATAATATACAAATGCGAAAGCATTATCTTTGGTTTCGAAATGCAGGGTAGACCCCCAGCTGTTAAAATTGAACGCAAGCTGTCAAATAAATGTGAAATTGGAACCAATCTAGGTGTTAATATAAAAAGTGTAACCCACTCACACATAAGAAAGTGTGAAGGCATTGCAAATTGAAAGAACTTCAAAGTTAAAACTTGATCCTGGCTTACATATTTTAATTTTAGTTGAGCAACATTTTAGTTAATTGGTGGTATGGGATTATATAATGCCTCATCAACACTACTGTCTAGTATCCTCTGTGGTTATGCTCAAATAAAATTTTATTGTGTAAGCACACTATATATTTTGTTCGCTGCCGTCGGTGTCAATATTAACGCGGCATCGTCGTCTGTGTGCGCGCTTTACTGTAGTTTATTATTGTTATTAATTATTTTAATTTTATCAATAAATTCTAAGATTAAATAGCTCGGTATTCAAACTTGTAATTGTATAATAATTAAGCTATAAGAATAAACTGAAAGTATGCCTCCTAAAAAACAACTTGATCTTAATATAGAAGTTGATGTGCTCACTGCAGGATCCGCTGCCGAAATAATTAATGCAATATTGGAGACGCTACTATATCAAAGAAATCAGATACCATTTGTATACAAAACTTATCGATACTATATTAACAAGTGGGAAGAGCAGGAAGATATTCAGTCAATAAGTGGCGACTCCAGTAGTGTTCCAAGCTATCAAGTCCAAAGGAAAAAACAGCAAGCCATTACCACAAAAGAAACAATAAGTTCAATGAGACAGGTATGAAATTTTTGATAATTTCGTCAAATAAGAAGTTATTAAATATACCTACATATATAAATTATTAGACTATTAGAAATACATTTGAAACAAAATCTGTAAAAACTTTAAGATTTTTGTTTGGATCTACAACTTTTACCGCCAAGGAAGCTTATACTATACACGTACCAACCGAAAATATTGCTGCAAATCATTTCCATGAACACCATAAAATATCTCCGAGCAAATTAAATCAGACCCTATTGTAAGTAAAAATTTTAGCCTATAATCACCAAATTTAAAAAAAAAAAAAGATATCAAATACATTATATTTTTCTGTTTCGCTGAAGTTCATTGCCGTATTTTCCACTTTTTTGTAGATCGTTATTAACAAGTCAAGAACTCTATGCAGTATTTTCCCATAATTTGAATCCAACTAACATTTATTTGGAATTAGAACTTTTAGGGACAGAAATAACATCATCTAAAGACTCTCTACAAAATTCAAAAATATTTCCAAAGGATTTGTTTACATTACCAACCAGCTGTAAGGATATCCACATATATTTACTGCACAAAAATACTGATTCATCCGATCATAAGGAGATAAGGTGTTGTAAAGAACTTCAGGTATTTCAAGATTTATTGAGTTTGGATTTAAATAGCAGTAGTGAAAGACAAACAAAAGGCAAAGAAAACAATGACGAAACATTGACAAATTCAACATCAACTTGGTGGGAAGCAGAAATTGTTGTACGTGGTTTCAAGGATCAGTCCATTAAGGGTTCTAAAATATGGACTTAATTGGAGTTATTTATCAGTGTGTATAACATTTTTATATAGTGTAATAAATATAAAATTGGTAAAAAATATTAAAAAATCAGTTTTTGTACTATGAACCTGAACCTGGTCGTGTATTCATCGCAGAGCTCGGTCTTGCGACCTAATATTTGAAATATGAAAAAACCAAAATATGTAACATATCGTCGCCGAAAATCAAAATAGACTTTTTGATTGATTATGAAGTGATTAAACAAAAATACGTCCTTCCTTAAAATTCTACGCACATTTGTTAAAAAATACAGATTTTATTCATTGCTCAATTTGGCATCTAACAAAAAAAGTCTGAAATTTTAAAGTTTTTTGATTCTCCTGTAAAATTAAAAAAAGTGTTATCTACTTTTGGATTTTCGACTAGGATGTATATTGATTCGGATCTGTTAAAAACAATACGCCTCGCGAAATTTCAGATTTCCAACGTAAAATGTTTTTTGTATGTCAAAAAGGACGAATGAGCAATACATAATAATAATACTAATATTATAAATTTACTTTACATACACTTCCACTTGGACCGACAATTTTGCCTTTTTACGGTAATAAATAACAGTTTCATTAACATTCTATCATATACCTGATATTATTTTTTAAACTTCTTGTTCTGTAAGATTTTCAGTATAATAAATCGGTTTTCATCTTCTGCGACGATATGTAACCGTAAATTTTAAGCAATATCTCAGATGTGCTGGTGTTTTTACTGTGCTCCTGTCTACTGCTTCCAGCAAGCTAACAAAATCAGTGTCGTGCAAAAACCATTTTCTTTTATTAAGAAAAATTTAATTTGTATAAAAATCTTATATCAAATTTTCATCAATCAGATAACCGTTTTTGAATCTTAAATAAATGTTTCAACAAATATTTAGCAACTCTTTGATTTTCAGTTTTTCGACAAATACTCGAATCACAGTTTTGTAGGAAAATAATTTTGTATCCAGGTAACCAGCCATATGTTTGATTGGTATATCGTGGCAATTTGGAATGGCAACGAGCGTCGTATTTGACACTTTTCTCAATTTCGTTCTCATAATGTATAATTTTTGAGACATCCATTATTTTTAAGGAACTGTCATATTTAGACCAAAACTTGATTGCCAATGGTTTAGTATGATAATTTGCTTTAAATTTTAATTCGCCTGGTGCAGGTTTCGGTCCACAGCAGCTCATTTTTTCTATAATTAAAGATTATTGAAGTTTTTGTTTTGAAAGTACAGGACTTGAAATATAAAGATATGTACATACACAAATACATATGTACATACTTATGTGATGTAAATTAATTTTTAAAAACGAATCGATTTAGATATGGTATAATAAATATGTAAGTTAAAAGAGTTTGTTGAAGTGCCCATTATTTCTTAAATTTCGTTCAAAATTGTTTTTTTTTTGCATTTTGACCAGAGGCCAAGGCCGAAAAGAATGATTATGGTTGTCATTTTAACTAAAAAAATAATATGACTCAGTAGTATTAGATAAATTATATTGAACGATATAATTTTTTCGCTCCATATACATATATGTATATATATATATACAGATAATTTTTTCGCAATTGGTCCATACATTTTACGAGGAAACCAGCGTCTTCTAAAAAGTGGTTTTGTTTTTCAATTTCAATTTTCACATTGTTTCAGAGGTTCTTTCCTATTTTAATTGAGGATCGCGCGTTAGACAAGGTCAAGGTCAAGGCAGAGTCGTATTAGATTTACATGTACGGCAAACTCAGACATGGATTGAAACACGAGCATGGGGCTGTCGAAAACGGCATTACAATCGAGAAATAGGTGGAAGGTGCCGATCCGTTTTATGTATTTTCCAGGATTTGGCGTAGTGTGAATATCTGGACCCCCATGGGGTCTACTCTGTAATTCGATTCGAAAGAAAATGCTTTCGAATTTACAAGTTTTGTATGTTTATAACATGTAAATTCGAAAGCATTTTCTTTCGAATCGAATTACAGAGTAGACCCCCTGTCCTATGTCCTAGTACACACACAATTCTGACCGCACTTAAGAAATAATTACGATGACGCGAGACGCTGTTCTTCAACCCAGAGCTGCTTAACGACTGATGGCGACTTTATATTTTAATCTTTCGGTTCAGTTGCATGAAAAAATACGCTATAGAGAAATTGGTTAAGGGAAAATAAAAATGTGATGAAAACCTTAACGCAATAATCACTGTATTATTATTCTCAAAAAATAGTTCGTTATGGAGAAAAATTCGTTATAATAAAGTTCGTTATAGGGAAGCTCGACTGTATATATATACAGACATATGTATGCATATGTATGTATAGTAAATATTAAATGGTCTTGTGCAGGACACTACATAGTAAATATAAATAAAACTAACATTTTAGAGATTGATATATACTCTAAGTATATTTACAATGGCATACTGTACAGCATACACATATGTATGTATGTATTTTATTATTTTTTATGTATAAAATATCCTATAAAATTTGTATGTAAAATTTATTCATAAAAGAAGGCCACTTTAAGAGCGTTTATAAATACATGTTAAATATAACATAAAAGACATGCATATATTTAAAATTCAAAAATGGAATTATTTGTTTATTCTTAAATCTACTTTGTGGGATTTACTTTTATATATTCGAAGTTTAAGGACGGAATGGTTCCAGTTATTCAAATTAGCATTTGAAAATTATTTTGATTTCTCTATTTAACTGTGCGCGATTTGCTTCAGCGAATAAGCAAATGACAACGATATCAGGATTCAATTGTTAAATAATGAGGCAGATACAAATGTTAAAATGGTAACAATTAATAAACTATTAACATTAAAGTTATAACGTCGATCGGCATGATTGCGTGTAGTTTTTCCTTAAAAACAAAAAATTAAAAAAAATTTAACATGGTAATTAATAATCTTTAATTCAAATGATCAAAAATAAAACATTAATTATTAAGTTATTACTAATTATATTTTACATCAATGTTTACCCATTTGGAAATGTATTGTCGGACTGGACATACGACCATCCCCACCGTTGCTGAAGGCCAAAATACGCATGTTATACATTTTACCGGGTGTCAGATTGGTAATATATGCCTCAAGTTTTTGTCCCACTGGTACTATAGTATCATTAGCAGTTATCATATTTTGGTCTGACTCCCAGACACGCACTTTGTAGCCTGTTATAGGCTCTTCGTCTTGTGATGGGGATACATATCGCCACACGGCACGTACCGTAGATGGATTAACACCGAAAACATGTACAGACGACGGTGGTTTTTGTGGTGCTTTTCGATAAGTACGTTCTGAAGTTTATACAAAAATAATTTTACATTTAATTTAACATTCATTCATGCATCAATTTACCCTCATAACGTTCGCTCTCGGGACCCTCGCCAGCAGCATTGTAAGCCATTACTTTAACAAAATAATAAGTATCAGGCTGAAGACCTACAATTAAAGCCCAATTGCGTACAGTACGTGATAGATAATACACAGAATCTTCTTCCTGATGTGTTGTCTTCCAATATTTGATCTATTTAAAAGATTATGTAAAATATTTAACTATCAAATCAGTTTTTTAAACGAACTCACTCTGTGCCCAATAAGTTTTCCTCTAATATTTTCTCTAGTTAAATCAATTGGTTGCCAAGTCACATTGAACGCTGTAGAATTAAAGGCCAAAGCAACAGGTTTCTGTGGTGCCACTTGCGGCATATCCTCGGCAGAATAAATAACAACTGGCTCACTTTCCGGTCCTTTGCCAATGTTATTCAAAGCTTGTACTTTGACTTCATATTCCGTGTAGTAGTTATTTATAGGCACGTTTACCACTGCCATACCAATCTGGTCCGGCCTTTTTATGATTTCAGTAGCCCATTCGAATTTACCTTTCAATCTAAAGAATATTTTATAATGTATACCATGACTATGTTGTTCTTCGGGCAATAATGGATCCCATGTTATGGTGAGATCACCTATCTTTCCGCCGCCACCGCCAACATTACGTGGTGCTATATAAGGTCTATCTTCATGTGTGCTATAAATGGGGGAGGGAGCTGAGGGTACACCAATACCTAAATCATTTACAGCGGTCACACTAAATTCATACGAAGACCACGGTGTTAAGTTTGTTACTTCTGCTTGCTGTCTGCCAGTATAACGATCAACCTCCCGTGCCTGCACATGTGTCGATACATTAACCCATGTACGGTTCCAATTTGTACGCCCCAATATATTGTAATAACGTATGGGGCGCCCATTTGTAGCACCATCAACCCATTCAATAATTGCCTTTGTTTTTCCTACGTCAATTACTTGAACTCCTCCCGGAGCCCCAGGCTTTCCTTCAATAACTACATTTGTTTTAGTAGAAATTTCATTCACAGAAGACTTGACAACACATTCGTAATCTCCACCATCTAATAAGGTAACATTGTGAACTGTTAATCGGTTATAGTCGATAATCTAAAATTAAAAATAATTTTTAGACATTATTTATATTCTTCATAGTAATATAAAAGCCTATCTAGGCCAAGGCGAATCCATATTAGGTGGTCGCAACTGCTCGGTTAGACTTATGGATTTGTTATGGTTTAGAAAATTTATACTGAAATTTTTTTAAAAAGCTTTTCCGAAAATATCGTTACGTAATATGTACATACATATGTATGTATGTAAGAGAATATCCCCTTAGTTGTGTGTTAAAAAAATTAACTAGTAAACTAGTGAGCGTAAAAAAAATTAACTAGCTAAATTATTTAAAAGTATTGAATCGTTCATGAACTATTCAATACTATGCTTAGGTGACTATTTTCGCCGCTTATAATTTGAAAGACTTTGGATATCAATACACATCTTTCAGTAAATTTTTGTTTACATTAAAAGTATAAATTTCTGAAAGCGAATTTTATAAATTATATATATTTGCCCTGATCTAGGCCAATTAAATCTATATTAAAAGTTTATTGCTTGGATAAATTTAAAGACATGAGAAATATAGCAAAATCAATAATAATAATTATTTATATACATTCTTGTACTCTATGAAATAATTTTAAAGACAGATTTTCAGTGTAATTATGGTTTTTTCCCAAACTTTATGCCCGTTATTTCTACCCATAGATATTATTACTGTTAGTGTACAGATATCTATCGTGTAAGTAAAATTTTATAAGGCAAACTCTTAGGTAAAAGACTTAGGTAGATTACCTGTTTGTAGAAATAACGGGCATTAGTGGGCGTAATATTAAGGAGTGTCTCCTTAATCCTGACCAATTGACGTGAATTTTTTTTGGTCATATGGATGGAATCAACAAATTTTTTTTTTATTAAGGACCACCCTATAATATATAGTACTTATGTACGTATGAGGGCTATTAGACATTCATACTTGTCTGCAGACATGTACGATGGATGGCATACAAAAACTCACTGTGTAATATCATTAATGTCGAGTAGGTCAGACATGTATGTACATACATATGTATGTTGGTTTTCAAAAATTTTTGATTTTCTGATGTCTGTAGCACAGCACCATACTCGTTTAATAACATGTCCGACATACTTCATATAAAAATTTAGGGGTCTAATAGTCGCTTTAGATAACGTGCTTGTAACACGAACAATGTAATAATATGGTAGGATATCGAATGCCATAATTTCAAACTGATAACACGTGATCGAATAAGCTCTTTATCGAAAGCGACGATTAGACCACAGTTCGTTTATTGACACGGCTGTGTGCGTATCGGAAATTTGTGGAAAAAACGTCTTTTGCAAATGTTATTTTCTGGGAAGAGTAAAACGTTCAGCTTTATTGCCATGCTTTCGCTTCAAAAAATTCTGTGTACTTGAAGTATGCCGTCAGCGTTCGATAGTGTAATAGCAAAATCCAAAGTATGCCATCGTAAATGTATGCAGACAAGTATGCCTGTCTAATAGCCCTCCTGTGGAATGTCAGGATATTTCCTGTGTATGCCATTTTTTACATACGGTTTAGAACATCAAGCGTCGTTGGCAATTATTTCTTAAGTGCAACCAGGCCACTGTTGTTTATTGGCGTTCGGGAGTTTTGCGTATCACTCGCACTTGTTAATGGTTACCGCAACTAACTGTATCGCTAACAGTTAGTTCTTTGTGGTATTTTCCATTACCAAGTGCAAACGTTTTTAATAAGATCTTGGAAACTCCTACTTCCTATACGAAGGTATAGGTTTCGCAGCAACCGAAGGAAGCTTCTACACGTGGGATACCCTGGCTTTTTGACTACTACTACTACTTTTGCCATTTTTTGTTCCATTTGGAACACAAAATACAACAAAAAACTACTTTTGTTAATGCCTTTTAAATTTTTTCTTTAATTTTTATTTTTTAATCTACTAAATCCATTTTAATTTAATTTATCTTACAGATAATTTGTCACTTGAAACTAGAACACGCTCAAAATCAAAATTGTCGTTTGAACTGCACACAGAGAAATAACACATGCTATTGTTTAAAGGTGTTCAGACTATACATATGTACAAATTTACCATGTGAAAAAGTGACATTCCACACGACAAATACATATAATGTGAACAGAGCTATATCAGTTTTTTCTGTTTGAAACCTAGCGTGATCGAGATTGATCTTATTCGAAGAAAATCGGTAGAGCCGTTTAGAAGATATCACATCTTTTTGAGATGAATATGTGCGTCTTTGACCACAAACGAATAGACCAATTTTAATTTGTTTTTTCCGTTTGAAAGGTGACTTGGTCTAATATCTTCTCGCTTATACTTGAAGAAAATCGGTTCAGCCGTTTGGTCTGTATGTCGGTTGGTTCTTAAAATGTTTAATTTTTGTAATTTCTCAAGTCTTATCAATATGCTTTGCTGTTTCCTACTTACAATTCTTTCGGTGCCATCATGATTATTACGAAGTATTTCGCCATTATGCCTCCATACGTAAGCAATATCTAAGAGTTCATCGCAACTGGCTTCACATTGCAAAAATATTAAATCATTGATTTGTGTTGTTATACGCTGGGGTGGCGTTTGAATAAAACGTAGCTCCTCTGGAAAATTAAAAATATATATACAGTATGTCAAAAATGATATTTCATATTATACACTGTATAATAGGTCTGTTCCAGATGCATAACGAAATAGTCCGAACTTGTAAAAAGTTATCCAAAAGCTTTAAAGATAACAATTTTTGTGCTATTTTGAGAGCGCATGAGAACTTGTCCGATCTTACATACAAGAAAAAATTCGAACAAGTTTGTACAGGAAATGAAAAAAATACTCTCTCATTCGCTCTCAAAATTGCACAAAAATTGCTATTGGAAGACTTTTAGATAACTTTGTACAAGTTCGGACTGTTTTCCTTATGCATCTGGAACAGACCTAGTTTTCAGTACATTTATTAACATTCCAAGAACGCTAATTTAGGCGAGTCTACCTTATATAAATATATATTGATCCAATTTATTTTAATAACAAAAATCGAAGAAATAAACATATACGAATTACAGTTCTCTTATATTGTTTTTCTTATATTAGGTCTGTCTGCGTACAGATATTTTGCATCATTTTGTCCAAAATGTTTACACACCGATCAGCTGCAAGATTTCAAGAGTAAAATTGGTCTTACTCTCCCAAAAAAGTTGACTGAGTATTTGCTACTGGAAAAGTATGCAGACAGACCTATTGTATCCAGCAATTGTCTATTTTTTTTCAAAGAATAACCCCCATATGCAAAAAAAATTTGTAAACTTAAAGTTGGATTAACATAAGAATTTTGTATGGCAAAACCGATGATAAATCATGCTTTAACTTTAACAATCGTTTTTGCATAAGAGCATAAATATATAAGTATGTATGTACATATGTGCATATATTAGCAGTGACTGGTATAGTCGCTGACCCTCCCTTATCCAACTCTCCACCCACTCTGACTCTATCTAACTAACTATCTCTTGTCTAAATCTACCTTTCTCTCCCTTGCTCCCTCATCACTCTCTATCACTCTCTAACTTCTCACAGGTAGCACAAATGGATCATTGTATTGAAAGTGGAACTAATTGTATACCAAGCACCTACCTCAAGACAATTGAGTTTTTAAGACGATTATAGCGATACATTAGCTGTCGAAATGCACTTAACCTTTTGGAAGATCCGAGGTACATAACAAAGAAATTGTAACGCATACAATACATAAGAACTGTCGAAAAAATTAACCCTTCCTTGACAGTTGGGTAAATATTAGTGTCCTGCACAAGACCATTTATAAGACTTTTCAAGATATGAGAGGTTTCAGTTGTTTGTCTTGCCAACAGTGTGGTTAAGCGTTTGTTTCAGAATATTTCGCTGTAGTGAAGCATTTGAAAAATCTCTCATGTCTTGAAAAGTCTTATAAGTGGTCTTGCGTAGGACTTTATATATTCATTGTTGAAATACTGTATGTACAAAAACATGCATATATGTATGTATATATATATAGATATGTATGTGTGAACATATACAAATGTATGTATGAATGTATAATAAAATTAAGATTAAGAAAGTACTTACGTAAAACAATGAGACGAGAATGAGATTGATCTGAACCAGCTGTATTGGAAGCAACGCATGTGTAGACACCCTCATCATCTCGTGAAGTGGGTGAAATAATCAAAGTACCACTAGGCAATATACGTCGATGACCTCCAGCGCCAATAACTTGATTATCTTTCTTCCACTGAAATTTAGGACGAGGTGCCGCCTCAGGATCGCATTCTATAGTTGTGTTCCCATTGAGAACTGCATAAATTTCCGATTCCAGCGGGTGTTTTTTGAAAGAAGGTTTCAGAGATAATACTCGCAATTGCGCCGATGAAAATGCGGTTTTTAATTGATTTGATGCAGCACACTGGTACATCCCATCATCACGATCAGGATCTAAATATTTTATAGTTAAAACATTGTCTTGTATTATGAAACGATCTTTATTGATATTTTCCGGATCTAAGCGCTCGGCGTTCTTGTACCAAGTGTAATAGACATCCGGTATAGCAAAAGATTCACAAATGAATGTCACATCACTGTTGTAGTCTTTTATTTGATCTTTCAAGGGTATTGTGAATTGTGGTTTCATTTGAATGTTAATATATATTTTCTTTTCCAAGGTTTTGCGTGGATTCGATATAGTACAAGTATATTCGCCATTATCATTAATGGTGGCATTTTGTATGACTAATACACGATTATAATTCATTGTGTAAGCATTGCGCTGTAAGGGTTGGCCTTGTCTGGTCCAATTGTATGATGGTATTGGGTAACCGAAAGCCATGCATTCTAAACGAATTTCATCTCCAGCCTTGGGAGCTTCAGGATATACCTTAAATAATTTACACAACATACACATGACATCTCTCTTACAATGCTTTTAACCAAATATACACTTACCTTTGGAAATGAATTGGCAAATATAAGTGCCTGGTAGTTACTATTTGGCTTTACGCGTAATGGAAAGAATGGGCCATTTCGTCCGGTGTCAGAAACCAATGTTTGTACTGTACATGAATAGTTTGCTCTATCTACAGTTTCTATAGATGAGAAATACAAAGCTCCATCATGAGACACAAACACTCGTTGGTCTTCTTCTACAAAATTTGGAAAATAGTCCCTAGACCAATAATATTTAACATCTGGGTAGTGTTGTGGTGGATCACAAAATATCGATTTGCCCCAATTCATTTCCCCTGTTTCAGCTGATCGCTTCAAATTAAATTCCATTATAAAACCAAAATTTAGGTGCGCACTTTCTGAACGTATACGACCAAATTTATTCGAAGCTACGCAATGATATGCCCCCTGATCTAAAGACTGCTTTGGATCGTAAATAATAAGATTACCACCGGACACAGTGTAACGATCCTGTTGCAAAGGATTAATAGGTTTGTATTCCAAAGTATCATTTTCATAGATTTCACGATACCAACTATATGTGGGTATAGGATAACCGCCTGCTAAGCAACTTAGGGTTACATCATTAATCAGACGATTTTTGCTTGTATCAAAGGTAGTGTCATTAGGCTGTTTTACGAAGAACGGTCCCCGGGGTATTTTTTCGTAATCTCGTATATCAAAGCCGTAATGGAATGGACGTTTACTTTCTAATTTAATGTTGATATTATCTGGAGTGTATAGTTGTTTCGATTCACAAATAAATAAATTCAATTCAATATCATATGCCGGCATAAACATCCAGCGATCGTTTTTCTTTGAAAAGGAATACACTAGTCTATCGCGTGCGTATCCATTGTCATTATACTGACCGGGACCTACATATGTATAGATTATGCATTAGGTTATTTGTGATTAAATTCATTTAACATCGCGCAATCTTCATACTCACCAATAAAACCACGTAAGCTATTTTGATTTTTATTTGCGGAACCGCCAATAGTATTGTAATATTGATTTGGATTATTCCGGTTGTTGTAATCATTGAGACTATTATGTACCAAGAAACGGTTGTCATGCAAATCTTCATTTTCTATAGCTTGTTGTTCATCAAAAGAAAAGGAGTCGTCAATCATTAAAAAAGGGGAACCATCATTGTTGCTCCAACTATTTTGACCCGTTTGGTGGGCTGATGTCCAAAATCGATTTTGTCGTTGATTTTGCAATATTAATTGCTTTAAAATAAATGAATGTTTCTCGATATTGTCGACATTCAATAACTCAGCATTGTATGCTTTACATATCTTTTTTGCTTCAATCCAATTCCGTTTCGGAGAACGTATAAAACGGAAACATGTTTGTCTAAATGATATCCAATGTTCTGGGCAGTAATTTAACTCATCACTATACGTATCAAAATAACCTTTTCCAATTGATGTAAAAGTATTTGGATTTAAATTACGATTGAAAGGGTCGTAAGCAGGACTTTGGCCAGTTAATGTATTACCAACACCACTTGAAAGTTGTCGATTTGTATTCGATTGGGAATCATAGTAGTTATAGTTTTGCTGTGTCAAAAATCCACTGCTGTCAGGGGTATTTGTATTCGATGGGATTTGTTGTTGATCCTGGACATTTGTTAATAATGGGTTGTCATATTGTGTAGTAGCGAGTTGGGGATTTTGTTGGGTATTTGTATATTGCGGATTATAACGTGGTTGATATGTTTGTGGATCATTTGGCAATTGCGCTTGTATTACATAATCAATTATTAATATAAACACAATTAGACTCCGGCAATAAGTTATTGTTGATGGTATTTGTTTAATCATTTTGTTTTATTTTGTACAAAAAATACTACATATAAATAGTTATATAAGGCACGTTTTAATAGTTTAAATTCGGTTGTATCAATTCCAATAAATGCACTAAAATTAAAGAAGATATTAGTAATGCATAGTAAAAAGAAAACGATAGGTATAAAATTATTTTAAATGATGCTGTTTTTGTGATTTCTTCTCTTTTCGGTTAGTGTAAGGGCCATAGGTCACAATGGTTTACACTAGATATAGAGAAATTTCCACGTATTTCAGCAGCACAGTAGTTATAAGATTTATGTATCTTTTGACAATGTTTTGCACGAGATATATGTAACTGTCAGTAAATATATAAACTACCTGACCGTTATTGTCAATTGCAAGTCTAATGGCAAACAGTTTTCCAAACATAGTAGGTACATACAACCTTGGTTTTCAATTCTATATTGATATTATTATTAACGATTATCAGACTACAACCAAAAACATGGTTCAAAAGTTCGATGCTTCAGTTAAGGTTTATACTTTATTGGCCTTGTAGGCTTATTAGTACAAAACAAAATAAATAATAGAATACATCGTTGACAAATTTATTTATATACATAGGTACATATATGCACTAAAGCATGTTAAAAGTCACATGCCCATGTGGTTGTGAAAATGTGTTAATGTAGACATTAACACATCTGCTGCCGGTGGATATGTGTGTCTGCTTCGGCTAGATGTGTTACATTTGGGATAGATTAGGTTGACGAGAGAAGCCATTACGCTCATGTCAGTGGACATATAAATCAAAAGAACTCAGTATCATTTACGTAGGCCTTCAAATTTCTCCAACCAATACATATAAGGTCTGTAATGCCATTCAGTACAAATGTAATTGTGCTCCATTCTCTCGATATTATCCATACATGCCATGCATTTTTCTTATATGTCGCTTTAGTCCAGTCCAAGTGCCGTCCTAATTAAACGCCGGTCAATTTTTCTAGCTCGGCCTTGTTTAGTTTCAACATCCATACACCTTGTTTTCTTCTTCAGGTCGTCCCATAGAATCTTGGTTATATTACCTACATTTTCACTATTTCCATCTTCGCCCAATTTTCTATCTCAATCTTCGCTGCCTTGAAAGGCTTTGCATCTGTAACGTTTTATGATAAAAATACTACCACTAGGTATTACTTAATTAAAAAAAATGCCACAAACATTATGAAAATTCTAGTAGTCATAGCCACATGCACATGTCTGATTTTACATATCGTGTACTATATACATATATAAGCTTAACAAAAGCTTGTCTCAAACCACACCTTAACATAAATTACATAATTACGATTTGAATTTTCAAAAATTCTGTAAACTACCTTTAAAGTTTTTAATTTTTATTAATTAATGTACTGTAACAAAAGATTTTATATAGATGAGATAACTGTTTACTTTTGACGCTCACAGTACATGATAAGATTGATTTATTGTAATAATAAAGTTTTTATAGTAGTGAACAGATCAATTACCAATTACACACTCCGTTACGTACGGGATATAAACAAAAGTACGACGCTTCAGTCGACTTCACTGCCAACGCCGTCTCTATCCGATGATTGTCTCAAACCACACCTTAACTTAAATTAACAACATTGCAAATTGCAATTCAGAGAAACAAGCCGCCTTAAAAAGTCGGCGGCGGCGGCTTGGGATAAAAAAGTCGGCGGCGGCTCATTAGCCGGCTTGAGCCGGCTGACATTTTTAGCCGATGGTTTTGATTTGCACGCTGATCCAAAAAAGTATCTAAAAATAATAATTTTGTGTTTTCGTTTTAAAAATGCTGCATTTTTAAAAATCAGTTTTAAAATAAGAATTTTTCTTTAATATTAATATATAACATTATTATTTTTATAACGAAGCAGTTTTAAAACAACAAAAATTAAACATTTTAAAAGGCCGCAAATACATTTAGAAAATATGTGATAGTATCTTCTGAGCGGGTGGACCGATTTCCTTCAAATATAGCTAAGAACACTCTCCATCAAGTCAGATTTAAAACAGAAACGTTGGTTCCCATGAAATGAATGAAAAAATCTTTACTCATTCATAAATACATAAGTACTTATATGTATAAAGTTTTTGACTTATGCTTATAATTTTTGATTCCATAGTAAGTATGAAGTAATATTAAAGTAAATTTTTAAAAGATTTAATTTCAAAAGGAACCATCGGTAACTTTAAATTTCTTCATTATTAATTAATAAGATTTAATTTTTAACTTAAAAACTCTCCATTATTAATTATTAATGCAACAAGTTTAGAATGTCCTTTTTTAAATAAAGAAAAAATTAAAAAAAGAAATGTCGACGGCCTTAGTTTCCGAGTTATGGGCTTTTGAAGTTCTAGTATAAAATTGTGATTGTACGGTATATTTTCCAATGAACATGATCAATATTGGTATCATTGTAAGGGTCGTTCTTATGTGTGAATACTTTCAAATATAAAAAGATAAAAAAACTCGATATTTCTTTGAGTCATTTTGATGCTGGAATTATTTCTAGAACAAAAAGGCGGTTATATTTAAGACAACCTAGTCGTTGCCACCCCCACAAATAAATAAGCAACCCTGTTCAAGTTATAGAACAAGTTGTCAAAAATATAAATAGCATTGTCAAATATTTCTACTAATATACATTGCAAGGCATATCAAACAGATGCTCTTACCACCACAAAAAGCAATTAGCCGGCAGAAATTTTGAGTCGACGCTAGTCGCATGCATCGGCGGCTAATTTTGAGCCGACGCTAGCCGCATGCATCGGCGGCGGCTTGAAATTACATTAAAAGTCGGCGGCGGCTCTTGAGCCGGCTGTGAGCCGATCGGCTTGTTTCTCTGTTGCAATTCCGATTTGAAATTTAAGAATTTAACATCAAAATGATTATTTTATAGAATTAACTTATGTATATTCTATTTTTTTTTGGACTTTATTTATAGTATTTAACGATATTTTTTTTAATAAAATGAACTATGAAGCACAACAAAATTTTTTTGTTAAATCCTACGTCCAATTGGGAAGAATAATTAACAATAAACTAACTAGCAACGAGTAATTAAAACATAAGCAGCGTTACCATATGCATACATTTGAGGAAAAACTACGCTTAAAAAAGTAGTATTTTTGGAATTGTTCTACAAATCACGACATTCCAAATCAAGGGATTTCAAAATATAAATTAAAAGCTAAATTATTGCTTTTATAAATTTCACGATTTATAGCTTTGGAAGTTGGAAATAAATATTCTATTATAACTTAAAAATCTTAAAACGCATGAACAACCCAATATCTAGTCAGGTTTTAATAGTTTACTTTTGAAATCACTGGATTTGAAATCACCGTGTTGCAGTGTTGCATTTACTAGGGTCTCCACTAGCCATGAACTTGGTATGGGCATCATGTCGGACATCGCAAATGGCTAATGGAGCCCGCACATGTCCAACTTTCGTCCATGCCCGAGCATATGTCTGAGCAACAATGTTCGCCATCCGCAACCATTTGCAATAGAAAGAAAAGAGACAGAATAAAATTGGTAAAAATTCCATCTCTTTTGCACTACCGCAAAATACATTGATATGCCTGAACATGGACATCTCACATGCTCACCACTACAAGGAAGTTGATGAATTTTTCACAGTTGCTCTGCCGGCGTCCTGTTCATGTCATGTCAAACTCGATGGCTAGTGGAAACGTTGGGTTAATGAGTGAAACACACTCAAAATTTCACACAGTAGCATGATGATATGAAAAACGAAAAAGTATAAAACACTATTTTGTTGCTTTTTATATATACAGCTTGACAATTAAACTGAATAATATTATATCACATTACAATGCTGTTCATTAATTTGTTTTTGTAGAATTGGTGTTACCTAGTTGTCTTGCCCTGCACCAGCGTGACCGTTGGACAGACTAAAGTGGCAATTTGCCACTTTTTCGACAGCCTAGCCACTTTTTGTCCCCTTTTTTTAAGAGTGAATTAAATAATAATACATTCAGCCGTTAAGCGAAGTATTCACGGTCAAAATGCATGACACAAGCATTGTATACATGTGCATGAAGAACTCAGCATAAACGTGCATGCATTGCATGTTAAATTAATAGCTTTCTCTTACAAGCTAATTGCAAGGCAATTGTCAAACTGCATACAAAAACTTTTTGCGTATAGAATTTCATAGTTCTTTGTATAACCTACTGCTTTGAGTAGTTTATCTTGTTATGGTTGTGTTCATACATTCATGTGCAAAAATAAAAAAAAGAATATTTTGCTCCATGCATCGTTGGTGTGACTCATACAAACAAAATTTCACGTATATTATTATAATGCAGGTCATGCATTTTGACCGTGAATAATGCGCTTTAAGCTTATGTGGCTCTGGGTGGGGCAGCTCTCGCGTCATCGTAATTATTTATTAAGTGCGGCTAGGCTTGTGTGTGTTGCTTGACCTTCGAGAGTTTTTCATCTCGCTCGCAATTGTTGAATGATCTATTACGGATTACCGTATAATCTTGCTGTTATTTTGTGGAATTTCTTTGACAACCACGTTGCTACTTCCTATGTGAAGGCATAGGTCGTGTACAGTTAGTTATAAAACTTTTTTAAAATACTGTTAATAAATGGGCATATGGTCTAGTTACCCCTCCCATATTTGTGCAACATCATATTATGCAAATTTAATTTGTATAATATGCATCAATAAATAAATAATAATACATTAAAAATAAAAAGTTTAGTGTAGTTTTTTTTTAATATTGCCCATTTTATTTTTGATAAATCCCCTATTTGGTGCCACTTTTTGAAAAATTTCATCGATCACCCTGCCCTGCACTGAAGTATATTTTCCATCTCTGTGTGAGAAAACGTCGCGAAAAAATTAGCGGCTCGTTTTGGGTGTAGTAATTGCATAAAAAACTTGTTGATTTTTAAATAATATACATATAATAATTTACAGATATCAAATAAATACACACGTAAGAAGAATTATACATTGTAGTAGAATGCTGTTTTCTTTTTAAGATTAAGATTGTTTCAAAACAAACGAGTGCAGTACTGCTAGAAAGAAATCTCATTTCAAATCACAACTAATTTCTTACACTACAGTAATTTGTTTTTAAACAATGTCATCATCTTATAACCGCAGTACGGAATTGCGAAATGTCCATGCTAAAGACTTGTACAATTTGGCTGTTATTCTCGATGACGATAATTATTGGCAGACATTAATGGAAGTAATTCCACTGGAAATTAACAATGAAACATTTGGTACCAAAGAAGATTTAGAGAGAATTTCCTCAGGAGCTGCATATGAACGAAAATACAGTAATGATCATATTCGCCTTATAGAAAATGCTGTACGTCGGCCTGGAGAATCGCGGCTGTATTCACAAATTTTATTTGACGAATGGGGCTCATCTGGACGTAAACATGAAAGGCCTACTTTAGGTGTACTCTTTCATTTGTTGGTACAAACAAAACTTTATCGTGCTGCAGATTTGGTTGCTGAACTTTTAAGAGGTAAGAATATATTGTTTAAAAATTTCATACAAATATCTTGTATACTCAATTCTTGAGAGAAAAATAAAATTTTATTTTTCCATTATATATATGGATTAGATTATGTATATTCATAGTTTGCAAATTAGGGCCATAATAGCGAGGCATAAGTTCAACAAATGATTTTAACAATTCTTGAACGTATTTTGATTTTAATGTGGCTAACTTGGTTGATGACAAAATACGACAAGGTTGGAAACCGAAACAAATAACGGTATCGGTATTGATACCGGTACAACTTTTTTTAAGTATCGGTAACGGTATCGGTATTTTTTTTATTTCGGTATCGGTATTACCGGTACATACCGTTACCGAGCTTATAATACCGGTATACCGATATTACTGATAAATTTAATAGTTCAGACAGTGGACAGAGCAAAACAATAAATTTTTTTGGTTAATTAACTTCGAAAATTTACCGCCTGGCTCACGATGTCGACAAAAATTTTCATTCGCTTATTTATATTGCAAACAAAAACAAATTTTCTTATTTTGTTTTTGTTTTCAATATAAATAAGCGAATGAAAATTTCTTGTCGACATCGTGAGCCAGGCAGTTAAATAGCTGATGTTAATAAGAATCTCTACCCAAGTAGATAGACTAGGGTGCTGATGAAGTGCGTGGCTGCACAGAAAAGTATCGGTATTGCACACAGATATAAAGTCTAGATTAATTTTTCTTCTCTTTAGAAACTCACATTAATTAATAATAATATTTCATTCAATAAGAATTGAAATTACTGAACTTAAGCCCGAAAAAGAAATTATTTCTGATTAAAATTCACTACAGTTCCATTAAATGTAAAAATGTCTCATATTTCCAAAAATCTTATCTGCGGCCGCCAAAAAATAAGATGAATACTGCAAAAATACTGAAAATTCCTAGTTTTAGGATTTTGTAATTTTAATTAAATTAAATTGCCGGGAACTCAAAAGCAAATTGTATTTGTTATTACTTTCTGTGTATTGCATCATTTTCTACGTAAGAAAGACTTTTCAGCCGAAAATATTTATTGGCAAAATTTTTTTATAATACGGAAATAATGTTACAAATTTAGTCCCTTATTCATAATAAGTTTCATTTTCTAAATCTAACAACATTTGACTCCTCCATTAGCAGAATAGTGGACAGAGGTTGTTAAAAAATCCAATTTTTTATATTTTTTCTCAAATATTTCCTAAACTCTAAGCGAAATCCCATAAATGTAGCAGACTTTTTGTAGCTCTTAGATAGAAAAAAATATACTTGCAAAAATCTTTTTCATCTGATCAAAAACATGAGCTTGGCATCGATTTTAATTTTTCATTAACCCAAGTTTACCCATTTTGGTTCCTCCTTTAAAGATATACGGCCTTATGTATAATCAAAAATTGGCATGAAGTTGGCATAAGTGGCAAAATTGAACATGGTCTTAATATGCTTTGCCATACAATTTTACATTAAAAATCATGCTGGGATGTAATCGTGTGTTAAAACTACATTATGTGGCGATTTTTAATGTCAAGTTTGATAGAGGAATTCGTCAACACGTAATTAAATTTTGTCACTTATGCTAACTTTATGCCATTTTTTGATTATTCATACTGCCGATATAGTCCAAATTCCAGACTTAAACTCTGTGACACCTCCTCAAATGCTGTATCAAATTAATAACAATCGGACAGCTAGTTTAAAAACTGCAGAATTATTTCGAATTGTTTTAAAAATTCCCACTGCGTATCGGGTACTTAGGCCCCACCAGAAGACACCGTCGGATCGAGCTACAAAATTCAGAACGCATTTATGGCAGCAAACTTCATATTTTAGACAACAACAATGTAGTATATCAATTAAAGAAAAAAATCTTTGCGAGAAGTCTAATGTCCATACATTACAAAAGCATTCTTCAAACCTTTAAATCTTCGCATGATCTTGTGTATCTGGAACAGCCAACACACTAACTTTCGCGATTTCATATAAATAAATGTGGCTTACGAAGGCTTTGCTCTTTTCACCAAATTAAAACATTTATATGTCTAGAGATACGTTTTTCGTTCCTAAAGGCATTAAGCAGCTCACGAAGTTTGTTAGTATTTCGCACTAGTGATGATTATGATATGATTGCACTTTCCGGTTGATAAAAAAAACAGTGCTCCATAAGAATGTGTAAAGGCGAACGAAAACGTGTTTATATAAGAAAGTTAATTGAAATATATTTTTGAAATTTTATTTTTGGTGGGAATCGGTATACCGGTACATACCGGTATAGGCATAAGCGGTATCCTCGATACCGGTATTTTCTAACCGAAATGGATTTCGGTATCGGTATCGGTACCGGTATCTAATTATAGCGGTATTTGAATCGGTATCGGTATTTTTACGATACCGTTTGCCAACCTTGGAAGTAAATAATTAAAAAAATTTTTGTAAATTTCAACATCTAATAAATTGTTAAAAGTAATTGCACCAGCATATAACAAGAGTTTGTTAAATTCATTAAATCGTATGATTTTCTTTGAAACTCCAAAATGTATATTTTGAGATACCATTAAGGGCCATTATTACAACTTAAAGTTAGTTAAAAGTAGGATTTTATCGGACGTATAAAAAGTTTTCAATCAGTGCAATTTTAACATAAGTTGTAATAATGGCACTAAAAGTTTTTAGTGAAGTGCTGATACATTTTCTTGTGAAATAAATGAGAATGATTTTTTTACAATTAGCTTTTAAAGTAATTACTAATTCCGAGATAAAGCATGTGCATTTCATCAATAGCGACGTGTTTTATGGGATCAAAATTAATAATGCGGAGTAGTGGGCTATCTTCTTTTAATAAGTGATGTTGAGGGTTTGATTTATTTTTAAATGACGAATATGAGCGTTCTTCGCAATTTGTTTCCTTAAATTCGTTTGTCTTATTGATTTAACAGAACACCTTTCGCAGGAAAAAATATAGTGTGACCACTGCAGCATTTAATAAAAGCTCGGGCGGGCATTTCGCAACAAAAAGCTAAAATTTCAAATTTAAAAGTTTTCCGTTCAATTGTATACCTACGTAGGAGTAAAAAATAATCCCCCTTATTGCGAATGGCGTCGTCGACGTCACATCAAGATGACATTAAAAGTTGTCACTTGTCTACTCTTTGTCAACAAAAATTTACTACAATTAACATGCTACATTAACTTACAAAGCTTTAGAGATTAGTAAGAGATTGTCAATAAGAGCCGATTAATAGTAGATAAATGACAATATTTACTGTTATCTTGATGTGACATCGACGACGCCATTCGCAATAAGGGGGAATATATCTGCATATTAGGGGGTTCTGGTTCTGTAATAATGTGAAATGAAAAAAACTTCATATTCATTTTCACAACCGTTTTTCAAAATAACATAAAATTTTCTTCTTTATACCTGCGCCAATGAAATTATTGGATTCTTAAACGAATTCTGCTTGCAACTGACTAGATGAAAAAACTTTAAATTGTTGGGAAAACACAGTGATTTTTGATTTTCGTACCTTTTCACAATGTATGGTTAAGAGTTAACGTGAACTTTAACTGACAGTTCTTCATACAAAACTTGCCGTTAAAGTCCCTGTTATCTTTTAACCATACATTGTGAAAAGGTACGTTTTAAGTATTGGGAATAAGGTGCACTTAACAAAAAAATGAAATGAAAAAATGAAATGGAAAGCACTTAAATTGTGGTGTGATGTTTTGCCAGCGTTTGAACCACCTTAGGAAAAGCTTTGTCAACTGTTTGCCGTCTGTATTTTTCTGCGTGGGTATACTACATACCGTCATATAAATTCAAAAAGGGGGTAACTTACGAAAATTTCAAAATCGTCTTGCTGATTGATTATGATGTGTTTAAAGGAAGTCCATCCATTTTAATGCGAGTATGCTCAAAAGTAGCTAATTTATTAACGAAATTCAAAATAATATGAGAACTAAATATTTAAAATGTATTTGGCTTCTCTGTAAAATATCCTAAATATAACTTACGCCTTTTTAGAATTTATATGACGATACATATCTATAAGTGTGACATTCATGCAAATATATAGAAATTTTATATAAACGATTTTGTAATAATCTTCCTTTTTAAAATGAGAATGAGGGTTTTTTTTTGTAAATAAATCAAGATTAACTGTGACTAACACATGATGGAACATAACAATCGGTAGGGTTATTATGTTAACAGCATCGATACGAATTTTTTTTAATTGTAATGTTAATAACGTGCAATTTCGAATAATTTCCCTTCCCAATTTTTACTTATAAATTAATTTCTATAAATTTTTATTTAATTCCTTTTTTAGAACCCAAACCGCCCCGCCCTACTAATGGACCAGCAGCAGAATTTGAATTTGAACTTGATGTTTTTAATGATATTCAGGAGACAGTGAATGACACACGATTTTATCCAAACACTGAAGATCTACAACTCAATGTTAACATTGATATTAATCAAGACTATTATACCAAATATCATAAAAGTACTGACAAATGGTTGCCAACTACTATAAATGATTATATAGAGGATCCTATAACGACAACTGCTCCCAAACCACCACCTAGGTTAGTTAAATCAGCGAGATTATTAAAACAGAAGCAGAAGCAACAAAATCAATTACTGCAACATAGTGCCAGTAAAAGCAGGAAAAATGTTGAAGAGCATACGCAACAACAATTAAAAAGATCGTCGAATAATGAAAGTATATCGACATTGTCATTATCTCCATCAAAGAATATGCCAAACTTAGCAGCATTAATGGATACTGGGAATAATGAAAGTGTATCGAGTTTGTTACTAACTCCAACAAACAATATGCCAAACTTATCAGAATTAATGGGTACTGCAAACAGTGAAACAATAACAACGTCTATAACAAATAACTCAATAGCGAGCGAAACTATGTTGCCAAAATTTTCCGCACTTATTAATATTTCCGATAAAATATCTCGCTCATCTCAAGTAATTGAAGATAAAAGTTTAAATAGCACACCATCGTTAATTTACACAAAACCAAACATTACCGAAAACTATGAATCGGAACATTCAGACTTGAATAGTATACCAATAGTAGTCTTAAGTAAATCATTGAATACTGACTCTATCAAAGAACTTAATTCCAGCAGTGATGCTGGTGAAGCACATAATTTTCCAGCCTTAAGTGAGTTAAATCTAAATGGTGAAAGAGATTATGTTGTGCAAAGTGCAGAACAGTTGCAGCCAAGTAGTTTTGAAAATATGTACTCTGGTTCTTTGAATTTCGTGGCCCATCAATCAGCCAGTTTTGAAGAGCATGCAGTTCGTGACGATTATTTAAATTTACCTTCTATGGTAGCGTATATGAATGAAAATCAAACTCAATCGGGGCATCAACTAGAATCTATTGAAGAAGTCTACAATGGAATTGAGCATGAACATGATAACAACATCGAAGCTGAGTTAGAGGATGATGATGATTCTATACCTAATTTGAGTTTCCTAGAGAATCGCAGCTCAAACAACGAATCTAGTCTTACGAGTGTTACGAATACTAGTGGCGACAACAGTTTTGAACAAAGTGCCAACGATTGTAGTTCCACATCAACCGATAATGTTCCATTTCTAAGTATTTTTAATCAGTAATTCATTATTTAAGTTTTTATAAAATTTCTAGTTAACTATCATTCATTATAAATGTTTATAATAATCTACATTTGTATTAAAAAAATTATTAAGTTTTGTAACTAACAATGTGTACGTATAAAAATTTTGTTAAAATTTAAAACGATAATTTCTTTTTAAGATTTATTACTGTGAATTTTGTAGTTAATTCTTGTAATTTATAGGAAATTCATTCCATGACATGTACATATGTAGATATGCACATACTATGTATTTTCATAGACAATACACATTAGAGTTGTTTTTATAAAGGACTAGATTTGGAAAATGAGTTTCGCCTTTAGTTAATTGCTTGTTAGTATATTTATGATGAATTGTCAAAATTTTAATTATAATTAAACAATTTATTATTCCATTAGAAATAAAAATTAAGTATTAGGGCGAATTATGTGATCGATGTCTCCTACTTTTAAAGCAAATATTTATTGGGTTATAACAACCATTTTGTTTTTTAAACTCATGTTTTCTTTATCAAAATTCTTTGTGTTATTACCAATTAAAAAATATTTTATACATAATTATGAGATTTATTTTTTTTAAGAATTTATTACGTGCATATTTATATATATACATACATACATAAATTTATTTTTTATATACATCGAAAGATTAAACATGTGTTATAGTATTTAGTGACTGTATTTGCATTTGTGTCGTCTATTCTTTTATTTATATAGTATGTATGCATGATCATTAGGTGAGTACATTATTTTAACAAAAATTACAGAATAAAATATAAAGTAATTTCGTTGTTGTTGAAACATGGTGGCATTATTATTAGAAAGGAAAACACCATGCATACATACATATCTTTAGCTAAAATGCAAAATTGCGTAATTATACTTCAAATTTTATAGGAGAGAAAAACTAAACAAAATTATTCAGGTGACTCAAGTAAAGTTTCATTATTTTAATTTTTAATTCGGTTGATTGTTATTATAAAGGTGAGAAAATTTTTAGGAGCATGTGTTCCGATATAATACCCAACAATTAATTGTGATTTTGAATAAAATTGTTAGTTACGTAGTTTTAAATTTCAGCTGACAATGTGTGCACTTGTATGTTCATTAACTTTTATTTTTTAACCCCAGACTAAAAAAACGGGTGTTATACGTTTGGATTGTGTGTCTGTGTATCTGTGTGTCTGTCCGTGTCCACGTACATGCCAAACGGCTGAACCGATGTTAATTTAGTTTTTTCTTCCTAGCTATGTTTAAAGAAAATCGGTCCAGCCGTTTAGAAGATGTCACATTAGATAGTTTCGAGGGTTTTAAAATTTTTAATTTTTGTTATTTACTTTTTTTTTGGTTTTTGAGTTTTTTAATATTTCTTTCACTTTTAAAACTGAATGTATCCTATAAGTGGATATTAAGTAATTAGTCTGTCGATAAATATCTATCTCAAAAGAAGCATGATTTGAAATAAATGTAAGACAGTTTTTGTGCAAAATTTTTATTTGGGATACTTATTCTATTGCCAACAAGGTAAATCTGCCTGAGTTCTTGTTCTGTTACTGTGTTGGTTCTACGTTTATTTCTGTATTAGAGTACACCAATCTCCACATATAATTTGTTTGCTATTTACATCACGTTCATCTATTTTGTACGCAAATTCGAACTTATCATAGTATTGTTGAAATTTTGCTAAGCCCAATTGACCATATGCGTTCCATCCACAAGCATTTATTGAGCCACATTTCATTTGCAATATAGTATGTCGTCCGCCAGCTGCAACTTTCATAGGAAAACACGAATCTAATGTATCATTTGTATTATTGCAATATTGGCATGTTGGCACAGCTACCAACTGCGGTAGTGGATATACCGAAGGTTCTTTGAGGTGTTCTGTTGCAGTTTTGTAAAGACGTAAACCAAGTTGTCCATTCGAATTGAATCCCCAAATATAAACATCACCAAATGATGATATGGCCGCGCTATGCCATCCACCTGCTGCTATGTAGGTAATCTAAAATGAAAATAGATTTTTAATAATATATCGTTAACTAAAACTCCAAATGTCCTAGCTAACAAAAAATTGGATATCGACATTTTATACTTAAATTCAGATGTAAATATTTCATTTGCACACATCAGTACAAAAAAAATCAAACTTCCGCCTCAAACAAAAGTTGAGGCTTTATTAAGAAAATCAAAGAGGAAAAATACATGACGAATTACATGATTTAAAACGTTTTTTATTCTATCCTAAATTTATAAAAATGTTAAGACGTTTTGTGTTTCAAGTAACGATATTGTTTAGGTTTTTTTCTTTTTATAAATTGATGGCATTTATTTATAAAAGGATTATCTTTAATATGTGGGAGGGGAAATGGCTTACTCACTTTTATTCCAGCTAAAGCTTCAATGAGGGTTGGGGTTTCCTCTACACGTAAAACTGCCAGACCCAATTGTCCTCTCCTTATAAAAGGAAATTAATTATAAATAATGGTACTAATTACTCTATAAACTTTAATGTAACATACAAACCATTACCCCAAGCATAAATATCTCCATTGGCTGTCAATAATAGGGCGTGTTCAAAACCACATTTCAATTGTTTTATACGTTGATGTTTATGAAATCGATAAATTTGAATTGTACCACTAAATACAGAATTAGTTGTACTAACAGCTATCGTTATATTGTTGCCACAAGCTATATGAGCAATTTCTAAATTAGTTCCGATATTATTCCCATATGTATTTCTTTTAGGCGATATTATTGATCTGTGGTCGGTTTGAAATTTTACTTCTCTTAGTTCATCCCCAGATGCTGGTGTTAGTTTATAAACTTTACCATTTTCTTTCAGGATTAAGCAAAATTTATCACATATATCTATACATTTTATAGGAACTTCCGTCTTTAATGATCTAACAGTTTGTGGATAATTCGATATAAAGCCTTGAAGGTATAGGGAACATCCATTAGCGACAGCTAAACAATTCCAAGAGCAGACTACTAGTACATGAGTATTTATTGAATCCAATTTTAATTCTGAAAAAGTTAGCAAACTCACTGAAATTGTTATGTACTATAGTGAAATCATTCATTCTTGCACTGAAAAGGTTTCCTTAAAATTTCTTCATTATCGGCCCTGTTCTGTAAACCGAATCCAAGCAAATTTCTTGTTTTCAAAACGAAATAAAAGTGTTGGTGTTCTCTAAACCGAATTCACATAGTTTTACTCGTTTTTAAAAAGAGTAAGCATACCTGGAGGCAAATTACGGCATTCGATTCGACTCGTAATTTAAAAATATTTCAATAGAGTTCATATGGAAATATTTATAAATTACGAGTCGTATCAGATGCCGTGATGTGCCCCCTGGTCGAAAGTAATTCGAATATGGTATTATTCCAATATATCACTGAAGAACGATGAAAAGCAATTAGCGTTAACAATTTGAGGACTTTATTTCCAAAATTATAACCAAATTACATGCATTTTGATACGTTTAAATGTACAAAATTAGTTTTAATAAACACTCGGTTTGTTTCCAGTAATTCATGTAATTTTTCATCAATGAAACAAACTATTATATGGCACGCATGCCTTGTGCTTAAAAGTTTTCGTTTTTTGCTTTTTAAGTTAGCCAAAAAGAGTATTTTTATTAATTTTTTAAATGTTAATTAAGAATGAAAATTATGAAACTTTACTTCAGTCATTTGAATGTGTAATTTTGTTTAGTTTTTTCGGTTTCCTGTAAAGTTTAAAAAAGTGTAGTGACGTGATTTTGCATTTCAGCTAATTATTCATTGTTACGGTATACGAATATTCGTTACATCACTAGAAGATACTCATGTTATGTGTGTATATACATACAGTTATAGATACATATGGATATTTTCATAGGAAGTTGTCCTATCACATACCTTCGAACTGCAATAACTTCCTTTTATTTTCATATTTAAATTGTCCAAATCCATTGAAACCACAAACTATCCATTGCGAATAGTTTTTCTCCCTTCCTTTCGACGAATGTTTAACGGTTGCTAAGTGATCGTTATTTTGTTCGTTGTAACATGGTCCGATTTCCATAATAATAAATATGTATGTATTTATGGATATACATATGTCTATGGATGTATATGTGTAAAAATTAACCCACAAACGACTAAAAGTAGGATTTAGTAGGTTCTTCGACTACAGTGCATATTTAACTTTTCAAGTATAATGTTGGTTTCTACAAATAAGTTATCATTTAATTTGAAATAAAATACATACATACTATATACATAGATATTTAACCATTTAAGACGACAATAGACATTTCCTGTGAAATTGCTGCAGTTGTTTTTGAATTAAAATACAAGCAATTCCAATTATGGTAAGAAATGTATACCATTTTATGAATTTAATTAAAATAATTTTTAGTTATAAATTTTCTTACGTTTGTTTGTTTTGTAAATATTTACCATGGTAACCAGCGATGCTAATTTAGTGCCTTCCGCATATATTTAGTGCTTTTTGAGTCATAATATAGCGCGTTTATTTTTTAACTTGGTGCTTTTTTAATTTTAATGCGTTTTTACACTACATTTTTTTGCTTGTGTTTTTTCAAGTTTACAATTCACATGTTTTTTTTGTGTCTGTCTAACTTGATTAATTTACACACGGTTTTTAATTTTTGGTCACCAACTTGTATGTACAATTACACATGACATCGGCCATGATTGTTTACAACAGCCGCTGGAAATTTCTTTGGTAGCGTTGCTGAAGTGCCGACGTCACTGAAGTGCCGGCGTCACAAATATTTATTTAAGTTTTTTTCTTTTTAATCTGCAAAATATGGAGCTTGTATAAAAACTTGTTATATACTTTATATCATTGTTATTAAAATTTTAAAATTCGATAAAAAATAATTAATTTATCACTAATGCAAATACTTTAGACGGACGGCTAATGATATCGGAGACATTCAACCGTCGATAAATGTTTTCACATGGCATAGACATTTGAAAACACATGTGTGAACATAAGAAAATAGAACATGCTCTAATTGAAAATTTGTCTTATGTTTTTGCTTGTGTATTTTACACAAGCAAAGTTTTTGAGGTCAAAAACTAGATGTTTTTACCGAATTATCTTAAATTTGATAGGAGCAATGTAAAAAACATGTAGTGTATATGCACCTTAAGTAGTTATAGCTCCACAAAAACTGCCAGGTCTGCTTTTACATAACACTCATTTACTCAAAGGCCGTCATAACCACAAAGTAGACCAGAGTTGTAATAACTGACGTATGCAAAAAGCTAAAATCATTTGTGGCGCAGTCACTGCGAGAAAGGGACAACTGTAGTATATTTGTTATTAAGATGTTAACAAAATAATCAAAACAAACAAGAGAAAATCTGTATTTTGTGAAACGAACACGTGTACATACATACATACATACATACACATTTACAAAATTAAATTAAAGAATTTGTCGAATTGAATTAAAAAAATAGAATGTGAAATAGATTAATGGTATTAAAAAGTGATTTAAATTTGTTTACAAATGATTACTGATTTAACTTTAAGCATTTTCATTGAACAATTTTAATTTTTACCTTTTGTTTACAAAAATCACACAGCAAATGAGATCACAAAGCATAAACTGAAAATACATTTGAACAAGTAAACGAAGTACACACTTTTACAAAATTAAATGAAAGAATTTGTTGTGTTGAATCAAAAAACAAAATGCCAAATAACTTATTACTATTAAAAAAGCAATTAAAAAATGTTTTAAGATGATTGCATATCTTATTTGAAGCATTTTCATTTAAAAATATAAATTTTTACCATTTATTTGCAAAAATCGCCAAGCGAATGAGGTTACAAAGCGTAAAATGAAATTAAGCTAAAAAAATGCAACCACGAAAGAAGGTTAAAGAATGCGCAGTGACTGCGAGAACGAGACCTCTGAAAACACAAATTATCTTCCGTCTCGTGACATCTCTGGTCTACTTTGTGGTCATAACTCTAAATAATAATGATGCAGAATTAATTCTCATATTGTTCTTCACATTTTGTACAAATTTTATAGAAATATCTTGTTTACTCCATTCTTGAAAGCAAAATAAAATTTTCTTTTTCCATTAAATTGTGTGTAAATTGAAAACTTTAAATGCGCTTTCTGGCAAACTAGTTTTATTTTTAGTTATGACGTTGTTTGAGTAAATGAGCAATATGAGCATTTGAAAATAGACAGACAGTCGAAGTTTGTTGAAGAAGGGGCGAAGATGCAGGTTGTGTATTACAATACCCTCTGATTCAAATCTACATCCTGTATATACGAAATACTTATTGCTATTAATTAGTGCATATGCATTTTGTTTTTGTAATTTATCGTGTATGTTCTGGCTTCCACATCGTTTTCACATGTTTATGTTGAAATTTTGAAAATAAAAGTTAATAGTATGCGTTCTATCATCCGAATTTCGATGAAAACAATTTTTAAATAGACGATTTGAAACTCTTAGATTTTTTCGTTTTCACTTTTGGCAAAAATACTCGTAATATTTTCACTTGTTAATAGTCTTGTGAAAAGAATACGAGTTTTTTTTGCCAAAAGTGAAATCGAAAAATTCTAAAAGTTTGAAATCGTCCATTTAAAAATTGTTTCCATTTAAATTCGGATGCTAGAACACATACTATTAATTTTTATATTCTAAATTTCAACAGCGATGCCAACTCTACCACTCTTGTGGTAGATCTACCTCTTTTGGGTATCTCACTCAACTTTACCACTTTCCGAGAAAAATCTACCGCTTTTTTAGTTTTTCAACAATAATGCTAAATAATAGTTACCTGAGTTTATTTTATCTAATCCAAGCTAGAAGTTCAACTTAAATATATTTGAGCAATGCATATAAACAATGCTTTGTTGACTTTACTATTTAAAGTCTGCTACAAGTCCAAATATTTCCTTTACTGGTCTAGTTCAAATGTTGAAAGTTAATTTGTTAAAAAGTATTTGTGGAAACAGTCTTTACTTATATTCTGCAAGGGAAGCTACACGACACATCAGCGTTAGCGCTGGGCAACCTATAATAACATATAAATACGGAGGAGCATTGTAAATTATTTAATGAAAATATTCATTCGTTTAAATATGAGAATAATAAAAATCTAAAAATTAATTAAATAACGATTACATAATTGAATTCTTATATTTTTTAATTGTTTTTATATTCAAATGTTGAATATTAACCATCCGCAATTAATATTGTCATAAAATCCCTTAGTAAATATTTCTTATCGAAACGAAAGGTTAATTAGAGTAAACAATTATTTTTCTAAGGTGTTTAAAATACCCTAAGACATAAGTGTTGTAGATCTACCTCTTTTTAAAGTATGATTTGTTGGAAGCTACCTCTTTTTCACATCGAATCTACCTCTAAGAAAGATTTTCGGTTGGCATCACTGCTTTCAAATATGAAATACACATTGGCGATATATTGTACTATACGAATAATTGGACAATTATATTGCAAGTGTATGGGCCGCTTCAAACAGTAGTGCGATTTACCAACTTTTTTTTTAACGATAATCGCATCGTTAAAATATTTATTACGAAAATTGATCGAATTTGCTATTCAGTAACATTTTTAACGATATTCGCTGTAGGTTAATGTCAGCTGAGTAGTTATTTAAGCGACAATAATTTATGTGCTGCTAATTTTATCCACAAAAATCAACATAAAATATTAGCTGCCTACTATCGTTAAAAAGAATTTACAGAATCACACAATCGTTATTGCAAGTTACAAAATGTATAGACAAAAATTACGATTGTCGGATCGTTAAAAGTTACTGAAATTTGGTTCGTAGTGCGTTTATTATGATCGAAATGTGCGTTTTGCTGTGAAAACGTTGGCATCACTGATGATATTTGGAATTAGTATGAGTCAGTGATGTAAAATCTAGTACTGTTATAACATGGTAGAGGCCATTTACACACCGGGTCTTGCCTTTTTTTGCTGAAGTAATGCGGCAGTAGTTTGTCGCATGAGACAAATAATAAATTCTAATGCGGAACTTACTTAGTATACGCATTAAAGACCTGCAAAAGACGTCTTCAAGACATGAGGGCAATTTCAAATGCTTTACTACCGTGAAATATTCTGAAACAAACGCTAAGCAACGTGTTCTGCAATACATTTGTTTAACTTATTGCAGGTATAAGAGTAAAGAAGAAAATAGTTCGTGACTGAAGAATTTGTGGTCCTTGTGCTTTTTTCTCTCATTGACGCGTATACTAAGGCCCAACTATAATAGGAATAAGCAACTGTGCGGTTACATACAAAACGTATGTGGCAAACTATAATGTACTTATGGAACTTTTTTGTCAAGTTTCGTCAAATGTCATTTGCTTAAGTTAAGTGCCAAACTAAACGCACATTCCGTACGGAAAACACTATTTTTGCATTTTTTTTAACTCAAGCAAACAGCAGCAGAAAATATTCATTGATTTTAAATATTTTTTTATTATTTCTTATTTATTTTTTTTATTATTTCTTTTTAAACTCAGAAAAAAGCAAAAATTTTATTTTCATTCTTTGTTTTACAATACACATATGCACACATACACTTGATATTATTTATGTATGTTCACTGTTGTACTTTTTGGTAGGCTAAACAAATAAAACAAGTAATAAAGTGGTGAATATAATTACACGTGAATTTTTAATAGATTAGGACATTCCAACAAGTTAATTTGATTGAATTGCATTCATTTAGTGGTTATAAGAAGAAACAAAATTACTAAAAAAATTTTACAATACCTATATGTGCAACTGCTAAAGAATACTTAAGTGCATGTAAGTACATTGTGGCCACCTAAAAGTCACATCTGAATTGCTTAAGTATTTGACAGACTTATCGTTCAATTCTGGCATTAGCTTAAGCCAGCATATTCATATTATAGTTGGGCCTCTAACGTCATGCATGTACATACATACATCCCTACATAATTTTTGTATGCTCTCTTATTTTTTTGTGCACATACAAACGCACACATGCATTTACATGAGTTGTGTGCGCTTGCTGTAAAAAACCTCCCTTAAACACAAATATAGTAGCTTAACATCTAAATCTTACACACACACCCAAACGTACAATATGCAAATAGCAAGCATACATGTATAAACAGTAGTTAATTTCATGTTTAAACAAGACGTATTTACATTTCAAGACGGCTTACGCAGGCCACTAATACGCATTAGAACCTATTATTTGTTTTATGAGTATATCCGTTCTGAAACTATGTATATACTTCAATTATTTATTATTACTTTTATTTTTTTGCAGTCAGGCTTTTTGAATTTTTAAATTAATTTTTTTTTTAATTTTTAGGCTGTCGGGTTTTTTAACTTTTTTTAACATTTATTTTCCTATTAGTTTTCGCATACAGTTTTGTTATAGATTTTTTTTAAATTCACCTTTTAAATTGGGTTTTTTTTTGGTGCAACCAACTTTAAATAAGAGAAACCTAAATGTTGTTTTCAAATATCTGTTCAATGATACCTATTTAAATATAGTTCGCCTATTTTTTTGTGTATATTGAATTTTGACTACTTACATGTTTTTCAAGGTTGGAAACCGAAACGACCGTTTCTTTATGAGTATATAATGGAAGTCATGATTTTGATGTTATTTCCTTTTAAAAGTAATATTTTGCGGAACAAGTAAAAAGTGCAATAAATGTATTAAATTAAGTGTACCAATTCCCAAAAAAAAAACAGAGTATTGTTATTTCTTTATGGTATATATGTATGTATGATTTTTTAATAGGGTTTGTTATCGTTACTGCGAAAATTAAGGCCAAGTCCCGAGAAGGGAGCAAGAATATTATTACTTGGCCTAGATAATGCTGGAAAAACAACAATATTAAAACAACTAGCAAATGAAGAAATCACAACGGTAAAACCTAATTTTATTTAGAGCTAGCTCATTTAAAACGTATATAAATTTAATAACGATTATTTATTCTCAGATTACGCCTACAACTGGCTTCAATATCAAGTCGGTCGCAGCTGATGGCTTTAAACTAAACGTGTGGGATATTGGTGGACAATGGAAAATCCGTCCATACTGGAAGAATTACTTTGCAAACACGGATGTTTTGGTAGTCATTAATTTGCTTGTTGTTGTCTCGCAAATAACAAAATAATTTGTTTAGTTGTTTTGGATTGTTTAATTTTGTGTCTTGCAGATTTACGTAATTGATTGTACGGATCGTGAACGTTTAGCTGAAACTGGGAATGAGCTTTTTGAAATGTTGATGGATAATAGATTAAAACACATTCCTCTTTTGATATTTGCAAACAAGCAAGACTTGCCAAATGCAATGTCGTCATCTGAAGTTGCAGAAGCTATCGGTTTGGTGCGTTTGGAAGAGCGCACATGGCAGATTAATGCCTGCTCTGCTACTGAGGGTACCGGCATAAAAGTGAGAAATAATAACTATAAGATTGAAATTTACATAACCGTTATATTTTCTTTGATTTTAGGAGGGTATGGACTGGGTCTGCAAAAATATGAAAAAATGATTGAATATTTTTTATGGACAAATTGTTCTTCTGATTATTTTTCTTATGCTTTTAATATAAATGTGCACATTAAATTAAAATTTATATGAAAATTTAATAATATTTTCATTATTTTTTTAATACATACTAGGTTTGTTTATTTACTAAATTTTTTTTACTTATTTGTAACAATTGTTAAGGGAAAGTGTTCATTAGCTCAAAAAGTTTGCAAGGAGAGACAGGCAAAAGATAGAAAAAAATTGAGAGACAAAAAATTCCTACAAATTATTACTACACGTTTTAACTTGTAATTGAGAAAATACCAAATCATAATGAGAATTCCAAATTGATATTGAGAGAATACAAATTGATAACGAGAAATCCAAACTGATATTGAGAGAATTCAAATTGATAATGAGAATTGCAAATTAATATTGAGAAATTCAAATTGATATTGAGAAAATATGAATTAATAGTGCGAAATCCAAATTAATATTAAGAAATGCAAATTAATATTGAGAGAATTCTAATTGATAATGAGATACTCAAATTAATATTGGGAAAAAAATCAAATTGATATTGAGAAATAAAAATTGATATTGAGAGAATTCAAATTGATGTTGAGAATTCCAAATTGATATTGAGAGAATTGAAATTGATAACGAGAAATCCAAATTGATATTGAGAAAATACAAATTGAAATTGGGAATTCCAAATTGATAAAATTTTCTTGCAAGTTTTTGCAAGTGAAGCGTTCATTTACTTTTTCATATTTGGGAGAGTAATTTTTGCCTTACTCTCTCGTTGTTAGTTTCTGCTGGGAAAGTAAATGAACAGACCTACTATGAGAGGATTCAAATGGTAGTCATAAAGGTCCTGTTGTCAGCGATGCCAATTTAGCGCGTTTTTGAAAAAAGTCAATAAAATCATTTCAGTTAAACATTTTTTGCACTTTAATAAAAAATTTTAAATTGGTTAACGATTTAGCTATCAGAAATTAAATTTCCTTGACTGTGTTAGAATTAAAAACGCATTTTAATACTGTAAATGACAAATATTTCGAAATTTTACAACTAAAAGTATTACTATAATGAATAAAAAAATTATTTAACTTATTAAGCATCTATTATATCTGAAGTACAAAAGCATTTGAATCGCAAAACTATTCGACAATTTATATGTTGTTACAAAATTTTACAAATAAAATTAATATAAAAACTAAGGATTTCGATTATTTGGAAGGTGATTCTGATTCTGTATTAAATGATTTTAGTTATTTAGGATACAATTTCGAAGAATCAAAATAGCCAAATTAAAAAAAATTACTAAAAAAGAATTATGCATATTTACTAGTAGTATATACATTGACTTTTATTAAAATATATTCTGCATTAAATGATTTTAGTTATTTAGGATATAATTTCAAAGAATCAAAATTGTCAAACTTAAAAAAAAATTATATTTACTAATATGTATATACTTCTTCTTCTATTAAAATCTAGCGCGTAGGAAAATAGCACGTTTAGGCTTTAAATAGTTGACAATGCTGTAACTCAGCGCTTCCAGCGCGTTTTGAGAAGGGGAATAGCGCGTTTGGGTTATAAATAGTTGGCATCGCTGCTTGTTGTCATAATATTAATATAAACAACAACAAAATTTAACTTATTTTTTGACATTACATACATACATACATATTTACATACATATGTACGTAATATGGATAATCATTTCTTCATTATTATTAACGTACTTCGAAACTTTGTGGCGATGAAGAGTATACTCTTCACGCTATAGCGTGCAAAGTCGTGTAAATCGAAATTTTAAATTTTTGTAAGAAAAATCGTGTAAATCGAAAATAAAGGCAAAATCGCGTAAAAAATTGATTTTAGTATTATTTTTCGGTGTTGCTACTTGAATCTTAGTTATTAGAAATAGACGTTATTTTAAAAATTGATGTGAGAACACATTGATATAACAAATATGGTAAGAACTGACTCGAACGTCCTATTAGAGACAAAAATATTCAATAAAACACATAAAAAATCGTGTAAATCGAGGTATTTCATAAATCTCTCATTTTACACGAAAACCAAAATAATCGTGTAAAAGTTAAATCGTGTAAAAAAAGTATCGTGTAAATCGATGGATAAGTGTATACATAACAATTATTTCTCACATTCCGTTTCATAAAAATTTACGTTAAATAGGTAATGTTAATAACAATCTCTACCCAAGTAGATAGACTAGGGTGCTGATGAATTGCGTGGCTGCACAAAAAATATCGGTAGTTCCCCCTGCTATAAAGTCTAGTTTAATTTTTTTTCTTTTCTTTAGAAACTCATATTAATTAATAAAAATATTTCATTCAATAAGAATTGAAATTAAGCCCGAATAAGAATTTTTTTTTAAATTTTTATATTGCAGGCGTAAATAGAACACCAATTTAATGTCTAAAAGTGTCTCATATAATATTTGTATTCGCGAATATCTTTTCAAATATTCGTATTCGCGAATATGAAAAATTGACATTCGTTACATCACTAGTATGTATGCAAGCAATTTTTAATAGGATTTTGTTATCGTTACTGCGAAAATAAAGGCCAAGTCCCGAGAAGGAAGCAAAAATATTATTACTTGGTCTAAATAATCTTGGAAAAACAAAAGTATTAAAACAACTAGTAAATGAAGAAATATCAACGGTAAAACCTTGGGGAAAAGTACGGCATTCGATACATTTCTAAACTCTATTGAAATGTTTCGCAATTTCGATCCATAACGAGTGCCGTAATTTGCCCCCCGATTTGATTTAAAACGTACATAAATTTCATAACTCAATATGAAATAAAGCCTACAAAAAAATGAAGTCTAATTAAAAATTCCTTCATTTTATTGGACCTGTTTTCATTTTCTTATTTGGGCGTTATTTCCTTGGACCTTATTTCAAGCACACTCCAGATAAAATAAAGCCCATTTAATTTTCTTATTTGATAATTATTTCCTTGTGCTTTATTTTATAAGGCTGAGTTTACATCTGGCATTCTTGTGTGTCATTTGCCAAAAAAAAAAACGTAACCAACTAATTACTAATGAAAAACTGTTTGATTCAAATATATATTTATTGATTTAAACAGTTTGCAATCATTTTGGATTCTATAAAATCTCATTTTACACGAAAACCAAAATAATCGTGTAAAAGTTAAATCGTGTAAAAAAAGTATCGTGTAATAAACAATTATTTCTCACATTCCGTTTCATAAAAATTTACGTTAAATAGGTAATGTTAATAACAATCTCTACCCAAGTAGATAGACTAGGGTGCTGATGAATTGCGTGGCTGCACAAAAAATATCGGTAGTTCCCCCTGCTATAAAGTCTAGTTTAATTTTTTTTCTTTTCTTTAGAAACTCATATTAATTAATAAAAATATTTCATTCAATAAGAATTGAAATTAAGCCCGAATAAGAATTTTTTTTAAATTTTTATATTGCAGGCGTAAATAGAACACCAATTTAATGTCTAAAAGTGTCTCATATAATATTTGTATTCGTGAATATCGTTTCAAATATTCGTATTCGCGAATATGAAAAATTGACATTCGTTACATCACTAGTATGTATGCAAGCAATTTTTAATAGGATTTTGTTATCGTTACTGCGAAAATAAAGGCCAAGTCCCGAGAAGGAAGCAAAAATATTATTACTTGGTCTAAATAATCTTGGAAAAACAAAAGTATTAAAACAACTAAAAAGCATTCGATACATTTCTAAATTTTTAAATATTTCCATATAAACTCTATTGAAATGTTTCGCAATTTCGATCCATAACGAGTGCCGTAATTTGCCTCCCGATTTTATTTAAAACGTACATAAATTTCATAACTCAATATGAAATAAAGCCTACAAAAAAATAGTCTAATTAAAAATTCCTTAATTTTATTGGACCTGTTTTCATTTTCTTATTTGGGCGTTATTTCCTTGGACCTTATTTCATAGCACACTCCAGATAAAATAAAGCCCATTTAATTTTCTTATTTGATAATTATTTCCTTGTGCTTTATTTTATAAGGCTGAGTTTACATCTGGCATTCTTGTGTGTCATTTGCCAAAAAAAAAAACGTAACCAACTAATTACTAATGAAAAACTGTTTGATTCAAATATATATTTATTGATTTAAACAGTTTGCAATCATTTTGGATTCTATAAAATTGTCTATTAATTATGTATAAAACTGTTTAACTTAATAAATACATGTCCGAATCAAATAGTTTTTCATTAGTAATTAGTTGGTTACGCTTTTTTACGCTTGTGTGGCATTTGGCACACAGATGTAAGCCCGGCCTAACGCCATTTCGAATGTAGAATACATACTTATTAGTGATCTAACGAATGTCAATTTTTATGATATTCGCGAATACGAATATTTCAAACGATATTCGCGAATACGAATACGAATATTTGAAATAATATTCGCGAATACGAATATTATATGCAAATGAAATATTAAAAAATTGTTATGAAAAAGGACTTCACACTCTTGTTGGCATACTTTAAAGTTAATAAAAAGTCCCAACATTTTAATGATCGTCATTGTATAATATTTTAAAATGGTACAAAGTACAAATTTCTATAAAAATTAATGTATTTGTACAAACTAAAATTTTAAGTAATTTATTTAAATTTCGTTTAGGATTTATGAATTTATTTATTTAATTTCTATGGAAAAATATTCGTATTCGTATTCGCCTGAAAATTACCGAATGTTCCACAAATCGAATACGAATATTCGTGCATCATTAATACTTATACATACATTTGTACATACCTATAATACAAAAAAAACAATGTGTAAATTTTACTTAAGTACATCTTTATTTAAATTAAAATCTTTTCAAATTATGAGATAGATAAAACTATATATATTTATATACATTTGGTAAAAAGAAACTTACATTTCCAAAATAGTCAACGTAAAATGTTAATTTTAACTAAAATTTATGAAAATAAAATGATCTAAACTGAAATATATCACAGGGGCCGTTTCTCAAAGTTACAAGTTACAAATCTACAAGTAAAACACACACAAAACAACAACACTTTTACAAATTTTATTGTTGTTTCGTGCGTATTTTATTTACAGATTTGTAGTTTTGAGAAACGGGCCCCAGCTATACTATTGTAATAATTTTATTTTAGTTTGATTTAACCTTATAGAATAAGAAAAAAATATACTAATTAAGATCATTTATTAATATTAAAATTAGGCTTTGAATATAGTACCATTAAAAGTTACAAAAAAAAGAAAGAAACTCGTTATACACATTCTCAAGCAATTACAATTCATTGTGTATATATTCCGTAGTCACTTTAGCTTCGCCTTCGTGGAAACCACTGCAGTCAACAGGATATTTAACCTAGAAATATTCAATGAAAAATTGTTTGAAGTTGGACATAATAACAGACATACACACATATGTCTGTATGTACGTATGTATGTAGGTAGCGAATGCAATATTAAATATGTACGTGCGTTGTACATAATGCTTGCTTGAACTTATTTCCATCATACATAGTACATGCATACATACAGTGCATGTATGCATAAATGGCAATGAAGTTCGATCAGAACAAATCTAACAACACAATTGCCAGGCTGTAACTAACTAACTGTTCAATTTGAAAACTTGTTAATTTGCTCTAATTTAACAAATAAATAAATGAAAAACACGTTTGATTCGGGGTACAGTTTCATTTTACGTACCGCACAATTTGAAGCTGAAGTAATGATATTAAACAATGTCCAGAAAGGTGTTCCAGTTTCAGTGCTAATGAAGAAAGCAGCACCCATACTGCCAACTTTAACTATTTTTGGACTTACACCTGAAATTAGGCCACGAGATTCTTCAGATGAATACTGTTCGGGATCATTCAACTGACACAATACATAACGATCACAGTGGGGTTGTTTTGCGACATATCTATAAGCACGATGAACTTTTAAAACAGGCTCAATGACCTGATAAATATATAAATATTAATAAATAAAATAATTAGTTTAGTGTTCAATTGAATTATGTTTATTCAAAAAAGACATTTCTAAATGAAGAAATAAAATAACTATTCTTTTGGTAATTTATATGTTTCTTACTTCAGAACCGATTTTAGGTAGTTCCCCGAGAAAATTTTCTCGCGGAATTTTATTCATGATTGCCCTCATAAGATTTTAATTAATTTTATTTTTTTTCAATATTTCGTCAACAGTTTGTTATCAATTTATAATTCTAATTTTATAAAAGACTATCTCGAACTTAATAAATATAGCAAAGAGGGCAATTATGAATAAAATTCTGCGAGTAATTTTTCCCGTAAAAAATTGGGAAAACAAAAACATTATACTTCGAAAAGGGAAAAATTTTTCGCGGAATTTATTCATGATTGTCCTAAATATAATATATTATAATATAATTGCACTTAAATTGACATTTGTTTCCTGGTGGTTTAGTATTGTCTATATGCATTTCATTGCTGCTTTGCCAAATCATCAGTAGACTTCACCCACACATTTTGAAAAACAATTCAATAATGTACACCATGAAGATTAAGCAAGCAAACATCTTGTGCTCACCTCTAATATGTACATAAATAAATTGGCTACGAATTCATAAAATATTTGTCTAATCTGACTACATCCTTAGTTGAAAGTATATCATATGTATGTACATATATTAACGTTAAGGTAGATTATACTTGCCTCCAAATTTAATGTGTCTGTTAATTTATCGCTTATATCGGTGGCATTAAATTGCAAAACCCCACGTGCTTGACCTAATTTTATGAGATCTTTAGCATAATTTACAGCTGGTTTTACATATTGGCGCGAATCAATTTTAACATTGAGGTGATGTTTAGCAATGTGATCCAATAAATTCGATATGGTTTCGCTGGGACGGCTGGGATCGAATAATGTAGTTTTGGGATAACCTTGCGATTTGAGGAAGCCATTGAACATTAATTGGGCTGTTTGGAAATATCTGAAAAGAGTAAAATAATCATTAAGGATATGCAAAATAACCTTTGAGCTTAAATCACTATAAAATAAGGAGAAACCCCATTTGGGAGGAAAATGCTCTAGCAAATAAACTGTAACGGCCCTATGTATAACCAAAAATTGGCATGAAGTTAGCACAAGTCGCAAAATTGAACATGATCTTAAATAGTTTTGCCATGAAACTTCACATTAAAAATCATGCTAGGACTTAGAGGTGGATTAAGATTAGGTAATGCGACCATTTTTAATGTCAAATTGTATGGAGGTACTCGTTAACACCTAATTCAATTTCGTCACTTTTGCTAACTTCATGTAAATTTTTGCTTATACATAGGGCCGTAAGTGTCAAAAAATTTTAAAAAGTTTAAAAAAGGAATGATCAACTCGACATAAGTGCTAAAATAAAAAAATTGGGAGTTTGCTAAACAAAAATCGTTTAATGTAGTCAATATAAAACTAACCAAAAATAAAACATAAGAAAAGTCTCTAAAATCAGAAAAGGTTTCAATTAATTAAGACTCGTTTGAACCATAGCTAATGGCCGAAGTTCAAAATATTATTTATAAACGAAATCGGTTGAAGTAGACGTAAGAAATAATTCTGGGGAAAAATATCTTTAGAAGAAAATTCATATTTGTTCGAACTGTCAGATATCATACATATCGGTCCCAATTTTCGGATTTATTCGTAAGCAATATGTAGTGAAAAATTAACTTTATTATAAATTAAAATTTTATCGTATGTAAAACATATTTGAATATAATAAAAAAACTTTTCCTGAAAACTTTAAATCAAAAATGGGACTCGATATGTATGCATGTACTTATGTATGTACACATAAATAACAAAAATTAAAAATTTTAAGAACCCCCGACATACAAAACAAGCGGCTGGACCGATTTTATTCACGTATAAGGAAAAAGATATTATATCAAGTCACATTTCAAACGAAAAAAAAAACAAAGTTAAAATCGGTCTAGCCGCTTGGGAGCTACGGCGTCAAAAAACACAGTTTCAACTGCATATATCTAGAAAAGATGTGATATCTTCTGAATACCTGGACCGATTTTCTTTAAACATAGCCTAGAACACTCTCAATCAAGTCACCTTTCCAATAAAAAAGAAGCAAAAACAAATCAAAAATCGTACAGACACACAGATACACACACTTCAAACTTTTAACGCCCCTTTTTTGGTCGGGGGTTAAAAATAGAATAAGCAAAATTTGTTGCTTTCTTTTCTACCAAAAAAAAATACCACCTTATTAAAAGGTGCATGCATAAAATAGGTCTGTTCCAGATGCACAACAAAGCAAAAGCATTTCAGATAACAATTTTTGTGCAATTTTGAGAGCAATTGAGAGTATTTTTTAATTTCCTGTACAAACTTTTTCTTTGCGCAAGTTCGGGCAAGAATTAAACAAACAGCTGTTTGGTTTAAAAACTTGAATTTCTAAGTACATTTGTGCATATTTCTCCCTTTCTTTAATATATTAAAGTTATTTTACGAATCGGTTACACGTTTTTCACTCTCATTAGTCCGAACTTGAACGAAATCTTGTGGAACACACATTTTATACTATGAAAAAGTTATTTTAGCAGCGAACAGATTGGCTTGTTTGGAATGTTTAATTACTTCTTTAAATTTTTGCCTATTCATCTTTTTATTTGAAACCTTTTTTAAGACGATTTTATTGTACTGAATTAGCTTGAATTTTATATCACTGACAATATAGCATTGTTATGTTTTCATAAGTTTATATTATTAGGTTTGTTTCTTTACTCTACCAATTTGCACGAAAAGCGTTCCCGTACTTGAAAATTGGGTAAATGAGAGAGGTTTTGTGGAAGTAATGTTCTTCTTCTTCTTTTTCTTCGTGCTACTTTGGGCACATATAAAATCAATCAGCTGTTTGAAAACTAAACAATAGCAAAGAAAAACTATATACTAGAAAAATGGAAAAATGTATGAAAATATATTTAAAAGCTAGTGGCTAACAAAGTTTTATTAGTTTTCATATGAAATTAAAACAAAAAGCCTTTTTTTATTATACGCTGAATAATGTAAGTAAGTAAGTACGTGTGACGGTAACTGCGTGGAAGTGTGCCAGCCTGTTAGTCTAGAGGCACCAAATTCGAAGCATGACAGTACTGTAAGTTAAAAAATAAAATAAGAACACAGACTTTTATACTTATGTGTAATAATTGAACAGAAATAAATTTGCCACGATAGCCTAGTGGATGTGTACTAGTCTGTTAGAATGGAGGTACCATGTTCAAATCCTGCAGCGTAAAGTTAAGGTGTTAAAAAATAAAATAAAATAAGTAAGTTAAACTAAATAAATTGAAAAATGAAAATACTTTTTACTTTTTCTGCTGACTTCTTGCGATTTCGCAATTAGTTCGATATTCTCTCACTTTTGATATTGCTAGCGAAATTCGAGATGGAATATTTTTTGGGACAAAACTGAGTGACTGGTGAAATTTTTTCGATTAATTTTTGAGTTTCACTCTCGATAGTTTTACACAATAAATGTTCGAGATATATCCGAAATCGTTATCATTAACAAAAGCCGTGGTCAACTGGGTATGCATACATGCATTGACATTTCCTTTTGCGTTAAAAATTTTGGTTTTTCGCGTTCCCGAACTTTTGTGCATTTTGCAGTTTATTGAGAGAAATTACAGTTTGCTCTCATTTTACCAAACTTTACCCCAGAAGTAAAGAGACACACCTATTTAAACAATAGGAAAATTATTTTAACAAAATATATAAAAATTTGTCCGTTTCGTTTTCAAGATATTTAATTTTTTAACTCTTAAATTCAAAATTTCCACCATTTCGGACCAAAAGTTTGGCAGAAATTAATTTTGATCTGAAACGTAGCTCAATATACCCAATGTGCATTGTCTGGGAATTCTATTCATAAACAAAAAAGTCAACTGTTTTAGAGGTGCGTAAAGTGCAATGCCTTCCAGCATTACTGAGGGTGATGTTTTTTTTTTTTAATTTACACATATTATGTTCCGCTTTTTAGATGAAAATGTAGCATTTTTTGTAGAAAAGAAAACACAAAAAGTAAAACTTGATATTGAGTTAAAAAAGTTGTATCTTTTCAATACAATATAAAACTGCGGGGAAATTACGGCATTCGATATAGAAAAAATTTTCATACAATTTAATTGTGTTTGTGTAGAAATTTCGTTCAACATCGAATTTCGTAATTTTCCCCCTGCTTAAGTTCAAAAATTCTGAAATTCACGATACTGTCTACGTTTCCATGTCTGTCTTTATAGTTGGTTTGTTGTTTGGTTGTAGCAAGGTAAAATAAAAAGTGTGTCACGATTGTTCCTTCTTCTTTCTTCTATTTTTTGTTGTTGTTGGTATTGATACCGGTTTTATGAATGTACATACTTTAAAATATTACAGTCGGTGTTACTCATCATACAAGTCCGACAGACAAAAGAAAGTTTCTATGGTAAATCATTGTATTTGCGGCTCTCTTTCTTTAAGTTGTTAAAAAAGCTTGTGATATTCATGTGCTGTTAGAAATTTAATAATTTTAATTAAAAATAATTATAAAATGCTACATACATACATACATACCTAAGTACCTATTTAAATAAATTGAAACGTATGCAATGTAGGTATACATATTTATGTACATATGTAAGTATGTATGCGTAACCTAAATGCAATTAAAAATAAATAGCAAAATAATGAATGAAAATCTCAATCTCATATACCTATAAAGTGATCTTAGAATAATTTTATTCAATTTCTAACTATGTACTTACATACATAAGCATAAATTAAATTTCCCGCCAGGTAATTTTGTTATAATTTACTCAGTGATGTCTTTAAATTAACTGCTGGGTTCTTTAAACGTAAAATAACTTCCGTAGGAAAATGTACATTGTTTACATACCGTCGGGTGGTTACTGGTTTGCCGCACAGTATATTTAGAATATATTATTACTGCAGCAAACCAATAACCACCCGACGATGCATTGACAATATGGTGATCGATTGTTCAACTTAACCAGAAACCGGTTTTCGAATAGTTCGAATATTTGAAATTATGATAAGCCCGGTTTCGGTTTTTACAATTCAACAAAAATCGGTTAACCGGTTTTTTAAGTAAAAAAATTATACAACATTTTTTTATATTTTAAATTGCTTTATTAAAAAGAAAGAGTTAAAAGTTCATTAGTAAATACTAGAAGAAATACACAAATTAAACGAAAAATATAAACATTAACTTCATATACTATGTATAGTACATATTAGTGAAGTAACGAATGTCAATTTTTGATATTCGCGAATACGAATATGAATATTTCAAACGATATTCGCGAATACGAATACGAATATTCGAAACAATATTCGCGAATACGAATATTATATGCAACATGATATATTAAAAAATTTTTATGAAAGAAGACTTCACACTCTTGTTGGCGTACTTTAAAGTTAATAAAAAGTACCCAAAATTTTAATGATCGTCATTGAATAATATTTGAAAATGATACAAAGCACAAATTTCTACAAAAGATTAATGTATTTGTACAAACTATATATATATAAATTTTTATTCATTTATTAAAATTTCGTTTAGGATTTATGCATTTATTTATTTAATTTCCTTGGAAAAATATTCGTATTCGTATTCGACTGAATTTGGCGAATACGACTACATCACAAGTACATACGTATGTGGACAAGGTGGATATCTACCTCTATATAAAATACGAAGCAAAATGTCAACAAAACTAAAAAACACTTTTTACAAATGGATTTTGACATCCATTGCACACCATAAAAGCAGTTTAATTCGCCTCTGCTACCACCTCAAAAAAATAATTTCGCTTTAATTTCATGTTTCAATAAGTGTTGTCATGTTAAAAAAACTAAGGAGAACTATCACACTTTAAAAAAAATACTTATGAAAATCAACTGAACACGTTGGTCCAAGTTTTAAAATAGTAAAAACTAATTGTATTGCAAAATATACAAACCGAAAAGTATTCGACTCAGCCGGTTTCCAAATTGTAAAAAAATCGGACTATTCGACATTCGAAAAATCACCCTAATTGAGAACAGCAATAGAACACATATGTATTTATTTTAAGAATTTCACTTACTTGATATAAACCTCTGGATTAGCCAAATAACTAGTCCAATCCGCCAAATATAGAGTAGCAGATTTAATCCAACGCCTGCGGAATGATTGGTTATTTAATGACTCGAATAATTTGTCATAGTCCAATTTGCCATCGCGACCCTTAAAACCCTACAAAGTAAATTTTATTTTAAATGTAAAACTAATTTTCTTTCTCTATTTCGTATGCACCTTCATAATTTTATTAACACCCGATCTTTTGTAAAGAGCATCGGCCAAGTCAGAATTGGAAAAATGATCCCATAAAACATGCAAGTGTTCCAGGAATGGTGGCAAGACCCAAGCATGATCTCTATGTTTGTCTTGGGTATGTTTACCTTCGGGACCAGCAAATGAACTTACAGCTTGCATTACCAAGGGCAAAAGACTCATTAGGCCATTATTATCTTCCTGAGGCTGTGGTGTAGCGGAGTTTGTGTTGACAGATCGTTTTTGCTGATGGTGATGAGAAGGGGCTTCATTATTAGGACCTATAAAAGCAGAAGCGATTTGTAGTATAGAGCCCAAATCGATGCCAGAATCAGATTCGCGTTTATTTCGATGCTGCTGTCCATTAATTTTATCATCCTCTTCATTTTCTTCACCTTGCGTAAACATTTCGATAACATTTCCAATAATGGAAGGGTCAAAACCACCACTGCGCCCTCCATTATTGTTCCCAGCACTGGCTAACAAACTGCCAATTCCTGACAGAATTTGCATTGCGCCGGATCCCCCAGAGCTTTTGGCTTGTCCTCCACTATTGGCCTGCATAAACGAACCCACAATCGAAGCAAAGCCAGCTAATCCAGCTGCCCCTCCTCCCCCACCACCACCTCTACGCCCGCCATTATTATTTTGATTACTTAAGGCTTCTTGTATAAACATTGAGGCCATATCCAACAAAGGATTCGCTTCATCCTCGTCACCACCCGACGGTGTAGGGTGTTTTGTGGAATGCCCAAAAGTTATATTGAGGCATAATAATGCCAACAAAAATATATGTTTCTTCGCTAACATTTTTTAACAATTATATAAATGTATCTGTATATACTTAATGAATTTATAATCTTAAGGAACTTTCACAATCACTTAAATGTTACACTTTTATCATTAAAATTTTACGGTTTATGATTTCTTATATGTATTTATGTGCTATGCATGTGTCTGTTTTGACTTATTTTTTTTTGCAAATTTATTATTATTTTTTTCACTGTGACTATCTTCTGGCGAATTTTATATGTATTTGATATAGATTTTTTTTTGCTAAAATAAACAAGACACTGCACCCGTTCACATCCGATCTAAAGGAGAAATTTCTTCCATTTGCTGGCTTAAAATTTTTGTAGCTCTTCTTTAGCTTCAATCACAGTTTACCGTTTTATACAAATTTCTTTAAGCCGTCTTACCTCAAACCGGGTTTGATCTTTCTTACCTCAGTAGTAACGTGTTAATGTTAGTTGGTATGAGCCAACATGTTGCAATAATCGTTTTAGACTGACGTGTATTCAAATACCAAGGTAAGTTAAACAGCTGTTGCGCATGGCTTTCTTCACGGAATGATTAGATTTATAATAATACATAAATATTTCTCTTTGCCTCCCTCATAAACAAAAATATACATATTTATGTAGATACAAACATACCTTCATACATTCCAAAATTTTTTCGTGCCTTTTGAGAGCTTCGTAATTTACCTACTTTCTTTTTTTTAAGAATTCTTAATTAAAAGAGAATTAAATTTATGAAAAAATACTATGTATTTGTTGTTAAGCGTTTGCAATGTATTTTTTAAGCAGAATTAAAAACCGCCTTTTCTTGCGCAGTTATTTCAAGTAACAGGTATGTATGTACTAGTGATGTAACGAATGTCAATTTTTGATATTCGCGAATACGAATACGAATACTAATATTTCAAACTATATTCGCGAATACGAATATTTGAAACGATACTCGCGAATACGAATACGAATATTATATGCAATATGAAATATTAAAAAATTGTTATGAAAAAGGACTTCTCACTCTTGTTGCCGTACTTTAAAGTTAATAAAAAGTACCCAAAACTTTAATGATATTCATTGAATAATATTTGAAAATTATACAAAGCACGAATTTCTATAAAAAAATTAATGTGCAAAATATGCAAAAAAAATTTTACTATAGCTTTAAAGTTAATAGTAGTTGCCAAGCACTTTAAGGCTAACATTGCTTTGTTAAGAAAGCGTATGCAAAATACAACTTTAATTATTTTGTTATTTAATAATAAATACTGGTAACACCACCGTGTTCAACAACCACTTCACAGCTTATGATGTACAAAATCGAATACAATTTCATTCGGGTATTCAAATATTTTTTTATTTTATTAAATAAATTTTTATTTTCTTGAAGTAAAGCAACCTAATTTCAGCAGTATGAGCTTCTGACATGGTAGGAAAACAGATAAACATTTCCATGAAGTATACGTAAATAAATATGAGGAACAAAGAAGAATTATCACAGTTTCTTTTATTCGAATGAAATGAGTATTTGAATATCCAGCTGTTATCGATTTGTTTTGATTGTATGTGCATCACTAAAACATTTTTGTACAATTGTATTCATTTTAAAAATTTTTTTATGGATTTTAGCATGTATTTTGAATCAGTTGGATAATTTGATGATGATTTCCATTACATGACAGAAATACTAAATCTAAGCTAGGAGCTAACACTTTTAGCTTCACTTTCAGATGTAACATGAATAAATATGTGCTATATTAACAAAAATATTTGAGGTACAAAATACAAATTTTGAAAATATTAACTTAAAGTAGTCTTAACAAACGTGGGGACCTACTTTAGAAATTTGATATAATAATTTTTTTAGAATACAACTTTACTTAACATTGCTTTGCAAAGCACTGTAAATTTTTTTTGCATAATACCCTTAGTCATTTATTTAAATTTCGTTTAGGATTTATACATTTATTTATTTAATTTCTTCGGAAAAATATTCGTATTCGTATTTGTCTGAATTTTACGAATACGAATACATTCGTATTCGACTGAAAATGGGCGAATATTCGACAATTCGAATACGAATATTCGTGCATCACTAGTATGTACATGTAACTGACTTGTATCAAACGCACATTCATACATACATACTAGTGATGGATGGGTCGAATGCCCATTTTTGATATTCGCGAATACGTATACGAATATTTGAAACAATAATCGCGGATACGAGTTTTATACATACCCCTACATACATACATACATACATATGTGAAATTTATAGATTTTTATTGGGGTCCCATTTGTGTACGTCTGCAAAATGAAATACATATCGAGGGTTTATATTCAAAAAGTTCTATCTGCAATTCTTGAATATTTTAGTAGACAAAATAAAACTGTTATTTTCTCGAAGTCCAAGAGCAATAACTGTATTTGATTAACATTAGTAGAGTTAAGATGTCTTCTGTAAATTGTACTATCCTCACAAAAACACAAATGTGAAAAAAGGCCAAGTTCCTGTGCAAAATTTCGGCCATTAAAAGTAGTGGGATATAAATTTTGACCAAGTTCTTGTTTGCCACAATACCTAACACAGAAATATGTTATGTATTATATAAATTTGTAATCGTAAGGGTGTCATATAATTTCTAGATAATCTGCTAACTTGAAAATATTTTTACCGATTTAAAGAAATCAACAAATAAAAAGTTTTCTCTCCTTTTTTAGAAAAGTAAAAATATTGCCAAGTTAGCAGATTATCTAGAAATTATATGACACCCTTACGATTACAAATTTATATAATACATAACATATTCCTGTGTTAGGTATTGTGGCAAACAAGAACTTGGTCAAAATTTATATCTCACTACTTTTAATGGCCGAAATTTTGGACAGGAACTTGGATTTTTTTCACATTTATGTTTTTGTTGGGATCTGGCTACTTTTTGAAAAATGTTCTATAATAACACTTTTTAAACTTAAAATTTCTGGTATGTCTTATTTCTATTAATGATCAGTGTGCCAGTAGAAAATGGCATAGTTGCATAAAATAGTGGGTTAGATCGTGATGGGTGTTGGATTGTAGACCTTGAAAATGCACTATTGTGTAATTACAACGGGTCGATAGTGTGCGCAATCTGGTAAGAGTCATCTGGAAAGAAACATGTTAAATACAGCGTACATTTTAATGGACGTGACGCCGTCTATTTTCTCAATATATTTACATATTAAAGTCTGCTTAGCCAAAATACATAAATCAAAAGGATATTCCCAATGCACATTGCGATTGAGTACATCACTTACTATTTGTGTACAAAATGTCAACTCTCTATAGTATAATATTATGTAAAATATTTATGGGCCTTGCCCCGCTGACTTTCATATCTGCTAGTGCTCATGAGTCCTGCAAAGTTTGGTATTAAAAAGTTAATGAGAAATATATGAGTAGTAAATTAAAAACCGCTAAGCCGAAGTACATGAAAGAAAAAGCTACTATTTATGGGTGAAGTCACGGCTACTTTTCAAAATAGGAAACTTTTATATTGGATAAGTGCAATGTGTATAAAAAGTTTTAATAAAATTTATCTTAATTTTGAATTTGAAGTGCTTATTTCCACCACCTGGTAGCAACTTCTGGTTTTTCAGATTTTTCTTAGTGATCTCTGATCTTAATTTATTTGTGTATCAAATTTAAGCTCGCTAGTGCAAATTGGAGTTTTAACTTCGTGGCCCCATATACCGGGTAAAACTTTTTTGTTTTAAGATTTTCCCATTGGCTTACGAAGCAGCACTTATATGTGTATAAAATTTCAGCTCTCCAGCGCGAATTATACCTTTAAATTTTATTAGCATTACCTCTCCCTCTATTTCTAACTCAAAATTTTGTTGTGAGCAGCGCTTATAATTCATGCTAATTTTCTTCTAAAATATGCTAGACCAAAGTAGATTAAACACAAGGCTAACATTTTATGGGAATAATCACACCCACTTTTTAAGGTGATATTTTAAAGTAGTGTGCACGTGCAAAGCGTATGCAAGATTTCACTAAATTGGCTTGAATTAAAAGCTGTATATTAAGTTTTTAGTTCAAAATAATATTAGCGTAGGTTTCTTACTTAGACCTACTTGTGTATCAAATTTCAGTTCATAAGCGCAAGTACTGATTTTTAGTTTTTATGGACGCAGTCCCACCCCTCTAACTAAAATGTCCAGGTTTTCAGATTTTTCTAGTTGATTTCTCGCCTAGACCTACTTGTATATCAAATTTCATATCCCTAGCGCAACTTTTAATTTTTATGGGCGTAACCCTGCCCACTTTTCCAAACTCAAAATTTTGTTCGGCCAGTGCTTAGTATTTGTGTCAAGTTTCGTTGCAAACGGATAATAATAATTACATAAATAGTATATCTAAATATGCTGAGCCGCAGGGTATTAAAATGAGGTTTAAATTGTACTTTTTAATAACAAATTTATAGCCTCGCATTACCGCAGTATATATACCAAATATCAATAAAACAGCTTCCATTAAGCGCCTTATATTAGATTTTTTAATTCTGACTTTCATGGGCGTAGCCCCACCCACATTACAAAAATTTCTAAGTTTTCAGATTTTTTTATTTTATTTCTTACCTAGACCTAGCTCTATATCGAATTTCAGCTCAATAGCACACATTTTTATTTTTATGGACGTAGCCCCGCCCTCCTGGTTAAAATTTTCGGGTTTTCAGATTTTTCTGGTTCGTTGCTCACCCAGATCTTCTCGTGTACCAAATTTTAGCTCTCTAGCAATAGCGGAAGTGCTTCATCAATTTGATGAGTGTGTCAGCGGTCAGTGAGTATGTCTTAAAATATGCACTTTTTGCACCTCTATATCTCCGGAACCTTTCATTGTACAAAGCACATAGAGCAAAAAATTATCAGCTGAAGTAGCGCTGTCACCTAGTTAGATACACCTTGGTAGTGATGTGGTTTTTTTACGTCATAAAATTTAAACAAAAACGTTTACTAGACATTGCAATTTCTGCGATGTTAGAATTTTTTTTTGCGATTTATCTAATTTTTTAAGATTTTGTTATTCTTTGGATTGTAAGTGACTATAATTTTGGGATTATTAGTGCGTTTACAAATTTCAAACTTAAATTGTAAAAATTCCCATAAAAACACTAATTATTAATTTGACGGCACCCGGTCAAAAAAATACTTGTGTGGCAACACTCTGTCTTGAATAGCTGTTGTTGTTATTTACATTTATTTTCTTTTTACATACTCTTTATATCTACAATTTGATGCTGAAAAAAAGTCAGCCATTGTAGTAATGGTAAAGTAAGAAAATAAAAAACATGTTGATTATTGAGTTCTTGTTTCAACTTTGTTATTTGTTGTTGAGCTTCTCATTTATTTAAATGAAAGTTTATAACATAATGACTCTAGTTGTTCTAAGAAACTTTGGGTAAAGGTTCCCTGATGATCTGCATTAGCAACAGTGAAATGCGCATAGGATCCAGCTAAACCCCTCAATAATCAATTTCAATGTATTTTATTAAAAAAATATTTTACTGAATAAGTAAAATATAATTTTGGGATTATTAGTGCGTTTACAAATTTCAAACTTAAATTGTAAAAATTCCCATAAAAACACTAAAAAAATTTTTTTCAAGCAACTTCATTCGGAGTGTTTAGTATTAGAGCCCTTGTATCTCTCCTTTTTAAGCGGATGTGTCCAGTAAAGTTCAAAATATTACGAGCAAGCGGATTAGGATGTGACTCGAGTTTTGTTAGATATTTGCCTGCGTATTTTGCAATTTCTTCAGTCACTAGTGGCATATTTAAATCACGATGTATATTTGAATTCTTAATGTACCATGGAGCAGATGTTATTAACCTTAAAATTTTGTTTTGTCTTCGTTGAATTCTCTCTACATTGGAAGCAGAAGCAGTGCCCCATAACTGGATACCGTAACACCATATTGGCTTTAAAAGTGACTTGTATATTAAAAGTTTGCAGTCTAGGCTGAGTGTTGAATTTCTGCCAATCAGCCAATGTACCTGAGTTAGTTTTAGTTTCATTTGAGTTAACTTATAGTCAATGTGATGTTTCCATGTAAGCCGTCGATCGAGGTGTATACCAAGATATTTCACATGAGAATGTTGAGGAACAGCTTGATTATTAATCCGAATGGTGGAACAAGTATCTCTTCGTAAGGTAAATGTTATATAGACACACTTTTGTTCATTTACCTTAATTCTCCATAAGTTTAACCATAGTTCCATCTGGCTAATGTGTTTTAAACAACATTATTTTTGCTGATTTTCGCAAGTTTTTGCCATTTTTGAAATTTTTACCGATATTTTAGCATTGCTTAGAGTTTTAGGGGGATGTTACTCTTCTCAGAAATGGAAAGTTACTAATTGCCAGTCGCTTGGGAGTAGCCAGAAGGATTCCTTTGTTGAATTGTCCAAGCAGCACACTACTTATAGTCTTTGACCAAGTATCCCCTGGGCAGTGGCTGTAAGGCACGCGTTTCAAAGCTAGCTAGAGGTAGAAGGCGCCATAACCATGTCTCCAGAAACTCCAAATTTGTTAACGAATCTCTATACAAGCAGCCTCTAAATGAAAAACCGAAATACTCGTTGACGACCTTTGCATATCGAACTAGGACTTTGTGCACCTTATGCTCCAATGAGAGTTAAAGGAACACAGATATACATGTGTATGTATATATTAGAGTTTTAGCAATTTGAAAAAAAACTCTGGGAATTTTTGGGGATGACAAATCCAAAATTTGGCATAAGGTCTAGAAAAAACTGGCAGCACTGTTAACAAAAACATACGATAGAAAATATGGCAATGTTGTCTCTATTTGTTTATAGGGCATTTACATTATCTCTAGTAGAAATCTAGTATGTACTTACGAGATTTCGAGCTAAATCTAGCTGCTTTTTACTGGATTTCCCATACAAAACAAAATCTAGTTTTTGAGTAGATTTTTAGGCAATCTATTTAAAATCTAATATTTATATTTTATTTTTACTACCCTGTACAAAATATTTATATAAAAGAGGATTGAATTAGCTACGGTCTGCTTAAAAGGGTGTGTGTTTTTCGGTTAATGGGCTTTGTTTTGGATAAAAAAAATCATGACAAATGTCAAAAAAGTTAATGTAAACGGTATAGATTTTCATAAAGATTTTAATTAAAATTTGCTAGATTCAGTGCAGCTGTAAATGTTCTATTAGGAAAATTTATAAACATTTTCAAAAATATTTAAACCAGAAACCAAAGTGTTTGGTTGTACGCTTTGATATTCTGAATTCTTGTCTAAAATTCTCATTTGAGAGAGCGAAAATTCTTTTCCTGCTCCTTACTTTTTTACATTATACGTTCTAAAAATATTTGTAAATTTGGTCCTTCCATTTCCGTTATATAAGTTCTTACAAACACAATATTCATTTTATTTTTTAAATAATTTTCTTACAATTAGTATGTATCTCAACCGACAAATTTTGTTCCGTTAAATTTAACAGATGATTTTCCGTTAAATGGTGTCGGTTAAAACTTAACCATTTATTGTGAAAGGTAGTTAAGCCTAATTTCCTGTTAAAGATCATGTTAATGGAAAGAGCCGATAATGATATTTTAAAGGTACTCCTATTATCTTCCACTGTGTTCAAAACATAAAAATCATTTTTACGAAATTAAACTCTATCATATAATAACACTTTGCAACATATTTGCTTAATCCACAACAATTTTTATCGTGTATTTGTGTATCAAATACACATTTTGTTTTTTAATTGTGAACACCGTGTGTGTAGAGTATTAATGTATTTTGTATTTTTAATGAAAAAGAAGAACAAGCTACATACAAATTCTCTCAGAAAGCCTCTCGTTGAATACAACATTTTAAAAACATATAAAATAAAAGTGTAATAGTGTATTTAATTTTTATATGAAAATTTCATACAACAAATGTTACACTCTTGTATTTAATATGATAATACAATCGATACATAGATACAAGAGGTTTTGTGAATTAAGCAATAATTTATTCCCAGTCAAACACAAGGAAGATTAACAGTTATGTGAAGAAAATCTTTCTCTAGATTTGTATGAAGTTTTATGGGACATTCTTATGAACATACCATGTGAATAATTATGATTATAATAAATATGTATGCATGTACAGTGATTACGTAATAATTTTGGCTTTAATGAAGAATTGCACTGGATATCGTTTTATTCACAAATTTTAAGTGTTCCATTAAAGATCTGAACAACTCTAATACTCGTACTTTAGCTCGTAATAGTGAAGAAAACAAGTTTTCTTTATTAGCCAATAACGGGAAAACAATTTTACTTTCACTATACTTAAGCACAATTTTCATCATACGCTTAGACCACAAACAAGAGAGAAAATATGAAGTACAAACGATGCAATAAACATGATTATTATCAGAGTTGCATGCATTTTCTTCCAGTATTCAAACGAACGTTCAGCCAAACGGATGCTTTTGCTTCGTAATTTGAATTGAATTTTTTCCAACACACTACATCGATTAAGAGTAAAGCATTGTAAAGTGGAGCGAATTATTTGACAAATATACCAACAATACATACATTATAATTATGGAGTTAACCTTTAAAGAGTTAGACAAAGATGTCTCCAAAAGAATTGATGCATTATTTCCAAAAAAGGATTGTTTTGTAGAAGTTCTACCGGGAAACGTTATATTGCCAAAACAATTTATGGACATTGGAGAATCCATTAGAAATTTCAAAACTTATTCGGATGATGTGTGGTTAGTGTCGTACCCCAGGACTGGTTCTACATGGGCTCAGGAAATGGTATGGTTGTTGGGTAATCAAATGGATTTTGAAGGTGCCAAGCAAATGCAACAGTTAAGGTCGCCTTTGATTGAGTTGTCTGCTTTGTTTAGTGAAGATCATCATGAGTGGGTAGCGTAAGTATTTATGTACTTAAAAAAAGAGCATACTAATATGTGAGTATGTATGTATGTATATGCATATATGTAGTGATGGGACAAGGGTAAATACCCAAATGGTAAATTGGGTATTTAAATGTAAATACCCAGGTATTTACCCAAGCACCTGGGTATTTACCTAAAATGAGGGTATAAATCAGAATAAAGAAAAATTTACATGAATTAAAAGAACAAAATACACTTAAACAAAATATGTTCAAAATAAATTCGAAAATGTTCACATTTCTCTTACTCTACGTAGTAACGAGTATTTGTTATTCAAATGAGTATTTACCCGAAATTAGATAAATACCCGGATATGAAAGTGGATATAAATGGGTAAATACCCAGAGTTGGGTAAATAGCCAGGTCTAAACCCATCTCTACATATATGTATGTAAAAAGTCCTAACGCAGCCAACCTGAGATTCGAAAATAAACGAAGAACAATTCTCGAAACATTCTCGTTAAAAATAGTTTAGCAACAAGAAACAATTTGTTTCGCTCACTTTTTTTTTATTTTTTTGCATGTAAAGGGTGTCTTAACAAGAACGCGCCGTCTTGTTGAAACCACATGCCCCACACATTCATTTCTTCAATTCTAGGCACGAAAAAATTGGTTATCATTTCAATTTGCTGAGCTCGGTCACGAATTGAGGTGGATGGAGTTTGAGCGACATCATCACGTACAGCTGCGACATTTTCGGTCGATCGACATGGTCGAAGGCGCGTTGGTTGTTGTCTTTACGTCACTAACAGACCCAGGTTAGGCAAATTTATCCATTAATCTCTTTACAGTTGACTCTTTTGGAGCATTATTGTGACCCTAAATTTATCGCAATTTGCGAACTGTAGCCGCAAAACAATTTAAGAATGAGAATGCGTTGTTCATTCGTATAGCGCTCCATTTTTACTAACCTCGTACCTTCTACTAGCAAACAATATCAATTGTTCAAATATCAAACAATGACACTTCGAATGGCGCCAAATTTAAATCTTGCGTTCTTGTTTGGACATCCTGTACAACAAAAGAGGAATAACCTTTTTTATTATTTAGAAGCAATGAAATCAAACTATTAATGACGTTGTTTATGATTACATAATGATATCGCTAAAGCTTCGCTATTGATTCGTAAGCGAAACATTGATATCGAAAGATTTGTTGCCACAAACTGAGCGACGGGTGAGCTCTAGCAGCACTTTCTCTTTCTATTTACGATAGCTGTTCTCGAGTGTTTTGTCCGAGAAATGTTTAAGCAACATTCGAATGCGATATTATTTACGAATGTTTTGGTTAGCTGGGAAGGCTCCCTAGAGTTAATGATATCGATTTCAAATATTTCTCGAGCAAAACTTTCGAGAAAGACACTACAAAATTAGTCAAAAAAAGTTCACTTGCCACTAAGTTTTCTTCCAAAAACACTCGATTTCGTAGGATCACTACCAATGTCAAAAGTGAGATATAATCGGATTATCAGGCTGTTAATATGTACATCGAAAAGCGCACAATTTTAACAGACATAATTCTTTAAATTTAATAAAGTATTACTAAAATCGCTTAATTTTTTGTTTAATTTTAAGAAATTCGTTGGGAAATACTGTTGAAACAGTCAAAAATATGCCACGTCCTCGTTTTGCACGTTCGCATTTACCATGGAATTTACTACCCCAGGATCTGGGAACATCCAAGGCTAAGGTATACAAAAATTTATAATATACATTCATTCACATTCATGTACATATGTATGTATGTATGTATATAATTACAGATAATTTACACCGCTCGCAATCCTAAAGATTTGTGCGTTTCATTTTATCACTACTGTAAGCTTATGCACGGCCTTCAAGGTCCCTTTGACGAATTTCTGGATTTATTTATAAACGAACAAACACCAATTGGATCGTATTGGAAACATGTTTTACCTTTCTGGAAGCGTTCTACAGACCCAAATGTATTATTTTTAAAATATGAAGACATGAAAAGAGATTTGCCAGCTGTTGTTCGTAAGTGTGCAAATTTTTTAAAGATCACCTATCAGATAAACGAGGAAGATATGAAGCGAATTTGTGATCATTTGAAATTCGATAAAATGCAATCAAACCCTGCTGTCAATTTGGAACCAATTCTAAGCCATATTGATGCAAATGGAAGTAAGGATGAGATAGCAGGGGAAGTAGAAAGTAAATTTATACGAAAAGGTCAGATAGGCGATTGGAAGAATTATATATCTGCCGAGATGTCAGAACGCTTTGATGAATGGACTATAAAAAATTCTGGAGGCAGTGGCCTTACTTTTGATTATGAGTGAATGAATATTCATTCGAAAGCAACTATTTTTTTTCTTTCTTTTAACTATTTTTTGAATTTAATTTTTATCCTAGGAATAATTAATTGGGGTATTCACAAGGCTGTCTTAAGTGTCATAATGTCATAAGGTCCAACATTTTAAATCAGTTTAACATTATTTTTATTTTCCTTCATATATTAATACAATTCTTCAACCTATATATTTGTTACTGTCATAACTAATTATTTTGCTTTTTACTTTTCTTTTTTGACAAAATGGACATTTTTGTTTAAATACGCGGTGGTTTTCTTTAGCAAATTTGTACTAAAATCATTATATATTGCAAAAAATATAAAAATTCGCAATGGATAAAAATAACGGAAATAAATCTCCCAAGGCTGACTATAGATCGCAAAAAAGCAACAAGTCAAGAAAAGGCTTACAGCATATATGTAAATCGCTAAAACTTGCAAAAATGCAAACGTCTTTAAAAATTTTCCAAAACCGCAAAAACTATAAGGGAACAACACACTCAGTGGATTTTAAGAATAAAAATAGCCTTATGTGCAAAAAACTGCGAAAATTCGCCAATATTTTTTTAAAAATTCGCGATAAATTGCAAAATTTGCAAACAAGCCTTTAAATAACTTACAAATGCCTAAGGATATTAAAATTCCAAAAAATCGCAGCAAATTTGCAAAATGATGACAATTAGCATAAATTTGCTAACATCAAATAGATATTTGGATTAAAAATCGGTTAAATGGCAAAAAGGCAAGATTAGACTTAAAATCACTTTAATCGCGAAAATAGCGAAAATGGGTGAGAAATGGCAAAACTGCAAATCAGCCCAAACATAACTCACAAAAACCTAAGGATATAAGAAATTTCAAAAAGCGGAAAAATTCGCCACAATTAAAATTTGCAAAAACTTCCTAATATCAAAAAAGTAGCAAAGTGTGTAAAGGGCAAAAACTGCAGAAAAAATAATTCTATCAGACTATGAAATGGCTTGAGTCAGCCCTAATTTGTTAAAATTTGCACAAGAGCATTAAGTTTTATCAAAAATTACCTGATTCGCAAAACTTGCCGAAATTTTGCAAATGAATTCCAAAGCCTTAAAATTTTAACAGGATAAATGCTTGAAAACCTTTTGTTTTACATATTGCGAACATTGCAAAAATATGCAAATTATTTTCGGATACAGATAGAAGCCGTTGAATATTTTTTCTCATAATTTTGCATATACGTACCAAATATTATTTTATTTTTGTAATTTTTTTTTTTCATTTGTTTTGTATCGTCTTGTTTATGTTTCAACTAACATACTAAAATATTAGGGGTTGCTCACAGCATTCATATTTTAAACTATTTTAAAAGTTTAGAACTTTATGACATTATGACTTTAAGACACCCTTGTGAATACCCTAAATATTTTATGAATAATCATATTCTAGTTTGTTGAAAGCATTTTATTATTGAAAGCTTAAATAAGCAACGACAAAGAAAAATTCTTCATTGGTATCAGATAAATTATTTTATACATTTTAGTACGTTATATGTACATATGTATAGAAAAGCATGGTATATAGTATATAAAAATAAATTTTATTTTTTCTTGAATAAATAATTTTACGGCCACTTGCCGCCTGCTTTTCATTAGTACAATAAATATTTGCTAAGTACTTTTGTTTCATACTGACGTACGTGAGCAATCTTCTAACACACTTAATGCGGAGCATAAACTTTTGCTAGTTTTTTGTTATACATCCATACATAAGACTCTATCTGTTAGGGTATTCATTTTAATTGATTCGGCTTCTATGGTTCTTGGCTCCAAGCATGTTCTGAAAATTATATTTCCTAAGCAATTTAAAACCACAAAAAAAGTGTTTCGTGCATATAGATATGTATTTATATAATTTTGTGATTTCAAAATGTTCACTAACGGCCTTATGTATTTACTATGTTCACACTTATGTTTTTAAACGTGTTTAACGCCTCATTCGTGCTTAAGAGCTTAAATACGACGATTTTGAGATGTTTTACCATACATTGACTTGTTTTATTAAACATCTCAAATGAAGTGTTTAAAATTTAAACACTTCCTTAAACACGCAAATGGAGTATGCTCAGTCCGTTTTTTGATAGATCTGGCAACTTTGTGTTGTTATTAAATAGCGGCACGATGAAAATTATTTCGTAAGAAGTTTGAAAGTTTTAGGACAAAAGGTTCCTGAGATATGGAGGTGCAAAAGTGCCAGACATACGCACTGACCACTGACACCCTCATGAAATTGATGACGCACTTCTGCTGTAGTTAGAGAGCTGAAATTTGTTACACGACTAGATCTAGGTGAGCAATGAAGTAAAAAAATCTGAAAACACGGAAATTTTAGCCAGGGGGGCGAGGCTACGCCCATAAAAATTAAAATTTGTGCTAGTGAGCTGAAATTCGATACAGAACTAGGTCTACGTTAGCCATAAACTAAAAAAAATCTGAAAACCCGAAAATTTTTGCTAGGAGGGTGGTTGACACACCCATATAATTTCAGCCTCATATTTCATGTACTACGGCTCAGCCTATTTAGATATACAATTTATGTAGGTATTATTATCCGTTTGCCACGAAACTTGACACGAACGATAAGCACTGGCCGAAAAAAACTTGAGTTGGCAAAAGTGGGCGGGGCGACGCCCATAAAATTTTTTAATTAAAAGTTGCGCTAAGGAGCTAAAATTGGATATTGAAATAGGTCTAGGTGAGAAACCAACTAAGAGGACCTGAAAACGCGGAAATTTTAGTCAGAGGGGCGGGGCTACGTCCATAAAAACACCAGTAGGTCTATGTGAGTAACCAACTATAAAATCTGAAAACCCAAAAAATTTTTCCAGAATGGATGGGCCACGCTAATACTCCTCAGAATTAACAATTTGCATACTTGTTGCACTTATACAAGACTTTAAACTGTCACCTTAAAAAGTGGGCGTGATCACTCCCATAAAATGTAAGCGTTATTATACCCTTTACCAAAAAATGGTAAAAGGGTATATATAGGTTTGTCATTCCGTTTGTAATTTCTACAATATTAATAAGCGACACATAAAGTATATATATTCTGGATCCTTATGCATAGGGAAGATGAACAAGCGATGTTCGTCTGTCCGTCTGTCTGTACGTGAAATCAATTTTCCCAAGCTTCCAGAACAGGTAGAGACTTCGTTCTTGGACTGGTGTGTCAGAAATTTTCCGAAAAATTTTGCTATTGAAAATCAACAAAATCGGGCAGACCGTTTCAGAGCTGGAAAACTCAAACTCTATTTTCCCATAGAAAATAACTACCGAAAACTAGTTTTTATTACTTTTTTAATAAATTAACTTATTTTATTGTTCGGTATGAATAAAATTGGTATTTATAATTAAAAAAGGTTTCAGGTTTCTTTTTCAATGTCAAAATAAAGAAATCATGAATAAAATGTGAAATTTTTGTTCCCATGAAATTTTCATTCCCCATGAAGGGAAATTTGCAGTAGTGAATTTCATGGGAACGTTTGTTCCCGCTCTCAACGCATAGTGAGTGTAAAAACGGGAAGAAGACTTCTAAAGCTTAAAAATTAATTGAAAAATCCAAAAAATTAAGTTCAATAATAAGAAATACACATATTTTGGGTTTCAAATTAAATTTTATTAACCATAACCAGAAAATTTACTGCATGTGAGCCAAAGAGATTCTTGTTCAATGAAACACGGTGTTCCAAGGAATTATTGTTGTTAATCGTGGACATTATTAATAGGTATTGCCCTAAAAATAATTATTTATAAGTTTTAATATATAATTGCAAGTATACTATTGAAATTACGCAGTGTATAATTCAATTCGCCTGAAAAAATAAAGTGAACAAAACCAAGGGAAAAGTGAAAAAATCCATGTGAAAAATATTATTCACGATAAGGGGAATCAAAAAAGGCAACACATTTCAGGGGAAATCACACCAGTGTGATTTGAAAAATTAATGTGATTTGAAACCACGGTATTTCCAGAACAGGCCTGTGTATAACGATTTTGAGATTCATGCATTTTAATTTATATTAGATATGAAGGGCTTATTGTTTTATTGTTAGTCCTAATTTACACTATGCAAGTCTTATTGCTAAGCTGATTAGTTTTTTAGGAGAGAGAGAGAGAGACGAGGGGAAAAGAAACGGTTCTGTTCCCCTAGTCTCTTTTTCCCACAAACTAATCAGCAATAAGACTTGCATAGTGGAAATAAGGACTTATTGGCTTTATTTATTTAATATACATACATATGTATGTACATTTGTCATGAAAATACATTGTTTTGTGAATACATACTATTAATTCTTTCATTTAATTCAACTCGTAGCTTATTCAAATAGTTATTCCTGTAAGGAAATGCTTCAGTATTAAGGCACGAGCGAGACAATTGTACTTGAAACTTTATTTTTTCAACCCTTTATAGGAATCTTAAGACGATAAATAAAAATTTCATAATAGCTTTACTTTTTCTATATTGTTGCTGCATCTTTAAGCTGAATGCTTGGATTTGGTCTAAAGAACCATATACACTCAACTCTTTTTTACACTGTCTTTTTTACACGATTTTGAAATAACACGGTTCAAAAATAAGAACAAATGATTTTTTTTACACGAATTGAACTAGAACTTGCACTATATATTTTTTTTTAATTTTTGCATTTTTAATATTGTTTGTAATAAGCGTGCACGTCTGTTATCCTCCGAAACCGATGGGTAACTGTAAAATTAGGGATGAAACGATACGAGTAAATACAAGTAAATACTCGATACTTCTTCTTAGAAACCAAGTATTTTTGGTATCGATACTCTACTACCGAGTACCAAGTAGGTATCGGTAAAAAGTACTTGTATCGGTCAAATATACTCATTTCTTATTGGCTACAAAAAAGCTGAACATGCTTAACCAGTTTAACACAGTTTAACCAGTTCTACACAATTTTATTTGTTCGTGTTAAATGTAAATTTATATTTAGAATATATGTATGTATATTAGAGTAAGTTCGTGAAAATGGGACCACCCAAATCAAATATTTCATAAAAAAAGACGATAAAATTGCGAGCTGCAAACAATTTTTTTAAAGCGTGCGTTATTGCGGAAACAAAACGAATTTGCACAAACATTTAAAATGTCGTCTCGACTATATCTTCTGCTCCAGTCCAGCCCAAACCTAGCGATTTTTCCACTTTGTTTGGCATCTAACTTGTTGATTTGGCGACATGTCGATTTTGCTGGCGATAAATGAATTTATCGGCGATTTTTATGGTATGTTTTTAACAAAATTGAAATTAAAAATTTTTCCTATTCAGAAAAATTAATTTATTATTATTTCGTCTGCAAGAAATTTAAACAATTAGTGTATTCTTATATTAATCGCTTCCGAAATCGGAAGATTTTGTCGACTAGTCATTAAGAATTCTTTACGAATTAAGAGCATTTGATTTGGTGGGTATTTAGTTTTGTTTTCACTACTTTAAATCATGTGAAAAGCTTGACCGATACAAGTAAGTATCGATGCTTTTTATTCGATACTGAGTATGTATCGATACTTCTGAACCGATGCCGTATCAAGTAAAAGTATCGATACCTTACTGGTATCGTTTCATCCCTATGTAAAATTAAATTTTAATTTTAGTCTTTCAAACTTGGAATAAACTTTATTTAATTTTTCTTGTGCAAATGAATTGTTTTTGTTATTTAATATGTATTTTTTTAATAAAACTTCTTAATGATTACTTATTTTGCACGTTTACTCAGTAAATGTTTGGTTTTTTTGAACTTGCATGATTATTTAAAGATATCGCTAAATTTTTCATGTGTTACATGTATTTTTTACACGATTTTTTTTTTGCACGATTTCCTTAGAAACGCATTCCCCGTGTAAAGCAAGAGTTTAGTGTACACATTATAACTGTAAGAAAATTCTAAATAATTTTAGATAAACAATGCCAACGATGTCTTCCGTGATGAGTGAGTTAATTTTTTTTCTTTTCTTGGAAAATTCTTAACGTGGGGTCGCTTTGTAAAGCAACTTCAAATATATATAAAAAAAATCACAAGAATTTTTTACTCGATTTATTCGATGGATTGACATAAATTACTGGAACAAGGTTTTAATCGCAACAGGGAACTTTTTACTTAGTGTTATTATTATTCTTCGAACTTCCTTTGTTTTTCTATTTTATGATTTTATTAAGCTAAAGTTCGTATAGCTTTGTAAGCCAAATTACATGTATTTACATATGAATTATTAATGAACAAATAACAAATAAACAACAAAAACAAATAACACTAAAGTTAATTGTAAATATTCTGACAAACACTTGGTATAACAGAACAACTAGCTGTTTTCGAAGGTCACTACACCTTCATCAGCTTTCTCTTTTGTTTGGTCCACTGTGTGTGGTGTCTGTTGAAGTAGATTTCTCCTTTATATGCTCAGCTTTTATTGCGAATGGCACTTTTTATTTGTTGGAATATTATTTGACTTCAATTTTTCGTGTGGATCCCCTACTACAGTATCTATGTACAAAGTACTCACAATATAAAAAGTATAATACTGGAGTTAACCTCAATATACTATATACATACATACATAGATATGTACATATGTATGTACATATGTGCTTATATAGATATCTGTGTATGTATATGTACATATATGTGTGTACGAATGCACATGTATACATTTAAAATTATTTTAGACGTTAATCTAAAATTTTATATACATAAGCATCAGAATCATGATCAAGATGAGTACAGTTTCGATTCTTAAAATGAAAACAACTAACGTGTTTCTTCTGGTTCTGCTAAATTGCTTCCTACAACTTCTTCCTGCTAACTCTCAGGAATGTAACAAAATGGACATAAATTCAACTGCTAATGCAATGAAAGACGCCATCATTTACAATAAAACTGACGAATACAAAAAGGTATTATTAAATCTAAAAGATCATAACCCGACAACGATGTATGACATTGTGCTTAAAGCATTCGATATAATTTTTCCTGATCTTCACAATATAAGACCTGGTGGATTTTGCGAGATCTACCAACCAGAATATCCAAAACTTTTTGATATTATGGTAAAAGCTGAAGTGTCTCTTTTCCAATTTACCACTGACACTGATATGATACATCTCGCTAACGTGATAAGCAAAGTTCGAAAGCACGATTTGTATGAAAAAGTTGATTCTAAAATACAATCAACGGTAGACGGCACTATAAAACAGTTGCCCAACTACTTAAAATATATATTTTTTGAGCCACATTTTTGCCTTCTGAATATTGAATATTCCTCTTATATTTACGTTAAAGAAGACACGGGTACTTCGGTTTGGAGTTTGTCAAATTGGTTTTTGGATGATACAAGCTACATTAAGGCTGAAGATTTGAACGTATATAAAAATAGTACTGCTCAACTAAGTGCTACACTTAAAGGAACTAAATTTAATACAAATATTGGTAGTATGTTGGATATTAAGTTTTTGGATGACGAATACTATAGCAAATATAATAACACTAAGTACCGTGTTCAATTCTCTAAAAATGGCTATTTGATGTGCGCCGCGCACTTGGACTTGATTCGGCGCCCAGTTCGATTTTATAACTTTCCTCCAAATCGCACTGGATGCGAATGGTACTTACAATTGTGTAATTTTTGATTTGTAAAAAATAGTAAAACGTGTCAATTAAAAATTATATATGTACATATGTATGTATGTAAATTCAATTATTTTTGTTTAAATAAATTTTTTTAATGAATTAATGTAATGAATTTTATTGAAGTAATAATTTTCTAGAATCAAAAGTTATAGATCAGAAGTTCATGTATAGTTTTTAGGTGATTGTCATAAATAACCCAGCTGTAAATTGAGCGAAGTACTTAGATAATAATCACTGACGTCAGTATAACATCGTAAGCGAGCAATCTAAGTACTTGAATTGTAATGTACGTGTAATCTGAATATCATGTGTTACTGATAACTTCGATTACGATGTAAGCAGGGATTCAGTTATTGTTTAAAACAAATAGTTTGTTCTAAAATAAAATTAAAATACTGGCCTACCTTTAGGGTAAATTTATTATAATGCCCGTTTACAACTCCGCTGTCAATGTACAAAGCGCAATGCTAGTGGCACGTACTGACATCGTAGCTTACTTTGTAAGCGAGAGCGCACCACTTACGCGTCCTATGACACTTTTATGTTAAACCTAAATAGCAAAGTAAGTGAACGAATCACCACTGACTGCTACTAAGTATTACTGATATCATCGATTACGTAATGTATATTTTTACCACTGGGAATTTCCACCCAAGTAGAAAGAAATGGGATGGATGATAACGTGATAAATACGTTCAAATATCATATGAAAATAAATTTGTACAAGAACATGAAGTTGTGTTGTATATGTACATACATACATACATACATACATATTTAAGTATGTGGATGTACTACATATTTATGTACATATAGCGTTTTATATAAATTGAGTCTTGAATTGAACAAATATTAATAAATTGATTAAAAATACAAATTTTTAAAACGGAAAGATATATAAAATTATATTAAAATTAGCATAGTATATGGGCACTTCCAGAGAAAAGTCCACCATGACGAAAAAAATTAAGGTTCACCAACAGATTTTTTTTCTTGTATTATAAATTAGAAATATTTAAAATTAACTATATTTAAGAGTTCGACGCTTTCCTTAGTTGTGATAGCGAAATAATGGGCTACAAAATTAGGCTTCTCGTTTTGACAAGTTTTACTTAATTTCATGAGCATTTTCTTTACTTTTTATACTTCTAGGAGCAATTGCACAGTGAAATTTTGCGTGTTAACAAAGTTTTATTAGCTTATACGATAATAATAAACAAAAACATTTATAAAACCAATGTTTAATATAATATTAATATTCAAAAGTGTGTAACGTAACGCCAAATTGTGGGTATAGTACAATGTTTGTTTAAAATGTACTTAAAATTTTGGTTTTGAGTTTGTTCGTTTGTTTTCTTCGCTTTCACGTCCAAACCTCTAAATCGATTTTTAAATTATTTCACAAATGGAAAGCTACATTACCAGCGTCAAACTAAGTATATTTATTGTATCCGGCTCGGAACCGGTTTTTTTGTATATGTTACGATTTTTTCCGAATAATACATTTTTGGGCTGGTAAGGGTAATTTTCGGTTCGGTTTGGATTGTTTAACCAGTCTTAAAACCGGTTTTTATTACGTTTTTTAATTTAATTTTATCGTCTTTATCAGCGACTAAATATATTCATAAATTTTAATTATATTTTCCAAAATAAAACGTGAGTGGAGCTGCGGATAAAGCTAATAAGTATATATAAATAACAAATATAGTTTTGTAACACTTTTGTGTATCTTTTTCTTAATTAAAAAAAATAAAAATTTAAGTGTAAATTTAGGTAACGAACCGACATGTAACGTAACGCCAGATACTAATGCTAATAGAAAAAAAGGGGAAAATATTTTTTAATCTAGATGTTTGGAGAATAAATGAATGTATATCAGTCCAAGTCCAAACAAAAAAATTTTTGTCTAAAAAGACTTGCCCAATTCGCAGAGTTAAGCAATTTTGTTAGTTTAGTCAAATCCTACTTCTGTTTTTTTTTTTTTGTAAAGTAACGTCATGTCATATTTTGCGTATATCTTGAAATCCTTAGGTTTGATTGTTATATTTTTTTCACTGAATATAGAGCTATTTGATCACTTCTCAAATGTAAGAAAAAAAACTTTTTTAAAATATGATTTTCAAATTTTTTTTTCAACATTTTCTTTTTTTTCTTCTTTTTGTCACGTAACGCCAGAGACGATTACACCATATACAGTGTTGTAGTGATATAGAACTACTTAGAACGTGGTATTTGTAAACGTAAAATAATATTTTTGTGTTTGCAGTACTGTGGAATTTTGGTACAATTGTACTTTTTTTGAGCACTATTTGAATGTCAAAAGTACCGTAGCACAACGTGACCGTTTGACAGACTAAAGTGACAAATTGCCACTTTTTGTCGCCCTTTTTTAAAGTGCATTATATAATACAATAAAAATAAGAAATTTTGGTGTAGCTGTCTCGTTTTTTTAATGTTGCCCTTTTTTTCGATAATTCCCTTTTTGATTGCCACTTTTTGAAAAATGTCATCGGTCACCCTGAATGTGTATGTTGGGTTGACTCTCAGAAAACCAAACTGATGAGCAAGCAATTTCATATAAGGTATACTCATCTCAATTCGCTTTGAAAAATTTATACTTTATGTGTCAAAAAATGTACTGAAAAATGTCTGTTGACATCCAATGTATATTAAAATTACAAGCGGCGAAAATAATCACCTGATCCCTTGGTACCACCTAGTATTAACTCGCCTTGTTGATGAGTTGAAAACAGCTTTTTAATCGCCGTTATTTTTGAACATCGTTTATTATTTTTGTATTAAAAGTACCCAGTTATCCTCCTGCCTTTATCTACTTCTATATACTGTCCAACTTACTTACGTATCGGCCCCAAGTGAGCTGGACCCTTAACCTTTATGTTTCACAAGCAAACTGCTAGCCCAACCTAGTACCCAGACAGTTGCATTTTTTGCTTTAATTAATTTTGTGCATAACGATTAATTTTTCTCTGCCCCAAAATTTGCTACAATTGATAAAAAACAATAACTACGTTCGCGTACTCAAAAGTTTTTAAAAATTTTTGACTGAAATTTACTGCATTTTACTAAATTGCGTTCGTTTACCCAAAATACAGTAAATGAGAACACAAAATTGAGAGAGTAAAGTGACAGTTCTAGACTGAATGTTTTGTAAATTTTTACTGCAGAAATTTGTCGTAGTACAGTTTAGTAAGATAAAAACATATGATCCAAAATGTAAACAAATGAAAAGTAAGCAAACGAAAGGTGTAAAAATTTGAGAAGAGGTTAAATTAAAATTGATAATAATTACTGTTATTATACGAGTAAATACATACATTTTAGTTTACTTTATTAATCCTTTTGTTTTGCAAATTATTCTAATTACTCAGAGTTGTAAAACTGTAAAATATCTGGTTACCTATTATTGCACTTGCTTTTAAGGTAATTAGTAACATTAACAAATAGTCATGTAATTTTTATTAATTTAACTAGCAACATAACAAGGAAATCAAAAAAATTAATTACAAATGTTGCATGAAACTAATTACAAAATTTATTCTTAGATTTTTCGTGTTATAAAAATACTGTATCGAGTACCAACAATTAAAAGAGTTAAATAGCCAAAAGTTTATATATTTTTAAAAACCATGTGGAGTAGGACTCAACTGTTTCTTTAATATTACTAATTTTTACTATTTTTCCGTTCGCGTACATTTTTCAGTAACAGCTCTTTTTGAAAGTAAATTTAAAATTTTCGCAATAACTACTAATTTACTGCAAAAGTAAAAAACCACACCTAATTTTGAAATTGAAATTGTGATTGCGCAAAAATATGTACCACGATAACACTGTATATACAAAATTACGACTCTTCCAAAGTTTTTGTACCACCACAGTCAGGGATGAGAAATCAGATTTGCGAATTGTGCTATTTTTCAAGAAAAGTTGTCTTTTTCAGCACTATTGTACCGAAAATTCTTTATTTTTTTAATACTTTTTTCTAATTAACTAAAAACGCAAGTAAAATTCATTTTTATGTAATTTATGTGTTAAATATTTTAACAACTAATACAGAAAACAAAAGCACTTTGAAGTTCAATTATTATATTTGTAGAGCTGGCGAACAAAACTAGACATGCCCTCAGTACATGATTTTTTCAATATTTTTTTCGGGTTCTCCAAATACACATCTATGATGTCACGAAATATTTTCATTCAAAACTAGTTCGATCCTAGCTTAATAAAAATAAAGAAAACTAACTTTTTCTTGCTAGTCTCTAAGTAGTTCATGTACTTACCTCTCCTGTAAAAACAGTTAACGGTATTAGTCTAAACATATGTATGTAAATTAATATTACTATTTATTATTACATTAATTTCAGAAGGTACACAGAAGACTATCAGTTGTTGAGATCTGAATATAAAAGTAACATTTAGGATATAATTTTCCATTCTTTGTGTTGTTTCATTTGAGACAATCGAAGTAAATAGCATGTTTCTAAATTTGGTACGCTGGTTACTTATAGATTAACTGCCTTATTCATAAAAAATATTTCCTGTATATTAAGCGCTTATTTGACATATTTCTATGGGAAATTTGTCAAATAAACCTGTAATAAACCTAAAATATTTTCTATGAATTAGACCGTAAATATTTTTTGCAGAATTTTTGGCATGTAATACAATAGGAAAAAATTTCAATTGTTCTAAATTGTTCAGTGGAGTACTAGGGTGACCGACCACATTTTTCGAAAAAAAAAACGAGACTACACTAAACTTTTTCCCCCATATAAAATTAACGTGTGCTTAAATTTTTGTGTTAACGTACACTTCAAGCACACTTTAATTTTTTTGCATATGGGGGTTTATTTTTAACGTATTATTATATAATTCACTTTAAAAAAAGGGCGACAAAAAGTGGCAAGGCAGTAGTTGAAAAAGTGGCAATTTGCCACTGTAGTCGGTCAAACGGTCACGCTGTACACATTGGTGTTGCCATTCACAACTTAAATAATATTTGAGTTTGCAGTTCTTGCAATGAGCCACTGTATGTTCGGTATGGAAATATGGTTTTGTTCAGAATCTGGACTCTTCAATTTTTTAATTACACCTACGTACAAAGATACACCTGCATAGTTATTATTAGTACATACATATCGCAAAGAAACTCATTTAATAAATTTTTTAACAATATTTCACGTTTTTCGTTAAACACATTTTGTTTGTTTAATTTATTGTCTGATCTGGAGCTTTTTTCAAGATTTTATGCAGTCTTTTTGTTTTTTTGGTGGGCAGATACGTCGCTTTTTTTACACAAATCTAATAAACCTTAAAGAAAATCAAAATTATTATACATATTTCAGAACTAAATACGAAATACCAACCAATTAATATGTCCTCTTTTTCACTGTCATCAGAACCTAAATCTATATCCTCTCCAATGCAGTCAATTATTTAATTTTTTATTCGACTTTCATCTCTTCCACAATTAATTTTTTCACTTTGCATAAACAAAAAAAACAAAAATTCTGCAACCATGCAGGACAGATGCGACTAGGCCGCCGTTTGCTAGTTTTCAGGTATCTTAGCCGCCGCCGATTTTTCCGGCTATTTTTAATTAAAAGTGCTTCCAGCTTTGTGTTTAATTACAATCAAGGCGAATTCACATCAGGTGATCTTAATTCGCCGGCTGACTTAATTTCCCTGCTGTCAAATGAATCAAAACGTTAAGAAATATTCTGACGGCAGGAAAATTTTACAATAACAGATATACAAGGCGAATACGCAGAGTTGCAAATTAAGACCACCTTGTGTCAATTCGCCTTTATTACAATACAAGGTGAAATCAAGGGAATTTGCCTCAATATAAATGCACCCTGCTAAGACACGCAAAGCTAAAACCCCTTTAAGACACACAAGGCAAGTAAACTTTGCGCGTCGAAAACGGGTTCAAGTAGCAAGGTGAATTGAAAATTTGCTAAAGCAAATGTGAAGGAAGCAAACAATATAATTTCTACTCGCCTATTAATTTCCAAAGTGTAAATGCTACAGAAAAGTTCAAAAGAGAATGAAAATATTTCTGCCCATCAATTGCCAATATATGTATATATGTAATATATGACTATTGAGCTAAATTTTACTTTTATCATTCTACTACCCGCTCGCAAACTAACTAGTTGACAGCACTGATAGCCAAAAAGGATAAGAAATAAAAAGATACAATGACAAAAGCAAGAAAAAAATTTTAACAAAGCAAAACGAAACAACAAGTAATTGCAATTTATAAACAAGCGCGTTTCAAACGAACAAAAGCATCTCTAAAGACAACAACTAAACTCTCTATTCGGAAAAAACTTAAATAAACAAATTGATTTTTGAAAGTGCATTTAATTTATACCCATACCTAAAAAGTGTTCAATGAAAGATGGCTACAGCATCCGAAGATCAGGTTGGAACTTATGTAGAACGGTCTACTAATACTGATGACATTATTGATGCATTTGGCTCTCCGGGCTCCTCTAATAGTGGTTCAACTACCTATTATTCGAGTGGCGCTTCAACTAACCATTATCAGCAGCAAGGAGCAATAGCTCAACTGGCAAACAAATCGTATAATGCAACATCAAACAATTGCACAGCAACAATGACAACTGACCGTCATGCTGTAGAATATAATATGCGTCATAAAAATCGTGGGTTGGCGCTAATTTTCAATCATGAGCATTTTATGGTGCCAACACTTAAATCGAGATCAGGCACTAATGTGGACTGTGATAATTTAGCGCGCTGTCTTAAGCAGCTGGAATTTGAAGTTAAGATATACAAAGACTATACTTATGGTGAAATTAAACGCCAAATCGAATGGGCTGCTAATCAAGACCATACCAGCAGTGATTGTATATTGATTGCCATACTATCTCATGGCGAGATGGGTTTTATTTATGCCAAGGATACACAATATAAATTGGACAGTATATGGAATTATTTTACTGCTCAGCATTGTCGCACTCTGGCTGGTAAACCGAAATTGTTCTTTATTCAGGCTTGCCAAGGTGATCGTCTGGATCCTGGTGTAACAATGAAACGCATGGTAACCCAGACTGATGGTGACTCATCCATGAGCTACAAAATACCGGTGCATGCCGATTTTTTAATTGCTTATTCGACTATACCCGGATTTTATTCATGGCGCAACACAACTCGTGGTTCTTGGTTTATGCAGTCATTGTGTGCCGAATTAGCTGCAAATGGCAAACGCTATGATATATTGACTTTATTGACATTTGTTTGCCAACGAGTTGCCGTTGATTATGAATCTTGCACTCCTGACACTCCGGAAATGCATCAACAGAAGCAAATACCTTGCATTACTACTATGTTGACACGCATTTTACGTTTTCATGACAAAAATCCCATTGCTCCAGCTGGTAGAGTTTAAAAGTTAAACACAGACTCTAAATTCTTGCGCCGGTAAGTTAAAGAATAAGGGGGCAACAAAAAGTTACATCGAATAAATTTGAAATTCTATGCTTCAAAGTATTTATATAATTTCAAGGTTTTTTTTTAAGTTATACTGGGAATTTTTAATTAAATTTTTATTAGCTTTTTCAGTTGCATTTTTTACGAAACATTTTTTGAAAAGACATTTCACTATCTAAATTTATATTAGCGAATTATTTTAATAGAATGTATTTAGTAGATACATATTTTAAACAAGCAAATACGCGATTTTAAGTCTATGTATTATTTTATTTAGATACACATTTTGATTTTATATAATATGGTATGGTATAATGCAAATTTTTTTTTCTTAATTCTTGTATTTTAGGATTAGTTACTTAAAATGAAATTTAGCTATTAATTCAGAAGGTCCGATCTTAGATTCTGTACTTTGTTTCCAATTCTCTACAGATCTCATATTATACATTATATTTTCATCTATAATTAACTTTTAATGGCTTTTACGTACGTATGTACTATGTATGCACATGTACATGTACATATATATGCTTTCATATGTAAGTATAAAGTTTTTTATCATATAATTTTGTATAACGTAAGAACATGACATGACGCATGCATATATACATATATTGCCATAACAGCTTAGCCGACATAGTTTTCTAACTGAATTTTTTGACAAAAATCGGTTATTTGCGGTCGTAATTGATAGATTTTCGTCTAAAAACGAAGTGTCGGTTAAGCTTTTTTGGCGGTTATGACTCGATATGTTCATACATTAATCTTTATGTACGAAAACAAAAAAAAAATATGTACATGAATTACATGTATACGTACATACGGAAATGTGCATGTCCGTATTTGCAAGATAGGTTATTTTTTGGGGAAAAGGTGGAATACGCATTACCTGTTTGCACTCTATGGGTGCAATTTTTGCACACACGTATTTTTTATGGCTAGTCTATCGGAAACTGCCGTTGGAGCGAATAAAATAAATACTTTCGGCAGTTTGGGTAGTTTAATGTATGTTCATACATATGTATGTATGTATATGCATATACAAATTAAAATAATGACCCATTTAAGGATATCGAAAGTATACGATCTTTCGATAATTTAGATTGAAAACAAAGATTTGTTTCTTACTTTATTGTTTGTTGTTTTCGATAAAAATTTTAAAACGAACTTATTCTCTCTATACCTTCGTACAATCATTGAACATTTTATTTAAAATGTTGTACAATAACTTATAATTTTATTAAATCCATTAACATTTTGTAATATCAATTAAAAATATGTAATTGAATTTTTATCTATACACAAGTTAATAATAGTGTCAATTAATGTTCATACACTTGAAGTCATTCAAGCAAATATAACTTTGATCAATTAAATTTTAAATTGAAAATATTTTGTAGTTGGAAACTACTAGCTTGAGTATTTTTGTTTTGTTTTTTTAGATATTTTTAGTTGGGCAGATTCAAACGGTAGTCATAGAGGTTATAGTAGGTTTGTTCATTTACTAAAAATTGTTACAAACTTGTAACATTTGTTACTGGAAAGTGTTCAATAACTCAAAAAGTTTGCAAGGAGAGTGTCAAAAAGGAGATAAAAAAATTCATACAAATTATTACTAGTAAAATTTTTAATTGCAATAATTATCCCACCACTGGTTGTGTGTTTTGTTGTCAAATTAATTATTTCAAAAATATCTGAAAAAAGAAAACTGAAAAATGTGAATTTCTTTGTTAAAACAACATGTGTATGTACGTTTGTAAAGAGAAACCATGTTTGCTTTATTTATTGTGTTTCTTTCATTAAGCCGCATAAATTCAATTTTAATGACAAATAATTTTGTTTGTTTCTCATACATGATAAGAGATGGAAAGTGGCATTTTTGTATTTGTTAATGAATAAAATTAAAAAATTATGAAAAATTCATGAAAGTGTGTAAAGAATTTCATATTAAATGTAAATTTCTAAAAGAATTGCAATTTAAAATATTATAAAACAAAATACATCAGAAAAGTGTAATTGTGTCAGGATTTCCATCCATGGTTTTGATATGAATAACATTTTGTTGCAAGTTTTTACTAATAAAGCGTTCATTTACTTTTTCATGTTTAGGAGATTAATTTTGTACATTTCTGCTTTCTGGTTTCTGCTAGGAAAGTAAATGAACAGACCTAATGTCATATAGGAAAATAATTTAAAACATTTTGAATAATTTAAAACAGTTTGAATCCCACAAGTACATATGTGAGCATGTACAGTTTCGAAAATTTTTAAAACAATGCAAGTATATACGGAAAAATCATTCGATTCATAAAATTTTGATAATTTTCTTTTTGATGGATCGAATAAATTCGTGATGAATATAACTAATTTCTATAAATATCTAGAAATAAATATAAATTGTGTATGAATTATTTGTTGTTGGTTAAGCACGACTAAATGCATTTCGTTGCTGCTCAAGCAACACATCAGTAGTCTTCAACCACAATTTGTAATCTATTTTGAACAACAAATAAATTTTTTAAATTCATATTAATTTTGAGTCGCGTTAAATAAAAATAAATATTTAATAAATATCTATATGTATGTATGTATATCGCACTAGTTCCTCTAAAGAGAGTCCACTCAAAATTTACAAATTTTCAATAGAGCCAAATTATTTTTGAATTATATTAAAAAGAGGGATACAACTATATTTTTTGAGCAAAAGAGTTGAGAAAATGATGTAAGTTTTTTATATTGTATGTCGTTCCTTGCAAGAAGTGAAGATTGCAAAATTTTGAGTTGGCGCTCTTTAGTTGAACTAGTGCGATATGTAGGTACTATCTTAGGTTAGCAGACTGCTGCTAAGAATAGAAAGTCAGAATCCAGCTCAATGGGGTCCAATATGATGATCCCTTTATGCTATCTTATATGTATGCAAATAAATTTGTTTTGTTTCTGGATAAATTATGAAAACATCACAAGTGGTCCAAGAATAAAAAACTTTTAACAATAGCACATTATATTCGCAAATATTTTACACTTAAACTATTTGTCAATTGCAGCATGTACTATTCGTATAATTTAAGTATAAAAGCAAAATAAATGACTGCCATAGTAGTAAATTATAATTATACATATAATTTTAAAAAAGAAAACTTGATTCATCGGTTGCTCCCTTATCTTTGATATACATAAGAAAACTAAATTTATTACAAATACTACTTTATATAAAAAATTTAGATATACATATTCATCAAAACATGAAAATTAAAATCATATTTTTTATAAATATAAAAATATATTATTTTTTTTATAATTTTTGGCACACGTTTTAAATTTTTTGTATAGTATGTACTTTAATCAAAAGCATGTATGTAAGTATGTATTTGAAAATTCAATTTTAATAATAAAAAATTTATACAAAAACTTTTATTCTACGTAAACTTTTTTATATTCATTTAAACTTTAAATGTGAGTAAAAAGTTTCAAGTTTCACTTGACATTGATTGACCTTCTTATGCCTTTTTGGTCAGCAGACTATAAGCAAGTATTTTTTTTTCTTAATTCATTTAATAGACTTCCAATTTAGAATTGTTTTAACAAAGATTTGTAATCGAAATTTTTAATGATAGATGCATTCTCATGTGTACATTTGTAATATTTTCCATTGAAAATATTTAAGTGAAAAATTCCAAACTGATTTCAGCTAATAACTGTTGTTAAAACTATAATTAGAAATCAGTTTACAAGGAAAGTGTTATTTCATTTATTTGTAAATAAAACAAAGTGTGTGTGAGATGTCATCGAATTTTTTTTATTAGTTTAGAAAGGCCATAATGACATTGAACATTATGTATGGATTATAACATGTGTAGAAATGAGACTTAGGGCCTGTCCCACGATGTCACCAACAGCTACATTGGAAACAACCACAACATTTTAAAATTTGTTTTTGTTTTGAATCTAAGTGTGCGACAAGTCGAACCCTGCCGACATCGTTGGACAGGCCCTTAAGAAAAACCCTCAAGCAGCTGTAATGTTAATTGTAATTTATGTTACATACATAACATAAGCATTTTCTTTCGTTTCGATTTACACAGAAAATGCTTTCGAATTTGTATGTTATTATCATTACATTTCAAAAGCATTTGCTTTCGTTTCGAATTACAGAGTGTACCCCATGTCGTTGGTGTCCATATTGTGTGTACTATATACAATTCTGTCCAAAAAAAGTTAACAATCTTTGACCTATAGCGCTCGCCGTTGTCGGTGATGGCCTGGCCAACGTCGTGCTCAAAGAAATATAAACCGACGAAGTAGCCAGCTTAAAATCCACACCAAACAGTGCCTTTTTCGGTATGCATTGGACGCTCGCGAATTTCATATTAATTGATATCGTTTCTAATTCGACAAGTTTGTTTGTTGACTTACCCATTAATCCAGAAATGGGGCTCATCGCTTAAGATTATTTTTCGTTAAACGTTGCACTTTCTGTTTGATAAAACAGTTTTTTCACTTGCATGTTTTGTTGAACGCTATATCCATCCGTAATCTGATAAAACGCACTGATTGAATGACACGCAATTCGACATCTACAGCTTCAATAATATGGCCGCTATCAACTGGGTTCGCCTTGCGGCTGAGTGATAGCGATGCTAGCCTCTTAGTCTAGAGGTCGTGGGTTCGATTCCCGCCATAGAAAATAGGTGTTTTCCGCAGACCAGCTAATCGCATCGTGGGTTAAGTTTGTTAAAATACAAAAATAAAAAGAAAGTTCGGAAGTGGCTATTGGATAGCCTTGGGCAATTTCAATTACATTAATATCAATTACAATTAATTGTAATAGAGTATGTTTTAATTTCGAATTACATCTGATTGTAATCGCTTTTTTACAATTACTATTGCATGTATCTAATTGCATTCTGTAATTACTTTGCTAACGAATTATTTTACCAGTTACATGTAATTGCAATAAAATTTTTTCAATTCCAGTCACATGTGATTGTAATTGAGATTTTTTCCACCACAATAGCGTTTAAATGTGATTGTTGTGTTTTAATTTTCAATTACAAAAAATTTAATTGTAATTGAAAACTTTTAATTACAATTACAAGAATGTTGTAATTGATATACATATAATCAATTAAAAAATGTAATCATAACCGCCCAAGTCCGCTATTGGAAGACCCTTTGTCAATTGTCAATAAAAGTATTAACTATTAATTCTTTTATTATAACTATCAAAAAACAAACAATTGGGAGATTTTCCGGAATATATAAAGTACTGCTCATCCAAATCATTTCCTGATAGCAGATTTAATGTCAACGCATCTGATACACATGGATGGATGATAGCAAATCGTTCCGGTGAGGTTGAAGTTGCCACTGATGTGTCAAAATCGGAAAAGGGCATGAGTGGCACATTTTAAGTGGTGCGTTTTTAAATATTGATTTAATATTTGAGCCCAAAGCAAAATGCATTTAGGAAGTTAGCAGGTCATGCATTCATTCTTCACCTGTGATAAAATATTAAAAATGTTTCCAAGATATTAGATATAAATTTATAGTTTTTTATTAGACTTTAGTTACATACATATATACATATATATGTTCCTTTAAATAAAAATTTTAATAATTAAAACTGTTAATTGATGATAAAAATTAATGAGTCCGCGACAAATCTTAGACCACCATCAATCGTGGGGCAATATTCATAGACATTAGTTCTTGGAACAACAATTTAGCTGCATATGGTAAACGAACTTGTGAGATTTGCGTCTTATTCTTGCATCCTTTACATTCAAATGTATTATTTCGCAGATTTGCAATTGCAATCAAACCGCAGAAGTTACAAACGTGTATACGGTAGGGATCAGAAACTTCAAATAGACGTTCACGCAGAAATTGTGCAGCACCGTGTGATATCTGACAATCACGTTCCATTTCACCAAAACGTAAGCCACCATCTCGTGCCCTACCTTCCATAGGTTGCCGCACCAGAATCTGCACTGGACCACGAGCTCTGCTGTGAATTTTATCATCCACCATGTGCTTAAGACGTTGATAATAAGTCGGTCCCAAGAAGACTTGAGCATTAATTTTGCGTCCGGTGTGACCGTTATACATAACTTCATTGCCACGTAAGTGATAGCCGTATTCTTGGAGGAAAGTAGAAATCTTTTGCACGTTAACAGCATCATTGAACGGCGTCGCATCACCAATTTCTCCCTTGTTCGATCCAAGTTTTCCCTGCAGGCATTCGATTAAATGGCCAATTGTCATACGAGATGGAATGGCATGAGGATTAATAATGATATCAGGAGCTAAACCTTCACACGTAAATGCCATATCTTCCTGGCGATATTGGATACCGCAAGTACCCTTTTGACCGTGACGTGAGGCGAATTTGTCGCCAATTTGCGGTATGCGCACTGACCTCACACGAATTTTGCAGAACTTATAACCTTCACTGTTAAGTGTCAACATAACTTGATCGACAATACCAGTTTCGGAGTTACGCAAGAAAGTTGAGGCGTCCCTCTTTGTGAAACGTTTAGTATTTCCGTCTAACTCGTCATCATTTTCGGGTAGAGTAATAGTTTTGCCGATAACTACATCGTCACCAGACACACGAATTCCAGGTGCTATAATTCCATCGTCATCCAACTTATCGTAATGAGCATTACGCATGCCCTGGCAGGTTTGTCGATTGGGTTTTTCAAAATTCTCTTCTTGATCGCCAATACGTTTGTTTTCCGAATCTTTGTACGAGCGGTAAAACACCGAGCGGAAGTAACCTCTTTCTACCGCAGAAGCATTTAAAATGACAGAATCTTCTTGATTATACCCGGTGTAACAGAGAATGGCTACAATGGAATTGATACCGGCGGGCAGTTCTCTGAAACGCAGATATTCCATAGATCGTGTTGTAACTAAAGGTTTCATGGGATAATATAAGACATGGGCTAAAGTGTCCATCCGTACATGAAAATTGGTTATATAAACACCCATAGCTTGTTTACCTGTAATAAATTGGAATGAGTGTTAATGGCTAATTTCTATATACATACATATAAAGTAATCTTACCCATAGCACTTTGATAAGTGTTACGAGGAGACTGATTGTGATCAGGAAAAGGAATAATAGAAGCGCAAACACCCAATATCATAGCGGGATGAATTTCACAATGTGTGTAAGTTGTACAGTAGGCATAATCTTTATCTTGCTTCAAGTCGTATGGTGACATTGCGATCATTACAGTTTCCTCTTCCAGTGTATCAATATACTCCACTACACCTGATGCAACTAGAACTTGCCAGCTGTAGTTGTTATAATCACGTTCTTTTAACATATCAACGTGGGTTTTTTTCAACAGCAACGAACCGTTCTCAACAATCAGCAGAGGACGACAAATTCTGCCAGCGTCTGTATAAATACGGATTTCACGGTCGCGAATGTCACGAATCATTGACACTTCCGATACAATAATATCCATCTGTCTTCTCAATTTACGTAAAGTAGCCATCAATTGCTCGGGGTCACGATGTATTCCAACCCAGCAGCCGTTTACGAATATTTTTGTTGCATCAGCAATAGCAGAAGGAGCGATTTCTTCTAAATTCTCCATAGACCATTCTTCCAAGAACTCCAAAATGGGCGAAGGTTGGGAGCCAACAGAAATATAAGCCATTAAAGCCAAGTTTTTTACCAAACCTACAGCAGCTCCTTCTGGCGTTTCAGCTGGACATAACATACCCCACAGAGTATTGTGTAATTGACGAGGTTTTGCCAATTTACCATCACGACCAATAGGTGAATTGACGCGTCTTAAATGCGATAAGGTTGAGGCAAAAGTCAAACGATTTAATACCTGATATATTCAAAGTTATACATTATACTCTTTTAATAAAATAGTATATGTAAAGGAACTACCTGTGATACCCCGGCTCTGGCTTGATGAGCCTTTTTCTGGTCACCCCAGTTACCAGTAGCCAAGGAGTAACGTAATCCATCAGTGATTATATTTGTTTTAATAGCCAATTCCAAATTGAAATCCTTTCCACGATCGATGAATTTTTGTGTATACATTCTAACTTCTTTCATTAGATTTTTGAATAAACCACGGAATAAAAATGCCAATAAAGGACCGGCCAAATCCAAACGTTTATTACCTACAACAAAATTAAGGGCAACCCATAGGTTTATGCAAATTTCCCGAAAAATTAAAAATAATTACCGTAGTGATCCCGATCATCTAATTCACGACGACCTAACGAAGCTAACAACAATCTATGCACCATATAACCTAAAAAGTAGGCCTTTTTCGTTTCACAAAAATCAGATACCCCAACATGAGGCAACATTTCTTTTTGCAAGATTTCCTTAGCATATTTGATACGCTTGTCCTTAGTGACACCAGGTCTGGCACCGCGAGTACCAATAAAATTTAAAGCAACATTTTGCTCTTGTACTACGAAAGCTTCATCCAACGAGGGTTTAACCATTTCCATCATTTCCGGATCATCAAAATCATATATGATATGTTCTAAAATATCACGATCAGCTACAAAGCCTAGTGCACGAAACACAATCATAATAGGAATTTCTTGTTTGATGTAGGGGAGAATGGCTATAATGCGCTGACCAATTGCAGATTTTTTAATATTTTGTGAACCTCTGGCCATCATATTGACCCAAAGTGTTGAAGTCGGCCTAGAACTGTGTTCCAAGCAAGACCGAATTTCTGACTTATAGGCGTACTTGCCATCCTTCATGCTGAACACATATACTGTATTAGTGGCCATTTTCTCCTGCGCAATTAGTACCTTTTCCGAACCGTTGATAATAAAGTAGCCACCTGGATCCAAAGGACACTCATTCAACTCAGTTAAATCACGATCCGTTAGTTGTGACAACAAACAGTAAGTCGAACGTAACATAATAGGAATTTTGCCAATAAATGTTTTTTGGTGCTGAGTCTCGACTGGGGCTTGCCCTTCCACTACCTTAGTTTTCGTTATGTCAACATAGAGAGGAGCTGAATATGTTAAGTTACGCAAGCGGGCTTCGTTAGGCATCATGGGGCTAGGGGAACCGTCCTTTTCCCAGTGTGTTGGTTTTGACAAATAAATTTGTTCAAATTTCAATAGAAAACGAGGCTAACAAAAAAATAAGTAATTCTAATGGGAAAAGCTATGTTATGTTTTCGAATTCTTACCGGCGTTTCAATTTCACCCGAAGTATGTTGAGCTTCGGCCTGTAAATCTATAGCAGGAGAGTCCTCTACTATACGTTGAACAGACATTTGAATGAACTCGTCAAAACTGTCCAATTGCTGACGTACCAAACCTTTTTCATCAAAATAAGCGTTTATAACAATCCAGCAGGCTTCCTGCCACAACTCATGAGAGATTTCCTCAGCATTCTCCTCCTCGTACATTTCTAGAATATTAATTAATGCCATACATTTCCAAGTAATTACATACATATGTACTTAAGGAAACCTTCGAGCTCCATTGCCATAATTTTTCTTGGACTATACTTGAATATCGGATGAAAAATATGTTTATCCATAATCATATTTACCTTCTTCATTTTCGTACATCATTTTGTTTGATGTTTACCAAACAAAATATTAAGTGATTTAAGCTTAATATTACTATTAATCTTTCTATATTTAATTACAGATTTATTAATTTTTCCTTAATTTCACAAGCAGACAAGATGAAAAGTTGGCCGAAATCAGAGATGCCAGAACAAATTTTTGAAATTCCCTACACATTGAAAAAAACAAAATTCCTTTTTTTCCCTTCAAGAAAATATATTTACCCAACATTTTGCACTATGATAAAAATTTATAACTTTTGGGAGCGAAAAAATAAAAAACAAATAAATATTAATTGGACAAATTCATAGAATGTATTTTGTTAAAATGGTTAGTTGAAGAATACAAAGTATATATCAATTTGTGTATCTCTTCTTGCATCGAAATGCATTTGTTCCTCAGAATGTTAAGGTAGAAATACATAAAACGCGTTCAATGTGCTAATGCGATACACGCGTCTGTTACAAGAAGTTGAAGTAGTGTGTTTTCATAAGGAAAGTTGAATACAGAAGCTTGCGACGCGCGTTCTTTACAAAACGACAGTTAGTGTTGCTAGATTCATATGTTAACATACACAAAATTAGATTAGAAATTCATTTTTTATTAAACAATGGATAAAAAATGCATTAAACATTTAAAGAATAATAATACTTAAATACATGGCAAAAAATAGCCGGCAAAGGCTTGAACTTTTACAACAAAAAAGGCTTCAAAAGCGTGTTGTGTAACTTTCCATTAACATTTAACAAGCCCATTTAAATTATTTTGTGCTAGGATTGCTTCTTTATATTTAATTTAAAAATTCCCATTTTATCACACTTAAAATTTTACAAAAAAAACAAAAAGGGAAAGTTCACTACTACTGGCACCACTAACTCAATCTACATATGGCAGCATTCAGTGTTGTCAGACCTGGGATTTATTCATTATTTTGGGTTGTTTTTCATCGCATAAATAAATGAAACTTATGCCCAATAAATTAATGGATATTTAAATATAGTTTGAATTAATTTACATAAACATTTTATATGTATTTAAATACACATTAATATTTTCAGTGGCTAATTAAAGTTATTAAAAATTACGTTGAAAGTACATCTGTTCAACATAAATATGAAAGTTGATTTATTAATGTCTAGACATTTACAATAGCAAGAAACAAATTTTATGGAACAAAAATATCATCATAATTAATAAGTGCTTGTTAGCCAAACCGGCAGTTATATAACTTTCTGTTAAAAATAAAATAATCGGTCATTGTGACAAAGGTCGCAAGTATTGTAGACAAAATAAACACTAGAAAAATATTAGATATCTATGTAATTAGAATTAAATAAAATGCTTAACTATACATATCGCTCATTTACTTCCGTTGTGTCATAACTAAAAAATTTGTTTTGCAGAAAACGCGTTTAAAGTTTTCGATTTACATACATACAACTCAATCACAAAATGAAAAAATATTCTTCTCCTAGGAGGTGATAGCTATTTACATACATATTATGTACATATGTATGTATGAAATTCGCTAATTTACTCAAATAACGTCATAACTCAAAAAACTTTTTTGCAATGAAATGAGTTCTAAGTTTTCAATTTACCCACAACTTAATGGAAAAACAAAATTAAAATTAAAAAAAAACAAAAAAAAATATATATCATTTACTCGACAATTTAATTTTTTGAGTTATGACGTTATTTGATTAAATGAGCGATATGTATGTACATATCATTGATCTGCAATGAATCGTTTTTTCGCTATTCATACTGACTGATGAAATTTTTAATATAAATGAGTAGAAATCGTTTAAACTCAAGTAATCTGATTTACGCACACTAACAATAAGATTGATTTATAAGTATTAGTTGCAAGAAATATGAATGCGACGTCGACACTCATATTCGTACTCACACTCATAAATCACTTCAGTTTGAATTCTAATTTCAGGAAACTACATCAGAGAAAATGCAACAGAGAAACACATTACATCATAATGAGAGACACAAATTTTCGTATGCGGAGTTCACATTGTGAGTCATACTTATTTTAAGAAGAGTCATATGTACATTAGTAATAACACAGTAGGGTAAATGGCCGCTTCCCAAGGTCAAAGTTGAAGGAAAAGGTGAAGAATAATCCACAAAATGTCTGATAATTGGATCAAATTTTTTTCCCCAAACAAAATTTTTCATAAAATTTGTTCGCATTGTTCTAACTTCCTCATGGGTGCCAGTAGAGGGCTAAAAATGTATGACAGAACCCCATTTTATTTTAATTTCAAGTTTTTTTTCAGAACGTAGTTACTTTCTATCTTCAACAATTATGGCCAATTTCACGATGTCGACAACGTTCGACATGTCGCAGATTTACATTTGAAGCAACAACGGAATATAAAAATTTGTTTTTGTTTTGAATGTACATAAGTGTGCGACAGTTCGAACGTTGTCGATATCGTGAAATTGGCCCTGTGTGGTTGCCATACAATTTTTATAATTAAAAACCTAGTTCTCATGTTAATTTTTTTAATTCTTGTTCATAGAAAATAATTAACAAGATATAATTTCTAAAATGCCTATATACTTTTAAATTATATACATACATAATTACAATAAATAATACTAAATGATTATGCTATAAGTGGATCCTTTTTGTAGACAGTTATTGCATAAAACTCTGGTAAACGATACAATTTAAGGCGATTGTGACTAAACTGTCCATTGGTGAAGACTTTAACAAAGAATATATCTTTTTTGTGGATCTTTTTTGGATAAAGTTCAGCATTGATGATTTGATTTTTTACTGTTTTCGGATGATAATTTTTAGATTGCAATAATTTTATGTAAACTATTTTATTATCATTGAAAAGTGCACGGCCTTGGTACAGCATTTCTTTAGACGAGGGATATATTAAAATTGGTTTTATTTGTAAAATTTCTGTGGGTTTCGTTGGATAATTTTCCTTGTCTTGTAGTGCCATAGATGCGCTTGAGGGTAGTACAGCATCAGAAATGATACTTACACTCATAAATAGCAGCAGGATTAAATGAGTAATCTGAAATTAAGAATTGATTTTTAATTAAAAAGCAAATAATATTTTTTATGGAACAATATACATAATTAATATTTGTATAATAAAACCATCTGTTGCAAATACGAAATAGCCCGATTTCGTAGATAGCATTACAACTGTGGTTGTGATATTATGCATATTATTAGTCAAAGATTTAATTTTTGAAGCTTTCAAGGCCTACAATAATGTCCAAGGAAATAATGTCTATGAAAAATATCATATTACGTAATTTTTCGCCTTGCCTTGAAATATTTGATGCCGTGATATAGTGGTTATTTTACGTGCATTGCCTTCCCACCGCCAATAATTGCTGTTGCCCCCCAAACGCAGAACTATTAAAAATTTAATGTAACTAATTACTTAGTTTCATATTACTCATGCGAATCTCCACTCACAATGCCCCCAATGATCCTAAAGGTAAAGGTCCATAACTCGCTTTTTGCGCCTTACACTTTCTATGCATCTGTTAAAAAAGTAGAACCAATGTTCAAAGTTTTTTTTTTTACTAAGAAATTTTTTCCACGGCAAAATAATATTTACCGATAACGTATGAAATAAAGTATTATTTAACATCTTTAGCTTTCAAGCACAGCTGACTTTCTTTCATGGTGCTTGTAACGCGTACAAAAGTAGAAAGTAGACCTACTTCTTGCTTTGAATGCGCCTACGCGTTCTGCGCTTTTTGCAATGTAACTTGTCACATACTATTACATTGATCCTACTTTTTTGACAGATGCTTAGAAAGCGTAACGCGCAAAAAGCGAGCTATGGACCTCTACCTTAAGTGGCAAAAATTAAGCGTAGTATGACAAATTCGTTTCACAGTTAACTCTTTCGTAAATTCTTTCGGGCTTAAAAAACGCCATTTCTAAAAAATTTCACATTACTTTAAATATTTCTTCAATGGTGTATTACACTTGTCTATTCGTGCATTATACATATATTAAGATTTAATACTATTTTATATGGAGTTTGACGGATGAGGTAAAGTCCGCTGATATGTACCAACGCGAATATGTACTAGCTATAAAAGCATTTATAAAAGTAATTCTGATTCTTACATAGGCTTGTCCTTGCAAGAAGTTATCTTTTTCGATTCCTAATCACCGATTTAGAGGCGATGTTAAGAAAAATTATCTTTTTGGCGTGCTATAATAATATCATCTTATAGGAAAAAGGAAGGGTAAAAAGTTACTTATTTTCGCAATTTGTTTCTTTTTATACGAATTTTTAATCGTGAAACATTGTTTTCATGTAAATTTCAGTACATAACTATTAATTTTTAGACCAAAATAAATTCATGAATTTCTTAGAAAGAAACTGTTTTTTAAACGAAAACTATAAAGGAATTATACATTTTTGTATGATTAAAATAAATTTTTACTTGTCTTTTTACATATTAAAAATATCAATTTTTTTGAAAGCACTGAAACTGTAGAATTATAGGGTGGTTAAATTTTAAGGGCCGCTGGTGAATGTGAACCACAACTGAACGTAGTTTTTTTCTGTATTTCATTTGACATTTCTCAATTTCAGACTAACTCAATTTGAACCATGAAAACACAAAATCGAGCAACACGTTAATGTTATTCAGGCTTATTATGAAAATGGGTTTTCAAATCAAAAGGCATATCGTGAAAAGGCACATTTTCACCTCAGTGAATTCGTCAATAAACAATGATGCGGCAAGCATTGGGGCGAATGATAATCCAAGAGTGATTGTCAAAAAACAAATGCACCCACAAAGAGGGCTGGCGGCAGTGATGGCAATGTCAATTGGCCGCCAAGATCATGTGATTTGACACCGTTGGACTTCTTTCTTTAGGGTTATTTGAAAGAAAAGGTGTACGTCGATAAGCCAGCAACAATTTAAGAACCAAAGGATAAGATAATTCGGCACATTAACGCCATAGAACCTCAAAATTTGAACCATCGGATAGAGGTGTGCCGTCGAGGTCGCGGCGGCCATTTGGCGGATATTTTGTTCCATACATAATTGAACCATACCATATTATCATAATAAAAAGGAAATGACAATAATTTCCTAAATAATTTGTAATTCAAAATCCACATCGGCCCTTAAAATTTAATCACCCTTTACTTCCAATTTTTTTTCACTGCGATTTTTTATTTAACTATTTGTTTCGGAAGTTGGTTGATTTTTTTTTTAAATTTTTGTGTTTCGCCACACTACATCTCTCTTAAATCCATATGAAGTTTTATAAAAAACTGCGCAATCATTTATAAATGATAGATATATTTTTATTTTTGTCCTGAATATTTCGTGTTTCATTAACGGTGTAATGAAAATATATTGCTGTTTGGCTACCGTTATTTTATAAGTAATAAGGATGTTAGTCACGTTATGTATTCATAATCTTTAAAAGCTTCCCTTAAATCACAAAACTTTATAAACATTTATATTCATCAAAAAAAAATTGTATATTTCATTATAAAAGCATTAATTTTTTAACTCATTTAAGATTTTAGTTTATTTTTCTCCAGGTATCTTTTAAACTCCAAATATACATATGTACATACATATCGTTACCTCAATATAGAAAGCTCATAACTCATTATTAATTTTTGAAATCGAGTTATTTGTTTATTTCGATAGAAGAACATCTAATGTATCGAAAAATGCAAAAATCTCGATTTAAAAAAATAATGAGTTAGGGCCTTTCTATATTAAGGTAACGATATGTTTCTATGTATGTATGTATATATGGAAAATTTCTGAAGATTTTAATTACCATTGTTTTAAATCACAAAAAAAGGTTTTTTTTCTTGTCTGTTAAAATCGAGAAACGACTCGGTCAAACGCTATAAAGCAACTGATTCTGCGTAAAGGCTGATAAACCAAATTCATACAACGTTTGTATTAATATTTTGACCACATTCAAGTACATAAAATGTTAAATAAACACAAGATAACTTACACATTTGCACGTTAAGGCCTCAACTGCAAATGTTTATATAAATTGTTAATTAAAATAAAAATAAAAAAAATAAATAAAAGAATGAAAGCATTTTAAGCATCAATTTCAGAAGATTGTAGAATAAAAGCGATACTCGTATTTACAAATAAAATCAATAAAATATAAGAATACATTAAAAAAAATGTTAAATATTAAGGTTAAGCAAAGTTTACCAAGAATTTTATTACATTAACTACTTCTTAAATTTTGCTTTACACAATTAAATTCAAAAGGATTGCAAATTAATTTCTTAATAGCCCAATTCACAGTCTTGTGCAAATGGTCTTGCATCGTAGCATTTGCAAAAATTTTAGTATTGATACTCACCACTTAAAAATTCTTAGTGGTGAGTATCGATATACGGGTAATATACCATTTTGCACATGCTACGATGCAATACCATTTGCACAAGATTGTGAATTAGGCTCGAATTGTTCGAAAAAAAAATCGGAGTTTCGCATTAACCGAAAAACGAGGGGGCAAATCATGGCATTCGATACGACTCGTAATTTAGAAATATTTCCATATAAACTCTATTGAAATATTTTTAAATTACGAGTCGTATCGGATGCCGTAATTTGCCCACAGGTTTTTGTATTGAATTTTTCAAAACTAAACTAAGACTACCTTACCCGACAAACGTTGTAATGTCGTAACTGCGAATATTAATTTCACACACATTCTAACAATTTATTAAAAAACAGTAAAACCCCCTAAAAAGTACCTGGTATTTATTTTATTTGAACCATATGCTATCCGTCTACCGAATTTTAACCAAATCCATTAAGCCGTTTTCACCTTACAGTGGAACAAACTCAAACGTTCTCTTGTTTTCCAAATCATTGTCAGAATCTTCATCATTCATTGCATTTTAGGGTTCTGTACACCAAAGGTGAAAAGGAACCCTATTGTTTTCGCTGCGCTGTCTGTCTGTCTGTCTGTCTGTCCGTCACAGGCTATTTTCTCGAGAACCGTAAGAGCTACGGACCTGAAACTTGACTACTACAACAACAAATACATGAGAGTTAAAAATTAAAGGATGTTGAGTTTTTTAACATGGACCAAACAAAAAAAAAATCTGATTTGGAAGCACTAACAACTGAGGGAACCAATGTATTGCTTATTTGATAAGAAAAGCTTCGAAAAATGATTTTGAAAAGCACTAACGTAAAGCGGGCTCTCCCAAAAATTATATATTACTACTTCTGTGAAGCAGTTAGCAAGGCAAAAAAGTTGTATGGCTTTTTTGAAGCTAAATGTATTGCTTCCAGCTGGCTCATCTCGAACAAAAAAAAAGTGCCTTATTCATGCGCAACAGCAAGTGATTCTGTAGGATTGTCTCCCTTACAAAAACGCTTCTGGTAAGCAGTAATTTTCGCTGGGGAGTATCTTTATGTATTTCTTCGACATGTACGAGTAGCACTTCTCCTTAAAGTGTGATTTTTTCAGTTTAAATTTGTAAAATAATCGTTACTATAAATATATGTATGTATGTATATGAATGTATGTACATAAAATATTGTCAATACGTTTTCTAAACAGAAGTATTTAGTTTATTATACTCTCACTGAAATTAATTATTGACCTCAAAATTAATGCAAACTATTTTTGATTTATAAAAAAACAAATAAAAAAGAAGAAATGAATTTCGAAACGAGAATGTAAAAAAATAAAAAAAAACCGATTAGCAACAATTTTATTGTTATTTCTCATATTTAGATTTTTGAAATTTTAACAAACAAAACCAATCACTCGTGCCTAAAATTTTAAGTTAGATGTTATTATTTACGTGACCGGCGTCTTCAAATATGTATTTTAACGCTTCAAAATAAATTCCTTTGCAGAAAATATTTTTCACATTTAATTTAACGGTTTGTCCCCTGATGTCGACAAAAAACGTTAAATCGATTATATTAAATTTAAAACAAAAACAAAATTTGTTATTTTATTATTGTTTTCAAAACAACGGTGTCGAAAACACCGTGAGACAGGCCGTTAATTTGTAGGGTTCCATACACCAAAGTTGAAAAGGTACCCCATTGTTTACGCTACGTTGTCCGTCAGTCCGTTTGTCCGTTACAGGCTGTTTTCTCGAAAAGCGTAAAAATAAAAGGTTCCAAAACGGGCAACAATAAATTTTTAAATGAAATTTAAAAAGTTACGGCACTATGCATAAGCGAAAATTGGCACGAAGTTAGCATAAGTGGCAAAATGGAAATGATCTTAAAGAGTTTTTCCATGAAACTTCACCTTAAAAATCATGCTAGGACTTAGAGGTGGGTTAAAATTAGGTAATGCTATCGTTTTTAATGTCAATTTGTATGGAGGAACTCGTTAACACCTAATCCAATTTCGTCGCTTATGCTAACTTCATGCCAATTTTTGCTTATACATAGGGCCGTTAATTTATTTTTATACAGACTACAGCAATTAACACTAAAATTTAAACAAAATCAAAATTAAAGTGTATTTTAACAGATAGTGTAATTTTGAATATGTAATTAAGACAACTTGACAACTGTATTTTGGAAACCGTAATTGGTTCTTAATATGAAAGTCTTGAATTTTTCAAAAAGGCTAAAACTAAAAAACCCCAAAATTATAAGATCGCCAAACCGAAAAAATCGCAAAAAAAGAAAAAAAAGCACCAAACTAGAAACAAATCTCTAAAACTAAAATAAATGGCCACAAACCGATAAAATCACCAAAACGAAAAAATAAAAAAAACGCCACATAACGAAAAAAACACCAAAATGAAAAAAGCTTCAAAACTAAAAACAAATCACTAAAACTAAAATAAATCGCCAAAACAAAAAAAAAATAACAGAAACGCAAATAAGAAACGCCAAAATTTAAAAAATCACTAACAATAAAATAAATGGCCAAAAACCGATAAAATCACCAAAACGAAAAAATAAAAAAACGCCACAAAACGAAAAAAACACCAAAATGAAAAAAGCTTCAAAACTAAAAACAAATCACTAAAACTAAAATAAATCGCCAAAACAAAAAAAAACAGAAAAGCAAATAAGAAACGCCAAAATTTAAAAAGTCTCTAAAACTAAAATAAATGGCCAAAAACCGATAAAATCACCAAAACGAAAAAATAAAAAAACGCCACAAAACGAAAAAAACACCAAAATGAAAAAAGCTTCAAAACTAAAAACAAATCACTAAAACTAAAATAAATCGCCAAAACAAAAAAAAAACAGAAACGCAAATAAGAAACGCCAAAATTTAAAAAATCACTAACACTAAAAAAATCGTCGAACCGGAAAAAAATCGCTAAAAATAAAAAAAGCCCCAAACTAAAAAAATCTCTAAAACTAAAATAAATCGTCAAAAACCGAAAAAATGGCCAAAACTAAAAAAATCGCCATACAGAAAAAAAAGTCAAAAATAAAAAAAAAATATATATATATAAACGAAAAAAATCATAAAAAGGAAAAAAATCGCAAATACTAAAAAAATCGTTAAATTGTAAAAAAAAACGCCAAAAAAAACTCAAAACTAAAATAACGCAAAAAACCGAGAAAATCCCTAAAAATAAGAAAAATTATAAAACTATATATGATGATATGTGGAATAATAAATTTCTTAAATAAAACTATATATTATACAGGCTAAAGTTCGTATGGTATTACATACTTAGTGGACGTACGGAAGGAACCCTTCGTGTGCGAGTCAAAGTCGCACTTTACAGAATTTATTTTTATTTGTTTATTTTTCTTCTTCTAAAACTTGTCACGAAACTCTCTTGACTTGAAGAGGTTGAATGGTAAACGCATAAGTTTTTTGATAAAATCAAGAAGCACTTGATTCAAGCTTAGTGGCAAATTTTTTAAATTGAATTAAAAAAAGTAATTATGTAATTTGAAATATATAAATGCACTTTTATTTCCATTCAAGTGCAAAAGAGAAAAAGAACGACAAGCTATAGCTCTGTGAAATAAAGCCCGAAAAAATTAAATAACTCTCACAATTTTTTCATACTTGATGTTGTCACTCTTAGGGCCATTATTATGACTTAACGATAAAGTTTCGGATAGTTATTCCTAACTTTAGCAAAACTGAACTATAAAGTGACCTTTAAAATTTTCCATTATTACAACTGTCCGATAAAATAAATAATAAAATGTTTGGTTGGTGGCAACATTTCTGTGGATATTGTGGATATTGTTTGTTAAAAATGATTAGTGGCAACTTGCTTTTGTTTATTTGTCAAATTACAAACATAATGAAAATATTTTTGTCAATTCTTTTGTTTTTTATTATTCTTATGTGTTTTGTGTTTTATTGCTTTTGTTTTATGCCATATTTTGACCAAATAAATTTGATTTTGTTTTATAAAGTAGAAAGTGTGGCAAGTGGCGAAAATATGGCAACTTTAAATGCCTATACCTCACAATAAAAGTTACAGGTAGGATCAACTTGTCTTTAGTTTATCGCTCACTTTTTGTTAAAATGAAGTTGTAATAATGAAAAAGTGTTTATCCATCCAATAACATCCTACTTTTAGCTAACGTCAAGTTATAATAATGGCCCTTACAAATGTTTGCCAAACAGATAAATAGATAAATATTGCACAAGAAACCTTGATAGAAGCAAATAATGACAAATGTTAAAAGAGCACACATGCATACACAAAACTATATATATAAAATATGAGCTGAAAAAATTAACTTGCAGTGTGTGAACGCCGATGAAAGTTCAAAGAAGAAAAAGTGATAAGCTTAGTAATTAAAATTGACTAGTGTGAACTGGGACTAAGTTTTCTATAAAAGTGCTACCAAGTTTTTGTTATTTTGCTAAGCCGTATAAAACAGTGAGTTATTTTATTTGCAAATAGTAATAATGACATTGATATTATTATTATTATTATTATTTTTAAGTTAATTATAACTAAAATTACAATAAACTAAACTAAAACAAAGCACTAGCAACTACTGACTATTGGCTTCAAGACATTTACATATGTAAACGAATTGTATGTATCTGTGTGTTTGATATTTTACTTCATAATTTTGAGTTTGGCAATTTTTGACTTTTTGAAGGTCTTAAATTGTTTACATACTTTTGATATACATACATACATATATATATATATATATATATATATATATATATATATATATATATATAAATATATATAGATATATATACATATATATGCCAATTTTTTCAAATTTATTTATTTCTGAAATAATTTCTATATTTTTCTAAGTCGCAATTTCTCACAAGTGTTTTTTGTACTTTATTTACTTTTGTTTTAAGTGCTTCTTTTAATTTTATACATATGTACACATGCATATGTACATATACATATATTTTTTGGATAAAAATAAACATTAAATTTGCATATTTAATTGAATTTGTTTTTTTGTATTTGATTTCTTCAATAAAATTTTGTTAAACATTCTAGTGCTTTGTTTCTTGATTTATGTGTGAAATAAAACAAATAAAAAAATATCAATATTTGTCTTTAGTTCAGAAAATAGTTTATTTAAAATGCAAACTTAAATATGTATTTATTAAATTTAGTTTGCTTTATTGAGTTTATGTTATAAGTTTTCAAAAGCAATTATGAATGGGCCTTTAAAAAAATTAAAAGATATATCAAAACATTTTATCACTTTCTGTCATCTGATTTACCATAAATACACAATTTCTAAAGAAAAATTATTCACGCTTGCAATTTGTGGAAAAGGAAAAGTATTTCGAGGGAAAAACTGTTCACGATAGGGGTGATTATTATAGACGTTAAGTAATACCAAAAATATTGCTTACTAAGTGTGGACATAAAGTTATACCATGCCAAACTGCCTTTACACTAAATAAAATAGTAAGTATGTATATATTAATTCCTTGCTATGTGGAACAAAGGGTCATAGTTAGTAAGTAAATCATATAAAATTTATTTTTAATTTAAAATTTCCCCCCCACAAGTCTAAAAAAATAAATGTATGCATAAAAATGATTAACAACTTCCGCTCGAACACACCCACTTAAACTAAGCTAACATTAGTTAATTTGCTTGTCGGTAGCTTCAGCTCGATGGTAGAGTATTCAGTTACTCGAAATTTGTTTTTATTCGAGTAAGGAATTAATTGATTTGATTTCAATATTGCTTTTTGTTTGGTTTTAATAAAACTGGAAGTTGAAAACATATTTTCACTTAAAGTAGATGTAGGTGATACCGATAGGATTGCACGGAACATAATTTTTAGTATTGATCTTTTCTTGGTCTTATATTAAATCAACTATTATAGTAATACACTTTGCATTATATTTTTTAAAATTTGTAATACTTTGTATGGTTTTGTTAACCTCATACAAGAGATCTACAGCATATTCTTCTTCTAAAATATCATCGTCTGATACATTTAAAAACGACACCTAGGCATCTCATGCGCTCAACAAACTCGATGGCCTCACCATCAACCAAAAAGGACATATTAACTAAACAGTTTTGTGATTTAAAAATCATATCCTTAGTTTTTGCAGAATTTACTCGCAGATTGCTATTTCTCATCCACAATGAGACATTACACATGAAATTGTTAACATCATTTTCAAAAACATTGCTGCAAGTAGGACTTCCCTTAAACAAAAGTTGAATGTCATCTGTAAATACAAACGATTCGCATTCAGTATTATGTAACAGCGTGAAAAAGTCATTCATTTAAAGCATAAATAATAATGGGCCTATGACAGATCCCTGTGGTACCCCACTAGTCACCGGTAAACATTCTGAATTCGTATTACCACAATGTACAAATTGGTATCGATTACACAAGTAAGAAAAAATTAATCTGCAAGCAGATAAAGATAACCCAAAATTTGTACTAAGCTTACCATGGCTTACGTTGTCAAAGGCTTTAGACAAATCGAGGGATACCAACAATGCTAAATTACCCTTGCCAACACAACGTCTAATGGAATCTGTCAAACCGATTAAGAGCACAGTAGTGCTGTATCCTTCACTACTGCGCTCTTAATCGGTTTGACAGATTACATTAGACGTTGTGTTGTCAAGAACAAAAACCCGCAAAACTGGTGCAAACAGTTCTATCTGTGCAATCCTATAATGCAAATCAGGTATAATTGTAAATGTAAAAAACAACAACAGCTATACAATGCTTTGGCAAGAAGAGAGTTGCCACACAAGTATTTCTGACACAGTGTTGTCAAGTTAAAAATTTATGATTTTTTGCAATCGTTACAATTATGCATGTTTAAAATTTGTTAACGCACTAACGGCCAATTTCACAATGTCCAATTATTTTGTTTTTAGCAGAAAATTAGCTAACTGACGGTTTGGTTAACAGGCACCTATTAACCGACGGTTATTATTTTACGTTTCACCATCTTTCGGATACTTAGCAGATGAATTTGGTAGAAAGTATGGCAATACAATCAGTTTGTTTACCAAAAAAGTTGTTTACAAAACAAAAAGTATAGAGCAGTCTGTCAAAAAAAAGGTGAAAATTAAAAAGATAAACACATGCATACATACATATTTACGTATGTATTCACTTATGATTACATCAGGGCTCATAAACATTAGATAGAGAAAAGAAGTTTCAGCAATTACAAACACACATGCATAAATTTCTATTTCCGTCCTTCATATGAAGCTATAAAACTAAAAAAGTTGCCATAACATATATATAATATAACACTTTTCTGTTTAGTGGTGTTGGTTAAGTACTACCCTGCAGTCAGACTGGGGCCAACAGATGTGGTGTATTTCTGGTGGATTTTGCAACAACTTGTCAACATATATAACTTTGTATGTACGTAAGGTACAGAAATGTACCAGTAAATGTCTGGTTGGTATGTTTCCATGTTCCCATAAAAACTATGAATTCACTACCTAGTCAATTGTTTTAGTATTACTAGTAGATTTTCAATGACAAGCACATGCTAAATGTCTATAGCACAAAGTATTGTATGGGGGATAATTGTAGAGTAGTACTGGTGACAAAGTCAAAAGCGACTCAGGACATTTTCACCATCGACATTTCCTTCAGGGTAATCATACATTGTGAAAAACACTTCTGGCTAACTGGGAGTTAAAGTTCTAAATAATTTTTAATCGGACATTGTGAAAAGGGCAGTAATTATACTAAATAATTATTTTACTTATTCAGTAAAATATTTTTTCTCACATACACATTGGCGGTATTTGATGTTTAATGCAAAATGGTCTTGCGTAAGTGTAAATGCAAAATATCGTAGCTTTTCTTTAAAATCCAACAACAAATACACACACAACCCAAAGAAAATCTACGATATTTTGCATTTGCACTTACGCATTAACGTTTGCATCAAACATCGAGTACCGCCATTGTTTTTCGTTTGACTTTTTTTTTTAAATTTCATAACATTTACGCAACCGATTACATATTTTATATTTCTAATAAAATACCTTATCTTAGTTTATTCGTTAATCGGAATTGGCTATTTTCATTATTCAATAGAATATTTAATCTGCAAAAATTCTTTGATTAATCGATTAATGGTTAATCGAGTGAATAGATGCTCTACTACATGGAGTAGTTTATTTTTCTAAATGCTTTTGCTTGCTGTTCGATGTTTGTCCAAACACTTTGTCCTGTAATGAATTTGTGTATGTGTGTGTGTGTGTGTGTGTAACGACGTTGCACATACTCTGTAGAGTTGTGTAGCTCATGAACGAACTAGTTCAATTGAACGATTCACTTAGCTGAGCGCTGTGAGCCGTTCAATTCACTGAGCGCTGTCAGCTTAGTACTGAGTGGTTTCTGCATTTGTATCGAACACTTTCAGTAGCTCGTTTTAGACACAAACCTACAATCAAACCCATTTAAATAACATGTGGACTTATTCAGCAGCTTGTTTTAGACACAAACCTATGTAATTTAAGTGGGTTTGTGTCTAAAACGACCTAATGAAAGAGCTCGGTACAAGTCTTGTGCTTTTTCAGCAAATTTTTTGTGTCGCACAAGTGCATACATAAAAAAGTATACATGTGTAGATATGTATATTTATTAACCAATTCCACTCATTAAACTATTTTACTTTTATCTATTCTTTATACTTCACCTGCCTTGTTTTGCAATGTATGACACACACCCGAACACACTCTGTATAAATCTGTCACTTTTTATGTTTCGGTTTTCGCTCTTTCTTTATGCTTGAAAAACTGTTTCACTACAAATGAACTGACCTACTGAGCTAACTGAATGAAATACTTCAGTAAAGTGAGCTGAGCTGAAAAGAGCGGTCACTGAAAAGAGCTGATAAGCACAGCACTATTACTCTGGTTAAATTCCATTTAGCTGATATAAACATCGTTGTAGGAGCCTAAAAGTATGCTATATTATATTAGCACCACAAGAATACAGGTTAATAATCGCCAAGTAAAATAAGTATTTTTTTCTTTCATATCTCCAGGAATGCCAGATGATTTTGATGAAAAATCTGCACATTTTTGAAAAAACATCGGCAGTTTTGGCACATTCATTTCGAAAATCGGCATAAATATGTTTTCATTAATTTTTATTTAAAAAAACTAAAAATAGCAATCTACAGTAATTTCATGTACATTATGACATAAATATACATATGTAACTATTCGCAGTACGTATTTTTCCATATTTTATATGTGTATGTACATATGTATATAAACACCTAAAATTTTTAGGAAACTGTATTTTACAAGCTTAAATACATACATGTTCCATGTAAAATTATTAATATATTTTTTGATTTAAATTTTTTGCCAGATGGTATTCAATATGAAAGTCCAAACAATTTAATTTGTTTGTTGTATTTTCTATTTTTACTTTATAATTTTATATTATTTAAATTGATGGCACTAAATATGTGGCAGGAGCAGGGATCGCAAATAATGATTATTTTCTAAATTTAAACTGAATACACCACGATACGATGTTACATGGAATACCTTTAGATGCATTGATTTTAATTTTTCCTCAGAAATAAAAGCTATTTCTTGAGTTTTCTTCTTGATTTTTATTGATATCTAGTGATATAAAGTTTATTTTGTGTGGAATGAATAAAAATCAAGAAATAATGATAAAAAGTAATTTTTAAAATCACACTTATAACTGTTACGGTCCCTGGGTCGAACCATATAATTAATGTTTTGCACAAATTCTGTGAGATCTTTTCGCATTACTGCATAAATTTTGCATCAATAATTACATAGACTAGTCTCAATCTTTTTGAATATGTGTTAAAACTCAAGAAATGACAATTTTCGGTACTGGGAATCTAAAGGCAGGGGGTCTACTGTGCAATTCGAAACTAAAGAAGATTCTTTCGAATTTGTATGTTAATAACATGTGAATTCGGAAGCATTTTCTTTCGTTTCGAATTACAGAGTAGATTCCCTGATTTATCGTTTTCTTAAGAATATGAAAAATAGTGTTGATGGTTTTATTCTTTATAATACTGGGATTTATTGAAATTATTAATTTAAAGTTTATTTTTAGATCAAACCATATGGGTGAGAATTTATTTACATGAAAATGTGCATAATTATTAACTCCTTGTGAAGCGTAGGGCCATAAAGAAAGATCTGCAGTCAGTTCTATTTTTGGATAGCTTTTTTAATTCATTCCAGCATATATTCATCTGGATTCTAAACTGACAAATGGCGGTATAACTTCATCATATGTCTATTTTCAGAAATGGTGACGGACCCACAATAGCCTAGTATGGAAACCTTTGAGACCAGAAAACTGTTACGTAAAGGCAGCAGCCCTGCCACCTTACTAGTCAACCTGGGCCAATCATTTATCTTGTCCGAAATTTAAAAGATTACTGAAACCATAAGAAAAAATAAATGTAAATAATTATTAATAATATGTGATTATTATATGAATTTGCTTAATTTATATTTTAACATTATATCATAAAACATAAATTCCCAAATCTATTTTTTTAAAATTCAAAAAGTTATTTTTGCCACTGAAATCTATCAATTGAATTTCAATATTTTCTAATATACATATACCTCTAATTATGTATGTAGAGTATATACTTGTTACTTATTTCGAAGTTAATATAATACAGTGGGAGCAGCATTCGAACGACTACAAATATCATGAAAAAGCTCACGAATAACCAGACAACCCCAGCTTAGAATATTGAACGCATGCAGAAAGACAACTTGGATGCACTTTGGCGAAACCAGGTTAGTATTAAGCACCATCACGCAAAAGCTAAAGGCATTTATCAACAGCGGCCTCAGAACTATGTGTATGCAGGATATTTGGGTCTAACAATATCGGCAACATGGATCACTGAAACCTTACCAAGTAAAAACTTATACTCATAGAAATAAACTGTAGGAAATGGAGGTAGATTGGACATACTATCAGAAAGAATTCTGATAGTATCACAAGGATGGCGGTGACATGGAATTACGGTTTGAACAGCGATTAGTAATTGTAATCGAATCCATTAATCACTCGTTTACGATTAAAAATTTTTCCCCTTTTTGAAGCAAAGAATTTACGGCAAATTTACATACAACACAAATTTAACTCAATGGAATTTGTTAACGGGAAAATCAGCTTAATGTTTAAAAATCGGCAAGTCTGGCAACCTTGCTTTTTATTTTTTTTGTATAAACAAGCATTTTCTTACATACAAACTGTAAAACATCACTACAGCTGCTTGTGTATGTACTAAGGTCCTGCACAAGACCATTTATAAGACCTTTCAAGATATGAAAAATTTTTCAAATGCTTTACTTCAGCGAAATATTCTAAAACAAACGCTAAACAACACTGTTGGAAAGACATTTGTTTCAGTTGTTTTCGCTGTAGGAAAGCATTTGAAAAACCTCTCATGTCTTGAAAGGTCTTATAAATGGTCTTGTGCAGGACACTAGTATTTACATATGTATGTATATTAATTATAAGTTCTGCAAAGTGTGCTATAGAAAATTTAAAAATAATAAAAAATTGTATTTGCTAAAAGGAAGTAGACTCCATTAAATGAAAAATTTGAAAGACTTACATACATACAAAACATGCAAACAAATCAAACACTGTACATAAAAAACTCTCACAGAATGAAATGAGGTGTAGTACTGGTATCTAAACTTTACTTTTCAGTATGATATATACTGTGGGATAAATTTTGAAATATGTATAATAAATTTAGATAGATAAACACACTCATATATAAAGTTCAAAAAAATTCTTTTTGTCCGTAAAACAGTAAAAGAAAGTTTTTCTGCTCTATCAAATTTAGAAAATGTTGTAATTGTTGTTTCTAAAAACGCCAAAAGAAAAAAGTATTGAGAACAGCTTAAAAACTGAAGGGAATAGCCAAAACATGGAATATTTTAAGTGTGAGCACTAACAATAAATTCTCTAAAATTATTAATAATATCGAAAACTACAGAAAAAGCCAAAAGAATTCAAGTTGAAACGATAATTGCGAAATATTGCAAAACATATTTTAAATTTCATAGTTGTTCAAAATTACATAAAATTTCTCCTTAATCTGAAAATAATTGACAGAAATTCCTAATGATTCCTAAAATCAGAAGCACTCTGGCACAGATTTGGAAAAGTTACTAATACATGAAGAGCAAAATCTTCAATACTCTCAAAAAAATGCAAGTTGATCAGAAGAACGACATTTTCATTGCTTCCACAGCATCTGTAAGTGCTCATTTTGTGCTTCTTAGGGCTAATAAATAACTCAAAGTTTAAACGCTGATTTAGTTAAACTAAACTCAAATTTATACATATGTGGTTTAAACTCAACAAGAGTAAACCAGTGAACCATACCTTATGTGTAGTTTAAAAAATAATATTGTGGCATCACTAGAATAAATGTCAAAAACAGCTGTTTTTCAGAAAGGGAAAAATTAAAAAATTTTAAATAATGATCGCCAAATTTTACTGACGAAGTAGAATAGTGTAAAAAAACAGTAGAATGTAAGAAAACAGATCTAAAGAAAAACTAGAGACTTGGAAAAAAGTTGAATGCTCTTTAAATAAATACGAAAACATATGGTCCGTAAGTAACAAAACCATATGCCCTGTATTGATAGTTTAAACGCCCAATTTTTTGCGTTTACCGATGGTGTTAATACTGTACTGACTTATAGGTTTGCTGGTTTAAACAAAAATAGAGATTTTATTGATTTATCGATTGATTTGATTTATTAGCCCTGTGGCATTCCCATACCATTTGATAAATATTACAATTAATGGTGGGTATGCTGGAAAAGAAGTGAAAAAAATTAAATAAAATTAAAAGACAAACAAATTTTCAAAAATTTTTTTTTTTGCTATACATTTCTCATTTTAGGAGATTTGTTTTTTCTTTTTTAAAAACGTTTAATTTTGTATGGCAAAGAAAAAAAATTTTTTTACATTTTGCAGTTTTGTTTTTGGTTTTCATGTAACTTTCCTCAAGTCGACGCGTATTCCAAAATAGACACCAATATGTGCATAACTACATATTATGTACATATTGCTGTCTATTATATTATGTATTTTATTTGATTTTCTGACAGTCGATTGGCAAAACCTACAAAAATGCAAGTTATTACCTGATAAGGTACTTTCTGGAATAATATGAAATAACTTAATTTTTTCGCAATGTTTTAACAAATAAACCCATGTCAAAGCTATTAGAAATAATCTAAGGTTGCACCAATTCCAGATAACAATCACTGTATCTTATTAGCTTTTCAGAAAGTATTTTTTTGAAGGGATACTAAAAAGTTCAAAACTATAAATAGTTCAGGAAATAGGATTTTGCAGTATGATTTCAAAAAATTTTTAATGTGTAGATTTATTTGCCAGCTGAATGTTAATTATATTAGTGTAAATTATCGGGAATAAAGGGCGAACATTATGTTCACGTCAAATATCTCGCATGAACAAAAAATGGTGAACAAAATTAGAAAATATTATATTGGCACAACAAACATTTTAGGGAAAGGGAACATATTTCACGTGAACTTTTATTCCCGATAAGCATGATTATATTATTAATAACTCTCAAATCTAAAAAAAAAACAAATACATACTTACATTCTTAATACATACATACAATTTTAGTTCTACCAAGGCCCACAGTGCTTTTATCCAACAGAATATTTTAAATAGACAAGCACATGTAAACAAATAGCGAGTCTTTACCGCAAAAATATCTTAGTGACCCAAACAAAATTTTTCAGGAGAGGCTTTTTTTAATTATCTTCATTTTAAATTAATTAATTAATTTATTTATTTATAAAACATATTAATGTAAAGTAAATTTGCATAATATGGTGTTGCACAAATATGGGCGGCGTAACGTAGACCATATGCCCAAGATGTTATTAACAGTATTTTATAAAGTTTTGTGACTGACTGTACACGACCTATGCCTTCTCATAGGAAGTAGCAACGTGGTTGTTAAATAAATTCCACAAAATACCTCAAGATTATACGGTATTCCGTGGCAGATCAGTCAACCAGTGCGAGTGAGACGAAAAACTCTCGAAGGCCAAACAACAATCATAAGCCTGACCGCAGTTAAGAAATAATTACGATGACGCGGGAGATGTTCCCCAACCCAGAGCTGCTTAACGACTGTATTTTAAATTAAGTTGGGTTAAGTTAGGTTGAATTGGAAGGCAACCAATGTTGAGGCAATCCGTAGCTCTTGTAGCATGATGTGCATTCTCAAGAGAAGTTTTGGGCAGATTTCCCAATAATGAAAACCAAAAACTTTGTCAGTTTCCTCATTATATTTTCTTGGTTATTTTCAATCTTAATCATAAAGATACTCTGTATCATGTACTCGTATATCGCAAATACAAGATTTGTCTTCTGTGTTTTCTTCAATTTTATTTAAATGAATTCTATAAGTATCAGAAGCCAGCATGTAAGGCGAGTGCTTTAACAAAAAATTAAAAATTTTTAATATCTATAGCAAAGCGATTCTGATGTCACTTAAGATATTTTTGCAGTCATGGCTTGGTATATTAATTCATAAATAAAGACGAGTCGGGTTTTCCAATAGGGATGACAGACCATGGGGAATGTGTTTGCATAATATCTTATTATTTTTGCTTTTCAATTTCGCTGAAAGTGGCGGTTACAAGTATCTTATTGCATTATTCTGTATATGTAAAAAGAAAAGAGTGGATAAAAATTAAGAAAACGAAAACTAAAAAGTGTAAGTCAAAACAAAAATAAATTTATAACAGTAATAGTGTCGGTTATTATAGCTTCTGTGTCTGACATAAAGAGCATAGCTCTAAAAATATCAAAGTTTTGTATTAAAAATAATGAAACGAAAATATACATACATGCATACATACATATGTATATATATATACATATATATATATATATATATATATATATATATATATATATATATATATATATATATATAGCCCCACAAAAACAATATGGATGAATTTATAAAACAAAGGCCATTATAGAGACTTACTATTCAGATATATTCGGCATGATTACGGATGTCGTTCGGAGGATACAAGAGTTGTGACACAAGTACCGGATGGAGTCGCTCCCTCCGTCACTGTGTCTTCGTTGTTGCATGCATTTAACGTATTTTCATTTTATGCTGTCTGGCCTCATTCGCTGTGCGATTTTTGTAATTAACACGTTGGTGGACAGTAAAAATTAGTTGTTGTTCAAACGTATTTACATTTTATAGTTTATATGCTTAAAATTAAATCAGGAATCATTCAAAGACAAATCTTAACCCCCGTATTCTTTAAAAAAATTTAAGGTTTATTAAGCGCTTATTTGCCGTATTTCTATGGGAAATTTGTCAAATAAACCTGTAGTAAACATAAAATTTTTTTATGAATACGGCGGAATACATTTTTTTAATATTAAAAATTTTTTTCAGTTTCCGTTTTTTAATTCAACACAGTAAATTCATTAATTTAATTTTGTGAATATTGTTACGTAAAAATATGCCTACAGGGTTAATGCAAAGAACTATCTAGATTCTAGAAGTATTTAACTAAAGCACATAAACGTACACACATATTCAAGTGCAAGCACTATAGCAACAACAATAATTGTGTACATAGCTACAGACGTACACGTATGCAAATAAAAATGCGAGCACTTATGGTAACCACCCTGTACTACCAGTAGCACACCGCATTGCCAACATACAAGTCGTTACTTTGAAAATTCAAAAATTAACGGCCAATCGAATCACCAACAAACATCTAGAAACGGCAACATGAATTTTCCCGATTGTGCTAGAAGACTGTTTAATCATCTGGCTACCATTAAACATATACGCCTAAACGGCCACATCGTTGTGCGGTAATAGTTTCTTCCAGTTGGTTTTACTAAGTACATGCACGCATCTTGCCACGCCATCTATCAGTCGAATATTTTAGATTCGGTTCGTGTAGTATAAAAAGAGTTGCCCTGTGTGAGATTGAGTCAGTGCTAATTGGAAATTATTGGAGTCAACATTTTTGAAAGTTAAAGACCTCGTGCGGTGGATAATAACGTTAAGAAGTAAATAAAAAAAGACAAGTTGTAATTTGTTCAGTCAATAATAAAAGGTAGTTCAGTAGCAAATAAGAAAATCGTGTTGTTATTTATTTTTATTTTTGAGCAATCAAAAGAACTCACACGTTTAATAAAATTTAAATGTAACAATATCTCCACTTTTTTATTTTACAAAATACACATTTTCTCTTGTTTGTTTTGATAAGTTTGTTAACAACTCAATGATAAATATACTACAGTTGTTGCTTACTCGCAGAACCTGCGTTAGCTTTTTTCACTTTTCAACTCTGGTATCCTCTGTGATTATTTCTTAAATCTAGAACATAAATTTCTTAATTGCAATAGAATTTCCATATTATTTTCTCTTTAATAAGACCTCGAAAATGTGCACAGAAATCTATTTAGCTAGACTTTGAATGCGGAGAATACGAAAACATTTTTTAATCCGGTTCTTTGTAGTTTATAGTATTTATTTTTTTTTTGTCGGAACAAATTTCGATTTACATATATATACACGTATGTACACGATTAAAAATTATTGCACAACTCAATGTTAATAATCTATATATCCCTATTGGAAAACCATGTTACATCATGTTGTAAAATACGTTATGAATTAGAAGTATGCATTAGATAAAAATCTCTTGTTTGTTTTTGAATAAGGCAAAATTTAAATCCTTGTTCTTAAATTTGTTATTTTTAGTGCAGCACATTTTAAGGTGTAATTGAAAATTACACAAGAGAACACGTTTTCAATATGATGTACTTTATTTACTTACACCCAGCTTGGAAGTTTAGTCTTAAAACTTATGGAAAGTATCTACATTCAAATATGTATACACATATGTATGTATGTGCTTAAATGTCTGTAGATAATGTAGTAATGTGTAATGTTTCCTATTTTTGGAAATATGTACTTACGTTACAATGTTAAGCTAAAATTAAACTTTAATATGTTTTTATATCTTCTACTCTTGCATAATTGTATGAAAATTCAATTTCTTTTTTGAAAAGTTTAAAATAGGTTCTATAATCTTTTCCACATACATACTGCGATTAAATGTTTAACAATTTTCTTAGTATATCAATTCTATTTTATTTATGCTTAAAGCAGTATGCAAATTAAAGTGTCTCTGACAGTGAGACCAATATTTTGGAGCGCAAAAAATACATCAAAAATACAATGAAGGTTTTCTGAAATATTCAAAAGATTTAAAAAATTAAGTACAAAATTATTTAGATTCGGTTATTTAGAGGAAGTAAAGGATCTAATACACACACGTGTTACCCACAGTGCTGTTTGCAATGGTAAGACTTTTGAAAAGCTACAAGCCTGATCTACACTGAATCTAAATACTACAAACTAGAGTGTAAAAATGAAGAAATGTAGATTATTATCATACATGTTAAATTCCAATTAGAATTAGCAATTGATGCAATTGGTTTATATTCTCTAATTCTTCAAACAATTAGAATTAGTTAAACAAATTCCCATTAGATAATTGAAATTTTTATTCCAATGCTAAAACTAATTGCAATTATGTAGTTGCCATTAGCAAAAAAAATTGGTTTACTTTTACAATTAGAAATCTAATTGAATTCTGCTAATGCAAAATCATAAATGTGAGGGTTCGTATGCTGAATCGACCTTTTATGATTTCAGTTATGGTGGCAAGTTCTGCATAAGTGACACATATACATATATGGTATTTTTAGTAAATCAGATTACATTTTTGCAGAAGAAAGTACTGCTTCAGAGGAGGCTGAAAGCCTGCATTTTATTTTGAGTATGATGCATCAATATTTGAATGATGCCGATAAAACTTCCAATATATGGTCCAAATATCCCTCATTAAAGGAAATAGCACTAATTTGCAACACACCGCTTACGTCTTCAGGCCCTGTGTCGCGACTATTTTCCTTTGCGGGCATTATTAATAGTCCAAGGCGGGGTCGCTTGACGGACTTTTCTTTTGAAAAACTCGTATTGCTGAAAGCCAATATAACAGGTCATTGTATTTAGTTACGTAGTTGGTACGTACGTTAAATAGGTGTGCATGTACCTAATATATGTAGCACATATAATATTCATAAGTAATATATGTATAATTGTGTGAAATTCATTTTATGCATATTTTACTTTTTTTGTTTTTGAAAATATCAAAATAATTGATTCTAGTTCGAGCTAATTGAATATCTAATTGCATTAGCAGAATTCAATTAGATTTCTAATAGTAAAGCAAACCAATTTTTTTTTTGCTAATGGCAACTAATTGCAATTAGTTTTACCATTGGAATAAAAATTTCAATTGTCTAATGGGAATTATCTGAACTAATTCTAATTGTTTAATGAATTAGAGAATTTCACAAAAGAAGATTAATTAGCAATCATTGGCATTATCTAATCATTATTTAACATCTTTGGTTATTATACAGCTAACAGATTCGTTATTCAGCTCTACGAATTTTTTTCGTTAAAGAAAATAATTTTAGTAAATTGTTAAATAGAAGAAATTTCTTCATTTTGACTACTATTGTTTCGTTATTTAGTGGGTGGTAAATATTACCAAATTTTAGTTAAATTGAGAAAGAATTCTTATTTATAATAACTAATTAATGAAGTTAATTTGAAGATTTTTTATTAACTTTGAAGAACTTTTCTTCAAAGGAAGTAATGAATTTAGTCCGTATGAATAATTTATTTATTCATAATGAATAATGAAATTGTTTATCTAATTTTTCGACCTTTTATATATGTTCAATGAAATTATTTTTTTAAGCTTTAGTTAGGTCAGTAAATTTCTTAAATTTCTTTATGAGGGCAATTATGAATAAAATTCCGCGAGAAATTTTTCCCGGGGAACAATTCCAACTAATACCAAGTAATAGGGAAAACAAAAAATTCTAATTGGAAAAGGGAGAAATTTCTCGCGGAATTTTATTCATGATTGGCCTGTATATTTTTATTTTTATATCGATATTTCGTTAACATTTAACTTGAAGAAGTTAACAAAAGCTTAACGAAATATCGATATAAAAATAAAAATATAAAGAAATTTATGAAATTTACTGACCTAAAGCTTAAAAAAATAATTTCATTGAACATAATGAAGAATTATTTTTCACTTTAACAACCCTATTTTATTGAATTTCTAAGCCCCTGTAGGAAAATTTTCTTCACCTTTTAAGACAACTTTTATACGAATTGTAAATAGTAAACTAGTTTACAAATCGCCTAAGCAGCTGTGTTTTTTACTATTTACAAATTATATAAAATTCTCTTAGTTAGTGAAAGATAATGTTATAAACGATATAAAATGAAATTAAGTAAAATTTTATTAAAACAAAAGCAGTAGAAATTAGAAGAAAATCATAAATTTATTATACAAAATCAATATAAATGCAAGTGTGTCCTGATTTTCATTAATAATAAGCACGTACTTAAATATATAAGTATATATTAGTGTAATAATTAATTACATATTTTGGAAATATGCATGTTCCAGTTCCAAAACTGTGTGTGGAATAAAAATAAACTAAGAATATTGATTTCACTTTTTCGCGATCGTGAAAAAGTTGATATACAAAATGCATTTAACTTTTCTATATACGATTTTTTTACTTTTAACAAGTGATATTTATTTATAATAAATATTTTTTATAATCTACTCTTCTTAAATTTTATCAAAATTATTTCATAACAATACTTTTTTTTTAACAATGACACCGCACTTATAACCAACCACAAATGAAATAAAACGTTCCTCAGACAAGCCTAACTGTTCTTGCTTATATTTTTGTTGTTTTTTTTCTGTACGAAATGAAGAAATTTCTTCACTTCTACATACATGCCTTTATTCAGTGTAAATAAAACAAAATTGTTAAAACCAACGAAATTTATTCAATTCCACTGCACATTCTTCAACTCTACGTAGTTTTAGTTATTTCAAAAATCTTATTCAATTCTAATATATTAAATTAGTTGAATTCTACGAAATTTCTTCAAATTTACAACGTTTTAGTTCATTAACGTACCTTTTCACAATGTATGGTTAAGAGTTAAAGTGAACTTTAGCTGACAGTTCTTCATACAAAACTTGCCGTTAAAGTAACTGTTATCTTTTAACCATACATTGTGAAAAGGTACGTAGGTCTTCTTCTTGTTTTAACGAAATTTTAACTGATAAATATTCAAAACAACACTTTTTTGGGAGTTAAATTAACAAAATTTATTAAAATAAACAATACATTATTCTAATTTAGTTCCTTTAAGGACTTTAAATAAATAGTTCAATATTTTAGGTGTAGTTTTGATTACTATGCGATTCTACTATTTGACCCCTGTTTTAATTAAAATTTAGTTTAATTAACAGAGTTTTAGATATTATTTTAAATAATTTTTATTCAAGCCAACAGATTGTATTTTACTACATTTTTAACAAAAATCTATTATTTGTTTTGAAGAAAATTTGTTTATATTAATATATTTTCTTTAGATTTGAATAAAAAGCCAGTATATTTAACGTTTTTTTTCGTTAAGGGTCTACTAAATTTTTTCGTTAATATTACCTACGACATTTGGTTCAGTGTATTGAATTCTTGTTGTCTTTTGAAAATTTTCATAGACTTCATCATATCAGAGTTGTATTTTCTCAAGGAAAAACAAGGTTGTTCACTTTATTGAATTTGTTCATATTTTCGATTCCATTAATTTTTACTATTTTACTAGTTTATTTAGTATAACAGAAAAAAAGTTCACAAAGAAAAGATAGACGAGGTTGATAAAATAACATAAAATTAATTTCAAACTTATTAATTTTCATATATGCACTTTTATGATATTTAGAGCAGCTACGTCCAAGCTATATGCACAACGTGCAAACTTTTACAAAAGAGCTTTTGTGCTTTCACACCTACGAGAGCACAACACCAATCAGATTTCGGCGACAACAATGTCTGCTATTACTTTGCAAAGCAACAAGAACAAAATGCAAATATTAGAATATGTGTGTTTGGACGTAGCTGATCTAATACAGATATTTGAGATAAACAGCTTTGAAAGCTCCTAAATCTGTGAAAAGTAAGAGCAAGTATCAGGGATGGCATTTAGAATTTCAAAATTGTATCAATTTTGTAAATTTGTAAGCCAGAAACTAAAAAATTACTTTATCAAACTCAACACCCACAACATCTTGCATTTTAACAAACTTGAATTTTCCATGCAATAATTAAGTAACAGGTGTATTAACTCAGAGGCGGATAACTTTAAATTTATAAAACAAGGCTTTTTAATAGTGGCAGCGTGTTTCGAGACATACACCTGGGACATTGAGCATATTGCTGTAAAATTATTTAAATTTTAAACTTTTTCTTGTATCCGATTTTGTATGTCGTAAAAAAGGTTAGTTAGTGTAAAATAAAGCTATTAACACATTTTTGCCTAAATATACGTTTCTCTTTTTATAACACAGTTCGCTTGCATTAATTATAATAATTAAAATGTTGGCAGTAAAACTTGGCTAAGTAAATGCTCCTGACATCATATATCCATACAACACATCTTTATGTACACTTTGATTGAAACTTTTATGGTAACATACATACATACATATATGTATACATACATATTTATATGTGCAACTCCATGCCAAAATACATATCGCTCATTTACTCATATAACGTCATAACTCAAAAAAAACGAGTTTGCCAGAAAACAAGTTTTAAGTTGTACATTTACACACAACTTAATGGAAAAATAAAATTTTATTTTTCTCCCAAAAGTTGATATGAAATTTTTATACAATATTAAGAACGATATGAGGATTAGTTCTGCACTATTAAGTCAAAAAATCCATTTTTTGAGTTATGACGTTCCTTGAGTAAATGAGCGATATGTATATATGTATGTATATACACGCATGCAGGTATGCAGTTTTCTTTCGTTGTCTTACCATAGTGTCCCAATTGACCTGACATTCGATAAAGCGAAGAAAATTCCAAACAAAATTGTCAAATATTTGTTGGCAAATATAAAAAAATTCGAGTGTTCCCTAAAGATGTTCGAAGCTTTAGCGAACATTAGTTTTTCGAATGTGTGACAGTAGACGAATGGAAGGAAGGCTGTTAGTTAGTCTAGAGTTACCAAGTTCGGCTGTTAGTTAGTCTAGAGTTACCAAGTTCGGGGCATGACAGTACTTTATGTTAAAAAATAAAATAAGAACGCATACCTACATATGTATGTATGTATGTGCAATAATTGAACAATAAATTCAGTGAAGTGCGACTTTGACCCGCGCACGAAGGGTTCCGTATAGAAACGAGATATGTAATTCAATACGAACTTAGCCTATATAAAATATAGTTTTGGCTAATTTTAATTATTATTTTTCGAACTTAATTTGTTTCTATATTTATGATTGGAACGGGCTAAAGTTCGTAACGCTTTTTAAGCCAAATTACATGCGATAATTATTAATGAACAAATAACATCAAAGTTAGTTGTAAATATTCTGACTAACACATAGTTGAACGGAAAAGCCAGCCGTTTTCGAAGGCCACTAAACCTTCATCATCAGCGTTCTTCTGTGTTGGTTTTGGAATTTTTTTTCGTTTTTGACTTTTTTTTAATTTTGGCGATTTTTTTTACTTTGACGATTTTTTTCATATAGGGGATTTTTTTTTTTTTGGTTGTGGTGATTTTTTCGGTTTTTGGACTTTTTTTATTTTGGCAATTTTTTTTAGTTTTGACACCTTTTTTTCTCGTTTTTGGCGATTTTTTTGGTTTTTGGCGTTTTTTATTTGTTGGCGAATTTTTTCGATTTGGCGATTTTTTTTTAATTTTGGCGATTTTCGGTTTATCTCGTTCCTTCATTTTGGCGATTCTTTTTTGTAATTTTAAGCGCTTTTTTAATTTTGTACACTTTTTATCTTATTTTGGCGAAATTTTAATTTAAATTTTTTAATTTTAATTTTAATTTTGGCGATTTTTTTTATTTTGGCGATTTTTTTCATATCAACAATTATTTTGTTACTGGCGCCTTTTTCGCGTTTTGGTGATTTTTTTTGGTTTTCGGCGATTTTTTTCATTTTGGCAATTTTTTTCATTTGGACGATTTTTTCGAATTTTGCGACTTAATTTAGTGTTAATTTTTTTTTAATTTTGTCGATTTTTTTCGTTTTGGCAATTTTTGTTTACATTTTTTTTTTTTGGTTTGGCGATTTTATAATTTTTGGATTTTTTAGTTTTACCGTTTTTGAAAATTTCAAGAGTTTACCTCTTACGGTCTCCAAGATATAGCAAGTTGTCAAAATTCCATAGTCAAAATTGCATTAACTGATGGACCACCATTTAATTAAAATTTTTTAAAATTTTAGTGTTAATTGTTGTAGTCCATATAAAAATATACTAGTTTTACAAATTTCAAGTGTCAATATACATATGTATGTATCTACTAGTAATGTAACGAATGTCAATTTTTGATATTGGCGAATACGAATACGAATATTTCAAACTGATACGGAATACGGAAACGAATATTTGAAATGATATTCACGAATGCGAATACGAATACGAGTATTATATGCAATATTGAATAGTAAAAAATTGTTATGAAAAATGAAAAAGGACTTCACACTCTTGTTGGCGTACTTTAAAGTTAATAAAAAGTACCCGAAATTTTAATGATCGTCATTGAATTATATTTGAAAATAATACAAAGCACAAATTTCTATAAAAAAAATTAATGTATTTGTACAAACTAAATTTTTTAGTTATTTATTTAAATTTCTTTTAGGATTTATGCAATTATTTATTTAATTTGTTTGGAAAAATATTCGTATTCGTATTCGCCTGAATTTGGCGAATACGAATACATTTGTATTCGCATCAGCCTGAATTTAGCGTATTCGTATAGCGTATTATTCGTATTCGCTTGAAAATGGCCGAATATTCGACAATTCGAATACGAATACGAATATTCGTGCATCACTAGTATGTACATACAATTGTATGTAAACTAATTACATGGGATTTTAACATTTTTCGTTGCTCGTTTTGGAACACCCTTTAATTTTTAATTCTCATGTATTTGTTGTTGTAGCGGACAAAGGTCCTACATACTCTGTCCAAATTTCCGTCAGTAGCTCTTATGGTTCCTGAGAAAATAGCGTTTGACGGACAGACGGACAGACAGACAGCGTAGCGAATGGAGATACCATGTTCAAATCCTGCTGCGTAATGTACAGTGTGATCGATTATTCGACTTTTTCCGGAAACCGTTTTTCGAATAGTTCGAATATTTGAATTTATTTCTTTTACTCAATATTAGATATTAAAATTGAAAAGCAACAAGAAAAAACTCAATATACCAAAAAAAAAGAACTTAAGCCTGACTGAAAGCCTCTTCCATCTCGAGGTGGTCAGCTTTAGCACTCCTTAACTCACTGTATATAGTGTAACATTGTTACTATTAATTTTTAGTTTTGAAAGCTTATATCTATTCGATTAACAACTTAAAAGTGATAAATTTATTATAATTTTTTTTTTATCGGAACCCTTGTGTACTAATGTGTTAAAAGTGACTATATCTCAAAAACTAGCCATATGATATCAAAATCCTTACCAGACTCGTGTCAAATGTAATATGATATGAGGCAGATTTATAATAAATTACTAATTTTTTAAAAATGTTGAAAGTTCATATGGGAGTTAGCATTTATTTTCACCAAAAGAAATCATACTTTGAGATAGCAGAATAAGAAAAAAACGCGAAAAATGCGCCAAAACCAAAATAATTGTTTATGTGAAAAAAAAAATCGCCAAAATGAAAAAAAATCGCCAAAATTAAAAAAATCGCCAAATTAAAAAAAATCGCCAAAATAAAAAAATCGCCAAAATAAAAAAGCGCCAAAGTAATAAAAATTGCCAAAATTAAAAAAACTTCAAAAACCAAAAAAAAAAAAAACGTGAAAAAAGTGCCAAAACTCAGAAAGCTCCAATAAATTCAAAAAACACTCAAACAAAAAAAAACGGTTAAAACCGAAAAAACCCAAAAACGAAAAAAATGCAAAAACTATAGTTTATATTGTTCGTATTGAATTACATATCTCGTACCTGTACGGAACCCTTCGTGCGCGGGTCAAAGTCGCACTTCACTGAATTTATTTTTCATACTTCGGCTCCATTTTGAAGTCCTTTCAATCTCTTTTTAATCTCAAATTTTTTTTACTTGCACTTTTGCTTTGCTTTCGCATTAAACATTTTTATTTTCCTAACATATGGCAGATGGCATTAAAATGATGGCTTTTTCGAATTTTTTTCATTTCTGCAGTTAGAAAAATTTTCAGAGTTTATACAAAGTATGAACAAATGGCTTGATTTCCAACTCTTAACGTTAAGGTTTCGATTTCATGAAAAACTTCTTGCAAAGTAATTTCACATGTCTAGAGGCACAAAATTAGAAGAACAAATTACCTACATGTTGCTATAAAAATTGTACAGCAAGTATTTTTTCATTTCTTAAAGAAGCTAAATCTCGTTAAAATTTATACAAATACTTTTTTTCTTCCTTTCCAATAAATCTGTTACAGTTTTGATATCTTGGTAACGCATAACTTAATGATTTGCTGATAACTAACATCATTATCTTTAAGTGTAAAATAATTGATTTTACATACCAAATAAAAACAAACTTCTTAAGAAGTATATTTATAAATACATACATACATATATACATATAGTCGTAAATATGTTGTTAGTGCTTAATACTCGTAAAATGAATTGGAGCCACTGGCGCCATGGCTTAAGTCCTAGAATGTATGTATATACATGCACGTAAACAACGTGCTTGATTTCGTGTTGTTTTCTCGCACAGTAACATAATAAAGTTGTTGGCTAAAGTAAATAGTTAATTGCTATTTATAATTAACCAACCGATTAACTATTTAATTTCCTCGTTTATTTATATAAGCACGTTTGTAAGGACTGTGCACAACTCCAGCAAATTAATGAGTTTTTCAGAAATTAATAAGATATTAGTTTCTATTATTGCGACTGGTGGTAATAGTACTATAGTTAGTGAAGTTTTATCTACTAAATGTATGTTAGATATAAAAATTATTACAGGTTGATCCTCAATACTGTATGATTTTCTCAATAATCTGCATGCAATTAAACATATGTACATTTGTGGAATATATTCCTGTTTTTTGGCTATCATATACACTTTTTATTTATTTTGTTTTATCAGTTACGCCGTAAAGTGCGGAGAGTGATAAAAGTATCGTTTAAAGTACTCCTTGAGTAAAGGCCGACAAACAACTATGAATGCGAACAGCTAAAAATAACAAAACACGCTCATATGCAAACACTCCCCCCATTAATTTCAACCCGAATACATACATATAACTATAAACATCCAACAACTATATTTATAAAAATTTTTTATATTATGTAGCACAAACAATTATACCTAAAATTAATAGACTGTATGAGTATAAAAATACTCAATTTATTATTGTGGTACACATACATACAGGGCTATTTTGTTTGCATCCATACATAAAGCATCTTTTTAAACAGCCAAAATACATTTTACATTCCATTTGATATACAAAAATATGTATACATATACGGTAATTAATGATTATTAAATGAATGATTATTAAATGAGTATCATGCGCATATTGTTTTTGTCCGATGAAATACTTATAGTCTGAGTAGAAGCAGAACTAAAATTTAGACTATTTACTTTATTTTGTGTATTCATTGTCATTCTCTGATATAATTTATAATAAATATTTTACTCTTATGAAAATAAAATAACTCTTTTAAAATACACTTATGTCATGTAAAAGTATAAAAATTTATCAATTTGTTTGTTTGCAGGCATTTTGGAATGTCATTTTTGATGAATAATATAAAATAATTGTAAGCATAGCTGTTAAGTAATGATTATAATTCGTATTGATTACTAATTTGATTATTTTTTTTTCTTAAAGGTGAAGTAATGATTAAATTACGATTATATTCAGTTTCGCACGATTACTAATAACACTGCACGACATTTATTTGGATGTCTAAATAAAAGTGGCCGATTCTTATGTATTTTTGTCTCCTGATTACGATGACACCGAAATTCTAATGACACCATCGTAATCAGGAGCCATTCTTGTTTAAACATCATGACAAAACCTTCATTTTGTTGTGCAGTGTAATAGAAAAGTAATCTGAATTACTTGAAATTACAAAAATTAATCCAAAAGAATCAAAAGTAATTAAAAAATAGTCCGATTACTTTTAAGGATTACTTTTAATTCCTTTGGATTATTTATTAATAATCAAAAGTAATCTTTGAAAGTAGTTGAATTATTTTTTACTTAATTTCGATTCTTCTTGGTTATTATTTTGTAATTTTAAGTAATTCAGATTACTTTTTGATTATTAGTAATTAGTAGTCAATTATTTATCAGAAATTCTTTTAAAGGGAATTATATAACCAGTGCAATTCTTTTTAAAATTTAATCGTAATCGAAATTTAATAGCTCTGATTGTAAGATATCATTCATTCAACGTTTTGTATTATATTAGACTGGCAATACTGTATTTAAACACTGTTGCCAACGAAAATATTATAGAAATATAGAAATTGGCACTTTTTGAAACACAATATTACATGCTGGTACTGACATTTTAATTTTTTAAAACTATATATGTATATTTTTTTTTCAGTGTACCTTACGATTATATCAACTCCATTGAATATTTTAAAACTTTCACACCGTTTTCTGCATATTTTCTTTGTTCCCATTAAGGATTCGCCTGGTTTTATTTAGGTTTTTTTTTTAAATTTGCTCCTTCAGCATTCAAATAACTATCTTTCATGTGCAATACAATATACAAATTTGAATACTGATAGTGAAGTAACTGGATGTGAATTTAAACATAAATCTACGTACATACAAACACATCCATACCTTAGTATATACATACTATTAAAATCACAAATATGTATGTACAAAGTGAGCACAAAATTTTGATTGTACAGTGAAATTCAGGTATATTGAACGCCGAGGGAGCTGGAAATATTGTTCATTATGTCCGAAATTCATTGTGACAGTATTGAATATTTTCTATAGTTTAAAGAAACAAATAAAAGGCATACAAAATTGGAACCTTTTGTCTTAGAGATCACAAATATTTTCAAAATAATGTACTTTTATTAAATTTAAGAAAGGAATTACAATTTAAGGGAACAAACAGAAACAAAAACAATAATATGCCAAGGCGATATAAACTTTAAAGCTCAGTTAGCCGACTGTAATGGAATGTAACTGCAATGTAGGAAACAGCTGATCGATACTGTTATGTTAAAAGTAATGAAAATGGTTAGAGATATAATAATAACGTAACATACTTTTCACATAAAAATATCGATCAGCTTTTTCCTACATTGCCATTCCATTACAGTCGGGTAACTGAGCCTTTAGCCTAATTAAATCATAAATATAGAAAGAAATGAAGTTCGAACAATAATAATAAAATTAACTAAAATATGCTATTTTGGTTGTTATAATAAGCATATATGAAAAGAACATTATGAGTGAAAATCCGCTATAACCGGAATTCACTATTAGAACACTAATTTATACAAAATATTGATGCTTTATAATGGGTGTTCGTTATAATCGCACTCCACTGTCCTTGATTTTCCATTATTTTCAAAAATTTTTCGATTTTAAACTGCCTATATTTTTTTTACAAATTTTAAAAAAGTTGTTTTGCCTAAAAATTTTATATAATTATGATAAAATATTGTATTAAATAAAAAAAAAATAATAAAAATCCAAAAATCATAAAAACCACAACCCAAATAAGACATTTTTCGGCAATTAAATCGGTTTTATTGATGATTATTTTTCACGATTATATTATATTATCATAACATTGACCTTGATAAGAACGCTGTGTGTCTCTTTAAATATTATTTCTCAAATAAAGAAACTTTAATACAGAAAACCAGCTAAGTCTCCAAGAACTGTTAAAAAGCTTATTTATTGTACTTATGTACATAATTTGGCTTAGATTTGCCAGGATTTACTTGGATTTACTTGGTTACGTGTGCAGAGACAATGCCAGCCATATAATTCATTCGTTGTGTGTCTGTCTCATCATTATTTAAGAAAACAGAAAACATTCATTTATACACTTTCTAACCTGGCACAGGTGTTAAAGCCTTAACAAACTTTGATTAATAACTGACAACAAGTAAGACTGCTATATTTGGCTGTTCCAAATCTTTTATAACATTTACCGATGTACGTATTAGAGGCCTGCGTAAAGAGTCTTGATATGTAAATACGTCTTGTTTTTAAATGTATTATACTAAACCAATAATAAATGCTGTCGTTTAATAAACAAATCACAATGGATGTATTGATGTGCATGTATCGATGTCGCGAAGACTTCTTGTTCGTAACAAACAATCAAAAGAAGTAGTGTTGATGCGTGTATGCTTGTTATTTTGCGTATTGTACGTTTGAGTGTGTGTGTGTGTAAGATGTAGATTGAAAGCTATTATGTGTTTAAGGACGTTTTTTAAAGCAATTGCACACAACTAATGTCAATGCATGTGCGTGGGTATATGTGCACAGAAATGTAAAAGATCATGACGTTTGTATACGCGCCCATGCGTATGAAGCAGCAAACATCACAAATTTTTCCATCACGAAGTATTTTATTTTTTACTCCTATATCTGCAATAACTGAAACAAATTTCTTGCCAACAGTGTTTTTTAGCATTTGTTTCACAATATTTCTCTGTAGTAAGGCATTTGAAAAATCCCCCATGTCTTAAATTTTTTTGTAAGTGGTCTTGTGCAGGGGTCTAATACATACAAATACAAGCCTACTTACATATTTGTTTGTTGTTGTTGCATTTATTTTTTGCTCAAAGGTTTTATTTTCGATATCAGCAATACATAGTTAAATATTTTATTCTTAAATTTGCATCATTAATATTTTATGGTTTATGTGGCTGCCCACTCCACGCAGTTAATCAAGTAGGTTCTAGATACATTATTTCTTTTTGACAATTAATATTTCATATTTAAAATTAATAAGCATACATAAATTTATTTGAGAGGACTTTAACAACTTTAGCAACTTGTTGGTTTTGATTTTTCATATACCTGTTCAATAAAGAAATCTGTAACAACCTCAAACATTTCTTTTCAAATGCAGCCTTCTTAGTATAATACAAAATACCGTAACGTACATTTTTATATTACATGCTTGCGTCTTTTGTGAACGACAAGATTCGCAATCGTAGTTCAGAGAGCGAACCAAGTGGTTTATGTTGCCGTCTGAACATAGTCCTCTTATCGTGGTTGGCAATTTTGTTGCAAATCTCAGGCATTTTGTACTAGATTAAAGAAGATTTTATTTTATTTTTTAATCTACTACAAATTGTCGAATTTCAAGTCGAAAAACGCCAAAAACGATAAGGCCAGGTATTATGGACAAGACTGCACTTCATTATAGGTGACTCACCATAACGCCATGGCCGTAACCAAAAACAGCTGTTTGTTGGTTAGACATATTTGTTGTTGCATTTTCGAAATGAATAAACATATGAAAGCATAAAGAGCTGTTTATGGTTATGGCAGCACTAATAGGAGAAGCAAATATATTTATATAATATAATATATAATATATTTAACGAAATATCTTAACAAAAAATGAATTTGCGCATATTTTTATTTTTTATTTTTATTAATAATGAGAAGTAACACTCAGTCAATATTACCTTCTTTTTAGGAAATAGATAGTGATAGAGAAACAGTTAGGTGGTGAAGGAAAAGACAGAGAAAATCTTAATTCTTTTACAACTCTGCTTTTTTGCATGTTTTTTTAATAATGCAATGTTGCAGCGCCTCTGATTTAAATGAGGCGTATTAAATTTTTTAAGAAGCTGTGTTTAGTTTATATTTTACTTGTCCGATGGTTCTGCTACAACACGAAGGAGGGCGCTCTGATGTAACATTAGGATTAGTATCTGCTGAAGTCGGTATAGTTCACTGACCAGTGACTATGCCTTCATCACTTGAACTTTCCTACAACACCTGATACAAAGGGACAATAATGCACATCAGAAAAATGCGTGGTGTGTTGTTGCTAATTTTAATTATTATTTAGCATTTAAGAAATCTATTATTCGACATATTGTCATAATTATATTTTAATTCGAAATTTAAAATATATTCATATCGAATATAAATTATTTGCTGGGTTTTATATTAGTTTCTAAGCCTACTATGCTTGTTTTTCTTTGTGATTTTCAAAAATATTAATATTTGTGAATTCTCAAATAGTTCTTGAAAGTCTGTGCATAAGATAAGAGGTTTGTGACTATTCGCAATATTTGGTTGAAGTCTACTGACGATTTGTTTTTAGCAAGAATGAAATGCATATAGACCAAGCTGAACCATCAGCAAATAAATTTCGAATTTAATTATTATTGTTCGAACTTCATTTGTTTCTATATTTATGATTTGGACGGGCTAAAGTTCGTATCGCTTTTTAAGTCAAATTACATGTGATAAATATTAATGTAAAAATAACACTAAACTTAGGACGGGTTTACATCTGTGTGCCAAATGCCACACAAGCGTAAAAAAAGCATAACCAACTAATTACTAATGAAAAACTATTTGGTGCAGACATGTATTTATTAAGTTAAACAGTTTCATACCTAATTAATAGACAATTTTATAGAATCCAAAATAATTGCAAACTGTTTAAATCAATAAAAGCATGTCTAAATCAAACACTTTTTAATAAGTAATTAGTTGGTTACGTTTTTTTTGGCAAATGACACACACGAAATGCCAGATGTAAACCCGGCCTTAGTTAGTTGTATATATTCTGACTTACACATAACTGAACGGAACAACTAGCTCTTTTCGAAGGCCACTAAAACCTTCATCATCAGTGTTCTTTTGTGTTTGGTCCACTGTGTGTGGTATCAGTTGATGTAGATTTCTGCAACTTTTATGCAAATGGAATATGTGAATTGTTTTAGTTTATCGTATTTCAATTTGCTGAAGGCTTTTTTGTCATGAAAGCTCAAATTTACCATCTCTAAATTTGCAACAGTCTTGCCATAATCGTGTTGTTATTTAAAGACTGCGGCACATCTGAACCTCTGATGTATGTATGTATTTCCGTTTGGAAATATCTGCAAGGAAGATAAAATAATGTATTATATATAGATATTTATATATATTATATATACTTTATATATTTATATATGTATATATATACTTATATAAATTAAGTGTGAAATATTGCTCGAACCATTGTTTAATTATCAAGAAATCATGATACGCCTTTTTTGTAAAAACATTTTTTAGTTTTTAAATTAATTTTTAAACTTTTTTATATAAAAAACTTTTATAAATGCTGCAGAAAGTGTTTCGCAAAATTCCCATTACTCTTATTTATCTTGTGATAAAAAAATTGTCTTTTTAATTAGCACAGTAATTTTTTAAAGGGTCTTTCATTAGGTGCTTTCTAGCTTTAAATTTAAATAAAATACAGTTTTGTGTTCGATACATACATATACCCAATTTTTATTTCTTTGAAAATGTCCGCAGTTATATTGCTGGGTAGATGTGCAATTTCCCAGAACTCTGGCTCATTAATTAGGTTGAATTTGAACACTGACATGGGCTGTATTGGCGTTGAGAGCCGATGTGATTTGTGGCTTATTCGCATAGACTTGGGAAAACCCCAAAAAATACTAATGCGGTTAAAATGCACAAACCTGTTATGAACACATATCGTTGGTGTCCTTATCATCCATATCGGCAATCATCAACCTGCAGTGCTCGCGAAAATCAAGAGGACGAAGATCGCAGTATGTTGGCCGGGAGAGAACACTGAATAAATGACACCCAAATTGAGAGATGTACACTAAGAGCAAAAACATTCATTTAGCTAATGAAGTAGCATCGTTAATGATTCTTCATTGCAGAATGAAATTGTTCACTAGGTTATTGAAAGTTTTCATTATATGCATAAAATTCTTTATTAATTTAATGAATTCTTACGTTAGCTTGTTATTAATGACAAAATTTATTGATCAAATAAAAGTTTTCCTTTCATTGTAATCAACTTTCAAAGTTCGAAAGTCGCTATTGAGAGACACTGTACTAGTCGTACCTTGGAAGGATTAGCAAACCCATCGAGTAGTTCTAATTGGCGTGGGAATTGTACACCGGCAGAGCTGGTGTTGCAAAGTGAAACTTTTTTATATAAATATGTATTTTATGACTAGAAAAACTCAAACTTTCAGTTAGTGATAATAAAATAAAAATTTGACCTGCTTTATGTCATATTGTTGGTGTAAAACATCCTTACAAAATATATGTATATATCTGTTTATTTTCATTAAAAACTTTTACTTTACCACAAGCAACAAATACTGTGTATTGAAGAAAGTCATTAGCAAATTTGTAAAAAAAATATCTATTTAGTTTTGCCAAACAACTGGTTTAAGAAAGTAATTAAATACAACTTAATGAAGCTTGCTGCAAAATTACGAATGTTAAACAAATTTGGGCAGTTTTTTTAATCAATATCTGGATATACTTACATTTGTGGTATTTTTTCATTTATTATTAAATTTTCGCAAATGCTTTGCATCTTAAAATTCATTAGAAATTTTGCCATTAATATTAATATTCGTACAGCAAAGTTTGCACACAAAATATTTTTACTTAAGGCAGTGAAAAAAGGAAAAAAAATTATGTTCAGCAATTGAATAAAATTTTCATTTTATATTTGTTTTTGGTCGATTCTTTTTTATAAATTCTTGTTTGAAGAAAAGGGAACATAATTGATGAGTTTAACAATTTATTTTAAGGAAAATAAATGCTCATGCTTAGATAAATATTGAATAAAAAGGGCAAGAATTTAAAAATGAACATGTGTGATAAAAGAAAAAAAGGAAAACGACCCTGTACCTAGATTATTAATCCCCAAATAACTTTCACTCTTATACGGAAAATTATTAAGAGCACACGCAAAGAAAAAATATAATATATACAATAAAAATACAATAACCATAATAAAATAGCAACATACTATGATTGAATTATATGGTTGTAGTTAAATCATATTATTGTCAATAGAAAAGCAAACTTTTAATTATATTATTAGCTGAGTTAATAATAATATTATTAACAAAAGCACTGAACTGACCTTATTATTATAAATATGACAACACTATTGTTAGATCTGACTAAAATATAAATGAGACTCACCATACCATGTTCTTATATTATAATAATATTATTAAATACGATAACAGTATTATTTAATATAGTAATAATATTTTGTTTTTCAATCATGGTAAATCTTTTGTTTAAAACAGCTGTGCGTTAAATCCGAAATAAAAATAAATTAATATTGTTAAAATAAAATGTATATATAGAAATGCATACTTACATATGTGTGTATACATGAAATACAGACACGTCTGTATAAGGAGATATACATATGAACATATATATATTTTTGTTGATCTACTCTTTTGTTTTTACTTTATTTATTTATTTATTTAACACCAGGCGTGCACTACCGATAGCTTATAAATGAAACAATGAACTGACAGAAGATGTTTCTGAAAAAGATTTTTTTTAAAATTTAATATAGTATGGTTTTTGATAACATTATATGTATTGTTATTTACATTATATTATTTTGAAATAATAATAAAAATTATGTTCCAGTCATAAATTTTTTACAAAACTATATTGTTAAACTTTAACCAAATCACACTTTTTTTATGAATATAATAATGTAATTATTAAATTCAAACATTACTTTGCTTACGGTAACAAAATTAATGTTTAAATAACAATAACTAGTTTTCAACGACCACACGTTTGTTTCTGAAACCACAATATTGTTTTCTCAACCATTCTACAACCATATCTTTTCTTTGCGTGTACATATGTATGTATATACATATATACTAAAACATATATTTTATTGATTAGTATAATTTTAAACATTTAAATCAACTTGTTATTAAAATAACAAATTTTAAGTTCAACCGTTTTACAACAACTTTGCTATATATTGAAAAATTTGTGTTGCAAATATACTCGTAATAAAAATGGTTTATGAAGGATTCTGTATGTGTTTTTGTGTGTGTGTGTGTGAGTGTTAAAACAAGAAACAACAGATGTGTTTCACATTTCTTAATACAGGATAATGGATTTGTTAAAAGAGAATTTATTTGTCAGTTGCTAAAACTTTATTTCTCTTTATTCAGCCAAAGCTCTACTACGAACACAATTTTAAGAGAAGGTTTACAGGTTGAAATTTGTTGTAATTGAAACACGTTTTTGCTACAAACTTGACTTTTTGATTAACTGTAATAAATTTATATATATATATATATATATATATATATATATATATATATATATATATATATATATATATATATATATATATTTACATATCTATGATTAATTTTTTTTTTGATAGATTAAATTAGCATTGATATCCTTAAGAATGAGGACTATTTATTTATTTACAATATTGTACTGTTGAAGCAACATTAGATTGCTATAGAGATTTTTTTGTCTTTTCTGAAATGCACTATTTACTTAATTAGTTTCTAAAGAGTCTTTCATTAAATACTTCGTATTTTTAAATTTAAATTAAACGAAGTGTGTGTGTGTGATATAATCGAAATTTTTTATTCAACAATGTTTGAGGTACAAAGTTTCAGATTGTATTGATATGTTCACTAAAGTTCTCCAACTTTACCGCACGTATAACTTTGGCAAATACTGTTAGCAAAAATCATAAGTTAATCTGAAAAAAGTGAAGAGAAAATTTTTTCTTTAATTTAAAAAAAAATAAAAAATAGTGCACAAAGAAATAATTTTCTTGGCATAAGATGTTTACAAGATTTATTTGGTGGGCTCTAATCTACATTATCATCATCCAGCAAAAAATTTCAAAAAAGGTAATCGAGTTTGGAATTAAGCATTTTCAGTGGAAGCTCTTCCCCACTGGATTCCCAACTTAATGATTTTAACAAGGCGTGAGAATAAAATAATCGATTCTTGAGAATTACTTACTTTAAAAAAAATCATTCTCCTCATTTAGAAACTTGTAATTCTTGAGAATTACTTACTTTTTTTATTTAGCAACTTGTTCACGTAATCTATTTAATCTAAAAAAATCATTCTCCTCATTTAGAAACTTGTACATAATTTTTTAAATTAAAGGTAATATGATTTGTAAGCGAGTAATGAAATTTGGTAATCAGAAAAGTTAGTCGTTATATGGCAAGTAGTTCTTATGGTAATGTGTTAGTTTTTGCTGGCCTTTAAAAAAATTGGTCACCAAAATCGACAAACTAAGTATGTGTTGTTACTACCCTTTGGTACCTGTACTAGGGATTGCCATTCGGTTTTAAGTGAAACCGAAACCACGGTTTTTAATCCATAAAATCCGAAACCGAAACCAACAAAAAAGCGTCGGTTTTTAAGTTTTACTTTAACATTATTATCTTGTTTAAAAATACAGCAATTGTACTTTACATTGAAGACTTTTATACATTACTAAGCAGTCTGTGAGAATGACAGTTAAGAAAATTTTTAAAAATGTAAGAAAATTACAACAATTCTGTGCAAGAAGAATTGTAATCTTTTATCAAAAAAGCAAGCTCTAACAGATGTAAACCAAAAAGGCTAGAATTTTAACGTTCTTCGACAAGAATTTATACTTTATAAAATATATGTTGTTTACCAACATATTATTGCTTCACAAGGCAATAACACAATGAAGCCCAGTCAGTCGCTGGCAACTTGTGCACAAAAATAAGATTTCTTCGTTGAATGCTTTAACATTTCTGAAATTATAATACTTGGATAATTAAATATAATTTTTTTATTCTTAAGCTTTTTATAGACATACTCATTACTAAATTTTCCTTTACTAATAAAAATACCTGGGGCAAATTACGGCACTCGTTACTGAACGAAATTACGAAATATTTCAATAGAGTTTATATGGAAATATTTTCAAATTTCGAAACGAATCGAATGCCGTAATTTGCCCCCTGAATTGAATACAAACCAGAGAAACTTTATCACGCCTAAAGTAAACATTTTCCCTCGAAAAGTTTTTGAGTAATATTTTTCACGTCAATTTTTTTACTTTTCCCTTGCTTCTTTTCACTTTATTTTTGCAATCGAACTGGATTATTCATCGAATAATTTCGATATTTTTCTTCGAATTATATATTAAAATTTATAAATATTTATTTTTAGGACAAGATTTGTAAGTAAAGCTTATGATTGTTAACAGTAATTCCCTAAAACACATTTTTTCCATGCATTATGAATCTCTTTGGTTCACACACAGTAAATTTCATGGTGGTGCACCACGGTGGTATACTTAATGAAAAAATAACTAAAAGAACAGAAGCACCTCCATGAGTACAACTTTAAAGTTAAATAAATTTCATTAAATTTAAATTTTTCCAATTTTCAATTAATTTTTAAGCTTTACAAAAATTCTTCCCTTTAAATTCACTTAGACTGATAGCGAGGAAAAAAATTTCACGGTATATTCAAGATACCATTTTTCCCTTCCAGGGAAATGAAAATCTCACATAAAGAAAAATTCCAATTGTTTTTCACGATAGGGGTGATTATTTTTCAGTCTGTGTGTTTTTCAAATTTTCACAGGTGAAAATTTCATAAATTTTTTAATTGATATTACAAAATTTTAATTGATATTACAACAGTTTTCATATAACTTTTTTCCTTGTAACAGTACATATGTATTTATGTATATATTTTCTTAATATGTATGTAATTGCTTTAGCCACTAATGATTCGTAGAATTAGCCATACATATGTACGTAAACATATCATTTTTAGAACATCTGGGATTATATCTTTAAAATTGTCATATACTCAATAAGCCCGTTCAAAGTTTTCTAAAGAAAATCCATGTCCTTATGTTTGTTGGCTCTTAAGCCAAAATCGTATTCTTTGTGCAACAGTTTCCATAATAAATATTTTCTTTCAATGTTCCTTTTCCTCTACATTCACTTCTTATAAGCCAATGCAAAATCATAATACTCGTTTATTTAAGTCCTTACCAAATTAAAAAAAACAGCAAAAAACAGACTACATAAAAAACCAAATTTTAGGGATTTGCCATTCTATTTTAAAGGTCGAAAGTATTTCGATTGCCATTTGTATGTGAATTGAATGAGTATGTGGTAGAGCCGTCATTCAAACACGAATAATTCGAATATTCAAATAACTTTTTTTAAGCGACTTCTAAAGAGAAGAAAGTTATCAATAAATTTATCTGTATACACCTTGCAGGAAATGAAACTAACACAATACTAGTCACGTAAACGGTCCCCAAGTGATAGGGACTAGTTCGCTAGTTCGAGTGCTAACACTTTCTATGAAGCGAACCAGTCACTTTTACATGGTGATGGCCTAGAATGGGGTTAATTGATACTTTGTGTGCACCTTATGACTTGTCACTGAACTATCTCAAGGGGACCTAATCGATGTGGAATAATATAAATTATTTAAAAGTGTCATTCCAACACTTAACTGTAACAATAACAACTTATAATTTTTTATTTTTATTGTTACAAATTTAATTATAATTTACTTTTAAACAGATATTTTTTGAAACTCGAACTGATAACCTCCAGTATGGTAGGCTTGCACAATATCCACTCAACCACATGGGCACTCCTACTTCAAAGGCATAAATACCAGTTAAGCTTAGGTTAATATCTAAGAATAGTTACGAAACTGGTTCCAGAATGGCATGGCGGTATCATTGGAGGGATCCATTAACATTATGTTTATAATGTTTAATAGGTCCTGAATCCAACCACATCGATCTTGTTCAGTGCCCTTTACTATAATACTAGACCAAATCCCAATTAAATTGACAAAAGTTCACGACTATGCACCACAACAATGGTGAATATATATTCATTTACAGGACACTTTTTCTACCATACATTACTCCTTATTTTTAGTAACACTCCCGTTTTCTCAAGTCATAGGACGAGTACTTTTGGGTCAATTAATGTTGAGCAACATCTTTTTCATGCAGATAATAAAACTAATATAGTAATTACTCGTAAATTTTTCTCAATCAAATGACATTTGTAGTAACTGTTTCCTATCGTTTATGATAAATTTTATTACAAAACATTTTAAATATACATACATACATACGTTCATATTAGAAGTGAGCACAAGCTGTTTAAAAGTGCAAAGCATTGTACTTTTATCAAGAGCGAATATTGTTTGTAGTAGTGATCGTAATTGAGTGTAAAGCAAAAATGAGAACAATGAAACAAAAAACACACAAAACCATTGTACAACAGTTGAATTGACAGCTGTGTCAAGTGTGCAATATTTTTATTGTATGAGTACACGTCATGGTGCATAATATTTCATTTCACAATTTCAAAATTTCATAATATATTAAGTGATAATAAAACATTTTACATTTATATCCATTGTGAAAGATATTATTTTTTAGTCTTAAATTAAAAAAAAGAAAAAAGAAAAATTAGAAAAGTATCGCATACGAAATAACACATTCAAATAATCTACGTTGTTTGTTTTTTTTACACATATTTTTACACTTGTGTGCTCATTTTACAATTGTCATTCGGTGTGAACTAGTGAAATATGCCTCGACACTAAAACAACTAATGCCCTTGCTTGGCAGATAAGCAAAAGCTATTGCATACTACCTGTTTTAGTGTTCTCATAAAATCAAAAGCACTAGAAAGAGAGAACAATTCAATAGTGCCCACCATGATGATTAAGTAAGCACATATGTATATCTTGTGCTCACCTCTAGTACATACCTAAAATATACTAATAAGGATAAAATCTAACATGTTAAATTTATAAAGTTTACATTAAACATGCCATTATTTTGACAGTTTTGAACTATAGATTACAAAAAAAAAAATTCATGATGATAATAGCAAATGTTGAGAGGAATGGCAGACGTTTGCGATAATTTGCCACAAAGTGTATTATGCGTGTTTGGTTTTTGTTAATTTAATTTTCGTAAAGTATCATATTTTAAATGTTTCTTTATTTTATGTTTATGTTATGTAAATTCTTCTGCAAGTACATGGAAACATTTTCTTATTTCCTGTTGAATATTCAACTTAATTTAACTTGTACCACAAAAAAAAAAACATTTTATTTTTGTAGATGGAAATTACGATTTTCATTTCCTGACAAAAGTAGTTGACGGTATGTCTGGTTCTTATTTCTATTGCTATTTAACTCTAGTATATAAATTTACTTACATATATATATATATGTACTTATATATATATGTATATATATATAAGTTGGTTGCTCTGTGTCATTTGTCCCTTTCGACTAAATGTATGTAAATTTATAAGTATAAGTTTATGTATGTTTGTTGTTGTAGTTATTAAAATATTATCTCTGTTTTTACAATGAGTTCTTTCAGCAATATTACGATATTAAAAATATGTTTGTGTGTATTTTGAAATGGAAAGTGTTCTATGTACGAATACTTATCATCATTTTTATTATTGACTAGTTAAAACCTGGCGTGCTTCGCCACATCATATATAGTTTGTGATGAAAAGAAGAAAAAAAACTTTTCTTTACAACTTATATTTAACATTTTTTTTTTTTAATTATTTAAACCAAATTATTATTAAGAGTAATAAAATCATTGTAATTATATTATAAATTTAACTATTTATATTTTTGGCATAAATATAATAAATTCAGTAAAATGCGACTTCGACTCGCACACGAAGGACAACGTACGGACACTACATATCGATAATACTATACGAACTTTAGTTATAATATAACGAATATCTTACCAGATGTAGACATATTTAAAAAAATTTAAGTAGCCGGAAAATTTGTTTTCGGTTTTTGGCGTTATTTTGTTTTGGATTTTTTCTTAGTTTTGACGCTTTTTCTTATATTGTTTGCACACTGAAAGTTAAAACCTGGTTTTAACGTTAAAACCATAAACAGCTGATTTTGCATTCACACTGCAAATTTGTTAAATTCAGGCTTTAGCTCACAGACTGTCTAATAACTTTGCTCAAAAATAAAATAAATCTCTTGCAGAAATGTAGAGATTTTATACCACTTATTTGACAAACTGTACAACAACTGTTTTTGTTTGTATGAAAAACTCGGAAATTTTACAATGCATTGTAAAATGGAAAATATTTTATATTTTATACATATTTTAAAATTATGGAACTAGTAATACAAAGTGTATAAGTGCTTGGAAATCAAGTTAATGTATATAAAAAATGCACAAATACATTACAAAATAAAACTTTTTTATCGGCAGATATTTGACAGTCATATCGCCTATTTTCACTTCGCAAAGGTCAATGAAAGTATTTTCGTTGTTTTCCTTCAAAGAAATCTTTTTTTCATAATTTTTTGATTAATGTTCCTGTTGCATCCATTTTTAAGTAGAAAATCTTTATCTTTATGAACATTATCAACTGTTTCCGGTAACTTTGACTTGGCAGCACTGAATATAGCGCAGCGAACACGAGGTTGCATTTCATAAAAGCAACTTAAAACCAATTCTAAAATGGTTTTAAGTTGGTTTTAACAAAAACAATTTGTATGGTAAAACCAGGGGCCTAATTCCTGTACTCGTGATCGGAATTGCATTCGAATAGAAATTAATTTCGATGGTAAGAAATTTTGCGATGATGTCACTCGCTACCAAGCGAATCGAGTTTTTGTTTTAGTGTTGGAAAAAGGCAAATATACTTATATATAAATTCATTTCACAACACTGAATACATTGTAAGCAAAAGCATATGTTTGTATATATGTATGTGTGCAAAAACATATGTATGCAGGTAGATACAATCGTATATGCAAAAAAAAGAAACGAATATACATAAATGTTATTCTTATTTTAATTTTATTAATAACTTAATAATAATAAATTAGTGTAAAGCTAGAGAATAGAGCACTAGCCACATTTTCAATTCTCTTATTGGTTGACTAGAAGCAGTTAATTTGTTATTTAGATGCTCCCAGAAATGATTGATTTTTTTATTATCCCCGACAACTCTTAAGCAAAACATTATTTGCCAAGTCAGTGTGTTTTGTTATATTTAAAGTCAACAAGAAATTCTTTAATTTGTATTTTTTTATAACTACATTTGTGCATTCATTCATTTATAAATAAATAAGTCTAATATTGAACATACATTTTGTTTTTCATCACTTTTTCTATGTTAAACATGATTTCGAATGCCATTTTGCTTGCGAGTAAAAACACGAACGGTTGCATTCGAATGTATGCTCGTTACCGAATGCAGTCATTAGAAATTTCGATATGTGTTACTCGAAACAGAATGCGAAAATCCCAAAAGTTAGAAAACTCGCACATTCGAGCAATAACTCGCTCGCAATCGAATGCGGGAATTAGGCCCCAGGTCTTAACACTTGGTTTTAACGTTAAAACCAAATGTTATTAAAACAATGACAATGTGAAAACACTATTAGTTTTTGTGCTTTTTTCGCTTATGGGATTTTTGAAGACTTTTGGCGACTTTTTAGTTTTGGCGTTTTTTCGTGTTTGGCGATTTTTTTTTTGGCTTTTGGTGATTAGTTTAAGCTTTAGAGTTTTTTTAGTTTTGGCGGCATTTTTCTTTTCAACAATTTTTTTCGTTTTGGCGATTTTTTTAATATTGATTTTTTTTTAGTTTTAGCGTTTTTGAAAATTTCAAGAGTTTGCCTCTCACGGTTTTCAGCATTCAGCAAGTTGACAAAGTTACAAAGATTTTTTAAATTTCAGTGTTAGGTAGCGGCTAATCTTTTACATATTCTGTGAATATTTCACGTGTATAAGCGTTGGGGTTCTCGAGAAAACAGTATGTGACAAATACACAGGCTGGCGGACAGACGGACAGCAATAGGTTTAATTATCACCTTTGGTGTACGGCGCTTTTCCTACATAGAAGCATGCTACATAAAGTTGTATATGTGAAGAACATAGAGCTATCTGAGATTAATTTATTGTCATCTTAAAAGGTATACATTTTAAGCGCTTTTTTCCTTTATTATTTTGCTCTGTGGGAGCCACTACCATATTTAGTGGGATAACGCTCATTACAAAAAGCTTTACTCACACAAACTTTCAAGTTTTTTGCTGTATTAGCCTCAAAGATTATTTTACAAGGAAGCACCGACTACTTTCTTTGGAAAAATTCATAAAATGAATGGAATAAATCCTAAAAAATCTCAGGTGTTTTATCGTATTAATTCCCAAGATATTTTAAAATAATTATTTGCATACATATGTGAGAGCCACCACCACACCACGCCCACTTGTAAAAATTCTATAAAAAGAGCACAAAATTTCAAGAAGCGCCATGGCTACATATAATATTAAACAAACATATAAAGCATATTGATTGTTCCTTCCAGACCAGATCCTCAATATAATGTGATTGGCTTACTAGTTTAGTTGTCCATAGCTGTCAAATATACAGACAAACAGATAAACATATATTTACTTTTATATATACATACACGTACGTACATAGATAGCAGATGTCATCATTGTCAACATCTTTGTTGTCAATATCCATGTTAATATCTCGCTGTGTGTCCGGTGTTAACATGATGTTTTTTCCAGTTGTTTTAACTACAACTTTTAACAATGTGATGCAAAATATTTTATGGCTTTGGGAATGGTGACACCAAAAATTAATTAATTTATTTATTTTTTGTTTTTAAATTTGTTTCTCAATTAAAACCTTTGTTTGGTAGAGTAACTAAAATTAATTAATATGAAGGGTTTTGGTTTGTTATTCGTTAAGCACGTGTGTATGTATTTCGTTTCTGCGTAAGAAACTCATCAGTAGACTTCAACTAAATTTTTTTTAAATCTAAAGGTCCGTCAATGAATTTTTATCCGATGATGTAAAGTTTGCCAAATTTTAGTAAACAGTTTTCAAGATGTTTGGAAATATCTTTGAAAGCTGCAAAAAAACAAATTTTTCGCAAATATCTCGAACACGATTGTCAAGAAAAATAAATGAGTGCCATATTCGTGTTCTGCGACCCTAAGGCCGGGGCACAATGAATCCGTCATACGTTAAACTTCGCCTTTTTCAACTGAAAGCTCAGTTAAAATACATGGTTTCTTATGAGGTCTGTTACATTCAGTCCGTCAACGAAAAGTACAAAAATTGTTCAACTTTTAACTTTTTGCGTACGTTGAGTAGATTGACAGATATTGGTTGGTTTTTTTGGTATGTTTTTTGGTATGTGTTTGTGTTTTGTGGCAGAAAAATAAAATTAAACAAAAGAAATAAACGAAATTAATGATAAAGTTGAATAAAATAAATAAATTGGAGAATCAACCTACAAATGCTTCCGTCATTGTGCCAACCTTCTCCGTCGCTGCGTTAATGTCAGTTGAAAAAGACGAAGTTTGACGTATGACGGATTCATTGTGCCCCGGCCTTAAATAAGCATTTTAGACGTTAATTTTTTTCGTTGCATAGCGTTATTTACCATTTCATAGTAATCTGAGTTAAACTCTGTTGATATTATATATTTTTCTAGAGCAGTAAATTCAATTCAAATAAACTTACATTTATTTAAAATATTAATCAAAAATATTATTTTTTCTAAGCAATCACTTAACTGAAAAAAGTTCTACAATAATTTTTTCTATCTTCTTATTATGCACGAGTATTATAATAATTCCAATAAAATAAAAGTCAAGGTCTTATCATATAACAAGTATTTCAATGTAGCACGCGTGTGCTGATTTAAGGATATTTTAGTGTAATAATCCTTTTGGTTTTTGGCACAAGAAAATAAACTTGAACTTGAAAAGTTCTTCATTTGAATTTTTGTAAGACTCAGGTCAGACATGGTTTTTTTCAAGTACATATAAAACAAAAAGTATAATGAATCTGTTTGAGTAGAATTCCAGGAACACTTCAGTGTGTATTTGAGCAGATAAAGGTTTCTTTGCTTTTTAGTATAACATGGCAATGACGACTCATTTGCCATTTAGACTAATAAACATAAATAAAATGAAGAATCAAAACTTTTTATATCTAAATAAATTATAATTTTTGTTAGTCCTGATCAATCAATCAAATCACAACTACTTACTGATTGATGTGTTTTTAAACTTTCCTAAAGCCCTTATGACACTTCATTTTCTCTTCATTGATTTGATATTGAATTGATAGAAGGAAACAATACATGTTAGAAAGAACAAACTATATAAAGCGGAAACAAAATTTTTAAATGTTGTAAAATGTTTTGTGTTCTTAGAAACCACTAGTATTAAGGCAAAACAAATTAAAAATCGCTATGTTGGATCATAAACCGCTAATAGCGAACACTTTTATGTTTCAAGCTTTAAATGTCAATTTTAAGTTGAAACATTTTACATTTTTTGAGACAGATCTTCATTTGTTAACGATAATTTTAGTCCAGTTGTTGACATTATTTCATTTCTCTGAATATAGCTGCTGCTTTTTTTGCACCTGTTGAATTTTCCTATTACAATATGTTAGCACTTTTCTCTAAAACTTGATAAATGAAAGAAATACGATGTATCATATGGGCTTAAGCCATTTTGTAGTTTTTGCCGTTTCTAATGAACTTAAATAAGAAATCTCTGGCAATCAGGGTGCGAATCGTGACTTTCGATAAATAACTGATTCGATCAGGTTTTTTCAGTTTGAGATTATGGTATTAGCTATCGAACAATGTAATAATATGGTACGATATCAAATGCCATAATCTTAAACTGAAAAAACGTCATCGAAGCAGCTCGTTATCGAAAGCGAAGCTTAGGTATTAAGCCATTAAGCTATAACTTCCTAAAAAATTGCACAAAATAATTAAGAATTAGTCCAAAGACTCAAAATTAGCTTATCTCGACTTAAGGATGTTTTTGTATGAAAATCTTTTTTAATATTTTATGTTTTTCTAATTCCATATTTATTTAGATTTTTGCTTAAAGCAAAGTAGGTTAAAAAGTTAATTTATTTAGTGCTGTAGGGTGTCTTTTTGGAATACCACCGAATTTGTTTGTCCCTAAAATAGGACTTTTCTTGTTTTTTGCCTTTGTTTATTGTTTTGAAATCATGTCTTCTTAAAAGTGTTTGTACGTTTATTTGTTCATTTTTGTTTACACTCCTAAGCAAATACGCTTCACCATTAGGGAGGCGTATGATTGCTAATATAAAATAATATTGTAGCTCTAGTTTTAATGGAATGGAATAAAATATCAAGATATATAATACATATTTTTTTACCTGCCGATAGATTTTTAATTTTTTAAGGTGAAAAGAAACCTTATTGTTTTCGCTACGACGTCCGTCTGTCCTTCTGTCAGTCTGTCTTTTCGCCCGTCACAGGCTTTTTGCTCAAGGTCCATAAGAGCTACAAACCTGAAATTTTTACAGAGTATGTAAAACTTTGTCCGTTAAAACAACAAATATATGAGAGTGAAAAATTAAATGATGTTCGAAAGCGAGCAAACGAAACATGTTGAAATTAGGGATGTAACGAGACGCCGTTTAGCCGATCCAATACCAATACTCAAAAAGAAATATCGCCGATATCGATTATTGAACTCAAGTTAAAATTAACAAAATTCAAGTAGATTAATTCTGTTATTATACAATTTTACCGTGTTAAGGATTATTAATATTTAAAATTGATATTTGAATTCTTTCTGAAATTAACAAAAAACAAATTATATTTTTTAACAAAATAAATATATGATTTAGCATTTAATATGTTTTAATATGTTATTTCTCTTAGTTGTTATGCAAAAAAAAAACGTTGAAAACTGAAATGTTTGTTCAAAACACCTCTAAAAATTTAAGAAGTATCGTCGTGTCGACAGTAAAATAACGCCGATATCGATATATCGGCAAATCAGAAGTATCGCCGATATATCGGAATCGGTTTCATCCCTAATTGAAATCCTAATGTTATATACTCGTATATGGACTCTTAAAATGTTCAAACTACACCAATTAACACTGAAATTTAAGAACTTAAAATTAAAGGGTATTCTATCAGTTAATGTAATTTGTGCTTTGTAATTTTGACAACTGTATCTTCGAAACCGTAAGAGGCGAACTCTTGAAATTTTCAAAAACGGTAAAACAAAAAATTCCAAAATAACAAAATCGAAAAAACGGATAAAATCGCCAAAACTAAAAAATTGCTTAAACTAAAATTTATAGTCGATAACCGAAGACCTCATCAAAAATTAAAAAACGTCATAGCTAAAAAAAGCTAAAAACCGAAATAAATCCCATAAACGGAAAAAAGCTCCCAAAGAAAGAAGACAAAACTTAAAAAATCGCCAAAACCCGAAAAAGTTTATCTTGTACTTAAAATTAAAAAAAAATTCACAAATTCAAATCACTACCTGGATTCTGTAAATTTTGTGAACCGAAATCGTTATATATGTCGACATATTTATTCGCTTGTGGTAAGGATATGGTGATTCTGTAATTTCTTTTTACGATAGTCTCCAGCTTTATCTTACTCACCTTTTAATTCAATATCATGTGGTATCTCTGTATAGAAAATGTGAAAATAAGCGAAAAGCACAAAAAATAATAAAGAAAAACCCAATGAATGTGATCTTGTGACTTAATTTTTTTACTCCAACCGACCGCGAATATCGTTTACATATGTTACTGAATAGTGAAGTCGTTAAATTTTCGTAATATTTATTATAGCGATACGATTATCGTAATAAAAATAACTGAATCCAGGTACAGGTAAGATATTCGATTATATAGGCTACACTTCATATACAATTATATATACAGGGTGGGCCAAAAGAAACCAAGGGGTGTAAAAGTTTAATAACTTTTTTGTTTATTAATTTTTTTTTTATTTTTTCTTTCAGATTATATAGACAACACTTGGAGAATTTATAACGGAGAGGTTCACAACTGAACAGAGAACCAGAACAATAGAATTTTATTATTTAAACCAGAGATGAATTATTTTAAGGCAAAGAGCATATCGTCGACATTTGAGTGGCTTTGTTAACAAGCAGAACTGTAGGTTCTGGTGTTCTGAAAATCCAAGAGCCATTCATCAACGCCAATTGCACCCCATCAGGTGTACAGTATGGTGTGGGATCACATCTGAAAATGTCATTGGGCCCTACTTCTTCGAGAATGAAGATGGAAGTGCTGTAACCGTAAATGGAGAGCGGTATCGCTTTATGATAGAAAATTTTTTACGTCCTGCTCTTGAAAACAGACCTGGTATGTAGTTTCAGCAGGACGGAACCACTGCCCATACTCCCCGAGACACAATGGCACTTTTAAGTCTAATTTTTGGAGAGCGAATAATTTCTCGAAATTTGGAAATTATTTGGCCAGCGCGATCGCCAGATTTGACAGCACCCGACTATTTTATTTAGGGTTTTTTGAAGGAGCGAGTGTATGTGAACAGGCCAGAGACAATCCTTGAACTCAAGGCAAACATTGTTGCAGAAATTCGAACGATATAGCCACAAGTTTTGAAAGAATAGTTTAACATTGTGTATTTAAAAGCTCTTAATATCATTGTGAAGTAAATAAAATGTTACGATGTGATACATAGACACTTTTTTTATTTAATTGCATGTATTCGAACCTAAAAAAATAATCAGGGCTATCATGTATAAAATTCCGCATGGAATTTTACCCGGGGAACAATTCCAACTAAAGCAAGTAATAGGGAAAACAAAAAATTCTAATTGGAAGAGTGAACAATTTCACGCGGAATTTTATTCATGATAGATCTGAATGTTTTTTTAAGAAGTAAATAAATTCAGTAAAGTGTGACTTTGAACCGCGCACGAAAGGTTATCTAATTCAATACGAACTTTAGTATAGTTCGTATTGAATTAGTTTTCGCATTTTTTTCGTTTTTGAAGTTTTTTTAATTTTGGCGATTTTTTTTTGGTTTTGGCGATTTTTTCGCTTTTATGATTTTTTTCCCATTTTGGCAGTTTTTTTAGTTTTGAATTTTTTTTTCACGTTTCGGCGATTTTTTTCGGTTTTTGGCGTTTTTTTATTTTTTGGCGTTTATTTCGTTTTTGCGATTTGTGTATTAATTCTGACGATATTCTGTTTGTGGCGTTTTTTCATTTTTGCGACTTTATTCATTAGGCGCTTTTTTGTAGTTTTGACACTTTTTTTCTCATTTTGGCGATTTTTTCGGTTTTTTGGCGATATTTCAATTTGGCGATATTTTTAATTTAGGCGATTTTTTTCATTTTGTCGATTTTTTTTCTTATTAACAATTATTTTGTTACTGGAGCCTTTTTCGCGTTTGGCGATTTTTTTCGGGTTTTGGCGTTTTTTTCATATTGGCGATTTTTTTTGGCGATTTTTTTCGTTTTGGCGATTTTTTTTCGTTTGGCAATTTTATAATTTTCAGATTTCTTAGTTTTACCGTTTTTGAAAATTTCAAGAGTTTACCTCTTACGGTTTCCAAGATATAGCAAGTTGTTAAAATTACATAGTCAAAGTTGCATTAACTGATGGACCACCCTTTAATTTAAATTTTTTTAAGTTTTAGTATTAATTGTTGTAGTCTATACAAAAATACACTACTTTTACATATTTCAAGTGTCAATATACGTATGTACATACAATTATATGTATATTACAAGGTATTTTAAAATTTTTTGTTGCTCGTTTTGGAACACCCTTTAATTTTTAATTCTCAGGTATTTGTTGTTGTAGCGGCCAAGGTTCTACATACTCTGTCCAAATTTCAACTCCGTAGCTATTACGGTTCCTGAGAAAATACCGTGTGACGGACAGACGGACAGCGTAGCGAAAACAATAGCGTTCCTTTTTTCACTTTTGGTGTACGGAACCTTAAAAAGTAACAATATGTGTATTGGAAATCAGAATAAATAAAAACATCTCTGTATAACCAGTGCCCAGGACACTTGTGTGAAGAAGGAACTGAAATAAATGTGCATATTGAAAAATGTCAAAAATCGAATTTGCCCCTGGAACGGGTCAAAAGGTTGGGAACAGTTAAAAGTTCTTTAAAATCCAAGTTGATAAGTTCCATTTCCCTTTAAAACAATTTATGTTCCAATAGTTTGGATCAAAAACATTTTTTCACAATTTACATATTTCTTCCTCTAAGCAATTCTATATTTTTATTATTCGCCAGTCCTTTCGTGGAACTACTGTGGCATGAAGTTTCTAATTTAAAAAGTTATTTCCCTAATGCACTCATAGAGATAGTCAAAACTTTGTTTCCCATTATTATTTAAATGTATTTTTTGTTGGTTTTTTTTGTGGCAATAACTGCAGGGAAAGTGTGCGTATATAAATAATTATTGTTTGTGTTTGTTGGACGTCATAGCAAAGTTTTACAGATTTTTTTTATATACATATTTGCTCACCACGTGAAGTGTTAGGTATACATGAATTATAAAATATTGAAATTATATGAACGTATTATAACTCAATATTTGTTGTTATAAAGCTGTTGTATAAATTTTAATATTTTAATCCACTTTGAGGCAATAAAATTAAGCAGTTTCTGTTTAGCATTATACTCGTATTTGGAAAAGACAGATTTTATGAACAAAAAACTGCAGGGCTCCTCAACAAAAACTGTGAAAAACAGACAAATCACCACATTTGGCAATGCTGCGTAGTATTGGTATATTTAAGAAACACACATGTTCCAACGAACGTATGTTCAACAATAATTGCCTCATAACTTTTCATGCTCTTCAAGCAATATGTACCACAGTTAATTGATTTTCTTGGAATAAAACTCGTAGTAATAATTATTTTGTTTCATATTAATTGTTATGCTTTCGCATAATTGCTAATAATGTCAGCACTCAAACATTTCAAGTAAACTTACATACATTTGTACAACATATATAAATGTAGTTATACATATATACATAAATACATACATACATACATACATACATACATAAATACATACCCAATTGACCAAGACTTTCGTTATAAATATCGATTTCGAATATGTCTCGAACATTTATCGTGTAAAACTATTGAGAGTGACACTCAAAAATGAATTGAAAAATGTTCACCTGTCGCTCAGTTTTGTCCCAAAAAACATTCGTTATCGAAGTTTCGCTGGCTATATCAAAAGTGAGAGAGTATCGAACTAATTTCGATATCCCAAAAAGGCAACGGAAAAAGTAAAATAGTAATTTTATATTTTAGTTATTTATTTTAATTATTTTAATTTATTTATTTTGTATTACCTTAACTCACGCTCCAGGATTTGTACATGGTACCTCAATTCTAACAGACTAACACACATCCACTAGGCTATCGTACAAATATTTTTCTGTTCAATTATTGCACACATAAAGGTATGTATTCTTATTTTATTTTTTAACTTACAGTGCTGTCATGCATCGAACTTGGTATCTCTAGACTAACAGGCTGACACACATCCACTCGACTATTGTCACACATTCGAAAAACTACCGAGAGAAGTTCGATGCTCCAAGTTTTAGCGAACATTCGAATTTTCTTAGATTAGCGAACAAATATCGAAGAATTGTGTTTCGAAATTTCTTCGCTTTAGTGAGCATTCGTTATTATCGAATCTCAGGTCAAGTGGATAGTTGCTACATTAGTCACAAATGTAGTAAGTCCACGCAGAGAAGGGATGTTCTACATTTTGTTGCTTACGTAATTTTACCAATTCTTAGAGCATATTTTGAATTATTGAAGTATGCGCCTTGGAGGCAAGCAATTTGTTATTTCTTCAGATTCATAAACATTTCAATTTAAATATTTCTTATAATATAATTATATTATAATCAGGGATATCATGAATAAAATTCCGCGTGAAATTTTTCCCTTTTTCAATTAGAATTTTTTGTTTTCCCTATCACTTACAATTAGTTGGAATTGTTCCCCAGGAAAAATTTCAATCGGAATTTTATTCATGATAGTCCTGAAAGATTGTCTTAGTTTTATTTCGGTTGGACGGTGTTGTTGGAACGTTTCGTTTTTATGTTTCCTGGTAACACAGAGCCAAAATGCAAATATACCAGCATATGCAAGCTGGGTTTTAATCAGTTGTTCTGGTCGTTATTTCATCTTGATTTTATAATTAAATGAAATCACACATTTTCTCTGAACATAACTCCATTGCATATAAATTAATACATGTACATTAGGGGTATAACCAATTTTTTGGCATAGTACCTATCATGGTATCAACCATGTCCTAGTAACCAAAAAAATCATAATCTTTTATAATTTTTCTCAAAAAAAGTTCACATACCAATTTGAATTTCTAAACACTTAACGCACGCGTGTGAACTAGCAAAAATATTATTTCGAGGCCTTCTTAATGTTATTTGTTATTTATTTTTTGTTTTAAATAAACATATTATTAATTTTTCCTAACCAAAAAGAAAAAACCTCATTGAGGTTGCTGTGTGAACTTTTTTGACGTTAGAGAAAAAATAAATATTCTGTCTCTTAAAGTTTTTTATGCTCTATCGGAATTTTTAAAAAGTTATACCCCTAATGAACATATGTATATATGCTATTACACGTGCTTCTTGGTTGTTAAGCAACTTTTGTATATTGCCACACATTGTAATTGATCTATAGCAATAATCGTAATAACTCCATACATACACACACACATACATATAAGATTTTCAATATTTTGCTTAACTGAATTCTATTTGGGAATAAAGTGGTTACTACTTTCAACATTAAATTCCACTACTGACCAACATAAGAACTCTCAGCTACACAAAAACTTATGCCGGTGTGCATACATACATATAAGTGCGGATTGTTTAATGGAGCACTGCTCGTAAAATCTGTGTATGTGTGAGTGTGTGGGTGAGTGTGCTTGTATGTGGTTTAACAAAAATACTTGAACTTAATAAACACACGTGCATACATTCAAAGTAATTGCCATACACGTACATATGGGTATTTCTCCGAGAAATTCCACTTTTTGTCGCGTGCGACAGCAAGCATTTAACCTTGCACTTCTGAATCACGTTATTTGATTTTTCTTAAAACCTTCCCTAACGTAGAGCTGCTGACAGCCTACACAAATATATAAATAAGTTAAAAAAATGTTTCGTTTTCTTTGAAAAAAAAAACAAACATATTTGCTTGGTGTCGCACGCTACAAAAAGTTGTCATTCCTGTGCAAATGCCCATATGTATATGCATGTTTGTATGTATGTACATATGTAAGTACGTATGTCTAAGTTTCGTTTATAAATCCTTTCAGTTGCGTAATATTTAAGGCCACTTACCAACCAAGAACACTTGTGGCCAAAAATGTTTTGACATTTGTTACTTAAAAGATTTTTCGTCATTCGTCGTTCATCCTCCTTTTATTGACACAGTACAAAGCTGTAAATGTTGTCCATAAAGGAAAATAAACAATGATGTTAGACCAACAAAGCATCTTGGAGATAAATTAATGTAATTGGGAAATTTGAGAACTTCTTTTTGTGATGCTTTAATACTCGTATGTTATTGTTTTTTTACGGGAATTTCTATAAAATTTTGGGCATACAGTGGAGTTTAATTGCAATGAACACCATTTTTAATGCATTACCACGTATAAAAAAAAAACTTCTTCAGATTCAGAATTCTTGCAACTCTTAGTTTAAATGATTCTTGCTGCACTTTTAAGTTTTATGCTCAGTTGGATTCACAGTATAGTTTTTTTTAATATCTCGGGATTATTTAATACATTTATTTAATACATTTATTTATTTATTATGAACTAACAATAAGTATTCAAATCTTAAATCTAAAATATAAGTATTAGGCCCGACCACTGTCGGACATAAACTTAGTGATAGTTATAAATAATACATAAGTAGTGATAATCAAAAAAAAAAAAAAGAAAAAAAATATTTTCAAGAAATCCCATCTGGAGTGTTGAGCAGAAGAGCCCTTGTGTCCTTCTTCTTCAAGCGAATGTGGCCAGTAAAATTCAAGATGATACGAGCAAGCGGATTAGGATGTGACTCACGTTTTGTTAAATATTTGCCTGCGTATTTTGCAATTTCATCAATCACTAGAGGCATATTCAAATCACGATGTATATTTGAGTTTTTGATGTACCATGGAGCCGATGTTGTCAAACGTAAAATTTTGTTTTGCCTTCGTTGGATTCTCTCGACGTTAGAAGCTGAAGCAGTGCCCCATAACTGAATTCCGTAGCACCATATTGGCTTCAAGAGCGACTTGTATAATAAAAGTTTACAGTCTAGGCTGAGTGTTGAGTTTCTACCAATCAGCCAATATATCTGAGTTAGTTTAAGTTTCATTTGTATTAGCTTTGAGTCAATATGCTGAGGAACAACTTGATTGTTGATTCGAATTGGGGAACAAGTATCTCTTCGCAGGGTAAATGTTACCTGAACACACTTTTGCTCGTTTACCTTAATTCTCCATAATTTTAACCATAGTTCCAGTTGTGTAATATGTTTTTGTAAATATCGGGAAGCCTCATGAGGATTTTCGGGAGCAAAAATTTGATAACAACACATATATTTAACATTTATTAACGCACTAGTAAAGTCTTCATTAGTCTTTACTTTCTGTTGCTGTTTGTGCCGTTTTTTCCCTATTTGCAATATTTGGCAATTACTTTTTCGGTGAAAAAAATCAGCTGGCAACTTATAGAATTGATTACACTTGTACAAAAAGTATCACAACACACTAATACATACACACTTTTGGCTCTCACTTAACGTTGAATTCTAATTTCTACAGATCTGTTCGCAACAGAAGAGAACGAAAAAGGATAAAATAACCACACATACAGATTTTCAACCAAACAAAACAGCTGATTCAGAGCAAAACAGCACGTACAAACTAATTCTGCCTTAATCCGAAATTATTATTTTACTTATGCATTCCAATATTTTATTATTAAAAATACATTGAAATTGATTGTTGAAGGGTTTAGCTAGATCGCATGCGCATTTCACTGTTGCTAATGTAGATCATCAGGGAATCTTTATCAAAAAAGTTCTTAGAACAACTAGAGCCTTTATGTTAAACTTTAATTTAAACAAATAAAGAAACTAAATAAATAACAAAGTTAAAACAAGAACTTAATAATCAAAACGTTTTTTATTTTATTACCATAGCATTGCTACATTTTCTGACTTTTTTCAGTTCTAATTGTAGTTGTAAAAGTATGCAAAGAAAATAAATGCAAATAAAAACAACAGCTGTTCAAGAATAGGGTGTTGCCACACAAGTATTTTTGACCTAATGCAGTCAAGTTAAAAAAATATTTTTTGTTTTTATAATTATATGAAAAATTATGAAGAAACAGCAACAGTTGTGTTCATTTACCTTCCTAGCATAAACTAGCAACGCAACAATAACGCAGAAATATTCAAAATTACTCTTTTTTACCAGCAAAAACTTTCTAGAAAATTTTATTTATACGAGTATCAGAAACACGAATGGAATTCATGATAAAATTATACTTTTACTGATGTATGTATTTCGGATAATGTTGTTTGATAATATTTTAAATTACGAAATTCTTAAAAACTACATTTTAAATGAAATACTTTACACAGTTTCATGTATTTTTTTTACTATTTTGATGAATTTTTCAATTAATTTTTAATTCCATTCTAAATACAAAAATGCATTTTCCATCTCTGATCAGATATGATAAACAAATAAAATTCCTATGGCATAAAATGGTATTCATGTGACTTAATTAAAGAAAAATAATAAATTAACACAACGCTCGTTTACTCAAAGAAAGTTATAACTCAAAAAATGGAATTCTTTTTATTTATTTTTAATAAGTAACACTCAGGCAATGAATGCCTACTACTATCACTAGGTGTTACCTTCTTTAGGAAAGGGATAGCGATCGAGAAAACAGGCGGTGAAGGAAGAGGTAGAGAAAAGCTTCAAAATTTTACAATTATGCTTTTTGCACGTTTTTTTAATAATGCAGTGTTGCAGCGCCTCTGGTATTAAATGAGGAGTATTAAATATTTAAAGCTGTGTTAGCAGCCATTTGATTTGTTATTTTACTTCTCAGATGATTCTGAGTTAGTGATGCTGCAGAATTAATCCTCATATCGCCCATCATATTATGTAGAAATTTCATACAAATATCTTGTTTAACCAACTCTTGAGATACAAATTTAATTTTATTTTTTCATTAAGTTGTAGGTAAATTTAAAATTTCAAACTCGTTTTTTGGCAAACTGTTTTTTTTTCAAATTATGACGTTGTTTGATTTTTTTAATAAATAAATTCAAATTTTTCGGGTTTTCTTTTTTCAGATATTTTTCACATAATTAATTTGTAAACAAGACACAGAACAGCTGTTTGGATAATTTTTGCAAGTAAATTTTTTTAAAGTAATGGGTTTTAAGAACTTTTTCGTCTCTGAATTCTTTACTCTCTCTTGACGCTCTCTAATTATCAAACTTTTTGAGTTAATGAACAGTTTTCAGCAACAATTGCTACAAAATCTTAGTAAATGAACACACCTAATGTATCAATAACATCAACACTGACAGTTTGCAAATCTAAATAAATGCCTCTATTTGCTATCTTAAATAGTCACAGAACAAAAAAAAACATGAGTAGTATCTATTGCTTGTAATTATTTAGGGTTTGAAAAATGGTTAACAAAAAAAGGAAAAATGTTACAAACAAATTCCTCATCCACAGCAAGGAAATTTCTGTTATGTTCATATGTGTATAATTTAAGAAAAAAAATATGTTAAGTATACCAATTTTCTTTTTCTGTTTTTTTGGTTCCACGAATGGTTAATGGATATACATTTCTTTTACATTTTTCCTTATTTAACCCGCTTAAAATACATGGAACCCATAAACTAAACAACAAAAAATAATCAATTTATTATTTTTTTTCTACAAAAAGTATACAAAAAAATAAAAAGCAACACATTTTTCCATTCACTTATATTAAAATTCATCAGTTTCGTTTTTTTTTGTAAGTCAAATAAAATAGGAATGCATATGTACTAGTGATGCACGAATATTCGTATTCGCATTCGAATTGTCGAGTATTCGGTCATTTTCAGGCGAATGCGAATATATTCGTATACGCGAAATTTAGGCGAATACGAACACGAATATTTTTCCAAAGAAATTAAATAAATAAATCCTAAACGAAATTTAAATAAATTACTAAAATTTTTTTTGTACAAATACATTTATATTTTATAGAAATTTGTACTTTGTACCAACAAGAGTGTGAACATGACAATTTTTTTAATATTTCATATTGCATATAATATTCGTATTCGTGTTCGCGAATATCAAAAATTGAAATTCGTTACATCACTAACATCTACATGCATACGTACATCTTTTACATTATTTGCTTAGTTAGTGAAGAGCTTTAGTTAAAATTTATCTTAATTGATTTTTAAAACATGAAGTAGGGGCAACGAAATTTCCAGAGATTTCAGTATAATTTAATTATTTTTTTTTAAACCAAAAAAATTCCTTGATGGTCTGCATTAGCAACAGCAAAAGAAACAATTAATTTTTTTACTGAAATGTTCCTCATCCTTATTCATATCTCGGCGATCTGATTTATCTCGAGAAATTTGATTTTTTTCAACTTTTAGGTTCTATGACCCATTTTAAATGCAACATAATTTTACTTATCCGGAATTGAATTTGTGAGTCAGTTAGAAAAATTAAACTAGACTTTTTAGCACTTCATCAGCACCCATTTCTATAACTAATAATGTCTTATCTCCAATCTCTAAAAATCTCTAATTTTATTAAGCTTAAGGTTTCTTTTTTCTATGAAAACTTTTTTTTATTAATTAATCTTAAGTCATGTATAATATTGACTAAATTTTACCTTGAGTTAAGCATGATGGCAGCGATTTTAAGGTTTAAGGGACAATCATTTGTGGTAAGCTTTTTAAGTTCTTTTGGAGTTAATATCAACTGCTGCTATTTGAAAAACGTATTTGGATTTGTTGACAGCTTGGTACCGCAAATCAAAGAATGTTCACACAAAATGACGACCGCAAGCATTTTAACGTATTTTTTCATGTATGTATTTCATGCCTACACAAATATTTTTGTGCAAATCCTTTTTAATATTTTTGTTATTTTAATTATAAATTAATTTAGAACTTTTTTTAAATATTTATTTATATATTGACCTAAATAATTTTTTAATATTTTTCTCAATTTTCCTGAATTATGGATGTACAAACAGTTTAGTCCTACACAATCGCACGACTTACGAAGAAATACAACACTGAACTGATGAATTGTTATTGTCTTTTGAAACACTTCATAGACTCCATCATACCAGGGTTGTATCTTCCCAAAAATCACATGATTGTGGTGGATAGTGGGTCCACGATCTTAACTGTAAATTGAAATACCAAATTACATATGAGTCTTATTACTTTTTTTTCTTTCTATTTGACACCTTTGTACAGTTAAAGATTTATTTTGTTATTATTTTTAATTTAAAGCAAAACAACAAATGTAACTATAAGGTCCAGCCCCTCAAAATGTTGGTGTTATTAAGGACTTTAATAGTTGAACGCTTTCAATTTTTTTCACAGCAAATTATGTACAGTCGCTTTATTCTTCCTGCCAACCAATATTATTCTGCCTTTACAATTGAATAATATTGTTTTTATTTGAGTCGTTGTTTTGGGGGTAGTGGGTGGGGGGAGTGAATTCAGTTAATCTTCAAAAGCTGTAGCCCGACACGTTTTTCCATGTAAACAGTTTTTTTTGCTTCTAATTTTGACTCTGTCACTTGCAAATTAGAAACTATTCTGTATCGGGGCGAAAATACCAAATTACAATTATATAAATACATACATTAAATATATACACAATTGAATAGATTTGTAGAAAAAATAAATATTTACTTGTGCACAGGGTGGCCCGGCAGATACTGAGTGACCTGCTATTTCATGAGTAGGTTCCGCTACCACCAAAGACTTTGATTGGATTCACTACAACAGGCGAAGGTATTTGTTGCTATGCTCCAAAAAAATAATTTCTAATTGTATTATTAACATTTAATAAATAAATAAAAAAATATTTATGTACGTATAAAATGTACTCCTCTTAGACATTTACCTTCATTTGTATTTACACTGGGGAGCAAAAATATGAACATTATAGTTTCTCTTAAGTAGAAAAAAATTAAGCAAATTAACAAACATGTGCATAATTAGTACAAAAAAAAAACAAACGACAATGACGAGACTATTGCAAATTAAGAGATGAAAAAGTTGAGGTTTCATTACAAAAAAGTTTTCAGCCGTTTGTAATACGATTAATCAAAACAATTCACATATTCCATTTGCACTGAAAAACTAAGTATATAAAAATAAAAAATATAAATACATATATAAAAAAATTAGAAAAAAACTAAGTATATAGAAATCATCATCAACTGATACCATCAAACAAAGTGAACCAAATACAAAAGAAGGTGTAGTAGCCTTCGAAAACAGCTAGTTGTTCCGTTCTACAAAGTAATTATCACATGTAGTTTGGCTTACAGAACGATACGAACTTTAGCCTAAACAAATCATAAATATAGAAACAAATGAAGTTCGATCAATAATAATTAACCCCCTATTTCTATAACCTGGACGAATGACTTGAATAGGAAATTTATATGAAAAGCACTCATTTGTTTGAGTGATTTTCAGAAATTTTTTTAGATAAATTGCTTGCTTGACTTGTGAAAACCTGATGTTAAACTAACTAAAAATTATAGTTTTTGTTTTAAAAAAAAAAAAAAAACACACTCAATCAATTTATGTGGCTACCAACATACATATAAATATTTGTGGTGGAAATATGGAACAATAGCTTAAGTCGACGCAGCTAAAATCAGATTTATTATGCTGTATTATGATCCAGTTGAAAGTTGCAGTGATAAAAGTGATAGATGTGCAAGGAAGTGATCGCACGAAAGTGAAATCACGCTTTAGAGCATTTTAGTATTGAAAAGTTCCGAAAAACTCGTTTTTGTTTAAGTTGACTAAAGCGATTTTGCCATTTTGCCACTTATTAAAAAGTTGTGGTTTATTTTTTTATTTTCTTCGAATTAATGTGCAATTTCCACAAGTCAGACAGACAGACGACTCGTCCCGAAAATTTTTATGAAAGCCACTTAAAAAATTGACTGGTTTTCATATAAATATTATGCTCAAGTCGACCGTCTGAATTGTAGAAACAGGGGTAAAATTTCAAATTAATTTCGAAATACAGGGACAGTTGTTTTTATATTCCTAATATAACATATTTCAGAAATTAAAAATATTTGTATGGGCACCATGCTAATAATTGAAGATAGAGGTTAGGTGTGCTCTGTACGGGGGGTAAATCATATATTTGACTTTTCTACGGGCAGTCTCGGGGTAGTTATACAATGGCGGGAAGGGGGGGTTTATTGTATAAAAAATAATATTTTGTATGGGAGTTCCCTTAAGGAGCGCAGATAGGGGGGCAAGTATGTTCATAAAACATGTAGAAGGGAAAATATTAGTGGGGTCGGTCTTAAGTTTTACCCCGTTAGGAGCAACTCAGGGACAGTTGTGAAAATTTTGTGGTTTTGGCTTCGGTTTTCCCTAGTTTTGACCCAGATGAAGAGCCATTTACTTTCATCACACCAGCATCTATTTTTGGCTCATGCATTTTTTCAAACGTATCCAAATCCTGTTTCTAAGAATTTTCTTATAACACTATACCACCCCTAATGTACATACATACATACATACATAAAAATATAACTACCCAATTCACAACCTACTGTAGATTGTAGATTGCAGATTGTATTAGTTACAACTATGAAAGTTGCGAGCGGCCTGTTGTAAGTGTTGTTAGACTTTTAAAAATGTCGAACATTTAAAAAGATAAAGAGAAAGAATAAAAATAACGAAAATAGTTTGAAATTAATAAAAGCAAAAAAAAAAAAACAAAACAAAAATTTGGCATTATGCGAAAAATTTAATGCACAAATGTTAATGGTGGGTTCGGGTGATTAAAAATAAGGGAAATTACAATTTCATACAAAATCAAAAAATTTCAGGCGATTCTGAAGAAGACAATCAATCACTCTTATTCCAGCTTGCTTCCGATTTTGCAACTTCTCGCGAATTTTTGCACATGCGATATAAGCGACTTTTTGCATGCTTTCAATTTCTTAACAGTTTTGCCGATTTTTAAAAATATTAGACTTATCATCCCGCTGGTAATAGCTTTTTGCGAATTTTCGCGATTTTTATTGATTCTTTTGCATTCCTTACATTTTTGGCGACTTTTAATCAATATTATGGCTTGTTTAAGATTTTGTGAAATTCTCGCGATTTTGTGCAAAGTTCGCAAGTTTTGCATGGATTTTAGCAACCTAACAATTATGAAGGTTTTAAAACATGATTATTATTATTATTATTATTTGTTATCATCCAGCTGTTGTTGTCAATTTTCATCATTTCGCGATTTTTCTTATTTATTTGCATATATAATTGCACTAGTTTTTATTAATTTAATAAAAAATTAAGGTAAGTGTAATTAAAAAACATTAGCACTTTTATAAGCTTATGCATTCCTGATGGCATTCTACGACATTCATCAAACATAGGGAAAAATGTTGTAGGTGTCGTAGCAATGAAAATTACTTACAAAATTTTACAACTATTGTACAGCTTGACAACCTACGACACTTACAATAGGTTGTGAATTGAGCGAGCATAAACTAATGTGGAAGTTTAAATTTCAGTTAATCGTAATCAATTTTGCTCGCCACTGTATGCATTGCAAAACTGTTATGGCAATTTACACGGTTATAAAAAGAAGTCTGTGTATGAGTGGACGCGCGTGCAGAATTAATTTTCAAATAGCGCACGTTGTAACTTGTTGAAAAATAAAATTACATTAGTTAATTAATATAATTTTTGTTATTGCTTTTTTATTGTTATTTATTAGTTTGTTGTGTCAAAAGCAGTTTGTACAAAGTTAAATTCAACTATTTGTAAGGTGCAAATTTTTTCACATATGTATCTTAAGAGTGATAGAGGGGAAGAAAGATAGAGGTATATACTGATAGAAATGAAAGAAAGAAACTACATATAAAAAAGATTTGGTACGGAAAAAATTTTGTCTGTAGCAAATGTCTGAATTCAGTTATAATGATTAAGTTACCAAAAAGCAGACATAAAAAAATATATTTTAAATTGACAAAAATCGGACAAATCAAAATGTATTTTTTAATGCGTCTATATTTTATTTATTTATTGGGCCTAATAACGAGTGTCATATTTTGACTTGGACTATAACTAATTTGTACTAGACTAAGGAACCTTGCAAAGTTTTTTCTTTAATCTAGTATCAAATGGTCGTAGTCGTAGGTCCATTGTGAAACAATCAAACAAACACATAACATTTGACGTTCAAATGGGGTTATTCATTGAGTGGTGTCAAAACCGTTGGTCTGGCAGGGCTGTCAGCTATAAAATATCTGTCATTTATTTGGTGAAAGGTTTGTTATTTATGAATATGCATCCTTTAACAACCGAAGAACGCGTCAAAATACTTAAAACATACTAAAAGGGCTAGGTTATGTTGAAGAGAGAAGAGTCATTACGCTAATGTGAGGGAACATTCACATTAACCAGTGCAGGACTGTTGTGCAGTCTCATGGTTAAAAAGTGATGACCATTTTTCGATTATTACGGGTTGATTATGGTCTTCATAATCAGCCTACTGTGCAAGCACCTGGCAAAATTCTAAAGAAATATGAAGATACTAAAAGCTTCACAGATGTGGTCATTCCTGTGCGTCATCGCAATGTGTTCACTGCCGAAAATATCGATTACGTTAATTCAATTTTAATTTTTTTTTAATAAACAACGTCTTGTTGAAACCACATAATGATGAAGGTGTAGTGGCGTTTGAAAACAGCTAGTTGTTCTGATCTACTAACTGTTCTGGTCTACAAAATATTTACAATTAACTTTGGTGTTATTTGTTCGTTAATAATTATCAGATGTAATTTGGCTTACGAAGCGATATGAACCTTAGCTCAATAAAAAACATAAATATAGACACAAATGAAGTTCGAACAATAATAATAAAGCTAAAATAAAAAACAACATTGTCGCATATGTCGATGGAAAAACTCAAAAGAGATTGTGGAAAAGCCAGTGCATCCGGAAAAATTATAATTTGGTGCACATTATTATCTGGATATTTTTTATCGGAAGAACCGTTATCATCAATTCAGAGTGCTATAGCAGTATGATAACCGACTTCTTTGGCCTGCAATTGAAGATTGCAGACTAGGCAATACGAATTGCTTTCATACTAAGCTAGATTTTGTCCGGACAAAATTTTTTTTACTGATAGTTTTCTGCAGCACGATTCACTCATTGCGAAAAATTTGTCCGGAAAATCAAAGCTGCCATATTTAAATAAAATCCTCTAGTTTTGCAAGTTGCCTCGATTGTTTATATTAATATTAATAATCTCTTATTTTTTAAAATTTTTATATTACAAATATCACTTAAAGTTTAAATTCACAAACACAAAATTACTATGCAAATCTTTTTATACAATGGGGCATGGTGCCATTATACCAGAAGACTGCATAAGGATTTATTGTGCAAAAATATGGCAAGCATAGCTATGCAAAGAACTGAAGAACATCAAAAGTAATTGAAGCAAAATGTCAAAAATAATTGTACCAAAACCAAAAGAAAAAAAAAATTTTGACATTCATCTCATCGGATACAAAGCACATAAATCGTAAAACTATCAGCTGAAGTAGCGCTGTCGCAGTCTTACTTTGTTTGGAAAAAACATAAAATTTAACTAATTCAGCTGGGAGTTATTCGAAAAAAATATTTTGTCTCTCTCAAGAAGAGAGTTATTAAACTCCATATATATAAAAAAAAGGTAAATCCAGCTTTACCGAACTTTACGCAAAATTTAAAGAAACAAACTTTATGTTGGTAGTTCCATAATTCTCAATAATTTTTTGGTAGTTTGTCTATTAGCAAATATTTTTTAAATTGTGGTTGAAGTCTGCTCAAAAATGGGTAAATCCTCCTTTTACCCATTTTTCGGAACAAAATTTTTTCAGGAGCGAACTGATGCTCTTGAATGTATGACGTTATCTTTTTGTGAGAGAGAGTAAAAGAGAACAAATTTTGTTCGGAACATTTTCTACTAGAAGTGGTTTAATTTTAATTTTTATCTGAAAAAATTCGAACTGAGCTGCCAACTATTTTAAATTTTCAGCCAAGGTTGAACTGAGCTGCCACATCATGTTATATGAATAATAAAAGCACATAGTGTATACAGAAAAAATTATTGTTGAATTTTTTTTAATTAAATGATTGCTTAGAAAAAATAATACTTTTGATTAAAATTTTAATTGAATATATGTTTATTTTAATTGACTTTGCTGCTCTAACAAAAAAGTGCTATCAACAGAGCTTAACTCAGAATACTCTGAAATGGGTAATAATTTTTACATGTTAATTGTATGTAAATAATGTAACTTTTGTTTTTATGTATGAAAATCGAGCTGTTTTTTGTAGTATGCCACATTGTTTTGAAAAAATATTTTCAATTAAAATACTCAATTAATCTTTTAATTGGTTTTGATATTTTACATGGGAGAAAAAACTACTCAGCTTAATATTTTTTTTGATTCTTAGTAATTTTGAGATAAGTTGAATGAAAACTTAAATATGAAAATAAAAAAAACAGAAATTCATTTTGATCCCTTTTGTTGAGAAATAGCAAGACGATAATAATGAAAAATGCAAGCTTATAGGCCAAATATGGATGGTAAAGTTAGTACATTGGCGGTATTAGGGCGGTATCGAAGCCTTTCTTTAAAATGCAATTATAAAATACATACAATTCAAAGAAATGCTACGACGATATTCTGCATTTACACTTACGCAAGACTATTGAATACCGGATGCGGCCATTGTACGATTTTCCTCCATTCAAATTCAAAAGCCATGCGATGCATCAGTTAGGTTTTTGGTACAATACACAAATGTTTCCATTTTTTAAATTTTTTATATGAAGATACATACATATGTATGTACATAAAATTCTTTATATTTTTACAATTTTTATATTTTTATTCTCTTAGATTTTTTATATTTCAATTACTATTTTAACTGAATCTATAAAAAATTGTAATTAGTTATTTAATTGAATCCTAAAAAATATTTCAATTAATTTTTTAATTGAATCTTCAAAAATATTTCAATTAAATTTTATTTGAATCTTTAGAAACCCATCAATTAAATTTTTAGTTAATGTAATATATTTTTAATTGAAAAAACCAAAACAAATTTCAATTAAAATGGATGAGTTAATACTAAAATTTCCGTGATTGGTTGAAAACTAATTAATTTTTTAACTGAATCTTTGTTTTTTTTAATTGAATCTTGTTTTTACTTTTTTCTGCGTACTTGTACTTATTAGAATGGAAATAAAGGAAAATTTAAAAAAATATACATACGGAATTGAATAAAACAATTACATTCATTAAACAATTAAAAAAATGTGTGTGAAACAGCAAATTGTACTCGTAATTAATCATTTGTCGCTGTGTTGTCACTTGTAAAATTAATACGCATTGCTTACACACTTATTTTATATGGTAGCTTTAATTTTCCAGAAAAAATGTTCGAAATGGATGAATCTTCCGTCTTGCAAAAAACTCTCAGCAAAAAGAATTTTCATCCGACAAAAATGTTATTCCGAAACAATGGGTGAAATCACCTTAAGTTGCCCACGCAGCAATGAAATGCATCTAGATGTGCTTAACAAAAATAAAAAATTGTTTGTTTATAAATTCCTAATATTGACACGCGTTAAATTAAAATAATAATTTACAATAGATATATTATTTTTTATATATTATAAATATCAAAGTAAATACATGCATAACATATAACTTACATCTAGCATCAAAAGACATTTTTCTTTTGGAACTTTAGTAAATTTTGTATTATTTATATTATTTATAAGCATATTTATTTTTATGGTATAACAACTTTGTTTTTATTTACTTTATTTACTTGTTTAACGTGTCCTGAATGTGTTTAAAATATTTTCGAACAAGTTCTTAATAAAAAAGCAAACACTATGGCAGCCAATTATGTTGAAATAAGAACAACGAAGAAGTGTAGGACATATTCGTACTACATACATAAAAAACAAAGGTCAACATACAAAAGCACTTGATTTCTATAGAAACTAACACTCGTATTCAAGTTGTGTACACATTTATCTCAATTGAAGTAGAAATTACTTTTGAAATTTTTCCACACTTCTTAAAATTGAGATAATTGTTTTTTAGTTAATTTTTTCAATTAATGCTTGTTTACAGCCAGTGCTTCAAATAACAGCAAAAAAAATTATAATTAGTGTTGCGTGGAGCTGGAATCGCCATAAAAAATTATTTCTTTGGAGAACGTCAGTTTATCGTAAAATTATTCCTACACATATGAAACATTTTCGTTATATATAGAAACAGAAAAAATTAAAAAAACAAAAAAACAATCTTGGAAAGCGTTCACATAGTTTATATGGAAAAAATTTAAATTAGCCCTTACTTAGTTTTTTATTATTATTGTTCAAACTTAATTTGTTTCAAGTACAACAAAAATAAGCAAATTAACTTACATGCGCATAATTAGTAAAAAACAACCGACAATGGCAAGACTTTTATAAATTTAGAGATAGTAAAATTCAGTTCAATCAACTGCTACCACCACACAGTGAACCAAACATAAAGAACTCTGATGATGAAGGTGTGCGGGCCTTCGCAAAAAGCTGGTTGTTCCGTTGTACTAGTGCTTATCAGAATAAATATTTAAAATTATCTCTGGTGTTACTTATTCATTAATAATTATCACACTTACATTGGCTTACAGAGCGATACGAACTTTAGCCTAATCAATTATATCATATCATATAGAAAGAAATCTTACATTAGTCTTGACAGTTCATATTTGTCAGTCGCAAAGAAGACACGTGGCAAATTTATTATGGAAAAATATTCGATAAACCAATGTATTTTAATCGTTAAAACCTTTTATCAACATCAATCATCGATTATTGTGACGATGAGAAAGTTTCGTGAAATTTTTGGGAAAAACAACGTGTCAAAAAAACGCACTACTTATCGTGTAGTGAATGATTTCAAAGAAAGAGGCTGAAAACATTTCTGCTGTTCAAGAAAGTGTTCAAAACAAATCATCAACCTCAATTCGACGCCGTGCTCAGGAGCTTGTGGTCTTAAAAAATACCAACTTTTTTTTGAACAAGGAATTGCATTTGTTTCCATTCAAAATTTATCAATATGAGATTCATTCTATTTCATTTAATCAAAAAACTATAAACAAACAAAGTAGAACACCTTCCCGGCGGACACCCTGTATCTGTACAGACAATAATTTTTAAAAGCTGAATTAATGCATTTCTTTCAGAAAAAATTTATGTCCGCACACATATTATGCAGTTTTTTCTTTACAAAAAATTTGTAAAACTATAGAAAAAAGTACGGAAACAGTTGTCCTTGCAGGCAATCCATTGAACTCCCCGCTAATTTCAAGCTCCTAGAGTTGAAAAATGTATTGATTTTTAAAGTAACTAAAAGATCCAAAACTTTTGATTCATATCAAATTTATATAAAATTTACGTCATAGTGCTTTCACACTAAAAGTTAAAACCTGGTTTTAACCTTAAAACCATAAACAGCTGATTTCGCAACACAGACTCACAGACTGTCTAATAACTCTGCAGAAAATAAAGTAAATCTCCTGCAGAAATACGTGTATTTGTTTTTGTATTTTTTTCTTTTTTTATAACACTTATTTGATAAACTGTACAACAACTGTTTTTGTTTGCACGAAAAACAATGCGTTATAAAATGGAAATAATTTTACATTTTGTGATAAATGTTTTAAGGTTACGGAACTTTTTAAACGAAATAAAGAAGTTGCTTGGAACTCAAGTTATTTTATACTAAAAATGCACAAATACATTACAAAATAAAACTTTTTTATCGACGGATCGATGTTAGTTATATCGTATATTTTCACTTCCCTGAGGCCAATGAAAATATTTTCGTTTGTTTTCCGTCCAAAAGATTCTTTTTTTCCGCAAGTTTTAATTATAAGTTGAAAATATATCAATTGGTATCTATTCTTATTTACTGGCATACACATTATCAGCTGCTTCCGGTCATTTGAAGTTGGCAGCACTGAATTTAGCACAGCGAAAGCAGTGTTGCATTTCATAAAATCAATTTAAAACCAATTCAAAAATTGTTTTAAGTTGGTTTTAACAAAAACAATTTGTATGGTAAAACCAGATTTTAACGTTAAAACAAACTTTAATTAAAACCATGTCAGTGTGAAAATACTATTAGATAGATAACGCAGTTTTTCAATTCCAAAGATTTAAATTAATATGATTGGTAAAAATTTTGGAGTTGTTTAAATTGATTGCGATTTGTTTAGTTTCTAGTGGGGTTTTTTCAATTTCGGGAAATATCCTCTTTCAGCTTAACTTGCTGACTTTAACAAGCCATGCCAGTGGTTGATAGTAAACAAAGTTTTGCGAATAAATTGTTAATAAACGTACTTTGATTAAGATAGTAAAAGTTTTCTAACTAACTGCACGTGTTCATCTCAAATAACATTTTATGTGTTTATATGTGAACGTTACAATTGCTTTTATGTATTTCATTACGCCTACAGATGATGTTCGTTTTCGTTCTTTTGTTATAAATTTGTAAAAAAATATATTTTCTTTCGACTTATTACATGACGATAGAAAACAACAGATTGTTTTCCCCGAACTTAATTTTAACTATGTCATTTGAATCAGTAAAATCTCAGGCATGTGTACATGATATAAGGGCATTTTACCAAAAATATTTACACACACAAATAGATAAGTATGTATATATGTTCGTAAGCATGTGCATAAGTGTGTTTGTGGGAATACTGTGTGTTAAAATAAAGACTCGCTTCAACATTTCATATTCGTTTATAATGATGACTTGTGCTTGTATTTGCACAAAATGAAAATGAAATGGAAAATATTCAAGTAACCAGCCTAAACAATCGCAAAATTTTCATTTGACAAAATGAGCAAATCCTTAAATGACATACACATGTAATGTGTAAACTAGGAAAATGTTAGTTTCAAATGAGAAGTACACACGTATGTAAATGAACTTATTTAAAAATATATTTATGCATCATGGTTTGCTTTATTCTATTTATTAAGTTTTATTTTCCGATTAGTAAAATGTAAGCAAAGTACAAAATGTGCTAAGAAAATATTTGATTTTCATTTAAACAAAAGAGTATAGGAATATTTTATAAATGTGCAGACAATTGATGAATAATTTTAGTCAGGTTCTAGTTGTTTTTTTTTTAGTTTTCTAACATACGAGTATTATTCTATTGCCTTATTCGTAATGTAAGCATCCAAATAAAAAACAAAAAAAAAATTAAACTAAAACCTGATCAAAATTATTAATTGAATTATATTTTAAGACTCCTTGACAACAATGAAAGACCAAAAAATTGGCAATCACGTAAAATACTTTGTTATATGTTAAATTGTCAAAAATTTTTGTGATTTTATTTAAAAGTGTATTGAATGTTGAGTAGATTTAAGTAGTCCTTAAGCATACATATGTACATAGTTCTTAGTTTTTAAAATGTGTCTTGATAATTTGTGTAAGCCAAAAGCAAATACAGTTCATTGAGTATATCTTTTCAAAGCTAAATTAAAGGATCGATATAAAATGAGATTTAAATGAAATTCTTTCAGTTATTACAAAAAGTTTTCTGACTACTTAATTTAAAAATAATAAAGATGTAATTCAATTGGCTGTTTAATGATAATTGTCATTGCATAAAGTTTTTGTTGTATGTTTTTAAGATATTGAAACAAAACTTCTTTTAATAAGTATCGTAAATGTTAAGAAATGAAATTTAAGAAAAGATAAGACGTTATTGCTATGAGAGTAGTTTTGGGTTTATTGTTATTTTACAATTAGGGATTTCATAGAAACGTTTAAAAATCTCGTAAACTATACAATTGTAATATAAATTATTAAATTTATAAACAACAACTTTCTGCAATACCCTGAGCAATTTAGTTAATTTTTTTCTTTATGTTTGTTTGCAATATATTTGGTTTAAAATTTTTTATACAAAGCTTCCTTATAATAGATTTCAAGTACATTTAATTTTTTTTATTATATAAATACATTTTTGACGTTTTTTTCAAATTGACTTTAACCGTACGCTCAACAAGTTCAAGAAGAAACTAGCTTCGCAAGTTTGTCCAATGGCATAAATCGAAATTTTAAAGTTGCTATGAAAACCCTTATTAACTATTTGTAGCAGGGAAGGCATTACGAATTTTAAAATTGTGCCAACAACTTTGAAAAATTGTAATGTTTTTGTCCTTAATTGTACTAAAATATTTTTTAGTTAAAATTACATATTTTAAATTGTTTTTACTAAAACAATCGACTTTGTTGTGCGCAGTGAATCGTTTTCACAAATTTGCTTGTAAGTTACACTTGTTTAATTTTAAATTAAAAATATATAAATTAATAGCATCCGATCATTTGGAAATGGAATGGTTCAAATTTTTTTTTGTTTAATTGCTGCGTTTTGCTTTATTAAGGAGAAGAATATTTCATTGATTGACATACGGGCATTTCCACAGAAAAGTCCACGTTTTGTCACGTTACGTTACTTTGTGATGTATCTTGTATTGCAAAGAAAAGCTAATGTTTTATATAATTTTTTGGGTGTAGAGCGCAATTAGGTCTACATTCGGTAAAAACTAGAAATCAGTCGAACAGCATAGCTCTAAAATACAAGCTGAATTGCATGGTAACGTAACATTACAAAAAGTGGACTTTTCTTTGGAAATACCCATATGCAATCGTTTTAAAAGAAATATGGAGTGAAACTGCGGAGATTAAATGTACTAAATTAGTAATTGGTGTACCATTGTACTTTCCGAGTTTAAATAGTTCCCAAAAAGGTATAATTGTACCAAATTTGCCATCCCTGATTTGTAATGCATTTCAATACAGAATTGTGGATTCTATATGTGGAATTTAACTGACTGTTCTACAAAGTTGTATTCTCTGTTCAAAGAATTCTTCTGCATTTGTTTTTAACCGACTTCAAAAAAAGAAGGAGGTTAACAATACGTCTCTATTTTTTTTGTATATGCTTTTAGTGAAATTATCTTTGATTTTTTATTGTGTCGTGTGTCGCGTATACTTGATATTTATTTAATGCATTAAGTATACACAGATTTCGATGCTTGGCGATTTTCACAGCATTGCCAAATGTGAAAAATTTATCTATTGTTTTTATAATAAAAGTTATAATAAAAATCAATAGAAAGCAGCTATATTTCGATTTTTATTTTTTAGAGAAGAAATAATTGTTTTTCTGATTTTTTTCGAGCACATATAATTGTTAATTTCTGACTTTATTTCTTTTTTTGGAGCGGAAGTTAAAGTTATTTCTAGGGATATAACGAATACCGATACCAATTCAGATATACCGGCGATATTTCTGATATTTCTGTCTATACGGCGATACTTCTAAAATTTTTTTAGAGCTGTTTTGAACAAACAATTCAATTTTTCAACGATTTTTTTGCATAATAGCTAAGATATATAACATATTAAAAGCAGAACATAAAGTATAAACAGAAAAACTAAATGTTTCTTTGTTTTCCTTTGCACCATAGTAGTGAAATGTTCGCTCAATGCTAAATCATGTATGTATTAAAAAAAATAAAAAAAAAAATATGGTAAACTTAAAAAATAATTTGTTTTTTGTTAATTTCAGAATGAATTCAAATATCAATTTTAAATGTTAATAATCTCTTACACTATAAATTTGTATATTAAAAGGTTTTGTTAGTTTTAACTAGAGTTCAGTTTCATTATGCGTATCGGTATCGAAATCGGTATCGGTTATATTTCTTTTTGAGTATCGGTATCGGATCGGCAAAACGGCGTATCGTTACATCCCTAGTTATTTCCTAATTTTTATTATTTCGGGGTTGATTTCAGGGAAAGTTCCCGAGATGTTCTGCAGCTATATGTTATCTTAGTTACAGTAACTTACCTTTTTGTTATAGAATTTTGGAAAATAAAAAGTTTTTTCTTAAGAACAACCACAACCCGCAAAGCGATTAGCTTGTCTGCAGAAAACACCCAGTGTCTATGGTGGGAATCGAACCCACAACCTCTGAACTGAGAGGCTAGCATCGCTACCACTCACCCACAGGAGCGCAACAATAAACGTTATAGATACTGCTGACAAGTAAAAGTGCGTATAACAGATAATAATACTTTGCACGCACGTACAGACTAACGTGATGCGTTAAAAAATAAATTCTTATAGTTTGATTGCGTATTGGTATATAGAACATATTAAATGCAATAGGGATCATATTTAACAATGTAAAATATTAAATTTTTGGCCCTGTGTGCGCTGGTTTACATGTACACAATTATGCTGGCATAAGATAGCAGTTTGTAGGCAAATTAGGTAAAGAGAATGGTTTTGTGGTTGGCATAATTTTTTAACCAGTTACAACCTCGCATTAGCAGTACAAAACCAATACACATACAACTTAACAAAACAGCATATCGAGAGCATATATTCAAAATACGTTAACTCAAAAAAAAGCTAGCTTTTCAGCACAGCAAAAAAACTAGTTAATTCGCTTATTATTGTAAAAATAAATGATATGCCTTCCATAATATAGTTATAATATGCTTACTTACGTATAGGTCTGCAAATAATATTTTATTTCTTGTTTCAACTTTGTTATTTGTTGTTGAGCTTCTCATTTATTTAAATGAAAGTTTATAACATAATGACTCTAGTTGTTCTAAGAAACTTTGGGTAAAGGTTCCCTGATGATCTGCATTAGCAACAGTGAAATGCGCATAGGATCCAGCTAAACCCCTCAATAATCAATTTCAATGTATTTTATTAAAAAAATATTTTACTGAATAAGTAAAATATAATTTTGGGATTATTAGTGCGTTTACAAATTTTAAACTTAAATTGTAAAAATTCCCATAAAAACACTAATATTTTATTTTGCACTGGTTTGCGTATTTTTTTGAGATATCATATTTTAGTCGATCAAAAAACAAATATTTTCTTAGAGTTAGCAGCATATAGTTACTCTTAAACATCAATTTCGAAAGCTTATATCATTGACTATAATCGGTCCATACATTATGTTTCTATTCGATTGACAACTTAAAAGTTATACATACCTTACCAATTTTTTTATCGGAACCCCTTTGTTTTAATATTTTAAAGTGACCATTTCTCAAAAACTAGCCATAAGATATCCTAATCCTTACCAGATTCGTGTTCAGCATGCCAAATGCAAAAGATATAAGTTTGATTAATAATAAATTACTATATTTTTGAAAATATTGGAAATTTACCTGGGAGTTAGAATTTTTAGCATATTTTCACCAAAAAATTATACTTTGAGATAGCAGAATAAGAAAAATTTATATAAAACGCAGAACAATTATGTTTTTGATTCGAAATTTATATTACAGATAAATATTGCATAGTGGAGTTATTTGCCATCAGAAACTTATTTTGACCAAATTTTAGTTAACGTCTTTTGAATATAAACTCTCGATATGTTAAATGAATTCATTTTCGTAATATGTACTTTGATTGTATGGAATACGAAAAACACTAACACACACAAAGAAGTGTCTACGTATACATTTTATGCCAGATGTATTAGTCTTGTGTAATTTGAAAAAAAAAAACAAAAACTGTTCGGCTTCAAAATTGTTCTCGTGTAAACTAAAGCGGCCCATACACTACAACAGCATGCACGCACAATCAAGCGATTGAGCATTCATGCTCGAAGCACACATTATACCAACAAGCTGGTACAATATTCATTTTTTACAAAATTGCGGTAAGGGTGGTTATGAATAGTGACAAAGGTTTTGCTACAATTTATTTATTTTTTTCAGTCTATGGACAAAAAATTCTTACAATTACTATTGGTATGTTGTTAAAATTAGCAGCTATGTATAACTAAAGAGCTAAAATTCTCTTTTCCATTGAAAAAAATTATATTTCAATAAATTATATTTTTTAAATGCATGTTTACTCCATGAAAACTTTGCTCAACTGAGCTAATTTCACCATATACTACACCAGCAAGCTTGTACCATCAGCAAAATATCAAACTCTATTTGACATCACTACAGCAACACGTACAATCACACAAAATGCCCATACACGACCCAACCGCTGGAACAAACACTTGATTGCGCATGCATGCTATTGTAGTGTATGGGCCGCTTAACTCAGTGAAATTATCTTTGAATTTTGTACTTGTGTCGCAGGTCGCGTATGCTTGATATTTATTTAATTATCACATCAAGTATACGCAGATTTAATTTTTGATGTTAGGTGTTGTTCACGGCATTGCCAAATGTGAGGAATTTATCTATTGTTATCAGCGACGGTAATTGTTATGACTTTTATAATAAAAATCAAGAGACAACTATTGTTTTTAAATTTTTAATTTTTTCAGCAGAAATAATTGTTATTTCTGGATTTTTATTTTTTTTCGAGTAGAGATAAAAGTTATTTCTGGATTTTTATTTTTCGATCAAAAATAATTGCTAATTTGTGTTTTTAATTTATTCGATCAAAAATGAAAGTTATTTCCTGATTTTTATTTTTACGGGGTTGAGTTCAGAGCAAGTTCTACAAATAGCCTGCAGCTGTATGTTATCTTAGTTAAAGTTTCTTACCTTGTTTTTATAGAATTTCAGAAAATTAAAATAATTTTTTTAATAATTTATTTTTATTAATTGTGTATTTTTATTGAGTACCATTTTAATTTTTAGCTCCTAATAATTTTCTTTCGCACTTTTGTTTCTTAAACTTTGGTTTATTTTTTATTTTTTGAGGGATCTTGTTTTTCAACTTAAATCTATTCATTACAACTAATAACAACACATTTCATTATTTATGCCAGGATATGGAGAACTTTTTGTTTATCGCTACGCAAATTGAATGAATACAAATTCAAACCAAATTTTATATTTTTTAAATCTACACATTTAAGGAAAATGCTTAATTTTTTTATGTAGTTCGCTATAATGTTTTTGTTTGATTTTATTTTTTTATAAAGTAAAAAAATTAATCACATTTAAGAGACATGGATTTAGAGTTAAAATATTCTATATCATTAATTTTACACAATTTAATTAACTTGCTTACAAATATTCAGCTACTAAAATGTTTAGTTTGTGATATTTTATTTTTACATATAAATTAACTTAGTTTGAGCTAAAGTGCTTAGAGGAATGTCTCTTTGTTTTTGTTCTTATTTGGTAGCTTAAAGAATAATGATTAATAGCGATAAATTATACTGATAAATTATACGTACGAGTGCTTTTATACATTCCATTTCTTTTGATTTCTTTTAGGTTCATTCTGCTAATTAAATTTTTGTTAATTTTTTATTTGATAAAATTATTGTTATTTTATCTTAAAGCTTACTGTACATTATTTAAAGGGTTTGTTTTTCTTTTTTGCTAACAGTATAATTTAAATGTACTGTACATATCTTAAAGAGTATGTTTTTTTCTAACAGTATAATTGATGTTGTTTTTTTATTAATTTTTTTTCAGGAAAATTCGATTTTCAAGCTGCAGAGGAAGGTAAGAATCTTAAATTTTAATTCTATTTATAATTTAATTTTTTTTCAAATTGCTTTTAATATTGTTTATAAAAATACCGAACGAAGTGTATTTATTTGACCTTAAGTCTGTTTTAATGTCGTAACATGAAGAATTTTTATTTGTTGTTGCATTTGCAATTCGCATTCGAATTTGTATTTCGTTTCTGCCTAAAAAACTCATAAGTACACATTCAAAGGAAAATAAAATGTAGATATGAGAAATTTTGTACGAGTATTAATTATTTTTAAAGAGGTTTACATTTTTTTACAAATCTTTATTTTTAACTTTTCAATGCAAATTTATAATGATCAGGCAGGGTGATCAGCCAACTTTTGCAATTATTACTGATCATATTCAGAGCTCAAGGTGTGTGTGAATTTTCATAATATTTGGTCAAGTGGAAAAACATTAAATAAGATATTAGATTTTACTAGGCATGACTCCGCCCTCTTTTTTAATTACAAGATTGTGTAATTTTAAGAGCTTAAGCTGTTTGCCAAAGTTTTGTGGGAATCGGATAAGTAGAAGTAAATATTAATTTATATTAAACTTTAGTGGACATGGTCCCGCCCACTTTTTATGTACAAGACAGTGTGTTTATCACAGCTTAGGGTGCTTGCAAGAATTTGGTAGGAATCTTTTAAGTAAAACCACGTGAAATATAATATTGAATTTTAATGGGCGTGGCTTCTTCTACAGGGTGGCCCAGAAAGACCGAAGTGGTGTGAAATCCTTATAACTTTTTATTTAAGACATATTTTTTTAGTTTTTGTTTTTTAAATACATTAAATTTATAGGGAATATTTTAAGATTAGTTATTAAAAATTATATCCCGCAAGTGGTGGCCATTTTCTGCTTCGCACAAATGTGCTCTTTCCAACACATTTTCAATGACCTTTCGCAAAACTTCCGGTGTTATGTTGTTAATTTCGTCTCGAATATTGGTTTTTAATTCCTCAATAGTCCTAGGCTTATTAAGATAAACTTTCCCTTTTAAATAACTCCAAAGGAAACAGTCTGGAGCAGTTAAATCCGGGGAACGCGGAGGCCAATTAAAATTGCTTCTACGCGAAATTGTTTTTTCACCAAAGATGTCGCGTAAAAGAGCCATTGTGGCCCTGGAAGTGTGCGCTGTGGGTCCATCCTGTTGGAACCATATTTGCGGATGGTTTTCCACGGTTGGCTTTACCAAATTTTCCAACATGGCCTGATATCGATCACCATTGATGGAAATGGCGACACCTCGTTCATTTTCAAAAAAATATGGGCCAATGATCCTTTCTGAAGAAACACCGCATCAAACAGTATACTTAACTGGGTGTAATTGTCGTTGATGAAGTACTCTCGGGTTTTCAATATCCCATATCCTAAAGTTTTGTTTGTTAACGAGGCTTCGTCACTCATAACTAAGTTATGAATAATGGAAATGGAAAGAACACATTTGTGCGAAGCAGAAAATGTCCACCACTTGCGGGATATCATTTTTAATAACTAATTTAAAAATATTCCCTATAAATTTACTGCATTTAAAAAACAAAAAATTAAAAAAATATGTCTTAAATAAAAAGTTATAAGGAATTCACACCACTTCGGTCTTTCTGGGCCACCCTGTATTTTTTAATTATGAGACTGTGTCATTACAAGACACCAAGGCAAGTGTTTAGTTTTGTAGTGATTTGATAAGAAAAAGTATATAAAATAAAAAAGCTATACCCTTTTAGTTAAACAATTTAAAAAATCGGCAAAAGAATGACGGAATTATAAAAAAAAACATTTTTAAGAAACAGCTACAATTTTACCGAGCATGTGAAATACTAATTTTGGGAATAAGTGCAATAGAAATATTAAACTTAAATCCAAGAATTCCCAAAAAATAACTAATTATTAAATTAAAAGCAAAAAGTCGAAAATATTTGTTTGGCAACACTCTGTTTTTGCAAACTTTAGAGTTCATTATGTAGTGAAAATTCCATTTAAGGCGTCATGTTTCTTAGGGAATTATTTTTGATGGCCAAGTAAGACCAACTAACATATTTTGGAAGACCCTTCCTCCAGATTTGGATATAAAAATTCTTCCACATAAAAGAAATTTTCTATCCTTCGAGTAAAACGATATTTCACAATTTATTGCTTATGAAACCTCAAGATAATTCCAATTGAAATTTAAATACGAACAAAAGTTATCTGTTTGACATGCTTAAGTTATTTCGTTTCACTTAGATAAAGAAGTGCAATAAAACTATATTATGCATTTTATTTACATATATTCTATAAAAAAATATTTTAAAATCCCCTATTATCTGCTTTCAACTGACATTAACAATTTAGATTTAATATTTATTAAAAATTTTAAAATACTTTACAGTTTTTAAAAGCTGCTTAAACTTTTTAAATAGTGCATGACACAATTCAAAACAAAATCATTTAATGTTTTTATTTTTTTTACTAAATAAAACTAAATACCAAACTTTGTATCTCTTTTTAATTCTCAATAACGAAAAATACTGCATTTTCTACTTAAAAATTATTGATTGGCAAAAACTATAAAATAAATTAAATATAAACCAAATGAAATCTAAAAAGTTTTATTCAGTGCTTGGCATAATATTATACGCTTGTTGTTATTTTATAAAACGTTTTGCAATTTTAGGGTTTGTGAAATGATACTTATTGCTTTCCAATATTGATTGAGAGTGGCATAAAACTTTACTAAAACAAAAATGTTTAAATAAAAGAAGAAAAAACAAAATTGCTAACAAATCGAAACCATAACAAATAAATATAAATGTAATAAACTAAATAGCAAAAACGTTGATTTATTAAGTGCACCGAGGGAGAGAGAGAGAGAGAAAGAAAAAGAGATAGAGAGAGAGAGAGAGGGAGAGGGTGCACAAAAAAATTTTAAAAACTAGAGTAAGTTTGGTTTCCTTTTAAATCGCAGTAGCAAGTTAATATTGGTTATTTATAATTAATTAACTGTATTTATTTGAACTATGTACAAGGAACTTTTTATTATTCAATTCTTTTTCCTTTAGAAACGAAAGTATTTTTATTAATTGATGTGATTTTTTAAGGTACCCCTAGACTGCACAATACTGTTATAATTGAGTATTTTATTGCTTTAATTTCTATTTCGTGAACTAATTAAAACCGGCGCTATTTTCGTTTTCAAATACCAAAAATAGAACAAAAAAATTAAAAAAAAATTTTGTAATTCATCCAGGCTGATTTGGAAATTTTGCATTTATGCCCGCTATTTGCTGATGTTTTAGCATATACGCATTTCATTGGCGCTTGAACCAAATCATCAGCAGACTTCAACCACAAATTTTGAACAGTCACAAACTTCTTATTTTATGCACAGACTTTCAAAAACTATATGAGAATTCATAAAATAATAATATTAATAAAAAAATAATATTAATAATATTATTATAAAAATCACAAAGAAAAACTAAGTTTAGTAGTAAGGATGTAGAAAAATAAAATTAGTTCAGCTGAACATAAATTATTTGCCAGGTTTTGTATCAGTTTCAAAGCATACTAAGCTTATTTTTTCTTTGTGATTTTCAAAAATATTATTATTTTATGAATTCTCATATAGTTTTTGAAAGAAACAACAACTTTCTGCAATAATCTGAGCAATTTAGTTAATTTTTTTCTTTATGCTTGTTTGCATATACAAAATTTCTTACAATAGATTTCAAATACATTTAATTTTTTTATTATATAAATACATTTTTGACGTTTTTTTCAAATTGACGTTAACCGTTTGCGCAAAAAGTTCATGAAACTAGTTTCTCAAGTTTGTACAATGGCACAAATCGCAATTTTAAAGTTGCTATGAAAACCCTTATTAACTATTTGCAGCAGGGAAGGCATTAAGAATTTTAAAATTGTGCCAACAACTTTGAAAAATTGTACTGTTTTTGTCCTTAATTGTACTAAAATATTTTTTAGTTAAAATTACATATTTTAAATTGCTTTTATTAAAACAATCGACTTTGTTGTGGCCAACAAATAGTTTTCACAGATTTGCTTGAATTAAATTTTAAAATATACAAAGTAATGGCATGTGCTCCAGCATCCGATGATTTGGAAATGGAATAGTTAATATTTTTTTTTTGATTTTCTTGCTGCGTTTTGCTTTCACAAGACTGTTTTCAAGGAGAATAATATGAGTATCATTCAGTGAAAATTGACACATGCAATCGTTTGTAAAGAAATACGGAGTGAAACTGCGGAGATTCTTTAAATGTACTAAATTAGTCATTGGTGTACTATTGTACTTTCCGAGCTTAAATAGTACCAAAAAGGGTATAATTGTAACAACTTTGTCATCCCTGATTTGTATTTCATTTCAATACGGAATTGTGGATTCTATGTGTGGAATTTAACTGACTGTTTTAAAAAGTTGTATTCTCTGTTCAAAGAATTCTTCTGCACTTGTTTTTTGTATTTGCTTTCAGTGAAATTATCTTTGATTTTTTATATTGTGTAGTGTGTCGCGTATACTTGATATTTATTTAACGCATTAAGTATGCGCAGATTTCGATTTTTGGTGGTTTTCACAGCATTGCCAACTGTGAAGAATTTATCTATTGTTTTTTATAATAAAAGTTATAATAAAAATCAATAGAAAGCAGCTATATTTCGAATTTTATTTTTTCGAGCAGAAATAATTGTTTTTTCTGATTTCGGGCAAAAATATTGTTTTTTATGATGTTTTTTTCGAGGTCATAAAATTTTTAATTTCTGATTTTTTTAATTTCTGATTTTTATTTTATTAAGTTAAGTTAAGTTAAGTTTGGTTGAAGTTTACTTATGATTTGGTTCAAGCGCCAATGAAATGCGTATATAGACATGCTAAGCCACCAGCAAATAAATTTCAATTATTGTATATCCATTAAAACTTTAATTAAACTATTTTTTTCGAGCTTTAGGTTTGCTATTATTTGTACTTTATTAGATAAATTTTTCGTTAACCTTATTGTATTTTTAGTCTTTTCTATTTACAAATTTGTAATTGAATATATAAAAGAAAAAAGAAAATACTAAATATCAAAAAAAAAAAATAAAAACAATATATGTCCTGAAGAAGTTAACCGAAGGTTAACAAAATATTGATCTAATAAATTGCAAATAAAAGCAGACCCAAAGCTCAAAAAACTAGCTTAATTATATATATAAAAAAGGGCGAAAAATGAGATAAAATAATGTCCATTAAAACATAAATGGGCAAATGTCAAGTGTAATGAATCTAAAGATTTCTCTTCATGTTTTCGCCACACATTTTACGAAAGCGAGCATCAAAAATATTTGCTTGTACTCTTTTTGATGCTAAAGTTTTTATTTTGAGTGTGTGAGAGAGAGAAAGTAATACATACATCTTGTAATTTGTAGATTTGTGTTACTAAAACTGATGCTTTTATAATCCGACTGAATTTCAAAATGTTTTTTACTAAAAAGCCACATAAGCTGTGGCAGGGTTGGAAAAGTTGATACGATCGTAATTCGGTTGATAACATATGATGTTTAAAAATCGTGGTACTATTTCATAAGCTTAAAAAAATTTTGTTTAAAACAAATTATTCTTAAGAGATGTATTTAATGGTATTTCTATTTACGTGCTGTAAAAGTGTGGCCATCATTTTATAACATATTTGTGCTGAGCGCATAATAAGCAACATATCACAATCGTTAGTAAGTCTAATAAGTGGCAACAAAAACTTATGTTTGTCTGGTTAAACTACACGTTTATATAAAAATCGCGCTAATATAAGAAACCTCTTGAGTAAAGGTCTTCCTAAAATATAAATTATATTAAATTAATTTAAAAAGAAAATAGTTTCAAGTAGTTAGTTTTAATTTTTCCAGCCCTGGATCAATGTTTGTATGAGTACTTTTGCTGATTTTCAAGAAAATTTTTTTTATCGAAAACATAAAATATGTTTATTTAAGAAAGAAATAAATTAGATTTAGTTAGTTTATTTTATGTACCAAAAAAAGTTTAAATTATCCAAGCCTGGAACTGTCTTTTATATTTTTGATTTTTAAAATATAAAATATGTTTAATCTTTAAAGAAAAAAATGAGATTTAAAATATGTTCACACTTATGTTTTAAAACAAGTTTAAGATGAGTTTTCTAAAAATTAAACACAACCGTTCACATTATATTTGAGATGTTTAAGGTTGATTGACCTTTTGTCAATAAATTATTGTGTTTGAAAGAAATTTCGAACAATTATGTTTTTTATTTGCTTTATTACTTTTAAACAAGAAATTTTTTTGTAAATAATTTAATATATAATTTTTTGCTTTTTTCACGTGCCGCCATTCAATAAAGACATAAAGTTGCTAGAGTTATCAACAACGCATTAAACATACTCCCATTTACGTCTTTATCGAAGTGTTTAAATCTGAAACCCTTATTTGAGATGTTTAACAAAACAAGCCAGTTTGTGATAAAACATCTCAAAATCGTCGTGTTTAAGCACTTAAACACCAATGAGACACTAAACACATGAGTATGAACATATTATTCGTCAGTTAATTTTATATACACGAAAAAGTTTTAGTTTTCCAGCTCTGAATTTGTTCTATAGATTTTGCTGATTTTCAATGCCAATGTGTTTTGGACCAATTCTGAGACATCAGTTTAAAACTGAAGTCTCTAGGTTTGCTGGAGGCTTTGGAAAACCGATGTTACATGCAAATAGAAGGACATCGTATTTTCGACATTCATATTTATAAGAACCCAGAATATACATGCATATATACTTTAAGGGATTGCGTATGAATGTTGTGGAAATCTACACCAAAAGAATTTTGCTTCATAAATCCAATGAAACAATTTCATTAAAATTTTTTCACAAATCTAATGATAATTTCATGAATTTCATGAATATTGTGAAACAATTTCATTGGAATTGCTTCCTTGATATTCTGGTTTCGTTAGAATATTTTATTGGATTTATGACAACAATATTTTCTAATTATTAAGAAACCCCTTTATATTTAACTTATTTCATTCTTTTCATTACACTATTAAATAAATTTGATGAAGTTTTCAATAAAATAATTTTAACGAAACTGGTTTCATTAATCCAACGAAGCGTGACGTTGGTTGAATTTTAATGAAGTTTTCATTAGATTAATGTCGAAATTCATAGAAATTCTGCCGAAAATTCTTTCAGTGTATAAATATCCTTAGTACTCGTATTTTTGGTTAAGGGTTTGAAAAGAAAGCCTGATATACAGAAATAAAAAGATTCAAAGATCTCGCTCTGTTTGCATTGTTGTTTATTTATGTTTTTAATGAGAGTGTTTCCCTTTTAAAAAAAAATATTCAAGGTCTTGTTGCAGTTTAAAACTTCAAATGCCAGAAGGTCTTCAGCAGGATGCTTTTAGGTATTGCATAGAAATATTTATATTTATTTAAAAGTGTTGCCACCACCCAGTAGCAAGGAGGGCAATTGGTTTTATTTATACATGTACATATGTATATGCCACACTTTTGGCATTCTTATTACCTGTTTGCAGTACCAACCATTACACACATATTCGTTATTGTCATAATTTGTGTCTCACAATATTACAAAAACTCAGGCATACAATTGCTTTTTGCAGTTTAATATTTCAAGTGTGCAAGCAGCTTCTTCATGTTTCCCAGTTTTTTCTTCCAGATTGTTTGCTATTTGGTTTTAATATTGATGTAAGAAAAAAAAATTGTTTACTGTAAACTTCCAAGCCTTGAGAACATTTAGCAACCAAAAAAATAACAAGTTCTAAAGATTTATTTTAAACATACCTATAGGTATGTATTAGTGGCCTGCGTAAGCAGTCTTGAAATGTAAATACGTCATGTTTTTAAATGAACTCTCGTGGCTTGCATTATGCTAAGCCAATAATAAGTGTTGTCGCACTATAAACGAAGCACGGTGAATGTATTGGTGTACGTGTATAAGACTGTTAACAAGCGATGTCGCCAAGACGACTTGTTTATAACAAACAATGAAAAGAAGTACTGTTTATACATGTATGCTTGTTATTTTGCATATTGTACGTTTGGGTATGTGTGTGTAAGATTTAGATGGTATGCTATTATGTTTGTGTTTAAGGGAGGTTTTTTAAAGCAAGCGCACAAAACTCATGTAAGTGCATGTGTGCGTTTGTAAGTGCGCAAAAAACTAAGAGAGCATACACAAATTATGAAGGTATGTATGTATGTACATGCATGTACATGCATGACGTTTGTATACGCACCAATGAGAGAAAAAAGCACAAACACCACACATTTTTCAGTCACGAACTATTTTCTTCTTTACTCTTATACCTGCAATAAGTTAAACAAATGTATTGCCTACAACGTTGGTTAGCGTTTGTTTCAGAAGATTTCTTTATAGTAAAGCATTTGAAATTGCCCTTAAATACGTCTTAAAATTTCTTATAAGACGTCTTGTGCAGGTCTTTAGTATGTATTTATATAAATATAACTTTTCCATTTTTAACATTTACATGAATGAGTTTATATTATTCAGACAGCAATTGCAAATACTAAAGTATTCTGCAAGTGTGTGTGCATTTCTTAAGAGATTTAAATTTTAATAAGCTTTTTTTTTTTGCAAAAAATGTGTATTGCCAATATTTGTATGCACGTGAATACACTATGTATAAACACATGTACAATGTACTTATGTATATAAGTTTGTATATATGTACTACGTGTTTCTAAAAGCAATAGAAAAAATGGCATTCTTCTTAGCAGAATTTTAATTTTAATATTTATTCATGAAGAAAAAAAAATACATAGAAGTTTTATACATATTTTGGAATTGTGGTGCAGGAAGTGGTTTGGTATTTTTCCTCCCAGGAAAGAATCACCTTGGCTGAAATATCAAGTGTATTTTCAACTCTATAGATGTTAAAATCTTCATTTTTTTATGTTCCTTGAAAAAGCATTAAAAAAATCAAATTTTCTCTACATTGTATGTATAAAGTAGCAAAAACAGAATACATTTTGCATCAACAATCGTTTATAAAAATTCATAAAGAACATTATAATTTGTGCTATTTACGCACCGCATTAAATTTCCATTAAATTCATAAAATTTCTTATATGTTTTTGTATTATAATTTTGCCACCAAAGAACAAATATATTAAGGGTTGTCATGAGAATGTTCAAAAGTCTCGCAAGCTGAGCAATTGTGCATTTTTACACTCTCGTAAATAAAATGTCAAAAATTTTATAGAAATTTATTTACACAAATCTGTTAAGTTTGCACAATAATTTTCACTCGTTAAGCTGTGCAATTGTGCATTTTGTAAACAAAAACTTCTTGCTCTTTTGGGTTGGTTTAGGAATTTTTAAATACACACACGCACACATCTTTTTTTAATTTTATAGAAATAAATAAATATTTTTTATATTAAAATATTTCTTGCAATTTTCTTATTTTATTTTTATTAAATGCACTTTTTGACGTTTGTTTCAAGTTTACATACACAATTGGCGCAAAAGTTCAAAATGGGCTTCATGAAACATGTCTCGCAGCTTTAACCAATTGCACAAATGACAATTTTAAGAGTTCTCATGAAACCCCGTATTGTTTATTTACTAAAATAATATTATAACTAAAAAAATAGTTCCCCAGGAAACGAGTTTAAAGTTTTCAATTTATATAAAATTTAAGGGAAAAAAAGTTTTATTTTGCTCTCAAGAGCTGAGTATACAAGATAGTGGTATACAGTTTTTACACAATATAAACAACAAAATCAGGATTAATTCTGCATCATTACTCAAAAATCTAATATTTTGAGTTACGACGTTGTTTTAATAAATGAGCGATATGAACTAGTAATTAAAGCAATTAAATCTTAACTAATGCGCACTGGAGAGCGTAACAGAAAATAATCAACAATTTTCTAACCTGGTGTGAAAAAAAAACTTAAGGGTAACGATGCACAGTGGGAAATTGATACCAAAACCCCAAGTTTTTACTACTCAATTTCAAAAAACGAATGATGCAGTTTTGTAGAGAAATGATTGAATATGAAGTGTTAACTTAATTTTTTTTAAATTTTATTTAAATTTTGAAGAAATTTAAATAAAATCCATACATACAAAATTTTCTTGAAAATACAATTTAATTTTAAACTTTTTAAAAAATATAGTATAATTTTTCCAAAAATTAAAAAAAAAAATCGTTAAGAAGTTATGCTCAAATCTATAAGAATCTACAAATAAGGTAATTTCTTTTCTTTTTTCAATGGAAAAAAAATTATGTAAACATCCTTTTCGCTAGATAACGGGTTCCGTACACAAAAAGTGAAAAGGTACCCTACTGTTATCGCTACGCGGCCCTTTGTCCGTCACAGGCTATTTTCTCGAGAACCGTAAAAAGCTAAGAACCTGAAATTTTAACACAGTATGTAGAACTTTGGCCGCTACAACAACAAATGCATGATTTAAAAATTAAAGGGTGTTGCAAAACGAGCAATGAAAATTGTTAAAATCCTAAAGTTAGTGTATTTTTATACAGACTACAACAATTAACACTTAAATTTTAAAAAGATCAAAATTAAAGGGTGTTCTAGCAGTTAATGTAATTTTTACTATGTAATTTTGACAACTTTCTGTATCTTGGAAACCATAAAAGGCAAACTCTTGAAATATTCAAAAGCAGTGAAAGCAAAAAATTTCAAAATTATAAAATCGCCAAACCGAAAAAAATCGTCAAAAACAAAAAAAAATCGTCAAAAACAAAAAAAGCGCACAAGTACAAAAAAAATTGTAAAACCGAAAAAAATCGTCAAAAAACAAAAAAAAACCAACAAAACGAAAAAAGCGCTAAAGTAAAAAAATTGCAAAACTAAAATAAATTGCCAAAAACTGGAAAAATCGCAAAATGAAAAAAATCGCCTAAATTAAAAAAAAATTGTCAAAATTAATAAAAAAAACGCCAAAAACTGGAAAAAATCATTAAATTAAAATAAATCGCCATAATAAAAAAAAAACGCCAAAAGCTTAAAAAATTGCCAAAAACGAGAAAAAAGCGTCAAAGCTTAAATTTTTATTACGTATCTGGTGTCCGCATGGACGCTCGAATCAAAGTCAAACTTTACTGATTTTTTTTTTCAATTAAATGAAAGGTCGAAATGTATTTTTTATATTAAAAATAAATAACTCTTCGAAACTTTCGGAACATCAAGAAAACTTTGGCAATAAATTACGCATGTTCTCGGACAAGTGTATTTTTATATGACAAAGTTTTCCATGAAATATGTTCCATAAAAGTTTTATTTTTTTTTGCTCAAACAACATCTCTCAGTTGTAGGAAAATTAAGAGGTTTTCGCTATAAACGTCCACTAAAAAAAATTTAGTTGTGAATCTACATATTGGTAATCACGTCAGTAAACTTTTTTTTAACTTTATAGGAGAGGGAAAAAACTAAATAAAATTAGTGAAGTAAATTTTTTTTATTTTAATTTTTAAATTGAGTGGTTCTTATAATAAAGGGTTGGAAGATTATAACAACAATTGTTTCGAAGTAAAATCTAATAGAAAATTAAAAATACTATTTTGATTTTGTTTTTGTATTTCAACTGACGGTATGTAGAATAGGGTGCCCCTGTGGATGAGTGGTAGCGATGCTAGCCTCTCAGTCCAGAGATCGTGGGTTCGATTCCCACCATAGACTCTGGGTGTTTTCTGCAGATAAGCTAATCGCTTTGCGGGTTGTGTTTGTTAAAAAAAAATATATATATATATATAACAAAATATTGATTAATCACTTAAGAACATTTAACCATCCATACGTATGGGGTTTTTACATCTATTTATGCTTTTAGTAGAAGAAAAATATATGTTTGTTTTCAATTTTATAACTCACATTCAATTTACTTATACAAATAAGTTGTGGAAAAAAAATTTAAAGTTCTTTGCTCACATTTCTATGATCAGTGACTTAAGGTTGTTCTTTTAAGAATTCTTTTGTGCTTGTTATTTATAATTAATTACTTTCGCAACAAAGAAACATTTTGGAAGTAAGAAAAATAAAAGCGTTAATTTGAAAAAATTTAAATAAATAAAAAAAAACACAACAGTTATGTAATATGTAATATTTTTAGGAGCAGCAAATAAAATTGTTTTTGCTCAATTTCTGATAGTAAAGCTGTAGCCTTTAGAAATGTAAAATTTGGTTTTCAACACTGCTCAAATAAATCCAAAGGATAAAAGTATGAAATAAATTTTAAGCGATTTAAACTAAAATACAAAGTGTAACTAAAAATTTTAATAAATAAATGCATTCATACATAAATAATATAAATATGCATTCAATCTATTTCTTTAGATTTAAAATTTAATGATATTTTTAAGTTTGTTTTTGTAGCGTCATTACTTTTTAAATCCATATTATTTACTTTTTAATTCTTCAAAAATTCACAAAACAGCTAATAATGTTATTTTTCAAATAATACATTGTTTCTTAGAGATAAATTGTTTCTTAAAAATTGCCTTATTTACATGCAATATTTTCAAGAATTTTCTACAAATCTAAATTACCAAATCTTAATTCATTATTTAAAAATAACATGGGCGGCTACAACTCGTTTAAATCAGTTTTTTTCTTTCGGTTATCTCAAATGTTAGTGTATTTAACTAAGTTTAACTAATTATTAAGAAAATACCTCTCATAAATTTCATAAAATTTTTTCTAAATCCAAAAATTAAAATAAAAATAAAGTGCAATTTTTCATATTGTGCATTAAAATACTGTTAGTTTCACATAACTTAAGCATACTTTACAGAGCTGTTATAACGGAATAAAAATTAAAGAAAATATATTTGCATATTTTAGGGCAAATTATTTTTTCATGGTAAACTTAAGGAGATAACTTAAAATACTTGAAAAAACAAATTTTTCATGCAAACAAAAACGGAATAATAAGCGCAGAGGAGCCGTCCAGCAGCTGCCTGCATAAAACTTTGTCTCTTTATTATGTACAAAGTTTTATAGAAATATGTTGTTATAAAAAAAAACAGAAAATTAAATAAAAATATACTGGCAACAATTTTTTTTGAGCAAACTAAAATTATTGTAGCATAAGCTAAACTTATTAAAGAAAGGTGAGATAAAACAAACAATAAATACATCAAATAATATTTGGTTTTAGTTACAGGACCAGCCTGTAAAAATAAATAATACTGATATTACTCATTTACAGCCTTATTTATAAAACTTAAAAAGGTTTTTTTAGAAAAAAATTTCATAAAATCTTTCCTTAAAAAGTCTTTATAAAGTCTTATTAATTTTTATAAATAAGGCTGTTAATATTTAAATTTAAATAAATTAATGTTATATAAATAAAAAATTCAACAAGTTGGATACTAACATACAAAAGCCAAGTTAAAAATTTTATAACTCCTTGAAGCAATATCTAAAAATTCCTCAAAATTATTTCATTAAAAATTTTTAATGAGGAAAAAAAATCACTTTGGTAAAATATTCGTTCAATAGCATAAATTGACCAGCAGACGATCAAAAAGCTCATCAAACAAAAAAAAATTTTTTTCATTTACTTTGTGATGTCATGGGAACGAAAAATCAATGTAGGTTGATTTCAGCACAAGTGGAGCTGCTGCAAACGAATTGTCAGAAACCTTAAAACCAGCAAAAAATTCTGATTTGGAAACACAAACAACTGAGGGAAGCAACGTATTGCTTATTTGATAACAAAAGCATTGAAAATTCTTCTTCAAAGTAGAAAAAAAGTTAAACAAATTTGAAAGCCAGTAACTTCTGCATTTTAGTAAGGCAAAAAATTCGTGGCTTTTTGGAAGTTAAATTTACTGCTTCTAGCTGACTCATATCGACCAAAAAAAATCCTTATTCACGCGCAACAGCAAGTGATTCTGTGACATTATTGCCTTCCTTATAGTGTCTTCATACTGAAAGTTAAAACCTGGTTTTAACGTTAAGGCCATAAGCAGCTGATTTTGCATTCACACTGCAAAATTGTTAAATTCAGGTTTTAACTCACAGACATGCTTGCCATATTTGACGGTTTATCGTCATTTTGACGATTTTGGGTTGCAAGAGTAGCATTTTAACGACTAGACGATTTTCGCCTTCAATTTTACGATTTTAAAATAATTACAAATTTGCATCATTTATTAGAACTTTAAAACAATTTTGAGCCTGACCAAGAACTTGACAGCTTTTGAAATAATATGCAATAAAACTAAGGAGTAAAAGGCAATCAATTTTAATTTTTGTATTAATAGTTTTGGAATTAAATGTTTTCTAAGCCTGTTATTATACATAATTTATCAACTAAAACAACAACAAAAACAAAATTTATTCGATCGTGAGATCTACTCTAGAATATGCATCGATAGTTTGCGATCCGATATATATGACTCCTAACAGTTACATTGAATCTGTGCAAAAGCAATTTTTGTTATTTTGCTTTCGTAGTCTACAGTGGAACCCATTAGATCTTCCGTCATACTCTAGCCGTCTTGCTCTAATCAGACTTCCAACTCTTTAAAACGGAAGGATAATGTTGAATGTTTCGTTTATTTTAAATTTAATTAATGGTGATATTCGTTCTGATTTCCTGCTCAATAACATTTCATTAAATGTTCCTAATCGTCCATCTCGACACTTTGAATTGCTATCAATTAAATACTTCAGATCTAATTACGCAAATGTTTGTATGAAAATTTCAGACATTTTACAATGCGTTGTAAAATGGAAATTATTTTATATTTTGTAAATAAATATTTTAAAATTATAAAACTAGTAAAACAAAGTCAAGAAGCGCTTGGAAATCAAGCACAAATACATTACAAAAACAAACTTTTTTTATCGGCGTATCGATGTTAGTTATATCGTATATTTTCACTTGCCTGAGGCCAATAAAAATATTTTCGTTGTTTTTCTTCCAAACGAATTTTATTCCATAATTTTTTGATTATTTTTGCTGCTGCATCTATTTGAATCTATTTGAATTTAGCACAACGAAAACAAGGTTGTATTTCATACAACCAACTTAAAACCAATTCAAAAATGGTTTTAAGTTTGTTTTAAGAAAAACAATTTGTATGGTAAAACCATACATCGAACGAAATTATGAAATATTTCCATATAAACCCTATTGAAGTATTTCGTAATTACGTTCGATAGCGTGTACACGCTGGCTGTATTAGTTCTCGCATTACAATATTTTTTTTATAAACGATTTCACAAAGAATATAAGTTCATCAATCGTTTCCGAATTCATTTGCAAAAAATTTTCGTATGTATACTTGAATGTTAATTTAAATTCACTTAAAACAAGTTCAAGTGTAAGATTGTTCCGTTTTTTAGAACAAACATTTTATGCACTTGTCACAAATAGCAACAAAAAAATAAAAAATATCAACGTGCGAGGGGGGCATGCTTTAATACGAAAGCTACCAAGTCAAAACACAAATTGCGATTGACGAATTTTGGTATATAGGAACCGGTCCATGATGAGGTGGCTTATGACCCAAAAACAAAATTTCGAGAAATCAGCTGTTAAAGTATATATATATATATAGTATTTCTCTTTTTAAGCGGCAAGCATACGTCACTTACCAAATTGCACTGCTTGACGGGCTTATTTGATGGTCTCCAGGGCCCTTAACACTGCCAAAAAAGGGATAATTCGATAAACACAACTACTGAAAGCATTAAACATCACTACCCAGTGAAAAAAAAATGGAAGTCATTCTAGTGGAACTACAGTTTCATTGCTTCCAAGAAATCGATATTTTTAATTTGCCGAGAGTGAGCCAAAAACCATGAAGAAGCTTATTTTAGTCATACAAAACCTTGTAACTCCTCCATAGTGTTAGAAAATACTCATCAGAATTTAAAAAAAAAAATCATTTTTGTTTAAAGAAATTTATGAACTAATTTTAGTCTAAAATTTAGAAGTTATTTGCTTAAGCTTTCATGAAAACACTGTTTCGGGCTTAAATTCGTATAAAAAGAAACGAATTGTTAAAAAAGGCAACTATTTACCCTTTTTCCTAGATAAAAATGTTATCATGGAATACAAAAAAGGGAATTTATCTTAATATCGCTTCCAATTCAGTGACCAGGCATCGTAAAAGAGAACTTCTTGCAATGACAACCCTATGTAAAAATCATTAGATCCGATCGAAATTTTCACTACTTCCAAATCGCAAACTCTACATTTTCATGACTTTTTTGGAGTCTCTATTTTTGCTGGGTAGTTAACGTAAACAGGCAAGTAAAACATATTGTACTTTTCAATTTCAAATTAAACCTAATTTATCACGTTATTAGTGGAAGCTGTCTAACACATCGCACCTCATGTGTATCTTTATTTGTAAACAAATTTAAAACATTTTGTAGGTTATTATAACAAAGGTATTGTTGCAAAAGAGTTTTGCAGATTGAGATTTATGTTCTTTGTACGTTTGTTTTAGTATGAACAATGTGATGTTACCTTCCGGGCATCATTCCTTTAAAATTAACACAAAACACACTTTGAGCAGTAGGGCAAATTGCGTTTACATTTTCCTGCGGGAAATTTGTTTTTCTTTTAAATCTTTAAGCCACTTAGGAACATTAGTGCGGCTGAGAGATCTACATATTACAATTATCTGAGGATTTAGTGCTGCCTAAGGAAACTTCAACTTAGTTAAGAAGATAGAGGGTTCACTTATAAGGCAAAAAAGTTTTTTGTTTTGTTTTCATTTTTGTTACGAAACACACACACATATGTATGTGTGTTTATTGTTTTGTTAAATGTATTTTTATAAATGGTTTTTAATGCTCGCTCTTGTTTTTTCGATTTATTTAACTTATGTGGGCTTTAGTTTATGTATAAAAAAATATATACATATATGTCTGGAGATTGTTTGTTGTATTGAATTCGATTTAAAAAATTTCTTTAACATAATATTCGTAACATGAAGTATAGACTATCAAACTTTCTAGAGTATTATTCCCCTTAATGCTTAGTGGAAATGTTCAATAGACTTTAACATTCGTAGTAAAGATAAATTAACTGATTTATTATGATTATTATTATTATTGCAATAAATAAAGCGGCATATTTTGTATTAGAAAGTAAATTGACAAAAGTATGTTTTCCAAAAAAAAAAAAAATTAATTAAATAAAACTGTAAGCCGAGTGCAGAATTTCGGAGTTGTCAAAACTTTTTATACATTATTTGTTATTCAAAATACATAAAGCATACAGTGTTCAGGTTTTACTTTTATGAATTTTTCGGAATTTCCTAATTGCAATTTTTATATAAAAATTTCTTTATTTATTCAAATTTTGTTAATCTTATGGTATTTTTATATAAGATTTAAAACTCCCATACAATATTATACGTGTACTGTTAACAATTTGATGCAGTGATGCCAACTTTTTTTTTCTAAAATCACATCAGAATTGAAAAAAAGCACCAAAAAGCGTAATTTTGATATCTAAAAAGTGTAAAAAGCACTAACGTGAAAAACGAGTGAAGATCCAAAAGAATATAGTTTAAATATTCTCTAGTGCCAAAAGCACCAAGTTAGCATCGCTGATTTGATGGCTATTCCTGCCCTCGTCTTCTGTAAGTCGTTAAAGCTAAGGCTGCATTCGATCGCTAAAATGCTGAACAAATAGCATATTAAACATTCTTGACCATGACATAAGACACTAAAATTTCGGCGAATTACATTTTTAAGCCTTTGCCTGATTTATCAATGCACGTTCAAAAATTGTATTTGTTGACGAAAATCGATAAATCACACGACTTTACAAATTTCTAGCGATAGAGATTTAGCTTTAGCGAGTTACACATTACGAGTCCTGATGTCACTTGCGGTGCTAAATTTTTTTTTGCTCAAAGCAATTTAGTAAATAATCATATATCATTTCAAATTACTCCCAATGAGTAGTATGATCATGCAGAACGTCAATGCCAAGTACAAAAAGTCTTTAATGAAAACTCTATAATGGCGGATAGACTGATTCGGGTCTTCTCCTATGCTACGCTCTACAACAACAATGACTTCTTCTATGCGCACTGTACAACAACTCTGTGAATGCATATTATCATTAAGACTAAATGTGTTGCGAAAACGTTCCATACTTAATCGAATTAATTTCTCTCGTGGAAGATTATGTGACCGTAAAATGGCGATACATTTTTCGAACAGAACCATGATTTTCAAAATAAATTTTGCACAATTTGAAAACGTTGTTCCGCAGTGAGTCAAAACATACATCACTTGACAGATGAAAAAATGGTCGCCAGTTAAAAAAGTGTTGCCAAGTTAAAGTTTTATACGTCTATAAAAACCACCCTTTAGAAGACCACAGACAGAAAAAATACAATGAAAAATTATATAAGTTGATTGCAATCAAAATTTCTCGTTTGCGAAGAGGTATTGAATATTAAATTATAATTAATTAAATTACAGCTGTTATTTGCAAGTTGCTGCTGGTAACACTGTGTTTGGCAATTGGCAACGTAACCACAGTTTGACAGCTACCCATAAACGACCCATAAATCATCAAAAAATCTGTACGTACTACTTTTATGACCATCTCCATATTTAAAACATTCAATTTCTCTTTGAAATGTTGCACAGTGTAGCCAAAATTTTAAATTAACATATCATTGTATTTGTTTTATTGTTTTATTATTGCTCGTAGAGTGGCTTTAAATGTATGTGTGGTTGTGGGTGTGGTGTAAATTAGTTTTCAACATCAGTCAAGTGCAAAACTTATTTCTCCAAAAATAAAACATGTTTTTGCACAAAAGAGAAAGAATAACACCAAAACATGGTATACTTTTAGTATAACCCAGCGAACATTTAATATATGAATAAATGAAAATAAAATTCATTAACAAATGACAAATTTAATTAAAAATTATTTAATACTTAAAAGCATCATCATGGTAGTCGATTGAATTTTTTTTTTGGAAATCGAGATAAATTTTCACACTCGATTATAATGGCAACTCACAGTTTTGGTTGACATTTTTTTAAGAATTTATCCTGAAATATTATTAAAAATGAATTATAAATAAATTTATATTCATAAAAATAAATCGCGTTTTGTCAGTTTCGCTTAAGTTTACAAACGGATAAAAAGATTTGAATACTTATTTTTTCTTCTTTTTGCTCTAATAAAGAGTTAGTTTAAATATGCTAAAATATTCACAAGATTCTGCAACTATACATACATATAAATATATAAATACATGTTGATTATTGAGTTCTTGTTTCAACTTTGATATTTGTTGAGCTTCTCGTTGGTTTAAATAAAAGTTCAACATAATAATAGTAGCTCTAGTTGTTCTAAGAAATTTTTTGGTAAAGGTTACCTGATGATCTGCATTAGCAACAGTGAAATGCGCATACGATCTAGCTAAACCCTCAATAACCAATTTCAATGTATAATAATAGTTATTATTATTATTAGTGCGTTAATAAATGTTAAACATTAATATAATTTTTGCTATATTTTCTGACCCATTTCTTAAACGAATTTATCACCTTATGTAGAGTTTTTAATTAAAGTCCGCAACATATGTTCGCTGGGTTGACGGAGACCTTGTGCTTGTTGGACATTACTGTACCAACAACAATTATAGCGATGACAATAATGGTGACAAACTGCTACTTCACACACACACACACACACACACACACGTTTCTACACACATACATATGGGAAATAACAACTTTAAGAAATATTTTTCTTCCACACCCTCGCATCGTGTTACATGTGTTTTTCATGTATTGCTTAAACACATACTTTGGGGCGATTTTGCAGCTTTTCATGTGCCATTCAAAAGATCAACCTCTAAGGCGTACTTTTGAATAAAAACAGAACCTTAAATGTATGTATAGTTATAAAAAGAATTTTATATTTAGCGTGTCATGGATAGTAGACATAAAAGACATTTCTTCATAATGGTACTAAAACTGAAATGCAAAATCAGATAAGTACATTTTTTTTAAATTTTATAAAAGAGAGACAAAAGAAAAAAATTGTTCAACAGACTGAAAAAAGTTTCCTTATTTGCATTTTCAAGTTGACTGGTTGTTATGATGAGTGTTTGGAAAATTTGTGGGGACAAGTATTTCGATGAAATATCCAATAACACTGTGCAACACCAACATTATTCAGAGGCTTTCATGTACCAATTCTGTTTTCTTGGAGTCCATAGAGAATGAAAATACCTTTGGTTTTCATACCTTCTTTGTTTCCAAATGGATTTCTACTAATTATTCTTCTGTTTAAAGGATTTGATACTATCTTTCAAACAACACATAGTTTTTACAAATCGGTCAATAAATCGCTAAGTTATAGTGGTTGAAGTGTGAAAAGAAAAACACATTTAAAATAAATTCCTCAGGCTCTAAGTTGGTTATGAGAAAAAAAATTTTATTTTAATTTTTTATACTTCAACCACTATAACTTAGCCATTTATTGACCGATTTTGAAAAAAAAATGTCTTGTTTGCAAGATAATATCAGTCAAACAAAAAATAATTAATTAAAGAATAATTAATTAAGAAATCCATTTGGAAACAAAGAAGGTATGATTTCCTCAATTTTAAATTCTAAAAAAACAGTTTTTCTCCATATTAACCGTTATAAAATCACTTTCCGAAGTGATCTAAAAAAAACCAAAGGTATTTTCGTTCTCTATGGACTTCCAGAAAACAGAATTGGTACATGAGAGCCCCTGAATAATTTTTTTCTCAATTTTTTTTATCACAGAGTAATTAATAAAAAATGCGATTTTAATTTCTTGTTAGTTGTAAGTTCCTTAGTGAAAGTGTCGTTAAATTTCATCGCACCAGTGCACCAATTAATGGCGCTTTAGTTAATTTTTTTTGTAAATCAAGCTAATAATTAATTTTTATTACAAGTTTTGTTTTTAAGATAAATTTAATATAATTTTTTTCTACGCCCCTGTATGTACAAAAAAACTAAAAATTTTATGTTAAATAATTGCACGTGTTGACGAAATATAATTTTATATTTAGTCATATATATATATATCGGGCCTGTTCTGCAAACCACGACATGTCAAATCACGGTGATTTCGAAAAATTTATGAAAGCCAAATCATTGTTTTTTTAATTTCACGATTTAAAACCATTGGAGTTGGAATAAAATATTCCAAAAACAAAAACTTAAAATACAATAAAACCCTATTAACAAGGCAGCTATTAACAGTTTTTTTTTGAAATCACCGTGATTTAAATCACCGTGAATTTCAGAACAGGCCCGTATATATATATATATATTTTTTTAAGATTTAATTAATTTAAGGGCATGGTCCTTTAAATTGTATTTCAAATGTATACACATACAAATGTGGGTGCCAGTGAAATTGTAGGTGCTGCAGTTAGTTGGTGCTATAACTGAGCTCCTATAGAACACGCTGGATGCTGACATGTTTAATTTGTTGTTCAATATACGTACTTACATGTACAGGGATTTTCACTCATATAAAATTATGAATCAGATGGTGCAGATTTTGTTAATTTTCAATCTAAAAATAATACTTGGGTTTTGTGTTATTTCTGAAATCTTATATTTTTTTTGAACACAATTTTAATGCTTGGTATTTAAAAGAGAAAGCTTTGTTCAGGAATTGGGAGTAGCAGGTAGAGTTTTTTCATGTAAACTTCTAAAACGTATCAAATTTGTATGAAAACTTAAGGACTGCTTAAAAATTTGAACAGTTTACTTTAAAAGAATAATACTTAACTACACAGAAAAATAATTCTTAAATACAATTAATTTGTTTCTAAATACAATTTAAACACTGTTACGTACAAGTGTACCTACAAAGATTTTAATAAATACAAACAGGGAAATTAAAGAACTCATTAAAAACCTTTCAATATTTAAGATACAATAAAAAGTTGTATATGTACAACAACATCTGAGATAATTGAAACGTAAGGCCGAGTTTACATCTCTGTGTCATGTGCCCAAAAAAGCGTAACCACTAATGAAAAATTTTTTGATCCTGACCAGAGAACAAAAATGAGTAGTGAAAAAGTGAATAGAGTTAAATATGACTTATAATTTCTTGTACGCCATGGTGCTCACATTTATTGCAATGTTGTCTATGAAGCGAATCACTCGAAATTTTGAAGTGAGCATCGAACTCATACATAGCAACATTTATGACGTTATTGATTTCGACTCTCTTTATTCAATGCCTGTGGACGATGCAAAGTAAATAAGTATGACTCACAATGCGAACTTCGCATACGAACATTAAAGTTGTAATTATGAGGTTGTTGCTTATTGTTGTTTGCTTTTTTTGCAGGAATTGAAAAACAACCCTATTTATTACAATTGTATACTACTTGCAAATAGTTTAATGACTAAACTTTTAAATAAACACACATACATAAGCTAAATGAGTTAAATCAATAGGAATAATACAAGTACTTTCCTGACATTAGAAAACAAACTGGGGTGCTTTGTAAGTGTGAGTGTGTTATGAATATTAATGTCAACTTCGCATTACTGCATTAATATTTATTTAAACTTATTTATAAATTAATGTCATTGAGAGTGTATGTACATCAGTGTAGTTGAGTTTACACGATGTTTACGCATTTATATTTAAAATTTGATGAGTAAGTTTGAATAGCAAAAACAAGATTAATTGCTGATCTCTGATCAAGACACGTAGTAATTAAACAGTTTCATACATATCTAATAGAAAATTTTATAGAATCCAACATGCTTTGAAACTGTTTAAATCAATAAGTACATGTTTGAATCAAACTGCTTTTCATTAGTAATTAGTGGTTACGCTTTTTTTACACACAGATGTAAGCCCGGCCTAAGGAACTTCGTTCCTATCAATTGTATTCCACAACACCGTAAAAGTTTCATCACAAAAAATATGATACATTTTGATTGAATGATTAAAAGTAAGCTTCCCTTGGGAATTTTTCAATACTTTTCTTTAACTGAAAAAAAATTAATAAAATGATGAAATTGCATTTTGTTTTGCTTCTTACTTAATACTCGTATGTATGCAAATTTATTAAATTTAGAGCTTACAAAGAAAATATGTATTTATGTAAATTTAATTTTTCTTTTATATGATTTATTCCGTGGCTTAAATATCAGGAATACTGTTCACTTTTTATGCATACATTCATTCATAGTCGTGCATACTTTGTTTTGATTACTTTATCGTACACCCTGACATATTCCATGCGATGTGTTATGTTATCGTATATTTTTCATGTGAAAATTTTTAATTTAAAAAAAATTATAGCATATCTGCATGAATAAAAAGAAAAACCTTTATATACATACGAGTGAATATTAATTAAAGTTCAAATAGTTTGAAAGTTCAACAATTTGAAGCAGTTCTAGAGGAATTTAAATACGAAGGTTTGCATGGCAGGTGCAGATGCTTTTGAATGTATTGATATGTAAAAGAAAGGTTATATAAAAAAAATTTCAAAACTTTGTAGAAAATTTAAAATTTTTAATTTTATACATATATGGCAGAAAATTAAATTCTGACAGCATTCACTCCGAGGGGTATCGTGAATATTTTTCCAATTGAAATATCTCCTCTTCCCTTAATTTTGCCATCTTGATTTCCACGTAAAAAAACTTACATATTGAAAAAAATATGGCATCGCCGATTCTTATTCCCATGGGTTTCCCCCATAATTTTATTTGGGAATAAGGGAGTTGTTCAAATTTCAATATTCCAAAAGCCTAGTTATTTCTCTATAATTCCTACATATAACATATTGCTATCGGATCGCAAATTTCACAGATATAGATTTATTACCCTTTTTTTCTATTTGGAATCACTGTGCGCTGTCCGGCTGTCCGTCTGTCCATCACAGGCTGTTTTCTCGAGAACTGTAAGAGCTAAGGACCTGAAATTTTCACAAAATATGTAAAACTGTGGCCGCTGCAGCAACAAATATACGACAGTTAAAAATTATAGGGTGTTCTAAAGCAAGCAACGTAACATGTTGAAATATCAATGTAATATACAGACAATTATATATAGAGACTCAAAATTTTAAAAGTTATACAGACTAAAACAATTTCAACTGAACTTTAAAATATTAGAATTAGAGGGTGTTCTATCAGTTAGTGTAATTTTGACTATGTAATTGTGACAAATTGACGTATCTTGCAAACCGTAAGAAGCAATATTTTGAAATTTTTAAAAACGCTAAAACCGAAAAATTTTTAAATAAAAATCGCAAAAACAAAAAAAAAATTGCCAAAAACCGAAAAAATCGCTAACACGAAAAAAAACACCAAAACTGAAAAAATCGAAAAAAAACCAAAAAAAAAAAATTAAAAAAGCGCCAAAACTAAGCAAGGGCACCAAAGATAAAAAAATCACCGAACCCGAAAAAAAGTTTACCGGGTAATTAAATTAAAAAAAGTCTACCTAAGTTGTTATTTGTTGGCTGAAATAGTTAGCACGTTGACTACAAAACCGAATGTCCTGGGTTCGACTCCGGTATCCGACAGTCATTATATAACATCACCACGCATTTTTCTGCTGCATTAGTGTCCCTTTGTATCAGTTGTTGTAGGAAAGTTTAAGTGATGCAGGCATAAGGCTCTGGTCACTAAGATATATATATACATCATCAGATATTAGTCCTAATGTAACATCAAAACGCCCTCCTTCGTCGTTATTGTAAAGGAAAATCATCGGCGAAGTAAAATAACCAATAAAATGGCTGCTGAACACAGCTTTGAAAATTTAATACGCCCCATTGACACCAGAGGCGGTGCAACTCTGCATTATTAAAAACGTGCTAAAAAGCAAAGTTTTAAAATAATGCAGCTTTCCTCTATCTGTTTCGTCACTGTTTTAGACTATTATACAAGTATTAATACTTTTGTGGAAAATGTAATAGTAGTAGGAGGCATTAATTACCGAAGTGTAACTTCTCTTTAGGAAAAGTCACACTTTGCTGAATTTATATAAAAATTACCTTCGTAAAAGTTTTTTGTAACTTGTTTTTAAGGCAAATTTTTTAAAAAGCACTATGGTATTAGGTATCTTTTTGAACTTACTTTTTTAATATGCCCATTTTGGAAGTAAGTTTTTTAAACATAATTTTATAAGCGCGATTATTACAACTTAAAGTTAATTAAAAGAAGAATTTTATCGGACATATAAAAAGTTCATCATTAGCAAAATTTTACTTTAACCTGAAGTGAGCGTTAATTTACAGGCAAGTTTATCCTACCTGGTAATTTAAATTCAATTTGTAATAATGAAAAACTTTCTATAAGTCCGATAAAATCCTACTTTTCACTAACTTTACTTATTAAAATGTAAAATTTTTTAAAACTAATTTTTTATAGTGTGTGGAACGCTGTTTCCTCAACAAAAATAAAAGTGAGCTCCGAATTTCTCTTTAATTTAATTTTAAAAGAAATAAATTTCTGAAAATCTATTTTAAAGGTTAAAAATAATCTGTCACAAAACATTTAAATATGACTTAGCACTTTATACTTATTGCTAGCTGCAGTTATATAAAATTTCACAAAGCCGCCAAAAATGATGTTAACACTAGTGTACAAATAATGTAGAAAATAAAAATTTGTAGACATAATAAATTATAACGCGCTGAAATAATTAATTAAATTCTATTACAAAAAGATTCAACTGATTATCTTGCACCTTGAAGTGATTTATGAGCAACAGATTAAATAATGAAATATTTATAATCAACGTGCATGCACGGTGGCAAGATAAACTCATTCTATTTAAATCTTAATAAAATAAATAATTTTTCATTAACAAAAGAGAGATGGCTGTAGTTAAGTTTTTCTTACTTTGACTTGTTTTAGTATCTTTCAATATTAATAAGAAGACATAAACATATTCCCATGGGTTCCCCCATAATTTTATTTGGGAATAAGGGAGTTGTTCAAATTTCAATATTCCAAAAGCCTAGTTATTTCTCTATAGTTCCTACATGTAACATATTGCTATCGGATCGCAAACTTCATAGATATAGATTTATTACCCTTTTTTCTATTTGGAATCACTGTGCGCTGTCCGGCTGTCCGCCTGTCCATCACAGGCTGTTTTTTCGAGAACTGTAAGAGCTAAGGACCTGAAATTTTCACAAAATATGTAAAACTGTGGCCGCTGCAGCAACAAGTATATGACAGTTAAAAATTATAGGGTGTTCTAAAGCAAGCAACGTAACATGTTGAAATCCCAATGTAATATACAGACAATTATATATAGAGACTCAAAATTTTAAAAGTTATACAGACTAAAACAATTTAAACTGAACTTTAAAATATTAGACTTAGAGGGTGTTCTATCAGTTAGTGTAATTTTGACTATGTAATTGTGACAACTTGACGTATCTTGCAAACCGTAAGAAGCAATATCTTGAAATTTTTAAAACCGCTAAAACCGAAAAATTTTAAAATAAAAATCGCAAAAACAAAAAAAAATTGCTAAAATCCGAAAAAATCGCTAACACGAAAAAAGCACCAAAACCTAAAAAATCGAAAATAAACAAAAAAAAAATAATAAAAAAACGCCAAAACTAAGCAAGGGCACCAAAGATAAAAAAATCACCGAACCCGAAAAAAAGTTTACCGGGTATTTAAATTAAAAAAAGTCTACGTTGGCACGTTGGCTACAAAACCTTATGTCCTGGGTTCGACTCCGGTATCCGACAGTCATTATATAACATCACCACGCATTTTTCTGCTGCATTAGTGTCCCTTTGTATCAGTTGTTGTAGGAAAGTTTAAGTGATGCAGGCATAAGGCTCTGGTCACTAAGATATATATATACATCATCAGATATTAGTCCTAATGTAACATCAAAACGCCCTCCTTCGTCGTTATTGTAAAGGAAAATCATCGGCGAAGTAAAATAACCAATAAAATGGCTGCTGAACACAGCTTTGAAAATTTAATACGTTTTTCTTACTTTGACTTGTTTTAGTATCTTTCAATATTAATAAGAAGACATAAACATATTCCCATGGGTTCCCCCATAATTTTATTTGGGAATAAGGGAGTTGTTCAAATTTCAATATTCCAAAAGCCTAGTTATTTCTCTATAGTTCCTACATGTAACATATTGCTATCGGATCGCAAACTTCATAGATATAGATTTATTACCCTTTTTTCTATTTGGAATCACTGTGCGCTGTCCGGCTGTCCGCCTGTCCATCACAGGCTGTTTTTTCGAGAACTGTAAGAGCTAAGGACCTGAAATTTTCACAAAATATGTAAAACTGTGGCCGCTGCAGCAACAAGTATATGACAGTTAAAAATTATAGGGTGTTCTAAAGCAAGCAACGTAACATGTTGAAATCCCAATGTAATATACAGACAATTATATATAGAGACTCAAAATTTTAAAAGTTATACAGACTAAAACAATTTAAACTGAACTTTAAAATATTAGACTTAGAGGGTGTTCTATCAGTTAGTGTAATTTTGACTATGTAATTGTGACAACTTGACGTATCTTGCAAACCGTAAGAAGCAATATCTTGAAATTTTTAAAACCGCTAAAACCGAAAAATTTTAAAATAAAAATCGCAAAAACAAAAAAAAATTGCTAAAATCCGAAAAAATCGCTAACACGAAAAAAGCACCAAAACCTAAAAAATCGAAAATAAACAAAAAAAAAATAATAAAAAAACGCCAAAACTAAGCAAGGGCACCAAAGATAAAAAAATCACCGAACCCGAAAAAAAGTTTACCGGGTATTTAAATTAAAAAAAGTCTACGTTGGCACGTTGGCTACAAAACCTTATGTCCTGGGTTCGACTCCGGTATCCGACAGTCATTATATAACATCACCACGCATTTTTCTGCTGCATTAGTGTCCCTTTGTATCAGTTGTTGTAGGAAAGTTTAAGTGATGCAGGCATAAGGCTCTGGTCACTAAGATATATATATACATCATCAGATATTAGTCCTAATGTAACATCAAAACGCCCTCCTTCGTCGTTATTGTAAAGGAAAATCATCGGCGAAGTAAAATAACCAATAAAATGGCTGCTGAACACAGCTTTGAAAATTTAATACGCCCCATTGACACCAGAGGCGGTGCAACTCTGCATTATTAAAAACGTGCTAAAAAGCAAAGTTTTAAAATAATGCAGCTTTCCTCTATCTGTTTCGTCACTGTTTCAGACTATTATACAAGTATTAATACTTTTGTGGAAAATGTAATAGTAGTAGGAGGCATTAATTACCGAAGTGTAACTTCTCTTTAGGAAAAGTCACACTTTGCTGAATTTATATAAAAATTACCTTCGTAAAAGTTTTTTGATATTTAAACGAAAATTTTATGCTCAGCTTGTGGCAGCAATAAACAGTATAAACTTAAGGATTAATATTTAAATTGATTTTTCTGTATTGTCAGCTTAATGTGGCTTTTTATCACTATTAAATAAATTGTGACCTGGAGAAAATTTTAAAAATTGCAATTAATTTGGATGTTGTAGTTCGTGTAATGGGTTTCAATTAATCTTTTATTGTATTTGCAATTGTATAAACAAATCTTAATTTCGGAAGCAGAAAATAAATTACTGTCAAACACAAGATTATCATTTGAAGCTTTTCTGTCTTGTGTTTGAACTAGAGCAATAAAGTCTCGCTATTTTGAACGAATTTCTCTATTGCTGTGAAGGGTGTTTCTTCTGTAGAAGGGGTAGGATTTTGTTTGCCCGATAAATATTTTTACATTATTGCAACTTAAATTTTTTATTATTATTATTATTATCAATAGTTGTAATATATAATGAATAAAAAAATAATAAATGAAGATTTTATAATGCAAAGGCATTTATAGGGCAGACAAAATTCTACCTTTAGATAAAGGCAAGTTGTGAAAATGGCCCTTAAAAGAAGAAAAACACAGATAAGTGGTGTTGATTGTCGCAACTTCACTATTCAATTCTTAACACTTCGACGATATAACTTCCAAAAATTTGTGCTAGTTGGCAACTATGTTTAAAAACAGCTGTGAATGTTTACATTGGTTTAAATTAAGTTTTCAAACTGTTGAGTGTGGTAAAAATTTAAATTTAAATTTAAGCAAAGAGTGATTTTTTTCAATATCTATTTCTTAATATAAGAAAGGCGCAACTCGAATTTTCAATATTTTATAGACGAAGCAAAAACAAACCTGAAGAATAACTAAAGCATTTATATGCAGAAATAATTTTTCAAGTTGCCATAAGTTTTTCATTTTGAACTGTAACATAATAAAATCTTCAAGGATAATGAAATTATACGCTGTCTTCTAGAAAACATTCAAATCGCGATTTTGAAAAAAAATTTATATAAACCCTTTTAAAATTAAGTCATCGATATGTTATATAACAAAGTTTAAGTTTCAGTTGTTATTTCCAACATTTCGAAAATCCTTATTATTCAAGACTTCTTGGATAAGAAAAATTTTAAGCGAAAAAATAATCAATAATTAACAGTGCAATTTTAAAAATAAAACTAAAGGCTATTCTATCAGTTAATGTAACTTTGACTAATTTTTACTAATTTTAACAACTTGCTGTATCTTGGAAGCCGTAAGAGAGTAAACTCTTGAAAATTTCAATAACCCCTAAAATTAAAATAAATTATAAAAAAATTTAAAAAATCTTCAAAATGGAAAAAATCGCCAAAACTCGAAAAAATCGCCAAAACGAAAAGTGTCTAAACTAAAAAATCGCTAAAACTAAATGAAATGGCCAAAAACTGAGAAATCGCCAAAAACGAAAAAAACGCCAAGGACCAAAAAAATAAGAAAATAAGAAAAACCGCCAAATCTAAAAAAATCTCAAAAAATCTAAAAAAAACAAATTTAATTTTTTTTTAATTTTTACATCAGGTAAGATATTTGATTATACATATGTATTAGAGTTGTAAAATTTCGATATTTTTGAATACTCGATACTTTTTGAGTATGGACTCAATACTACTCAATACTTTAACGTTTTTTTTTTGAATTGAAGAAAAACTAAAAGGCAACTTGGAGAAATTGAATTTTATGCATACAAATTTAAGTTTGTTAACTTTTAATATTGAAATATAAATTTTTACTATTTTTTACAATGTTTTAATGTAAAAATTAAATGAAATAAAATAAGTCACTAATATTTGTGCTTTGTTTTTGTGGTGCATTTTATATGCATATATACATGTATAATGTCAGCAGCAATTTTAATTTTTGAGACATTCATTTTCAAACCTCAATCTCTGTTGAAATGCAGGAAAATAATTTTTTCAATATTTTGGGATTTTAAAATGCTTTTCCGGTCGCTGAGAACCTGGCCGGCGATTTATTTTACTTCAGTAAAATGAAGCCACAAGACGTTTCTATTTTTCGACATTTTTATTCCGAACAATCGTTATTTTGATAAAGTTTAACTTTTCTTTATGGCCTTTCACATACTGGACTAATTTTTAACCCGCACAATTTTTGTTCTTTCCAGAACATACGAGACTAATTCATAAAGCATAAAAACATGTACGTATACACAGCTTTCTGTGTATTGGTGTATTTTGTATACATTTGACGTTTGCCTCTTCCTTAAAGATGTGTATGTATTGGTTTTGTGCTGACAACGAATGGTTGCAATATTATGCATATTACTGAAAATAGCTACTCTGAAAATATTGAGTAGCTACTTTTTAGTATCGAGTACTCAAAAATATACCCGGTATTGAGTACTCAATACCCAAATACTCAATACATTTACAACTCTAATATGTATAGGTTTAATTTTGTATAGTACTACATATGCACTGTCCGTACGGAACCCTTCGCGTACGAGTCAAACTTGCACTTTACTGAATTTATTGGTAAAAAGTCTGCACATTTTGCAGGCGTTATTCGCTTGTCTGTCTCTTTTTTATAAATAGCAAATCAAACTAATTACCAAACATGTAACAGCTCATGATACAATTTTACAAGGTACATGCATGACTACAACAAAATTAAAACACCAAAAAACTCATAAATTTTGTTGGTATAAACAAACAAATAGTTGTCAGAAGCAATTGTCTTTTGTTTTTAAAAATAACAATTACAGGGTAACTGGAGTACAATTGCAGACGCGACATTCATGCATGATTATAGTCATCCAGTGTTGCCAGTGCCAACTTGTGTGTAATTAGACAGTGTGTAATATCTACTCTCATGCGTAGGCCATGCAATTAGATTCATGTATAATATGTGTGTAATTCTAGTTTGGGTTCTTTTTTCATTTATTTTTGTTTTAATTTTAACCTACACAAAAGATGTGTGGTGTAATTTTCTTCAATGTGTAATTGGAAACACATTCATGTGTAAATTCATTGGCAATACTGCAATCATTTTATGCACACACATACATTAAAATTTTTGCAGCTTGTAAACAAAGTTTGGCAACTATTTGCAATGTTTATATTAACAGGCCGGGCTTGTGAATGTACCTAGTATAATTGTACCGTCACACATTCGAAAAATTTCCGATAGAAGTTCTAAGCTTGAAGTTTTAGCGAACATTCGAATTTTCTATGATTAGCGAACAAATACCGAAGAATTTTGTTTCGAAATTTCTGTAACGGCTTTTAAAACAACAAAAATGTCAAGCAGTATTATTAACTTACAGTCACAACTAAATTTAGGCATCAAGTCTTTTTTTTAGCTGTCAAAAATTCTTATGTCCATACAATTTGTGTGAAGCAAACCTAAACAACAAGGTGGCAACGCTTTGTAATTGGAAAATCCGATTATGACAGCGCGTTAGGTAGTGAAGTTGGCTGCCAGAAAACTATTTTTGTTATTAGTGTTTGTATTGTTACAACTTAAGTTGAAAATATTTTTAACGCACTAATAATCCCAAATAATTATTTTACTTATTCAGTAAAATATTTTTTTAATAAAAATGCATTGATCTTGATTATTGAGGGGCTTAGCTGGATTTTATGCGCATTTTGCTGTTGCTAATGCAGATCATCAGGGAAGCTTTAACCAAAAATTTCTTAGAACAGAGTTGTTATGTTATAAGGATTCATTTAAACAAATGAGAAGCTCAACAAATAACAAAGTTGAAACAAGAACTAAATAATCAACATGTTTTTTATTTTCTTACTTTACTACATTGGCTAACTTTTTTCAGCTCTAATTGTATTTGTAAGTGGTATATAAAGAAAATAAATGTAAATAACAACAACAGCTATTCAAGAATAGAGCGTTGCCACACAAGTTTTTTTTCTGACCGGGTGCAGTCAAGTTAATAATTAGTGTTTTTAATGGGAATTGTTAGGATATAAGTTTAACATTATTTTGACGCGCCCCCAAATAATATTTTTCTTATTTAGTTAAATATTTTTGTTATTGTTATTGTTGAAAAGTAATAGAATTTTAACTTTTTGGGCTAATCCATATTTTGAGTTAAAATTTCTGTTGAGGATTAATGCTAAGCTTTATAAAACACACAGCTGTCAGCGTTTGTTTATACCTCGAACAAAAAAACACGTGTTACAAGCTATTACGAACCAGTCGATTTCGACGAAGTTCAAGCTCTTTAAAAAATATGTCTGTAAAAGTCTGGGAGTTTATTTCTATGTTTTGTACTGAAACAGAGTCCTATATCTATAATTAAAGCTATAATGCAGAGATTTCCCATTAAAGAAAAATATTGTGAAAAAAATTAAGACTCTTAATGAACAAAAAGTTGTGGTTGCCCCATAAAAACTTACGTATCAATTAATCATTAATCAAACGTAGCAAAATTATGATTACTTATCTAGCTTAACTGTTTTAGAAATATATAATTAAAATTTTTTATTTACTTATGGCATTTTCTTTTCTGGAAAAAATGTTACACTTATTACACTTATCAATGAAAATTCGCCATAAAATGATTTTCTGAAATATACATTTTGTTAGAAATTATTGTATCATCCCTTACGAGCTTAAGTTTGTTCACTAAACGAACGCTAAATTTTATTTTGTTCAATAAAAAATTAAAAAATATTAAATTTTTTCCAGAAAAGAAAACACCATTAACAACCCCCAAATTGCCTTAAGAATTTTCTAAGTTTAAAAACTCTTGATTTTTTGTTTTACAGGCTTGAAATAAAAATTCTTTGCAATCAATTTATATAAAAAAATCATTGTTTTTATTTAAGCAAATTGAATAATTTTTCCTAATTACATCCAACAAAAGATTTCACAATTTTATAAAGTTATAAAACTTTGTAAAATATATTAAGACTTGAAGTGTAATACCAGTTAAAAGGATGTCAATTAAAACAATTTTAAAGTTTTATGAAAAGCTTTTGTCCCACGAAGACACGTACACACAAATCTAATCCTCTTGCCCAGCGATTTGAGGTTTTGGTATAAAGAGAAAGTGTTAAAAAGCGATGCAAAAAACTTTTATTTTTCATTCAATATTTAACAGAAATGAATGAAGGAAGTACAAAGCAGGGACAGCTGTCAATGACACGAAACTTATCGCAATAATTTAATTGCCAATATTAGGTCTGTTCATTTACTTTCCGAGCAAAAACTAGCAACGAGAGAGTAAAGAAGAAATTTACAAAATTATTCTCCCATATACGAAAAAGTAAATGAACATTTTACTTGTAAAAAGTGGCAAGAAAATTTTATTTATATCAGAACCGTGGATGGAAATCATGATACAATTTTAATTTTTCTAATGTATTTTGGATAATCTTGTGAGATAGTATATTAAAATAGAAAAATTTTAAAAAACGACATTTAATTTGAAGTACTTTACACAGTTTCATGTATTAGTCACGATTTTAAAGCATTTTTCATTATTTTTTAATTCTGTTGTATTGAGAAATACAAAAACACCACTTTCCATCTCTGATCAGATATGATAAACAAACAAATTTCCTTTTACAATAACATAACATTTATGTGGCTTAATGAAAGAAAAACAATCAATTAAGAAAATATTCTTTAACTTTACATACGTATTAGAGTCCTGCACAATACCATTTATAAGACCTTTCAAGACATGAGAGATTTTTCAAATGCTTTACTTCAGCGAAATATTCTAAAGCAAACGTTAAATAACACTGTTGACAAGACAAACAACTGAAACAAATGTCTTGCTAACAGTGTGGTTTGTTTTAGAATATTTCGCTGTAGTAAAGCATTTGAAAAATCTTTTATGCCTTCAAAGGTCTTATAAATGGTCTTGTGCAGGATTTTAATACGTACATATACATGTGTTTTTAAATAAAGAAATTCACGTTTTTGGGTTTTCCTTTTTCAAATATTTTTGAAATAATTAATTTGAAAACAAAACATACAACAGGTGGCTGGATAATTCTTGAAAGTAAAAATTTTATTGGTAATAATGCTGGGAACACAACTGGGACGAACGACGAATTTTCGGTTACGAATGTTCGTCGTAAGAAATAGAACATATGTGTGTATATGAAATGAAAATACACACAATCAGTACGTTGGATGAAAGTTGCCGTGCGTAACGAACTTGCGATAGATTTATTTCTATTTTGTACGCCAACTAACGACAAATAAATAATTTTCTATCTCTCTGTCTTTGTACATACAACAACCAATTTTATCAAATATGCGAAAGGAATTCGGTGAGTAATTTGTCGTTATTGTGGTTCACACGACGAATTTACGCAGCGAATGCTTATCGACGATTCGTCGACGTGGAAGAAATTCGTCGTTCGTCCCAGTTGTGTTTATAGCATAATTTCTAAGAATTTTTTTGTCTCTCAATTTCTCTCCCTTTTTTTGACGCTATTTCCTTGCAAACTTGTTGAGTAAACGACCACTTTCCACTAACAATTGTTACAAATTCGTAACAGTTTTTAGTAAATGAACAAACCTAATGTAAGCAAGTTTCTCTTTCACACGCTATGCGTTGTAAATTGTTTAGTTTAAATTAATTATAAAATCATTTGTTTGAAAAGATGGCATAAAAGTTTACGGTTGTATTAAAAAAAAATAATTTGTCAAGTGTGCTTTAGTCAAAATTTGTTTGAACAGATACTTTGTGTTTTTGCAAGTGTAGAATGGTGGCACCATCAAGTTGTTTTTTTTTTTTGCTCATGTGAAAAACGTTTGCGAACTGTTTTATTTATTTTCATGCTGCTATACTGGCTATAAAAATTTATTTCCGCAATTATATATTGAATTTTATTAATTTATCGAATTATTTTCATCTTTTCATAAAGTTTCATCGTTTTAATTAATTTTATGAAAGTTTCAACCACGAGAAAAATCCAATTTATTTAAAAGAAAAAACTTTGCTTTATGCTGCTGTTTATTTCCTTAAGGTTTCATACAATATATGTATATAAGTACAATTAAACTTTATTATTTTGCAATTTCAATGCACTTCAATTATCTTTCATTTTATGTATCCTCTCTTTTTATATTTATTTATTTTTTAATAAATATATATGAAGAAGAAAAAAAAACTTACTTTTAATTCACTTTAATAATAATCAATGGTTATTTTTACGCCACAAGAATAAACGTTAATGAAAATAATATTATTGTATAATGTATGTATATATGCAAGTATGATTTTTTTTAAATGAATTGTAATGTTTCTTTCAGTCGTACTTGTTTATCAAGAGTATAATGAATTTCAATTAAAAATTAATTTTAATTTCAATTTATCTCTCTTTCAATGCACTGCTGCCAAACAAACAACATGCTTGTGCTACAAAAGTGAATTGTAAAATAAGATTTAACTGCTGCATATAAACTACGAAATATTTTAAGGATGCTCTTGACCCAACATGAACACACATTCGTACGCTTGGTTTCACGCACAACTTTAAGTTAATTTAAATATTAAGGAAGTAGAAAAAACGGAAGTGCATATTATAACTTCTTATTTTTTGTTAAAATAACTGGCATTTGCTTTTTAATTTAAATAAGTTTATACGGAATTTATTTAGTTAAATAATTCTGCTAAAAAATACCGACTTCAATGCAAAGATCTGATAGAATATTTGTGAAAAAAAATTATGGGAACCAACTGGAAATTTAAAATCTCATTGTTAAGAAGTACTTGGAATATAAAATTAAATCTTATTGGGCGTGAATACTATAATAATAAATTTTAATAGGCGTAGCCCCGCCAACTTTTTTAACTTTAAAATTGTGTAATTACAAGAACCAAAGTATAATAACATAAAATCAAATAAAAAATTTTGCAAATTTTTTTTTTGCACTGAGACCAACTGGATCCTATACCCTCTTATCTAAACAAAGAATTCTTACAACCGGTTTAAAATGTACCGAGTGATGATGTAACAATAAAAATAAAAAATACAGTCGAATTGATAACCTCCACCTTGTTAGAAGTAGGTTAAAAATTGCTATTAGTTGCTTAAGGCTTCTAGTTATACATATTTTAATCTGTATTGATAAAAATGAGGTTAAAAATAAATTAAAGTCTTATTAGACACAATTTATTTTGAGGGCCTTATTTATAAGAACTATTAATCGGGAAGTAACTAACGGCACTCGTTATCGCACGAAATTATGAAATATTTAAACAGAGTTTATATGGGATTATTGAAAAATTTCGAATCGTATCGAATGCCGTAATTTCCGTTTCCCTGCAAAAATCTTTAAAATTTCCTGGGAATATTAAGCAGACTTTTCCCGTGGATTACCGATTCTCAAACCATTGTTATGACGAAGTGAATGAGAAAAGCGTGACATTTTCCCCAGCCGAAGTCTACTATTGACTTTTGTTCTAAAAGAATAGAAATCACATTAATTAATAAAATATTTTATATTGTAATGATAATTGTAAATACTGAACTGGAGGACGATTAAGATCTTGATTATTTTATTTTTTTGAAAAAAAAACCACAAGCGAAATCAACGAAAACCTTGATAAATATTATGGGTACACTGCACCATCAAATTCAATCGTTAAAAAGTAGTTTACCAGCACAAATGACACAAAAATATTAATATTTCTTATATACATATGTATATATTTTGTAGATTTGTTTACATTATTTTCAGTTGCCAATCTGTTGCAATTGTGTTTTTGATAACATGTAAGCAACTAGAGAGAGAGAAAGGTGCCATATATAATATTAAATTTAATTTGCGTTACCAGTTGAAAACGCGCCTGCAGTTAAGTTGCCATTCATAATCGAGTCATGAGTTTCGCTGTGGTCGTACCAGCATAAATTACACTAAACTTTCAGATTATCATACTCATCATTAGACCAGAAACAATCGATAAAGTCCAAGTAATTTATTATTTAATTTATTTTCCATTTTATCGCAAGCGAAATCGAAAATATAATTTTTTATGGAAATTAAAATTTTATGGTTTAGAATTATCAAAATGCCAAACTGATTGATAACTTTTAAGATACAGACAGTATAATTTTATTGTAAGCGACAATTTACGTATGTAAAACATATTCTATTTCTCGTTTCCAAATTTTTTTTGGTCAAACGAATGTGACAAAAAACCTGTATTGAGGTCCTTGAGAAATAATATAAAAATTATTTTAAATTATTCGACCTTCTTACGCACATAAATATCTTGCGTAATTCCTACAAGGTCGAGGTCAGTTTTTTTCTAATTTTTAATTTGTCAATATAAATAAAATATTAAAATTTTTTTAATTTTTAAAATTAATGCCAATATTTCGATATTATTTGAATATCATCTTCAGAGCTTAACCAAGTAAAAATATTTTATTCATATTGACGAAGAAACTTGATCTCGAGCTTAAAGGAATTATGCAAGATATTTATGGCCTTGAGAAATTTTGTACTACTTCCTAATGAATAAAATAGATAAAAAAGATAATGAGTTAAATTTGCAGAACTGAAAGAAGAGTAGGTTGAGAAATAAAATGTTTCTTTGGAAAAAAAATTAATTTTCGTGAAGTAAAATGGAGTGTAACTTAAATTAAACTTTTAAAAAAATCCTTTTTTTTTTGGTTAATTTTAAACGAAACCATGGAATTAAAGATAGCAAAAATTAAATTCAGAAATAGGACATCTATTTAATTTATATTTTTGTTGTTGTAATTTTTGTGCTGTAGTTACAAAGTAAGCCACAGAAACATTGTTTAATTTCTTTGTTTTACAAAACCTACAAAAGCCGTAGACTGTTGCTAAGCAGAAAATGGAAAATGGAAAGTATAATTAACGCCACCACCACAGCTTGCTTTTGATCACAAAAAATACGACAATACACGGAACAGCAGAAGGGAGGCGTAATTTAATTTATGCATTCAGGCATAAAGTTAATACTACGATTAAGAAAAAAAAAACACATGTCTGCTTAAAATTAAAAAAAAAACATGATGCGCAATGTCTATAAATATTCTGTCTACAGAACAAACATCTTCTCAACCTATTACTAATTGTTAATCAACTGTTAATAGCAGCTTTTCTTAAGCTATCTGAATAACTTAACAGAGGGGGACTTGCCAAAATCGTTTAACCTTGCCTAGCAATTCATTACACTATACTACAAAATGAAAAATTTTTACAATTTAATAATAACGTACAAACATCTGATGCTAGCTAAGGATTTAAAGGTATATTTTATAAAAGACGGTTTCTTTTTCCCATTTTGACACAATCTTATAGTTCGTACACTGTTGAATTTCAGCATAAAGTTATGCTTACAAGCAAAATCCTGCCTAGAAATTTTTTATAAATATTTTAATCGCCGAACTGCTATTTATTTAAAAAAGTGACTTCTGATGGGTTAAATAGTGTTGCAAAACTGTTTGCCATTTATTATAAACCAGCAAGCTTATCCCTAAAACATAAAATATATTGAATTTACAAAAAAAAAAAAATTATAATATGATCTAGTTACTTTTACACCCCAAAAAAGTGCAAGTTTTTCCACCCTGGAATTATCGTTTTTGTTTTTTTTTCTGATTTTTTACTAATATATTGTTTATTAAAAATATACAAGACATTTAATTTATAGAAAAAACACAACCCCTCAAGGTGATTAGCTTGTGTTTCGAAAACACCTAGGATCCATAGAGGGAATCGAACCCACGGGCTCTGTACTGACAGGCTATCATCCCTACGACTATGCCACAGAGGCTTACAATTAAACAAAATTATGAACAATATTTTTGTAAAGCATTTTAATGTATTTTTGGATGTTTAAGGAAACGCTTTTCTTTCTATTGTAAAAAAGTAGACCTATCCTGAAAAGAGTTAATTTACTTCAAGAAACATGTGGTTTTATATGAAAGTGTTGAGCACATACTTATTATACCTAAAAGTTAAGGGTTTTATTGTTTCCTCAGTCGATTAAGCGAAACTATGGGCCAAAGGGCGGTAGGTGGGCTCAACCAGGAACCCATTTTCAAAACACTTTTAGACGTCAACTTTTTACAGGTATATATATTTTATTTGGTCTCATCCGCCATCATCAACTCAATTCAATTTTAAATTTCAATATAATATTTTAAATGAACAAAAAAATTAAAGTTTATATCTTATGTGCTTTCTTTATATAAGAATATGTGTTTCAAATTTCACAAAGAAATATTTTTTCTTATCTGCTTTAAGGTTTTGGAAAACAATTCTACAACGTGCGTATATTATTTAATATACTTCTGTGGCTTTGCGTGTTATAATCCAAATATTTGTTATGTAAAGGAGAAAATATGAGTAACGTTTTTTTTTGTACAAAATCAATGAATATTTGATGAGAATTTCACAAATTCAAAAGCAGTCAAGAACGTCTACGTAAGCATTGGAAAAATTTAATATTACATAGATTATTTTTTCATATAAACTATATTACATACCAAAATCAATTTCAATACACGACTACACATATTCATAAATCTTAAATACACAAACATTTACAAAATGATATTCTTTGAAAGTACTTTTCATTTTAGATTATATTTGCAGTACAAAATCTATTTAATATTCCCTTAAGAGTTGCAACAAAAAAAATATACATACATACATACATAAATAATTATAAATGAAAATCTAGAAATATAAAACAATGGTAAATACAAAAATATGAACCCCGGAGACATATTAATTAAATACTCTTGCAAAATTTTGTTTTGAAATTTTTTTTTTTTGCATATCTGCGGTTTTTATCAATAACCACATAAGTACGAAATTGTTTGACTTTGGCGTGCAAATAAAAATCTTTAATATGACATAAAGAAGGTTTTAGTTAGTTTAAGTTTAGATTTAAATTTTAAAAACAAGTATGGCTGAATTCCTAAATAAATTTTGAATTGTTCCAATCCATGGCAACTTGTTGCTCAATGTAACCCTTAGCTTAGGTTGAACATAAAGTTTTCAGCTTATTGTGCGTTTTGTTAATTCTTGGTGTTCCATACACTAAAGGTGAAAAGGTACCACATTAATTTCGCCTAGACGTTCGACTGTCCATCTGCTTCTTTATCACAGGCTGTTTTCTCAAGAACCGTAATAGCAAAGAGAAGAAAGGGAAATTTTCAAAGAATATGTTTTTTCGGTTAACACTGAAATGTCAAAAACCATAATTAAAGGGTCTTTTATCAGTTAATGTAATTTATGACAACTTGCTGCATCCTGGAAACTATAAAAGGCAAACTCTCAAATCTAAAAAAACGCTTAAATGTAAAATCACCAAAATGAAAAAGACGCTTAAATAAAAAATATCACTAAAAATTAAATAATTCGCTAAAATGCAAAAAATCACCAAAATATGTCGAATAAAAAATCGTCAAAAACCGAACAAAATCGCCCAAACGAAAAAAAACCGCAAACCTTGAAAATCTCTTAGACTAAAAAATCTTAAAAAAAAACTGGATATATCGCAAAACACTAAAAAAGCACTTAAACTAAAAAATCGCTAAAACTAAAAATATGTATTGTAAGAGAAAAAAAACCACCCAAACGAAAAAAACGGGGAGACTAAAAAACGCGTTGTTATTAAAAAAACCACAAAAACTGAAAAAATTAAAAAAAAGAAATCAGCACTGTGCGGAACCCTTCGTGTGCGATTCAAAGTCGGACTTTAAAGAATTTTTAAAGCATAGTTGCAGCGCCTCTGGTGTTAACTAGATGCATTATTTTAAGCTACATATGTATCTAGCTTTTTTTTTATTTATTTTAGTCCATTGACAATTATTTGCTACAAGTATTCACGAAAAATTCATTAGTATAAAAAACCTGTCAGATAATATATGATGTCGATATGGCTGAGTCGGGATTGAATTCCGTTTTTGGAACACCGATATTTTCTTTGTAGTCAACGCGCTAACTACTTCAGACAGCAGCGCCTTCAAATGTGTCCCTGAAAATTGTGACAAAGTGTTTTGCTTCGCATTACAATTTCTTCCTAAGCTCAGAGAATAGCAAATTATGAGTATAAGAAAATTTGGTATTAAGCGTACACAGCGTATACACAAAGAAACAACAAAATTTAAAAATTAGGTACTAACAGCTTGTTGAAACGTTGTTATCACACGTTTAGGAACTCAAGTTATATTTCATGAATTTACTAAGTACTTTTGCTGCTATATTTATGGCCCTAATACCAAATGTAATTTTGCGTTTTGTAATTATTTTAAGGCAAAAAAACACATGTGTGCCCTTAATTATGAAAGTGGTCTCAGTAATATATTTCTTTGGTCGAGATATTTATGGCCCTATGTATAAGCAAAAGTTGGCATAAAGTTAGCATAAGTGCCGAAACTGAATTAGGTGTTAGCGAGTTCCTCCATACAATTTGACATTAAAAACGGTAGCATTACTCAATTTTAACACTCCTCTAAGTCCTAACATGATTTTTAATGTCAAGTTTCATCGCAAAACTCTTTAAGATAATGTTCAGTTTCGCCGCTTATGCTAACTTCATGCCAATTTTTGCTTATACATAGGGCCGTTAGAATTTTTTTATGTTATGCGACATTTTAATTTACACTTATACTAGCCTCGATTAATATAATATTATTAAAAATTAATTAAATATTTATTCAAGTTTTTTTTAAGATTAATTTAATATTTTGAAGAAAAAATGCATATGACCTACATACATATTTACATTAAAATATTTTTCTTTATCTTTTTTAGCTTTGTAGCTTTTCTGGATAGCAAGTGTCTTGTGCCAGAGTGATTTTTACTAGAGTCTGAGTTATCATCTATGCTCGCTATAATATCAATTTTGCCTTTTGTATAGGTTGTGTAATTTGAAATTAAATCGTAGACTTAAGTGGTTATGCATGGAATTAAATTTTTTATACAAATTTTTTTGTTTGTAATGTTAGTCTTAAGAGGAAACTAATATAACAATAGACTACGATTATGATTATACATTTCTTTTGTTAGGCTGCACCTAAAACAAACAGCATTTGCACACTAATAAATAAATAGTTTTTGACGTTTAACTTTGGCATAACCACACCACCAACATAATAATGTTATAAAGAATCTAACAAATCTGTGCAAAGAAATATATATGTGTTTTTTTAAACATTTGCTCTTTTAAATTATTGCTTGATTAATTTGCAAGGTTGTGATCTCTTGAAAAACGATTTTCAGCACCATTTTCTTTATAATAACAAAAGATGGCTTACACTACTATTTGTTTTGATAGTTAGTATTGTAAATAATGTATTTATTATCAGACGAGCAACCAAAAAACCAATGTGGTTTACACCACTTCTGCGCTGATAGCCTCATATATGTATCGCACACTAAATGATCAATAGTCCCAGTTCAAGTTATGAAAATGGTTTCGTTTTTTTCATAAAGAATTTAAATCTGTAACGATTGCAAAAATTTCTGTTGCATTACAGACTTATTGAATAAAATAAAATACCCTTATACCTGCTTTTACATTACATTTGTATAGTATCAACAGGTTTTTTTTTGCTCTTGAGCATCTGGGATTTTTTGGGTTGAAACTGTTTAAGATATGTATAGTATATGTATAAATTTTTTTCTGGTTTTATGTGAATATAATTTCCTCTTGTTAATGCATATTTTTAATAAACAATTTGTAACATCAGGATATGTTTCTGCACTCAAAAAAAGACATGTACTATTATTAAGAAATTTTTTCCCCCTAAATTCAAGTAAAATTAATTTCTAAGTTTAAGTAATTTTTTCTAAGTTTAAGTAAACTTTTACAAAAATCTAGTAAAAATTACTTAATGTGAGTAAAAAATAATAAGTTCATATCCTCAAAAATAGTTCATAAAAATACACAATAAATTTCTCACATTTCAGGAAATGTTTACTGACTTAAAGGAAATATTTACTAAGAGTAGGAAAATGGTTATAAACTGAAGAAAATTTTATATTAAGGACTAGTAAATTTTGTCTTAAATCAAAAAATAAAATTTAGGAAATGAATTACTCCTGATTAGTTCATGAAATTTGACTTACTTGAAAGATATAAAAAGTTATTTTAAATTTTAGAAAAATATTTAAGTATTTTTTCTTTAAATTATAGAATATATCTTTTGTTTGCATTAAGCAAAAAATCTAAGTAAATTTTTCATATTTTCGAGGAAATTTATTTTTTTGTAAATAAAATAAAATTTTAAAACTAAATTATTTCAATGCTTATTCAGGCTGCCTTGTTAGGCAAGTGGTTAGAGTGCTTGCCTATCAATCAGAAGGTTGCTGGTTCAATACTTGTCTCCTCTCAAGGAATTTATATGTATGTATGGTGAATTATAATATAATTAAGAATATAATATGAAGATGTAATATATGACATATCATTTGCTATAGAATTTAATTAAAAATAGAAATAAGTATCAGAATTAAAGACAAAAAAATGGAAAACTTACTAAATTTGAGATCAAAGACGAAAATTTTTTTTGCAAATCTACGAATTTTATTGGAAAATTTTGCTCAATTTTAGGAAAATTTTACTCAAATATGGAAATATAATTACTATAAAATAGTTCATTAATGAACTAGAATTTTAGTAAATATTTTACTGGTTTCAAGTAAAAAACAGCTTTGGCGCCATGCGACAACTTTTTTTTTTTATTCAAATTTAGAAAATTTTCCAAAGTTTTTGTTCATTTTATTTTTTGAGTGTGTCTGGCAAAATTTGAAAAATATTTAAAAAAAATTCAAAATTATGGTGTTTTTATTGTTGCAGATTTTTTTTGTCGATTTTTAATTTTTTTTGCAAATTTCTGGTAAAATCTTCTGGCAAGAGTGCACTATATTGTGGGGATTTGCCCGTAAAGATGCGTCACGTATACTTATTACCAAATATATGAATAATATTAAGTATACACCAGTATCAAATGTGTAGAGTAGATTTACCACAGACGTATACTTAATATACAATTAAATAATATTTGTGGGTGTGTGTTTACTAGTGATGTAACGAATGTCAATTTTTGATATTCACGAATACGAATACGAATACGAATATTTCAAACGATATTCGCGATTACGAATACGAATACGAATATTATAATAAATATGAAATATTAAATAATTGTTATGAAAAAGGACTTCACACTATTGTTGGCGTAATTTAAAGTTAATAAAAAGTACCCAAAATTTTCATGATTGTCATTAAATAATATTTGAAATTGATACAAAGCACAAATTTCTATAAAGTAATTAATGTATTTGTACAAACTAATATTTTTAGCCATTTATTTAAATTTCATTTAGGATTTATGCATTTTTTTATTTAATTCCTTTCGAAAAATATTCGTATTCGTATTCGCATCCACCTGAATTTGTCGAATACGAATACATTCGTATATTCGACAATTCGAATACGAATACGAATATTCGTGCATCACTAGTGTGTACATATTAGAGATGGGCAAATGAAAAACTGTATCGATATATGTATGCGATATATCGATATTTTTGAACAAGATCGATGTATATTTTTTAAAAAAAATCTATATTTCATTTTATCGATACTTTTTGCCTACAAATGCTGCAAAAATATTTCAAATTAAAATATCGTGAAATAACCACAAAAAAAGGTTAAGCGACATAATTTCCGAACTTAATTTTTTGTTAGCGATTTCTTCAAATATTAACAGCCCTTCGAGAGCTTTAATAAATTTTTTAAATAAGGCTCTTAATCATTGTTTTATGAATGCCCAGTGTTGAACAAGTGAAAGTTCATCGTTGCGGAATAAGAGAAATACCCACTCACAAGTAGTAACTTTAAGAAATTTAATACTAAAGAACTACATATGTAAGGTCATACGTAACCTACTTAACTCCCTAAGGGCCAAATTTACAGTCATTAGTTAATTATTAGTAAACTAAAATGATAACTATTGTTTAATTAAAGTTCTTAATATGAGCAAAGAATGGTAACCCTATCAAACAAGTAAGTTTCACTACCATTAGCTCCGCTATAGCATATGGATTTAGTTTATATTTGGTGTTTTATTTCATAAAAATTGATAAAACAGTGCCCGCTGATCTAACTTTACCATGCATAATATTGAATAATAGCTGAAATGGGTTCGGAAAAACTAAAATATATTATAAAATAAAATCAAAAGCTAAATACAAAGAAGATGCTTGAAAATGTATGTGTGAAGTGTGTATAAAAATTTTTAAAATGCAAGACTACTAAAAAAAATTACAACGAATCAGCTGTTGTCTAACTATTTGTTAACCAATGAGATTTGGCGGTTTAACTAATAGCAAACAAAGAGCTGTGAATCAAATATTATTGGCTAAACTATTGCTATGTAGTGAAAATGCGCAATATATAAGTCATGTGTCACTCAACAGGTTATTTACCTGCACATACCATGGAATCGTATTATTAGCTGACTTACTTAAAGTACAGGTTATTTACCTGCAAATACTTAGGAGTCATATTATTGGCAAGTAATTGGGTATTCTCTCTACACATCCATATTTGCTTAGGTTTAAGTTTTATTGTTCAAGTATTAACTATAAGTATTTTAATTTTTAGATTATAAGAGACAGTTGTAAACAGACAAGTAAATGAATGAGTTGAAACAACTTAACATGGCGACCGTGACCGCGAAGACTGCGAAATAATAAAAATTAGAAGTGACTAAATAAAAAAACTGGCTTAAACTATTGAAAACATAAGATAAGTGAAATAAGTGAGAAAAAATAAAATTTTTAATAACAATGGGCTGGTGGACAAAAATCCTCCAAACAGTATCTGTACTCTTTGCAGGATACGAGGTAGGAAAAAACCTAAATGAAGAGGAAAGTAGTGAAAATAAACAAGTAATAATTAAAGTAAACCAAGATGAACAAACCAACACACATCTAATTATCGAAATAACGTTGGGAGCACTGTTACTAATAGCCGTAATCTCAATATTGTTAAAAAAATTACTAAAAACAGCAATAAACAATCTTCCCCAGACCCGAATATAAGATCAATTACAAACAAAAAAAAAAAATTATTTTACAAACAATCAATTGTGTCAGTGTTAATGTGCAACACACCATCTCGTATACATAATCATCATCTATCTACACTTAACTTCTGGACAACACACCACCTTATTTCTACAATCATCATAAAAACATAAAAACATTAAACTTTAATATAAAAAAAAGCGAACACAAGTTAAAGTGATGACGATTCATTTTTGTTAAAGTGCAAAAAAAATTTAACTGAAAATTGGAAACAAACAACAAGTACATAAATTCAAAAAAAAAAAAAAAACAATATGAAACAATTACAGCTATTAACTTAAACCTATTGAAAAAAATAAATCAACAAAAGAGTTCAAATAACAAAGTTCGCTGGACATAAAATATAATAAAAAGCGTTTTTTTTACGGAAGACTTAATGAAAATCATTAAAAACAAAAAAAAAATCTCCTGGATTTTAAAAACAACGTCAAGTTAAAATGGTGTGGTGGGAACAAATTTTTATCAACTATTCCACTCCTGGTCGCAGGTTACGAAGTCGGACCAAGCTGATGAAAGCCAGAAGTGTTACCCAACAACAACATATATAACAACTATAATTCATCTGTAAACACTATCAGTATATTGTAAGTTTATTTTTAAAATGTCTAAAATTATAAATAAAATAAATAATTGTAAATTTTAAATATATGTACGTATTATGCAATGGGAAAATATCATAGACAGTCTAAGCCCTTTTCAAATTAAGTTTGAACAATCATATAAATGTTTAAACCAAAATCGGACAATAAAACAAGATACCTTAGACAAACACGCACAAAATTTAATTGAAAACTATAATTCAATTAGGGCAACATTACATAGAAACTACGACAGATACACTACCCCACACAAAGAAAAAGCGAACGAGATCTTTCTGACGTTAAGAGATAAATTGATAAAAGTCTTTCATCGACATAATATTAATACTAAGGTACCGCTCGCATTAGGATTTGAGGTAGTTAGGGAAATTACTGAAACAGAAGAAAACGAAGATTTTAAAACGGAAACAAACATGACACGAACAGAGGACGACATTATAGACAAGACAACTAAAATTGTCCCCGTATTTGACGGTAACGTTAATGAACTGCAAAGTTTTCTTGACGCGTTGACTCTGATTGACAGAATTAAAGAAACACACGAGGTAGTCGCTATAGAGGTAATTAAAACGAAACTGAAAGGCCAGGCAAGAAACTTAATTGCAGATGAAAACTCTATTCAGGCTATTAAAAGTAGACTACAGACTTCCATAAAGGGTGAATCGTCGGAATTATTATGTTCGAAGTTAATGAACATAAAGCAAAATTCAAAATCAGCTACCGCATATGCGGATGAGATCCAAGAGATTACGAAGAAACTAGGTGGGGCCTATATAAGAGAAGGCTACCCTCAAGATATTGCTGATAAATTAATAAGACAAAATACGGCTAAAGCCATTTCGCGAAACGCCTCAAATGATGAGGTAAAACTTATCATTAAAACTGGAAACTTCTCGTCCTTGAATGAAGTCGTTTCGAAATTCGTAGAGGCTAGTACCGAAGCTTCAACTTCAAATTCTGCAGTTTTCTACTTTAAACGCCGTGGATCTGGTAATTTCAATAACAGATTCAATAATTATCGCATGCGCGGCCAAGGCTGGCGTTCGAACAATAACTTTAATCACAACAGGTATAATAATAACAATTTTAATAATAATAATTGGCGACGTGGAAGCCAAAATAATAACTTTAGAAACCAGGCCAACCGTCCACCGAATAGAGGTCGCATAAGATTGGCACATGAAGTCTCGGAAAACGAGATTTCCCCCCAAAACGAGGGGGGCCATCATCAAAACTAGCATTTAGTACTGTATCAATATTCCACTTGAACCTCAACTTAAGTAGTTTTATTGAGATTCATCTATCAACTAATGAATATATAAATACATTTCTTGTAGACACCGGAGCAGATGTCTCATTAATCAAAATCAGTACGCTTAATTCATTGAAATTTAACGTGAAAGACATTATTCAAATATCTGGAATAGGAAAAGGAAATATTTTATCCTTGGGAACGGTTCAAATTGATTTAATGGTGAGAAAATTTTTGATTCCTCATAAATTTCACGTAGTTTCGGATACATTCCCAATGCCATTTCAAGGTATATTGGGCCTAGATTTCTTAAAAACATATAATGCTATTATTCAATATGGACATGATATAAACTCGAATTTACTTTCATTGAGACCATATAATCTAAGTAACCCTATAGATATTCCGTTACTTGAAAGTCTAAATGATGGTCATATAACACTACCAGCTCGAGCCGAGGTTTTCAGAGCCATAAAAATTGACAACGACGTTTCTGATTTGGTGGTTCCAAGTCAAACAATTGAAGATGGAGTGTATGTAGCGGGATGCATAATATCCAGAAAATTTCCTTACGTAAGAATAGTGAACACAAATTGTGAGAATAAATTTTTAAACAATGTATCAATTGATTATGAGAAATTGTCTGATTATGAAGTTCTTGATATGACCAATGTCGATAAAATAAGAACACAGAAGATTTTAGGCAGATTGAGAAAAAATTTCCCTGAGATAGCTAAATCGGAATTGCTTGAACTATGTTCCAAATATATTGATATTTTTGCTTTAGAAAGTGACAAAATAAGTACAAACAATTTCTACACACAGAAATTAAGAGTGTCAGACCACGATCCAGTGTACATTAAAAACTATCGTACACCACACTCCCAAAAGGAAGAAATAGCGAGGCAAGTTGAAAAGCTTCAGCGGGATGATATCGTCGAACCATCTGCTTCCAACTATAATAGCCCTATTATGCTGGTACCAAAGAAAGCATTGCCAAATAACCCTAACAAGCGATGGCGTTTAGTAGTTGATTACCGACAAATTAATAAAAAGTTAACAGCAGATAAATTTCCACTGCCCAGAATAGAGGATATTTTGGACCAGTTGGGTAGAGCAAAATTTTTCTGTTGTCTGGATCTAACTTCTGGATTTCATCAGATAGCATTAGATGAAAAATCAAGAGACATTACTTCCTTTTCGACGGAGAATGGTTCATTTCGTTTCACGCGTTTACCATATGGCTTGAAAGTGGCTCCAAATTCTTTCCAAAGGATGATGAATTTGGCTTTTACAGGTTTAACACCTTCTAAGGCCTTTATTTATATGGATGATGTCATTGTGACAGGATGCTCAGTAAAGCATATGCTTAAGAATTTGGAAACAGTTTTTCAAAGATGCAGGGAATGCAACTTAAAATTACATCCGGACAAATGTAACTTTTTCAGATCTGAGGTTACATATTTGGGTCATAGGTGTACTGACAAAGGTATTTTACCAGATAGTAGCAAATATGATTCAGTTAAAAACTATCCCAGACCGACGAATGGCGATGAAGTTCGCCGATTTGTAGCTTTCTGTAATTATTACAGACGTTTCGTACCAAATTTTGCATACTATTCTGTGCATTTAACTAGACTAACTAGAAAGAAAGAACCTTTTATATGGACTGAAGATTGTGAACAGGCTTTTCAGAGTCTTAAGACTGCATTAACATCCCCACAAATCCTTCAATATCCTGTTTTTGACAAACCTTTTTATATAACCACCGATGCAAGTAAAATCGCCTGCGGTGCAATATTATCCCAGGACAAAGATGGTATACAGTTGCCGATTGCTTATGCGTCACGTGCACTAACCAAGGGAGAATCGAACAAAGCGCCAATAGAACAGGAATTAATTGCTATACAATGGGCAATTAATCACTTTCGACCATACGTGTATGGTAACAAATTTATTGTGCGTACTGATCATAAACCATTGACATACTTATATTCTTTAAAAAATCCATCTAGTAGATTAACAAGAATACGTATGGATCTGGAGGAATATGATTTTGTTATAGAACACATTAGAGGAAAAGACAATTCAGGAGCGGACGCGCTATCTCGAATTGACTTTAGTGATATTAAATCAATTCCTTCTAGCAACAATGTTCTAATGGTAACAACACGAGCTCAGTCAGGAAACAGGAATAAAAATAAAATTCAGAAAACGAATAATCAAATGATTCACGAAAAGCCCAAAGTTTTTGAAACTATCGGGTTTGATTGCGTAAAGAAATGGGTAAGGCTTAGAATGGATACTAACGGAAAAATACCTATTATTTCTTTTAAAAGAGGCAAACAAGTGCTAGCACCTAAAGTTAATATAGGAAATATTATTGCTAATGGAAACATTGATTTAGATCAATTTTTTCCAATTCTTGAAAGAGAAGCAATAATTAGAAATTTAAACAAAATTCAAATTAATCTAAATGATCATTTATTTAGCCTCGTAACTATAGAACAATTCAAACAAAAAGCAAATCAGCATATAAATAAATTACAAATAGCGCTCACACCCAGAATAAGCATCGTATCAGATAGGGAAGAACAAAAATTTTTATTGAAAAAATTTCATGATGATCCTATATTTGGCGGACATCCTGGAACAAACAGACTACTTAAGAAACTACGTCAATTTTATTATTGGAAGAACATCACCAAAGATGTTAACCAATATGTAAAGAAATGTCTTCAATGTCAAACTAATAAAACTACAAAACACATAAAACCAAATATGATTATAACACCAACACCCCAGAAACCCTTCCAAACGGTAATAATAGACACTGTAGGACCCCTACCTATTTCTGAAATGGGAAATCAATATATTGTTACAATAATATGTGACCTAACCAAATACCTTGTAGCGGTGCCCGTAACTGATAAGTCTGCTAAGACGATTGCAAAGGCATTAGTAGAACATTTTATATTAATTTATGGACCTATGAATACAATAGTTAGTGACATGGGTACGGAATACAACAATCAAGTACTTTCAGAACTTCTTACACTACTAAACATAAAAAGATCAATGTCAGCCCCTTACCATCACCAAACACTAGGAACAGTTGAAAGATCCCACCGTACATTTAATGAATACATACGTTCATACATTCACACATCTAAAAACGATTGGGATAAATGGATAAGGTATTTCACATATGCTTTTAACACAACACCCTCAACTGTACATGGATATTGTCCATTTGAATTGATTTTTCCGAACGTTCCAAATCATAATCCACTAATACCATCTGAAAAAGTAGATACTGTATATAATTTTGATAACTATTCAAACGAGGTAAAATTCAGACTGCAAACTGCATTGAAAAGAGCAGAACACCTAATAAACAAAGCAAAACTAAATCAAAAAAATTCACATGACCAAAACCTCAATAACATTAACATTACCGTAGGTCAAGAAGTATTCATAAAAAATAACACAGCACACAAACTAGAATCATTTTACAAGGGACCATATAGAGTCATTGACGTTGACGACAAAAATAATATTACTGTAAAAATAAAGGGGAAGAATCAGAAAATTAACAAACAGAATGTGAAAACCTTTTAATAATTTATTTGTATACTTGATACATTGTATTTGTCATATATTTTTTTTTTATTTTTAATTAATTTTTTTATATTCATAATAATCATATTACAACATGCATTTTAGTATAAGTTGAATTAATAGTTCTTATAATATATTGAATAATATATTAAAATTTATATATACCTAAAACTATTATCAATAACATTTGTAAAGAAAGTTCTTATCGACATCACTTGATCAATGATCTCTATAAGAACTTTCTCTTTAAAAGGGGAGGTGTAGTGAAAATGCGCAATATATAAGTCATGTGTCACTCAACAGGTTATTTACCTGCACATACCATGGAATCGTATTATTAGCTGACTTACTTAAAGTACAGGTTATTTACCTGCAAATACTTAGGAGTCATATTATTGGCAAGTAATTGGGTATTCTCTCTACACATCCATATTTGCTTAGGTTTAAGTTTTATTGTTCAAGTATTAACTATAAGTATTTTAATTTTTAGATTATAAGAGACAGTTGTAAACAGACAAGTAAATGAATGAGTTGAAACAACTTAACAGCTATTAGTTAACTAATGACAGTAAATTTGGGCCTAAGACGTCATTAGTCTTTATTTTTTGTTGCCGTTCTGTTTCTAAGTCTTGATGGTTACTTTTTCTAAAATTCCATTGATATGCTTCAATATAGTTTTATGTTTTTCTGGTAAAAATTAAATTCCTTAAACTCTTAACACAATCACAGTTTATTTTTAAATGTTTTTATTTTATTTAGGTTTTCACATACAATTACTTAACTGTTTTTTGGTTTTCACAGGTTGAACCGAAATAGAACAGAACGAAGGACAAAAACTAACGACTTCTATAAACAAAAAAAAGAATTAGCTGATACGTAACAGAATATAAATTAAAAACTAATTCTGCCTTTAGGTTTATAACCACATAAACAAAATTTGACATTTAGCTTTGTTAATAAATAAAAGTTTCCTTATGGATGCGCCTTTTCTGTTCCCAACAAAAAAAACAGACTCCAAAAAAGTCATGAAAATGTAGAGTTTGCGATCTGGAAGTAGTGAAAATTTCGATCCGATCTAATGATTTTTACATAGGGTTGTCATTGCAAGAAGTTCTCTTTTTCGATGCCTGGTCACCGAATTGGAAGCGATATTAAGAAAAATATCCTTTCTTGTGTTCTATGATAATATTTTCATCTAGGAAAAATGGTAAATAGTTGCCTTTTTTAACAATTCGTTTCTTTTTATACGAATTTAAACCCGAAACAGTGTTTTCATGTAAATTGAAGCAAATAACTTTTAAATTTTAGGCTAAAATTAATTCATAAATTTCTTAAAAAAAACATTTTTTTTTAATTCTGATGAGTATTTTCTAACACCATGGAGGAGTTACAAGATTTTGTATGACTAAAATAAGCTTCTACATGGTTTTTTGCTCACTCTCGGTAAATTAAAAATATCGATTTTTTGGAAGCAATGAAAATGTTGTTCCACTAGAATGACCTTCCATTTTTTTCACTGGGTTATTATAAAATTTCTCTATTTTTTCTTCGCATCACTAGCAGTGATGCATTACATACATACATACATACATATGTAAGTATGTATATTAAAAATAACAATAATATATGAAGTTTTTTTTCAATCTGTAAAGAAAGAGCGTATTATGTTTACATCTTTGAAAAGGTCTATAATATCAAAAGAAACATGTTCTTTTAAAGTTAATTAAAAGAAATGCCTGTGATTAGTGTGTTGTTTGCAGATTAATTATAGACATTTTATTATACACACTCTTTATCAGTATTAATTTGAAGAAAGAAAAAAAATCACCTGTAACTTCCATCGTTTTTATTTCTGCGCTTAAAATTGCGTAAGCAAGAGCTTAGTGGACTTGTTATAAGTTTTCTTTTCTTTTTTGTTTCAAAACTTTTGTAAAATATTAAGGTAATGTTTAGTTTCCTTTAAAAAAAATTTTTGGTTATTTAATCAGACAGAAAGTGGGTTGTACAAAGAAAGTTCTTATTACTGATATCATCGTTTTTCAATTTGCAAGCCAAGTACTCAAAATGGTGCTGCATTAAAATGAAATTTTGTTTTTGTATGTTAAAGCTGCTGCGATTGGGAATATAAAGTTGTGAAGAAAACTTAAAACAATCTGAATATTATGAATATTTATGCATAATAAAATAAAATTTACTTTTCTTAACAGTCGTTGTTCGAAGTGGATGTACATATACTTCAGTGAGTTTTGTAATACATTTTTCAAAGTTTTGTCTCTTAAAGCAGCCAAATAATTATCCTGACAGATTTATCTGTTAAAAAAAGGTTGAAGAATAAATAAACAGAAATGTTTGCCAAGTTTGTTTATATATAAAATCATTTAGCTAAGGCTTTTTAAATTTATTTTGAAGCATTAATTGAGAGTAAATAACAAAACCACGTTTAACTTATATAAAACCTTTAGGGATTTGTTTTCTTAGATTTTTCTTATGGCGGGACTTAGGTTGTTATTAAAAATAACTGATTATTGTTCTTTTTTATTTTTTAATATAATCTTCTATCTCTCTCTCTCTCTCTCTGATTCTCTCTCAGTCTCCTTGATCATAGTTGAAGGTCTCCAAAACTGTTGCAATAATAGTTGCCTACAGAGCACAGTGGGCAGAATTAATATATTTTGAAAATAAAACTTCGCCCGCGTTAGCTTATGTTTTAAATATGAGCTGCTAAAATTGCTTATGAGTGGAACTATAAAATCTCAATTTTGGTTGCTCGCGTCTTGTAAATTTTTTTACCGCTTTCCATTTTTGTTTATTTCTTATCTGATTATTTTTTAAGTAAGACCTAAATTTGGTTGTATACTTATCTCTAATAGTTAGCATAATTTCTAAATTGTTCCAAACTTTGGTGCAGAATTTTCAAGATTTCACACACACACCTAAATTTTTTTTAAATTTCTTCTTAAAGTTAAACAACAAAATTCGAAAGCTTTTTAGCCTAAACTAAAAGATATTTATTTATTTATTTAATACAAGCCTATAGAAAATTTCTTGCAGACTACTTAGTATTTAAGAATAGTTTATATATAAATTACATTATTGATTTAAAACGAATATGATATTGCATTTAATAATATTATAATATTAACATTCAAAGAAAAGTCAATAAAGTGATACATTTCATTGAAACAGCTGCATAATTTTCTCATCGAATTAGCCATAGCATAGTTAGTTTGGCATGCCGCAATATAAAGTGGGTTATAATAGCGTAACGAGCGTTGGGGAATATTAAAAGTTATGTTATTCAGCAAAAACTCAAGATTGATGTTGCTATTTATAAGGTTGACAATAAAAGATATGTTAAGCATCGTTCTTCGGCTTTTTAAAGTTGGTAAATTAATTTCTGCTAATCTCAATGAGTAAGATGTCAGTGCCAAATAATTTCTATAAACGTTTTTTAGGCAGAAAATGAGAAACTGTTTTTGAACGGGTTCTATACGATCATTTTGGATGTTATAGATCGCGTCCCAAACAATCAAACAATGCTGCCGTATTCTAATATTGGCCTAACAAGCGAGATGTAAAGACTTTTTGTGATAAAGGGATCGTCAAATTATTTTGCCCATCTTTTAATAAAAGCCAGTACGCTACGAGATTTATTTACAGCCATGGTTATACATATGTTGTACAAAATTCAGTTTTGCATCAAGTAATATTCTCAAATCCATTATCGAGTTAACACACTTTAAATTACAGCCATCAAGAACGTATGAGTAGGCACAGTGGTTTAATCTTGAAAATTGCATATGTTTGCATTTATTTAAGTTTAATTCCATCATGTTAAGACGACACCATTTATAAAAATTATCTAGACCGTTTTGTAAATATTGCTGATCGATAGGGTGTTTAACACTTAAAAATAACTTTACATCGTCTGCATACATCAAAACATTACAATGATTAACTGCTTCAGGCAGATCATTAATCAAAAGAAGAAAGAAAACTGCACCGATATGACTACCCTGCGGGACTTTTAATTAAAAAATTAATAAAATTTTGAAGACAGTTTTTATTACTGTTTTGCTCTTAAGAGGGATATTTGAGTGGACTATTAAATAAAGCTTTGAAAAAAGCAAAGAAAACATTTGAAATTTTTATATTGACTACACAAATTCAAAGAAGTATTGTAATATTTCTAAATATAAAACAATACTTTTATCCATTAAATCCTTCAGACACATTAAAATTAAGTAAAAAAGTGGAGTCAGCCAATTTTTAGCTTTTAAGTATAAATGCAACAAAAATGTCAGCGAATCTTGGGCATAAAGGAGGTTATGTATGATTTTTTACCGTAAAACATATTTAGTACATGTTTGTAAGTATGTGTGTGTATCTTTTGAGCACATAAAAAAATAATATCAGTTCCCCTTCTCATTACCAGTACAATTGCTGAAAAAAGTAACAAAAACAATAAGTTAACAATTGAAGCATTTGACTCTAACAAGTGGATAATAAAATGTTATTGCTTTAAAATGTTCCTTAAGTAAGGAAAGAGCATTTTGTAAAAGTAAATATCTTATTTTTTCATCAATTAAATTATCGTTTCCGCTTGTTTGCCTCGAACAAAGGAAAACAAACACATAATTTTTATTGAAGTTGTTCGTATGTGGGTGCGTGTGTCTGTAATCGAAATTTAAAAAAAAACAATAGAAATATAAATCAGAGAAAAAAATAAAGTAAATAAGCATTTCAACAGCAAGTTAAACGAGTCGTAAAATAATGTTGGGGTTTTACGAGCATCAATAATAAAATTCATTACAGTTTAAGAACAAGAAAAAAAACGGAAAATTGTGTGCAACAATTTATGTTTATTTTATAGCCTTTTATTTGGCTTTTGAAACAGCTTATTTTTTCCTATTAACTACCATAACATATTTAACTTTATTTAAAATTTTTATTATCACATTAACATCACAATCAGTTTGAAAGCTATTGAAAAATAAATATGTATGCCAGTGCGTACGGTTTGAGTTATGCATAAAGGAAAACATTTTCTAAAGAAAAATACGGGCATGGTACTCAAACTGCAGCTTTAATTTTCTTAAAACGTTTAAGTCAGGTTTTATAAAGTAAAATTATATTTGCCTAAATTCTAAAAATTATAAAGACTTTATAAAGGTTTTTGAAAACAAAGTTTCATACAAAATTTGTCTTATTAAGCCTTAATAATTTTTATATATAAGGATGTAAGCTTAGAAAAGGAAAGGACAGAAGAAACAAGAACGTTACAGAACAGTGAACGAAGTCGATTGGCTGAGAATCAGCTAACAGCCAACGCCGGTAATTATTGAATAGTCTCAGACGCCACAGACTACTGCGCATAATATTTGGGATTCAGTTGCTTTTAACGATCCGAGAATCGTATTTTTTCTTCTATACATTTTGTTGCTTAAAATAACGATTGTGTGATTCTTATTTTTTAACGATAAGACGCACCTGATATTTTCTGTTGATTTTCGTTGATCAAATTAAAAGCACATAAATTATTTTTGCTTAAATAACGTTACAGCTCACATTTACCTACAGCAAATATCGTTAAACATGTTACTGAATAGCAAATTCTATAAATTTTCGTTAAAATTATTTTATGCGATGCGATTATCGTTTAAAAAAAGTTAATGAATCGCACTACTGTTCAAACCGCTTTTTTTAAAATATTTTTTTCAAAACATGCTTCTTTTTTAAATCAAGGGACAAGTATTTCCCCCGTTCTGACATTAATGGTGGTTAAGAAAATTTCTTACCATTAGTCGACTTTTAGCCAACATAAAGGGTGTTTTTTTAATAGAACGACACAATCCTAAATTATATTAAAATAAGGAAATATATTTTTAAAATCAAAGAGACGGACGTTATTAAAAAGAAAAGTTTATAAAATTAATGTTTAAATATTATTTCTGCCATGTGGCCACCACGCCGGGGGCCGTATTTTGCCCATAACTATTCGAATGTTGATTTACAGGTGTTCAATTGTTTGTGGTTAATCGACGTAGAGAAGTGTTTTAACATTACCCCAAAGTAAATAATCCAATGGGATTAAATCACACGATCTTGGTTGCTAATTATTTGGGCCATTACGTGAAATTATGTTTTCAACAAAAGTTTCTTTGATTACATCAATTGTAGCGCTCGCTGTGTGGCTCCGTCGTCTTAGACGGATTAATGTAACATAATTGAGGTACGAAAAAAATTCGGATCATGTTCCTTAGGGTGGGTTGATTTAAAAATCGCACAAATTACAAGGAAAATCATATTTTATGGATCAAAATAAGAAACTTTGCCGAACGGACTATATCTCTTTAATGTATTTTGATGTCCTTACTTTTGATCCGAAGGGTAAAATTTTCTTAAATGAATCTAATTTTGAAAAATCTCACTTTGACCCATTTAGAGTTCCTCAACCGAGTCAAAAGGTATGACCGACCCCACTAACAATCACAAATGTTTGTAGGGGAACCCCCCTTGGGTGGTTTCAGGGGGTGTGCCACTGTCATGGGTGGGTCGGCCTTCCAAAATTATATATATATACATTTATATTTACATATTTTTTTATATATTGACATGTCCTAATACATTGTACAGCCGTGTAAGGACAGCTTTAATCGTGAATAGTTTTATGAATTAGTAAGTTGCAATAAAAACAATAATATGGCAACAATTTGCAAATAAGCCCTGCGTATAAACATAGTATAAATCTCGCGAGTGGGCCACGATAATGTGCTTAAATTTTCATGAATGCTTACTTTCTCCAAGGCACGGCTAGTACAAAATTTTATCAAAATCGTTAGGGATAAGATCAAAGCGTCAGTTGATTTTACATTCACTGTAATTGGATTTATTGAAATATCTTAAGAAGAATAAACTTTTAAGTGTATTTGTGTTTTTTTATTCGAGCACTTTTTATTCAAACCTTAACCAACGATTTGAAACAAAGTTCCACAGATGACCTTTAAAGGTTATAAGAGAAAACTATAAGCTATTCGCTACTTAATTAAATAAACGATGATAATGTTTTAGAAGGAAGTTCTTGAAAGTGTCAAAAATAATTTACTGCCCCTTTGTATGAAACAAAAGTGAATTTATATACGAAAGTTTCAGTTTTAAAAACCTTTTGGTATTTCGTTTGGCTAACCACTCATTCTTTAAACTATATTTACTCTGCGGTTATTCACTGCGAATGGAAAATATAGAGGCTGATATTACGTTTATTTTTTAATTGTAAATTGTACTGTGTGTGTGCCAAAATATGCAACAAGAACGATAAATGTATTACGCAAACAAATTTCATATGAAAAAAGCATAAATGACAAAAACAAAACACATAAAAAATTTATCAACGCTTAGCTTCCCATTTAACAAAATAAAGTCCTCGAGCTCACTCTAATATATATATCTATATATTTTGCTACGACAATATTGTCCTCAAGCACACAAAAGTTTTCCCTGCATATATCGTTCCCAATTTTAAGCTTTCATATTTATCTTCAATTACTGTTAAAGGATTATAAAACCCTTAAGCCGAAAGAAATCAATATTGAAGTAATCATACGACACATTTATACATACACATTTACCAGCTGCAAAGAAAAACGAGTCAATGTGTACAATAAATTTTTTAAATATTGTGCAAACATCAAGTTCACAATGTGATGCACACAAGAACACTGGTGACATATGAGCCGTAAAAATATATACGTATGTATATAATAAAAAATAACAACTGCAATAAAATTAAAGTCAATATTTTTTGTTGTTCTGTTTTATCTTTTTTTTCATAAATACTCATACTTTACGCCCTCGTTTAGCAGTTGCATTCTCTTTTTGTTTTATATTTGCTTTGCAATAAATTTGTTAAAAATATTACCCTAACCATCAATTTTTTTAAAGTTCGTTCGTTGAATGATCTGTTAAACAGAATTGGAAAGAAATAAAATAAAAAAACTATATTTTGCATTTATGATTTGCATTGTTTAAAATTAATGAAAGGTTTGTTTCACAACTTGGCATAACAATAAAGGATGTAATTGACGAGTACGTTATTTTTTACGTCTTACGCTTAAGGGCTCTCAAGATACAATTTATTATATTTTTTGCTGTATTTGTCAATGTTCGTTGTTTGCAAGCTTGCAAAGATTCAAAGGTGACAGATGGCATAAGAATAAGGAAAAATGGCAAAATTTCAAAAGAAATTTGTTGGCATTGAATACTTTTAAGGAAATAGACACTAAAAAGAATCGGAAGAAAATAACTTCTGACATTTGAAAGACTCGAAAAATTAACGAGAATTTTAAAAATATTTCAAGGGAGTTAATGACTGCATATCGCTGCTAGGAGATTTTAGCTGATTGCATTATAGCATAGAAATATTCACTTTTACCAAAACAATATTTTTCAGTTTACACGGAGAAGAAAAAACGTTGCAAAATCAACATCGTCTGTTGTAGGTTGTCAAGTTGTCACATTCCTTGTCAAATTTTCGACGTTAAATTGATAATGGTGTGTAAAATTTTCACACAAACGTTGTTGATATACATTTTACAATAAATTTGATCAGTTTCAGCATGTATGGTATATATTTTTTTTAGTGTACAGTTCCTGCATTCGCATTTAAATTTTTTTCTGTGGGGCCGTGTGTGGTGAGCATGGTGAAGGGTTCTACTGAGAAATTGCGCAAAAAAAAATGTTAACTGATTTCTGCTGGGAAATCAATTGTGAAACAGCCGAATAGTTCATAAAAGAAAGATACCTACCAAACAGTAATTTATTTTTTTTATATTTTATAAGGTGTCCGTCGGGAAGGTATACTACTCGCAGTAATTCCATTGTAATCCTGGCTGTATGCAATAAGGCACCGTCTTGTTGATACCACATGTTAATCAAGCCCAAAGCATGCAGTTGTGATGTTAAAAAGTTTTCAATCATATCACGATATTGCTCCCCATGCACAGTTACCGTTACGACGTTTCCATTTTCAAAGAAGTAAGATCCAATGAATTGCACAACAGACTATCACTATTAATCAATGCAAAGGTGACTGAAAGGTGACTGAATACTTTGAAGGTTTTATTTATAAATCCATTCAAATGCAAGTGTACGTCGTTACTCATAATAATTTTTTCATGAAAATCGGGATTGTCATGGGCGATTAAAACACGTTGGTTTATCGAACATTTTTCCACATGTCTACGACTGCTAAATATGAACTGTCAAGACTAATGTTTGCCAAAATGGCGGCAAAACAAATTAGAAGCTATACTACCCGGCGGACACCATTTAAAGAGTATGTGGTATGAAATCTCTTCATAGTTGAACGAACGCCTTATTCAGATGGACGATTATATGCATCATAAAAATCAGGAATCAAAATAAATTTGAATAATTTAATAGTTTTGTTCAAGCACCAATCAATTCATAATAATTCAACAAAAAGTAAGCCCAGCATAAAAGATCTTTAAACCTTTCATAAGCTTTAACAGGCTTAAAAAAATACACTTTGCTTTGCATCCTGAGCTAAAAATAGTCCTTTTTTTAGTAAAACAAATATTACATTCTACCGATAAAACTTGCTCACGGTGTAAAGTGTATGTAACATGATTGGTTTCAAACACTTCCATGCATCCTAAATTTTAACATGACACTATATTTACAATTCAAGGCTGAAGGACATTCAACGTTGGTTGAAATGTATTTTTCCTCCACCGAAAAAAAATGCATTTCCTCTCTTGTGCAGTGTGACCGTTGTGTGTATAACATTTCGAGTTTAAACTGTTTCTATTCACTTGTCAAGTTTAGTCAAACGTTTTTTTTTAAATACCCTTGTGACTAATATTTTTTACTTAAAACTCCTTTTTGAATAACTTTACTAAATAACTTAACGGCCACACTGCTCTTAATGCCATACACATTGATTTTCTGTCACTTCCATTACTTGATGCGTATAGTCTTGTGTCAACACTAATGTAAGTGTACAACGTACATGTTTTTTTTTCTTTCACATCGTTCGTTTGTATGCATTAAATTTGTTTTAAATATAAAAAGTATTTTAAATATGATGCAAACTGTAAAGTTATTAACTGTTTACAAATACAACATATTCATCATTACACTGACATTTTACAAAAGCTGTTTTTTTTATTTATTTATTAAAGTTTTTACTAAAAATTAAATTTAGTGTTGACCATAGGTTTTAATTTTTACTATTTCTTTATTTGGTTGAATTAATTTCTACTAAATTGTTTTAATAAACAAAAATTGTGTTTTTCACTTTAGTGAACTTTTACAAATTTTGATTTTTAGTTTTACGAATTCTGTGATAGGTCCTGTTTTATTAAAAATATTATTTGATTAACTGAATTTACTAAAACGTTGTTTTTATTTACTCCCTAGTTGTAATACTTTAAAATTTTTGGCTGAATAACAATTTATTTTTGTTTGAGAAGTTAAAAAATAAGGTTATTTTAAACTGAAAAATTTTAATGATTTCATTATTTTAATTTTAGCTTAAGTCAACTTAAACACTTATTGTTTACTACTGCAGCAATTACAGCAAGTAAAGTGACTGACATGATTTTTTATTTTTATTTTCAATAATGAGATTAAATTTATTTGTTTTAATGTTTTCATTTCCACACTTTCGCAACATATATTTTTTATTTAAAGTAAAAAAATAAATAAAAGGGTATAACCACTGCAAAAGGAAATGTTCTATATGAGTAAATACTTAAAAGCTCATTATAGCTTAATTTTTTTCATGTAGTATGTTGTTGTTTGTTTCATTGCCATTTGGCCGAGAGTTTCGTGCTTTTATAGCCACTTGTATTAAGGACTGGATTTTAAAACATTTAAATATTTAAGAGGAAAATAATATTTTCATTTTAAGCCACAAGGCCTCTTAAACAATTTTAGAACGAACAAAATAAATAAAAGTAAATTAGGTCAGGAATTATTTCTGTGGTACTATATCAAGAGGTTTTAATGAGAGTAGAGTTTGATGATTAACTTATTTATTGCTTACTATGGGGAAAAGTCTGATATAAAAGTTTTGATTTGTTTTACTGACCTTAAAAAATTTCGCAGGTTCTCAGTTCGGTTGTAAAATATCAAGTTGAAATACAATACATTAGAAATTTAAATTCGGTTGTAACAAAAATAACCTCTTTATCGTATCTTACGAAAATGTTTTCTATTATCTCTTTGCAATTTAATTAATAAATATTTATCTTTCATAGACTGTTAAAATGCCTGACATTTTGATTTATCAGAGGAAATTCTAATATTTATCATTAAAATTTCAACTTGTACGTGACAGCTCATAGGAATATTAATTAAATTCGCTACAATTTAATTGTTATTTATCCCTTGAGACAAACAGAGCAGTTTCTAAATATAAAAGGATACGCATTTTTGTGATATCTTTTTATAAATTAAAACAAAGTATAATAAAAGTTTATGATGATATCTTATAAATGATTTATTATTTCTAATGTTATCTTTAACTGCGTTACATACATAAGTATGTATGTATATCTATCCTCTTATTTAGCCTTTGCCCATGATGGGTGAATTGAATTGCCAATCAGCGCTTTTAACAACACACATAAACCTACACCCACTCAAACTCATAAAGAGAGCGAAAAAAAGATAATGTTAATCGCACATTTACCAAAATAATATATTTTAATTTCGAAAAAATCCCAAGTAAATAATTAAAGCCGCTTCTGTGACTGTGAATGAAAGAAAAAAAAATACATATTAAACAACCTCAACAAATTTATGCAATAAATTATTTGGTAAATATGCATGTAAATATATACATCCATTCAAAGATAGTATCCTTTATTTTTGTTAAAGATTTAAATTTGCTTTGTGTATGTAAAACATTCATAGAGCAAAAACTTTCGCTCAGAACTATTTATCGTTACCACAATGTACAACGAATATATACGAGTAAAATGAATTTATGAGATGTTTAACATGCATACTATGTTTAACATATAAAAACTTTAAAAATATAAAAAAAATAAACTGAATTTATGCACTTTAAAGTTAAGAATAATAAAAGTATTATTATATTTGTTTTACAGTCGGTGCTAAAAAGATACAATGTATCTTATCAGTTGACTACCTAAAAATAACAAGTATGCATGTATCAATACTACTTCTTTTGAGTGTTTGTTACGAACAAGAAGCCTTCGCGACATCACTTGTCAACACTCATATAGACGAACATCCAATACAACCATCATGCTTCGTTTATTATACGACAGCATTTATTATTGTTTTAGTATAATACACGCCACGCGAATATATTTAAAAAACAAGATGTATTAATATATTTATGATGTGATTATGATTTGTATTAATATTTCAAGACTATTTACGCAGGCCTCTAATAAACAATAACAAGAGCACAACAGCATTTTAAACCTATCAAAAAACAAGATAAACACCAACACACTTAAATATTAAATTATTTCAGCCGAACTCTGTTAAATTTAAATTTTTACAAAATTGTTATTTGAATTTACAAAATTATTTGTAGGTTCGCATTCATACAAAATATTTAATGAATTTGGTTACTGAATATGTAATTTAGTTTTTTATGTACAGGGAAATTCAACTAAATTACCCTCTTCGACAAGCGTATATTTTCATTTGTTATTAATAAAAAGGCCAATTAATCTTAATGTTCGCAAATGATTTTCAGTGAATTATTTTGTCCCCAGAATATCATTTTCCTTTCTAAAGAAAAAGTAACAAGTATATTAAGGGAGCAAGAATTTCGAATTTATTAAGTCAGCTGTTTAAATTTACCTGAAAATTTCCGTATCATTTCTTAGAATAGAAATGTAAGTAACAGGGGAAAAATTTCCAAGGAATTGTTATTCACAATAGCGTTGCATGTACGAGTAATTCACAGAGTTAAATAGAAAGAAGGAAGATGTTGCAACTGTCAAAACCAGAAATTGCGGGTTAAGTTGCAATAGCTTTTGATTTTATTTAAGAAGAGAAATTTTCCAGATAATTTTATTTTTCAGCAAACATACATATGTATATGGCTGCCATGAACGTATTCGTACTTTGCAGCATTCCGATAAATTATTAAGCAAATTATTAAGTTGTTACCAGGGAAACCAGAAATATGCTCTTAAAAAAAGTGTTTTATGCGCATTCAATATTCATTAAAAACTTGAAAATATGCACTAAAAATAAGACATGTATTATTAAGACAATTTTTTTTCCTAAATTCAATTAAAAAAAATTTCTAAGTTTAGGTAATTTTTTCTAAGTTTAAGTAAATTTTTACAAAAATTAGTTAAAATTACTTAATATGAGTAAAACATTAAGTAATAATAAGTTCATATCCTCAAAAATAGTTCATAAAAATACACAATAAATTTTTACATTTCAGGAAATGTTTACTGACTTAATGGAAATATTTACTAAGAGTAGGAAAATGGTTATAAACTGAAGGAAATTTTATATTAAGGACTAGTCAATTTCATCTTAAATCAAAAAATAAGCTTTAGGAAATGAATTACTCCTGATTAGTTCATGAAATTTCATTTATTTAAAAGATGTAAAAAGGTATACTAAATCTTAAGAAAATATTTCCCAGTTTTAAGTATTTTTTCTTTGAATTATATAATTTATTATTAATTTGCATTTAGCAAAAAATCTAATTAAATTTTCCATGTTTTGTAGAATATTTGAACTTGAAATTTATATTTTGTAAATAAAATAATATTTTAAAACTCAACAATTTCAATTCTTATTCAGGCTGGCTTATTAGGCAATTGGTTAGAGTGCTTGCTTATCAATCAGAAGGTTGCTGGTTCAATACTTGTCTCCTCTCAAGGAATTTATATGTAGGTATGGTGAATTATATTTAAGAATATAATAAGAAGATATAATAAGTAACATATCATTTGGTATAGAGTTTAATTAAAAATAAAATAAAAATAAGTACTAGAATTAAAGACAAAAACAATTGAAAAATTTACTAAATTTGAGATGAAAAACGAAAATTTTTTTTGCAAAGCTCCGAATTTTATGGGAAAATGTTACTTAATTTTAGGAAAATTTTACTTAAATATAAAAATATAGTTACTATAAAAGAATTCATGAATTAACTAGAAATTTAGTAAATATTTTACTGGTTTCAAGTAAAAACAGTTTTGGCGCCATACGACAACTTTTTTTATTCAAATTTAGAAAAGTTTTCCAAGACTTAGTAAATTTTTTTTGAGTGTGCAGTAAAAACTCAAAAAATATTACTTTTAAAAATAAAATAAATTGCTTTATTTGTAAATGAAAGTATACACATTTTTATTTAAAAAATTCCATAAAATTGTCATATAAAATAAGACCAAAATAAAATAAACAAAAAAGTGAAACAACAAAGAAATTTACAAGAAATAACTGCTGTATTAAAAAAATAGTTTGGGTTTGAAGTGTGCGTTAAAACAAAATTACCCCCCAAACTTTGACCAAAACAAATTATACAAATTAATTTTTTTTATACTCTCGTAGAAATTTAACTTTAGTTCTAAACACTTAGGCGACAGCAGACTTCACAACTTCACGCCTTCAAATGCTGCCAACTTCAAATGCTTTCTGAAGTCAGCTTCATAATTATTTTGAAAGCAGCAACAACATAAGCAATACAAATTTCAGGGATGATGCCGCACATATATTTTATAATGAATAAAATTAAAGTTATTAATAAAAAAAGTAATAATATCACGAAAAACTATAAAAACACATTAATTTATTTCTTTATTTAATTTTTGTAATGTTCTTTTATGTTTAATATATGTAAAAAAAAGTTTTTGTTCTCATTTTTCCAATTTATACATATATATATATAATGGCAACACTTTATTTGTTTATTGCTGCCCGTCAAAATAGAAAATAGCCTAAGTTGGCTGCTGTGCTGCTATGCTGCCGTCAAAATAATCATTTTCATTTAAACACATGGATTTTATTTTTGACATATTGCTGCTTGTTGTCTGCCGTCGTCTATGTATTTACAAATTTTAACTTCAAAATAGATCACGATATCAGAGCTTTGGAACTGTTTTTTGGATAAATAACATAAGACTTTTATTCATAACTTTTATTGCTATAAGCGACAAATTAATGACCTAAATTTGCAAATAAAAATCATTGTATAAACTTTTATACATTGGCAATGTTCCTTCACAAATGGAAAAACCAAATTTTTATTGAAACTAACGTCCGTAATAACTGCGTAATATATAAGAAAAATATATAGACTTAATGAAACATTTAAAGTGAGATTTAGATCTATACAAATAAAAATAAAAATAAAAATGTTGACCACCAGACAAGATAGATAGAGATGGCTTGTAAGTATACCAGAGATCAGCAATGAATCGTGTTTTTGCTATTCATACTGACTCATGAAATTTTAAATATATGTGCGTAGACATGGTTTAAACTCAACTGCTCTGATGTACACACACTCTCAATGACACTAATTTATAAATAAGTTGAAATAAATATTAATGCGAAGTTGACATTAATATTCATAACACACTCACACTTACAAAGCACCCCAGTTTCTTTTCTAATTTCAGGAAAGTACTTGTATTATTCCTATTGATTTAACTCATTTAGCTCATGGATGTGTGTTTATTTAAAAGTTTAGTCATTAAACTATTTGCAAGTAGTATACAATTGTAATAAATAGGGTTGTTTTTCAATTCCTGCAAAAAAAGCAAACAACAATAAGCAACAGAGAAACAAACACACAACCTCATAATTAGAACTTTAATGTTCATATGCGAAGTTCGCATTGTGAGTCATACATATTTACTTTGCATCGTCCACAGGCATTGAATAAAGAGAGTCGAAATCAATTACGTCATAAATGTTGCTATGTACGAGTTCGATGCTCACTTCAAACTTTCGAGTGATTCGCTTCATAGACAACATTGCAATAAATATGAGCGCGCATTGCGTACAAGAAATTATAAGTCATATTTAACTCTATTCACTTTTTCACTACTCATTTCTGTTCTCTGAAGTATACTAAAATAATAGATGTATTCATTTAAGGTTTGAAAAAAAAATTTTGAATTTTTTTCCTGTGTTTGTTGTCAAAAAAATTACATTTTTCCAACGAGGAAAGAAACTGAAATGAATACCTTTATTAAAAAAATAAAATACCAAAAAATGCTCTCAAAACGTAAATTATGGTTCAAAAATTCAAAATTCAAATATGCCAAAAATATGCGCGTAAGACGGAAATATGCAGAAACATGATATAAAGGGCAAAATATGCTAAAATATGCACCAACAAATCATAAAATGTTTTCAAACGCATAAATATCTTATCTCCGCATTAATACATCAAACAAGAAAAATCATGCAAATGCATATTTGCGGTTTCCCTGCTTATTGCCTTCTTGGAATTCTATTAGTTTTGTACGTTTTCTTTTAATTTTTTTTTATATCGCATGATAGCAAAATGTCGCTTGATATTTAATAATTCATACATGTATGAATGAGTTATTTTCTTTTACAAATATTGCGCTTCATTTTAATATTAACTTTTTTCTTTCATTTTAAAATGCATTTATATTATGAAATAATTAATCATATTTGAAACAAAAGTAAAAATTTCACAAGTGAAGTTTACCCGCCAACAACCTCTGCAAGTGGCAAAATAATATTTTTTGCACTAAAGCAAAAGGAAAACGTCTTTTAAATGCAAGATTAGTTTTTTTTGTTAATTTTTTTAGCTTATTAAAAATAATGAAAATTAATATTAACTTTTCTTTTGGTATCTCTGGTTACATTTATCAATTAATTTTGTCAAATCCGTCCATATTGTTTTGTTAGTTACTTGCATTTTTTTTAAATGACTAACTCTTAGTTATTGTATTTTGATGGCGATAAGATACATAATTTAAGATGGTTTAATGTTTGAACAATGTAACCGACAACAGGTTTTGTATACTTTTTCTCTTTCAACATTATTCGCAGCTTTACTTCAAATAACAAGTTAATAAATTAATTTCTGTGGATATGACAAGATTCACGAGTAGAGTTGAATTGTTTTCATTTTGGTAATAATAATATGTTTCTTATTTATTTTAATTACTTTCTTTACCTAGGAATGCTTAAAAATACTTAAAAATAAAAAGAATGATTTGTTTAACGCTCACCCTGTAATCCAGTTGCTCATATACAATATCTGTGTGTGTGTGTGTATTTGTGTGCTTATGTGTGTGTATGTATTGTATTTATATGATTCTGATGCTGTGAAAACTTACAGTTGTAATAGTCGAAGTAGTGAAAATGGCGGCTGTGTTAAACGATTATATATGTATGTATATATACACTTGTTACGAGTAGTTACACAGTTGTAATAGTTTATCTTCAGTTTTATATAAGTCGGTGTTTTAGTTGTTGCTATTGCTATTTGCTTTTAGTTTTCTTCTAGTTGATTTGTTTGTTTAGTTTTTAAACTAATACTGTTTCCATTTGTTTGCTATCGCTCGTTCCAGCTGTAGTGTCCAGTGTTTCTACTACAATTGTTGTAGTAGCCACCGTTACCGAATCTCAGGGACCATACGGTGCAATTGTCAATGACGTGCCATCAGCTGAGCGGGAAACACAACATACCAAAGATGAGGCATAATCGCCAGTTGGTCAAATTGCAGAAACCTGTTCCAATTCGGCTGACGAGCGCCCTGAATTCATGGTCACTACGTGCTTTGAAGCATAGTCCGTAACAAAACGATCACTGTTGCGTGGATGTATGTTGCCAATATCTTGTTTGCAACACCAGGGATTACGTGTTGTCAGAATTCGTTTGAATGCATCACGAAATTCTTTATTGAAAATAGAATAGATAATTGGATTAAAGGCAGAATTTGAGTAGCCCAACCATGAGAGTATTTTAAATGTTTGTCCACCAATACAAGTCTTGCAGAAGGCAGCCACAATGTTTACACAGAAAAAGGGCACCCAACAGATGAGAAACACGCCCATTATGACACCCACCGTTACGGCTGCTTTGTGGTCTGACACATGATAGGGTGAACTGTGGTGCAGGTTGCGCACTTTAAATTTTTTCTTTTCCGGAGGCTTTGTTCTTCGTATACTTTTGTAGCGTTGCTTCTCCGCCACCTCGCCGGGCCTTGTTACGGCCTTAATGGACTTGACATGTTTTTGAGCATAACAGTAGAGTCTGCAAAAGGTAAAAATAACAAGGAAGAAAGTTAATAAAAAATTATTACCAAAAATGTTTATTTTATTTTTTTTAATAGAAAAAAATTTGTAATTTCATGGCAACTAAATGGGACAAGCAATAGTATTTTCGCTTCAAATAGATTTTCATTTAAAAGACAAACGTATGTTTTCATTGCAATAGCAATGAATGGGAAACTAAAAATTTTCAGCTGTTTTTATATTCTAAAGCAGGTGTTCTCACCAACTGCCTGTTCACGGACCCCATGTTAAATTTTTTTGCCGCGAACACCCTTCGCTTTTTGTAAGTTGAATTAAAAATCTTTACTTCACATTCTATCAAACTGAATAAAATGAAAAAAAAAATAAACAATATCAGCAGTCAGGAGTAAAAACATCAGTATGGTGAATTTCCATCTTCTGAGGTATCTGGAGTCTAACAGCTTACTAAACGACCGGCAGTATGGATTTCGTAGAGGCCGCTCTACGAGAGACCTACTAGCTCTCCTCTCGGAAAAATTTTATAATTCAATCCACCATTTTGGCGAAAGTAAGATGGTTGCTCTACATATCTCCAAAGCGTTTGATAGAGTGTGGCATGGTGCACTTTTGTCAAAATGTATTGCCCTTGGTGTCCGTGATAATTTTTCTCGATTCTTATCGAGGATCACACTATAAAAGTTGTTATAGATCATGAAATGAGTTCAAATTAAATTCAGGGGTACTGCAAGTGTTCGTTCTTTCACCAACTCTATTCCTTATCTTTATAAACTACCTTCTATGTAAAACTTTCAACCCTATCTATTCTTAAGCGGACGACAGCAGCATTTGCCATTCTTTCTCATTCAGCAATAGATCTAGCCTGCCGCAGGTTGAGGCTATGCGACCAACAATGAATGAGACTTTAGAAAAAATTTCTGAATGGGGTCATGCGAACAGGTTCGACTTTAACGCCCGTAATACCCAATGATGCATGGTTACACATAGACGCATGACCGAAAATATTGCTGCCTCTGTAACTATGGGGTTTATATATATTAAGATATCACTCTTGATGTTCTTGGCATGAAAATACAGTATGATGTTCGATGGACTAAAAACATTTTTCAAATTAAAAAAGAAGCATTCAAGTGCCTCGGTTTTTTGAAACGGTGCAAACGACATTTCACTCCATCTGATCTTCTTGCTATTTAAACCACTTATATCCGACCGAAAATGGAATATAACTCTCATGTATGGGCCAGCGCTTCAAAGTCTATATTGAGGCTGCTCGACCGCGTACAAGAGAGGGCGAAGAAGCTTATCGGTGACAATAGGGTATCCAACGCTATTGATTCATTAGAGCATCAATGCAATGTGGGGTGCATTGTTCTATCGTTACTACAACGGAATGTGTTCTAATGAAATTAACCTGTAACCCGCACATTTATACGTACAACACGTGCCTTATTCAGAGCACATCCCTTTGTGCTCAATTGGCCAATGAATCACACAACGCATTACAGAGAGAATCCCCTTTTTAACCGCACTGTTCGTATGTGGAACCAACTACCTGCGAAGGTTTTTCCTGTCACTACCAGCATGGGAAGGTTTAAATCGAATGTCACAGCCACTGCTCCTTCTATACTCCTTCCCTTTAACCTATTTTCCATAGTTTTGGCACAATGCATCGCATGAGTAGGGGTTATTCCCTGAGTGCTGGTCCTATTGAAAAAAAATATTAGTGTTGCCAGAAAAGAAAATTGGTAAAACCTCAAAATGGCAGTGCTGTTCAATTGATTTGATGCCAGGGATGGAAAAGGCGATTTAATAATGCACGACTTTTCTAACTAAATATTTTTTTAAAAACACATTTATCGCATTTATGAGTTCATTAACGATTTTTAGTTTAAAATTTTACAAAAATATTCTTAGGAAAAAATAAACTTATATTTATTAAAAATTTAAGCTCCTAGTTATCTGATTAATGCTTTCAACTAGCCAAAGCACATTTTTCATTCCACTTAAATGCGTAGGCGGGCATATGCTGGAATAAACTTTCTGAGTATAGGGTGGGCCAAAAGTCACGCCGAATTACGTTATCAAAATAGTGCATTTAAATAATACGAGTATAGTCAGCTTAAAATTTTGATTCTCTATTTTTATCAAAATTAAAAAACATTCTACTTATATACTGATAGATATAAATGGAAGATGTTTATTGGGACTGAAAAATTACATACAATCGCTTTTCTCGTTTTTCCCTCATACACATTTTATTGCCTCAATACTAATCTTGGTAATAAAACTAATTCATGCTGGATTTTTATCCATACTCTGACCATATGAGTAGATGATAACAAATTGACTTTTATCCGCATCACTTAAGATAAATAAACAAACAATTTAACAATTTAAGTGGTTTCATTAAAAAATAAAATACTTTAAGACCTCACTCAGTTGGCATTTGCCAAGATCAAGGGCGGTCATTTTAACAACTTTTTTTTTTTAATTTAGATACACTAGGATATGCGATTACCTTAACATATGTAAGTTTATATATTTTGTATCACAGAATGAGAAATGCCATCATTAAGATTGAAATAAAACGAATAAAGTTATGGTCTATAAACACATGTGAAGTATGTATCCTTAACTAAATATAGAAAGGCCCTAACTTATTATTTATTTGAATACAATTTTTTTTTTGTATATTTCGATAGAAGAAAATCTAATGTAACGAAAAATCTAAGAAACTTGATTTAAAAAAGAAATGAGTTCAGGCCTTTCTGAAATAAGGTAACAGCTTATATGTATGTATGCAGATACATATAAAAAATTTTAAATGAATAAATGCTACTACATGGTTATAAAAACAGGAGGCAAACTTTTTCACATAAAATGACCTCAATATTTATTTGAAATGATACACTGGGGACCATTTGTAAATTATTTGTAACTTTAACATTTAAGTACAATCATGAGCTGACAATGCGATAATAAAAAATATTTAATAACATAAAAAAACCTCCACAACTATTGAGATTATTTCTAGCTAGAGGGCAAAAGCGAGTTAATTGAATTGTGGCAGGATTAAGTGGGAAGGCAGGGAATTAGTATGTCAAGTTAAATAGCAGAAGGGCAAAAACAATAATGACAATAAGACATGTGTTTTATATTTAAATTTAGGTTCATATTATAAGCAGCTAAAAAGTAATTTGTTGTATACAGCATTATGTTTGTCAATCCGTTTGTAATTCCGAAAATTTTTTATATGAGACCTCATATAGAAAATACACTGCATATCATTAGAATAAGGCCACTATTATTTCACCATTCTTTTTTTTTAGTTTATGCTTCTTCTTTAGTGTAAGAACATCAATATCATTATTGTAACAAAACAAACAACACTGCAACTATACAAAAAAAAGATAGTGAAAAAGTTTTGAGAAAACCCTTGAATGTATATTTTTTTATATTAAAGTTGACAACTCCGAAAACAAAACTGTAAGTCCTTTTGAAGAAACTGCATGTTTGGTGCTTTCAAAGACTTAATATTAAAAATATGCAGATAAATAGGAGAAGGGAGAGTAAAAATAAGAAACAAAATTCAATTCAATTTCAACTTTATTATTTGTTGAGCTTCTCATTTGTTTAAATAAAAGTTTAACATAATAACTCTAGTTGTTCTAAGAATTTTTTTGGGTAAAGTTTCCCTGATGATCTGCATCATCTGATCAGTGAAAAGCGCAAAGTTTCCAGCTAAATAACTTCTTTTTTATATTTTGCATTTAAATTCGCATGAAAAGAAACGAGTGGCGAAAGTGGGAAACTTTTTATCCTTTTTCCCCATCGAAAATAATATTGTAATATTAAAAAAAAATAATTTTGCTTAACACTGCACAGTGGTACGATTCCCATATCTAGCTTAACAAAATTGTTCCATAATCAAACTAACTAGTTTTGGGGCTGCTGAATTCGAAAAAAATAGTTAAAGAGAATACGATAGAGTTTCGCTATTGCTAACTTCTGCAGTATGAATTTTTCATTTAATATTAACAATGAGTAAGTGTTTTTTAAAAATTTTGAAAATTATTTAAACATTTCTATATCATTAAAAAATAGTGAATTTTAGGTATTGCGAACTTTATAAGCGAGATTTGTGTTTGTAAACAAATAATCAAGGGATGTTCACATGTATGGTAACGCTCCGGGAACGGAAGGGGATCGTTAAAGATTTGCTACGGTTTAGAAAATGTATACTGAAAATGTAACAACTATCTTGTTAAGCTTGAGGTCTTTTTTATAAAAAAATTAACAATATTTATTTATATTCAATATTTCGACAGGAACATGTTTTTCTTAAAAAAAATTATTGTTTATTATTATTTATTTTCTTTATTATTTATTATTTTTTCCAAAAAAAAATTCCTGAAGAAGACACACAAAGGCGTATCGAAATATTGAATATAAATAAATATTGTTAATTTGTTTATAAAAAAGACCTCAAGCTTAATAAAAATAGTTGTTACATTAAAATAAAAGGTCAAAGAGAAGTTGTAAAAAATATACTGAAAATGTTTAAAAAGCGATACAAGAGGGGTGGGTGTATAAATTAAATAATTAAATTTTTTGTTTTTGTTGTTGTCTACATAGCAAAAGTATTTTCAAGTATAAGGCTGAGTCAATATCCATTATTTCATGTGTGCCATGTGCCAAAAAAAGCGTTACCACAAAAGGCTGTTTCAGACTATAATACAAGTATTAATATTTTTGACGAAAATGCATCCCTGCTGTTATATTTGTTTCAAAATTAAAAAAAAAAACAATAACAAGTCCACATGTCAGAGCTGCATTTTCCAGAAAAGTATTAATACTTGTATTATAGTCTGAAACAGCCTTAAGTACTAATGAAAAACTGTTTGATTCGCTTTCTTCGGCACATGGCCCACATATGTAAACCTGGCCTAAGATATTTATGATTTACAGGAAATTTAAGCATTAACGAATAGAGAAAAAATTTATTATTAAATAACTTGACAAATAATTTTATTAAAATAAAATAAAAATTAATTTTAAAAATTATTAATATATCTACACAGAAAAAAGTAAAAACAAGATTCAATTAAAAAAACAAAGATTGAGTTAAAAAATTAATTAGTTTTCAACCAATCACGGAAATTGTAGTATTAACTCATCCATTTTAATTGAAATTTTTTTTGGTTTTTCCAATTAAAAAAATATTACATTAACTAAAAATTTAATTGATGGGTTTCTAAAGATTCAAATAAAATTTAATTGAAATATTTTTGAAGATTCAATTAAAAAATTAATTGAAATACTTTTTAGGATTCAATTAAATAACTTATTAACATTCTTTAAGGATTCAGTTAAAATATTAATTGAAATATAAAAAATCTAAGAGTATAAAAATATAAAAAATTTTAAAAATATAAAAAATGTTATGTACATACATACATATGTATGTATGTATGTATGTATATATCTCCATATAAAAAATTTACAAAACTGGAAACATTTGTGTATTGTACCAAAAACCTAACTGATGCATCGCATGGCTTTGGAAGTTTGAATGGAGGAAAAAAGTACAATGGCCGTATCCGGTCTTGCGTAAGTGTAAATGCAGAATATTTTGTTATTGAATTTTGAAGAAAGGCTTCGATGATTTCCATATCTACTTACGCAAGACGTTTTGCATCGAACCCCTAATTCCGCCAATGTACTAACTTTACCATCCACATTTGGTGTATAAGCTTGCATTTTTTATCATAATTGTCTTGTTATTTCTCAACAAAAGGGAACAAAATGAATTTTTGTTTTTTTATTTCCATATTTAATTTTTTATTCAACTTATGTCAAAATTACTAAGAATCAAAAAAAAAATTAAGCTGAGTAGTTTTTTCTCCCATATAAAATATCAAAGCCAATTAAAAGATTAATTGAGTATTTTAATTGAAAATATTTTTTCAAAACAATGTGGCATACTACAAAAAACAGCTCGATTTTCATACATAAAAACAAAAGTTACATTATTTACATACTATTAATATGTAAAAATTGTTACCCATTTCAGAGTATTCTGAGTTAAGCTCTGTTGATAGCACTTTTTTGTTAGAGCAGCAAAGTCAATTAAAATAAACATATATTCAATTAAAATTTTAATCAAAAGTATTATTTTTTCTAAGCAATCACTTAATTAAAAAAAATTCAACAATAATTTTTTCTGTGTAAGTAATATTATAATATCTAATATTAATTTTTTTCGTATTAAATGTTGTCGCTTTCATAATTGCCGTGTCTCTGTCATCATTATCTGTATAAATATCGACAACTTTAAGAAAAGGCTTTAACAAAATAAGAAACATGTTACTACTCACTCCTTCATACTATTTATCCTATCGATTGTATTTACTGATGTGATGCACTCTATATCTTCTATAATCTTTGTAGCGGTGCTCTTTAACACCTTCGAAAAACCTTCCACTTGGAAGAATAGTTTTCTTATTACACTTATTTATAATCACAGTCTTTTGTGACTCTTTGTACCCTTAGAAAGATTGTAGGGAGCAAAAGTCAATGGATAAGAGTTCAAGAGACAAAAACATCATTCCCGCGAAGTTGGAATCTTTTAAATGTAATGTGGAAGCAGCATCAGCAAAATATCGTTTACTATAAGACAATTAATAGAGGGCATTCTTCATACTTATAAACTAAATAAGGACCTTAGCGAAAATTCCCAACTGCTGCAATCGGTGAAATAACTAAATTTCTATTTGAATTAGCAAATACTGCCTTATATATATTAATTAAAATTAAACTATTAATAATATAAATTAATAAATCTCTTGCTGAGTTAAGGGTCATTTGTCATAACCAAATGAACTTTTTCTGTCATACAATACAGAATTTGTAAAAAAGTTCCAACTAAAGCGGTCTCGCGCGACAAACATACATATTGCTCTTTTACTCAAAGAACGTCATAACTCAAAAAAAAGTAGTTTGCCGGAAAATGAATTTGAAGTTTTCAATTTACATACAACTTAAGGGAAAAATAATATTTTATTTTTTTATGAAGATTAATTCTGCATCATGAAATAAAATAATTAGATTTTTTGAGTTATGACGTTGTTTGAGCAAATGAGCGATTTATGATGCGATATATTAACGTCTGGAGACCAGCTAATAAATTCTAATGTTCATCAAGTATTAATATAAAATAAGTAAAAATAAAATCATTTATATTTTCAAAAATGTGTGCCTAAACAGCAAGAAAAGGAGACTTGAGGGAGATAACATTTGTACATACTCGTACTTACATAAGAGTTCAAACACGCTTAGTTTGTTTTATATTTTTTGTTCTCTTATTTCCTTCTTTTATTTGTATTTTGTAACAGGGATTAACTTTGAAGCATAATGATGATATAAATAATCATCGCTCAAATTATGACTGTAATTTGCAATATATTGCCTCAAGTTGATGGTAAAAATAAATAAACTTTAATACTCTTGCATTTGAAATTGATAAGAGGACAAACCAGTTAAATTTTAACTTGCGGCACTCTTTGGGGAATTGACAATCTGTATAAGCAGGTAAGTAAAGAAAATATGTAATTATTTTCCTTTGAACTTTCTCAAATTGATATGCAAATGATGGAAGAAGAAAATTGCCAAGGCAAAGTATCATGATACATATTATTAAATATACAAATATATGAATAAAATAATGTACCAGATGAGTATTAAAAATGAAAGTACAAACGACGCGTGTTCGCTTCAGCTTGATGCTTTTTATGCAACCATTTATATGTTTTTTATGCTTGCAAAAAATAAGGAACTATATCGACTTTTCAATATATATCGATATTATTTTCAAGCGTGGTTATTAAGTGATAATCCGAAATATCAAAAATAGATTTAGCCTACTATCATAAAAATAAGGAACATCAATTACAAATGTACAAACAGTATTAGAAATTTTGCTTGTTTATCGCTGGTCTCAAGTAGAAAGGCCCTAATTCAAATAATTATAACTTTACATGAGAAGGTAATAACATTACAGAAACTGCTATTTTCAATATGCAACTTTTTTGTAAAACTGCTAGTAAAAGCATTATTTTTCACACTATTTCGATAAATTTATGTCACGATGTGTATTTGTGAAATGTATTGGAATCACTGATAAACTAAATTTCCTAAAACATGTGAGTTAGGGCCTTTCTACTTGAGACCAGTGATAAATTATTTTACAATTTTGTGAAATGCATTGGAATCACTGGTAAACTAAATTTCGCAAAAAATATGAGTTAGGGCCTTTTTAATTGAGGCCATCGATATATGGGTTTGTCATTCCGTGTGCAATTTCCACAATATTAATAAGCGACCCAAAAAGTATATATGTACATATATTCTGGATCCTTATGAATAGGGAACACGAATAAGCGATGTCCGTCTCTTTGTCTATCCGCCTGTCTGTACGTGAAATCGGTTTTCCGAAGCTCTTAGAAAAGCTAGATACTTCGTTCTGGAAAACTTAAACTTTACACAATGTAACGATTATTTATTACGGTGTGGTTTTCCATACGATTTTGAAGTAAAAATCCGCAGTGCGGGACGGAATAAAATTAAAATCTATTTTATTTGAGAAATTTTTTAGATTCTTTAATTGAACTGTAGTGAATTTTAATCAGAAATAATTCATAGTCAGGCTCAAGTTCAGTAATTTCAATTCTTATTGAATGAAATATTTTTATTAATTAATGTGAGTTTCTAAAGAAGCTGATGAAGTGCGTGGCTGCACAGAAAAGTATTGGTATTTCCCCCAGCTTAAAGTCTAAGTTTAATGTTTCTTCTCTTCTTTAGAAACTCACATTAATTAATAAAAATATTTCATTCAATAAGAATTGAAATTACTGAACTTGAGCCTGACTATGAATTATTTCTGATTAATCTATTTTATTTTCATTGCGTTCTTTCTTATTCTCTCAATTTTTGACACTCTTTCTCTTGCTGACGTTGCCGTAGTTTTTAAATAATTGGTTGTGTTCACCAGCGTTGTCAACTCGGTGCTTTTCGCACCGTTTTTAGTGCTTTTTGAAATTTTCGACGCGAAAAATTTTGATGTTAGTGCTCAGTGCTTTTTTAAATTCATTTCGGTGCTTTTTGTTTCGAGTCGGTGGCACTAAACCAAAAATAGAAGAAGGAAAATTTCCTCATCTATTTTTTCTTTCGAGGAAATGTACATACATATATATAAAAAAATAAGCTCTGAACTTAAATGGAGCATTTAAAAAAATTCTACCAAGTTTGTAAAAGGCTTGGTGGAAGAAATAAGCGCCATGTTTCCCTTAAACTTTAACATTTAAATCATAATTAATATAAAAAATGTTTTGCCACGCAACAAAGAAGACATAATAGAAGCATTTACCCAAGTATAGTTTAATATCGAAATTTTGTCTAGTCTAGGGAAAATATAACTAGTCCACTATCGAGTTGTCAGTTGAGAATTATCGGATATTTATAATTTGATTGAATTCGAAAAATACGTTTGTTTCCGACGAAAAATTATTAAACATAAAATTTTTTTATAATAACTACAAAAGGCTTCATCAAACTGATTTGAGAATTCACTGATTCTTATACAATTAAAATGTGTATCGGATGCCTCAAATTTATAGCTTTAAAAATGTATTGCAAAGTCAACCGATTATTATATTTTTTATATGCATATTTGTGTATAACAATTTTTTTTAATATATGACAATAATTAAAAATTTAGTGCTTTTTTACTTAAATTACGCGCTTTTTTAGTGGTTTCAGTGCTTTTTGAAATTTAAAAGTTGACAACGCTGGTGTTCACAACATAATTGTTAAAAACATGATTTTGAAGTTCAAACAATTTTGTCATAGATTATAAAAATTTAAAAAATATATCAAATATATCTGCGAATGTATAAAATGTTAATTATTTTTTACTTTTAGTTATAAAAATGTATGCACAAAAAAATTAATAAAAATTTAAACAAACAATGACAAGTATTGCCGTTGCCGTCTTCCGTTTTATTATGTTTATTTTTCTCTCCCGCAACGAGAAATCGCACCTCACCGCAAACATTTTGTTTAGACTATCGAAAACTAAGTTTTATTTTTTTTATTAAATAAACTTATTTTGGTATTATATTGGTATTTTAAATAAAAAAAAATAAAAAAATCACGTTTCCAGAGTTGGAAAACTTTATTTTTTTATATAAAAGTAACTTACTAAAACCAATCTTTCCTTCTTTTCCATAAACTAAACATATGTATATTATATTCTTAAAAGAGAGAGATTGGTGTAAGAAATCACAATAACCAAAAAGGATGATTCCAGGGTTGGGCAACTTACACAATTTTGTAATATATAAAAGTAACTAGGTCTAATTAATTTTTTTTTCTTTTTCCTTATAAATTATATATATTTTACGTTTAAAAAAAGAAAAATTTTGTGTAGAAAATTATAAAAATAAAAACCAGAGCTGGAAACTTTTAACCATCGTAAAAAAAATATACGCCAAAATGAAAAAAATCGCCAAAATTAAAAAAATCGCCGAAATGAAAAAAATCGGCAAAATAAAAAAAAATCGCCAAAATAAAAAAACGCCAAAAACCTAAAAAATCGCTAAAACGAGAAAAAAGCACCAAAACTAAAAAAGCACCAAATTAAAAAATACTAAAAACGCAAAAACTAAAAAGAACCCATATTAAGAAAACGCTCTAAACAGAAAAAACCCGTGCGGAACCCTTCGTGCGCGAGTCAGAGTTGCACTTTACTGAATTTTTCTTGATTTAAAAACTAGCAAATGGTTTTTAAATGCAAACACAAAATATGTTATAATACTTCAAACGACTTTTTATTCTTCTTATTCCTTTTTTGCTTTAGAGAGTAATTCCTTTTTTGAGTAATATCTGTGGCAAAAAAGGAAAAAGTGTTTAAGTCGAGATAAGCTGATTTTAAGTAAATGGAACCTTTGTAATCTACATATTTGAAAGTACCCCTGGTCAAAATCTAATTAAATTTGTGTTTTTTTCAGGAAGTTATAGCACTATGACTTGCGACTTATCTTTTTTAGATTTCTAATATAATTTGGAATAAAAGCTTAATTGGTATATTTCTACTTCAATGTATTACTTATAGTGTTTAAAGCGACGTTTGCTTAAAAAACTGATGGTTAACAGAGAATTTCCCAACTTAACTACAAAAGAAAGAAATTTCTGAATATCGACTGGAACAATTAAAAGTGCTCTAATCCAAAACAGTAAAATATGACTTAAGCACTTTTTCCTTATTGCCACAGATATGTTGTTAACTTATTTGAAAATTAATAAGGAACTGATAAAATAGTTATTTACATTTATAACTCAAGTTTTTATGTCGAGAAAAATAATTACATAAATAAGTACAACTCATTACATTAAATAACTACTACTCATTAGCTAAATATTTTGCTGGGACTAAGAATAATTTTCTTTGTCAAGTTTGTTATAAAAAGTAAAAATAAGAAAAGGGTTAAAAAAGGACATTCACTTAACACACTTATGAATGAAGGTATGTATGTATGCATGACTGTGTCTGTGTAAGCTAATATTTGTTTAGGATAAAATTGTGGTATAACCACAAGATTAGGGTTGTGTTATTCGTTCATTATTCAATTAGCATTTAACCTTCAGGATTAGAAAGGTAAATGTAGCGTTCGAAAATAAAAAACTAAATAATTTGGAGAGAAGTTTAATGAAAGAAAATCGGAATAATAAAGAAAACCATGACTTAAATTTTTTCAAGAAAAAAAGGCTTAAAATAATAAAATTTTAAGGAAATTAATTGGTTTTTTCTGTAGTAAATACTTTTACTAAAAAGGCAGCATTTTATTTAGCATTTAAAACTTTAAATTAACACTTATATGTATGTATGTAGCTCCAATTAAAGTTCATGGAAAGCTTTAAGAGTCTTAAAACATGTTAAATTTGGTAAAGTTAAATTGAAAAAAAAATTCCTTATTTTAATAAAATTTTTTTTTCTTATACTGAACATTTTTAACTATTTTTTTTGCACTTACCGACAATAAATGCCAATCATCACTACGCATGGAAAATAAAAGCTGATGCAACTCGAAACAACTGCATACGTCGGCGTTAAGTCCAGTGCACACGTTGAATACTTTTTGCCATTATCTTCCACAATTAACGGTTGATCAGGTCGATGCAAGCCCAATGAAATTGGCACAAACGAAACAAAGGCGGCTAATAGCCAAATGGCAGCAATTGTGGCAACAGCCACACGTCTTGTCACCCAGCGCCCGTATCTAGACAAAACAAAATGGATAAACAATGTTTAGGAATTAAATCTTGCAAAGGATTTAATTTCAAAATTCTGGCTGTAAATAATTCTGTTGGTGATAATGATGATGGTTGGTTGACTAGCAAAAAAAAAAAAAGAACTACTGAAAGTGAACTTAGTACAATTTTGAGTTTTTGAAATAAATTGCAACTTTTGTGTGGGATTTTTTTTCAATTTGTTCGCCTGCTAACGAGTTTTTCAGTTGATGTTAATGAAGGTCAGATTTAAAGACACGACAACTGAAAAGTTAATGATATTTTTATCACACGTTTGGAAAGACAAAAAAATTTCAAATGTAGAGATCTAAAATCCAAAACAACGTAAGTTTATTTCTTATATGTAAAATGATTTAACTCTTAACAGCCAAACTTTAAATATAACCTAAAAAAAATTAACTATGACAGAGTAGTTTTTTTGTATTGAGAATAGATTTTTTTCTTCTAAAATCAAAAAGCCGTAACAGCGAAAATTTTTATTTTTTATTTTCTTTTAAGTAAAATAATTTTTTTAACTCTTAACTAATTTTATTGTTAACATTATTTTAAATTTAAATTTTATTTGCTGATGGTTCAGCGTTGTCTATATGAATAGACTACAACCACACACTTTGAACACTCACACACCTCTTATCTCATGCACAGACTTTAAAAACTATTTGAGAATTCACAAATAAAGATGTAGAAAAATAGAAAAGATTAATATCGAATATAAAATATTTGCTGGGGTTGTATAAGTTCCTAAGCTTACTACGCTTATATTTCTTTTGTGCATTTCAAAAATATTATTATTATACTTAAATTTTCTGCAACTACAAATAAAACGACACATGCATATTGAGTGTCTGCCAGACTTACACTCGGAGCATAATTATACACAGAGTCTGGATACGAGTATTTAGTCGAAAAAAATAAATATACGCACGATACTCAGAGTATTTACTCATCATACGCTTCCATTTTGTATGAAATCGATTTTAAAATGTCATTTGGCTGTTCGAAAACATTAATAAGATAATTAGGTTGCAAAATTTTAAATCAATATAAACTTAGAAAAACTGATATTATTCCGAAAAATATTTTTGTAAAACTTGCTTGCAAAAATGTTAATGAGCTGATATTTTGTAATTCGTGAAGTGATAAATGTATTTCTCGTAAATATTTCGTTACAATCTTTTTTAGCACAGTCGAGAATTATTAAATCACAATCTACATACAGCGTTGCCATTATATCATTTTACCAATTCAATTTTCTGGCAGCATCATGCTTGAGATTTGTGAATGTGAAGTATTTTTTTATATACTCATATGTATTCTAATAAATACTCAGAGTATTTGTATACTTATGCCTATGATTTTAGCTTTTTTTTAGTTTGAGCTGCGTAATTTAGGAAATGTGTATGAACATATTCGTTAGTTATATTTATGTATTATTTGTGTTGGTGTTAATCTTGCTTGTTGATTGACTCAAGGCGGTCATATGCTATTGTTGTTCTTTATTTTGATTGTTTGTGTTGTGTAGTCAAAGCCAAATCAATAAATAATAATTTTGCCGCCTTGATTTAGTGAATACATGATGTATTACAATTTCTATAGATCATGTTATCATTTAAATGTATATATAACAATAAATAACATATCAATAACGCAGGAAGCCAATACATTATGCACAGGAACATACAATTCTTTTTAACTAACAATTTGAAAAATTTCTTCTTCTCCTTAATGCCACATATCATTTTTCATCCATATTTACTGCTGATTATAGACAATAAAATTTAATAGCCCGTGTGTGTTGTTTGGTTTTTATGGCACAAAATATTTTTTATTACAACATACATACATACAAAATACATGTCCTTTAGCGAGGAGTTTTTATTTACATAAATAAAAATTATTTTTATGAGATGAAATAAATTTACGATTTTGTTCAATATTACAAAATACAAGAGAAGAAGAATACTTTCAGTCAGTCAATGTAAAAATAACGAGGCATTTAAATCGCAAATATGAGAAAAATAATTGTTTATGGTGATAAAGTTATTTCAAGGAATATATTAAATTTGTAGCAAAAATTCTTTTGTCAATGACGACTGCACAACCTTTCGCTACCTTTCGCCTTCAAGATATTATAGAAGATGAGAAGAAAATTTTTTTGTTTGATCAAACTGGGTTTGTATTTTGATGAAACCAAATCACATGTGCTATATATATATATATATATATATATATATATATATATATATATATATATATATAATGAGCTGATATATATATGCTTGAAAATATCTTGTCGTGTCACGTTTTTTCATGCATGACAACGCACGTTGACAAGCCAAATATTCTGGTTTACCAAAATAATTTTCGGAAAATTAAAAATTTAATAAATTCACATCACACATATTTTATTACTGTTATTCTGCCAACGCTTATTATTATATGCAATACATACAACTTGCTCTAAATAATGCGTTTGTACACATACATAATAGAAGATTATATTAAGGAGCGCGGCGCCTTTAATTTGCCGATCACTGATTTGTAGAGTGTTCTTCTTTTGTCATTAAAAATACAAAATATACTCACAGTATTCACGACTAAAGCACAGAAAGTGTACTTGATACAAGATAAACGATACAAATTGTTGTGAATTAAGCATATATAAAATAAATAAATGAAAAAAAAAAAAATAAGAATTGGAAACTGATTTGAAAAACTAATGAGAATATTATGACATGCGCCGATGATGCGGATTCGAAATTATAAGAAATGGAAGGGCTTGTGTCATACATTTTGTTACTTGCATCAGCAGATGTATATGCATATATTAAAGAAAATAAACATATATTAAAAATTTGACTATCTTATTAAGAACTGGCACTCTAAAAACTTTTTGTCAAAATTACATTAACCGATAGAATACCTTTTATTTTGCAGTTTTTAAATTTCAGTGCTAAAATGAGCAGTCTGCAGTGTCTATACATTATTCAATGTATATTACATAGGAGTTCAACATGTTACGTTGCTCGCTTTAGAACACCCTATAATTTTTAACTGTCATTTATTTGTTTTTGTAGCGTCCAAATTAATTAATCTTGAATAATCTTTCGAACTTTATTTGATTTTTTTCATGCAAATATTTTGTTTTCGTTACTTAATATGTATTTTCTTTTAATAAAACTTTTTTGATATTCCCTTTTTTGCACGTTTTACTCAACAAATGTTAATTTTTTAAGATATGGAACGTATGTTGCATGTATTTTTACACGACGTTTTTTGCACGATTCCTTTGGGAACGTATTCACCATGTAAAATAGATATGGGTGTATGTACGAGTACATATGTAAATTTTTTGATCAATATCTCAAAAAAATGGTTTATGATGAACATACAAATACAATTATTTGACTATTTTCCTATAAACTCTCTAACATGTGGAAATACGCTCTCAGATATTTTAATCCAGTTATTTTACTTTCTAGTTAATTCTACTTCTTATTATTTCTATATGTCCAATAGTTTGCCTTTAACTCTTCTCTTTAGTTTTGTTTATAGTCCTTGCCAACTTTAACATTCATATCATACTCCGTATTTAACTTTATTTAATTTTTTTTCTACATCCGCATATCAGCATAAGTGTGAGTAAGTTGTGTGATTATTTATTTTCTAACTACTTCCGGTTGAAATTTAATTAAACGTCTAAGCATTTTCCTACATGTCTTATTTTATTTTATTTAACAAACATTTCCTGTTGTTTGTTTTTCCTCGCTATTTTACGCACACACACACACACACACACACAAACGCACACACACACACAAGTGCAGACTTGAGTTGCTTAAAAAGTGAAAAGGGAAAAATAAATTGAATAAAAATATAATAAACTTGTAAAGTTCCACTCAAAATTGATCGACGTTATTGGCAGACATTTACTGCAAGGACTTAGTGTGTTAAATTATTCATACGGGATGGTAGTGGAAGCCAACTAAGTGTGCAAAGTTAACGAAAATACCAAAGTCAGTTTGTTAATGTTGAAAAAGGAACTTATTTATTAAAACTATTTACTTGAATAAGGCAAAAGTATTTGAAGAATCCCTTATAGCTGAAAATATCGAAAATTGCTTATTACACTGTACAACGCAAAAGCACAGGTGACAAGCACATTTCTGTGGTTTTCATGAATAACATATATTTCTTATTTCGAGTTTAAATGAAAAAAAAATTATTTAACTCTTGCTGTAATAAGCAGATCTTCGCAGTTAAAGTCAAAGCAACAGCACACAAAATTCGACTGTTGGGTTTGCTGTCGCCTTGATTTGCCTTGGCTAATTTTCTACAACAAATAAGTACAATAACAACAACAAACAAACATTGATTCATGGCTTGGGCATTTACAGCATAAAAAAGACCACAAACTTTTGAAACTGTGCTTTGACTGAACTGTTTGAAATTTCAAAGTTAAAGCAACAGAACAGTCATCAGTAACAGAACAGTCATCAGTCATCATAAACTTTTCGCAGATTTTTTAGTGCTGTTGCTGTTTTGCTGGCAATTTTTCAAACACTGATACAGATCACTTTTGATCTCAAAAATTTTAGTAAGAAATTAACCCTTTAACGTACTTTAGGTATTGAATTTTTCTCGGTTGTTTTAGATAGAATTTCAAAAGTTCTAGGTTCCTTATCTCCTTTTTGTATGAATAAGCAACTGTAAGGAGGGTAGTTAAAAATGTTTAAAATATTGCTCCAAGTGTTATATTATTATATTAAGGGTTTTCATGTGAACTCTTAAAATTGCCATTTGAGCAATTGAGGAAACTTGCGAGACTTGTTTCATGAAGCCCCTTTTAACCTTTTGTGCAAACAACTTATTTAAATTTGAAACAAACGTCAAACAATTAATTAAATAAAATAAAATAATAAAATTTTAAGCAATTTTTAATTAAAAAACATATTTATAAAAATAAAAAAGTGTGTGTGTGTGTGTCTAAAAGTGCTAAATGTTGATGTTTACAAAATGCACAATTGCACAGCTTAAGTTTACGAGTCAAAATTATTGGGCAAACTTAACAGGTTTGTGTAAATAAATTTCTATACAATTTTTGACATTTTATTTACGAGGGTGTAAAAATGCACAATTGCACAGTTTGTGAGAATTTTGAACAGTCTCATGAAAACCCTTATTATATTATATTATTTCATATACTGATTCTCCATATTAATATACTTGTGTGCACGTCGGTAATTTTAAAACCAGATTCTATCTTTAGAACCCTGTTTGTTTTTATAGAAAATGTTAGATTCTGTTGCACAGTGTTATAGTTCGAAGCACTGCAGGCGTATTATATTTTCAAATTATGTGCATAAATTTCGAACAAATTCAATAAAAAATTTTAACGATTCCTTCTAACTGCAGCCTTAATATGAGTGTATGTACAGAAAGCTTATAATTAAGGTTATATAGTTTCTGTTTGAAGGAAAGTTAGAAATATTTTCTTTAGGGTTTTTTTTCTTCCAGCTGTTGATGTTGTTTCCAGTAATTTAAATAAGAAAGTAAGATCTGCTGAAAATATTTTACTTAAAATAGGGCAAACATTTTGAAGGTGATTCCATTTTTATTATTACCAAAATCAAAAAAACTTAAGAGCTAAGGAACCGAAACAATTCCCATATTCCATTTGACTTTGAAAAAAATATATATATGTACAGAGCTGAAGTTTACACCAAATGACGTCATACACACAGTGTACCAAAGACAATAAGGGGTTGCAGCTTTCGAGACCAGCAAGTTGTTCCGCTCTGGTAGTTTTTGTCTTTGTCATAATAACTTGCAATTGTGGTCAGTGCAACGTTTTCCTTCAACAATATTACAGCATTAAAGACTTTAGCCTAATCGAAATCATAAACAGAACAACTTACAGTTTGTAGTCTATGGTCTGATACCAGTGACTAATAGACTTGCGTTTAATTCATCCACTACTTAATTTTTGACACAAACCGATGATCAAACATATTTCAATTACATTGGTTGTGTCAAAAAGGAGCTAGTGAACGAGTTCGACCCAAGTGTTGAGACTTTATTATGTTTAAGGGTTAAATTTTAACAATAAAATATTCTTTTTCGTGAAATGTTCAAAGAGATTACGAGTTGTCAAGAACTCTGTTGCTTTTGTTAATAAGTAAATTGTTCTGTCAGCAAATAGTTTAATCGTTGTCACTAACGTGTGGACGTTACACACACATTATTTACTAGCTCTGTGCTATTAGAAAGGAAGGAAAAGAAAAATAAAAAAACACAGTAGAATAAAAGAAATGTATCAACTACTCGTATTTACAAGGAAACAATTTGAAATGAAAATACACTTAGAAAACGGAAGTATGGAGACAAAATAAATGGAAATATTCTATGGGACATTCGCCTTTTACGTGTGTGAACAGAAATTACAAAATGTATAACCCCAGGCACAAACCAAGTACATTAAAAAAAGAATAATATTAACCTGGTAACTTACATAGCTCTGTTACACATGAAAATATATTACAAATGGAATTCTGAAATGAATTAAAAGAACCAAACACAACATTATATTTTTTTATAAAAACAAAAAATAAAATATAAAAAAGTGTAAATGAGCTATATGTTTTTATCTATTTAATATTTACATTTTTTTAAAAGATATTTTTGAACTCCTCTAAAACGAAAATATCAGGTGGTCTATTGTGAAATTCGAAACGAGGAAAGATGCTTCAGAGTTTATAACATTTAAACATTTAAAATATTTTCTTTCATGGTACACCTCCAGGTACTGTAGTTTATGTTTTTTGTACTCTTTTATGTAGTCTTGGAATATATAGAGCCAAAACGCTAAAATCAGCGACACACTTTTAGGGTTCCGTACACCAAAGGTGAAAAAAGGAACCCTATTGTTTTCGCTACGCTGTCCGTCTGTCCGTCACACGGTATTTCCTCAGGAACCGTAAGAGCTACGGACCTGAAATTTGGACAGAGTATGTAGAACCCTGGCCACTACAACAACAAATACATGAGAATTAGAAATTAAAGGGTGCTCCAAAACGAGCGGCGAAAATTGTTAAAATCTCATGTAATATACATACAATTAATTGTATGTACATATGTATATGGATGCTTGAAATTTGTAAAATTAGTGTATTTTTATATAGACTAAAACAATTAACATTAAAATATTAAAAAATTTAAATTAAAGGGTGGTCCATCAGTTAATGCAATTTTGACAACTTGCTATATCTTGGAGACCGTAAGAGGTAAACTCTTGAAATTTTCAAAAACGGTCAAACTAAAAAATCCGAAAATTATAAAATCGCCAAACCGAAAAAAATCGCCAAAACCTGAAAAAATCGTCAAAAATTTAAAAAAATAGCCAAATCGAAAAAAATCGACAAAATTAAAAAAAAAATTCTAGCACTAATATAAATCGCCAAATTCGAAAAAATCGTTTAAATGAAAAAAAATCGCCAATATGAAAAAAAACGCTAAAAACCGAAAAAAATCGCCAAAACGCGAAAAATGCGCCAAAACCAAAATAATTCTTTATGTAAAAAAAAAATCGCCAAAAAATAAAAAACTCGCCAAAAATAAAAATATTGCCAAATTTAAAAAAAAATCGCCAAAATTTAAAATAAACGCCAAAAACCGAAAAAAAATCCTCAAAACGAAAAAAAGTGCAAAAACTAAAAAAAAACCAACAAAAAAATCACCTATATGAAAAAAATGCCAAAATAATAAAAATCGCCAAAATTAAAAAAACTTCAAAAACCAAAAAAAAAATATCATCAAAACGTGAAAAAAGTGCCAAAAGTCAGAAAGCGCCAATAAATTAAAAAAACCCCCAAACTAAAAAAACGCTTAAAACCGAAAAAAGCCAAAAACGAAAAAAATGCCAAAACTATAGTTTATATAGGCTAAAGTTCGTATTGAATTATATATTACGTACCCGTACGGAACCCTTCGTGCGCGGGTCAAGGTCGCACTTCACTGAATTTATTTGGATATAATCTTTATAACAAAAGAAGACTATTTACAATCGCTAATAATAGATTTTGGTCAAAAATTAAAACCAAAAACTAAGTCGCTTGAGCTTTTTTTTGCGATTATGACACCATATTTTTATACTGTTTTTTTTTCTGCATTCTTTATAAATTTTTTTAGATATTTTCTAAATTTAAAAATGTGGAACTTAAATTTTAAAAATATGTAGCCAGCCACTTATTTTGGGATTAATCCTCGAGTGAAATTCCTAGTGTAATAATTTTGAAAATATATAGACATTTTGAAACTTGCGTATGTTAAGGGTTTCGAAAGATAAATTTTATTAAAGAATACAATATATAAATATATATATATATAATATATAAATTCCAATATATAAATTCCAAAAAAAAAATTAGGATGATATTCAGTTTCGTGAAATTCAAAAATGTCATCAAAATATAACAAAAAATATTTCGTAGACCAAAAATTATAGTATCGTTATCGTGTGCTTGCACTTGAAAAAATATAGTACTAACGAGATTTTAGGCAAAATGTAATATATTTCTCATAAAAACCAAAATTTACTTCCTTATTTAATTTTATCGAAATCTACTTTAAATTTAATAGAGCTTAATTTATACTGAAAAGCAACCCTATGTACTCAAACAAGTGCGTGAATTGGCTACATTGCAGTTGTTTGCAATAGTTTTTGGGACTTTGCAAGAGTTTTTGAGACTATTGTCCTCAAAGGGTTAAAATTTTCAGTTAAATTTTTTTTGATAAAAATTTAATTTAAACGATAAAATTTTTCATAAAGGTTTTAATGGATATACATATGTTAGATTTCAAGCAGGTGCAAATGTCATGTCATGTCGAGTATATTATTATTGAATTGTGTATTCACCCATGTCAGCTTTTTGCTCTGTACACCAAATGATCACTAATATGTACGTACCGAAACAACAAAACCCTGTCGGAAATTTGGCTAACTTTAAACTAACTTTAATCTAACGATTTCGCAACTAGTACTGACTGACACTTGGATTACTTCGCAATGTAATCAACTGACTATTTTAACATTGCGTTGTCCCAAGCGGTAGTCAATTGGCATTACCTTCAGCCTACTTAAAGTTGATTTTTTTAAACCACCTGATAGTCAGTAAATTAAAAAAAATTTTCTGGGGTTCGAACATGAATCATCGCAACTTTTGTACTCAACGCGCTACCACTCAGCTAAGCTACCATCTAAAATAACAACAGCAAAATGTTAACATAAAACTGAAATGAGTTTTAAAGTACTGAGAATAAATTTGTTGGCTCTCATTAAATTCGATTACGACATCAACTTAAGAATTAATTTTGGGATTGTTCTGGATGACATTGCAGTTAGCTTTTAGTCAGTTAAGAAAAGTTAACTATTTTTGTAGTCAACCACACATTCTCCGACAGGGAACGTACAACATATATGAATGTATGTATATACTCGTGTGTTTACTTTCCCTCTTGAGCATCTCACTTAACCTGATATTCGATATAAGCGAGTTTTCGCTAACGCGAGGAAGTTTCGAAACAAAATTGTTGGACATTTGTTGTTGAATCTAAAAAACTTCCAATGCTCTCGATAGTTTCTCGAGCGTGTGGCAATAGCGGCTGCATGCTAGTCTGTTAGCATAAAGGTGCCGAATTCGATACATGGCTGCACCGTCAGTTAAAGAATTAAATGAAACACATATATACATACATATGTATATGTATGTGTAACAATTGAACAGAAAAAAATTTGCCACGATAGCCAAGGCTGAGTCATATAGGCCAATAAGTTTACTGTCGGCCTATATCAACATTTGAGGTAAAAAAGTATTGTTCTGCCCTGTTTATTGATGTTTCTCAGGCCGGGTTTACATCTGTGTGCTAAATGCAACACACGCGTAAAAAAAGCGTAACCAACTAATTACTAATGAAAAACTGTTTGATTTAGACATGTATTTGTTAAATTAAACAGTTTCAAACATAATTAAAAGACAATTTTATAGAATCCAAAATGATTGCAAACTATTTAAATCAAGAAAAGCATATCTGAATCAAACAGTTTTTCATTAGTAATTAGTTTGGTACGTTTTTTTTGAGCAAATGACACACAGGAAATGCTAGATGTAAACTCAGCCTCAGGCATTTGATAAAGTGTGGCATGAAGGCCTGATTTTGAAATTGAAGACATACTTACCAATAAACATTCTAAATCTTTTGGAAAGTTACATTCTTGCCCGAAAATTTACAGTTGTCGAAGGACACTTTATGAGTATGCCTGAAACTATACCATGCAGTGTGCCACAGGGGAGTATACTGGGTCCATTTTTATATTTGATTTATACTTGTGATATGCGTGTGAGTAGTATCCACACTTCTATATTTGCTGACGATACAGCCTGCCTTAGTACATACGAAAACCCTGATGAGGCACCCCGCAAACTCCAGGAACACATTAGTCAGATGGAACTATGGTTAAACTTATGGAGAATTAAGGTAAATGAACAAAAGTGTGTTCAAGTAACATTTACCTTAAGCAGCTATACTTGTTCCCCTATTCGGATTAGTAATCAAGTTGTTCCTCAACATTCACATGTAAAATATCTTGCTATACACTTTCATCGACAGCTTGCATGGAAACATCACATGGACTCTAAGGGCGACTTTTTGGGTTCGAAATTAAGATTAGTGTATTTCTCTAATTAGCTAATCCCAAAAATTAACTTAATCTCACATAATTGAGTTTGATGTTTTAGAGTGGTAGTTTAAACTTCTTGTTATGTGTAGTATTACCATACTGAGAAACAAAATAGTGGCAACAATTTCTGTGCAAAAGTCACACATGTTATCAACACATTTTGATTTTTTTGTTGGAAGAAGAAGAAACTGTCATATTTTATTATTTACAAGTAAATATTTCGCGTGTTAAAGGAAATATATAAATAATACAAAATACATATGTATATTTATGTGTTTTAAATTATTTTATCATATAATTTTTACAAAAATGTATATGTTTCACAAGTGCTTGTTGTCAATACTAAAGTAAGATTAAACCACCACGATTGGTCGCTTAAACTAGCAAGTAAACCAATATAATCGACTACCCAAAAATTGCAAATGAAGATTAAGGTTAATTTAATCTCTAATCTTCAACTCAAAAAGTCGCGCTAAGTTAACTCAACTTAAAATAAAATTAACTCAGGTACATTGGCAGAAATTTAACACTCAGCCTAGACTGCAAACTTTTAATATACAAGTCACTTTTAAGGCCAATATGGTGCTACGGACTTCAGCTGTGGGGCACTGCTTCAGCTTGAAATGTTGATAAAATCCAACGAAGTCAAAACAAAATTTTACGTTTGATAACATCTGCTCCATGGTTAATCAAAAATTCAAATATACATCGTGATTTAAATATGCCACTAGTGACTGAATAAATTGCAAAATACGCAGGCAAATATCTAACAACACTCGTGTCACATCCTAATCCACATGCTCGTAATATTTTGAACTTTACTGGACACGTCCGCTTAAAATAGAGAGATACAAGGGCTCTACTTATTATATTTTGGATTTAAGATTTGAATACTTATTGTTAGTTCAAAAAAACGTGCATTAAGAAACACGATAGCCAAGTGGATGTGTTTTGTTAGAATGGAGGTACCGTGTTAAAATTCTGCAGCGCAAGTTAAAGAATAAAATATCAAACAGTAAAACTTTTAAAAACCCCAGAGGAGAAAATTTATGATAACATCCAAACGGCAGGACTTATTTTCTTCAATTATAAACTTACAACATATTAGATAAAGTAACCTTTCAAATAAATTAAAATTGGTGTATCTGATTGGGAGCTACAGCGTCAAAGACACAAACAATTCAACAGAATATATTTAGAAGAGATGTGATATCTTCTAAACGGCTGGAGCGATTTTTTTCAAGCGTACATAGCTCAGAACACTCTCGATCAAGTCACCTTTCAAACAAAAAAGCTAAACCAAAATCAGTCCAGCCGTTTGGAATACACAGCCACACACAACAAAGTTATAGCACATCTTTTTTTGTTCAGTTGTTAAAAATAAATAAAATAAATTAAAATAACAAAAATTCAAAATTTTAAAAACTCCCGATATATCGAGAAAAGATGTGATATCTTCAAATACAGCTAAGAACACTCTCGATCAAGTTACCTTTCAAAAATAAAAAACTAAATCTAAATTGGTTAAGCCGTCTGGTCTGTACATGGACTCGTACAGACACACATATATGCAAAAACTCACTACAAATTTATAGATTTCTTTTTTCGGTCGGGGGCTAATAAATAAATTAAGAAATAAAATAAATTTTTTTTCTGAATTTTTTCCATATCGAAGTTATATATATTGATATTGACTCACTTTTGATATTGCTAGCAAAACTTCGAAATTGAATAAATTTTGGAACAAAACTGAGTGACAGGTTAACTGTTTTCGATTAATTTTTGAATGTTATTCTCGAAAGTTTTACACGATAAATGTTTGAGATATATTCGAAATCGATATCATTAACGAAAGTGCTGGTCAAGTGGGCTACTGCAGATGTGTATTTATATATGTGTGTGCGTGTATGCAAAATTAGTTTTCAAGCACGAAAGTGCTCAAACTTGACAATTTTTAAAGTTGTCACATTTTGTGGGCCATGGACTTTATATGTACACCAGCTGAGCCCCGCAAACGTTGTCTTATCCTCATTTAATTAATTTATTTTTTTCAAACAACAAATTGCTCCACCCAAACCTGTGTTAACAATTTCAGCTCCACAGATCATGCGTTACGACCAAACACACACTCCGATTTCATATGTATACATATGTGTATATGCATATATGTATAACCAAATTTGCGCCCTCAAGTGAATTCAATTTGCTACTGTAGTTTCTCATATAGTTTTAATTTTCAGCCAAGAAGCAGTCCCTCGTTTCTGGAAGTTGTGACAAGTTTTCCACTTGAAAAAATTAAATAATTGCATAGGTTGTCCTATTATACACAAAATCTGCTGGCGAGTTCCATGAGCAGCAGCGAAATGCATATAGATGTTGCTTAGCCAGAAAAAAAAACCAAAACAAAAATTGCAAATAAGAACTTAAAAAATATTACAAATGTATATCAAATAGTTATTTGTTTCTTATAGGACATTTACACTGGTCTCTAAAAATAGCTCTTACGAAATTTCGAGCTAAATCTTGCTGCTTGCTTTTTATTAGATTTCCCATACAAAACAAAAAAACCTATTTTGTCACTAGATTTGTAGAAAATCTAATTTTTATTTATTTTTTACGACCCTGTAAAACATAATTTTAGGAAATTTTAATGAATGATGGAAACCTAAGCTCTAAATATAAATAAGCTCTAAACATAAAGAAGCTTTTATCACTTACTGGCTTTTATTCGTACCTGGTTATTTCAAACTAAACTATGCCCTCTGTACTGGATTTCAGTGCAATCATCATATAGAACTTAAAATGAGTTTAGCTAACAGTTTCTTCTTCTCTGAATCTCCCCGCTAAGATGAATTGTGAGTTAAAACCGCTGTGGTCGCTGGGAATATACGCACATACCCACACATGTTTACTCATATCCCTGGTGTATGCATTTTAAATTAATGTCTTGGTTTTTTTTTATTTGTCGTCACAAAACTTTTTCCTGTTTCCTTGTTTACTTATGAGTTGTTTTAGCATTTTATGGCCCCGGTTCGTACTTGTTTTCCTTTTTTATTATTTGCTTATGTATGTTAATATACTCGTGTCTACATGCATATATACTTGTAAACTTAATTTTATCTGTGATTATTTTTGTGTATCATTCAGGCATATTATATACAGAACTAGCAAATAAGTAACTTTGTCGACACTGATAATGTTTGGCAAAAGAAATTGAATTAAATAGTAAAATAAAGAAGTTATTATATGTATTATGAATTATTAGAACTTCTAACACAAAACTAAATATATTCATTACCTTCCTTCCTCCTCTTCTTCTTCTTATTTTTCTTCTTCTCGTGTAATCGGGCTTTTCAATTTGATATATTGGTTATGTGATTATAAAAGTTAAGTTTTGATTCCTAGGCTATGTGTGGGTTTTAATTATTTGAAGTTTTTCATCAAATAAAAAATTAAATAATTATATTAACTATCCTGGTTTACACAAAGTAATGCTATAAACACAATCGGGACGAACGACGAATTTCGTCCACGTCGACAAATTTGTCGATAAGCATTCTCTGCGTAAATTCGTCGTGTGAAGCACAATAACGACGAATGAATTTACACACCGAATTCCTCTCTCATATTTAGTAAAGTTGATTGTTGTGTGTACAGAGATAGAGAAGGAGTGAGAGTACAAAATAGAAATAAATCTATTCGTTATGCACGGCAACTTTCGTGTGTATTTTCATATACACACATATATTCGATTTCTTACGACGTATATTCGTAACCGAAAATGCGTCGTTCGTCCCAGTTGTGTTTAAAGCATAATGCATACAGTGCGTCTAGCGCAGTGGTGCATTGAAATCATTTAGTCTTCGCCGTCGCTAATTTTTCATAAGACTTTTTCACTGTATCAAAAATAAAAGTTTTCTTAAATATTTACAACTAATACAAATATGCCAATCATTACAACATTTGCTTTAGCAGTCGTTTGCTTGTCGCCGAAAATACCTTGACAACGTGCAGCCAGCTTCAGCATTTTTAGCTTCAACATCTCTTTGTAGCAAATAAAAGGAGAGGGAAATCTTGATTTTTTGTAAATAACTGAAAATGAAGTAAAGCACCCCATATACGTTTTAATTAAGAATCTGAACACAATGTAACGATTATTTATTGCGGTGCGGGTTTTCATACGATTTTGAAGTAAAAAACCGCAGTGCGGAACGGAATGAAATTAAAATCTATTTTATTTTCATTGTGGACTTTCTTATTCTCTCAATTTTTAATACTTTTGCTCTTGCTGACGTTGCCGTAGTTTTTGAATAACTGGCGGTGTTCACAACATAATTGTAAAAAGACGTGATTTTGAAGTTCAAACAATTTTGTCATAGATTATAAAAGTTTAAAAAATATATCAAATATATCTGCGAATGTATAAAATGTTAATTATTTTTTGTTTTTAGTTATAAAAATTTATGCACAAAAAAATTAGTAAACATTTAAACACACAATGACAAGTATTGCCGTCGCCGTTTTCCGTTGTATTATGTTTATTTTTCTCTCCCGCAACGAGAAATCGCACAGCACCGCAAACATTGTGTTTAGACTCTAAATTGTCAATTGAGTCTTTCAATTGAATTGATTCCTTGTCACAAACTTCATAAACTGAATTGAAAGATTTTCATTCAACAGTCAAATTTATATTTTTTTCACAATTACAAATTTAAAAATTTTAAACTTAATGAATGAATTAATTTTTTATTTAAAATTCAATGAAACTAAATAAAAATCAGAAATAATTCATAGTTAGGCTCAAGTTCAGTAATTTCAATTCTTATTGAATGAAATATTTTTATTAATTAATGTGAGTTTCTAAAGAAGAGAAATAAAAATTTAAAAATACATAACTTTTTTTATACAAAATAAAGCTACAAACATAAATTTTGAATCGTGTATGGAGTGCTTAAGGCATGGTTTTTTGTTACACCTAATACTATTTTCGATAGTTTAAGCTAACAATTTGATTTCAAACTGAACCGATTTCCATTACATACTTCTATGAGTATATTCAAATATTATATAGAAAAACCCATATCTTGAACGTATTGCATACATTGTTGCTGTTAATTCTTTGCATCCTTTCCAGCAGCAAAATTTCTATTTCTTTTGATAAATTATGCACTTTAAGTGATATAAAGAGATTAAAAAAATTCAAGTGTAAGTAATAAAAATAACACACAAACGAAACAAAATTGTCCACCATGTGTTGTTTAATCAAAGCAAAAAATATAAAAACTAAAAGCAACGAAAAACTAAACGCCACAAAAACTAATGAAATTTAAAAATATAAAATTTCAGCAGTTAAAATCAGCAACATGTGTGCAATTTAATTTCAACTGAAAAACATTTTGATATTTATTTCAATAAATGCATAAATTTTTCTTAACTTTATGAGATCAAGTTACAAGACACTTAAAATAAATTTAATGTAATAAAAAAATTATGCAAAAGTCCTTTTTTTAATCCTTAATTCTTTTCCTCAGAGAGTTTAAACAATTAAAACAAAAGTGATCTCTTTTCCAGCATAACAACAATTTAGGTTACACAAGATGTGCCAGGGGAAGAAGAAAGTAAAATAAAAAAAACCTTAATTTAATGGCCGAAATAAGAAAATAATTATTTTATGCTGCAGGCAGAAATTGCCACAAGCAGCAGCAACACTTAAGAAAGGACTGCGGAGCAAATTACAAGATTTTATTACCGTGATTATTCACTGTTTTTTTCTCTCTCCGTACATAACCTGGGATTACCTTTTTGGGTTTAGTTATTAAGAAAGAAAAAAAACACAGCTATTAATTTATTCCACTTTAGTTTTTTCCCCTCATTCTGTTAAAGGAAAGGTAAAAATTTTTTTTCTTTCCAAAACTCTACAGAATGTTCAACAAGCAAATAAATTAAATTTTGTCAAATTCAAATGGCAACAATTCATAAAATTTTATTATGTTGAATACATTAGAATATAAATAAGTCTGGTGTATTTTAATGGGGCACTTGATATTGAAAATGAACTTATTTTTTAAGGACAACAAAATATTATGACATTAAGTCAAGAGCGGTTACGTCAATTAAATTTTTTTGTATACATAAATCACAGCCAACAGAAAATCAATATCAAATATAAATTTTCTAAAAATATTTTACAAAAATCAAAGAGACTTAAGGGCACACATGCAATTTACTTTAAAGGACTACTTAGCAATGAAAATAAATGTTAATCTCATTGTAATTGATGTTTATCTTGAGGATATTTTTGTATAATTTTCGTTGTTTCTCTGGAGAAGTTGTTGCAAGTTAATTAATTTTAATATTTGTCTTATAAATAGAAAAACTGAAAAGAAAGAATATGAGGAAACAAAATTAGAAAAAAAGGTGGCATGTCATAACGTCCATGGACGTTATGACAAAGCAAATGTGACATAGTGTCCATGGACATTATGGCACTTTTGAAATTGTCTTAAAGTCCATGGACACTATGACATTATAATTATGGACATTATGTCGCTTTTTAATGTGTCCGTAAGTCCACAATTTTAGGAATGAAAAAAAATCTTTATATTTTTAAGAAAGAATTTATTTATTGAAAATACAACAAAATAAGAACTAGCTTCTCGCACAAAAAAAAGGACGTGTTCTCGGTATTTCTCACATCAATGCACAATATTGAGGTTTTGAATATTTCTTATTGAATTATATTAAAACTATTTTCTACAATCTGTCTACAATATGGATATATCAAGGGCGATTTGTTTGTTTTAGATTTCAAATTTAAATTTTGGAAACAGGTAGAACAAAGCTTAAAAGGCTTACATGGCATTAAAAGTGTGTTTTTGGGCTCATCAATACAAATTATAGATTTTACAATTTCTGTGAACTGGTTTAACACGATTTCACTTTGTTCAATATCTTCTACGTCCGCTTCGTCCTCTCCTACATCAATTTGAAAAATATTTGAGTGTATAAAAAATTATAATGATTAATATAAAACAAAATTTAAATTCTGAATAAAATATTATTGATTATTGGGAAATGAAAAAGCAAGGAGAAAGGGAAGGCGCCGATTTTTCTTAATTCTACTTTCAAATGTAGTATTATCTCCCTTTCTCCTTGCTTTTTCATTTCCCAATAATATTTAATATTTTATTCAGAATTTAACTTTTGTTTTATATTAATCATTATAATTTGTTATATACTCAAATATTTTTCAAATTGATGAAAAAAGTTTATTCGTTTCTTTTTCAGGTCACTCCTCGGGGATTTTCTGTCAGAACAAAAAGTGCCTTAGAAGGTTTTAATTATAAACTTTCTCAAAACATAGAAAAGCACGGACAATTCATAAAATTTTTTGAAGCTATCCGAAATGAAGATTTTAGTCAATCGGTTTCCATAAGTCAATTAGTTACGGGTGAATTATCAATTTTGCCAAAAAAAAATAAACTTAAAAAAACTAAGGACCGTAAGATTCATCAGCTGACCGAATAGATAGAGGAGTTATCTCGCAGGAGTTATAACGGTACTCAAAAAATGTACAAGTCGGACAATAATTGCTTTTAAATTTTTATGGACACTATGACACGACAAAAAGTGACATAATGTCCATTGACATTATGACATTGTGTTAATTGATGTAATGATACTTTCTTGAGTGTCGAAATGTCCATGGACACTACGACACATTTGCTTTGTCATAACGTCCATGGACATTATGTCCTTGGACATTGTAACATGCCACCGGGCCTACCCATACTTTAGAATTATTAAAATGCCAAAATTTTTTGATAGTTTTTAAGATACGGGCTGTAAAATTTTATCGTAAGCGACAACTTACGTACAGCTAGAGAAAAAAACCAGCTTAAAATCAATAAAAATCATACTGAATTAATAAGAAACATTAACGAAAATCTAGACAGTATTAATTTATTCATTTTATTTATTTCTGAGTATTTCAATAAGAATTTTCTATAGACTGAAAATTATTGAATTAATGTGACGCGATGTTATTTTTAAGTTGCAGCTTTTAAATATTATAAAAACCCGTTTCCTGAAAAATTAAATTTTTCTCGCTTACGATTAAATCGGAAAAAGGTTCGATATTTTTAAACGAAAGTCTCAAACATGACTTATCTACAATATTTTATTGATTTTGTAATTTCAAAATACTTCATTCTTTCTAGTTCAAAATCAAGGTACTGACGAATTTTATTATTCCTTCGAAAAAAAAAACAAGATATGTCGACGTCATCAAAATAGGTATTTGCTTGTGAGATGATTTAGTCGTTGGAGTCAAATCCCTTTCCGCCAAACCAGGGCCCAAGTCCGGAGAATATGGCGTATGAAAAAGCAATACGTGATGAAATGCATGGATTTTTTCCATCTGTTTTTTGCCGAGCCATTTTTTCAGGTTTGGTAACAAAAACTTGTCATTCGGGACTGAATCGGGAGAACAGGGCAGATGAGATGGCAATTCATGGTCCTATTCATGGATGTTTGCCATGGAAATTGCAAGTGTAAGCAAGTGTAGTTGAAAAGAAGTTTTTCTTGATGCAATAATTGAGCTTAAAGGGACTTAGAGTGGGGAGGGGATTTGCATTTGTATGAAAATAAATTCATTAAAGTGCAACTTTGACTCTCACACGAAGGGTTCCATACGGACACTAGATATGTAACTTTTGCCTATAGTTTAAAAATATTTTTCGTTTTTGGGATTTTTTCGGTTTTGAGCGTTTTTTTAGTTTTGGCGTTTTTGCAGATTTTGTTGCGATTTTGGCATTTTTTCGTTTTTTTCGACTTTTTTAGCTTTGAAGCTTTTTTCTCGTTTGGTGATTTTTTTCGGCTTTCGGTGTTTTTTTTAACTTTGGTGATGTTTTTTTAATTTTGGCATTTTTTTTAATTTTGCCCATTTTTTTTATTTTTGGCGTTTTTTCTGGTTTTTTACAAATTATTTTAGTTTTTGAGTTTTTTTTTTAATTTGGCGCTTTTTTCCTTTTTTTCGGTTTTGGAGGATTTTTTCCGGTTTGGCGATTTTATAATTTTGGGATTTTTTTGTTCTATCGTTTTTGAAAATTTCAAGAGTTTTTCTCTTATGGCCTATTTCCCACCTGCGAAAGAAAAAGTTCGACTTATGATTTATATTAAAAACAAAAACAAATTTTCATATTTTATTGTTGTTTTCAATATAAATTGTAAGGCGAACGTTTTCTTTCGCAGGTGGGAAATAGGCCATTAGTTTCCAAGATAAAACAAGTTGTCAATATTACATAGTCAAAATTACATTAACTGATAGAACACCCTTTAATTTAGATTTTTACGTTTTAGTGTTGTACTCTAACCTTACAAATTTAAAGTGTCAATATACATACAATTGTATGTATATTACATGGGCTTTTAAAATTTTTTGTTGCTCGTTTGGTGCCGATTAACCCTGAGAAAGCTTATTTTTTGACTACTGTTTGGTCTCTGGTATTTTATGATGAATTCATATTTTCTTTACGCTTACTAAACGGCGCCAGAACTTGTCCATATTACGCTTGAACGACGCCAAGCACTTCTGCGATTGTGAGCAAATGCAATATCCATCTTGTAAAAATGTTTCTCATATTCAAGTGATCATTGACAATTTTAGCCACTGAGCCACTGAGAGATGCCTATGGCTTTCACAATCTCTCCCCTGTTAAAATCATAAATATAGAAACAAATGAAGTTCGAATAATAATTATGATTTGATTAGGCTAAATAAAGTTTGTATCGTACTGTAAGCCAAATTACATGTGATTAATTATTAATGAATAAATAACACCAAAGTTAATTGTAAATATTCTGACAAATACCAGTTGTTTCGTTCGGCTAGTGTTTTTTATAATGAGCTCATGATATTCACTTGCGGTATATCGCTCGAATGGCAACTTTTTCATATCCAAATTTTTAAGCAAAATGTGAAGCAGTTGCGCAATTGAGATATCTAGAGCTTTAGCTATCTCACGCAATTTAATTTTCTAACAATCCAATGTCATTCTATGGATTCGATCTACTATTTGTGGTGCGACGACCTTTTTTGGCGAACTTATGAAGTCATTTGTTTTGTATCCTATTCCTAGTATCTACCACGTCTCTCTCTAGTTTCGATGATTTTTTTACGTAAAAAATAATGCTTAACCTGGATGCAAATTACAGTATTCGATACCTATTGAAATTTTAAAATATTTACATTTAAACTTCATTAAAGTATTTCGATACTTTCGATACGATTGGGCATCAAGTGTCGTTGATTGCCTCCAGCACTCAAAGTGCACTTTTTTCCATTTTCGTTGAAATTATTTCGCACTTTCAGTGGTTGTTAAAAACAAACAATTAGACGCAGTTTTTCCAAAATTCGACAGCAGTCTTGTCGTTACGAAGATTAGTATTGGAATTTTGGTAACTTATCTGCCACCTTACTCTATAATTCGCTAAAGCTAAATCTCTATCGTTAAAAACCTACAAAATCAATTTATTGAATTGCCGCTGCAATGTCTTAAACATTTAATGCACCAAAATTTTTTATGTCATCGCCAAAAAATTTTAATTTGGTATTTATTCAGCATTTTAAGGATTGAATTTAGCTTTAGCGAATTACTGAATAAGGGGGCTGGAAATACAAAGTCCAGGAATTATCAAACTGCTTTCGTATGTATGTATGTATTTCTCTCTCTGTCTCTCTTTTTATTTACTGTAAAAGTTTGAAGGTAGTGTGATGTTTTTGACATGTTAATATCGCCAATCTCATTCCACCGATTTCTATTCACTAAAATCTATAACGTAATAGGAGTGGAGCAATTACCAGCATTATGAAATATTTATTTTTTTTTCTTGAAATATGTTGAAGTATTTGCCAATTGTGAAAAGCGTTGTGACATAATGTTTAAAATTTGTTTTTTTTTGAAGAGACAACGGTTTCGTAGTGACAAGTTTGACATTTATTGTAAAGTAAAAAAGATAAAATGTATCCATTTTCAATGTTTATCTTTTATACGTTTTATGACATATTTTATTTATTTTTTGTTTACAGCATTAGTTAAAAAACTGGAACACATTTTAATTTACATAAATATCTCAGTTTTCTACTTATTCTAAGTGTTCAAAGATATAAAAATTATGACATTATTTGACTGAGCTGTCTAAAAGTTGACAAATTAATTTTAAGTAATAGATTGATATTTTGAGTGGTTGTAGGTTTTGTTTACTTTTTACAGGAATCTAATAAGAATTAGAAGCGACTGATGTTTTAATATCGTTTGAAAAAAAGGTCACACTAAATTTTGCCCAAGAAAATATTTATTTCAATATATGTAAAAGTGTTGAAGAAATTATTGAAAAGTAAGACTGCTAACAAAATGTCATTTCAATTTTTTTATTTGTATTTCCCACACCTGCTATTTTTTTTAAAAAACCAGGGGGCTAATAGAATTTTTGACACAACAGATAAAATATTGACAACCAGCAAATAAGCAGAATGGTATCATAAAATGTAAAAATACCGCCATCACTTCGAGCCGTCGCCCAATGCGTAGATTTTTACGTCTCTAAATGTATTTAGACTGAAAAAAATACATTATTTATTTTAATTTACGAAAAATTTTGCATAATATGTATGCATATATAATATTATATAATTTTTTGCTACAAGAATATTGTTTTATATAAAAATGTCCTTTTAAAAAATTGTTGGTAGCTGGCGGCTTGTAGTCAGTTTTTTTTGCCACCGCAGCAACTTTTTCATCGGCTTCTTTTTATGACAGAGTGAATTTGTCAAAAAAGAAACCATTTGCCATAACAGAAATGTTAAAATTGTTCCCCACAGGCAAATATTTTTATTACCAATAACGTAAATTATATACTAATAAAACACAATGACTACATTGAACTAAATTCATTTTGTTTCAACTGGAAATAAGTTTGATTCATGGTGTTATTTCAGCATCAAACTGATGTTGTTCTAACTTGAAGGAGCTTTGATTCAACATAATTCTTCAATTCGATTTAGGTTAGTTTAGGATAGGTTAGCAGGGTATTGGTAAGGTAGAGTGAAATTTAGAGTCCAGCTCACTTGAGTCCAACACAACGGTCCCTTTAGTGCTACCTGTAAGTTGAAGATGAGATAGTGAGATAAGATAAGTGAGGAAGAGATAGTGATCTCTTCCCTATCAGAGAGGAGAGGTAGTGAAGGAAGAGATAGAGGAAGGCCCGTATCACGGTTTTCAACTTTTAAAATAGTTTGGTTGAGATTGAAAAATTTGCATTTCTATTCTCCACTAAATTAACAGTTGACATTTCAGTTGTGTTTTGGTACTGTAATTTACAACTCTGTGTAAGTTTGGTTGAAAAAAATGTTGAGTATACACAACTGCTTTTTAGAGGTTGGGTCTGTGGTTGGGTTTTTCTAGTTAAAAGTTGGTGCGATATTAAATGCAGAAAAAGTGAAAAAATTGTAACTAGAAATATTAATATTATTATTATTATTATTATTACGCTTAATAAATTTTTTTTAACAATTTCAGTACCGGCGGTTACCGGGGACATACACAAAGTTGCAAGGATTTATGGTGTTAGGTGATTAAAAAAATAGCGAAAAGTTTCTTTGTTCTGCCGAAAAGAACAAAAAAACCTTCAAAAATTATTTTTTTTTTAAAGAATTTGTTCCCTATTTTAATTATTATTTTGATTTGTATTGGGTAGTTGAAGAGGGTTGGAATCAGCACGAATTTGTTTCTAATACATAGCACATTTATAATTGTGACTTCGTTTTCGTCGTCATAAAATAAATCTACGCATATTTGTATCCAGTTGGTATGATTTCTTTGAACTAACACTAAAACAATAGTTTTTCTAAAACTTTGTGTTTTTTCCTGTTTTCCTTTATATTTTAAGTTGGCAACGCGATGACAATTTCAACTAAAAACCAGTTGTGGTTCATAATATTTAAACATAGTTTGGTCGTGTGCAATTTGGTCTACTCCTAGACGACTAAACTGAATTTAGTTGAGAGCCGCGTTGGGGGCAGAAAGCTTCATTCTTTTGCAACCCTGCTTTTTTGCACGTGTTTAATAATGCATTGTTACAGCGCCTCCGGTGTCAATGATGCTTATTAATTTTTTAATCTGTGTTTATTAGCTATTTTATTGGATATATTACTTCGCGAATGATTCTGCTACACAATACTGACGAATGAGGGCGCTTTGATCTTACATTGGGATAAACATCAGTGTCTATGTTTTCATCACTAGAACTTGTCATACAATAACTGATGATACAATGATACTAATGCACATTGTTATTTAATGACTGTCGGAGACCGGGGTTGGACCCAGAACCTTCGGTTTTGTACACAACTTGAAAAGTACTTCAGCCAACGCCACCCTCTCATTTTAATTTAACAGTACGGGAATGCTAAATATACATGAAATAAAGATATTTCAAAAGGAAGCATTTTCTTTGAATATTATTTGAATGTTATTGTAAATCATGTTGAATTAACATGAAACACGTGTAAAGCAAAAATAATTTCGGAAAATGTTTAATTAACCCTGAACGTAGATTTTAAAGTGAAATTTTGTTGTGTATATTCATAGAGGGCGTCACAACAAAAGGTGTCCATGACGGGCGCAGACCCAAATCTACTACTGGTTGTAAAACTGATTCTGCAGAGCAAAACAAAAAATTATACAATGCATGTATTGGAGTTTTTAGAGTTTTACAACGAAAGTTGGAGTTTTCGCTGCTGCTTATTTACACAAAAATTCAGAAGTATTATACGGATTTATAAATTGATGCATTTGAAGAGTAACAGCCTGGCCCACGATGTCGACAGAAAATATTCAGTCGATTACTTATACTGGAAACAACAACAAATTTCCTTATTTTTGGTCGTCGTCGTGGGTCAGGCCGTAAAAGTAAGAGCCTAGATGGTGACTGCCTCAAACCTTTTTTCGAAAAACTTTAGTGAACAATGTTTTCCTGTTAACTTCGAAAATATATTGAATATATTATTTGCAAAAGTGTATTAAATTTTACTATAATTTTAAGATAACCGAAGTAAACTAGAATATCAATTTGTAAAAGGTTACCAACTAATAAGATGTATAACCCCAACTTCCATAAGCTTTACGGCTATAAATTCTACTTTAATACGCAGCATTAGTAATTTAAAAATTAAGTGCATATAAATGAAGTTCTTTTCCTTTTTATAGCAAATTAAATATATGTTTGTATATATTTATATCATCATTTTCATACTACTACCCTCAGAATATCTAATATGCAAGGTACACTAATAAAATGTATTGATTGATTTCGCAACTAAGGCGAGTTTATTTATTTTAAAGTATTTATGTGTGTGTGTGTGTGTGTGTGGGTGTATGTTTGTATTTGCTTTGTTTTTTAACACCTGATGTTTGTTTTATTGTCAATCGAAAAAATAATACCCAAAAAATTTTATGACACAAAATCTCACTCTCAAATCTTGGATATTGTAAAAAATCAGTCAATCACTCAAGTGAAAATAAAAAGAATTTGATTATATTTGCCTTTACCTTTTTTTTCTACGCTTATAACCGTCTTTTTTTTGGTTTTTAGTAAATATAAACATAGACACTCGTATACATTTGTGTGTTAGTCCCAAATCAATTTAAGGCTTAAAATTATAAAAATGTTTTTATTACTAGTCCACGTGTACTCGTATTGGTCTCTGCTCATGTTCATTCGCACTTTTGCTATATTTTTTTCCTAATTTTATTTTTGCTAACATTTACATTTTGCTTCACTCCTACCAAATAAAAGGTGTTTTAGTAGGAACAGGGAAGTTCCATTTGATAACTGCCGTATTGTGGAAGCAAAATGGCAGTTCTCTATTGAATTGGTTGTCATTCCTCTAGTCTTCTTTGGCCGAACCTTCGTTGGTGAATAAAGCGTTCAACAACACGTCCAAATGATAACATTGTTTTGTCAGTAAGAGACTGACCCTAATTTTTTTTCACTAATGAGGCTCATCTCTAGATAAATAAGCAACAATAAGAAACATTATCGAATTTGGATCGAAAACAATCCATGTGAGATAAGAGAGCGGTCAATTAATCCCGAAAAAGTCACTTTTCGGAGTTGATTTTGGACTGTCATGGATCTATTTTATTTTCGTGATAATTGAATGAAATGGACATCGACGACACGTCGTTTCAATGGAACGGCACAGTGCACATTCTGTACGAAAGTTTTGGTGATATGCTTATCTCATTTGTAGGTGATGTAAACTAATCACAGAGATCGTGCGATTTGCCTTTTTCTGGTCTTTATGCGAATAAACTACAAGCTACAGCGATCCTTAAAGCCAGATGAGGTCATTTCATGCAAATTGAATAATTGGGATGCACACCACCTAGCGAAGCCGCGGCGGACATTTACACGATGTTATATCATAGACATAATGGCATCGAATAAAAATTTCGATAATGGGTCTAATTATTCATTCCGTTCCGCGATTGCGAAAAGCATTTTTGTTGCTGAAGCAAAATTTGCAATCATTCATTCCGCTGCTGTGGTATTTTTCCGCAGTTACGGTATTACCAGATTATTGATTCAGCAATATAGACATTTTCCTCTATTTTGCTTACGCTCAAATTTTATGACGGTAAGCATAAGGAAAGAACAAAATGGCATGGAAAATATACAAATTTGGAAAATTAACAACTACGGGGACGCAGAAATGAATAATTGCAATTTGCATATCGATCGATAGTTCTTTCCGTCAAATTTTCCTTTTCATGCGGAATCAATTATACCACCCAGTATCTCACACGTACTTCCTTTTACTTAAATTTAATGATAGAAATGTGATGGAAAAAAGAATAGAAGCAAAATGTGTGTTTTGTAATGATTTTTGTTTGATGTTGTAAGCTTATTATGTTTGTATGTTGTGATTCTCAATAATTAAATTAGAGAATTACTATAAGCATGCAAAGTTTTTTAGTTAATATCAAAATCATTTGGGTTAAAGTCTACTGACGATTTCCGTTAGACACGAATGAAATACATATCGATGGTCAGAAGCAGAAAGGCTCCAACTCGTATTTTTTTATGAAATTGAGTTTTTCAGTGATTCCAAAGAATTTCACTTCATCACAAAAATTTATTGCAATGTTGTAAAAAATAACAATCTTACAAGCAGTTGTGGAAGCATTTATACTGTTCATTATTATGTTTTTACGTTTACTTAACCAAAAAAAGAAGAGAGGAGTCTTAGGACTCCTGGTTAGAGCTATACTACTTACGTACCTTTTCACAATGTATGGTTAAGAGTTAACGTGAACTTTAACTGACAATTCTTCATACAAAACTTGCCGTTAAAGTCCCTGTTATCTTTTAACCACACATTGTGAAAAGGTACGTTAGCTGTATAAAACAAATTTCCTGAGTTAAATAACAATGCAATAAATAAATTTAAACATTTTGTTTCGTTTATTTTCGTATTCTGGTTTTAAATGCAAAGAAATCAAAAGCAAAATTAATTAACTAACTATGATAGCATCGATTATTTTTGTTACGAAAATCACGTCTCAGCTCTTGTGTCGTGGCATAAAAAGCATAGCTCTAAAAAATGAGTCAAATTAAATAAATATCCCTTCTGGGTTGAAGAACAGCTCTCGCGTCATCGTAATTATTTCTTAAGTGCGGTCAGGCTTGTGTGTGTTGTTTGGCCTTCGAGAGTTTTTCGTCTCGATTGCACTGGTTGACAGATCTGTTACGGAATACCGTATAATCTTGCGGTTCTTTTGTAGAATTTCTTTAACAACAACGTTGCTACCTCCTATGTGAAGGCATATATAGTGTACAGTTTGTCACAAAACTTTTTTAAAATACTGTTAATAACATCTTGGGCATTTCGTCTAGTTACTCCGCCCATATTTGTGCAACAGCATATTATGAAAATTTACTTTGTATAATATGTACCAATAAATAAATAAATAAATAAATATTCTTTGGTATTTCTTATATGAAAGCCCTTAATGAAATACCCTCTAACCATACAAATAGAACTTGTTTTTATGTTTTTTGGATACATATTTTTAATTAAGAATTCTACTATTTTGTGTTACGAATTTTTTTCTTTATGAGCAAAATAAACAGCAAAAGAAAAATAGACTTTGTAGTTATGTATGTATGTATGTGTGTGTGTGTGTGTGTGTTTTATTTGTACAGGATTACTAAAATATTTCCAAAGTCTATGTGGTGTAGTAAGGTGTGAAAAGTGCTTTATTATTTATTTAGTAGCATGTGTTTTCTTTTGTAAAAAAGACTTCAAAAACGAGACGAAAAGAGATTTATTATATCTTTAACAATATATGACAAAATGGCAACAATAAGTAATTGTTTGATAAATTGTTAAAATGTTGAGGAGGAATTCACCAATAAAGAGGGGTCAGTATTGTTTTACTGGCGCCTTACAAATCTATTGTACTCGTATTATTATTCATTCACTGACATCCAAATGGCTAAGCTTTATAGAATATAAAAATAAGTACATATTTGTTACACCCAATCCATATTATGGCCTTTGCCTTTTAAAAGTTTGATGGCGAGAAGTGAAGGAAAATAAGGTTAGGGTACTCTGGACACTTCTAATTTTTTCCTTTAATTATGTTGTACAAAAAACTCACCATGCAAATTTGCACAAATTGGGAAGCCAGTATGGTCATAGCAGGCTAATAGCCGCCCCAAACTGTCGCCGCAATTTCTCAACCACCACCGTAGCGAGCAGCTATAATTGACTGAGAACTTAGGGCCTGTCCCATGATGTCACCAGAAATCAACACTATTTTTTGCAATTACTGAACATTACATAGCGGCATATTTTTTAACCAAGAGTATATTTAATAAGGCGATAAAATGAATTTATTCAATTCGGACATCAATCTGCTTTTGTTAGAACACCCTCTTTATGTAACACAACTCCTGCTGAAATTCCATTTAGCGGGGAAAACACTTTGGACTTTGGCATGTGTTTTTACTAAATTATTATTAAATTGTTTAGTATATTGCCCCAACCAGACATGAATATTAATTATGTATTTTTGTAGCCATTAAATAATTATGTATCACACATTAGATAAATATTTAATGATAGCCTTGGAAAACTGTAGGAGTGATATCACACAACAATTAGTTAAATGTTTATATTTCTGCTTTATTGTAACATAATCGCAACTCAAAATAATGTTTTCTTTTGAGAAAATACGTTTGAAGCTTTCAATTAACACGCAACTCAAAGAAGTTATTAAAGCAGTTGCTTTATTCAAGAGGTGAGTGTGCAGGCCGAATGTATACAATTTCTACAGGACTTAAATAATAATAATTTTGCATCTTAACTCTTAGAATGATTTTTTTTTTTGGCATATGACTATGAAGCAACAAAGGGACAGTATTTAAATTATTATATTATATTATTTTTGCAAATAAAAAAAAAATAAAAATTAAATTCATTTAAATTTATAAAAAAAAATAGTATAGACTTCAACCATTTAAAAACTTTCGTATGTACTTTTAAAATTTTATTGAATGTTACGTACACAAAACTTAATAAACTAAAGCGCCACAAACAAAAACTGCTTAAAGCCGGGTTTAAATTTGTGTGCCATGTGCCATACCATCGTAAAAAAAGCGTAACCACTAATTACTAATGAAAAACTGTTTGATTCAGACATATATTAGTTCCATACATAACTAATAGACAACATTTTAGAATCCAACATGATTGCAAACTGTTTAAGTGCCATTTTTACAACTTGCTTTTAGTTACAGGTAGGATTTTGTCCGCCCCATAAACATCTTACCCTTTTTACAACTTAAAATTTTTATTGTTGTCATTTTCAATAATAATAATATTTAATGGATAAAAAAATCATAAATAAAGGTTTTATAATACAAAGTGATTTATAGGTCAGACAAAATCCTGCCTTTAGTTAAAGGCAAGTTGTGAAAATGGCCCTTAATCAATAAATATGTCTGAATCAAACAGTTTTCCATTAGTAATTAGTTGGTTTCGCTTTTTTGGGCAAATGAGACACAAGAAATGCCAGATGTAAACTTAGCCTTACAAACATCTTTATTCGATTTTAAAACCGTTTTTCATTTTCCACAACCTTTTTTTATAATTATTTACCACATTGGGCAAAAATAAAAGATACAATAAAAATTACATTGGGCGCATTCATAAGACGTAGCGGTTGAGCTCAACTGTTGTAAAATAGTTGGCAACTGTTGGCCCCAACAGTCATTTCTTAGAAACGGGTTGATGGATGTACTGCAAAATGAACAGCTGATGATTGTAATCAATTGAAAAGGAATAAGAGATGAAAAAAGACACTAATTTAGATTGGCTAAATTAATTAGTTTAAATAAAATGTATGCACAACACAGAATATTTAATGAAGTCAGCAAGCAGCCCAGGAATCTTCAATTTTTACATCAAAGTTTGCCCCACAAAATAAATATTCCGTGTTTGCACAGCATTGCAATAAAATGAGACCTAGGCACAGCATTTATATTTTAACGCAAAAGTGAATTAAATATGTAATATATAACGTAAATAGACAGCATAATAAACATACATATTATATAATGGTTTATTTAAAATAAATATATAAATAAATTTCAAATTAAAATATAAATATATACACTGTAAAACACTTTTGTTGAAAATTAGGTCGATAATAGTAGGCAACACTTTACAGACTACTTTCAACCTAAAATTACACAACTATATTTTTAAACCTTTTGTTGATTTTTAAGCACAATATGTTTAATTTTGAATAAAATATGTTTATTCATGCTCTCACCCATGCAAATAAATAAATAAATACATTTCAGGTACTGCAAACATTCACCAAACACCTGATCAGAATATCGGACAACAAATTATTTTTAAAAACACTGTTTTTATATATTATTGACATATAAACTGCTTTAAATTTAATTGTAATTAACTTAATAACAAATATGGCAAAATAAAAATTTTTAGCAGTAGATTTAAATTTTTGTGTAAAAGAGGACAAATATTGTTTATTTTATACAAACAACAATAAAATCGATACAAATTTAGACATTAAGAATATTTCAACAACAAATTAGACAACATGTGATCCTAAATTTGGGCCAATGTTTTAGAGTGTATATTTAAATATTTAATTTGATTTATATGTAATTTTTAATTTTAGAATTTTTATTGTCTTAAAATTAATAATCAAAGAAGATCCTGAAGATGAACCAAAAGGGTTCGAAATATATAGATTAAAAAACAAATTTACATTGTTTTTTATTTTCAAACGGATCAAAAGAAGGAAAACAATATTGAAAAATAAACATACAAATTTTTGATGAAATTAGTAATTTAATGTAAGTTAATTTAATTCCTTTATTTCGTTCCTTTATCGCATTTCAAATCTAAAATTTAACAAATATTTGCAACCGCGGCATAAGTCTTTTCGACCAGTTGTTCAGGCTTAACATGCTCACTCTAGGTAGCGAAAAATTTTACGATGGAAAAAATGGCAGCATTTACTCAACTGTTGAGTGGAGCGAAACTACTCAACTATGCGTTTCTAAGGCAAACAATCAATGGTTGCGCAACAGTTACGTCTTATGAATGCGACCATTTTATTTCGTGAAACATTAAACGTTGACAAATTTTACATAGACAAAATTCAAATTGCAAAAACAAAATACGTAAAGGCTTTGTCAATGTTTTACAAAATGAGGCCCTAAAACTACTCAAGTAAATAAAATTAAATGTTGCGATTTTTATATAACAACGAAATAAATTAACAAACCTACCATACATATAGAAAAAAAAATAAAAACGTGCAATAAAATATACGAATATGTTTTGTATTTCATGTGAATTAAATCGTTCGGAATTGCTATAGCATTGTTGTTATAAATACAAACATATTTCAGACAACAATTCTATGACGATTCCGCACGTTTTAATTCCACGTGGAATATAGAACTTACCCCATATTAAAATAAATAACATAATATTATAATCTAAAAGAACATAAAATAAAATAAATTAAACTAAACAAAACAGTGAACTTGATTTTCTACTATATCCGTGATGTGAAGCATTCTTAATATAAAATGCGGTCGCATAAAGATTTATACAAATTTATAAAATAAAAATAGCATTAGTTTCGTTATTAAAAAAAATCATAATAACTACGATAACAGTGGCCTTCAAAACTTCTTCAGCAATAACAAAATATTATTCACTTGGCCGAATTAGAGAATTAGATTAAGGAGGTACATTTATTTTTTATTGTTTTGAAGGTACTGAAGTAAAAAAATACCATAAATCAGTTATCATATTTAAAGTTTATACGAGTAGTAAAAAAAATTAAAATATTCATTAGAAATTTTATTAAGACGCAAAAGATAGATGTTTCTCGTATATACAAATATGCTTTCATGGGCGTGCTGCATGTCTTAACCTGCAGCAATTGACCTGAATTTCATTTCTTTTTTTCACCTAACAATATTGAACAATGTGAGAACTTGGTGTATAGTTAACACACACACCCTAATATGTGGCATATAAAATGATTTATATAGAAACAACAATCCCGCCTCGATTATTACCATGACCGCATGTTGATGACACAATTATTATTTAGTACACAAATAAGGACGAGGTAAAAGGCAAAAAAAAAGAAAAATACAAAACATTTACAGCGCAAAAATATTACAGAGTACCAGTGAATGACCAGGATTTTATCAACCAACTTCATTATCATCAACGCCATCATCATCATCATTGACAGTGTCCTTAATATTACTTTATGAATATTATTCTGTATAAAATTTTTTCTATCGCATTTATTTTTAGAGATTTAACGATTTTTTTTCAATAATAATACACAACTACCCAGCAAAAACTTAGGCATACAATTTCAATTTTAATGATTTGCTACACTCACTGTATTTCAGTTTTATAGAAAAATAATAATATTTTAAATAAAAATTGTTTGATTATACAAAAAAAAAATAATGCAATTTTGGACGACATCACAAATAACTTTAATAGTTTTTTGTTTAGTAAAATTGTTTAAAATATTATAAAGAATTTTTAAGAGAATTTTTGCTGGGTAAGCTGATTTGCAAAACAGAAATAAAATTTTTATTAACATCATGCATGTGTTTTTTGAGCACAGGGATTACTAGAGACTTACCTCAGTGGATCCTTTATGTGTATGTAGCGGTCTAAGGATATTGCACATAAATTTAATATGGACGCCGTTGAGCACATCACATCAAAGGCAACCCATGTATCACAAAATTCTGCACCAAAAATCCAATACCCTGAAAATAAATACAAAAAGGAAATCCACTTTATTAAAATTTGACAAAATCAGTATTTATTTAAAATTTGAGTTTAAATAGTTTTTAGTTAGTGGACATATACTCGTACACAAACTCTTATTTAACATGTTGCACTAAGCACTTTTTCCAATTAAAATTTTACAATAACAAAAAATTCATACATACGAGCATAATGCGAGAGCAGACTTCATTCAAACAATTCAGATTAAGTACAAAAGTATGTATCTTTCTATATCGATAAAATTTTATATTATTTAATCCTATTTATTTTAATTTTGTTACCAACACCTGATAAATAGTATTATATTAATAGCAGATTTGTATGTTTATTTAAAAGCATTTAGGTAACAAATACTTTATTTATTTATAATATAAAATACATGGATAGCTTAAAAGTAACTCCTTGTTTTTTTTAATTTATATACTATAAAATAAAAAATAAAAAAATCAAAGTTTTGCAATAGTATGGAGAGAAACAAGAGCTGTCTTCATACCAAAACCAGGCAAGAAAAGCTATGCAAACCCAAAAGCCTAGAGACCAACAAGCTTAACATCATTCTTACTGAAAACATTGGAACAAACTATGGACACAATGTTGAAGGAGAAAATATTACGTGATATAATAAAATTTAACCAACACACCTATACTACAGGCAGGTCTGTTGAGACAGCCCTGCAGGAAGTTGCATGTCGTAATGAAAGATCTTTGGATCTAGGCATTTCTATTCCATGGCTATAACCCAATAAAAATAAATTTGGTACAAGTACTAAGCCAAAAAGAAATGCTTCGGAAGCACGAAAAAGCACACAGTGCATCTCTCCTCTGCCATACGAGGATGCAATAACGTAAGCGAATGACGAAATTTAACACAAACACTACGAAGTTGGTCAGCTGTTTATGCTCAAATTCTCAAAGTTTCTTATAGTGCATCTTCTCTCACTTACGTTTTGATTTTTTGATTGAATTGTTTACGAAAATAAATATATGCTTCGGTAGTTCAGTGGGTAGTGTTCTAGCCTAACATATGGAGATCCTGGGATCCACTCCTGATTCAACGCGAGAACAAAAAGTAATTAATTTATACCCCAGCAAAAACATTCGCCTACCTGTAAGCACGTTCGTAAGAGAGAGAGAGAGAGAGAGTGCAACTAACGCTTACCAACATGCCTCGGTATCACACACTTTTGGTTGGTGATGTCCCATCCTACTTGGTAGCTCTCAGTCTTTTTCATACTCATATGTATATAATTAAAAAATTTGCTATTAAGATCAGAATTTTATAACTATTCTTAGATTAACTTAAAATACTTTACAGTGTTAAAAAGCCAACTGGATCGCAAGGGTGTTGCTATACGACATGTAGAACTTGCCAAGAGGACGATTATGAAACTTTTGAACACTACTTCTATCAGAAGACAATTCTTCATCTGGAAAATGGAAGACTTAAGAATTCAGACTGGAAACACCCAAAAAAGTATATTGAGGAGACTACGTTCCCTAAGTTTGATAGGGTTTTCATGATTTTTATTGGGTATCTCTCCAATATTTCGTATAAAGAGCGCACAACATGCAACAAAGCATAAAGCTACCCCACAGGAAATCTAACTGACACAATACTAGTCACGTGACCGGTCACCAAGTGATAGCGACTAGTCCGAGTTCTAAAATTTCCTATGAAGCGGAAAAGTCACTTTTACATGGGGATGTCTTAGAATGGGGTTGATACTTTGTATGCACCTTGTGACTTGTCACTGAACTATACCATAGGGATATATTCGGTTAAGAATAATATAAATTATATATAAATGTCATTCCGACATTTAACTGTAACTAATTAAAACTTATATTTATTTTATGGTTACAAATGTAATTATAATTTATTTTTAAGCAGAAAATTTTTTGAGATTCGAACCGACAACCTCGTATACAACAGGCTTGCGCACTACCCAGTCAACCACAGGGCCACTCATATTTCAAAAGTAAAAATACCAGTTAAGTTCAGGTTAATATCTCAGTATAGTTACGGGACTGGTTTCAAAGTCACATTGGAGGGAACAATTAACATTATATTTACACTATTTGATAGATCCATGTATTCAATCACATCGAACATGTTTAGTGCCGTTTACTACAATGCTACATCTAGTCAAAATTAAATTGTCGCAAAATCAAGACGATACATCACGAAAATGCTGAATATGTAACAATTTATACGATATGTCTTTTTTTTACCATACACTTTTCCGTACTTTTGATAACACTCACATTTTCTCAAGCCATAAGACGAGTAGGTGTGAAAAAATCTTCAGCCAAGCAATTGTAAGTTCACACGATTGCCACATGCAAAAAAAATTTTCAGAAATTGTTAAATATCAATCATTTGCGCTTGTGTTGTATGTAAAAAGTGAAAATATAAATTATTATGGACCATAAAAAACAATTGCAATGCTTTTGTGTGCATATATTTTATTATATATTTTTTCTTTTAAATCAAGCGTGTGCAGGCAGTGTTGTCCATAGAATAAATTCTCTTACAATGACACCATTGTCAGATGCATGAACTTCGCACATGTGAAAATATTAAAATGTCTGACAAGTATTTGGTAATGTGCTCACACGATTGTAAGATGTCTCGCAATTTGTTGTCAGCTGCTAGTCTTGCAATGGACTGGCAATGATTTTCTGGGCAACGACGTCTGACAAAAAATTGTCAGTTTACACGGTTGTAAGAAATTTTGAGAATATTTTACTGGCAATATTGTGAGATCTGACAACCGGCTGTATATGCATGCCCTAAGAGTCTTTAATAAACATGTGAAACTTTTTTTTAAAGTTATTTCACACATTTTGGGCTGAAGTCTGCTGAAGAATTTTTTGAGCAGTAATGAAATGCATGGTACTTAACCAAAAAAATAAATAAACGATTTTAGTATTTTTAATTTTTTTAAATAATATTAATTAGGCAGAAAAAACTCTTTTTTTATTGGCTGCAAAATTAAAGAAATTTTTTATTGACTCAAGCAACTTGACGTTTTTTGGCTAATGGTTATTTATATAATTATACTTTCATATAAAGCAATTAAGATTTTAAACCTTTTCAACAATTTGACTGCAAGTCTTTTGAAGAGCTCTATCGAAATGCAGCATATATAACACTACTCCCTCTAGTTTTATGAAATTATGAAATTTTACCTTATGGCAAGGAAAATATAAACATCTGCCCACTGGAAAAATCTTATTTTATTTTTTCTATTTTTTTTTGCAAAAAAAAAATATATATACATTTGTATTAGAGTTGAGCGATACTTTGAAACCTGTTCCTTTTTCACAGCAATTGAAAAATCACTAATCACAACTGTGACTGAATTTATCGAGCAACAGGTTTTGGAAATATAGTACTTTTATACAAACTGTAATTGTTCTTATATGCTTACTTAACATTAGATAAGGCTACCACATGCATTTTTTTATACCTTCAGCTTTTGTCGATAAAAAAAATCGTCAAATCGTCTTTTCTGGCAACTATGTACATCTTACATGTTCATATTTGCAAATTTTTTTTCTCTCTGCCTCTTATACGAAAATCTCAGTATTTGGACGGGGTTGATTTGTTAATTGTTTGTTCTTGTCGCTCTTCTCATTAGTATTTTAAAGCAGAACAGCTGCAATGAGTTAAACCGTGAACACAGTCACAGTTTAAATTCACTGCTGCTCTTCTTATTAGATTTTCTCAAAATAACAGAATTACTAAAAACAAAATACTGCTAAACTGTGATCACAGTCACAGTTTAAAAGAACAGCGATTTAGAAATCACATTCACAATGAGCAACATTATTAAAAAATCACGTTATTGCTCATCACTAATTTGTATCCCTCTTTATGAAATAAGAGCATATAATAATAAAAATAATCACTTGCCTCTACTCACGGAAACAAGCTTTATTATGCATTATGTTATACAATTTAAGAAGCCGAATAATAACACTGTGCAAAGGGGAAATATCCGCTTGGTCTTGATAGTATAGGTTTGATAGCACTGCCACAGAGGATATACAGAGATGTCACGAGACGGAAGATAATTTGTGTTTTCGGAGGTCCCGTTCACTCTGTCACTGCGCATTCTTTAAACCTTCTTTCGTAGTGGCATTTTTTAGCTTAATTTCATTTTACGCTTTGTAACCTCATTCGCTTGGCGATTTTGGCAAATAAATGGTAAAAATTGATATTTTTAAATGAAAATGCTTCAAATACGATATGCAATCATTTTAAAACATTTTTAATTGCTTTTTTAATAGTAATAAGCTATTTGGCATTTTGTTTTTTGAATCAACGCAACAAATTCTTTCATTTAATTTTGTAAAATTGTGTACTTCGTTTACTTGTTCAAATGTATTTTCAGTTTATGCTTTGTGATCTCATTTGCTGTGTGATTTTTGTAAACAAATGGTAAAAATTAAAATTGTTCAATCATAATGCTTAAAGTTAAATCAGTAATCATTTGTAAAAAAATTTAAGTCACTTTTTAATACCATTCATCTATTTCACATTATATTTTTTTAATTCAATTCAACAAATTCTTTAATTTAGTTTTGTAAATGTGTATGTATGTATGTACACGTGTTCGTTTCACAAAATACAGACTTTCTCTTGTTTGTTTTGAATATTATGTTAACATCTTAATAGCAAATATACTACAGTTGTCCCTTTCTTGCAGTGACTGCACCACAAATGATTTTAGCTTTTTTCATACGTCAGTTTTTACAACTCTGGTCTACTTTGTGGCACTGCCCAAGAGTACTAAAACACCCTTCATTCAGTTTGGCGATTTTGGTGACCATTTTCTTATGGCCCTCTTAAGATTTCGAAAATCTGTGCGCCCTTAGAAAATGGTGTCAACCTATTCAGACTTGGTGATAGCTCTAAACTATATATCTATATATTTTCCGAAGATGTTATTTCCTTGGCTATGATTATATCAAATGAATAATATATGTATAAAAGTTCTGTATTCTTTATCATTTATTCCATTTATTCTATGATATGAGTGACTATGCTCTATTAAAATTTGCCTTGCAGCTACAAACAACATATTGATTGAGTTCAAATATATTTACAAACGAATGTTAACCATTTTCATAACTTGATGATGACTAGTTTTGCTAATGGAAAATAATCCCAGTTTATGATGTCATATCACAACCTGAAGACTTGTTAAGTTCAAACCTTCTCTGAAGCTATTCTAAAGCAAACATGCAAATTTTAAATATTAACTTATTTTCCAAGTACTTGCGTCTTGTATCAACATGAATGAACTGAAATCGAACGGAAGTAAGTAAATAGACTTTAAGTATGTGCGTTTGCAAGAATGTAACAATATTAGGGTGATAGCTTTTTGAAGTTTTTTAAGAATGTGAAAAATAATATAAATGATACCATGAAGAGTAAAATATATTTTTAAAAGCCATTAAACAAGTTTCCCCACAGACATTGGTATTCCATTATTTTAATAGTACTAAAGTTTGCATATATTATAAAAATATATTTTGACTGTTTAAGTAATTTTTTGACACTTAAATACAAAAACAATTTTTTTTACACTATCAGCTGTTCTTTAGTTGAAAATTAAAAAAATTAAAAAAGCACTTTTAAAAATAAAAATTTTCCAATTATGAAAATGAAAAGAGAAGTGATTATTTGGAGTTTCCAAAAAAAGAGGTTTCTGTGAAAGGTCAAGTTTTCAGGAGGAAAAATTGCTACAAAATTAGTTATGTAATTGATATGCACTTAGACGAGTTCTAACACGTTTTATAAAGCGATATTCATATGGCGAGAAATCAGTCACGACACTTAAGCTGGATTCACCCATTGTTTCCGAACAAAATTTTTGTCCGGACAAAATTTTTTTTATATGTAGTTTGACTTCTCTCTTCTTGAGAACATCTCTCAGTTTGAATTGGTTTAATTTTATATTTTGTCCGGATAAAATCGAACTGAGCTGCCAAGTAGTTTAATTTTTCAGCCAAAGTAGAAATGAGCTGCCATATCATATTATATGAATAATAAAAGCACAAAATATAATTGTATTAATTACAATAGAGGCAAAATTTTAAATAAAACATATACATATGGATTTGAATGAAAGAATTGCATTGAACAATTTAAAAGACACAACGATTTGTAATCATTTGCCGATATGCTGCCACTTGTAAAATTAATAGGCATCGTTTGCACACGTGCTTCATATGGTAGCTTTGATTTTCCAGACAACATTTTCGAAATCGTGAATCGTGCTGCAGAAAACTCTCAGTAAAAATATTTTTGAATTAATGTAGTTTTATAGATATTGTATCTATTCAGGCTTTCAAGGTCATTCAAGGTCTGCACAAAAAACCAAACAATGGGTAAATCCAGCTTTACATGCATCCTATAAGCACAAACATATTTTTAAATGTATGCATTAATTAAAATTTTTAAATTAGGCTGTAATTCACCACCTATTTCAAACTTTCTCGCATGCTATGCGAATTTGCTATTAAAGTAGAATTAGAGGGCTTGAATGTTACAATTCACGTATCATAAAGTATAAGATACGTTTGACGCTTAGAATTCGAAAAGCAGTTTTACTTTCTACTTTTATCAGCGACATAAGTGGCGTACAAAAAAAAAACAGCTAAGAACCGTATAAAATATTTTGAAATGATAAATTTTTAAAATGATCGAAATAGAGGCTGTTTAGTATTCTCAAAAAAATAAATTAAAACTTAAATCACCCTAATGTACACAGACAAAACTAATAAGTACTTGTATGAAATAAATTGTTGTTCATTTTTTCTCTACCCTATATAGACATTTATGGTAAATATAAATACAATTTTGTTTACGAACAGCATAATGGTGATAACATATACTCATACATATGTTTGCGCAAAAAAAAACAGAAATAAAAACCCCATGTTTATTTCCTCTTGGCCACAAACACTTGTTTGTGTTAGTTAATTTGCATGAATGTGTGTAAGTGTAGATACGAATAGTTTTTGCTCGATTAATCGAAAAATCAAAGTTGCATTATTTCTCGATTATATTAGAATATTTCATTTCAAATGAATTTATACACGAATATTTTATTTCCCTATTGGCCTAAATAAGAATATTACAAACAAATTTACAGACGTAATCGTCAGACTTAAGGCTTCATTAGTCTTTACTTTCTGTTGCTGTTCTGTGCCGTTCTTTTCCGTATAAAATATTTTGCAATTACTTTTTCTGTGAAAAAATCACCTGGCAACCTATAGAATTGATTACACTTGTACAAAAAGTATCACAACACACTAATCATTACATACACACTTTTGGCTGTCACTTAATGCTAGGAACACAATTGGGACGAACGACGAATTTCGTCCACGTCGACGAATTCGTCGATAAGCATTCGCTGCGTAAATTCGTCGTGTGAAGCACAATAACGACGAATTTACTCACCGAATTCTTCTCTCATATTTGATAAAGTTGGTTGTTGAGTGTACAAAAATAGAGAGAGATGGAGAGAATTTTCTCTCAATTTTGTTTTTTCGTCGTTCGTTGGCGTACAAAATAGAAATAGATCTATCTCAGAGTTCGTCACGCACGACGAATTTCGTTGTACGGCGGTGTTGTGTCCATTTTCATATGCACAAATGTGTTTTATTTTTTATGACGAAAGTTCGCACCGAACAAATCGTCGTTCGTCCCAGTTGTGTTCCTAGCATAACGTTGAATTCTATTTTCTACAGATCTGTCCGCAACAGAACAGAACGAAAAACTAACCACACATACAGATTTTCAACTAAACAGAAACAAAACAGCTGATTCAGAACAGAACAGCACGTACAAACTAATTCTGTCTTTAATATTAGAAAAAAAAAAGATATGTAAAATATAAAAAAAACTAATATAATAACGTTTAAATGAAGGTTAAGGGTAACCAGCCTAATTTATTAAATATGTTAGGCTAGTATAATGACAAATACTTTAAAGTCTGTGATTATATGTATATGAGTAGGGGAAGGATTTTCATGTAAATACATGTTTTCTGTCGTTGGTCGTAGATCAACGTAAATAAAATATGTTTGCGAATCAATAATTTGTTAGCGCATATTATTTCATATTTTATAACAGATAAATATTTTTGCATATTTCATCACAAATGTATATTCTTAATAAATTTTTTAGATTTTTCATGCTATAAATCAAATTTTGGTTTTTTTACTAGTTGCAAAGTATATAAGAGCTGCAGTTTTTACGACTGTGTAAGAACAAAGACGAGAAAACGAGAAAAATTTACGATCCTTTTTTTTGTGATATGAATCGGTATTCAAAAACAACGTACGACTTAAAGTTCAATACCTTGGCTTAAGTCAAAAATATCAATACCATTGAAAATTAAAGAAAAAAACAAGAGCATGGTAAACCACATTTAAACCACTTTTAAACCACATTAATTTCATGTTGATATAAAGTGCTTTTAAATGCTTCTTTCATTGTTTCAGCCTGTAATGAAAAAGATCCAGTGATACGATACGGATATATTCTACAGTAACTAGATGGAGAACGTGGCAGAAGGCTGTCGTATGTTATATTTCTATTAATAAAGGTAAAGAAATTTTTGTCAAAAAACTTTCCCCCAATTGCAACAAAAAAAATATAACGTGTGCTTGAAATGTACGTTAAAACAAATATTGTATTGCTTTTTTGTTCACACTATATCCCAATTAGAGGCTTTCGTTACTTTAACACCTCAAGTTGAATTAATTTAAGATGCGATAAAAAATAAATTTAAATATATGCAACAAATTGTATCAATATACTTCTAACAAGGAAAACTTAGAAAGTGAGTATTCCACAAACAAAATAGCAGCATTTAGATGCGCCCCAATAATTTCATATTTATTAGATACAATTTTTTTCAGAAAAAATCGTCAAAGATTTACCTTTGACAATTTAGAAAGAAACACTTATTCAGAAAAAAAATTTATGTTTACGAAACGTTTAATAAACAAATTTCAATACAAAATTTTTTCTGTAAACCAAAATAATTTTTTTTTGAATAGGGCAGCACGTAAATAAAAGTTCGACTGAACGTTACACGTTTTTTGTATTCCATATGATTTCACAAAATATTTGTTAAAAAAGGATTGAAGCTGAGCTTTTTATGTTTTTTAAGTGAGACATTTTTAGATTCTTTAATTGAACTGTAGAAATAATTCTTAGTCAGGCTTAAGTTCAGTAATTTCAATTCTTTATTGAATGAAATATTTTTATTAATTAATGTGAGTTTCTAAGTTTTTTTAAGTTTTTAATGTCAAAATGTTTGCTAAAAAAGCAATGAAGCTGATTTTCGTTAAGTTTCTAATGTTCTTAAATGTTGAAAAAAAATATTGATAAATGCATATTTTATTAGTTTTAAATACATATTTTTATATTTTTAATGCATATTTTATGTACATAAAACGTGATTTTAAATGCATGAAAATCCTTTCCCTATATATGAGGAATAATTTTTATGGTTTAACACAAATATAACTTTCAATTTAAATTACGGCAGTGAGTAGGAAATATTTAATTGTCTCATTTATTGAGTCTAAAAAATTTCTTAGATTTGAAGGTAAGCCATTCCAAACTCTATCTACTCTTACATGAAACGATCGCTTAAAAATAAGAGACATGACGCATGTTATATGGTACAGAGTAAGAAATAAGTTTATAAAAAAAGAATATCAATATAAAACTAAAAAAATTTACTGAAGCTACACCCTAGGAGCTTAACCACATGCGGCGTTATATGTTCCCCCAGTCTATAATTTAAAATAAATTTAACGACCATATTGAAAACTTTTTTCCAATTTCTTTATATTTACAAAATTTATTCCAGATATAGCCCTTAAACAGTAACATAACTGCAACATAAGTAGCGCAATCAACAAAAGGCGGCATATCTCACGGGGCTAAGTGCGACGTCAAACATAAATCTGCCACTTGAGATATTTATATCAAGACTGGGAAAAAGTTTATGTAGCAGTAGGCTTCCAATAGATGAAGATTTAAAAAAAAACAATATATTTATTGTAACATGAAGCAAGTTCGTGTAAAAAATACTCGTAAAAAATACTGGTAACAAATACTGTTAACGAAAATACAAAATAGTGTATATATCGTGACATAATCGCCAAAAATGCTTAAGCGATATAATTTTCGTGCTTCATTTTTGGTCGAAAATCGATTTTTTACAAAAAAAGGGAAGTTAAAAAAATTTCGCTTCAATTATAACACATAATAAGTCCGCAACTTCAGGAAAAATCGTTGTCAAATTAACAAAGCCCATAATCAAATCTACGGCAGTAACTTCAAATGCTCTCTAAGTTTTGTTTTACTTTCCTTTGTGCTTATTTCTCTTTCTATTTTTGTTTACAAAAAAAATTAAATTTATATACCAAGGTAGTCCAAGGTACTCCATTTTACATGGACTACCTATAGATTCCATGATTTTTATTTATTCCTCACAAAATAACAATCCCTTTCTGATTTTAACTTTTTTGCTCAAAAAAATTTTGATTTTTAAAATTAATAAACTTTTAAAAAGTTAATTAAATTTAATATATAATAATTTTTTTACACACTCTGGCGATAAATTCAATTTTAAAACGGCTTATATTAATTTAAGCGCAATAATTACGCTTTCAAAAGTTTAAAAATTAAAAAAAAAAATTAAAAGGTAACTGTTAATTTGTAAAAGTTAACTATAATAAAAGTCACAAAATAACTCTTATTTTGTGAGGAATAAATAACACAGCTTTACAAATTTTTAATTTGGAAAAATACCAAGAACCCCACACGATTAGATAACTTAATTGGGACCTCCTGAACAGGAAAAACGCTGTAAATTTTTTTCTAAGTACCGTTTTTTAGATAACGGTACTTTTGTATTTTTCGGTATATGGTCTCACTCAAACCCTTATGGAGCCCAACCCATTATGATTACGCTGATAATATCGATACATTACTGTAAAAATTCAATGCCATTGGTAAGCGTTGAGTGTAAGCGTGTATATGAAAAAGGCCGTTATCATTTAAAAATTTATTCTTTTTAACTTTTAGGTTCAAATATGACCCTAATTTACACTTCTTATTCAGTCATTTGGATATTTTCCCCACGAACTTGGGCTCCGAAAGTAATGAATAAGGTGAAAGATTTCACCAAGAAATGGAAGAAATCGAGAAACAATACAAAAAGGCTAATGGAATGAACAACTTATGGCGGACTATTGTTGGTTCCTCATTCGCGAAGATCCATCCGAAAAAAACGTAAAACTTCAAGTCGCTCGTCATTTTAATTTTAATTTTTTGAATTTACGCCGATTATAGTGTGTGAGCAATGAAAATTAAAATATTATCGTTCCACAAAATCCTTAACAAAAACCTTATTTTTCATAATTTTTTTTTTCAAATTACGCTTAAAATGTTGGTAACTAAATAAACTATTTGGTAAAAAAATAACGTAGAAAAAAAAACGAAATAAAAATGAACAATTTTGAAACAAACGTAAAAAATAGGCAAATTTTGAACTTTGAGGAGCCATAACTCAACCATTTCTTGTCAGATATGCCATTTCTCTCGATCGGACTTATGGGTTGGGCTCCACAAGGGTTTGAGTGAGACCATATACCGAAAAACACAAAAGTACCGTTATCTAAAAAACGGTACTTAGAAAAAAAATTACAGCGTTTTTCCTGTTCAGGAGGTCCCAGTTAGCTTATCTTGGTATTTTTTGGCTGTAAACCAGTGTAATACAAAGGGTTCCGTACTAAAACTAGATATGTAATTTAATACGAACTTTAGCCTATATGTATGTATAAAATACAGTTTTGGCATTTTTTAGTTTTTTCAGTTTTGGCACTTTTTTCTCGTTTTGGCGATTTTTTTTTCGCTTTTTGGCTTTTCTCACTTTAGCGATTTTTTTTAATTTGGCGATTTTTGTCATACAGGCGAATTTTTTTTTGGTTTGGCGATTTTTCGGTTTTTGGCGTTTTTATTCATTTTGGAAATTTTTTTAGTTTTGACACTTTTTTTCTCGTTTTGGGGATTTTTTTTCGCATTTTGGCGTTTTTTTCATTTTGGTGGTTTTTTTTATTTTGGCGATTTTTTTTCATGTAGTCGATTTTTTTAGTTTTGTCGATATTTCGGTTTTTGGCGTTTTTTATTTTGGTGATTTTTTAGTTTTGAATTTTGGAATTTTTTTCTCAACTTGACGATTTTTTTATATAAACAATTTTATTAGTTTTGCACCTTTTTCGCGTTTGACGATTTTTTTCGGTTTTTGCGCTTTTTTAATTTTGGCGATTTTTTTTCATTTGGGCAATTTTTTCGAATTTGGTGATTTATTTTAGTGTTTGTTGAGATTTTTTTCTGTTTGTTTATAATTTTCGGAAGAAATAGCAGCAATTCATCAAATGAACACATTACATCAGGAATGTGACCGCTATCAATATAAAAGCTTGAAGATCGTATTAGAAAATAGAAATGCCTTAATTATCATTTCTTTTTTAAATCAAGACTTTGGAATTTTTTGATGCATTAAATGTTCTGCTATCGAAATATATAAAACACTCGATTTAAAAAAACAACGATTAAGAGCCGTTCTATATTAAGCTATCATTAAGAATTTATTCAAAAACTTAAAATAATTAGGAAGAAAGTAATTTATGATGTAATTCTCATTTGGTTAATATGAATATTTGTATACTATTCGCATTAATCGAATAAGTTTATTTCTATTATTTTATTAAACGATTAATATGTATATATAAGACCCCTAATAATATGAAAATGTATAGTGAGAACGGTTACATTATTTACATATGTTTCTATCACTTATTTTTAATATTCTCGTCAACAAATTGGTTTTCAAGCCATGTCGTTGTAAAGCGACAGCTGGTAACTGACATATGCAAATTGTTGGCTACTAGTGGTTCGGTTCGTTGGTCGGTTCATGGTTTCCATTGTATAAAAATAAGCTTCAATGTAGACATATTCACATGCATATGTACATGTACAATGTACACATATCAAAATGTGCTGCATTTACTCCTGTTTTATTACTTAGATTACTCATTTTATACATTTAATAGGAAAACATTTACAAACACACACATCCACACATACACATATTAAAATATTACCGCACACCTATGTATGCACAAACATTTGGAAAGCGAATGATCCATCTGCAAATTAATAAAAACAGAAAAATATATGGATTTAAGTATAAATGAATATGAACAGGATGCACAACTAGGTTGACATTTGAATAATATGTTTGTTGTGAGAACTTGAAAGGACGTTTGTGTGATTGTGCACATGCGTGTGTGTGTGCATGTTTTAATTGAAAAATTTACACATTATGGGAATGACCCAAAAATTGCAATAATTACAAATGAATGTGAATGAGAAATTAACATTCGTTGCACTTGTGTGCTTTGTACTGGTTGTATGGATTTAAATTTAATGATTTACAAAAAAAAAAAATTTCTAAAATCAGAAATTAAAAAATTTAATTGAAAGCTTTATTTAGCAAATTAAAACTTGGTGGCACTCAATAAAAAAAAGTTGTGGTTTTAAACTGGAAACTAATGCCCCAGTTGAGTAAGAAAATTTAGGACGTTTTTGCTTGAAAAGATTTTTTGGTGTTGGGTATTGAATTCTCTAAATAATTTTCTTCAAAATTATTTATAAGTTCCTTTATTGGAGCATATGGCGCCTTTTACAGCGATTCGTTAGCAAATTTGGGGTTTCGGGAGACGTGGGTTGCTATCCCTCGTCCCCTAGATTGGTGATAGGGCTGCTATCTTCGCGTCCAATCACACGATGCAACCATGTTTCAGTGGTTTATCGCCAACATTCCTGAGACATCTCAGACACTCAGGATACATGGTTGTTGCGTCTTTTAACATTAACTAGCTTTAAATCATTTGTCTTAAAGCCATTACCCAAAGGATACTTGGTCGAAGACTGGAAGTAGTTAGCTGGTTGGACAATTCAGCAAATGAATCGTTCTGACCACTACCAAGTGAATGGCAACCAGTAACTTTCCACCTCTGAGAAGAGTCCCATCCCGTCTTTCATAGTTAAAAATAATAATATTATTTCCAAGTTTTTGAAAGATAAAAATTAAATTAATAGGACATTTACATTATCTCGAAATCTAATACGTACGAAATTTCGAGGTTAATCTTGCTGCTCTTTACTAGATTACGCACACAAAACAAAATCTATTTTGCCAGTAGATTTGTAGGAAATCTAATAAAAATCTAATATTTTTATTTATTTTTTACTACCCTGAACAACATATATTAATAAAATAGATGAGTGAATTAGCTACGGTATGCTTAAAAAGGTGTGTTACTTGGCTATATTGCAGTTATGTATTAGGTTGTAGTTTTGGATATTTTTCAGTTATTGGGTTTTGTTTTGAATAAAAAATCATGATAAATGTCAAAAACAATATAGATTTTCATAAAGATTTTAATTATAATCTGCCAGATTTTGTGCAGGTGTAAATAGCATATAAAGTATTTTACGATACTTTAAGAAATTAATATATATATGTTGGATATAATGGTTTGGAACAAAAGTGTAAAGCAAATACACAAACCTTCTAGCATAGACAATAACTAACAATTGTCTTTAAAAATCACAACTGAGATTTTTTTCCTTCCATAGACAAGACGATGCCTTAATTTATCAAACAGAATTAGGGCATAATTTAATAACGTTATACGTAAGAAGATTGTTTGTTTGTCCTAGTGATATCAGTAAATTTACCTCGTTTATCATTATATAATTAATTGATTTTTTAATTGGATTATAAAAGTGTATGCAAGACATGTTTACATAATATTACAAACTTTTTCAAGCGAAAACTGTCTTACGAGCGAAGTCTTTTTCACTTACAACAAATGCTTTAAGTTAATTTAACACGATTTGTATCAATACAATTTAAAACTTAATTTTAAATTCAATATTTCATTCAACATTTGTTCTTGCGGTCTTCCTCTTGCGCAACTTAAATAATGTGTGACCCCATTTCAAGTAAAGAAGAATGTAAAGAAGACAAGTAAGAAAACATTGAAAACTTTTTTATTGATCCTTATAAAATAAAATATTGGTTGTACGAGATGGAGATGGTACTTCTACGTGTGAGTAAGCAAGTATTTATTGTATTTTTTTTGCATTACGATGTATGTATGTATGTATATGAGTGCGATATACCTGAACTTGTGGCCATAAAAGTAAGGAAAAAGAAATGTATAATAATAAAAAGAAAGATGTGCTCACATGAAAAATTAGATAAACCGAGATGAGATGATGGCGTATATAAAAGTCATTGGCTGACTTTATATATATATATATATATATATATATATATATATATATATATATGTATACTTACACATATATAGGGTCTTTCAGTAAGAGGTTTTATTTTCAACAGAACGCCATTTTAACAGTAAATGATTTTGGGTACTCAAATCTTGTGCATGAACCCTTAGACGTTGCTACATGAAATCTAATATATGTGTATGCCAATACCTCGAAATCGTTTAAAGTCTTCGATTTTAAAAAAAAACTAAAAGTAGCTCTTAGTGGACTAATTTAGTCAGTCGCCCACTTTATCAAAAGTTTTTCATTTAAATTTTTCTCGCAAAAAAATTTTAGTTTTATCTTGTATTTTTTTAGTATTGATGAAGTTAAAAGTTGGGTGAAGTTCTCTCCAACAAAAAAAAATAAATTAATTCATTTTCGTTGCAAGTATTAGTTTCATTCATGTTAGTTCTTTTATGAAAAAGGTCCTGCAAAAAGATTTTCGCTTTAATCACATACATGCACAGTGCAAACATCTTGACACCGGTCTGATGCTGGAGTACATCTTGAGTACACATATATGAAACACTTACCCTCTGTAAGCATAATTTGATTTTCTTTCCAAAAAAAAAGAAAAAAATATATAAAACACAGTAGATCGCATGAAAATATTTTGCAAAAGAAATTAATAATTTTTAAGGCCCAGGCAAAAATGTTTTTATTCAAGTTGTTTAAAAAAATATATACAGAGCTTTTTCGCATTGTAAAATATTATATCAAATTTTCCGATTCACGCTGAGATTAGATGAATTTTGCAAATAGACTAATAAATTTCCTAGATGACGAAATTAAGGAGATCTTATTTTTTGATTTTTCTAAAAATTTTAAATTAAAAAAAATGACGCATATTCATAGTCAAAACAAAGTGTACTTTAAAAAGTTTAAAACCAGGGCTCAAATCATCACATCCGTCATTCGTATGAACAATCGCACGAAAACAATTTTAGTGATAAGCTGAATGGTATTTCAGTACGTTCACGTATGTCATAATCCGAAAATTTCGTTTTTACGTGACGAATTGTACGTTCACGGGTGTGACAATACGACCCCAGTATTTTGTATGGTTATATTGGTTCTAAATTTTCAAAATATACTTTGGTTTTACTATATATATGAGCCAATATTTTTTATTTTTTATTTTTGCGATTGCCCTCTTCAGCCTTATACAAATAAGACAAATACTTAGAAAAGGAACGATATACGATTAATTACCCAAAAGTTGGTGTAAAACCTTGGCTGATTGTTCACAGATTTTACGTGAATTAAAGTTTTTCTTTTGAAAATGTTGAAATGCTCAAAAAATAATTTGTTTGATTATACATTCAAATTTTATGTGATACTCAGTAATTAATAGTCCGCCAAAATGTGGTTCTATTGTTTGTTTTGCATTTTATTTTTGAAGATTGGGCATTGTTTTTCGGGTGTTTTTATAACGCATTGCCCAAAAATCAAAGTCTTTATACTGAAATGAGTATGAGTATTAAAGCATAGACGCAACAAAAAGCATGATTACATACAGGCATGTATACAATTGATAATGAACAAAAATAAGTTCTCATAACGTTAGGTACTAGTTCGATCAAACAAATAAGCTATGAGTATAATCCCAATAAGCATTTTGGCTGGAATTCAAGTGGAATTACATTTGAAATCCAGTCACAATTTCCAATTTCCAGTGTTGAATTACAGTTGAAACACAGTTGAATTCAATAGCGAATCCAGCAAAATTAACCATTGAATTACAGTCGAACAAAACAGTACCTTTACAGTGTAATTCCAGCCTTGAATAACAGTGTGATTCAAGTCGAACCGAACCTGTTTTTACACTTGAAGTCAAGCATGGAATTGCAGTGGAATTCAACAATTGAATTCAAATGTATTTCAAGCTGCAGAACCCGGGCTTTTAAAATAGAAAGCAAAATGCAATTCCTTCGTTTTCCAATAATAATTTTCTGGACATCAGCCTTCGCTATTGTTTTCACTACCTTACAGACCTTTGTTTTTTAAATTCACTTTTTTATTTATGTATTTTTGATATTTTCACTACAATTTCAGTTTTGATAATAAATAAATTACGCACTTGACAAGGTTTGAACATATTTGTATGTTCTTTGATTTTTTATTTAAAAATATTTTCAAACTTGAAAATTACTTGAAAGAAATGCTTGAATTCAACTGTGTTTCCAGTTCAATTTCAAGTGCTTGAATTTTAATTTTTTGAGTGCTTATTGGGATAATATTCGTATGACCATAAGCATGTATTGGTGAGTATGAGCATACCCAATACGCATTTTGGCAGGAATTCAAGTGGAATTACATTTGAATTCCAGTCACAACTTCCAATTTCCAGTGTTGAATTACAGTTGTAACACAGTTGAATTCAATAGCGAATCCAGCAAAATTAACCATTGAATTACAGTCGAACCAAACAGTACCTTTACAGTGTAATTCCAGTCTTGAATAACATTGTGATTCAAGTTTAACCGAACCTGTTTTTACACTTGAAGTCAAGCATGGAATTGTAGTGGAATTCAACAATTGAATTCAAGTGTATTTCAAGCTGCAGAGACAAGGCTTTTAAAATAGAAAGTAAAATGCAATTCCTTTGTTTTCCAATAATAATTGTCTGGACATCTGCCTTCGCTATTGTTCTCCCGACCTTACACACCTTTGTTTTTCAAACTCACGTTTTTATTTATGTATTTTTGATATTTTCACCACAATTTCAGTTTTGATAATTAATAAATAACGTATTTGACAAGGTTTGAACATATTTGTATGTTCTTTGGTTTTTTTATTTAAAAATATTTTCAAACTTGAAAATTACTTGAAAAAATGCTTGAATTACACTTTATTTCCAGTTCAAATTCAAGTGCTTGAATTTTAATTTTTGAGTGCTTATTGGGTAAGAACAATTTTACCAAATATGTCCATATATAAAATATATTCGTTGTGTATGAATTAAGCAATGTCTACATTAGAAAAAATGCAGTGAACACTTGAAGCGAACTCTTTCAGTAAATCGTTTTACACACACTCCGATTATCTCAATCTCATCTAATTTAAATCGCTTTAATCATTGGTTTGTGTCTAAAACGAAATATTGAATGAGTTCGATACAAGTCCGATTCGAAGGTATGAAGAATTTTCGACATGTGCTAGATATAGTATTTACATTTTTTTCCATTTATTACATGTAAAAAAAACTTTATAAAATACTCCTGCTTCTATTTTACCATCAAATTAAGTAAACTAACACGAGAATGAATTTAGTGATTTTGCCAGAAATTTGAAATTTTATTAAAATCAGGAGTTGGCTCCAGATAACCCCTAAAAATAAATTTCAATGATTTTTTTAACACTTACTCCCCCCCCCCCAAAAAAAAACACCAATTAGCAAGTTGCAATTAATTGGCGTTAAAAAAAATACTTATGTGGCAACACTCAATTCTTGCTAAAGCAATGAATAACTGTTGTTGTTTTATTAATTTATTTTCTTTGCATACTTCTTACAACTACAATTTGAAATGAAAAAGTCAGCCAATTTAGTAATGGTGAAGTAAAAAAAAATAAAAAAATTTGTTGATTAATGAGTTCTTGTGTAAATTTTTATATTGATTGATTTGTTTAAATGAAAGTTTAACTCTGTTGTAAGAAAATTTTTGTTTAAAGGTTTCCTGATGATCTGCATTAGCAACAATGAAATTGCCATATAATCCAGCTAACTTCTCAATAATCAACAAGTTTTAAGCAACATCAAAAATAATTTCTTAATAGGACTCAAGTTCAAGTTCGTGTGAAAAAAGTGATATTAACAAACAATCTCTACCCAAGTAGATAAACATAGGAGCTGCTAAGGTGCAAGGCGTCACATCGGCATCGGCATTTTCCCCACGCTAAAATCTAGTTAAATTTTTCATGCCTTGCTTAATTAGTAAAAATATTTCATTCTATAAGAATTTAAGATACTGAACTTGAACCCGTCTAAAAAAATTATTCCCGATTTATATTCATTCTAGTTTAAATAAATTTAACATTTAAGAAATTTATTATTCGACATATTGTCATAATTATATTTAAATTTGAAATTTATTTACTGGTGGTTCAGCTTGGTCTATAAATAAAAAATAAAATAGATTCATATCGAATATAAATTATTTGCTGGTTTTTGTATAAGTTTCTAAGCATACTATGCTTATTTTTCTTTTGTGATTTTCAAAAATATTATTATTTGTGAATTCTCAAATAGTTCTTGAAAGTCTGTGCATAAGATAAGGCGTTTGTGACTATTCAAAATGTGTGGTTGAAGTCTACTGATGATTTGTTACAGCAACAATGAAATGCATATAGACCAAGCTGAACCACCAGCAAATAAATTTCAAATCTAAATAAATTTATATATATATATATATATATACATATCATTTAAAAAAAAATTAGGTATGAAGGATTGTGTGAAAAGGGTTTTTTTGCCTGAAAACAATAACAAGAAGTGGCAAGTGTTGAAAAATTTATTATGCCAAAAGTGCCCTTTTTTGTAAAGCATATCGCTCATTTACTTCAATAGTATCACAACTTAAAAAAAAACTATTATGGCAGAAAATGCGTTTAAAGTTTTCAATTTACATACAACTCAAGGAAGACATGAACAAATATTCTTCTCTCACGAGGTGATAGTAAAGGTTATTTATATGAAATTTTTACGCAAGATATGATACTAATGAGCGATATGTTCAATATTTTAGTTTTAAATTGGTTTGTATTTATTTTAAAAATATTTTTATTTTGTCCCACAGTGCAACATTTTCATGGAAATTGTATTTTATATTACCAGTATTGTAAAGAAAAAGTTGAGATTTGTTTTCTCGTTATCTTTGTCCGCTTATGCCCCATTCCATTTCGTTTTGTTATTGTCAATAAACCTTATTTCCGATTTCCACACATCCCCATTCACACACATTCACACCCACCCACACTCATATGCACAAACGCACACATAAACATATTTAACAGCAAGAGCACTTATTCATGAGTACGTGTGCGATTAAGTGTGTATGATAGCAGGAGTTCGATACTTTATTCGACAATATCAACAGGTTTTTATGGATTTTCTTTTCCTTTCACTGCTAAAAATATAACTTTCTTCGAGGATGTGAGAATCGAAAAGTAATGGATTTTCTTCTTACTATCACGGATGTCTATTATGTGTAAAGTGTATGCAGGAAAATTAACTTACATATTTATTTTTAAACATACATACACGCATTCATACATACATATGTATTTATTTCAAAGAAACTGTTTAACGTTTTTGCTTTTATCAATTGAAATAAAGTACTAGTACGAGTATTCCGGTAAGCGGATGTTAGAAAGAATCTGCCAATTGAACTTGAATACAATGTGAATACAAAATGATATTTCAATTTGACAGCTGAGGTTAATGTTTAGCTTACGAATGTAATTAAAAGTTTTTGAATGCTCTGAAAGAGCTGACTCCTACAATGTAAAACAAAAACAACATTCAAAAAGAAAAATTCTAGAACTACATACAGACGAGTATAAGATATAGAAATTTTCAAAAAAAAAAAAAAAATCACTTACCCAACAAATCATTAACTCCAGCAAACGTCATTACCAATGAAGCCACAAATAAATCCGCAATTGCTAATGATGCCAGAAATAAATTCCCGATGCGACGCAAACTGCGTTCTGTATAAATTGCAATGCAGACGAGTATGTTTCCGGCAATTGACAAAAATATTAGTACAGAGAGAAAAGCGCCTGAAAGATAAAGCAGAAATAGAAAACATAATATACAACACGAAATGGAAGAAAGATAAAATGTGGGGGAAACAAGAATTTCGATTAATAATAAATAGAAAAAAGATAAAATGAAATGCATTAGGCAGGGAATATTCATGATTTCTGAAGATAAGACAGACAGAAGGACATAAGTACATAAAGACAGACAGGCAGACAGCGAGAGATAAATGAATATTCAGTTAGTCAGGCAAAGTGTGAGCACATGATTGATAGAATGTTTGAGTGAGTGCATAAATTTATGGCATGATTGGGATTAAATTCAAAAGTATTCTCAAAGAAACGTAGAGTTTTCCATTTAGATGCAACATTTTTTTTTAAAGGATATAAAGTTTGTTTTTTATTTTCTTTTTCCAAGTGCAACATAATCCATACAGAACATGCTTTGAAGGAAAAATGAATGCTTTTAAATGTTTAGTTTAAGGGTAAGAAGATTTTGACAGCTGAAATGCAAAACCACGTAACTAAAAAAAATTTAAAACGCATGTTTAATTAACTATTTTCCCTAAACATTTTCCAACCCTTAGAAAAACAATAAATTAAAAAGAAAATCAATTAAAAATTAAAATAAAGAAACTTATTTTAATATAAAATTGTAATGCATTTTTAATTAAAAATATTTTATTAAATAAGTCAAATAATAATTTAAGCTTGTAAGCATATCGCCCATTTACTCAAACGCCATAACTCAAAAATACCAGTTATTCAGAAATCGAATTTGAAGTTTTCAATTTACACACAACTTAAGGGAAAATTTAATATTTAATATTTTTGTGTGAAATTTTGACACAATGTGAAGAATAATTCTGCATCACTAACGTAAAAATTCCATTTTTTGAATTATGACGTTCTTTGAGTAAATGAGCGATATGTTAAACTTAAATTGTAACAATTTCTAAAGAAACACTGAAGAAGCTTTGCTTTAGTCACTTATATAATTTTGTTTAGTTTTTTCTCTCTCCCTTAAACTTTAAAAAAAGTGCAGTTACGTGATTTTGCATTTCATCATGATTTATGATTTTTTGTTTATGAGTGTGATTGAGTGCGCAATAGATATGGGTTTTTTGTTTTTAGAAGATAGAAACATTCAACGACATTTACTTTACCAACAACAATTAATGATAAAAGTGACTCCACTTCGGGATCCTCACCCACTATTGTATCAGTTTCTGAGGGATTAATCCATGATGTTTCATTAAAGTATGTCGTTATCTATAAATACAGTCAAAAATATGGAATCAATAAGAAAATTATTAAACAAATAAGCAAATGTTTCGTTATTTTAAAATTATAATTTTTTTAATGTAAAGAAATGTGGAAATCTTTAGTGCACAGGACATTTTTAAGAACAAAAAGTATATAAAAAATTTACTGTTTCAGACAGATTTATAGTAGAATTTTATAATAAAAAATTCGCTGTTGCTTCAGACAGACTTATATTAGAATTTTATAGGGAACACTTTTTTAGAGCGCTTATATCTTTATACAAATAAAATTTAGAGGAACTTAACATAAAACTGCTGAATGAGTCCCATACCGAAAATGAATTTGTTAATAAATATCAAATGAAATCAGTTAGGGGAAGCACAATAGCGTTTTAAAATATATTTTAATGTTGCAACGTTTACATGTTAATTACTTAGTATGGGTTGGCTAGTTTGATCTTGTTTTTTTTTGTATAAATTAAATTTTATACCAAGTGTCAAACTTAAAAGTCTGGAAAGCATGTCATTTTCAATATGGCAACATGGTAATGTGAAACAAAACAAGTTAAACTTGTGAGCGCAGCCTTACGTTAGTGATTTTCAGAAGCATTTTTCGAAGCTTTTGTTATCAAATAAGCTATAGATTGCTTCCCTCAGAGTTTTTTTTGCTGGTATGTTGTATTTTATATCATTGCCTGCTCACAATGAAAATCTCAAGATGGCACAATGTTACCACAATAAAATTTTAATATACTCATTGTGAATTCCCTATTTTTATGTCAAAAGCATATATTTATTTATTGTATCTTCAAAAATTAACTAACAAATCTTAAATCTAAATATAATTATTGAGCCCGACCATAGTCGTACATATTCTTTAAGTATCTTGTATTATTCAGCTCAAAAATATGGAATTATTGGTAAGTTTACAGCTTATTCTGAGAGTCGTAGACACACTTAGCAAGAGAAATGGAACACCCAGAACGTACACAGAAAAAAGTGTTCACCAATTAATATTTTCAATTAAGAATTTAATTATACTAATTAAATTTTTAATTGTATTAATTAATTTGACTGAAAAAACTTACTTGATATTATCAAATTGTTTATAGGTGAAAATTTAATTAATTTTTTAATTGATACCACAAATATTTTAATTAATATTACAAAATCATTCATATTACTTTTTTGTGTTTATCAGTGTCGTTCAAAACTTCTAAGATTTCAGACGAAAAATAAATTGATTGAATGATTAATGCACTCTGTTTTTATTTTTTGGAAATCTCTCTTTCTCTCGCTCTCTCTAAGTTATTTTACTCTCATAGGCAGTCGAAGCATGAAATAAGAGAATTTTATTTGCGACAGGTGATTCAATAACCAATTTATAATTTTTTATCAGATTTTTGAATATTAGAAAATTGTTAAATTTATAAAAAAACGAAAAAAAAATATTGAGGAGAAATGATGTTGTCGACTTTATTCAAAACGCGCTAATTTAGCGAGTTTTTATTAAAAGCGCTAAGACGAAAAAAGTGCTAAATTGACATATTATAGCCAGTGGGATAATCAATAAGGAGTCTCAGTACTCCTTCTCTTAAATATACTATAATGGCTCCTTTGAGTTCTATACACAGTTCAGTGACCAGTGTATATGCCTTCATTACTTGAAGTTTCCTACAACAACTAATAGAATCGGCATTAATGCACATCAGAAAAATGCGTGGTATTATTATTTAATGACTGTTTTAAATTGAAAAAAAAAAATTAAAAAGCTGTAATACGACTGTATATGCTACCACTTAATTGTGAATAAATTCAGAATTCATGGAATGATTTTTAATAAATTTGGCTCATTTTACTTATAACATATGAAGGTATCACAATTAATAATAATATATAAAATTTTCTTCAGTTTAAGATTTTAGTGCGTGTTTTAAAAAACGATTTTCTTAATTTTTTTGAAAAAATGTATTTTGCTTTATAAAACTTTCTGAATATCTCCGAAACCATTAGACTGTTAAAAAATTAATAAGGACGTAATTTAAAGGTCAATTCTAGCCTTCTGTGTATTTTATATTTGATCAAAGAACTGGTTCTCAACTAAATGCAAATTATGTGATGCAGTAACCTCTTTTTTCTTCATAACGGAAAATATCGAGATACAGCGTCAATTCAAAAAAAGTAATTTATAGGCATTGGAGCTCAGTATCATATGCACTATCAAAGTACCGAGCTTAAAAATTATGTTGACCTGTGTAATGTATTAAGCCAGTAAACAATTTAAGTTATACACTCAAAAAAAAATTAACTAAAACTTTGGAAAATTTTCTAAATTTGAATAAAAAAAGTTGTCGTGTGGCGCCAAAGCTGTTTTTTACTTGAAACCAGTAAAATATTTACTAAAATTCTAGTTCATTAATGAACTAGTTTATAGTAAATTTATTTTCATATTTAAGTAAAAGTTTCCTAAAATTAAGTTAAATTTTTCCATAAAATTCGGAGCTTTGCAAAAAAATTTTTTCGTCTGTGATCTCAAATTTTTCAACGTTTTTTTTTTGTTTTTAATTCTGGTGCTTATTTTTATTTTTAATTAAATTCTATACCAAAATTTATTAATTCTTCATATTATATTCTTAATTATAATTCACCATACATACTTGAGAGGAGACAAGTATTGAACCAGCAACCTTCTGATTGATAGGCAAGCACTCTAACCAATTGCCTAACAAGGCAGCCTGAATAAGCATTGAAATAATTGAGTTTTAAAATTTTATTTTATTTACAGAAAAATAAATTTTAAGTTCAAATATTCCTCGAAAATATGAAAAATTTACTTAGATTTTTTGATAAATGCAAATCAATAATAAATTCTATAACTCAAAGAAAAAATACTTAAAACTGTTAAATATTTTCCTAAAATTTAGTATACCTTTTTACATCTTTTAAGTAAATCAAATTTCATTAACTTATCAGTAGTAATTCATTTCCTAAACTTTAGTTTTTGATTTAAGACAAAATTTACTAGTCCTTAATATAAAATTTACTTCAGTTTATAACCATTTTTCTACTCTTAGTAAATACTTCCTTTAAGGCAGTAAACATTTCCTGAAATGTGGGAAATTTATTGTGCATTTTTATGAACTATTTTTGAGGATATGAACTTTTTATTTTTTACTCATATTAAGTAATTTTTACTAGATTTTTGTAAAAATTTACTTTAACTTAGAAAAAATTACTAAAACTTAGAATTTTTTTTACTTGAATTTAGAAAAAAAAAAATTCTTAATAATAAAACATGTCTTTTTTTTGAGTGTAAAACCTTCTCTGAGTAACTGCGTGATGTCCTGCAGACTTTATGGCGAGGTAATTAGTCATAAATTTTTTATTACTTAATGTCAACATTCTTTAAAATCTACTTAATTAATGTACTAAATTTATTTATTTATATTTATTTCATTAAATTTCAATTTAAAATAAAACATTTACTAAAATTTTAAGTTACTTGTTACAAAATTGCTAAACTTTACCATTACAACTTGAATTCTGTTTTATTTTAGCCTTGAGCCACACCCATAAAGTTAAAAGTTTTAAAGTGGTGTTTTACATTATTTTTTCTCTTTTCTCGTAATTGTGTTAAAACTCGAAAAAGCCAACTGCTGTAACAATTTTTTAGTTTTAGTCTTAAGTCAAAATAATAAATAAATGCAGTCATATCCCACGACCACAGCAAACGCTACACATTTTCACGAATAGTTAAAAATAAATTAAATTGAAAAATTTGAATTTTAGTTTGCAATTTTTTTTTAAGTTGTTCCCAAGATGCAATTTTTGCTTAACAAATCATAATTTTAGTTTCCCTTAACTTTAAAGTTTGTCATAATGCTTACCTTGAACTGTTTTTAATATGGTGCTTAGAAAAGAAAAACTGTGTAAATTTTTGCAAGCATTTTTGTAAAAGGAAGCATGAGGAAAAAACATGTAACTCAGAACGAACTCCCAGTAATATTTTGTGCTGCGCTGAACTAATGAATTTCATTGCTAAAGGGCACGTTTTCAAATGTACGCACTCAAATATTTACATGTTCACATAATGCACGCACTAACGCACTAACACTTAAGTACCAGTGCACACAAACACACACACACACACACACATACTTTAATCAAACATGTAGTGATTGCATTTAAGAACAACTAACGAGGTTTTTATGCTCAACAAGCAACTAAGAGTGTAAAGGACTGCACGAAACATTCCATTGTCACGATTATCATTGTTTCATAAATGAAGGAATGAATCTCTTGTTATTATTCGATTAAGGGCTGATGCCCAAAGTAGCCAATGCCCATATATATAAATTTAGTCTTATAATTTATACTGTAGATTATTAATAAATGAATAATAATAATAATATTTGATTAAATAATGAAAATATTTTATTTCGATTATCTTGTAACTCGAATAATTTATTTATAATCAACTAATGGATTAATCGAGTTAAATTAATTTCTGAGAGCATATTTCTCTAATTGTATTTAAATGTGAATTTTAATTCAAAAGTAGTTTTTCATTGAAAAAAAAAACATATGAAAATTTACTTTTTAGTATAAATTGATATTTAAATAGAACTGTTGAAATAAGCTCTTGGTAACTTCTGCTTTTATAGTGCAAAAATATTTCTTTTAGATTTATAATTAATGAAATTTCTTGAATTGAATAACATGTTCTTAGGTTTGCTAGGATTTTGCAGGCTGCCAATGCCATAAGAAATGATCTTGCTTAGGTCCTAAAAGATCAAATTGTACTGCCTGGAATTGTAAGATAAACAAAAGAAAAATTTATTTTCGCCATCCAATTTGTTCGGTACTAAACCAGCCTGAGTTGGGTATGAATAAATTTATTCTTCTAGTATCGTATTGCGATATCTTTACAAGATCTCGCAGAAATGGAAAAGTTAAATGCCTCTTTATCTTTTAAGATAAGAGATTTTATTATGGTATTATTTATTTAAAGAAATAAAGAAGAAAATATTTCGTGACGAATGAATTTGTAATGTTTGATTCTACCTACGCATGGGCGCGTATACAAACGTCATGCATGTACATCAGTGATATCAGTTTCACATCACAATTGTGCTAGCTAAAATCACACAAATTCTTATTCTCTTTCAATTAATCGTCAATGATACTGCGACAATAACACTTACGTGGCGGATGTATTTAATTCTTTATAGGTACAGTGAAAGAAAAAAAGTTTTATACGAAAAATAGTACATGATCAGAAATGCTTTTCGCGACTTTAAAGGCCAATAACTCGGAACAGATGGGTCGCAGTCAATTTATTTAATAAATTTGTTTTCTTATTTTTAAAATTTCTACCATATCAGCTGTTAAAAAATTTCTTTCTGGATATTCTTTACAGTTTTCTATGAAAAGTTCAGAGCCGCATAACACGAAAAATATGAATCGCCGCCATCTTTTGTATTTAATTTTTTCTTTCTTTCTTTTTAATTTTCTATCTATTTACTAAACTACTTTTGATCCAAATTTTATTTTTTTTCTGTGTACTTCAGGCACATATACATCAAAGGTGAAGACACTACTTCTTCTTTTGGTATTTGAAGTGTTTGTTACGAACAAGAAGTGATCGCGACATTACTTGTAAAAACTCATATACACGAACATCACTACATTCAATGTGCTTCGCTTATTATACGAAAGCATTTATTGTTGGTGTAGTATAATACATGACAGGGCAATAAATTTAAAAAGCAAGTCATATTTACATTTCAAGTACCCTTGTCCAATTTCGATCCGCCTGTGAGAACATTAAATAAACCGGGAAGATTTCCTAACATCGTGCTATACGTGCCAGCTATGTTGACATAAAATCTTCTATCGGGCAACGGTTTGGATGAGCGGTAGCCTATATACCCCGGAAAACCTTTTAAATCAGCTGCGTCCAAGTCATATGCACAATGTGCAAACTTTTGCAAACGAGCTTTTGTGCATTCAAACCAACGAGAGTATAACAGCCCCAACAGACAGAAATGCTTGCTCTAACTATTCAGAGAAACAAGAACGAACTTAAGAGCTTTCAAAGCTGTTTACCTCAAATGAAAATATCAGTGTATGTTTGTTTGGACGTAACTGTTTTAAATGTTTCAATATTATTTTATGAGGTCAGCTAAGAGCTGATCAAACTATCGGACCATACATCAATAAACGCTGTGTTTACAAGTTATATAAAATTTGATCGGTTTATGCCCCATTACTTCCCTATAAACACCCTACACGTATAGAATGTTCGGAAGGAATCTTGCCAGCGACTAACTGACTTCTAGGCTAAAACAATATCTACAAGTCAGTTTGGCTGACTTATAGGTCATGTCATGCATTCGTTGTTTGTTTTTTGTTTATCGTGTTACCGTCATGTAGAAGTGGATAAATAAAAAAATAAAAAACGAATTTCTTGATATATTTCTTTTAGATATACCGATGCAGACCTTTACTAGGCTTAGTTGTGATTTTATGTTGTTATTGTTGTTAGCACATTGTTGCACTGTTTACATATTAGAGAAAAGCACACAAGGAAAAGGCCCAGATAAAAACATACAAAATAAAACAGCAACAATAGCTCTTCAAAACTGATACAGCAGACAATAAATACGTTAACAAAAGAGCATTAATGTTGTGTTAAGGGGGCATTACGAAAATAACTTTTTTTCTTTCTTTTGCAGAACATATTTCTACACTATTGTTGATTACATTATTAAATATCAAATATTAAAGCATGTCAAGGATTTTCATGTTCTGAGAAAAGAAAGAGGAATTAATGTAAGCAACTTTTCTATATAAGAGAGATTTATTGATATTTTTAATAAAAGTTAATTTCCTCCTTATTTTTTTGGTATTCTGCATTTGATTTTATGAAAAACAGATGCTTTTTTTGGCTTTAGAAATTATAAATAAATGCTTTAGAATTGTCACACTATAGCGTTTTTATTTAGAATCTTCAGTATTGTCTGACCAAAGGCACATCTTTGAGCTTGGGCACATCCATTCCTTTTTGCACAGAAAAAAACTTTATTTTGTATTCAACTGCTGAATTCTAAAAATCAAATAATACTTTTACTTCAATAGGACATACTACAGTATTCATAAAACTAAAATGCGTAAACATTTATTAAGATTAAAAACACATTTTTTCTTTATTAAAATAATTTACTATAAATTCGTCAAACGAAATAAAAAAAAAAATTAAAATCACTTTCAAAATCCTGTTTGTTACAATAAAAACTTATCATAATTTTTTTCTGTGTGTGAGGAGACAAATATGGAAGGATATAAGGTCTAGATAGTAATAAAAACATCTGACAGTTTACAGGAAAATTTTTTTATTTACCAGAGGCAAAAAACTAATTTTTATGGCAAATTGTTATAACTAAAACTGTAATGCCTTGATCATAATCGAAATAGTATTTTAAAGTCAAGCAATTATTAATAAAATAAAAAAAGCTGTATTAATAAGAACACAAGTATTTTAGAGCAATGGCGTAGTTTCTCACAAGGAAGTGCTTTAAAAATTTGGGTAACTTGTTCTTTTTTTAACTGCATTTTTTTAATGATTTTTATATGAACTAAATGAGAATTCCTTTATACATTATAGCACACAAAGGTGGCACAAACTACGTATTTATACAGATAAATTTCTTAATGTATACTGAAGCTTAATCTAGAGCAATGTAAGAGTCATCGTATTTAAAAATTATTTAATTATTATTTAATTATTTCTGCTCGCTGTTTACCGATATAGGCTCCGAGATATAACATCTTAATCGATTGCGAATTTTTCTCTAGCACATATTTATTTATTATTTAATTAGAATTTTGTGTTTTGCAGACTATTTTTTCAGCAAGTAAATCGATTTTTCTAAATTTCGAAATTATGTTCGAATTTTCGAACAAAGCCAAACTTGAAAATTTCGCCTAAATTTATTTAATAATCAATAATAAATTGCTTGTAGTGTGTAAAACTTATACTTTTATTTTCGTGTTTTCGAACTTATGTATATTATTTCTTCTTTTAAGTTTAAATTTAACCTGTGAACCGTTTTAAGGCTTTTGCGATTATAAATAAATAAAAGTTTTAGGAATTTTGAAATTATGTTCGAACTTTCGTAGATAACAGAAATAAAGATTTGTTTAAAAACTTATTTAATAAACAATAATAAATTGTTTGTAGTGTGTAAAAATTATATTCTTTATTCAAAAGTTCGAACTCAGGTTAGTGTGTTTTTTTTTAAATTATTTTTAGCTTAAAGTGGATTAACAAGCTTTTAGAAAGGTTTGCGATTATGAATAAATGAAATTTTTAAGAATTTCAAAGTTAAGTTCGAAATTTCGAAGATAACAAATATTAAAAATTTTAATGTTATTTACAATTATATTATTATTTAACTGTTAAATTATTATTATTTACATATATTGCATGATGGTGTTCTTGGCTCAAGTAGTTATTGCGTCTACCACAAAGTAAATGGCGGTCTTTTGTAGCCCGAGTTCAATCCCTTTCCGGATCTAGTCATATCAACATCACAGATCTTTATGATATTCATTAGTATCTATGGAAATACATGTCGCATCATCCAGTTTTATAGATATTCTTAGCAAATCGGCGACGAATTAAATCAACTAACAAAAGGCGTACATAACTTAAAATAATGCTCTTACTTAACACTAGAGGCGCAGCAACGATCAATTAAGCTCCTGTTCGCTTTCTACCCATCTATCACTTTACTATCTGCATTTATATTACCTCATTTTTACTGACAGTAAAAACTAGGGCATCTGCTGTTTGGACCCAAGTGAGCTCAAAACTTACTCTCTCTTTTCACCAACCTGTCAAACTTGACTTCAGCTACATCGTTACCTTAATACAGAAATCATTATTTTTTTTGTAAATGAGTTTTTTGAATATTTCGATCGAATAACATCTAATGTATCGAAAAATACACAAAATCTCTAATTCAAAAAAATATGAGTTAGGGCTTTTTTATATTAGGTAACGATATATTGCTTATATATTTTTTTTAGGAAGATTCGTTTTGCTTATACTGAAGATATTTTATTAGAATAATGTGTACTTATCACTGCTCTGAACTCTCCATGTGCTTTTAAGGAACGTTTAAAATTCGACCGAACTGGTATTTGACCACGCGAAAGAATTAGATCTGACATAAAATTGGTTTAATAAATTCGAAAGTGCATTCGAATTCAGGCACATAAATGATTTATGTAACTTGCTTGTGTCATATAACTTTCGTTGAATTTTGTGAAGTCGTTTTTAAGACATGAACTAACACCAAAAAAAACTTCACTTATTTTTATATATTAAGGTAAATGAAAATGATTATTCATTGCTATGGGAGGTAATAAGCCCACAAAAGAACAAAGAAACAAACAAACAAAATTCATCTCCAATCAGGATACTATTCGACAGCAAATATAAATAAGTTATTTCCTCCAATTCTATTTCTATTACTTTTTATTTATTTAATTTGTTTATAAAGAGAGACAACACCCAGGCCATTATTATCCCTCCAACCTAGTCTCTTAAATAATTAAGTGTGCTAATATCCTTAGGAAAGGGATAGTGATTTCTCTTGATTTTTCGATGGTAAAAATCAAAATGTGCGCTCGAAGCACATTTTGATTTTTGTTGCAAAAATTCTAGTTTGAGATTCGTTTGGTAAAAGAAAAAAAAATTACTTTAAAAGAAAGTGCTCTAGTACTTTGCTTAATTTAAATAACTTTTCTTTACAATTATTTGGAACAAAAAAAAAGAAGAAGCTGCAAGAAAATTAAGAGAAATTTTATTTTAGATAAAAACAGGTACTTGAAAATTCAACAAAAAAGCCTTGAGCTATCTTATCTAGAAAACAAAACCTAAAAAAAAATACTTAAAAAATAAAATATAAAGAAAATAGGTAAACATAATTAGTTTAATCTTCTTCTAGACATTTTATATTTTTCATTTGTGGCTTCCAGTTTTTCTTCTTTTGTTTGGCAATCTCTTTTTTATTTAAATGATTGGCTGTGGCTGCTTGAAAATTTTGTGTTGACTTGCTATTCAACAAATACTCTGAAATTAAGCCGAAATCACACTCATACATATTTATGAACATTTGTATGTTTGTAATGCTGTGCAAAAGTGTGTAAAAACCACTCAACATGCTTGAATGAATTTAATTAGTTTTTCCAAAAACACTTCGGTGAATATGAAAAACCTCATGTGACATGTGTTCCATGATGATGATCTAATTGGTATTGAAAATAATCTGATTAATTTTAAATTGTATAGATTGAAAAAAGAATAATGTGTGATATTTAATTTCAATTTATAATTTATACTAACGACAAGCTTCAATGGCAGATTTTAGGTTTGCTATTTAACAGCAGCAAGTTTTTCTGGTAAATGTTGAAGTTTCACAGCTTTTGTAATTCAATTTGGAAAAATTATATAATATTCTATATCTACTAGTAGCATACAATATTGCTGAGAATAGGGAAAATCAAAGTCAGTTTACTATAAAACTTTATTTTGTAATTTGTGATACACAGCTAACCCTGCTATAATACAGTTTTCTCCAAAGCGGGTTCACTTTAACACGAACTGAAAACTGCAGAATTTTTTTTAAGAATTTAATTTATTGCCACTACTAGACATATTTCCAACTCTTTAATTATTCACTCTTACAATTTTACTAAATATATCTTGGAACATTCTAAAAATTTTTTTTTTGATGTGTAAACATCTATATGCTAGGGGGTAAAAATCTTTTTCGCAATACAATCACACATTTTTAATAAAGATCGTAAAGCGTTATCAAATCGGTGTGAGGTATGTATAAGTGTATTAGTGTAATCATACGAACAAGAAGTACAGAGAAACTTAACAGCTTCATAGAAATACACTCAACCAAATTTTAAAGCATACCTTCAGGAGCGGAGAAATTTTAATTTTAATAGAAATTGCTTGTGAAGTGTAATAGTGTTGCCAGTGGGATTAATTTTGTTAAAAAATTGAAAAATATAAAATAAATATAAGCTTTTAAGTAAAAGAACGTTTTAAATGTCAAATATTTGCTTAAAAGATGTATAGCAGTCCTTATAAAGAATTTATAACATTATATTATAACATATCTTCATCACGTACTATTGCCTTACACTGAAGCTCGTGCACGGCAATTGGGTAACAATTTCCATCTCTTGCCATTTATTATGGGTGGAGATTTTAACACAAATTTTGCAAACACATAGTCGCAAGCTTTATCAAAATTTTTATTTTACGTTTTCTACTTGCATATGAGCAATTCTCCACAAACCCCCACATCTAATAATTATACTGCTATTGATGCAGTTTTCCGTAGATTTTTAAATACAGTAGAGTCAGAAATTTATATATTTTATTTTAGTTACCATAAGCCAATATTAAAAAAGTAATTTCATTACTAGATGTTTACACTAAAGATTATCGAAGCTGTGATTTTTTAATAATGTTGCTCCTTGTGAACGTGATTTCTAAATCGCTGTTCTTTTAAACTGTGACTGTGATCACAGTTTAGCTGTATTTTGTTTGTAGCAGTTCTGTTATTTTGAGAAAATTTAATAAGAAAAGCAGCAGTGAAATTAAACAGTGACTTTGATCACGGTTTAGCACATTTCAGCTCTTCTGCTTTAAAAGTATTTATTAGTATTGGTGTCTTGATAAATACAAATAAGAAGTGGGACAACAACAAACAATTAGCAATTAACCCTGTCTAAGTATTGAGTATTGTCATATAAGACGCAGGGAGACAATAAAATTGTACATATGAAAATGTAAGCTGTTCATAGTTGCCAGGAGAGACGATTTGACACCATTTGACGATTTATTCTTGACAAAAGCTGAAGGTATACATAAAAATTAATGTGGTAGCTTTATTTACTGTAAAGTAAGCATACAATAACAATCACAGTTTGTAGGAAAGAACTATATTTTTAAAACCTGTTCCTTGATAAATTCAGTCACAGTTGTGATTAGTGATTTCTCAATTGCTGTGAAAAAGTAACAGGTTTCTAAATACCGTTTAACTCTAGTTTACACATCTCCCCTGTTATCGGACTCACATTGCTCTTTTTTCATCGATTTCTTTACTGTTTCAGCGATTTGGCTTCATCAACTACTGTTAATTAAGTAACAGTGCTCTGGTATGTGCAAGAAATGCTATGTTAAAAATTGTGGTTTCTGTCGCTGTTAGTTCTATTTTAATTAAGGACTATTAAAAATTGAAAAGTTGTTTTCTGTAGTAACGAAATTGTGATAAATTGTTGGTGAACTCAGAATATTTAAAGCTTGTGTGACAAAAAAAATTTTATTATAATAATTTATAATCATTTTTATAAGCCATTAAATATGGCATGTTATATTATACATGCGGCTTAGAAAGTGCTAATATGTGTGAACGTTATTTATTTGAAAAAAAAAGTACGAATTTGTCGCTTTATCATGCTGCTGGTTTCTAGAAAATGGCATATTGCAGAACATTTTCTTAACACCTATTTGAACTAAGTCTGCGAGTTAATGCTGGCAATGGTTGAATAAATATATTTTCTCATTTATTCTATTTAAACGTTTAAAAAGTCTTGATTAAACATGCGAAATAAAAATGAAAGCTTAAGGTCATGTATTGGGTGTTTTTTATTGAGGTATAGAACTTTAAGTTGGCATCACTTTTTTAACTGGCGGCCATTTTGTCAGCTGTCAAGTGATTAATATTTAGTTTGGTTTGCCATTTCATCATGAACAGGTTGACAAAAGAACAACGCTTGCAAATCGTGCAAATTTATTTCGAAAATAATGGTTCAGTTCGCGAAGTTTACCGCAAGCTCCGTCCATTTTATTCTCGACATAATCGTCCATCAGAGCAATTAATTCGGTTAACCATGGATCGTTTTCGCACTACGTTTACTCTATATGATAATACGCATCCGCAGAAACGTCGAACAGTGCGCACCGAAGAAACAATTGCCGCTGTAGAGCAAAGTGTTGAAGAGGACCCGAATGAATCGATTCGCCACCGGAGACCGGTATAGAGCCATGATAACCGACTATTTTGTTCCCGAATTGGATGGCATGAATGTGGATGAGTTGTGGTTCCAACAAGACGGCGCTACATGCCACACAGGGCACGTCACAATCGATTTATTGAAGGAAACATTCGATGAGCGCATAATTTCGCGGAATGGACCTGTCAATTGGCCACCAAGATCGTGTGATTTGACACCATTGGATTATTTTCTTTGGGGATATGTAAAGTCGCTCGTCTACGCCAACAAACCAGAAACGTTAGGGGACTTGGAAGCCAACATTCGTGGCGTTATTGCCAACATACGGCCCCATATGCTCAAAAAAGTGGTTGAAAATTGGACCTGTAGAATTGGCTTTATTCGAGCCAGCCGCGGCGGCCACATGCCCGAAATCATATTTAAACATTAATGCCATAAAATTATCCTTCCAATAAAGCCAAATTGATGGACATTAAAACGATTTTCTTGTGTTTTATTTCAATTCGAAGTTCTATACCTCTAAAAAAACACCCTGTATAAGAAAGTGAAAGGCAAAGTAAAATACAACGAATTAATATGTTTAAGACACACATATATTTTACGCTTCAATTTTATTTGAACAGCAGACAAAAATAAAACATTTTATCCAAGGGAAAATTTGTAATTGAAACATCAACACAAATCATAAAATAAAATTAACGTTTGCTGCAACATAAAACTGATCTAAGGGGAACATTTAAATCATTTTATTCTGACGTTGCAATTACTTTAGGTAATTTATCAATATTTTGTCATATAAACAAATTTTCGCCAACGATAATAACATGAGCAGCGTACAATAAACAGCAACAACAACACTTAAAATGGGTTAAAGCATATAAATGATACAATGATAAACGTGGACCAGCAAAATACAAAATAAATTAATTACAAATTTATTTCGTGTTCGTATTGCCATGAGTGACACTATTTAGCATTAGAAATATTTTATGAAGAACTTCTGGTAAATGTTGAGATTACAGAGAAATTGACTAGCTGTCAAAATGATTTGGAATTGAGTATCACATTTAAAAGTCTAAAAATCTAGTTGTAACAATAAAAACTTGAAATATTACAGTCATAAGATAATCAGGTGCCAATATTTGGCTCAAATATCTAAGTGACAAAATTTTCTAAATTTTTTTTAATTTATGTAAATTGATGAAATTTTAATATGCATTTAAAATTTGTATAAGAAAAATTCTTAACTTTATTTTATTTTATTTTTTTTGCTTCTAGCGGCACTTTTGCTGTTTTGAATTCATAAGTATAACAACTGTTTGTAAGACCTTTTATGTTTTATTTTTTTTCTTCAATTATAATTTATTCAAATGCACTATAGGTAATTTATTCCGTCTTCTAGGCAAAAAGTAATTTTTCAAACTTAAAATTATGAAATTTTTGGCACTGCAGAGAAAACATCAAAGCAAATCACTGCATAATTTGTTTTTTAATAAATCAAGTAACGGCTGATTTGCAGATTGGCAAAGTTTTTATTTATCAGCAACGTATTCAAAGCATTGTTTTTAGAAACTTTTTGTGAAATTTAAATATAAAAATTAAGCAAAATATGGAAGAGAGGAGGGATGGCGAGTTGACAAATAGAAGGAGTAAAATTTCATTGAAGATTCTTTTGCTGAAAAAAATTTATATTCTGAAATAACCTAAAAAATGTGTTTTTCTTTATAAAAATTAATTCATAGAACTATTCTGTAAATCTTTTCATAAGGCTAAAACATTGCTTTTGTAAACTATGCGATTTATGGCATGGAAGTTGAAACAAAATATTCTATTATTTTTTTTATGGGAATTGTTAACATTTAACATTTTTTAACGCACTTATAATCCCAAATTATTATTTTACTTATTTAGTAAAATATTTTTTTTAAAACTACATTGAAATAAATTATTGAGGGGTTTAGCTGGATCTTATGCACATTTCACTGCTGCTAATGCAGATCATCAGGGAACCTTTTGACCGCAAATTGCTTAGAACAACTAGAGTTATTATTTTACCTAGAAAAAGTGTAAAATTGCATTAATTAATATGAAATAAAAAAAATTTCCAGTTTAGAAATTAAAAACAAATATTAATAATATTTTATTATTTTTAATAAGTTATAAAATTAACATTTTATAATTTTTAGGACTGATTTTTTGATAAGAATTTTTTTTATCTGATCACACTGCAGTCTAGTAGTTATGTTGTTGACAATAAATGTTCTACAAACGATAGCCAATTTGTATTAAAAACAACAATAAAATAAGAAAATTTATTTTTGTTTTCAATAATGCTAATAGGGCATTTACATTATCTCCGAAATCTAGGACTTACGAGATTTTGAGATGAATCTAGCTGCTTTTTACTACATTTTTCATACAAAACAAAATCTAGTTTGTGAGTAGATTTTTAGGAAATCTAATTAAAATCTAATACTTTTATTGTATTTATACTACCCTGTACAAAATATTTATATAAAAGATGATTGAATTAGCTTCGGTCTGCTTAAAAAGGCGTGTGAATTCTCTACATTGCAGTTGTTTGGTTGTAGTTTTGGAAACTTTTCAGTTCATGGGTTTTGTTTTGGGAATTAAATTCTTAATAAATGTCAAAAAAACTTGGTGTAAACGGTATAGATTTTCATAAAGATTTTAATTAAAATCTGCTAGATTTAGTGCAGGTGTAAGTGCCCTATAATGCATTTTTTTTTGTTTGAGTTAGTCTTTATTTTTAATAACAAATATTAATATTATTATTCAACTCGTTTATATACTGTAATACAAAATAATATAAATAAATAAAAATTTTATTACAATGTAAAATATCAAAAAAAAATAAAAAATTACGTATAAATCCAGTGGGTATCATAAATGATATCTCTGTATAACTCATACGCACTGAATTACCCTTCTATTCGATCCCAAAAAGTATGCAATAAATATAAAAACAGTATTGCCTTATAATCTAAATGAATATTGCTCATACGCCGTTGGTTAAAGTAAACATACATACATACAAACTCACAGTCGTTTTGTGGCAATACCACCCTGCAGTAGATCGAACTAGTGTCCAACTGGTATTTTACTAGTACAGAAACCACCACCACTAGTTCCCAACTGTAAACTTTCCTATAACATCTTTATGCTCAAATTAACATTGAGTGTGTTTAGAAAGTTACTAGTGCCATTGGTACTGGTTTAGGACTAGTTTATTACCAGTGGTTTTTTTTCAAAGAAAAATTCTATAAAATTGGTGGTTTTATTCCTTTGTTACCCAGTGACAACTGCTAGTTAAAATTCGCAATTATTTATCAAAATTCAAAAATACAAAAGGTTAATTATAATTATTTGGTTATAATTATTTTTAGGTGAACCTAAAACTTTAATAATTACATAATAATACTAATTTTGTACAGTGCAAGGGCTCTGTTAGACAGTCAAATTTTATTTTGCAATGGAGTGCCTTGGAACTACTTCATATACTAGTACTCATCAGAACTAGTAATTTTATACAACAACTTTAAACCTTTTCGCACTAGTTCTTGCTGTTCTAGTAATTATACTAGTAGCTTTAAGACAATTGATGCCTATTATCCTGTAGGGTAGCTACCGAGACAAATGTACTCGCGTGTGTGCGTTCATTTGTATAAGAAACATTGATTGATGTTCGGCACTCTGGTATCACTTTGGCCGGCTACTGGTTAAGGCCATGACATTATCCTACAGAATCGCATGATCTACAAAAATTACAACCCTGCTCTAATGAATTCCTATAGTCTTTTGAAATTTTCATAGACTCCATTATACTAGGGTTGTATTTTCTCAAAAAACGCACGATTGTGTAGTTAGTGTTAGTAGTGTTTCATGGCAATTAGTGTCACCAAAAAAAAAACGTTCAAACGATTTCTTATAACGTAAAATAACAAATTTTTCTTATTTTATAGTTGTTTTTAACAACAAGTTATCGGTCGAACGTTTCCTGTCACCATCGTTGGCCAGGCAGTTACTCTCAAAATTATTTTTTTATGATTTTTACATTATTAATGATATTTTTTCCTCAAAACTAGATAAAGAACGGAAAGCTCTTTATTTTGTTAATGAAATTTAATTTTGGTTTGTTGAAAAATATAAATGTTTTTAATTGAAATTCATTTGCTGGTGCTTAAGCATTGTCTATCGGGTCTGTTCTGTAAAGCGAATCGTTTTTCAAAACGAGAAATTTTCAAAAACGAGTAAATGTTTATTTGGTGTTCTACAAATTATTCGATTTGTTGACATTCGAGATTAAGTGGAATAAAATATTTGAACATCAAAGTCAGTTGTTAATACAAGAAATAACATTTTAAATCAAAAATAAGCATTTTCAATGCCCTGCTCTAAATATTTGACAAAAAAAGTGTTTTTTATTCATAAAAATAATTTTTCTTCATTCTTGGAGTAAAATTGTAAACCAATTTTGTACATTTAAATGTATCAAACTGCATGTAATTTGGTTATAATTTGGTATTAAAGACATCAAGTTGTTAATGCTAATGGTTTTTTTTTTGATGTTTCATCGGTGATTTATAGGAATAATACCACGTTCGATTTACTTTTGACCAGGTATATTTAGTCGATTTAAAACCCAGTAAAACTGTGTGAGTTCGGTTTAGGGAACAGCAAAGTTTTTTTCTCGTTTTAAAATAGAGAAATTTGCTCGGATTCAGTTAACAGAGCAGGGCCGTATATATTAAAAACATGTTTTTATTTTTTTTTCAAATATAGTGAACAAATTAACATACCTGTAACGATAGAGGATTCGAGAAGAACATTTTCCAAGGATTGTTCCTTTTAATTTTTTTTAATTTATTGGCACATTTGAAAATATTTTAAAAATAAAATTCTTAAATTAAAGAGCCACATTACTTAAATAGTAGAGTATCATTTGTTCAATTAATCGTATAATTATTTATATTTTTCTATTAATTCATTGAAAAATAATGAAAATGGTTTTGGTTAAAGTCTACTGTTGACTTCCATATGTAGACGTTGTTTAAACAAATTACAACAATAATTGAGTTTTTTATTTGTTGATTAAAATAACTGTTGTTGTTATTGTTGTATTCCTGTCTATCTAATCAAAATTGTTTCTGAAAAAACAAATGATTTTCATATGCGATGTACATACATATGTATATGAACGTAACAACTGAATTTGTTATAATTTTCTTGTTGAAGAAAATGTATAAATGTAAGACACTGAAATAAAATAAAATTCCACAACAAATGATTGTTTCATTATTTTGTTTTGTTTTCAACATGACTTGGTTTCATTGCCATCATAAATCTGAATGAGAGCTGATTTTAGTAGTGACAAGCTTTTCTGAATGTTTGGTAAACATCATGAGTTAGTGATTTTGGAGTTAATAACAGACACACACTTTTCTTAGCATTAATTTCCATGTTAAAAAAAAAAATTTTTACAAATGTTTTCATGTTAGAGTAGTAAGGATTACAAGCATTTTATCAGTTCAATATTAAGCAAGTCCAAATTAATATCATTACAATGATTAATATTTTTGTTCTTTCTATTTTTATGTCTATAATATTTCAAAACATTTTCCTCATTTTTTTGTATAAATAAAGCAAGAAGTTGTTTTAATATTACTGCATGTATTTTTTGTTTATTAATAGTTTCTTTTTCTTTATTTAGGTACTTGTTAAAGTTTAGTTTTTTTATATATATAGTTATTTTTGAAAGTTAGTGAAAGAAAATAAAAGATAACATAAACAAACATTTCGAGTCAAAAAATTATTTACGTCACTTTAAAGTTGAAAATTAAAATGAATGGAGAAAACTTCATATTTTTCATATCTTGTTTGTTGTTGCTTAAAGACAGCAGTTTATTTCAAGTTTCTAAAAACAAGGAGAGTTAAGGTACATTAAAGCAAATATAAAATAACGCAGAAAGATGATTGTTTTGGAAGAAATCAGCAGAAATATTTGTGATGTAATAAATGAAGTCATTAATGTACAAACGCATTAGGTTTATCAAAATTAAGATGTTTCTGCCAACACGAAAAATTGAAAGCTTTTAGCAAATATAAAAGTTAATTTGCGATATACATACATAGCTAAAAAAAAAATAGAAATAAAGGCAACGGAAAACGTAATTGTTGAGGACATTTAAGGACCGGAAATGCGCCATTAGAGCTTCTTAAATTAAAAAGGAAAACAAAAACAAAAGAAAATGTGCTAGAAAAGCGATTTAACATACACAAATTTTTGTGTAAGCAGTTTATCTATTTTTTATATGAACATATCGCACACTAAATCATAAACAGTCACAACTAAAAATATTTCAGATGCTCAGGAGTGACAAAAACTATAATTAATAGTAATAGTATTATTATTAATTAAAAAATTTCCAATTCTTATCTGTAATTTATTAAATTCAAATTAATTAGTTATTTGTCAACTGCAGGTAAGCTGCATAGCTTCGCGTGTTTAATTAAAAATAAATTTAAATTATTTAAATTTAGAGTCTTTAAACTTGGAATTTTGATTTGTAATTATAACTCTGAGTAAAATTAAGTGACGCATTTATGTAACATAAAACCAGGCATAACGTTATTTTATATTGTTTAAGGAGACTGTGTGGCAACAGAAACTTTTGCAGTCGTTTGAGTTTTGATCAGCGAACTGATTTATAAGAAAAAACCTATTTTGATAATTTTAAGCTGTGACTGTTTTTGATTTAATGTGCGATATGACTATTAATAAACAATCACTGAGTGCCAATTGAAGCCTTTTTTACACCCAGTAAGCAGTTAAAGCGATCGGCAAAGTTCCATTAATAAGTAAATTACAAATAACAAATTTTATTAGAGTTTCTGTTTTTAATGTAGTAAAAAGGTTCCAAGGAATTTTTTGGCAACGCATTAAATTATTCAACATAAATTTTTGTAGTTAATTTTAATTATTATTGTTCGAACTTCATTTGTTTCTATATTTATGATTCTAAGCCAAATTACATGTGATAATTATTAATAAACAAATAACACTAAAATTAGATGAAAGTATTCGGACAACAACACATAGTTGAACGGAACAACTAGCTGTTTTCGAAGGCCACTAAACCTTCATCACCAGCGTTTTTTTGTGTTGGGTGCACTGTGTGTGGTGTTCAGGCGATGTAGATTTCTATTCTATGTACGTAACTTTTATGCAAATGGAATATGCGAATTGTTTTAATTCATCGTATTTCAATTTGCTAAACACTGTTTTGTAACGAAAGCTCAATTTTGCCATCTTTAAATTTACAATAGTTTTGCAATTAAAATTAAAATTCCTTCAGTATTTTTACAAACTCAAAATGCAGTTTATATACCAGAATCTATTCCAAATTTATAACTCGCACTCAAATTGGGTTAAATGTAATATTAAATAAAATTTTGCTTGTTGTTAGTAATAAAGGTTAAGATGCAAACAAAGAGTTTTTATGCTTTTACACAGACGAGAGCACAACAGCCAATCTGGGTGCAAATCGCGGCACTCGTTATCGAACGAAATTGCGAAATATTTTGATAAAAACTCTATTGAAATATTTTGTAATTTCGTTCGATAACGAGTGCCGTGATTTGCCCCAAGATCTCGGCGACAACAATGCTTCATCTTACTTTGCAAAGAACTTAAGAACTTTCAAATTAAGAGCTTTCAAACTTAAGAGCTTTCACCTCGAGAGCAGATATCAGAGTATGTGTTCTTGGACGTCTTGGGAATAATTCCAAATTTTTTTTGTGAGTTACAAAACTACAATCACAGTTGACCAAGTTAATATTTTTTAAGACGAATTCGTAGCTCAGAGGGTTAAAGTATTTTACAATAGCGTCCGTTGCACAATACTACATAAGACACTTAAATTTTTGCTGGATTTGAGGACTTGCAAAAAAATTTTACTGCAAATATTTCTTCTGAATATTTAGCAGTTCATATCTCTAGTTCAGCTACGTCCAAGCCATATGCACAATGTGCAAACTTTTATCAAGAGCTTTTTATGATTTCACACCGACGAGAGTACAACAACAACACAACAGAATACAATGCTTGATCTTACTTTGCAAAAAAACAAGAACAAATTTAAGAGCTTTCAAAGCTGTTTAGCTCAAATGCAAATATCAGTGTATGTCTCTTTGGACGTAGCTGCTCTAGTTAAAGGAGACTTGTCTATCTATTTTTGTGGTAGAAGTAAAATCACTATACGATTAAGAGTTGGAAAACTCAGAAACATTTTTCCCGTAAAGTTGTTAACAACCTTTAAATAGAGACTTCCAAACCTTGACAATTGATAGCGCAGATATTATTACACTTATTCACTTATTCAGTATGTTTTGCAAGTTAACGTGGACGTATATATCATTCAACAATATGTAAAAATTATAAAATTGTTTTACCAAAACTACCAAGACCAAATGCATTTTTATTCTGGGAAAAATTTGATTTTTGTTCTATATTGTAAATAAATATTACTTTTATTATATTTTTTCATCTTTTTAGATTTTTTTTATTAATTTATTATTAAATACTTCGCAATTGTTTCGCTAACTAGAAAATCCCTAGTGAAAAAAATGGAAGTCATTCTAGTGGAACTACATTTTCATTGCTTCCAAGAAATGGATATTTTTGATATGCCGAGAGTGAGCAAAAAACTATGTAGAAGCTTATTTTAGTCATACAAAACCTTGTAACTCCTCCGTAGTGTTAGAAAATAATCACCAGAATTAAAAAAAAATATTTTTTTAAAGAAATTGATGAACTACTTTTAGTCTAAAATTTAAAAGTTATTTGCTTAAATTTACATGAAAACACTGTTTCACCCTTAAATTCGTATAAAAAGAAACGAATTGTTAAAAAAGGTAACTAGTTACCATTTTTCCTAGATGAAAATATTATCACAGAACACAAAAAAGGATATTTTAAAGGAACTTCTTGCAATGACAACCCTATGTAAAAATCATTAGATCGGATCGAAATTTTTACTACTTCCAGACCGCAAACTCTACATTTTCATGACTTTTTTGGAGTCTCTATTTTTGCGGGGTCACCATATGTACATTTTTTAAACGATGTAAAGCAAACAGGCGCAAACTTGCTGAAATCCACAAATGGACATTTTAAGATTTCTTATGAAAACCATAAACTAAGGGATGTTTTTTATAGACTGACACAAGTTTAAATCATTATAAAACAAATAAATATATCTTTAATATCAATGAAATTGAATTTATTGGAAAGAAAATTTCATGAAATTAGTGTTTAATTATGATTTCTGCCGCTGCGGCAGGCGCGTACAAGGCGCAATCGAACACCAATTTTCAACAACTTTTTGCATTATTGTTTGTGAAGACATATGGCTTAATGACTCTGCCAGCCCATAAAGCGCATTAAGCAGTAATTTTCTGTATATGCAATGGTGTTTCGATAAAAGCTTGTGAATTCTTCTCACTCCAAGTTTGACAATTCTGCTTATTTTCGTATCCGTTCAACTAGAAATGAGCTTCATCGGAAATGGAAGAAGTTTACCATGATTTCGACAAATAGAACAATTATTTTGATAAAAAATTTCAACAATTTGCACGCGTTGCCCTGTCGTAAGTCAATAATAATAATAATAATAAAATTTTAAAGTAAACTACACAAAAAGCAACTATCAGCTGCTAAATGGGTGCCCAAATAAAGCAACGATGCCAACTCAGAGTTGTTAAAAGCTATAATAAAAATATTTTAATCTTGTATTATTTTAAGTAATTCATTTATGATACCTTTTTTACTTTTATTCATTTCTGTTAGCGAAACTGAATTAGGTAGATATAAAAAAATTAAGTACTAAATAGACTTTAAGGACTAAAGAAACTTTATGTTTTGGTTTATGATATCTTATTGTTCTCTAAGTCTTATTGCTGGCATAAGATTTATATTGACAAAAATATGAAAACTTTATAAGACTTTCTGGTATAATTTTAAATATTTTTTTGCTTTCATAGGGATCGAAGAAAATTTTCAAGTAAAAACACAAACTTTTAAAGAAAATGGTAAACATATTTTCTATCCGCAAGAGCGGCGAAACTATAACAAATAATTTATTTTGGTTAAGGGTGCATTTTTGTTTTATTGATTTTTCTTTTTTATCCTTCAGGCCTAAATGGTTTATTTTATTCTGAAAGAAATAAGAAATATGTTTACTGGAAATATATGTACAACCATCTGTTAAGTTATTTCATTTTACATTAAGGGTCATAGAATAGATATTAAATTACACAAGAAGCAAAAATATTAATAAAAAGGCTTTGAAAAAAAATTAACAATAAAACTGAAACGATTTCCGAGAATAGTTTTTTTGTGTTTTTTGTTTACACCAAAATAGACGTGTGTGTCTGTGCTTAAAAGCAATAACAGCATAAATCGCGAAATACATGTGTGCTTAACAATTCTACAAGTAAAACTTAATTTTTAAGAGAAATTTATTTTAAGAATACAAGCCCATACTCTATTCACCTAAGTCTTAAAAAAGGTTCAATCAAATTTTTAATAAGCGCCAAATTATATTAAAAACTATATTATCATATTCGTAACTATATTTTCATATTTTATATTCATAAATACGGTAATTTTTACTTTACAAGATTATTTTAATTTGCCCATTGCCATATTTTTTTTTAAACTTATATACGTTAAAAGTAATTCTTTTCGAAACTATGTTTTTCGACTTATGCTGGTATCGCAGGCATAATATTAGCGTAAATAAAATGGGCTGCTAGTTCCATTGAATGTTCATTACACAATACCATACAATAATTAGTTGTAATAAAATTCTGTTAAATTTTCTAGCAAAAAAAGAAAGAGGAAAACAGAAAATTGTAACAAGTTATTGTGGAATATAATTCGTTGGAAAAAGTTATATTAAAATCCTAATGGTTCTCTGTAACAGCAATAATTTTTATGGTGAAAGCTGTTTTTCAAAGTTTTTTTTATTCTTTTCAATAGCAAAGAGAAAATTAACAGTAATTATATGGAAATATAAGCAAAAAAATAAATTGATATGTTTCAGGTTGATTCCAATTAAAATTCTGGCAAGCAATACAATTATTTTTCTTATTATTTGGCAGCAACTTTTTGATAATTAATAAAATAAGTATTTATTTTTAGCTTTAACTGGAAATAGTAATATTAACATATTTATGATTTTAATAATGAAAGCATTTAAGTAAAATCTACAGAAAAAACCAAGGGATATTAAAAATCATATTTGTGGTATTATGGAATAGAAGCTTAAGTAGACTTAAACAAAGCAGTATTTTTCGCAAGCTTTGACTCTATTCGCTAAGATATTAAAAGGCTTTATAATGCATGACTTTACTTTTGTGCGATCATTTCTTTACATATCACAGTGGCCAATTTGGCCTCGCTAGCGGCATTTAATTCAAATTTTCAAATTTGAAAAACCGTTAATTTTTTTTAACAATCGATAACAAATACATTCACTAGATTTGTGTCGATTTTTAAAAGCTCAGATTACACTTGATGAACAACTGTGAGCTGTCAAAGTCAGCATATGTTTCTGCAAGTTTTGTGCAAAATATTTCCGCCTTTTTGATATGTGTGTGAAGTTAGCTCCGTCAGTTAGCTTCGTTTTTAGCATCCCTGTATTAATTAACATATATCTCGCTCAAACACTGTGAGGTAAGAAAAAATCTCTCACTTGTACACTGTTAACTTAACAGAGCAGATATTTTATAACATTTTCAAGCAAAAATATTAATGTACAAATTGTAACTTATTTTGGTGGTCAAAATTTTGGCCAAAATCGAAATGGTGGGGTTATACGGCCAATTGGGGTCGAAAGCCAAGGCTTCAAATATTTCAGAACTATATAGCTTATATTCAGAATCAGTATAGCTTTTGAGAAATATGACTTTGAAAAATGTGTAATAATGCATTTTCATATGTATATGGAAGCTATTTTTGGTAGTCATAATTTTGGCCAAAATCGAAATGGTGGGGTAATACGGCCAATTGGGGTCGAAAGCCAAGGCTTCAAATATTTCAGAACTATATAGCTTATATTCAGAATCAGTATAGCTTTTGAGAAATATGAGTTTGAAAAATGTGTAATAATGCATTTTCATATGTATATGGAAGCTATTTTTGCGTGTGCTCTTGTGTGTTCCTTCTGTATGTTCTCTCTGTGTGTTCTCTTAGCAACAGTGTTGCTTGTGTCTGTTGGTCTTTTGTATTTATTGAAACGGTTTATATTTTGGTGACATACTGACAAAAAAACCAATAAATACTAACTAACATAAAAACTAATGCAGAGCATTGGTTTCCAGCTTTTGGTTAACTACCAGGCGCTTATATATCATTTTATTAATATTATGAGTGAATTCTTACAGAATAAGTGAGTACATCCATCCATACATACATACATACTACCTATGTTAATATATTAATATACTATATTAATATATTAAAATGTTATATATTAATATATATTAATATAATAAAATGTAGTATGTATGTATGGATGCATGTACTCACTTATTCTGTAAGAATTCACTCATAATATTAATAAAATGATATATAAGCGCCTGGTAGTTAACCAAAAGCTGGAAACCAATGCTCTGCATTAGTTTTTATGTTAGTTAGTATTTATTGGTTTTTTTGTCAGTATGTCACCAAAATATAAACCGTTTCAATAAATACAAAAGACCAACAGACACAAGCAACACTGTTGCTAAGAGAACACACAGAGAGAACACACAGAAGGAACACACAAGAGCACACGCAAAAATAGCTTCCATATACATATGAAAATGCATTATTACACATTTTTCAAACTCATATTTCTCAAAAGCTATACTGATTCTGAATATAAGCTATATAGTTCTGAAATATTTGAAGCCTTGGCTTTCGACCCCAATTGGCCGTATTACCCCACCATTTCGATTTTGGCCAAAATTATGACTACCAAAAATAGCTTCCATATACATATGAAAATGCATTATTACACATTTTTCAAAGTCACATTTCTCAAAAGCTATACTGATTCTGAATATAAGCTATATAGTTCTGAAATATTTGAAGCCTTGGCTTTCGACCCCAATTGGCCGTATTACCCCACCATTTCGATTTTGGCCAAAATTATGACTACCAAAAATAGCTTCCATATACATATGAAAATGCATTATTACATATTTTTCAAAGTCATATTTCTCAAAAGCTATACTGATTCTGAATATAAGCTATATAGTTCTGAAATATTTGAAGCCTTGGCTTTCGACTTCAATTGGCCGTATTACCCCACCATTTCGATTTTGGCCAAAATTATGACTACCAAAAATAGCTTCCATATACATATGAAAATGCATTATTACACATTTTTCAAAGTCATATTTCTCAAAAGCTATACTGATTCTGAATATAAGCTATATAGTTCTGAAATATTTGAAGCCTTGGCTTTCGACTTCAATTGGCCGTATTACCCCACCATTTCGATTTTGGCCAAAATTATGACTACCAAAAATAGCTTCCATATACATATGAAAATGCATTATTACACATTTTTCAAAGTCATATTTCTCAAAAGCTATACTGATTCTGAATATAAGCTATATAGTTCTGAAATATTTGAAGCCTTGGCTTTCGACCCCAATTGGCCGTATTACCCCACCATTTCGATTTTGGCCAAAATTATGACTACCAAAAATAGCTTCCATATACATATGAAAATGCATTATTACACATTTTTCAAAGTCATATTTCTCAAAAGCTATACTGATTCTGAATATAAGCTATATAGTTATGAAAGATTTAAAGCCTTGGCTTTCGACCCCAATTGGCCGTATTACCCCACCATTTCGATTTTGGCCAAAATTATGACTACCAAAAATAGCTTCCATATACATATGAAAATGCATTATTACACATTTTTCAAACTCATATTTCTCAAAAGCTATACTGATTCTGAATATAAGCTATATAGTTCTGAAATATCTGAAGCCTTGGCTTTCGACCCCAATTGGCCGTATTACCCCACCATTTCGATTTTGACCAAAATTATGACTACCAAAAATAGCTTCCATATACATATGAAAATGCATTATTACACATTTTTCAAAGTCATATTTCTCAAAAGCTATACTGATTCTGAATATAAGCTATATAGTTATGAAATATCTAAAGCCTTGGCTTTCGACCCCAATTAGCCGTATTACCCCACCATTTCGATTTTGGCCAAAATTATGACTACCAAAAATAGCTTCCATGTACATATGAAAATGCATTATTACACATTTTTCAAACTCATATTTCTCAAAAGCTATAATGATTCTGAATATAAGCTATATAGTTATGAAATATTTGAAGCCTTGGCTTTCGACCCCAATTGGCCGTATTACCCCACCATTTCGATTTTGGCCAAAATTATGACTACCAAAAATAGCTTCCATATACATATGAAAATGCATTATTACACATTTTTCAAACTCATATTTCTCAAAAGCTATACTGATTCTGAATATAAGCTATATAGTTCTGAAATATTTGAAGCCTTGGCTTTCGACCCCAATTGGCCGTATAACCCCACCATTTCGATTTTGGCCAAAATTTTGACCACCAAAATAAGTTACAATTTGTACATTAATATTTTTGCTTGAAAATGTTATAAAATATCTGCTCTGTTAAGTTAACAGTGTACAAGTGAGAGATTTTTTCTTACCTCACAGTGTTTGAGCGAGATATATGTTAATTAATACAGGGATGCTAAAAACGAAGCTAACTGACGGAGCTAACTTCACACACATCTTTTTGATCATCCTTTTGCTATTCGTGTTAAACTTGCAAATTTTATTATTTTCATTAAAAGTTTTGTTATATACTAACGCCAAGGTATGTATTATATAAAAAAACTGTGGTTGTGATCTGTGTATACTTATGTTATTTATAAAACGTAATCGTGTTTAAGTGTATTAGCAACTCGCCCATTGTAACGTACAGCTGTCTTTCGTGGAATAGAACTTACAAAATTCACCTGCAATCAGTGTAATTGTAAATTTTCCTATATGTGTAAACCATTGTGTGTCCAAAATGTCCAAAATTTACTGCGAAATGGTAAAAGGCGATGGGGATTTTAGCGGAAAGGTAATAAAAAATATAAACAAACAAATTAAAAATAAAATATTTAAGATTAAAAAAAATTAAAAATAACAAATTAAATATAAAAAAAAAAATTTAATTTTTTTTCCAAAAATTGTTTTATTTTTTTCTGAATTGAGAAAAAAAATTGTTGAAGACATCTTCTTTACTTTGAATAAAATGCCGCTAGCAAAGCCAAATTGGCCACTGTGCATATGTGGCATTTTAATAAGTGCACATTTCAAACGGAACACACGAGTAACACAGCGAAATAAAGCTGCTATTCCATACTGTTGCAGATATAAAAAAAATTTAAAAGCAAAAAAATATAATTAAAGATACCACGCCTAATATATTGTAATAAATATATCGTATAGTGCGTCTGTGACTCGCATAAGAAGGGTTCCGTACGGACAATATATAAATACATATAATAATATGCGAACTTTGGCGATTTTTAAATTTTTAAGGGTTGCTTATTTTTGGAGCATTTTTTTTTTGCTAGTGATTTTTTCGGTTTTTGGCGTTTTTGTAGTTTTGGCGTTTTTGCAATTTGGCAATTTTTTCCGATTTCGTGAGATTTATCTTAGTTTGAGAAATTTTTTTACTTTTGGCACTTTTTTTCGTTTTGGCGATTTTTTCAGGGGTTTTGCCGTTTTTTTTAGTTATGGCATTCTTTTTTCATTTCAGCGATTTTTCGGTTTTTGGAATATTTATTTTAGTTTGAGAGATTTTTTTTGCTTTTAGCACTTTTTTTCGTGTTGGCGATATTTTTGGTTTTTTCATTTTGGCGATTTTTTTTATTTTGGCAATTTTTCGGTTTTTTTCCATTTATTTTATTTATAGAGATTTTTTTTACTTTGGCGCTTTTTTCGTTTTGTTGATCTTTTTCCAGTTTTTGACAACTTTTTTCAGTTTGGCGATTTTATAATTTTGGGTTTTTTTAGTTTTTGAAAATTTCAAGAGTTTGCCTCTTACAAACCGTAAGACACAGCAAGTTGTTGAAATTTCATTTTATTTTAATTGTTGTAGTCTGTATAAAAATACACTAACTTTGCAAATCTCAAGTGTCTCTAGGGAGGATTTTAACATTTTACGTTGCTCGTTTTGGAACTCCCTTTAATTTTTAAGTGTCATATATTTGTTGTTGTAGCGGCCAAGGTCCTACTAGGTCACAGTTTTAAGCCCGACAGAAGAACAGCGTAGCGAAAACAATAGAGTTTTTTTCACGTTTGGTGTACGGAACCCTAAAAAGGCTTTAACTCATTATTTTTTTTGATATCGCAATTTTTGCATTTCTTCTATCGAAATGTCCAAAAAAACTGATTAAAAAAATGAGTTAGGGTGTTTTTATATTAAGGTAACGATATACATAAGTACGAATGTATACAAACTATACATTTGTAATTTCCTATTTTTTCGAGCGTGTTAATATAAATACAAGTTTAAAAAATTTTTCGCTGGTGAGTTACTTAAGCAACAACGAAAAACACATAGACGTGCTTAACCAACAATAAACAAATTCTTTAAATTCAAACTACACAATATCAATTAAATCTAAAATGTTGCTTGAGGATTGTGGTAACACAAGGATTTACTAGAGATAAAAGTGTTAAAATGTCAGAATTAAAATCATGCCAAATAAAATCAAGAAAACCACAACATCTTTCTAAGACATTGAAGCAATATTAAATTTAAGAAATGGTAAAATTCTACAAATTTATGTATTCATTAGATTTTCAACACTTTGGGAAAACAACAATCAAGGGAGTATTTTCCTATTACTTATTTGTGAGTTGTATACACTGCGTATCATAATTAGAGTGACAGGCAAAGGAAGCTTGTTTTATATTTATGAGTAAAAAGTTAAGGATATTGACTTGCTTTGTGGTAAGTGACAACATAAGAACACATATCGTCGGCTAAGACTGTAAACCTAGTAAATCCGCTTTTTACAACATATGACATTATAATGCCGTTTAAAGGAAAAAGATAAAGAGAAAGAAACGCCTCATTGACTGGCTAAAATATTTATTTTAATTTGAAATTCTATAAGTCGAACAAACTTAACGGCTACACATATGTAGCTGTGGAAAAGCTACATATGTGAAGAATCTGTTAAAAGCATTTTTTCTCTCCTGTAAAAGTTGTTTGAAGTGAGTTGGCAGGTTTATACTTTAAACCAACGATATATATTCATTACTAGCACACACTACAAGTGAGTACAAAACATTTGCTTGCTAATTCTTCATTATGGACATTATTCAGTTGCACATTTTTTTATTAGGTTTCCATGCGCCAAAGGTGAAACAAACCACTACAGAGGTGATATTTTGACAGAATATGTAGAGCTTTGCATGCTGTAAGAACAAATATATGACAGTTAAAAATTATAGGCTATTCCAAAACGAGCAACAAACATTTCAAATCCCATGTAAGGCCGAGTTTGCATATGTGTGCCATCTTACGCTTTTGTTTTGGGCACATTTTTATACAGACTACATAATTAACACTAAAATTTAAAAAAGCAAAAGTAAAGGGTATTCTGTCAGTTAATGTTATTTTTACTATGTAACAGTAATTTTAACAATCTGCTGTATCTTTGAAACTGTAAAAAGCAAACTCTTGAAGTTTTCAAAAATGCTAAAACTAAAAAGTTCTAAAATTATAAAATCGCCCCACCGAAAAAAAAATCGCCAAGGCCCGAAAAATATCGGCAAAACCAAAAAAGCGCCAAACTAAAAAAATCTCTTAAACTGAAATAAATCGCCAAAAACCCAAAAAAAACGCCAAAACCCGAAAAAGTAGCCAGAACAAAAAAAAACGCCAAAATTAAAAATATCACTTAAACTAAAATAAATCGCCAAACCGAAAAAATGCCAAACACTCAAAAAAAAAACGCCAAAGCTAAAAAACGCAAAGAACCGAAAAAATTTTATAAACGAAAACAAATGCCAAATCTTTTCATTATATAATATTACATATCTAGTGTCTCTACGAAACCCTTCGTGAACGAGTCAAAGTCGAACTTTACTGAATTTATCGGTCTTGATTTTATGATAACACTGAATATTTTATTTCCTTTTATCAACAGCATGCAACGGCGGACCACCCTATTGTGTAATGTGGTGGCAACATTGTTCAATGTTCTTTACTTTTTCACTGTCAGAAATTATTCTGCCATTTATTGCATAGTAGAGGTCAAAATGACAATAATAATATGTATAACAACCCAGCAAATTACACATTACCATCGGAACTACTTGCCATATAATGACTTACTTTTCTGATTACCAAATTTCATTACTCGCTTACAAATCACATTACCTAAAATTTAAAAAAAAATTATGTACAAATTGCTAAATGAGGAGAATGACTTTTTTAGATTAAATAGATTACGTGAACAAGTTGCCAAATAAAAAAGTAAGTACTTCTCAAGAATCGATTATTTTAGTCTCTCGCGTTAAATCATTAAGTTGGTAATCCAGTAGGAAAGTGCTTCCACCAAAAGTGCCTAATTCCAAACCCGATTACCTTTTCTGAAATGCAATAATATTGTATAATGCATGGGCCGCTTTAGTCTTCACACAATCAGCCTTAAAATGAATTCCTCATATGAAAATTTACCAATCAAATTGTTTGTGCACATGGATTTTAATTTCGTGTCATCAATTCCATTAACATTAAAAACTTAATTTTTTTAATGATTTTGAACGGGCTAAATTTCGTACCGCTTTTTAAGCCAAATTACATGTGATAACTATTAATGAACAAATTACATTAAAGTTAGTTGTAAATATTCTGTCGGCAACACCTAGTTGAACGGAACAGCCAGCCGTTTTCGAAGGTCACTAAACCTTCATCATCAGCGTTCTTCTGTGTTTTGTCCACTGTGTGTGGTATCAGTTCATGTATATTTGTGCCTTATATAAGAAACTTTTTTGCAAATGGAATATGTGAATTGTTTTGATTCGTCGTATTTTCAATTTGCTGAAAGGTGTTTTGTAATGAAAGCTCAAATTTACCATCTCTAATTTACAACAGTCTTACCATTGTCGTTTATTCTTTACTAATTATGTACATGTTAGTTCGTTAATAATTTTCCTCATAAATTGTAAAAATACTTTCACAATCATATAAAGTTTTTTTTTTAAGCAAACAAACTTACAAGCAATTTTTTTTGAGATTTTAAAAATGTAAGCATTAGGAAATTTTCACAACATATTTTATTGGCGATACCAACTGTTCACACTTTCGAAAATTTTCATGTGGAATAAAATTTTTATATCAAAAGTGCGAGTTTGATGGTGACAGAGCAAAAAGCATGAATTCTTTTTAATTTTTATTTATTGTACTCTAATATCTTTTTAGGTAAAAATGTAAGAAAATACAATTTCGTCAATAAAATTCGCCATGCAGACGCGAGTGCAAGTTTAAAAAAATTAAAGAATATTTTAAAAAGAAAAATTTCTTATTGTGAACCATGTCTTAGTTCGTAAGTTAAAAGTTACTCTACAGTTAGTACAAGCAGTGCATGAATGCCGACTACAAACAAAATTTTAATAAAAGTAAAATCTACACTTTTCTAAAGGACACATTTTAATCTCCTAACGCCTCTTGCTTTCCATATCACTAAAATACATTTCAGGTAATTTTTTCTGTTTCATATTGAGAGCACAAGTTCTCTTAACCAACTGTAACCTCAAAAATATGAATTTCCTTTCATAAATTATTTAAAAATATTACTAAAGGGCATTTTTACTCAATGAAGGAGAACACAGAGTAGACAGAAAACATCAACACATTTAATATCTAGTTTTTGACTAGATATTGTAAAAGAAATTTCATAAAAAGAGTTTCATGCAAGTGTATGGCTTTTTTTGTTGTTGTTTGAATTCAAGTTATTTGGGTTACGTAAGTGTCTTGTTAGACATGCAACAATGAATTTAAGAACTTGTTTCAAACACTCCTTAATTATGATTATCCTTTATAAGCTCTAAGGAGTTGAATATTTCTTTGTAAAACAAGCGCACGTATAGAAAACAGCCAAAATAATATTTAAATTTTTTACAAGAATTAAAGGGAGTGATGATGTTACTTTTCTTTATTTTTTTTAAAGAAGTAATGTAAAAATAAAAAAATTAATGGAAATATTTTAAGGGCATAGACCATGAGCAATTATTTTTCGAGTTGAAATAATGAAAATAAAAAATTAGCTCAAAGACAACTGGTAAATTTTAATAAAGCACCTGGTTAAAATCAAAATTTATATGAAAATCTCTTGAAATATATATATATATATATACGAAGGCAGATTCATAAGGTAGTGAACTTTTAAAAAAAGTATAGGTTTGATTAAAAAATAAAAATTCGAGTAGGTGAAAAATGCAAATTTAATAAGGAATGTTTTAGAATTAAAATTAAATTAGACTGTAAGTAACGCTTTATTAAAAACGGTAGCAACCCAGCAAGACATTTCAAAAAAAAGGCAATCAGGTTTGGAGTTAAGCATTTTTGGTGGAAGGTAATCCCTACTGAATTACCAATTTAATTATTTTAATAAGGTGTGAGACTAAAATAATCGATTCTTGAGAACTACTTACTTTGCTTATTTGGCAACATGTTTACGTAAACTATTAAAACTATAAAAATCATACTTCTCATCAATTAACTTGTACATTTTCTTTTGAATTTTATGTACTGAAATTTGGCAATCAGAGAAGTAAGTAATTAATTATAAGGTTATTAGTTGTGATGCTAATGTCTATTTTTTGCTGGGAAAGTGTTATTGCTAGTAAAAGTTTGACAACTTCCAGGTGAAAAAAAAAATACAAGCAGCTGATTAAGTTTAAATTGGCAATATGAAATAAAACCGTATAAGAATTTTCATTAACTCAAAAAAGAAAAAAATTTAAAATAAGGGGTCAAAGGCGGCATTTCAAGGATTAATTAAAAAAAAAACAGTTCAAGTACTGTGAAAACTTAAAGTATTTGCTTAAAGTTCATACAATTCTAAATCACTGAGGTAAAAAATAAATTACAAATAGATAACAGTGCTTTTATAATGACGCGATAAAATTTAACATTGTGATAGAAAACTGAAAATATATTCAGAAACAGCTAAAAGGACATTTGCCCAAAAGTGCGTAACCACTAAATGTTAATGAAAAATCTTTCCATTCAGAGAAAAGTTTGGCAAGTTAAAGAGTAGTCAATAATAATCGATTCTACGATATTATCTATTAGTTGTGTTCGAAACTATTTAATTTGATAAACAAGTGTCTGGATCAAAACTTTTTTCATTAGTATTTGTTAGTTACGCTTCTTTGGTTAAGTGTTTAGCAAGTGTGACCGTAGCTTAAGATCTTTGCGTAATTAAATCCTAATTACTTAAATAATTTTGAAAAAGTAATAAATCTTACCATGAATAAATCAATTTGAGGAATTTATATAAATGATTTGCTCAACTTTGTTAACTTAATTATTTGTCAAAGTGCTTCTTTTTTCAATGTTTATATTGAAAAATAAATAAATTTTCCCAGTTTAAGTGGATAATAAGTCACGCGTGAGTCATGAATGATTAACGTGTGAGTCACGCATAAGTCACGCGTGAGTCACGCATGAGTCACGTGTTTCTGATTTTAGCTAGCTTTCTTATGATTGTTAAAAAATCAATTTCTGGAGAATTCGTATCAGAAAACAGTCAATGGCAGGCAATTTATCAGGAGCGTGCGTGAATAATAAAAATCATAAATTTTTGCTTCTTTTGCTGGCTAAGCAAATCGTTTCTATGCATACGGCTTTTAAAATTAAAAAAACTCATATTTAATAATTAATTAATAATTACTTTGTACAAGGGGTACCCGTCTCCACCCTACTACATCCCTAAAAATTTTGGAGAAACATGCGGTTCATTTTAAGGGCTATTCACATCAAACTTATTGTGCCTAACTATTTTAGTTTTGATTCAGGAAAATTAATAATTACTTTATAAAAGGGGTACAAATCTCATCTTTCCACTACCAACAAGATTTTGTATGAACATGAAGTTTGTTCTAATATCTAACCATATAGAATTTTGCGATCCTCACTATTGTCCTTGTGGAGATATGATCCGCGAAAAAAGCGTCTTTTGCTCCACTGTGCACCAGTTCTGGTAAGGCTGTCAGGTGCTAAATATTTGTCATTCGAAGTGTCATTTATTTAGTGAAAGGTTTACTATTGAAGAATATGAATCGTTTATGAACCGAAGAATACGCAAAAATAGTTACAACTTACTACGAAAGTAGTAGTTCAAACTTGCCCGCTCTGCAAGCATCACGGGATGCTGATGGTCGTGGCCATGAGCCACACATTGTGACCGAATTTGCTTTTTTTGTATGATAATTTTCAAAATGTGTAATTTCATCTTTTGACGACGTCAATTGGCCACCAACATCATGCTAAAACCGTATCTATGCGGATAATCCCATAACATTGGAGCATTTGAAAACCAAAAGTCGTAAAGTTATCGCTGAGGGAAATATGGAAATATGGAAATTTTTTTCTCAAAAATTACCTTAAAAATCGACGGCTGCAACTTATATAGGGACAGTAATTTAAATGTATTTCGTATGTAATGGCAAGGGCCAAGTATTCACTATAAGGCTTGTAAAAAGATTCATTGAAATAGCTTTATGTCTGTTTTATTTAATTTTACCTTTGAAACCTAAAAAATGGATAACCCTTTATTATGTTGCATATTTATCAAGAGTTATTCGAGACGTCATATAATGTCAGACAAACTTATCGATTCAATTAAAAGTATTAACAGCAGAAATTTTGTTCTGTGAACACGAGGATTTGCATTGGACGATATTATTTTATAGCAATAATTTCCCAAATTGAGTATTTAAATAAACAATAAGCATTGTTGCACTTCAGCGCTTGCTGCTTAGTTTCCAATCAATCTACTAAATTTGAAGTTTCTTTCGGGGCAATGTAAATATGGACGTTCAAAGACAACTCCCTTCCCTACTTAAATTTAAATTCACTTGCTGTTTGAATTCATCTTAGTTTTTTATTGAAGTAAGAACTGATTTATTTACATATTGCACAAATATTTATTACATTTGATTAAGAAAAACTTCAGCCACTTTCCATGCTAATGTTCAGTTTATAGTTCCATAAGTTTCAAATAAATCTGCTCTTAAAAATGGGTAACTATGCACATACATAAATACATTGAATAATTGCAAAGTTGCTAAAACTGCTAAAAAAAACTACGACTCTAAAACTTACTACTATGTAAGTACATATGCAAAAAAAACTGAATTAATCCAATAAATAATTTTATATGCATCTACATATTAATCTTGGTTCAACAAACAGTAAATACATATAAACAGTCTTAAAGTTTGTTTGGAAAAAATATTTTATAAGAAAATTAACAACAAGGAACTAAAATTTATGGATGAGTCTGAGCAGAAAGTATGATACTTTTATGAAAGTTAAAAGTTTTACTTAAGATAGATTTTTCAAGGAAATTCCAGTGCATAAAATTTCTAATCGCGTTTTTTTATATAAGCATGTTTATGGTTCCGTACACCAAAGGTGAAAAGGATCCCTTGTGTTTTCGCTACGATGTGAGTAAATTGTATAAGAGAAAATTTTTTAGGAGGGAGAATAACCTCAAGAGTTGGAAGCTAAATAATTCTGAAATTATATGGCTACATAAGTTCTTCTTTTTCTTTAGCAAAGAAAACGCCGCAAATTTTGCAGTTTTGTAGTTTATATATTAAATGTTAATTAAATTTTATCATGTTCCGTCACATAAATTGTTTGCTGGGCTTAATACACACTCATGCATTAAACACATTGACCACCGAAAGCTACACGACTACACGACTACACGACTTCAAATAAAGCTAGCTGCAAATATCGCTCTGCAGCCGTCTAACTTAATTATTTGTAATTAATAATATTTCAAATTATTTACTAAAAATGTTTTACACAACGCAAAAAGTAAAAATGAACAAATTTATTTCTTAAAATTTTTAGATGTTCTTTCTATTAAATAATATCCACTAATTTCAAGCTGTCATTTATTACACATTTCGTTAGCAATATAGTTGCTCATCATCGTCAACAAAAATATAATTTAGTCTATGTTGGCGACATCGATAACCGTGGTCGTGTAGTAGTGTAGCAGTGTTCTAAAACAAAAAACCATAATTTGTATGCATTTTTGACAGCTTGCAGTCGGTAGCCTGCTGTGTTAAATGTGTTGAAGCGCATGTATCTGAACTTGTATGGAAGATAACAGCAACAATATCTTTTTAGTATTTGCATTTTGAACTTTTGCTTTGCTCTTATTTGCATCCGCTTTATATTGATTTTTTTCTCCCATCATTTCGGATGCGCTGCCAACAGCTAAACTGCAGCGTTTGTTTGTATTTTACAAAGAGAAAGAGTAAAATTGAATAGCAAAGAAGTAACACACACACAGATACACCAACACAAATAAAAATATTAAAAAAGAGCATATTAAATCTGGGAAGGTCAATTTTTATATTTACAAAAAATAATATATACAGAGTAAAATTAGCAACAAAAATTACCAGGAAATGCGAGAAATGAAAAGTAACATTTTATATGGGCATTTCCACCAAAATTTCTACTAGCGACACCAAAAGATTCAATGGTCTTGAAAACCATTTGTAGAGAAACAATAAAATTTGGATATTTCTTTTGCACGTTTTGTTGTGAAAAACGTTCTTAAAGAAAAGGAAATATTCATTACGCCCTAAAATTTTTCTCAGAGTATAGAAGGTAGAAAAAGAATAATGCATAAGAAATTATGAGAAATTTTATATTTCAATGTCACGTGCGACATTGAACAATAGCATTTGTTGTCAATGAGTTAAAAAACTACACACAACTTAATTGAAAAAGAAATTTTAATTTTTATTTCAAGAGTTGAGTAAATAAGAAATTTTTATGAAATTTTTACACAATGTGAAGAAGGACATGAGGATTAATTTTGCATTATTAATTTAAAATTCCATTTTTTAAGTTATCACGTTGTTTGAGTAAATAAGCCATGTATAAGTTAGTCACCTGCGAAAAATCGTAGGTGTAGAATTAAAATAAAATATATATATAAAATATATATATATATATATATATATATATATATATATATATATATATATATATACCTTAAAGTTATTTAAATCTAAATGAGCACAAACGGAGAAAAAATAATGCAAAAGGGTGGAGAAAAAAATTGTGGGAAGATGATTTATCGTTAGAAAACAAAAGCAAAAATTAAATGATTGCAGAGAAAAGCGGAATGCCCTCAGTACCTCGCGAAAATGCTAAGTGCCGAAAAAGCACAAAACAAACAAACATTTGCAAAAGCTGTAATGTGGAGAATGCGTTGCCAAGTTACACGAAGTAAGGAATAGCATAAACCAGCCAACAAAAGCCAGTTGTTTCCCACAACGTGTACACAAACCTCAATTTGTTTATTGTATTAAAGTGAATTCGCTGTCGACAACTGGAATAAGGATTACTGTAAATATCAACATGAAAAACATCGCACGTGCAACATATCACTTGCAGCTGGGCTTAAAATTTGATTTAAAAAGAAATAAATAATTTTTGGTTAAAATCAAATTCATTTAAAACAAACTTGAGTGCAATGCATTCTAAAATTAGTCACATTAAAATATTGCTTCTGGTTTCGCTGAAATCAAGATTTTTATCGCTCACTGTCAGCAACAACCTTTGTTTTTTTCACTCGCGATTTGTTTGGACTTTTTGCAATTATCGCACTTAATATAGGCCCAATTTGGAGCTATAATATGAGCTTGTGATCAAAATAAAAATCAGTTTTTGTTTTACTTTTTTCAATTTGAAAGTGTACGAGAGTCACATATGCAATACAAAGTAATAAGTTGTCTGATGAAAAATAAAGTGAAATATTATAATTATGATATTAAAAATTGAAGGAACTGTCAGAAGGTGCAGACTTTAACGTGATATTAAAGCGATCTAAAGAGTGGGATGGGTCATGAATTTTGCTTTGCTTACACTTATACCACAACTGGGTCGTAGGTATTCTCATCGGCAGCTTGATTTTTCGAACACTTTTAGAAGCAACGGTGACTGCAAGTCAGTGATTTGGCTTATTCATGTAGAGACTAAGAAACAATTAAATATTTTTGGCCTTGAGTTTGTTAAATAATATTTAAAAAAATAAGAATAAAGCTTAAAGCTATCTTCTCTTTTTAGCTAAATATATTTCAATATTTCAAAAGTAGAAGAGTAATTATTTTTTTTTTTGCTACAAAATAATTCAAAAACTAGATCAAACCTGATTGAACTAATTATTTATTGATCAATGTTAAGAATATTAAAAACAACCAGAAGTGCAAATATAAAATAACTAAATCATTTTTTAGATACATATAAAAAACGCCAGCAAATACTAAATGTTCCTGCTGCCATATAACCACTTACAGCCATCTTACAAAATTCTATTTTTATATATTATAAATCCAATCAAAAAACGAACTCAAGTGGTGAGAAGGTGCAAACAGAAGGTGTAATTACAACTACAACTGCAGGTATCTTACGGATGCAAGAAGCACAAAGTGCACAACTACACAAGTAAAGAGATGCCAGCATGCAGACAATAGAATGAAGTCAGTACGTCAAGTGATAGTTGTAAAGATTTCAGATACAAGTTTGCAAAGACGATGATGCTGATAAGGCAACTGATTGCACTTGACGAATATAAATTAGAAATAAAGGCTGAATCTTCATTAAAACACTTGATTATGCTGGCAAAAAAATAAACGAACAATCATTGTTTTATTCTTGATTGTTTTTGTCTTGAGTGAAAACGATTTAAAGTTTAATGAATTTTTGTTGTAATTAAAGAAAAAATATATTTTTGCTATCATTGCAATGCAATTTATCCACAGAGATACATGAACCAAGTACGAGTATTTATAGAAAATTGTGCAGAGTTTTTAATGAAATAGTGAAGAAACAGCAAATCATTAGAGAAAAATATTGGTGAATTATAATTAAATGGTAATTGCAGGACACACTAGATACACACATGTTGTAGTTGTATTGAACAAAATTTTGTTAAGCTTAATTTAAAAACCGAACTCATTGTTAGTCCCGGTCCAGACTTGCAATTTTTGTTGCAGCAATTCTTGAATATGTAGGAGAGTGTTGAAATAGAAATGCATATGTATATAAATTATGTATTTTTCTCCCATTATTTTGCATTAAATAATAAAAAGTAGCTGGAACAGAAATTGCAAGTCTGTACCGCGACTTATTGATTTATGCAACTAAAAGTAGAGAAAAGTTTTGCAAATTATTTTAACCAGTGTTGTAAACTATTCGTGATTCGTACTTGTTCGAATAGAATTTCATGATTTTTGAACTTTTGTTCGAATACTCGAACGAACAACAAATAAAAAATTTTCCTTGAATTAATTTAAAAAATTTAGCAAGGAACTACAATCATGTATTTGCGAGTATTTATTACAATTATTAATCAGTGATGTGATGATCGTAAAAGATAAGCAAGAATAATTAAACATACTTAGGTAGAGTAATATAATTTCGTACTAACCTAAATAGAAAAATGTAAAAATGGAAAACAGAAAATTAATAGTGATACTTATAAATGTGTTTACCAAAGGCAAATGAATTGTATAGCCAACAATCGTTTCTCATATTCCGTTTCATTGAAAATTTAATTTAAATAGCTGATGTTAATAAGAATCTCTACCCAAGTAGATAGACTAGTGTGCTAATGAAGTGCGTGGCTGCACAGAAAAGTATCAGTATTTCCCCCAGCTTAAAGTCTAAGTTTAATTTTTCTTCTCTTCTTTAGAAACACACATTAATTAATAAAAATATTTCATTCAATAAGAATTGAAATTACTGCACTTAAGCCTGACTAAAAATTATTTCTGATTAAAAATCACTAAAGTTTAATTAAAATTTACAAATGTCTCACAAAAACAATTAATTGTTTGACTTAAAGTTGGTTTAACAAACGAATTTTGTGTGGCAAAACCGAATTTCACGCCTGCTTTAACTTTAACAATCGTTTTTGCAGAAGAGCATAAATATTTTCTCTTCTTGAGAGGTGAATGTTTAAGCATTTTATATGAAATTTTTATATAAAATTAATTATCACATAATGATTTTTTCTGCATTATTAAAGCAAGAACTCATCTGATGAGATATGTCTATGTTGCAATAAAGGAACAATATGCATGAACAAAATTGTTTAAAAATGTCATTGATTCCTTAACAAATAACACTGTGCAACTGTGTAAAATCCACACGGTCTTTACAGTATATAGGTTCGATAGTACTATCAGTGTGACGAATTCTTTTCTTTATAAGGCTGCAAGGATTTTGAAAATCAGTGCACTCTCAAAAAATGGTGTCATCAGTTTCTGGCCAACAGCTAAACTAGACGCTTTACTATATATGACAATAATGTATGTAATTATAAGAGTCCAATAAATAAATCATTTTAATATTTTATGCCAAAAAAAAATAATTTATTCGAGCACTTTTTTGCAAAAGGTGAAGGGAGGGACTCATAATTTTTTTTAAGAATATTTGGCACAGTTGTACCTTCCGTGAAGCTGGTCAACTTTTGTGCATATCAATACAATCTAAATATTTTCCATTAAGAAATTTTAATTAACTTTTTAATTCCTCTATGTGTGCGTCGTTCGGCTATTAGGTCATATATTTAATAAAATTAAAAAAAAAATTAGACGATTTTTTGTCCTTTAAATTTTATTAAATTTTATTTATTTAACTCAAATATTTCGAATAGCTTCGCTATTTATCTTCAATGGAAAAAACACTGTTTAAATACACAATAAAAACAATTATTTACATTAGATTTTAGATCTTTAATGCCTTTAATAAATCCTAGTGGAAGAACTTAAGGGATTATTTACAAATTGCTTACGAGTGAAAATTTAAATAATTTTTTTAATTTAAATTAAAAAATTTTAGTTGATATAACACAACTTTTTAATTTTTTTTCGGTGTACCAAAGTTGAACTTTCCACATCATTATCAAGGCAAGTAAAACTTTCCTTGCTGCGAAATTTTTACTTATAATTCGATTCATTTTAAACGATTAAAATAGAAAGCTAGTTGTGTGTATTAAAGTTTTAAGAATTTACCAGCGTGTTTGTAGAAGAATACAACTCGTCGAAAATAAGCGTTGGCATGTTAGCATTTTCCTTGTTTTTTGATTTTTAAATGGCGACTGTTGACGACGTTAATTAAAAAAACGTAACAACTGTCAATTTATTTGGGTGTGCATATCACAGTTTGACTCAATATAATCGTCAAGATGGGCGATTAAAAAATTCTAATTCCATAATCTTAACATCGCCATCCGAAAAATGGCAAAAAACCGAAAAAAGAAAAAAGCGCCAAAAAATATCAAAAGAAATCGCCAAAATCGAAAAATCAACAAAATGAAAAAAATCGCCAAGACAAAAAAAATCGCTAAAATCGCTAAAACCGTTTAAGTCCACTACAAAAAAAAAAACAAAACGTCAAAACTAAAAAACCGAAAAAGTTGCAAAAACGAAAAAAGCGCCAAACTACAAAAATCTCTAAAACTAAAATAAATCGCTAAAAACCGAAAAAAATACCAAATAGTAAAAAATCACCAAAGTAAAAAAACACCGAAAACCAATAAAAATCACCAAAACGTGTTAAAACTAAAAAAATCGCTTAACATAAATAAAACACCAAAACCGAAAAAAACTTCAAACTTAAAAAAAATTCCAAAAACCGAAAACATCACAAAAGCGAAAAAATTATAAAAATATATTGTATGAAGCTATCAGAGCAGAAGTGGTGTAACTTACGTTGGTATTTTGATTGCTTTTCTGGTAATTAATACATTGTTTACAATACTATCAAAAAAAATGTGTAAACCACCTTTTTTATTCTAAGGAAAATGGAGCTGAAAATAGTTTTTGCACAAATCATAATATTGCAAAGTAATAAAACAATTTCTGCAGTGATAGCCTCATATTATATTGGCAACAGTTCCTAAAGTATTTTATATCTAGTGTCCGTACGGAACCCTTCGTATGCGAGTCAAGGGCACACTTTACTGAATTTATCTCAAGTTGAATTTACTCGTATAGTTTTCTTTTAAAAAAGATAAACAAAATCTATTTTTGGACATGTTGCCAACAAAGCATTTTGTATAGGCGAGACAACGTAAGTCGAACGACATTATAGAGGCGTGTTCTATGAACGCTTTTTCTTACATAGTCATCTATGTATCGGCTATTCGAGTTTCAATTTCGTAGTCTTCCACAAACAGGCTGTAAAGCTTTTTTCTCATTTCAATTCTAACTTCGATTTGTAGTATGAGTTCTACTCGGCAAAACATTTGTGTAAGCTCAACAAAGTGCAAATTAAATTAAATTTTATTACAAAAATTATAACGCTTATATTTGATTATTGCTTTATTTGAAACCAAAGCAATTTTATTTTGACAATTGTCTAATTTTATTGTTTAAATTTCAGCAGCATAAAAAAGTTTTTATTTCGCCACGAAACTCCATTGGGATTTCTTTAGCAAAATTGTTTGTATTACAATGGCTTTTGTGTGAAAATAATCCTTGAAAATATAAAAATTAAAACTTTAGCTTCAAATATTTCAAATGTCATTCACCAAAATATATAAAAAATTGTTTTATTTCATTTGATTTCTTTATTTTTCCATGCCATTGAACGAACATGTAATTCGAAACCCATAAAAAGTGCTCTCGAAAGTGGCTTCAAACAAAACCTGTTGTTGTTGCTGTTGGGTTTTTTTTTGGTTTCCATGACCTTCTATGTGTCTGGTTCTTTGTCAACTTTGGCAAGCGTGGCGAAATATTTTATATATTTTATAAACGAAATAGAGAATGCCTTAAGCGTTAAGTAAGAAACAAAAAGAACTTGTTGATAGTTGGGATTTTTTTTAACTCCCGTTTTTGGAAGTCAACACTCGTAATAGACTCAAATGATTAGTGATTGTGAAAGAAGCGGAAAAAAATTATTTTTTTTTAATTCTTAAAGAAAAGGATATTCACCTGTTTGCTAAGCAATAGATGAGAAGCCAAAACAAAAACAACCTGAGCAATTTTCTCTGTAATAAAAGTCCGTCTTTTTAAAAGAAGTCTTCATACATACATGTGTGTATGTGTGTGTGTGTGTGCGTGTGTGTGTGTGTGTGCGTGTGTGTGTGTGTGGGTTTCAGATATTTTTTGCTTTAACTGCTTTTCGATTTTATTTGCCGTGATTCTTGCAGTCATAAAAAAACCCATTAATCTTCAATCAGCAAAATTTGCATAAGAAAGAGAAAACCTTTTATTTTTTTAGCTTAAATCTCAGTTAATTTTTTATTAGCATTTTTTCAGTGTTTTTTTTTTTGCTTTATTCTTGCTTAAGCCATCAACGTGATGTGCACAATAAATCCATGCAACCCATTTTTGTCTTTATATCTCGATGTTTGAATTTTTTATGTGCAGAATTAAAAAATATTAGTAAAATCTTATAAAATTAGATCAGGTACTCTACTCAGATAAAAGCTTTGAAAGCTCTTACAATTTGTTCTTGTTACTTTGCAAAGAAAGCAGCAAACATTGCTGTCACCGAAATCTGATTGGATGTTAAGCTCCCGTCCGTCGGTATGAAAGCACAACGCTCTTTAATAAAAGTTCGCACATTGTACATATGGCTTTGATGCAGCTGAATTAATCTTAAACTCTCCAAATTTGATAGAAAAATGCTTTTAATTTTAATTTATTAAGATTTTAATTTGATTTCATTTCACTTTATTTTTTTATTCTTTACAATAGAAACTGTGCTCTAGTATTGAATAAGAGAACTCGTTAAAGAACTTTAAAGCAATTTAAATAAGCCTTACAGTAAAGCGTATATGAGGAGTGCCTTAAAAGAATAGTGCAAAAACCATAGTTCTGTGGCGATAAGGAAAAGGTGCTTAAGTCATATTTTACTACTTTGCACTTTTAAGCGCTCAAAGCGATTTTCAAAAATTTATTTATTTGTTGGAAAATTCTCTGTTAGCCTTTATTTTTTTAAGCAAACATCGTTCAACACGCTGTAAAGAATACATTCAAGTTGAAATATATCAAAGTAAATCCGTAATTAAGCTTTTATTTCAAATGAATTTAGAAATCTGAAAAAGATAAGACGCAAGTCATAGTCGCAGTAAAAAAAATGTAAGTCATTGTAGTGGAACCACATTTTCATTGCTTCCAAAAACTCAATATTTTTAATTTGCCAAGAGTGAGCAAAAAACCATGTAGAACCTTATTTTAGTCATACAAATCCTTGTAACTCCTCCATAGTGTTAGAAAATACTTACCAGAATTAAAAATAATTTATTTTTTTAAAGAAATTTATGAGCTAATTTTTGGTCTAAAATTTAAAAGTTATTTGCTTAGATTTACATGAAAACACTGTTTCGGGTTTAAATTCGTATAAAAAGAAACGAATTGTTAAAATAGGTAACTATTTGCCATTTTTCCTAGATGAAAATATTATCATAGAACACAAAAAAGGGAATTTTTCTTCATATCGCTTCCAATTCAGTGAGCAGGCATCGAAAAGAGAACTTCTTGGAATGACAACCCTATGTAAAAATCATTAGAACGGATCGAAATATTCACTACTTCCAGATCCCAAACTGTACATTGTCATGACTTTTTTGGAGTATCTTGGGTGCTATAACTTTTTGAAAAATCAGTCAAATCAATTGAGATTTTGGTCAGGAGAACCTTCAAATAATCAGTGCTTCGTTTCTGTAAGGAATATAAGAACTTTTTGAGTCATAAATTTTTTATCATTCTGTGAAACACAGGGTGAGTACGAAAAAAACTGAATTTTTAAAAACCTTTTGTAAGTTTACATACATTTTTATATGAGTAACCCTGTGTCAAATAGGACAATCAATATAATTATTAAATTTTTCTCGATGCGAGAATTTCTTACAAGTTGCAGAACTGGGACACTGATAACGAAGGTACCATTAACTCAAAATCAGTTTATCTCGACTCAGGAAATTTTTTCCTTTTTGCCACAAAATAATTTTTTTTTGTAATGGCATATCTTTTTTTAATTTCTTTTTTGCTATTTTTGACAAAGTGAAAAAATCACTTTTATTTATTTGTTTTTATTATTTCATATTCTTGAACACGCCTATTATATTTTACATTACTGCAACTTTTCTTTTCTTAACAAAAGTAAAGTGCAAATGCATGTTTACTATTTCTTTTTCTGCAGTTTATATTTAAATCTGTATTTTCTCATAATCATTTACAATACATGTAGCTCTTATAACACAAGTATATTAGTGTCATTATCGTGTGTTTTAAAGCATGGATCTTCTTCTTTACTAAAGATAAAATAACAAATGCTTCAAGTATTTTAAATATAGTGATTTAAAACTATTTACAAATGAACTTGTAAGAGAAAAGGAATTAAGTTTATAAGTTCGCATAAATATGCAAAACAATTTTAAATCAAATTAATCCTAAAAGTATGCTATAAGTAGATGCTTAAAATGGCTAAAATATAGAAATACAAGGGGTTTAGAACAATGCACTTGTATATGGAGAATAATCAAAGGAAGTTTTCATGTGGAGTGTGATGTTAAGTTTAGATGACAATCATCTACGAACATATCAAAAATTGTGTTTTGTCCGGAGAAGGGAGATAATATGTTGGCAAAGCAATTGATATTAAAATAAGTATTAAGTACGGCAACTTGTTATAGAAAATGCAATTAAAAGAAATAAGCAACTGAAAATTATGCAGACTTAACTTCAAAATATAAGATATAAAAGTGCTGAAAGAAGTTCTTCAGTAAAAGTGCTCAAAAGATGATTTGTTGAGTGGAATTTTTTTTTGATGAAGCACTCAAGAGGCAGTTTAATGCATTTTAAATAACCTCCTCTTATTGCTTAAAAAATTTTTTTATCAAAAAAAAAACATGTTCTTTGGCTTTAAAGAATATTTTCGCTTTCCTAAAGAATTATTCCCGCATTCATAAAAATTAATTTAGGCTTACAAGACATTTCACAAACACATTAAGTGTCATTAGATCATTTAACTTCAAAAAATAATTGATGAAAATACTTAACAATAGCCTGACTAAGAAGTTATATCTTCAGATGGATGACCTGTACATTCAGGGAAAAGCTGTGGCTTGAAATTAATTTAATAATTTTCAATATAATACAAAATGTATATTGAGATACTTAAAAATAAGTAAAATTAATATATTAATACTGTAAATTAATATTTTTTATATTGGAATAAGAAATTTCAACATGACTAGACTTTCGTTAACGTTTCTTATTAATTCAATATGATATTTATTAATTTTAAGCTGTTTTTTCTCTGGGTGCATGAATGAAATGACAACAAAACGTTGCAAATCGAAAAGTGAATTTTTTTCTCTTCGGTTGCCGCTTGACAGATCTGATAAGAATCTTTTGATTGAAACTTTTCATTAATTAGCTGACACAATTTTTTGTTTTGAATATTGACAAGTTTATTCCCACGATATTCGTCGTATGAAAGTTTTACCGTATACAACATTTATTTATGTGGAGTAACGTATGTACATATGTATGTATGTATGAATGTATGCATGAATGTAGACATATGTGCTTAACGTATGCGTAAGTGTGTCGCATATCGTTTGTGTGAATATTGCCAGCTTGCTGGAAAATAAATCCTGTTTTAATGTGTTTGTGATTAACAACACAACGTTCGTTGTCTGTGTGTGTGTGTGTGTGTGTGTGTGTGAAATTAAAAGTGTGAATAAAACCGCAATTTATTTTTATATGTACGAGTATGTACAAATAAATTTAATCATTTCCTTTTTTCCATTGTATTTATTAAAGAACGAAAAACACATAAATAGATAGATACATGCATGCATACCCTGTAGGAAGCTTGTGGTTGAGAGTCCCCAAGTCACCATTTTTATCGACTATTTTGGTAACTTTTTGGCGACATTGTCAAAGCAGCATCTATATATTAATATGTATGTATTTGTTTTTGATGAGTAGAAAAACTATTTTTATTTTTTATATTTTAATCCTTTTTATGTAATGAGTATTTTTAACAAAAGAACTATCAAGTGAATATTAACAACATCAGTAGTATAGATTAGAGTTTTAAAATGTGCAAGAGACTGTCTACTTCAAATTTCCACATATGGTTCCAAGTGAAGTACTTAATCAATAGTACCAACGTCAGCAGTAGGTCTTCAGTGACACGCATTTGTCAAATGTCAACAGTAAAAGACATTATCTGGGGTATGATGACAAAGTCAATAAAAAATAAATACCCACCCAGCTAAAAAAATATGTATGGAGCATATATGACATCCCATATATGGTTTGGATCCGAAAAATGAGGGTATATGGGCATATATGATTATATATATTCATACATTTTCATACATGTATGTGTAAATTCCCTCCACAGTATGCAAAGTTCATATTCATACACTCTTGATTCACAAAAGCGCACTGCTGTGCAATAAATTAAATTACTAAAATTAAATTTTTTTAGACTTGAGAGAGAGGTTGTATTTAATGAAACATTTGTTTGGACAAATAATTCAAAACGAACTAAAAGTCATTTCATTCATCAAAAGGTAAATCAATTATTTAAAAAAACACATAAATCATATTCGTACATAACATTTAGATTAAGAAATCAGATTAAAAACTAATGCAATTAATTATAAAAAAAAATAATCCGTCTAACAATAGTTTTCAATACAGTAATATGAACTTTGTTTAATATCTAGAGAATTTTGTTATTTTCTATAAAATTAATGACTGGATTATCCTTTTGATTATTTGATATATTAAATGGGGCCACAATGTATAAAATCATACAAGAATGGTTTTTTGTAACAAAAAGTTTTTCTTTTTTAAACGTTGAGGGTACGCACATAAACTTTGCATACCGTATGTATTTTCTAATGGATTTCCAATTCAGCAGTGATAAAATTCCAAGCTTTTTTGATTGCAAAAACGATCTTATGTGAGATATCATGTATGTATACATTCTTATATGGCTCCACATATAAAATCTTATATTTATATATGGATCCACATATGAAGAGCTTCATAATTAAATTTTCATATATGAGCTCATATGTTATAATACATTTCATATATCAGTCCATATATAATAGTTTTGCCATGTATAATCTTATATTTTTCCATACATGAATTCATACAAATTCATATATAGTTATATACATTCATATATTAAAAATATATGGACCATATATAATTTTTTTAGCTGGGCAGCTAAAAAAATATTTATGGGCCGTATATTTTTAATATATGAATGTATATAAATATATATGAATATGTATGAATTCATGTATGGAAATGTATGGGATTATTCATGACAAAACAATTATATATGACTTAATATATGGACTAATATGTGAAATGTATTGTAATATATGATATCATATATGGAAATTTAATTATGAAGCACTTCGTATGTGAATCCATATATAGAAATAAGATGTAATATATGGAGCCATATACGTAAGTACATAAAAATTTATGATATCTCACATAAGATCACATTTGCAATCAAAAAGGCTTGAATTTTATTAACTCGATCTTTTTTTCTCTTTTTTATCACTGGTGAATTGGAAATCTGTTAGAATATAACACGGTTTGCAAAGTTTGTATGGGTAGAGCCTCAAGGTTAAAAAAAATTAATTCTTGTAGGATGTTATATATTGTGGCCCTATTTAATTAATAAAATAAATGAATGGATAATTCTGAAATAAGTTTTATAGAAAATAATGGTATTCTCTAGATATTTTTAAGAAACAAAGTTTATATTACGGCACAAAATAATATTGAAAATTAGTTTAAGTATACAAATTGATTATGTTTTCTTTTATAATTGCATTAGTTTTTAATCTGATTTCTTAAATTATATTTTGTGCAGAATATGAATTTTGTATTTTTTTAATAATCGATTCACCTTTTCTCTTAAAATCTGGAATGAGATGTTTCATTAAACACAAGCTTTCTGTACAAAATCTTCCAAAAATTTTTTTTAGTAATTTAATTTATTGCAGAGTAGTGAGCATTTTTGAATCAATGGATTACGCATATGAGCTTCGTATACTGTATAGGGAATATTTACACATACATGTATGAAAATGTATGTAAATATATTATCATATATGCCAATATACCCTCATTGTTCGGATCCGAACCATATATGGGATATCATATATGCTCCATACATATTTTTTTAACTGGGTACAGTTGTACTATTTACTTTTCCTGCAGGGAATACACATATGTAAATATCGCTCATTTACTCAAAGAACGGCTTAACTCAACTCTTGAGAGAACAATAGAATTTTTCAAACAGCTACAACCCGGCATTAGCACAAACAATAAAAAAAACTGCAAATGTCAAATGAATACAAAAAAACACAATCGCGCAAAGCTGTGTATACGTATAAATTTGCCAGATGAATTAGTCTCGTGTTTTCCGGAAGAAACAAAAATTATTTTATGTGTGAAAGTACATTAATTTGTGTGTAAATTTAAAACTTCAAACTCACTTTCTGCCAAACTGGTTATCCTCAGTTATGACGTTATTTCAGTAAATGAGCGGTATATTTTCGAGCACATACATATGTATATATGTACATACTCGTAAAAATAAGTGCTGACAAATTGTTAATATGTAGCGCTGTTTTGTACATAAAATAAATTCTTTTACTTACTCCACAAAACACGCACAATTCTTTTTGGTGACAATAATATTTGCTGCCTCATTCACAGTGAAATTAACAAAATAACAAATCCTCGCAAGCACACACACACATTCTATTCAATATACCTTTTTGTATGTTAAGTTTCATGTCGCTTATGATTGTGGAGCTCATTAAGCGTATCATTATACCACATCGTTGCCGCCGCATTAGTATAAAAAACATAAAAGGAATTTGGTTGAAATAATAACAACAAGAAAAAGCCACAGCCGTTTATTTCCTTTAGAAATTATTCAGTGGCTTCCGTGTTAAAAATATGCCAATAAAAATTATTTTTAGAAGATATTTGAACTCATATAATTTTCAATAAATTTTCACACTTTTGTTGAGAGATAAAGTATACGTTAATATTAAATTATTTTATTCTTACAGAAGCATATGAAATAAAACTTTTTGATTATACTTGTAATTATACACATAAATACATATATAAAGTATCCTTATGCCTTATCAGTCCTGCCTGTTAGTAGAATAATTCAAAAAAAATTATTCAAGTATTTTTAATTTTTCTAATCAAAATGTTAGAGTAAAAAATTTTCAAATACTATTTAAATAAAAACTGCTAAAAAAAAACTTTAATAAAAATTAAAAAATAAAATGCTAATGAATCCTTGCTTAATATTAAATACAAATGTGCCCTTGATTATGAAAGTGGTCTAAGTGATATATTCCTTTGGTCGAGATATTTAGTAAATTACATTCCAACAATTCAAAATATATTTTTATATAATGCAACATTTTAATTTAGAGTTTTTCTAGTCTCGATTAATATTTAACATTTATTAAATATTTATCGAATTTTTTTAAGAATTATTTAATAAATTTCGAAGCAAAAATGCATGTGACTTAGACCACTTTTTTAATTAAAGGCACAAATTTGAAAGTGAGTTTTTATTACGAGTATTTGTTTGTTTGCTATGCTTTGACGCCCAAACTGCTGAACTGATTTTTAAAATTTTATCATCAATACAAAGCTGGTTTACCAGCTTCAGAACTAGCATATTTTTATCCGGTTAAGAACCGGTTATTTTTATATTTGGTACGAATTTTTCCAAAAGAAACATGTTTTTGGGCTGGTTAGGATAATTTTCGTTTTGGGTTTGATTGCTTAACTAGATTTGAAACCGGTTTTTATTGTTCGAAAAAATTTTATTCGGAAAAATTTTAATCGAATATTTTTATTCGAATAAAATTTTTCACTGTAAAGCCTGGTACTCTGTTCACAATTTCGTGCGAAATGCTGTCAAACTACATATAAAAGTATTTAGGTTAGGTTAGGTTACCGCACTTCCACTCAGAGACCCAATTGGGTCCATTGTGATTCCCTTCTGTTGCCCATAAAAAAGTAATATTCACCCTCCCCTTTGCAGTCAGAAGTGACCCTATTATCCATCACTAAGCCGCCGAATTCCCATGATGAAGCCCCTGATGTCCTCTAGTTTACACTTCCCGACTTCAGTAATGCTTTCATGGAAACGTCTTCTCAGCCATCTAAGCCTATGACGTTGCAGCTTCGGGCAATGCCAGATAATATCTTCAATGGTTTCTGATTCCTCTTCATCCCCACACATCCTACAAAAATCTGGAGTGCCAGTTTCCCAAATTCCCTCATCCAACGCCGACCCTATCCTTGGCAGCCCATCGGCAATTTCATTTCCCTCAACACTGCTGTGGCCAGGAACCCAACATAGTCTGGCACTATACTTTTCAATAAGCAAGTTGAGGGCCTTCTTACAGTCACTAACAAGTTTCGATTTGACATTGTGTCCCTTCAAAGCTTTTAGCGCTGCCTGACTGTAGACGTAGAAGGTTACCTTCTCACCTTCAGCTACATAACTGGCCACCAGCTCCATGGCTCTAAGGATCGCCAAGATCTCAGCCTGGAAAACACTACATTCATTCGGCAGTCTGTAAGAACTACGAATGTTCGTTCCCAAGATATAGACACCACCCCCTGTACCAAAATTATTTGGTATGAAATACTTGCGAAAAAAATTCGCAAACATAGTACTCTGTTCTCGTCGCGATAAACACGTAAAATCTAAAATCTATCTGGCAGAATGTTTTTCCATGCAAAATTAATCTGGCACCATTTAAGTTTATTTGCCAAACTACATAAGCAGTGCTTTTTTCGCACGAAATTTTAACAATGTTGCATACTTTTAAGCCTTCCAGCCATAAAAGCGAGAAATTTATAAAAACAAAACCGCGAGTTGGGCAACATTTAGTACCTGTAAAATTTTTCACGCGAAATAATCAATGATACTGAAATTTTTTCACAACTTCGAACCGAGTACCCGCCTCAAGGCATAATAATAATTCCAAATAAATGTGCTTTGTTGACAGGAAAGTTATGTTTTAAAACTTCTTTTTTCCTGATTGCATAAGAAAACTGGGAAAAATTTTTTAAATCGCATGGCACAACTAACGAAAAGTTGCTTAAAGAAAATCTTTCCTTGAATAGTTTAAAAAACATTGACTGGAAAAGCTATGTCTAGAATATTCGCATAATCCAATAAATGAGTATGATAAAAAAATTCAGTAGTTAGTTATCTTTCTTCAATGTTGAAAAACGCAACCGTTTAGAAAAAGAATCCATGCTCAATTCTCATGAAGCATTCATTATATTTTTTGTGCTTAATTCATGGCAACATTCATCTCAGCTCATTGAAGCTTTATTATGTTCCTATATAATATTTAAATCTATTTGCAAATTTTAAGTTACGAATTATTTACTTACATTTTATAAAGTATAAAATTTTTTTTTAAGTCGCACTGCTTTGAACTTACCTGAAACGAAAAGAAAAGCACAAATCCTATTATAAATATTAATTATTTTGTTTTATTTAGAGACAACATAATTTAGTATGTTTTTAAGAAACCAAACATAAAGCTCTTTTAAGATATATAAAATTTATAAAGCCTTGTTAAATTTATATTCCAGGTGGGAAGGTGGCACATAAATCAATTTTTAACTAAATCAAAATAATCACTTTATATATTTTCTGTTACGAAAACTTAAATTTAAAACAAAAAAAATTGCCTGAAGCAAAATTTTCCCAATAGCATTTTCTTTTCATACTCGTAATAATTTTGTAACCATTCTCTCGCCAAAAAAAAAACAAGAAGTATAATGACTTTAAAAAACTTTTTTTTTCAAATGAGTTGCTTTGACAAAGTTTCGATTATTTTTTTGTGGTGGATTCGTTTTGTCTTCTCTAAGTGTCTAACAAAAAAATAAAAATAACCACAAATCATAACTCATTTATTTTTGCTCCCAGTTGTATTTAAACGTATTGTATTTAAAAAACAATAATAAAAAAGTGAAAGTAAAAGAATTAAATAAGAAACCATAAAAAGACTTAAAAGCTTTTTCTGATATAGGCACACACAAAATAATAATTTCTAGGGAAATAAAGAATTAAAATAAACCAATAAATAAAAAGTTAAATAGATGGTATAACTAACAACAAAATAAATGAGGGGGTGTGAGAGTGAATTAACCAGACAAACAACAAACCCTATTAAAAAACAAAATCATGCTTAATGTGCTTAGGGAGACTATACACAGGAAAGAAAGCTCTATACAATTTCAGCTGTCAAGTCTAAAGTGTACACAGAAAAAAGTATTCACCAATTAATATTTTTAATTAAGAATTTAATTGTATTGATTAAATTTTTAATTGTATTAATTAATTTGACTGGAAAAGCTTAATTGATATTATCAAATTGTTTATAGTTGAAAACTTAATTAATTTTTTAATTGATACTACAAATATTTTAATTAATATTACAAAATCATTCATATTAATTTTTTATGTGTATGTAATCTAATTTTAATTTTAGCAACTGGAGTTCTAATATAAATTTTTCTTGCAATTCTGATAAGCAAACAATTTTCCTGGTTAAAATTACTAATTTCAAATAAATTGCTATAGTTCAAATTTTATAGCAAAACAACGACATTTGTAGTTAGAATCTCTAAATTTACAACAGTCTCTCCATTGTGGAAAAAATATAAATATAATATACTTAATAGTAACAAATCAAAAAAGTTTGTCTTAAGTAGAACAAAATTAATCAAATTAACTAACAAGTGCATATGTAATTAGAATAGAACAAACGACAGTGACGAGATTGTTGTAAATTTATTGATGGTAAAATTGAGCTTTAATTACAAAAAAGCTTTAAGCAAATTGTTATACAATGCATCAAAATAATTAATTTATTGGCGGTATTCGATGTTTGATGCAAAGTGTCTTGCGTAAGTGCAAATGCAAATTATTGCAGCTTTTCTTATAAATCCAACAATAAAATACACGCAGAATCCAAAGAAAAGCTAAGTAAAGTAGAAATCTACATCAACTGATAGCACACACAGTGGAACAAACACAAAAGAACGCTGATGATGAAGTTGCAGGGACCTTCAAAAACAATAAGTTGTACCGTTCTACTAAGTGTTTGTCAGAATATTTCCAATTAGCTTTGGTGTTACAATATGAACTTTAGCCTAATCAAATCACAAATATAGAAGGAAATAAAGTTCGAACAATAATAATTATATATGTATAAAAAATAATTATTCGACCTTTCTCTTTAGAGTAGAATGCGTTTGTATAGAATTTCTACATTCTGGCTTCCAATGTCATTTAAATTGATTTTAAAGCAAATAAAAAACCATTTTATTTCATTTATTCATATCCGACGCACCGTGGTTCAGAATCGTTTTCAGCGGCCAAAACTCTGGAACTTTTTAACTAATGAAGATATTTTTTCTATTTTTTTCGTGGATAGATAACATCTTACTTTTAGTTTTATTAAAATCAGTACAGTGGTTGTGGCGAAATTTAGGCTTAAAGTTGAGCTTTTTAAATTAAAATAAATTTGTCGTTCTAAGCAGCATGCCACGCCCACTATAATATTTTGAAAACATTTTTTGGATACTTTAGTTTTGCAATGTTTCCTTTCTGATGGCGCAAAAATTTTAAGAATCTATGTCCAGAAAAATAATAGGCTTTGGCGGATGAAAATTGATTCTGAGCCACCGTGCGCCGTTTCGTTGGGACTTTCCAACTTTTTCAGGGATACTATTTTAATTGAAATCTGGTGACATTAATAAATAAAAGAACAATTTTAATTCAATAACAACAATAATAATAAAACAATTATGGTCGTAACAAAAAATATATTTGAGCTTGAAGTGTACTTTCAAACAAAATTTCCATACAAATTTTGACAAAAGAACACGTGAAGTTCAAATTATTTTTTTTTTGAATACGGCCCTTAATAGCTTTAACTTACATATACTATATTGTAATAAAATTTGCATTTAAGTTTTAACTTTAATTTATGGGAATTGCTGATCAGTACCAAATCTATACAAATTTACTACGGAACCTTAAACCTTATAGGGAATTTACACCTGCACAAAATCGGGCAGATTTTAATTAAAATCTATACCGTTTGCCTCAACTTTTTTTTGCCTCTTATGAAGATTTTTTTATTAAAGAGAGGCCCTTTAGATGAAGGGTGGCCTCGCTGCGACACGTCGCCTGCGAGTCGAGTTTTTAGGCGAGAAGTGAGGAGAAGTTTGCGGGGTAGCAAAAGTCGCACGTACTGGGAATTGAAGCGACAAATTTAGCTCTTCTCCCTCACATATTTCTTTCTCTAATATTTTTTTTGTATGTTATGGACAAGCAGTGTTGCCAGTTAGACAGTTTTTTTGTAACATGCATGAAAAAAATAGTTATAATATTTGTATTTGTATTTGTATTTATTTATTTAATAAGCCTAGCACAACAAGATTGACATCTTATAAATTAAAGTGCTAGTGAGAAAGTACATAATTAAGAGTTCATATTTCGAATACATACATAAAAATCAATAGTTAAATGAAATAAACATACGTTCTATTGATACAAACAAAAATAATAAAAATTATAAAATTACAAAAAAACGAGAAGAAAGTATACTAAGGAAAAAGAAGAAAGTAGAAAAGCAGGGTATTAAAAAATAATAAGAAAATAATAAATATAAGAAATTATTTATACGCTTAACAAATAAACGTGAGGAGGAAATTACAAAATAACAAACTTCACAAAATAAAAAACTTCACATTAAGGTTAACCGAAATATTTTAGGAGCTCATTTCTAAACCTATTTGCGTTGTTAATGGTTTGAATCTGATTTGGTAGCTGGTTCCAAAGAGTAGTGCTGTATATGAAAAACTGCCGCTGCGAGAACGCACTTTTATATTTTTGCTGCATTAATCGTTTTCCTCGCACAGATCTTCCAAATCTTAAAACCTTAAAAAGATAATTTGGCTGTTGAGTAATAATTATTCTATGTAGGAAGATTAGGCACTTAAACTTTAGAAGATTATTAAACTCCATTCGGTTTATTTGATACGAGAAGCGCGAAATTGAATCACGACGTCCTTTGTCGTAAATGTATCTTGCTATGTTATTGTAAGCAACTTTAAGCTTGTGAAAGTCACTACTGGAACAGTTTGCGTATATTTCACAGCCATATAGGAGGACAGGTAGAAGGTATGTTTTCGCAAGCAGTATTCTAATGTCACGAGGCGTTGAATACTTAACGACCCAAAGATTTCTAAGCATACCATATATACGACCAACTACTGTCGCTATATGGTTAGACCAGGATAGCTTATTATTGAAAACTACACCAAGGTTTTTGCAGAAACTTACATACTCAATAGGACTATTGTTTATTTTTATCTGGATCTCACCATTAAGACTTCTGTTATTATTGTTAAGAAAAATACACTTAGATTTCGATGGATTGATACATAGTCCATTGTTCACAGCCCATTTGTTAATCCTAGCAAGATCGCTATTTATGTTATCAACACATGAATGGATATCATTTGTCTTACAACTACAATAAATCTGCACATCATCAGCATACATTTGAAGTTTACAGTGTTCTATCTCATCAGGCAAATCATTAATGTACAGACAGAATAATAGTGGCCCGATTATTGATCCCTGTGGAACACCTCTATTTATATTTAGGACTTCTGAATATTTGCCGTTTAATTCAACTGCTTGAGTTCGTCCAGTAAGATAGCTTTTTAAAAATTTTAGTGCTGTTGGTGAAAAATTAAATAGTTTCTCTAGTTTCTTCAATAAAATTGTATGGTCGACTGTGTCAAACGCCTTGCTATGATCAAGTAGTACTAAAAATGACACCATACTCTTGTCCAGATCTGCTCTCAGGTTTTCGATCACGTCCGTCAGAGCTGTGATACAGCTTCTCCCCAACACAAAGCCGGATTGTAAATCAGATAACAGATTCCGTTCTTTGAGATACTCATTCATTTGTTTGCTCATTAAATTTTCTATGACTTTGGATAAGAAGGGTAGAATAGCAATAGGCCTATAATCATTATTTTGTTTAGGGATGGGTATCACTTTGGAGAATTTCCACACATCAGGAAATACAGATTTTGTGAGTATCGTGTTAAATAAATGGGTGATAAATGGCAGAAGTTTGGGCAAAATAACTCCTAAAAAAGTGGGATTCACTCCATCGACACCCATAGCCTTTGATTTAATTGAATAGAAACTGACCATGACTTCGCATTGGCTTACGCATCGAAAACTAAAAGTGTTTTCAACTGGAACTGAGCACAAATCATCATATATGTTGTGTGTCGGTTGAGGGATACTGATGTTTACGAACTGATGATTTAAATAGTTGACATCAGCGTCTATATCATGTGAATAGCATTTTTTCTGTCCAATCCCGATTTTTTGTATTTCTCTCCATTTTGACTTGCCATCAATCGCTGAGGAAAATTTTCTTTGGTAGTATAAGTATTTTGCCTCTCTGATGTTTTTAACTACTTCTCTTCTAAGTGATTGAAATAGTTTTTGAAGCTCTGGAGTTTTAAACTTTTTCCATCTGGAGTGAGCAGCATTACGTTCCCTGATTAAGGTTTTAATTCTTGTATTGAACCACGGTTGTTGATTCATATTTATGCATTTATTTTTTATAGGAACACACATGTCAAATAATGTATTTACGTTATCCTGTAGAAAAGAAAGCTGGTCATTTACGTCATCAATAGTGTAAATATGGTTCCAATCAATGTCTACTAAATGTAGATTCAACAGGTTAAAATCTGTGTTATAGACATCTCTGTATGTATAACGGATTGATTGTTTTTCCACGCAGGTGCTATATGTTACGAATAATAAATCATGGTTTGAGAATACAGGCGCTGAAATTTGGTCGTATAGTAAAACCCTTGAGTTATTGTTTACAAATACTAGGTAAGTATTTTCCCTCTCAGATGTTTTTAACTACTTCTCTTGTAAGTGATTGAAATAGTTTTTGAAGCTCTGGAGTTTTAAACTTTTTCCATCTGGAGTGAGCAGCATTACGTTCCCTGATTAAGGTTTTAATTCTTGTATTGAACCACGGTTGTTGATTCATATTTATGCATTTATTTTTTATAGGAACACACATGTCAAATAATGTATTTACGTTATCCTGTAGAAAAGAAAGCTGGTCATTTACGTCATCAATAGTGTAAATATGGTTCCAATCAATGTCTACTAAATGTAGATTCAACAGGTTAAAATCTGTGTTATAGACATCTCTGTATGTATAACGGATTGATTGTTTTTCCACGCAGGTGCTATATGTTACGAATAATAAATCATGGTTTGAGAATACAGGCGCTGAAATTTGGTCGTATAGTAAAACCCTTGAGTTATTGTTTACAAATACTAGGTCTATAAGGCTATTAGATTGCCTGTGATAGTGAGTTAGTGTGACCGTGTTTACAGGTGTTAAGCCTAATGATATCATGGGGTCAATTAGAGGGTTACTTGTTAATAAATTGTTGTTGAAGTCACCGATAATAACAATATCATTATACTGGACAGTTATATTTTCTAACTCATCTATAAAAGAATTAACTGGTATATCTCTATGTGGTCTATAAACACTCCCCACCAGAATTTTCTGACTTCGCTTAGCCATCACTTCAATAAAAAGGTATTCAATTTCACTACCAGCATTCGATTTCTGCTTTACTTTACATTTGATGCCACATCTTACATAAATTGCTACTCCACCACCTTTAGTTTTAGTTTCTATACCATTTACGATAACAGTGCGATCTGATCGAAATAATTTAAATCCTTCAACATTATAAAAAGAGTCGTTGATGTCAAAGGGAAACCAAGTTTCAGAAATGCAAATTATATCCACACCAGCTGAAGCAAATAGATATCTAAACTCGTCCATTTTGCTGTGTAGACTTTGTGCATTTAAATGCACGATATTCAGTCCAGCTCTCTGTCTTGCCATGATTCGAATCATATTAAAAACACTATCTTCAGAACCGTAATTATTGTCTGAGCACATTAGTTAATGAGTTAACAACGCAACAGGTTATTCGACGATTAAAATTATTGATACTATTAATATTGTGAAGGTTAAAAATATATAACTTGATTACTGATTTGAAAAATAAGGAGTAATAAAAGGAATAAAAATAAGAATTAAATAACATTTTGAAGTTTTTAATAGAAATAAAATATAATAGTTTAGGAAGCACTGGATGAATAATCTCAATTACCGATGTGGACAGCTTGTTCATCAAGGCCTGGAAATAACTGGTTCAGATGCTCAATTTCATCAATTTGTATTGGGGCAGCATTTATATCCTGTTTAATGAATACAAAACCACGCATAGTGAAAGCACTGCTTATCAGCTTTTTCTTTTTTAGACGAATTGCCGCACGCAGAATAGTAAATTTAGATTGTGTTAGGTTCTCATTTAGGTAGAACTTATTATTCGAGTTGAATCCAATGTCTCTGAGGCAGAAAGCGAAACGTTTGTTAAGTTTTCTAAAGTTTGCTAAGGATTTAAGGAAGAAGTTTTTATCATATGCGGACCACAGCTTTACAATTATAACAGCATCTTTTGAGTTTTGATTGAGTTTGTTATTTTGATTTCTTAGACGGTAGATTGATTTTATATTTGGTATGGGTGTGCTGATGACTTGACATATATTCTGGAAAATATTTAACAGATTTTCGTTTTCGTCAAAAGGAATTTCATTTATCCTAAGCTCAGATGAAACAGAAAGGTTTTCTTGTAGTTTTAATTTAGTTTTTAAGGTTTTTATTTCTTCCTGCATACTTTTTATTTCACCGGAGTTGTTTTCCAGGATAGTTATCCTTTCATTAATGTCGATCAGTTTAGTTTCCAGTTCTTTGTATTTTACACGCATTTCATTTAAGAGATCCTCCTTAAATTCACGAAACTTTGTGTCAATAGTATGCAAAATTTGATCAGTAAATTTATCAAATCTTTTTTCCATGCAATTTAGCATTTTGAAGGGGGAATCTTCGATGGAGCAGCGCGAAATACTGGCTGAAGATTGTCGATATACATCTGTAACGTGCTTATTAGTTGGTGTATTAGGAATTGCTGCTGTGTTTTGAGTGAACATATGTATAATATATGAATTGTAAGGAAATAAAGCAATGAGAGAAAAGGAATTATTGTATTTTGGCAATAAATAAAAAAAAAATTAAAATATATGGACATTTTCCAAACTAATAATTAGTTCCTTTACGCCAACACTGCTGCGAATGAAAGAATAAAAAGCATGGATCAAATTAATATCAAAAATTCTCCTGACTAGTGTTCTTGAAAACGCGCGTCGATTTAAGAAAAGACTCCAAGAGAGAACGTAAGTGTTGTCCCAGCTAGGCCACCCTTCATCTAAATGGGCTCAAACAAAACCCATTAACTGAAAAATTTCTAAAACTGCAACCAAACTGCAGTTAAGCCAGTTCATACACCTTTTTAAGCAGGCCGTAGTTAATTCACTTATCTTTTTTATAAATATGTTCTACAGGGTGGTAAAAAATAAATAAAAATATTAGATTTTCATTAGATTTCCTACAAATCTACTGACAAAATAGATTTCGTTTTTTATGGAAAGTCTAGTAAAAACCACCAAGATTTAGCTCCAAATCTCCTAAGCACTAGATTTTGAGATAATGTAAATTGTCATATTACATAAAAAATTTCGGTTTTATTGGCTTGTGTTGTTTTAATGTAGCAATTGCACTAAATGTCTTTTGTACGGATCATTTGCCAGCATTTGACTAAAAAGCTTACAATACTACAAAAAAATTTTCCTACCCATTATGCTTAGCCACTGTATCTATCCATTGAAAAATATAATAAATTTCAGGAAAAATCTCACAAAATAATGGATTTTTTTAAATAAAATCTTGTATTTAATTTGAAAAATTTTATTATTTTTATAACGTTATTTAATTATAATTTCTATTGTATTTTTATTGCTGCTAATATGCGCCAAATATTTGCTGGTCAAATAAACATATTTAATTATTTATATTTCAAATAGAATATGCAAACATTTTAAATGACTATTAATTATATGTGTTTTTTTGTTCGCAGTTTATTTAAATTTTCATTTTCTTTTTTGAATAATAAAACGAAAAGTTAGTTAGTTATTAAATCTAAGTTCGCAGAACTTTTTGGAAAATTTATAACATTATACAACATACAGTATATTTGAATGAAAAAATACTACAGTGCCTGCCAAAAATTTTAATTATTTAAAATATATTTTTATGTTGCCAAATCTTTAGATTTTACATTATCATTACTTAACTGCATATATAATTAACTTGAGCAAATATATTTTAATTTTCTAATTTCGATATAAAATGTTTTATGTAATATAACCAGGTGGACATTTTCTTTTGACGCTCATAGTATAATTAGCTTTTGTCTTTATTACTACCTTTGCTGTTGAGAGTTACCGATAAAAAAAGTAAAACGGCATTTATCTGACATCAACAATTTAACAGTATAATTTTTTTTTTTAGCCAGCGATAAAAACTATTGCTACATATGTTAATTCATTATTTAGCATATTTTTGTTATTAGCAGGGAAACCAGAAATATGCTCTAAAAATAATTTATGCACTAAAAACTTGTAAATATGCTCTAAAAACTCAAAAAAATGCGCTTAAAAATAAAATAAATTGATTTATTTGTAAACGAAATTATATTTTGAATTTAAAAATTCAACAAACAACATTTGCATATCAAATAAAACAGAAATAAAAAAATTAACAAAGAATAACTGCCGTATCAAAAACAAAAAAAAAACAACAATAATTTGGTTTTCAAGTGTACGTTACAACATTACAATGTTGAGCAAAGCAAATTATTTTTTTGATATGGCCTTTAAATATTAACTTAATTTTCAAAAGAGATCACGGTATCAGAATTAAGACTGTATTTTGGATAAATAAGAAAAAATTTTTTTTTATTATTTTTATTTCAATAAACAACAAAATGTTGTCCTAGATTCTCAAATAAAAATCGTTGCCAGCCACATCTGCTTAAATAAACTTTTATACATTGACAATTTTCCTTCAACGACTACACGAGGCAGAGTCCGTCTCAAATAGCAAAACCGAATTTTTATTGAAAATGACGTCTGTAATACCTATATAAAAGAAAAATTTATACACTACATGAAACATTGAAATGAGATTTAGGTGGCGAAATATAAAAATAAAATTTTGATCAACACATAAGCTTGTAAGCATATTAAAATTAAATATGCTAAAAAATACGCGTGTAAGATTGGTATATGCAAAAACATGCTTTAAACGGCAAATAATGCAAAAATATGCACTAACAAATCGATGAAACAAATTCATAAAATGCTCTGGAATGTTTCAATTCTTGTCCTCGTATTAGTATGTCACACAAGAAAAAGCATGCAATTAATTGTATATTTTCGGTTTCCCTGGTTATTACGCTTAAAAAAACATTAAAGTTCGTTTAATATATGTATTTTCTGTAATTTTTTAACAAAATATTTTCAACTACAGTTTGCTTTCTTTCAAAAAGTATTATGCGCCTTGAATTTTGTTTCCATTATTCTATTTAAATTGCTTGAAAATATGTTTTTAATAAAGTATTTAAAAATCCCTTAAGCAGCACCAGTGGTTTGACTACTAAATCTCAGAGAGAAAAAATATATGAATATTTTTAAAAAGGCACCACAAAGAGCAAAAATATGACAACATGTCCGCAGCGGTTGCATGTCCATTTTAATATTTTTTTTTTTAATTTATATTTCATACAGGAAAAACCGCAGAAACTTTTTTATAGAAAAGAAACCCTGTATGAACTTTCACTTTAATGAGTGTGTGTGTGTGTGTTTGGGTTTATAACCCAGCAAACAAAACCTTTAACCTTATATCACAGTAAAAGTTTGACAAATTATAATGCAATAAATAGTGTTCGTTCGTTTCAGGGTGATGGTTTGAGCCTGTTGGGTTTGTTGGTTTTGTTTTTAATTTCACTTTCATTAGTGTTTGTGCTACAAAGAGGCTTATGAAAATGTTATGAGATTCCAATGAGGCATATTTGTGTGATTGTTTGCTTTGAAAACAAAATGTTTGAAACATTATTCACACATTTAACTTTCAATCGAACGTAAGTAATGAGTTTTAAATAGAACAGACAACAATAAAAAAATAAACAAACAACAAAAGGCTCATGTTTAAACGCCGCCTGACACTAATACGGGCAGATACAAATTTATATATAATACACACGGGTAGATAAATTACACAGATGTGGCAAAGTTATTAAAAATTTATGTTACCCAAAAAAAGTCTAACAATTTATGAATAAAAAAATGGTGCTTACAACTTTGTTACGACAAAAAAGTTTTTAAAGTGTTTTTGCTTTAAATCAATACTTTACAACACTCGTATAAACAAAATTCTTACCTTTTTTTAAAGGCAAATTGCAATATAGTAATAATTTGAGAGAGTGCTTTCGGTGCCACAGCCAGATTTTGCAATTATGGTCTCACTCGTAAAAAAAATTATGTTTCATAATATAATGAATTTCCTGCAGTTTAATCTTAACAATCTCAGCTTTTAAGTTTACAGTTTTTGAAAATTCAATTCAACTAATTTCCCTGGTTATTGTAAACAATTTATATTTGTTATTTTGTTTTAAGAGTGAAAATTGCTGTTGTCAGTTAGATGAAAACAATTTTTTCTGTTTGAAATAACTAATTTCAAAGTAGTTGCTGAATTAAAAACACGGCAAAATTGTTTAATTGTTTTTTTAAATTACTACATCAGGTAAGACATTCGATAGTATAGGCTATTATTTCGTAATAGTATAAGATATGTATGTAGTGTCCTCACGGAACCTTTCGTGTGCGAGTCTGATACTACGTTTATGCGCGCAATATTTGCAAATAAAAATATTTGCAAATAAATTAACTCACTGTTTATACGGCATTTTAAATGTATAAAAACTTGGTAGCACTTCCATGGAAATGTTACTTATCTTGCAAAAAAATTTTGTAAATGTGTAAAATAAAAAATAATAATTTGTGTTTATGGTAATTTTTCTTCTATCAATGTTTTTGTGCATTATTTTCTCAATTTATAGTTTTTTATTAGCAAAAATTTGTAAGTGTGGCAACCTCAATCATTTTTGAAATAGTGCGTTAAACGTGAATAGTTTTCTAAATTAGTAAGTCGCAATAAAATCAATAATATGGCAACAATTTACAGTTTTATTTGCAAATAAGCCGTGCGTATAAACGTAGTATGAGTTGTCGCACTTTAAGTTTAAAATTTATTAATGCACTAATAATACCAAATTATTATTTTACTTATTCAGTAAAATATTTTATTATTGTAACAATTCCCATAAAAAAAACCTAAACAATATGAGTTGTTAATTTAACTATAAATAATGGTTGTTGTAATGATTCAGTTGATTAAACCAATTTTTGTATGTTAATCGCAATGCATTAAAATACTTTTGCTATTAATAATTAACATTTTAAATATTAAAACTAATGCGTTGTTGGAGTTACAGGGTGGTGAATAATTTCAATTTAACTTGTTTGTTTGAGTTTTGGAAAACAGAGAGAATAAGAGTTAACGTTAACCTTAACTGCAAGTTCTTTATACAAAACTTGCCGTTAAAGTCTGTGTTAGCTTTTAATTGTACATTGTGAAAAGGGCCGTTGGAAGTGTAACTTAACCACAGAAATTGTACTATAAACGATTTCTTGATTACACTGTCTTTCATTTGATTAAAGAATCATTTTGCATAATAGTACCGCCGTGAGTGTAATAATAAATTCAGTAAAAAGCGATTTTGACTCGCACAGGAAAGGTTCCGTACAAAGACTACATATATATATATATATATATATATATATATATATATATATATATATATATATATATATATATATATGTAATACTAAAGGAACTTTAACCCTTGCGCTTGTTTTAGTTTAGCCGATTTTTTTCGGCTCTAAGTGATTTTTTTTTTGGTTGTTAAGACATTTTCTTTGTATTGATGAATTTTTTTTTGCGATTTATTCGGTTTTTGGCGTTTTATAGAGTTCCGTACAAAGTGAAAAGGAACCCTATTGTTTTCCCTACGGTGTCCGTCTAGCCGTCTGTCCATCACAGGCTAAGGACCTGAAATTCTGACAAAATATGTAGAACTTTGGCCGCTACAACAACAAATACATGAGAGTTAAAAATTATAAGGGTGTTCCAAGGCGAGCAACGAAAATTTTTAAAATCCCATGTAATATACATACATACAATTTTACGTGTATGTATTGTACAGTGTAAGCTCGTTAATCCGAATTAATGATTGCATGCCCGATTTGGATTATCGAAATGTCCGGATTATTAGATAGGCTGTTATAATAAATTAAAATAAAATAAATTCCTGATATAATTTAAAAACAAGTTTATTTCAATCAAATTTATTTATTAATAAAATAAACTCAATCAAGTTTATTTCAATTAATTTCATTCTGTTGTAACAAAATACACAATACATTCATCAAAATACACATTCCAATGATGTCCCGTTAGTTTTCACATATGATACGATAACAAACAACACCAGAATAAGAAAGAAAAAAAAAGAAATTCGGTTTAGCGAGCTGCAATCAATGCGGACTATAAGATATGCAATGCTAAATATTTTCAATTCGATTACTGCATAATTCGGACTACACACCGTTCGGATTACCGAGCTTACTCTGTATATAGACACTTGAAATTTGTAAAGTTAGTGTATTTTGATACAGACTACAATTAACACCCAAATTTAAAAAAATTTAAATTAAATGGTGTTCTATCAGTTAATGTAATGTTGACAACTTGCTGTATCTTGGAAACCATAAGAGGCAAACTGTTGACATTTTCAAAAACGTTAACTATAAAAATGCCAAACCAAAAAAAAACTCGCCAAAAATCAAAAAAAAATCGCCAAAAAGAAAAAATTCGTAAAAAATTAAAAAAATTGCCAAAATAAAAAAAAAATAACCGAGATGAAAAAAACGCCAACAACCGAAAAAAGTCGCAAAGACGAGAAAAAAGCGCTAAAACTAAAATTAAAATAAACGAAAAAACGCCAAAATTAAAAACGGCATTTAAAAAAAACAGTCAAAACTGAAACAAAAAAAATGTCAAAACTATATATTTGTACACTAAAGTGCGTATATAGTAGTATTACATATGTACCTAGTGTTCGCGAGTCAAAGACGCGTATTTTCTGTGCTTTTTAGGGTTCCGTTCACCAAAGGTGAAAAAAGGAACCATACATACGTTATATAATTAACACTAAAATTTAAAAAAATTTAAATTAAACGATTAAAAGTTAATGCAATTTTGGCTACGTAATTTTGACAACTTGCTTTATCTTGGAAACCGTAAGAGGTAAACTCTTGAAATTTTCAAAAACGGTAAAACTAAAAAATCTGAAAATTTATATAATCGCCAAACCAAAAAATAAATCGCCAAAAATTCAAAAAAATCGCCAAATCGAAAAAAATCGCAAAAACTGAAAAAAAAAATTTTTAACACTAAAATAAATCACAAAATTCGAAAAATTCCTCCAAATGAAAAAAATCACAAAAATAAAAAAAAAACGCCAAAAAACGAAAAAAATCGCCAAACGCGAAAAAGGCTCCAGTAACAAAATAATTATTAATATGAAAAAAAATCGCCAAAATTAAAAAAAATCGCCAAATTGAAAATTCGCCAAAAAACCAAAAAAAAACGCCAAAATGAGAAAAAAGTGTCAAAACTACAAAAAAGCGCTTAAATAAATAAGAGTCGCTAAAATGAAGAAACGCCAAAAACCGAAAATTGCCAAAATTAAAAAAAAAAATCGCCAAAACGAAAAAATTGCCAGAAATAAAAAAACAAAAAACCGATAAAAATCGCCAAAACGAGAAAAAAATCGCCAAAAAGGAGGAAAAATCCAAAAACCGAAAAAATCGCAAAAACAAAAAAAAATTAGCTAAATAAAAAAATCGCCAAAATAAAAAAACCCACAAAATTAAAAAAAACGTCAAAAAAGAAAAAAAATGCCATAATGCACTTTACTGAATTTATTTCGTTTTATTTTTTTTTGGTATGCGATATTATTGGTTTCTTTTTGTGTATTTTTATTTTTGGAATTTTAGCGATTTATTTTATTTTTGGAAATATTTTTTATTTGAGCGATTTTTTATTTTTGCGATTTTTCGTTTCGATCTTTTTTTAAAATTTTTAAAATTTCAAGAAAATTCTTTAATATTGATTTTTTTTAATTTCAGTGTTAATTGGCGTAGTTTGCATAAAAATACACTAATTTTGAGAATTTCAAGTGTCAATTGCTTAATTTACAAAACCTCTCGTATCTCTGTTTCGATTGTATTATCATATTAAATGCTAGAGTGCAACATTTGTTATTTGAAATTTTCATATAAAATTGAAATACACTATTAGAGTCTAAACACAATGTTTGCGGTGCGGTGCGGTGCGGTGCGATTTCTCGTTGCGGGAGAGAAAAATAAACATAATACAACGGAAGACGGCGACGGGAATACTTGTCATTATTTGTTTAAATTTTTATTAATCTTTTTGTGCATACACTTTTATAACTAAAAACAAAAAAATTATTAACATTTTATACATTCGTAGATATATTTGATATATTTTTTAAACTTTTATAATCTATGACAAAAATGTTTGAACTTCAAAATCATGTTTTTTTACAAAATTGTTGTGAACACAGCCAATTATTCATAAACTACGGCAACGTCAACAAGGGAATTAGTATCAAAAATTTAGAGAATAAGAAAGTCCGCAATGAAAATAAAATAGATTTTTATTTCAAAATCGTATGGACAACCGCACCGTAGTAAATAATCGTTACATTGTGTTCAGACTATTACACTTTTATTTCATATGTTTTTAAAATGCTGTATTCATAGAGATGCTCTCTGAGAGAATTTGTATGTAGCTTGTTCTTTTTTTTCATTAAAAATACTAAATATATTAATACACTACACAGACGGTGTTCATAATTAAAAAATAACAAGTGTATTTCATACACAAATACACGATAATGGTTGTTGTGAATTAAGCATATACATATGTATGTATATAATTGTTTGTATATTACATTAGTAATTCCAGATGTTTCGTTGCTGTCTATAGAAGATTCTTTAACGGAACACTAAAAATATGTAGACTATCTCCTTGCCATCATGCATCATGGTTTACGTGGCTGCCCGCTCTATGTTGGCATTTAAGCAATATTTAAATATATATGATGCATATTTTTTATCTTTTAATTTGCAGTTGAAAAAATAATTATATTTTAGAAACATTTTCGTTATATTGTAGTTGAATATGTACGTCTGTGTAAATTTACATGTTTTTGCAATAGACAGATACTTTTTATGCAGATATACGTTTGCCCAGCATGTTTGCCATAAATAAATATTTTTTATTAAATAAGTTTTATCACTTTTTTATACAAGTAGTAAAAAAAAGTATAACTTTGATTTACATGAGTTTGAATACATTTTAATTGCTTTAATGTAAACAATACATAAATTAAAAAAATTCTCCGTAAACCAAAATTTAATTATCCAAATGACGGAAGTGTTTTAAAATAAAAACTCGCAGTTTGATGCAAAAACTCTCTGCTACAATAATCAATATTTTGGAGTTCATTCACTTAATTTTTTCCAATTATTTTTTTCGTTCTCAGTTTATGGAGCTGAATTAGAAAATACCAAAAAAAATGATTGAAATACTCTTATAACTTCCTGTGGTTGTTGTTGTTGTTGTTTTGCTTTCTATTTAAATTCCTGTAAAAAGAAGTGTAAATTGACGTAAATCATAAACATTAAAAAAGCCATGACATTAAAAAGTTTTCCCGAGTAACAAGATGTTTTAGAAAAACTTATTTCTGAAGGTGTTTGTGTGATTGTATGTATAACGAAACATTTTAAATCTTTGAATTTATGATTTTAAATAAATCTTGCTTATAAAAAAACTTTCGACTTTTCATTTAAGATTTCTTACATTTTATAACAAACTGTTGTAACTTCTATCAAGTACGAAAATTTATGAGGTTGAGGTAAACTTTATTAGGGATATAAAAAAAAAATTTTTATATCTTTATACTTCAGTTTTTACAAAAACAAATGCACACACACACATACACATTCTACATTGTGGGTAAAAGAGAGATATACAATTTTATTTCATATCAGCTCTTTAGTTTTGCCATTGATTTTGATGCAAAAAAGTAAAAGAAGGGAAAAATATTCTCTCAGTTTTACTGACACTTAGGCTACTGATTTGAAAACTGGCATTTAAAATGATTTTTTTTATCTGCATTTAACTTTTGAGCTCTTTGACGCAACTTAGAAAAGTTAGCAATGATTTATGCAATCTTTTTCATATAAATTATAGTAATAATTTATGAAATAACAACGAAAGGAATAGAGATTGAATATTTTTTTTGGACAAGTTTCCATCACCTGACTCTAACAGAGGCGACCAAAGAAATATATACGATAATCGGGATTTTAAAAGCTTACGCCTGAAACTATTATGAAAGTCCTTAAGATAAATAGTCAAATAAAAAGCTTTAATGTAATCCGAAGGGGGTTGTCCTCAATTTTTTAAATTATTACCTTAATGTACGTTCTTATCAGAAGCAAATAAGCAATTGCATATTTTTCCGTATATGATGTATTAATGCAGAGAAAAAATATTTATCCGTTTCAGAACTTTTTATTAATTTTGGCATATTTTACCTTTTAAAGCATGTTTTTGCATATATGCCTGTTAATATTTGTTTACCATATTTTCAAGCATTTTTAGGACATATCTATAATATTTTATAGAATTTTATTTATTTTAATATGCTTACAAGCTTATGTGTTGGTCAAAATTTTTATTTTTCGCCATCTAAATCTCATTTCTAATGTTTCATGTAGTATTATAAATTTTTCTTATATTTATAAAACGCAGTTATTATGGACGTTAGTTTCACTTGGAATTCGGTTTTGTTAGTTGTGACGGACTCTTTCCCGATTACATCAGTAGACGTTGAAGGAACATTGTCAATGTATAAATTCTTACTTGGAAGTGACAGGCAACGATTTTTATTTGAAGATCTAGGTCAATATTCTGTTGTTTATTGCAATAAAATTATAAAAAAAATTATTGTCTTATTTATCCAAAAAAACACCGCTAAAAAGGTTTAATTTTGATATCATGATCTCTTTTGAAATGGAAGTTAAATTTTTACCAGAATTTGTATTATTTGCTTTAGTCAAAATTTATATGGGAATTTTTTTTTTTAAGTTGCACTTCAAACTCAAATTATCGTTTTTAATTTTTTAATACGCCAGTTACCCTTTGTTAATTATTTTACTGTTTCCTTTTTTAGAGTTCCGTGCACCAAAGACGAAAATGAACCCTATTGTTTTCGCTACGGTGTCCGTTTGTCCGTCACAGGCTATTTTCTAATGAACCGTAAGACCTGAACCTGAAATTTGGACAGAGTATGTAGAATATTGGCCGATACAACAACAAACAATGAGAGCTAAAAATTAAAGGCTGTTCCAAAATGAGCAACGAAAATTGTTAAAATCCCTTGTATACAATTGTATGTACATATCGAGCCTTATTTTCGATTTTATCGTAAACGACAAAAATTTAACTTTTCAGGAGAAGGAGAATTTGTTTTTGTACTTAAATTGTCGCTTACGATAAAATTGTACAGCCTGTATCTTAAAAATTATATATCGTAGGCCCTTAAAATTTTAATTTTAAAATCGAAAAAAGCGCTCGATATGTATATTGACACTTGAAATTTGTAAAATTAGTGTATTTTTTTACAGACCACAAGAATGAACACTAAAGTTAAAAAAAAACTGAAATTAAAAGTTGTTCTATCAGTTAGTGCAATTTTGATTATGTAATTTTGGAAACCGTAAGAGGCAAACTCTTGAAATTTTCAAAAATGAATGAAAAAAAATTGCCAATATGAAAAAAATTGCCAATATGAAAAAAATCGCCAAACTGTAAAAAAACGAAAAAAAAAATCAAAAACTAAAAGAAGCACCAAAACTTAAAAAAAATTGCCAAAAACCGAGTGTCCGTACGGAACCCTTCGTGCGCGGATCAAAGTCGTACTTCAGTGAATTTATTTTTTTTGTCATTTTATTTCTGTCTTATTTTATATGCAAGTGTTGTTGAATTTTTAAACTAAAACTATATTTTCGTTGCATAAAATTAAGCTTGAAAGTTATGAGGCTTAAGCACTTTTTAATGTCTTACGCTCAGCTAGGGCTGCCAGATAAATGCATCGAAAAATCATCGTTATCCTGATAAAATATAAATAATCGTCATTTCATACTCGAAAAATCAGAAAAATCAATATGAAATTTTTTTATGTACACCCCCAGAGAAAAACTGCTTAAAATCAATAAAAAAAATTATGTTAAATTAATAAGAAACATTAACGAAAGTCTAGTCATGTTGAAATTTTTCATTTAAATATGGAAAAATATTAATTTACAGTATTAGTTTAGCAATTTTATGTATTTTCAAGTGTCTCCACATACATTTTCTATTGTATTTAAAATTATTGAATTAATTATTTTTAAGTTGCTGCTTTTCCCTGAGTGTACATATATTTTATTTTATAAATGTATTTTTCAGGAAAATAACACAAAAACTCATTTTCATACACGAATTTCACACGAAGCCATTCGCATTGTTCTTACTCTCTCCCAACTTTGTGGTAGTGGTAATATTACAAAAAATATTCCCAAGTAGCAGGACCAAGTTTTGGATTTTGATAAGAACTTGCCCTTTTTCACATTTATATTTTTTGATTATATCAATTTACACAGAGATCAATATATCGTTGGTCTCAAACAGAAGCGCCCTAAGTGAAATAATTGTAACTTTACAAGAGAAAGTAAGACACAATAGTAATATTTAAAATACAACTGCTCTCAAAAGCGTTATTCTTTACACTATTGCAATTACTTTGTGTATTTGTGTGAAATGTATTGCAAAACTTAATTTCATGAAAATACGAGGATGGGCCGTTTTTACTTGAGACCATCACTATGTATGCATATCTATATATATATATATTCATACAATTTATTTGATTGAACCCATATTCATACTTACTATGTATGTTTATTTATCGCAAGGATAGAGTATTGACCCAAAATTTCAAAACTATAAGGGTAATTTTAAATAAAAAATACCAATTTTCTATTTTTTATTTAACGATAAACCATCAACAAATAAATTTTGTTTATATTAAATAATACAACTTTAAGAAAGTGTGGAAAATTTCCCCAAGATATTTTATTGGGTATTCACTGAAACTATTTTTTTAAGCTTTAGGTCATAAATTTCTTTATATTTTTATTTTTATATCGATATTTCGTTAAACTTTGGTTAACTTCTTCAGGACTATTCTTTTGTAATTTTATTTTTTGATAATTAGTTTTTGTTTCATTATCAAAAAATAAGAACAAGAATAATCCAGAAGAAGTTAACCAAAGGTTAACGAAATATCAATATAAAAATAAAAGTATAAATAAATTTATGAAATTCACTGACCTAAAGCTCAAACAAATAGTTTCAGTAAACATATATAAAAAGTCAAAAAATTAGATAAACAATTTTATTGGGTATGCATATACGAATTTTAACAGTAGATTTTTCATAAAAAGCTGCCCTATTTGGACTATTGAAAAATCGTAAGTTTTAAGGAAAAAATCATAAAATCGCCATTTTGCTAATTACGGAACGAAAAATCGTCCAAATGACGATAAATCGTCACATCTGGCAGCCATACGTTCAGCTCTAATTCATACATACAGGTGAAGCATTTCATTAGCATTTGATTTAATTTTTATATTTTAAATTTAATGCCCTTTTTAATTTGCGACTCACTGAACTTTTTTTATTCAAAGCACCAAATAAATAGTAAACAAAGAAATATATTAAATTCCAATAATTTAATTTATTTTAAGAAAACTTTTAGATTTATTCTGGTGCGTTGATTTGAAAGCAGCAAAATTAGTCTATTTATGGCTTTGAAACTTTATAATCGAACAACAGTTAATAAAAAAAGGGAAAGCCTTTGTAACGAATTTCCAAATATTTTTGAGTTAATTTTTTTCATTCTCTTTTTTTTAATTTCCAAAAATAAATGTTAAAGAAAAATGAACAAGAGCAACAGTAACAGCTTTAACGAAAATTCAAATATTGTTTTAACAAAATCAATGAAACATTTTATGCTTAAATGAATAAGGATTTTATTTGTATTTTACTATGCTTTTAAACGTTTTTCTCCACATTTTCTATTCTGTTCAGCATTTAATTTTGTGTTTGTGTGTGTGTATATTTTTTTCGGAATGTACGCTTTACTGGGCTTTTGTTAAGTTTTCAATCATTCCAGTTGAGTGCCACATGTACAGCATTATGTGCTGCAGCAGTGTTTGTAGCCTTTTACCACTTTTAGTCCGGTGGAAAGCAACCTACTTTTGGCAGGAATGATTGCCACTCATGTTTGAACAGTTGAACCGCGTTTTTCGTCATTCAGTAAGAGTGATTTCATCATAATTTTTCTTTCTTTAAGAAAGACAAGGACTTAGGTTCTATTTGCTTGCCTACAGTGCAAAGAAAACCAAAATTGCCTACACTGAATTAAAAACATATTGCTGGCTATAGCGTACATCAAAGTGGCTGCTGCTCTTTCACTTGCTTTCTTTCAGTCTTTTAACAATATTTACAGGCACGCGAGAGTTTGTGTAAACACAAAAATATGTGCATGTATGTATATATGTATTCATACATACACAAACAAGTGTGTGTATGTGTGAATTAATTTATTTTTATTTTACTTGAGCCTTTGAGCACATCCTTTTACAAGGTTTTCATGTACTTAGTTGCTCGTAAGCATGTTTCAAATGTAAATGTTCATATATGCAGATATATAAATACATATGTTTGTATGTGTATGTTTGTATAAGTATGTGTTTGTCTGGCTTTATCTCAGTATCTTCTATGCACTCATCCATATGTTTTGTTTACTAGAAAAATAAATGAAAATAAGGCAAATATCTAAATATAATAATATTCCCTACATTTATTTTTAAACTTTTGCTACTCCACAGATACTTGAAGTGTGTGTGTGTGTTTTCTTCCTCTTTATTTACCCCCCAATTCTTGTGGAAATAAATACAAGATTTATTGTGTAGTTTGGTTTACTTTATTGGTAGTGGCAAATAATATCCTTAAATAAATAATTGTACAAAGAAACAAACACTTAAATGGATAAACATTGACGTCTCAAAGCAACACAAGTATTTAACACGAATCTTTTAGATTAATTTAATTTGATACAATTTAAGTGTTGAGTGTAAGTTCGTTAGAATTAACTCTGTATTCGTATTACAATGACTTGAACTTGTGAATACGTAAATAATAATGACAGCAGTCTTACGATTATTTTATTACACTTAAGCATGCGAAAAACTAAAAGTATTTGTCTTCTCTTAATTCCTTGACACTGTGCAGAGAGAAACCCCGAAAATTGAGGCAAATTGTATTTGGAATTTAAAGTTTTGTTGGGTTAATTTAACCAATTTGGCTTTCTTGTTTAATTTTCAATGCAAATTTGTGTCAAGATTAAGATTAAATTTACTGAATTGTTAAAGCAAATTGTTGCTGAATAAGAATAAATTTGTATGGTAAAATAAGAGAACTTGTTCCTGAAACCCGCACGTATATGTATACGTACAACACGTGCCTCCTTCAGAGCACATCCTTTTGCGGTCGACTGGCCAATGAATCACAGTACGCATTACAGAAAGAATTCCTTTTTTAGCCGCACTGTTCGTATGTGTAATCAACTACCTGCGGAGCTCTTTCCTGTCACTACCAGCATGAGAAAGTTTAACCCACATGTCCACAGACACTATTCCCTATATTCTCCTTCCCTATAACCTATTTTCCTAGTTGTAGCACAATCCCTTGCATGAGTAGGGGTTATTCCTGAGTGCTGGTCCTTTTAAAAAAAAATTACCAATATAAATTGTTAACTCCCCAAGGGGGAGTTCTTTCACCGCTTTTTTTACGCTGCTCCTTAATATTATTCTCATAGAATTCGAGTGTAAGGCAGCTGGGATTACGGCATATACAGATCACATCATAACTGGTAAGTTCTTCCACACAATTAGTTTCATCATGGAGTCCTCGTTAAAGAAAATTAATAGAAAAAACTGAGTTAGTGCTTTTTACTAAAAGGAAAGTCTTCCTTCTTTTGGCTTCATCCATACCAAAATTAGATGGTATATCGCCTAAAACACATACAAAATATCTGGGTGTTATTTTGGATAGTAAATTGACGTGGAAACCCGATATAGATGATAGAGTTAAAAAGGCCACCAATGCTCTATACGCATTAAAAAATATGTTGGGCTAGACTTGGGACCTTTCATCTAGTCTTAGATATTGGAGCTATTGGTAGCTAGACCAATTCTGCTCTACGGAATACTTGTATTCTGGACAAAATCATACCTAAAAAAGTTACAAAATATCCAGAAAAATATCCTACTGCAGCTTTAGGCGTTATATTGGACCTTAAAATAGTAAAAATAACTGCAATGAACGCGGTATGCAAATTCTTTATTCCACACAGGTTAACAGAATAGATGTCTGACAATACATTTTGTCATGGTAGATTGCTTGAAGACATACAGTGTAACTCGGACTACATCATTCCAGTAATGAACTTCCTTGCCAAACCACAGAATAAGTGAATAAGGGAAGATGGCTATCTCGAAGGTCTAAACTATAATGGTTGTATTTATGATTTTGAACGGGCTAAGGTTCGTATCGCTTTTTTAAGCCAAATTATATGTGATAATTATTAATGAACAAAAAAAACACTAAAGTTAATTGTAAATACTCTGACTAACACATAGTTTAACGGAACAACTAGCTGTTTTCGAAGGCCACTAAACCTTCATCATCAGCTTTCTTTTGTGTTTGGTCCACTGTGTGTGGTATAAGTTGATGTAGATTTCTGCCTTATATACGTAACTTTTATGCAAATGGAATATGTGAATTGTTTTGATTCATCGTATTTCAATTTGCTGAAAGCTTTTTGTACTGAAAGCTCAAATTAACCATCTCTAATTTACAACAGTCTTACCATTGTCGTTTATTCTTTACTAATTAATGGTCCAGGCGGAAATCTATGCTTTCAGCCCTCAAACCATAAATGCGGGTGTTAAGGCCATTTCAGCAGACTGCAACTACTCCTCGGCTGTGATCATGTGTAGGAATGCCCATAATATGTTATGCGCTGGTAGACAAGTACACATGTTTTGGGGTCCGGGGACTTCAATTATCGGTGGAGAAAACGGTATATATCGGGAAAACAATTCAACACCTGAAAGGGATAATATACTCTAAGATAAAGGAAGAAGCGGAGAAATGTTGGCGTGAGACGAAAACGTGGAGCTCTTATGATCCGAAATCGATAAATTTTCTTTTATTTATCACTAACCAGAAGCAACTGTAAGTTTCTAGTGTGGATATTAACTGGACAGTGATGGGTGACTTCGTTTGCCGTCAAAATAGGACAAATACTTGACGATACCTAAAGGAAATGTAAGGAACCACTGTCCGGTATTAAGCCCCGCACTAGATATAACTGACTTGGTGATCACACTTTTCGGATTCTTGAACTTGTATCGGGAGTGGAACTGTGTAGATTGCTAAAGTTTGTTAAAACTGTGTGGAAGTCATTCAATACAGGCACCCCTAAACTAGGCTACCATACTTACAGCAGCTTACTTGTCCTCTGCTGGCATCGCTAACGATCAATCCAGGTCTATGCGACCACCCACAATAACCTAACCTAACCTAATGTAAATTATTACAATGTTGTTAACCTTGTAGTGGGCTTAACTCGTCATTCGCTATAATTGTGTTTCTATCATTAACAAAATGCAGATATTAATTTTCATTATCATACCTTAGAATATTTATGCATTTTTTTCTATTCAAGAAAAATTTAATGTTTTTTTAAGCCAAAGATAAATTTTCCTTAATGTAGTTTTATAGATATTGTATTATTTGTATTATTTTATATAAAAATGCAGCTCATGCCTGTTGGTAACATTTTACGCCTTAACCTAGAAAAGTATGTTTATGATTTTGAATACTATGGAAATTGTTTAATATTATTCCAAGAGAAAAATAGTTGAAAGAAGGATATTTCAGCAAATTCGATGAAATAATGTGGGATTTGTTTTATTATTTTTTTTATTTATTTTTTTTTTATTTTTTTTCTGGTAATATATCGAATATTATATAAATAAAAATATTTAAATAATCATTATTTTAAGCTCATATTAGTTACTTTGTATGTATAGTATAAAAAAATACTTGTACTGCATAACCTTAGCACAGCTTTTGTCTCTGCCAAGATAAAAATTAAAATATTTAATCAGGGTTTTACTTTGTGCTATTCTTCTTCTCTTGGTAAAAAGGAAACTGCTCTATAATGCGAGCATTTTAATGCTTTTCTCGATTACTACAAGTATTTGTAACATTTTGAATTCTAGTTTTATTTTTCTATATTTTTTTGTTTGTTTGTTTTTTTTTTAATTTCCTGCACGCCTTGGAAAGGTTGCATTTGAAACGCTGTATTTGTATTTGTATTTGTAGTTGTTAGTTTTCTCTTTTTACCTTTTTTGAAATCAATGATATGTCAATTGAAATTTATTTCAACTGAATAACGACGTGCAATGCGATTGCATTTGTGCATTTGGCTAAACTTAAACAAAGAAGATAATAATTTTTTTTTTTTTAACCTGTTGGATATAGGAAACAATGAAATTTATCTCTGTCTGCTTAAAGCAAAAAGTATTAAGCTAGTTGTTATATCACACACACAAGCAGCTAAATATAAAAGAATATTAAATAATAGAAAAACACGGTTAGAGAAAATTGGAAAAGCATCAGTTACAGATCCAGGTATTTATGTATGTAGTTTGATAAACACAGAATATGAACAGCACTTCTAAGAAAACAACACAAAGTATCAATGAGATTTGTTTATTGCTTCTGACGTAAGCAGTTGTCAAAGAGAATTACGCTTCAGGCAAAATAGTAAGGGGAATTATTTTGTATTGATAGTAGAAAGCAATATGACAAAAAAAAAATATTTTAAAGAAATGTATGGAAAGTGATAAATTTTATTTCATTATTTCATACAACTATTTTAAAAGTGATTTAATTTAATTGATTTAATTATGTGTGAGATGGTTTTTTAATGTATTTCTTATAATCTATAAGCAATGAAACATTTCTTCTTTTTTTATTAGCAAAAGTTTAAACGAGAACAGTTTAACTAAACAAGTTTGAGAATTTTCTGTGTAATCAAAATTATTTTAATAAAAAAAAATTCAAATTTGCTTTGAACAAATATTCGATTGCTTTCTAGCAACTATATATGCATGTATCTACATATAATTTGAAATATTTTTTTGCAAAAGTCCTTAAATCAATATTTTCTGGCGGAAATTAAATTTTTTTATATATTTTTACACACCCAAACTTTGTTAGATAGATAAAATATTTTGTTATCTATATCTTAGTTTCCAGGTAAAACCAATTATCTCACGTATAAGTGTTTTTTAAGTAAATATTAAATTATATATTTTTTTAAGCAATAACTTTAATACATAAGCCAGTTAAAAAAGACTGCAAGAATTTTTAAAATAACAGAAAAAAATATGTTTTATTTTTACATCAGTTGTATAAGTTTTTTAATTTGGTTTTAATAAAAATGATGTATGTTCTTGAAAAAATTTAGGTCTTATGAGTTTTGCAGCTCAAGCTTAGTTTTTAGCAGAAAGAAAATATAAAAAGATAGCATGTCCTCGCACTGATTGAAGTAAAATTTTCAAAATATTTTCAAACTTTTTATTTTTCAACATAATTATAGCGTAAATGAAATTTTTTACATTAAGGATATGCGAAAAGTTTGTCTTTGCACTGAAGTTTGTCTTTGCACTGAATAAAATAAAATTTTACACAGAGCTAAAATAAATAATTCTAAGAGCAATCTGATCACAAATTAAGCTACAAAAAATTTTCTTAATAAAGGATATATAGGAGGCAGACATGTCCTTGCGCCGATTGAGATTAAACCTCTTTCTGAGCGATATAAAATAATTTTACAAATAGTCATCGAATTTCAGTTCGTTCTGATTATAATTGTACCGGATATAAAATTTTTTAAATTAAGGACATTTCCCTACAACGAATGAAATAAAATTTCCCACAGAACTGTGACTATTAATTTTAGAAAATTTAACTAATTTTTAGCGCATTCTGGTCATAAATTTAGCAAATACGAAATTTTTTAAATAATTGATACCGTATCTAAAAAAAATTCAATATTAATAAATAAATATTAAAAAAAATTTAAATAAAGGACCAGAGTAAAAAAAATTATTTTAGATTTAGTTACAGATTTATATTGCATTCTGATTATAAACTTACTTAAAACGAAATTTTTTAAATAAAGGATATATGGGAGATAAACATGTCCTTGCATCAATTGCAACTAAAATTTCCCTCGGAGTGATATATAATAATCCTACAAATAGTTACAAAATGTCAGTTAATTCTGATTATAAATGTAGCGTTTGTCAAATTTGTTTGAATAAAGGACACATGGGAGGCGGATTTATCCTTGCATGAAATGGAGAAAAATTTTCTACAGATTCAAAAGAACTGATTTTACATATCACTAGAGATTTCTATTACATTCGGATCATAAATTTAGTTAAAACGTAATTTTTGAAATTAAGGATATATGGGAGGTAAGCAAGTCCTTTCACCGATTGAAACTTACCTTCTCTTTTAGTGAGAAAAGATAATCTCACAATTAGTAAAAAAAATTTCAGTTCTGATTGAAATTCTACCGCTTATTAAATTTTTTTATATAAAGGACATGTGGGAGATGGTTATGTCCTTACACCGAATGAAACGAAATTTCTCACAATTTTTAGTGTAATCTGATCATAAATTTAGAAAGCCCGAAAATTTTCAAATAAATATATATATGAGAGGTAAGCATGTCCTTGCATCGATTGCAACAAAACTTCGTTCAGAATGAGAAAGGGTAATTTTACAAGTTCTTATCAGTACCTGGTGGTCATAATTGTAACGCATGTCAAATTTTTTTTAAATGAAGGACATATGAGAGTTATAATTGTCTTTGATTCAAATACAATAATATTTTGCAAAATGGTAAAACAGCTAACTTTAGGAATGTTTATTGATTAAGCAGAAACGTAATTATTAAAATTAAGGATATGTGGGACGTAAGTATATTCTTGTTCCTGTTAAATAAAAATTTCTATCAGAATGAAAGCTAGCAATTCTGAAAATAGTTATAAATTGTATGTTCATTGTGATGATAACTGTAGCAAAAGCTATTTTTTTTAAATAAAGGATATATGGGGAAAAGGCACGTTCTGCATCTGCACATTAATGCAACTTGTTTTATAAATAGTTGTTGACTTTATGATAATAATGCATCATATCTGATATATTATATTTAATATTAAGGATATATTCGTGGTACGCATATCCTTACTGCCATAAAAATTTATGTCATAGTCAAAGAGGATAGTTTTTTAACTGTTGTTATATTTAAGCTTCTTTCGGGTTATAATTTTAGCTGAAAACTTTTTTTAAATAAGCATATTTGAGAGCTCGCCATGTCCTCCCATCAAATGACATGAAATTTTTCACAGGCTTAAAACTATTTGTTTTAGGAATATTTAATTATTTTTAGGGCATTTTAACTATAAATTTAGCAAAAACGAAAATTTTTAAGGTTAAGGATATATGAGAGGTAAGCATGTCCTTACTTTGATTGAATTGAAATTTCTTACAAAGTTAAACAGGGTAAGCCTAGAAATATTAGAAAATTTTCACTTCATTCTGATTGTAATTGTAGCGGAAGTTAAATTGTTTAAATAAAGGATTTTTAGTATGTGTGTCCTTGCAAAAATTCTTTTTTATTTTAAAAAGTTTTGTGTTTAATTTAGTCGTATAAAGCTACTCTTAGTAAAATTAAACTAATCTTCAATAACTACTCTACTACTCTGAATCAATAACCCATTAATTTTAAGCATAAGAGAAGCTCAACCCTCTTACTTATCTCTATAAGAATGTGGCGCAGGATAGTAACTCTTATATCACGTTTTGGGAAGGTATGAAAAGTTTTAAAACGCCGATTCACTACATGTTTGTGTTGAGCCAGACTTAGTCACTTAAACATCAGTCATTAAACACACGAGCTTATTCCCCTGAATACTTTATAAATATCGCTTTATAGAAACCTGTTATGTAGATTTTAATAAACTAATTTTTAATTATTAGTAGTTGAAGTTTAACTAGATTTTTTTTTTCTACAAATTGTGGCCGAGTGACTGTAGAGACATAATCGATACAATTTTTGTTGCATTTCCCTCAAATATTTATTTTATTGTTGCACTTATTTATAACATTTAATTGAATTTAAATACTGTTGTTTTGTCACCACAATAGTAAATTTTTTTGTGGTATAATCGTAAATATTTACAAAAAAAATGGCTTAAATTGTTTTTTTGTCATTGAAATAATTTTTTCTGTTTGCCTTGGAATTTGCGAATACTATAGACATTGTTTAAAATTCCACAAATATTTTTTCCTAAAAGCGTAATTATTTTCTATAAAATTTTTATGCAAGAAAAAAGTAAAACATTTTGCCACAATTTGTATAAAAAAATAAAACATATTGATTCATATTACAAATAATCGCTCATATTGAACAGGAAACTTCAATATAAATAATGATAAAATAAAAACATATTTTTTTTTTGTATTTAAACGCGGTTTCAAATTGATTGTAATTAAACAGAATGCAAGATATAAAATATGACGGCAGCTATTTAATAAATTGATAATACTTAAAATATTAATTTGCCATTAATTCTCTCTAGTTACGAGTATAAAAATGTTACAACATCATTAATAATTTAACAAAGGACAAGAGGTAATTGCATTTATTTTTATTTTTTTCTTGTGTAAATATATTAATGTAATTTTCGTATCACATTATGAAATTATTACATTGTGATCTATTGAATCTTGCAAATGACAGCTGCAATTATTTTGATTGCATTTTAAAGCAAATATTGTTTTTATTTTAATATTAATGAGAATTTATGGGCCGGAAGGATATTAAAAAGGACAAAATTTTTGTTAAATAAGTCTTTAAATTGTACAGTGAGATATTTTTTAATTTAAAGCAAGAAATAAAATGAAGCAATAAGGTTTTTCTCTACTTATTTTAATAAAAAATTGGCTCGAATGAGACAGCAAAGACAGCAAAAATTATCAAAATGATTTGCATTTTTAAAGGTTCGAATATTGAAATTAAATGAAAAGTCTGCCGGGTCTTTTTCACGGGAATTTCAGGGACGGGAATTTAATTCATTAAAAGTTTACTCAAAAATGTAATCGAGTCCATTTAACTTAAGATGCTTAAAAATTAAATTAGTAAAAAAAGGTTATTGACACAATTCAGTTGTTACCTAATATTGTTTTATTGTTCAATTAACTAAGGTGTTACTTGGCAAAAATATTAGTATTCAGTGAAATGGAAGGTTTCTATCTTAATTATTGGAAACACGCTAGTGCCATCTCTGGTTCACAAGAAAATTTAACTCTTCATTTACAATAATTTATATATTCAGTTAAATTAAAATTAACTGTAAAATTTCTGTACTTATTACCACTTTTTAGGGTCCTATTGTTTTCGCTACTCTCTCCGTCTGTCCGTCTATCCGTCACAGGCTATTTTCTCAGGAACCGTAAGAGCTTTGGACCTGAAATTTGGACAGAGTATGTCCAGTACAACAACAAAGAAATAAGAGCTAAAAATTAAAGGGTGTTCCAAAACGAGCAACGAAAAATATTAAAATACCATGAATAATACATACAATTGTATGTACTTATGTATATTGGCACTTGAAATTTGTAAAATTAGTGTTTTATACAGACTACAACAATTAACATTTAAATTAAACTAAAGGGTGGGTGTTCTATCAGTTAATGCAATTTTGACTAGGTAATTTTGACAACAGTATCTTTTAAACCGTAAGACGCAAACTCCTGAAATTTTCAAAAACGGTAAAACTAAAAAATCCCAAAATTATAAAATTACCGAAAAAAATAGTCAAAAATTAAAAAAAAAATTTCTAACACTTAAATAAATCGCCAAATACGAAAAATTAAAAATAATCGCCAAAATGAAAAAAAACGCCAAAAACCGAAAAAAATCTCCAAAAAGCAAAAAAGACTTTAAAACTAAAAAAATATGTATATGAAAATAAAATCGACAAAATGAAAAATATCACCAAAATTAAAAAAAAACGACCAAACCGAAAAAAATCACCCAAACAAGAAAAGTGACAAAACTAAAAAAAGCGCCTAAATGAAAATAAAGTCGGAAAAATTAAAAAAAAACGCCCAAAACCGAAAAAAATCGTCAAAACAAGAAAAGTGTCAAAACTAAAAAAAGCGCCTAAATGAAAAAAATCGCCAAAATGAAAAAAAACGTCAAAAACCGAAAAAATCAATAGAAATAAAAAAATAGTCAAAAATAAAAAAATCGCCAAAATTAAAAAAATCGCCAAAATGAAACAAACGCCCAAAAACCGAAAAAATCGCCAAAACAAGAAAAGTGTCAAAACTAAAAAAGCGCCTAAATGAAAAAAAATTGCCAAAATGAAAAAAACGCCAAAAACCGAAAAAATCAATAGAAATAAAAAAATAGCCAAAATTAAACAAATATCAATATTAAAAAAATCGCCAAAATTAAAATAAAATCGAAAAAAACGAGAAAAAAGCGCCAAAACCGAAAAAACGCCAAAACTCAAAAACCTTCAAAACGGAAAAAACCAATAACGAAAAAATGCCAAAAGTATATTTTATATAGGCTAAAGTTCGCATTGAATTGCATATCGAGAGTGTCCGTACGGACCCCTTCGAGCACGGGTTGAAGTCGCACTTCACTGAATTTATTTATTTTTTGGAACCCCTGTGCATCGCCATTTCTATAGCAGTAGAAATGCTATGTTACGTATGATTGATTTATATTACCTTAAAAGCAAAATATATTACTTAAGCTACGGTCACACTTGTCAAACATTTGCCCAAAAAAGCGTAACCAACCCAAAAAAGTTTGTCAAGTTAAAGAGTAGACAATATTGTTGGATTTTGTGACATTATCTATTAGTTGTGTTCGAAACTGTTTAATTTGATAATTAAGTGTCTGGATCAAAACTTTTTTCATTAGTGTTTGTTGGTTACGCTTTTTTGGGCAAATGTTTAACGAGTATGACCGTAGCTTTATACGTATGAGAGTGAATGAGTGAGATTTTAAATTGTTAAAAATTCAGTTATTTAACTCTCAATTGCACAATTACTTCGAAATTTTTATTATGAAACTTAATTATAAAATTCTTTTAAGAAAAGATAATGAATCAGAGAAAATCAGCAACGCTTTTCAACAGAAAATTTTTAGGTATAAAATTATTAATAAATTGATTGAAAAATAAACATTTTTGTGTTTTTAACTATTTTCATAAGAATCATATTAAAATATGTATATAAACAATATTATAATAATTAATTTAATATACATATAATATAAATTCAATATAATAATTTTATTAAAACTTTCAAAAGGCTGCCAATAATTTCGTCTTCATAAAAAATTCTCGTATGGTCTCCGCAGCATGAATTTTGCTTTCCTCTCATTGCAAAAAACTTTTAACAAGCTAAACAAAATTATTATTTACAACATGTAGTACAAGTATCGAACTTACGGCGTTTTATTTTCTAATAAAATATGTGAGATTTAATATTTTACGAGTATATTTAATTTTTAATGAAAATTCGCAAAATAAAATTATATTTTTGAGAGTTTATTAGAATTTTTTGTATCGCCCCTTATGAGTGCAAATTTTTCTTTTACACGAACACTTTATTTAATTTTTCTTAATAACAAATTAAAAAATGTTTGGTAACGCTATTGGTTTTTTAGAAACATTAGGATTCTTCTATCTTTCGCAAATTGGATTTTCAACAAAAATAAATGTGAAAGTTTTTCAGTTTTTTCTTTTATTTATAATATATGTATGTATATTGTTACAAAAAAGTTTTTTTTTTTATTGAACACACTAAACAAAATCAAGTCATAAGCTTTTTCGCATTCTTAAGTATATCATCATCACCAAACCAGGTTTTTTTTTGTTTTCATATAATTTTAAATTTATTTTACCTGTATTCTTACTTTTTTTCTAATGTAAACAAATTCAATAATTTTAACACACAACCAAAATTTAATAATATAAAAAAGGTAAAAGAATAAAAACTTTTTTTTAAGATTCCTGGAACTGACACTTTTTTATGTTCAAAATTTAACAAGTAAAATTTATTCAAATCAGTTTGAAGCAATAAATAAGTAAAGCAAAAAAACGTAAAAGTTTAGTTTCTTTCGTTTTTCTTTTAAAGGCAGTTTCTGTGCTCAAGAAAGTGCTTGAGTGTGAGGTGAAAAGAGCATTTTTTTTAATGAAGTGATGCATCAAAGAGGAGAATAACTTAAATTAAATTCCGGGGCCATAATTTCTTGCTGTTGGCTAAGGCTAAAATTAAATATTTTTCAGAGAAAGTGGGAGTTCATAATATCTGCAAAACAGGGTTATTTTAACATTATTTCTTATTGATTTTACTTTACAAGTCTTTCATGTGAGTCCAACATGATTAACTGTAACCCTTATAGAAACTGTTTCCTTTTGAAATAAATTTACTTTAATTTAATATTTCAGGATTATTAAATCAAAATGTTAAATCATGTTGAATCAAAATTTTTTAAATTTGATTTTGATACAGAAAGTTTAAGCAGAACTTTGTTGAATCAAAGTTAGTTCAGGGTGAATTAACATTAATTTAATTTAATGTAGTTGTTTAATTTTAATAATTTTGAGCTAGTATTCCTACGAGAGGTTTAATTAGGTGCATGAAAGTCCCTGTCTTGGCTATAAATAAGTGTTATGATTTATTATTACAAGATAACAGGGATGGGAGTTTCACTACATCATCAAATATATAAAAATATTTTCAGACTGATTGTGTAAGGCCTTGACGATAAAAATCTTGGGGTTTTTGTAATCAATTAAAGAAAAATCAGAGTGATATAAATTAGAGAGTAATAGTTTGCCTACTTACCGTACTGCCTTCGTAATCACTGGTTAACAATTGTATATCAATTTCTATATCGAGATTTACTTCTGAGCTGACTGTCGACGTTAGTAATTGCAGGGGCAAATGATCGACTATTAAACCATCGACCAGTGAATTGTTCGTATTGCTGCTGCTGCTGCTGCTCTCGTTTCCACTAAAATGACTGTTGATATTGTGCAGACTCGCCACGATGTGTTTGTGAGTAGTGTTGAGAGCGGGAGCTAAGCGTTGTACGGAGGACGAGGAGGAAGTATTATTATTGCTGTTATTGCTGGCATTTAAGTGGGTGTTATTTGTGATGTTGTTGCTGGCATTATGATAAAATATTGTGTTAATATTAGCGTTGGCCATGGCGGAGTCATTTCCGGCCGTATAACTGCCATGATATGGATAAGCATATGAGGAAGTATGCTGGCTGTGAGCCATATAGGTGGTGGCTAGGGCACCTGTTGTGCCTGCCACTGCTAAAGCAGCAGCCGTTGTAAGAGAACTATTTAAAGCAGCCACCACTTTCAGTGTTTTGACAGCCACTGAAGCTAAAGCGGCCAATGTTGGGCTGCTGCTTGTTGTTGAATGAAAGTTTGTGCTGGTCATTTTATTTACTTGTAATTTTTTCTTTATTCGTTTCTTTCGTTTATAATTTATTGGCACTTTTTCTGCGCACCCTTTAATAGTTGTTTTTATTTTGCTGCTTTCTTTTTTTTTTTTTTGTTTCTCCTCTTTGTATAAAACTTAGCAAGTGATTTAATTTATCGCACTGGGTTAAATGTTTACCAAAGAGAATATAACAGCAGTTAAAAAGGAGGGCAGCAGGGCTGCAGGAATTTTAATTGCAAAATAATTGCTTTACATTTTTCAGGTAAATAAATTGTGAGACCGCAAAGTTATTTAAAAAAAATTCAAAAGAAAAACCAAAGGAGGGGCAAGTAATGAAAATTTATACATTAAACATTTTTTTCTTTAATAGAAAATTGATTATTTTAAATTTTTAACACACATTATTGTTTTCACATAAACAATTTTTTATTCTTTACAACAACCGCATACTTTTTTTATTGCTTGCCATTTTTTGTGATATATATATATTTTTTTCTATTTCTATTATTGAAGTTATTTTTGTTTTATAAGATTTTTCATTGCAAATTAAACGGAAATTTGAAATGGTTTTTTTCTACATCATTTTTTTTTTTTGTAAATCAAAAACGGAAATTGCAAATTTTAACAGGTTTCACCAGCATTTTATTTTCCATTTATAAAAATTTTTATTTGGCAAAGAGTTTGCTTTTTTCACTTGATTATTTGTGTTAAATTTTTTACATGCTTCGTTTAGTTTTTTTTCATAGATTTTATTATTTTTTTTTCTGTTTTACTTCAATATTTTGTTTGTTAGTTTCAGTTATTTCTCTGTCATGCAATAGTGCACATTTATTTAGTTTATTCACATTTCATTTTTGGGTTGTTGGTTTTTTTATTTTTTATTATTTCATGTTTAACTTCCTGTTGACCGACAAATTCTTGCAGTTGCTTACTGTTGTTGGTGTGAGTTTTTGTGTTGGCAGGACTGTAATAAAAAATGAAGTTAAAAATGTGCAAAACATTTTAGAAATTTCATGCTCCACCGTTTTTTAAAAGGAATTAGCTTAAAGAAAAAAAGCATGAACTAAATATAAATTCTCTACAGTTTATTAATAACATATTTGATTTAATTTACTTGAGTGTTTTTGTGCACAAAAAAAAACAAATTAATTTAATCTCGTTGATATGTAATGTAGCAAATAAATAAATTGTTCTACAGGGATTCTCATTTATAAGATTACGACATGACTGAGCGATTAAGTGACTGAGAATTAGATAAATGTTACATCACATTTTCTGATTCTTGCAATAATTTGCTTGCCACAGTCACGTACGTGTGAATAAAGAACAAACATCATTTTAGTTTTAATCAGTAGCTCAACAAAAAGAACAATTTAATTTGTTTTTATTAACAACAAACCTTGGCAATTGTTTGCTTACTTTTGCTTTCATATAACATTTTTGCAATTTAGGTGTTTCTACTGATTACGCTGTGCTAGTTCAAAAATGTAAGAAGTGGGGGACCTGGTGGGTAATTGGAGTACGCTGAATTCAATGGTGCTAACCATTTTTTAGGTTAGCTCTTGTTTAAAAAATAATTAAGATTGAAAACTTTGTTAATCAATTAAAAGAACATATTATGTATATAAATGCGTTCCAAAGACATTTTTGAAAAAAAAATTTGCAAAAAAAATTTAAAATTTGGCCCATTTCCAAAAAATTGCCCCGAAAAAATTAAAAACAAAAATTTTAATTTTTTTTCCAAAAAGTTTTCTCAGGACGCAAGTTCATCAATACAAGTATTTTTTTAAGCGATATATAGCGACATAAAGGTTGATAAATGGTAGAAAACTTGGAAAATTTTTGATGTTTTGGTCCTTTTAACCAAGTCTTCAATCTTAATTATTTTTTAAACAAGAGCTTACATAAAAAAAATGGTTAGCACCATTTGATTCAGCGTACTCAATTTAGGTTTATTCACTGGGTTCCCGGCTTGTTACAAAAAAAAAAGTTTCAAATTCGAGCACAGTGTTATTAAAAGGACTAAAAATCATAAAGTTGGAATGATATTTTAAAGGAATTTCACTATTGTTTAATATTAATAAATATAAATAATGCCCAAATAAATCATTTATAAACTTATTTTTACATATTTTTTCAAGTTGGTGAATTTTAATAATTTTGTTTGAACTCTCACTGAAAAACTAAGGGAGAAACAAAATGTCAACAAACAAGCAAAACAATGCGGTGATACCACGTATTACTCTTTTTTGTTCCTAAAGAATTTATGATTGGAGGGAAAATTATTTTCCGTGAGAAAAAAATTTCGAGGGAATATTCATGATTGGGCTGAAAATAATTAAAAATTTAATTGATTCAATAAAACTCTTAATTGAAAACATTAATTGGGGAATTCTTTTTTCTGTGTATTTATTTTTATTTTTGCATCAAATGCCTGCCATAACTGGAGTTTGAATAAAAATTAATTATTTTAAAGAATTTCACTTATATTTTCAAATAAGTTATTGAATAAAAATTTTATTTCAATATACAATAATTGCTAAATCGTGAACTCGTACTTACTCGATTTAAAAACGCAAAAAAATACAAATTCCGTTTTCCATCACATCTTTTTTTTTAACCCCTGACATAAAAAGGGGTGTTATAAGTTTGTAGTATGTGTCTGTGTATCTGTACGAGTCCACGTACAGACCAAGCAGCTGGAATGATTTTGATTTATTTTTTTCTGTTTGAAATGTGAATTGTTCTGTGTTTAAAAAAAAATGAGTCAAGCCGCTATATTATCTCGATGTATCGGGGGTTTTAAAAATTTTTAATTTTTGTTATTTCTAATTTTTTTTCATATAACAAGGTGGGAAATTACTGGCCTGTTTCACAATAACGACACGAATCACTCGACTTATAATTTATATTGAAAACAACAATAAAATATGAAAATTTGCTTTTGTTTTGAATATAAATTGTGAGTCGAAAGTTTCGTGTCGTTATTGTGAAACAGGCCATACGAGTAAATCGACTTCAATTTAAAACAAAACTGGAATAAAATCCAAAGAAACCTTTGTAACACAAAGATATCCATCATATACATGATATTTAAATATGATACCACAATAAAAATAATGCAACCGATGTCTTTTCTGTCACACCAAAAACAATTTTTGTGTGTTGAGCTTAAGATTGACTTCATTTGAAATCGAACTAATTTCCATTACACAACTGATCATCATATAAGTAAAATTTTTGATTTTATGACTCCATTTCAGTCAAGGCTTGATATGTATATTAGTTTCAAGTACACTGAAAGAAAAACACCTCGTAACGGGAATGAAGCCGTTACGTTGAACCCCTTTCATTAATACAACGACAAATTTCGTTAATAAAATTAAACATTACATTATATTGATGTAAATTTCATTAGTGCTTAAGGTTTTACATTTTCTAGTATCATATATGTTACGAAATAATTTCCATTCGGGTACTAAAAAACTTAAATATATGTTTTTATGAAGAATTTATACAAAAAAAAATATTTTAAATTGATTAAATGACATAAAATAATTTCAAAGTATCAAACCACAATTGTAATTAATCTACATTTGTGGAAGTTATAGTTTTGTTGCAACTTTAATGAAATATTTTCGTAACTACAATGCCTGCTGCTGGCTAGTAGGCGGTGTGCTACTCTTGTAGTCACAGGTTCGAATCCTGGAGATAAGTCAAAGTTTTTTTAATATATATATTTTTTTATAAATTTATTTATAAGTTACAACTTTTCAAATAAATTAAATAATGTTGAATTAATTAGATCAATTAAATAATTTTGAATTAAAATTTCATTAATGATGATATGTATGTATGTATTTAGTGTGTATCTAAATAAAATTTGAGGTTGCTGTGGCTGCAGCGGTAAGCGCACTAACTACCACGCGATGAGTTCCAAGTTAAAATCTTGGCGGGGCATGTCAATTATATCATACAAACATTTTTCTGATGCCTGTGCCAATATACACACGTAAGTTGAATAATTAATAAGATACAATGATAATTAAATAAATGAATCCAGTCATTATAATAATAACTTATGTTGATATCGTATCATTGTGTTACGATATCATCTCAGTAATGAAATACTGTTATGACTTACATGAAAAATTTTGTTTATTCAATGAAATAGTTACTTAAAAAATGTAAAACTAATGTCCCTTCATTGTAAAAAATAAAGAGTTTTATCGCAATGATTACATTTTTCATTTAAAATACGAAAATGAACGCTGCTTTGTAAAAATCATGTTGTTACTTGAATGAAAATATTTCGTTGAATATATGAAATTTTTTCAGCTAATGAAATAATTTTCATAATACGGATGAAGCGTAGCATTGGCATAATGGCAAAATCGTAAATGTAATGTCGAAAATCGTTGCATTTACGAAGGTTTTTCTCTCAGTGTATGCCTTAAGCAATACCAGCTGTAATAAGCTTAAAAAACTCCTTCACTTATCACGCTAAAAGCTTAACGCTATAAATTATTCCGTTATAGCAACTTATTCTCTTGCGCTTTCTTTTCTAATTTCTTGCTTTTCAAAGTCCCAACTTAAATATTTCCTTTCGTAGTAAGAAAAATGGAATGCCATTGTATTTCTATCGGGCTCTAGAGAAGTAATAATTTTTACCATTTTATTTTTCTCTAGCTGGTAATTACGCAATCCAACCCTATTTTTTCTATACTTGAGGCATCGGCTTTCAACTTCAGCCTGCCCTTAGTAAACCGCACTCTATCATTATAGCTTAAAATCTTTAAAAAAAAAATATTGCCTCTCTATTTTATATACTTTTTTTCATTTATTTTATTTTTATGTAAAAATGTCTTCACTAGGGAATTTGTTAAAATAAATAAAAATAAATGAAGAGTTTTTATTTTTTTTAACACACTTGCGGTTTTCGCTTTCAGTGACATTTAGCAAAAATATATAAAAAGTTTTACAAATTAAAATTAGAAAATACATTAAAGTTAAAAATGCTCATTAAGTTTTATTAAAATATCACAAAATCTTGTTAAACAAAAATTAAGAAAATGACTGCAATTAAAACTAAAAAGTGTAGCATACTTTTGGGTTACATTTCAAAGCATCTGCTGAGAATAACTTTCAAATGCTGCTAGTTAAATAAAAGTTAAGGAGTTCTCATACATATTATTCGAGTAAAAAACTTTTATGAAAAATAAATAAATAAATATTATTGCGCCCTTGAACATTTTAAAATCTATTGTAAAAGTTTGGTTTATAAAATATTTTTATAGTTGTTTATTTAATCGTAAAATGTGTCTGTATTGGCCACGAGCAAAATACTGTTGCGCTCGCGAAATGTTTTGTTTATTTGTCTATAAATGACATTTTATGTTTGTATAAACAGAACTGACTACTGAAGCAAAAACTCTTTGTTTGTATGTACATACATATTTTTTTTAACAATTTAGATGTCTTTAACATTTTCAATGTTTGTAAATTTATGCAGATATACATATATTTGTTTGTATGTATATATATGTACTTTTATTTCTGAAGATGTTTGTGAGCAGAGAGAAAAAAAATAGTTTTACAAATGTAATAAAAAAAGACTCATAACGTGACAACCATTTGACATTCTAGCAGCATTTCAATTTATGGAAATATATACGAAATAAACTAAACCCAAGGAATTAACCTACATACAATTTCCATAAAATTTGCTAATTTAATAAACGCAAAAGGCAAAAATGTAGCAATAATATGGTTTTATGTCGGTATGGGAAGATACCGAAGCAGAATTTTTTCCTGGTTTTTTTTTAACTTCAATACACTGTTAAAAGGAAAAATTACTTCCCTTATCGGGGTTGGAGTTTTTCGACTTTTTATATTTGATTAAAGAAAAAGAGATTAAAGAAATTTTTCTTTAGTCTAGTACAAAATGTCTGACTTTTGCCGCAAATTTGCCAATCACAATAACAGGGACTGATATGACGTCGACATTCAAAAACGAAATACCTTCAGATTTTGACGTTTTTAAGGTTATGGGAATCTACTCTGAGTACTTTTGCACTGATATATATATGTTGGAATAAGTGTATGTGTTTGTATGTGTTTTTAAATGCATTAAAAAACAAGAGAGAGTTGTCTTAGGACACCCGGTTATAACTTTACTGCTTAGTTATAAAAACAAATTTCATGTGTGAAATAACAATGCAATAAACTTATATTATAAGATGATGTCAAATTCTCTGCAAATATTTCAAAACGTTTCTATTTATTTCCCATTATTTTCTTTTCTAGCCGCGTACGATTAAATGAATGCATTTTTTGTGGCCGGTAGCAGGTGGCGGCTATAAGCCGGCTTGTTTTCTGGTTTACGTTCATGTGCAAAAACAAAGCATACACTAATTGAGCAATCGTTCTTATTGTTTTTGATTCACTCAGTTCAAAGAATTAAACAAAACAAAATTAAACAGTTTCTTCATTTTCGTTTCTTCAGTTTCGTTTATTTTCGTACTCTGCTTCTAAGTACAAAGAAATCAAAAGAAAAACAAATTTATAACTGCAATACTGTCGATTATTTTTGTTACGAGAATCATGTCATAACTCCTGTATCGCGCAATAAATAGCAAGGCTATAAATATATATATATATATATATATATATATATATATATATATATATATGGGTGGGTCGACTTGAACCATACCTCTAAAATGTATTTTGATTTCCCGACTTTTGATCCGAAGGGTCAAATTTTCTTGATTTTGATCCGAACGGTCAAATTTTGAAAAATATCACTTTGACCCATTTAGAGTTCCTCAATCGAGTCAAAATTTATTACCGACGCCCCTAATTTTGGAGGGCCGACCCACCTATGTCAGTGGCACACCCCCTAAGATGAACTCCTAGGGGTGGGTATTTTGTAAATACAAAACAAAGAGAAAATTCAGCGAACTATAAAAATTTTTTTTTTATTTTTCATTTATCAAATTATTTTTCATTTCGAATGAAATGATATTTTAGGAATATTTCACGGTTCAAACTTGATCAAAGTCGGGGTTTTTTTTGTTTTTTTAGCTAATACTTGTTATTTTTTGTAAAGCATTTACTTGAATTTTTAAAACATAAAATACAAGTTTTCTAAACAAACCATAAATGCATATTTCTTATTTAGATATTTCTTTACGAAACTGCATTGATCGATTTTTTTTAATTAAGTCCTCGAAAAATAAGGGGTTTTGAAACTTAGTCCCACTGTGTGTAGTAGTGCTTTATTTAATTATAAATATAAACTTCACTTTTATAAATTTAAATTGAGTCGTTAAAAAATAAGGATTTGTAACACCAAAATCCCACTGTGCCCAGCATCCCTTTACCGCTTAAATTCTGTTTTCAAACACAAAACCAGATAAAACCAGAGCTGTTAAATTTGGATTACGATTACTAATCAATAAGATTAAATTTTAAAAAGAATTGTATTGATTATATAAATCCCTTTGATAGAATTTCTGATAAATAATTGACTACGATTAGTAATAATCGAAAAGTAATCTGATTTACTGGAAATTACAAAACATAATCAAAAATCATCAAAAGTAATCAGAAAATAATCCGACTACTTTCCAAGATTACTTTTGATTATTAATAAATAATCAAAAAGAGTTAAAAGTAATCCGATTATTTTTTAATTACTTTTAACTTTTTATAATTATTTTTTGTAATTTCAAGTAATTCAGATTACTTTTCTATTACTAGTAATCTTAATCAATTAGTAATCGTGCGAAACGGAGTATAATCATAATTTAATCATTACTTCACCTTTCAAAAAAAAAAGTAATCGAATTAATAATCAGTACTATTACTAATCATTACTTAACAGCTATGTATAAAACACAAGGCACATTCAATGACACTTTTGAGCTATTTTTTTTTTAATTTAAGCTTGGCTGGAATCTTAAAAAATTTTTACGAACGAAACAAACAAAATATTTTATCAAAATTTCAACATGAAAAATATTTTATTAAAAAATATTTATAAACAAATTTAAATATATAAAAACAAATAAAAAACTATTTGAAAAAATCTTAACTTTGCATTTGAATGTGAATAATTTTTATTTTTATTTTTTTATAAAAATTCTAATTTTGACATCTTGATTCAACTAGAACCAACATGATGGTTTTTTCATTATTCTATTTTTGTAATCTTGCTGTTATCTAGAATTGAGCAAGTATAATATCTATACTTTTTTTATTTAAGAACAAATAAATTAAATTTTTTAAGGCAGAAAGTCAACTTTTTTGAAGAATAAAGTTTCACCTGAACACTAAATCAAAATGTTATTATCATTTAACTTTTAGTTCATACTCCTTCATTTACAAAATAAAACCTTTCCTATTTAATTTTTAATATTTAATGACAACTCATTTTTAACAAACAATAGTTATTAACACTTTATCATATTGCAAAAGTTAAGGGCCGAATATTAAAATTTAAATATGTAAGTACATACATATTTATGAATTTGTTAAAAAAATAGGTTTTTATTTACCTTTCGTAAAAATTGCACAACAAAACAAAAACTTTGCATGCAATGCATGTAGAAAACCGAAGACACACAAAAAAGATTAAGCACACAACACAATTACAACGGTGAGAAACCAGGTGAAAAAAAATAACTGTAAACTTTTTATCCAGCCAGAATTACATGTTGTTGTCACGCAACACTAAAAAGGATATACATGTATGCAACGTAAGTGGCATGATTTAATAGTGAGTGCACAAGTAAAAAAAATGTGTTTGTGTTTTAAAATTTTTTTTTCTAGCACTGTTATAGTCGGTCACTTTTTTTGAAATATTTACTAAAAAAAATACAAACAGCAGCATGAAATAATATTTGCATTCAAGAAATTTTTTTGTATCACATAAAACATGAATTTTTTTTAACACCGACGGCTTTGGGGATGTAAAACTTGTTATACTTTTAGGTTAAGAATGCTTTACATTTTTTTAAAGCTGGCATTAGGTTTTATTTAATAAATATTTTTAATTATTTCATATGTTTTAAAATTTTTTTTAACTTGCTTGATAACAACTTTTTTTCTACACACTATAAGAAACAATATTTTTTTTATATATTTATTTTTTAATTATATATTCTGAGTATTTTGCAGTTTTTTTAATTCTTAGTGGTTTTTCTTTTAATTAATATATTTAATTAATTTTATCCATTATTCATATTAATCCATTTCATCATTCTTTTAGTGAGTTTGTCTTTAAAACCGTACGAGATGAAAGCTTAATGTTGACTAAGCATGCAGCAGCTTGCCTGCTTACTATGCTTACCTTACACAAATACAAGCACACAATACACACATATATAACACCAAACATCTCACCATCTTGTGCACACACACAGATGTCACACAATCACCCGACATTAAAAACACAATGTTATTTTTAAGTTAAAGGCAACGAATATAGCGCGCCTTTTACGAAAACAATAACAACATTTAAAATAACGACAACAACAAAACTCGTGCAGCTCTCACAGTAAAAGCACAAGAACTGAATTTACCGTTGAATCGAGCCCTTTGAATGAGCGGCATTCTTTCTAATCACTGCTTTACACAATTTACATACATACTTACACACATATGTATGTACGTTCATATGAACATACTTTCATATTGAATAATGTACGCCTAAGAATATGCAACAATTTGTTGTAATTTTCTTTTCATATTCAAACAGCACCACTAACACCACTTTATATTTCATTTTAAATGCTGAATATCAACTCCAAACATAAATTGAGAGTAAAAGAAAGCTTTTTTTTGAGAGCTCTCACTTTCGCTCTTTTCTTGTTGAGACTTCGTGCTCAAAAATCACCTGTTGGTCGCTATTGTCGCTGTGTGCCGGTTACATTCGTAATCCACTCACATGTTTTGTAGGCAGGCAGCAGAGTAAAAGCACGAGTGTTCTTTATTTAGTTTAGTGGCTTAGTAGGTCTCGTAACGACTGCCTTCCCTTATCCACTGACACTGATGCAATTGAAAGTAATAATAAATGTAGTGGATATTACAGTGAGACACTATGATGACTGGCCACTTAATATTTGGTTCTTTCTTTCGGTAAAATTATCTATAACTCTAATCTTACACAAATATTCCGAAGTGTTCAAGCACGCATTTCATAACTTCTTTTACGAAAAAAAGAAAGAAATATGCAATCATTATATTAATTATAAAAAATTTCATATTATATTTTTTTAAATGCTTAGATATTTTTATTCGAAGAAGAAAGAATAAATGTATACATACAATGGAATATTTTTTACTAACTCTCAATTGTATATTGCGTCGGTTTATAATTTAAATGTTGTATGTGGATTTTTTGGGGTTTTGAGTTAAGATCCATTCCTTAGTTTTTCCGACCTGTACCTAAATTCTGTAACTTTTTGCGAAACGAAAATTTACAATTCAATATTATGTGGTATCTCTGCATAGAATATGTGAAAAAACGAAAAACACAAAGAATAATTAAAAAACTCAATAAATTTCATCTTGTGATTTATTTATTTTTTCTCCAACCGGCAGCGAAATTCGTTAAAATATGTTACTGAATACCAAAGTCGATGAATTTTCGTTATACTTATTATAGCGATGAGATTATCGCAATAAAAGTTACAGAATCCAGGTACTGATTCATTCATTTCATTTGGCATAATCTCTTTTTCGATACCTCATACGGTTTTCGAGATACGGAGTGTTGAGCTTGTCGTATTTGGCATTTGCGGGTTCAATTTTATAAGAGTTCATGAAAATTATAATTCTCATTTATATTTTCGGCGTTTTGTGTTATATTAAAATATAAAAATTCTAAGCATATTACAGAATTTAAAGAATTGATATTGAAATGCATTTAATAGATTTTTTTCGGTGGTATGAGTTCAAATCAGAGCTGTTAAGCTTCGATTACGATTAGAAATCAATTAGATTACATTTTAAAAATAATTGTACTGATTATATATTTCCCTTTAAAAGAAATTCTTATAAATAATTGATTACGATTACTAATAATAAGTTGTCTGAATTACTAGAAATTACAACAAAATAATCAGGAAGAATCAAAAGTAATCAAAAAATAATCCGACTACTTTCAAAGATTACTTTTGATTATTAATAAATAATCAAAAGGAATTAAAAGTAATCTGAAGATATAATCGGACAATTTTTGTTTTATTTTTGATTCTTTTTGATTACTTTGTTGTAATTTCAAGTAATTCAGACTAATGAGTATAATTGTAATTGAATCATTACTTCACTTATAAAAAAAAGTAATCAAATTAGTAATCAGTACGACCACTAAACATTACTTAAGTTTATTCTGAAAAACATTTAAATTATATATTATATATAATCATTATACAAAACAAGTTTTTCTCCACTTTTAAATATAATAATTAATTTAATTTGAAATTTATTTGCTGGTGGTTCAGCTTGGTCTATATACGCATTTCATTGTTGCTGTAACAAATCATCAGTAGACTTCAACCACACATTTTGAACAGTCACAAACCTCTTACTTTATGCACAGACTTTCAAAAACTATATGAGAATTCATAGAATAATAATATTTTTGAAAATCACAAAGACAAAATAAGCTTAGTAGGCTTTGAAACTCATACAAAACCCAGCAAATAATTTATATTCGATGTGAATCTATTTTATTTTGTCTTTGTGATTTTCAAAAATATTATTATTCTATGAATTCTCATATAGTTTTTGAAAGTCTGTGCATAAAGTAAGAGGTTTGTGACTGTTCAAAATGTGTGGTTGAAGTCTACTGATGATTTGTTACAGCAACAATGAAATGCGTATATAGACCAAGCTGAACCACCAGCAAATAAATTTCAAATTAAAATATAATTATGTCAATATGTCGAATAATAAATTTCTTAAATATAATAATTAATAATATATAATAATATATAATAATTAATAATTATACATATATATAATAATTAATAATTATACATGTATATGAATACATTGAAATGCTGCATAGCTGCAACGAAATGTATGTAGACGTGCTGAACCAACAACAGTTAAATTTTGTGAAATTTTTATAAATTTTGGTAGGCGTTAAATGAAAATAAAATACTGAAATAAGTGTTGATAGTTTTATTTCAAAAGTATTCAATTAAATTTGGATTGCAAGGCGATACGAATTTTAACCTTATCAAATCATAAATATAATGAATTGAAAATTTAATTGCATCAATAAAACTTTTGTTTAAAAATTTAATTATTTAAAAAGTTTAATTGACATAGTCATATTTTAAATAATTTTTTTTTTAATTAAAAGTGTTGACCAGGGAAATATTTTTTCCCGTTTACATATTCTCCAATTAACACATTTAATTAAAAGAATATAAATCAGGAATAAATAATTTTTTATTCGGGCTTAAGTTCAGTAATTTCAATTCTTATTGAATGAAATATTTTTATTAATTATTGTGAGTTTCTAAAGAAGAGAAGAAAAATTAAACTAGACTTTAAAGCCTGGGGAAAATGGCGATATTTTTCTGTGCAGCCAAATTTTTAATTAAAAATACATATAATTTATTTGTATCTAGATACCGACAAATGAATACAAAATTCATTTCAACTTATGTAGCTACATGAAATTCTATTCGTACAATTGAACAGGAAATAAAGCAAACATTCTAAATTAAATAATATTTTTTATTTTTTATTTTTTAAAGCAATAAATTATGTGGCACAATAACTTAATGCAAATCATTTTAATCTGATGTTCGCCCACCATTCATTCATAACAAAAATAAAAAATAAATCTTAATTTTGAAAAGAAAAAAATAAATAAGATGCTAGCGGCCTTGCAAATCGTATGTAAATACTAAAAGCTATAGATAAAGAAAAATTATTTAAAGAGAAGATGACAACAAAAGTACGACTTGCGAACGACCGCAGCAAACGATGTAATAGTTTTTTTTTAATTCTGTCAATCTTCACCTAACACAACTAAATTGAACTGAATTGAATCAAAAGGAATTAACACAACAACATTACAATACACACTCCCGCATGCACATACATATACGAGGGTGGTATTTTCATACATTCAAAATATATACCACAGAAACAGAAATAAGTCGCACAATGATAAACTTGTGCGAATAAAATTGTATGTAAATATAAAAATGAAATAATTCTTTTCTTGACTTTTACTACGAGTATCATTAAAATGTTTACAAAATTTAAATTGAGCTGGCAAATTGCTGTGTAATAAATTTGAAAATAACTTTCAATTGCATTTCAAGATGATTGTGCAAATTGTCAAGATAATTTGAGCATAATTGTATGTATGTATTGCTTAAACTTTGTTGTTGCTGTTGCTGTTGCTTTTGTTATTTAACAGCTACGAGCTATAAAATAATGCATTTCAATAACAATAACAATCGCAATAAACTAAAAATGTTGTTGACTAAAGAACAAGCAATAAACAATTTACAATTTACTATTTAACATTCTTTAAGATATAAAAGTGTCTGTCTTAATTAAATGTATATCTGGAGCTTTATTCTGAATAAAAATAATGTTTAAAATGGTTACCAAAATAATGTTCTCTTTGAGCCAATATGTCTTATAACACAAAACCTAAATTTATATGAGTTAAATAATATGGGTAATTTCATTGTGACGGGTGTGACCATACTTCTTACATTTTTTTAAATTACAAAAATTTAAAATTTTTAATAAAAAAATTTTGCGTTTCACATTAGATAATATGATTTCTGCGACAAGAATTAATCAATTTTTCCTTAAATGCCACAAAATTTTATAGCACTTCAATATATTTGAGTCTCACGAACCACACTGAGGGAAAAAATTTCGAAAGAGCGACTTCATCACCATTTAATTTTTATTGAAAAAATACGACTTTTCCTAAACATGTTGGCATATTTAATTTAATAATACGATCTGCTCTCACTAACAATTTAATAAAAGTGTTTTTTCTTGCATTCAGGGAATTCTAAGCATCTGTTCATTATTTTTTATTCTGTTATTTTCTCTTTACTTTTATGCAGTGTTTTTTTTTTGGTTTTAATTTAATCCTTAACCACTGAAAAAGTAGTGCAATAAATGTGCAAATGCGTAAGTAAATAATGTACGTACATCTTAATGTAAATGTGGCAACTTAAAAAAAAACTAGAAAAAATTGCGTTTTTAATAAAGAGTGTACCAGCAGTAGTTTTTAGGGGAATTTCCCGAGCATCCAGATTAAACATATATAAATATATCGTCACTTTAAATGCAAACGGATGTAAATACACTTTTATATTTTTTGCAGGAGAAACAAGAAATGTCACAAAACCAATATTAGTAAAGAATTCTTGGAAATTTTTTTTCGAAATTTACTTGTTGTATGGATACTCAATTTTGTTTTTAACAATTTATTTTCTTTTTATGTATATTTAAGTTTTTACGTTAGTTAAGTCCTTTGAAATAAAAAATTGATGGATTTGTAATTACGTTCGTTTGAATTTCTTTACTAAAGCAGTAATTTTTCATCGCAGAGGTCTAAATATTTGCGTGAACATGCAGTTTGATAAAATGAACCATAAGCAAACAAAAACTCTATTTCGAATTTTTGTGTAGTTACGTCCGTTTGGATTTAGGGAGACGATTCGCAATTTCAAATAGGTTTCTTTTAAATTTTTTCGACAATTGTAATTTAGTGGCACTTAATCATAATGTTTTTTGAGAGCTTTCAAAGAACAATAGATTGTATTACAGGTTTTCATAATGATCACACTGTGCGGCAAAATTTAATGAATTCGAAATACCTGGAATGTCTTACTATTTTCTTGGTAGATTTTGTAGAGTATAACAACAATCTGCTTTTGAAATTTTCCAAATACCTTAAAAAAACCCAGATTTTCGTACCCGTATGCACTTACCAACTTCTAACTAAGTTGAATATTAACCGATTTTAAATTTATAAAGAAAGAACAGACGAGACTTAGACTTTTCGAGCAAATTATATTTTATTGCATTAAATTTCAGACCTATTATGGGTAATTCCAGAAAAAGGTCAACCAAAAAAAATTTTTTTTCTCAAAAATGTTTACTTTATTTTTAATAATAAAGCTTAAAGGTCTATACTTTATAAATATAAAAGCATTTTTTCTAAAATTTTTTGACCGAAATATCCGATTGTAAAATATTTTTTTTTTGGCTGAGCCTGTGTTCGCGTCCGCCTTGTCGCGTCCGTATTTTTTCTTTGCCCATTTAAAAAAAATTAAAACAGAATTTTTATATTTTATAAATCTACACGTAAAAGATCTTTTTCACATTTTCAAAAAAAAAATTATTGATAGAATTACGCTGAATTCTGTATAATTCTATAAGTGAACAAAAATAAATTCTATTTTTGTAGCTTCCATTTCTGGCAGGCTTAAATTGTACGAATGTTGCGTCCGTCACCTGGGAATTGCCCATATGTATTTTTTTACAAAATCAATTTTTTCTTTTATTTTCTAATTTCATACAGGAATCATACTATTTATAACTTTATTTACAAAACCTAATTGATTACGAGTGAAACGCTTGAAAAATCCGCTTGAAATGGACTTACTTACTAAATATTTTTGTTGGAAGGTCTTTTGTTATAAAACGACCTGCAATATCTGTTTTTCGTGTCATATTTACGCGTTTTAAAGGTACATGCTTAAGCTTCCAGGATAATGAAAGTACAATTTAGCAAACATAGATTAACACATAATACATTATTGGTACCACAGTGGTCGAAAAACTTTTTCCCTTGAGAGCCACAATTTTCACACACACACACATCAAGGTATGCATATAATCAATTTTAGTCAAAAGTTGTCACGCGTGAGTGGACGTGAGCGTTGGTGATGCAAAAATTTATTTTCGTGAGGTTAAGTGACAAAAACTTTTAATAATAATACACTCATTTATATTAAATTTGTCATGCGTGAGTGGAAGTGAGTGCGAGTGAACGTGAGCGTGAGTGATACAACATTTTTTTTCGTGAGATTAAGTGACTATTAATAATATTACGCTCTTTGTTATTAAAAGATTTCATGCGTGAGTGATCCTGAGTGTTAGTGGACGTGAGCATGAGTGGACGTTAGCGTAAGTGATAAAAAAATTCTTCGTGAGATTATGTGATAAAAACTATTAATAATGACACACTCAATATTATTATAAGTTGTTGAACAGGGCTTGATTGCACTTATAACAAGAATGTCACATATGTCTTTTTGGCCACCAAGCGTTACATGAAGCAAAAAAGCCAACAGTTTAGCAAATTCTTTTATTATCACTAATAATAGTTGTCACGGCTAGATAGTTTGATGGTCAATAATAAAAACCGTTTTCCCACTTTGTGCAAAAGGCAAAATGGCTCTGCTGTTGCTGCGAAATGAAATTGGGCTGTAAAAATGTATGTTTACGATGACATGACAGGACCAAAGAAAAAAAATTCGTTTTTTAGATTTGTCACTATGGGCAAAAGGAAACAAAAATATAAATATTTAGATTACAAGTGCTGACGAATTTTTTATTTATTTTTTTTTTTAATTCCAACGTTAACACTTTGTCGTGGCCGTTTCCTTAAAGTAAGTGATATAAGGAAAACATAAATTTTACACCCAAATAATTCGTTAACTTTTTGTTTTTAAAGGTTTTATTTTAGTGTTAGCTGAATATTATTTTCTCATTTCACATTTTTCATGTGTAAAAATGTTTTTGTTAGAGTCTGGTTTGATTGTGGGGTTCAAAAGTGCAGGCACCACATTCATACACTACTGTACAAAAAATTCTTGTAAAAATAAATTTTTTAACAACAAAACTACCAAATACATACATACATATCGATGGTCTCAAGTAGAAAGGGGTTAACTCGTATTTTTTTACGAAATAGAATTTTTCAGTGATTCCATTGCAATATATTTCACACAAATACACCTCGTCACAAAAATTTATTACAATAGTGTAAAAAATAACGCTTTTACAAGCAGTTGTACAAAAAAATTACATACATTTTAATTTATTTCAGTTAGGGCCTTTCTACTTGAGATTAAAAACAAAAAATAAAATAAATTGTATTTAGCAAGAATATTTCGTATTTCGTATCTTTTTTGTTGATTAATTCTTTTTTTTTGCGGCCAGAATGATCATCAGCAGTAAAAGCAATAGACAAGAAAACATTTTTTATCTGACTGCGTTAAGAACTTCGTTTTAACATCTGTCAGTTTGCTGGGTGGAATGGGGATTTTTACAGAGATTAAATAGTTGCACATTAAGATGTGACTAATGAAATTATTGTGGGGGATTTTTTTGACATTTGTGTATAATAGATTTTAATTTGCTGAAGTTTTTTAATTTTAATATTTTAATAAATAGATGAACAAAACAAAACGCAGAGTTACAAGAACTTCTTTGAAATAAATATGACTGGTATATAAGAATATTTAATTGCACGAAAGTAAAATTATTTAATTTAAATAAAAAAAAAGACCGACAATTAATATTATAAATGAGACTAATATTTTTTTCTTTTTTGTTTTGTCCATAAAATTTTTTATAAAATAAATTTTTTTCTCATATTTGCGCATAAAAGAAGAAGTTACTCCCTTTGACACATTGTTAACTGGGCATGGGAATAAATTCTGAAAGCTTTTCGTTGTACCACTTTTATTTTAAATCTGAAAGCAAAACACTTTTGTTTAAAGTTTTAACCCTTTAAGGGCCATCATTACAACTTGACATTAGTTAAATGTAGGATTTTAGCGGACGTAGATATAAAAATTTATTAATTTTTTTACCTGTGCAGTTTCGAACTCAATAAAATGTGGCAAATAAAGTACTTTTATAAAAAAAAACTTGATGAGCCACCTTTATTTGACTTTCTTCGTGACTCATAATGGATTCTTAAACACAGAAGTATGCGCTGGCAAGATAATATTAATTATTGTTTTTTCTTAGTTTCTTAGTTAGTTGGCAGCAGGTCATTTTGCATTTCCTTGAGCTTTAAAGCTTTTGTCTCTTTATTAATATTAAATTATGGCAAAATAAAGAACTTATTTGGTGTTAGTGATGAACTCTGTTTTTTTTATTAATCAAATATCAAAGAATTCTGCTGGAGAAAATACGGAAATACAAACGCAAAGTAGACGTTAAGATCAGTCCGTAATTTAAACTTTAAGAGCGTGGTGGCATAAGTTAATGTTTAATTTCGTCAATTAAAAACTAAATGCAAAATACTTACAAAACAGAGGGACTGCTTATAAATTATAATTATATATATAAAAAATTTACTTATTGCTTTTAAAAATAAAAAAACGTGTATATTATGAAGGTGTGGTGTGTGTGTGTTTGTGTGTGTGTCTGTTGTAGAAAGTCATACGCTTTAAGCGTAAAATAAGCAAACAGATTTAAAAAAAATCCCCTCCACAATCAGCAAAATATTTTTGTATAAAAATTCATACGAATTCTCATATAGTTTTTGAAAGTTTGTGCATAAAGTAAGAGGTTTGTGACTGTTCTAAATTTGTGGTTGAAGTCTACTGATGATTTTGTTCAAGCGACAATGAAGTACGTTTATAGACATGCTAAACACCCAGCAAATAAATTTCAAATATTGTATGTACACTTCTGACAATATGTCAAATAATAAATTTCTGTGAAGAAAAAATAGTTTGCCAGAAAACGAGTTTAAAATTTTTAATTTACACACAACTTAATGGAAAGGAAAAATTTATTTTGCTTTCAAGAGTGACTAAAAAACATATTTGTATCAAATTTTTACACAATATAAAGATTGATATGAAGAAGAATTCTGAATCATTAACTCAAAAAAAATGTTGGAGTTATGACGTTCATTGAGTAACTGTGCGATATTTTCTTACAGTGCAGTGCACATACATATTTATTAATTCCAAAAGCTAAAAGTCATTTCAAATAAATTCACTTACTTGTTTTTTCATGCCTAAATTTACTTTAAAAAATAACAATGCCAATCATTTGTAATTTTTCGAATATTTTTACAATTATTTCTTTCTTTCTCTCTCTCTCTCTCCCTGTGCACTTTCCTTTTTTAACTAGATTGAAATTATTTGTATCAACAGTTTGGTCAATTATTTTGCATTTTTTATTGAAGCTGATTTTTTGTGGCCGAATGATTTAGGTTAAAATCCAATCAATAGGAAATCAAAGAAAATCAAACTAAATACATACATACATACGAGTACATAAATGAAAAAAAAAAACATTTGCTTGCAAAAGAAGTTTTTGTAGGTAAATACACACATACATACATGCAAACATACATACATACTAGTGATGTAACGAATGTCAAATCTTGATATGCGCGAATACGAATATTTGAAACGATATTTGCGAATACGAATATTATGTGTGAAATTTATAGCCATAAAATTTGGGGTATGCAAAATAAAATATGAAAAAACTGGTTTCGAAAAATAACTTCATGCCCCTGTTGGCGTACTTTAAAGTTAATAAAAACTATCTAAAATTTTAATGATTATCATTTAATAGCATTTGAAAATGATACAAGCACAAATTTCTATGAAAAATTTAATGAAAATTTATTTTTACCCATTAATTTAAATTTCGTTTAGAATTTATGCATTTTTTTGTTTAATTTTTTTGGAAAAATATTCGTATTTGCATTCACCAAATTCAGGCGATTATAATTATAAGCAATTATAATTATAAAATTATAAATTAAAAACTATAAAATTCACAAAAATTAAGAACCCGAAAATAAATAATTCGCCAAAAAATTAAAAAAAAAAAAATTACCAAAAACCTAAAAAAAGCTCCAAAGCGAAAAAAGCACCCGAAATATAAAAAAATTGCTAAGACTGAACTAAATCAAACGAAAAAAGCGCCAAGGCTAAAAAATGCCCCAGAACTATAAAAAAATTTCCAAAGGCCGAAAAAAAGTTTACAGTGTACTTAAATTTTTTGAACATGTCTACATTAGGTAAGATATTCGATTATACAGGCTAAACTCTGTATAGTATTACAGACATATGGAGACTTATTGTGGCTTTTGATAACAAGCTGATTCGATTACGTTTTCCAGTTTAAGATTATGGTATTCGCTATCAAACAATGTAATAATATGGTTTGATATCGAATGCCATAATCTCAAACTGATAATGAGCTGATCGAATCAGATCATTGTCGAAAGCCTGTCACTGGTAAACTTATTCAACTGCAATTTTTGTTTTCGCTGATCATAATATTCTATTAAAATAAGAAACATTTTCGTCTGCTGCATATGTGTACATATCTCATACAATTTCAAAACCCATATTATTGAAATTTATTTTTCCTCTTTTTATTTTATTTGTGCTTACAAGAGCTCACTTAAATTTCCAAAAAATGTCCTAATAGAAATTCGCTGAAAACTTAAATAACTGAAGTATATCCGCTTTCACTTTTTACTTGTTCAACGGATATTGTTTGTTCCTGTTGGTGTTCAAGAGCATGTTTTTGCTGACCGTAGTCAGTTACTTAAATAATCATTATAGTCAAAATGTATTTAATGTGCCACTTGAAGTATATTGAATATTAAATTGTAGATTAAAACTCTGAATTTTATTTTTTCCTTTTAGCTTGCTAACGAAGCTCGAAAAAATATATAAAACAGATAACCGGAGGCAGCAAAAGAGAGAAAGATATCGCACTGATGATACATACACTTTAATTTAATGCTATTTTGAAGGTGAAATAAGTAAAATGGAAAATTTAAAGACTTCATCAGAATATTCTATAGAAAACAAAGAAAAATCAAATATTTTTTTAAAACTTTATTTACAATATATCCTATTAAGGACTAATAGGCAAATTGGATAAATTTAACAATTCAATTGTTGTGCTTTAACAAGGACAGCCGAAAAATTATATAAAAAATTTTTGAAAACAGAAAACATTATGAATATTATTAGTCTAATGGATAGTAACGAACAGTATACAAAGAGTTTTTACACTGATTAATTGATTAATTTAAACGCAAATATGCTGCAAAATTTTATAATGTATGTGGAAAATCAGTCAAGGTTTCTTAATTAAGCGAGGTAAAAAATTAAAAACTGTAACAGTGTAGAGGGACAAAACTTGGGTTCACAACTTTAAAGGAGCCATTTTTTAAAATAGTATTTTTAAGAGAAAAAAACATATTAAAAAGCGTATACATAGAAATATTTCGCATTACAACGTACGTAAACAGGGTTAATTTAACATTTTTCAATAAATGTTTTGCTTCTCATCTATCTCATGTTAATTCAACATGATTTACAGTTAACTTCAAAAAAAATTATTTGTTTTAATTTAACATTCCAATACTGTTAAATCAAACTGATCGAATTATGTTGAAAAAAAGTTGTTTCAAGTTAAAACAATGTAAATTCGATGCTGAAATAACACGAAGAATCATGTTGAATCAAAGTTATTTAAATTTAAAAACACATAAAATTTTTACATTAGTATTTTTTTGTATGTGTATTCTAAATGTAACTCTAAAACTTTTTTTTGGAAAATTTTTTTAAAAAGAGTACTTTTCAAAAAAGTTTTAAAGAAAGTACCTAATGAAAAATTCACTTTAAAAGAGCACCTTTTACAAAAACTACCTTTTATAAAAAGTACCTTTTATAAAAAGTACCTTTTATAAAAATTAACTTTAATAAAAAGTAACTTTTATAAAAAGTTCCTTTTACAAAAACTACCTTTTATAAAAAATACCTTTTATAATAAGTACCTTTTACAAAAAGTACCTTTTAAGCAGAATAACTTTTTTAAAAAATACCTCAAAGGAAATTATTTGTTTTTAATAAGCATTTAGAAAAAGTACTTTAAAAAAGTATTTAAGACATAAATAGTAATTTTCGTGCTTTACAAAGTGAACTTGTTAACATGGCTGTAAGAAGTGGGAGAGGGGTCTAAGGCTGTATGTATACTCACGATGTTATTAACAATATATTTAGGAATATTTTTTAGGCATATCAAACACCAGCCTGATACCACTTTAAAAATAAATACGACGAGAAGTCCAGAGCTGATTTACGGGTCACCTTTTTAAATGTATAGGTTTTTAAAGAAGTATATTTTAGTCAAAGCACCTTTTATAAAATATTTAGAAAAAAAGAATATTTTTTATGAGAATTTTTCTAAAAAGTACCTTTCAAAAAAGCTGCCTTTTTGAAAAGTACCTTTTATAAAATTATCTTGGAAAAAAGTAACTTATAACTTTAAAGAAAACGTTCTTAAATAAAATAATTTTAAAAATTGTATCTTTTAAAAACTCATATTCTAAAAGGCAAATTTTGTATAAAAACGTTTTTTTCATTTTGAAATTTGTATGGAAAAATATTTTTTGAAACGAATTTTCGTTATTTTTCATACAAATTTGAAACGAATTTTTTTTACAAAATCTGCCTATAAAAAAACCTAAGAAAGTACCTTTTAAATAAAGTATCTTTCAAAGAAAAAAAACTTTTCAAAATGTGATAATGAGATCTATAATCTCGAAAAGTTTAAAAAATAAGATAAATCTTTACATATCGTAACGCTGCGTGCAGCATTAAAGGCTTGTGTGAAAACGACGGAGTTCATGACTGCATCACAGTAGACCCCGAATTAGTCTCTTTCATCTACCTTGAACCACGTAGTCTAACATTTACTGTAAGGTATGTGTCAATGAAAAATTATATTACAGAAAATTTCTATTAGAATTTTTGTTAAGTTTTGTAGAGAAAATATAATAGAAAGATTTTCTTTAAATTTATATTATTGATTAAATTTTTAACATTCCCAGCTTGCAAGCAAAAATTCTCAAATGTCTTTTATACTTCATTGCAGCTGCTATAACAGTATTATAATTTAGCAAAAAAAGAACCTAAATAATTTTATTTATTAATAATTTATATATTGCACAATGACTAAAGTTCTTCGCAACTTCAAAATTTAATTTTCACGTTATCAATGCTCTGACTTTAATCTGAGCAGAATAAAAATTCTTTTGTCAAAAAATTAAAAAGGAAATCTCTCAAAAATATATTTAGGGCTGTTGTTGTCTGCCTCGCCTAAGAATGCAGGAAAATAAAAAGCTGCACAAATAATTATAAACTAAAAAAAAATACAAATAATAATAAAAAATATTGTAGTGATTCTTCTAAAGTATTCTAAAAAGAATAAAAAATAAATAATAAATAAATAAATAAATAAAATAAAAAATAAAACGACAAACATTTCTTTCTTTCGTCTCTCTGCATCATGGGGTTCATCGTATTATCCTTGATAAGCGCAAGTACAGAACTTTCATTTCGTTTTATCTTGCTTCACTGAAATTTTTATTCAGCTACATAAAAATTACATTAAAAAGTTATGCTTGTGTGTATTTGTTTCATTTTGATTTGTATTGCGAAAATGGGCGTTTTATAATTGCATTAAATTCACATAAAACTCGTAAGGATAATTAAAGTACAATACAACAAACTTTTTGTGAAATTATTATATCATGTAAGTAAATCCATTGCGTCTCAGAGACTCAGTTTGAAACTTTTTAGACAAAAATGAACTCAAACAATAAGATGCTTATAAATAAATACAAGAAGCAGTAAAGACGAATCTTAAGCACACTTGCCCGAATATTTCAACCACAAAATTAATTATACATATGTATGTATATATGGATTTATTTTTAAAATAAATATAAAAAAACAAGAAGAAGAAGAAGAGGGAAGAGTTATTGACTTTTTGCTGTTTGTTATGATTAGCCTGTAACGCTTTTGCTGATCGATCAGCTGTTTGTGTTCTTTGCATTTGATTATTTGTTATACTTTATAATTTATTATTTTTATAATTTGAGAATTGGATGATAATGATAGTTTTAATATTATAAGAAACTCAAAATAAAAGACAGATTAAGCACTTACATAAAGATCCATTGCATTATGCAATTTTGTGATTTATATTAATGCCACAAATACAGCCATTTTATACCTTCCATATTGTCACTATTTGCATTTACGAATGCGGTGTGCAGAGTATTCTCCACAATGAGGCATCCACGAACAGACCAAATATAGCGCCAAAAGTTTTCTATAAAAAAGTTATCAAAAAAATATTGTTTAAAAATTAATATTCGAAAAACGATTTTAAACAATTTTAAGTTCTATAGAAAATTTGACAATATAATAGATATTCTGTAGAAAATTTGCTGTTAAAAAATATTATTACTGATAAATATTGGCCCATTGACAAAAGAAAAACTCGATAAAACAAATTTTGAGTAAAAAGCAGTCAAAAATGATTTATAGAAAGTTTAACAATAAAAAATTTTTCTATAAAAATTTTATCATGAAAATTATACGATAAAAAATTTTTATGAAAATCTTACGACAAACATTTTTCTTTAAAAATATTACAATAAAATTTTTAATAATAAAAATTTAGCACTAAAATTATTCTAACTATAAAAATTTTACAATCAAATAGAAATTTTTTTTATAAAAATTTACTGTAAAAATTTTGCTATAAAAATTTTACTATACAAATTTTTCTATAAAAATTTTACTATAAAAAGTTTGCTATAAAAATTTACCATTAAAAATTTTTGTATAAAACTGTTTCTATAAACATTTTACCACAGAAATTTTTCTATAAAAATTTTACCATGGAAATTTTTCTATACAAAATTTTACCACAAATATTTTTCTATAAAAATTTTAACACAGAAACTTTTCTATAAAAATTTTACCATGGAAATTTTTCTATAAACATTTTACGCTAGAAATTTTTCTATAAAAACTTTACCATTAAATTTTTTTTATATAAAATTGTTTATAAAAATTTTATCATAAAAATTAACAGAAATAATTTCTTAATCGGGCTTAAGTTCAGTAATTTAAATTTTTATTCAATGAAATATTTTTATTAATTAATATGAGTTTCTAAAGAAGAGAAAAAAATAGCGATATTTTTCTGGGCAGACACGCACTTCATCAGCACCCATGTCTATATACTGAATAGCTTCCCACAGAGAGAAAGCCAATAGTAATAAATAGGCATATGTGCATTCATTTGAAGTTCAGCACTCTGGCGCTACGCTAAGGTCTACTGCATTGATGCGCGTTTCTTTGCACAATTGTGCTTAGAGCATTCACGTATTATTACCCTCTTCAATTCAGTCGTCGATGAAACAGCGACGGATGTGCATGAGGCGGAAGCTTACATGTTTGTTTTTTAAGAATACAGTCGAATCCACTTTAGTTTAACATGCTTTACTGAAAAAACGGATTACTGAAAGCGATACAAATTTCCGAACTGATTCTAAACGCAGTTAGTCTTATTCACTTCGCTTTAGCGAAACTTCGCTTCACTGAAAATATCGTATTACTGAAAACCAAAAGCAAGCCCACAACTACATTTTGTATGAAACTTACTTCGCTTTAGTGAAAAAATAAACAATGACAAATTTATTTATTAGAAATCGATTGCATAACTTAAGGCTGAAAAAATTTTGCATGCTTTGTCCGTTAAAAATTAAATGAGAAAATGTATTTGAGCTTTTCGCTCTTAGGTACTTTATTGTATTTTTCTTTTATATTGTACTGATTTTAAGCAGTACGCTTAACTGTAACAAATTTCAGTAATCCGAACTACGTTTTAGAGAAAAAATCGGACAACTGAAAAAAATTGGGTTTTGGTTATTTCAAGTAAACCGGAGTCGACTGTATTTACCCAGCAAATTTTTTGATCAAACAGTTATCGATAAAAAATTTTTGTTAAAAAATTATACATTTAGAAATCTCATCGAAAAATATTTTACAAAATATTTTTATGTGAAAAAGTTTATGCATACAAATTTCTACAAAAACATTATCAATAAAGATTTTTTGTGGCAAAACTGTTCCATATAAAAAACTATCGTTGAAAATTGTATGTGTAATATAGAGAATTTAACAGCGTTCACCTTGTTTTTTACATAAAATTTCTTTAATAAAATTTATCGATTGTACATATAGGAATATCACTAACAATGATTTGGTTCTGTAACAATTTAAGCACAACCTACTCCCTGTTTCCACAACCCAGACGGCCGAATCGAGTAGGAAATTTATATGAAAAACTCTAACTGTCTGAATGGTTTTCATACAAGTTTTCTAGATGAGTCGACTAGCTGGCTTTTGGAATAAGAGTGTTAATACCTAATGCCGAGAACACACTATGGCATTTTGTGCTATTGCAATAGTCTGTACTAGTGGCAACGTTTGTCATTTCTGATATTTTTCGTTGTGTGGCATTGCTTTCCATATTAAAAACATAATATTAACGACGTTGCGCATATATTAAAAATGACACCATAAAATGACAACACAACAAATGTCAGAAGTGTAATCGGCATGAGTAAAGAATGAAATGTTGACAAGTAACAAAGTTCCTTTCGACATATTACACTTAAGTTTAATTATTTGTGCCGTTTATAATGTAGCGTATTAAGCAGCACAAAGTTATAATTTAATTAAAAGCAACATTGTTCAAATAAAACCCTATTAATTCGTTTGAGATACAAACACAAAATGTTTCAAATATTTGGTAGAGCAACGCAAGCAATGAAATTAAAACTAAATTAAGTTAAAAGAGTCAGTAAATGGTTTTTTCTTTCAAAATTTCATTCAAATTAAATGTTTGCCAAAACAAACAAAAAAAAACTTCAATTATGTCTGTACCAAGTAAGTATGTATGTATGTACACATGTACATAAATATCATGTATGCAAATATATGCATATATTATGTATATAAATTTGTACAGATGTATATACATATGTAAATGAATAAGGCTGTTCATGAACTTTTAAATTTATCGCATCTATTTATCATTCACTGTTGGGTGAAGGGCGAGAAAAAAAATTAAATTTTAATTTAATTGACTGGGATGTTATATTTAAATAATGTGCACGTTCTAACTAAAGTCTAAAATGTGCACAATTGTGTATTTCGTCTGAATTTTTTTGTATACATATTTACATACATATTTTAACATTTTATTCCGAGAAAAATACTTAAGTGGAAACACCAGCAGAAGTACGAGGCCAGGTTAATAAGTTACAAATAAATACATAATGTATGAAATGAACGTTTGAAATAATTACTTTCTTGTAGAAATATAAATTCATTTTAATAAAAATGAAAAAATTTCTAAAGGTACGCTTATACTTTTAGAGCCAATTTTTGAGTTGGTATTTAAGTTTTAGTTAGTTTTAAGTTCTATTTAAATACGAGATTGTGTTTTCGATAATATTTGGCAATTTTTTATTGCTGTCGTACTTTAATATTAAGAACTTTAATTGACCACTGAAAAACTTAAATCGTATTTAAATACAATTTAAATTTAACCAAAAATTAAATTGACACGCACTTAAATATTAAGTTAAAAACTAAGGGTTAGTTCTACAGTCAGGTCCCTTTTGCAGACGTAAGCTTTATTTTAACGAAATATTTTTTAAATTTTATTTTAAACTTTCTTTCACTCCTGCACCCACAAAATTTAATGTGACAAATTTTAACTATACCGCAAAGTAACTTGTTCATAACGAAGAAAAAAATTAAGGAAACAGAATAATTCAGCTTTGTGAGGAATATCAAAGTTTGTACTTAGTCCCATTCGTTTTTCCCTTCTCTTTAACAAACTTAACACTTTGCATATAAATGATACACAAAGTGCTGAACCAGAAGAGATGAAGAGGCTTAAATCCAAAAAGTTTTAATAAGTGTTGCATATCCAAAGTTCACAAACACGATTCAATAACCTTTAGCGAACCGAAACTCGTAATATTTATCCATATATAGTGGTATCTCCCTTAACGGACACTTCCTATAGGTGGACACTCCCTTTGTACGGACACTTTTGACAGGTCCGGATAGCTTTATAAGCAAAGCATTGCTTTCTCTTGAGCGGACAGTCCCCTTGTGCGGACACATTTCAATGGTCCCTTCGGTGTCCGCTCAAGAGAGATTCCACTGTATTTATTCGTTTGCAGTAATTATAATATCATTCAGTAATTTCTTTTTTTACAATCTGTGCCCAGCTGTAGTTTATTCCCCATTTAATTCACAAAAAAATCTAAGTAAGCAAAAAATTACGAAAATTAATAAAAGAAAACTAAATTACAAAAAAACTTAATATCATTAAAATATGTTACAGAATAGCTAAGTTTTCGTTATGATTTTTTTAAGCGACATGGTTATCGTTATAAAGTTTACTGAGTCCATTTTTCAAAACTTTCTTAAAATTAAAAATTTATAAAAAAGATAACATCATATTTTGTGTCAAGAATGAACTAGTCATCGAAATCGACGCAAGTCTAGTCAACGCATATACACACGAACCAATAATACGAATTGTAGCACGAACTAATAACGTGTTAGAAAGCTAAAATTGAGAGGCTGTTGAATGCGCTGAAAGATTTAAAATGTTGCTAATACTCTTCTCAATGCATTCGCTAAACAATCATCCAAGTCAGTAGAGTATTTTCTAAGCCACAGCAAAGTTAACATCGTGGTATTTCAGCAGCGAATTACTTCACATTGTGTGTTTTAAAGCTCGTAGTATTAATATTATGTAAATATAATATAAGCTGCGTCTGTTTTTATTCAATTGCAAATATTAAAACTTATAAAAGTAACTTTTTTGAAAGTTAAAAAAAGTAACAATGTATTATAGAACAAACATAAACTATCGCTAACGTTGAATAAAGCTTAATAGCTAGTATTTAACAAAATTAATGCTAAACTTTCATTACAAAATTAGTTTTAGATTATTTTAAACAACATTAATTAATTTTTATGCAAAAAAAACCCCTTGTAAATCCAACTTGTTTCATTCATCACAAATCTTATTTTGCCCATAGAAATTAAAGTTATTTATCACATTAATATTTAATCATACAAACAGATGAACAGCAAACAGAATAAATAGAACTACAAATACATGTTCAAAAATACCTTTCGTGTGAATATTGGCAAATGCCAAACACAAAATATGTAAATATTTTACATTTAATATCCAGATATAATTAAATTGAAGAGAGAAAGAGAGAATTCCTTTTAATGTTTGCAATGTTTGTGCAAAAGCATTCCATACTTGGGGATATTACAATTTCTATAATAAATATAAAATACAAATAAATAATATGAAATACTCGTATATAGCAGAAGGTCCTTCTGCCATTTGAAGCATCCATTCCGCCCACTCAAAGCAGCCGATATGAGTTAGTGAAGCCTTTATGCGTAGATGCACGTGTTGGTGTGACTAGTGAACATAATTTTATGAACGAGTGTCACAAAATTATCAAAATGTTTACAATAAAAATTTAAATATTTATAAACAAAATATTGTCATTGTTAAGGATTTAACTAATCAGGCAAAACGCTAATCGGTTTAAGGAAACAGGTGTACAGAACTGGCACTGCAGCAACAGCCTGTGCCTGTTTGGATGGCGATAACAAAATACATAAAATATTAAATCTATTAAAAGTGTTTTAATGTGGTAATTTTGTTTTTTTTTTAAATTTAATTTTAATGCCTGCATTGCTGAAACGCTAAAAATGTGTTAAATTAAAAACACAAATAAAGGCTTTAAAATAATCAATTATTAGCAAACAATTTCTTTTTTACTCTTAATTTAAAACAAATACTATGAAGAGTTGAGATAAAACTTTACAGCTTTTTTTTGTTATGTAACAATTTAATTGTTTTTAATTAAAATAATGCATAGATGTAAATGGTTTTTAGTTAACCAACTCCCTTTCTGCTAAAACATGCAAATTGCATAACAAAAATTATTCATAAATTTAAGCGTATTAAAGGTAATTGAATAGATTTGGGGAGGAATATTATTTGCTCATTTGTAAATGACGTTTGATTTTTTTTTTTGTATAAAATCATTTTGCACACATAAACAAATAAATACCAAATGATTTTTTCGCAACTAAAAACCAAATTAGTTACACATCAATGCGCGAATTCATTGATGGAATCAAACTAAAAAAAACTTCCTTTCATTTAATTAAAGCCTAAATTTGTACTTTGAACAAGCTTAATTAAATAAGATAATATTTAAGGAATAAATTACACCAAAGGACATTGTAATTATTCTGAGAAACATTTAAAGAAAGCATCGAAGTCCACTACACCTTCAGCATTAGTGTTCAGGAATTTGGTTCACTGTATGGCGTCTAGTTATTTATAAATTTTTCAATGCAAATGGTTATTCCATGAATTGTTTTGTAAGGAAATAAATAAGCAGGTGTAGTTATATTCTGTACAGAAAAAACAGCAATCTCTTGCAGCGGTAAACGATTTTGACACAATTAAACAACACAATTCTCGCATTCTATTTGCATTGAAAATGTTGTATACAATGCTAAAATTCGCAATATTTCTTTATATGGAAATTTTTTTTAGAGTTAAAATCGAAAGTGAATAAAGATACGGTTTACTCAGCTTAAGTGTCTAAACAGCGGATAATTTTAGAATGGCCTTTATTTTCCAAAAAATATAGTTGAGCGCCAAGTCAAGATATGCCCATATTAAGCATAATCGGCCATGACACAGAGTTCAATTACGTTGGGAAACGGAATTCAATCCCCCCCATTTTTATAAGACATGGTGTCTAAAAAAGAAAACTAAAATACGGGAATTTGTCAAGTGTGTCCAGACTGTTGGGGGTACTGGTATGCTGAGTTATACTGCGACTTGGACTCGACATCTTAAGGTGGATTTAATTCCATTTCCGAACTGAATTGATCTCGATGACATGCCCGAATTAACATATTTTAAATTTTGTTCTTTTAGGTTAGGTTAGGTAAAGTCAGAGTCCCGGACTCACTTAGACTGTATTGGTTCGTTGTGATATCACGGATACTCTACTTATGCGGAATCCCCACCGTCCAAACAATATAAATCAATATAAAATGTTGCATTTCAACACTGGTGACGTCAGAAAGATCTCGGAACTCAAGAGCACACTTTGTATTCATTCTCCTTCTTGCTAGTCCAGCACAGTGACGCAGAAAATATGTACACTTTCATCTTCATCGATATCTTGGTAGCTACGGCAAAAGGCATAGTGTTTGACTTTCTTCTTTTAAAATGACAAAGAAACTTTTCCTTAAATCACTGGCCCAATTTATAACGACTGGCCTCACACACTGCAATTTTACTTGAGCTACTTTTAAGTTCATGTTCATAAGGGAGAGTAAAATATGATGGTTCGCTTCTTTATTACCTTCTCCTCTCTCTTTCATAAACGTCAAAATTGCCACGTGTTCACTCAGGCAATTAATGTCTCTTTTACTATGTATGAATGTATGTTTGCATATACGCATGGATGTATATATGTACAATATTCATTTAAATTATAAACTATTACTATAGTATTACACAGAAAAAAATTTCAATTGTAAATCTAACCCATTGAAATGACTGAAATAGCAACAACTAACGAAGCTATTTAAATAAGTGTGAATCATTGAAAAAAAATTAATTTCTAACTTTTTCACACAATTCTTAACCGTAAAAATTACATGTAAATCGAAAATAAAAAAAATGTTAAAGCTGCCTTTGATGCACAATCTATTTTAGAAGTACGATTCATTTAATGTCACTTATACAATTTCCACTCAATCCATGTCAATCAAGCATGCAAGTGAAATAAAGTGTCCTGGAGACGATCAACTAAACTCATCAACTCATATAATTGTGTGCGTGCAGTCACGTTTTTTCCGCTACACGTACGCGTTGGTTGATGTAAATCAAAAAGTTTTTATTTCTTTAATCACTTTCTTTGCGATTTTTGTTAATTATGGAAAATTGCTTGGACAAGCCATTGAACATAACCAAAATGTTACGAACGCTACGAAGTCAAAATGGTGATTGGTGTGTGTATTTATAATTATTTTTATAATTTATTTATAATTATTCTTTTAAGCTTACAACACTCACATACATGAAATGATTGACGGATTTCTTTGATAGTCTTAAGGAAACTTGAAGAAAAAGGAAGCGTTTGTTGTGTTAGTCAGTTAGAAATAATACTCAAGCAATGGATGTCTTCTAGTATTAATAGCTGTTACTTTATTTAGTGATATAGAAGACGGTGGTGAAGGAAGAGATAGATGTAAGCTTCATTATAATCCTTTAAACAACAATTGATATTTTATTAATTAATTCCTTTAATAAAATTTTATTTAACTCAGCCACAACCAAACTTAAAATTTCAACAGAATTAAGCGCGTAATAAGATAGAAAAAATTTTAAACTAATAATACAGTACTTTAACAATTTAGGTTGGTTATTTCATAAGTAACAATGAAGGCTAATTCGAAATTTATTTTAAATTTCATACTCCTTCAAAGTAAAATTAGAGCTGAAAAAAATTCAGCCAATGTAGTATCAATAAAGTAAGGAAAAAAAAGAGGGTTATCGTAGAGCACCCGGTATAGCTCTAACCGGTGCTTAGGTACAATAAAATTATATTATATTATAATGTAAAATTCGTTTCAAAACGTTTCCAATTATTTCCCATTATTTTCTTTTTTTAACTGCGAACGATTAAATTAATGTATTTTTTATGTTCATGTGCAAAAATAAAGCAAAAAAAAAATTCATTTAATTTTTTTTTGTTTTTGTTTCACTCACTTCAAAGAACGGAACAAACCAATATAAAACATTTTGTTAAGTTTATTTTTGTACTTAAGAAAATTATAAAAAAAAATCAAAACAAAAATAAATTTATAATTGTAATAACTTTAACGAAAATCACGTCTCAGCTGCTGCTGGGTGGCGTTAAGAGCATAGCTCTTAAAAAACATGTTATTGATTGAGTTCTTGTTTAAACTCTGATATTCTTATTTGTTTAAATGGAAGTTTAACATAAAATCTCTAAGAAATTTTTGGTTAACGATTCCGCGATCATCTGTATTATCTATAAAAAAAATATTTTGCTAGATAAGCAAAATAATATTTTGGGACTATTACTGCGTTAACAAATGTTAAAAATAAATTTTATTGTATTTTTAGTTTCCAACCGAATCGCAAAAACAAAAGTTTACAGCCCTAGTACATAAACAATTAAAATTGGTTGAATTAACCAGAGGGACAATTTATTTTTCTAAAGCACGAAATCGTATTTATAGTAAAATTAGCAGCTTCATTATTACTGTTGTATTTATTCAGCATCTTTTAACATAACAATACGACCTTCAGCTGTCAACTTTTACTTATCGCTGAATCATATTATTTGATCTGTCATCTTGCCATTAAATAGCTAAAACTCCGTCTTGTATTTTTCATTATTCAATTAATTACTTCATTTATTCATAAAAAATTAAATTATATTTTTAATATTCATAGAACTCGTGCATTTATTTTATTCTTATGAATACGAGGATGGTCTGTAGTTTTATTTATATATAACTTAAGATCACTAGTTTATTTTTGACAAAAAACCATGATCAAACTCATTTAAAAAACATGGATGAGTTCGATCCAAATCTACTGTTAAACTAACAAATTTACCAGTAATTATAAAAACTATTGATTTCCGTTTAAAAAAAGAACTGTTGAAATTAATAAAATTGAATTGCAATTTTGCGATATAAAGCTGTAACAATTCATTATAGTTGTTTTAACTTAAAAAAATTGTTCTTTTGGAAAAAAAATTTGCACTATTAATGCAATAACTATTTCAAATTAGTAATTTCAACTACAAATATAATTCGTTCATCTAAGTCCCAAAAATTTATTTCCACCAACAACAAAATAACAAATTTACATTAGTTAGATTAACCAGACAAAAGTTGGCAAATAAAAGTCCCAACAAATATTTGCATTAACTTTAAACTCTAAGGTTGAACTTAATTAAATTAAGAAGTTAATAGATTTTTTTTTCTGTGTACTTCTGAGAGTATTTCTAAATAATAAATTTCTTTTTAAAAGCTAAAATAAATTAAAACACTTTTATTGAGCTGGAAAATGATCAATATGATTTATGTTTTTTTATAATTTATGATAATTACTTTGTTGCACTAATGATATAATAGTATTAACAAATGAAATATTTAATGTGCTTAGCATAAATTAAATCATTTATTATTTAAAATCATTTAGAAATTAAATAAAAACAAAATATTTAAAATTTGCGAACAAAAGTTGTGGGTAGTTAAACAAAGGAGAGCGCAATGCTAGAAAAAAATACCAATTTAAAATCAAAATGCAAAAACTTTGATTAGATGTTACTTACATGAGATTATATTTATTACTTCGTTCGTATCTACAACTAGACTTGGGTCGAAATCATTCAATCGGTAAATTTTGACACAAACCAATGATCAAACCCATTTAAATTACCTGGGTTTGACAGGTATCTGTTAAAAAACGACCGATTGAATGAGTTAGACCCAATTTTAGCTACAAAGCACTATTGTGCTAAGTTGTATGAATTAATATTTTATCGTTTTCTTGTGGTTTCATGTTAGTGTTGTGTAAATAGTTAACAAACTTCGCATTACCAACTGGTTCGTAGGCAGCGTACTAGTTATGTAGATGGAAGGTCTGGGTCTGCAGTTTTTGTTTGTCAAAATAATAAAAAAAATTCATGTAAAATAAATTATTTGCCGTGTCCAAAAATCATAATTTGGATTTGAAGTATACGTTTAAACAAAATTTTTATAGAAATTTTGACTAAAACTCATTTGATTTACAAAAAATTATGTTGAATTAAAAGCTCAAATTCGTTTTTGTTTAGTGTGTATCTTAAGAATATTTAAGTAGTGAGCGCGCAACAAGTTACAATTTTGGCCAACTGCAATACATATTTTCCTCATGAGTAATGTAAACAGTTGATAAAATGACTACATTAACTTAAATTCATTTTGTTTCAACTTGAAATAACTTTACTTCAACATGATTCTTCGTATTATTTTAGTACGCAATTTGCGTAATTTCAACTTGAAATAACTTTGATTAAACATGATTACCCATTTTGATTTAACAATATAGAAAAATTAAATCAACGTGAAATAAAGATATTTTGAAAGGAAAATTTTTCTTAGGTTTCTGTAAATCATGTTGAATTAACATGAAACACATATGAAGCAAAATAATTAAGGGAAATTTTTTTTAAATTAATTAAGTATTCGACGTTTTTCATATAATAATATATATTTTTAGGTGGCATGATGTTAATACAATATTGTCTGTGAATTTATTTGATCTACATGTGTGAATAATGTTAAAATTCTTATTTATTACTAAAAAAAACAAAAAAATCTCATAACAAATTATGCATCATAAATAAGGAAAATTTAATTGAATGTGAATAATATAAATAATAGTTACACAAATTAAGGACAGATATAATAAAATACAATTGGAATTATATGTACATACTATCTCACATACAAACACCTTATTTAGTAAAAATAGCAATATATTCGCAACACACACTCACACTTGATTTACCCGGAAACCAATAGCAAAACATAGAAACTTTTATTAATACGCTTAATTTACATAAATTTGGGCATTAAGCTTTGCCTGGCACTATACACACTCGTGTGTGATGTAGGTGTGTGTGTAAATGCAATAAAGAAAAGTAATCTCCTTAAAATCTCATTGGAATAACTGATACAGCGAATTTAACCAAAGCAGCCACATTAAACACTGATTGCCATACAAAAGCACACACAAATCAAAAGTCGATTGCGATTCCAGCACCTGAAACCACTAGGATACTTTAGCTGATAACATATTTTTTTTTTATATCAAAAATGAAACAGCAGCTAAGACAAAACACCAATAATCGCTACTAAGAACAGCTGCACCAGTAGCACAGCAGTAGTCACTCGCACACATTTAAACACTAAAAAGGACAAAATTATTTCTCCTGCTGCTTAGAAACCTTACAAGTTGTTGCTTGCATAGTGGCTTGTTTGTCTGTGCAATATAATAATAATAATAATAAGTTCTTTGGAAATACAAAGAGTCCTTTGATTGCATAGCCGGAGAATCAAAAGAGTATTTAGGAACAAAGGGTTCGGTACCAGTTAAACACTGCATTTTATTTTACTTAAAATTGTTCCAAGTTTTTCGTTAAATACAGGTAAGAACTAATAAAAGAAAATAACTCTGTTCTAATTGAATAAATATATACAAAAATGTGTTTCTTTAATAAAACTCACTCATTGAATTAGAACGAAATATTTTTTAAAGTTTTGTTGATGCTTTTTATCTCGTCATGCTTAGATATTGATTAAATCTTATTTTTTTATTATTAGAGTTGTCATTAGAGTTGTATCGAACTCTTTCAGTAGTTCGTTTTAGACACAAACCTTTAATCAAACCCATTTGAATAACTTGAATTTGATTATTTTGTGTCTAAAACGAGATACTGCAAGTAGACTTTAGACTTGTTTGAACACATTCAATCAATAATTCAATAATTGACAGTCATCTTCAAAGAAAATTTTTCAATCAGTGAAGAATCATAATGCGTCAAAGTTATTTCAAGTTGGAACAACATGAATTTAATTTATGGCCTTTCCCACGATGTCACCAAAAAACGTTCGATTGAATATTTACATTGAAAACAACAACAAATTTTCTAAAGTTATTGTTGTTTGTAACACAACTTGTCGATCGAACGATTTCTGGTGATATCGTGGAACAGACCGTTAATGTAATCATTTTTTTGCTTCATTAATGTTTCATGTTAATTCAACATAATAATTCCTATAAAATCTTCAAAGAAATTTTTTTTATTTTAAATCACTTTATTTCATGTTGATTTAAATTTCCAGTATTGCTAAATCAAAATGAAGAATAATGTTGAATCAAAGTTACTTTACTACTACTAATTTGATGTATTCATTGTATTGTAAAAATGTTGTGCGGTTTGATTTATTTAAAAATGAACTTTTTTTTTTAATTTTTAAAAAATTGCATGCAGCACTTTTCGTGATTTTAATTTACTTTAGTGGGCTTAACTACTTTCTGAGATTTTCTTATTTAAATAAAATACTAATATTGGAATATTAAGTACGTATTTAAATTCTATATATTATTATATTATGATCAGGCTAAAGTTCGTAACACTTTGTAAGCCAAATTACTTGTGATAATTATCAATGAGCAAATTACACCAAAGTTAAATGTAAATATTATGACAAGCCCGTAGTATAACGGAACAACTGGCTTTTTTCGAAGGCCACTACACCATCATCGTCATCAGCATTCTTTTTGTTTTGTCCACTGTGTGGTGTCAGTTGATTAGATAAATATATTCTTACTAATACTATTTTTTTTCAGGAAGCATAAAATAATAATTGCTTTGCTTGGTATGACAATGAATGAAATGAATAAAATTAATAAAAGCTAGCATACTTTCATATTAGTAACAAAAATGTGAAATATTTGCCGTTTTACTTTTTTTATAATTTTTTAAACCAAATAAAAATTTAATTTTGTGTTAAAATTTTTTTTCGCCACTAATTTCTGAATAACTTCGAAACCGTTGAAAATCGAAAAAAGTATATTAAATTGAAGTTGAAGGTAATTTGATTTCGCATCAATTTAGTATGTAATTTATTAAAATTGAACTAATGTTTATCGAGTTATGTTGAAATAAGTCAGCGTTACTGCATTTTCTAAAGGATCATAAATAGAAAAAAATATTTTAAATTATATTTGAATTTAGGGTATTATTAATATCCGTTTTTATTACAAATAATTTAAAAAATAATAAACATAAATATTTTTAAAATTATTATTAACATTATTTACTTTTAAGAGATCATCAAAAATTTTTTATTCTTACCCACTGTGCGCTGGCATCAAAGTAAATTCGGCTCTAATAAGCAAACAGCCAACAGAGTCACTTTGGCAACGGACAGATGTGGGAGCTTATTTTAAAATTTAAGCAATAAAACATAACAATGAAATTGTTGAGATCAGCATGGCGTGTCACTTGCAATAGGGAGTGTATGTAGCAAAGCAATCATATCAAAATTTCGCCACCAACAACAAGAATAAAACCAACAAAGCGACACCCTGATAGTGCATTGTTGTTGTAACTCTTTGCGACGTCTCGTACACGCAGTTTGTGGACATGCAATAAGAAATTTAATTTGAAATTAATGCACATGCATGCATATTCATGCACATTTACATATGTACAAGATTTTGATGGGAGTTTTAAGGTTTTGCGGAATCCATGAAATGGACAAGTAAAGCTGCCTTTTACCAAACATTTGATTTGGATTTTGAGGTAAATTTTCAATTCGTATGAAATCAAAACAGGCACCGAATTGAAATGGTGGTTAAGATTTTACGCTCTGTTCGCTGTTGGTTGGTTTCAATTAAAGTTGCAAATAGGAAATTAAATTTGCAAGTTAAAGAGGTGCAATAGAATTTTATTTATATACATGCATATGTATGTATGTGTATAAGACAAGCTTATAGGAAGTGGGCGGGATTTTTTCTACTTATTGCCATCAGCAAGTGATGCAAAATATAAAAGTAATAAAGTATTAAAGCTGTCGTAACGCGAACAACTTAATATTAAAATAAAATGTATTTTCTCACTTGACTTAAATACATACATACATATAAGTACGTCTTCGTAAATTGTCACTTTAATTTTTTTTCTTCTAATATAGTTAACATATTGAACTAAACGGCATAAAAAAATATTAGTATTTAAATGTAAAAAATGTCTTCAACGTCATGCAAAATTTTGGAGAATCAACAAAATTAAACTCTACAGTTATAGATCTACACGTTTCCATTCACTTATTTTGAGTTTTAAAAAGGTTGCTTCTATAAGAAAAAGTAAAGAGTGGAATTAGATTTTTTTATTTTTATTTTTATTTATTTTTTCTTTTTTTGAAAGAGAAGTAATACTCAGGCAGGTGTTACCCAGTGGGAAAATGCAATGAATATTAAAGGAGATACGGAGGAGGAGGAATAGTACAGTATGTATAATTTTTCATTTTAGAATTCATTACTGTTAACACAGAACATGTCCCAGGAAATTAATGAATTACTTTAATACGTCCAAGGAATGAATTCTATAATTCATAACACTCGTCACAAGCAAAAACTACACATTCTCTTTCTGTAGATTGTCGCTGTTTTATCTAACTGACCTATCTAAAATTTGTAAAATTTTACAGGAGTGCAGCTTTTATGATTGTTTTCTACATGCATTGTTATGGAAACGTCTGAACCAGTTTTACTTTTAAAGGTTCAACAGTAATGTTTACAGTCATTAAAATTGCAGACCTTAGACCTTTTTATGACTCATAGAGTCTAGTAGTGAAATTAACAAATTTTTCTAAAAAATGTCAGTGTTCTCGGACGAGATGTGGCAATGCACGTGGTAATCGAATATTACGCATTACCATCAGAACTACTTGACATATAATGACTTACTTTTTTGATTACCAAATTTCATTATTCGCTTACAAATCACATTGCCTTAAATTGAAAAAAATTATTTACAAATTGCTAAATTAGCTGAATTATTTTTTCAGATTAAATAGATTACGTGAATAAGTTGCCCAATAAAAAAAGTAAGTGCTTCTCAAGAATCGATTATTTTAGTATCTCGCCTTGTTAAAATCATTAACTTGGTAATTCCACCACAAATGCTTAACTCCAAATTCGATTACCTTTTTTGAAATTTTTTGCTGGGTAATTATTGTGTTTGATCAAGCAACCCTCTCGTGTCTAAAGGAATGCATTGTTTTGCTTTGGAAAATTCTACATTATTTCTACCAATATTTATGAAATTAATGTTAACTTTTCCATCTGGGTACCTTCTTTAGGAAAGGTTCAGTGACAAAGAAGACAGAAGATGAAGGAAGAGATAGAAGCAAGAAAGCTTCAGTCTTTTGCAACTCTCATATTTTCAAGTTTGTTTAATAATGCAGTGTTGCAGCGCCTCTGGTGTCAATGCGGCGTATTAAAATCGAAGCTGTATTTATTAGCCATTTTATTGGTTATTTAACTTCACCGACGATTCTGCTAAGCAGTACGGACGAAAGAGGGCACTCTGATACTACAGTAGTATGAACTTTTAAGCTTAGCATGTCAAAATAATAACTTTGTTTATCTCTTCAAATAACAGTACAGAACGAATATAGTAACATCTTATGTAAAACAAAATCGCTTACAAAAAAACCTGTGACAAAAACGAAAACGTGCTTAAGTCGAGATAGGCTGATTTTCTGTTAATAGCACTACCGTAATCTGCATATTTGAAAGTACCCCTGGGCAAAATCTCAATTAATTTGTGTGATTCTTCAGGTAGTTATAGCACATGGACTTGAGACTTATCTTTTTTAGACTTCTAATCTCATTTGGAATAATAGCTTAATTTAGGTTATACTTTGTTATATTTCCATTTTTAATGTATTACTTATAGTGTGTAGAAAGATATTTGCTTAAAAAAATAAAGGTTAACAGTAAAATAAATAAATTTCTAAAAATTGACTTGAAAGCTTAAAAGTGCTCTCCCGCAAAACACTAAAATATGAGTTAAATACTTTTTCCTTATTGCCAAAGAAATATGACAGAGAATTTTTTTCAATATTTTTAAATAAATAAAAAGTATTTAATAGTGAATGTCTATTTTCTTTTCGCCCTTATTTGATATTTACATGTTTGTGCGGAATTTTCGAGCCAGAGGTATCTTTTCATATGAATATTTATTTTAATTTTTCCAATATTTCGCTACTCCGTTGTGTGGCTTCTTCAGGGAAAGTTTTTTTATTTTAAAAACGTTATAAAATTTAAATTTTTTTAGCAGTTACAATTTTTTTTCTAATATTGCACATTAAATCATCAATTATGACATTTTACTTAAGCATTATCAATCATAATGTCTAACAAATATGTACACATGTATTATATTACTGGAAATAAATTTAAAAAAATTATTAAAAATATTATTAAAGAGTTGTGTGAAGCCGAATTTAATTTATTTTCCACTAAATCCAAGAAATTTCAAATAAAATGTTTTAAATTTTAAATGCTGATTATACAAGCACTAAACATATTTATTGAAATGATGCTTTACACTGAATTTTGAATGTGATTTATGGGCTTTTAAATATTAATACATTTTCAGCCTCAGAGTATGCTGCATAAGTACTACCAGGGCTTACATAAACATACACGCATACATACATACATACATACATATGTTTGTATTTACATGTCATTAGCTTTAATATATTTAAATTTTACACATGCGAAGATCTGAGGTAATAATTCAAGCTATTATTTAGCGTTTTAACAGTTTTTTTTATAGAGTAGAGACATAAGAATATGTTCATGCTCAGACATAAAAATACTCGTGTTTTTATAGGGAAAATATGTATGTACGTATGCATGTATACGTGCAAACGTTATATGTATGCTACTACGTTATAAATGCTACTCCTTTATTCTTCAAACAAAAATTTCTAATTTAAAAAAATTTTTCAAGCATTTATTAAACCATCTAGAACTTGTAAATATAAGTAAATTTTGTTTATTTATGCTTTTGAAATATTAAGAAATATATATGTCACTTTTTAATAGATATAATAAACAAAGAGTGAGTGAGTGAGTAACCACATAGATTTTACATGATTTTTATATGCAAGAACAATATTTTATAAAATAAAATATCTAAACATAAGAAAAAAAACTTTTGACATGTACTCAATAAATGTTAATTTCTAAACTACACAAACACTCAATTTTATATGGGAATACACACTGATGAAGTAAAAGCAAAAGAGCGCAAAAATAAAATGTTTTGACCACAAAAAATGCTTGTCATAAATATTTGCTGCATTTATTTTGCATTATTCAGCATAAATATCATTTATTTTTACTTACAAGTGGAAAATTATATCTAAATTAACAAAATTTTAGTTAGGAAAGGTAGATTGTAAAAATTTATGAAGTGAACTTTAAAGTATTAACGAGTATTTTATGGTAACTGGAACTCGGGAAGGGGTAGTGATTAGCGACATAATGAAACTATTTTCAAACTAACAGCGCTCTACGCACTGACTATGACCGAAAAGAGCAAGGGTGTGTGTAACTTTGTCTGGACAAATTAATGATCTCTTGGCTAGTAGGCAGCATATTGCCTACATACAGAAAAATTTCATATTAAAGTGTACGTGAACAAGATTAATTTAAGATTTTTCGGTATTGTGTTTCATCTTAATTCAACATGATTAACAGTTAACTTCAAACAAAATTATTTTAAAATAATTTTATTTCATGTTAATTTAACATTGCAGTACTGCTAAATAAGAGTGAAGAATCGTGTCGTATAAAAAATCTCTATTTCATTCCATTAATATATTGAATATTTGCTTAGAAAAATTCAACAAATTTTATATTGCTACAACCAATAAAAAATTTAAAATCAAATACTATAAATGTATGTCTGTTAGAATATGTATACAGAGGCCTTATTAAATGTTGCTTTACTGCAAAACACAAGTAACACAATGTTCAGTACATGAAGAAAAATGCCTTCAATAAATATTTTCATAAAAAATTTACATAAATAAATCTTAAATAAAACACCTGCTGCAATCATTAAACAGATTTATGTATGTAAATACCAGCAGACATATGTTAAACATGCACAATGGATCTGAATAAAAAATTAATAAGATAAATTATTAAAATAATAAACGGTACCAGTTTTTTTTTAATTTTTAGTCAGATGCTGCTCAAATAAAAAGTTTTAGGCCACTTGAAAATTACTAAATTTATTTACAAAATATTTTGATTTACTGCCAACGTGCACTCACTCACTCCTGCTGTACATATAAAAATTTAAAAAAATTTCACCTGCACATGTGAGCTCGTATTTAAAAGAAAAATATTTATGTACTTATGTGCCTTATGGAGTCAATATTTTTTTTTATTATTATCTTCCAGCAACAACAAATTTTATTTGGGAAAAATTTACAGCAAAATAAAAAAGAGAACTGGTAATTTATTACTTTAAACAATTTTATCAAGGAGTCTGTTACAATATTTTGTAAGAAAAATTTTTTGTAATGGAACAAGTAAATTAAAAGAAATTGTGACCATGAGTACCCTACTAGAGTTGATGCTCATGCTCATCTGACGAATAAATATGTTTTTCTTCTCATCTAACTAGAGGTTAAATCAGACGTTCGTTCCGTGCCATAATGCCATAGCTATAACCATAAATATATTTGCGTACCTCTTAGCGATGCCATTACCACAAACAGCTGTTTATGTTAATTTTGTTGGTTAATAATTATTTGTATACATATATATATATAATTAATTGTATACATATGTCTTGTTTTTTAAATGTATTCTCGTGGCATGTATTATACTAAACCAATAATAAATGCTGTCATAGAATGAGCGAAGCACGGTGTACATATTGATGTACGTGTATACGATTATTTCCAAGCGGTGTCGCGAAGACTTCTTGTTCATAACAAACAATCAAAGCAAGTAGTACTGATGCCGGTATGCTTGTTGTTTTGAATATTTTACATTTGAGTGTGTGTGTGTAAGATGTAGATGGTAAGCTTTTATGTGTTTAAGGGTTGTTTTTTAAAGCAAGTGCATACAACTCAATGCATTTGTGCGTTTGTATGTGCTCAGAAAAATAAAAGAGCATAAACACAACGTGTGTGTGTATGTACATGCATGATGTTTGTACACGCCAGTGTTGCCATATTTATTTTTTTTAAATCTTCAAGTCGAGCAAAAAAATCTTTTTTTTATATAAAATATTTTCTTGTTATTTTATTGAATGAAAAGAAATTAAAATTTAATTTGTTTCAAGTGAACTATTAAACGCAAAGCTAAATAACACAAAATATTTACGGTATAGGACATGTGGAAGGTTATTATGAAGCAAATCAGAAAAAATGCAAGTATTTTAGTAAGAAAACCCCCTCAATAATATATTAAAAGTACCAAAAGTCATATTTTAAAAATCTTAATTTTAGCTAAGAAATCTTTTTGGTCGTTTTAACGTGTCTAAAAACTCCAAAAATAAGTAAAGTTTCACATATGGTAACAATGATACACACGCTCATGTGTAGAAAGAGAGCATCATTATCATCATACACATACAATAACTGAAACAAATCTCTTGCCAACAGTATTTTTTAGCGTTTGTTTTAGAAGATGTCGCTGCAGTAAAGCATTTGAAAGATCCCTCATGTCTTAAAAGTTCGTGTATGTGGTCTTGTGCAGGACTTTAGTGCAGAATAATGGTATAACATATTTTTGTGTATAAATATTTTCTATAGACATACCTCTAACTTTTTTTCTGTGTAACGCTGAACATTTTCAAGAAATATCCGCTGTGCGGAAACTTCGAAGTAGTTAACTTAAACACATTGAACACCATAAATGTTATAAAAAAAAAAATCCTCTTTACAGATTATAAAGAAGACTAATTTGGATGTAATTAATCATTTATTAGCATCCTGCAATGAAAAAACAAAGCCCATGCACTGCATATATGCACATGCATGTATATATTAGGCTGGTCCCTATTTTATTTATTTTATTTCATGCAGGCACGTCATAAATTTTTCCTTTTAGCAATCAAATTTGTACACAATAATTTTTTTTGCTAAAAGGAATAATTTAAGAGCTTTATGCATTTAATCTTGTGACTTTTCGAAACTAAGGACATACACACATACACAAATTCAAAAGCATTAGAACTCACATCTACTTCTTAATCATAAGTTCTTTATCTTAGTGACTACTTTGAAAGTTCTTTTATTTTTTACTTTTTTTGTGCTAAAACTATTTTAGTTTTATTTTTAGTGCATCTATCTATTACTTTTCCTTCAAAAACAAAAGATTTTAACTTTCAAGCTCATAAATCTGTGCAAATATTAAATTTGCATAAATCTCTTTATTGTCAACTCCCTATTTATTAACTTTTGTTTGGAAATTTCATCATTTTCTTCTTGTTGTTATGAGTACAACACATAGTCAGCGTTACCAGTTTAAATGCATTTTTTTGGTTACCTCAAAACATTGGAATTTTTTAAAGGAAAATATTGATATTTTAGGAACTTTGATTTAAAAAAACAAATGAAATTTAGAGAAATGTATAAAACTGTCATTTGAGTCGGTAGATCGATATATATAACACAAAAAAAGTGGAGTAACAGACGCCCAATTGATGCGAACAGCGCCGAATCGATAATGCGAGGTCGCCAACAACACTGGCGGATACAGCAGCGTTATCTTCCTCTGTCCTCACTCCACGCACGCGTAATGTTGGTTTAATGTCCAATAATACAACTTTGGTGCAAAATTTAGTCACAAGATTCCAAATACCCGCATCAGAAGGTTGCCCAAACTGAGTATAAAATGAAAGAAGTGCAAGGATGCACTTTCTTAACCGAGCATGAATGTTGATAATAAAATTTAATAATCTGCAAGCGTTGTTCATTTGTAAGTCGATTCAGGGTTAAATTATAGACCAAATTGAACATGTTTAAAAGTACCATGATACCTGAAAACACCTGAGTTGCCAAAAACTGTGTTGCCAAAAAGAAAGTTGCTAAAAATCACATTTTATAACAATAACTATAATCTTATACCTTCTGCTTGTTAAGAACTATACAAACACACAGTCACACAAACAGATACAGACGACACAGACAAAACCCAACAGTTATAATCTTTCACAATGATCCTGTTTAGTCAAAGTACTTACACACAAAACAACAAAATTAATTGTAATTCGAACTAATGACATATTCATTAGCTAATATAGACACGCTTTTAAATGCTCAGAAACTTTTTATTGATGCTAAAAAATTATTTATCTGCCAGGTTAGGTTAGATTAGGTTGAAAAGAGAAGCCATTACGCTCATGTCCGGGGACATATACATATGTCATTACATGCCTGTTGTGCGCTCTCATGTAAATTAACAAACGAAACACGAAGTTAACATCGTGGTACTCCGCAGTTAACATCGTGGTATTCCAGCAATGATTAATCTAATATTGTGTGCTTAAAAACTGTTAATATAAGTGTTGAGTATACAAAGTGTTCTGATTTAATAAGCACTGTATACTTTTTTCTTAACTGCATATATTTGAACATACAAAAATAACGTTCTAAAAAGGTAAACAACGTAACAATTGCTTAATTCACAAAACCTCTTGTATCTCTGTATCGATTGTATTATCATATTAGATACAAGAGTGTAACATTTTTTGTATGAAATTATCATATAAAAATGAAATACACTATTACACTTTTATTTCATTTGTTTTTAAATTGTTTTATTCAGAGAGAGGCTCTCTGAGAGAATATTTATGTAACTTGTTCTTCTTTTTTTATTAAAAATACAAAATACATTAATACACTACACAGAGGGTGTTCACAATTAAAAAACAAAAAGTGTATTTGATACACAAATACACGATTAAGAGTCTGAACACAATGTAACGATTTTTTATTGCCCATATATACTGCATATATACTGCATACAAAAATAACATTCTAAAAAGATAAACAACGTAACAATATATTTTGAGAATATCCTGTTAGAGCTTATCAAGCATATATTTAAAATAAGTATAAAAATTATTTATGTCACAAAAATAATATTTAACAAAAATTTTAAAAGAAATTGACCTAACCTCAAAAATATATATTAAAATTAAAAGTTAAATGCGAATTACTTCAACATTTTATAAGGAGAAAACATTATTCCGACGAAAGTTTTTCATTTCCAAAAAGCTCTAAATTCTCCCTTATTCTCTCAGTCAACAGCGACGTAACTTTAATATAATACCGGAAAAAAATGGCGCTTGTCGGCTCGCCTCGAAAATAATTTTGTGCGATTGACAGTATATTTCTGTTCACCAAGGTTTAGAAAGTAGAGTAGCATGAACCTGTCTATAGCAGCCAGTTGTTTTCGACAGCGGGTAGACAAGCCCCAATTTTTTTGGTATTGTCTTGACCTGACGTTGATATTGACAACTGGAATAGGGAGGGTGATTATAATCTTTTGGAATGTAATAAAAGTGCGGATGTTGAGAATTTGTTTTAAATATTTAAATATTGCAACACTGTTTATAATAAACAAAAGTGACAGAGGGAATAAAATGTAATAAAAAAATATGTAAGCAGCAGAGGGGAGTGCAGAAAGTGAGGAAAAGTTAACAAACTGTAAATCGTTTTGCTTTAAATTAAATATACTGGTTTGTTGTTACAAAAAGAAGCAGGAAGGGGAACATGATTAGAAAAACAAAATTTGAATTTTTTATAATTTTACATTCTTTCATTCTATAATAAACTATAGTTCTATAGAATTGCCAAATTAAAAATTTCTTTTATTAGCAATTCTTTCAAGTATGCAATAATATATTATGCCATATTTGGGCAACTGCATCAGTGAGGGTATTTAATTAAGTGATTCCTATTGTTAAATTTAAAGAAAACTATAATTGTGTGAGATATCATAAGAAATTTATTATTCGATATAATTATATTTTAATTTGAAATTTATTTGCTTTGTTGTTGCTGTAACAAATTATCAGTAGACTTCAACCACACTTTTTGAATAGTCGCAAAGCTCTTAAGAGCTGAACCACCAACAAATAAATTTCAAAATAACCTTTTTTTATTCGTTTGAAAGGCCTATTGGTAACATTATGCACACGGTATATTATATGCAAAATATCCAGTTTACGAGTACTTCGACTCCACATAAAATGATACCCAACCCTTTAAATCACTCGTGTAGAAAGTCTAATGTGCAATTCAAGTTTTTAATAATAGGGATGCTTTAAACGCTCTTGGATTTAATCGCCCGAAATTCGACAAAGGAGAGTCCCTGTCGTAGAATGTGTAATTGACTACAAAAGTAGTTAACTTTTCTTAGACTGACTTAATAATAATAAAAGCTAACTGCAATGTCATCCAGAACAAAACCAAAATTAGTTCTTAAGTTGAGTACGTAATCGAATTTGATGAGAGCAACAAACAGCAACATTTTGCTGTTGTTATTTTAGATGATGATACATTTTCGAACCACAGAGAATTTTTTTTTGATTTACTGACTACCAGGTGATTTAAAAAATCAACTTTAAGTTAGCTAAAAGTATTGCAGAGTGAGACAATTGACTGCCACCTAGGACATCGCAGTGTTAAAATAGTCAGTTGATTACAGTCGAATCCGCTTTAGCACAACACGCTTTACTGAAAAAATCGGATTACTGAAAGCGATACAAATCCCCGCGCTGAATTTAAACGCAGCTAGTCTTATTCACCTCGCTTTAGCGAAACATCGCTTTACTGAAAATATAGTATTACTTAAAACCAAAAGCAAGCCCACAGCTACGTTTTTTATGAAACTTACTTCGCTTTAGTGAAAAACTAAACAATGACAAATTTATTTATAATATATCGATTGCATAGCTTCAGGCTGAAAAAATTTTGCATGTTTTGTCCGTTAAAAAATTAAATGAGAAAATTTACGTACTTTATTGTATTTTTCTATTATACTGTCAATGCAAGTGGCTAGACATTTTTGAGGAATTCATAAAAAATTTCAACAAATTTCAGTAATCCGAACTGCATTTTAGAGAAAAAATCGGATAACTGAAAAAAACTGGGTTTTGGTTATTTCCAGTAAAGCTTAAAGTTGGTTTAAAGTTAACGTAATTTAAGCTATGATCACATTCCAACTGCTGGCGCGTTTGTATAGCAGCTTAGTAAGAAATTGCTAGTCAAGTTACTGTTAATTTTGTTTCCTAAAATTGTATAGAACTCACTGTTTTCATCTTTAACGCAAAAGTTTTTTGTTTTTGTCTATATGTGAACTTGCATATATTTCACAAAGTTTAATAACAGTTTTTTTTCTGCTTGGAAATTGGTTGATTATCTGCACCAGTAATGGAAACTTAGTTTCAGCTTTTGAGGAAAAAGTTAATATTTAAATGAAGAGTATAACTTTTTCCCCCAAATGGTTTAAATTGCATAAAGAGGGATATATATTGCTAAGTTTATACATTATTTAAAAGAGACGTATGTACATATATTAAAACTCTTGTGGTGTATTTTAGGTTTTCTAACAAAAATTTAATACATAAATAAATAAGATTTTGGTGTAAGTATTTTTGTAAAATAAACATTGAGCGAATAAGTAAATTATTCTTAATCATATTCAAGACTCCTTTAAAAAAAAACATTGTTACATAAACATAGCTTGAAGTGACCTACTACAATTGTTTTATATAGAAACATCATCAACATAAGAATGAAACAGATATTAGCAGCTAAAGAACTTAATACAAGAACGCAAAACATACAAGATGATGTTGAAGTAAACATTTAAAGCATATTAAATAACTATAAATCTTATAGTACAAATAATACCTTCTGTTTATTAACCCGCCATTGGTGTTATATTGGTCTGTGAGACCGGGTGTGTTAAAAAATTCGAATAACATTATTCCCTGTTATTATTTTTGGTTGCAATTTCGAGTAGCTGCCTCATTGCACATCACCTACTTTTAGTTAACGACGAAACTGCTTCGTGAGCACACGTTGTGTACTTTTTTACTAATCCGGTGCGTGAGACCGTGTGTCCCCGTGTATGTGAATAAAATAACCAAGTATACATTTTTCATTACTTTTTTTATATATTTTTTTTATTTATTTTGTAAAAGTTCCTAATGTCGAAAGACTAAAAAACATTATCTTCCCTTATAAATATGAGATTTATTATTTGTTTCTTAATTTTGAAAAATGTATTACTAAAATCGCTGTTATTTTTAATGCTCTAATAAAACAATTTTTTTAATGTTAATATTGAAATAAAAGAGCTTAAATTGATTAAATATCTTTTCTTTATTCTCAAAGAGCATAAATTAAAAAAAACATGAAATAATACTAACAAATTTGGAAAAATCTTCAGTTGAAAATCTATGTGCGTGAGACCGGCGTCACCATTGATCAAAGTCAAAATTGCGTCGCCATTGGCGGGTTAAGAAATATACAACCACACAAACACGTAAGCCAATGCAGATGCCAGACAAAAATAAAACAATTATAATGCTATAAAACTAATGCTATTGTCAATTTCAATACACACAAATCAACAGAACAAATTTTTAAATGAAGTAATGACGTAAAAGGTAGTAAGGGCATGGTCCCACAAAATTTGGCAAATATTTCTTTCTGCCCACTTTTCTAAATTCACCATCACGCAACTTTCACAGCTCAAGGTGTGATACAAGTTTCTTAAAAATTGTTCAGGTAAAACCACATTGAATATAATGTTAATATTTGACGGGCATGGCCCCGCACACTTCTTTAAGTACGATTTTAAAAAATCTTACAAATAGCCGAAACTCTTTGCTAAGTTTTGTCTTAATCAGATAAGTAAAAATAAATAAAATTTAGTACTAACCTTTCATGGGCGTAACCCATTCCATTTTTAACACATGATTAAGTATTTCTTAGAGCTCAAGGTGTGTGACTGATTTCGTTAAAAGCAATGGATTAGAAGCACGTGAAATATAATACGAAATTATAATGGACGTGGCATCGCCCAGTATTTTGAATGCAAGGTTGAGTTTTTTTCAGATTCCAAGTTTTGTGAAAATTGCTTAAATATAAGCAAGTGAAATATAATATTAAAATTTAATAGGCGTGGCTCCTCCAACTTTTTTGAATGCAATATTGTATTTGTTTTTTACCTCAGTGTGTGTGCTAACTTTCGTAAATATCGGTTAAATAGAAGCATTTGAAACATAATTTTAAGTTTTATTGGGCGTGCTTGAGCCACTATTTTAAGAGTGTTGGGTAAGTTTTGTAGCAATCGCATAAGTAAAATATCATAAAATCAAATAATCAAATAGTGGGCGTATCGCCGCCCACTAACCAAATAGAAGCTTTACATTCTCTAACCACAAATGAAGTAGCATAACCAAAAAAAAACAGACGAATTAATAACCTCTTTAAGTGGGTTAAAAAGGACAATCCATCGGCTAAACAGACAGTATTTTGTAAAGAAGAGTGAAGTTAACATCGTGGTATCCAGTAGTGAATTATTTAATATTGTGTGTTGTAAAAACTCTCAATAACAGTGTTGTGTAAATAAAGTGTTCCAATTACATACAAATTGTGTACTTGTAACTTTTTATTTAATTGCAAATATTCATACCTACACAAAAATCTTTCTAAAAGGTAAAAACGTAACAATACTCTCTTGTGCTCAGCTGTGTGAGTTCTTGTTGTTTGTTTTGATGTCCGTAAATAGCAGAAAAACTTCTTTTCACGAGTGAAAACTGCCTGCTGGTGGCTAGTAGGCGCTACATTAGTCACATAATCGGAGGCATGCAGATAAGCAGGATTTTAGTATAAAATCGTCGTAGAGAATGTCGAACTACGGCACTCGTAATTAGGACCATTGTAAAATATATAAAAAAGTAAATTTAAAAATTAAAAAACATGCTTTTATTTCTATTTTGTAGCTTTTGTGGCATTTTCTTCGCTCTTAAAGTAAAATATTAGCACGTTTGTAAGGCATATGTATACGTTATTTTTTAAACTTCTCAAACAAAAATTAATAGTACACGCCACAAATTATAAGCAGTTATAACGTGAATTATGCTAAAAATTTTGCTGTGTAAACATCTATAAGCTGGGGGGTAAAAATCTTTTTCACATTACAATCACAAATTTTGAGTAAGATCGTAAGGCGTTGTCAAATCGGTGTGAGCTATGTATGAGTGTATTAGTGTAATCATACGAACAAGAAGTACAGAGAAACTTAACAGCTGCATAGAAATACATTTAACCGAATTTTAAAGCATACCTTCAGGAGCAATGTTAATTTTAATAGAAATTTCTTGTGAAGTGTAATAGTTTTGCCAGTGGGGATCATTTTGTTAAAAAGTTGAAAAATATAAAATAAATAAAGTAAATATAAACTTTTAAATAAAAGATCATTTTAAATGTCAAATATTTGTTTAAAAGATATATAGCAGTCTTTGTAAAGAATTTATAATATTATATTATAACATATCTTCATTACCTACAGTTGCCTTACACTGAAGCTGGTGCGCGACAATTGGGTAACAATCTAAATCTCATGCCAATTATTATGAGTGGAGATTTTAATACAAATTTTGCAAACACACAGTCGCAAGCTTTATCAAAATTTTTATTTGACGTTGTCCACTTGCATATGAGCAATTCTCCACATACCACCACAACTAATAATTCCACTACTATAGATGAAGTTTTCCATAGATTTTTAAATACAGTATAGTCAAAAATTTATATATCTTATTCTAGTTACCATAAGCCAATATTAAAAAAAATTGATTACTAGATGTTTACACATCTCCCCTATGATCGGACTTACATTGCTTTTTTTAGTAACTAATAAGCACAATTTTAGTTGTAAGAAATTTAATTTCCCTATTCGCAACTGCACATATCGCAAAATTTTTTTCTTATTCGAATTAAATTAATTAATCACTTGCATTGAAACATCTATCTTTGTTTTATATGCCGTTCTTGTTTTAATTTTACATTTACTATCAAAGTATTTAAAACTTTTCTGCCAACATTTTCAAAAGTATAATTAATGCCAATAACAAGTAGTATTTTAGTTTTTGTTTTATTTTTACTAACTTTCTCTATGAAACTTTAAAATCAATCTGGCAAAAAACACGTATTCCAAACTGATATCCATCAGGGTTTTAATAAGTTGAAAACAATTTTAACGCATAGTTATGGCTCTCATTAATTGCATTGTCGTCGGAAAGTTTTGCATGAACAAGCTTAAGAAGAAAAAAAGTTAAAAAAAAAAATGTTTCCTTTTTCTTTAAAGAAAATATAAAAGCAAAACGTGATAATTAATTTAATGTTGTGTCATCTGGTTGCTAAAGTTTTAGTTGCATATAAAAGTTTTAAGATTTTAATATATGCGTGCCTTTAAGTTTTAACAAAAAATATTTTGAATTTAATAAATATTTAATAACGAGGTATCCGAATTTGTAAGGTAGACAATAATACTATGCAAATGATGCAACTAGCAACTTAAAGTATACTTAAAGGCTTTTCCATAACAAAATAAAAATGTTAAATTTCAAGGCCATTTATTTAATACACAATAGTGCAACAAATGCAGGCAGCAGCAAACAGCTGTAAGGCAAACAAAATACAATGCAATTTTTTTATTAAAAATTCCATACAAATGCGCACATGCTTTAGTAAAAATATTTCTCTTGCACTTTAATAAATGTGGTATTCGTATTTCAACAATAATTTTATTGCAAAACGTGGGTAACCTGCGGATAAAATCCACTAAAACGATGCGAACAAGACAAAGTGATATTAAACATTTACGAATGAGAATAAAAATAAATAAAGTAGAAAACACATACAAAAACGTGAGCTTAATATACCCGTGGCAAACAAAAAATAACGTGCACTGAAACTGCAAGTCCTAAGTGCTTTATGTATTTCACACACACAGAAAAACTTCGACTTAAAATCTACTTAAACAAAGTGAATGTAATATTTTTCGGCAATGATTTTGCTTCATATGTTAATTTAACATGATTTATAGTAATTGTCGAAGAAATTTTTTCCTTTTGAAATAACTTTCACGTTGAATTAACATTTACGTACAAATGAAGAATCATGTTGAATCAAAGTTATTTCAAGTTAGATCTACATGAATTTAATTTAATGTAGTTATCGTATTTTATTAATTATTTAACTTACGTGTGGTTGACATCAGAAAAATTTTTGTATATAAGTTAAATTGGCTTCCACGGTCAAAATTTGAACTTGGAAGTCATCGCGCTGTAGTCAACGTAATTACCCATGCAGCCACAACGAACTTTAAATATTCTTAAGATACAGACTAAATATGTACCACCTTGAATTAAATTATAATTTAACATTATTTCTTATCATTTAACATATAACACAGGTCAACAAAATGAAATTTATTGTGTAAGGTAAAAGGTTTCGTAGTCAATTTGTATACACTAAGTATTGTGTATCAATCCCTTTAAATCAGTTTTTTTGAATTGGCTCTGTATCTCGAGATTTTCCATTATTAAGAAAAAAGAGGATGCTGCATCACATAATTTGCATTTACTTGAGAACCAGTTCTTTGATTAAATAAAAACAAATTCAGTGAAGAGCGACTTTGACCCGCGCACGAAGGGTTCCGTACTGACACGAGATATGTAATTGAATACAAACTTTAGCCAATATAAACTATAGTTTGGGCATTTATTTCGGGTTTAAGCTTTTTTTTAGTTTTGGGTTTTTTGAATTTATTAGCGCTTTCTGAGTTTTGGCACTTTTTTCTCGTTTTGGCGACTTTTTTTTGTTTTTTTTTTAATTTTTGCAATTTTTATTATTTTGGTGATTTTTTTATTTTGGCGATTTTTTTAATTTTGGCGTTTTTTCATATGGGTGATTTTTTTGGTTTTGGCGATTTTTTAGTTTTGGCACTTTTTTCTCGTTTTGAGCATTTTTTTTGGTTTTGGGAGTTTTTTTAATTTCGGCGATTTTTTTCGTTTTGGCGATTTTTTTTTTAATTTTGTCGATTTTTTTTTCATTTTGGAGAATTTTTTTCATACAATTAATTAATTTTGGTTTTGGGCGCCTTTTTGCGATTTTTTCCGGTTTTGGCGTTTTTTTCATTTTGTCGATTTTTTGCTTTTGTGCGATTTTTTCGAATTTTGCGATTTATTTTAGTGTTAGAATTTTTTTTTAATTTTGGCGATTTTTTTAATATTGGCGATTTTTTTTAATTTTTGGCGATTTTTTTTAATTTTTTGGCGATTTTTTTTTGGTTTTGCGATTTTATAATTCTCGGATTTTTTAGTTTTACCGTTTTTGCAAATTTCAAGAGTTTACCTCTTACGGTTTCCAAGATATAGCAAGTTGTCAAAATTACATAGTCAAAATTGCATTAACTGATGAATCACCCTTAAATTAAGTTTATTTTAAATTTTAGTGTTAATATAAAAATACACTAACTTTACAAATTTCAAGTGTCAATATACATATGTATATATGTATATTACATGGGACTTTAACATTTTTCGTTGCTCGTTTTGGAACACCCTTTAATTTTTAATTCTCATATATTTGTTGTTGTAGTGGCTAAGGTTCTACATACTCTGTCCTAATTTCAGGTCCGTAGCTCTTATAGTTCCTGAGAAAATACCGTGTGACGGACAGACGGAAAACAATAGGGTTCCTTTTTTCACCTTTGGTGTACGTAACCCTAAAAAATACATAGAAGGCTAGGAAACGAATTTGCCTTTAAATTACTTCCCTATTAATTTTATCAACAGTCTTATAGTTTAGGAGATATTCCGAAAGTCTTATACCAAAAAAAAAACACTTTTCAAAAAAATTAAGAAAATTGTTTTTTAAAAAACTCGTTAAAATTTTAAACTGAAGAACATTTTATATTTTATTATTAATTGTGATACCTTCATATGTTACAAATAAAATGAGCCAAATTTATTAAAAATCATTCCGTTACTTCTGAATTTATTCACAATGAAGTGATAAAATATATGTATACTCGTATTAAAAAAATTAAAAAAAGCTGTAATACGAGTATATATTTCTGTGTGCATATATGAAAAAATACTAGTAAATAAAAAGCGAATTTTTCTTTTAAATTAATGCGCAGAATTTATTTCATCTGAGACTTAGACTATATTTTTTGGCAATGTTTTCAAACAATCATGTTGAAAAGCTGATGTTAATAAATCTTCTCTGCCCAAGTAGATATACATACATACATGCGAGTCCTGATGAAGTGCGTGGCGGCACAGAAAAACGCCGGGTATTTCCCCCCACCTAAAATTCTAATTTAACTTTTTTTTGTTTCTTTACAAAATCACATCACTTAATATAAAATACTTGTTATTTATTTGCATAATAATTTCTATTAATTTCTTTAAACAAATATAAAACTAAAAAGAATTTTCGCTTGAATTTTGCTCTAGGTAAAATTTTTCATTACATTGCATCACTTCTATCACTTGGAGATTTAGATATCTACGAGTAAACACAATTGTACAATTTTACCTTTAATGATTAATTAAATTGTTTTTAAGCTAAAATTCTACAAATGCACTTTTACTTGCCATTTGCCAGGTCAGATAATAAATCTTGTCTGCTTCAAGAAGAATTTTTTCTTCTCTATCAATTGCAGCAAATAATCATTTTTACATTTCAACAGACAACAATATCTTTTCAGCAAGGTAAATTTAGAGCAGCAAACTAATAAAAACATTTTAAAAGACATTTGACTTAAATTAACCAGAAACAGAGTTCGTTCAAATTCTTTGTTAACTCAAGGGAATTTGCTAAGGCAGCAGACATACGCATTTTAAATACTCACAGCAATCATTTATCATTGTTGAAGTACATACTCGTGGCAGTAGGTGTAATGCTAGTTTGTAAAAAGTATGCAATGCAACATTATATCGAGCCATAACTGCTAAAAAAAGCTTAAGCGACACATTTTTTTTACCAAGTCCAAAAAATTATTTACAATCGCAAATATTGGATATTGGTAAAAAGGAATAAAGTTCGAATATTGTGACGCTTAAGTTTTTTTTTGGCGCTTACGACATTCATATAAAAAATGAATTCAAAAAAGAAAACCATTTAAAAAAGCATCACATCATCATGTATTTTTCTTTTTTTTAGTTTTTGGTTTACTTTGAACTCTTTTATCTTTTTAGCTGCTGATACTGCATGTGTCAGCATTTTGTTAGTTTCCATTAAACACTCACAACAACAACAGCAAAACAGTAAAGCACTCATCAAGTCTAATAGTAAAATTCTAAAAGATTCAGTCTTTAAATAATCTTGTACAATCCACGCTATTTTCACAGGAACCGTAAGAGCTACGGACCTGAAATTTGGACATAGTGTGAAGAAAATTAGCCGCTACAACAACAAATACAAGAGAACTAAAAATTAAAGCGTGTTCCAAAACGAGCAACGAAAAAGGTTAAAATCACATGTAATGTACATACAATTGTATTTACATATGAATATTGACACGTGAAATTTGTAAAATTAGGTTATTTTTATATAGACTACAACAATTAACAATAAAATTTTAAAAAATTTAAATTAAACGGTGGTCCATCAGTTAATGCAATTTTCACTATATGTAATTTTGACAAATTGCTATATCTTGGAAACCGTAAGAGGTAATCTCTTGAAATTTTCAGAAGTGATAAAACTAAAAAATCCAAAAAAAAATCGCCAACAAAAAAAATCGCCAAAAATTAAAAAAAATCGCAAAAATTAAAAAAAATTTCTAGCACTAAAATAAATAGCCAAATTCGAAAAATATCACTCAAATGAAATAAACGTCAAAATTAAAAAAACGCCAAAAACCGAGAAAAATCGCCAATACGCGAAAAAGGCACCAAAACCAAAATAATTGTTTATATGAAGAAAAAAATCGCCAAAATGAGAAAAAAAGTGTCAGAACTAAAAAAGCGCCTGAATGAAAAAAGTTGCCAAAATGAAAAAAAATCACAAAAATTAAAAAAAAAATCGGCAAAACGAAAAAATCGCCAAAATTAAAAATAAACGCAAATAGTCTAAAAAAATCGCAAAAACGAGAAAAAAGTGTCAAAACTAAAAAAATTGCCAAAATGAAAAAAACGCCTATATGAAAAAAAATCGCCAAAATTAAAAAAACGTCAAAAATTAAAAAAAAAATCGCCAAAACGAGAAAAAAGTGTCAAAACTAAAAAAGCGCCAACAAACGCAAAAAAAACCTCAACACTAAAGCGTTAAACCGAAACATCCCAAAAACGAAAAAAAATGCCAAAACTATATTTTATATAGGTTAAAGTTCGTGTCCGTACGAAGCGCGGGTCAAACTCCCACTTCACTGAATTTATTTTCATTTTCTATTTAAGTTAGCACAGAGTAGAGCATGTTTATTTTTTACGATCATCACATTAATTTAAACTTAAATTTTTATAAATAATTAATTAATTTGGAATTTAAATTGATTTAAAATTTAATTGAATTTGTATTAAAAAATATTTTATATTACTGCAGTTGTTTTTATAACATTATTTCGACATCGCTGAACAGGCCATACATTTTTTTTCTAAAAAATTTTAACTTTAAGAGAATAAGTACGATTAAATGCTCATAATTTCATTATTTAATTTGATTTCATTGGCATAATCATTTAGCCAGGTAGGCAGCAATATTGTATTTGAAGTTACATATTTATTTTGTTAAAACTGAAATACGGTGTAAATAACATGGATAAACACCAAATTTTTATTTCTTCTCCCGTTTTAAACTTATTTATAATTTTCAAAGTAAATACGATGGTGAGCCTAGAAGAAAAATAATTACAAGAAAAGCAAATAAACTATTGAATAGAATTAGGGAGGAAGAAACTTATTTAAATCTAAGTCCAGAAAGGAAATATGCTTGTGGCCAAAAAGAAAGAAAACTTAAAAAAAACTATGAGAGGTGAAAGAATTAGTGAACTCTACAACAGCAGCCACAATAGTGGGGAAAATGATCTAAACCGTTTATTCTGAAAAATATAAGATAATTTATATATTCTAAGGACTTTTTGACTACATCTCGTTAAATTTACATTATTACGCGACCAGGAATGGGTATGAGTTGAAGAGTATCTTTGCTTTTTTTTTTGCAGGTGCTGGCTCTTTTTTTCTCCTTCAAACAATATATTTACTCGTTCTATTTATTTTTCACTTTCATTCTAAGTTACAGAGGATCTACTGCGGATTTGCTTTTGTGCTACGAACAATAAACTTATGAATTAGCTGTACATTTTTTTGTTTGCAAGATATTTTTGGATATTTTTACTTAGTTGATTGTTTCTTTATTATTTATTACTTACAATATTACAAACAATAGCAACAATATACAATATTGATACAATTTTAGCATTACTTGCTATTTCTTTTACTTTAGTTTTAGCTTTAGCTGTTGCCAACTCCATTCATTATTTGCTTCGTTTTATTTGGTAATTGATTGAAATGGATTTCCCACAATAAAATGGATTTATAATCAGATTGTTGTTGGAAATAAAAAGTGACTGACACATTGAAAGTAAGAGCTTGTGTGGGAACAAAATGTTTAAGACAGCGATGTCAAAAGCATGAAAAGATAAAAAGCAACAACAAAGTTTTGAAAGCTTTTGTTTAAAGGCAGTCATGATGAAAGATAACCAACAATTTGATAAATTATTCAAATGTTTATAATTAGAAAACTTGCTTTTGGCAGCATTAAATTATTAAACAAAGGTTTATTGGCATCAAATTTAGGCTGAAGATAGCAGAGAAAGAAAGAGAGAGTGAGAGAGCGAGAGAGAGGGAGAGGGTGAACTATTGATTTTTATTCATTTTTAATTTGTAAATCATTTTAAAGAACAACAGCAATAATTTAAATGGAACACAATTAATTTTGCAACAACAACAAAAACAACAACAATAAGCGCACAATTACACAAAGCGCGGTGAATATTAAAATACGATCGAATTCTCATTCGTTTAGTTTTGATATTAATAGTGTTATTAACGTCATTAGTTGCAAAAAAATCTACCAAAAACCACATAGAGAAATATTTTGTATAAATCATATAAAATCTTCTGTGGTTGAGTACAGTGCAAAATTATCCGAGTAAATTTTGCAAGTTTGTGTCACTTTTGCTGGCATTGCGAAGCCAAAAAAATGGGCCAAAGATAGATTTAAAAGCAACTTTACAACAAATTACAATGCAGACAATGTTAGTATTCAGGAATGATAAATGAGAAAATTAATTTCGTGCCAATTAGATTTTAAAAATTGTACTTTTTCGAACTCGGTTTTTTCACTTTTTTTCATTACATTTTTAGAAAATATCGCTCATTTACTCAAATAACATCATAACTCAAAAAAAAATAGTTTGCTAAAATACAAGTTTAGGGTTTTTAATTTACACACAACTTAATTAAATAAGAAAATTTTGTATTTGTTAAAAAAAGAACAATACGGGAATGAATCTGCATCATTACCCCAAAAAAGAAAATTTATTAGAATTCGAGATACAAGTCTTCTTTCGCAGGGATATTCCTTTGACATATGTAGTGGAAGAGGCAGTAAATACATATCGTTGGTCTCCAGTAGAAATAACCTAACTCAAATAAATGTTATTTTACAGTAGAAAGTAAAAACGCAATAGAAACTGAAATATTGTTTCTGTAATACAACCGATTATAAAACGTTATTTTTTACACTATTGGAACAAGTTTTTGTGTAAAATGTATTGAAATCAAAGAAAAACTCTATTTCGCAAAAAAAATATGAGTTAGGGCCTTTCTGTAAGTCTTTTGTGTGCATTGGACTTACTAGTCTTCGTTTTTATTATGAAAATATTCTTTCCACATTCGCTGATAAGTGCGGAATTGACAATAGTCTTCTGATAACTTTTGAAAGCTAAGGAAACATTAGCTTATTCATTTAATTTGTCAAAGCTCGTTATTTATAGTATCATAATTTCCATTTTCTTTTGGAAATATTTTTTACTAAGAAAATTACTATACTACTAACATTTTCGAGAGAGAATTTTGTTAGCCAGTTTAAGATTTCGTTCTGAAAAGTAACTTTACTTAGTTTCGCAATATAGAACTGTTTAACATTTCTTTTAGAATCTGCAACTATAGAATTTTCAATTTTATTTCTAGATATATACAATTTTTCACTTCAATGTAAATTTTGCATATGTATGTAGCATAACTAGCTTTATTAAATTTCACCACTCAACCGATTGATATGTTATTAATATAGCAAGTTTTTTATTTCTTATAAATTTTAAATTAATACAACATATAAAAAAATGAAGACGACGCTATCATATTGAAAACGAAACACTGGTGAAGTGAGATGTAGTTCTTTATCATAAAACAAACAAGTGTAATGCATATCTAACAAGTTAGTCGCTCTGACCAACAAATCAAATTCGCCACTTTTCTGTCAAACTGGATATACTTTAAATGATCGCTATTTATTTTTTGTATGAAAAATAAAATGAGTCACGAGGATACCATCGGGCTTTTAAGTTTTAAATTCTACAAAAAAAAATACAATTGTACCAACTTTATTATCTCTATTAGTATTATCAAATTTATTCACCATTATTAATTCCTTTTGGAAGTGAGTACGTATGAGTAATATGTTATTGTTCAGCAGTATTACTCATACGTACACAATTCCATAACAGCAAGTGGTGAATAAATTTTACAATGCGACCACGCTCGTACATACATATGTATTTTTTTTATTATTTAAACAATACATATCGTTGCTTTTCTATAAAAAGACCCTAACTCATTATTTTTCTTAAATCGAGATTTTTTTTAACATTAAATGTATGTTCTTCTATCGAAAAATGTATAAAAAAATTTATTTAAAAACAAATAATGAGTTAGTAGGGCCTTTCTATACTAAGCTAACAATATAAACTAGTTACACCGTTCTACAAAATTAAACTTTTAGTTGCACACAAAATAAAAATTACTATATTCTGAAAGAGAAGAAAAAAAATAAAACATACGTGTATTCCACTTTTTCTAGATCATACATATTTGCAACAAAAAAAATCCAAATTACATAAAAAAAATTTAGTTTTTTATACTAAAAATATAGATAAACTCCCGTATTTCTCATAATAAATTTTTTATGTCGCCTTATGTCCCGAAATTAGGAACTGAAGAGCAAAGTTTACTAACTGAAGGTTAGAATTCCAATAGAAATGTTTCACTGATCGGTTTCAAGTACTACATATACATACATCGAAAGCCAAATAGATTTTAGGAAACAATAAGAGAAATTTTTTTTGGAAATTTTCAGGTCTTCGCACAGTGGGGCCAACGGCCTTTTTTCGCAGATAAAAAGTAAAGTTTACCAATTTTTATAAAAGTAGATCTTAGAGTGAACTGAATGTTTCCTAACAAAGTAAAGTTTCTTATATCTGCAAAATTAGAATAGTGAGGCACACCACAATTGATGGAAATAGCTCTTAAAAGAAATTACATGTTCCAACAAACAGAACAATTACTAATTTATTATTAAAAATTATTTTTGTGTATATGAAATACCAAAGTAGGAACTAAATACATATAAACGGTGCTTAACCAACAAAACAGGCAAAAATTCATATTTTTATTCACGCACGCTCCTGATGAATTTTCTTTGAATAACTTCGGTAACGAAAAACCGCAAAATAGATCTTTAACAAGTCTAAGAAGTTACCAAAAATCAAACACGTTGGTTCTTTAATCTTTATTATACATATACAAAATATAGCTAATAATGCATGACTCACACGTGATTAATGCGTGACTCACGCACAACAAATCATGACATTTTTAATTTTTTAATGAAAGCACATAAAACAATGACAAAAACAACAACAACAAAAGAGTTAGCGGATGTCATTAAGGGCTTATTATAGGTAAAAAAACACGTGAGTCTATTACTATCGGGCATGTTCTGCAAATCACGACATGTCAAATCACGGTGATTTCATGGAATTAATGAAAATTAAATCATTGCTTTTTTGAATTACATGATTTTTAGCGTTGGAAGTTGAAAGAAAATATTCTATTATAAATGACAAAAACTTAAAATATAATAAAACCCCACTATCAAGTCAGGTATTAGTAGATAACTTTTGAAATCACGTGGTTTGAAATCACCGTGATTTTCAGAACAGGCCCGTAAAAATTCGTACATAACTTTTGAGGCGCACCGATGCGCGGCATAAATTGTTCTCAGATAATGCTCATTGGCTCAGCCTTTGAAATAAAGTTAAAATAACTGCTTGATAGGGCCCTATAAATATTCTTATGTTCACTTAGACAAAGAAAATTCATTTATTTTTTTGCACTTTCATTACATAAGTATTAGAAACAAAAGCACTTCTACAAATAATTTTAGTGACAATTTTGAGCAAAACGTTTGAATAACTACCTCAAATTGATGGTGTCATGCTTATATTTATTACTTTTTTTTATAATTGCTTGAGATAAATGGAATTTTATTGTTATATTATATATAATATATTATATATTATATATTATATATTATATATTATATATTATATATTATATATTATATATTATAAATTATATATAATATATTATATATTATATATTAAATATTATATATTATAAATTATATATAATATATTATATATAATATATTATATATTATATATTAAATATTATATATATTTTATTAGATATTACATATTATATATATTATATTAGATATTACATATTATATATTATAATTATTATATATTATATTTATTATATAATATATAAAATATTATTATATTTTACCTTTTAAAAATTCGTAAGAAACTAACAGCCTTGTTTATAAAACTTATTAAGGCTTTGTAAAGACTTTTTAAGAAAAATGTTCATACAAAATTTTCTTAAAAAGCCTTAATAATTTCTATAAATAAGGCTGTAAAAGAAATAAATTGTTTATATAAAAATACGGAATTATATTTGTTTGATATTTAAAAACTTATTCATAATAAAATTTAGTTTTATAAATGGTTTGTTAAGCAAATTTTGTATAAAAGTCTGATTTACAAAGCTGTCATAAAACAAAAATATTTTTTTTATGTCTTTACTGTATTAGCAATTGGTGATGGTTTTTTTTTGGTTTTTGTTTTTTTGTTTTTTTTTTGTTAAGCAACATTGACATATTTTTTCATTGCTGCTACGTGAGAAATATTTTGATTCCCACTGTAAAAACTTTACAATTCTACAATATTTAAACGAAATTATGATAAATATAACATCTTATATTTATTTTATGCACGTAAATCTCAGTATTCTTTAAGTAAACACTATGAGAATAAAGCAAACGTTGGAAGCAAACTCATTTTAAAATCATTTGAAACGTATAATTTTTATTTTTCAAATAAAGCTGGTAATTTTTATTCTATTTTCTCTCTCTTTTTTTTTAAAAATGCAAACAAACACCCCATCGAATGCTGTTAATGCCATAAAGCCACTATAAATTCTTGTTCGCATGCTGTCTTAAACCAATAGAAAAATGTCATTTAAATGCATTTGTACAAAGCAAAAAATAAAAAAATTAAAAAACAAAGACGCACAAATGCAGTGTACAATACTTAAAATACAAATTTGTACAATTTGTTTACATTTTCTTAATTTTTTTTATTGCTTTAAGAAGACAGGACCCCGTAACAGCTTTTTAACCTCTTGAAAATGAGAAATGGTCGTTAAGATAAGAAGTTGCAAGAACAGACGGACAAGCAGACAAACAATTGAACATAAACAACTATTTTTATGGTAGTTGCTTGTTCTGCTGCTGCGATATACGAGGGTGGTTGTAAAACTATCTCAGGTGACATATAGATGTCGGCAGTAGTTTGAAAAAAAATCTTTGATGCACAGTGGCATGGTTTCATATATTGTTTAGTACAATTTAAAAAAAATCACCCCTCTTATTATCCGATGCACACAATCAGCCTCGTTCGGAATAAAAATTCCTTGACAGTTCTTTTTTTCTCATATTTTTAAAAAATCACTCGCAAACTTTCAAGTAAAATAAAAAAAGTTGGAAAGAAATGACTTCGAAAATTCGATAATCTCTCTAATTTTTTTTAGTTTTCTCATGAACGCCCTGAAAATTATTACCCGCAGAATATTTAGAATTGAACTTAAAATACACTTTTATCAAAATATTTTTTAAAAGTCCTGCAGCTTAGCAACAATTTGACACTCTTTTTCGTTGTGATATTTTTTTTCCTTTTTTTTTTTGACAGTCAGTGTGTTTTCAATTGACTCCCTGTTTGATCTTCTGCTGCATTCAGTAAACAAGACTACATGACATTTACAAATTGTACTTAGCGCTTATAAAATAATAAAAAAAATGTAGCATCTGAATTTCACTGTTAACTAAACTACAGTTTTCATTTCTAACCGATTTGCCACTGGGCTAAAAAGGAAACTGTATGGATGAATGAATAGAGACAGACGGTGGCATGATGATGGAGGTGATAAAAAAACACACAGCTATTCGAAAATTCTAAGTAAACGTGTTTGCAGCAGTCATTGATTTTGAAATAAACTTTGCCTGCTGCTGCAAGGGTGGCGGTGGCAGGGACTAAGACTTTTACTGCATCAATAACTAAAGACTGCTATTGTTGTTATTGTAACTTGAACTGGATATTTTTTTGCTTTTTTTCTTTTTTTGATTCCTTAAATTGCTTAAGCCTTGCTAAGACTGTATAGCATTAATGGATGCATGATGGAGCAGAAAAGTAGAACCAAAAAAAGAAGCATATATATAGACGGAAAGAAGAGAAATGCAATGGAGCACAAAACACCACAAAACTTGAATGTATTACAAACGGAAAGTTGATTTTTCATTTGGATTTGTGTGCAGTCATCATTTCGTTTTTTTTTTTCTCTTTTCAACTTTTCTTTTTAATAACCCAAATTAAATTGTTTCAATATTGAACAAGTTAGAAATCTCTGCTACACACTATTAAATATTTTGCCACAAAAACTTTAAGCAAAAGTTATAAATTAAACTTTTTGCTACTAAAATATTGATAAAAAAAAATGTTTTAGGTCAAGTATATAGAAGGTATAAAAAATGATTTTAAGCAAGTTCAAATAAATTGCATTCAAAGTGATGCAATTTGTTAAAATAAAATTGAATGAAGCAAGTAGAAAGTTTTCATAAAAATTTGATAGCATAAACAAATCCACATGTTTTAAGGTGTCAATTTAAATTTAGAAAATTAAAATTGGAAAAACATTTCATCAAAACAATTCGAAAAATTCAAGTTAGAATGCAACATTAGCACAAAAATTATGTTAATGCTTGTAGCATATCACATTTAATAGATTTCCTTCTTTTTTACAAAAACTATAGAGTATTCTGCAAGTTCTACTTTTTAGCTCAAATTAAAAGTTGTAAGATGTCCATAGAATTTCATTTGGAGTATATTTCTCCAATATTTGATTGTCGAACAAAGGTGTGTTATCATGCTAACAGATCTCTGCTAAAGCATTTGGTTTGTGTCTTGGATTATACACTTGTAACACACGCATATCCCACCCTACATCGCAAATGTAGAAAACACATAAATAGTTTCATATACCAATATTCTACATGAACAGACAAAAGGAGAAACTTTTAATAACATAAAATAAAATTCCTATATGATCTTTCGATATGACGACACAAGCATATTATTATTTTTTAATCTCCTTTAACAGATTCCATTATCACAGCTCCCTAAAAATTTTTTGGTGTTGCATTGCGCTGTTAGAAAAAAAATAAACAGCTAAACTACTCATAATAAATTAATTTTATAAAGTTAAGATGATACAAAATTTTTGGATATCAATGTAATAGTATTTATAAAAAAGAATACTTGGAAATTTTAATAATTATTCATATTAAAGGAAATAAAAAAAAACATATTTTTTAGTATACTTGTGTAATATGATTCTCTTTATATCAAACTATTTTTATCAAGCAGCTAAATAGCAAAAAAATAATAAATAAATATTACTGTCAGCTGCAGAGGTGAGCAAACTGTTATTACTTTAATCGCTATGCAAATGAATGAATTCACTTAACAATTTTAGTTATAAATAAGTTACCTTTACATTAACATTACTTTGCTTCCTTGTAATTCAGATTAAACATCAAACGGACAATCGTCCGTTCCATTTCTTGATCCAGATCGATTTTTAAAAGTATTTTATTTGTTCAACACGTTGGCGATCGCTGACCTATAATTTCATTTTTCCTCATAAAATATTTATCAAGTTATACAAGTTTAACGGAATTATTTCTTGCATACACCATGTCAAGCAATTTGTTTTATATTTTTTTAATATATTTTTTTTAATAGAAGAATTTGTTTATATATTTAATTTTATATTTTTCTTTTAAAATACCAAGAGCACAAAGGGAAAAATATACTTAATTTCAACTAAAGCTTAAACAGACACACACAACACATACAAGCACTTTTCTAGTGAAAAAGAGCTCCCACACTCAAACAGCGTTGCCGCTTTTTTAAAATAAATGTAACCAAATTGTTTCTATTTTGCAAGTATGTGCAATGCAGTTTGCATTCAGGCGGTCTAGTGTGTAATTCGAAATGGAAGAAAATGGTTTAGAATTTTTATGTTACACTAGGTGAACTCGAAAAAAAAAATTCTCCGTTTCGAATTACAGATTAGACCTGCAGGTATACGATAGAAATCTATTTCATCGTCCAAACTTTTTGAAATCGACAAAATACATTAAATGTAATTATTGTGTGAATTAACTGTATTGATTTCATATTCCAGTTTGATTTATTAAAAACAAAACAAGGAATTTCGATAACGTAAATTTAAATTCGTTTTTAAATAGTCTCAAACACCCGTCTTACTTTAAAAAGCGAAGATGCGTCTTAAAGATGTAAGTAAAACTAAATAGAAAATTTGAATTGCTAGCATTCATACTGAATTAACAGAAAGGGATCATTGCATTGGACTCGAGTGAGCTGGACCTTAACAATTACTGGCTTCACACATAGAAAAATGTAAGGATAATCTTATAGAAGATGCCTTAACTGAATTCTATGGAGAAGTTGGCAAGGGTTTTAGCCGAGCAAAAATTGTGAATGTAAAAAATGTATGAATAAAAATTTTTTTTAAGAGAAATAAAATTCAGGCAATTTATGTCCACTGCTATTACTAGGTGTTCCTTTTTTACGAAAAGGATAGTGATAGAGAAAACATGTGGTCAAGGAAGAGATAGACACCTTCATTATTCACAGTACCGCAGAAGTATGGCGCTGTGATGTTACATTTGGATTAGTATCCGCTGAATTAGTACTTCATCACTTGAACTATCCTAGACCAACTGATGCAAAGGGACACTCGTGGTGTTATTATTTAATGACTGTCAGAAACGGGCTTGAACCCCGTACCTTCGCTTTTGAAGTCAACGGCAAAAATTTAAAAAATTGTAAAACTGTTGCTGGATATCTATGTTTATTTAGGATCCAACTAAGGATGCAAATCGGGACTGGTTTTCGCCAATCCCGGGATTCTGAATTTCAAAAAATTAAATGCCAGGATTTCGTTGTTTTTCGAGATACCAAGATTTTTTCAGTCTTTTTGGGACTACGGGTTTTTTGAACATTAAAAGATATATAATTTTTATAGATATTTATTTAAAAAAAAACGTCTTTGAAAGTCGTTCACAATCAAACGTTTCATTACACATTTTATATTAGATGGCTATATTTAATTATCTTATATATTTGAATTTAACAAAAATATTAAAGATTCAGAAAACAGCAAATTAACAAAATGAAAGTATTTAAGTATCAAAAGTATTCAAAAGTTGTAGAAGTAGTAGAAAAGCCAAATTGCAAAATTTTCCAAAGAAAAATATAGCAACAACAACCACATAGATAATTATTTGGCTTGTCAAGAAGATGATCAAACTCTTGTGTCACTGTCCAGCATTCAGTCAAATTAGACAAATTTTTCATCTGGAAAAAATATCAAATATGGAATATCATATGCATTCAGACGGAAAAACATAAGAAAGTATACTGAGGAAACTATGTTCCAAAACTGACTAATTTCGAAAGGTTTTAATAATTCTTCAATGAAAACATAGATTTGGTAATAACACTGTGCCCACAAGCGATAACAGCGAAAAACAAATTTGAGAAAAATTTATTTTAACGTATGAAGAATGCTTTTTCGAAAAATTCAAAAGGGGTAAATTAAAATAATTTTGTGATCATTTTAGGAGTATTTAGGTTTTATTATAACTTGGCTTTAATAACAAATGTTAATGGATCTTTTTAAGATGTTACGGATAATATTGTTTTATTTGTATTTTTATAATAAAGTTCATTGACGACATAGAGGTTTTCACGTAAATATGAACCTTCGTAGAATTTTGTAGCATAAATAACTCGAAATTTATTATTTGACACATTTTCATAATTTTATTTTAATTTTAATTTATTTTGTAGTCATTTCTATATGAAGTCAGTAGACTTCAACCACACCTTTTGAACAGTATACTGACGATTTGGTATAACACCAATTACATGTGAATACGCATATAGATATGCTTAACCATCAGCAAATAAATTTCAATTTAAATAAATAACTCGACATTATTTTAATTCGACTTTTTTTATTTTCGACTGCAAAAAAAATTGTTTTGTGGCAACACTTTTAAGAAATTTTTAATATTGCGTATACGTATTGTGTTAAAGAAATGGAGGCAGCCCTAAACTATGCACCACATACTTGAAATATAATTTCAGTTTAAAGAGGCGTTTGCATTTGTATGAGTGTGTGTGTGTGTTTGGAGATGTTTGTGCACAAATTTAATATGAAGTATTTATTATGACACATTATTGTGCACCGGTATTTTCAAAATCATCTTCCTACTGAACAATGAAAGAAGAATGTTAATACACTAACACCTACACAAACTTCTAGGTATATAAGTATAACTTTTGGTATAAAATAGAATTTATATCTGAAGTTACATGTGCAAGCAAATATTGCAAGAAAGAATGGGGAAAATATGCATTCGGTAGGAAAAAGTGGGCATGTGTGTTATGTTTCTGGTTTTTCCTTTATATAATTATGTACTTCTATTAAATATTATAGATCAAACAAAATAATATTTTGAATTAATTATGTTAAATTAGTCATCATATCTTTATGTCTTGAGAGAAAAATAAAATTTTCTTTTAGTTTAATTTTTAATTATTGATTTTCGGAACTTCATTTGTTTCTATATTTATGATTTGAACGGGCTAAAGTTCGTATCGCTATTTAAGCCAAATTACATGTGATAATTATTAATGAACAAATAACATCAAAGTTAGTTGTAAATATTCTGACAACACATAGTTGAACGGAACAACTAGCTTTTTTCGAAGGCCACTAAACCTTCATCATCAGCGTTCTTTTGTGTTTGGTCCACTGACCACATGATACGATGCAAGACCATTTGTACAAGATTGAGAATCGGGCTAATAAATTTATTAAAGTAATCATACCTCTGTATTTTTTATACTTGGAATTAATAAAAGCGGAATTGGTGTAATACCAGCGCTGAAGTTCCATGAAAAAATTAAATAGCATTTGTGGCAATTTATTTGATATGATTTGCTTCTCCACTGCTTCTATGGCCACATGAAAAGAGTTTCATTATGGAGCTAATTTCATGAAAAAGTATATAATGAAAAATTAATTCAAAGTGTATTAAAAATGTTCTGGCCTTATTGTGATGCGGCAGTAAAACCGCATCCTTGCAACAAAGCTCGCATCATAATTTGTGAAGGATTACATATAATTTAAGCACAAAAAAAACAGTTTCATAAATTAAAATACTATTAAAATATGTGGATTCATATACCATACATGTACATATGTACAAAGTAACTCATATGCAAAATTTCATAAAATACTACGACTACATTATGATGAATTTCTGCTGGATGAAAAATTAAAAAAAAAAGTTTAATTGTGCTCACAAGTGTGTGAAATTAAAATTTTATTAATGCTGGCATGCAGCAGTACGGTGAAAATGAGGAAAGAAAAACGAGTTAACAATATTTGATCAAAATGCAAAACTTTGTCTTGAAACATAACTTTTTATATCCATCAAAAGTTTTGCAAAAAAAAAAAGATTATGATCGTTTGCGTAGCAAAACTTTAAAGTGCTGCTTGTTTTAAATGTTTTATTTTTAGATATACACACGCACACATATACTTACACACATTTACGTGTATATGTATACACAAAACAAATATATGTATATTTATTTATTTAAGTAAATAAAAAGAAACCTTTGGGCAAATAGGAAAGCACTTTGTGCATTTTAATATAAAGAAGTGAAGAAGCATATTAACCGTTTGTGGCAGTGTTGCCAGTTTAGTTATTTTAAGCTTCTTTTTTTAAGGCGATTGCGGTATATATTTCACCAAAACTCGTTTTGTTCAATTTAGATTGAATGGGTATTTTTTTTAATGTAATTAACTTTTCATGATTTAAAAATTAATGTTATAACGAATATATTACTTTTTCTCGAAAAACCGTTAATTTTTTGAGACTAACAACAAGAAGCCTTTTTACTTTTACAGTATATTTTGATACATGGCTGTCAATATTGTTTGCGAGATAAAAATAAAATTGCTTTTGTCAATTCAATTTGGTAGTGAGCAGTGTTAAACTGCATATTGATTTTTTTTGTCAAGCTTTGTTGAGGAGAAATTAATTAAAACGCTAAGGTAAGTTTATATGTCCCACTTGTGACACATAATGACTTTTTATAAATGATAATTATAAACCAAAGATTTTAAATAACGATTAGATAATGCTAATGATTGCATATGAACATGAGTTTATGTACATAATATGTACTACATATATTACATACATGCACACCTATTTAACGTAACGTAAACAGTTAGTAACTGTTTAATAACTACAATGATCGGGTATATTCGCTTTCAGCAATACGAGCTTTTCAAAGGAAAAATCCGTCAAGCGACCCAGCCTTGGACTATTAATAATGCCCGCAAAGGAAAATAATCGCTCCACAGGGCCTGAAGACGTAAGCGGTGTGTTGCAAAACAGTGCTATTTCCTTTAATGTAGAATATTTTTATCAAAATAATTGATTCCAATTCGAGCTAATTGAATATCTAATTGCACTTTTTTTTGCTAATGGCAACTAATTGCAATTAGTTTTACCATTGGAATAAAAATTTCAATTATTCTAATGGGAATTAGTTGAACTAATTCTAATTTTTTGATAAATTATAAAATATAAACCAATTGCATTAATTGCTAATTCTAATTGGAATTTAACATATATGTTATAAACACAGTCAAGTGCACAAATTTATTTTTGTTTTTTACAGCTAAAATTTTTTATAAAACAGTGTAATAATAGTTGATCCTTGGTGATTAAAAAGTGTCGCTACGTGACGCCGAGAAATAAGAAATATAATATCCTTCGATTTTATTAATGTTAATTGATTACTGCCTACCAATTTTAAATAACAGAAATATGAGTGGAGAACAACCTTCAACCAGCTCTAGCTGTATGCGAAAATTTGGCAAATAGCGTAGGGAAGAAGATCTGAACATCATCAGTAATTAATCTAAAATAATATGCAAGCGTAGAAGAGAAAATATTTCGGAAAGTGAGTTGAAAGCCTCAAGGATTAACATAATCGTAGGAATGCTATTTCGCGGGGTGAGTGGGGGCATTTTCAGTCAAGAAATGATTTTGCTCCCCCCTAAAACTATTAATATTTGACAGTAATTATTTATTTGAATATTATTCATGAAAATCACCAGTCGTAATGTGCCCCCCTCCCTACCCGGCAGGAAAATTTTTCAGCTATTCTAAGAAGGATTACGGAAATACATAACAAGGCACTGCCAAGAGTCTATCACTGAAAGAATTTTGTTCATAATTTCTATAAATTTCCACATTAATCCCATGAAAAAGTTCATTAAAATTCAACCAACATCACGCTTCGCTGGATTAATAAAACCAGTTTCGTTTAAATTATTTTAATGAAAACTACGTCAAATGTATTACACAGTGTCATCAATGCAATGAAAGAGCTTCATCGAAACAACGAAATAATTTCATTAAAACGCTGAAATAATTTCATTAAAACCACGAAATAGTTTCATTAAAACAACGAGATTATTTCCAACGATATAATTTCATTAAAATAATGAAATAATTTTATTAAAAATATTAAATAATTTCATTAAAACAATAAAAAACTTCACAAAAACAATGAAATAACTTAATTGGAACTGTATGTGTAAATAAACATACAAACATTACAAGAATAATCATACAGAACTACTTTTGATGCAAGCTTTTGGTTGACAACTGTTGAAATACATTCATGACTACAATGAAATTTTTATTGGGACAACGAATACATTTCATAGCTATAATGAAATTCTAAATTACTGTATATTTTATTATTTTTTTAGTTTTAAAGAATTTAATCTTTAACTTTATTGCTTTAAGGCATGTACTTATGTATATATATTTATTTCAAGCAACAACTTTAAATGTTTCCGAAATATAAAGGGGTTTCTTAATAACTATACAATATTATTGTCTTAAATCCAATGAAATATTGTTTCAAAATTAGAATAGCAACAAAGCAATTCCAATGAAATTCTTTCACAATATTCGTGAAATTTTCATTAGATTTGTGAAAAAAATTTAATGAAATGGTTTCGTTGGATTTATGAAGCAAACTTATTTCGGTGTAGAAGCGGGTTCAATATGAAAATATTGCTAGACCTTCTATAAATACCGAATCTCCACTTAAGATAAAAACTTTATCTAAAGATGTTAAAAATTTTCCAATTACAAAGACAAAAAATAGAGGGTGCAACAGAGCTAGAGCATAAAATTAAGATTGGTCTAGCCGAAAGCTCTGCAGTCTGAGACCGAAAGAGGTGTTGGCTAGGAAATACAGTCCTTTATATCAGGGCAAATAATTAACTTGCAGCGATGGTCCTTCATCAGAATTTAAAAACCGTTATGTGATAAAACTAGCGCAATGTTAAATGAAAATTGCGAAAAATAATGTTTTGTACATATACTACGGACTAGGTATGATAGATAGATAGAAAAGATTAGTTAGATAAAATATAATGATGAAATGAAAACGTCGTGAAATTTAGAAAAAATAGGTTATCTGCAGATAAAATTGTGTTTAACTACTGATGTTTATTTATTATATACATATGTATAAAAATTTAAATATGTCCCGTACGTGACGCTATTTGCTGTACGTGACAAAATATAAAAACCAATTTTCAATCATAAATATGCATTTTAATTCATTTTGTTTCGCCAACAACAAGCTTACTTCTTAGTTATAATTTGCTTCTCACACACTAATATTAATGTGGGTCAAGGGTAATTTTATCTTACATCTTATCGTATACCAGGTATTCAAATCGAACAAACCGCTCTTGAGTTCTGCTGACATAAGTTAGCACAGCTGCGCTATTTTGGATATTATATTCGTATTCTACGAGATTGCAAAAAACAGAAAACAGATTTAAATTTAATACATTAATCTCTTTACATTCTCAAATAATTTTGTTTAATGTATGTACATAAAAAATGTTTTTTTTGCTGACCAGTGTGATTTTTACCCAAGATTGGTGCGCTAGGTTTGGTTTGGACTGGTATGGCTATGTTGGCAATTGTATGAGTGAATAATGGATACTGCTTTTTATAGTACCTATACTTGCTTTTACACGGTTATTTTAAAATGTCCTAATAAAAATTTTCTAACTTCAAAGCGTGGGTTCTTTTAACTAATTTTGTTGGTTAAACAAATTTTAATAATCAAATCAAATTAAAATCGTACAGATTTCACTTTAACTTTTTTTCTGTGTATACTCAAATTTATCATAGAAAACTATGCAAAAAAAACCTTATTTTGTTTACCCAGGTTATACATACAAACATGTTTATATAAACATACATACATACATGCTTATATACACATATATGTATATATGTATGTATGCATGCATATGCCAGCTTCTCTGTATGCTCTGTATACTGCTGTATTTTGAGTCTATTAAGCAAACTGTTTTAATCCCATAAACAATATTGACATTGAAGCCAAAGGCAAGAAAATTCATTAAACCGATAACAAATAATTGTTGTGAATGTCATCGGCAATCAAAAGTTTTACAAACACAAGCATGTATGTACATATAAGCATATTTGCAATGAACATGTTTATTTTCTATTCCATTAGCAGGGAAAGGATAAAAATAGAACATTAGAAGGCAAAATTAAAGATTTCTCTTAACAGATTCAACAAAATACTTATGTAATAGAGTTGAGAAATTTTTGAGAGAAAATGTTAAAAGCTCAATATGATTAATTTTTCTTTTTCATAAAATTTTTACATGCAGCTGTTTTTATTTGCTAATTTGAAGCCATTACTTGAAATCCAAGAAGGAAGATGTTTTGTCATAGAATTTTCTTTTTTTTTAACAATGAAAATGTAAATGCAATCTGTGAATTTCCCTAAAACTTATAGCAAATCGATTGATTGGTGTGATGGACAGGCTATCGCTTACCTCAGCTGGAAAATAAAACTGCTTTACAAGGTTCACTTGTTTAGGGTTTGCACAGCGATTATAATAGTAATCGTAATCGCGATTAATCGCACCTTTTAATCGTAATCGTAAATGCACCCATTAATCGCTCGAAGACGATTAAAAATTTGTCTTTTTTAAGCAAAAAATTTATGAGAGACATTTTTAGATTCTTTAATTGAACTGTAGTGAATTTTAATCAGAAATAATTCTTAGTCAGGCTTAAGTTCAGTAATTTCAATTCTTTACTGAATGAAATAGTTTTATTAATTAATGTGAGTTTCTAAAGAAGTGAAGAAAAGTTAAATAGCTGATATTAATAAGAATCTCTACCCAAGTAGACAGACTAGGGTACTGATGAAGTGCGTGGCTGCAAAGAAAAGTATCGGTATTTCCCCCAGCTTAAAAGTCTAAGTTTAATTTTTCTTCTCTTCTTTAGAAACTCAGATTAATTAATAAAAATATTTCATTCAATAAAGAATTGAAATTATTGAACTTAAGCCTGACTAAGAATTATTTCTGGGCAAAGAATTTATGCCAAATTTTCATACAGTTCAAATTCAACTCATAAAAAATAAAAATTAATATATTTAATACAAAATATATGTATGTATACTCGTATGTTTGTATTTCATTGTCGCTTTAACAAATCATCAGTATACTTCAACCATACTTTTGAAAAGTTTCAAAAAAGCATTTGAGAATTTACATAAGCTTTTTGGAAAATAAAATAGAATAAGCGAGTAGGCTCAAAAACTTATACAAAACACAAGAAACGATTTATATTCGATATGCATCTACATATTTTATTTTCCTACACCTGAATATAATAAAAATATTATCAGGCAAAACGATAGTTAAAATCCACATTAAGCACTTTTTAAAATTATTATTTTATTTTACTATATTCTCCCAATTTTATTTCAAAAACTCCGTAATATCTCAAAAATTTCATTACGATTGATACAAATATTTTTCATTCGGTTGACAGATAGGCGCAGTTTGCTTTATCTTGAGACCTGGCATTATTACAAAAAACATAGAAATACTAAAAAAGTTTATAGTTATAATTGAGTGTCCACACGTGATGAATTTATATCAGGACGAATGAACAACTTCGTATAAAAAAAAAACAGTATAAACAATACTTTTTTATATCCACTTGTTCATTCATTATGATATAATTTTATCAGATGTGGATACTACATTTTATACTTCGTCCTAGAAAAAGTTTCCTAACAAAAGATTGATTTAACAGAATTCGTACACTAATAGAAAACTAGCGATCTAATTTTAAGAACAAAAATCTAGAATTTAGATTGTAAAAATTTTCAAATTTCAATCTTGAAATTTGTCCGGTGAGATTGACGTTCTCACATTTAAGCATACATTCTTAATTTATTGAATGAATTCTCAAAATCAAGAACGTGGTCCTTAAATTAAGGATTGTATTCTCAAATTTTAAAGAATATGATCTTAATTTAAGATTTTTATTCAGAACTAAAATGAGATTTTATTCAAGATTACAATCTTTAATGCGATTTTAAAAAAATTAAGATTTTATTCTTTAATCAAGAATTTTCGCATTTAGCAGACTACTAAGATTGAAATGATTTGATTTCGAGCGTATGATCTTCATTTTAGCACTTTTTAGGGTTCCCTACACTAAAGGTGAAAAAACGCAACCTTATTGTTTTCGCTACGCTGTCCGTCTGTCCGTCACACTGTATTTTCTCAGGAACCGTAAGAGCTACGGACCTGAAATTTGGACAGAGTATGTAGAACCTTGGCCGCTACAACAACAAATACATGAGAATTAATAATTAAATGGTGCTCCAAAACGACCGACGAAAAATTTTAAAATCCCATGTATAGTGACACTTGAAATATGTAAAATTAGTTTATTTTTGTATAGACTACAACAATTAACACCAAAATTTAAAAAAATTTAAATTAAAGGGTGGTCCATCAGTTAATGCAATTTTGACTATGTAATTTTGACAACTTGCTATATCTTGGAAACCGTAAGAGGTAAACTCTTGAAATTTTCAAAAACGGTAAAACTAAAAAATCCGTAAGTTATAAAATCGCCAAACTGAAAAAATCGTCAAAACCTGAAAAAAATCGCCAAAAATTAAAAAAAAAATCGCTAAATCGAAAAAAATTTACAAAATTAAAAAAAAAATTGTAGCACTAAAATAAATCGCTAAATTCGAAAAAATCTCCCAAATGAAAAAATCTCCCAAAATTAAAAAAAAACGCCAGAAACCGAAAAAATCGCCAAAACGCGAAAAATGCGCCAAAACCAAAATAATTGTTTATGTGGAAAAAAATCGCCAAAATGAAAAAAAATCGCCAAAATTAAAAAAAAAATCGCCAAAATTAAAAAAATCGCCAAAACGAAAAAATCGCCAAAATTAAAAATAAAAGCCAAAAACCAAAAAAAGATCCTCAATAAGAGAAAAAAAGTGCCAAAACTAAAAAAAATCGCCAAAAACCAAACAAAAATCACCTATATGAAAATAAACACCAAAATTAAAAAAATCGCCAAAAAAAAATCCACAAAATAAAAAAAACGCCAAAATAATAAAAATCGCCAAAATTAAAAAAAATCAAAAACTAAAAAAAAATCGCCAAAAACGGGAAAAAAGTGCCAAAACTCAGAAAGCGCCAAAAAATTCAAAAAACCCCAAAACTAAAAAAACGCTTAAAACCGAAAAAACTCAAAAACGAAAAAAATGTCAAAACTATAGTTTATATTGGCTAAACTTCGTATTGAATTACATATCTCGTGTCCGTACGAAAGCCTACGTGCGCGGCTCAAAGTTGCACTTCACTGAATTTATTTCGTTATGGTATTATTTTTGATACTAATAAGTTCTGATTTACGAGCTTCATCTTACATGCTTTACAATTTTCTAAAAAAAAAACAATTTAATTGAAAAATTAAATTAAAACGCGAACTGAACAAAATAAATTAGTTTCTTTGGCTAAACCCATACAGTTCGACTAAAATTCATGACGGAATTTATTTTGGTCTTAGAAAATATTATAATAGTATATTTCTTGATTAATCGCGTTCAATCGATAATAGCATATTTAATTAATCGTAATCGCGATTATAAAAATCTGCGATTATTTGCAAAACCTACAGTTGTTATTTAATTTCGGCCACAATAATTAAAAACCATTTCAAAAATTTCTTTTCTGTAGAAACTTTCAAGAAGATGGAAGAAAATTTTTTTCAATTAAGTAAACATTTGTATGAAATTCAACAGAATTTTTTCTATTCCTTGATATGTTGAACGAATGTGATATGTTGAACAAATATTTTGTCTTCATAAGGCAAGAAATATTAAAAAAACTCCTTAAGATATGTAAAGTACTTTAAAGAGGACAAACGATGAGGAAATGAAAAATCAAGTATGGAGTTTACTATTTTTTCACTGTTAATTAATGGATATGTAATAACATTGCTGCCAAAAAGAAAATCAAATCAAAATTGTCGCACAGTGTAACGTCAATGTTTTCTCAAAATTTTAGTTTCACAGAAAAAAAATTTTTGTGATAAGCACGTTTTATTAAAAACAAAACCAAAAATCAATTAAATATTTAAATGATTCAATTAAATTTTTATTTTGTTTAAATATTTAATTTAATTAAAAATTTCATTGATTTTTGAATTTGTTTTCAATTAAAAATGTTTAAACATTTTTTCTGTGTTGTTTGTTTATTCATCCATGTTGACCGATTTTCACTCCGAGGAATACTTGTAGAGATGTAAATGTATAAAAAAAATCTTTATTTGAAACGTAATACAGTTGACTCTCGAAAATTTGAATTTTAAAAGACCAGAGAAAAAGTTTAAATAACAATGTTAATCATATTAAGCAAGAGTTTTTAATTATCTAGAGCGAGATATAAATATATTCAAACTGACTGTATAATAAGGTCGCTTTAACACTTTAGAATATATTTACGCAACATGATTATATTTCATGTTGAATATTTTGACACACACACACACAGTGCAATCTATAATGAAACTATCAAGGCAATCTGAATATATCAAAATATTTTGATATTTTTGAAACTTCGTATGTAACACGAAATGAAACCATAAACAATAGCGAGTGTCGAGCTTTTATTCGTGTCACGAGTACGCACAACTCAGAACGAAGTGTTTGTTACAGAAAATCTGATTTCTCTGATTTGAGTAAAATTTAATGCATTTTCTTTAAAGAAAAAAGTTAATATTTTGTATCCCCAAACACGCAGCAATACCTGCAAATTTTTTAATAGTTTATGGGTCTCTTAAGTTTAAAGTTCTGAAATTTAACGAAAATATGTATTCATTTCAATATAAAAATAAATATTTTTTTTGTATTTTGTATGCGTGTTGTGTGGGAAAATTTTTCACATGTGTGTTTCATACGGGTTGGACACTTGGTGTTCGTGTTCGGGTCGTATCGTATTTGAAAATTTTGACACGCGCCCATCTCTAGTACCTATCATAAGGCTGCAACTAATTAATCATTTTAGTACATATTTAAATCATGGATATAATATTTTAAATGTGTCTGTCAATTGCACAAAAAATTTATCATATAAAAAGAAATAAAAAATATTAATTTGAAACATACATATGTATGTATTTGCTTCAGTAACTTAATTAATTTCGTTTTAAAAAATTTAACTTGTGACAATTTATTAAACATCAGTTTAAATTAATGCGATTATTTGCAGAAATATTGCATAAAATCATTTGTCAACAATATTGATGATTTCATTTTTCATTTATAACATGAAATCACGTTTGAAACACAAAGTTTTTTTTTTCCTTAAATGGTATAAATTTTTTATGCTTTTGGTAAAAGCGCAACAATTGAGTTAAAATAGTGGTTTGCAATAGAAAAAAATTATTTGATAATAATTTATTTAATGAGAAATACTAAAAAAAACAAAGTTTTAATAAAGGTAAGTGCACAGAAAAAACAATTTCACTTTCATATGTACGTCCCTTCTAACAATGTATGGTTGAGAGTTAACCTGAACTTTAACTGCAAGTTTCTCTTACAAAACTTGCCGTTAAAGTCCCTGTTAGTGCATTGAGAAAAGGGACGTTAATATTTTAAAAAATATTTTAATAAAATCTAATGATTTGAAAAAATTAATGCATGACTTTTTATAATAAGTATTCGAGTATCGAATAGTAACATCATATCTGTGGCAATAATGATAAAGTGCTTAAGTCATATTTTACTGTTTTGCAGGAGAGCACTTTTAAGCGGTCAAGTCGATTTTCAGAAACGTATTTCTTTTGCAGTTAAATTGGAAAATGTCCTGTTAACCTTAATTTTTTGTAAGCAAACATCGTTCTACACACTATAAGTAATACATATAAGTTGATATATACCAAAGTATAAATTTAATTAAGCTATTATTCCAAATGAGATTAGAAGTCTAAAAAAGATAAGCTACAAGTAATTTTGCTATTACTTCTTGAAAAATCGCACAAATTAATTGAAACTTCGATCAGGAGTACTATCAAAAATGCAGATTACGGAGGTACTATTAACTCAAAAACAGCTTATCTCGACTTAAGCACTTTTTCCTTTTTGCTACAGATATATATCGTGCCCAAAAAAGTGTTAAGGGTCTTGACATCTGGATATCATAAAAAGGCACAAAAGACATAAATTTCAAAAAAAAAAATTTGCGGCGCAGGTAAATACACATGTTCGTTTTTCTGAAATTCGTCCTTAGTGAAAATCGAAATTCGAAATTCTAGAAAAAATCTAATTTTTTATGAAAACCGCAAATGTTAAGAGTTCTGACATCTGAGTATCATAAAAGAGCACAAAAGATATAAATTAAAAAAAAAATTTGCCACCCAGGTATGTTCGTTCTCCAGGAATTAAAAAATAAATTCATAAAAATAAATTAAATTTACTTTGATAGTTAAAAAATTATAGTATCTTGAAATATTTTTATGAATTTTTTTGTTTTTGTAAAGAAAAATTTAAAAGTCTGCATGTTTTGGTTTTTTTAGCTCATTTTGTTGAAAAATATGGCCAAGATGTTATTTGGAGTACCAAGATGTTCATGTTTAACAGAGCTCTGTTATCAGGTTAAGTTAGCTCTCTTAATGTAACTGGATTGTCTCTGGTGTCTTTAAATTTCAAAATTTATCTTCCTTCACACACGTACGTGATATTTACAGCCTTATTAACAAAAAATATTTTTGGTTATCAAATTTTGTAAAGAAATTTGTTTTATAAACCTTTTATAACTCAAAAATATTTTTAATAAATAATGTTATGCTTAATGTAAAAGTTCATTTGAACAATGTATGAGTTCATTGGGTGAACGTATAGGTTCATTAAGATCAATGTAAGAGTTCATTGAAAAAATTTATGAGTTCATTGGGTCAATGCAAAAGTTAATTGAAACAATATATCAGTTCATTGATATAATGAACAATTGCGTTAAGCTAATGAACTTATACATTGATTTAACAAGTTTTTAATTGTTTTTATGTACTTTTTTGGTTCAGTGTATAGCAAAGTATTGAAGTCATTCTAGATTCTTAATAGAGCTGATTAAGTGTCATTTAATAAAAATATAAATATGTTAACAAAAAAAGGTAAATTATAAAATAATTTCTACACAAAGAAAGAAAAACAATATAGAATCGTAAAAATAGGGTTAATTTTACATTTTTTGGCAATGATTTTGCTTCATGAGTGTTTCATGTTAATTTAACATGATTTAAAGTAATTGTAAACAAAAATTCCTTTTGAAATGACTTTATTTCACGTTGAATTAACATTTAAGTACTGTTAAAATCAAAATGAAGAATCATATTGAATTAAAGTCATTTCAAGTTATATCAACATGAATTTAATTTAATGTAGTAATTGTACTTTATTAATTATTTAACTTACGTGTGGTTGACATAGACATCAGAAAATTTTTTGTTTATAAATAAAATCGGCTTCCCCGGCCAAACTTGGAAGTCATCGCGTTGTAGTCAACGTGCTTACTCCTGCAGCCACAACAACTTTAAATATTCTTAAGATACACACTAAATATGTACCATCTTGAATTAAATTATAATTTTACATTATTTCTAGTCATTTTACTTTATTTATTTCAAAAGTTTTAGTTAAAAAAAAATTCTTTGACTTGAAGTTTTAGTTTAAAATACACAATACTTTGACTTGACTCGAACCTGCGATCCTTCGAATGCAAGACTAGTACACTGCAGCTATTAACAAAGCAAATAAACACCAATACACTCAAACAACATATTATTTCTTGTAAATTTAATGTGATTTGAATGAATTTGAGTCAACCTTTTGGCATGTTGATTTTACATTGGTACTTTTTTCTGTGTGTAGTTATTAAAAATAAAGTACCAAAACGAAGCAAATTACAAGAACCAGGAATAATGAAAAATTTACGGTCCTATGTATAAGCAAAAATTGGCATGAAGTTAGCATAAGTGGCTAAATTGAATTAGGTGTTAACGAGTTCCTCCATACAATTTGACATTAAAAACGGTAGCATTACTTAATATTAACCCACCTCTAAGAACTAGCATGTTTTTTAATGTGGCGTTTCTTCGCAAAACTCTTTAAGATTATGTTCAATTTTGCCACTTATGATAACTTTATGGCAATTTTTTCTTATACATAGGGCCATTAATGCTTTAATATTTAAACTGCAGCAGCAGCTGCATTTGCAAACATTTTGTCGAAGAAAATAAAAGCAATACCTACATACGTAGGTATATAAGACATATTTTTTACACACGCACACAAATTTCCATCAAAGCAGAGAACACTTTTTGCTGTTGTAATTCTTGATGAAGTAAAATCAATACGAGTACAATAGAAAAACTCGTACAAATTTCATCACAAATTTTTATCAAAAATATGAAAAGAAAAATCATCATACGTAAAATATAAGAGACACGAAACAGTCATTCTGCATATCCATGCACTGCATCAATTTGTCAGTCACATCGTCATCAGGTGGCGCAGCAGTAACTAAAGCTGCTGCTGATGGCTTTACCATGTATTGTTAAGTCAAAATGAGTTTCAATAATTTCCTTAACCAGCACAAGACAAGAAGCGAAAAATATAAATAAATTAAAGTGTGAAACTGAAGGCTAAAGAAAAAGTATTTGTTAAAAAAATATTAAATAAAACGCACGGTTATTTTTAATGTAATGGCCTTGAATTAAGTTTTATACTCGTAGTGTTGTTTACATCCTCGAAGAGTTTTAGTTTTAAGACCGTAATGAGTTTTTTCTAAGATCACAGCCTTCGGTTTACAAGAAAAAAAAAATCAGTTAAAAAGCTTGACGAAGTATGGGCAAGAAAAAATAATTACCACTTACTTCTTCTTTTAATAAGAAAGAACCTGGTAGAAAAGCACTTAGCCAGTCAAATAACAAAGTTTTCTTCAAGTGTTAATATTCTTGTAAACTTTTAAAATCTTTTAAATAAATATTATTATTTCAATATAAAAAAAATATTTGTAAGAAACAACAGAAAAACGTTTTAATTATAGTTGTAAAGTGTGCATACTGCTTGAGGTTAAATTAATATTGAAGTTTTTGCAATTATGATTGTGGCAAGGAAGAAACTTTAAGAGGTTTCATTAAGTGGTTATTTCATGAGAGAAAAATTAATAAATAATAATTATAATTATTACAAAAAAGCCATGTGAGTCCGATCACAGGGGAGATGTTTAAACACCAGCACCAGCACCAGCTTCAGTGTAAGGCAACAGTATGTAATGAAGATATGTTATAATATAATATTATAAATTATTTATAAGACTGCTATATATGTATCTTTTAAACAAATATTTGATATTTAAAACGCTCTTTTATTTAAAAGTTTCTATATTTTTTATTTATTTTCAGCCTTATTTATAAAACTTATTAAGGCTTTAAAAAGGTTTTTAGAACAAATTTCCATACAAAATTTTCTTAAAAACTCTTTATAAAGTCTTAATAATTTTTATAAATAAGGCTGTTTATATTTTTCAGCTTTTTAACAAAATTATTCCAACTGGCAACACTATTACACTTCACAAGCAATTTCTATTAAAATTAACATTGCTCCTGTAGGTATGCTTTAAAATTCGGTTGAGTGTATTTCTATGCAGCTGGTAAGTATCTCTGTACTTCTTGTACGTATAATTACACTAATGCACTCATACATAGCTCACACCGATTTGATAACGCTTTACAATCTTACTCAAAATTTGTGATTGTATTGTGAAAAAGATTTTTTGACCCCTAGCGTATAGAGGTTTACACATCAAAAAGATAACACGGTCCTTTTTTAAAAAATCACAGTTAAATATTTTTTGATTATTATAAGATAATTTTAATCGTAAAGTGACTGATTTTATGTTCAGCCTGTAAATTTCAAAATGAACTTTAAGCACTTGATGGTGCCATATTTTCTGTTGAAGATATGGTAACTTCATTAGCAGCTTTATGTCGGCTATATACAGTAAACTCGCGATATAGTATTCATATAAATATGAACACTTTGTTTCCACTGACTACTCTAAGATAATAAATTTATTAAAAAAAAAAAACTTTAAAATATGAATTACTTATTTCTGTATTTTTTAACACAATTTAAAATCTAAATCAGCAGTTTAGTGGTTAAATTCAGACTCCAAACTATCGGAGATTTCCGTAGCAGTGAATTTCCATCCATACTATAACTGAAAGAATTTGAATTTATTTCTTTTAGTTATGTTTTTTAAATATTGTTGCTCATGAAGTGAACGAATGAAGTTGCTTCGTTTTTAATTTGAATGTTGTATACTTTTTCATAAAATTATACTTTTTATTGAGGTCATTTAATTAAATTCATATTTTTTTTTAAATTCCCGCGAATAAAACATTTTACTGCTCGATTTCCGGGAATTGAAAGAGTCCGGGAAATTAGAAACCCTAATTACCACACAAATTTATAGATGATTAATAATCTTAAATTTCAAATTAAAAAAAAACTCCACAAGAAAATACCGCAAAATTTTAATCAATGCTAAAGAAATAATTGCTCATATTTTTGCATACAGTTTTACTTTTCTGCACATACAATTTATTACTAGAATCCTATTCATATGTATGTATGTGTAAACTGTTTATTTTGCCGTTGTTGATTTCTATCTGCAAAACACAACATGATTTTGTGGCCAATTGGCCGACCGACCACCCTGCAATTTGTTTCTTCTTTTATATAATTTTCTATGCATTCCCAGTGAAAAAAATGGAAGTCATTCTAGCGGAAGTACATTTTCATTGCTTCCAAAAAATCGATATTTTTAATTTGCCTAGAGTGAGCAAAAAACCATGTAGAAGCTTATTTTAGTCACACAAAACCTTGTAACTCCTCCATAGTGTTAGAAAATACTCACCAGAATTTAAAAAAAAATTATTTTTTTAAAGAAATTTATGAATTATTTTTAGTTTAAAATTTAAAATTTATTTGCTTAAATTTACATGAAATCACTGTTTCGGGCTTAAATTCGTATAAAAGGAAACGAATTGTTAAAAAAGGCAACTATTTACCATTTTTCCTAGATGAAAATATTATCATAGAACACAAAAAAGGGAATTTTTCCTAATATCGCTTCCAATTCAGTGACCAGGCATCGAAAAAGAGAACTTCTTGCAATGACAACCCTATGTAAAAATCATTAGATCGGATCGAAATTTGCACTACTTCCGCATGGTAAACTCTACATTTTCATGACTTTTTTGGAGTCTCTTTTTTTACTGGGTTATTATTACATTGAAGCTGCATCGGCAGGTTATTGCTTTAGTTTGAGGGGTTTAGAGTGACAAACAAGTGATGGCATTACGTTCTTCCTGAACATGTGGGTTATTCAATAGTTGTCTCTCTACCTTTATGAAAAACAAAAAACAAACAAAACAAGCCTTCAGAGAATTGATATGCGTATAATCATGTTGTATGTAAAATGACAAGAATACAGCAGCATCCAGTCAACAATGTCAGGCATCACCAGCATCATCAACATCATTATCATCAAATATAATTGTTATGTAATATGCAAGATTCATTGGTAATTCGTAGCACATTCGTACATACAAAACAAAAATTAAACAGTTTCGTAAAATTAGAGGTCACAAATGGCAAATATTTCGGGCAATAAGCGCAACTACACCGCTGCTTTGTTTGAATTGAAGCTATTTAGCCAATACTGTTTGTGGTGTGTGTTCGACTTGTTTGAGCTAGCAAGGCTTAAATTTTCTTAATATTAAGAGAAAACAACTTTTATGTATTCTTCCCCAACGGTTTGTCAAAGGATTTTATTTAAAATTTATTTTAAATCATCAGTTTACTTTAAATCAAAATTGCTAAAAATTTATTAAGTATTAACAGAGCGGTTGAGAACCAAAGGGGTACAAGTGCCAAAATTTAAAACTCCGGTAATGGGCTCTAGAGTCGATCAAATAAGAGCTTCAATCAGTGATTATGTATTAGTGTCGTTAACAGACAATTTTTTGACCTTAGTACGACCTTAATGTGCTTACTGTTCGTAAACTATTTTCTGCGGATGTATGTACAGAGTGTCATAATCCCATAGCCTGAAAACGCAATAATGTGATGTGCTTCTTATTTCTTCTTCATATATCTCCCATTTTTAAAAAAATTGCGTATATAAGGCAGAAATCTACGTCAATTGACAACACACACAGTGGACCAAACAGAGAAGAACGCTGATGATGAAGGTTTAGTGGCCTTTGAAAACGGCTAGCTGTTCCGTTCAACTATGTGTTGTTGTCAGAATATTTACAACTAACTTTGATGTTATTTGTTCATTAATAATTATCACATGTAATTTGGCTTACAAGGCGATACGAACTTTAGCCTGTTAATATAGAGAGTAAATAAATAAATATTTACCCCGATATTCATAAAATTTAGAATGAATTTAAAATGTATTTTATTTAAAATTTTTCATAAAAAATTTTCCTAAAATGGATTTCAAATTCATTTTATTTTTTATATGAATATGGGGTTTAATATGCATTTTTCACATTGATTTTTAGCAACCTGGAATTCTCTCACATAAATCTTCATAACTCAAAAATCGCACAAATGCGCACAAATAGGTATTCTGGGATTTATTAGCTAAAATCTTATATTTTAAGAGTATGAAAGCATTTTTTCCTGCACTCATCCGCAAAGTTGTTGAAACTTAATGTCTATGTCAAAAATATCACATTTTTAGAGCAATTTTATTTTTTTTTAAATATTTCTAAAACATTAATGAAATTTATTTATTTGACATATTGTCAGAAGTGTAAATACAAATTTAAAAGAGAAAATTTTGATATTTCAAGTGATTATAGTTTTTTTTAAGACTTATATAAGTAAAAGTTTTATAATGGAATCAACAACTTCAGGTATTTGAGCATTTAAAAAATTATTTTTTCTTTAGATAAATGTTTTAGAAATACAATAATTGAAATTTATTAGCATCTCTATATACACATTTCATTGGCGCTTGAACCAAATCATCAGTAGACTTCAACCACAAATTTTTTAAAGTCTGTGCAGAAAGTAAGAGGTTTGTGACTGTTAAAAGTTTGTGGTTGAAGTCTACTGATGATTTGGTTCAAGCGCCAATGAAATGCTTATATAGACATGCTAAACCACCAGCAAATAAATTGCAATTATTGTATTTCTAAAACATTTATCTAAAGAAAAAATAATTTTTTAAATGCTCAAATACCTGAAGTTGTTGATTCCATTATAAAACTTTTACTTATATAAGTCTTAAAAAAAACTATAATCACTTGAAATATCAAAATTTTCTCTTTTAATTCATTAAAAGAGAAAAAATAACTAAAATTATTGAACTTTGAACACACACTGCAAATAAAGTAAACTACTAAGAACTTTTATTTTTGTAGTTAGTGATGTAGAATTTAATATTCTTTAATGTGGTACCAAATACGGTTGTGAAAGTTAAAGTTCATCTTTTTAATTAATCGCCACTTGTGAAGGCTTTCACCCCACAGTGCGGCGTACGATTGAATTAATGTATTGTTTGTGGCGGGTGGCGGCTGTTAGCCGGCTTACAGCCGATCGGTTGTGTTCTATGGTTTGTGCTCATGTGCAAAAATAAATTGAGCAACCGTTCCCATTGTTTTTGTTTTGTTTCTGTTTCACTCACTTCAAATAACGAAACAAAACAAAATCAAACAATTTGTTTCGTTTATTTTCGTACTCTGCTTTTAAGTACAGAGAAATCAAAACAAAAATAAATTTATAACTGAAATAGTGTCCATTATTTTTGTTACGAAAATCACATCCTAACTCCTGTATCGCCCAATAAATAGCAAAGCTATAATTAATAATTTTATTCATTATGTCTCTTATCTATCAATTTGATATCATATGACTGATATGATATGATATGACCCGTTTTAAATAATTTTTTTATTTATTTATTTTTTTTTTTTTTTGCAGAGGCCAGTATATAAGCTACTAGCCACCACGAGTCAAATATATAAAATTATTGATACTTTGATATAATGAAAAATTAATTACTTAAAAAAGTCCACTTATTTCAATTGCTGAGTTTAAGCAAACATTTGAAAAAATAGTGGTTACATCAACTAATTTCGCATATTAACCGCAACGTAAAACATTTGCACAATCATTAGCTATATATATGCTCACAAAAGCAGAAGTCAAAATGCAAATTACGAACATGCGCTAACAATGTTATACATTTATTGGTAATTCAAGTAGGAAAGAAAATATAACCACTGGACTTAATAATATTTTAAATCTCTGTTTTAGCAAAACATTTGCTGCATTCAAATTAGAGCTTTTTGTGGCAGATTTAAGCAAAAAGCTACTGCATCACAATTTATAGCTTATGTAAATAATTTTATAATTTTTTTTTTGTTTCCACTGAGTACGAGTAGTTGCTTTATTTTTTCAAAAATAATTTACGAAATGCCAATATTCATCTTGCTGTTTAAATAAACTGCAGCAGATGTGATTAATGCTAGGAACACAACTGGGACGAACGATGAATTTTTCGATGCGAACTTTCGTCATAAAAATTAAAACACATTTGTGCATATGAAAATGAAAACGACACCGGCGTCGAACAAAATTCTTCGTGCGTGACGAACTCTGAGTTAAATTTTATTTCTATTTCGTACGCCGACGAACGACGGAAAAACAATTTTCTCTCTCAGTCTCTCTGTCTTTGTACCAGCGTGACCATATTAGCTTATTTTAAGCTAAATTTAGCTTATTTTTCTGGATTTAGCTCTAAAATTTTCATTTAGCTCTTAGCTTATTTTTTAGCTTTTTTTTAAAACTCAGGTTAGGTTTTTTAGCTTAATTTTAATCTAAATTGCGTGTTATTTAAAAATATATTAAAGACATAAAAAAGTTATAGAAATTAATAATTTTTTAACATTTAAATGTATTTTTTTTATTGGAAAATACATACAGCTGTGTCACAGATTCCGTTCGGAATGGTTTTGAGTCCGTCCAGTTTTAATCAATCCGAAAAAAACGGTTAAATCGTTTTTATGTTATGTTTTAAGTGTGGCAATATAAGTTTGTCATAAATCATAATGCGGTAAACTTTTAAGTATTTAATCTTTTTTTTTTGTATATAAAATAAAAAAAATAAATATTTTTTTACCTTAACATGCAGAAAATGTTAATTCCGTCCATGAAATTAAAAGTGATTTCATTCCGAAATTTTTGTTTAGTATTTCATTTTCTAAAGCACCAAAAAACGGATTGTATTCCGTTTTCGAATGGAATTGAGCTGATAATAATTAATAAATAATTACATTAAGAATTATTCAATATTTTTTATTTTATATTATAGTAATAATATTTTTGAGTATATATTTAACGTTATTTTCACAATAAAAAACTATTGAAAAGTGATCAAAGAAGTAGAAAAAAGTTTAGCTTTATTTTCTGGCTTAAAAGTAAACTTTTTAGCTTAGTTTAGCTTTTTTCAAACGTGATTAGCTTAAAGTTATTTTAAAATCTGGTCACACTGCTTTGTAAACACAACAATGAACTTTATCAAATATGAGAGAGGAATTCGGTGAATAAATTCGTCGTTATTGTACTTCATACGACGAATTTGAGCAGCGAATGACATGGAGGAAATTCGTCGTTCGTCCCAGTTGTGTTCCAAGCATAAAGTTTAGGTGGGTACTTGCCATATTGACTTAAGTACAGCGCGAATTAGCTATAAAAATTTCAAGTTATCCTAAGACTTGAAATACTTTCGACAACACTTCAAAATAAAACTTTTTTTTTCAAAAAGTAAGAAAATGTCTGCAAAATTTTTGTGCACTTTTTAACACTTTATTTCTTTATTATTAACAACTCTTGTTAAAGTAATGGCACGAAGGACGAGAAATGCTGTTGAATATTAATTCATCTTTTTTTTTAGTAAGAAACTTTTTCTTCAGAGTTAAACAAGCGTAGTAATTTCACTTTTTTCTAAATAATTAGCATTCTCTACTTCTGTGAACTAAGTATTTTTTAATGCCTTTTTTCATACCTTCTTTAATTGGACATCATTGTTAGAATATTTGTTAAAGTTTTTGCTCTCTTCAAAAGCTAATTTAAAAAGTTGGTAATAAAAAAAATATATGTCAAGCAAAAGCGGCATTTGACCAAGTTTTTTCGTCGAAAAAAATGAGGAAAATAAATTAAAAGTAAAAACTTGAATTGTCAGCAATTTAACGGATGCACACACACACAGTCGCACATTTCAACACACACATGCATACGAGTTATATGCATGACTCCAGTCAGAATAGCACTACATAATTAAAAGAATTCCAGCAAAACCTTTGAAAAATAGGATACAAAAAATAATGCATATATATATATATATATATATATATATATATATATATATATATATATATATATATATATATATATATACTTCCCAGTCGCAAGTATCCACAATTTGACTGCATAACTAACCTATAATTTACATATGTTTGAGAACTTCAAACAATATATGATCACAAGAATGTATGTCATGAACAAAAAAAAATGGAATTTTTAAGTTAATGATGCAGAATTAATCCTCATACCATTCTCCATACATAAATCTTGTTTACACAACTCCTGAAATCAAAATAAAATATTCGTTTTTCATTAAGTTGTGCGTACACTGAGTTTTGAGTTATAACATTCTTTGAGTAAATTAGCGATATGATTCTTATAATTATTAACAAACCAATTTTTTATGTTCCCAAAATACAGTCAGATATTCTGGCTCTTTTCGTCTATTACAGAATATGATTCTACAAACGTTTCTTTAAATGTTTGCAATTTAACTACATTCACTCCTCAAAACTGAGTATGGCTGGCTAACAATTAAAAAGTATGACCAGGATAAACGAAAAGTGCACAATTACCTCAATTTGTATGCCAAAAAAAAAACAAAAGAGAAAATGATGAATGTGAAAGCATTTAATTTAAATTAGTGGCAGCTTTAAACAGCAGCAAAAAAAATAAATTTTCCACAAAAAATAGAACAAAAATTGCTAAAAATTGAGCTTTATCTCATATATGGTTTTATACCCTCTGCTTGGAATGTGTGTGAAGATATACATGTCGTCGGGTGGTTACTGGTTTGCCGTACAGTATATTTAAAATACGCTATTACTGCGGCAAACCAATAACCCCCGACGATATGTATTTAAATTTAAGTAGCGGAGACAAAAATCAAAAATTTTAGTGGAGCGAATTTTATACTTAACAGCGCACTGTTAATCATTTACTCGTAATACTAGTAAAATTAATGAGTATTATTTTGGAGACAAAAACTAGGCTGTAGTCACCAATTAATGAAATATATGGTCCGAGTTATGATTAATGAAATTATACAACCTCCCAGTAAAAAAAGAGACTCCAAAAAAGTCATGAAAATGTAGAGTTACGATGCGGAAGTAGTGCAAATTTCGATCCGATCTAATGATTTTTACACAGGGTTGTCATTCCAAGAAGTTCTCTTTTTCGATGCCTGGTCATTGAATTGGAATTAAGAAAAATTCCCTTTTTTGTGTTCTATGATAATATTTTCATCTAGGAAAAATTTAAATTTTTTAACAATCCGTTTCTTTTTATACGAATTTAAGCCCGAAACAGTGTTTTCATGTAAATTTAAGCAAATAACTTTTAAATTTTAGACTAAAAATAGTTCATAAATTTCTTTCAAAAAATAAATTTTTTTTAAATTCTGGTGAGTATTTTCTAACACTATGGAGGAGTTACAAGGTTTTGTGTGACTAAAATAAGCTTCTACATGGTTTTTTGCTCACTCTCGCCAAATTATAAATATCGATTTTTTGGGAGCAATGAAAATGTACTTCCGCTAGAATGACTTCCATTTTTTTCACTGGGCTGGATATAACTTCCCAGTAAAAAAAGAGACTCCAAAAAAGTCATGAAAATGTAGAGTTTGCGATGCGGAAGTAGTGAAAATTTTTATCGGATCTAATGATTTTTACATAGGGTTGTTATTGCAAGAAGTTCTCTTTTTCGATGCCTTGTCACTGAATTGGAAGCGATATTAAGAAAAATTCCCTTTTTTGTGTTCTATGACAATATTTTCATCTAGGAAAAATGGTAAATAGTTACCTATTATAACAATCCGTTTCTTTTTATACGAATTTAAGCCCGAAACAGTGTTTTCATGTAAATTTAAGCAAATAACTTTTAAATTTTAGACTAAAATTAGTTCATAAATTTCTTTAGAAAAATAAATTATTTTTAATTCTGGTAAGTATTTTCTAACACTATGGAGGAGTTACAAGGTTTTGTGTGACTAAAATAAGTTTCTACATGGTTTTTTGCTCACTCTCGGCAAATTAAAAATATCGATTTTTTGGAAGCAATGAAAATGTAGTTCCACTAGAATGACTTCCATTTTTTTTTCACTGGGTTACTTTTCAAAAATTAACTCTTTTGGAGGGACAAGTGGTGATTGTGGAAAACAGGAGAATTCTGAATAGAAACATAGAAATAGTGCTCCTGTTCTTGGATCCTGTAACCGAAAATCGTATTATTTATCGACATATTTATTCGTTTGAGGTAATCATAATGTGATACCGTAATTTCTTTTTTATGATAGCCTTCAGATTTATTTTAATCACCATTTAATTCAATATCATTTGCTATCTATTGCTCTGTATAGAAAGTGTCAAAATAAGCGAAAAGCACAAAGAATAATGAAGAAAACCCAAAATAATTTGACCTTGTGGTTTTAAAAAAAATATATTACTTAATAGCGATTATAGCGATACAATTATTGTAATAAAAGTTATTGAATCCAGCTACTGGTTGATGTCTCTCTAAAAAGCAGATTTAGTGGCACTTCTGAAATAATTTTGAAGCTTTCAAAAAGTTAATTTGAAAAAAGTCACATTTATAAAAAAAAATTCTGGAGAATTCTGGTCATTGCGGAAAAGAGGAGAATTCTCCATAGTGGGATGCATGTAGAATTCTCCTGTTTTCCACAGTGACCAAGTTGGTCCTTCCAAAAGAGTACATTTTTTTATATTAAGCTTCTGTACTATTTATATATATATATATATATATATACGATTATCTTAAATTTATCCAATTTGTTTGATTTCATTAATCATATTTCGAACCATATTTTTTGTTAATTGGTGAGTTTAGCGTTAGAGTCCACATTCCTAATTTACTCGTATATTTTATTAGTATGTAGTGTTAAATTATTAACAGTGCGCTGCTAAATAATATATTTGCTCGCTAAAATATTTGGTTCTTGTCGCGGCTATTTAAATTTATTTTGACACACATCTTATTGGACTTCATGATAATTAATAAACTGAAAAAAATGTACTTGCTTCTTGCACATGGAAAAGTTTCTGCAATAAAAAAATAACTTTAAAATAATTAAAGGCCCAACTATAATATGAATAAGCTAATGCCACAATTGAACGATAAATCTGTCGAATACTTAAGCAATTCAGATGTGACTTTTACACAATGTACTTAGATGCACTTAAGTATTCTTTAGCCATAGGTGCACATATAGGTATTGTTTACAATTTTTTAGTAATTTTGTTTCTTCTTATAACTACCAAATGAATGCAATTCAATCGAATTAAATTGTTGGAATATTCTAATCTATTAAAAATTTACGTATAATTATATCCACCACTTTATTACTTGTTTTGCCTACAAAAAAGTACAACAACGAATATACATAAATAAACTCATGTTTGTGTGTGTATTGCAAAACAAAGAATGAAAATAAAAGTTTTGCTTTCTTTTCTGAGCTTAAAATAAGAAACAATAGAAACTATTTAAAACCAATGAATATTTTCCAGCAAATTTAAACTAAAAAAATCACACTAATAGAGAAGTCCTACGTGCAAAAGTACTCCATGTTACATGGACTACCTATAGATGCAACGATTTTTATTTTTTTGATTTTTATTTATTCCTCACAAAACAAGAGTTATTTTGTGAATTTTATTTATTCCTCACGAAGTAGCAGTTACTTTCTGATTTTTATTTTTTTGCTCAAAAAAATTTTAATTTTTAAAATGAATAAACTATAAAAAAGTAAATTTAATTTAACATATAATAATCTTTTTTACAGACTCTGGCGATAAATTCAATTTTAAAACGGGTAATATTAGTTTTAATGCAAAAATTACACTTTCTAAATTTTAAAAATTAAGCAAAAAAATTAAAATCAAAAGGTAAATGTTATTTTGTGAGGAATAAATAAAAATCAAGAAATAACTATTATTTTTTGAGGAATAAATAAAAATCTAGAAATAACGATTAAAAAGTAATTTCTAAAATAAAAATTATAACCGCTACGGTCCCTGATATTTTCTGATGCTGTTTGCTTGAGTTTAAAAAATGCACAAACAGTGTTCTCCGTACAGAATGTGCTTTCAGTTTGGCACTTAGCTTAAGCAAATGACATTTGACGAAACTTGACGAAAAGTTCCATAAGTACATTATAGTTTGCTGCACACGTTTTATATGTAACCGCACAGTTGCTTAAGTTCACTTATTCATATTATAGTTGAACCTTAATAATTATGACGATTGAAAGAGAAAATTTTCTGGCTCTACTGAAACAATTAGATTTTTGAACCACCCTGTTATTAATGACAACCACAGGGGGTCGGTCTACTCTGTAATTCGAAACGAAAGAAAAGGCTTTCGAATTTACATGTTATTAAGATACAAATTCCAAAATATTTTCATTCGTTTCGAGCTACAGAGTAGACCCCCAGATACTGCCAATTATAGAAGACAAGTAAAAATTATCGTCTGTCTATTTATATTGAGAAAAAAAGCAAATTTGAGGCTTTTGTGTTTCTTTTCAATATAAATAGGAAGACGAGAATTTGTACTTGTCTTATAGAAACTTGCAGATAATAATGTTTTATTTAACTCAATCTAAAAGATTTTTAATTTTTAGTGTATGGCTGTTGTTGAAATCAATTTAACTTTTTTATAAAAAAGTTTTAATTTACAATTTATCTTTTGAGACAGCAAAAGAAAAATGTTCAATTAATTTGTTAACATCAATTTAATTCAATTACTAAAAGCTTATAGATGTAAAATATAAACAAATGGAAATGCTGAAACTTTTGTTTACTTTTTCGATTCATTTATTTTGATTAACTATTTGTCAAAGTATTTTTAAGCTCCATTTAATCTTTCAAATGAAAACTTGAAGATAAATCCAGCAGATGTACATACATCAAGGATCAAGCAGATTGAAAATACTTATGCAAAGAATGCTCTTGTGTGTTGATGTCAACACATGATTTTCCCACACACTCAATCTCATAATTCATTACTAAATCAGTGAAGTGCGTAAAGATATGCATACGAGTATTTAAGTATAATATGTATTTGCAGAGTTAAATATGTCTTTACTTTGTGACATATTTAACTTTCATGTCATTAAATATTATTATTATTATTATTAATATTTGTGTCCAAACATACATATTTATATTTAAATTTAAAACATATAAGGCAAATTCACATCAGGTGGTCTCAACAGCTCAAGTGATTGTTTTCGCCTCTTGCAATTTCAATATCCCACAAATTGCATTTAAAAATTTGTGTATTTTTCAGTACATTTTTTGACATTGAAAACACATTTAGTTTAAATAAAACTTATGAAAAAGTAAAGCAATATTTGTCAAATATTTTAAAATAAGATGCAAAGCGATTTTCACTTATTGGTGGCATTTAAGGCGCATCTATATTAGATGGCCTCAAACAGGTCATGTCTTCTCTTTCGACGCGCTTGTAATTTCAAAATTTTGTTACCATATGTCTACACTTGATATATTTGTATCATAACGAAAGTCAAACTTTATATTGAAAAATAATTTTATTTTTGGAATTTGACATTTGTCATGATAAAAATTTATCAGGTGTAAATAAATAAGCATGCTTGGAAGTAAAATATAAATAAACTATTATATAAAATATTTCAACTAAGCAGTGATGCCTTTATTATATCCCATTCTGTTGTTTTCATTTCAATTTTCAATTCCTGTCAATGGCCTTATATGTAAGTAACTTGAAATTAATTTTTTGTTCTATGCATGGATTTATAAAATGAGATTTATTTGCACTTAATTCACAATGTTGGATTGATGGCTAATGTGTATTTTTGTGTTTGAATGACATTTCAACATGAGCTTAAGTGCGTCATGTGTCAAAACAATTAAACACATATACATGTGTACTAAAGTCCTGCATAAAACAAACGCTAAACAACACTGTTGGCAAGACATTTGTTTCAGTTATTGCAGGTATAGGAGTAAAGAAGAAAATACTTCGTGACTGAAAAATTTGTAATGCTTGTTTCTTCATACGCATGGGCGCATATACAAACGTCAGTGTAAGTCAAGTGTAAGATCTTTTATTTTTCTGCGCACATACAAACGCACACGTGCATTGACATTATTTGTGCGCGCTTGCTTTAAAAAACCACCCTTAAACACCTAATAGATTCCCATCTACATACATGCATCTTACACCCACAAACTCAAACATACAATAAGCAAAATAACAAGAATACACGCATCAACACTACTTCTTTTGAGTGTTTGTTACGATCAATAAGTCTTCGCGACATCGATTGATTGTTAACAGTCTTATATGTATGTACATGAACATCAATACATCCATTGTGATTTGTTTATTAAACGACAGCATTTATTATTGGTTTAGTATAATATATGCCACGATAATACATTTAAAAACAAGACGTATTTACATTTCAAGACTGTTTACCCAGGCCTCTAACGTGTACACATGTATCCATATTAAAGCATATCTATCACAATAACAATAGCATTCCAGTGCAAACAACAGACTGACAAACAAAATGCAATAGTATTTAATATGTTGCATTAAAATGTTTTTAATATTAAAACGTTTTTAGCACATTTTGAGTCGTTAAAGCTTGTGCAAATATCACATTAACTAATAAAATGATACAAACACACAAACACCTCCAATAAGACAATGCATGAATTATTTTGTTTGTTCAACTTTACTAAAAATTCAATCGCTATAAAATTGAATTTTTTCAACTTCTGTATTTTCAATTCTGTGATTTTCTAAAGACAAAAAAGTTTAAATAAGACTTTAGCTGGGAAAAATTTCGACATTTTTCGTCTATCTAATTGGACAGAGATTTTTTTGTTAATATCAGAGATTTAAGAAGAATTTTTTTTTAACGGAATATGAGATTAATTTATATATATATACATATATACAATTATTGATTGGTAAAAGCATTTGCAACAACAATCTCTCTCCAGATAGATAGAAATGGGTGCTGATGAATTGCATGGCAGCACAGAAAAATGCCAGGTCATGTTGAGTTTAAATTTCTTTGTCTTTGTCATTAAGAAATTATTAAATTTAAATATCTATCAATTATATTTGTCTTAATATTTTGTAAAATATAATTACAATTGAAATAAATTCAGTGAAGTGTGACTTTGACCCGCGCACGAAGGGTTCCGTACGGACACGAATTCAATACGAACTTTAGCCTATGTATATAAAATATAGTTTTGACATTTTTTTCGTTATTGACGTTTTTTTAATATTGGCGATTTTTTCATACAGGCGCTTTGTTTTGGCGATTTTTTTTTTTTGTTTTTTTTAGTTTTTTTTTCATTTTTTAAATTTTTTTAGTTTTGACACTTTTTTCTCGTGTTGGCGATTTTTTTCGGTTTTTGGCGTTTTATATTTTTTGGCGATTTTTTTCGTTTTGGCGATTTTTTTAATTTTGGCGATTTTAGGTTTTTGGCGTTTCTTAATTTTGACGACTTTTTTTCATTAATACCCTTTTTTTAGTTTTGACACTTTTTTCTAATTTTGACGATTTTTTAGGGTTTTTGGCGTTTTTTCAATTTGGCGACTTTTTTTAATTTTGGCGATTTTTTTACATTTTGGCGATTTTTTTTTTCATATTAACTAGAATTTTTTTTTAATTTTGGCATTTTTTTTCGTTTTGGAAATTTTTTTAAATTTTTGGCGATTTTTTTTTGGTTTGGCGATTTTATAATGCTAGTTTTGGAACACCCTTTATTTTTTAATTGTCATGTATTTGTTGTTGTAGCGGCCCGGGTTCTACATACTCTGTACAAATTTCAGTTCTGTAGCTCTTACGGTTCCTGAGAAAATATCGTGTGACGGACAGCGTAGCGAAAACAATAGGGTTCCTTTATTCACCTTTGGTGTACGGAACCCTAAGAATGGACGCATCCACGCCCATTAAAATTTAGTATTATGTTTATAGTACTTCTACTTAACTCATTCCTACGAAATTTGGCACACACTAACACATACTGAACACTAAAAATGACACGATCTCGCATTTCAAAACGTAAGTAAGCGGGGCTGCGCCCATTAAAGTTTAGTATTAAATTATACGGAATTCTACTTATCCTATCCCCACAAAACTTGGCAAATAGTTTGAGCTCCTGAAGGCTTATTCTCTATTGCGATGCGAAAATACACAGATGCGAACAATTGCTATACTATGTTACGATGTTCGCAAAGTTCTTTTTCATTCGCATTTAAAATTCGAAAAAGTCGCTTTTATTTAATGCGAAAATGTATAAAAAAAATATTGTACTACATAAATTAAAGTTGATATATTCTACAATCTAAACTACAAACAAAATTAACTTTAAATTTGACGTTTATTTGTTATTTTTGACGAGTGCTGCCCCGGTTTGAAATAAAATTCGAATGTGATTACGAAATTCTTATAGAATACCAAGTTTTTTTCGCATCGTATTTCATTTGCGCATCGCAATACAGAATAAGCCTCCTGGAATGGCATAATATTTTGCCTAAAAAAAGGGGCGGGGCAATGCCTATTAAAACTTAATATAGGTATTATATTTCATGCGCTTCTAATTGACCAATTTTTACGAGACCATTATTATATGCAAAAAAATTTTAAATTTGCACTAAGAAGTTAAAAATAAAGATTTATTAAACAAATTTAACCGACTTCAATATAAAGTTAAAAATAATTTAGATATAGTTAACTACAATAATACGTTACCCATAGTGCTAACTTATGCAATTCCTTATAAAAACCACAGATGTTTGATTGAAACAATACGAGCTCTTTTAGAATGCACTTTTATTTATAGATATTTATGCTCATATTCGTAAAATTTTAAAAGAGTTTTAAATGTATTTTATTTAAAATTTTTTATAAAAAAATTCCTTAAAAAAGAATTCAAATACATTTTATTTTTTATTTTTTATAATATAAATAAGACTTATTGTATTTTTTTTTGTTTTACAATCATTTTTGCGTTTTCTATTCTTTTATATAAATTTTAAATAAATTAAATGAAATATAGAAAACAAAGTGAAATAAATAAAGCACATTTAAATCAAATAAAATAAGATAAGATTTATTACAATGTGGCAGTTAAGAGCAAATAAATATGAATAACTCTTAACTAAAAGGGATGCGAGTGTAGTCCAACATCCAATTTGAGCTTTCCATTCAAATGCAGAATTATTTAACATTCAACTGTCATCATTTACGAAGGACATCTATTACCATTTTATGGCGTTTGGAGTTATTGCGCTACTTGCTTGCCTGCTGCATCTGGTTTCACTTTCTTTTCTTTCTTCGTTTGTTGTTTCTGTTTTTGCGGCTGTGGATTGTCATCGTCATCTACAGGCGGATAGATGCGTTTGAAGAGCACTGCCTCGGCACGCGAAAGGTTGCCTTCAAGGGGAGGTTCAATTACATTGTTGGCCACCAGACCGAAGTGGTCCTTCAAATTTCTCCACAAACGCTGATTCAAAGGCACAGCCAATTTGTCCAATAGCATGGTGGAGATTTGCGGCAACAGAGGCTGCAGCACAATGCCGCAAAGACGTAAAGTATCCATTGTCATGGCCATAATAGTTTCCAGTCTTAAGGCACTCTCATCACACTGAGGCGTGGGTAGTTTTATTTTCAATTCCCACGGCCGTGACATTTCAAAGAAAGTATTTGCCGCATGTAATGTTAACATAACGCAATCAGCGACCAGATAAAAATTTCTATCATTATAATGTTGAGTGCACTTGGCTGCATGTAGCGAATTGTTGTTGATAAATAAGGACAGAAAGTGGAATAGCGGAGAGCGGTTAGTGCCATTAAATTGTGGTCACAATGTTTCAAAATAGACGTTGATTGGATTGTTGTGAACGTTGGCAGGAGTAAACGCCACATAAATATGAAAAAAGGCAAAAAATTGTTTAAGTTAAATTAAAAATTAAGAAAACAATTTAATATTTTCCCACTTTCTTTTTCTATATCTCTCTCTCTCTCTCTCTCTCTCTCTCTCTCTTTTTCTCGTACGCACAATTCAACACTTTAGAAACAAATGTCTTACAAGCAGTGAATACTCATACTTGTGATTTGTGTGCAGTGTTATGCCAAGGAATTTCATTAATTATTTGTTTACTTTTACGTACAAGGAGGGAGAGTTTGAAATAAGCGGAGATTGTATTAAATGAGGAATAAAGCAGAAGCTACAAAATACTGAATTCTAATGAAATATTACAAGTGCCTCGAACTTAACATTGCCACTTGCGTCCAGAGCTGTGGTGAATAGAAGCAGCAGCTTGTGATTATCATGATAATGATGAATAATGGCAAATGTTGTTTGTTGTTGTATATGAAAAGTAAATATGAGTGGTTTATTTGCATGCAACAACAAGCATTTGAAAAAATACACAAAAATAATAATATTAAAGGGAGTTAGTTATAAACAAAAATAAAACAGTAATTTTATTGTAATAGTGGGTGGGTGGATGGCAAGTGGTTTATGAAATTAAGGCAAACAGCATATTTATTACGGGTTAAGCAGCTTAGGAGTATCTCCAATATGTACATGTTGTTGTAAGACTTTAAACATAATGCAGCAGTCAGTCATAACTAATAAATTATTTTATTCCACTAAGATTTTTATTTTGTTTATATTTAATCTTATTACACACCAAAGCACAAATAATAATAAAAAACATTTTGCAAAACATCAAAGCATAATTTATGTTTAAAGTTTTACTTTCTTTTTTTATTTACATACATATATACATACATATACGGGTGCATGTATTGATGTATGCATATCTTGAAGTACATATAACTATATGTAGCTCACTGGCAGTAACGTCCGCGAAAATAATGTTCACGAAAATGGTTTCCTTTATAACGGAAAACAAAATAATATTTTAGGGCTATAACCATTCAATAGTGCTCAGCAAAAAGTTTTCGATATCTAATAATGGGTAGTAAGTACTCTTTTAATATCTTACAAAGTAATAAGTGGTACTTATTTATCTAATTATTTTATATGTTTAATAATGATTTCCCCGTAATGAATAAAATAAGCATTTCTATATATCGTTATGTGAAAGTACTTATTTCAGTACTTTCCAGTTTGTTAAAGTATTTATTTATTTAAAAAAATTTGTTGATCGTGAAAATGAGCTTTGAAAACAAAGAAGATTCGTGCTTCAATTTTCAATAAATCAACTTTGGTCTTACGTTCACCTGCGTATAATTTTTGTTGCCCAATTTAAATAATTTTGCGTATTTTGCAATATGTTTAAATATTGTCTTTGTAAAATCATAATTTTTAACAATCCTAAAAAAAGCTTAGTTAATCTATTAACTTTTGGATATTTGCTAATTTTTTACTATTTGTAGCAAAAAGTAATCTAATAACTTTTGGGTATTTCTAGGCAAAAATAAAAAAATACATTCTTGTAATCCTATAGCAGCCATAATCCATACTTTTTGAATTTCTCAAACGAAAATAATGAATTCTCCATTCAAATTGTAAGTAACAACACCACGCATTTTTCTAAAGTGTATTAGTGTCCCTTTGTATCAGTTGTTGTAGGATAGTTCATGTGATGAATAAAATTCCGCGAGAAATGTTTCCCTTTTCCAATTAGAATATATTGTTTTCTCTACTACTTGCTATTATTTGGAATTGTTCCCCGGGAAAATTTTTTCGTGGAATTTTATTCATAATTGCCCTCATAGACACTGGTCACTTCAGCGGATACTATTCCTAATATAACATCAGAGCGCCCTCGTTCGTCGGTATTGTGTAGCAGAATCATCGGCAAAGTAAAATAACCAATAAAAAGGATACTAAACACAGCTTCAAAATTTAATACTAATAATAAAATATGTTCACTTGGCAATCACAGTTTCAGAATGCTGGAAAGCCAAATAAAGTAGCATAAAGCCACTATAAGAATACTTACATGCATGTACCGATGGTACATCGAATAAGTGAAAATAATTAATTTGATGATTGTAAAAAATAGGCAAGAATAGTTAAACATACTTAGGTATAGTGATATAACTTCGTGCTAACCAAATAGAATATGAAAAAATTTAAAAAGAGAAAAATGAATAGTGATTCTTATAAAAGTATTTACCAATGGTAAATCAATAATTGTATACACAATAATCAAAATAAAAATATTTCATTCAATAAGAATTGAAATTACTGAACTTAAGCCTGACTAAGAATTATTTCTGATTTAATACGCCTCATTGACACCAGAGGCACTGCAGCACTGCATTATTAGAAAACGCACAAAAAGCAGAGTTGTAAAAGAATGAAGCTTTCCTCTATATCTTTTTTCATCACCTGTCACCCTATCACCCTCTCTCACTGTCTTCTATTCAACTCCAGGCAGGGCTCATTATATTGAACCCAAGTGAGATGGACTCTAAATTTTACTCTTCCTTACCAGCAGCCCTCTAACCACACCTAACCTAAGATAAGCATCACAATTGACGGTCTGAAAGCCAAACTAGCAAAATTACAAAACAAAGAAAATTGTGAGTAATTGAGCTTTAAAGTTTTTGGTTGCACAAATGAAGATAAAGACTAATTTAATTTTATAATATTAAACTAAAAAAGTCGCCCTAAGCCGATCAAGTAGAAAAATAGAATACAAAATACAAAAATAAAAATTAAAAGCTAAATAACGATAAAGCATAAGAGCTTTATTGTCTGTAAGATGAATTTAAAATGCAGTTGAGCTCTAAGAATGATATTTCATCAAGGCAAATTCATATAATTCGATTCAGCTAATTTCGCTTTGAAGAATTCATTCAACGTATGTATATTCAAACTACAAGCGGCGAAAATAGTCACCGGAACACAGTGTTGTCAGTTTAGGGGATTTGTCCCCAAATTGGGGATTTTTTTCGCGATTGGGGATGAAAATTTGGTGTTGGGGACATTGGGATTTGCTGGGGATGATAACCAAATTTGAAGGGATTTTTTGGTGATTTTTTTATAACTGAGGGTAACAAGAATGATTTTTGAGCTATGAAATGTGCGTCTGGCAAGTCTAAAAATGTGTGTTACTATTCATAGTGAATGGTGTTTAATAAGAAGAAGTACCAAGGCAGATTAACCAATAATGAACACTACCAAAAGGGAAACCCGTAACAAAATTCAATATGACTTGTTGGAAGCACTTCTTAGAATAAACACACACTTTAAAAGTAATTCCATTTGTTGTGTGAAAGCTTTTTAATACAAGTACTATATCCAACGAAATTTCTGAGGCTGATGAATCTGAAAATTTCCATTCTAAAGTTTTTGAAATGGTGAACTTTGGTTAAAAATTTTTTTTATATTTGTTGTATTAAACTATGTATACATTTGTGCCCTTAAATATGAAAGTGATCTAAGTCATATTCATTTTTGCTTCAAAATATCAAATCAATCTTAAAAAACATTCAATTAAGATTTAATATATATTAAAAATATTTATATTAATCTTGACTAGAACAACTCTAAATTAAAATGTTTCATAATAAAATAAATTTTATTGAATAAATATGTTATTTTTGTCATTATTTTTTAAATAAAATTAAAAAATTAAATTTTTTTAAAAAAGAAAAATTTTAATCAAAAAACTAAATTTGGGGATTTTTGGGGATGACAAATCAAAAATTGGGGATAAGCTCTAGAAAAAAACTGGCAACACTGCCGGAGCAGATCAGACCAAGGCGATTTTATACTAGGTGGTCGCAACCGATCAGGAGAATATTTTTGCCGTTTGTAATTTTAATATAAGTTGGATGTCAACACACATTTCGCAGTATATTTTTTTTACATTAAAAGTATAAATTCCTCAAAGCAAATTGAGCCGAGTGTAGTTTACACAGCGTTAACATATGTCAAGTTTTCCCTTTTTTGCAAGTTTTTGGAGATGCCAAAAAGTTTTATGAAAATATAAAGTTTTGTAAAGTTTTTTTTTTTTGTAAATACATAAATTAACTTTTGCAGTATATTGAATGAAAATATTAAGTGATGTTTGTATGCAATAAAACGATATTATATTTCCTCAACCCATTATTAATGCAACAGTGTCTAATTGTGTTTATATGAATTCTATGTTATGTTTTTCTTTATTAAATGTAATGTTTTTGATTTTAGTCGTTTTTATATTTTAAATAAAATAAATTCATATCGAATATAAATTATTTGCTGGGTTTTGTATAAGTTTCTAAGCCTACTATGCTTATTTTATTTTTTTTTTTTTGTGATTTTCAAATATATTATTATTTGTGAATTCTCAAATAGTTCTTGAAAGTCTGTGAATAAGATAAGAGGTTTGTGACTATTCAAAATGTGTGGTTGAAGTCAACTGATGATTTGTTACAGCAACAATGAAATGCATATAGACCAAGCTGAACCACCAGCAAATAAATTTCAAATTAAAATATGATTATGACAATATGTCGAATAATAAATTTCTTAAATATTTTAAATAAAATGAATTCCAAATACATTTTTATGTTTTCTTTTAAAATGTTGGTACTTTTGTAGAAAAAAAGTTTTTTTTTCCAGATATAAGAAGTTATTTAACATTTTTACATGAATTTTCCTCGGTTGAGACCACCGAATATGAAATCGCTTTGCCTCATATAAAAGTCATTTATGGAAAACGTGGTAAAAACAATGGCGCATATTTATAGTCAAAAGAAAGTAGACTTTAAACCCATTATTACCATACAAAATAGTGGAGCATACTCATAGTCAAGACAGAATATAACTTAAAAATTTTAAACCAGTATTACCATACAAAATACTGATTTTAAGCTCTTAAAGTATACTTTCTTTTCACTATGAATATGGGGCATTTTTAATACACAATTGAAAATTTCTAAATTCTAGAACCACTAATATATTTTTTAATCTAAAGATTATGTGAAGCTAAAGCAATGAACTAAATGCTTAAAGAAAAAATTTGCATAATAAACACCAAACAAAAGAAGAAGAGAACTTGAATTGGAATGTCGAAAAGATGTACATACATGAGAATAAGTCATAAAAAAATTAAAAATATTAAAGCTTTCACAGAATTGTTTTAATGCACACTAATAACATAAAAAATAGCAAATAAACATTTTAACACCGATTTATGCAGATGTATGTATGTAGATGAACAGATAATTTTTCTCACGTGCAAAATTTAATTCAATTCAAACAATGCAAACAATAATTTTAAAGGAATCACTTACCATCTAATTCTTCTAAGCATTCCCACAAATTACGGGCGCTATTCGTTTTTAAAATATCTTGCAATTGTACCGTATGCACACGGGGATAAATCTGTCGCGGATTAAGAGCTTTAGCACAGACGCGAGATAAAAGATTTCCCAGAGTGTCGGCAAGCTCAGAATTCAATAAACGCATTGCTTTAACGCTGCTGTAATCTGAAATTATTTAAAAAAGAGAACAAAAATTACAAACCCAGAAAATAAAGAAAATATTTTTAAAGTATAAATTTTATATACATATGTACATATGTATGTATGTAAAAGTAGCAAGTATACACATATGTATACATACCTAGCTATTTAAAAACAAATCATTAATTTATCGAATAAATGGAAAAACATCAACCTCAATTTTCAATACATCTCTCTTTCATTTTTTTTTGCTGACCAATTAATCCCATTTGCCAGATTGTATTTCCAAGCATTAGTTGCCATTTTCATTCATTTTGAAAGCTTAACAATTTGCAAATTTAAATCTAATAATACTCAACATATTTTCATTGATTTTTTTTTATTTTATTTTTTTTTTTTTGTTATTCAACAATTTGTGATGACTCATTTTTCAATTGAAAGTTTGTAGCTTTCAACCTGGCAATTACTTTCTGTATGAGTTTTAAACGTAAACGCCAACGTGCCAAATATTTGCCCATCAAATGCTTTTAGCCAATTTGCACAGTCATCATTTTAGCTGAATCAGGCAAAGTTAGCAATTTTCATCAAACCAGCCCAAAGAAATTTTCCAATCAAAAACATACTTGAAGCCTTGTTAACAATTATAAACAAATTAGCTATTTTAAAAGCTGCACCCAATAAACAAATTTGTGGCGTATTTTAGCTAAAGTGGCGCCATTACCCAGCGAGCATTTTGTAGAGCAAGTTGGTCGTTTATGAGCTATGTATGTATATAATGAGCCTTATTTTAGAAATGTTATCGAAAATATACTTTTTTATTAAAATTAAAGTTTAGAATTATTAATATCCCAAAATTGTTGATAACTTTTAAGATACGGACTGTAAAATTTGATCTTAAGCGACAATTTACGTATGTAAACAAAATTTTAATATTATACAAAAACTTCTTCTTCTGAAAAAGTTAATTTTTCTCGCTTACTATTAAATCGAAAACAAGGGTCGATATGTTCTATACTGTAGAAAATGTTGGCAAACATCCTTGTAAATACTCATAAATCTTCTGAGAGGGCTCCACGAGTTATTAGAGAATTTGTATAAGTAGGAAAACCCGAAGAGAAAAATTAAAATTTTATTAACTAAAGTTCTATTGTGGCAAATGTCGGTTTTTATTCGCCATAATTCGGGCAATTAATTCTTTTCAAAACTTTCGGTCGTCAAACTTTTGAGAGTTCCGTACAAACGTGAAAAGGAAACCTATTAATTTCGCCCGTCTGTCTGTCTGTCACAGACTGTTTTCTCGGGAACAGTAAGAACTACGTAGCTGAAACAACAACGGCCTGTCCCACGATGTCACCACAAATCGTTCCATCGAATAGTTATGTATATTGAAAACAACAAAAAAAAATTTAATGTTTTCATTGTTTGCAATACAAGTTGTCGATCGAACATTTGCCGGTGACATAGTTAAAAATTGGAGGGTGTTCTAAAGCGGGCAACGAAAAATTTTGAATCCTAATGTAATACACAGACAATTATTTAAAGACACTTGAAATTTTTTAAATTATTGTATTTTTATGCAGACTACACCAATTAACACTGAAATTTAAATAATCAAAATTAAATGGTATTCTATCAGTTAATGTAATTTTTACCATGTAGCTTTGAATCCGTAAGACAGAAACCCTTGAAATTTTCAAAAACGCTAAAAACTAAAACTTCCCAAAATTAAAAATATCGTCAAAACGGAAAAATCGCCAAAAACCGAAAAAACGTCAAAATGAAAAAAGCGCTAAAACTTAAAAAATGATGATGATTAATTAATATGGAAATATATTACAAAAAATAAAATAAATCTTAAATGAAAAAAATTACCAAGAGTAAATAGGTTAACAAAAAACTAAAAATCGCCAAACAACGAAAAAATTCGACAAAGGAGAAAAATCGCCAAAACTAAAAATATGTATTGCAAACAAAAAACCAAAAAAAAAAGAACAAACGTCAAAACGAAAAAACGCTAAAATTTAAAAAAGTTGTCAAAACAAAAAAATTGCCAAAAGCCGAAAAAATCGCCAAATAAGAAGCAAGCGCCATACGGAACCCTTCGTATGCGAGTCAAAGTCACACTTTACTGAATTTATTTATAAAATGCAGATTTGTATGTATGCTCGAATACGTATGTATGTGTGTTGGACAAACACGCAATTACACAGGTTGGATGGCTCGATGGCGAATCAAAAAATTAAAAAAATTTCAAAACACGTATCGAAACTTGTATCGATTTCTTTCAGTAGCTCGATTTAATATAAAATGAGCTGCTGAAAGAGTTCGATACAAATATATTACTTCTGCTAGAATTATGTCGAACTCATTCAGTGTAGACTTGGGTCAAACTCATTCAGTCGGTTGTTTTTGACACAAACCCATGATCAAACCCATTTAAATACACTCGTTTGATAAAAGCTTTGTGTCAAAAATGACCGACTGAATGAAATCGATACAATTCCAATTCATCCGGTCGTTTTTGGCACAAACATCTTTACATTGAATTACGAGTAATATTTGAACATGATTTCGGTCATAATGGCAGCACATTCTGGACGTTCGATTTTGGGCTAATTTTTCGATCATTGCTGGCCGTGTGTGAAGAATAATACAATCAATGATGTTCTCCAAGAGCTTAAATAGTTGCTGGTTTATCAGCAAAAGCCACGGACTTCCAGTGTACGCACAGGAAATAATCGAGAGGTGTCAAAACGCACAACCTTGGAGGTCGATTTACAGATTCAATTCAAATTAACTTATGGCCATATTTTGATTTCAATAAGTCAATGTTTATGAACGCCATACGGCACATAGTGTCATTCATCCATATTTTTAACAAAAAATTATGGATCATGATGCGGTAGCGAGCTCTGGCTTCATTTTTGAAGGCCATCAATCGTAATGGATTGGCTAAACATTAATTTCCCTTTACCTAACAACACTACCACTATCATTAATTTGCTCAGGCTTTCTTTTTAAAATATTATGGAAAACTATCTAAACAATAGGAACAGTTGAAAATTAATGTTGCAAAAGTAACAAAAGTAGTCTTTGTTTTATATTTTCAAATTGTTTATGCAAGAAAATTATCATTTCAAAACTAAAGAAGAATCGATTAAAAAATCCAAGCTGAATAAATTTTCAAATCAAAATATTCACACAAAGTATATCGAATAGAGAGAAACAAAAACACACCACAATAGACACTATTGTTGTGCTTCAAATAGACCACAAAGGAATTGAGCTACTGTTTGTTTCTACTTATTTTTGGCAAAGAACAATAGAATTTATAAACAAATTCGTTTAATGGCAAAAAACAAACAATGATGAAAATACAATTTTATTTCATAAAATTAAAAAATTTAGGTGTGGCCAGAAAGGAGAAATTGCTTTCTAAGTGAAGAGACAAATTGAAAAACATTAAAGAATAGAGAAATATTAAAGAAAACATTTTACCACATTTTAATGTAGACTTAAACACTACGATCATAATATGTTTAAAATCAGAAACTTCTAAAACATATATTTACACATGCTTAGCCATGCCCTTTAAAAGGACTTATATAATTCATTAAAATACAGTCCAATATCAACTTCAAGAAAAACCCAACAAGTTGTTGTTTTGGGACACGGAAAGAAAATCAAATCAAATTATATATCAACAAAACTTTTTGTTGCTTTTTAAACTTTTCTATTTTTTTTTTATTTTTTTTATGTCACCATACCATCCATCTACTTGTGCCACTAACTGCACTTTAATGCCAACACACATACTCAAGGAAAGCAAAGAAACAACTTCACCCAAAGTAAATTCTTCAGTAAAAAAAAAAACTTAAACTTTACATTTAAACTTATACCGATGATGAAAAGACAAACAAAGAAGTTCCTCCACAGGATATGAGTGACAAGACAGTAGCACCAGTTGGAATAACAATTATAATAAGTATGAAAACAAAAACATTTCAAAAGTTTTACACTTAAGGATGAAAACGTTTGTTGTACAAGTTGTTATTTTTTACACTTTCAATTATTTTCACTTCTTTTTTTTTTTTTTTGTTTAACAGTTGTTGCCATTTTTACCATTGTTGCAAATCCAAGCAAGTGTGTGCCAAGAACGTGAACTTAACACTGATTTTCTTTGTTAAAACTTTAAATAATAAAAGTAAGAGTTAGTTTTAAATTGTTCTTTTCGCATTTTAAGGGGGAATTAGTTAACAGGATGCGTGCGAAAGACAAGAAAACTTATAATTCTATATACACGGAGCATTAAAAATCGAACACGGTTTCTTTACTAACTGAAGTGAATGTTTGCAAACCTAAAATATGGGAATCGCAGCTTGACCTTGCAGGCCCACCCTGAAACTTCCCTCTCATCTACAGATTTTACATACATATTCTACATCAATATTGATAACTTTAATACAAGTAAGTAGTTAAATTCGGAACGAAAATGTAAATGCAACGCACTTCCATTTCACATTTCAAATGCAGCAATACTTTTAAAATCTAATGAAACCACCAGCCATGAGCAAATGCATTTTCAATTTAATTGTTGCATGGAAATCATTCTATCTAATTAAAAATAATAACATGCACTCGTAAACAAAAACATTCATCAAATATATAAACGTATGCTTTCAACGAGGAAACTCTCAATTGCAATAGTTTTTGTTAGGAAATTTGCTAAATACTCGTTTTAGTAAATATTTCAACAACATAACGAATTCAAAACATCTATAGATTATAACAATAGTAATAATATTTAAATTTTAATATGTAGATACATATTCATGTACATATGTATGTATCTAAACATTAAGCAAACAAGATTGGCCATACAACAACACATCGATTGGTCCTTTATAGTCGACGCGGAATTTTTAGGTAAAATGCATTTTGCATAATAAAATTTGATTTTAGCATTTTGTTAGAAGCAGCGTTACTCACACACTTGGTACATATGTATTAGAGGTCTGCGCAAACTGTATTGAAATGTAAATACGTCTTGTTTTTCAAATGTATTCTCAATTTTATTAAACGTGTGAGTTCTTTTGATTGCTCAAAAATAAAAATAAATAACAACACGATTTTTATTATTTCCTACTGAACTTGTTTTTATTCTTCACTAAGAAAATTACAACTTGTTTTTTCTTATTTACTTCTTAACGTTATTATCCACCGCACGAGGTCTTTTACTTTCAACGATGTTGACTCCACTAATCTCTAATTAGCACTGACACAATCTCACACAAGGCACCACTTTTATACTACATGAACCGGAATGAATAGATGGCGTAGGAATATGCGTGCATGTACTTAGTAAAACCAACTGGAAAAAACTATTACCGTACAACGATGTGACTGTTTAGGCGTATATGTTTATTGGTAGCCAGATGATTAAACAGTCTTCTAGCACAATTGGAAAAATTCATGTTGCCGTTTCTAGATGTTTGTAGGTGATTCGGTTAAGTAACGACTTGTATGTTGGCAATGCGGTGTGCTACTGGTAGTACAGGGTGGTTACCATAAGTGCTCGCACTTTTATTTGTATACGTGTACGTGTACACAATTATTGTTGTTGCTATAGTGCTTGCACGTGAATATGTGTGTACGTTTAGTGCTTTAGTTAAATACTTCTAGATAGTTCTTTGCATTAACCCTGTAGGAATGTTTTTACGTAACAATACTAAATCAATAGTAAATGCTGTCGTTTAATAAACGAAGCACGATGAATGTATTGATGTTCGTGTATATGAGTGTTTACAAGCGATGTCGGGAAGACTTCTTGTTCGTAACAAACAATCAAAAGAATTGGTGTTGATGCGTATATGCTTGATATTTTGCATATTGTACGTTTGTGTGTGTGTTTGTAAGATGGAAATGGTAAGATATTATGTGTTTAAGGGTAATTTTTTAAAGCAGGCGCACACATTTAATGTCAATACATGTGTTC